>OY728120.1:703675570-708475570 GCA_963277665.1 Viscum album
TCAATAATGCCAAAAAATGAAATATTTTCATAAATTGTATTTCTATCCTTGGAACGAGATATGTGCATCACTATAGCCACCAGCATAACACCACTATTTTGAATCGTACTGAAGTCATCATGTTATTTTGTATAGAATATATAACCATTGATTAAAAAACCATTTCAAGATATAACATTTTCATTTGGTCCTTGGGCTAGCCATTGAATTTTTCCAATAGTTGAATTCGGATTTTCAGATAACTCCTTATAAATTTGATCTCTGAACCATCCTATAAATTGTTCATTATGTGTATTTGATATCCATCCTCCATCCCTTAATGTATTCAAATATATAAGAATTTATTTTTGGGATTAAATGTATGGATAAACATCTTCACTATTATGTAATATGTAAATATGTTCTATCTCCCGCTCTATTAATGTAATTGTAACAAAATCTCTTCTAGAAATTCCTTCACCCATAAGGCGTTCACTATACAGAGACTTTGGGAGACCGATGCTTTCAACATCTGATAGGTAATCGATAAAAAATTCAATAGCTTCTTCAAAAATATCTCATTATATAATAGAACCTTATGACCAAATTTGATTCTTCACATACCCTTTCAAAAACTTCACATACCATTCAATGGAGTACATCCATCTGTAATGGAAAGGACCACATAGTTGAACCTATCTGACTATGTGAACCAGCAGGTGGATCATTATATCAATAAATGATAGTGTAAAGAACATCTCTAATTCACATAATATGACTACAATATCCTTTTTCATGGTGGGAACCTTCATTGGTTCTAAAAATTTACTGCATATTGATTTGAAAAAAATAGTCTATTTAATATATATGGAACATTTTTAGGTAGAATACAATGAAAAGAAACAAGAATTAAAACATGCATCAAAACATTAAAGTCGTGTGATTTTAGTTCTTGTAACATCAAATTAGTCATTGACATGAAATTCTTGATATTTGATGAATATCCCCATGGAAATTTTACAATATTCAGAAAAATGAAAATTTGAAATTTTTCCTATCTGGATAGAGTGTAAGATGTTAGTGGAATAAAAGTCCTCCTTTCACCCTTCACCAGTCCCAACTCTTCCCTTATCCCCATTTCAATCAAGTCTAACCTATCCTTGATTCCATCTTTCATTTTTCTAGTATCATTTAGTAACATTCCAATAACACTATCAAATACATTTTTCCACCATGCATGACATCAAGAAAATTTCTGACATACAAACAATTCTAAACGGATAATTCAATGAAAATTGACTGCTTATTCCAACTTGATATTGTAAGGTTTTTGAAAATGGTTTATCAAAAACAGTGTCAATATTTTTTACTTTTTTGAACAGTTGATCTCCCATTACTAGAGACTATGTTGTACCTTGTTCAATGTTCCCATTAAATCTTGTCTTCTAGGATCGGTATTTATTCCATCAAGGTAAAAAAATTCAATGTCCTAAAAACATAGTCTTAGAGGAATGTTTCAACCGAATTGAGTATGTGTGTTTTTCACAAATGGTACACCCTAACATTCCTTTAATTCACTATCTAGATAAATTCCCATAAGTGGTGAATTCATTTATCATTCCATAAAATATGGCCCTCAATGTGAATTCTTCACTTCTATGAGCATCATACATTACAACACATGTATTCCACATCAATTTCTGATCTTTGATCAATAAAACCAAATAGACATCAATACCATTACAGGGTTGCATTGGTCCAGATATAAGCCGAGACAACATAATTTATTTGCACTATATGCATAACCATGGTGGAAAGTTATAATTTACCAACATGAAGGGTCATGTACTATGTGTATTAATTTGTGCACCAAAAGGATTTATTCTATCTGTAGATAACACAAGATGAAAGTTTCTCAGATCATCTCCAAATTCAGGAAACTCTTAATCAATTTTATTCCATTGATGAGAATTTTCTGGATAACATAGGTTCCCATCTTTAATTCTTATATCTGTATGCCTTGTTAATTGTATTTTGGTTTCCTGATATCCATATAGTCTTCTAAACCATGGAATGATAGGAAATTACCATATAATTTTTTAATGACATGATTCATTTTTCTTGTATTGATTTGCACCACAATTAGGGCATTTTATGATTGATTCATGGTCCTTGTGAAACACTATGAAATAATTTGGAAAAGAATGTATTTTTTTAGAGATCATTCCCATTGAAAGTAAAATTTGTTTAGTGTCATATGTTTGGTATGGTAGTTCATTTTATTCTAGTATAATACCTTTTAGAAGACCAAGTAGTTCTGAAAATATGGTGTCACTCCATCCACTGCCATCTTTCAAATTATATAACTTCAATAGAGCTAACAATGTTGTGTATTTAGTACAAAAACAAAAAAATGGTTTCTTAGAAAAGCTATTTAACTCCTCAAAAAACATTATACAATCACAAATTTCATATTCAATTATCATTTTCATTTCTTCCATGCGATCAACATCATAATTTACAAAGTTATTCATATCAAATGATTCATAAACCATAGTATCATCCCAATCGATGTCTAGACACTAACGTATTATATTATACCAAGAATAAAAGTTAAATTTTTTGGAATCCCCTATACTTGATTATCAACCATGTAGAGAGAGTGAGGGTGAGAAGATTTCCTATAGAATGCACATATGGGATGCATCATATTTTAGATGAATCACATTATTAGTTATTTCATTGATATGAGGACATAGGATAAGGAATTAGATTGATACAATATGTTGAATCATCTTAGAGAATATGATAATGGGAGGGAGATAAAGGTATATAATAAATGATATTACCACTAATTTTTATAGGTATAAACCAGAAGATGGATGGTATAATTACCATATCCTGAATTACCCAAACAACACCAGCTATCAAATAGATAAAAACCTAATATTCAAAGATAACATGAACTAAAGGCACCATAATGATTCCAAAAGTGATGTCTTGATGTGATAAAACCTCATGTGCTTAATTGGGGATGTCCCATTTGAATATGCTTCATAAGAAAACTAAGGACCACAGTGAATTCTAAGTGGAACTAGATCCAATGATACATATAACCAATAGAGGAACATACATCACTCTACTAATAAGGTCCCTCAAAAATGTATCTGAAGCTGCATGTAGACTAAGGTTTCCATGAAAGGTTTTAGCAAAAATATATTCATTAGAGAACCACCAATGTGCCCCAAATCAATATTAAATAAACAAGAATATACATTAAAATTTATACACATTTATATACAAATATGAAAAAATTATTTAGTAAGAACATATAAAACAGATAAGTAAAACAACAATGAATAGATCCAAGGATCAGTATCATATATAACCAATAACTCCATATATCGAGAGGGTTCATACATTAGTATTCAATCAAACAACATATCATAAAGAAACTGTTATATTAATAATCTAAAATCAAAATAGTATATAATCACTGGACTAGAAATAACTACAACATTGATGAATAAATCTAAAATGAAACCAAAAATACACAAATAATATCAGAAGGGCTACCTCATTAGGTTGAAGAAAATATGAGACCCTCTTCAAACCCCATAACTACAATCGAACACCATATTTCAGATGATATTTTTATCCAACTGGATGTAGTTGAGTGGTGTGGTTCGATTTTAATTCGCTAAGGAGGAGAACCGACAGCAGGTGGCCTCCGAAAAAAATATTTTGATGTTAGGAAAGGTTCAGAAATGGTTAGGGTTTTTTAAATAGATCGAGACACTTTTATCAGTACTTACAAATAAGCGCTGATAAAGAGTACTTTAATCAACGCTTAAGTAAAAAAGAGTTGATAAAAGAACTCTTTATCAGTGATTTTTTAGCACTAATAAAGGTAGGTCTTTATCAATGCTGAAAAACGCTGATAAAATAAATCTTTATCTATGATAAAGTTATAGCACATATAAATATCCATTTTCTCAATGCTTTGTTTAGTGATGTAAAATCCATATCTTTATCAGCACAAAAAAGCGTTGATAAAGATGCTTTTATCGGTACATATTACTTAAGCACTAATAAGGGATTTATAATTATAATTAAAAATAATGAAATTGTAAATATTTATATATACTTTATAAATATATATAAATATAAATATAGTAAATATATTCCTTTTTAAATATATTTATTATAATTTTATAATTTTTCATTTATAATTATAGAATTCTTTTAAAAAAATAATATTTATATCATTATATATATATTCATATAATTATACATATATATATTTAATAAATATATATAAATATAAATATAGTAAATATATTCTTTATTTAAGTAAATTTATTATTAATTTAATAAATATTTAAATATATATAATTATTTATTTATAATTCTATAAATAATTTTAAAAAATATATTTATTTATTTAAAATTATAAATATATAACTGAATAAGTATATTCATTTATAAATATTTTTTTACAAATATATTTTTAACATTATAAATGAATATCTAATGTAAAGTGCATAAATATTTTATAATAGAAAAATCATATTTATATACATTAATATATATCTATATACATAATATATACAATTTAATAACATTAATTATCATAATTACCTAATTAAAAAAATTAATATTTAATAATGTATAATCAATTTGTTCATTTTTATCGATAATTATTTAATTAAAAAAATATTATTTTTTAATAAACAATTTTTTTATTTTTATTTTATTTAATTATATAATTTTATTTATTCGGGCCTTTTTTAGTGCTAAAAAACACTAATGACATAAACATTTATTAGCACTAAAAATAAATCGCTGATAAAGGGTACCCTTTATCATGGATAAAATTAAAGCGATGTTAATTGGTATCCTTTATCGGTGCTAAAAATAAAGAACACATAAATGTTCCCTTTATTAGCGCTAAAATAGAATTGATAAAAAGTTAAATTTATCAGCGCTTTCATTAGCACTGATAAAGATGCCATTTATCAGTGTTTTTTTAGCACTGATAAATAGCAGTATTGTTAAACATGGGCTTTGTAGTAGTGGTTGAAAATCCATGGTAGGTTCTCCTCCCTATCTTTGATGGTTTTCTTCCATTCTTCTTAGGGGTTTCAATATGGTGGTGCGGTTTGGTTTGGGTTGTGTGTTTGGGCTACACTTTGATGATCCTTTAGTGTGGTATAGGTTGATCCATAGTTCATTGTGGTGCGATTGTGGTTGGAGGGTGTTTCTTTTTCACCATGTGGTGTGAAACAAGTTGGAAGCATTCTTTGTGGTATGGAGTCCCTTATTTATCTTTCTTTTGTATCATTCGGGAGGGGTTTACTTTTTTATCTACGAGTTATGGTTTTGTTAGCTTAATCAAAAATAAATAATTGGATAATTTAAATGAAGGGTAAAGGGGTTTGGATAACATTTTTTACATCTTTTGTTATTATTGTGATATTATGATGGTATGGAATGATGTCCCCGCTGAAAATTATGACCATTAGGGTCTTTATTCGCACTGTATATATGTGTTTTGACTGATACTTTTGTTTTGATTATTGTGATATCACCCTAAAATATAATTTTATTAACTAATTATATTTTTCTCATGAAATGGTATCCCCAGAATTATTTCTTGTGTGATAATGACCATAAAACAAAACATAATTTGATAAAATATCCTTTGTAAATTTTTAAAATTATCTTGATGTGTTGTGATGTGTGGTTTTGTTTGTGTGCAGTGATGTGTGGTTGGGACATGTGGGGATGATGGTTGTTTGGTCATGATTTTATACCATCAAGGTGGTTTGTTGGTCATTCTTGTGAGGCGGTGAGGTAGTTTTTTTCGTACTTTTGGGGTGGTATGGTGGTTTTTTTGTCAAGATTTTGGGGTAGTGAGGTGTTTTGTTTGGTTGTGTGTTTGGGGAAGTGAGGTGGTTTGTTTGGTCTTGATTTTTGGTAATCTAGTAGGTTTGATTGGCCATTAATTTGGGGTGATGTGGTGGTTTTTTGTCGTTCTCTTTTGGAAGAAATGTGATTTTTTTTGCCAGAATTTTGTGTTAAAGAGGTTGTTTTGTAACGTCTTGACTCAGATTACCCTTGAATTGGAAGCTGGATTGGTCACCACATGACCTCAAGAATGTCTCCTCATACACTCGAGGTTGTTGAATAGTAGTGAGGGACTTTGGATAGTAAGTGGGGAGACTATACCCTCATATTCAGAGTACACAGCATAAATAGATACACACAGACAACAATGGAAGCATGTAAAACAATATTCAATTGAATAATGAAAATAGGTAATTCCAGTTTATACAATTCATGCATGTCATGGTGATACATATCGTAAATTGGTAAAAAAAACATCACTCTTTACATTCCAATACATAAATAAATAACAGACTCAAATCCCCAAGGGTGATCTCCATAAGCATCCCGAGATCTCACTCAGTCCTTTGCTTCTAAATCCCAAGTACAAGAAACATCCACAAGAAAAGGTCCACAGTCCAGCAAACAATAAAGTCTACTTGGGAACCCCAGTACAATGGCATCCTATGTAGAGTGTGAGATATACATCTCAATAGGTCGGGACCACCGGTTGTCGAGCACAACCTAGACAACGCAATATTAAAAAAGGTATACAGATATAACAAGGAAATAACATAACTGAATAAATAACCAACAACTGCTCCATGTTCTAAAGGGACACCTGATGGAGATATCATCTTCGGCCCATAGCCGGAATAAGTTTCTACATAAGAATCATAAAACCATATTTATCAATCATAAATACCATTCAACACTTCACCAATTATTCTCTATTTAATCATTTATTGTATTTGAGGTTTCAATGGTATCTCATACCTCAATTCTAACTTTGGCTCGTGTTGTAATTCTAATCTTTCTCAATCTTTCTTTATTTAATCATATTTAATTCAAGTTTGATCCACATCTCTCATTCGTTTCATAATTCATTCATATAATATACTATTGGGGTAGAACTCCATATCTAGTACCTAAAATCTCTGTTCATATATTTATACTATTGGTGTTAGAACACCATGTATAACACCTATTTCTTATTCGGTGTAGATCACCATGTCTAACACCCTTACATCTAAGTTCTTAGATAACTATCAGGGAGGAGCTCCATGTCCAAGTCCCAACTTCTACATTGGTTTAAAACACTATGTCTAGCACCACATTCTCATTCATTAATTTGATAACTATTGGGGAGGAATAGCATGTCCAATCCCCAACTTCTATATTGTTCTATAAAGCCATGTTTGGCACCTAATTATCATTCATTAATTAATTCACAAAATAATTAATCCAAGCTGAATAATCAATTTCTCAAGAATTATCCACCTTTATTCCCTTACTAATCCAACAATTAATGAAACAATTAAATAACCATTAGTTAACCCCATAATTAACTAATTCCAAAATTCCATTAATTAATTCCTCAATTAATTAATCTATGAACACAAATCTCATTCCATAATTAATTCTCCATAATTAATTATCCAAAACATTACTACAAGAGCACATAATTAATACACCATTATTATCTCAATTTATCCAATGCATCATATCACAATTAATCCACCAATTAATTATATCAATTATCCAATTCAATATCTTATAATTAATCCCCCGATTAATTATCTATATTAAAAAGTCAAGCACATAATTAATTCATAATTAATTATCCCATTCTAAATATTAACTTTCAATAAATAATTCTTCACATTTAATTATCCAAATAGAATCTCAAATTATCATAATTAATTCTCACAATTGATTATCTTTAATCATCATCAGGGCACATAATTAATTCACTGTTAATTATATTATACATCCAAACATCATCTCATAATTAATTTCCCCTAATTAATTATCTTAACACAACCTATTCAATATCTCAATTACAATTCTCTTGGTTCATAGTTAATTCACAAATTAATTATCATACTTATCCAATTAAAATATTATAATTAATTCCTCGATTAATTATCTTAACTTATCACGCTCAGTACTCATAAATTCTACTTGACCTAAGTGCATAAAAAAAGGGCAGAAATAGAAATTCACATAACAAAAAGCTAAACAAACATGTCAGTCTAAACATTATTTTTCTACCTTAAAGGTAGCGCACCTCCGTTGGAGGTCTTTTATTACAAAACGTGATTTTGTAATCTAACAAATCGTTTTATACCAATATGAAATTTTTTCCAATATTGCAGTCAACTTTATCAAAAGTAGTAGATTAACAAAAACTTCATTTTTCCAAATAAAATCAAAGTTGGGGACCCTACCACAAGTAATTATCTGAGCCAATGCTTTCTAAATTAAATCGAAAACATCTCATGCATATGCACCTCCACAAAAGAGTGTGCACACACATAATTCATCGCTACACCAAACAATAATTAACCAGAACTCATAAATTGTGTGGCAGAGACCAACGCACACCCAAATAATTAACCACAACACATTTAAACCATAAGTACCTTATTTAAGGGGTGAAACCCCATGAATAGTTATTGAGCCTTACCCAGCTTTGATGGCGGTGAATCGAATCAAGACGAACCGCCATGCCTTCGGCGGCAGTTGTCAAAATACAGAATAAAGGGTCCCGAGACATCTTTTTCACCACCTAAAAAAGGATGATAAGAAGTGACTAAAACAAGCCAAGGTCTTAGGGTTTCGAGATAACAGAGACCAGGTGAAGAAGAGATGAAATGGCCAATGTGAAGAACAAAACATGTGGAGAATGACTTATCTCAACGAGACATATATCTTCTATGAAGGGACCACCGTGATCTGATGCGTGGAGACGGTGCTAGGTTGGGGAGTGGCGCACCTCCACCATGGGAGAACAAGGGGAGGGGGTCACTCCTCACCCTGTTCTATTCCTCCCTCTTATTTTCTCCCTCAAATAACCCCAATTAGTTTAATAATAATTAATACACTAATAATAATTATAATAATAATAACCATATTATTGTTATTATCATTTTAATTTAAACGCTTAATTGATAAACCCTATAACTCTCCCATTAAACATCATTTAATTAAATTCTTCTCCAATGAATTTAATTATATAAAAACTCCTCCTTACCTCGTTTAATTAAATTCCCTTTAATGGGTTTAATTAATTCCACACCCACTCATCATTATTTAATTGAATTCTTCCAACCTAAAATTTTATTAAAACATTTCTTCCAATTTTCGTTAAATAATTAAATTCATCCTATCCTTAAATTTAATTTGGTAAAACCCCAACTCCATATTTATTCTGCATTTAATTAAATTCCATTAACCTCAAACAATTTAAATTAAACTCCAACTCGTTGTCATTTAATTAAATTATATCAACATTAATTTAATTAAATAAAACCTTATATTGAATCAATTAATTAAATTCCTTATAACCATGAATTTAATCAAATATGAACCCCAATATCATGAAAATTAATTAAATCCCTCACAGTAAAAAATTTAATTAAATAAATTCACCTAAAACCAAAAACTGGGTAGGCCACACGGTTTGGCTCGCATGGTCTGGAAAACCGTGCACCAACCATAGGGGACATTCTGTCTAAGGAACCTACTTGGCATGGTTTGTATTTCATGGTTTTCCTAACCATGCACAGAACGTGCAAGAGCCTCTGCCTCACCTTTAGCAAGCATCATGGTTTGACCCACATGGTCTGACCAATCGTGTACAGCCCGTGCGAATGCCACTACCGGGTTCAGTTCTCTTGAAACCCATTGAGCCAGCCATAAAACTCCTAGAACCTTTACCCAAGCCTATTATCTACACTTTTAAATGGTCCAAACTCAAAAAACATCAACCCAAATCTTGGTTTTAAGACCGACCTGTCCAAAAAAGAAAAAAAGTTAACAAACTTTCATATTTTATCCCGATTCAACTACACATGACTTTACAATTTACCCACCTTAAAATTTTCTCATCCCTGAGAACCTATTGAGAACTAATACATCATTTACCAACCCATCAAGGTCCAAAAGTATCATTGGAACAATTACATTGCATTTTTATACCCCAAACGCACCTTAAACCAAATCACAACCCAAACGGATTAAACCTTTTATACCCGTGACAAAGCTCTGAATCCAACCCAAAACATCAAAATGGAACATAAACATACCCATTTAACTAGATACATGGTCCATTCATCATATCCTCAAATGATATTTCCAACCCAACAACTTAGAGTCACCCTTATCCTGGTGACGTGCCTTTAAAACAATTCCATCACCAACCACATGTAACCAAAGTCCTCACTCGAGTTTCGGTGACCTCTCCAAGTCAAGCCATCTAATGTCTAATTTAAAACTATCATTTCCTAGAATGAATAAAAGTGTAATCCAATTAACCATACATCCCATGTACAACCAAATTAACAACAACTTATCGAGTCCAACAACTTTTAAGACATTAGCACAGTTTATAACCAATGTTATCTCAGTGCCTCCAGGATGAGGTCAAGATAGGGGACATGATTGTATTATTCATAAAAGAACACTAAAAGTAATCCCAGGTCACCAAAAGATTATTCAAACTATTATCGGTTGAATCTTTACAAAAATGCTCTACTTCTCTTGCTGACGTTTCATCAACCAAACCTCGATGCATGCATCACACAAGGCATCCTTTTCCTTTAAATCTTACCACTAAAACTCTTTGAAAAACATTCCAATGAGACATTACCCACCTTATTAGTGTCCATGTAATAGAATAAAAGATAATTATCTCATAAGAATACTATTACAAAAACACCTTAAACACACATGTGACGTTCCACGAACCATGATCACCACATCAAAATCACACATGAAATCTGTAACTTAAACCTATCGGCCTGTCAAAACACTCGAGTCCCAGAAATTATTTTAAGGGAAACGGTACTGTAATGGAACTAAAATAAAAAATATCACAATGGAAACAAATCATCTCAAGTTATAAGGGTGGTACCTACCACAAGCTAGTCCCTTACGAAGCATATGTGTCAACCCTATTGCTTGGTTATGAAAAATAGAAATCACTAGGATTAAAATCCCCCCTTTATTTTTAGTCATTTCATTGAATACATTTCAACCTATAAACATTGAAATAATTATAACAAATCCAAAATTAATCTTCCATAATAAAGAACTTGGTTTTTAAACAACACACCTTGGCCAAAATAAAAAAGCTATAATAAACTTCCACCTAAACATTTAACATTTAGTGTCATTCAATTTTAAACAGGAAATTTAGCATTTAAATTCCTTTTAATCTAAAGATGGCCACTGAGGGTCCCATTTAATTCAAAACATCTAGGTTCTTCAAAAATAAACCCTATAATAGTTCATTTAAAAATAACTCAATATTTTTACATTTATAACCATTTTCAAACACATTATGGTTATTCTAGGCTTAGTCACATGGGTGGCCATCTACCAATTGATAAGGCTCTAATACACCTTACTACTAGAATTTGGCTCCAATTTATCACTATTAATTTCCATTTAACATTTTTAACTTTAGCATCCACTTTTTCAATCGTTTGAATACACGGGTAACCCTTTTCCCAATTATAAGGCACCCATACACCTTACAACTGAAATTGGATCCTATTGAAAATGTAATTAGTCTAAAACATTATAATCATACAGCCATTTACACCTCAAAACTAATCTATCATGTTATCATTACCAATAACATAGCAACATGTCATAACATAAAACACAGAACAACATCAAAACATGCTAATAACAGAGGCAGCATGGCATATAGACACCCAAGAATGTTATATTTATGACGGAAACAAGCAATCTAACAGGTTATTATAAAAAAAATCAAAACATGGCATTCCTCCCAAGGATCACAATCAAAATTAGTAGGCATCCTACGAATGAAAATACATGGCATGTGATATTCTTGGCAAGTGAATCTCAAAGTGACTACGATGTTGTATATAATACAATTTTCTTCCCATATCCGACCAAGGAAAATTTTCAAAATTTTCAAAATCCATAAGCAGTAGAAAATAACCTAGTCACTCAAGGTGAAATCAAATCAATTGTAACCTCAAATAGTATAAATATCAATTCACATCCTTGGTCACTTTTTCATTTCTCATACATGGGGTGATCAGTCCCAAGCACGCCTATTAACCGAGTGCTGACACATTCCTAGTCTCCTTTCTACAAACCCAAAACAAAAAGACAAAGGAAAAAATAAATAAAACATGAACCTTTGATACCACATTGAAACATCCCGGCCTGGATTACCCTCGAATCGGTAGATGGAATGGTCACCACATGACCTCAAGCATGTCTCCCTGTATTCCAGAGGCTGCTGACTAGTAGCGAGGGTCTATGGATAGTCAGTGGGGAGACTATACCCTCATATTCATATTGCACAGTGGAAATAGATAAACTCAGACAATAACAGAAGAATATAAAACAATATTCAAGTGAATAATGAAAACGGACAAGGGATATTTATACAATGCATTCATGTCGTGGTGATACATATTAGAAAGAAGTAAACCAAATAGCATGATTTACATTCCAATACATAAATAAAGAAAAGACTCAATGACTCAAGGGAGATCTCTATGAGCATCATGAGCTCCCACTCGATCCTTTTCTCCAGACTCCCTAGTAAAAGTAATAGCTATAAGAAAAGTTCCACAGTCCTACAAATAAGAAAGTCTACTTAGGTACCCCAGTGCAATGGAATCCCAAGTAGGGTGTGAGATATACACTTCAATAGGCCAGGACCACCGATTGTCTAGCTCAACCTAGACAATGAAATATAAAAAAGGGTGTATAGATATAACAAGGAAACAACATAACTAAATAAATAACCAATAACTTGTCCAAGTTTCAAAGGGACACCTGACAGTGAAACCTGCTTCATCTCGTAGCTAGAATAAGAGTCTGCATAAGAATAATACAAGAATATTTATCAATCATAAATACCTTTCAACATTTACCAATTATTCTATATTTAAACATTTATTGTCTCCAAGGTTCCCATGGTATATCTTACCTTAATGATAACTTCGGTTCATACTGGTATTCTAATCATTCTTAATATTTTTTATTTAATCACATTTAATTCGAGTTTGATCCAAATATCTCATTCATTTCATAATTCATTCATATAATATACTATTGGTGTAGAACGCCATGTCTAGAACCTAAACCCCAGATCATATATTTTTACTATTGGTGTTTGAAATCCATGTCTAACACCTATTTCTCATTCAGGGTAGATCTCCATGTCTAACACCCATACATATCAGCGCTTAGATAACTATTGAGGAGGAACTCCATGTCCAAGTACCAACTTCTTCATTGGTCTAGAACACCATGCCTAGCACCGAATTATCATTCATTAATTTGATGACTATTGGGGAGGAACACCATGTCAAAGTCCCAACATCTAAATTGGTCTGGAACACCATGTATAACACCTAATTCTCATTCATTAATTAATTCACAAATTAGTTAATCTAAGCTCAATAATCAATTTCCCAAGAATTTTTCACCTTCATTTCCTTACTAATCCAATGATTAGTAGAACATATCAAGAACCATTAGTTAAACCCATAATTAACTAAGTCTACTATTCCATTAATTAATTCATAAATTAATTAATATATTAACACAAATCTCATTCCATAATTAATTATCCACAATTAATTATCCAAGACATTGCTAAAAGATCACATAATTAAGACACTGTTAATTATCTCAATTTATCCAAAGAATCATATCACAATTAATCCACCGATTAATTATCTCAATTATCCAATTAGATATCTTATAATTAATCCCCCGATTAATTATCTATATTCCAAAGTCAAGAACATAATTAATTCATAATTAATTATTCCATTATAAATCTCATCTTTCCATAATTAATTCTTTACAATTAATTATCCAAATCAAATATCAAATTATCATAATTAATTATCACAATTAATTTTCTTAAATCATCATCATGGAACATAATTAATTCAATATTAATTATCTTACATAGCCAAACATTATCTCATAATTAATTTCCCCCAATTAATTATCTTAACATAACAAATTTAATATCTCAATTACAATTATCTAGGTTCATAATTATTTCACAAATTAATTATCTTAACTTATCCAATTAAAATATTACAATTAATTCACTGATTAATTATCTCAACTTATCCCACTCAATACTCATAAATTCCACTTAACCTAAGTGTGTCAACAAAAAAGGTCAGAAATAGAAATTCACATAACAACAAGATAAACAAACATGTCACTCTAAACATTATGTTTTTAGCTTGAAGACGGTACACCTATGTTAGAGGGGCTTTATTAAAAAATGTGATTTTGTAATCTAACAAATATTTTAATACAAATATGTAATTTTCACCAATATTATAGTCAACTTTATCAAAATCATTAGATAAACAAAAATATAATTTTTTCCAAATAAAATCAAATTTGAGGATCCTACCTTAAGAAATAGGGTGACCCAACACTTTCTGACTTAAACCGAAAACTGCTCACGCACACGCACCTCCTCAAAATCGTGCGCACACTTAGAATTCATTGTCGCACATAATAATAATTAACTTTAACTCATAAATAGTTCCATAGAGACCAACACACACCCATATAATTAATCATAACAAATTTAAACCATAAGTACCTTATTTAAGGGGTACAAAACCCATGAGTGGCTATTGAGCCTTATCCGGCTTTGATGGCGGTGAACCGAATTGAGACGAACTGCCATGCCTTTGGTGCAGGATGCCGAAATACGGACCAACGGATCCTGAGAAATCTTTTTCAACACCTTGAATCAGATGAGAAGAAGAAACTAAAACAATCTCAGGTCCTAGGGTTTCCACCTAACAGAGACCAGGTGAAGAAGAGCCGAAATGGCCTATGTAAAGAATGAAACATGTATAGAATGACTTACCTCGATGAGACAGACATCTTCCGTGAAGGAACCACCATGATCAGACGCGGGGAGAGGGAGTTGGGTTGGGGAGTGATGCACCTCCACCATGGGAGAACGATGGGAGGGGGTTGCACCCCACCCTATTATGTGCATCCCACTTATTTTCTCCCTCAAATAACCCCAATTACTTTTATAATAATTAATAAACTAAAAATAAAAATAACCATATTATTATTATCATTTTAATTTAAACGCTTCTTTGATAAACCCCATAACTCCACCATTACACCTCGTTTAATTAAATTCTTCTCCAAAAAATTTAATCAAATAAAAAATCTTCCTTACCTAGTTTAATTAAAATCACTTTAACAAATTTAATTAATACCACTTGAACTCATCGTTATTTAATTGAATTCTTCTAACCTCAACTTTAATTAAATCATTTCCCCACTTTTCATTAAATAATTAAATTCATCCTATACTTGAAATTAATTAAGTAAAACCCCAACACTATATTTATTCTGTATTTAATTAAATTCCATTGACCTACATCTAATTAAATAAAACTCCAACTCGTTATCATTTAACTAAATACTCTCAACATTAATTTAACTAATTAAACTTTTTTTTGCATCAATTAATTAAATTAAGATTAACCATAAATTTATTCAATTAAAAACCCCCATATCATAACGTTTAATTAAATCCCTCACAGTCGGGAATTTAATCAAATAAATTAACCCGAAACCCAAAATTGGGTAAGCCACACAGTTTGGCTTGCACAGTCTATAAAGTCGTGCTCCAACCATGTGGGACCTTCTGTCTCAGGAACCTACTTCACCGGATTTGTCCTGTATGGTTTTCCTAACTGTGGATAGACCATATGAGCACCTCTATCATGCTATTAAAAAGATGTATAGTTTGACTTGCATGGTTTGACCAACCGTGCGTAGACCATACATATTCCACAACTAGGTATTGTGCTCTAGAAACCCATTGATACACTCGTAATACTCCTCAAGCATTTACCCAAGCCTATTATCAACACTTTTAAACAGTCCAAACTCATGAAACATCAACCCAAATCTTAGTTTTAAGACTAACCCTTCCAACAGATGAAAATTTTCAAAAACTTTCGTATTTTAACCCAGTTCAAAAACATGGGACTTCACATGTTTCTTGGATGTTATTTTGGGGAGATGAGGTGAATTTTTTGTTGTTATTTTTGGGTTTTGTGGTGTTATTTCATTTGTACTAGGTTCCCATATAGGTATGGAATAAATAACTTGTTAACAACATTTGAAATTGATGGGGTATGGTTTTTTTAATGGGATGAAAAATACTAATGAATAATTAAATGGTGGGTTGTGTGGTAAAATGTGGTTTTTTATAAATAATGAAATGAATTTGCTGAATAATGGGAATTGGTTGGCAATGTGAAATGTGGCATGTGGATTGTTTGGTGTTATACATTTATTGGTGGAATGGAATGTGAATATTTCATGAGTTCATATGTGTTTCGTTGTGAACCAAGATGTTGGGGTTGTGCATGACTATAGATATACGTACTTGTCTATTCCTTTTGATTTATATGCACACCACACCCATGTTGATCACTATGTGTCGACACCCTGGGGTGTTTTTTCCAACATCTAGTGAGGAGGAAGGATGGTTGGTTGCCCACTCTTTCCCACTCTCTATTCGAAGAGAGTTTTTTATTACATATGTTTTGATGGCAGGTGGTCTATTAGTGCATTAGATAATGGTTGTAATAGCCCAGGTGTTTCTGGGAGATATATGACCATGCCTGTGGGGTGGTGGCCCCAGTGTTTTTGGGAAATATGTGATATGACTATGCTTGTGGGGTGGCTATGGGGGGGTCATTCATGGTTGGAGGATGGAATGAGGTTTATGTACTACATCTTCATGATACCCAACAACTCTAGTTGTGGAAGTGGTTGTGATGTGATATTCTAGGTGTCTGTGAGTGAGATGATATGTGACTGTGCTTGTCGGTCAGTGGCCTAGGTGTTGATGAGCATGAAGTTATGTGACCATGATTGTAGGGTGGTGTGATATACGGTAGATATAGGAGCACCATGACGTATTGTGTTGGGGTGTGAGAGGGGAATACCAGCGAGAAAGTACTGTGGTGTGCCCTTATCGATATGCTTCTTGTTATATTGAATACTTGGCTTGTGTTATTTGGTGAGTGTGTATTGGTGAGGTTGGGATCCAATTTAAGAGAATTTGGTTCTTATGTTTGCTCATGGGAGAATTAGTATTATTTTTTCACATGTTCATGATAGAATTTTTTTCCCTACTAAATAGACTTGTATGCTCACCCTACATATATAAAATTGTTTTCAAGTTTTCAAAAGGATTATGTGGATTGTACTAGACATTATACGCTCGGACCTTGGATGGTTTCTGTGTCACTACTTTATATTTTCTTTTGGGTATTTACTTTTGGATAATTTTATCTGTATCATTTTTATTTATATGTTCATTTTGTGATAGTTTTTGTTTATTTTTATATTATGTCACCGAGTTGTTTTTGTATGATTCATCTTAACTACAGATCCTATTTATATTATAGAGGGCAATTCCTCACATACATATGATTTTTATACCATTGATGATAGTCACCAACTCAGGGCCTACTAGAGATGGGACTTTGGGTTCATTTTTTATCTCCCCTCATTGTGTTTCTTTGGAGGGAGTGGTTCACAATAGAGTTGTATTAGAGGGATGGTTGAGAGAAAGGATGTAATTTGGAGTTTGGAATAGTGATAATTTCATGGGATGGCATGGAAAATTTTCCAGTTGACCTTGGTACATGACATAGCCTAGGGAGACTAGCTAGAACACTGGATTTTAAGGGCCCCCATGATCCAGTGCATGGACTCTGAGCTTATTTAACAGACAAGTGATATGGACCTATTACAGGGTAGAGATATATGATATTTATATAAATCATGATGACTTATCTTCTTGTTTGAATTGGGATGTTTTGGGATGTTTAGAAAAAATAAAATGAATTAAAATGAATCTTAAAAAAATTATACACTACTTGGGATTAGGAAATACTTTATTCCTCATTCATTTATGGCTCATGATCGTAGTTTTCATGTGGATTAGGCAGTAGTGGTTCATTTGGATGGTCTGGTTGATTTTAGTGGGGTTGATCGAAAAAAGGAGGATGAGGCCGGGTAGAAGGAATTGCATTCATTTTAGTGGGAGGATTTAGGGAAGTATGAGCTAAGTTATTCAGATGTGTATACAAAGAGAGAGATGGAGGAGCCTAAGATTGCTTTCAATTTGATCTGAGCCCCAACGGATTATTGGGTTCCTTTACGAGATAGTCAGATGTGAGGAGATGTGTGCTAGTGGTGGATGTTGTATCTGGGTGAGTGGAAAGAGGAATTTGTTTCATGGTTCAACTTATAGAAATATTTTTGGGTATTGTTCCTTTCATCAACTATGAAGGCAGTGAATAGGTAGGAGCTTCTTTCTCTTCTACTAGAAAGCATTTTAGTGTTGGATTTGGGAATTAGTTTCAAGAACCTCCTATGATTTTTATTATATCTTTTCCCAGATAAAAATTTTCATGTGAGATGCCATGAGGAGACACTCAATACTTATATCTAGTATGTAATTACTTTTTTACATGGCTGGCATATCTAGATATTCAGAAGAATGTTGAGGTGATTGAGTAGATGTAATCATGATGATGTTTACCATGAGAGGGAAACCAATAGGGTTCCTTGAATAGAAGAGTTGTCAGTGTTGGGTCTCAGGCACTAGGAAGTTCGAGGTTACGGCCAGTGGGGATTAGACCTTAACATCTTCATTTTTATCCTTTTGGGTCTAGTGGTTTCTATGATTTCCCTAGGGGCTTTTTAGCAATGTGTTTTATTTTTGGGGTTTGTAGCCATTTCCAAAATCAGTTCTCAATAGTTTCCTAAGATTATTTTGATGAAGGTAGATAGTCTTAGCACCAACCTCAGTAGTAGCTGACAGTGATATCGTTCCAGCTATAAGGGATGCAGGATTATGCTCTACAAAGGGGATATGGAGTTGGTAGAGGCTAACCTCAGGATGTTCCATGACCTTAGGGAGCTCAACCCAAGTGTGGTCATGGAAGTGGTCATTAGTAAAGATGTAGAGAAGCTGGGTGTGGTTATTTTCACACAGTGATGGTCATACTAGAGGGTATAGATATCATCAGAGGTGTGGACAGTTTTTTAGTACTCTTTTTTATGCCTTGTTTCATTCACGAAATTTTCAATCCTTTGTTTCACCCACTCTATCCTATTCTCTAGGACTATATGTAGACATGATTCTCATTCCCCTGCAGTTGAATATGCTAGTCAAAGGGCAGACTAGATTGTTTAATGTGTGTCGAGGGTATAGACTAGTGATAGGGAAAATCAATCTCATGGGGGTCTTTTCTCACTATTGATACATCCATAAAATATCACCCTTGGAATCATCTAGTTGTATTCCATATGTTCTATCATAAACTTCTTCTGTAGGAGAATGTTTTTCTCATATGTGGATGGACAATGTGTGGTTTTCATCAGTGAGTAGGGTTGTCAGGTGGTAAGTAGACTTGTGAAGCCCCTTATTTCTTTGAAGGTTTAGTTGTTGATGGAATCAGTGGACTCCATAATAGTTGAGGTCTTTAGGGTTATTTATGGTTTTATGGATGTTTTTTCAAGGGGGGCGTGATTCTACCCCTTGACATGATGTGGATTTTAGGATAGAATCACAGCTCGATGCTTATATAATTTTGGTGGCTCTTTATCGGATGGAACCTTCTAAGTTGCAGGATTAGTGTATTCCAATAGATGATCTAATGCAGATGGTATTTATCCAATGAATGGTATTCTAAGGTTTTTTATACACTATCGTAAGATGAACTATGTGATGATCATGAATCATTACCCTCTTCTAAGGATAGATGATATTTTCCACTATATAAGAGGGGTAAGTTGGTTTTCTAAGATTGATTTATAGTTTTTATGTCTCCATTTGAGGGTAAATTAGGTCAATATCCCAAAGACTACCTTCAGATGAAGGTATGGGAACTTCATGTTTATTTTCATGTCATTTTTTGTTACAAACTCACTAGCCATGTTCATTGGACTTATGAACACTTTTTCCTATGAGTTTTTGGACTGGTTCATCATCATATTCATTGATGAAATCTTAATCTAATCAAGTTTAGAGGAGGGGGATGTTGATAATCTCAAATACATTTTTAAGGTTCTTTAACACCACTAGCTTTATGGAAATTTTTCCAAGTTTAAGTTTTTTACACGAGAGGTACATTTCCTGGGGTATATTGTGTCTCAGTAGGGTGTGGCAGTGGACCCATCAAAGGTCAAGGAAGTTTTTTCGAGGGAATCACCCTAGAATTTGGAATATGTTCATAGTTTTCTTGGTCTTTTAGACTATTATCAGATTCATGTTCCCGATTTCTCTCAAGTTGCATCCCTATTGTAACACCTTGATATTCTGTGAATTAGTTTTTTTCAAATTAATAAAATCTTTTTGATATTTTTCATTTCACACAACACTAAAAGTATACTATTTTATCTTAAATCATTATATTTTTCAAATATTTAGAAAAAATAATTTAAATTTTAGCTTTACATACACAAAAAATTGAGGTTATCTTTCATTACACGCAATAAAGTCTTTCCTTGATTACTTGTATAATACGCATGAACGAGTGTTATAAAACAATAACATATTATTAAAATATATATAAAAATATATAACCTATCCATTAATGTATATATTATGAATATTATTAACAAAATTATGTAAATATATGGTTTTCAAAAAATATAAAATAAATTAATTATTTAGAAATGAATATAAGAACAAAATTGAATATAAAGGGAGTATTTTTATAGAAAACTGTTATTATTCTCACAAAGTTGTTTTAATCTTAACAAATAAAACTAATTACAATTAGTAAGTGGTATTTTTTTTAATATATATGTTATATATTAAATAACATATTTTTTATAATTATCCAATATATTTTACGGACATAATATAAGAACAAACCCAATTTTATGTTTAAAAACCTATATATTTATAAAGGTAGTTTTACCGTCTTTTAATGGTGAACCCATTTTAAATACAATTTCCAAAACATTCATATATTTAATATTTCAATATAAACATATTATTTGGAAGAAAAGAATAAAAATTACATTATGATAAATTGTTGGTAGTTTTTTGTATGGTTTCTTTTTTTAATGAATAGTTAAAAATACCGGATTTTAATTCAAGACTCCTTTTTCATAAAATATATTTATAATGTTAAATTATACTTTAATTAGGTTTATGAGTTTATTTAGATTATATTTTTATTAATTAATCCAATTTAGGTAATGGTAACCAATTTCATATTGAAATTGGTTATAAAAACATATCAAACTTTTGATCATTTTTACTTTAAAAACCTGCATTGTCGACCTGACTGTGGGATTAAATTTAAATTAATTTCCACCAATTATTTTATTGGAATTTGGGAAAATGAATTCCATATTTGTAATCAAAATAATTCATAATTTCTAATAAGGTCATATTAGTTTTTTATCAAAATGATTCATGAAATATTTAAAATTAATTATAATGATTAAGGTTAAATTAAACATAACAAGGGACTAAACCATAACATTAAGGCCCAAAAAAATTTATAAACATTTACTAAATCCATTGGATGTAAATATATAGATCCTATCCTAATTTTATATAATTTAGATCATTATTGATCAACTTTTAATAAAAAAATGTTGGTTGGGTTCCTTTCTTTTAAAATAATACAAGAAATTCCACCTCTCCTCCATTATAAAAGGCCTCCTTTCCTCCCACTTTCTAAAACCTCTAGAATAACATTGGATGAACAAAATATCTTCCCAATTAGCTCTCTATAATCCTTCCCTTACTCCTTGAATCCTCCTTTTGGTATAAATATTTCCAAGGAAACCCTTTGGTGCAAACTAAAAGGAGTTACCTGATTAAGAGGAAACACCCTCCCTTAAAGTCTTTAATTTTATTTCCTTTCTCCATTCCCTAAAACATTCTTATTCTATTATTGTATAAAACCCCTACTGTCCTCAATATATTGGTATGTTTTTATTCAAATAATTATACCTACACTTACACACACTTTCTTTCTATCAATATGATTGTTAAACGAAAATAGTGTTCATGTGTACGTACGGCTTACCATCTCCATAAATGGTGTGTTCTATTTGATAATTATATATTATAAGGATTATTAAAAAAAATATACTATATATAAATGATATTTATATCATTGTTTACATTCAGGACTCATTATATAATTATATGTACCAAAGATATAACAAATTAAGGCACATGCGAAAAACAAAATGAATATTATCTAAAGTAAAACCTTAATATGGGATGGTTATAAAGTGGGTAATATATGGTCATAATAAAACCATATATGGTATAATATAAAATAATATGGTTATTTAAAACACATATAATAAATTTATATTTATTATATAGGTGTTCTGACTGAGTATGATGAGATTCAGGACACAAGGAAAGATAATTTCATCTCACTCCTTATTTCTATGAGATTCATGCCTTATTCACCACTAAATTATTTTGTGTGGTGTATATACTTTCCATTAATTTATTCTATTCATATTATTATTAAATATATTGGTATTTACCTAACAATTTTCTTATATTTCTATCATGTGGTTTAAGTTTCAAAAGTCACCAAATCGGTAATGTAATTTTTGTCTCAATTTTCTTTCTTTGAGACACACGCCATGTCATGCACCTATATTTTTATATGAGTTGTATATGCTGCATTTAAAATTATATATTATTATTATAATTCCTTTCATGATATTATAATATTAATTTAATTTAATTTTCTTACATGGGTATTATTTTTCAAAATTAGCAACTTATAAGTGTTTATAGAAATAATCTCATCGCTTTTCGAGATTATTAATGATCACATTTTCATTAGTGAAATATTATGATCCAAAATTCAAGGAAATTCATGAATTTTATTCTCCTATATTTAGCCTTTATTAATTTATTTATTAGTACTATTTTCAACTCTTTAGTCCTTAAGACAATTAAGAAAATTTTTTTAATAAAAATCTGATGGTATCTCTCTCTTCAGTTGAAAATCTATCTTATTTCAAAAACATGTTTTAAAAATTGTTTTTAAATGATATTTGAAGATAATTTTTATAGAAAAATGTCTTTAAAAATATTTTATGGTTTTAAAATATTTCATTATAAATTTTCAAACTTATTTTCAAATAGAGGGTTTTCAAAACATTTTCAATATTTCTATACCATTTTTCAATGAATATTCAAAGAAAGTGGTTTTTAAAATGTTTTGAATATTATTTTATAGGTTTTAAAGGAAAAAGGTTTTTAAAATTATTTCATTTATTATTTATAAGTTTTGAATTTATTTTCTGTGAAAATGATTTTCAAATGGTTTTATGTATTAAAAATTATTTTTTTAATAAAGGATATTTTCTGCAAGAAACACTTTTTAAAGATATTTAAAAATTATTCTCTATTTAAGATAACATCCATTTATGTTACTCATGCCTTTCTAGAAAATTTTCCACTGGTAATTCTCATATTATTTCTCTAAATGGGTTATTCTTAATGTCATGGTCTTTATAAAACCCATTTCTCTTTCACGGGTTATATTATTTTGATACCCACTTATTTTCACGGGATATGTTTATAATGAAATGGTAATGAAACATTGTTTCTTTCCACATGTTATGATATGATTACATGTTTATAATACCCATTTCATTTCAAGGGTTATAAAATTATTTTTTACGGTCTTTTGGAACATGTATGTAAGATTTTTCTATGAGATGGGTGGGACCTATATCTCCCTCCCATGCATTGGGTAAATATTTATATCTCATGAGATAGACATATTTAGAACAAGAAACGAACTCAATTCAGTATTACAAGTATAGAATGAGAAAGTAACTTGGTTCGGTATTATAGGGATGGAAGGATAAAGGAACTCGGTTCAGTATTATAGGTATGGAATAGGAAATGAACTCTATTCAGTAATACAAGGTTGGAATAGGGGTTTACCTAGTTTAGTAATATAGGGCAGGAATGGGGGTTACCTGGTTCAGTAAAGGACATTTTCCACTAATATGGCCTTGGTAGTGATTCCCTGGCTACTATGGTAAATCATATTATGTGATTATGAGTTCTCCACATTTCCATGAGTTATTCCTATGTTATTCTATCAGGGATTATGTCCTTTATTTCCTTATGATTCATGTCTTATTAACTACCAGTATTTATTCCATGATTCCAGTTTATAAACTTTGAAATACAGGGGATGATTTTTTAATTTCATGACTATGTTCTCATACCATATATTATTGTTTATTCTTACATGTCTCCCTTGTTTACCCTTACTAATCATTTGATCTCATGCATTTTTATGTATCCTTACCCAGTTTATAAAGATTTGTATTAAGTTTTATGTGTGTAAGAAGGGTGATAGTTAGGAAGACCCTAGTGGGAGATGATGTATCACTTTTTTGTACTTGTGTTTATGTTTCCATGTTTCCAAAGGAACTATAGTAGTACGGTCTTTGGGTGTCTGTTATTGTGATATTTTAAGTGTTTTGAAAATGTAATGTATTTTCTCTGTAAGTCAAGACCAGGTTGTTATAATTGGTATCAGAGTGAATGTTTAGTTAACCTTTGGAAACTAGGATAAGAAATATTTAGTGTGATCCCTAGGTAAATTTCCAAGGATATGTATTGGGATGTCTCTAAAGATAAGTATAAGGATGAGTCGACATTTAGGAAAATGTCCTATAATTTTGGTAAATGATAGAGTGAGTGGTTTCCTAGAACTATATTTCTATTTAGATACTACAAAAGGATGTGACTCTGGCACAGATGTACCTAGGAGTAAAAACTCTAAAAATATGTTCCAATCCTAACTCTGGGTAATCTTGTATATGACAATAGTCTGTTCTACACACCTAATTTGACACTCATGGGGGATATTATTTCGAAATTTAAAACTCTTTATGAACCATCATTAAGGATTTTAAAATAAGATAACTATAAAAAACCTAGGGTAAACCTAACACTACTACAAATATGGCTTTTATCAGCGCTAAAAATGTCCTTTATCAGCGCTAGAAAAGCGCTGATAAAGCCGGTGAAGATAAAGGGGGGGTCCCCTTTATCAGCGCTCCAAAAAGAGCTGATAAAGACCACTTTTATCAGCGCTTTTTTTTAGTGTTGATAAAAATAAAAAACATTAAAAATAAAATAAAAATAAATAAATAAAAAAAAATACTGCCAATCTCAGGGGGGCTTTTTACAGTGCTTGAGCCCCCCTTTATCAGCGCTTTCCCGCACCTCCAGCGCCCGCCCGCACCACCTACACCCTTTATCAGTGCTAGCCCTTTAAATCAACCTTGCACGCGCACCCGTGCCTCCACCCGGATTTGATCTCGAGACCTCCCCCCTGCGCACCTAAAGCCTTTTCCACTACCCTATATTGATTTGTTCTCTTATTCATGATATATCTATTTATTTATATATATATATTTAGTTATATTTATTCGTATAGTAATATATATTTATATTAATATATATATATATATAGTTATATTAATATATATATATATAGTTATATTAATATATACATATAGTTATATTAAAATGTATATATAGTTATATTAATATATTTATAGTTATATTAATATATAGTAGATATATAAATATTCATATATGGGTATTTTAAATAAAATGGATATTAGTTATTATTTAGATAAATCTAATTTAATTTATATGTAAATATGTTTAATTATTTATTTAAAAAATTTAATTTTTAGGTGTGAATATATAAAAAATATGTACATATAGTTATATATTTGATTATAAATAGCAGTGCATTATAAAAAATGATGAAATTTCAAAGACATAATATCAATATGAATGTAATACCTTGGAATAAATTTAGTCCCCACCAAAAAAGTCAATAATACCCCCTTAAACGAGGTTGAAAATCCACAAAATGTTAAAAAATCTGGGTACCCCGACAAAAAACTCAGTTTTGGAGGCCTTCTGGGCCTCTTTTGTCCTCGAAAAACGCTTGACCAAGGTCCACCCGGGTCACAACGACGTAGAGCTTGTCACAGGATTCGATTTGATATGTGGTAGAGCTCAAACGGACACTCGGATCAAAAGTTATGGCCGTTTGAAGTTTGAGTTGCGTTTTTAACATATTTTGGATCTTTTTTTATTTTTTTTATTTTTTTATTCTTCAAATTGTTATTAAATTACTATTACCCCATAATAATTATCAAATTATTTATTAAAAATATTTTTTAATTTTTTAAGAATCCATTTTCACTAAATATCTTATATATTAAGTATATTAAGTGTAAATGTACATTTATACTTATCTAAAATATATTTAAAAATTATATATTATATTTATATCAATATAACTATATAAATATATTTATATATTAATATATTTTTAATTTTTTTTTGAAGTCGATCCTTTATCAGCGCTTTTAAAAAAATCGCTGATAAACCCCCCCCCCCCATTATCAGCGCTACTAAACAAGAGCTGATAAAGCCCCCCCCCCCCTTTATCAGCACTTTTTCGTTAGCGCTGATAAAGGGGTGGCGCTGGCCTTGCCCAGTTTTGTGGTAGTGTAATGTGTCATAGATTAAAGGTGTCATAAGTTAGACAACATATAATTGAATTTTCATGATTATGTGACTCCTCACTATGATAATCATTTCTTATTTAATTCCTTTTTGTTTTAGCCAATGGAGGGAATTCAGAGGGACATGATTAGAGATGAATTTGATGGAAATTTAGATGATCATAATTCAAATGATATGATCATTGGAGTGAAGGATATTCTGATCATGCCTAATCATTTTTAAGGAACATGATTGACAATGTGTACCTCAACCAACTCTCGGACTCACCAAAGAAGAGAAAGAATGAATTCGTAAAGAGTTTGGATAATATAGACCATGGAGGATAAAATATTCAGTATCCTCCATGTCTAAAATATGGAGATAACCAACTAAGTGAATGTATTAGAGGAACAAAAAGTTGTTTTGACTGTCGAAAAGAAGGACACAAAGAAAGTGACTGAAATGGAAAAATGAAGAGTTTGGTTAATGAAATTGATGTGAATTTAAGTCATCATCAAAGGTTAAGTGTTTTAAGTGTGGAATAAATGGCCATTATCCAACTCAATTTCCCAAGAGGAAATCTCATGAAGAGGATCAACAAGGTGGTGTCAGTAATGGTTACATTGCAGATGATGATGAGACTAGAAATCAAATATAAAAGGAAAGTGTTATTATGTAATAGGGTGAGGAATCCTAGTTAATGGCATAAGGATGAAGTGGAATAAAAAAATTATGTATTTGTACTGAATAATTATGTTACATGAATTGTGAAATATATAGGGATTGTTCAGTTTATGTTTTTCACCACAAATTTTAAAGAACATGTTAAATGGTTCTAATGGAATAGAAAATTGAATTAATGGTAAGATTATGTCCATGGAAAACATGTAATTAAGGGAAATATAACTATTAATATGTTACTTATGTTATGGTAATTTTTTTTTGTATAAAGATATGTTGGATATGAACAACTAAATTGGATGGTATTGAGTACCTCGGAAATGATAAAGGATATGTTGACAAAGTACTATATGTTATAATGAATTATGTCTATAACTTCTTGGATTTAAGGAATATATCTAGTAACCTTTGTAATGAGGAATCATGCATTTTTTCTAATAGTACTTACGATAATTCATGGTTTTACCATGTTTCAAGAGAATATACAATAAGAATATTCACATGTTTGGAATGTGACAAGAAAGTGGTACATTGTGATATATGGGGGATCAATGTTAAGTTGATTTCACGAATTTCTTTATAAAGCTTTGTATTTCCATATTTTGGAAGGTTTATAAGGTAAACCATTCATGAAAATATTTAGTTAAACTTTGGATGAGGTATTTATGTATCAAGGTTGTATTGATAACCCTAGTTAAAAGGCTATTTAGTGATTAACCTTATTTCAAAAATGTCCATCATATTTATTTTGGAAATTATATTAATGTGGTTTTAGAAAAGAACATCATATATGTCACATGAAAAACAATCTATTCTGGCAAGGATGTGGGTCTTGAATCCATGACTGAAGGGTGATATGGGTTTCACACCTACCACTAGCCTACGCGATTTCCAGGTTAATGAGGAATTGTTTTTTATGATTATTAGTGATGAACCAATAGAGTTACGTTTTATATTTAAAAATTAATATATTAACCATATTTATTTTTAATAATAGTTAGATAAAAATAGTTAAACTTATCATTCTATTATGGGCCTGAATATTCACTAAAATTGTATTTGAGTGCTTCTAGTGTCAAAGTTAATTTCTGGACATTCATTACATGAAAAAATGGACGAATTAGAAATTTATAAAAGAACAACCAAAGAATGAAAAAAGATTTATATAAATATATCAAGTATGTATATTTCCATATATTCTTATTCAATAAATTATTAATAAATGTTATAAAATGATAAAAAAAATATTGTTTTAATTCCTTAATTTTTGTTGAGTTGATGGCCTGTTAAATCATCACATATTTATGACTTTGAGGCCATAAAATTTCCTTTAATAATTCAATTGTTTGTGATTGATGACCTCAATCACACCCTATAAATATTTATGATTTTCCTTTTGAAATAGTGGGTGCCCTAGACCCAACTATACAGTATTTTTTGATTACCATATCATGTGTACAGTTAGATATGCATAATAATATCTTACCATTATAGTACAGACTTTTCTGCATCCACTATAATAATGGTAACGTCCAAAGGTTAATTGTCGTGTCGAGAGGTTATAGCATATCTCAGGCTATAATGAGAACCTCGAGATACCTTGACATTGATCTTAAATATATGTTCTATAGTCTAGATACACCTTACTGACTGGACACAGTAGTTGTCTTAATATCAGGTGTTGGGGGCTCATAAGCATTGAGACTTCTTCTCATGAGGTTTGCACTTGGTGATCTCTAGTAGTGAGATCATGAGGATAGACCCGCCAATAGGAACACCACATGTTTTGGGTGTCATTGGTTGTTCCTATCTATGGAAATGTGTATTGGTCTCTTTAATTGAGACCATTACCAATGTATATCATTTGATTACGTGCTTTGATGCAAGACGAAAACCATGATAGTGATTTTTTGGCGAGGTAGTTTGTGTTGGGTGCGTCGTTGGTGGTATGACATTGGCTTAATGATCAAGAAAGGATTTGTCGCTTCTAAGTTCAGGAATTTGTATATCTCAGGCCTGGTTTATCAGGATGGTTCCGCCTTCATAAGTCTTTGGCCAAAGCAGTAAAAAGACAAATCCATCCAGATAGATCAAAAAATAAAAAAGTAAGATAAGGACGATGACACAAGAGTGCGGCATGATTTATGAGATATTTAATGATAAAGAGATTATAGTACACAGTTAGTGTTCGTAGGATGGTAGTCATTGCTATGACTATCCTTATCTCTTTAGGGGTCATGATGAGTTGCTAGACTCTGCTCTTGGTCTATGGATTTTATTCACTACTATAGAGATAAGGGCCTAGAGGGTCACACACAATAGCATATTCAAGAATCCGCCCTATTCAGTCGAATAGGTGTATGGACATAGTGGGACCCGCCATGGGGTCCGAGCATTTTCCATGTTATCAATCACCAAAAGAATTAAATAAATTCATTAATATTCAAGCTATGAATATTTGGGATTGAATTTGTTTAATGTATTTATGAGTTTAGTAAATACGAGAAAAATATTAACTGAACGAATATTATTTTAATATTCAAGGTTCATTTAATATTAAGCAGGACAGTGAGCCAAGTTAAATGACTCAGGTTTTACCACGTAATATATTTTATATATATTACAAGTATGTGATAAAATAAATAAATAATATTGACACAGTTTTAAGTCTTCATGGTTATTTATTTAGTGGACGTGGAATTAATAGGGGCTGGGGAACCCAACCAGGTAATTTCCACAATCTTCTATAAATAGAGAGAGATGCAAGCACAAATTCATTCATGCCATTTTTTTCAGAGCTCCTCTTTACTCCCTCTCTCTATAGAGAGAAGCAGTTGATCCATTCTTGGATCAATTTTCTCCTCACGCATCGCAAGATTGACGATGCGGTGATCGTCAGGACATCGAAGATATTGTTTAATCGCCGTGCTAGCACCCAGAGATTGATGATCGGCGTTCCCGTGGTTTCTTGAGGCTCGTGTGGCTGATCTAGAGGGATCCTTCTATGGATCCTTTTTTGCAACGATCACCATCGAAAAGTTGTGGTCGACAACAGCTTCAAATCTGTAACGGGTATGTTTTTTGTTATTTTTTTCTCTTAATAATTTAGGTGAGATCGTCGAGCCTCTTCGGGGATCAGATCGTCAGCGTCGACAAGTTTCGTCGACCCAACGATGAAAAAATTTAAAATCCCCGGCCCATCAACTTCTGCTGCTGACCCCGGAACCAAACAGTGGTATCAGAGCGATCGTGTATATTTTCTGAGCCAAATAAAATTAATTTTTATAAAATTAATTAGAGGGTTTAAAAATGGTCAAAACGGATCGAACCAAGTTTCAATCCGGTTTCAAATGACCAAGATATGGTCATTCGAAATTTCTAGAATGGATCGTGTTCGTGTTTTTACTCAAGTTTTAAATTTTGTTGATTATTTCCGTTTATCGGAAATAATACAAGTTTTTTAAGAAATTATAATTATTATAATTATAATTATTTTAATTATAATTATATATAATAATAATAACAATAAAATTAATTATTATTATTAAATAATTACAATAATTATAAATTATTATTATATTATAATAATTTAAGTATTATTATAATAAAAGGATAATAGCCTTTAAAAAACTTTAAAAAAAGGGGGTGAGATGACTTGACCTGCTGGTCAAGTCTTAAAAGAATAAAAAGGGTGAAAGGGTGTTAACCGTGTGAAGAAGGAAGAAAGCATAAAGAAACAAAAAAAGGGAAATGGCAATTCCTCCCCACATGGAGGATTACACCCAAAAAAAGAAAAAAACCATCATCTTCTTCCTCAAGATGCTCGGCCCGCACCAGGTGCATGCAGCGGCCATTGCCACTCACACCACCTCAAGTCAGAGCATGCCACCACCCATGTTTCCCGTAGACCAGCTGGAGCTGCCGTCGTGGATCGTCACCCTCATCGAGCTCGGTCTGTGCTAGAACCAGGTGCACTAGAAAACAAAATTCTGGCCACCTGCTCTAAAGGGCCGCCGCGCATAGCCAGGTGCTGCCTCCGCTACTTGCGCCAGCTCCAGCCAGACCCACGTACAGCTGGCCAGCCCGCCGGCCTTCCTTCGATGGCCACCTGCCTCTCCGCATTTCCGAGCATGCCCCGACCGCCTGCCTCCTCCCTCGCGCGCCGCCTGTGCTCCCAGGCCGAGCAGCCGCATGGTTTCTTCTGGATGAAATCAGCGTTGTAGCAGCAGGTCGGCCTCCGATCCTTCGGGCCACCTCAAACCCACTGCCCTCACCCTGCTCTCTCTGGAAAGATCTAACAGTCGTCGGCCACTCCCTTCTCCCGGTGCTCTAGTGGATTTCTCACCGGCCAACCAAGGCACCAGCTTCCGCCGCTCTGGGTGCTACCCCTGCCGCGCCCATGCTTGCTTCAGCGTCGGGCTGGCCTCCGCACAGCGCCGAGGCCAACCGTAGGGCCGCTCAAAAAGCTGCCTCGGCTGCCCGGCCAATCCTTGGCCGAACCCTCCCACTGGAGACCCAAGTGTCCGGAAGCCTCCTAGGTACCTCGCGCTGCAAGACCCCACAGCACCGCCATTACAGCTTGGCTCCCACGGGTGTCCCTACCTCCGGTCGCCGCCCGGTCCTCCTAGTGGCCAGGTAACCCCTGACTCGGGTTTAGTTAAATAAATTAATATAATTAATTAATATATTAATTTTATTGAAAATAAATTTTAATACCCTAGGTTAAAATTAATTTAATTTTTGAATTTAAATTAATTTAATTTTAAGAATTAAAATTAAATTAATTACATGACTGATAATTAATTAAATTATTTGAATTTATTAATTCATTTAATTAAATTAAATTAAATAACCCACGTACTTATTTATGCATTTTATTTTTATCCCGCTATAGTTACCCAACTACTAGTCTTGAGCACCGACCCCGTTTGTCTGATTTTAATTATTTATTTAATTAATTATTTAATTTACTGTGTGGGATGTCTATAAATTAATTATATGATGGTCTACGCATCGTCTTAGTTTTTAGGTTAAAATGTATAAGGATTTGCCTGTCCATTTCATTGATGTACATATATACCATAGTCCCCCTCACCTGCTTGTGAGTAAACTTGTACCACAGACGGAGACAATGCAAAGATGAGACATGGACCCTCCCAAGATGAGGTGGTACTCCAAGACATAATGTGGACTCTGCCAAGATGAGTCGATGCTCCAGATGAGAAGCAGACATACATCACGGGTTGAGATGCATCTAGTGTCAAGTTTTGACACAAGTATGATTCCCCTTAGGTCGTTTAGATGCTCAAGACTAGTGGGGTAGTAGTTTTTCCTTTATGCATTTATTTATTATTTTATGCATTTTAGAACAGTGGGAAAAATACATAAAATAATAGATAATAAAATGTATAAAGAAGCAGCGTGTGTTTTTATATTAAAGTTCAGTTGTGAGCGTGACAACATAGATGAACAAGTTTAATAGAAATGGATAGCATTAGTCAAGAGAGAAAACCAATAAAACCCTCAACAAAAATATTAAGTCACAAACAGCCTTCTATCATTCAAGTTTGAACAAAACCGGGTGTCTGAGGTGTCGGTCATGCCTCAGCTAACGGTGCCTCTTACTACTGGGGAGTTCTTATTCGTGTGGTGGGTCGACTTAACTAAAATTACAGCAATGGAATAGCATTATCTAGCTTGTTGTAATTTTAGAGGCAAGCATTGAGTAAATTAAATGATTTTTGAAGCTGGGACTTCACTCAATAGATCAAGGAACAGTGAGTTAATGCGGTTGGCCAGCCAAAAGCCTACCTTGGACCCTCCGAGTAGGGGCGTAGTGATAGCTTGTAGACTATGAAGAAGGTTTGGGGATCCTTGCCACTAGAATACTCAAGAGTATTCTGATTCTAGTACAGAGGGTTCCTAGAATTCGAAAAATTAGTGGCAGACATTTAATGATTAAATAATCAGTAACGTCACATTTGGTAATCACATAAAAGTAAAATCTGCTAAAGTATATTTGTAGATAATGACAAGCAATACCATAATAAAACTACGATAAATATTAGGCAAAGTTAATGTCTAAACTAAGCACGAATTTCCAAAGAGTAGTATAGTCACTCGCACACATTACTTCCATAATGGAAGTTCAAGGTGCTTATGTCCCAACCTATTAAGCCACCTCAAGAATCGAGGGTGTAAAAATGTTTATAGGAGACTCATGAATCAAGCATATGATGGTTCTGTCATAATGCTATCATTAAAGTCTGATGTTAGTTGCAATCACTGCATCATGACATGGATGATGTTACATGTAGTCTCATTTTCAAGATCCTTTCAAGGAGAAAGCGAAGCAACATTTGAATGTGATGATTGAACTTGGATTTTGTAAAGTAAAAGACAGTTCACAATCTTTCATGTCATCCCATTCTTATACCTTTTCACCTAATTACTCTAGTTTTTTTAAAGGTACAAATGAATGGTATAGAGTAAGCGATTCATTACATTTATGGTAACATTCGCCATGTAAGAAGAATATTGGAGATAATGTCATCTTTTATTCTTATGGCGGGTACATTGAATGATCGGGAAAAAGGCTTATGGAAAGTTATTCCAAAGGCACCTTCATCATAACCTTCAGTGAAAAGTGGTTGGTTATTAAATAGGAGGTTATTTTCTTTGCATATAAATTCATGGAAGTTTAAAAACAAAAATACAGGAAGCAAGTACCCACTTCTCATTCAGTTTATATTCATCAAGTATATTAATGTTTCTAACATACTTCTTGGTTATTGAATATAATATTACAATAAAATATGTATTTAAATACAATAACCAAGAAAGTATAGAAACATTGCTAGAAGTAAAGTGTCTTCTCCAAGCAGTTGAAAAAGGGTGATTCCTAAGTCAGCAGTGATAAACACATAACTTCTAATTGCCAAGTGATTGATTCAAATTGAACAAGTTATGAAGTATAACCAAAAACATTTATCTCATTTTCCCATTTGTACATGATGAGATATTATTCCATGTTTTGGAATGAATGTTGTTTGTGGTAACATACTCAACAAATATTTCACTGCTACTTGAATCGATGGCAATACATGATGAATATAAAATGTAAGACCTACCCTGTTGTGGCAATGTGATTCTTTGTCAAGTAAAAATAAAAGTGGATGTCAACTATATGCCCAGAATGGTATTTAGGCTCGTCACAGCTAAACACCTTTGGTATTATTGACATCCTTAGTTTAGACAAAGAAACCTTTAGAAATAAAGGTATGCCACAAAGCTTTCTGAGGTTAGATCAACATGACAGTGTGAACTATTCCAAAGAAAGAAAGAGGTAAAGATACTTCATAAGTTTCATTTAAGTCATTAAGGAATAGTGAAGTATATGTTTGGTAAGAATATATGAGTTTCTTCGGATTGGCATGCCGAATAATATCTTGACCAAACAATCATCGATCATGATAATGTAGCGTGGAGTAATTCCTAAATGCATGTTACCTTATCTACATCATAGTATTGATTTTCATAAGGAGGATCGATGACGAGTCTTACATATTAACATTGATCAACAAAATGTAGCATGGAGCAATTACTAAATGAACATTTTATACATCAAAGTAATTTTGTAAGTTGTATCAATGTTACAACCTGTATAAACTTCCATTATATTTCATGATGTGCTTTACAAATAACGACTTAAACCCATAACCAATATGCCAACTAAAAATAACAAATGGATATCATACGAGTCATAGTATGATGGAAAATCCATTATTTCATAGGATGTGTTTAGATGCAAAGAGTTTGTAAGGATTTAAACAAACATGCATCAAGTTAAACACGTTGTGCATTTGACGTAATTATCCTAACAGTTGCTTAAGATATTACCTAAATCCCAAAGATAGAAAATATCTTGTCAAGTATTAGACTATATTTATATACAAGGGTATACATCTCAATTACAGATAGTGGGAGATTAATTGAGTTGGACTTAGTCAATGCTTGAGATGCACAAATGGTTGGCATAGTGAACAAGTTCCACAAGTACATGTGGAATAGCCATGTTCCAGAGACACATACTGCATAGAATGAATGAAACCATGGTGATGGTTTTATATTCACTGTGGTTGGTGATATATTACTCATTGAGGATAATAAATCCTATAAGTAAGCAGTATAATGCAAAGTGCTAAGATTGAGAAGATCAACTAAAATTCAATTCCATGTATCAAATTGAAAAGGGGCTTATGAATTGAATACGGTGGTGGGTATTAAAATGAAATGATACATGGATGGTACAAGTATGGTACCAATAAGGCTCGATTGGTTATACCAAGTTAGTACACATATATCTATTAGAATCTTACTTTTCATAGCTGAACTTCTATGATCATACTATTGGTCATTGGTTGTCAAGATCATCTTTCATGGAAGGTGTTTATACGACGCAACCAGAAAGAGATGATGACATCAAATGATGCCAATAAGGGTTACAAGTAACTGAAATCCAGTTTTGGATTAAAGTAAGTGACAAGATCTTAGAACATTCATTATAAATGAATTTTTTCCTTGTGTCTACCAAAGGTCAGTGGGAGTGCCAATGTTTTCCAAGTGAAATATGTTCGGCAACATGTGGAAAATAGATTTTGATCTTACAGTTAGATAAGATCAGTTTAAAAGAAATTCTCCAATGATTGACTTCAAGTAGAAACCTAAGTTCTAGGGAACATGATCCACTATGGTAGATCCAAAGGTTTCTTGGTCCTATTCAATCATACATATAGTGACATTGTAATGAAAAATAAAAGTTGAAACAATTCAAGTTCAGGATTGTTTCCAATGTCACATGGATTAATCTCTTCAAGTTAACATGTTTGGAACATAGGAAGAGATTAAAGTTTTGAATTGATACCATATTCTTTAGCGATGGATCAATCACATATGCCATAATATGTACAATAATTGATACTGCGAGGATATAATTTATTATAGGTAGATATCAATTATTTCTAGGAGCACTGCATGTGATGCAGTCAGAACTATCATCTTGTACTTCAGCAAGTACAAATGATATGTACCTGGAATATGGAGAAAAAGGTATACTAGTTATGGTGGGACACAAACTAGTAATCCTTAGATCAATTTGATATAGTGTCGCAGTTAGGCAAAGGCGATGAGCAAGTCAAGATCATAAAATCTACTGGTAGCCATACATACAAATACCGAGTACGTTGCATCTTCTAAGGCATCTAAGAAGCAGTTATAAATCGCAATGATTTGTTCCAGTTCTTGAATTCGCTCCTAGTGATAAAAGTATTATCATAATGAGAATTATGATATTATTTCTAGCCAAGTTGTCAACTTATGACAATGGACAAAAGTAATATATTCGGAGATACCTTATCATGCGAAGTTTTACTCAAGTAGATGAGGTCGCATATAGCAGATATGCCACGTGGTGAAAACGTGGAAGGTCCAGTAGTTAAATCCATTACTCAGCAGAAGCATGATATTTATCATGTGAGTAGCTAACATGTTTAGTAAGCAAGTTGGCTCTAGTGCAAGTGGGAGTGTTGAAATAGTGGGTCCCCTAGACCCAAATATGTAGTTTTTTTGTTACCATGTCATGTGTACAGTTAGATATGCATGATGATATCTTACCATTATAGTGCATACTTTTCTGCAGCCACTATAATAATGGTAATGTCCAAAGGTTAATTGTCGTGTCAAGAGGTTATAGAAGATCCTAGGATATGATGAGAACCTTGAGATACAATGACATTGATCTTAATTATATGTTTTATAATCTAGATACATATTCTTGACTAGACATAGTAGATGTCTGGCTATCAGGTGCTGGGGGATGATAAGCATTGAGAATTCTTCTCATGAAGTTCTCACTTGGTGATCTCTAGTAGTGAGATCTTGAGGATAGACCCGAGAATAGGAACACCGCATGTTTTGGGTGTCATTGGTTGTTCCTATATACGGACATGTGTATTGGTCTCCTGACTTGAGACCATTACCAATGTATATCATTTGATTACATACTTTCATGCAAGAAAAAAACATGATAGTGATTTCATGGAGAGGTAGTTTGTGTTGGGTGCGTCGTTGGTGGTATGACATTGGCTGAATGGTTAATAAAGGATTTGTCGCTTAAAAGTTCAGGAAGTTGTACATCTCCGGCCTAGTTGATCAGGATGGTGTCACCTTCATAAGTCTTTGGCCAAAGTAGTAGAAAGGAAAATCCATCTGGATATATCAACAAATAATAAAGCGAGATAAGGACAATGACACAAGAGTGTGTCCTTCTTTATGAGATATTTAATGACAAAGAGATTATAGTACACAGTCAGTGTTAGTAGGATGTTAGTCATTGCTATGACTATCCTTATATCTTTAGGGGCCAGGATGAGTTTCTAGACTCTGCTCTTGGTCTCTGGATTTTATTCACTACTATCGAGATAAGGGCTCAGAGGGTTACACACAATAGTGTATTCAAGAATCTGCCCTATTCAGTCGAATAGGTATATGGAGATAGTCGGCCCCAGCACGGGGTCCGAGCGTTGTCCAAGTTATCAACCACAAAAATAGTTAAATAAATTCATTAATATTCAAGCTATGAATATTTGGGATTGGATTTATTTAATGTATTTACGAGTTTAGTAAATACGAGAAAAATATTAACTGAATGAATATTATTTTAATATTCAAGGTTCATTTAATATTAAGTGGGACAGCGAGTCAAGTTAAATGACTGGGTTTTATCATGTAATATATTTTATATATATTAAAAGTATTTGATAAAATAAATAAATAATATTTATGCAGTTTTAAGTCATCATAGTTATTTATTTAGTGGACATGGAATTAATGGGGTCCAGGGAATCCAACCAGGTAATTTTCACAATCCGCTATAAATTGAGTGGGGCTCAAGTGAAAATTCATTTATGCCATTTTGGCCAGAGCTCCTCTCTCCACTCGCTCTCTAGCGGTCAGGTAACCCTAGACCCAGGTTTAGTTAAATCAATTAATATAATTAATTAATTAAATTAATTAAATTAATTAATATATTAATTTTAGGGAAAATAAATTTTAATACCTGAGGTTAAAATTAATTTTATTTTTATAATTAAATTAATTAATTAATTAATTTAATTTTACGTATTAAAGTTAAATTAATTACATGAACGATAATTAATTAAATTATTTGAATTTATTAATTTATTTAATTTAATTTAATTAAATAACCCTCTTACTTATTTATGAATTTTATTTTTATCGCACTGTAGTTACCCACTACTAGTCTTGAGTACCGACCTCGTTTGTCTGCTTTTAATTATTTATTTAATTAATTATTTAATTTATTGTGTGTGATGTATATAAATTAATTATATGACGGTCTGTGCATCATCTTAGTTTTTAGGTTAAAATGTATAAGGATCTGCATGTCCATTTCATTGAGGTACATATATACCCTAGTACCCCTGGCCTGCGTGTGAGTAAACTTGTACCACGGATGGAGACGATGCAAAGATGTGACATGGACACCGCCAATATGAGGCGATACACCAAGACATAACGTGGACTCCACCAAGAGGAGGCAATGCTCCAGATGAGAATCATACATACAGAATGGGTTGAGATGCATCTAGTGTCAAGTTTTGACACAGGTATGATGACCCTTTGTTCGTTTAGATGCTCAAGACCAGTCGGGTGGTAGTTTGGACTTTATGCATTTATTTATTATTTTATGCATTTTAGAACAGCGGGAAAAATATATAAAATAATAGATAATAAAATGTATAAAGAAGCGGCATGTGCTTTTCTATTAAAGTTCAGTTGTGAGAACGACAACATAGACAAACATGTTTAATAGAAATAGATAGCATTCGTCGAGAGAGAAAACCAATAAAACCCTCAAAGAAAATATTAAGTCACAAACATCCTTCCATCATTCAAGTTTGAAGAAAACCAAGTGTTTGAGGTGCCGGTCATGCCTCAGCTGAGGGTGCCTCTTACTACCAGGGAGTTATTATTCGTGTGGTGGGTATACTTAACTAAAATTACAGCAATGGAATAACATTAGCTAGCTTGTTGTAATTTTATAGGCAAGCGTTGAGTAAATTAGATGATTTTTGAAGTTGGAACTTCACTCAACAGATCAAGGAACCACAAGTTAATGTGGTTGGCCGGCCAAAGGCCTACCTTAAACCCTCCGAGTAGTGTCATAGCAATAGCTTGTAGACTATGAGGGAGGTTTGGGGATCCTTTACACTAGAATACTCAATAGTATTCTGATTCTAGTACAGAGGGTTCCTAGAATTTGAAAAATTAGTGGGAGACATTTAATGATTAAATAATCGGTAATGTCACATTAGGTAATCACATAAAAGTAAAATCTGCTAAAGTATATTTGTAGGTAATGACAAGAAATACCAAAATAAAACTACGATAAATATTAGACAAAGTTAATGTCTAAAATAATCACAAATTTCCAAAGAGTATTATAGTCGCTCGCACACATTACTTCCATAACGTAAATTCAAGGTACTTATGTCCCAACATGTTAAGACACCTCAAGAAGTGAGGGTATAAAAATGTTTACATGAGACTCACAAATCAAGAATTTGATGGTTTTGTCATAATTTTATCATCAAAGTCTGATGTTAGTTGCAACCGCTACATCATGACATGGATGATGTTACCTGTAGTCTCATCTCCAAGATCCTTTCAAGGAGAAAGTGAAGAAAGATTTGAATGTGATGATTTCACTCAGATTGTGTAAAGAAAAAGTCATTTCACTATATTTCATGTCATCCCATTCTTATACCTTTTTGCCCAATTACTCTAGTTTCATTTAAAGGTACAAACGAATGGTATAAAGTAAGCGCTTCATTACCTTTTGGTAACATTATCTATGTAATAAGATTATTGGAGATAACGTCATATTTTATTCTTATGGATAATATATTGAATGATAGGTAAAAAGGCTTATGGAAAGTTACGCTAAAGGAACCTTCATCATAACCTTCAGTGAAAAGTGGTTGGTTATTTAATATGAGGTTATTTTCATTGCATATAAATTCATGGAAGTTTAAAAACTGAAATACAAGAAGCAAGTACCTGCTTCTCATTCAATTTATATTCATCAAGTATATTAATGTTTCTAACATAATTTTTGGTTATTTAATATAATATTCCAATAACATATGTATTTAAATATAGTAACCATGAAAGTAGAGAAACATCACTAGAAGTAAAGTGTCTTCTCCAATCAGCTGAGAAAGGTTGATTCATAAGTCAGCGGTGAGAAACACATAACTTATAATTTCCAAGTGATTGATTAAAATTGAACAAGTTATGAAGTATAACCAAAAACATTTATCTCATGTGCCCATCTGGACATGATGATATATTATTCCATGTTTTTTAATGAATGTTTTTTGTGGTAACATACTCATAAAATAGTTCACTTCTACTTGAATCGATGGCAATACATGATGAATATAAAATGTAAGACCTACCCTGTTGTGGAAATGTGATTCTTTGTCAAGTAAAACTAAAAGTGGACGTCAACTATATACCCAGTATGGTATTTAGGCTCGGCACATCTAAACACATTTGGTATTATTGACATCCTTAGTTTAGACAAAGAAACCTTTAGAAATAAAGGTACGCCACAATGCTTTCCGAGGTTAGTTCAACAAGATAGTGTGAACTATTCCAAAGAAAGGAAGAGGTAATGATACTTCATAAGTGTCCTTTAAGTCATTAAGGAATAGTGAAGTATATGTTTGGTAAGAAGATATCAGTTGATTTGGATTGGCATGCCGAATAATATCTTGACCAAACAATCATCGATCATGATAATGTGGTGTGGAGTAATTCCTAAACGCATGTTACCTTATCTACATCACCACATTGATGTTCATAAGGAGGATCGATGATGAGTATTACATATTAACATTGATCAACAAAATGTAGCGTGAAGCAATTCCCAAATGCACATTTATACATCAAAGTAATAATGTAAGTTGTATCAATGTTAGAACCTACAGAAACTTCCTTTATATTTCACGATGTTCTTTGAAAATAACAACTTAAACCCATAACCAATATGCCAACTAAAAATAAAAAATGGATATCATACAAGTTATAGTTTGATGGAAAATCCATTATGTCATAGTATGTGTTTAGATGCAAAGCGTTTGTTAGGATTTAAACAAACATGCATCACGTCAAACACGTTGTGCATTTGAGGTAATTATCCTAACAGTTTCTTAAGATATTACCTAAATCCCCAAAATAGAAAATATGTAGTCAAGTATTAGACTAAATTTATATACAATGGTATACATCTCAATTACATATAGTGGGAGCTGAATTGACTTGGACTTAGTCAACGCTTGAGATGCACAAATGGTTGGCATAGGGAACCAGTTCCACAAGTACATGTGGAATTGGCATGTTCCAGAGACACATACTGTGTAGAAAGAATGAAACCATGGTGATGGTTTATATTCACCATGTTTGGTGATATATTACTCATTGAGAAAAATAAATCCTACAAGTAAGCAGTATAAGGAAAAGAGATAAGATTAACAAGATCAACTAAAATACAATTCCATGTATCAAATTGCAAAGGGGCTTATAAATTGAATACGGTGGTGGGTATTAAAATGAAATGATACATAGATGGTATAATTATGGTACCAATAAGGCTTGATTGGTTATACCAAGTCAGTACGCCTTAATCTATTAGAATCTTACTTGTCATATCTGAACTTCTATGATCACACTATTAGTCAATGGTTGTCAAGATCATCTTTTGTGGAAGGTGTCTCTACGACACAACCAGAAAGAGATGATGAAATCAAATGATGCCAATAAGGGTTGCAAGTTACTGAAATCCAGTTTTGGATTAAAGTAAGTTACAAGATCTTAGAACATTCATTATAAATGAATCTTTTACTTGTGTCTACCAAAGGTTAGTGGGAGCACCAATGTTTTCCAAGTGAAATATGTTCAGCAACATATGGAAAATAAATTTTGATCATACAGTTAGATAAGATCAGGTTAAAATAAATTCTCTAATGATTGACTTCAAGTAGGAACCTAAGTTATAGATAACATGATCCACTATGGTAGATCCAAAGGTTTCTTGGTCCTACTCAATCGTACATATAGTGACATTGTATTGAAAAATACAAGTTAAAACAATTCAAGTTCACGATTGTTTCCAATGTCACATGGATTAATCTCTTCAAGTTAACATGTTCGGGACATAGGAAGAGATTAAAGTTCTGAATTGATACCATATGCTTTAGAGATGGATCAATCACATATGCCATAATATGTACAATAATAGATACTTCTAGGATATAATTTATTATAGGTAGATATCAGTTATTTCCAGGAGAACTGCAAGTGATGCAGTCAGAACGGTCATCTTGTACTTCAGAAAGTACAAATGATATGTACCTAGATTATGAAGAAGAAGGTATACTAGTTATGGTGGGACACAAACTAGTAATCCTTAGATCAATTTGATCTGGTGTCTCAATTAGGAAAACTTGATGAGCGAGTCAAGCTCATAAAAGCTAGTGGTAGCCATACCTACAAATACTGAGTACGTTGCAGCTCCTAAGGCAGCTAAGAAGCAGTTATAAATCACAACGATTTGTTCCAGTTCTTGGATTCACACCTATTGCGAAAAGTATTATCATAATGAGAATTATGATATTCTTACTAGCCAAGTTTTCAAGTTATGACAGTGGACAAAAGTAATATACTCAGAGATACCTTATAATGATAAGTTTTACTCATGTAGATGAGGTCGCATATAGCAGATTTTCCACTTTGCGAAAATGTGGAAGGACCATTAGTTAAAGCCATTACTCAGGAGAAGCATGATATTTATCATGTGAGTAACTGACAAGTTTAGTTAGAAAGTTGGCTCTAGTGCAAGTGGGAGTGTTGAAATAGTGGGTACCCTATACTCAACTATTCAGTACTTTTTGATTACCATGTCATGTGTAAAGTTAGATATGCATGATGATATCTTACCATTATAGTGCAGACTTTTCTACGTCCACTATAATAATGGTAATGTCCAAAGGTTAGTTGTCGTGTTCAGTGGTTATAGCAGATCCTAGTCTATAATGAGAACATCGAGATACAATGACATTGATCTTAAATATATGTTCTATAGTCCAGATACATCTTACTGACTGGACATAGTAGATGTCTGACTATCAGGTGCTGGGGTCTTATAAGCATTGATACTTCTTCTCATGAAGTTCGCACTTGGTGATGTCTAGTAGTGAGATCATGAGGACAGACCTGCCAATAGGAACACCACATGTTTTGGGTGTCATTGGTTGTTCCTATCTATGGACATGTGTATTGGTCACCTGAGTTGAGACCATTACCAATGTATATCATTTGATTACGTACTTTGATGCAAGATTAAAACCATGACAGTGATGTCATGGCGAGTTAGTTTTTGTTAGGTGCGTCGTTGGTGGTATGACATTGGTTGAATGGTCAAGAAAGGATTTGTCGCTTACAAGTTCAGGAAGTTTTATATCTCAGGCCTGGTTGATCAGGATAGTGTCGCCTTCATAAGTATTTGTCCAAAGCAATAGAAAGGAAAATCCATTTGGATAGATCAACAAATAATAAAGAAAGATAAGGAAGATGACATAAGAGTGTGTCCTACTTTATGAGATATTTAATGACAAAGAGATTACAGTACATAGTTAGTGTTCGTAGGATGGTATTCATTGCTATGACTATCCTTATCTCTTTAGGGGCCATGATGAGTTGCTAGACTCCGCTCTTGGTTTGTGGATTTTTTTCACGACTATCAAGATAAGGGCCTAGAGGGTCACGCACAATAGCGTATTCAAGAATCTGCCCTATTCAGTCGAATAGGTATATGGACATAGTGGGCCCCACCACGGGGTCCGAGTGTTGTCCAAGTTATCAATCACCAAAAGAATTAAATAAATTCATTAATATTTAAGCTATGAATATTTGGGATTGAATTTATTTAATGTATTTACAAGTTTAGTAAATACGAGAAAAATATTAACTGAACGAATATTATTTTAATATTCAAGGTTCATTTAATATTAAGTGGGACAGCGAGTCAAGTTAAATGACTCAGGTTTTATCACGTAATATATTTTATATATATTACAAGTATGTGATAAAATAAATAAATAATATTGATGCAGTTTTAAGTCTTCATAGTTATTTATTTAGTGGACATGGAATTAACGGGGTTCGGGGAACCAAACAGGGTAATTTCCATAATCCTTTATAAATAGAGAGGGGATCAAGCGCAAATTCATTCATGCCATTTTTTCCAAATCTCCTCTATCCTCCCGCTCTCTAGAGAGAGAATCAGTTGATCTGTTCTTGGATTGAGTTTCTCCTCACGCATCACAAGATCGACGATGTGGTGATCGTCAGGACGTCGAAGATATCATTGAGTCACTGCGCTAGCACCCAGAGTTTGATGATCGGAATTCCCACAGATTTTTGAGGCACATGTGGATGGTCTTGAGGGATCCTGTTATGGATCCTTCATGCAATGATTTCCATCGACATGTTGCGGTCGACAACGGATTCAGATCTGCAATATGTATGTTTTCCGTTATTCTTGTGCTCTTAATAATTTAGGCGAGATCCTCGGGCCTCTCCGGGGCTCGGATTGTTAGCGTCGACAAGTTCCGTCGACCCAATGACAAAAAAAATTAAAATCCCTAGCCCATTGGCTTCCGCTGCAGGCCTCAGAACCAAACATTTCCCTCATGTCCAATCTTCACTCCCAACCTATGTTCCCATATGTGGAAACCCAGTTATAAATTACATTGGGTAACTGTTAATGTTCCAACCTTCCCCTTTTAAGTGATGTTTTAGTATTAACTTTTATGATGTGGGTTTCTATGAATGAAACTTTAAATTATTAAACCTTTTATAAAAAAGATGAATTTTGAGGATGAAATTCATTTTAAGGGGGTAGAATGTAACACCCTGATATTTTGTGAAATATTTTTTTTCAAATTAATTTAATATTTTTGATATTTTTCATTTCACACAACACTAAAAATAGCCTATTTTAAAATAAATCACTATTTTTGTCTTACATGTAGCCCAAGAAATATAGAGGTTGTCTTTATCTAAATGGAACACTGAGATTAGCTTGTGTTACACGCAACAAAGTTTTTTTGATGACTTGCATAACAAGCATATTACTGAAATGCATATAATAATATATAACCCATCCATTTAAATAGATTTTATGAATATTATTAAATAAATTATATAAATATATGGTTTTCACAAAATATAAAATGAATTAATTATTTATAAATGAATATCAGAACCAAATTGAATATAAAGGGAGTATTTTTATAGAAAACTATTATTATGCTCCCAAAGTTGTTTTAATCATAATAAATTAAATTAATTAAAATTATAAATGATATTATTTTAATATATATTTTATATATTTAACCAATTATTTTTTATAATCACCCAATAGATTTGATAGACATAATATACGAACAACCCCAATTTTATGCTAAAACCCTATATATTTATAAAGGTAGTTTTAAAACCTTTCAATGGAGAACCCATTTTAAATATAATTTCTAGAAATTTTATATATTTAATACATCAATATAAACTTCATATTTGGAAGAAAAACATAGATTTTAGGTTTGTATAAATTTTTTGGTAATTTTATATAAGGTTTCTTTTTTTATTGAATAATTAAAAATACCGAATTTTAATTCAAAGATAATTTTCCATCCAATGTATTTATAAGGTTAAATTACATTTTAATTTGGTTTAAATGTTTAATTAGATTATATTTTTACCAATTAATCTGATTTAGGTAATTGAAACCAATTTTATATTGATATTGGATATAAAAACTTATAAAACTTTTGATCATTTTTAATTAAAAACCATGCATTGCCGATCCAAATACAGAATTAAATTTAAATTAATTTTTCTCACTTATGTGTTCAGAATATAGAAAAATGTGTTTTATATTTGGAATCATAATAATTCATAATATCAAATGAGGTCAACATAGTTTTTGACAGAAAATATTAGTGAAGTAATTAAAATTTAATTACAAAAATTAAGGTTAAATTAAGAATAATAAGGGACTAAACCATAACATTAATGCCCAAACGACCTATAAACTTTTACTAAATCTGTTGGAGGGAAATATTTTGATCCTATCCTCCTTTGGATCTTCATTTTACCATTATTTATCCACTCTCAATAAAAAATGTTGGTGGGGATTCTTTCTTTTAAAACAATACAAAAGATTCCACCCCTCCTCCATTATAAAAGGCCTCCTCTCCTCCCACTTCCTCACACCTCTCAAGACACTATTTCTTGAATCCTCATTTGGACAAAAATCTTTCCAAGGTAACACTTTGGTGCAAACCAAAAGGAGTTACCCGATTATGTGGTAACACCATCCCTCAAAGTCCCCTCTTTTATTTCCTTCCTACACCCACAAAAATATTCTTATTCCATGCCTATATGAAAAAAAATATACTAAATATACTAGTATGTTTTTATGCCAAGTATTCTATCGACACTTACACACCCTTCCATCTAATGGGTAACGAATATAGTGTTTATGTGTTGGCGAACTACTGCCTCGCTAAACGATGATTGTTCAATTTTAGTTTACCACCTCTCATGGTGGGAATTATAATGGAAACATTGTTTATATATGTTATAAATAATATTTATTATGTCTTTAATATTCTATAATTATTTTACAATACATTTCTTTATACATTCTATTTGGTGTTAATATGATAATTTCATTTGAGGAAGTGTGGACTACCGCCCCCTCAAAAAATGTGATTCATTCATACACTAAATGGAATGTATTAGGGATGGGTTTAGTCTATATATATATATGATATATATGATATAATAAATATCGTTTAATAATTATATGTGTGTGTGTGTGTGTGTTTATTTTATATTATTTCTTTCAACACGATAATTAACCAAAAATAGCATTCATGCGTACGTACAACTTACTGTCTCCATGAATTGTGTATTCCATTTGATAATTCTATATTATAAGTATTATTAAAACACACATATACAAGAAACATTATTTATAAATCTTCTTTTGTGAGTTTATTATTTTCTCTACCCTTAACCCGCTTTCTACCTCATTCCTAGATCAGTGGTTTCATGGTTCGGGAGATATGGGCTTGGAGAAAATGGCTCGGACAATGGTTTTTCAGGTTGGATGATGGGGTATATGGTAGGAAAGGAACAAATAAAGACACAAGGGGTTCTAAAAATCTGGTAGTTTCATCATTTTAATAACAAGTAACCTACACCTCGACATGGTAAAACTCGTCAGTAACTGTCTTGAGACTTCGTCCCTTCAACTGCTTCAAACTAGTACCCAAGGTGCCCTTTCTAATAGAATTAGCTTAATGAATCAATGGGTCTGATGGGAACCAACCTCCATGGGACTGAAACTTAACACTGGTGGGTCCCAAAACTTGGGATTCATGTGAGGATGTGGGTTCATTCACAATTCCAAAGGATCTGTCATCTTGGCCTTTACAGCTCACCTTAATCGTGGTTCCTCTCTTCAGGTAGAGGCCAAGGTGATGCTCACAGGGTTAATTTTATGCCAATATGGGAAAATTTATATCTTGGAAGTAGAAACAAAATATATGATCCTATAAAACTCCTTTCATGGCATCGGTTCTATTCCTTGGTTGATATCTTACACCATAAGAAAATGTCAAGGTATGTTTAACAACAATATCAAGGTGTTACACACTTGGAATGAGGGAAATAAAGTTATAACCACCTTTCTTCACTATCTATCTATGATTTTGATGCAACCTACTTCTATGATATGAATTTTTTGAAGCCTAAGGGGGCTAATTTGGTAATAGTATATTCCATCGGGATTCGCTATTTTAGGCGTCCTTAGGCTCCTTCTGGACCCTTGGATTTCCTTGTATCCTTTCCTTTTATTATAAAGAAATATATGAAGATGATAATATATATCATGGTTTAAATTATACAATCCTGATATAAGTATAAGGACCAATTATATAACAAATTATGACAATGTGAAAAACAAAACAAATATTATCCAATGTAAAACCTTAACATAGGATGGTTAACAAATGGGTAATATAAAGTCATAATCAAAACATATATATAATAAGATATAAGAATATATCTATATAAAATATGTATAATAATTTTATATTTATTATATAGGTGTTTTGAATGAGTACGATGATATTTAAGACACAAAGTATGAGAATTTCATCTCACTCCTTATTTCCATGAGATACATGCCCAATTCACCGCTCAATTATTTTGCGTGACGTATATAATACCCATTAATGAATTATATGCCTATTTTAGTTAATTATATGGGTATTTATATAACCATTTTATGATATTTCAATCATGTTGTTTAGGTTTCATAAGTTACCAAATCGGTAATGTAATTTTTGTCTCAATTTTCCTTCATTGAGACACAAGCCATGTTATGAACCTATATTTTTATATTTGGTGTATATAATGCCTTTGAAATGTTATATCATGAATCTTCTTCCTCTCATGATATTTTAGACTTCATGTAATTTCATTTTCTTAATTGTTGAGTACGTTTCAAAATTAAAAAGTTATAAGAGTTTATTGAAATAATCTCATCGCTTTTCAAGATTGTTTATGTTCATGTTTTCATTAGTGAAATATAATGATACATATTACAAGTAAACTAATGAATTTTATTATCATATATTTAGCCTTTATTCCATCAGGAATTAGTACCATTTTCTTCTATCTGGTAATCAAGGCAATTAAGACAATTTTTTTAAGAAAAAATCTGACTGTATCTCTCACTTCATTCAGAAATTTGTCATATTTCAAAACCATGTTTTCAAAAATATTTTCAAATGATGTTTGAAGATCATTTTCAAATAAAAGGTATTTTAAAAATGATTTATGGTTTTAAAATATTTCATTATAAATTTTCAATGTTATTTTCAAAGAAATAGTTTTCAAAATGTTTTCAAGTTTTTTATGAATTTTCAATGTGTTTTTAATGAAAATGGATTTTAAAATGTTTTGAATATTATTTTATAATTTTTCAAGGAAAAGGTTTTTTAAAATTATTTCAAGTATTATTTATAAGTTTTCAAGGTATTTTATCATAAAATTATTTTCAAAAGGTTTTATTTATTGAAAATACTTTTTTAATGAAGAAAGGATATTTTCCTAAAGAAATATTTTTAAAAGATATTTCAAAATTATTTTACATATAATATGAAATTTGTTGATGTAACTCGTGCCTTTATAGGAAATGATCTAATGGTTCCACTCATATTCTTTCTCTGAATGGGTTATTCTTGATGTCATGGTATTTATGAAACTCATTTCTCTTTCGTGGGTTATATGCATTTGAAACCCATTTATTTTCATGGGTTTTGTTTAGGATGAAATGATTATGGAACATGCCTCTTTCTATAAGTTATGATATGATTAAATGTTTATAATATCCATTTCATTTTATGGGTTATAATATGATTATTTATGATCTTGTAGAACATGTTTGTATGATTTAACTATAAGATGGTTGGGACCTTTATCTCCCTACAATTCATTGGGTAAATATTTATATCTCATGAGATAGACATGGTTGAAATTAGAAATGGACTCATTTTAGTATTACAGGGCTAGAACTAGAAAGTAACTTGGTTTAGTATTACAGGTCTAGAACAAGAAAGAAACTCAATTAAGTATTATAGGGCTGGAATGAAAAATAAACTTAGTTCTACAATATAGGACTATAATGGGTGTATACCTGATTCATTAATACAAGGCTGGAATTGGGGTTTACCCATCTCAGTAACATACTTTTTCCACTAATATGGTCTTGGGGTTGATCCCTTGGATACTATGGTAAATCATATTATGTGCTTATGTGTTTTCCACATTTCCATACTTTATTCATATGTTATGATTTCATAGATTATGTACTTTATTTCTATATGATTCATGTCTTATGAACTACCAATATTTATTCATGATTCATATTTATGATCTTTGATATTTAGAGGATGATCTTTTATTTTCATAACCACTCTCTTATACCCGATTCTCATGTTTTTTCTTACATATCTCCCTTGTTTACCATTACTGAGCATCTTATCACACCCCATTTTATGCTTCCTTCCCCATGTTATGAAGATTTGCATTAATTTCGATGTGTGTAAGAAGGGTGATAGTCAGGAAGATCCTAGTGGGAGATGATGTAGACCTTTTACGTACATGTGTTTATGTTTCCATGTTTCCTAAGGCACTAGACTAGTACAGTCTTTGGGCATCTCTTATTGTAATGTTTTACATATTCCTGAAATGTAATGTATTTTCTATTTATTCCATGACTGGATTGTTACAACTGTTAATAGTTTTCATCTATAAGGACCAATATTTTGTGCGGACTGATCAATGCTAGGTAGTATTAGGTTACATGAAGGGGAAGATGGTTAGTGCTCCAATGCTTTAATTTTATGAGGAGGGTGGGATGTTTGAGGTATTTTGTGACAATTACCACCTAGGTTTGGGATACATTTTGATGCAGTAGAGGGAAGTGGTTGATTATGGTTCTAGACTGTTATGTAACTACGAGAGTAACTATGCCACCCAAGATCTAAATTAGTAAATAATTGTTTTTTCATTGAAGTAGTGGTAGAATCACCTCATTGGGGGGAACTTTTTGTTCTTTACAAATCACAATAGGTTTAGCTATATCTTTTCTCTGCATGATATGAACTTGAGGTAGTGGAGGTAGAAGGATTTTCTTCAAGATTATGATTTTTTGATCTCCTAAACCTCATTAAAGGGGAATGTTGTGACTAATGTGTTCATAAGGAATTCATAGAAAGATGTTTTTTCAGAGTCTGGGAATTCTTGGAGAGTAATGGATGATTTAGTAACCTTGCACTTAGATGAAAGGGTGGGCGGTGGTAGAGGCTACTTGTTGATGATGATGCATTATTCTCTGATGTAGCTGGTGGAGGAGTCATAGTGAAGAGACTTAGAGTAATCTGTGATTTATGATCATGTATTCCATGTAGATGCCATGGAGGGACGGTTATAGGATGGTCAGAACTGGATATTGTTTCATGGAAGGTTTTTTGTTATGATATTAATGCATGAGGGATTCATTCATGAGTTTTATAGATCACCTTTGTAGGTACACCCCGGATTTTCCTAGATGTAACTTGGATTGAGGATATAGTTTTGGTGTCTTTGGATAAAATGGGTAGAGGTGGAGTTTCTTGAGAATTACTTGGTTTTCTAGGATATAAAGGTTGAGCATCATGTTCCTGGCAGTTTTTTGTAGACTTTGGATGTTCCTGAGTGGAAATGAGATAAAATATCGATGAATTTTGTCACAAGTTTACCTAGATATCAACAAAGTTTTTATTCCTTCTGGGGTATCACATATCAATGGATGAAATCGTCCCACTTATTAATGATCAAGTAGTTGGGAACAGTAGATGATTTGGCTAAGAGGTGTGTAGATGATGTGGTGAGGTTTCATCGAGTTCCTAGGTCTATTTTCTTGGACTAGGAAGCGCATTTTATCTCATGATTATGTAGGGTATTGCAACATGCTTTTGGAACTCAGTTACCCCTCATCACTGCTTTCCACCCTCAAATAGATGGGAAGACATAGTGGACTATCTGGATTCTACATGATATATTACGGGCATGCATCTTGGACTTTAGTAGATCTTAGGTATGAAACATACCATTGGTTTAGTTTTCTTATAAAAAATATATCACTCTTCCATTATAATGGCTCTATTTAAAAATTTGTGTAGAAAATCTTGTCATTCTCCATTGTACTATACAGAGGTTGTGGAAGAAGAAGTTCTTTGCCTTGTTATGGAGTAAAACATGATAGAGAAATTATGTCTTGTTCTAGATAGGATGAAAGCAACACATGACCGACAAAGGTCTTATTTCAATTTCAATAGGAGTATCTTTGATTTTGAGTTTGGATACCATGTGTTCTTGAAGGTTTCCCCATAATGTAGATAGTGGATGTTTGTTAGAGGGACTAATATTTCTCTCAAGTTTGTAGGGACCTTTAAGTTGTTGTGTAAATTTGGTGATATGGAATACTGGTTTCAATTATCACCATTGATATAGAGGGTCCCTGAATTATTCTACATCTCCTAGAATTGTCAATATCTTCACGAAGACTCTCGTTTCATTGAATGGTGGGAGTGGGATATCGAGGATGACACGATGTTCACGGAGAGGCCAGTACAGATTTAGGATCACCAAGAGAATTCATTACATGGATTGACTAATCCTTTCATTTGTGTGTTTTGGAGGCATGGTGTCCTAGAGGAGAGTACTTGGGATTGTGAGATGTAGATGCATTGAGTTTTTCCTTTCTCTCTTTTACAATTTTATGTGATTTTTTATCCTTATTTTTTTATGATATGAGCTATTTTCCTTTTTTATGATGTATGATGTGTGATAAATTTATGACATATGAAAAGGGGGGAACTAATTCCTAATTAAGACACATTAAAATAAACATGATTAAATCCATGTGGGTGAGTCAATTCCACCCAAAGTTGATATTATCTTGACATGGAGTATGAAATTCCTTGATTCATGTGTTTGGGGTAGTTTGGTTAATTGGTTATGAAGGTTTTTATTTTGGGAATCATGGAGGTCGAGATGGTTTTGTAGTGGTTATGTATTAGTGTGGTTATATTAGAGGATATGATTTTGGGTTTTTTGGTGCTTAGGTTGTATGAGATGTTTTGTGGTTGTTTATTTCGGCATATTTGGTTAGAGGTGGTGTTTGAGATATGATGAGATCCTTGAGAGGTATCTCGTATTGTGATTTTTTAGACCCCTTTATTCTAAGTTTTGTTTTTGAATCTCAAGTGTGAGAATCATTTTATAGGAATCTCATGTGATATTCCACTCCTTCATGATCTATTACTTTTCCAGTTTTGGTGGTTGGATGTGTCTGGAGGAGGTTTCAGGAGTTTTGAGGGAGGATAGAGTTGTAGTAGAGTTTTTGTAGGAAATACACATTGTGTAAATGTGTTCCATGATTTATAAAGGTTTTTCATGGATTATGTAGCTGGGTGGTTCATGTATTGTATGTGGCTAAGGGTTATCCCCTGAAAAGGGTACATGTTGTGTAAGTTGGATTCATGATGTGTAACAAATCGGGTTTTTAATCCTTTGAGATGATTCAATTTTTAGAAAAATCTAGAAACCTTCAAGAACCTGAGTATTACATGCCATGTAATTATTATACAACATATAAAATATGGGACACAAAGTTTTAAGTTATTTTATATCTAAGGTTTCATTCATCTTGTTGTACCCTCTTCCTCTCTTGTTTTGGGAGAACCCTAGGCACCCTGAGTAGACCTTCTGACCCTCTTCTACCTTCTTTATTCTATTGGTTCTAGTACATATCCATTGAAAATCCTTGGTAGGTTATGCTTCCTTTCTAAGATGTTTTTCTTCCCGTGTTCCTTGGGGTTTCACTGTGGTGGTGCAGTTTGGTCTGGGCTATGCGTTTGTACTGCATTTTTGTTATCCTTTGGTGCGGTATAGGTTGATCTATGGATACTCATGGTGAATTTATTCTTAGTGGGAGTTTCTTCTTCTCCCTATAGTTTGAAACAAGTTGTAAAGATAGTTTTAGGTAGGGAATACCTTATTTCTCTTTATTTGGTATAATACATGAGGGCTTTACTTTTTTTACCTATGGGTTATGGTTGTACTGGATAAATAAAAGATAATGAATTGGATAATTGAAATTGAAGGTTAAATGGGTTTTAATCGCATGTTTTTATAGATTTATTATTATTATGATTTTGTGATTTTACAATCATGATGCCTCGGTGAAAGTTTTGGTCATTAGGGGATTTATTTATACTGGATATATGTGTTGTGGCTACAAATTTTGTTGTGATTACTGATATATCACCCTAAAATGAAAATTGACTAACTAGTTATATTTATCAAATGAAATGGTTTCCCCGAGATTATGTCTTGTGTGATAAATCCCTTAAAATAATATAGAATGTGATAAAATACCATTTTAAATATATAAAATTATCTTGATTTGATGTGATGTGTGGTTGTGATTTGGCGGTGGTGATGTGTCGTAGGTTCATGTGGGGAAGATGGTTGTTTGGTTGTGGTTTTGGGATGGTAAGGTGTTTTGTTGGATGTTTTTGTGGGGTGGTGAGGTGTTTAGTTTGGTCATGATTTTGGGGTGGTGAGATGGTTTTTTTACCACGATTTTGGGGTGGAAGGGTGGTTTTTTACATGATTTTGAGGTGGAGATGTTTTTTGTTTAGCAATGATTTTGTGGTGGTTAAGTGGTTTTTTTCCATGATTTTGGGGCAGTGAGGTGGTCAGTTTTGCCATGATTTTTTGGTAGTGAGGTGGTCTGTTTGGACATCGTTTTATTGTGGAAAGGTGGTTTGTTGTCCATAATCTTGGTGTGGTATGGTGGTATGTTGGATTTTATTTTGAGGTAGCTATGTGGTAGTTTCTTTGTGTTACATTCTCGGGTAGTGATGGAATAAATAAGATGTTTAATAAAGATTGAAATGGTTGGGGTTTGGTTTAGTTAATAGGATGGAAATGGATAATGAATAATTAAATGGTGGTATATTTGGTAAATAATGTTTTTTGATAAACAATGAAATGAATTTTTTATATAATGGGAATTGTATGGCAATGTGAAATGTGGCTTGTAATTTGTTTGGTGTTATGCATTTAGAGGTGTTAGAGAAAGTGGCGATGTTGTGAGATGGTATGTGTTTGTTTATGAACCCATAAGTTGGGGTTATGTGTGGAAATATGTATATATACTTTTATATTCCTTGTGATTTATATACGCACCCCACCCACATCAAGCACTATGTGTCGAAACACTTATAGTAATGTGGGGGGTGTTTTCCTGACATCTAGTGATCAGTACAGAGGGCTGGATACCTTTTCTTTCCTGCTCTCTCTTCTAGGAGAGGTACGTATTTCACAAGTTGTGATAGACAGAGGACTTTTAGTGAATTAGATGGTGGTTGTGATAGCCCATGTGTTTTCAGGTGATATATGATCGTTCTTGTGGGGTGGTATCCCTGGTGTTTTTGGGAGAGATGTGACATGTCCATAATTGTGGGGCGGCTATGGTGGGGGTCATGCATGGTAGGGGGAGGGAACTAGATTGATTTCCTACATGTTCATGATACCTTACATCTCTGTTAATGTTTGTGGTTGTGTTGTCATAATCTAGGTGTCTACAGGTGAGACGACAATTGACCATGTTTGTGGGGTGGTGGGCTAGGTGTCTACAAGCGTGATGTGATGTGAACAAGCTTGTGGAGTGGTGTGGTATACGATAGAGATGGGAGATCCAGAATGCATGAATTTGGAGTACGAGAGAATCATACTAGTGGGAAATTTGTGCAGGGTGCCCTTATGGATATGATTCTTGATATATTATATTACTTGGATTGCATTATTTGGTGAGGATGGTATGGATTGTTGATCGGTTTACATGTCGTCAGTTCTTCTGTTTCCACATGGGTAAATTAGTATGCTTCTTTAACTTGTGAATAAGAGACTTTGTTTTTTCTACTAAGTTTACTTATATTCTCACCCAACATATATAAAATATTTTCGAATTTTTAGGAGGATTACCTAGACTGTTCTGGTCATTTCTAGATCAGACCATGGATTATGGCTATGTCGATGATTTAGCTTTTCTTTTTTTTTTATTTTCTTTTGGAGAATTTTAAGTGTACAGTTTTATTTATACATACATTTTCTGATGTTTTTGTTTTATTTTCATATTATTTCATGGAGTTTTTTTGGATGATTAATCTTATCTCTTGATCCAATATATATTATATAGGGTAATGCCTCTCATACATGAAATTTAATACCCTCGGTGCTTGTTTCCAACCTGGGCCTACTATAAGCAGGACTTGGGGTCATTATCTATCTCCCCTCATTTTGGTATCTTTGTAAGGAGGCGCTCATGATAATAGACCCAAATTCAAAAGAGATTGGGGGAGATAATTCAAAGTAAGAAATATATTTATAGACCATTGAACGTGTTCTTTAATGGGAATCAACAATAAACTTTGGAGAAGATGTAAAACTTATTTAACAAATGGTCTAATTAAGTAGTGGGACTCATTAATTTGATCTATATCTCTATTAATTGTGATTTTATATGAAGATAGTTGTTATTTATTATTTAAGAAATTATGACACATTTCTTTTCAAACATATTGATTTTTATTATCAAGTTTCTTCCATTTTAATTGTGTTCTTTATCATTAGTGAATAATAAGCCCAAAATTTAGTGATTTAAATTTACACCAACCAATGATAACTTATTTTATGATTTATTCTATGTTATTGTCCATGTTCTCATCATGAAATTATCAACAAATTTCTCTTTGGGGGATGATTTGAGGAATCAAGACACTAATCAATAGACTATCAAATCTAGTCTTATGATAAATAAATTTAGGTACAATAGTGAATATCAATGCATTTGAGATTAATAAAAAGTGATGAATAAATATTAGAGGTCATAAAAACATGGAATTAATGAAGGCAGTGACATGTGAGGGAATTAGGGTTCCATGTGACCCCCTTTTAATCAATTTTTTCAGAAAAGGTTTGCCAGAAATCAACCCTTATAGACATAAAATCTTTAGATGATTCATTTGGTGGAGTTTCAAGATCAGTATAAGGTGAAATTTATGGTGGAGGTGTGTTTTATGGTGTTTTTTAGATTTTAGGCTTGATGAAATAATCACAGAGCATATGATCCAAATCCCCAAGTCATGTATCACCAAGGAAGTGGTTTATAGTGTTTCTGTTATAGGTAAATATTACACATTTTTTAACCCAAGTGAATGCTCCCAAAGAAGGCCAGTTAGGTGTGTTAATGGACTACATTCCCACGTGTTTATTTGGTCTCACACTCTATGTGGTTTAGATTCACATGTTTTATATCATTTGGGTTCACTACTCGACCTAATCGGGTTGTACACACTGAGTACTCTCATGAGCCTTGAATGTTGTGTTTACACTTACACATCAAGTATACCACTAAAGCACACCATGTAGACTATGTAGGATTCACTCAAGGGCTCTTCTATGTACATAATATTAATAGAGAACCCTAAAAATCTCACAAGTCATATAATTATACCCATACACACTATGTAATGAGATAGTACAATATTAAATTGTTTCAAAGGGGTTACATTCCATTTACCCCTATATTACATTGTGTATACTTTTCCAACCTTATTTTGTGTCAGTATCTCTTGATTAGTGCCTAGATTTGGGTGTGTGAGTAGTTTATCCTGGGTTTTTTCCATAGTGAATGTGATAGTACACTTCTATTTGACATCAAAGTTGATACATGAGTTGATGTGGATATTTTAGACTCCTAATATTTATAGGTCAAATGATGGGGATCAGACTTAGTGATCAGAGCATTCATATGGTAATAACTCTCTTAGAAATGTGTTTATCACAGGGAATGAGTCCCCAACATTACTGATATAACTACCAAAACATAATCATCCCATAATTATGAGATTAATTGAAAATATTGAATTTTCTTAGATTCCCTTGATCTTTCAGGTTTATAGTTTTAGATAATCAGGAAAACCATTACATAAAAAAGAGTACACCTCCTCACATTTTACATTTTTTCCACAAAAATATGTTCTTATGTTTAAACTCTTATTTCATTCATGATACTTTTTCTTTATTCAATAAATTTCACCAGTACTAAATGTTTGAAATTTTGATAATTCCCATATATCTTTAAGACCTATGAAAAACATTTTAAAACGTTTTATAGGAACAAAAACACTCATTAAGGGATATAACAATAATGGAAACTTGTTGGTCCACAGAAAAACTTAAAAATACATAAGAAATTTTTCTTTATTACATAATAAACATTTATCTCAAAGTATATTTTATTTACTCATAAAATCAACTCCATTGCCCAAATTATTTTATAAATAATTTTATAATAAATCATAAAGTAAAGAATCATAATCATAAAATATTCTTGGAAAAAACATGATAACTCAAGAAAAGTTTTTCTTATAAAACAAACCTTTCACCTTTAAAGGTCATAAACATTCTATTAATCATAAGCTGTTTTTATTACCTCAGTAAATAAAGATATCCCCAATAAAACTAATAGATTGAAATGAAAACTCAAATGGGCATCTTGGGATATTATTCTCATATATCCCTTACAATCATCTATATAAGAACTATTATAATGGAATAAATTCACCAATTAATTCCAAGAGAATTTACTTAGAGAACATATCATTACCTAATGAATTAGAAGAATATATCAAACCCAATTAGCATTGTATATAAGGTAAAATAACTGTAACATTAATAAAACACATATGTGATTCCTCGTTCATCATAAAACTCTTAAAAACATTCATTTGAACCCATAAGAATATGAACATATATTTATCTCATAAAAATAAAAGGGGATGTCCTTTTCGTTGATAATTATTTAAAAAAATCATTAAATAATGAGAATTGAATTTAATATGGAAATATATGAAATCATGAAGATAAATATTCATAAAAAATAATGTTCATTATGGTATGAAAATTTAATCAATTAATAAATGTTAAAAAAATTATTCTTCTCACACATTTATAAAGAAAGTCAAAAATGAACCATATGAAAAATATTAAAAATATTCCTTTTAAAAAATTTGAAAATAAAGTCAAAGCTATTTAAAAATCAACCTAAAAATTAATTGGAGTATATATATAATAACATTTTTGAACCCATATAAATAAATGGATATTTAAGAGAAATATTTGAAAGGAAAACTTTAAAACATTTAAAATAAGGTTTTAAAGAAAAATTCACTACCTTGGACTTCCACTTAATCGTATGCACTCTAAATTCCTTGTATAATATATATGTGTGTGTGTGTGTCTGTGTGTGTGTATTTATTATAACCCTATATCAAAACTATTATTATATTTTTTTACTATATATCATTCATTTATAATTTCTTATTATCCATTTTTAAATAATTATTTGTTAAAAAACAAAATTTAGGTGTTAATTGTCTCGTTTCCCACCCACGTTTCGATTCTGGGAGCTCAGTCCTTACACCTTGTTCATGGTTACATCACATAAATAATGTTAATCATGTTGTAAATATAATATTTATTCATTAAATACACTTTTATAAAAAATACATGAAAGGTGGTGATGAAAAATGAAATATATAGAACATGGAGGTGCACTAATACAAAACTAGCCCTTAACAGCGCTGGTATTTATCAGGGCTAAGATAAGCGTTGATAAATTTAACCTTTTATCAGAGTTTTTTTTCACTGGTAAAGGGTACCTTTAACTGTGATTTACTTTCAGTGCTGATAATGGGTATCCTTTATAAGTGCTTTATTTTTATTGTTGATAAAGGTTAACATTTATTAGTGCTTTATTTTTAGTTCTTATAAAGGGTACCCTTTATGAGCACTTTATTTTTAGCACTAATAAATATTTATTTAATAAATTATTTTTTAGCACTAATAAAGGTCTGAATAATTAAAATGAAATAATTAAATAAATTAAAAATAAAAAATCAGTTTATTAAAAAAATATTACAAATTTAATTAATTAAGTAATTATTGATAAAAATGAATAAATTGATTATACATTATAAAATACTAAACATTTTATTAATTAGATAATTGTGATAATTAATTTTATTAAATTGTATATATTTAATATATACATATATATTAATATATATAAATATGATTTATTTATTTCAAAATATTTATGCCCTTTTCATTAAATAGTTATATATATATTGAATAGTGGTTTATAATTAAAAATTATTATGGATTAAAAATATTGACTAATTTCATAGTACTCAACATATAATTGAATGTCGTTTGATTTTTCAATTTAATAGAGATCAAATTTGTGTTTCCTTGATTTCACATATACGTATTTAATGAGTTTTTATATACAATGGACACTCATAAAACTTATCCATTTTTTCAATATTGTTAAAGTGTACTTATTCTTAATTTATTCAATTTCACTCATTTTTAACATATATGCATGCACTTAAACTTAGATATTCATTAATAAAAAAAATATTTATAAATAAATATATTTATAAATGTACATTTACTATATTTATACAATTATATATTTATATATTATGTATGAATATATATATATATATATATATTTAAAGGTTCAGGTCGAAGCCACATTTATTATTAAAGAAAAGAAAAGGCCTCTTTAACTGGGTAGACGGAGACCCATTACATATCCTGAAGTCCTAGCGGGCATTTAGCCCATTACATGGCCCGTAGGCCCATTTTTTTAGCCCAAGGCCCATTATTTGAATAGTATTGCTACAGTACTCACACTGCTACAGTTCCCACCACTACTACAGTACCCAACTGCCACTACAGTGGCCTGCCTCTGCTATAGTGCTTGTCGTTGCAACAGTCCCGCCACTGCTATAGTACACTACAGTACTGATATAGTACCATGCGCCCAATGGGTTTTGAACCCCCATTTTTCATGTAGGATTAAGGGGTGCTTACCACTAAGCCAAACCCCAACTACGTACAATTATATATTTCTAATTATAAATAAATAAATATTTTTTAAAAAGTATTTATATAATTATAAATAAATAATTATATATATTTAAGTAATTATTAAATTTATAATAAACTTACATAAATAATGAATATATTTACTATATTTATATTTATATACATTTATTAAATATATATATGTATAATTATATAAATATATATAATGATATAATTATTATTTTTAAAAAATATTTATATAATTATAAATAATTAATTATAATTAATTAATTATAAAATTATAATAAATATATTTAAAAGGGAATATATTTACTATATTTATATTTATATATATTTATTAAGTATATATAAATATTTACAATTTTTTTATTTATACTTATAATTATGAATAATTTAACAACACTTAAGTTATAAGAACTGAAAAAAGAATCTTTATCAGCGCTAAATAAAGCACTGATAAAATAAAAAATTATCAGTGATAAAAAATCATTGATAAAGAGTTATTTTATCAAAGCTCAGGTAATAAGAAATAATAAAAGAGTCTTTATCAACACTTTTTTATAATCACTGATAAAAGTATTCCAATCTAATTAAAAAATTCTGACCATTTGCGAACCCTTCATGATATCAGAAGCATTCTATAGAAGCCACCCACTACATGCACTCCTCCTCAGTGAATTGAAGCTTGAATCATACCACTTGATAGCCTACAATTACTCGAATATCTCATCCTACACTTGGTGTTTAATTTCAATAAGGGTTTCCATAGAGGGTCTCTGATTTTCTTTAACCTAGAGAGGTATTCCTGATTTTATTTGTGTATTTTTGGTTTTTTATTTCTTCTTCTATGATGTTGTTATTTGTGATCTGGGGATTGTATACAAGTAGGGTAGGCCTTCCAATTTTCTCATTTTCCCATTTTGGTTCAACTCTTGATCGCTCATGGAGAGTTTATTGTTTCTAGACTCGATGGTGGAACATGGAGTCACATGGAGTTTAGTTGGTTGTTTTATTTTGTTTATGTTTTCCAAGTTGATCACCAAAAGGTATCATACATATTTTTCATTCTTTATTTAATCAATGTATTCCATACATGTGAAATTTGAGAAATTGAAACTGGGGCTTTTGTTTGTGAGTGATTTGAAGGAAGGTTAAGGTATTTATTTTATATTATATTGCTTTATATCTTCTTTTTTCTACTTATTTGGGTTGGTGTGGTAATATAATGTATCTATTCATCATGGAAGTTTTTATTTCAATATCATTTCTGCTATTTTTATTTATTTTTGGGGCCAAATTATTCCCATTGTGTTGTTTTTCATGCCCAGGTGCTTGTTGCCAGCCTAGGGGGGATCAAGAATGTCCCTTGGACACTATCAGGATATAGATTAACATTCCCCCACAACATTTGAAAATTTTATTAAATTTTCAATGAGTGTTAAAATGGGTTTTCAATATTACTTTTGAAATATATAAAACACTTCTCTCACATACATGGAATGGGAAATAAATATCCCATGAATTCCATGAGTCTCCTATAAATGAAGTAAAATTTCAAATCACTAATTGGCCGGTCGTTTACCTGAAATATTGTTTTCAGCCAAATTAAATTCCCTAACTTGTACTCGTATAGTGATCATGTACAAGGTCGGTCCATAGGGAAACAGATTTGGCAGTTTATGTTTCTTGAATTGACGTCACATGGTGAAGATGCTGAATTTAAACATGTTTGGTTGGTTCATTGGTACTGGCCTCAAAAGGTAACTAATTACTAGAGATTTTCTAATTCACTACAGATTAAACTTGAAACTGAAGATTACTTAAAACCAAATTTTAATGAATAATAATAAAAATGTGTCGGGGCTGGACATTCGTATGGGACATTAAAACCTTATTCCCTAATATGTTGTATTTTTTATAATAACCCACATTTCTGGGTTTCATATGTGTCAGAACTCCCTTGGTCTGGTGAGTTCTGATCAAGTCAATAGAAATCAATTCCTTGGTCTAGAAATTGCTATCTACTAACTCGTAGTGTAGGAACCACCCTATAGAAACGATATGGATATCAAATGGTCATGGATAATCTTATCGTAATTCTCCCAAAGATCCCTGGAAACTCAATTCTTGGTCTGATATGGATGTTTCCTATGAAATAAAATATATAAGTGTTGGGAGAATTAGGTGAGTGATCATGAACAAATACAAGAATAGAGAAAATGGCTCTAGCGAACCCACATTTTTTCCAGCCCCAACACAAGGGGGGTTTAGCTACATATGATTTAAAGAGTAAGAAACTTACTAAAATGAATAAGAGAATTCATTACAACCAAACTTAAAAAAATCAGATGTACAATCATACAACAACAAAACAAGTTCCCCCAGAAAATATCTCTTCCTCCCTACTCTAGTGTCCCTTCATCCCCCCTTTTTTTGTATTCTCCCTTGGTCTCTTTTACTCCTCAGGGTCTCCCAGGTTAAAAAGGGAATTTCCAAGTTTTCCAAAAGAAACCATCAAAGAAAATCCCAGGTCAAGGAGTTGTTGGAAAGTGGTAAAGCAAAAAAGAAGAAAGTTGCACTGGTATGCATGGTTTAGGCGCATAGTTTACCAAACTGTGCGCCAACCGTGCAATAGCTACTGTCTCAAATCCTTCAGCCGCACTGTTTGGGCACACGGTTTGGTAAAATATGAGCCAACCATGCAAGAGAATATTTCTTGAATCTTTTAACCATATGGTTTGGGCGCACGGTTCAATAAACTGTGCTCTAACCATGCGAGAGCTTCTGTCTTGAATCTTTGAGCAGCACGGTTTTCTTCTGGATGGCCCATACGGTTTGGTAAACCATGTGACAACCGTGCAGGTCATCTTTGCCTTTGAAATTCCTAAATTTTCTGTCCTTCATGTCAAGTGGTTGATCTGAATGACTCAATTCCAGCATAATCTGGGGGAAAAGGGTCTTTACGCCTCCAATTCCCTTCTGAATATCCAAACTTCAAAGAATCCATGTTTTATCCTTTAGCGACCAAAAAACCTATCAAGATACATTATCATTGTGAAAATCATGTAAAAACCATCCACAAAACCAATTTATAGATACTAGACCATGCAGAAATGCCTTATGTACAGTAGTGCATCAAACTCCCCCACACTTGATTGGTTGTTTTTCCTCAAACAAAAGCATAGACAGTCATAACCAAGGTGTCACCAAAGAGACAGGTAGAAATATCACAGATTATACCATTTAGTTGAATATGAATTTTTAAATAATTATTGTTAAAAATTATAGAATTCATACTTCATGGCTTCCCAAGTCTATGAAGTTATCCAACAAAGTAGACTTAATCCAAAATAGTTAACCATTCATTCATAAATCAATTGTGCTTAAAAGTGAGTTTTCCCTTCTTCATTCAAAGAGAGTGCCTACCTCTATTTTCATCTCGTTATACACTCAGATTAGCTAAGACCAGGTTTCGTCGTTGCCAATTGGCTGGATATAAATTGTATAGGTCACACGCCCTCATTGACTTGCATTGCATGGAACATGGTGAAAGGTCATCAAAATTATTGGGCATGCCTTTGCATCTCTCAAAATATATTATTTTTCTTTGTAGTGGTGTGATATACAAGCATCAAATTTTTCCCAATATGCTCATGTCAATACATGAGGAAAATGTTTGAGCAAGTCAAGAGTTTATGAAATTAAGACCGCGTAATAGCCACCAGTGTGGCAACAATAATTCCCAAAACCCCACCTCTCCTTATGCACAATTAGACTTCCATTTTAAGGGGTTTCTCAATTAGAATTACTCCATCACAAAAAATCATCTTTAAATAGACTATTTTTCAAAATTATTGGCTAAATGCTCATTTTCAAGTATTACAATGTTTATTCACATCACAAACTAGGTTCGACAATCCGGACATATGAGCTATTTTCAGAGATAATTGCCAAAATTCAGTTTTAGCTTATTGGTATAAACCCATGACATCTATAACATCCCTTTAGACGCACGTAAGAAAATATGCTACCCTAAGTACTTGGGCAATCAATCAATCAAAATGGGGTGTCGATTAAGGGCACCCTTTCCCACACTTAAAACCGAAAACGGTCCCCCGTGAAGGTAACAAGGTAGAAAAGGGTGGGAAAAGAAGCATGAAAAGGGTAGGGCCAAAGAAAATTGGAAAAAGTTAAAAGTGAAAAGCTCCCATGAATCATGGTATGTGTGAAAAGCAGGTGGTGTGTGAGAGCTCGCATTAACAGAATTCCGTATGATACCCTGACTTGGAGGGAGAATCCTACACTATAACACACAAGAATAGAAAATCACACTAGCATGCAGTTCTAAGAACACTCAAACAAACAAATCATTTGAATAGAAAATTTTTCAAAATGCCAGGTTACCTCCCGGGCAGTGCTATGTTTAAAGTCTCGAGCTTGAATTACCTGGGCCTTGAGCTATCCCAATTTCATGGTGGAAAATTTTCCCACCATGTCTTCTATTATATAGTATGGTTTCAGGTGCTACCTATTAACTTTAAACATTTTCCCATCTGTGCTAGCCACTTCCACCGCTCCATGGCGGAAAACAATAATCACCGTGAAGGGTCCCGACCATCGGGACTTTAACTTTCCTGGGAAAAACTTTAGAAGAGAGTTAAAAAGTAAGTCTTTATCACATGGATGTAAGGATTTCCGAAAGATCTTATGGTCATGGACTGCCTTTGTCTTCTCCTTATACAACTTCGCATTCTCATAGGCCTACCGCCTAATCTCGTCAAGCTCTATTAATTGGAATTTACTCTTTTCCTCTGCAGCCTTGAGATCATAGTTAAGGGCCTTGACAGCCCAATAGGATTTATGCTCCATCTCCACCGGTATGTGTCAGGGTTTTCCATAGACTAATTGAAAAGGAAACGTGCTCAAGGGTGTCTTTAAAGTTGTTCGGTAGGCCCATAATGCATCATCCAATTTCTTGGACCAATCCTTTCTTGATGCGCCCACTGTTTTCTCCAGTATTTGTTTCAGCTCATGGTTTGAAACCTCTACCTGACCACTGGATTGTGGGTGGTAGGGTGTCCCTTGGTTGTAATTGACTTCATACTTTAAGAGCATGTTTCTCATAAGTGTGTTGTCAAAATGAGTCCCGCGGTCGCTAATCAACACACACGGGGTCCCAAACAGACTGAAAATATTTTTCTTGAGAAAACTGACGATGACATGAGCTGTATTATGAGTCGTTGCTGCTACCTCTACCCACTTGGAAATGTATTCAACACATACCAGAATGTATGTGTGCCCAAAGGATGGCGGAAACGGACCCATAAAGTCGATTCCCCATACATCAAAAATTTCAACTTCAAATATCGGGTGTTGTGGCATCTCAGCAAGATGACCGACATTTCCCATCTTCTAGCATCGATCACAGTAGGAGACAAAATGAAAAGTTTCCTTATGCATGGTTGGCTAGAAGAAACCTGATTGTAAAACCTTGGAAACTGTTCGATCTGGACCATGATGTCCTCCTTCCGAAGAAGAGTGACAAAATTTAGAAATACTTTGAATCTTATCCTCCGAGACGCAACAACGGATTATCCCATCACCAAATTAGTGGAAAAGTAGGGGGTATTCCTAGAAATACCACCTTACCTCCGAAAAAACCGCTTCCTCTATTGAAATGAGAAGTCTAGGTGGAAAAATCCTATTGCTAAGTAGTTTGCAAGATCGGCGAACCATGGCCAAGGTGGGACTCCAATAGAAAATAGCTGCTCATCGGGAAAGTCTTCCTTTATCTCTTGGTCTTCTTCTCTCTCTAAGTGTGGTAGCTCCATCTGGGAGATATGATGAGTCACCACATTCTCACTGCCCTTTTTGTCTTTAATTTCCAAGTCAAACTACTGCAGAAGGATCACCCAACGGATGAGTCGTGGTTTTACATCCTTCTTATTCAGCAAATACTTCAGCATGGCATGGTCCGTGTAGACTACAACGTTGGAAATCACCAAGTAGGAGTGGAATATATCAAATTCAAAAACCACAGCTAGAACTTCCTTCTCTGGGGCGATATAATTCAGTTGTGCTTCATTTAATGCTCGACTGGCATAATAGATCGGTCTGAAAATACGATCCACTCGCTGTTGAAGGACTGCCCCCACAGCATAATCACTCGCGTCGCACATAAGCTCAAACTTCTACTCCCAATTTAGAGCGATCATGATGGGTACGGCAACCAATTTTTTCTTCAAAATTTGGAAGGCTTCAACGCATTTATCATCAAACTCAAAAATTTCATCCTTGGACAGTAGATTGGTTAAAGGACGAGTAATCTTGGAAAAATCCTGGAAAAATCTTTGATAAAAACCCACATGTCCCAAAAAGATTCTAATTGCCCGGATAGATGTGGGAATGAGCAACTGCGAGATAAATTCAATTTTATCCAGATCTACCTGAATTCCTTGCATCAAGATCCAATAACCAAGAACAATTCCATGTTGTACCATAAAATGGCATTTCTCCCAATTAAAAACCAAATTTGTGTGCTCACATCGCATAAGCACCAGCTCTAGATTCATCAAACAAGTGGTAAATGAATTCCCTTATACCTAGAATTCATCCATGAAGGCCTCTAGAATCTGCTCCGCCATATCAGGAAGATGGATAGCTTGAACCTCTGAAAGGTGGCTGGAGTGTTGAACATTCTGAATGACATGTGGCAGTAGGAGAATGTTCCATACAGACAAGTAAAGGTGATCTTTTCCTGATCCTCTATAGTGATATAAATCTGGTTATATCCTGAAGAACCATCTAAGAAACAATATAATTCATACCCTTCCAGTCTTTCAAGCATCTGATCCATGAATGGAAGAGGGAAATGATCTTTTCTTGCGGCATCATTTAACTTCCAGTAATCGACACAAACCCGCCATATCGTGACTGTTCGGGTCAGGATGAGCTCATTCTTTTCATTGGTCACTACTATGATGTCGCCCTTCTTCGGCACCACCTAATGAGGACTCACCCATGGGTTGTGAAAGTTGAGGTATATAATACAAGCATCAAGCAATTTGATCACCTCTTTCTTGACCACTTCTTTCATGGGGGGGTTCAGTATCTGTTGTGGTTGGTGAGATGCTTTTTCCCCTTCCTCCATAAGTACCTTGTGAGTGCAGATAGTGGGTCTTATACCCTTAAGGTCAGAAACCGTCCAACCAATGGCATGTTTTCTCCTTTGGTGGCCTTGCAAAATAACCTCTTCTTGATCTTTTGAGAGTGATTCATTTAGGATCACTGGAAATGTATGTTCCTCTACCAAGTAACCATACTTCAGCAAGGAAGGGAGTGGTTTTAACTAGAGTTGGGGAGCCTTGAGAATGGACGGTACAATAGGCTCAACCTCGGCTCGCTCTAACAAATTTGGAACAATTTCCCTTTACTAGTAATGGTCGCCTTATCCTTTAACAAAGCTTACTTCCTCCCGATTTTCTTCAAGGTGGTCATCCTCCAGAACAAATTATTTGCTGAAAGAATAAGATTGCATAATGCCTTCATCTAGGCCGAAGTACTCAACCGTTGTTGTCAAAGCACAACAATCCTCTTTATCCATTAGCGAAACTTGTTTCACAGCTTTCAGGACGTTGTAGGAAACCTTCTCATCACCAACACGGAAGATCAGCTCACCTTGTTTCACATCAATTAACACCTTTCTGGTATCTAGAAATGGTCTTCCAAGAATTAGGGATACCTCTTGGCCTTCTTCCATATCGAGGATAATAAAATCTACTGGTAGAATAAACTTCCCCACTTTAACCAATACATCTTCAAATAGCCCCCTGGGGTATTTAATAGAACTATCATCTAATTGGAATGCCACTCAGGTTGGCTTGAGATTGTTCATCCCTAACTTCATGAATACCCCAAAGGGCATTATATTAACACTCGACCCAAAATCACAAAGGGCTTTACCAAACTCACAAGGTGCAATTGTACAAGGGATAGTAAAGCTTCCCTGATCTTGGAGCTTAGGAGAGAGATTATTTTGGACAACTGCCAAACATTCCTTGGTTAGGGGAATGGTGCCCAAGTCGTCCATTTTCCTTTTGTTTGAAAGAATTTCTTTCATGAACTTTATGTAGGTGGGAATTTGACTTAATGCCTCAGCAAAGGGGATGTTGATATGAAGTTTTCGGAAGATCTACATGAATTTGGAAAAATTTTGGTCTATCTTCCTTTGTTTCATCCTTGCTGGAAATGGAAAGGGAGTCTCATATGCTTTGATAACTTTTTTACCCTTATCCTGTGGGACTTCCAGTTCTTTATCCTTCTCATGTCTTGGGGAAGATTCCCCAGATGCAACTTCCCCACCTAAGGACATGGACTGCTTTGATGTTTGGGCACCCTAACTCATAGTGACCTTTGGCATCAGCTCCTTCCGCTTTATGGAGTAACAGCATTTGCCTCCTCCTGTGGATTTTTCTCTGTGTTTCCTGGTAGTGTATCGGGCTGTCTATGGGACAACTGATTGGAAAGCTGCCCAATCTGGTTTTCGAGGTTTTGGATTGATGCCTCCTGGTTTTGAAATCGTGTCTCAGCGGTTGTTATGAATTTGGACATCATTTCCTCTAGCCTTGAGGTAGGTTCCTGATGAGTTTGTTGGGAGACTTATGGGGGAGGTGGTTGTATCAATGGTTGGGTAGGATGAGGGTTCTGATGCCCTTGTTGCTGATATGTGCCCTGATATAATTGGCTACTCTGTTGCTTCCTTGGGTACTGATTTTGGAACTGTTGTTGCCCATAACCAGGTGGTCTTTGTGGTTGGGGCTGAGGATTTTGTTGTTACTGCCCCCAGCCTGTATTTTGATTTTCCTACCACCCCTGGTTCTGGTAGTGAGGGTAGCTGTTGGGTCCTCTGTTCTTTGAAACATAATTGACCTCACTGGTTAAGGCCCCCACATTATCCCCTAGGCACTCACCCTAGGTATGGTTGTCACCACAATCTCCACACGCTGGTGAACTGATAGCTTGAACTTGAAATGAATGCTTTAGATTCAAAGCATCAATCTTCTTTGATATGGCATCGAGTTGAGCCGCAATAATGGTGGTGGGATCAATATTATGCATGCCCCTTTTCTGAGTACCTCTTTCAGAATTCCACTGAAAGCTATTGGCAGACATGTCTTCTAACAATTCAAATAGCTCTTCAGGAGACTTTCTCGTGATTGTCCCTCCAGCAGCTACATCAACCACGAACTTTGTGTTAGTAGTGAGACCACCATAAAAAGTCTGGACTTGCATCCATAATGGAAATCCATGGTTTGGGCACTTCCAAAGCATCTCCTTAAACCGTTCCCATGACTCATACAAAGATTCCGAGTCATACTGCTGGAAATTATGAATTTCATTTATTAAAGTCACCGTCTTCTAAGGAGGGAAATATTTTGATAAAAAGTCTTGAGCCAATGCCTCCCAGGTTAGAATGGATCCCTGAGGCAATCCCTTGATCCAGTCCTTCACCTTCTCCCTTAATGAGAAGGGAAACAGTCTAAGGCGGATGGCATCCTCTGATACGCCATGGTACTGGAAAGTGTCACAGATCTCCAAAAAGTGGGAGAGGTGAGCATTGGGGTCTTCACTCATCAAACCAATAAATTGAACGGTATTTTGAATCAACTGCATTATTGCCAGCTTGATTTCAAAATGTTGGGCCTACACCGATGGCCTGACTATTCCAGTGTCCTCTCCCTGAATGGAGGGTAGTTCATATTACATAAGTGTCTGGTGCAGTGGCACCAGTTCCTAAGGTTCCAGGGGAATAAACTGATGTTGACCTTAAGGGTAATAAGTCTACTGGTTCTGAGGAAAAAGGGGGTTGCTCCCATAGAATGTATTGTCTCTGCGGTGGCTGCCCAAACCCCGGTACAAATTGAGATGGTGGCCACTGTTGGTTCCTTGGCAGGTACTCCATATAAACCCCTGGTGGATTCCGATGTTTCTCTTCATCCCCACCCCTTGGTGGATTCCCTTCGATATCAAATGGCTGCCCAACGGTTTGGACATCCCCTGGTTCTTCCTCCTGATGCGCCAAGGGATCATCTACGTTGTGATCACCCAAAAGTGCACGACGTCGCATAGACAACGTTCTTTCGATTTCAGGGTCTATCAAGTGTAACTCCAATGACTCGGCAATCTATGAATGAGTGACTTGGACACTCATATACTGCAGGCCTGCACACATAGACAAAACACCCAGTGTAAAAGGGAAAAATAGTTGAAAAATAGAAATGAGATGAAGAAAAGAATTTTTAGATAATTTTTTATTTTTATTTTCACGAAATAATCCCAATTAAATTAAAAAAATGACCATCTAATGTTCCCCAGCAACAGTGCCAAAATTTGGCCGATTGTTTACCAGAAATATTTTTTTCATCCAAATTAAATTCCCTAATTTGTACCCGTATAGTGAGCAAGTATGGGGTCGGTCCATAGGGAAATAGAATTGGCATTTTATGTTTCTTGAATTGACGTCACCTGGTGAAGATGCTGAATTTAGACACATATGGTTGGTTCATTGGTACTGGCCTCAAAAGGTAACTAATTACTAGAGCTTTTCTAATTTACTGCTGATTAAACTTGAAACTGAAGATTACTTAAAACCAAATTTTAATGAATAATAATAAAAATGTGTCAGGGCTGGGGATTCGTGTGGGACATTAAAACCTTATTCCTTATTGTGTTGTATTGTTAATAATAACCCACATTTCTGGGTTTCATATGTGTTGGAACTCCCTTGGTCCGGTGAGTTCTGATCAAGTCGTTAGAAATCAATTCCTTGGTCTGGTAATTGCTTTCTACTGACTCGTAGTGTAGTAACCACCCTCTAGAAACAACAAGGATATCAAATGGTCATGGATATTCTTGTTTTAATTCTCTCAAAGATCCATGGAAACTCCATTCTTAGTCCGATATAGATGTTTCCAGTGAAATAAAATATAGAAGTATTGGGAGAATTAGGTGAGAGATCATGAAAAAATACAAGAATAGAGAAAATGGCTCTAGAAAACCCACATTTTTTCCATCCCCAACACAAGGGTGGGGGGGTTAGCTACTCGTGATTAAAATAGTAAAAACTTACTAAAATGAATCAGAGAATTCATTACAACTGAACTGAAAGAAAAAAAATCGGAAGTACAATCATACAAGAACAATACAAGTTCCCCCAGAAAATATCTCTTCCCCCTGCTCTAGTGTCCCTTCATCCCCCCTTTTTTCATATTCTCCCTTGGTCCCCTTTACTCCTTAGGGTCTCCTAGGTCAAAAAGAAACTTTCCCAGTTGTCTAAAAGATAACATCAAAGAAAATATCGGGTCAAGGAGTTATTGGAAAGTGGTAAATCAAAAAGAAGAAAGTTGCACTGGTATGCACAGTTTAGGAGCACGGTTTTCCAAACCGTGCGCCAACCGTGCAAGAGCTACTGTCTCAAATCCTTCATCTGCACCGTTTGGGTGCACGGTTTGGTAAACCGTGTGCCAACCATGCGAGAGCTTCTGTCTTGAATCTTTGAACCACATGGTTTGGGTGCACGGTTTGATAAACCGTGCGCCAACCGTGCGAGAGCTTCTGTCTTGAATCTTTGAATCGCACGGTTTTATTCTGGATGGCCCGTACGGTTTGGTAAACCATGTTACAACCGTATGGGTCATATCTGCCTTTTAAATTCCTCAATTTTCCATCCTTCATGTCAAGTGGTTGATCTGAATGACACCCTTCCAGCATAATCAGGGGGAAATGGGTCCTTACGCCTCCAATTCCCTTCTGAATCTCCAAACTTCCAAGAATACATGCTTTATCCTTTGGAAACTGAAAAACCTATCAAGATACATTATCATTGTAAAAATCATGTAAAAACATCCACAAAACCATTTTATAGATATTATACCAAGTGGAAATGCCTTATGCACAGTAGTGCATCACTAATCATCAATATATAAACCATGGTCATTATTAATATAGAAAATTATTATCATCATTCATCTCTTGAACCTCTAAATATTATGGCATCCACATTGATAAACACTTTCAATCTATCCATAAAATTATTTTTTATGTAAGGATTATGATAAATTCCTTATTTTTTAAATTAAAGTTTCTTTAATAATTAATCAACCTTCAATACCAATCTATTAGTTCTTGTTTCAATTCATACATCAACTTTGTCAATTTTCAAACATTATTCTCATATTAAATAATTCTAAAACTATATGTTTGTTTGGTTTAATTCTTATTCATGTAATACATCAATAAATGATAATTTTACATCTATTTGGAGTTCCTTGAATTTACTTGGGATGGGTCGGTGTAGTGTTATGACATCCCAAGAGTCTTTAGTTTTTTTCAAATATTGATATACCATTAATTTTAAATGTAATAATACCTAAGGTTGATACATCACTTATTCCAATACATTTTTATATCTTCTAGTTGATTGAATGAGAGTTTATTATTCTTGTTTATCATATTTTAGTTTCATATTTCTCCTTAATTGCCTATATTATATGTTCATTTGTTTAAGGTATTTCAGAAATATATGACGTGGAGTAATTCTTTTCTTAAATTTAATTACCCATTTTCTTCAATGTACTGAAATTTTTTGAAACAATCAAATGTAGAGTTTCACTTGTTATAATTTTCTATAGATTTCACTTTTGATAACAAATATATTATCTATATTTATTTATATATTATATAAAATTAATATTTTTGAACCCTATAAGATGGATATGAATCAAAAATGGATGCAAGCTAATCATTTGAAAAACTAATATAAATATGGAGTTAAGGAGTTTATCATGTTTGCAAGAGATCATATAGACTACCCTTATAAGATCCTTTGTCTATGTTTAAATATTTGTTAATCAAGATAAATTCATATGGAAGAGTTGTAAGAATATTTATGTCTATTTGGATTCATTGATCAATAGAGACAAAACAAGGATTGGTTGTGCATTACTCACAAAGAAAATAAAAAACTGTGGATTCTCTATGCACTTCACTACTGTTGATTAACTACCTCTTAGCATAGCATCTGACCTAAACTTCATGCCCAGAATCCCAGTGATGCTCACATACCACACATAGATAGAAAAAAACTAATTAAATTCTTGAGCATAGAGAGAAACTTTTATTAAATAAGTTAATTCTTTTGGTAAAGGTTTTTTGGAAAACACGTATGATTGAAGAAGCAACATTAGAATCAGAAAATGCTATAAAGGAAAAATATTCTCACTTGTTTGAATAATGAATAAAAATTCAAGGAAGAGAATGAAAAGTGAATATTTAATGGTGATAAGATTGATATGGTGGCAAGAGTTTGTGGGATTCGAGCATCATGGGGATACCAGACAGGATGTTAAGGTCATATTCTATGTTAATCGGTCATTAACCAACAGTAGTGAAGTACGCAGAGAATCCTTAGTTTTGTTATTAACTTTCTAAGTGATGCACAGCCTATCCTGGTTTTGGATCCATTGATCAATTGATCCAAATAGATGTCAATATAATTAATTGTATCACAGTTTCTAGACATACATATAGTCTTCTAAATTGTATTGATGTGCACAATGAATCCTTAGTTTTTTTTATTAGCTTATATTTGGACTAAATAAACCCTATAGGAAGATATAGAGGTAATTTTATTATATATTTTCTCTATTTTACCAAAAAAAATATAATCAAACATTGATTTAATTTTCATTATTCTTTATAGAGTTCATTTATTTTAGAAGATTTATGTCGTTGTGTCATTCCTTTTCAAGAAGAGCAATGAATCTATCTCTGCTCAATCACATAGGTAATCTTGATGTTTTCATAGTAAAATCATTGTCAATAGAATTAATGTATTGTTTCATATTTATGTTTAATTTATTTCTTTTTAGTATTACTCACATAACAATTGTTTTCTTATATAGGTGGATTATTTTTTTCGAGTTGGGGTGATTTATCCAACTTTCATATTTCTACTCACTTAAAGTCTTTTCACCCCTGCAGTGGTGCATTTATTACTATCTTTCAAATTACCTCCAGTGCCATTATAGGAAGAGAAACGGCGCAACCTATTCTCTATCACAATGGTAATCTTTACATTTTTACAGTAAAATATTCTTCGATATAATTAATGTATTGTTTCATATTTAAGTTTAATTTATTTATTTTTAGTATAACTCGCATAATAATTGTTTTCTTATAAAAGTGGATTATTTTGTTCGAGTTGGGGAGCTCTGTCCAAATTTCATGCTCCTTCTCCCTTAAAACATTTTCACCCCTATAGTGGTTCAGTTATCACTTTATTTCAAATTACCACCACAACCTTTCCAGGAAGATAAACGATATCACCTCTGAATAATCACAGAGGTAATATTGATGTTTTCATAGTAAAATAATTGTCCATAGAATTAATTTATTGTTTAATATTTATGTTTAATTTATTTCTTTTTAGTATTACTCACATAATAATTGTTTTCTTATACAAGTGGATTATTTTATTCAAGTTGGGGTGCTCTATCAAACAATCATTCTTCTTCTCCTTTAATACCTTTTCACCCCTATAGTGGTTCATTTATCACTTTCTTTAAAATTACCTCCACTACCTTTGTAGGAAGAAAAATGATGTTGCATCTTCCCAATTATAGAGGTAATATTGATGTCTGAATAGTGAAATCATTGTCCATAAAATTAATGTATCGTTTCACATTTATGTTTAATTTATTTATTTTTAGTATTACTCTCATAACAATTTTTTTATACAGGTGGTTTATTTTGTTCGATTTGGGGTGCTCTGTCCATCTTTCATCCATTTATACACCTAAACATTCATTTACTTCTCCCTCAAAAACCATTCACCCATATAGTGTTGAAATTTATCACTTTCCTTCAAGTTCGCTCAACAGCTCAATCATAGAGGTAATCTTGATATTTTCATAGTAAAATTATTATCCATAGAATGAATGTATCATTTCATATATAGGTTTAATTTATTTCTTTTTAGTATATCTCATAATAATTTTTTTCTTATACAGGTGGATTCTTTTTTTCAAGTTGATGTAGTTTGTTCAAATATGCTCATATAGTGTTGGCAGTTTGACAAAGAAAGTCAAAGGAAATCATGGTAACATTCACAGTTAGGATTTTTTTGACACTTTGGGATATGTAGGAATTAGTCGAACCTCAATATGACACATGATGTGATGGATATAACACCATGAACTTCTTTCTATTTTAAATTTACATTAATTTCAGTAAAAAATAAAACTAACTCAATGTGTCTGTTATCATTTTAAAATCTATATTTTTCTTTAAAAAGTTTCACTCAGTGAAAATTCCGAAAATGAGCTCATATATTGGAATTGATTCCAAAGTCATTTGTGACATGTTGGAATCGGTCTCACATCAAACTGATACACAATGTGATCCATAAGAGTCAAAGTGCGTGTTTCATGTTTAAAAATGATATTTTAGTAAAAAATATAAGTGACAACCTCAAAACAAATAAAACACATTCAGATTGTTTTAATAATTTTGGACAAAAATCCATAAGTGATTTGGAATGCGTAGAAATTAGTCGCACCTCAATTCGACACACGATGTAACCGGTATGACTCTAAGTGCATCTTTATTTAAAATTGAAAACAATTTTAGAAAAATATAAAATAAACTACTCAAAACCAAACAAACACATTCATACTATTTTGATACTTTAGGATATTGATCCATAAATGATTTGAGACGTGCATGAATTAGTCGAACCTCATTTTGATGAACAGTGTGACCGATACCACTCCATGCGTGTGATTTTATTTAAAATTGACATCAATTTTAGTAAAAAGGCCAACTGACCAACTCAAAACTGAGGAAACCCATTAAAATTGTTTAAATACTTTAGAAAAATGATCTATAAGTCATTTGTGATGTGTAGGAATTAGCCACACCTCAATCTAATAGAAAATGATATCGGTATGAATCAAAGTGCTTGTTTCAATTTTAAAATGATATTTTAGTAAAGAAGACAAGTGACATACTCAAAAACAAGAAAACACATTCATTTTGTCTTGATACTATAGGAAAAAATCCATAAGTCATTTGGTACATTTAGGACTCAACCACCCCTCAATCCAACGCATTGTCTGACTGGTATGAATCAAAGTGTTTATTTTTATTTAAAATTTTCTTTAGTTTTAGTAAAATGGAAAATTTCCCTACTCAAAACGAAGTAAACACATTTTAATTATTTTTATAGTTTACGAAAATGATATATAAGTCATTTTTTATGAGTAAGAATCAGTCGCACCTCAATCTGATACATGATGTTCCCGATATGACTCAAAGTGTCTGTTATCTATTTAAAATCGATATTTTAGTTCAAAAAGTATCACTCACTGAGAACTGATCAAACACACTCATATTTTCTTGATAATTTTGGAAAACAATTCACTGGTCATTTGTGACATGTAGGAATCTATTTCATATTAAACTGATACGCTATGTGATCATAATGATTCAAAAGTGTGTGTTTCCAGTTTAAAATGATATCTTAGAAAAAAAGTCAACCGACATACTCAAAATCAATAAATATATTCATATTGTTTTCATACTTTAGGAAAATGACCCACAAGTCGTTTGAGACATGTTGGAATTAGTCTCACCTCAATCTGATGCATGGTGTGAACGATATGGCTCTAAGTGCATATTTTTATTTAAAATTGACATCAATTTTAGAAAAGTTAACACTTTCTGTTAATTTAATTCTTTATATTAATATTAACATAACAATTATTTTCTTAAACAAGTGTGTTCTTTTACTCAAGAAGGGGTATTCTGTTCAGCAATAGCATGAGTCGGGTTAGGATAAAAATATACAGTAACAATGATGTTTTTGAATGTATGTAATAATTTTTATTTATATAATTTTTTGAACTAATGTTTGAAATGTATATAATATAGTGTCTTGTTATTTTTTATGTTGAAAATTTAATCTTATTTAAATCCTATATTTGGACTTATTTTCTTGATATCTGGTGTGTTTCTGGTGATTTGGTGTGCTGTAACAACACAGTGCAGTAGTGTTGCAGTGTGTTATTGTAGCACACGACAATGGTGTTTCAGTTTTCTATTGTAGCACACTATAGTGTGTCCCTTTATTAGTGCTTTTAGAAAGCATTGATAAAGTTCTAATTTATCATCTCTCATAGAATCATTGATAAAGGTCCATTTTATCAGAGCTCAAAAATTCCTGATAAACGGTTCCTTTCGCGATGCGAAATTAAAGCGCTGATAAATTGTCCCTTCACCAGTGATTTTTCATCGTTGATAAAAGACCAAGTCTTTTAACATTTCTCATGTAGTCAGTTCTTTTATATAACTGATAAAGTCCATTTCTAGCACTGTTAAAGTCTAGCTTTTGTAGTGGTGGTGGTAGTCTTCATGCACACACGAGAGACATTTTCATTTTTCAAATGGATGGAAGGAAGAGAAAGTAGCTAATTTTTTATCTTTAAAAAATCATAATTATTTTATAAATATTATATTTATTCATTAAATCCATTTTTATCTCCATCCATGGGAGGAGATGATGAAATATGAAATATTTAATTCATGGAGACAGCAGTCTGCACGTACACACGGGTGATATTTTCATTTTTAAAGGATTGAAATGAGGTAGATAATGGTTGTTCCATAAACTTCATAAAATTTAAGTAAAATAATGATACTAATTTATATATATTATTATGATTATAATTTAATGAAATTAGGTGTAAAAATAATGAAACTTGAAAGAACTTGGTTAGAACAATTACATCCTCCTTAGATAACCCCTTTCGAAAAACACCTTAAGAAATATTATATTTTTCTTATAGGAATAAAAAAACCTCCAGGGCATGGTAAATATATTTTAATATCTATTTTTATCTGTTTTCATCAAGACGAAGTGCTCAAAGTGTTGGAATAAGTGAGTGGATGAAGGGGTCCTTTTATAAGTGGGAGGAGTGACACCCTTGTAAAAACTCTTAACTATAAAATAATTTACATGTATACCTGAAGGTGAAGTGGAAGAAAGTCAAACAAAATTAGAATATACTATATTATATGTCTAAAAAACTCATAAAATAAAATTTGATAAAGGTTTTTTAATATTTGTGGCCTTTACTTTAGCTTTAACCCTGTTAATACATTTTAATCTTCATCACGGTGTCAAAATTTTACCATTGTAACGTAATTTTATGACTAAAAAAATGAAAATTATTAAAAAAAATAATGTTAATATTCCAAAAATAGAATAAATTTTCCAATATTCAATTTCTAGAGGTGGTAAAAATTACTTTAAATTTAAATAAACAAAACGCAATGAAAAACGGTTTTTAGAAAAATGAATTTTTAAGCATAAAAATGACATTACACTAAATCATGTATAGTATTGATTCTCATTATATTTATTGTTTTATTATTAAAAAAAGTAGAGTTATGTGACATTGAAACTAGTCCAAAACCGAATGTAACACTTTAATTACTTAATTAAAGAAAAGGCACAAAAATAGTTCTTTTATTATAATAAAAAATCACTTAGGTTCTAAAATATAAAACATAGGTTTATAAATTCAACATGTCATTTATAAATGATTAATTTACTTTTTAAATATATTTTTGGTCTATGATTGTTTTTTCAAACTTTCAATTCAATCTAATATCACAATGATGTCATAAAAGTGAATGTATTTGTAAAAAGTGTATTTTCTACTATTCACCTAAAAACAACTATTTTTAAAAAATATAAAAAAATAACCCGTACCAAATTTTTACATGATGAATTAAAAAATGAAGTCCATTTAATGAAATTGTAATTATAATATTTAATGTTTTATTATTTAAATAAAACCATTCAATTCATAAAAAAAATTAGCTAGAATAAGATTATTAATTTTTTAACATAAAAATTATGTACAATTATTATATTGAATATGAATACAAAATATCTAATTTTTAACATTAATAAGACATGAAATTGATTCATTATTAACATTACCTAGTTTTTCAAATTCATCCCCCCTAAGAAATTGTGACCTGTCAATTTTATTCACTAATAAACAAGTGAGCAAATTTTTCTCTCATAGCTTTTTTAGATTATCCTGTTTCTTCTTAAATAATTTTATTCTTATACAAATCATTAACTAGGTGAGTCAATTTATTCCACAACACTAATATCTATGATCAAGAATATTTACTTGATTTTCCTTCTATGAAATATTCTATTCCAGCTAAATAGATTCAGGGATCAAGACATGAGATGCATCAGGTACATATTTTCTTAATAATGAAACACATCATATACCAGATATAAACACAAAGTTAAGGCTACTTGGTATGAAAATAATCCCACATCATCTAGAATTTTATATATACCAACAAACCTTGTATATTATTTTCCATTTTAATTAAAACTCATCACACATTTCCATAAAGATATTTTAACAAAAATATGTTCTCCTACTTCAAATGAATGGTCATTCTTCCAATTATCGGAATAATTTTTTTGTCTTCTCCGAGCTATCCTCATATAGAGTTGAATAATTTTTATCTTTTCAACTATCAATTCTATTAATTCATTTCCTAAAAAATTTAACTCCCTAACTTCATCCCAACAAGATATAGTCCACCATTTATTTCCATATAACTCCTCAAATGATTCCATATGTATAGTGAAATGAAAACTATTATTATAAGAAAATTACACTTATGAATGATGTTGATCCCAATTTCCCTAATAATCTAATGAGCGGCCCCAGATCATGTAAGGACCCAGGCCCCCGAGTGCCCTGAGCTGGTGCCCATGAGACATGATGTACCATAACCATAATTATTACATCATATTCATTTAAAAATATCACATCATGTCACATGCTATAGAGGATTGTGAGGTTCAGGTTCTGGGAAACCAGCTGCATTCTAAAACTTCTTTGAAGACATTACCGATACCTGAAAATTTTTCATTTAAAACTTAGGGTGAGCATACAAATGCCCAGTAAGGGGTTTTAAAATAACCATTAAAACTTTTGAAAATGTTATTTAAACCATTTCACAAAACATTCTACTTAAATAAAATCTATATCACATGTTCACATCATAAAGGTGCTCAATTAAAACATGATATCAGAATTATAAGGATACACCATTCTAATAGAGGCATTCTGAATAAAAGAAATTCTAAACATGTATGTCATGAGATTATGTAAATACAAATTTAACAGCTAAGAGTAATGAATAATCAGAGTTACGAATAAAATAATAACTTCAATTTCATACACTGAATATTAAAATCACCGAGTGCTAAGCAAGTGTCATGCCATAAATATACAGGATATTCTGAAACATATAGTCAAGGCCTTGGCCAAGACGTCTAATGATTTAAAGCCTCGGCTGAAAATCCATAAGCTCATTTAACCAAATATTCTACTAGTTGAATATTTTACCGGTTAATTAAATTACATAGTTATAATGAGGGAAGTGCATATGACGGACCCTATCAAGGCTTCGTGCCAAGACCTAGGGGATAACTGTAACCGAACCCCGACACGGAGAGCCTCTGTAACCGGACTCTAACCTGGAGTGCCTCTGTAACCGAACACCAACCCGGAGTGCATCTGTAGCCGGAAACCAATTCGGAGGGTCTGCTATAACAGGCCCCAACCCATAGGGCTTACTATTACTGGTCTTCAACCCGGAACATACTAGGTCCAAATGCATTCCTCTTATCTCTAAATAAAAGTGCACATTCCACTTTGATTTATTAGATTAGATATCACATATCAAACCAAGTGTACAATTAATTGGTTACTTAATTCCTATTTCATTTTATCCAAGGTGTCCCACACCACCTTGAACAATTAACTCTATTAATTCAGAACAAGTTTAATATTACAATCATCCACTTTTTAAGCATATGTAGTGAGTATGGCACAAAACAAATGAATTGTGTGGTTAAGCCATTAATTGGTATTTAGGAAAAAGGTACTTGTGACAGAAAACATAAAAGAAGTACTAACTTGGTCACATAAAATGACAAATTCTAGAATTATATTATTCAATAACGCACATAATTAAGTGATAAGGTGAACTTTAACATAAAAAATAAAGAAATAACCTAACCCTTCATACGGGGTACCAAACTCACATTAACCCCAAACATTACTCATTAAAGCTTATAAGTACAACACACATAACCTTAAACATTATCATTTTAAATCATGAGTAAAGGGTAATTAGAACATGTGCTAGTGAAGTTACAAGCTTTCAATATCTATACTCATGAAATACACATATTAACAGGAAACATTTGGAAAACCATGTTTATGGTTTCATGTGGTGTAAAACATTCATTCAACAGGGCGTGCATAATAGTAGTGATTAGTCAAGCCGAAAACATTTATACTCAGTAATTTCTTTTAAAAAGAAACATAAGGTTTTTTATAAATAAAATGGGAATCCAAGTTGGCATAAATATATCCAAATGTATGGATATATTAAGTATGCACATGTCACACCCTTAATTTATTTAAAGATTATATATTATCTTTAATATAAAAAATATATTTAGATTAAATTATGTATTTATGTCCGGTTATACCCTAAGTGTACAATGGAAACTACAATTATAAATTAAATAATTCTCATCTCATGTACTCATAATAAGACATATTTGAATACCGTAATGTGGCCAAACGAACCCTTATGTATACATGTACTGAAAATTATGGTTATACTATATCTACATATTTAAAAACATTCATAATCAAGTATTAAATGACTCAATGCATTTTAGATTTTCATTAACTCAACCTTGGAAAATCTTTATCCCGGGCATAAGATGTTTATTCAAAACCGACGGTTGTGTATATTACATTTATATATTTTCATATATATATGTATGTGTATATAACCGTATATTCGTTTACGGAAAAAGAAACAAAATAAATTCATTTGCATGGGATGTTCATGCTTAGGGTTTATTAATACCCTATAACTCATGATCCTGTAACACTTAATTAAGGGGAGAATTAACCTCAACCCCCCAGATGATGTGTATTTCTTTTACAAGAGGATACGTATACATATTCATACAACTTAACAATAAGCAACCAAGACAAATAAATCCCCTACAAAACTTTATTTATACTACGTATCCATTTTCATAAGGATACAGATGATTGGATATAAAATCTTTCTTACACAAGTATATATGTCTATACGTATTTTATATAGCTTTAAACTGAAATCAAGACAAGGTTAATCCTTTACTTTATCTTGAGGAGGAGGTGGAGGAGGAGCTCGGGATGGCACTAGAAACCTAGGAGGAAGAGTCGAGGTCCGCTGAAAGCTTGGTGCAAGGAGCCAGGAGGTCCTTTGAATTCCTCATATGAGGTTTTATAAATTATACCTATAATGCATGAAGAAGGGATTCGAGGCCACTTGCCTTAAAAAAATACCGTGGAAAGAGACCTCTGTGGAAACTGGGAGGAAAAAATGTATGGTCCAAAACACGTCTGACATTGATCTGAGGGATGGGGTACGATCGTGGTTTATAAAGGTAAGGACGGCTAAGATTTAATTCGAGCCTGATCGAATGGCTCACATAAATGCGGTGATATGCCGTGATTGATGAAAGTCAGACGCGGGATCGAGATCAGCAGCTAAGAACACTCGCGACGTGATCCGACGGCCAAGATCTCCTTTCGCACCAAAATTTGGTTCCCACATCGAAACAGGAAGCCGATTTCACCTCCCTTATAAGCTTCGTCCTCCCGCAATGTTGGAAATAACACATCACACACACAGGAGGCCTTATACATGGGCCTCTGACTCCACCGTAGGCCTCGTCCTACACATGTATACACGGCCGTGCGCCCGCCCTGCGTGCACACAAGCGCTCCAGCATGCTCCCACGCACACTGCGGCATCACACCCGCGTTGCGTACACACATGCTCTCCTCGAGAGATCGATGCCCGATCTCAAGCTGGCCCAGGCTTGGGCTGAGGGCCAGGCTTTGCCACCTTGAGTGAGCTGCCTCCCTTGGCCTGACCAGTAAAGGGCTGGCCCTAGTGGGCCCAAATTTTTTAGAGAAAAAAATATACTTAAGAAGTTTAAGGTAAATTATACACTATAGAAATTTCCTTTTTATATACATGGCTTTTATTATACATTACTGTTAATGTTTACAAAATAAATTTTGTCCTAAAAGTATTTTTCTAAGATCATCTATGAAAATAATTTTCCTTTAACATTAAAAGTAATAAACCGAAAGAAAATTCTTATATTAGTGTAGCAGTGGTCTAAAACTTAGTTGAATTAAACATATAATTGCACATGTTTAAGACATTAAACATATAATTGCAACATATAATTGTAACATGTTTAATTGCAACATGTTTAATTAAACATATAATTTAATTAACAAGAATCGAAACATAGTTTAAGATATTCAATGAAAATATCTACAATTTATTTGAATTAATTGCAACATGTTTCGAATTTATTACTACAAAATACCAATGTATAATTCAAAACATTCCCCTTTTAAAAATCATGATTAGGAGTAGTTTTATAATTTTTAACCCATAACCAAATTATTTGGAGAACAAAAATAAACCCATGCATTTTCAATTTATTGCCCAAAGAGGCCAACAACTATATTTATAGTCGTTAGAGTTCTATGGTTTCCCAAGGCAACAGTCACATTATAGTCTTATAAATCCAGAACATAGAGTGTCCTAACACTCAAGTTGATTGAAGAAGATGATTCACGTCATACCTTTGGTGTTTAGTGTGGCCACAGTTGTTTTGGCCGTTCTTATGCTCGTTATGGCGGATACTTAGGACCCCTATTATCTTCTCGGGGTTCTTGTTGTTTTGGGATGTCTCCCTGTAAGCTTAATAGGATTTTTAATAAGTATCTTTGGTTAGCTTATTTCACCATTTGATTTCAGTGTGTTGTAAACACTATAGTGTTATTATTTGAATAAACCTCCTTGTGTCCATTTCATGTGCTTATTTCATTGCATCATATTATTATTTTTCCATAAGAGATAAATTATGTTCAGGTAATAGGCAATATAAAATACATAGAAATTACCATTAAAAGAAGCACAAGTTCTTTGGGTGTCACATTATTCCCCCTATAAAGAATTTTGTCCTCACAATTCTATTAACAAATAGGAAAAGAAATTTCTATACGATCATCATCACCAAAACGGGAGATTCAGCTCGGTTAACAGAATACCCAGGTTGGTATTGAGTTCTTCTGCTTCTCTGGCCCAGATACACCTCGAGGAGTATGTTTTGAACACTGGATCATGCATTCTACACTAATACTTCCACAAGGAGGCTTGAGCAGTACAAAGTTCGGAGATGTCCGAATGGATATATTCTCTGATGCCCCTCCGGACTACATGTCGCTTGAGATATTTGATTGGAATGGTGCGGTTAAACAGACTGATGTTTAGGATCTGGAACATAAAGGTTGCTCTGAGGTTCCCATCTTGGGCAGCCACTATGAAACATGCTCTGGCAGAAAAATTTTGTGCCAGAGTGAAACACTGAAAAAGACCCTCGAAGTATCTCCCTCTTTTCATATAACTGGGGATTTGGGTAATGGCGATGGAGTGGAAGACATGGTCATTCTCTTGACAGGAACGAAGTATCTCAGGGCTGTTAGACAATCCAAACATGTGTTGACATGATCCTCACAGGTTGAGGAAATAAGGATAGTTCACGGTGCAAGTTCTGATTAAGATATCCTCCAATATCTCATTGGGTAGAGATGAGATATTTGTTTGTCTAGCAATCTGAAAACATATTCGTGAGAATTCACTTTGAAAGTTCAGATATAGTAAAGACAGGAATGGAAAAGATAATATTTCAATAAAACACGAGTTTATTACTAAACATTAGTGTATGAGTTCCCTTAATGACCCACTACATGAACTCTACAAAGAGAAGCAAAACTCCCAATCTCCTCAAACCAAACACAGGATGAGCATTCGGGGTTAAACTCATGGGAACACATGTGATGTCTCCTGAGTGTAGCATGAGGGGTATGAAGTTGGGAGACGTCAAAATACACTTGTTGCCTACAAGACAGTCGAGTGAACTCATCTTGTAACATTCCGATGTCCAACAATTGGCCCCAGGAGCTATAGTTCAAGATTTGACAAAGATAGGCTGCTCGGAGGTCACTGACAGCAGCAGCTTCTTGAAAAGTGTCGAAGGCCATAAAGCCAAAGTCTTCGCCTGTCATGAACACTTGAAAAAGTCCCTTATGGTACCATCCCTGACGTACATAGGAGGGGAATTGGGTCATCATCATAAGAAGGTAATCAAATCCTAACCCCTGGTGTAGTTGAAGCACCTGAGGTGAGTTTGACACATCATACAGGTGTTTGCACGTCATGCAGATATGAGCATAATTAAGAAAGTTCTCTCATCTAGCTAAAGACACAATGGTCTATAGGGCCTCAGCGGGAAGTGATAGTAGATTGGTAGGAACATTTTTATTTTCCATCTGAAAGTTATAAAAAAATTACTTGTTAAGGTTAAGTCATAGCTATATATTACTATTACCTGGTTTTCAAGAATTGTCTGAACCTATCCTCTAATACCAACTGTAAGGACCCAGGCCCCCCGAGTGTCCAGAGCCGATGCCCATGAGACATGATGTACCATAACCATAATTATTACATCACATTCATTTAAAAATATCACATCATGTCCCATGCTACAGAGGATCGTGAGGTTCAGGTTCTGGGAAACCAACTGCATTATGAAACATCCTTGAAGACATGACTGATACTTGAAAAAAATTTATTTAAAACGTAGGGTGAGCATACGAATGCCTTGTAAGGGGTTTTAAAATAACCATTAAAACTTTTGAAAACATTATTTAAAACATTTCACAAAATATTCTTCTTAAATAAAAGCTATATCACATGTTCACATCATAAAGGTGCCCAATTAAAACATGATATCAAAATTATAAGGATACACCATTCAAATAGAGGCATAATTTAACAGCTAAGAGTAATGAGTAATTAGAGTTACGCATAAAATAATAACTTCAGTTTCATGCACTGAATACTAAATTCACTAAGTGTTAAGCAGGTGTCATGCCATAAATATACAGGATATTCTGAAAAATATAGTCAAGGCCTTGACCAAGACGTCTAATGATTTAAAACCTCGGCCAAAAATCCATAAGCTCATTAAACCAAATATTTTACTAGTTGAATATTTTCCCGGTTAATTAAATTACATAATCATAATGAGGGAAGTGCATATTTCGAACCATGTCAAGGCCTCGTGCCAACACCTAGGGGCTAATTGTAACCGGACCCCAACCTAGAGAGCCTTTGTAACTGGACTCCAACCTGGAGTGCCTTTGTAACCGGACACCAACCCTGAGTGCCTCTGTAACCGGACACCAACCCAAAGGGTCTGCTGTAACCGGACCCCAACCCAGAGGGCTTACTTTTACCGGTCCCCAACCCGAAACATACTAGGTCCAAATGCATTCCTCATATCTCTAAATCAAAGTGCACATTCCACTTTGATTTATTATATTACATATCACATATCAAACCAAGTGTGCAATTTACTTGGTTACTCAATTCCTCTTCAATTTTATCCAAGGTGTCTTACACCACCTTGAACAATTAAATCTATAAATTCAGAACAAGTTTAATATTACAATCATCCACTTTTAAAGCATATGTAGTGAGTCTGGTACAAAACAAATGAATTGTGTGGTTAAGCCATTAATTGGTACTTAGGATAAAGGTACTTGTGACGGAAAACATAAAAGAAGTACTATCTTGGTCACATAAAATGACACATTCTGTAATTATATTATTCAATAACGCACATAATTAAGTGATGAGGTGAACTTTGACATAAAAAATAAAAGAATAACCTAACCCTTCATACGGGGTACCAAACTCACATTAACCGAAAACATTACACATTAAAGCTTATAAGTACAACACACACAACCTTAAACATTATCATTTAACATCATGAGTAAAGTGTAATTAGAACACCTACTTGTGAAGTTACAATCTTTCAATATCTATACTCATGAAATACGCATATTAAAAGGAAACATTTAGAAAACCATGTTTTGGGTTTCATGTGGTGTAAAACATTCATTCAATGGGGTGTGCATAATAGTAGTGATTATTCAAGCTAAAAACATTTATACTCAATAATTTCTTTTAAAAAGAAACATAAGGTTTTTTATAAATAAAATGGGAATCAATGTTGGCATACATATATCCTTATGTATGGATATATTAAGTATGCACATGTCGCACCCTTACTTTATTTAAAGATTATATATCATCTTTAATATAAAAATAAAGATTTAGAATAAATTATGTATGTATGTCCGATTATACACTAAGTGTACAATAGAAACTATAATTATAAATTAAATAATTCTCTTTTTTTTTTAAAGTTGAGGCTAGGCCCCAGTTATTGAAGATAAAAAAACAACAGTACAAAGGAGTAATGGAGCATGAAAAAGGATTACAACCCAAAATAATTCAGCTAGAGGTCAAGTTTCTTCCTTAACCTCTCACATATTTTCTTCTCTTCTTCTTGAATTGCATTCCAGTCAATTCTTCCACGTTCTAGTCCACGACCTCTGCCTCTCAGATTGTGGTCAAACCTATTTGGAAGGGCTTTCACCCTTTCAATTAATGTCTCAACATCAGTGATATCTAATGCATCTTCATCATAGTGCACCCCAAATGTATCTGAAGAGGGCTCCTTTGTTTCCACTACTTTTGATTCTTTAGGATGTTCCACTCCCCCACATGCATCTTGCATCCCACTATCATATTTGTTCAGATTAGAAGAAGTAGTACCTTCATTTGATTGAGCATAATCCACATGATGGTGCTTTGTATTTCCTGCTTTTTTGTAAGTAACAAGTTGAAATCCATCTTCTTCAACTAAAGCTTTAGAGGTGCTGCATGTCATCAAATTCCCACGGGACTTGGAAATTTCAGTAGAGTCAGAGATTAAAATTTTCTAACCTTTCCATACCCTGGAGTCTTTCCCATCATTTTCACCTTTATTTATCAGCAATTGCCCTGTTGTCATATCAGCATTGTTGCCACTAACTTCATTAGAAAAAATTTCATCCCAAGTCCTTGACTTAGTTACCTCATTAAGTGGCATGGAGGCATTGATCCCCCCATCTCCTGTTGGCTTAGCTATGCCCACATTGTCACATCTCTAGTCATCAGGATTCAGTTTGCTAGGCTGATCCGAATTAGGTGCATCCTTGTAATATCCCTGCATATTATTTTGCGGAGCAAATCTTTTCAACTTTCTAAAGCAATTGTTCAAGTCATGCCCAATCATGTCACAAAAAGAACATTTAAGAAGTCGTCTGCAAGAAGAGTATGCATGCCCAATAATCCTGCAAGTCTTACAGAATTTTGGGATTTTCTCATACATAATTTTCAAGTCAATAACATCATCATCAGTGGCCAAAAGAACCTTATGAACTAGTTCTGAACCCAGATCAACCTCAACTAAAAATCTGGCAAAGTGACCAAACCTAGAATTTTCCGTTTCCTTGTCAATTTTGATAAGAATTCCAATTGGCAATGCAATATCATATAGAATTTTTTGATGCCAGAGGATCTAGTTCAAGCCATATACCCTAACCCAAATTTGAGCAGTCGAGTTACAAACCTCAAATGGATTAAACTTCTTATCCCATTCACGAAGGTGAATAATACCTGGTTTGAGCACAATTGACCCAAAACTCCATGCGCGAACCCTAAGTTCATCATATGGGAACAGAAAATGAAAATATACCTTTCTCATTGAAACACACTTCCAGTTGGAAAATCCCCATATGTCCGATATCTTCTTAACCAACACATCAAGTTTCATTGGCTGTGAGCCTTTAGGAAGAAAAAGGCATACAATGATTGAAAATTTACCCAATCTAAGTCTCTCTGAAATCGCCTGTGGGTCTGCTCTGATATGGGCAACACTGCCTTTTCTCCGGATGGAGGAATCCTTCAAGCCATTAAGGTTGGTGAAGGATCTGGTCGTATGAAATTGAGGTAGCGTAGCATCAGAGGGATTCGCCTCCCTGACGCCATTGACGGTCTACATCTCCCCAACAGAACGGTTCGAGTGAAGATGAGGGAGAGCCGCATTAGATAGATCGTTCGCCCCCTTTCCGCCACTTGCAGGAATCCCTGTCGTCTGCAGCGGCTTCAAAGGCCGGTGCAAATCAAATCTACCTGAAGCAAGAAAGATTTCTGCCATGGTTTCCCGGAGATCGGCGCGCTCTGAGGTCCGGCCGAGAAAAACAAGCAGCAAATCAAGCACCGGAGGGAAAAAAGCATCGAATCTTGAAGAAATCTTTAATGAAGGTGACTAGATCAAAAGACAGGCTGAGGAAGAGCGGCGAGTGAAGATCCGGTGGGTTTCTAATTTGAAGCAAGCCTTCCGTGAAGGCGGAGATGTCTGGAGTCAGATCGAGGCAGCGTGGTGGAGCTTTAAAGACTTCCGTGAAGACAACCAGAACCTCGGCGGGCCAAAACCAAGATCTGGAGATAAGAGAGAAGCGGGACCTTCTCTCTCATCCCGTATATACACATCATCTAATTATTTTTAATTAAATAATTCTCTTCTCATGTACTCATAATAATAAATATTTTTATACCGTAATGTGGCCAAATTAACCCTTATGTATACATGTACTGAAAATTATGGTTATACTATATCTACATATTTAAGAACATTCATAATCAAGTATTAAATGACTCCATGCATTTTGGCTTTTCATTAAATCAACCATGGAAAATATTTATCCCGAGCATAAGATGTTTATTCAAAACAGAGGGTTGTGTATATTACATTTATATATTTTCATATATATATATACGTATGTATATATAACCGTATGTTCGTTTAAGGCAAAAGAAAGAAAATAAATTCATTTTTCATGGGATGTTCATGCTTAGGGTTTATTAATACCCTATAACTCAAGATCCTGTAACACTTAATTAAGGGGATAATTAACCTCAACCCACCGGATGATATGTATTTCTTTCACAAGAGTATACGTATACATATTCATACAACTTAACTATAAGCAACCAAGACACATAAATCCCCTGCAAAACTTTATTTATACTACGTATCCATTTTCATTAGGATATAGATGATTGGATATAAAATATTTCTTTCACAAATATATATATGTCTATACGTATTTTATATTTCTTTAAACTGAAAGCAAGACAAGGCTAATCCCTTACTTTAGCTTGAGGAGGAGGAGGAGGAGGAGCTCGAGATGGCACTGGAAACCTAGGAGGAAGAGTCGAGGTCCGATGAAAGCTTGGTGCAAGGAGCCGGGAGGTCCTTTGAATGCCTTGGATGAGGTTTTATAAATTATACCTATAATGCATGAAGAAGGGATCTGAGGCCACTTGCCTTAAAAAAATACCGGGGAAAGAGACTTGTAACGACCCAAACTTTTTGAATTGTATATTAACTTACTCTTAGCGATTTAATAGTGATGTTAATGGTTAATGCAGAAAGAGGAGTCGATGGCTTCATCCAGTAGACTCGAACCTTATGAAGCTCATTTATCAGAGCTTGGGAAGGAGGTGACATCTTTGGGCTTCGCTTTGGATCAAGTCCAAGTCGAACTCCAGCGTGTCAAGCTTGAACGGAAACGCCTACGGGAGAAGTTCAAGTTAGTAGAGATTACTACTAGGGAAATGTTATCTGAGCCTCCCTCAGATTCTCTCACTATAGCACACCTTACACTTAGGTCATATGCTGGTGTTATAAGGGGCTATGTGACGAGACCGTAGCTTCTTTGTGTAATCCTTTGGGATGAATAAATTGAGATTTCTTCTTTTAGCGAAGTTTGTGAAAATTTCAATGTCCGAATAATTTTAGGATGAATTTATTGATGAATTTTGAAAAAAAGGATATTTTAAAATATTTATGTAAACCTTAAATAATTAATGATGTGTAATGATTTTCAAAAAATGGTCTTCTGCAAAAGTGTTCATTAAGGAATTTGGAGTCTAATAAGATCAACTTAATTTTTGATGAATAGTTAATTATGAAGAGTGATTTTACGCTTAGGATTAGTAATGTGACCAAATGGATTAGTAATCTCACTTAAAGAAAGTTTTAATATAATTTAGACACCTTGATTAAGTAATGAGATTCAATAAAATGGGTAAATAACAGTTTCATAAATTATTATTCAAGTATTAGTTTTTTTGGGGTGAATAGTGTTTTTTAAATAAAAATTAAATTAAAAATATTTAGAAAATTATTTTTATAAAATGGACTTTATTTTTAAACTCAGAGCACCGATATTATGTTATGGTAATTTTTGGGGTTTTTTCTGAAAAAATGAATTTTCGGTGAATAGTGTTTTTATTTAAAATTTAAATTAAAAATATTTAGAAAATTATTTTTATAAAATGAAGTTCATATTTGTAATCAAAGCGTCGATATTTGGTTAAGGTGAAATTTTGGGATTTTTCTGAGAAAGATGAATTTCAGTGAATAGTAAAAAAAAGCAGTTTTAGGGTTTCAGTATGTTTAATGACATCATAACTATGTCATGGTGATGTCATGAGATATTTTAAGGGTTGGACAACCAAAGGTGATGAATTATTGTATTGGGGGCCCCATGTGACCTAACTTCATGGGAAATATCATGGGAGAGCACATGGTTTTGAGAAACCACTTGTGAGGTGTCCCTTGGCCATTAATGTCTTGTCCCCTCACGTTCCCTATAAATACCAAGCCATTCTCTCATCCTTTGAACTCTAAAATCATTCTCAACGAAGTTCTGGTCTCCTTACCTCCCAAGGAGTCCTCCCAAGGTGCCCTCAAGCCTCTCAAGGTCCCAACCTTTGAGTTTTAAGAGTTACGTTTAAGGTAAGGGATCTGACCTCTCTCTTTCTTTTCAAGTAATCTCCTTTATGTCATTCCTTTTATGCTCCATGTTCTTATGTGGAAGGATGTTCTTTTATATTCCTCTTACTGCCCTTTTTATGTTTATATGATGAGAGATCCCCTCTTACTCTCATCATTTCATTTTATGAAAGTTTAAGTGGCGCCGTTAGGCTGCCGAATGTTTAAGGGATTCTTTCACCCTTCTCATTTTCAAGTTCTATTTTGATGTCAAGTCTTTAAAGTTCCTTTTTATTATGTTGGGGTATGATCTCTATACCTATCATACTGATATTTTATGATCATGTGATGAGAGACCCTATTTTATCTCATCAATTCATTTTTATTGAAGTTTAAGTGACGTCGTTAGGCTGCCGAATTTTCATAAGAGAAATCTTATTTTGTCTTACTTCCATGTTTTTCATTTCAAATGGTATGTCCTTCAAATTTCATTACCATGACTCATATCCTTCATATTCTATCCCTCTACTATTTTTATGGATCATTTATTATTGGGTGACTCATGTCCCCTCTCTTTTAAATGTTTTCTAAAACCCTGTAACATAGCTGTTATGCTAGAGAATTTTCGTCTCAAAATGTCTCTTGCTTTTTCTCAAAATTATTTTATGTTATTAAGTGAATACTCAAAGCTATTTATTCTATAGGTGTATTCACATATATATCAAAATGTTCTATTTTAAATTATGGGATTTACATACATGAAACCCGCTTTCCCTTTTTTGTGGGTTTAAAGTGACATAAAGATCATGTCTTAAAAGCAGTTTTTAAAAGGTTATGATTATGAAATGAAACCCATTTATTTTATGCTATATGGGTTATTTATGAAATTTTGATGATGATATATGTGGCTCACATGATAATAAAGGAAAATTTAAGGGTGCGCCCTAATTGCGCTCCAATGCATTGGGTAAAGACTTAATCTCTAGAGATGACCATTTAGACTGATACCTTGGTGAATAACCTTGGTAATTTTTAATGACACCTTGGGGATGGTCCTTGGTGAAATAAAATGATTTTCAATATTGAATGTTGTAGCCACACCTTCAAGTTATGAAAAATTTTATTTTTATTATGATATATCTCATGATTTCATTCTCATGCCTTAAAGTTCTTTTTATGACCTTATTGAAGTATCTCAAGTTCACATGTAAAATGTTTCTCTTGTTTCCCTTACTGGGCCTTCTGCTCACCCTTTCTTTTGATGTATGTCCCCAGGTTATGAGATGCAGTAATGAACCTAGGATGAACTTAAAGATAAGCCTTTCAAGTGTTTAAGAAGAATATTTTATGTTGTTTTCATGTATTATGTTCCTGGTTTCCAAGACACTAAACCTTAAAGATCCTCAGTTTTGTGTAATATAATGAAAGTTTATGTTATTTAAAGGCGGGATGCTATAGTTGGTATCAAAGGATGGTTTAGTTATTTGTGGAAATTGGGATATAAAAACTTTAGGAAGAACCCTATAGAAAAGTTTAAATATAGGAAAACTTAATGGTATTTTGGTAAGTTTGAGTAAGTGGTTTATCAAACAAATACATCCCTGTCTGGATATGAGCAGGTAGAGGCGGCTCTGGCACAGATGTACGTAGGGGTAAAACCCTAAAATACCGCTTTGAGCTAGACTTGAATGGGAACTGGTGCACGATAACGGGCATTGCTGCACTCTTGGTTACGACACTCTCGGGGGGATATGTTTGGTTAATCACAAGCTTTTTATGAATCATTATGAAGGAATTATAGAGATATGTAATTGTCTAAGCATGAAGTCTTAGTTAAAAGATTTATAAATGAAATAAGTTTCTCACTAAGGTTTTATTCTTTTAGAAAATGGCGGGCAATAGGAGGAACCGTGCAGATGGTGACCGCAATGCACCATGTGCTGACGACCCTCCGATGGAAGCCGGAATGGAAACATTCATGCGAATGATGAACCAACTGACTCAAGTTATGAGTAATAACTTGAATCAAGCTGAGAGGCCGATCTCACCATGAAGGGAACAACATTCTATTGAGTCCTTCATGCGTCAACGACCACCAACATTCAGTGGATCTACTGACCCTTTGGTTGCGGAACAATGGATAAGCTCCATTGAAAATATCTTTTCTGTACTTCATTGTTCGGAACAATAAAAAGTCACCCTTGCTGTTTACCGCCTAGAGGGAGAAGCTGGTCAGTGGTGGTCACTGATAAAAAACATGAAGCCACAAGGAGAGATGGAAGCTATGGAGTGGGAAGAGTTCCGGGGAATATTATTTAATAATTATTTCCCTCGTTCCATGAGAACGAGAATGGAGAAAGAGTTTCTCGAGCTAAAGCAGAAGGAGAACGAATCTGTCATAAGTTATGAGATGAACTTCACTCAACTTTCACAATATACCTCTAGCTTTGTCATGGATCCAAGTGGGAAGGTTGACAGATTTTTCGGTGGACTGAGACCTCATCTGTGGAAGAATCTAGCCAACCGGGACTATGATAGCTATGATGAGATCGTGCGGAGTGCAATGAAAGTCGAGCTAGAGTTTGGTGAGACACAGTGGTCTCATAAATCAAATGACAAGAAGAGATCGTTGGAGCCCAGTCTAGGGAAGACTTTTGATCAGGGAAGAGGTGGAAAGAAAATGCAACTTACCACATGCAATAAATGTGGGAAGAAGCATCCGGGGAAATGCTTGATCGGAAGTGGCAAGTGCTACAAGTGTGGAAGAGAAGGCCATATTTCTCGGAATTGTCATAGTGAGGTGAATCCTCAACTTCCCAACACTAACGATAGAGGAAAGATGGTTCTGGCCCTACCTTAAGTCAAATGCTTCAAGTGTGGATAGCTTGGGCACTTTACTAATCACTGTCCAAATCTGAGGGTAGTGAAGGGGAATCACCATCAACCACAGCAAAGGCCAAGGGAGAAAGGTCATGCTTTTGCTATCACAACAAATGAAGTTGAAGTTCCGAATGACGTAGTAGCAGGTACTCTTGTTGTCCTCTCAAAACTAGCAAGTACTTTGTTTGATTCTGGTTCTACGCATTCCTTTATTTCCTCCAAGGTTGCAAAGAATATAGAATAAATCCCTGAATTTCTTGAGGTAGAGTTATCAGTCAAGACTCCAAGTGGGATTATCCATGCATCAACAGTGTTTAGAGACTCTAGTGTTTACTTTAGTGAGCACAATCTTATCGCAAATCTAGTAGTCATTCCCATGTTGGAATTCGACGTTATACTAGGGATGGACTATCTCTCAAAGTATAATTCTAAGATCAAATGCAGAAGTAAGGAAATCTCAGTAGTCTTGAATAAACTACCTACAGTTATCTTCCAAGGAGAGATATCCCGAACAGATCCCTATCTAGAAGCACCTCCTATAGCTTTCTTTATGGAGTTAATCGGTGATGATGAAGAAGGAAAAGGGAGCATACAAATAGAAGATGTTCTGATTGTTCAGGAATACATGGATGTATTTTCTAAGGAGTTACCTGGACCTCCCCCAGAAAGAGAGGTAGAGTTCTCCATTGAACTCATACCAGGATCTCAACCGATATTAAATAACCCATATAGAATGGAAAATGTGGAGCTAGAAGAGTTAAAGAAACAACTCCAAGACTTGTTGGAGAAGGGGTTTATCCGACCGAGTGTGTCTCCTTGGGGAGCACCAGTTCTCTTTGTGAAGAAGAAGGATGGATCAATGCGGCTATGCATTGATTATAGAGAACTAAATGGGATCACAGTGAAGAACAGATACCCTCTTTCAAGAATTGATAATTTATTTGACCAACTTCATGGGGCTCAATTATTCTATAAGATTGACCTTCGATCTGGTTATCATCAACTGAGGGTGAAGAAGGAAGATATTCCAAAGACTGCCTTCCGATCAAGATATGAGCATTATGAGTTTACTGTTATGCCCTTCGGCTTAACTAATGCTCCTGCTATTTTCATGGATTTGATGAATAGAGTCTTTAAGGACTACCTTGATAACTTTGTGGTAGTTTTTATTGATGATATTTTGATATATTCAAAAAGTCGTGAGGAGCATGAAGATCATCTGAGTGCTATTTTGAAAACTATACGGAAGGAGATGCTCTTTGGAAAGTTCAGCAAGTGTGAGTTTTGGTTACAACAAGTGGATTTATTAGGGCACATCGTAACTAATGAAGGAATCTCTGTTGACCCTGCAAAGACAATGGTTGTGGAGGAGTGGCCTCAACCCACAACAGTAACTTAGATTCATAGTTTCCTTGGTTTAGCGAGATATTATAGGAGGTTTGTGAAAAACTTTTCACGGATTTCTAATCCACTAACCAAGTTGACTCGAAAAGGGGTTAAGTTCATCTAGACAAAGGAATGCGAGGAAAGTTTCCAAGAGCTGAAGAAGAGATTGGTCACTGCACCTGTATTAACACTACCCTCTATCGGAGAAGGATTTGTTATCTTTAGCGATGCATCTCTGAAAGGGCTTGGGTGCATCCTCATGCAAAATTACAAGGTAATTGCTTATGCATCTCGACAGTTGAAGATTCATGAGCAGAATTATCCTACGTATGATCTAGAGCTAGCGGCAGTTGTTTTTGCTCTAAAGATATGGAGGCACTATCTTTATGGGGAGAAATGTGATATATACACTGACCACCAAAGTTTAAAGTATATTTTCACACAGAAATAATTAAACATGAGACAAAGGAGATGGTTGGAGATTATTAAAGACTATGATTGTTCAATTCATTATCACCCTGGAAGAGAAAACAAAGTCGCAGATGCGTTAAGAAGGAAAGATCCGGTTGTTCTGGCAACAATGAGGATCCTAGGAGATCCCTTGATTAAAGATCTAGTAAAACTGGACATGGGAATTATAAGGAAAGGGACATCATCAACCCTATCCCAAATGTTTTCTCAACCTTCATTACTAGAGAAGATCAAGAAGGCTCAAAAAGAAGATCCTTTGCTGCAGGAGAAGTTGGAGGCTGTAAAAGATGGGAAGTTCCCTGATTTCAATATTGATAAAGAAGGTGTATTGAAATTTCGTACAAGACTATGTGTTCCATCTATTCCGGAGATAAAGAAAGAACTGATGGATGAAGCTCATAGCTCTACTTTCTCTATACATCCAGGAAGCACTAAAATGTATAGAGACCTTCGTGATCATTATTGGTGGGATAACATGAAGAGGAAGATTGCTGATTACACTACAAGGTGCCTAGTGTGTCAACAAGTAAAGGCAGAACGACAACTTCCTAAGGGGGTATTACAACCGCTACCCATACTAGTATGGAAGTGGGATAATATCACTATGGACTTTGTAACTGGTCTCCCGAAAACATCCAAAGGAAATAATGCGATATGGGTTATTATGGACCTTCTCACCAAGACAACCCATTTTATCTCTATTTGGGAAGATTTCTCTCTGGATCAACTTTCCAAGACATACGTAAAGGAAGTGGTGAGGCTGCATGGGGTACCACTATCCATCGTGTCTGATCGTGATCCAAGATTCACATCAAAATTCTGGAGAAGTCTTCAACATGCTCTGAATACTGAATTGAATTTTAGTACGGCCTATCATCCTCAAACTGATGGCCAATCTGAAAGGACTATTCAGAAACTCAAAGACAATGCTCAATGGAATTTAAAGGTGGATGGGATCAACACCTCCCATTAGTTGAGTTCTCCTATAACAACATCTTCCATTCGAGTATTCAGATGGCACCCTATGAAGCTCTGTATGGAAAGCGATGTAGAACTCCTACTTGTTGGGATGAAACTGGTGAGAGAAAGCTTCTTGGGCCTGATCTTGTGCAAGAGATGATAGAACGGGTTCATGCCATCTAACAACACATAAAGGCTACTCAGAGTTGGCAGAAGAGCTATGCTGACAATCGTCGAAGGGACTTGGAGTTTGGTGTTGGCAACAAAGTATTCCTTCAAATTTCTCCATGGAAGAGAGTCATGCGGTTTGGGAAGAAAGGGAAGCTCAGCCCTAGGTACATTGGCCCCTATGAAATCCTTGATCGCATAGGAGTAGTGACCTATCATCTATCACTTCCACCAAACCAAGCTCAAGTTCACAATGTCTTCCATTTATCTCTCTTGAGGAAGTACATACCCGACCCTTCGCATGTACTGAACCCAGAGGTGCTACAACTGGAACATGACCTCTCTTATGAGGAGCATCCAGTAGAGATCTTAGACCGTAGAGACAAGGTTCTACGAAACAAGACTACCCACCTTGTGAAAGTGTTGTGGAGGAATCATAAATATGAAGAAGCGACTTGGGAGCCTGAGGAAACGATGAAGCAAAAGTACCCTCACCTTTTCGACTAGGCCTCAAGTATAAATTTCGGGGATGAAATTTCTTAAGGGGGGAAGAATGTAACAACCCAAACTTTTTGAAATGTATATTAACTTACTCTTAGAGATTTAATAGTGATGTTAATGGTTAATTCAGAAATAGAAGTCGATGGATTCATCCAGTAGACTCAAACCTTATGAAGCCCACTTATCAGAGATTGGGAAGGAGGTGGCATCTTTGGGCTTCGCTTTAGACCAAGCCCAATCCAAACTCCAGCGTGTCAAGCTTGAACGGAAATGCCTACGGGAGAAGTTCAAGTTAGTAGAGATTACTACTAGGGCAATGTTATCTGATCCTCCCTCAGATTCTCTCACCATATCACACCTTACACTTAGGTCATATGCTGGTGTTATAAGGGGCTATGTGACGAGACCGTAGCTTCTTTGTATAATCCTTTGGGATGAATAAATTGAGATTTCTTCCTTTAGAGAAGTTTGTGAAATTTTCAATGTCTGGATAATTTTAGGATGAATTTATTGATGAATTTTGAAAAAAAAGGATATTTTAAAATATTTATGTAAACCTTAAATAATTAATGACGTGTAATGATTTTCAAAAAATGGTCTTCTGCAAAAGTGTTCAGTAAGGAATTTGGAGTCTAATAAGATCAACTTAATTTTTGATGAATTGTAAATTATGAATAGTGATTTTACACTTAGGATTAGTAATGTGACCAAATGGATTAGTAATCTCACTTAAAGAAAGTTTTAATATAATTTAGACACCTTGATTAAGTAATGAGATTCAATAAAATGGGTAAATAACGGTTTCATAAATTATTATTCAAGTATTAGTTTTTTTGGGGTGAATAGTGTTTTTTAAATAAAAATTAAATTAAAAATATTTATAAAAGTAATTTTATAAAATGGACTTTATTTTTGAACTCAGAGCACCGATATTATGTTATGGTAATTTTTGGCGTTTTTTCTGAAAAAATGAATTTTCAGTGAATAGTGTTTTTATTTAAAATTTAAATTAAAAATATTTAGAAAATTATTTTTATAAAATGGAGTTCATATTTGTAATCAAAGTGTCAATATTTGGTTAAGGTGAAATTTTGGGATTTTTCTGAGAAAGATGAATTTTCAGTGAATAGTAAAAAAAAGCAGTTTTAGGGTTTCGGTATGTTTAATGACATCATAACTGTGTCATGGTGATGTCATGAGATATTTTAAGGGTTGGCCGACCAAAGGTGATGAATTATTGTATTGGGGGCCCCATGTGGCCTAACTTCATGGGAAATATCATGGGAGAGCACATGGTTTTGAGAAAACCATTTGTGAGGTGCCCCTTGGCCATTAATGCCTCGTCCCCTCACTTTCCCTATAAATACCAAGCCATTCTCTCATCCTTTGGACTCCAAAATCATTCTCAACGAATTTCTGGTCTCCTTACCTCCCAAGGAGTCCTCCCAAGGTGCCCTCAAGCCTCTCAAGGTCCCAACCTTTGAGTTTTAAGAGTTACGTTTAAGGTAAGGGATCTGACCTCTCTCTTTCTTTTCAAGTATGTCATTCCTTTTATGCTCCATGTTCTTATGTGGGAGGATGTTCATTTATATTTCTCTTACTTCCCTTTTTATGTTTATATGATGAGAGATCCCCTCTTACTCTCATCATTTCGTTTTATGAAAGTTTAAGTGATGTCGTTAGGTTGCCGAATGTTTAAGGGATTCTTTCACCCTTCTCATTTTCAAGTTCTATTTTCATGTCAAGTATTTAAAGTTTCTTTTTATTATGTTGGGGTATGATCTCTATACCTATCATACTGATATTTTATGATCATATGATGAGATACCCTATTTTATATCGTCAATTCATTTTTATTGAAGTTTAAGTGACGCCGTTAGGCTGCCGAATTTTCATAAGAGAAATCTTATTTTGTCTTACTTCCATGTTTTTCATTTCAAATGGTATGTCCTTAAAATTTTATTACCATGACTCATATCCTTTATATTCTGTCCCCCTACTATTTTTATGGATCATTTATGAGTGGTTGACCCATGTCCCCTCTCTTTTCAATGTTTTCTAAAACCCTGTAACATAGTCGTTATGCTGCAGAATTTTCGTCTCAAAATTCCACTCTCTTTTTCTCAAAATTATTTTATGCTATTAAGTGAATACTCAAAGCTATTTATTCTACAGGTGTATTCACATATATATCAAAATGTTCTATTTTAAATTCTGGGATTTACATACATGAAACCCGCTTTCCTTTTTCCATGGGTTTAAAGTGACATAAAGATCATGTCTTAAAAGCAGTTTTTTTAAAAGGTTATGATTATGAAATGAAACCCATTTATTTTATGATATATGGGTTATTTATGAAATGTTGATGATGATATATGTGGATCACATGATAATAAATACAAATTTAAGGGTGTTCCCTGATAGCGCTCCAATGCATTGGGTAAAGACTTAATCTCTAGAGATGACCATTTAGACTGATACCTTGGTGAATAACCTTGGTAATTTTTAATGAAACCATAGGGATGGACCTTGGTGAAACGAAATGATTATCAATATTGAATTTTGTAGCCACATCTTTAAGTTATGAAAAATGTTATTTTTATTATGATATATCTCATGATTTCTTTCTCATGCCTTAAAGTTCTTTTCATGACCTTATTGAAATATCTCAAGTTCACATGTAAAATGTTTCTCTTGTTTACCTTACTGGGCCTTCTGCTCACCCTTTCTTTTGATGTATGTCCCCAGGTTATGAGATGCAGTAATGAACCTAGGATGAACTTAAGGAGAAACTTTTCAAGTGTTTAAGAAGAATATTTTATGTTGTTTTCATGTATTATGTTCCTGGTTTCCAAGACACTAAACCTTAAAGATCCTCAGTTTTGTGTAATATAATGAAAGTTTATGTCATTTAAAGGCGGGATGATATAAGACCTCTGTGAAAACCAGGAGGAAAAAATGGATGGTCAAAAACACGTCTGACTTTGATCTGAGGGATGGGGTACGACTGTGGTTTATAAAGGTAAGGACGACTCAGATTTAATCTAAGCCTAATCGAATGGCTCACATAACTGTAGTGATATGCTGTGATTGCTGAAAGTCGGATGCAGGATTGAGATCAGTGGCTCAGATCGTTCCTGACACGATCCGACATCCAGGATCTCCTTTCGCCTGAATTTTTGGTTCTCACATCGAAACAGGAAGCCGATTTCACATCCCTTATAAGCTTTTGCCTCCCGCAATGCTGGAAATAACATAGCAAACACACAGGAGGCCTTATACATGGGCCTTCGCCTCCCCCGCAGGCCTCAGCCTACCCATGCATACACGACCTTGCGCCCACACTATGCGCACACAAGCGTTCCTGCATGCTCCCATGCACACCGCAACATCACGCCCGCACTGCGTACACACATGCACTCCTCGAGAGACCCATGCCCAATCTTGGGCTGGCCCAGGCTTGGGATGAGGGCCAGGCTTGGCCACCTTGAGTGAGCTGCCTCCCTTGGCCTGGCCAATAAAGGGCTAGCCCTAGTGGGCCCAAATTTTTTAGAGAAAAAAAATACTTATGAAGTTTAAGGTGAATTATACACTATAGAAATTTCATTTTTATATACATGGATTTTATTATATATTTTAGTTAATTTTTACAAAATAAATTTTGCCGTAAAAGTATTTTTCTAAGATCATCTATGAAAATAATATTCCATTAACATTAAAAGTCATATACCGAAAGATAATTCTTATATTAGTGTAGCAGTGGTCTAAAACTTAGTTGAATTAAACATATAATTGCACATGTTTAAGACATTAAACATATAATTGCAACATATAATTGTAACATGTTTAATTGCAACATGTTTAATTAAATATATAATTTAATTAACAAGAATTGAAACATAGTTTAAGACATTCAATGAAAATATCTACAATTTATTTGAATTAATTGAAACATGTTTTGAATTTCTTTCTACAAAATACCAATGTATAATTCAAAACATTCCCCTTTTTAAAGTTCATGATTAGGAGTAGTTTTATAATTTTTAACCCATAACCAGATTATTTGGAGAACTAAAATAAACCCATGCATTTTCAATTTATTACCCAAAGAGGCCAACAACTATATTTATAGTCGTTAGAGTTCCATGATTTCCCAAGGCAATGTTCACATTAGAGTCTTACAAATCCAGAACATAGAGTGTCTTAAAACTCTTGTTGATTGAAGAATATGGTTCACGTCATACCTTTGGTGCTTAGTGTCGCCACAATTGTTTTGGTCGTTCTAATGATCGTTATGGCGGATTCTAAGGAACCCTATTATCTTCTCGGGGTTCTTGTTATTTTGAGAGTTCTCCCTATAATCTTAATAGGATTTTTAATAAGTATCTTTTGTTAGCTTATTTCCCCGTTTGATTTCACTATGTTGTAAACACTATAGTGTTTTTATTTGAATAAACCTCCTTGCGTCCATTTCATGTTCTTATTTCATTGCATCATATTATTTTTTTCGACAAGAGATAAATTTTGTTCAGGTAATAGAAAATATAAAATACATAGAAATTACCATTACAAGAATCACAAGTTCTTGGGGTGTTAGATTATCCCCCTACAAATAATTGCATCCTCTGAATTCTATTAACAAATAGGAAAATAAATTCCCATATGATCATCATCACCAAAACGGGAGATTCGGCTCGGTTAACAGAATACAAAGGTTGGTATTGAGTTCTTCTACTTCTTTGGCCTAGATACACCTCGATCAGTACATCTTGAACTCTGTCTCATGAATTCTACACTCAAGATTCCACAGGGAGGCTTGAGCGGTACAAAGTTTGGAGATGTCCGAATGGACATATTCTCTGATGCCCTGCCGAACTACATCTCACTCGAGATATTCAATTGGAATGATGCATTTAAAAAACTGAGGTTTAGGATCTGGAACATAATGGCTGCTCTGAGGTTCCCATCTTGGGAAACCATTAGGAAACATGCTCTGGCAGAAAAATTATGTGCCAGAGTGAAACAGTGAAAAAGACCCTCAAAGTATCTCCCTATTTACCTATAATAGGGGAGTTCGATAATAGCGATGGATTGGAAGACATGGTCATTCTATTGAAAGGAACAAAGGATCTCAGGGCTGTTCGACAAGACAAACATGTGTTGACATGATCCTCACAGGTTGAGGAAAGAAGGATAGTCCACGGCGCAAGTTCTGATTAAGATATCCTCTAATATCTCATTGGGTAGAGATGAGATATTTGTTTGTCTAGCCATATGAAAACATATTCGTGAGAATTCACTTTAAAAGTTCACATATAGTAAATACAGGAATGGAAAAGATAATATTAAAATAAAACAAGAGTTTATTACCAAACATTAGTGTCTGAGTTCCCTTAATGAACCACTACACGAACTCCACAAAGAGGAGAAAAACTACCTATCTCCTCAAACCAAACACAGGCTGAGCATTCCGGGTTAAACTCATGGGAACACATGTCACGTCTCCTTAGTGTAGCATGAGGGGTATGAAGTTGGGAGACGTCAAAATAAACCTGTTTCATACAAGATAGTCGAGTGGACTCATCTTGTAACATTATGGAGTCCAACAATTTGCCCTAGGATCTATAGTTCAAGATTTGACAAAGATAGGCCGCTCAGAGGTCACCGATAGCAGCAACTTCTTGAAAAGTGTAGAAGGCCATAAAGCCAAAGTCCTCACCTACCGTGAACACTCAAAAACATCCCTCATGGTACCTTCCCTGACATACATAGGAGGGGAATTGGGTCATCATCATAATAAGGCTAACCCCCGGTGTAGTTGAAGCACTCAAGGTGATTTTGAAACACCATACAGGTGTTTGCACGTCATGCAGATATGAGCATTGTTAAGAAAATTCTCTCGGCTAGCTAAAGACACAATGGTCTCTAGGGCCTCAGTGGGGAGTGATAGTAGATTGGTAGGAACATTTTCTCCTACCATCTGAAAGTTATAACAAAATTACTTGGTAAGTTTTAGTCATAGCTATATATTTCTATTACTTGGTTTTCCAGAATTTTCTGAACCTATCCTCTGATACCAACTATTTAAGGACTCAGACCCCAAAGTCCCCAGAGATGGTGCCCATGAGATATGATTTACCAAAACCATAATTATTACATCACATTAATTTACAAATATCACATTATGTCCCATGCTAGAGAGGATCGTGAGGTTCAGGTTCTAGGAAACCAGCTGCATTCTGAAACTTCCTTGAAGACATGACTGATACCTGAAAATTTTTCATTTAAAATGTAGGGTGAGCATATGAATGCCCAGTAAGGGGTTTTAAAATAACCATTAAAACTTTTGAAAACATTATTTCAACCATTTCACAAAACATTCTTCTTAAGTAAAAGTTATATCACATGTTCACATTATAAAGGTGCTCAATTGAAACATGATATCAGAATTATATAGATACACCACTCAAATATATGCATGCTGAATAAAAGAAATTCTAAACTTGTATGTCCTGAGATTATGTAAGCAAAAATTTAACAGCTAAGAGTAATAAATAATCAGAGTTATGCATAAAATAATAACTTTAATTTCATACACTAAATACTAAAATCACTGAGTGTTAAGTAGGTGTCATTCCATAAATATACAGGATATTCTGAAATATATATTCAAGGCATTGGCCAAGACATCTAATGATTTAAAGCCTCAGTCGAAAATCCATAAATTCATTTAACCAAATATTATACTAGTTGAATATTTTCCTGGTTAATTAAATTACATAGTCATAATGGGGGAAGTGCATATTCCGTACCGTGTCAAGGCCTCGTGCCAAGACCTAGGGGCTAGCTATAACTAGACCCCAACCCAGAGAGCCTCTGTAACTGGACTCTAACCCGAAGTACCTCTATAACTGGAAACCAAGCCGGAATACCTCTGTAATTGGATACCAACCCAGAGGGTCTGCTGTAACCGGACCCCAACCCAGAGGGCTTACTTTAACCAGTCCCCAACCTAGAACATACTAGGTCCAAATGCATTCCTCATATCTCTAAATCAAAGTGCACATTCCACTTTGATTTATTAAATTACATATCACAATCAAACCGGGTGTACAATTTACTTGGTTACTTAATTCCTCTTTCATTTTATCCAAGGTGTCCCACACCACCTTGAACAATTGAATCTATAAATTTAGAACAAGTTTAATATTACAGTCATACACTTTTTAAGAATATGTAGTGATTCTAGCACAAAACAAATATATTGTGTGGTTAATCCATTAATTGTTACTTAGGCTAAAGGTACTTGTGACGACAAACATAAAATAAGTACTAACTTGGTCACATAAAATGAAAAATTCTAGAATTATATTATTCAATAACGCACATAATTAAGTAATGAGGTGAACTTTAACATAAAAAATAAAGGAATAACTTATCCCTTCAAACGGGGTACCAAACTCAAATTAACACCAAACATTACACATTAAAGCTTATAAGTACAACACACACAACCTTAAACATTATCATTTAACATCATGAGTAAAGGGTAATTAGAACACGTGCTTGTGAAGTTTCAAGATTTCAATATCTATACTCATGAAATACACATATTAAAAGGAAACATTTGGAAAACCATGTTTAGGGTTTCAAGTGGTGTAAAACATTCCTTCAACAGGGCGTACAAAATATTAGTGATTAGTCAAGCTGAAAACATTTATACTCAGTAATTTCTTTTAAAAAGAAACATAAGGTTTTTTATAAATAAAATGGGAATCCAAGTTGGCATACATATATCCTTATGTATGTATATATTAAGTATTCACATGTCGCACCCTTACTTTATTTAAAGATTATATATCATCTTTAATATAAAAAAGATTTAGATTAAATTATGTATGTATGTCCGGTTATACCCTAAGTGTACAACCGAAACTATAATTATAAATTAAATAATTCTCATCTCATGTACTCATAATAAGACAGATTTTTATACCTTAATGTGGCCAAATTAACCCTTATGTATACATGTACTGAAAATTATTGTTATACTATATCTACATATTTAAGAACATTCATAATCAAGTATTAAATGAATCCATGCATTTTGTATTTTCATTAACTCAACCTTGGAAAATCTTTATCCTGGGCATAATATTTTTATTCAAAACTAAGGGTTGTGTATATTACATTTATATATTTTCATATATATATATATGTATGTGTATATAACCATATATTTATTTAAGGCAAAAAAAAACAAAATAAATTCATTTGCATGGGATTTTCATGCTTAGGGTTTATTAATACCCTATAACTCATGATCCTGTAACACTTAATTAAGGGGAGAATTAACCACAACCCACTGGATGATATGTATTTATTTTACAAGAGTATACGTATACATATTCATACAACTTAATAATAAGAAAACTACACAAATAAATCCCCTACAAAACGTTATTTATACTACGTATCCATTTTCATAAGGATATAAAAGATTGGATATAAAATCGTTCTTTCACAAGTATATATGTCTATACATATTTTATATAGCTTTAAACCAAAATCAAGACAATGATAATCCCTTACTTTAGCTTGAGGAGGAGGAGTAGGAGCTCGGGATGGCACTGGAAACCTAGGAGGAAGAGTCGAGGTCTGCTGAAAGCTTGGTGCAAGGAGCCGAGAGGTCCTTTGAATGCCTCAAATGAGGTTTTATAAATTATACCTATAATGCATGAAGAAGGGATCTGAGGCCACTTGCCTTAAAAAAATACCAGGGAAAGAGACCTCTGTGGAAACTGAGAGGAAAAAATGGATGGTCCAAAATGCATCTGACTTTGATCTGAGAGCTGGGGTATGACCATGGTTTATAAAGGTAAAGAAGGCTCAGATTTAATCTGATCCTGATCAAACGACTCACATAAATGCAGTGATATGCTGTGATTTCTGAAATCCGGATGCGGGATCAAGATCAGCGGCTCGGATAGCACGTGACACGATCTGATGGACAGGATATCCTTTCGCCCGAAAATTTGGTCCCCACATCGAAACAAGAAGCCGATTTCACCTCCCTTATAAGCTTTGGCCTCCCGCAATACTGGCAATAAAACAACACACACACAGGAGGCCTTATACACGGGCCTACGCCTCCCCCGTAGGCCTTGGCCTAACCATGCATACACGGCCTTGCACCCACGTTGCGTGAACACAAGCGCTCCTACGTGCTCCCATGCACATCGCGGCATCGGGCCCGTGCTGCATACACACATGCACTCCTCAAGAGACCAATACCTGATCTCGAGCTGGCCCAGGCTTGGGCCGAGGGCCAGGCTTGGCCATCTTGAGTGAGTTGCCTCCCTTGGCCAGGCCAGTAAAGGGCTGGCCCTAGTGGGCCCAAATTTTTTAGAGAAAAAGAAATATAATTACGAAGTTTAAGGTAAATTATACACTATAGAAATTTCCTTTTTATATACATGGCTTTTATTATAAATTACGGTTAATGTTTAAAAAATAAATTTTTTCCTAAAAGTATTTTTCTAAGATTATCAATGAAAAAAAAATTCCTTTAACATTAAATGTCATAAACTGAAAGATAATTCTTATATTAGTGTAACAGTGGTCAGAAACTTAGTTGAATTAAACATATAATTGCACATGTTTAAGACATTAAACATATAATTGAAAAATATAATTTTAACATGTTTAATTGCAACATGTTTAATTAAACATATAATTTAATTAACAAGAATCGAAACATAGTTTAAGAAATTCAATGAGAATATCTACAATTTATTTGAATTAATTGTAACATGTTTTGAATTTCTTACTAAAAAATACCAATGTATAATTCAAAACATTCCCCATTTTAAAGTTCATGATTAGGAGTAATTTTATAATTTTTAACCCATAACCGAATTATTTGGAGAAATAAAATAAACCCATGCATTTTCAATTTATTGCCCAAAGAGGCCAACGACTATATTTATAGCCATTAGAGTTCCATGGTTTCCCAAGGAAATGGTCGCATTAGTGTCTTATAAATCCAGAACTTAGAGTGTACTAACACTCAAGTTGATTGAAGAAGATGGTTCACATCATACCTTTGGTGCTTAATGTGGCTACAGTTGTTTTTGGCGTTCTTATGCTCGTTATGGAGGATGCTAAGGACCCCTATTATCTTCTCAGATTTCTCGTTATTTTGGGTGGTCTCCCTATAATCTTAATAGGATTTTTAATAAGTATCTTTGGTTATCTTATTTCCTCGTTTGATTTTAGTGTGTTGTAAACACTATAGTGTTCTTATTTGAATAAACCTCCTCGCGTCCATTTCATGTGCTTATTTCATTGCATCATATTATTATTTTTCCATAAGAGATAAAATTTTTCAGGTAATAGACAATATAAAATACATAGAAATTACCATTACAAGAATAACAAGTTCTTGGGGTGTCACAAATCGTATCCACTAATTCTTTAATTATTTAATCTAACTATCAATCAGATTAAGCATAAAAATAAATACTAAAACATAACTCAATACCCAAGGACTAATAAAGTCCCCTCCAAAAATTAGAAAAAAACATTTGATAATGATCAGATAAAATAGGGAGAGAGACTCCATGTAATGTATATATATTTTTAAGATAGAGTCAAGAAAGATGATCCAAATACATATTATCTCTAATAGGTAAAATGAACATATTTTAAAAAATTACCAACAATAACCTATATCACATTATTAACTTAAGATGCCTTTATCAATCCCACTATGAAATCCATGGAAATATTTTCCCATTTCAATTTAGGAATACGAAGTAGTTAAAGAAGCCCCTTCAGTAGTTTTTATTCATATTTAGCAATATCTTTCTTCATTCCTTATCAATAATAACATTCTTGAATGTATTTATACAAATTAGTGCTATCCTAATGAATTGAATATGGAGCGATGTTCACTTCACTCAATAATTAATTTTCAACTAAAAATCACATGGTATGCATAGCCTCATTCTAAATATGATAACACCATATTTATCAATATTGAACTCAGAAATCATTCCTTCTTTAACCAATTCTATTATTCCTTTTAAAAAATGATCTTAATTCTAATACTTCTTAATTATTTCTGACAAGGATAATCATAATGATACCTAAGACAAAAGAAAAAGGGTTTTCATATATACACCTTCGAATCCCAGATTCATTAAATCATTGATGAATAGATCATATTCCAAACATATCATAGTTAATGATGTATTATCCTTCCAACTAAAGGTATATTATACCATGTTTAATTTATGTGGATAATAGTTAATTGTGTATTCATGATCCTTTATCACTTCCAGCCATATTCTTAGCCTCATGTTCAACTCTTTTTTGATCGAATATATACTTTAAAGTTTTATTATCCATATATATATATCATATTTCCACCCTTATAGAATATTCCTCTAAATTTACAAATCAAAAGCTACTACTGAAATATCAAGGTCACACACCAGATAATTTTACTCAATGGGTTTCTTATACCAAGAAGTATAATCAATTAACCATTCATTTTACATAAAAACACAACTAAGGCCCTTAAATGAATAACCACTATAAATAAAAAATTCACCATTTCTTGATGATAGGGATAATACTTGAGAATTAAACAATATTTTTTTAATTACAAAAATCATTAATTACACACTTTTATCTAAATGAATTTAACTCTCTATCAAGTTAACTTGGTTGGTGGATAAGATAACTGAGTCAAGTTTTCAAAAAACTATCATTAATAACACATTAGTCCAAGAAAACTTTAAATATTAATTATATTAGTATGTCTGTCCATTCTTCCACAATTTTAGTCTTAGAAGGATCAGTTCATATGCTATTTATATTCACAATAAGTCCAAGTAATTAAATATTCTACAACCAAAATTCAAATTTTCTAATTTTCCATAAAACATGTTTTCTTTTAATGTCTTTAAAACAATCCTTAAATGTTTCTCATTATCTTAATATCTTATATAATATACCATAATATTATCAATAAAAACAAACATAGATCTATCTGAAAAATTAGAGGATACTCTATTCATTAGACCCATAAATATAGTGTTTTCATTATTCAACACAAAGGGCATAACTATGAACTCATATTGACCATACCTAGTTCAAAACATTTCCCTCGAGGTGTTTTATTCTATTACCTTTAGGTAATGATATCCAAACTTGAGGTCAATCATTGAAATATACTTAGCTCTAGGGAGCTGAACAAATAAGTCATCAATATGCGACACATGATATTTTTTTTCTTAATATCACTGTTATCGAGTTCTCTATAATCAATTCAAAGCCCCATAGAATCATATTTATTCATGTTAAACAAAACAGGATCACCCCAAGATGAAGTACTTGGATGAATTAAAAACTTATCATGTAACTACATTTTTATAATGCCCCATGGTTTTATAAATAAATATTAAATATTTTTAGATTAATATTCAATAAATTGCATAAAAACATTATTTAGGACCTTAAAAGTTTACTTTCATTAAAAACTAGAAAAACAATATTCTTATTTTGTGAAGCATCTTCAATATCTCCCAAAAATATCTTTCAAAAAGTACTCCTCTTAGATATATCATATATAATTACTTTCTTTGAAACCTTGCAAAGGGAAATATAAGGAAGGGTGAGCTCAGATGATCAGTAAGGGTAATAAAGTGAGATATCAATCATCATATAAGAGTTACATTAGCAACAAGTTATGAGAACATGAGTTTAACATTTGAAAACTATACCCTTCATATCAAAGATCATAATATCGAGACATGGAATAAAGATTGTTAGTTCTTAAGACATGAATCATAAAGGAATAAAAAATAATAATCTTTGAGATCATAATGTAAGCATAATAAAAGGAATTATGTCACACACATAAGTATAGAAAACCATTCCCCATTTAGTCAATGATCATTTCCAAGGCTATCATAGTGGAATGAGTTTACTCCCTAAACCATTATAGTAGTCAAGGTTCACTCCAAAGGCTATCAGAGTAGAAAAAGTCCCCAAATGAACTCTATTCACTCCCCATTTTATCCCTATTTATCTTATGAGATTTAAATATTTACCCAATTAATTGAAGGGAGAAATAGGTCCCACCATTCACATATTGAAAATCATACATATGTGTATCGCAAGTTCATAAAACAATCATCATATCAAAACCCAGGAAAATAAATGGGTTTCACAAACATTTCCTCATATAATAACTTGTGGAAATAGGTTTAATATATATTTAATCATTTCATCAAATCATAACCATTGGAAAAGGAATGGGTTTCATAAAATTCTTATCATGGTATAACATGTGGAAGAGAAATGGCTTTAATAGACATTTTTCATCATAAAAAGGTTTCTTGAACACTTAAAGAGATGAAAATGAAAAGAAAATATTTATTCTAAAGAAATAACCATAAGATAAGAAAATTCATGAGTCCCTTCAGATATAGATAATGAGATATCATCATTAGAAACAGAATCCTAAACAATCCCAATAAATGATGATATTGTAACATAAAAACATTACCACTTTGGTTACATTTGAATCGTAATCCCCATGAAATAAAGAACCATAAATGGATGTTTATATCCTATAATTTTCATGATAATAATAATATAAGACAATAATAGGAATTATATACACCACATAAAAGGAATAAACGGTGAATATGGCATGCATCTCATAGATATAAAAAAAGTGATATGGAAATCTCTTACCTTGAGTTCCTATTTTCTGAAAAGTTCTCAAAAATCCAATATAATGAATAAAAATTTATTATAAATCTATTCTAGGACCATAATCATATATATAAAACCATATATTATTTAATTATGACCTTTTATTACCTGTTTATTAATAATTCCATGTTAAAATCATGTTTTGTGTAATAACTGTTTTGATTTTCATGTACGTTTTGGTTTGTAATTTTTGGTCCTTTTACTTTTATTATAGTTCCATATCTTACATAATTTCAGAAAAAAATATAAATTTAATATATAATCATTATATTCATATTTATATTCATCCATTATAGTTTGAGATGGAAAGATGAAATGCACTGTTCATATAGATGGTAGTTTGTACATACACATGAACGTTGTTTCCATCTTTCGATGGATGGAATGAAAGAAAGAAAAAATAATTATTATTTCTAAAAAATAATAATTATTTTATATATATCACATATATTCATTAAATTTATACCTTAATATCATTCATATAAAATCTAAGAGAAAAATGGATCACATCACTTTGCGAGGCGGTAGTTCATCGTACACATAAGAAATGTTATTGTATACCACACATAATAAAAAGAAAGAAGGAATAAGTGATATCATAATTACATAAGTATAATTATATTAAAAATAATATATATATATATAATTTAAACATATTATTATAACAATATTTTTGATGCGGTGAAGGAAAATGAATTATGTTGGTTTGTGAGGTGACAGTCCTCTCTACACACGATGAATAGTTTTGTTTCCTATTTGAGGGAAGAGGATATGGATATAGGTCATTACATTAACAAAGAAAAATTTCAGAACATGGCATATAGTGGGGTTATTATGTGATCATGTTTTACTAATAATTTACAAAGGGGGAAGAATAAATAAAACAAAATGCTCAGTTAAGAACGTTACCTCTTTTTCGGACAACCCCTTTTCGATTACACCAAAAGCATTCTTAGGTTGGATTTATAATAAAATCAAGGCCTATAGGATATTTTTAGGAACATAATGAATTTATTATGATATTTATTTTATGAAACAAAATGTGTTTGAATTTTTAATTGGATAGAAGAGGGTGTGGTCCTTTATAAGTAGGGGAGAGGATACACTTGCAAAAATTAATTGCAGTAATTAATTTTTACTATTTTCACTATTAATTTTGGTAAAAAATTAATTTTACATTATTATATAATATTAATTATACTAATTAAAAATATGGAATCCATTTTTCTATATTCAATTTGTAAAATTTATATAATTTAATTTAAAAATAAAACTCGTAAATGCAATGAAAAAGAAGATTCCAAAAAGCAAATTTTCATAAGTTCAATACGTTTTAACATAAAAATTCAACATAAAATTGATTAAAATGACATAAATTATATTAATAAATATATAATTTAACTAATTTTAATTTTAAAACCATATTGAAATAATTTATAAATTATTACATTCTTTAAAAGAAATGAGAAATCTTAATAAAAACAAGTATATTTTACTATTCACAAAAATATTTTCTATTCATAAAATTATAAAAAATTAATTCTAAGATAATTCAAACATGTTAATTTAAAAAATTAAGTATATTTTTTAAAATTCATATTCTAAAAATGATCAGAATTAATTTTAAAATAAGTTCCCAAAATGTGATGAAACCGCTTGTAAAAAATATAGTTTTTTAGAAACAAATTACATTATTTTCAATTGATTTTTTATTTTAATTTATATTTAATTGAAAAAAATTATTCACTTTATAAATTTTTATACGTTTTAATAATTTATTTAATCATATTCATGCCCTTCATTCCAATGGGTTGGCGATAAAAAGTATTAATATTTTAATATAATATATCATGGTTCGTTAAAACTCGGTATTTTATGTAACGTAAGCTATCATGAACATTAAATTTATTCATAAAAAACATAAAATATCAGGAAAACAGATCCCCAATACCCAGGTTCCCATATAGCTTCTTCAAATTGGGGTTTCGTCACAAAACTTTGACCAGATGAGTGGTCTTGTTTTTCAGCACTTTCTCTCTATGATCAAGAATCTCTACAGGATGCTCCTCATAAGAAATATCATTCTCTGGTGGTATGACCTCTAAGTTTAGTGCATGTGAAGGATCAGGTATGTATTTACTCAGGAGATATACATTGAACATTTCATGAACTTAAGAGAGATTTGGTGAAAGTGTCAAGTGATAAGTAATCATCCCTACTCGATCAAATATCTCTAAAGGATAAATATACCTAGGGATTAGTTTTCCTTTATTCCTAAATCTCATAAACTTATTCCATAGAGAAATTCATAGAAAATTATTCTTTCCAACTTCAACTTCCAAGTCACATCGATGATTATAAACATAAATTTTCCTCTAAATCTGAGGTATCTCGATGTGTCTCTAAATGGATCTAACCACTTATGCCATTTATTTCTCTACATCTGGTCGCAATAGCCTTCTTTGTCCCAAATAATTCTGGAAGACAGGATCTCTAAACATCTTTCTATAAAAGGCCTCATAAGGATTCATCTAAATACTCAAGTGAAAGATATCTTTTGTATAGAAATTCAACTATAGGAATGTGTTGAAAACAACCTCCTTTAAAATACCTATAAATGGATCTAAACATGTCCTATATGATTTGAATTGTTATCTCAGACTGACCATATGTATAAGGATGATACATAGTGCTAAAACTAAAATCTGTAAGAATTTATTTCTTAATACTCTTCTAGAAAATCATGGTAAATCTCTGATCTCAATAAGATATAATAGAATGTGGTACTCCTTGAAACCTTACCACTTAATGTATACTCTTGAAAGTTGATCCAAAGTTTAATATTATCATACAGAAATGAAGTGTTATGAATTCATAAGGTGATCTACTACAACCCATATAACATTATTCTATTTATATGTATTAGGAAGTATGATGACAAAATCCATAGTGATGTTTTCCCATTTCCATACTAGTATGGGAAATGAATGCAAAATATATTTTTATTGAGAGTTTTTGTTCAATTGTTTTATTTTTTTATAAATTAAAATCCTCTTTGATATTTTATTTAAATAATGAAAAATTGATATTAATTTCTTTGTAATTAAAAGAACTTAATTTTATTATTGAAGTAATGATTAATTAATATGAATGTAATTTTATTTTTTCGTATTGTATTTTGTTTAAAATTACGTTTTAGTGGTTTTGAAGAATAAAACGGGTCATCAACTACAAACCCAAGATCTAGGACATAAACCAATTATAGGGGACCTATGATTCAACCATATGGGAGGTCTAACCTAATAGTCCAATAAGGATGTTTGTTTTTTTAGTGTGTGTGCCTTGTATAGGCTCATAGGAGTGATCCTAAGAGTGAATGCGTGTGGTTTGGACTAGTGAGCCTGGGTGGGTCGATGCCAACCTATGAGGCCCAAGTGTGTGTATGTCGTGTGACAGGTTCTGATCCCCCATATACAACTTGAACTGGTAAGTAGTTCAGGTTGAATGATACACTGGAGGCTCACACTGGCAGAGAACTAACATAGGAAATGGGCATGCACTTCATTGTTCATCTATTTTAAAATGATATGGATTGAACCTCAGTTAATCAATCTGTTTTATCCTAGCCATATGATTGATCCTTAGATCATTTTCTTTAGCCTAAACCTTCATTTGGATATATATGTCAAATCTTTCTATTGAACTACCATAGTTCAATAGCTAAACCTACTATCTATGCTCTTCATGTCGAATGCAGCAATGCTAAAAATTGATCTAGTTACAGATGCACAATCGAGACTTCAACAAGAAGAAGCTGAGTTGACTTGAATGTTTAATATTTCTAAAATAAATCTTTATGTACAAATAAAAATAATGATGTTACAGGATTAAATTCATCCTTTTGTTTCATAGGATGAGTTTATATTTAAATTTTTTTTGATGCACATGTTCACACCTGGACTACATTTCCACTTTATCGAATTACTACTCGATTAAAACTTACCATGATAAAGAATGTATTCTAACTATTTGTTCAATGTGCTTCCTTATAATGAGAGATTAATTATACTTTCCATGAAGGTGATTGTGTTCCTTTTATCTACCTTACCCTCAAATGATAAATGTGTTTACGATGGAGGTGATCATGATGTGGTAAGTGTGATTACCATGAAGGTGATTATGGTATTTCTATATACCTTACTAGGAGATAGTAATTGTACAGACCATGGAGTTACCATTCATTCTATTTTATGGGTAATAGGTTACCATGAGTTTAGTATGAACTGACTATAAAAAGGTTAGTATAGTTATCGTGAATTTCTTTTTAAAGTCACCATTTGAATTTTTCTACTTACTATAAAGAAAATCAATTTTTTTGAATGTTAATCACACTGAACACATCACCAAAATAGTTGCATGGTCAGTATAAAACTATTCTTGGTAAGTATACCAACTTTTCATGGTCAGTATACTGACCGCACGACAAATATTTTCCACATATGTATGTTTCATAGTTAGCTGTTTACTTTTCTCATTTTCCTAAAATTTATATTTTCCATAACATTCTATTTCAGTATTTTTTTTATTAAATTTAAGTGTAATAAAATTAATTTAATCAATCTTATGGTTTTTAAAATAATTATATATTATAATGACTTTATGAAAATTGTTTAATGAAGAAAATAGAGTGAAATTTTTTATAGAAGTAATAATTTTCATAATAATTATATTATGATATTATTTATTTATATTTTGAGGTATCAAATCACTATAACTTTGTCTAACTATAATGTACTATTTTATTCATTTGAATAATTACCATTTATCTTAAAAAACATTTTTTTGAATCATTTTAAAACTTTTTCTTACAAGGATAAAATAGAACAAGATCTCTAAATATGAGAATGTTCATTAAAATAAAGTTAATAGTAATATTAGGATTTTTATTATTTATCTAATGAATCTTTATGTGATTAAATAATAAAACTCTCTAAGATCTCATAGTTAACAACATGATTTTCCATTGAAAATTCAAATCAATTAATGAGACATAATATCATCTGAACATATTGACAATAATTATTTTTTACACAAGATTATAGAGACAAAAAAATACAATTGGTATTTGGGCTTTACAAATTACTAAATCTACACTAATAGTACTATTTAATTTCTATGATCATGAAGTAATTCATTATTTTCATAATTCACTAATGAATTGATCAAAGATCTTGAGCGGCATCAAATTTCAACATCATCTAATATTTTTTTGTTCTTTATTTCTTTTTGTATTTCTTTGTTGTATTTCTTCTAACCCTCTATCTGTACTATAGATTTTGGTTTAATATTTTCCAATAAAAAATCTTTCAAATGGGTTATTTATTCCATCTAAAAGGAAGGTTGGGTTATTCCACCTAGATAAAAGGAAGGTAGGTTGTAACTCCTTTATAATTTTGGGGTTATACCACTAGGTGTGTAAATGGAACATTTATATATAATCAGATAATCACTCCCTAACTAGAGTGGGTATCTAGTAAATGTAAACCTCATCACCAAGTAGAATATATTGATGAGTGGACTAAGATATTAGTGATAAAAACCACAATAAAAAATAATGTGTTTTTTTATTTTTGTTGCACATTGAACAATGTTTTATCACTCTAATAATCATATTTGTTTGAATATTTTCTTAAAGTATTACTCAATGTCCATCTAGTCAGTAATATCATATATTGGGATCTAACAATTGGAATCAGAACATATTTCCCTTTAAGGATTCGTTTTTTACCACTTAATTAACTTTTTGAACTAATCAATATCCTAGACCTAACAGTCTAAGGAAAGATCTATTATAATTATAATTGCAAGATAGGAATACGAGATGCTCAACCCCATCAGACCAACTCACTTCTATATAAGTGACTATGTTTATAGGAAGGACTATATTGAGGTATTTATTAAAATTATAGGACTTTAATGTTGGTTTATAATGTCAAAACCACATAAATTGACGGATGTGGACTTAGAAATAATTATTGTTAATGATGCTAAAAATGTGTTCTAAACTATAAAGTTATGAATTATTTATACTTCTATATGACTAGAAATATGTATAGTCATATTTCCTCATGTAAAACTACTTAAAACATATAGAATACATTAAAAGTCACTCATCAAGGAACTAAAAAGTTTCATAAAACCAAGCTTGGTATTCATAACTTCTGTTTCAAGAATTCATAATGACTGATCAAGAGAGAATCAAGGATATATACAAAAGATTCACCAAAATTGTAAATAGCATGATTTCACTCAGAGAGACCATGAATAATAAAGCTCTTATCAAAATATTACTGCATTATCTACCCAGGATATGGAATTCAAATAATATTTCAATTGGTGAATGTACGTATTTCCATGATTATTAAAAGGATGAATTAAAAGGATAACTTCTTTAATATAAGGTGTAAATGAAAAATGATAGTGTTTATAATCATTATAAAATGAAAGGTGTAGAATTAAAATCTAGTATAAATGTTATTTATAATTCATCTGATTTTGAGTTTTAGAAAACTTATAAGGATGAAATTTAAAATTTCACTAAAGGAGTCTATAATTACATGGAAGGAAAGAGAGTCTTTAAGAAGAGTCCAAGAAGAGATTATCAAAAGGATGGAATAAAGGCAATTAAAAGTGGTAAAAGTAGTAAATATGATGTTTTTGAATTAATATTCTATGAGTGTAGTAAAAAGGGAAATATAAAATCATACTATCTTAAATTAAAATAGTAATGTAAATAAAATCAATATATAATGGAATTAAAATGACCATACCAATATCGATGGAGTTTTACAGAAGAGTTAGACTCAATTAGTGATGGTTCTGAGAGTAAAAAATAATCTTTCAATATATTTTTTATAGATTCAACAGTAAATGAGGTACACACTATTTTTAATTATAGTTCTAGTTATGAATCTGATATTGAAAATGAATTTAAAAAATTAAATATTTAAAATGAAAAGTTTTGAAGTGATATTTTGAGAATGGATGAACTGTACAAATAACTTCAAATAGAAAATAATAAGATTAAAGAATAAAATAAGAAAACTAAATATTTCTTCTTTAAGTAATATAGAAGAGAAAAAGGTTGTAGATTCTGAATTGTTAAAGATTAAAGATGAGAATAAAGGAATAAAGTATTTCAAGTCAAAAACTAGTAAAGGTCAATAAAGTATATTTAAATTAGTTTTAAATGATTTAGATAAAATTTAAAAGTAATGAAAGAACTTAAAAATGAAAATAAGAAACTAAAAAATTATAGGACAATCTTCAAATGTGAAAATATGTGATGGCCTGGAAGTTATTCAAAAATAAAATGAAAATATTAAATATTAAACAACTAAGATAAAAGAAACCTTATCTATTTTTTTCAAGGAAAATAGAAATAGAATAAGACAATGGCTATGAAAAATCGCAATAAAGATAAAATAGTCTTTGGTTATAAAATTCAGGTTTCTAAAATGTATAGAATAACTTTTGTTAAAATTAGTAATGTGAATGTTTTAAATGTTACCTGATTTAGACATAACTTGAAAGGCGATTAAGAAAATGAACATTATTTAAATTTTACTCAGTCTTTAGGCAATACCAAGATTTTTATTTCTAATAATCTATCTTCTATATTACCCTATAATAAATGTCTTAAATCTATATGGGTTCTTAAAACTTTTTCTACTAATCTAGTTGGAACTAAAAGAGCTTCGGTACCAGAATAACCATCTTCTTGATTTGTTTTGTAGGGAGCCTTCATGAAGAGTTCCAAAGTCACATAGTATATAGAAAGTGGGTTCTCTAGTCACGTGATTGGTTATATTTCTAACTTATTATATTTTAATTCTTATGATAGAGGCGTTGTCACTTTAGATGACAAATCAAATGGTATAGTTCAAAGTTTTAGAGAAAAGGTTATATTAGAATATGTTATAATTTAAAAAGTACTATTCACAAAGGGTTTAAAACATAACTTAATTAGTATATCACAAATTTTTTATGATGGAATGAGTGTAAAGTTTTAAATAAGAAATATCAAGTTTTTAATGATAAAACTATTTTATTTTATATCAGTAGAGAATAAAATATTTACTCATGATTTTTCAGAACTAACACTGAAAAATGTAATTTGAATAAATGATATAGAAACATACCACAACATTTAGTACAGAAGGTTGGTACATGTTCATATTTGACAACTATACTAGTTGACAAAACAGGGACCAGTTCTGGAACTTCTTAAGTTTAAATATAGTATGTTTTTTGTATGTGATTCTTTTCTAAAAGATAAGAAAAAAAGAGTATCTAGATCTATTAAAATGGTAAATACTCCTAGATTCTTATAATTGTTTAATCTTGATTTATTTAGACACATGAAAACTATTAATTTATACAATAAAATTGAATAATTTGTAATTATAGCTGATTTCAATCGATTTACTTGGACTATTTTTTTTATTCCATAAAAGTGAAACATTAAACATTTATATAACTTTATGTAGAAAAATAAAAATCAAAACGTTCATTTAATTTAATCAATTAGAAGTGATAAAAGGGTAAATTTTCTTAAGTTATAATTTTTGATATTTTTAAGATAATTAAAATTTCCATAATTTTTCTACCACTAGAACAACACAAAAAAAATGGTATTATATAGAGGAAAAATAAACCAATTCAAGAAATGAAAAGAAAAAAGTTTAATGAATTCAACCTACCAAAATAATTTCAGGATGAATTAGTTAACACTAATTTCAATATCTTAAATAGAGTTTACATTAAACCCTTTTTAAAGAAAACCACATATAAATTTTTTAAATAAAATTAACCTAATATAGGTTACATTAAATTATTTGGTTGTATAGTGTATATTCTAAATACTAAAAACAATCTAGAAAATATTAATTATTAATGTGATGTGGGAATTTTTATTATTATTAAAAAAATAGTAAATTCTAGAGAGTGTATAACAAGATAACTATATAATTAGAGAAATATGTGTATGTAAAGTTATTTGAAAATAATGAAAAATGTAATATATATTATGCCGATTCTTTTAAATAATTTTAAGAATTCAATTTTGAAAAAGATAAATCTTAAAATGATAATGCTTTGGTTTTAGGGGAGAAAGTATCTTCTTAATATTAACCTTTGAATTATTAAACACACAGAGATCACTCTTCAGAAAATATAATAAGAAATTTTGGATCTAGAATTAAGACTCAAAAATATGTTTTGAACTTCTCCGATAATTATGACTTTATATCTAATTTTGTGCATATTAATATTAAAAAAGATTTTAAATATTCTCACTTGATTAATGTTATGCTTGATGAAATTAACCAGTTTGATAGGAATGAAGTGTGAAATCTAGTTTAGTTAATTGAAGATAAATCATCTATAGGAACCAAATGGATTTTTCAAAATAAAATGGTTGAATATTGTAATATTGTTAGAAATAAGGATATATTAGCTTCCCAATGTTATTCAAAAGAATAAGGAATATAATTTCAAGATTCATTTAAACCATTTTTTATAATAGAATCCATTATGATTTTATTAAATTTTAGAAGTTTCTAAAATTTTAATCTTTTTCAAATGGATGATAAATTTCTTTGTCAAATGGTGTAATTTTAGAAAAGGTATATGTTAAACAACCACCTAGTTTTCAAAATTATTAATTTCAAAATAATTATTTCAAAATTTAAAAAGCATTATATGGTATAAAGAAAATTCCAAGATATTTTTATGATAGTTTAACAATATTTTTACTAAAAATTGATTTTAATAAAGAGAAGGTGGATCAAATCTTATTTATAAAGAATTTTTCTGATGATATTTTAATTTTACAAATATAGGTTGAAGATATTTTATTTGGATCTATAAATGATGTACTTAGTAATGAGTATTCAAAATTAATGATAAATGAATTTGATATGAGACTAATGGGAAAATTAAAAAAATAGTATTCAAATTTTAAAAAGAAAACATGGAATTTTTCGAAATCAAAGAAAATATTATGAAGATTTAGTTAAAAAATTTCAATACTTATTCATTTAAAACTACCAGAACCCTAATGAGAACTAATTATAAAATGGAAGTGAATGAATCTAGAAATTATGTAAGTGATAAATTGTATAGATGGATGATAGGAATCCTACTATATTTAAGTTCTTCTAGGCCTGATATTATGTTTATTATCTATATATGTGCTAGATGTCAGTCTAACCCAAAATAGATATGTTTGAAAGATGTTAAAAGAGTAATTATATATGTTAAAGGGACTTTCAATGCTATTTTATTTTACTCCAATCAGATCTATTTTAATTTATCATCCTCTTATGATTTTGATTTTTATGGCTGTAAACTTGACTAGATGATTACATCGGGTATGTTTCACTTATTAGGTAAATGTTAAATATCATCCAGTTTCAAAATGAAATTTTCAGTTGGTTTGTCTATAGTTGAGGCTGAGTACATTGTTTTTGGTAATTTTTGTGCTCAAATCATCTAGGTAAAAAAGTTATTTTATTTTAATGGTTACATAGATAAAATACTTATATTCTCTGATAACACTTATCCCATTTTTAAAACTAAAAATCCCCCACTGCATTATGGTACTATAAATATAGATATTAGGTTTTAATTTTTAAAGATCATGTTAATTAAGGGGATGTATTTTTCTAATAAAATAAAATAGAAAACCAACTAGTAGACATATTAACAAATTCCCTAGATTTTTTTATATTTACAAATTTAAAATTTGAACAAGGTATGATGGAAATTTAATTTTTGAGAAGATATTGTACTATTTTTTACTATTGTTACATATCTATTATTATAATTTCATGAACACAGGGGGATCTATCCTTTGTTTTATTTTATTTTGTTTACTTTTCTTGGAATTATTTCTTATCTTCTTTTTGATAAATATCAAAAAGGGGAATTAATTTGGGGAGAAAAGTGAATATTTCTTAAAATAAGAAAATTAGTTTTGTTTTTTCAATTTATAAAATGGGTGAATATGTGTGCACTAAGTGTTTGTTTTATAATAATTTTATTATTTTGAAAAATTTAAACCCCCTTTGTTTAATGTTTTATTGAAATTAGAAAATATTGATATTAATTTCTTTTGAATTAAAAAAACATAATTTTTATTTTGGAATTAATGCTTAATTAATTTGAATTCAACTTTATTATTTTTGTATTGTGTTCCATTTAACATTTCCTTTAAGTGGTTTTTAATTAAAAAAATGGTCCATCCACTCCAAGCCAAGCGTCTAACCCATCACAACTTATAGGGGACCATTCGGTCAAACATGTGGTAGGTTTGGCTGAATAGGCCTATAAGGAGGCTTGATTTTATCAAGTGTGACATTTATAATCCCACATGAGCTTGTCTGGAAGCGCATATATATAGTTTAGGCTAGTTATCCAATGTGGTTTGGTGCTAGCCTGTGAGGCCTGGATGTGTCTATGTCATGTGATGGGTGTTGATCCCCTATATCCATCTTGAACTAGTAAGCAATGTGGGTTGAATGATGTACTGTAGTCTCTCACTTATAGTGTACCAATGTGGTATGCGATCATGTACTTCACTTTCATCTATTTTTAAATAACATGGATAGAACCTCAGCTACTAGATATGCTTCATCTTGTCCTTCTTATTGATCCTTATATCATTGTATTGATTCCCAAGCTTCATAAAGATAATATAAGCTAAATCATTCAATAGAACCACCATTAATAAATTTCTAAACCTTCCATATAGAATCTCCATGATGAATGTATCCATAAAAAATATTGATCTTGTTATAGTTGCATGATTGAGACTTCAAGAAGAAAAAGTTGAGTCAAATTACATGCCTACTATTTCTCAAACAAATTCATGGAAAATGAAAACAATTATGGTATAGAAGTCCATTTGGCCTTTCATTTCTTATGATGAGTTATTTTTTAAAACGTCTATTAATGTATGTGTTTCATATCTTCACAACTCGATAGCATTTCAACTTCATCGACTTGCAGCTCGAATTCAACTTACCATGACATGGTAAGTATTATCATCTGTGTTCATTATGATTCCTTACCATGAGAATGTAAGTATGATTATTGTGAATGTGATAATGAACCTTCTATCTACCTTACTGTGAGATGGTAAGTGTGTTTACCATGAAGGTGATCATTATATGGTAAGTGTGCTTACGGAGAAGGTGACAGTGATTTTTCTATCTACCTTACTATGATATGGTAAGTGTAATTACCATGGAGATTTTATTATTCCTACCATATTGGTAACATGTTACCATGATTTTAAGTATAAACTTATCATTAGAAGGTAAGTATAGTTACCAAGAGTTTCATTTTAAAACTGCATATGAATTTTTCTAGTTACTGTGAAGAAAAATTATTTTTTCCAAATGGTAATCAAAATAACTATGTGACCAAATCAGTCAGATGATTAGTATACTAACTATGCATAGTCATTATATTAACCGTACAAAGTCACTATACTAACCTCATGAAATATTCATCCCATGGTTAGTGTGTTTCGTGGTAATTTGTTTACTTTTATTATTTTTCATAAAATTCATATTTCCTATAACTATTTATTTTAGATTTATTTTTATTAACATTAAGTTCAATAAAATTATTTTTATCCTTATATTTGTTTATAAAATAATTAAATATTATAAAGAATTTATGAAGATTGTTTAATGGAGAAAATATATTGAAAATTATTATAAAAATAATAATTTTCGAATTTATTATATTATGCTCTGTTTTGTGTATATTTTTGAGGTATCAAATCACTAGGCCTTTATTTAACTATATTTTATTATTTTATTCATTTGAATAATTATCATTTATCTTAATAATCATTTTTCAATGTTTTGTGAAGCTTTTTCTTGCAGGAATAAAAAATCACGAGATCACTAAGTATGAGTGTATTAATTCAAATTAAGGTAATTGAGATATTTGGTTTTTATTATAAAACCCCAATATTTTTTTATATATCTTCTTAAATAAATTAAATTTATTTGATAGCTTACATTGCATGCAACACTGATCCTAAACGAACTATGATATACTATTAAATATTGACATGATTATTGGAATAGTAATGTGATAGTTTGGAATAAAAAACTATATATTATAATAATAAACTCATTTATGAAAGTGTAAATAAAATTTAGGTATCTCGTAAACTAAAATATGATATATATATATCATGGAATAAGTAAATAAATATTTTAAAAATGATAAATTTAGTGTTGGAACTTTTTTAAAACATAAAAGTTTATTTCAAATTTTATAATTAATATAATGATTTAAAAGAAAATTTAATTTCATAAAATGTGTTCATAAATTAATATTTTGTTGTATTATAATTATAATATAATTTCATGAGACCGTATATAATTTTCAAAGGGTCGCAAAATCAGTTATAATATTAAAATCAGTATTTTTTGAATAAAAGATAATTTTAATTAGAAATTAAAGTTCTCATATTTAGGAAATTATTTTCATAAAATTGAGTACATTTTTTAAATCTATATGTCAAAAAAATTTCAGGGTAAATTTTTGGGATTTCTCTGAAATAGTTGAGTTTTTTGTGAATAGTGAAATATGGCAATTTATAATATTTAACCTTTTAAGAAAAATACATGAATTTTTAAGTCATCGATGAGATAAGAACCCATTAATTTGAACTCACAGGCACTAGTTAATACATTTAATCATAATAATCAACACTATTGATACTCTTGAGAGAAAATAATAAACAAATGAATAAAATAATCAAAAACAACTCTCTCCTCCCCCGATAATTACCACCTCTCACCACCTCTTCTCCTCACACGTTATAAGACTTTAAGATTGTATAATTTATGCCCAATTCCATTCCCAATACTCTTCCCCTTTTCCAAGACCTGATGTTCTTACCAAAATAGAAAACTAAAGTGTCTTAAGAAGGTTCCCAAAGAGATGATATTCAAGAGGTAACATCCTCATTCTTTCTCTTTTATTTTATTTTCTTTCATTACCCTCTCCTCAAATACCCCATACAAAGATGCCTTCAAACTATAGTATCATAAATATACTATAATTCTATTATATTTATGGAATATCCATCACCAAATCTATTATATCTTCCTTTTATTTTTAAAATGAAAACATCATTTGGGATGTGTCGATTCACCACCTTCATGGATGATGAGTTTTCATTTTCCCTTACCACCATGAAGGCTAGTCATAAAACCATTATTATTGATAAATATAATTTTAATATACATATTATAAGTTATATAATGTTATGGAACCAACATATAAACATAATAATAAATAAAATGACATAAGTTCATGATGGTTGAAAAACCCACCAAAATAAATTAAGACATTTTAATTAATGTTTTATCTAATGAATAAATATCATATTAGAAAAAAATTACATATGGGACTAGTTAAAATCCTATAATTATATTAATATCATTCCTTTCCACTTATGGAGTTTTTATTCAATTTTAAATGTACCCCCAAAGTTATACACAAGTGAACCAACCATAAAAACATGAAAAGAACACTCCTAGAACAAAAAAAATTAAACATTGTAACTCATTGGAATGGCCATAAATTGGAGGACACAATAAAACTTTTTATCAAAGAAAGAGGGATCCCCTGAAGAAATGGGGTCTAAGGATGGAAGGATCACGAGGGTTTATAAAAGTAGAGACCAAAAGCATCCCCAATAACAATGCTTACACCATCATAAGGGAAGGAACCAATCGTATAAAATTGGGAAACACCATTAGATATCTGTTTAATATATTCTGTATTAAGTAATTAATGAATTAAATTTTATTATCTAGGATATTAAGTACAAGTACAAAAAGATTTCTCACATAAGGTAAGAATTTATCATCTCACTTTTATTTTTGTGAGATATGCCTTACTCACTACTTATTTCTTGTGTGTGGTGTATGTATACTACTCATTTTATTTATAATCATCATTAATTGAAGATTTAATTAAATATCAATATTTATTTTATCATGTATATGATTATAGTCTTTGTCATATAACATTTTTATATACGGTGTTCACTTTGAATGTTGTTTTAACTGGGTAAATATTGATAAATATATATCCTTTACTCAATATAGATATTTTGATAAGTCATTTTGATTCATTAATTAAATATATTATTTTGATATTTAAGTAATTATTTTGACATGAAAACTCGGTTGGGGCCCGATTATTGATAGCCCCTCGATGCATCGACGGGTCTCATGAGACAAAAAAGTTGGCGACAAACCCTTCACGTTTGTTTCTAAGAAAAATCAGATGGGTTTCTGCCTATAAACATTAACCATCTTGTGAATGTTCTTGAAAGTAGTATTTCATGTTCTATATACATGGTTTCCATCAATTATTCACTTCCTTCATTCAGTATTCAGTTATTATTATCCATGATATTTTCACTCTGACAAAATATATAGATGTGTTTTCATTCATAGTTTATTGATTAAATGGCATGTTTAATTTAGTTATTTACCTTACCATATTTATTATGCCTTATTTATTATTCTTTACTTATTATTGATTCATGTTTCTACTATATGTAACCCTTACATAGAATATTATCTCACCCTTTTATTTGTTTTCCTTACCCATATTATGAAGATGATATCTTTGAATAAGTTTCAAGGAAGTAATTTATTTTCCTTTGGTATGTTCTATTTTTAATTTACAATGTAATAATAGAACCATGTTTGTATATAGTTCTTCAAGACTTCAAAACTGGTCAATCTTTGGTGATTTGATCTCATATATCTATTCCATTGTAATAAAACAACCACCAACTCTGGGCTACTTGGGTCAGGGTTTTTATAGTTGTTATTAGATCAGGTTTAGTAGAAACCTTGGGAACTAAATGTTAAATAAATATGAGAATTATAATAATCCTTTGTAGTGAATTTTTGGCATAATAATCATGATTATTATGATCTAACTCAGTGTGTTCCATTATTTAGTGATGGCACCTAATGTAAGAAAGAAAATAAATACCCGCAGACATTATAGGGATTTCCCAATTGATAAAGACAACATAGTTGGTGTTAGATCAGAGAATATCATGACCATATTTGGAAATATTACTTTGGTCATAATGAATAACCATACTACAACTATGTTGGATCGTTTCATGCAATAGAATCCCCAATCTTTTAGTTGTATTACTAATCTACTGGTTTCTAAGCAATGGATCAATTCCCATGAAAATATATTTCTAACATTTGGATGTAATGAAAAATGAAAAGGTAGTATTGGTAGTATATTGTCTCAAGAGAGATGCTAATCAATGGTGTTTATTGAACCAAAATACTATGGAGTAAGATGTATTAGAACATATAGAATTGAAAGATTTTAAAGAAACATTCATTGAAAAATATTTCCCTTATGACCAACGAAATGAAATAAATAGAAAATTCCTTAGATTAAAGAAAAAGAAAGAAAAGAGTGTTTAAAATTATGAGTATACCTTCAAAAGATTATCCAAGTATGCTAAAAATTAGATATGTGATTTCAAAAACAATATTGATCATTTCTTTGCAGGTCTTAAGAAAACTCTCTAATGGGCACTAGATTCTCAAACATTTTCATCATATGATGAAACTGTATTAAATGTCATCAAAAAGTTGAAGGAATTTTCTAGATCCTATATGTTCAAGTTAAAGAAAGTGAATAAGAGGTATTATAATAACCATGAAAAAGGTAAATCAAAAAATAAGAATAGGGGAACAGATAAATTCCCATTATGTGAAAATTGTGAAAAGAATCATCCTAGGAAATTATTGAATGGCATGGAATTTTATTATAAGTGTTGAGAAAAGTTTCATCGAGCTAATAAATGTAAGGGTGATAAAAAAATCAATGATGTTAAATTATTAAACTGTAAATAAATTTGGAATTATTCAAATCAATATCACCCACACCAAGGGAATCTACCACAGAAGAGGACAAGGGGAGATGGCCATGATTATGCAATCACCATAACTGAAGTAGAAGGACCCAATGATGTGGTGGAAGGTACATTAATCCTATATTAAAATTTATCCAATTATTTATTTGATTTTGGATGATCTAATTCTTTTATATCTTCCAAGTTTTCTAAGAAAACTAGATATTACCCTTTTAAATTAATAAGGGAGTTGTTAGTAAAACTCATAAGGGAAGTCGCATTGTAATAAATTTGTGTCAAGAAGTCCCTATTATAGAATATAAACATGCTTTATTTTCTAACCTTATAATCATACATATGTTTGACTTTGATATAATACTTGGTATGGACTGTTTCACAAAATATGATGATAAAAATTTATTGCAATTTCAGGGAAATTAAAATTAGTAAGGGAGATGTAGAATTCCTTATCTTGAGAGTAAGAACTTCATCATCTTAATATAATCTAGATCCACCACTATTATCTCTACTGAATGAAATTATTAGGGAGGAATAGAAAATAACATCTAGGGATGAATAAGGTTATATTTAAATTAATTATGTACTGATTATACAAGAATACATGGATGTATTTCTGAAGGAATTTCATGGACACCCCCCAAAGCCTGAGTTGAGTTTACCATTGATTTAATCCCTCATGAAAGACCAATATCAAAACTCCCTATATAATATACACTATCGAATTAGTGGATCTAAACAAACAAATAGATAAATCTAGTAATAATGGATTCATTTTCCCTAGTGTTTTTCAATGGGGATCCCCTCTTCTCTTTATTAAGAAGAAATATTGATACATGAGGTTGTTTATTTACTATAGATAAATCAATGTTATTACAAAAAAGATAAAAGTATCCTATTATTCTCGTTGATGATTTATTTGATCAACATCATTGAGATCAATATTTTTTTTATATTTTCCTTCATTATGGGCATCATAAATTTCTAGTAAAGAAGGAATACATTCTAAATACAACTTTTCAAATGAGGTATAAACATTATGAGTTTATAGTAACTCCATATGTATTGACTAATAAACCCTAGGTTTTTATGGATATGATGAACAGAATATTCAAGGAATATATTGATTATTTAATTTTAGTATTAATTGATGATATTCTAGTGTATTCTAAAAGCTATGAAGAGCATGAGAATCACTTTAGGATTATTCTTGAGACTCTTAGAAGAAAATTATTAAAATGAAAATTTAGTAGGGGTCGATTCAAGATTTAGGAAATTTCTTTTCTTGGTCATATTATCTCTAAGGATGGAATCTCAGTTGATCCTGTAAAAAAATAAAATTCAAGAATGGACTATGCCAATAAACATAACTGAGGTACATAGTTTATTGGGTTATCAAGTTACAATCGACATTTCATTTAGAATTTTTCCAGATTGGATAACCCCTTAACCAAGATTCCTGTAAATGTATTATGTTAGTATGGAAAAAAATATTGTGCATAATTTTTTTAAGAATTGAAGAAAAGATTTTTCAATGCTCTAATTTTAACTCTACCATCAAGAAATGATGGTCTTTTGATATATAGTGATGCATCAAATAAAGGGTTGGGTTTTTTCCTTATGAAAAATGATAAAGTTATCACATATTTATGAAGGTAGTTCAAGATTCATGAAAACAAATTATAAAATTCATGATCCTAATTTAGCAACCTTAATCTTTACTCTGAATATATGGAGACACAATATCAATGGTGAAATATATGAGATATATATGGATCCTAAGAGTTTTAAATTCATATTTACACAGAAAGAATACAACAAGAGGAAAAGATGATGGATCGAGTTACCCAATGATTATGATTTCTCAATACACTACCATGTTGGAAAAGAAAATATAGTAGTAGATGAATTAAGCAAAAAATATCATGGACTTATAACTAAAATAAAGATTGAGAAAGATCATATGTTTCTATGTAGTTGGGGTTTGGCTTAGTGGTAAGCACCCCATAATACTACATGAAAAATGGGGGTTCAAAACCCATTGGGCGCAGGTACTGTAGCAGTACCGTAGCGGGTACTTTAGCAGCGGCGGTACTGTTGATCGGTGGGTACTGTAGCGGTGGCAGGGCACTGTAGCGGTGGCGGTACTGTAGCGAGTACTGTAGCAGCCGGGTTACTATTCACAGAATAGGAATTTGGCCAAAAATTTGGGCCTACGGGCTATGTAATGGGCTACAAGCCCACTGGGCCTTCGGGCTATGTAATGAGTTTCCCTTTACCCAGTTAAAAGAGGTCTTTGCTTTGCTTTATTAATAAAAATGAGGCTTCGGCCCCAACCTTAAAAAAAGATCATATGTTTCTATATTTAGTAAATATGGATATGTAAACTGTTATGGAAGGAGAAAAATTTCTCCTTTTTCAAATGATTTCTAATCCATATTTATTAGAGAAGATAAAAAGTTCTCAATAAAATGATGATACTTTTCAAAAGAAAATTAAATCCATTAAGGATGAAAAATTGGAATACTTCATATATGAGGATGGAATTATGAAAAATGGAAGGGATTTTATGTTCCATAAATACCTTAGGTAGAAAAGGGAACTATTAAATGATTATAAAAGCTCAAATTTCCATATACAACCTGGCAGTACAAAGATATATAAATATCTAAAGGAATATTTTTGGTGAGGTAACATAAAGAATGAAATTGTTGACTGTTTCAAGATGTATAGTTTCTCAAAAAGTGAAGAATAATAGAAAACATCATAGAGGATTCTTGTAACCTCTGCATATTCCTATGTGGAAGTGGGATGACATTACTATAGACATAGTCACTGGATTACCAAATACCTAAAAAAATAATGATTTGATATAAGTTATTTTTTATCACCTTACAAAATTGGCCCATTTTCTCACTATAAGAGAAGATTTACCTCCTAAACACTTAGAAAGAATCTCTATTAATGAATTTTTAAACCTTGATGGAGTACCTCTATCGATTGTATCTTATTAAGATCCTAATTTTATATCAAAATTTTTGAAGTTTCATTAGAAGTATTTGGATATTTAGCTTTATTGGAGTACTCTTTATCACCCTCAAACCGATGAAAAGTTTGAAAGAACTATTAAACATTGGAAGACATGTTGAGATCATGATCACTTTACATTCAAGGTTTTTGGGATTATTATTTTCCATTGGTAGAGTTTTCCTACAATAATAGTTTTCATTATTGTATTCAAATGGAACAATATGAAGAATTATATAGAAAGAGATGTCGTACTCCAACCTATTGAGATGTAGTTGGTGAGAGAAACTTATAGGCCCAAAATTTATTAAAGAAACCACAGAAAAGGTAAATACTATTCAATATCATATTAAAGAATCTTGAAATAGGAAAAAGAGTTATGCTGGCAATTAGAGAATGGATTTATAATTTCAAGTGGAAGATCATGTCTTTCTAAAGTGATCTCCTTGGAAGGTTGTCAAAAGGATTGATAAGAAATGGAAACTAAGACCTAGGTACATCAAACCATTTGAAATTCTAGAAAGAATTGGATTTTTATCTTACCTATTATAAATCCCACTAAGTCTCACAAAAGTTTATAATGTCTTTCACATATCATTGTTAATGAAGTACATGCTAGATCCAATGCATGTACTCAACTATAAAGAAATAAAACTGGAGACTAATTTTTCATACTATGAAGATTATATTGAGATTCTTAATGCAAGAGGGAAAGTATTGAGAAATTGGCCATATCAATGGGTAATGGTTCTTTAGAGAAACCAAAAAATGGAATAAGAAATGTGGGAACTTGAGGATGGTATAAAAAAACCACCATCATCTATTTAAAAGGAAATATTCATGAAAAATTTTGAGGAAGAAATTTTTAAAGGTGGAAAAAATATAACACACCAAGTTTTTAAGGTATGTATCTTCTTAAAAAAATCAACTTATTCGATAACTTAAATTTCATGCAATACTGAGCCTAAAGGAACCATGATATACTATTAAATATTAACATGACCATTGGAATAGTAATGTGACCATCAGGAATAGTAAACTAGACATTAGAATAATAACCTCACCTATGAAAATATAAATAAAATTTAGGTATCTTACATATGGAAATATGATATATTTATATCATTGTATAAGTAAATGAATGTTTAAAAAATGACAAATTAAGGGTTGGTATTTTTGTAAAATGTAAATGTTTATTTACAATTTTATAATTAACAAAATTATTTAAAATAAAATTTATTTTCATAAAATAGATTCATAAATTTATATTTTGTTGTATTATAATAATAATATAATGTTATGAGGCCATAATTAATTTTTAAAGTGTTGTAAAAACAATCATAATATTAAAATTGGAGTTTTTAGAATAAATCATTATTTTAACTAGAAATTAAATTTCTCATATTTAAAAATTTATTTTCATAAAATTTAGTCCATATTTGAAATCTGCACAGTGAAAAATGGTTTGGGTGAAATTTTGTTATTTTTCTTAAATAGTTGAATTTTCCATAAATAATGAAATATAGTAATTTATGGTATTTAACATTTTAAGCCAAATATATGAATTTTTAAGACATGGATGATGTAATCACCCATTATTTTGTACTAAAATTCCCTAGTTACTTTATTTAGTCACAATAATCAACATTATCAGTAGTCCTGATCCAAAATAATTATCAAATGAATAAAATAATCAAAGACACCCCTCTCATCCCCCTATAAATATCATCTATCACCACCCCTTATCCTCACTCCTCATAGGAAATTAATATTTTCTAAATTATGACCAATTCCATTACAAAGCATCTTACCCATGTCCAAGACCTTCTTGTTTTACAAAAAGACCAAATCCAAGTTCCTTAAGGAAGTTCCCAAAGACAATATATTCAAAAGGTATAATCCTCCTTCTTTCTCTTTAATTTTGTTTTCTTTTACTTGCCTCTCCTCACCTCCCCTATCTAAAGTGGAATGGTAACTCTAGTATTATATAGATATTATTATTTATTATTCTAATGGAATATCCATCACCAAATCTCTTCTATCCTCCTTTTATTTTTAAAATGAAAACATCGTTCGTGATGTGTCGATTCACCACATTCATAGACGACAAATTTTCATTTTTATTATCACCTTCAAGGATGGTAATAAAACTATAATTATGGTTAAATAATATTTTAATATACATATTATAATTTATATTATGTTCTGTAACAAACATATAAAGACTATATTAATTAAAATGACATAATTTCAATGATGGTTGTAAAAACTGCCAAAATAAATTAAGAAAAGTTCATTAATGTTTTATTTGATAAATCATCCTCATATTAGAAAAAAATGATAAATTGGACCAATTATAACACTATAATTATGTTAATATTAATCCATTCCACTTCTAAAGTTTTTCTTCCATTTAAAAAGCACACCCATAGTTATACACAAGGGAACTGACCATAAAACCATGAAACGAATGCTCCTAGAACAATGAAATTAAACATTATAACTCAATTGAATGGAAATAAATAAACTTAATAAAATTATAATAAATAAAATATATTTTGAATAAGTTATTTTTTAATTAATTAATTAATCTAATCTGATTATATAGGACATTAAGTACAAGTTCATAACGTTTTCATACATAAGGTAAGGATTTCTCATCTCACTTTTATTTTTGTTAGATATGACTTATTCACAACTTATTTATTTTGTGTGGTGTTTGTATACTACCCCTTTTATTTATGATCATTTTTAATTGAATATTTCATTAAATATAAATATTTATTGTATCATGGATATGATTATTGTCTTATTCGTATACCATTTTTACATACGGTGTTTACTTTGAATGTTGTTTTAACTGGGGAAATATTAATAAATCTGTATCCTCTACTAAATATAGATGTTTTGATAAGGCATACTAATTCATGAATTAAATCAATTATTTTTATATTCTTGGAATTCTTTGGAAATGAATGCATGGGATGGGTCTAGTTATTGATAGCCCCTAGATGAATCAATATGTCTCATGAGACAAAACAGTTAACAACAAACCCTTTGTGTTTGTTTCAAAGCAGAATCAAATGGGTTTCTACACACAAACTTAAATCATCTTATGAAAGATCTTGATGGTAGTCGTTCATGTTCTAGATACATGATTTCCGATAATTAATCATTTCCTTAATTCAGTATTCTATTTTTAATATCCATGACATTTTCACTATGATGAAATATATGGATCATTCTCAGTTTATTGATTAAATGGAGTGTTTATTTCAGTTATTTACCATTACAGATTGATTGTGCCTTATTGATTCTGCTTCACTTATTATTGATTCATGTTCCTACTATATGTAACCCTTAATAAGAATTTTTGGTCACCCTTTTATTTTTCTTTCTTCCCCTGGTTATGAAGATGATATATTTGAATAATTGTCATGGGATCAGTTTATTTTTTTGTATATATATATATATATAGTTATTTAGGACTATTAAACCGATCGATTCTTGGTGATGTGATATCTTATATCTATTTCGTTTTTACAAAAAAACACTGAATATGAGCTATTGGGGTCAGGGTTATTGCATTTATTATTTCCCTAACATAGATTTCTATGATTACCCAATAAGGCACTCCAAGATCTCATAGTTAATGGCATGATTATACATTGTAAATGAAAATTAAGTAATATGATAAAATATTATTCAACCACATTGACGAAAATAATTTCTTAGATAAAATTATAGAGACATAAAATTATAACTTTTATTCATGATTTAGAAAGTGCTACATATAGACTATGAGTATTATTCAATTAATCTGATCACAAAGGACTTCATTATTTTCATTATTCACTATTAAAGTGATCACAGATCTCGAGCTGTGTTGAATTTGAATATATTATTTTTCTATTCTTTATTTCTTTCTCTATTTCTTCATTGTATTTCTTCCTACCCTCTATTTGAAATCTAGATTTAATTTTAAGCTTTTCTATTTAAAATCTATCAAACAGGTTATTCCTTCCATCTAAAAGGAAAGTAGGGTTATTCCTCTTAGGTAAAAGGAAGGATGTTTATGACTCCTTCAAAATTCATGGGATATACCAGCAGGTGTGTAAAAGGTACATTTGTATGTAATCAGGTTATCAATCTCTAAAAAAAGAGAGGATCTATTAAATACGAGTCTCCTCACCGAGTAGAGGATATTGAAGAGTGGACTAAGATCTTAGTGATCAATCAATTATAAAAACATTGTATGTTATTTTTTTATTTTCACTGCGCATTTAACATTTTTTATTACTTTAATAATCATATTCATTTAAATATTTTTTTAATAGAAAATTCAACCCCCCATTCAATAATTATATACACTGGGACATAACAACATCCCCTTATACTTTTGTCTCTCTACCTTAACTTTATGACATACAAAGAACCATGATATAAATTTTGTAACATCTTGCTTCATTATATACCACCAAAAATAATATTTCAAATATCTATAACTCTTCATACATCTAGGATGTATAGATAATTAAGAACAATGAGACTCCTCTAATAATTAATTCTTTAAAAATGGTATGTATGGAGCATGTAAACAGTTTCTAAACCATTCCTTTCCATCAAAATCATGGTTAAATTTAGGAACATTTTTCACATTCTTCTATATCTCTCCAAATTCCTTTTATGCCTCTTTAATATTCAATGGAAGGATGTTTGAACACTCATTTGAAAAATATAATATTTCTCCCCTTCCTTTAAATTCACCAGATCCATCCTTTAAAAATCTATAAATATTGAACCTTTTGTGATCTTCATCCAAGATAAGCTATCATGATTATTTTGACTTAAAGCATTGACCACCTTGTTTTCTTTCCCAGGGTGGTAATTTATTGATAAATCATGATCATTAATAAACTCCAACCATATTATGTAATTAATATTCATATATTTTTTGAGTGAATATATAAATTAAACTTTTATGGTTAGTATTTATCTCACACATTTCTTCATAAAGATAATGTATCCATATCTTTAATACAAAAATTACTACAGCTAACTCCAAACCATGAGTTTGATAATTTTTCTCATGAAACATTAATTGATGTGATGAATAAGTTATGACCATATCATTATTCATCAGAATGTATCCAATTCCCTTCTTTGATGTATAACTATATATTACAAACCCTTATCCATTACAAAGAAATGTAAGCATAGGTGCACTGACTAACCTTATTTTCAGTTCCTTGAAATTTTCATCATATTCATATGTCTAAAGGAACTTGGAACCCTTCTAAGTTAACTTGGTTAGTGGATTGTAAATATGTGATAAATTTTAAAAAACATTAATAATATCCATACAAACCTAGAAGACTATAGATCTCAATCATGATTGTTGGTCCAAGCCAACATTCAATAGCCTCTGTCTTTGATGGATTCATAGATATACCCTCCCCTAATATTATATTACCTAAAATGAACCTTTTAGTAGTAGAAATCCACACATTAAAAAATTTTCATTAAATTTATATTTTATAAGGTCATTCAATATAATCCTTAAGTGATCTCCATGATATTCCTTTGACTTTTAATATATAAGAATATCTTCTATAATTACTACCACAAACTGATCAAGTTAATCTATAAAAACTCTATTCGTAAAATATATAAAAAATGTGGGGGAGTTTGTAAGACCAAATGTGATCAATATATACTCATTGTGTCCAAACCTTGTTTGGGATGTAGTCTTAGGAATATCCACCTTCTTAACCCTTCATTTATGATTTCTCAAATGAAGATAAATCTTGAAAAAGTATTGAGATCCATGCAGTTAATCAAACAATTCATCAAAATGGGGTAGAGGATACGGGTTCTTGATAATAATATTGTTAAGATCTTGATAACTAATACTAAGTCACAATGATCTGTCTTTCTTCTTGAAAAAAAATTGTGCACCATAAGGAGATATTATAGGCCAAATGAATCCCTTTTTAAGAATATCTTTTATTTTCTTCTTCAACTCATATAACTAAATTGGATTTATCTTATAGTGATTATTTTAAATGGTTGTGGCACTAGGTATGAGTTATATTGATAAATAAACTTCACTGTTTGGTTGATGAATATGTAACTATTCTGGAAATACATGGAAAAACTCTCACATGATATGCATATCATCAATGTTGAGTTTCTCCCCAACCATCTAGGATAAATGTTCCATTTTAATAGGAATCAAGACATATACAATGTATGTGATTTATATTGGAAGTTCACATTTATCATCGCATGATAGATTATCATTTGTTTGTTTTGAACATAAAATGTGACTTACCTTCCATGGAAATTGATGTGGAATTTATATATATATAAATCCAATACATGCCTAATATAACATAAAATTTAACTAAATAAAGAATAACCAGATTTTAAGGAAGCACATTCCCACAAAAATAAATTGGAAAAGACTCATAGACTTGAGATGTGATAATATTAAAATTAGGGGTTTTTACTGCTAATTCAACATCCAATAGTTTGGGTGGAATTTAAATACCCATAGAAAATTATTAAGATATAAAATAATAGGTACACACATAGTCAAATAAGATATTATCAATTCTATAGTGGATGGTAATTATACCATTCACCATGTAGTTATCGTACCCCTCATCAGAAATTGTGATCACATGATATTTTTATTTTCCTCTCAACTTAAGAGGTTACTGATATTGATAATAATCATTAAACCATGTATTTGGGAACTAGTTAGAATTATTTCCATTATCCTTACACTTGAAATGATATAGTGTTTGTGGTTCATTATGTGGAGCTCTTTCTCTATTTGTATCATTAGCTACCATTTTTTCAACACTTTTGAATTCAATTGCTTGATGACCTTCCTTCCCACACTTAAAACATTTAATTTTCCCCTTAATAAAATTTATTCCATGTTTCCTTCCACACATTGAGCATAATGGAAAACTCATCTTCTTCTATCCATAGTTTTTATTATTTCCCTTAATTCAATCTTTCTCTTATTATAGAAATCATGAGATTAATGTATAACTCTAACCTCTATTTCCACTTTTATGTAAAAATAGATGATTTATATATAGCTACTAAAGTCCCTTATCAACAATACCATTTTTATAATTTTTTCAAGCCACTAAATAATTGACCGGCCTTTATGTTGGAATAATAATACCAAAAGTGTATCTTGCAAGTTTTGTAAAATTTTCTTCAAAGGTACTAACGAATTCATCATCCTTTTGTTTCAGCTCAAGGAACTCCTTCAACATTTTTGTATAATAAATAAGAGTAAATTAATTATTTAAAAATAATATTTTAAAATCATCATAATCCATGGAGTCAATTTCATCATTTTTCCTCATATTCTGGATAATATTCCACCATTGATTAGCTTCACCTTAAAAAAAATAAACAGCCACAATGACTTTCTCATGTTTCAAAAACTGGAGAGTGGGAAATATATTTTCAGTGGTAGTTATCCATTACTAAATAATTAATAGATAATAATACACACTCATTGAAGGTGAAATTTTTCTCATTAAGTACTCAAAATAATATTTTCCCTCCTTTACTCATTTGTAAGTCGAGAATGATTCATATATTGAGAAAGTTTTCTGAGTATAACAATGATATTTTGTATTCCAACACCCATAAAATTTGGTTTCTCAAGGGGAAAATCATTGAATTATCCCATGCATTCAGCTTTAACAAATTTCCTTCAGTTTCCATCCATTGAGTAAAACCAAAATTCTTAGTGTGAGAAACACTAATCTTAGTGGAAAATCACATAATCATGAGAAATAACTTATAATATTTCAATCTATTACACATTTGGTTTAACTGATTTCATTCATGATTATGATATCTTCAAATCCTTCATGATGATTTATAAATAAAATGTAGATTAACCAAATCATATCCACTGTGAGTGTTCAATTTGGTGGACAATAAGAACCATTTTTGTGTACAAGAAAAATCTCAAGTCAATCTCGACACACCTTTTTTAGAGTTATTACCCCTTGGTACATATTTTACAAAACCAATCAAAGATTATAATCATGAGACATGGAATAAATATTTGAAGTACATAATATGTGAATCATAAAGGAATAAAATAACATAATCCATGAGAGCATAAAATAAACATAAGACAAGGAATTGTGGCATACACAACACAATATAAAATCATTTCTTTAGAAGTCAAGGGTCATTTCCAAGTCTACCATAGTAGAATGGGTTCACTCCACAAACAATTGTTGTAGTCAAGGTTCAATACTAATATTATCATATTGTACAATGTCCCTTAATGAACTGGTTTCACTCCCCATTCTATCCCTATCGATATCGTGAGATACCAATCTTTACCTAATTCATTGGATAAAGATATAGGTCCCACCATTTATATAATTAAAATCATACATATGTGTGCCATAAGATCGTAAAAATTTCATCATATCAGAACCCATGAAAAGAAATGTATTTCATCATAATTTTTTCATAGAATAACCCATGTAATGAGGACTCATAAATGTCTCATCATTTATTGATAGCATAACCCATGGGAAAGGAATAGGTTTTAAAAACTTCTTATCATGGTATAACAAATGAAAGTGAAACATGATTCATAAACATATTTTCATCATAAACATAAACTATTAAGAGGAATAATAAGAGTGGTGTACTTGGATCATGTCCCTAGTAAAGAATAATTAACATCGAAGGATTTTATTTGATATAGATAATGATTTTAAAAGAATATTTGGATAATTTCTTGGGGAAAATAACCTTTCCAGTTTGAAAATAAAATTTTCAAAAGAAAAATTTATAAAATATTTTCAAAATAATTTCCTCTGAAAATAACCTCATAATATTATAAAGTAATATTTAAAGAAATTATTATTCATTATAGAAAAAAAATTCTTTTTATATAATTTAAAACAAATATTCCTCTAACATTTTCAACAAAACTCAAAAAACCATGTCCAAAAATGGGTAAAAAGATTCATTTTAAACCATTTTTAAAAACATAAAACATGGGAAAAATGTCTTTAAATAATTATCAGATAATAGTAATAACTTTATTTAAATCACCTTTTATAAAACATGGAAGGAAAATCATTTTTGACCGAAGAGATAAATAAAGTCAAATTTTCCTTAAAAATATATTTTAGTCCTCTTGAGTACTTAAAGTCAGTAAAATGAAATTAAAGAAAGTATTCTAAAGAAATTACCCTATGATAATAAAATTAATGATTTTATTGTGATATAGATAATTATATAGCATCATCATAAACTTAATCATATATAATCTTGATAAATGATAAGATTATAACATAAAATCATTACCACTTGGGTAACATTTGAATCGTACACCCCATGAAAGAAAAAAAACATAAAAGTATATTTATGTGCAATAATATTTTCTAGGGAAATCATAAAATACATTATAGGGAAGTATATACACCCTGAAAAAGTAACAAGTGGGGAATATGGAATGTATCTCATGGATATAAAAAAAGTGAGATGAAAATCTCATACCTTGAGTTCCTCTTGCATCGAAAGTGATCTAGAATCCTATATAATAAATATAAATTTATTATAAATCTATTATAGGAATATAATAATATATATATTAATATATATTATTTACTTATGACCTTTTATTACCTATTTTATAATAATTCCTTGTTAAAATCATGTTTCAGATAATAACTGATTTGTTTTTCAGGTGTGTTTTGGTATGGTATTTTTGGACCTTTTACTTTGATCATGGTTCCATAATTTCCAGAATGTTTATAATTTTATAAATATCATATATAATCATTATATACATATTTATAGGCATCACTAAATGTTATATATGGAAATATAAAATACATTGTTCATGGAGATGGTAGACCATAAAAACGTATGAACGTTGTTTCCATCTTTCAAAGGATGAAATGAAAGAAAGGTAAATAATAATTATTTCTACATAAAAATTATGATGTTTCATGTATAAAAAATATCATTAAATTTATACCTTATTACCATCAATATAAAATGTAAGTGAAAATAAAATCACTTCGCTCCATGAGGCGGTAGTCTGCCATACACATGAGTGATGGTCTCATATACCCCACATAATGGAAATCAAGAAGGTATATGTCATATTATAATTCTAAGAGTATAATTATATTAAAAATATCATATATATATATATACTTTAAAGCATTATTATAAAAAAAATTTGTGATGTGGTTATGGAAAATAAATTGTGTCGGTTCGCAAAGCAGTAGTCCTCCTTACACAAGATCAACGGTTTCATTTCCCATTTAAGGGAAGAGGAGATGGATATAGGATATTACCGAAACTTAAAAAAATATAAATATATTTATAATACTTATTTTATTATAAAATCATGTTTTATTAATAATTTAAGGTGGTGGAAGAAGAAATAAAATAAAATTATCGGCTAATAACGTTACTTCTTTTTCGGACAATTCCTTTAGGTTTACACCAAAAGCCTTCCAAAGATGGATTTATGACCAAAAAATGCCTCTAGGATACTGGGAGAAAAATAAGGAAGGTATTTTATAGGTATTTTTATAAAAAAATGTTTTTGGATGTGTGAAGAGGATAGGAGAGGCGTGGCCTTTTATAAGTGGGGGAGAGGATACACTTGGAATTTTTGTAAAGAAATAATTATACCCACATTTTTCACATGACACATGGATAAAAATGAATATTACCTGATATTAGATGATATAAGGTATAAATATTTCCATTAAATATGAATTATACAAGTATTGTGTCATTAGTAACCCTTATCTTTTAGGCTTAACACCCTAGTAAACTCATTTTTACCTTAATTTCGGTAATTAAGTTTTACGGTTTTCACTATTTTTATGGTCAAAAATTAAGTTAGCCTAATTAGAAAATATTAATTATAATTATTATAAATATTTAAACCATTTTTCTAAATTCAATTCATATAATTATTAGAATTTAATTTAAAATTTAAACCCATAGACATGGTGAAAAAGAGTTTTTCCACAAGAAAACATTTTTTAAGTTTAAAAAGTTTTAACATAAAAATTCAACATAAAATTAATTAAAATGACCTAAATTGGATTAATAAATATATAATAAACTAATTTTAATTTTAAAACCAGCTTGAAATAATTTTATATATTTTAAAATTATTTAAAATAAATGACAATTCGTAATAAAAAATCAGTATTTTTTAATTTTTTATTAAAAAATTTATCTTTTCAAAAAATTATAAAAAATAATTCTAAGATAATTTCTATATTTTTTTTTCAAAAAATAATTTTATTTTCTAAAATTAAAATTATAAAATTAACAAATATTAATTTGAAAATAAGTCCCCAAAATTTGATGAAAACACTTATTTTAAAAAAATCAGAAAACATTTCCTTTATTTTGAATTTGTTTTTTATTTTCATTTATAATTGATTTATATCAAAATAGTTCATTTTAAAAATGTGTATAAATTTTTATAATTTATTTAATCCTATTCATACCTTCTATTATAATTACTAGGTGATAATAAATATTAATATTTTAGTATAATATATCATGCTTTGTTAAAACTCATTGTTGCGTATAATGAAAGATATTATTGAAATTAAATTTATCTAAAAAAATCCAAACAAAAACATAGGTAGTTACAGTTCTAAAATATAATATATCTATTGTATTTATTCAATAATGTTATTTTTAAAATTTCTTAGCATCATGTACAAATAAAATAACAAATTCAACCTCCTCGTCAGAAATAATACTAGGAAAATCATTAGGAAATTCATCCATATATTTATTTTCCACTGGAACAATGTTAATTTAAATGACTTCATTATTATAAATGATATGAGAAGGATAAATTTCACTTCAATATTTAATAAATTTCTAAACTTATTTATATTTTATTATTTATATGAACTCATTATTATATATGAATTCAAACTCACTCTAAAAATTGAATATTATCTTCTTTTCACAATAGTGTATATTAGCTTGATAAATAAAAATCTAATCCAACCCCAAAATAATATCAATCATTATTATGGTTAATACAATAATATTTGTGGGAAAAACATTCCACATATTATAAAATAATATTCATATAATTTTTTTTCTTTAATACATCCACCATGATTTTTTACCACAAGTTTTATCACTGATTATTCATTTGATATTTCCATTTTACTATTAAATTTCCCAAAAAAAAAATTCATAAATATAGAACAAAACAATATATTGGAATAATTTTAGTAAATAAGTAATGTACTCATCACCACTTTATTTGATGGTTTATCATTTTTAGAGGTCGTAGAAAATGATTTTATAATGCACTTCTACTTATGGTCTTCATGATTTTCATAGTTCATACTTATCTTCGTACATGCATTTGTGTGATAGATCATATCATTAAAATTAAAACATTTTATTCTTTTACTATCATTATTTATCTGACTATTGTCATTCCTATTTAATTTTTATTCATAAGCAATATGAATCAACTTACCACATCAATAACATTATCCCAATATGACAAGACACTCCCAATAATGCACCTTACCACACTTATCATAATAGGAAAACTTAATTCTCTTTCATTCATATTTCTTTTATGGATACTTCCCCATTTATTTCCACTTAGACTACTTTTAATTTTCGTTACAAAATTCAATAAACTCCATATCAAACTTCTTATCACATTAAAAAAATCATAACATTCGAACTCATGAGTAACCAATTCCCAATGAAAAATTAGTTAAAAACCTGAGTAGAATATTTCAATTTTACTATCATGTTTTAGAATAAAATTCAATGAGTACCTAGAAAATCTAGTAAAATTTTCTTCATATGAGGTAACTAATTCCTCCTCCTTTTTCTTCAACTCTAGAAATTTACATAATATTCTAAGTCAAAAAAATTAGGAAAATGTTTCTCAATGAAAAGATCCTTAAATTTCACTTATCCTATGGAATTTATCTTATCCTTTTTTCTTGGTATTATTAATCAATGTTCTCCACTGATTGGATTCACTTTTAAAATGAAAAATCACAATAATTTCCTTCTATGATCTAAACATCCTAAAACTTCAAATATATCCTCCAAAGTATTAATTTATCCTTTATCTGGCACAGGGTTTGAGGTTCAACTAATGAATTGAGGGAGTTGTTTTAGAAAATTATCCACTATGAAAATGTTTCTATTTTGAGAATTCATTCATTCCCTTGAATTGGTACAATCATTAATAGCCTAACTCAATTCATTTATTATAGCAAAAATCTAATGATCTATAACTCAATCCATTATAAGTTGTTGATTAGAAAGATTATTATACTCTTATTTCCTCCTTATCTCATTCACCATGTTTCCTCAGTGGAAATTCGTTCTAAAACAGACATAAATTAGTTATGGCAACATAGAAACCCTTAAAAATTGTCTCATGATAATATAACCTTAGATTATCATCCCTAAAGTTTCTTTTCTTAATAATATCCTAAACTTTAAAGTTTTTTAAAACACACTATGATAATAAATATAAATACTTGTATATAAAAAATCCATAATTATGAGTTTAATAGCAAGTATCGAAATTTCTTACATTATTATGATAGGTTAGGTTTAAATTTTTAGAAAACAGTGAAATCATTACATAAAAATGTGTAAAATTACACATGGTTTACATTTATTCTACAAAAATAGGTTCTTATGTTTAAAATATTATTTCATTCATAACACTTTTTTCATTCAAGACGAGTCTCCAATTCCGAATGATTGGCCTTATTATTGTTTCTAATCATCCTTGGTCTATTTAAAAAAATATTTTAATATAAGGGATGTGAAAAAAAATCATGGAAAGGGATTTAAATTTAAATTAAACTCATTATTACACTAAAAATATGAAAATAAATAAGTAAGCATTCCATTTTTACAAAATAAACATTGAGAACAAATAATTTTTTACTAAATCATGAAATAAACATCATTCCTTGAAGTTTTTTAGAAAAAAATTTGTGATAAATCATAAAGGAAAATTCATAACCATAAAATATACTTATTAATAACCTAAGAAATTGTGAAAATATTTCTTTGAAAAAAACACTTCTACCTTTAAAAGGTCATCTGATTTCCATTAATCATAAGCTAATTTTATTAACTCGTGAAATAAAAATATTCAAAATAAAAAAATCATTGGAAAAAGATATAGGTATCTTGTTAAATTATTTTCATGTAACCGTTAAAAGAACCCATATAATGTAATAAATTAACCATTTAATTCCAACATAATTTCTCTAGAGAACGTTCCATTACCCAATGCATTGGAGATCTATTTCAGACACATGTGTCATCACATATAATTTCCAAGAACCATTAAATGAATCTAAATTCCTTTTATAATAAAATTAGATGTATTATAGACCAATATTAAAAAACATATTTATATTTTTATTACTACATACCATTCACTTTTAATTTCTTATTACCCATTTTTTAAAAATTCTTTGTTAAAAGTCAAAATTTATGCCCCAAATGTCCTTTTTCCCAAGCATGTTTTGATTTGGAGGTTTTAAACCTTGGACCTTGGTCATGGTTTAATCACATAAATAAATTTAACAATGTTATAAATATAATATTTATTAATTAATTACACTTTTAGAACCATCCATGAATGGTGGTGGTGAAAAATAAAATATGTTGTTCATAGAGGCAGTGGTCTGCATATACTTTTGAGCGATGTTTTCATTTTCCAAAGATAAGGAAAGGAGATAATGTAGATAATGTATTATTTTTATAAAATCATATTTATGTAAAAATATCATATTTATTCATTCAATTCATCTTTATAACCATCCATGTAAGGCGATGATGAAAAATAAAATATGTCGTCCATAGAGACAATAGTCTCCACGAACACACGAGTGACGTTTTAATTTTACAATGGATTAAAAGAAGGTATATAATTATTTTTTATATAAAAATAATAAAATTTCAGTAGACTAATGATACATATGTAATCATATTAGTATGTTTATAATATTTTTGAAGTAGGTGAAATAATAAAGAATCTTGAAAGAACTCGGTCAGAACAATTACCTCCTCCTTGGATAACCTCCTTTGAATAACACCTTAAGAATTCATAAATTGGTCTTTTCGGGAGAAAATAACTTATATTATGTGTAAAATAGTGTTTTTAATGGGGTTTTCAGGTCTTTTCTGATCTAAGGTTCTAAAATTTTGTGGAGAAGTTAGGTAGTGAAGGGCTCCTTTTAAAAGTGAGAGGAGTGACACCCATATAAATACTCTAAACTTTAAAATAATATAAATGTTTTTAAAATGGTGAGTAGCCCCAAGAAAAATAATATTATAATATAGTATAGTATATGTTTAAATACAATCATAAAATCAAATTGGATATTGTATTTTGAGATATGTGTGGCCTTATCCTTTAGTTTTGACCCATTTTAACCTTTATCGTAGTGACAGACTTTTACAACGGTCACTTGATTTTATAGCTAAAAATAATATGATTCTTATTACCTATTTTTATTAAGATGATTATAAATATTTAATACTTTTTAAAAGAGTCAATTTCTATAGGTGGTAAAATTAATTATAATATAAATACACAAAACACATTGAAAACAATTTTTAGGAAAAATCTTTTTTATGTATAAAAATGAATCTACACTAAAATAATGAATAATATTTATTCTAATAAAATTTATTGTTTAATGATTAATAAAATGATATTTATATGAATTTAAAACTGTTATAAAATTTAATGTAACATTTTAATTTATTAATTAATGAAATGGATCAAAAAAGTTCTTTTATTAAAATAAAACATCACTTAGGTTCTAAAATGTCAAACATAGGTTTATAAATTCAGAATAATATTTTTAAAAGACTTATTTTACTAATTAAATATATATTTGGTCTATAAAGTGGTTTTAAAAACATTAAAATAAATATTATATTATGATGATATCCTAAAAGTTATAATATTTTCAAAAATAGTATTTTCACTATTCACATAAAAATCAACTATTTCTGAAAAATATCAAAAATAAACCCTTATAGAATTTTGAAATTATGAATTAAAAAATGAACTACATTTAATCAAATTAAAATTTATAAATTTATAAATTCAATTTTTAAACAAAACTACAAAATTCATAGAAATCAATTTAGTAAGAAAAAAACTATTTCTTTTTCGATTGAATATTATATAAAATTATTATATTGAATATTAATCCATAAAATGTAATTATGAACATTAATTACATATAATTTTGATTTATTATTAAAAAATCATGGGTTTTAAAAACTTATAGAGATAGGTAATCCCCCACATAATCGAGGCACTGTTCCTCTATATATATAATTGATTACTCCCTCATCTATGAGCTCAAATAGGCCATGGGTCCTCCACCAGGGTTGGTTATTCCACCATTATATACTTATCATTTGTCAAGGCATGGGTTCCCCTCTATATTTTTATATTTTTTATGTTCATTTCTAGGTTGTGTAGTACAGATTCTTGGGTATACCTACCGATTCTTCTATAGTTTGGGTGTATAGAGTGGAACTCTCTTCTATGTCATGAGTTATCTCCTTTAAAGAATATATAGTTTTTTCATGGGTTTATTACCACTTTATTTCCTTCTTGGTTTTGATTAGACTACTCTTATTATTACTCATTTACGGTTTATGGTGAATCCTACTGGGCATTTATATACTCAAGCCTGTATGGATGCTTTTCTCCGATGTTCTATGTCTTAGGCAGATGATGAATAGTTTGGTGGAGACCTTTGTGGACATAGTATTAGTGGATCATGGTGGTACTTAGAGGTGGTAATAGATTAAAAATCATGTATGGAGCTAGTTTATTATAGGGATCTATTCACATCAATTGTTTTGTTTTATTTTTCCTTTGGTATATTAGGTATTTATCATACCTTTTCTCATTATTGTTTATTCATAGGTTACTCTTTTATGGGTCTTAATATTTTTTCATGCAATATAAACTATAGATAGTTTTATTTGTATATTATTCAATGTTATATCTTTTCTAGAGGTGTGAATTTTGTATAGGTGCATTAGGATAAGTCCTCTAATAATGTGTGATATGTCTACTCACACAAGTAGAAAAAGATGATTTAAAGTCACACTTTTAACATTGGTTTTTTCATAACCGAGCATAATATTAATTTTGGAAGGCTTTTATCATCAATTATGCTGAATCCTATATTAAAAATAATTCCAGAGGAATTTTATTGTGGGTTTTATAAGAACATGATGTTTAAATTCTTTCATAATGACTTTTAACATCGACATTTTTTAAAACAGATATTAAAATGTTTTAAAAAATTATATATGCATAGCCTTCTCTACATTTTTGGGTAGGATCTTTCTAAACCCCTCATACTTTCAACTAATGACCATAATCCACCTATAGTTAGTCATCCACATTCATTCGATATTCACACTTCATCTTTACATTCTTTCTCTTTATTATTACATATTTCATCCTTCTTCCACGATCCCCAACTTTATTTGATAAACAGAAACACTAATCCTCCCAAATCATGACCACCCTATAACTTTTTTGTTCGATTCATTTTCTAGTTCATTTTTTATGAACATTTCGCCTCAATATTTTATCATTAACCCTACTTCCACCACCCTTAATTTCATTTTTAGACTTAAATATCTATTTTACATCATCAATGGCCATATTTTGTGAGTCAAAATTTTATTTATTTTTGGAAGATTAATTATTTATTTTCTAGTTATAAATTTCATTCACTCGTTTATTTGTTTGTGTGTATATCATTTTCAATTATAAATTTTTGAGGTCAAAATTAGTTTAAGGTTATAATATTTTTATGATTATAAATTTTTTAACATTGTAAATTTTGGATATAATTTGTTTTCTATTGTGACTCTTTGTGTTTATAATTTTTTGTATTTATAAATTTTTTTGTACCTATAATGTTTTTGTGATTAAAATCATTTTATTTATTAAATTTTTCATCTATAATTTTTTTTCTTAATTATAAGTAATTTTTGTTATAAATTTTATTATAGTTTCCTAAAAAATCCAACTAAAAATTATTTTCTAGGAATAAATTGTTTGATAAAATTTTATACATGTTTATATATTTATATGCCAGTATTTTTTAAATTTATCAGTTTATATATATATATATTTAAATGTTTATATATTTTAATTTATTAATCTATTATACGGTGACTTTAGGTTATTAATGGATCATAATTGAATAAATACATGAATAAATAGAGATGAATATGATAAATGGGTTGACAATTTCTCATAATTTTATAAATGATATCTTTAAAATAAAAAACTAATTTTCTATAAATGCATAAAGTGTTTGAATATGATAAAATTAGGGTATATAGATGTAACGAACCAAAAATTCATGAATAAAATTCCTTTTCTTTTATTTAATTAATTGTCTTATGGATATAGAAAACACATGCACTTTTTTTATTTTATCCAATTGTATTTAAAAGACTGTTAAGTATCATTGCCATTGATAATATAGTGGTTGAACAGTGATCACATGACTAGTAAAAATATAAAGTTTTAAAAAATCCTTTCAATATAGACAAAGGAGGTGATTAACTCATCCAGTAGACTCGAGCCGTACAAAGCTCATTTGTTAGAGATTGGGAAGGAGTTAGCATCAATGGGCTTTCCTATTGACCAATCCTAATATGATCTTTTAACACTTTGATGTTGAATAGAAATTCCTCTGGGATAAGTTGAAGTTAATAGAGATTACCCCCCAGGCGATGTTATCTAAGCCGCCCCAAGAGTCTGTCACCATCGCACACCTTACCCTTAGGTCTTATGCGGGTGTCATAAGGGGTTATGTAATAAGGCCTTAGTTACTTATTTTTTAATCCCTTTTTATATATAAAAGTCTTATTCCTTCAATTCCTTTATGAGAATATTTTTTCTTAAAAATATAATGAATTAGATAAATTGACTTTCAGGAAAAATGGTACTTTTAAAAATATATAAATTATTATATTAAACTAGGTTTTATTAATAATTTTATTATAATATTGTCATAAGAACACTCCTTTTAATTATAAATGATGATTTTATTTATTTCTTATTTTTTTACTCTATAAATGATTAAGTATTCAGTTTTATAATATTTATATTTTCATAAGATAAAACTGATATTGTTTCTTTAATTAAATAATTTATTTTGATGAATTAATGAATTGTTGGAATAAATAATATTTTAATAAAATATTATTATTATATAATTTTTATGATCATATAATTTTTATGAACTCAGATGTAACTTTTATTAAGGTATGAAAACTATATTTGTCAAAACCCATAAATTTTCAAAAAATGATGGTTTTTATTTTAAAATTAAAAATTAACATATTTAGAAAATTATTTAGATAAGATAAATATTTTTTTGGAATCTGTAGGTTGAAATTATCCAACAGTGAATTTTTCATAATCTTCTAAGACGGTCTAATTTTTTGATAGAAATTAAATACCGAATAAATATATAAAGTGTTTTATGACATCATAAAGACCCAATAGTGATTTAATAAAATAATATAAAAGTTATATTTAGCCAATATATATTTTTCAATTAAAATATTGTGATTTTATTTTTTATTTATTAATTTTATAATGTCTTAGTAGACCCTCCAAGACATGTAAAATATATAAACATTTTAAAATGATTTCCTTGAGAGTGTGACTAAACTCCACATAAGAAAGCCTAATATTTTAATATGTTCGGATCTTGGAATTATAAAATATTTTATACTACTACCCTTTGGAAAAACCCATCGGCAAAAATCATTGTAAGTTTTTTGGTTTTGAATATTTAATTATATAGATTCCAAAACATAAGATTGTGAAATATTAATGAATTACCCTCTCTTTTCCAATAAAAAACCACCCATTCTCTCACTTATCTTCACTCAAAATCATTTTTAACATCCCTACTCTTACCTCCTCTCTCTATAATCCTCCCAAGGCACCCCAAGCTCTCAATAATCCCCTCTTTCCCCCCCTCAAGATCTTGAAGTCACACACTCATGTAAGGGATCCTCACTTTCCTCTCCTCATTTCCAATTAAAGCATATTATTTGAAAGTAGTTATTATAATTTCTAATGGTTATAAAGTAATTATTTTATAATAATTATATAACTCTCCATTTTATTTTATTTTAATGATTTATTATTTATCCTCCCTCATTTTGACCCTTACCTAAGTCGTTACCATGCCAAATTTTCATAAGAAATTCCTTACTTTCTCATTTTTATCCAAGTTTATTTATGTTGTAATACCCTTTTAATTTAAATTAAAAATGTTTGGGAATGATTTCCCATCTCCCCAAAAATTCACTCTAATTTTTTGAATGATTATATACCACTTTCTCTATCTTTAATTCCTTCTGTCCCCACCTGTCACGACCCGCCTTCACCAAAAGGAGGGAAGGGACAGCAGATTGCCAAGACCTTCCCTCTTTAAGTTGAAGGAGAGATAATGACCTCTGATTCCCACCTCCAGTAGGCCCCGGAGTGGTGACTAGCACCAAGGGTATAACATTTTCACAATATGGGAGTCATTACCCTTTTTAGTTAACCAAGATTGGGAGAAAGAATGAGTCAACACCAAACACCACCAAGTATAGAAAAATCAAGGTAAAAACCAAACTACATGCATGTTTTAATAATACAACTGAACAAAGTACAAGAACTCCAAAGTAAAAAAACAATAGGAAAATAAAAGGCTGAGCAGAAAACAACAGCAACCAACAACAATTCCAACGTCCAGGCTAGTAAGGTCCTGCACGGCCTCTGAATCCCTCCTTGAAACCTGAAAGTAAACGTAGGGTGAGCATACAAAGTATACCCAGTAGGAAAACCTAAATCTCTCATGCACAAGTGGGGAGACGTCCTAAAGTCCCATGAGAAGCAGAAGAAACATCATCTATCAAGGAATCTATCTATCCGACCTCACTGGCCACGCTCACCAAATATCACAAGTAGTAAGGTAATGGTAAGAACAAAACATTTAGGTACCCCACACCACCATTTCCCCCACTAGATAGCTGCTCATCCCTAACGACAAACGTCTTGATGCTACCACACTCTTCCTTCCCGCACACACCTGGGCCTCACACCATCCACATCCCTGCCCGTACACACCTAGGACTCACAACCACACATCCCTGCCGGCACACACCTGGGCCTCATCCCAAAGACACCTGGTAAAACAAACCTGCTTGAAGAGTCCTAGGCTAACAACACACCAATTGAAACCTACCCGAAGAATATTGTGTGTAAGGTCGCCTCCAGCCATCATAGCTGAGGGAAGAGGGAGCAGGAAGGAGAGTAACTAGGGGGAAACACCCTTCCCCATGAAATGGGGTGTCCGAAACTAAGTGAAAAACGTGGGTGGGGTGAGACTAAACACAAAACATACAGTTACATATATATATACCAACACACAGCCCAACCCATGGATCCCCAAATAGATACAAGCAGGTACACAAGCACTACTGCCTCAGAAAACAGGCACACAACAAACAGTTCCCAGTTCCCCTATTCAAGTTATCATTTCATAATAGTTCAGTATGAGTTAATCCCTTCACTACTGGGCAACTAACAGGCACATTCACAGATGAAACAACAATAAAGAAGGAAAGAAAAACATCTGGAAATTAAAGAATTCACACTCGGTTCTCTTGTAAAGTCATAACAACTAGGGACCAAGTGAGATCCCTCGAAGTACTAGAAACAAAAAAAAACCGAGACACAGCCCCATGTCCCCAAAAAAAATCCAGGAGCCAACGGTTTACCAACAACAGAGGATCCCACCCAAATTCGTGTCACAGCATAGCAACCACACAACCTCAGATTCACAACCAGCGAAAGTATAACAACAGGGGATCCCATCCCCACCCATAGCACCCCAGTAATATAAGCTCTTGAAAGAAAACAACCAAAACACTACCACCAACACAAAGTAGGCCCTCACAGGTATTTTCAGATTTAAAAGATTTAACACACTCCATGGTTTAAATTCCATTGTGCTTTAACCAGTGTTATCACAGAAAAGGGTTGATCCTAGTGATTTCAATTTATTTAACCGAGTATACGTAATTAACCAATTTCATGTTACAGTTATTTAAAAATCCAGGAGCACTGAGGTTCATTAGTGAATAGAGAAGGACCACCAACAGCCATGATTTTTAGTGATCATAGACATGTATAATTCACAACACATAACAACATAAGGAGTACAACAGAACATCGATCACACCCCCCCTTCCTTAGAGGTCCGTCCATTATATTCATTAAGTTTGGTTTCATTAGTTTCCACAGAGAAAAAAGCATACCCACCATGCATGATGCACAGAAAGGAGAGAAAATGGTAAGATCCCTACCTGATTGATCAAGGATCGACGTTAAGTCCTTGCGTGGAAACTGGAAATCAGGAGTAGCAGGAGCTCCACGGAATGTGATCAAGGAAAACTTCACAATTGGGGTACATCTCGTCAGGAGGAAGGGTATTCCGAGTGCAGGGTGATGGAGAAGAAGATACCAAGGGAGAAAATAAGCCTTTGGGTTATAAAGGCCGAGATACAGCATCCCCGGGATGGTTGAGATATGGAGAAAAACTCAAAACCGCGGAAGAAGCGGGATCGTGGATTGACCACGCGGCTGGGCCACCCCACACGTCCAACTTAAAAGGTCCCCTCCCTTCGTGGGGGTTAAAACCGACGTACACCTCCTTGACCAGGACTCATTATTTAAATAAATACCATTAATGGGCTTTAAAACATGGTTAAATGGGTCAAAACATGGTTTACAAACCAATTCGCGCAAAAAGAGGCGCTATTGGAAAACCGTGGAGAGGTCACTGGTAGGATAGGTCTACTGGTAGACCAAGGCAACTGGTAGGCCGAGATACCGGTAGGCCGAGGCCACCGGTAGGCCGAGCCAGGGGTAGGCCGAGCTACCGGTAGGCCGAGGCCACCGGTAGGCCAATGCCACCGGTAGGCCGGGCTACTGGTAGGTCGAGGCCACCGGTAGGCTGAAGCCACCGGTAGGCCCGGCCAGCGGTAGGCCGAGGCCACCGGTAGGCCGAGCTACCGATAGTCTGAGCTCCTGTTAGGCCGAGGCCACCGGTAGGTCGTGCTACCAGTAGGCCGCGCTACCGGTAGGCCGGGATACCAGTAGGCCGCGCTACCGGTAGGCTGGGCTACCAGTAGGCCGAGGCCACTAGTAGGCCGAGCTACCGGTAGGCCGAGGCTACCGTTAGGAGTCTTAGGCTTCACCGAGAAGCTGGGAAGGCCTTCTAGACCACCCAGAACACCCCAAACATCAGATATTCACCAAGTAATGGACCCCAAAACCCCGGTCCATTACATCAGATACTTCTCAAACTACTCTCGTCTCTGAGAATATAAGAACAAACCAGAAATGAGAAAAGTGGGGTTCAAAAAACCACCCTCTAAAGACACTTCTCAGGGGCAGACCTCTGAGTTGTTCAAAAGCTGGAAGAAAACCCCCTACATCTAAGAATACTCGCATTCACAATAAGCACAAGGATCACACTTTCCAACACCTGAGTCAGGGAGTACCTTCCTACGTGCCAGGATATTATCTGCTTTGGGCGGCACTGACTCGCCCGCATGGGTTTAATCGCATCCACATTAATGTGTCCTGATTAGCAGTCATATTTTCCCATCATCACACATTTGGAAACATAGATAATAGGGAACATATCATCTAAAATCTAAGAAAAACAATCATTTCATATATTAAAACACAAGGTAAAACATCTCAACAAAACTCAGAACAACAATAACAACAAGGAAGTCAAAACAGCTCTGGGTACTGAACGCGTAACTAGGCCTCCTGCTCCCAAGTTCTCTCCTCGAGGCCACCATGACTCCAAAACACATGAACCAAGGGGATGATTTGTCCATGAATCACTTTCTCTTTACGATCCTCTATCTTGATCGGTCGCTCTATGAAGGTCGCATCGTTTTCGACATCTAACTCTCCCCAATGGATGATGTGGGAGCCGTCGTGTAGATATCGACGAAGCTGGGAGATGTGAAAGAAGTTGTTAACTTTCTCCAACTGAGGTGGCAATTCCAGCTGATACGCCACCTCACCAACTCGTCCCAACACCTTGAAAGGTCCGATAAAACTAGGGGAGAGCTTACTCCCTTTCCCAAACCTTCGCTTCCCATGTCGAGGGGAAACCTTCAAGAACACATGATTTCCAACCTCAAACTTCAAGGGCCTCCTCCTACGATCGTCATAATACTTCTTCTGGTCCTAGGATGCCTTCATCCTCTTAATAACAAGATAAACCTTCTCAGTGGTGCCCTGCACCACTTCTGGCCCAAGAACAGCTGCTTCCCCAATCTCTGTCCAGCAAACGGGTGAATGACACGAACTTCCATACAAGGCCTCAAACAGTGTCATGCCAATAGTGGAGTGGAAGCTATTGTTATAAGAAAACTCCACCATAGGAAAGTGCCATACCCATGATCCCCCAAAATCTAGAACACATGCCCGCAACTTTTCTTCCAATGTCTGGATCGTTCATTCTGTTTGCCCATTTGTCTGAGGGTGGAAAGCAGTGCTAAGGTGTAGCTAGGTGCCAAAGGCATGCTATAATTCCCTCAAGACTTGTGAGGTAAACTGCGTGTCTCGATCAGAGAAAATAGATTTTTGAATCCCGTGCAACCACACCACCTCATTGACACACCTCTAGGCTAAGGTTCTCACTCGGCTCGAATCCTTAATCTCCAAGAAGTGAGCTGATTTTGTCAACCGATCTACCACTACCCAGATGGCATCATAGCCTCCCTGAGCCCTGGGTAGCCCTATGATAAAGTCCATCGAGATGTCATCCCACTTCCACTTGGGAACATCTAAAGGTTGTAACAACCCTCCAGGAAAACAGTGTTCAGCCTTCACCTGCTAACACACTAGGTACTTAGCCACAAACTCTGCCACCGCCCGCTTTACCCTGGGCCACCAAAACTGTCCCCTCATGCCTTGGTATATCTTTGAGGCCCCAGGATATACCACTAGAGCTGAGCAATGGAACTCATAGATAACACCTTTATGCATCATCTCCGGAACAAAAATCCTTCCACAGAAAAGCATCTGATGCTAACCATACTCCGACCATCCCTCAGGAGCATTTCCCTGATAAAAACGATCTCGCATCACTTCCACCTCCGAGTCCCCCCACTGAGACTCTTCCACCTGCACCACTAAAGAGGAAACTACAGTCATCTGAAATAGACATTCTTTTTTACCTTCCACCCTTGCATCCAAATTCAAGGCCGCTAACTCTTCCATTGCTCTCTAAGCATCTACAGATTCCCGAACTACTTCCTTCTGTGATTTCCTGCTCATGGCATCAGCCACAACATTACCCTTTCCCTCAGTATAAGAGATCTCAAAGTCTTAGTCTTGGAGGAACTCAACCCATCTCCACTTCCGAAAGTTCAGATCCCACTGGGAAAAGACATAATACAAGATCTTGTGATCTGATAAGACCACAAAGCGCTCTCTGATGAGATAATGCCACCCCAAATTCAATGTGAACACCATGGCCTCAAGCTCCAGATCATGGGTGGCATAGTTACGTTCATGAGGAGGTAACTGCCTATACCCATAAGAGATCACTTCTCACTGCTTCATCAACACACATCCCAAACCAAGGCTAGAAGCATCACAGAACACTTCAAACAACACTCCTTCCTCTGGTAATCTGAGTACTAGAGCACTAACCAACTTATCCTTTAGGTAGCCAAAAACTGTCTGGCACTGGTCTCTCCACACGAAGGCCTGGTCCTTCCTAGTCAAAGCTGTCATCGGAGCCGAAAATCAAGATAATTCGGGCACAAACCTCCAATAATAGCCTTCCAAACCCAGGAAAATACGAACTTCTGCCACATTCTTGTGTGTTTTCCATGAAACAACTGCCTCAACCTTCGATGGGTCTACTGCTATTCCCTTCTAAGAAACTACGTTTCCAAGTAAATGTAATTATTGCATTAAGAACTTTCACTTAGACAGTTTCCCGTAAAGATGGTGGTGTCGAAGGACTCCCAAAACTACCCTAAGATGCCCAACATGCTCTTCCTCTGATCTTGAGTAGATAAGGATGTCTTCAATGAACACCACAATGAAATGATCCAGAAACTCATGGAAGATAGAGTTAATGAGGTTCATGAACATAACTGGTGCATTCGTAATGCCAAACGACATTACCATAAACTCAAAGTGTCCATATAAGCACCTAAAAGCCGTCTTTGAGATATCACCTTCCTTCACTCTCAACTGGTGGTATCCAGACCACAGATCGATCTTAGAGAACCAACCTGATCCCCTCAGCTGGTTGAAAAGATCGTCTATCCTTGGGATGGGGTAACGATTCTTGACCGTCACCTGATTCCACCTCCGGTAGTCTATGCTCAGTCATAGGCTACCATCTTCCTTCTTTACGAACAAAAATGGAGCACCCCACGGCGACACGCTGGGTCGAACAAAGACCTTCTCCATCAGATCGTCAATCTGAATCTGCAACTCCCGCAACTCAGAAGGTTCCATCTAATAAGAAACCATCGAGATCAGGTGGGCACCAGGCTATAATTCTATCCCAAACTCAACGTCTCGTTGAGGGGGTAGAGTCATAACCTCATTGGGAAAGACATCAGGGAATTCTCTTACGACCTCTGGGAAATCCATCATTCATGTGTCCACCGACTCCACTGACACCCCGTCCAGCATAGAAAGGAGTGTCTCCACGTGTCGACTCCCCACCTGATAACTCCGCTCCCCAACAAAATGCACACACCGTCCATCCTCGTCAGAGAATTCGATCCTTCTCCGATAGCAGTCGATGATGGAATGCACGGAAAATAACCAGTCGATGACAAGAATGACATCGTATTGCTGAATCTGTAGTGAAATAAGGTCTCCACTAGACTGATGTGGTCCCAACATCAGTCTACATCCCTGAAAAAAGTAAGACATGCTGGTCTGACCCCCAACTAGAATTCTCAACACTAGGGGAACAAAAAGTCTCTCGACATCCAGACCCAGATCATGGGCCAATTCGGGCATAACAAAGGAGTGTGAAGCTCCCAAATCAAACAAGGCAATAATAAGAGTGCTGAATAAACTGATCGTACCTCGAACGACCTCTGATCCCGCTGGAGCTACCAACTCTATGGCGTGAAACTATCCACACCTAGCTCCTATGCCTCGCTGCTGTCGACCACCTCCCCAACCACGCCCTGGCCAAGGTCCCTGAGGAGCACCCAGGTGTCGGTCTCCTCCCGCAAGGTCTTCCCTCGGAGGGCCAGGGGCCTGGTGCTGCTGCTGGAAGGGCCTCACCGGCAACAGATGCTGCTGAGTTGGGTGCTGAAGCTGCCCACCTCCACCATGTGGAACTCGAGTCGGACACCTGCTATGGATGTTCCCAAAAACTCCGCAAGAGAAACACTTTGGTCCTGGCCTTGTGGAAAAAGGGAAAGGTCCAGAAGCTCAGAACTGGAACTGATGAGGCCTAATCCCTTCTTGTTGAAACCTGGAAGGCCCTGTCGCTAGAGACCTGCTGATGACTGCTTTCCCCTTTGATGAACTCAGCTGGTTCCCTTCTCATGGTGTGCCTCCCTTAGAGTTCATCCTCTATACTATCTCATATTTCTTCTATACTTCTAGGTACATTGAAAGAGTGAAGGGATTGATAGCGTACTGAAGAGAAGGACGGAGTGCCTCCTCTAACCGTCTTGCTAGAGACTCCTCATCGGGAAAGAGATTCAGGGAAAAGCACAAGAGATATTTGAACTTAATCCCCAACTCCCTCACTGACATGATTCCCTGTTGAAGGGAGAGCAACTCCTGTCTCTTCTCATCCTTCACCATAGAGGAGAGGAACTCCTCACGAAATTCCCTCTCGAAACTCGCCCAAGAAACCTCTACCTCTGTCTTCTCTCCCAGGAAAAGTGTCCACCATTGACACGCTGCTCCTCTCAGCTAACTGATGTCCAACGGAACCTAGTACTCCCTCAGAGCACGGATCAAATAGAAGGTGATGGCTAGCTCCTCAAACCATCCCTCCGTTACTGAGTCAGGAATGCTGCCCTCGTACTTCTCGAGGGTTTGTCGCTGGAAGGATCACAGAGTCCTCTTCCACAAGTTGTCCTCCTCATCTCGGTCAATCCTCTGATGGTCAACTTCCTTGATCCGCTGGGCCTCAACCACCCGAGTTTCTCATGGATAACGTCCGGGTGCCATAGCTGCAAGGTAGACAAAGAATGCCAAAGCCCGAGTAGTAAGGGAAATTATTATTATTATTATTAAATGTTTCTCCCCAAAGTGCCACAAATCAATTAAAACACAATCAGTATGATGCATGTACCTTCCCTAGGGTCTCTACCCTGCAATGAATATAGTCTCACTTGGTCGTTTGATAGGCTCATAGTCCTTGCATCGGATCACGGGGGGCCCTAAAATCCCGTGTCCTAGCCAGCCCTCCCTGGTCTATTTCACGAACCAAGATCACCTAAAATTGTTTCCCTACCATCCCATGAAATCCTCACTAGCCTAACTCTAGACTCTATCCTATCCCTCAACCTTTCCTCTGATACCATTCTGTCATGACCCACCTTCACCAAAAAGGAGGGTAGGGACAGCATATTGCCAAGCCCTACCTTCTTTAAGTTGAAGGAGAGATAATGACCCCCGAGTCCTGACTCCAGTAGGCCTCGGAGTGGTGACTAGAACCAAGGGTATAACATTTTCACAATATGGGAGGCATTATCCTTTTTAGTTAACCAATATTGGGAGAAAGAATGAGTCGACACCAAACACTGCCTACTATAGAAAACTCAAGGTAAAAACCAAACTACATGCATGTTTTAATAATACAACTGAACAAAGTACAAGAAATCCAAAGTACAAAACCAACATGAAAATAAAAGGTTGAGCAGAAAACAACAACAACCAATAAAAACTCCAACTTCCAGACTAGTAAGGTCCTGCACGGCCTCTGAAGCCCTCCTGGAAACTTGAAAGTAAACGTAGGGTGAGCATACAAAGTATACCCAGTAGGAAAACCTAAAGCTCTCATGCACAAGTGGGGAGATGTCCTAAAGTCCCGTGAGAAGCAAAATAAACATCATCTATCAAGGAATCTATCCATCCCACTTCACTGGCCATCCTCACAAAATATCACAAGTAATAAGGTAATAGTAAGAACAAAACATTTGGGTACCCCACACCACCATTTCCCCCACTAGCTAGCTGCTCATCCCTAACGACAAATGTCCTGATACTACCACGCTCTTCCTGCCCGCACACACATGGGCCTCACAACCATCCACATCCTTGCCCGCACACACCTGGGCCTCACAACCACACATCCCTGCCCGCACACACCTGGGACTCATCTCGAAGACACCTGGGAAAACAAACCTCCCCGAAGAGTCATGGGCTAACAACACACCAATCGAAACCTACCCAAAGAATCTTGGGTGTAAGGTCACCTCCATCCATCATAGACGAGGGAAGAGGGAGCAGGAAGGAGAGTAACTAGGGGGAAACACCCTTCCCCATGAAATGGGGTGTCCGACACTAAGTGCCAAATATGGGTGGGGTGCGACTAAACACAAAACATACAGTTACATATATATATAACAATACACAGCCCAACCTATGGCTCCTAAAATAGATACAAGTAGGTACACAAGCACTGCTGCCTTAGAAAACAGGCACCCAACAAACAGTTCCCAGTTCCCCTGTTCAAGTTATCATTTCATAATAGTTCAGTATGAGTTAATCCCTTCACTACTGGGAAACTAACAGGAATATTCACATATGAAACAACAATAAAGAAGGAAGGAAAAACATCCAGAAATTTAAGCATTCACACTCGGTTCTCTTGTAAAGTCACAACAACTAGGGACCAAGTGAGATCCCTCAATGTAATAGAAACAAAACAAACCCGAGACATTTCCCTATGTCCCCAAAAAAATCCAGGAGCCAACGGTTTCCCAATAATAGAGGATCCCACCCAAATTCGTGTCATAGCAGAGCAACCACACAACCTTAGATTCACAACCAGTGAAAGTATAACAACAGGGGATCCCATCCCCACCCATATCACCCCAATAATCTAAGCCCGTGAAAGAAAACAACCAAACCACTACCACCAACATAAAGCAGGCCCTTGCATGTATTTTCAAATTTAAAATATTTAACACACTCCATGGTTTCAAATCCACTATGCTTTAAATGGGGTTATCACAGAAAAGGGTTGATCCTGGTGCTTTCAATTTATTTAACTGAGTATACGTAGTTAACCAATTCCATGTTACGGTTATTTAAACATCCAGGAGCACCGAGGTTCATTAGTGCACAGAGAAGGACCACCAACGACCATGATTTTCAGTGAGCATAGGCCCGTAAAATTCACAACCCGTAACAACATAAAGAGTACAGAGGAACATCGATAACACCCCCTTCATTATTTAGAGGTCCGTTCATTATCTTCATTAAGTTTGGTTTCATAAATTTCCATAGATAAAAAAGCATACACACCTCGCATGATGCATAGAAATGAGAGACAAAGGTAAGATCCCTACCATATTGATCAAGGATCGACGTTAAGTCCTCACGTGGAAACTAGAAATCAAGAGTAGCAGGAGCTCCACGGAACGCGATCGAGGAAAACTTTGCAATAGGTGTACGACTCGTTGGGAGGAAGGGCATTCCAAGCGCAGGGTGATGGAGAAAAAGAAACCTAGGGAGAAAAGATTCCTTTGGGTTATAAAGGCTGAGATATAGCATCCCTGGAAGGGTTGAGATATGGAGAAAAACTCGAAACCACAGAAGAAGCGGGATCGTGGGTTGACCACGCGACTAGGCCACCCCACATGTCCAACTTAAAAGGTCCCTACCCTTTGGGGCGGTTAAAACCGGCGCAAACCTCCTTGACCAGGACTCCTTATTTAAATAAATACCATTAATGGGCTTTAAAACAGGGTTAAAGGGGTCAAAACATGGTTTATAAACCAATTCATGCAAAAAGAGGCGCTACTGGAAAACCGTGGAGAGGTCACTGGTAGGCTAGGTCTATCGGTAGACCAAGGCCATGGGTAGGCCGAGCTACCGATAGGCCGAGGCCACCGGTAGGCCGAGGCCACCGGTAGGCTGAGCCACCGGTAGGCCGAGGTGACCGGTAGGCCGAGCCACCGGTAGGCCGAGCCACCGCTAGGCCGAGCTACCGGTAGGCCGAGGCCACCGGTAGGCCGAGAAACCGGTAGGCTGGGCTTCCGGTAGGTTGGGCTTCCGGTAGGCCAAGCTACTGGTAGGTCGAGGCTACCGTTAGGAGTCTTAGGCTTCACCAAGAAGCTAGGATGGACTTCCAGACCATCCAAAACAACCCAAACATCAGATTTTCACCAAGTAATGGACCCCAAAACCCCGGGCCATTACACCACCTTTTACCATGCTGGAATTCCGTAAGGGATTTCTCTCTTACTATTTCCATTCAAGTATTTATCCCAAATTAGGAATATAAATTCCATTTAATATGTTGGGATATTATGTTCCATGATCCCCTTACTTTATATTACATGTATAAATTATAAGATACCCCTTTATCTCTCATCTACCCAACTTATGAATTTCCATACGACGATGTTATACTGTTGAAATTGCACCTTGTTTTTTCCAATCCAAAATTATCTCGCAGTGAATACCATACCCATTTCTCTATCAAGGGTATTCATCTTTATACACATATACATACTGAATAGTACTTACATGTATTTATTCCAAATTCCTTAATCATGGAATATCTTATGATTTTGAATGACTCCTTGTTATAAGATCCATGTGGCACACTTATGCATGAAATGAAATTTTTATAAAGGGTGCACCCTGAGAGAACTCCAATGCATTGGGTAATGTTTAGTATCATTATATTTCATGTGCAATAAGGGTTTAATCATGATAATTCAAGTTAAATGATGGTTTAATCATTCTAATTCATGTGCAATGAGGTTTTACACATGTTAATCCATGTGAAATGAGCCTTGGCTCATGCTAATATCATGTTGTATGTGGTTGACACATTTCTATGTTATGATGATCATGTTATATCATGTCTTTATGTTCATTTTTCTCTTATTCTCCTTTGATATTCCTATTGCCTGACATGTATTATATTTTGCATGGTATTCCTTGTTTACTCCCTTACTGGGCTATGTAGATCACCCTTTTCTTATGTATGTCCTTAGGTAATCCCATGCAATGCTAAGTATGAAGGAATATTGTGGTCATGTATAAGACATTTTCAAAAAAGATGTTGTATTTTATTTCTTAATATGTCATGTAATGTTCATAATTTCCCAAGACACAAGACCACTCAATATTTAGAGTAGTCTTAAGTGAAAGTTTATGTAATAAATCATGTTTAAATATGTAATAAAGAGAAGGGTTGTTATAATTGGTATCAGAGGATAGGTTTAGTTATTTTTGGGACTAGAATTAGTAAACCATAGAGAAATCCCTTTGGATAATACTATGTATAAGGAAAATATCCCTAAATTTTGGTGGGTATAAATTAACTTGTTTATCTAGAAAACACATCCATGTCAAGATACGAATGAGTAGTGGTGGCTCTGGAAGAAATGTATCTAGGAGTAAAACCTGAAAACACCACTTTGATCTTAACTCAAATAGAAACCAGTTCATGACAATGGGTCTTTCTTCACTCTGGGTTCGACACTCCTGATGGATATTCTTTGGTAAATTCATAATCTTAGTATGAAAAAATTATTAAGGGAGTAAAAAAAATCTCATAAGAATATACGTTAGGATATATATCATGGATAACATAGATTCAAGACTAGAAATTTATTAGTTAAAAAGATAAATGTAATTTATAAGTTATCCCTTTAATTTCATTGGATTCCCATTTATGTGTTAAAATTATTAAGATAATCATCACTAATATTCCTTTTATTCTATCCAATGGCCGGTAATATGAGGAATAGGGATAACAACCTATGCAAAGGGAAACGTGATGAATACCCCCAGTGAGATTCCAAAATAAATGGGAGCTTAAGTAGGAAATATCATAATTATGTTAAAATAGCTATAAAAAATCATGATTAACAATTGTCACATTTTTGAATTCCCTAATAAATCAAGGAAGAGGAAGATGGCATCTCATGAAAGTCCATATTCTAAAGTTGATATGGGGAAGAAGACCCAATTTCCTTTATGGAACAGGTGTGGAAAGAGTCACCAAGGGAAATGTCACAAAGGGGCTATAAGATGCTTTAAGTGTGGAAAGGAAGGGCACAAAGTATCCAACTTCCATAAAATAATGGATAATATTATGTATGGAAACAAAGTTCCATCTAAGGAATCTTATATAGTTTAGTGCTATAAATGTGGAGAAGTCGGGCATTACCCTGGAAAATTATCTATTATAAGGGCTAAGAAACATGATGAACATAAAAAATATCCATGATTAAGGGAGTATGGGAATTCCTATGCTAAGATGGATAATGATGAATGAATTACATATAACCACTACTTCAAATTATTGTATGTCATAATGTATTTTTATTATTGTCTTATTAATATATCTTTAATGTTTTCTAAGAACATTGATTCCCCATTAGATATTAAATCATTAGGGGAGAACTTCAATAATTGTTGTATCCCTTGTTGAAGTTTGTGTGAATGTTCTTATTGAAAATTATATAATTCTCCCTTTTATGTAATTTGAGGAAAAAAACAAATTCATTGCATATGCCTCAAGGTAGTTGAAAATTCTTGGGAATAATTATCCAACACATGATCAGGAGTTGGCCGCAGTAATCTTTGCAATGAAAATTTGGTGACATTACCTATTTGGGAAGAAGTGTGAAACATATACAGATCAAAAAAGCCTCAAGTATATATTTACATAGAAAGAGTTTAATATGTGCCAATGAATATGGTTAGAGCTAATAAAATACTATGAATGCTCAATCCATTACCACCCTGGTAAAGCAAATAAGGTGGAGGGTGCTCTAAGTAGAAAGGAACTAGTGATTCTATCATTTATGAGAATTGAAAAAGATCCAATACTCTTATATTTGATGAATATGGGCATGAGAATCATAAATAATGGAACATCATCAATACTTTCACAAATTTTTTCTCAAGTGACTCTTTTGGAAAGGTTAAAGTATGTTCAAAAGGGTGATGTGGGAATTCAGAAGAAGGTGGAAACTATTTGAAAAGGGAAATCCTTGGAGTTCAATGTTAATGAAGAAGGAATTATGATATTTAGGTCAAGACTATGTGTTCCATAAAATCTAGATTTAAATAAAGAACTTTTGGATGATACACTTATTTCAAATTTCTCCATTCACCTAGGAAACAAAAAAATGTATTGAGATCTCCAAGAGCATTATTGCTGGGATAACATGAATAAGGAGAACATTGAGTATACATAAAAGTGCTTGGTATGTCAGTAAATTAAGGCTAAGAGGAAAAATTATAAGGGGATGATGAAACCATTACCCATACCAACATGGAAATGGGAGAACATCACCATGGACTTTGTCACCGGGCTTCTGAAGACATCAAAAGGAAACAATGTTATTTGGGTTATTTTGGATCATCTTAGAAAGACTGAACACTTCATTCTAATTTGAGAGGATTTATTTTTGGATCAATTGGCATGGATATACATTAGAAAAGTGGTAAGGCTGCATGGTGTACCACTATCGATTGTATTCGATTGAGAACCAAGATTCACCTCTATATTCTAGAAGAGTCTCTAACATACTCTGAATACTAAGATAAACTTCAGTATGATTATCACCCACAAACTTTTGTCCAATCTGAGCGGACTATCAACATACTTTAGAATAGGTTGAGAGAATTCAAAATGGACATCAAAGGAGGATGTGATCAACATCTTCCTCTAATTGAGTTATCTTACAATAATAGTTTCCACTCATTAATCCAAATGGATCCTTATGTATCCATTTATGGGAAGAGGTGTAGAACACTGGTATGATGGGATAAAGTAGGGAAGATAAAAAATCTAGGTCTATAAATGGTCGAGGAAATGGTGTAGAAGGTTAAGACCATGCAGCAGCACATCAAAGTTTCTCAGAGTCGACAAAAGATCTATGCAGACAATCATTGACGAGACCTAGAGTTTGATGTTGAAGATATGGTTTTCCTCCGCATATCACCATGGAAGAGATTTATGATATTTGGGAAGAAGGGAAAGCTTAGTCCATGGTACATCGTCCCTTTTGAGATCCTTGATCGCATTGGAGGAGTGGCCTATCGACTAGCACTCCCACTGAACCTGTCTCAAGTAAATGATGTATTCCATGTATACATCTTGAGTAAGTATATACCTGACCCATCACATGTAATCAATCCAAAATTGGTACCATTGGATAACTACATCTATTATAAAGATAATCCAGTGAAGATCTTAGATCATAGGGAAAAAGTTCAAAAAAATAATAGAATTCCCCTCATCAAAGTGTTGTGGAGAAACCAAAAGATTAAAGAAGAAACATGGGAACTGGATTAAGTGATAGAGAAAAGTTACCCTCATCTCTTTTGGAGTGGGAAAATAAAATTTCAAGGGTGAAATTTCTTAAGGGGGGAGGTTGTAATGACCGGAACATTCATGAATAAAATTCCCTTTATTTTATTTAATTAAATGTATTATGGATATAGAAAACACATGAACCTAATTTTTATCCAATTGGATTTAAATTACCATTAAGAATCATTAACATTGATAATATAGCTATTGAACAATGATCATATGACAAGTACAAATTTAAGGTTTTAAAAAAATCCTTTCAAAACAGACAAAGGAGGTGATGGCCTCATCCTGTAGATTCGGGCCGTAAGAAGAACATTTGTTGGAGCTCTTGAAGGAGGTAGAATCACCGGGTTTTTCTCTTGACTAAGACCAAGCTAAGCTTCAACATGTTGAGCTTGAATGGAATCACCTATGGGAGAAGTGGAAGTTAATATAGATTACCACCTGGGCAATGTTATTTGAGCCACCCCAAGAGTCTGTCACAATCACACACCTTACCCTTAGGTCATATGTAGTTGTTATAAGGGGTTACGCAATAAGTAATTAGTTAATTATTTTTTAATCCCTTTTCTAAATAAAATTATTATTACATCAATTCCTTTATGAGAATATTTTTTCTTAAAAATATACCAGGAAAGGTTCGGATTAGGAAGAACCTGATCCCCAAAATTATTAATAGAAAATAGCAGTACATCAAAAAAATAGAGCATAAATGCCTACATCATCTCAAAGACAAATCCATTCCCAACTCCATAATTTGATAGCTCATCATCCAACTTAGTTGACTCCCATTCAGACGACACAGATTTCCTGAATAATTCCAGGTATTGTTTTTTACGCTGCAGCATCTCCTTGGATAACTTCACCTTAGGTGGACGTTTTTCATCACGCACTTTAGTAACCATCTCCCTACCCATCCTGGATAAAGGCCTGGTTGTCATTGGTTTTAGAAAATTAGAATAATCTTTTCTTGGTCTTATTTTGATTGGGTTAGACCCGCTCATATCTTTATCTGATATCCTCTTGCCCTCGCCTTGAACAATATCACTATAACTGGGAGTCGCATTCTTCTTGTCACTTCCCAAGATATCCCCCCATTTCTTAGGAAGGTGTAATGCATAGTGAACTTGAAAGTCATCCTTCATACTCAGTGGTTGATTAGTCTCATGCAACTTACTATTTATGCCACAAGGGATCTGCTCTAGCTCAACACCCATATTCATGACACAATTCTGGATTTTAATAGGTTCCTCTTCCTTATTGTCTCTTGTAGAGCCATCATAGACCACAAGTGAAAGGGGGTCATTACCATACTGACATGTTTCCACAACCATCTCCACTGTCATCTGTTCTTCAACTTCCAGAGTAGTGAAGTTGTTCTTCAAGAAGATAGCTGGACCATCAGGTACATTTGAATCAGCACATGTATAGATATTCTTCCCCATTGCTTCTATATTCCCAATCTGCACTAGACCTCAACCAATATATTGAAAATGAATGTTTGAATTCTAATAGTCCATACCTTGAGAGTGTATGTCATCCTTGGCAGGGTGAGTCTTCTTACCTTCAACACTCTTGCACGTCTGCTCAACTGTTACTGACTCACCAGGTAAAACCTAATTCCAAGGTCCTGCTTCAGTCTCCTAAACACTTCTAAAATAGATGGTCCTTATGCAGTAGTAGGAACCTCTTCCTCAACACCTAAGGACTCAATCCCCCCCAGATCAACTTCAATATATCCAGCATGATCATGTATCCCTTCTCCAGGAAAATCTTGAGGCAGACTAACCTGATTAGCATGTTGCATCCCACCTGTTTGATCATCAGGTGATCCAGAAGGAGGAGTCTCCATACCCTCTGCACTTTGTTCATTCCCATCTGGAACAGAACATACCTCACCCCTCACCACCTTCGCTAAAGGTGCCTCAGTTGATGCTGGAGGTCCATCATGGCCCCCATTTTTAGCATACTTGCAACATTTAGAGACCCAGTGTCCATGCCTAGGACAGAAGGAACATAAATTGACCCATGAATCATAGAGGATGGATTGAACATACCTGTAATCCACTTCAATAACGATCCACACCAGATTTAGTGGTGGATGTGATAAATCAATTTCAACACATATCTGCTCATCCATTGGGTGTGAGAGTGAAGTTGTCTGATGATCACAATAGAGAAAACATCCAATGGAGTTCCCAATTGACTATAAAAGTCCAAGGTTCTGGAAAGGCAGTGGAAACCCAGGAATTTGAAGCCAAATTTCCAAGGTTGGCGAGTCCCGATTCATATGAAGATCAAAATACCAATGAATAAGGTGAAAATAAAAACCATGAACAGATCTACTAGCACTTGACCAGGCTCTAATCAGATCATCCTCATCAGCGAAGCAGAGGAGGATTTTTCGCAGCCCCAAAAGCCCAACGGAAACTCGCTGAGTCAATCCCCATTCCTCATTAACGTTCTTGGAAAAGACCTCCACCAAAGGCCTTCGACTCAAAAATATATCAACCAAGGCCTTGGAAAACATTTAAGTCAAATGTAACTTTTATTAATGTCTGGAAACTGTTTTTGTCAAAAACCATCAATTTTTCAATAAATGGTGGTTTTTATTTTAAGAGGGAAAATTCAAATATTTAGAAAATTATTTAGATAAAATAAATATTATTTTTGGAATCAGGATATCGAAATTATCCAATAGTTATTTTTTCTTAATTTTCTGAGACAATCTAATTTTTGGGGAAAAATTAAATACCGAATAAATATATAAAGTGTTTTATGGTAGAATAATGACCCAATTGTGATGTAATAAAATTCTATAAATGGTATATTCGGCCAATATATGTTTTATAATTAAAATATTGTGATTTTAGATTTTTTTTTGATTAATTTTATAATTTCTTAGTGGACCCTTCAAGACTTTAAAATATTTTAACTTTTTAAAATGATTTCTTTGAGTGTGTGACTCACCTCCACATAAGAAATCCTAATATTTTAATATTTTAGGATATTTTCCTTATAAAATATTTTATAACACTCCCATTTTTCAAAAATAATGTTCAAAAACCATGGGAATGTTTTTGGTTTTGATTATTTAATAATATATATTCCAAAACCTAATATTGTGAAATATTAAAGAATTCCCCTCTCTTTTAATATAAAAACCACCCAATATCCCACTTATATTCACTAAAAATCCTTGGAGAACGTCCCTAATCTTTAATCCAATCTCTATAATCCTCCAAAGGTTCCCCAATCTCACAATAATCCCCTCCTCAGGCTCTTGAAGTCACACAATCAAGTAAGGGATCCTCACTTTCCTCTCCTCCTTTCCAATTCAAACATATTATTTGAAAGTAGTTCTTGTAATTTCAAATAGTTATAATTTAATTATTTTATAACCATTCTATTAAATTCCATTTGATGTTATTTTAATGTATTATTATTTATCCTCCCTCATTTTGACCCTTACCGAAGCCATTACCATGCTGAATTTTCATAAGGGATTCCTTGCTTTCTCATTTTTATCCAAGTTTCTTTACATTGAATACCCTTTCACTTTAAATTAAAAAATTTGGGGTATGATTTATAACCTCAATTATAATTACCTCCTTATTCTTGGATGATGAGATACCACTTTCTCTCTCATTAATTCCTTCTATATACACCCGTTACCATGCTGAAATTCCATAAGGGATTTCTCTCTTCTTATTTCCATTCAAGTATTTCTCCCATATTATACATCTAAATTATATTTAATATGTTGGGATATTATTTTCCATGATCCTATTAATTTATATTACATGTATAAATGATGATATACCACTTTCTCTCTCATAAACCCAACTTATGAATTTCCATATGACGAAGTTATGCTGCCGAAATTGCACTTCATTTTTTCCAAGCCAAAATTATCGTGTAGTGAATTCCATACCCATTTCTCTATCAAGGGTATTTACCTTTATTCATGTATAAATATTGAATGGAACTTACATTTATGTATTCCACATTCCTTAATCGTGGAATAAATTATGATTTTTAGTGACACCTTGTTATACGATCCATGTGAAACACTTATGCGTTAAATGAAATTTTATAAAGGGTGTGCCCTGATAGCACTTTAATGCATTGGGTAATGTTTAGTATCATGATAATTCATGTGAAATGAGGGTTTAATCATGATAATTCTTGTTAAATGAGGGTTTACTCATGCTAATTCATGTGCAATGAGGGTTTACTCATTCTAATGAATGTGCTATGAGCCCTAGCTCATGCTAATATCAAGTTGTATGTTATTGCCATATTTCCATGTTTTGATAATCATGCTATATCATGTATTTATGTTCATGTTTATCTTATGATCCATTGATATTTCTATTTCCTAACATGTATTTTATTATTCATTTTATTCCTTGTTACTCCCTTACATGGCTTTAAAGCTCGCCATTTTCTTATGTATGTCCTCAGGTTATGCCATGCAAGGCTAAGTATAAAGGAATGTTGTGGTCATGTAAAAGAAGTTTTCAATAAAGATGTTGTATTTTATGTCTTAAGTTGTCATGTAATGTTATTAATTTCCCAAGACACTAGAACTCTCAATCCTTAGAGTTGTCTTAAGTGAAATTTTTTGTAATAAATCATGTTTAAATATGTAATAAATAGCAGGGTTATTATAATATAAAACAAATACCATCTGATTTTCTATGGTTTTAATTATAATTATACATTTTTTATTCAGAATGGTAAAATAAAAAACAAGTTATGATCTAATTATGATGAATATATTCATCATGAGACAGAGGATCGCCTTGAATAATTAATTCATGATGTAGGTGTTGAAACCACTGAAATAAAAGTAACTATTAAACGATTATATATATATGCTAAGAAACCACTATTATCTGGTCACACTAAACTATAATTGTTATCAGCAGTAATGATATTAGTAAACTTGAAATAAATAAATGGTTGAAGTGATAAAAATTTCACTGAATTAATTTAACTTTTAAAAGAGATACTTCAAGAAGTTTACAGGATTCTAGATTCCAATTATGATAAAAAAAATTACTCCCTATGGGATTATGGTATAAAAATATATGTGATTTTCCTAATAATTGTGCATTGTATAGAAAGTAATATGAAATTTTATTATAATTTCCTAAATGTGGGATATCAAAATATGAAATGGATGACAAATCCAACTATGATTCATTCTTAAGAACATGAACCAAGCCTTCCACTAAAGAAATATGATATCTTTCAACAATTCCCAGTTTGAAGCATATATTTTCAATTTAAAATGATGAACTTAAGATAAAATGGAATACATATGAGCACATATATGATGGAAAACTATATCACCCTATTGATTCAGCAGAATAGAATAAATTTAATCACAAATTTTCTGATTTTTGAAATGAAGTTAAAAATATCAGGATGGGATTATGCACATAAATAATGAATTCATATAAAGCATCAATGGCCAACATAATTTTATCCACTTATGTTGGTTATCTATAACTTATCCCCACATATATGTATGGTGAGGAAATATGTGACTATGATGTTGATGATTTTTAGACCAAAACATCCTATAAATGATATTGATGTTCAAAAATCACCATTGATTGCTGATTTGAAATATATATGGGAGACATGTTTTATAGTATTTAATGCATTCAATAAAGAGTATTTTATTTTGTGTGTTATAATAATGTTCACTATAAAAAAAATTTGGATATGGAAACTTATCTTCATGAAGTGTTGAGGGACATAAAGCTTTCCCAATTTGTGAATAGGGGACTTCAAATCATCAATTACGGAATGTAAGAAATATAGTGTACATGGGATTTTTTTTGAATATATCATCCATATATCTGATTGAAAAAGGAATTTAATGATTTATAAGATAATTAATTTTCCCTAAAAACAATTTCAAATGAAGAACGTTATAGTAAGGTGAAAAAAAACAATGTCACATTTGGAAAGAAAGGAATCTCTGGTCATCAAACAAATACATGGAATCAATGGTATATTTAATTTGAGCTTCCTTATTGGAAGTTTTTTGAGGTAAAAAATAACATTGATGTTATCCATGTTAATAAACACATTTTTGATATCCAAATTAGAAGTTCTTTAAAGGAAAAAGGAAATAAAAAAAGATGGATTGCATTCAAGAATAGATTTAATAACTGTAGTAATACATCTAGAGTTAGCTCCCATTATTAAAGTAAACCAAACATATTTACTTTGGTCTAGACACATATTAAAAAAGGGTGACAAGATAAATTGTTCTCAATGTATAAATGGTATTAAAGTGCCTAGTGGGTATTATTCAAATGTAGAAAAATTGGTGTCATTGAAGGATTTAATGATAATAGTTATGATTTATCATGAATATCATGTATTGATGAGAAATATACTACCACTTGAATTACATAGAATATTATTGATACCAATAAAAAAATTATCATCTAGTTGTGTTACATTTTTAATTCTACTTGTAGAAAAGATGTAGATGAAAATATGTTAGATGTGTTCGAGAATGAAGATTTTTTCATACATTGTGAATATGGAAGGTATTTTCCAAAATCATTTTTTTATATAATGGTTAATCTATTAATTCAATTGTTGCGAGAGATAACAATATGTGGACATATTTATTTATGTTGGATATATCCTTTTGAAAGAAATATGAAATTTTTTAAGGGATATATTAAAACTCTACATCAACCAAAGGCCTCTATTGTTCAAAAATATATATCAAAAGATGTTATTGAGTTCTATACTGATTATTTGTTTTAAGTAGAGCACTTTGGTCTTCCCATATCTCAAAATTTAATATTATATAGTGAAGGTAAATGGATTTTAAGATTAATGTTAATGTTAGTTCCACATGATGAAGTCATGCATGCATATTTATTCATTTTTAACATAGGTAAGTTTTGACCACATATGACATCAAATATTACGGGATTTAAGTTATGGTATCTAAGAAGAAATTAAAGTGATTGATTAATGAACATAAAAACAAATTTATTCCATGGTTTAACAAGAAATTCAACACTGATTTGTCAATAACAGAAACATTGAAATGGTGAGTGGAGGGACCTAGTGTTAATGTGATCACATGGTCTGATTTTGATATTAATGGTCACACATTTTAAAAAAGAAACTAGGATGATTAAGATTATTATTCAAAATAGTGGAGTAATGGTCATTGCTAAAGGACCGTTTTTTCAAGTTACAATGATAGTAATACAATTTCTATATCAATAGAATATTTTAGAGTTATTGAAGATATATGGAAGATTGATTATATTAAATTTCAAATACCATTATTTAAGTGAAATTGGGTTTATAGTGAAAATTGCATGAAACAAAATGAGAATTTAAATACACATTTTTATTAGAAAATATTTAGTATAAAATAGGAATCATTTATCATGGTGACACATTTAAAACAAATATTTAATGTTATTGACTCAAAAATGATCAGTGGTCTGTTCTTTTGTAAGGGATAATTCATTTGGGTGATGAGAATGTTGATGATGTTGAAAAATTATGTGAATTTTCTTCATTTATTAAATGATTACCTGAGGATAAAAATTCCAATGATGTGGATATATTCTATAAAACATGAAATGATCATGTAGAAGGTATATGGGAAAACAATCCATTACACTCATAATTAATCAATCAAATATTTTTTTAACTGGCATATCTAAAAACATTATTTTTTAACTTTGATATCTAAATATATAAATTTTTATAATTATTACCATTTTTTCAATTATTTATATATTCATTATATTCATATATAAATTTTTTATGTTGAAAAACGTTGTATTCATTATTTTATTATGGTTATTTTCTTTATATTATACAACTTCTTATAAATTTTTTTATTCAAAAACATATATAAAAGTTTATTCCTATTGTAAAAAAAACAAATTTTTACTGAAAATATTTATTTATTTCTAATCAAATAAAAGTACACAAAATTACAAATTTTTATATGATAATGATTTATATAATTTTTTTATAATTTTTATATTCATTTGTTTTACTTTCACATTTGTTTTATGTAAAAGTATAACATTCAATGTATTGATTTCAATTTTGAACAATAATTTTTTTAATTATAACAATTATTTAATTTTTAACAAATAAAGGTACAAAAACATTCATCGAAGTAGCATAAATCTTTCAAAATGACAAACATGGAGGCAAGGGAACTAGGGTATGTACATTTCGTCATATAAATATATTTATAGTAATTAAACTATTTAATCAAATATAACTTATATTTCTTGAAATTATATGAAGATCTTCTTCTTATCTAGATAGTACAATACCTAAATATGGTAGGCATGAGATTACATTACCAAAAATTGTACTTTCATATGGTGAGAAAGGGATGATAATTGATTTTAATGATAATGGTCCCCCAAAAGGCCCATATATCAAGTAGTTTAGGAATTATTTGGATATATAGAGTCACTATATAATAAGTATTGTATTTCTTGATAGTAGGAGCATAGGCCAGTCAGAAAAAGATTAGTTATGGGAGGTTATAGAGAAAAAATTTCTAAACTTATTTATTTAATATCATAATGGTTCAAATATTACACATTTCACATGATTATTATTTAATCTATTCAATTATATGTGACATTTAACTATCAACATAAAAAATAAACTGAGAATGGATGCTTATCCTTTGTGGAAACAATATATAGATATTTTAACAGAATGTTGACTTCATAATATATTTTTGAGACTAAACAGAGTCAAGATCCATGTCTTAAGTATGGGTTTATAGATATAGAGAAATGATAGAATTTTTCCACCATTCAATGAGAGGAGGCCTTTATGGTATTTAATTGTTGGTTGTAAAATTTATTTTTAAAAATTATTTTAATTACTAGATAACTTATTTATTTTTTCTTATATTACAGAACTCCATGAAATCCCACCATTTGATAAATTCCTAGAATTTATACCCACAAATATTTTCACATGAAGGGTATCTATTTTTATAAGAGGAATTGATTATAAAAAAATAAAATGAATGAAGATCCAAGTCAAGTAGCGGCTCCAAATAGATTCAATACAGCCCTTCATATCCTCCCACACATCACAAAAAATGGAAAATAGTGAGGATGATAAAAACATTCTTATTACTGATCCAACAAAAGAATTAGTTGATAAGATTATAAGTAATTAATAATTATTTTTCTTTTATATTACTCTTTTTTGAATTCATATCATAAATATAACATTTGAACATATTATTTCAATATTCCATTTAGGATAAAACTATATTGGGGACTTTTATCCCTAAGGGTAGGATGCATGTTCTTGAAATTTCTTTAAGAAACTTAGAATACCAAGGCCATACCAATGGATATAAGGAGGGTATCATTTTTATAAAGATTTATGGATGTTCCCCTAGTACGGAATCAAGGAGGGAAGAATAAAAGGGAGAAATGGATTTAATAAATAATGAAATATGACCATTGAATGAGTTGATAGATGATATAATTAAATAATTTATGTAGACTATGTTTATGGAAGTAACGAGAAAAAAGTATCTTGAACATATTGCCTACCCAGATCCTTTACCTCCTCATTTAAAACCAACTATATACTATGAGATTCTAGTTGGGGTTCCCTGTGTAAATATTTTAGTATAAATAATTTTACATCATCTAGGGGATTATGCATATCATCATATTATGCATTCTGGTTATGTAGGAGTAGTGGTAAATAATATTACTGGTCCAACTACTCCAATTTTGATTCTTATTGAGGAGGTGGCCATATTTAGAAAGATTATTGGTCATTTATTACTTTTTCTAGTTTTCCTTTATCATCAGTTGACATATGAGGTATGTTCCATTTTACATTTTTTTGTTGTTAAATTCAGATTTCCTTTAATTTTTTATTAAACTTACCATTTATAAGATTATTTAAAATCGAAGGAATCATTGAAAAGGAAAGTAAAATCTTAGAAACCAACACCTTTATATACTCATCTAAATCTTGATACGATAAAAAATATAACATAGATTTATTCTATATTATAAAATTATTATAATTTTCTGATAAGTGTTGATAATTTTGGAAGATATTATACATTAAATATATTTAAAAAATATCATTGATTTTATAAAGGGTGAGGATCTCACTGCAACCATAGTGAAGTTATTTTCCATGTAATTTAATTACTATTATAAATATAATTTCTTTAAGTAAACATATTTTATATTGAATTAATTTATTAATTCTAAAATTAGGTATCTCTACACACTTTTCATAAAATATGATTTCACTCTATTTATGGTTTTATGGATCTGTAATACATATAAAAAATTGTGAAATACCATATCCAAGAAGCCAAAATTGAATATATATATACATATATATATATATATATATATCTAAAAGATTAAAAAAAACATGTAGGTTATGGGTTGGTTTTTTCATTCTATAACCAGTAAGAACACATATATAATTTTGAATCACTATATATTATATAATTATTAATGCTGAGATTTTTATATTTTAGTGGTCATTGGATGTTATGAATATTTTTCACAAATTTAAGAAAGGCATATTGATTATGTTTCTTATTTGGTGGTGTTTGAAGAAAATTTATAATGTTGTTAAAGGTGTAAGCCTCATTATTTCTTTTAGTTATTTGATATTAATATTTTCATATTATATATGTTTTGATAATTAATATTTGACATTACAGTAGGTCATTGATTTAGTTCAATAACACTCACTTTTTAACAATTAAACCATAAAAAATTCGAAATGTGAAAGTTTTGGAAGATAACTTTTATATTAATTAATACTTGTTTTTTCTTACATATCTAGTGTTTATATTTAAAAAATATCATTGCATAAATGTAGTTTCATCATGAAATTTGGCGCAATGACTTAAAGTATTATGTTTTAAAATTAATTTATGAGATAATCAAAACCAAAACAACAAAATGTTATGAAAAGTTAGTTTTATTATAACACATATAATTTAAAAAAATATGTTGTATTTATACAATCATAACACTTTATCTTATTATATATTTTATGATTTTTCTCTATATTTTCAAAATTACTTGAACCACCATTGAAATTTATTTTTAGAGTATTTTTCTGTATTTAACTAATTTGTAGATTTAGTTTCATGTATGTGTATATTATTTTTAAAACATTCTGTAATAGTTTTCAATGTTTTTTATTGATGTTGGAATTTCTGTTTTGAGTGGCTATTTGGTGTTTTTATTTGTGTTGTATAGGTATAGAATCATTTATTTTACAATATATTAAAAAAATAACTTTAAATATTGGTTTTAGGAAAAACCGACATTGAAATCCTACAAGAAGGGACTTCAACGTCGGTTTTTCCTAAAAAAACATGGAAAACCACATGTAAGGGGTTTCAATGTTAGTTTTTAAGAAAAAAATTGAAATCCTACTATATATTATTTTTTAAAAGGTATTCCAATTTTGGTTTTATAAAATCAATTTTGAAATACGTACTTTTTACACGGTCTATATTTAAATCACTTTTTAACCAGTGTTAAAAGAAAAAAACTAACATTAAAATCTATTTTTACACTAGTTCTAGTGCTAGTAATTGTCCTCTAGCCTGTTATAGGTGTTCATGGATTGTCACACTCAGATTTCCACCTCCCTATAGGGTCTTGGTGGGTTAGGTCATGTCAGAGTAATATCAGACCAAATCTTTCTTAGGGATAGATTTTAAAGTTAGTTATATAGTGATGATTTGTTTGGGAATTTAGGGAAATCATGTTAAATGTTAGTGAGTTAAAATTTAAGGCTATGAAACACAGTTTTAGTGTAGTCGTTGATGCATCCATTTATTATTCCTCTAATAACATACTTGTAGACTTAGTATACTGATACACTGATTATATGGAACAAATAATGGTGCAGGCATCATATAAGAATGGGACAATGATTTCCATATCCTTATTGAGTTAGCTACTAATATATGATTTAATAATTGTGGTCCATATTGTAAAACTACAAGATTCACTACAAATACAACCAAACAATACCTCTAGGAAAGTTCATTTCATGCAAGTGCGGGTGACCAAGCCTTCTTTCATAGACCAGCTAAGAGATGAGGTTTCTTTCTAAAGACTAGATTTTTAGGTGATTCCACCAGAAAAATGGGGAGAAGTACCTCCACCCATTTTCCAATGAGAATACCCACCTCCGATAGTGAATGTAAGTATTTCTCCACCTTGAGAGTAGATAATTATTTTAGTGGGATAGGATGAGGATTGTTGAAGTTTGAGTGTGCTACATGAGTTCCAGCAATAGATATTAACTTAGTTGTAAGGTGTGATTAACCCTCAAGTTGTTAAGGACTATACTGAGATATTTATTTCATTATTTCACTTTTTTTTAATTCTAACCAATTAGATGTTAGTGATAGTATCCATCCTTATCCATAACACAGTTATATACTAGTTAACCTTAATCATTACAAACCATGATGAGGAGACTCTTCATTGTATAGAGCTCAAGAACCTTTTCTATGAGGAGTATTACCTAGTCATGTTGAGTTTTTAATAGATCTAATATATGTTGGAGTTTCAATAGGGTAGCATGAATTTTATTGAGTAAGAATAAATATTCATTGATCTCACCAAGAACTCAGTCAACATGACTTTCAATATATTATTCTAATAACATAAGTTTGAGTGTGTCCTCTATAGTGACATTTGAGTAGGTGTTATTCCCCTATATATCCCCACCTACACTGGTTTTATGGATTTATCCTTAGTGATTGAGATTTTCTTATAAAATTAATGGAAATTAGTAGTTTCTAGTGGTGTTTATCTTGAAATAATTTCATCATTTATACTTGGATGATGGTAAGAATCAAAGGAATTCACATGTGCATAATCAAACCGAAGGATTATAGGGTCTATAATTATTCATAGGATCAAATCATATAAAATATAGGATTTATCATGACTCTGGAGGATGGAGTCATATGTTGGGTGACTTATAGACTCATCATGAAGTAGGGAGAAATGAGGAAGTATAAAGAGTTGTGTATCATTGTAACTAATGTGATCAGGAACCTCTAGTAGGTGGACAGGGTGTCCCTTAAGGAGGTGACTATGCTAAAGGTGTGAGTAGGTGCCCAAGAGGGGGAGCTGGATGAGGACATCTATCTAATATAATTCAACCACCACTACCCTCATTTGGATAATGTCAGGCTTAGAGTGTTGGTGGCCAGGGATGCATTTAATGTAAGTAATGAAGGGCAATAACCAGGTGGTGAAAAACATGGTTTAAGGTACGATTTTTGTATACTTTACTATGGAACTCATAATAGTAGATAATGGTGTGATATATTCATTTATTACTTCATCCCTAGCTCAAGATTTAGAAATCCTAGTGGATCTCCAAGATCGACCCATGATAACACAGATACCTACTGGAAGTAGTCACTTGACCACCCACATTTTCCAATAATTTAATCTAGAACTTATTAGAGAGAGGTTTTTTTGGACATCATATTGTTTATGATGAATCCCTGTGACATCATACTTGGTATAGACTATATATCCTTAGTTCATGCTCAGAGATACTACTATCATCGAAGAGTGATGTTTTTATGATATGATGAACCAATATTTTATTTTATAAAAACATGGTACTTTAAATTAATAAAAAAAATTCATGTACGAATGAATTTGTAGTTGATCATCCAAGAGTTGGCGAGTTTGGATCTTTATGTGGTAGACACCTCAAACGATTAATTTCATATGGTTATGGATGATTATATGGACATTTTTCTTATAAGGATGTACCAGGGTTTCATCATTATCAATTGATTGAATCTTCTATAAATTTTCACCACAATATTTCCTTGATATCTTCTAAAGCTTATCAAATGTCCCTAAATCAGCTCAGGGAGTTGAAGTTGTAGTTAGAGGACATTATGGAGAAAGGTTTCATTAGACATAATTTTTCCCCTTAAGTATATCTAGTGTTGTTTTCCAAGAATGTAAATTAAATTTTATGGTATTTTATTGAGTATCACTCTTGAATCAGTTGAAATTCAAGAAAGAATGCCCTCTTACAAGAATCGATGTCCTCTCTAACTAAATGAAGGGAATAAAATGGTTCTTAAAGATCAATCTTAAGTCTGGTTATCACCAACTTTAATTTCATGAGGAGGATATCTTAAAGATGAAATTTTGATGTTGTTATGGTAATTATGAGTTTTTTTATGGAATTTAGTGTGATGAATTCCTCATTTATGTTCTTTTACCTTATTATGTAAACAATTCAACCTTTCATGGATCAGTTCATGTGTTTCTTCATCAATGAAATCCTTATCTATTTAGAATTATAGAATGATCATGATAAACATCTAAGGGTTGTTTTGGACATTCTTCAAGGTCACCAAATATATAAAAATATCTTGAAGTGACATTTCTAAATTTGAGAAGCCCAATTTCTAGGGAATATTAACACAGATAGTAGATTCTCTGTGGAACCAGTGGAGATCAAGTTTTTTCTATCCTAGGATCCTCTTAAGATAAATTAATAGGTGCATAGTATCCTTAGGTTATTGGGATACTACCAGATATTAATCATAAACTTCTCTAGGATTATTTACCTCATGAATAACCTTACCATAAAGGGGAATCCATTTATTTGGTCCAAAAATGAAATACATATTTCAAGGAGATAAAGTGAAGGTTTATGAGTACTTCAATTCTTAGGTTTCGAGAAGAGGGGGTCGAGTACATGGTGTTTTGTGATACCTCTCAATATAGGATTGGATGTGTGTTTTTTTAGAGGTAGGAAGTGATTTCTTATAGTTCTAGACAATTTAGACCTCATGTAAAAAACTATTTAACCCACAATTTTAGGTTTTTAGTGGTAGGGTTCACCTTGAAAACATATAGACATTGTCTTATCAATGCAAATTTTATATTCTATACACACTGTAAGAGTATAAAGTACATCATTACTTAGATAGATCTTAACCTGAGGTAGGGGATTTAGTTAGAGATCAAATGGGAAAATGAATTCAATATTGTCTATGCACTATGAAAGGGAAACATGGAGGTTTAGGACCTTAGCAAAAGGTCCCATGCTCAGTTCTTAAAGGATTAATCTTAGGACATGGCCTTATTACAACTATCATTAGTAGGGGAGTGAGAATTTTCTTATCTTCAATCGATGGTGGTGTCCCACACTCTTTTTTTACACACGAGGGAGGTCCATTTTGGATAAATTTGTTATGGATTTTTACATGATCACATATCCTCAAGTGATGAACTAGATGAATATTCTGAATATGGGGAGAACATCATCCTCTTCTAAAGATGGACAGTGGTGCTAGTTTCACTGTGTGAGGTGTCATTGAGGGATATCTATAATTTATCCTTTAGTGGTACATCCTAGAGTTATTAAGATTTAACAAGACCTTAAGTGTGGGTTTTTATGGGTTGTAATGAAATGGAGTAGTGTTGAGTTTATCTCATGATACCTCACCTAACAATGGGTGAGGTGGAGAACTAGGACCTTTCAAGTTTGGACCCTTGTGGTTCCAAAGTATAAGTGGGATTTAATATTGATGGATTTCATAGTGGGGCTCCCATAATCAATTATAGGTCACAATTATATCAGGTGGTCATCAATTGACTAACCAAGTCAAGCCACTTCATTTCTATTTGGGAGTTTAGTGCAGTGGAGATATTTGGACACTTATACATAGAGTATATTGATTAGCTACATAGGATACCCTCAATAATAATTTCTGAATGGGATTCTTGATTTATGTCTATGTTTTTTAGGGTTTTACAATAGGCATGTAGAACTTAGTTGTGGTTGATCATTTCATTCCACACACATACTAATGGATAAACTGAGCAAGCCATTCAAGTTATCAAGGATATGCATAGGACTTACATGTTGTATTTCAGCTAGAGATGGGAGTGTAACTTTCCTTTTGTGTACAATAATAGTCACCAATCCACTATTGGTATGGTGTCTTTTGAGGCCAAGTATGGGATACCCCTCAAGTCATATCAATGATTTAAAAATGTAAGAGAGCTATCATGGATGGGGTCAAAGTTAATGTGGGTGATAACACAGAAGGTTTATGTGACACAGGAGTAGATGAAGACCATGAAAAGTCATCAAAAGTCCTATGCGAACTAATATTTTGGGCCTTTGGAGATTGATGAGGGGTATCATGTTCTCCTACAGGTCTCTAAATTAAATGGTATTTATAGATTTGGTTTAGGAACTATGTTTTCCCTAAGGATAATCGATAAATTTTAGATCCTAATCAGTATGGAAAATATTACTTGCCGCCAAGAATTACCCCCATAGTTGGACCAGCTGGACAACATCTTCCATGTGTCACAACTAATGAGATATGTTCACTAACACACCTATCATATGGTGGTACAAAATAATATTTATATTACTCTTAGTATGACAAAGTGAATAACCAGGGTCATCTCTCAAGGATCAAATATTGGATCACTTTCTATTCACAACAATTTATTATATTTTTGGAATTTTTATATCTTTGAAATGAAATGTAAAATGGTGTTGTGATTATCATGGAATAAATATAGAAAAATCAAAATACATTTTCAAGATGAAAATGGAATAAAGTTAGGAGAATGTATAAACTCCTAGGATAATTAATCTAAGTGAAACTTTATTTCCTATTTTCTAGTCTCTTACCTGATCAATGATCACACTCCATCATATGTGTGGTTATCCAAATTTTTTCTTAGTTGTGAATATATAGCGAATCTAATAATCACCAAACACATCGCACATCCACCACCTCCTTGGTTTGTAAGCCCAAGGGATCATCAACTAAGAAAACCCACTAACCCAGCTTCATATTATGAGATCACACACATTCAAATCTCAACCATTCAGGCTTTATCAGATGACATGATGATCAAGTGGAGGGATGTGAAACAGTAGAATAAGAATTTTATGCAAGTACAACCATAATGATGACACACGGTCACCATTCCCTAATATGGGTAACCTTTGTAATAAACCAAAATAGATAAGAGATATTTAAAATGAGTGATCAAGGACTCAGGTTAATCATTGGATTCTTCCCCTAGGAAATCTCTTCAGTTATTTCTTCACCATAGTGAAGATTATGGAGCATAGTGAAGAGAACAACAATATCCGAAGAAAACCCAAATCTATTATCAGCATCCCATATGAGAGGTTAGGGTTTTGAATCATTTTTATGATATAGGCATTAAATTATTAAAAATAGGGATTGGCTTCCTCAGGCTTATACATTTGAATCGATATAGATTCCATGCATATAGCACGCTTCAAGGTGACTTTTCCATGTGGTAGGGAGATTTTATTATTCTTAAAAATACTCCCATGATCTTTCGTCTTTCATTCATCTCTTTTTAATGAATTCACATGGTTAATATAATATTTGAAACCATACTTATGGTTATATATATTAGGATTCATGTCATGTATCTTCAAGATGATCTCAATAGCCACAATTATTTTAAGTGATTAAACATATTTTATTCTCACATGATCTATAGTTATTCTGATTTTTTAAATGATAGGACCATTGTGTATCTCCTTATATGGATTGAACATATCCCTTTTTTAATGTGTTGAACCTTGTATATCATAGAATTTCCTTTCCTAGTATAAAAGTCTTAAACCATACATATATACTATTCCTAGGTAAACTCGTAGATATATAGGGATTTAGCAATGCAAACCTTATATATTATCTTTTGGACCATTACATATCAACATTTAAACCTTTATTAATGCCTCTAAATGATTTCATAACCTTTACATATGATACCTACTTGGATGAAATACCTCCCTCAGTGGAAAAGGAAAATATCCTTATATATCGGTTCATCTATAGGGTGTGGTGTAAACTTTATGTATTGGCATATGGGAACTCTTATGTATCTATTATTGGGAACTCTTACATATGGAATCTTATGTATTAACCAATTGGGGACTCTTACATATCACCTAGTTACTCTTAAACATTAGTTGGTCCACGCATAAGGGTTTCCCCTTTGAATATAAATCCCATTCATCCTAGCCAAAGATACTTCCAAAAAAACAAATCATGAACATTTAAAACATAAAATCAATAAAAATACATTTTAATGTACTTTTATATATCATTCCATAACAATTACACTATAATGATACATAAATAACACACCAACTCCTAGCTGATCCCAATGACTCATTTTGAGTCTCATCCATCTGGCATTGTGATTTTAGGTCCAACATCTAACTCATACCAAGAGTTACTAGTCCTAACACTATATTTCCACTAGAAAATTGGGTTTCAACTAAATCTATGTTTTCTAGTAATTCTCCAAGTCTACCTCCTGAGTCCTAAATACTAATCTCTACCTCTAACTAAACTTTTCCCAACCCAACACACTCTCCGACACCACTTCATAACACCCCAACTTGGATCACCTAAAAGAAACCTGTGAAGGGGGTACCATAGGACCACATGTGTGACTCCCCATATTCCTTAGGCTATCAACTAGTGGCGAGGGACTAAAAAATTCTTAGGGAGACTATTCCCTTAAAAGTGAAGCTTGAGGTTTATTCATGAATCTACTGAAAATTCAGTGTGATCCATCCAATTGCTGAACATATTAAAACCCTATAGATATAAATATTGATCAAAGAGAAGGTATCAAATCTATAATACAAAGTAGTAAATATAATATATGATTTTTCAAATAAAAAAGGAATCAACAGTTGATAAAAATTGCAACAGGAATCATAAAAAGATATAACAGAGGCGCACCAACCAGTACATAAGAAAAACTATAATAGAAAAGTAAATAATAATTTCCTATAGAATAACTCACATAATCATCACTATGTGATCCCCAAACTCCACAACATACTATACCCAAAACCCATATCCAACTCCATTGATACCTATGCCTGAAAGGAGACATGAAGGACTACCCATGTTCATCAAAACCCATTTCCTTTATATGGTTAAGGGATGAGTCCAACAACCCAATAGGATTCCCAAAATAAAATTAGCACATTGAGTATTATGGTGATCAAGTTTATGTGTATAAAAAAAATATAAGAGTGAAATTTATGCTTTTAAAACACACCCATTCAAATTATAACACAAAATTTCATGTTTGAAATCACCCTAGGTTATTTTATAGTAAACAGGATACCATGACACTGATCCCCACCTACTTCGGCCAATGTCAATGAAAAGTGTCACCACATAGTGAAACCCATTCCATGTCCCATAGATTAAGGAAAGAACCTACAATTTAGTCTTTTACACAACCTTTTCACTCATGGTATGCTTTTGTATCAAGTTTTTATCTCATGTCCAGTCTCATACCTCCACTCTCTCATGAAGGGTGAGGTCTTTCATCATGCCCTGAACCATCCCCACTCACTTAAGGGATTCAACGCATCAAGTCCCGCATTAAGTCTTAGATCATACCCTCTTACTCAGTGTTATTCACATTTGAAGTTAGGGACCATCCCCTCCCACTCAAAGGAGTCTACACAATATGTCTCACGCCAAGTCTCAATCCAAATCCTCTTAGTCGGGGTTGGTCACACATCAACTCTTGGGCTATCTCCTCTCACTCATAGGATTCCACACAGAAAGTCTCACATCACACATTTTTAATCAATTTTGGGCACATAACAAGTCTAAAACCATCCCTTATCACTCCAATGAGGCCAAACATAAATTCCCACAATAATTCATAAACTAGAAGGTTGGTCATCCCCTCTCTTTTTTACTCATGGACCAACCCTCTCACTCAAGTTTTTTCAACTTTTACCATCTTGAGGCCCAACCCACTCACTTAGGGTGGCATGAATATCCAAGATCCCTTTAATCACATCATAACCCACCATACAATCATTCAATACAAGTTCACAACTATCATTATTAGTATATAAATAACCATGTAGGAGGAACATTGAATAAATTTATGTGAAAACGTCAACCACTAACGCAACAGAACATCAGAATCATAAGAATACCACTACGATATCCCAAATTATTATTCCATAATATCCCTTCAAGATTTACCATTCTATACATATTCATGAACTCAAGGGATTTAAAAATTGAGGATTCATATCCTGGACACACAGTCCAATCTATTAGGTCAACCAAACCTAAATCAAGCCCAAATGGATCATACTAGTCCAAATTTACCCAAGAAAATAGTCTTATATTAAACTATAGAACACATATGTGTTTCACCATTCCAAATAACTTTTACCCATAACTACCATTTTATGAGTCAATTAAATCCAATCAAACCCACTCAACCAATTGATACCAAAATCATAACATTATTAGTCCAACTCAAACACCTCCATGCAAGTCAAACTATAAAACCACATATAAATGTCATAAAATCGTAATTAATTATTACACAATAAAACATCATCATCAAAAATGAATAACATATTCATAAATCCTAAATTTTATTCATATTCAAAAGAAATCAAACTTTTGAAAATAAGGCATTGCTTTCACAACGAAAATAGACCAAAGAAAATCTCAACCCAAACCTTTCCAAATTTCCCTTAAAAATCAATTCAAAATTATCTTTACAAAAAAATTATTAATGGGATAAAATGTTGTCTTTAATCTTGATATAATTCCATAAAAAAATAATAAATTAATATACTATGTAAAAAGTATACATTTTTTGAAATTTCATTTCAAATCCATCACTTAAAATCATCTTATTTACCTTGAAATTTCATTTTTAACCACTTACCTCAAAAATTATTTTTAATCAAAATCCCATTTTAAATTAAAATTTGAAAAGGAAATATTATTTACATTGAAAAAAACCACCCCATTCCACCAAATAATCTATAAAGTGGTTCATCGACACTCATTTGACAAAGGCCCTGTCAATGAACCATTTAGAAAGTTATGTAGTTTTTTATGACTATTAAGCTAACATGATCCCATATCAATTTATGGGTTGATATCAAAAATTTAATGAAAACATTATTGTGATAATCATAATGATGACCAAATGAACATGATGAAATCCAATAACTAAAATATTTGATATTATAAAAACCACCAACCTTAATCAATTATCTATAAATTGATCCCAAGATCATACTAGGCTTGTCCAATTGAAAGTAAATTATCTCATATATGAACACCATTAAATTAATAAAACTAAAATTTAAAACCAATTTCCCAAATTTTAATGACTAATTCCAAACTCAACAGGTGATATAATGATGTCGAAGCAACAATATATGGGGTATAATCCACTCTTGACACACACCTGAGCCTATGGCCTACAAAAGGCCTAAATTATAACACCAATTCAGAGTCCAATTTTATCAAATTTCATAAAAATGATTAATTAAATTAATTTGGAATAATTACTCAATTAAAATAGAAAATTACAACATGAATATATCTTCACGATGTCTCTTCTATGAATGAAACACAAAAGCCCCATAAAGTGGGACATACCACCATGCTCTGGTGGAATTATCTCTCTAAAACCCTAACCAAGAACACCAAATCATAGAAGGATGAGGAAAGAATTATGAGAGTAGAATATCAATATTTCCTCAAATCCATGAAAATAATCACTCTTGAACCACCTTTGATGAAGGGATCATAAAAGGGGAATCAAGATGGAGAAGGAGAAGGGGAGAGGCCATCAAAAATGGCCTCCTTTGAGCCATAATATAAAGAGGAAGTGGTGGGATCATAAAATGATGGTTATTATCCCACTAAAAAATGAGTTAAAACCCTATTGGGTACTCAGAATTCCCTCACCAAGAACTTTGTGACTCCACAAGGTACTTGTTGCTTACCACCAACCCCCCAACGTCTAAGCCAAAGGGGCACCCCCTTTTCTAGTCTCAATGGGTACCTGATGGATTCTATATAGTACCTAGTGGTACCTTTATTAAAATTGTAGTTCACCACTTAGTTCACCCCTACCTTTAAGTAGTCTAATACTAAGTCAAATACCCCATAAAACACATTAATCATGATCCAAACTTCCTTCCTTCAATCCAAAATCAAAAATTAAAATTCTTCCATATACTAGGATGATGAATATCTGACATTCTACCCCATTCACTGAATCTAAAATCCATGGGTTTTTATGAGATTAGTTATAGATATTTTACCTTTGATTTGGTTATAAATAAATACCCTAATAATAATAATAATCCATCAAATCCATTAAAAAGTAATTTCTTGATCAAAAACTGTATATTGATAACTACACAGCCTCCCTACAAGTGTAAAGGGTGATTTAGCACATTTATTAGGAGTTACCCTATGTATATCCTGAATATCGGTGGGTTCAAATCATAATTTTTAGATTACTTATGGTGAGAATCTACAGAATTAAGAACTATGTTTCAGAATATAACAAGGTATTATAGGAAAAAGTAGTTGAAAATGGGTTAGATAAGGATATGTTCATAGAAGAAATGAATATAATGGTTGGTAAATCAAATGAAAATTAGTGGGGGTGTAGGGATCTATTTCATTGCTTCATATTTCCTATTGTTAAATTAATTATCTATTTTCTAGTGCAATCACTCAATATTTTCAAGAAATATCTTGATATACTTTTTATATTTTTAATACAATTACTAGTCACTATAAGTTTCCATGGGTTGACTATACCATTAGGATTAAGTTATTTATGGTCTATGATTTGTGTGTGACTTATCCTCTTAGGACAATCATCATTTTGATAACTAATTCCTTAATTCATGTTCACTGGTTGGACTTCCACTTTCACTCTATCAAAAATCCCCCTAAGACCATCTGTTATGTGACCAAGTAAATAAAGAGTTAAGAGTAAAAGAAGATAAATAGGTACAATTAGATTCATTCAATAATTTGTTAATAATCCCTAACTACACATTTCTCAAACTCCATGAGGTGTTTATCTACTAATGCTCATGATAATATAATCAAAATAATAGAATAATAAAATTATTCTCTAATGGTTCCCATTCAGAAATATTCCTATAATTACCTCATGTTACAACCTCTAGGTTGTCATGTTGGATTTTTTTTTCAATTGGGAGTTGATTAAAAGCTCATGTGAAGAATCTTAAAGTGTTTAGAGATGGAATTTTATGGATTCTATAAATAACATGATCAGTTCATGACTACAATCATCATGCCACAACTAGAGTCGGAGTTATAAAATGAAAAAGTCTTTTTTCCTAGGACCATTATTAATAATTCATAAAATTTTTACTCAATGCATTATCATACTATAAGAAAAAGGATAGATCATGTTGTGAGAACATGTGCCACACCGTGAATGAAGATGAAACTTAAAAAATAGTAAATTATTATATTATAAGAGTCATATAAGAATTTTTTAAGCTTCATTGGTCTATTTTAGAATATTTATATAAGTTGATAAATCATGTGTCATATTTTGACCTAATGATGGAAAAATTGGCTAAGTATTGTAGAGAACTACAATACATAAGATTTATTAGGGAATACATTTAAGAATTAATTTGTTGAGACATAATAAATCTTACTAAAAAAATTTTTTGTTCTTTTTCATGAACATCATGACATAGTTATCAAATTTAAATGGACTTTGTGAGAATTTAAATGGTTCTATAGTTTCGTGTTACACACCATGACATAGATGTCATGCAGCAAAGAAGACTCAAGTATATATCAGTGATTCTAGATATGTGGTTCTCATTCAAGGGAAGAAATGCCTCACTACAATTGGTTAAATCAAAAAAATATTATTTGAGGACTTTTTTGCATCTACATACCATAAAAAACCTACATGGTAGTGATTTTAGTGCCTCGGTTTGTAGGCTACTGGAATTAGAGTACATACCATGAAAAAAACCCTCACATCATGATGTATCTGAGGGTTAAAGAAAGTAGAAGTATCATACCATGATATTTGGAGAATTAAAAAGGAAATATTGATCTAAATAAAGTGGATCTAGTGGTTGAACTAGGTACATGTTCTTATTGTGAAGGTTTCATCATGAATGTTATATATATAACAAATTCCAAAAGATCAAAATCGTTTTGGGTTTTGTGTAAATTCAGGATACTTGTTTGAGTATAGGTAAATTTATTAGATAGATTTGAGAATCCATTAAGTGTGTTACAGGTGGAAAGTTAATTGAATATGTTTTTAGATAAATGGGTCCCTAATTTAAAGGAGAGTCGATATAATGGAAAAAGTATAAAAAATAAAAATAATCTAGAGAAATAAAGAGTAGAGAAAAACACTGAAAATATAAAGAAGTAATGAGAGAGAATACTATTATTGAAAGAATTCCATTGAATATGTAGACCTGAAGAAGGAATAGTAGCTCAATGAAAACACCTTCATTGTAATGTTGATTTACTTTTATTAAGAGTCATTATAAGCAATCAACATATCACATCTATAATTTATTCATTATCTCATAGTAGTCCACAAAGAGATAAGAAGAGGGGGTTACCCTATATTAGTAGTGTGCCTTAATGAAGCAATTTAAATGTCTACAATGTATACTTTTATCCCTTGTTATGTCAACACACTATTAGTGTATTCTCCTTGGATGGTCCCTTTATAGTAAACTAAGTAAAATTTCTGTGTCCCTGCTTTTATTTTTTCATATTAAAATAATATGCGTGCTTGAATATTGATATATTTTTATTGTTATTTATCAAATGATAACAAGATCCAGTGGGAAATGAAGAATAAGTAAATACCCTAATCCCCCCAACCTATTAGGGTTCACTAGGCCAATGGGTGAAAAAATTGGGATTATATCCACTAGGTTATTTCATGGAGAATATATCACTAAGAAGATAATTGATATGGGGATATTGGTTAATTAAAATGGTGTACCATTATTTAATTGATATCATTTATAGATATGGAAAAATCAAATGAGATATCACTTGATATCTCTTAGAATTGATGTCTTCACTGAAGAAATTCAAAAAATAAAAGTTAGTGATATTATAGGATTTTTAAAGATGGAAATTGATAAAAAAAACTATTTGATGATAATTAAAAGGTAAAAAATACTCCATATATATCCTGGTCAATCCAAATCTATATGAAATTAATGTACTACACATTAGAAAAAGTTAAATGGGACAAACTGGATTATATTTATATAGGGGATTAAAAGGTCAAGGATACTAAATTAAAAGTGTTGCATGAAAAGTTAAATGATTTGAAGATGATATAAAAATGGTAATATTGATGTATTATTAAATTATACCATTCATTTTTATGGATAAATCTATGGAATTAATGATTAGATAAAATATTTTCATATTATAAAAAATATTCTCATATATTTTATTCCCTTATAAAATTCCATGTTATCAACTCTAGAATAAAAATATCTCACAAATGTGACTCTTGATGATATTTCTAGTAAGTGTGTGTCTTATGAGATTCATATAAAACATGAAAGTACATTTGTTCCATTGTAAAAATAGATCACTTTCAAATCCATAGAAAACTCAAGGAACATAAAGTTGGAAGAAAAGATAAAGATATCAAAAATGAATATATTTCACTTATAGAAGGAACATTCAATTGAGGAAAATAAAGGTATGAAGGTAATATTCCATTAAAATTATTTAATTATGTAAAGGTTGTATATATTGGAGAAATATTACCAAGGAAGGCATACAATAGAGCTGAAGATAATGTGTCATCAACATGGAAAAGAAGGTTTCCAATGAGACAAAACTTTAATTCTAGAAGTTTAATTGGAAATAGGTTCCAATAGAAAATCGGTTGAGTAAAGAACATAAAGATGATGAAATTTTTATTAAATATGATTAAATTGGGTTCATTTTAGATTTTTAAGATGTTATAATTGCGATGATCAAAGGAAACAAGTTAAAAGAAGAAAAATAAGATCAACCTAAAGGATTTTTTAACATAAATGTCAAAATCAAAGGTTATATTAATTAATTAGACATTAAACACAATAAAAAATGAAATATATATTATTCACTAAAGGAATAAATAGTATATATTGACCAATATGAAGCTAAAATTACTCAGTTGGAAAAGGTGGAGGAAGAACTTAGTTTTTCTCAAGATATGTCCAAATAAGTGATTAATTTCAAGGAAAACATTGAATAGGAATGATAAAATGATTTATAGTCTTGATAAATAGTTGTATGAAAGAATAAATAGGGTTTAATCTCTTAAATAATATATCGTGTCTTTAAAAAGGAATCTCAAAGTAGAAACTAAAATGGAAGATGATAATAAAAATCAATAATCCAGTAAGTTCTCTAAAAATGAGTTGATAGAAAGAGAAGTAAGAGGTATGAGGATTATTGAGAAGATCATAAATGAATATATTCCTAGGAATAAGGGTAGGAGTGGGATCATATGTGAATATGGGACATCCAATGCTGGTGGAGTTACTGTATTGACTAAAGGAAATCAGAAAATTAACAAATGATCTCAGCCATAAAGGGAGCCTCAATACTAAAGAAACAACACAAAAGAATGAAATATATAGAAAAATGTTATATAAATATATTTACTTTGATAAAATTATAATTATGTAATTTATTAGGACATATAATGAGCTAGTTTATGGAATCAGAAAGCTATTTGAGAGGTGAAGTTCTCAAGAGTTGGTAATGAAGGATAAGAACACGTACCATATCCCAAAGACAAAAATATTTTTATGGTTATTATTATAAATGCTCTAATTTTCATCATAATGTGACAAATTTTAGGTAATAGAGAATTAAAATGTACTCCAATGGGATACAAAGTAGAAAGTTAGTTGTACGACCCTATGATACTCCTTTGAAAAAAAAACTTTCATCCAATAGAGAAAGAGGAGTAGATATCATAGATTATAAATAATAAAATTAGTATATACTGCCTTGTAAATAAACTCAATTGACTATATCATATAATTAAAAGAGGAAGAATTAAAAGGTTGTACTCGTGGACATTTCTTTATAAGTAACCAAAAACATCATCACTTATATTATTCACAGCAGGCATTCATCCCACTTGAGAAAAAATGTAAATCATTTAAAGAATATGAAGATTTGTTTTTGATGGATATGTTAGATTCGATAATGATGGAGTATAAAAAATCAAGATAAATTTAAATATGAGGCTATCTTGATATAAAATAAAGAATATAAAAGTTATTTATGTGGATAGAAAGTGATATAATCATCTCAGTTTGAGTCAAATTTATGACTCTTGACTACAAGTCATATTCCACCCGAAGGGTTTCTCTATCAAAGTAATAACTAGAGACTCTCAATTGAAGTGATGTATAATGAATGGAAATCTATATAGTGTAGATTTCAACAAAAATAACACTTTTTTCCTTACATTAGAGGAAGAAAATAGCCTTTGTCATCAGAGGATCAGATATATTAATCAATAAATTATAGAGAATATGTCTAAAATTTAAGCTACAAATGACCATAAAAATATGAAATGAGATCAATTGAAGACGTATGATGCCTGTATTAATGGGAAATTGGTGATAAATCTTTATTGATCGAAAACGAATATAGCCTTAAATATTATTCATATAATCCACACTTATGTTTGTGTACCCATGAAGGTTCCATAAACATACTATGAGAAACACTTCATTCTATTTGTTGATAATTTTAGTATAATGGGTTGTGTCATGTTTATCCTGGATAATAAAAAGTTGGTTGAGTGCATTAAGTAATTTTAGAGGAGATCTAAGAACAAAACTATAAGAATGATCAAGATTATCTAATCTAACAAAGGGACTAAGAAAACCTCTCACGAGGAGTAAATTTACTTATATAACCATGAGATTAAGAATAAAGTTACATAACTATGAACACTACAAAAAAATAGCGTGTTGGAAAGGAAAACTGAATAGTAAACAACATGGAAAAAAAATTTATCAGCGAAATTGGAATCTCTCATAACTATTGAAAGGAAGTTATTCAAGTAGCAGCGTACACAAAAAATTCATTATTTATTGAACCCTAGAGAGAAAATAAATTTTGAATAGAATAGATCTAGAACTAAAGAACTTTAGAGTGTCTGAAAACTTGTGTTACATTCATAAAAAGTAAGGTAATCAAGTAAGATATGGAGGTACAGTGAATGAAGGGATATATTTATGATTATCTTTCAAGAGAAAATCCTATAAGTGTCACAAAAAAATGTTTGAAAAAGATTATAGAGAGTAATAAAATTAAAATACTTGAATAAAAATCTATAAAGAAATTTTTAATTCCATAACTAAGTGTGGTTAGTGATAGAGAATAATAAATGAATCTGAATCAAGGCATTGATCACAATACAACATGTGAGTAGTATTCAAAGGAGGAATCAGTGGATTAAGAAAATAATGAAATGAGTTAACCAAGGAATCCATTGGGAAGAATATGAGTTGGGGTAAATGATTCAAATACCACTGGTGATATAAATTTACATATAAAAACTCAGAGGATGTAAACTATAGACCACACTAATCTACTTTCTCCTAAAGAACCAAACTCATTTGAATAAGTGATAAAATATTATTCTTGGGACAATGACATGAATTAATAATTATATAAAATTGAGAAAAATCATAATTGATAGTTTGTGAGTTGATTGATGGATCAAAATTTCATAGAAAAAAATGGGTATTCAAAAATAAACATGATGATCATGGAAGGTTGTTCCAAAACAATGAAATATTGGTGTGAAAGTGTTATTCACAAGTGTAAGGAGTTGATGTGGAAGAAACCTTTATACCCATAGAAATACATGAGTTGATAAGACACTTTATTATTGTGGTTGTCTAGAGAAAATTAAAAATCTACCAAATAGATGACAAGACAATGTTTTAAATATGATTATAAAATAATAAGTCTACATTGAATGACCAATGGTTTTATAATTGGCGATGATGAGTCAAATGTGTATAGGTTGAAAAAGGCACTATATGGATTGAACCAGGAACTATGGGCCTGTTATGCTTGACTATTCACATTCTTGAAGAAACTGGAATTAATAAATGGTGTATTTTACCAAAATAATTATATAAAATTAACAAAATTAGTGTAGTTCATTATGCTTATATATTTTTATAAAATAAAACTTGGTGGAAGAAATTATAGCTTATTATGGAAGTTTTCATGATGGATTCATGCCAAATTTGAAATTTCTATGATTAGGGTGATCACATTTTACCTTGGGATGAAATTCAATCAAAAAGGTCAATGTACATTTTTTATTAGGATAAATATTCAATGGAGAATATGAATAAGTGTTAGATGAAAAATAGAAATCCAATATCAACAAAGATTATAGTTAGAACCAAGATTGGTTAACATGACGAAGGAAAATTAGTTGATTGCACATTTTATCATTGGATGATTGGTAGCTTGTTATATCAAACAATAAAAATTCCATATATATTCTTCACAACATGTTTAGTTTCCCGTTATTTAAAATTTACTCAAGGAGGAGAATCTCTTAGTTATAAAGAAGATCATGAGGTACATTCAAGGTACGCTTGATTATGATTTAGTGTATTTTTTAGGTAATGAAAAGTAATTATATTCCTACTCATATTTTAATTGGGCTAGAGATATTATGGATAGATAATCCAAAAGTGGAGGAGCCTTTTTTATTTGGGAGAAAGTGAGATATTGGATCAATAAAAATAACATAATAATTTACCTCAGTACAGCTGATGTACATTTTATTTCATTAATAAAGGTTCTACACTACTGGAATAGATGAAATGTCAATGGGAAGATCTTGATGAGGAGGTTAAGTTTTCCATGGTTGTCAATTGTAAAAAACAAACTGTGATAGGGATGAATAATAATTCAGTATAGCATTATCAAAAAACATATCAAGATCTGGTATCACTTTATTAAATAGAAGCTTGAGTAAGTAATTATCAAACTGGATCATTTGGGTACAAATAAATAATTGGTGTATTTCTTTAAAAACCCCTTGGCCACATAATAATTTAAAAATCAATGGATAAACCTTAGTGCTTAACCACATCCTTCGACTTAAGGGGGATTGAAATTTAACCTCTCACTATTATATATAATGTAATACTTGTAAATTATTTCTACTAAGGCAAATATATCATTTATTTATTATAAAATATATATGAGATACAATCTAGGGGGAGTTGGTGATAGTGAAATAATATATTTTGGAATTATAAATAGAAATGTAGAAATGGGAATGTTCTTTTGTTTCCTATAAATATATTTGACTCATGAAGGATTCAAGATTTTTCTTATGAATCTTTTCTTGGTATAATCAACTAAAAACTCCTTAAATATATCTATAATAGGATAACCTTTGAATTTTATTGTCAAAGGGTGTAAATATTGAAGATATTGGAAGTGTTTGAATGAGAAAATGAAGATACGGGATCTTGGTTAGAGTAAGTTAATATATAGAAATGGGAAATTAGAATTGAAAACAAAATCCAAAGGGGGTCAATTTTGTAAACTTTAGTATTTCATATAATTTTTTTTCAATTATCATTTGATTGGATTCTCATGTTAATAAACTTTAATTATATATATATGAATGGTTATAGATTTTAAAAATAGCATGATTACTGCATGAATATAAGATTTCCTTCATTACTAGAGTTGAATTTGGAAAATGAAAAAACATTTTTATATAAATTTTATTGATATTTAATATTAATTTTACTCAGGATCATAAGATTTTTTAAAATCTATTAAAATTAAAATATCATTCCATAAGCTCATTTCTGAAGCCACGAATTAAGATAAACTTTAAAAAATGGAAAATTAATTTTTTATAAGAGTCCTGGAAGATTTTTTTAACAGTTATTTGTATGTTTTGGAAGAGATATATTTGACATGATATCATGTGCTTCATCACTACCTAATGAAGGAAAAGTTTGATAAATATTATAGAGAACCGTAATACATAAGATTTAATATGGAAGAAATATATAAAGTTTTCAGTTGAAAGATAATATACTTTACTTTTAATGTTTTTGGTGGTTTATAGTACACACTATGACATATTTTTCATGTCGATAATGATTTTTGTACAATATAAATGGTTTTGGTGTTCCATGTTACACATCACGACACAAACATTGCACTGCAAATAATTCTGAAATATATATCAATGATTTTGGAGATATGGTGAAGAAATGTTTCACCGAGATAGGCTCAATTGAAAAAAATAAGATTTTATGACTTTCACCATGTCTTCCAAATGTGAAAAATATAAAATTAAATGATTTTTAAGCCTTTGGATGTTAAGGAATAGAATAGGAGTATGCATCACAAATCATAACCTTGCATCATGAAAGTTCTGAGATTTAGAGAAAGTATAAGTACCACACCATGATATTTCGTGAATTGAAAAGGATATATTTGGTAAAATAAAGTGGATCTCGTGGATGAATTGGTTACACACCATTATAAATGAGGTATCATAATTAATGATATATATATATGAAAAATTATAGGATATCAAATTCATTCGGGATTCTGTAAAAAATCAAGAGACTTGTAATACTTAGTGGGAAGTTATTAGATGGTTTTGAAGATCCATTAAGTAGATGAAAGGTGGAAAATTAATGGCATGAATTTTTGGATAATTGTTTCCCTAATATAAATACAATAAACATGTGTTAAATGGTATGAAAAGTATCAAACATCAATAGAATCCAGAATTAGAGAAGAATGGTGAAAATATAGAGAAGCGGTGAGAGAGAAGACTACTGTCAGAATAATCTCACTGAAGAACTATACTTAAATAATTAATAGTAGCTCAAAAATAACACCATCATTAGACTGGTGTTTTAATTTTATTAGGAATAATTTTAAGTGATCATAATAGAACATATCTATTGTATTTTTTATTTCAGAGAAGCGCGTGAAGAGTTAAGAAGAAGAAGTTCCCCTAGATCAACAATGTGCCTTTTCAAAATATTTTTAACATTTATAGTGCATAGTGTCAACCCTCGGTACATCGACACACTATTGGTAAATTCTATTTGGACTATCCCTTTATGGAGAAACATGTAAAATATGTGGGTCTTCACTTTTATTTATTCATCCCTATGTCATATGTGTCCTTAAATATTAATAGGTTTATATTGTTCATTCCCATGTGGGGAAAATATACAGTGAGAAATAAAGAATAATTGAACATCCTATTTCAACCCCCCCCCCCCCCACACACATGAACACACTCTTAGGGTGTATTTATCCTATAGTAGTAACACCTCTTCCTATAGAAAATCATCTAGAGTGATGAACTTCAAACCAATAACCTTATTCTTAGGATTTACCCTTTGTACTTCCTCTCACTTTCTATGATCAATCCACATGGGTAGTGAGTTATTTAGATTATCAAATAGGGAACAACAACTTTTATTTCCCTTGGTTAAGATATAATACATTTCCCATGTGGATAAACTTATCTCTCCCATGAACAAGTTTCTATCTATTCATCTTGTTATTGTATTTTCTGATTTGGTTAGACAATTTTTCATGGGGATTCCCTTGGTCCCCATATATTATGCATGTGATCTATATGAAAACTCCCTTGATCAATGGCTCCCAATTCTTGGTTTAACATCCTTGCTTCCTCATTAATCATTTATAAATTTCTTTTATTGTTTTGATACAACATGATCACTTTTGAAACACATTTTGATTTTGAACATGTTTGACAATATCTTTTCTAAAATTTAGAGCCCAAAGAATCTTTTAGAAATAAAGGATCTTGTGTTTAAACCTAGAATTATGTTGTATCATCAATATAACCTATATTTAATACCCTCTATGTTATATTGGAGTTCAGGTAGATCAAGTATTATGGCTTGATAATACAACTGAAACTCAGACACATCCTCAAGGTGTGTCATGGGTCACATTGATGTGAACGTTCCCTTGGCATGGGATGCGGTACATGTTTGTAATACAATATAGCCTCAATTGTGCGAATTTTCATATTCCTATTAGGAAGAGTGTTATAATTATAATTAGGTTTCTTCAATATCATAATTATTTTTGTCCTATTATGCTATAAGGGGTCTTAAATAGATCCTACATTGGAGTTTTTGATATAATATTGGTAGTAATAGATTCTCAAGAGTTTCCCCCACACTATGTTGTGACTATAGTTATCCTAGAAATTTAACATGGTACTTATGAACAAGTGAATGTGTTATTGAAATGATAAAGGTAGGATTTCATTGGATTTCCAATATACTCTCAAGATCTTAAAAGGGGATTTACTAACCCTGGATTACACTCAAGCTCATGTCTTCCACATTACATTGGCGTTGATTGAAGATCAAGGATGGATACATTTCTATGTTAGCTCTTTAATGAATTATAAGTGTAGGATATTGAATCCATTGGTAAGGGGATGTAATGTTAACTGTCTTGATATAGTTTACATTATCAACCAATATAATATTAACCCCAAAATGTAAATCTTATGTAGCCTATTTCTTATTCTTTTCTTTCATATGTCGTAGACTCCCTTATATAAAAAAAATATCCTAACATAGGTGATTCATCTTCAAACATATCAAAATTCATATTATAGCTTGAATAAATGAAAATATATACACTAATTCTTCATTTTCAAATCTCGTTCCCAAAACTACTAGATTTCAATAAAGTAACATAAAGTAACAAAAATTATATAAAAACACAAAAACACTCAATTAAAATAACAAAAAAGTAATGACATATTTTTACAACGCACATTCCCCCGTGCATAAATGATTACTTTTCCCCAAGTAATTTATCTCAACATGTTTTATAAATATCCCAAATCATCTCATATTTTATTCTTAGGTTGTTAAAGTTTAAATGAATAAACTTAAGTGGAACTATGAATTAAACATATAATAACATCAATGATCCCTATCCTTTATGTACCTCATCCACTATTTGGTTTCTCACTTCATTGATATAACTTAAATGAAAAACTTATAAGGAAATTTCCCCATCTTCATTTGGGTTCAATATACCCCTCACAAACCATTTCTTTTAAAAACTAGGCATACACACTATTTTTTATATTTTTTAGTCATGGATTGTGATTTTCACTTATTATTTGAGTGTGTCTATTTTGGAACTAACCCATCTCTTATAACAGGAATACCCAAAGGTTGTTTGTGATAAAAAAGGCATGGAAGAAAGATAAGGGAAATCATCTCACATAATTCCATTTCACTCTTATTTAAATCCTATAACATACACACTATGTCTAAGCATCCAAGAAATGTCAAGTGGGATACTAATTGAAAATTTTACACTAGATAAAAACTATTATCTGATTTTATTTTAATTTTAATACTTGAAATGTTATTCCTTAGAGAAGAAAATTCACCCAAATTCAAGTTCAAACGACTAGTGTATACATGTCATATTATGATCCTCTTAAAATATTTCATTTTAAAATTCACTAATCAAGTTAAAAATGAAAAAAATACACTTTTATAAGTGATATTTCTCCTAGATAACTAATGGATAAAATACTAAAGTGTTTCTCCAATAGTTTATAAAAAGAACTTGTTTTTTACCAAAACACAATATATAAAAATTTAATAGATTTCAATTATGACATAAAAATCATCTCAAATTAAAGAGAATGGGTAAGTAAAATATTCACATTCCTAGATTTCTCTCATATTATAGTGTGTTACTTTATTTTCAAATCAATATAAATTATTATATATATCCTAAAAATTCAATAAACACAGTCAGTGGTTGAATTGATGCCAATTCAAAATTAAAAAAACAAGGAAATGTGAATCTAGGGCTGCCTCCCAAGAGAGCTTAGATTATAGTCATAATATTAACTCTTTGTCCCTTAATCTTTAATTTGTAAGGGTGTGGATTTATCCACCTTCCCTACTTCTAAGTACAACTTCAGTCTCTATCCATTCATAGTGAATGTCACTCCATTATCTCTATCATCCTTTATAGCTCATTTTGGGTTCAATTCAAGTAATTAAAATATTCCAGACCACATGGACTTAGGATTCTATAAAAATAGCTTCATAATTTAACTAAATAAAAGGAAAAATTGTTCTTCCTTAAAATTATTCCTACTTATTAACCTATCATTAAAAAAATAGACTTCCCTTTCATAATTTTTGAATTTTAATAATATTATCTATTAATTTCTCCCATTTCAACCAAATCAAACATAATTTTATCAATAACTCCCATGTAATCTATGTTTACAAACTTCAAATCCCAAAATTCCTTTGGTTAAACTTCTATTGTTAAATAACATGCCTTCCCAAAATAATTCTATAATGAGGCATACCAATAAGTTTTTTTTATACAGTAATATATTCTGAAAATCATCCTCTAAGTAATATGTCCAATATTTCCTTAAGTTTCTTACCATCTTCCCTAAAATTACCATTAGAAATTTGTTTTCCATTAAATATATCCCAATAGTTTTAGGGTGATAATATATTATGGTATTTTTATACATCCATATTTCTCCATCAATACTCTAAATGGATAATTTTAAAAGTACACACCATTGTCACTTATAAAGTCCCATGGAACTCCATATCTATAGAAAAAAATCCCTTATAAACTTCACTTCATATTATCCTAATTTTTTTTATGTGAATGTATTTAGACCATTTTAATACATAATAAACTGCCACCAATATATACTATCTCCCATGAGATTTCAGAAATCATTCCATATGGTGAAGCCCCCATATATGAAGTATTTTATCATCAATAATTATCAATTAAGGTATCTCTTTACCACTTATCAAATTTCTTACTCTCTAATAAATATAAAAAAAATATTAACAACCTCATTCCTAAAAAAATAGTTGTCTAATAAAATCAACTTTGAAGCACCTTAGAAGATATTTTCAAATTTCCATAATGTCCACCACAAGATATTGAGTGGAATTGATTAAGAATAAGCAACACCTCTTTCTCTAGAACATATCATTAAAGAATCTCATATAACAATTTCATTTAATAATATGGATCCTCCCATAATTAGTACTTCAAATCTACCGCAATCCACTTTTCCTCATTTTATGTCATACCAAAATATTTTTCCAAATCACTAAGTAATTTGAAAATTTATAATACCTTTTAATCCCAATGGTTGTTATAGAAAATAATTTTTCATTAGAAAATTCACCCCTAATATAATGGGTGTGATCTTATTTTATGTAATCCATCCTAGATAAGTGGTTAGCTACTTCATTATCAACTCTGTAATGACCCAAAAAATCATTAATTAAAATTCCTCTTGGTCTATTTAAATGTCTTCTTATGGTTATGTAAAACTTATACACTTATTTGGTTTTAGGTTTGGGATTTTAAAATACTGTTAATAATTTTGAACGTAGCTAATATAGTTATTGAATAGTGACCACATAATTAGTATAAATATATGGCTTTAACAAATCTAATTTACTCAGACAAAGGAAGTGATGGCCCCATCCAGTAGATTTTCCCTAAATGAAGCCAATTTATCGAAGCTTGAAAAGGAGGTGGAATCATTGGGCTCCGCTCTTGACCAAGACCAAGATGAGATTCAACACATTAAGCTTGAACGAAACTACCTACGTGAGAAGTGGAAGTAGATAGAGATTACCACTCGAACGATGTTATGCGAGCCACCCCAAGAGTCTGTCACCATCGCGCACCTTACCCTTCGGTCTAATGCGGGTGTTATAAGGGGTTATGTAACAAGACCTTAGCAGTATGAATATGTTCATTATTTTTGTATATAATAATGAATATACATTCATTTTATTATTATTAATTTGTAAATAGTTTTTCTAGTGAAAATAGTTTTTTTAGTTAATATTCAATTAAGAAATATATTTTGATGAATTAAGGGATTTTTTAATTAAATAATATTTTAATAAAAAATTGTTATTATTATTATATTAATTTTTATTAAATATAAATGTTCTTCTAATTTTAATAATGCAATTGTAGTTTTTATTAATGTTTAAAAGCTGTTTTTGTCAAAACCCATGAATTTTCGATAATTATCAATTTTTATTTTAAAAGTTAAAATATACACATTTAGAAAATTATTTAGATAAAATGAATATTATTTTAGTAATAATTATCTCAAAATTATCCAACGGTGAATTTTTCATAATTTTTTGAGACAGTCAAATTTTTGGTTAAAAATTATATACCATTTAAATATATAATGTGTTTTATGACATCATAGTGACCCAATTGCGATGTAATAAAGTACTATAAATGATATTTTAGGACAATATTTGTTATAACCTAAGAATAATGCGATTTTATATTTGTTTTATTAATTTTATGATGCCTTAGTGGACCCTCCATGACTTATAAAACTTTTTATCTTTTTAAATTGTTTTCCTTGAGAGTGTGACTCAACTCCACATAAGCAACCCTATTATTTTAACATGTTTTTCCATTGGCCTTATAAAATAATTTTTTCCACTCCCCTTTAGAAAAAACCTTTGGCAAAAACCATGGGATGGTTTGTGGTTTTGATTAGTTTAATGTGACGTGTCCCAAACCTAAATAATAAAGAATTCATTCTCCTTTCCTATAAAAACCCACCCAAGCTCCTATTTACTCTTCAATCAAAGCCCTTGGAGTTCATCCAACCTATTTCAACATCTATCTAGAATCCTCCCAAGGTTCCCCAAGATCTAAATAAGCCTCTCTCAATCCCCTCCCAAGCCTTTGGGATCACACTTCCAAGTAAGGGATTCCTACCTTTCTCTTTTTATCCAAGTTTTTTATTATTTTTATACCCTTTTATTTTCAATTATAAATGTTGGGGTATGATTTTGAACCTACCACATGCTTCCCTCTTTATTTTTTAATTATTAGAGACCCCTTTATCTCTCATTAAATGCCTCCCATGTACACTCGTTACCATGCCAAAATTTAGTAAGGAATTTATCTCTCCTCATTTACATTTAGGTAATTATTCTGTATCATGAATATAAATTCCATTACAACTGTTGGTACATGTATCTATATGACCCTCTTGCTGTCTATTTCTGTAAATATGATGAGGTGCACCTTTTTCTCTCATCAACCATTTTTATTAGTTCTTATGTCTCACTATTATACTTCCGAAATTGCACCACGATTTTCCAATCCAAAGTCATTGTGTAGTGAATACCGTGACCATTTCTCTATCAAAGGTATTCACCTTTATGAACATTTAATTATTGTTTAAATAGTTTTATGTATTATTTCCACACTCTTTTATCATGTAATGAATTATGATGTTCAATGAATCCATGTTTTATGATCTATGTGGCACACTTATGTATGAAATGAAATGATTAAGAAGGGTGTTCCCTGATAGCGCTCCAATGCATTAGGTAAAGTATAGTATAATGATAAATCATGTTCAATGAGTGTTTACTAGTTATAATTAAAGTGAAATGAGGATTTACTCGTGCTTCATGTGCAATGAGGGTTTATTCATTCTCCATGTGCAATGAGCATTGGCTCATGCTAATTCCATGTTAAGTGTTGTTGCCACATTTCCATGTTATGATTATCATGATTTATCTTGACTTTATGTTCATATTTCTCTTGTGCTCCATTGATATTAATATTTACTAACATGTTTTGTATTCCTCATGTTATTCCATGTTTATTCACTTACTAGGATTTATATCTCACCCTTTTCTAATGCATGTCCTCATGTTATCTCATGCAATGCTAAGCACGAGGGAATATAGTTGTCATGTAAAGGAAATTTTCAATAAAGATATTGTGTTTTTTATGTTCTAAGTTGTTATATAATGTTTATAATCCCCAAAGACACTATATCTCTCAATCTTACATGTTGTATCAAGTAAATTTTTTGTAATAAATCAGGTTTAAGTGTGTAATAAAAAGCTGGGTTGTCATAAACTCTCCTTTTGTATTTAATACCCAGATCAAATTATTACAGAAGAAATACCCATATAACTATATTGGTCTTATCTTCCTTCTTTAGCACTAGATATATCAATGTTTAGTGTCCTGTATATATAGTTATCTTTCTTTTAATGAGATATGGTCTAAATTTATCCATGGAATACAAAACTACCAACATTTACGTCTCTATTATTGTATAATTGAAATTTTATATATTTAATAACTTACTTTTATAGTATTTTACATGTTTTTTACTTTCTATTTTATATCCCACCACATCCCTCACAAAAAAGTCATAAATATCATTGATGATTTCAAATGGTAATATATAGCCAAGTGTTGTATTAATAAGCGATATAACTAAATCCTTCATTAAAATTTTCAAGGACTCAAGACAATTTTTTTCAATATTGAACATAAAATCCTTAACTAGTAATTAACACAATAGTATATAAATTTTGGAGAAAAACTTAATAATCCTTCTATAAAATCCCGAATGTTCAAGGAAACTCCTCACTCCCTTAAATGATTTTGGTGGTGGCTGTGATGAAATTGACATTATTTTTTCCCTCTCCACCTCAATAACATCCTTGGATATTTTGTGCAATAATAAAATTACTTATTTAAAAATAAATATGATTTCTTCAAAATTGATTACAAAGTTGGTTTCATCACATCTAGTTTGTACCCTTAACAGATTGTTTATACAATCTTCAAATGTCATCCCAAAAATTGGGAAATAATCTATGAGCACATACATGATTTTTTCTACCATATATGAGAAAATGGCCATCATACAACACTGAAATATGGTAGGATCCACAAATAGAAAAAATGGTACTATGTTATAGGAAAATATGATATAAGGGCATATGAAATTTTCTTATCCTCATAATTAGGATAAACTAGTACATGGTTATACCCTAAATAAGAATCCAAAAAGAAATAATGAAAAAGTATTGTAATCCTTTTAATAATCTAACCAATTAATTTCATAGGGAAATGATATTTTCTTGTGGACTTATTGAGTTTTCTACATTATATATAGATTTTACATTTATTTACTGCTTTTTTTTTAATTTTCTCATTCCTTTAATTTGTATTCATAGTCAAGCAACCCTTCTTTGGTACTAAATGAATAGAGTTTACCCTAGAACTGTCATATATGGGATAAATTAATGTTCCATCAAGTAATTTGATTACTTCAACCTTTAACACTACCTTCATATTTAGTTTTAGAAGTCTTTAATATTAAATTGTTTTCTTAAATTTCTCTTACATGAGAATTTTTTGTATAAATATTTTTGATATAATCCCCTTGATGAATGATACAGTCCATGAAATATCTTTCTTATGCTATCTTAACACTTTAATATACTTTTATTCTTATTGATAGTCTAATTAAGCTTAGACAATAACATAAAATGTCAATTTATCAACTATATATGCCTACATAAAATTCATCGGAAATTCCTTCAACTGAAAACTTGTTGGTTGTTGTATAGATGGGTTAAAAATCAATATTTCGTCAATTAGTTCTTATTGAAACGTCCCAAATGAATTTTTATGGAATTTTCCTAAATTAATTACCTTATATTCTACATAATATATGTTGTGGTCACCACCATTATTAGTCAATTCATTCAAATCATCATACTCAAAATGAGTTTAAATATAAAATGAAGTTTTCACCTCCTTATCAATTACATCTATAAAAAATAGTCATCCAATCCAAAAGGATTTTTTACAGAATAAAACACATTGGGAATCTCATTATTATCTCCCACTTGACAACATAATTTCCCTTAGGGTACATCAATCAAGGAACCTCCAATGTATTGGAATAGTCATCCCAATATGATTAATAAGTTTTTATCACTTTCTCTGTATAAAACCAAGAAATCAACTGGAAAGATAAGTTTTTCGACTCTAACTAGTAAATATTTTATCACTATCTATGGATATATAAGTGATCTATCAACTAATTATGATGCCACAATTGTGGAATTAATCTCTCTAATTCTAAGTTCATTATATATTTTCATGGGAATCAAATTAATACTTGCTCCCATATCCACTAAGCAAGTAAATGTTCCTTTATCATCAAAATCACTAGCATGTTTCTCTTATGGGAAGTCTTATTTCTTACCATGTTTAACATCCACTTCAATTTGTTATGGTTAATCTTAATCTTTTCCCTTAAAAAAGTTTCCACCATTAATTATAATATCCATACATCCCACTCTAGGATGTGTTTTAGTGGTGGTTTAAGATTTTTATTTATCTCCCAGTGTTTTTTTGGAAATTTTCACAAATTTCATTTCTAATTTTTTTTATCTTAGTCTAGTTTCATTATATTACCTATTTAATCATTGATAATTTTTTATTTTTTCTTAGAAAAATTTCATTCATCTTTAATTAATGCCCTTCGATCTCTCAAATTTATTCCAAAATGTTTTTTATTCCAAATATGTTTTCTTTGATGTTGAGACTTGGTTTACATGAGCTCATTAATAATTCCTAGATTGGTATATATAATATTTATTCCCCTGAAATTTAGTTTATCCTCCTTTGTTGAATTTTCCTTTCTCTTTCCAAGATATATTTGGGTTATTCTTCAATTTGTGGTTGTATATATTAGAAAATTGATCATTTATTATGGGTTGTATCCTATAATTTTCCATGTAGCATGCTTCCTCCACCTAAGTATGTGATGATTATTGGAAAGGTGTATCAATGTCCATAAAATGAAAAGAACTATGGCCAAATATTCTATTGTAACTGTATCATTCTCTTTCTCCTTGGTTCTTGGATATTAGATTTTTTTATTTTTCTTTATGGACCATTAATTTGAACATTCACATCATCCTTCACTATCACCATATTGAAAATTATTTTTCTTCCTCTAATTTTTTTTTTGAGAATTAGAAGGAAGCATATTTTAGATATTTTTGATCTCATCAACTATCTTGTCACTATAATTAATATCTTCTATAGTATTCACTATGATTTTTCCCATATAATTAAGGAATTAATTAATTATTTACATCAAAATAGAATGTTTAAATTGATATCGAGGACATTTTTCATAGTAATCGTTAAACTTAAATCATACCTTATGGAAATCCTTTTGATCTTTACGTACAAATGTGGAGAGTCTAGTCCTAAGATCCATTATTTTATATATAGGGCAAAATATCCTTATAAATTCATTATATATCACCCACCATATATTGAAATAATTAACCTATTATTATAATAGCCATATTCTAGCTTGTCCCATTAAAAATTAGTGAGCATTGTTGGTGGTAATTATTTATCTCATTTTTGTATAAATTTTGCGTCAATGTGATGTAATAAGTGTTTTAATACACCCTAGTAACTTTCAAGTCCCTTATCATTGGGGTTGTATGGTAATTATATATAATCTTCATGTGATACTATAGCTCTTATATCTTCTATTGCCTCCATTAAAGGCTATATTCATTCATTTCATTCGTTTTTCTATATATAATACCATGTAAATTTCTTTCTATTTTATTCATAAGAAGAATTACGCACTCAAAATCCTAGTGTGTGTGTGTACGCACGCAACATCAAAAATCAAACAGTTGTATCTATAATTGAACTAAAGAGTAAAACCAATAACAATTTTGAATCTGTAAGAATGATGTTTCATGTTTATACTCTATTATTTTATTTTCTATATAAATTTATTCATATAATATGGATTATCACTTTTATCTTAGAAAATGGAACAATATATGCTTGATCAAAAACTATATATTGGTAGCTACAATGCCTCCCTACAAGTACACAGGGTGATGTAGCACATTTACTAGGAGTTACACCAAGTCATATCCACATGTAATATAAGTTGAAATCATTATTTTAGTTTACTTATCATGAGCATGTAAAAAATGTATACATGTGTGTTTTAGAACACAACAAGTAATAATTGGAAAAAGATTATCAAAAGAATATTGATAAGGAGATGGGAACTAGAGTAATTGATATAAGGTTTGTGAACAGAATGAGAATCATTTAGGGGTAATAATTGGTTCTTTTTCTTCATATTTCCAATGCTTAAATTCATCAACTCCTTTCTATAATAGTCATTCAATCATTCCAAGAACTCTCACAAAGAATAATTCAGATTCTTAGTATAATTGAAGGTCCCTGTATGTTTTCCTATGATAACTATACCAAAAGGATTAAGTTATTTATAATATGTGAATTTTATGTGCCTTATCCTCTTAAGATACTCTTTTTCTTTATAGAACTAATTCCCTGGTTTAAGTTCATGGTTGGGAATTCCAATTTCACTCTATCCAATTCCCCTAAGATCAAATACTAGGTGATAAATCTATAAAATCATTAATAGTATAAGAAAAAGATATACATAATCAAATTAATTCATGAATTTAGTAAAAATTCATAACTAGACCTCACCCAAATCCCACTATGTGTTTAGAAACACGTGCTCGTTCTAATACGATCAAAATAATTAAACAAGAAAATGATTATCCAATGGATATTATTGTGAAAGTTTCCTCCAATTTCATCCTCCTCTAACCAATCCTCTAGAGTGATGAACTTCAAACCTCTAACTCTAGGCATGGAATTTACCCTTTTTTATTTCCTCTCACTTCCTATGATCATTCCACATGGTTGAAAAAAAAATTGATCATCACATGTGGCACAAAAACTTTTATTTCCATCAGTTAATTTCTACTAACTTTGCCACATTGATCTTCTTCTCTATACCATGGATTGGTTTTTTTATTAGTCTAAAAATCCCTTATTTTAATAATCAAAAATCATGTTTATGTTATTTTTAATAATTTTTTTGTTTTATAGAAGTTAAACCATATTCTAGAAAATAATGGAAATATTCTTAAGCCTTAAATCAATTGTAAATCTCATTCAAAGAGACAATTGACCATAATACTGAAGGATGAAATGTTCACAAAGTACCATATCAATTGCATGAAAATTAGATCAACTGTAGAAGAAATATTAAAAAGGAACCAAGTGACTATACATTATGACTCAAGTGATCGCATGTTTTACCTCAAGAAACCATAGTAGAAATAATTTTCACAAAGTTATGGATTGAGAATAAGGCAAGACAGATTTACTGCATTCCTAAGTTATCAACCATAGTGGCGTTCTCAAAAACTGTTAGACTGATAGCATGAGTAACTTTGAAAATATAAAAACAATTAAAATTGACCGCACATTCAAAGAAAAGAAATCATGATAAATTTAGCCATTCAATAAAGTAAAGATTTCAATGAATTGAATAATTAGTAGACCATAGCTAGTAGTTAAGATTTGATAAATTCTTGGATCAATCGTAAGATCAAGTGATTGATTGTAGGAATAAGTGATTGAACATACGACCTATCAAGAATCCAACCATAAATATTCAGAAGTACTAAAGAAACCATGGGTGCTGATGTGGTAAACTTAAAGTGACAGTACCTAAAAGTAAATATTTTATTTTATTTTAAAATATATTAATTCAACTACTTTTCCTTGAAGAATTCAATTCCTATTAGAAGTATTTATTGAGATCATATTTCATACCTAGTACAAGGATCCCTAATCATTATTTTTCAATGGAAATTTTCAGAAAAATATCATACTTTTATAGAAGATCAGAGATATATAAAAAGGAGATGTGTATTGAGAGCATGTCATATGTAAACATTGATATTTTTCAAAAATGAAAAAGATGATCCAATACTCTATTTTTCAGTGAAAACTTTAATTTTTTCTATTTTTCTCCAATGAAAAATCAAAAAATTGCCTCTTATATTCTCACATGATTTCCAAAGAAAAAAGATGACATTGATAAGATAATATTCATATGTATAAGAATAGAACCACTCTCACTACTGTATCAAATTATTTCACTTCACTTACTCTTTTTTCATAAATTTTTTAGTTATGATTTCTTTGATTATTTAATTTTCAAGAACAATATCATGTACTATACTGTTAAGTATGTTGATACCCTTTCAACATTCCTTTATATTTCCTATCCCAGGAAGAATTACAAAAGAGTTTATGTAGTCTGGACTTCCCTATGAATGATTGTGTATAATGACCTGATCCAGGTTGTGGATCATTTTTCTTGGTCCCGATGTTTAAATTTTGGTCAATGATGTGTGATATGTGTTTGGTGAGTTTTGATTAAGTGGTGATGCCTGTAGAATTGTTATGGATTCATGAAATGGAATTGGATTTCATTTATATACAATTATCCATATTTTAACTTGATGGTTATTTAACTAATCTTCAGTGATTAAACACATTTTATAAGGAGTTTTTACATTGGTTACATCAAGTGAATTCCATTCCAAAAAGCAATTTCATGATGAGGACTTAAAGAGTTGATAAGAAGATGTCATATAAAGAGAATATATGTTTTTTGTGATATTTTTTCAAGTTTTTATTTGAATTTAAGTTGTTACAACATGTCGAAGAATAAATAATACCATGTAAATATTATTTTCATTAAAGATTCCTTGAAAAAATGATAAAGTCCATGGAATATTATCTTGAAGAAAATATATCATTTTCATTATGAGAAGAAGAATTGAAGTTTCTATGCTAAAAGAAATTATTAATGCATGTGCAAGAAAAGAGGATGAGGAGTTTGAATTGGAATATTATCTATGGATTAGAATTAAATTTCTATACTTATATAATATTCTAAGTATTTTTATAGAGGTATCATTTAAAAAATAAGATCAACCCAAGGGGCTTCCAAGGATAGCTCAACCTTGGCCTCATGTGGGACCTGGAGGTCAATCACACCAAATGGAACCAGACCGAGCAACGACGACACCACCATGTAGGCATTACAGAGGTGAGAATAGATTGAAAGAGGTAGTTCTAGTGGATTATTGGGATTTTTGGTGATATGATGGCATTCCAGGATTATTATATTGTGTCCTTGACTGATGGAGAATTTGATGTGGGACACAGGCAACACATTCACCATTCCTCTATCACTAAAATGATGGAAAAAACTATGGTTGTTAGATCTAATAGATATGATATGTCTGATAGATCTGGGTGATCATCTTCCTCCTAAAAATCCATAAATATATAGACCATGGGTATTCCACCATTTTTGAGCCACAAACATCTTGGTCGAATGTTCACAAGTCAAACCCAAGGATTCATTGTACTCTTGAGATCTTATAAAGTCTGAGGAATTTAATTGCAAACTATATTCATTCATGGACATGTATGAACAAAAGGTACTAAAACTATAATGTCTTCCATTGATGAATAAATGTTCCTCGAATGAAAACATAAGTTTTTTATGCATGAGGTTCATCTAAGATAATTGTATGCATGCAGATTCACTTTCATGCATATAGATTGAATGAAAAGCGAAGGAATTGCATGATGAGGAGCTATGATATTTAAATGATCCTTTGTAAAGAAATGAAAATTCCATGGGCATTTGAAACTATATTTTAATGTATGATTTAATGAAATTATTTTTTATTTCCTTAAAAATGTGAGTTGTGGTATTTATTTATCTATGTAAATAAACATTAATACCCAAAACCTTCAGGAGTTTAAATGAGAATGTGGTTCTCTTATACCACATCCAAAATAGTGGAATTGTGGATTGTGATTCATGCAATAATTCATAGAAATGGGGTGTTTGTTTTGACATTTTTAGCATTCCTCGGTTATTTTTAATGAGATATGAATGAATATATAGGCATGTAGGTTGGAATGGATATGGTGGAACAGAATAAGTCATGGGTTGTTTTGAATCTGCATGAAGAAGAAATCAATACACATATCATTCAGGTATTCCTAAATGGGAATCCTCCATGAATAAAGGAAATGTTTGAAATGAATACCCATTTACAAATTAAGTATTTTAAATTATAATTGAAGAAATATAATACCAATTTTCAATGGGGTATTTAATATGATAAATATAATACCAAATAATTATCGAGTATTATTATTTGAAAGAAGAAATTAAATGTGGTTATTTAATTAGCACATTTAAATGAGGATTTAAATGGAGGAATTTATATCATGGGTTTATTAAGACCCCATGCACTACATTGATTTTTTTAAATATGTGCATGTAGACGATTAGAAATGTCTTGAATTTCAATATCCTTTGAGATCCTAATATATTGTTGTATCGATGAAAGAAATATTTTGAAGTTGTGAGCCTTTGAAGAAGAAGTAACTAGAGTGCCTGAGTTTTCAATGATTGAGGAGAATCTAGATTGAACCAAATCTGGAAGGAGTCTCAAGAATATTATAACTAAATTTATTGAATAAGTAAGAAAAAAGTCAATTCCTACAATCTCTTGGAGGAATATCAAAGATCTACCTATTGTTGATCAAAGTCTTCAACAAAGGTGAAGCCTTACAGTTGGTTCTAGGAGTAGTTTAAGTCTCTTGTTTTGATCTAGTAGAAGAAGGAGTCTCTATATTGGAGAGGGAGTAATAATTATTTTTGTTAGAGCTAAAATAAAATTAAGTCACTTAGTTATAGATAGAGTGGAATTTTTTCAGTTGGAGACAGAGTGGAATTTTTTGAGTTGGAGCTGGAATCAATTTTATTCACTTGTTTGATAGTGAAGAATCTGTATTGGGGTGTCTAACCAACATGAAAATGAGTAGTATATTCATTATCAAACATTAAAAATATTTTGTGCTCCCCTAGATTATTTTATTATTGAACATGAAGTGATATTGAGAGATAATTAAAAGATTGGATCAAGAACCATAAAAATTTCAAGATGTTGAATTTAAAAAGAATAAAAATTTGAAAAAATAAACCACTGATTTACCCCTCCCCTCTCAGTGGTAAATATGACATGGGGATCTACAATAGTTTTTATTTAATAAACATACTTTTTAGTAGGTAATTTACAGGTGGATAGGACTAGGTATCAGCTTGAGACTGAACCTCTTATTTTTATTCCACTGTGTGTTTTCTTGTTTCATTTCCTCTATTTTTGAAACAAATTTGTTTCAGTTTTTAATACCATATTACAAAAAGCTAATTTGATATTTTTTTTACAAGTGATATTTCTTCTATTTAGTTCGAGTATAATAGTTTCAAAAGATATGAATAATCTTATGATTATAGTTCCTGAGTTTTGATCAAAATTTTGAGACGCTACTTAAAAACATTAAATAAGATTTTCCTACTATATTAATTAACTGGGATATTTTATAAATTGGGGGCGGGGGGGGGGGGTTAATATTTTTTTACATAAATTTTTAATTAAACTCAATCCACCACCCTCCTTAGTTTTCCACTCTGACCAATATATGGTATTAGAGGATCTTTATTTCACTCTTATTTTAAACTTTGATCTAGTTTTTACCTAAAAAGATAAAAATTTATATTATTTCTAAATTTACATATTTATATATAATAACAATATTATTGAGGGTACTAATACTAATGGGCCTCTGTATTTTATTCACACATATTATGCACAGTTGAATATCAAGATGAAAATACATATAAAATTATGGGATTTCATATTTGGACTATAATAGATGAAAAATATAAAAAAACTACAATAGATTATTAGAGTCATGGAACTAAGGTAGAATATGAATGTAACTATAAATCCATAAATTATTTACATTGTACAATAAGGGAATAATAATTTAATATAATTTATACGTGTTTTACTACTTTTGAAATTTGGGATACAATGCTATATCTCATAAAGAAAACTAAATTTTAAGAAATGTGCATGAATACCTCCACTATTAAATATTATATAATTAATATGAAACATCATGAATCAATTTATAACATGTATCTTAGGTTCAATGAATTTGAAACTTGGGAATGAAATTAATGACAAAGATCAAGTGATGTGACTCATGGGATGCTTACCAGATTGATGGAGAGTGGCCTTCTTTCTATTAGAGAATCTTGTGATATAAGTAAACTTATGGTAAATGAGTCAAATGGAAATATCATGATATATGAGGAATAATTAAAGGTAAAAAAGAAGATGATGAACTAAAGATAAATTCATTTCCTTTTAAAGCTTTGGATTAAAATATGAAGGAGAAAATTAAAGAAGATAGTTCCAGTGAGGATGAATCACCTTTTAAAACTGATTCTAAGATGGATCATCTAGCTTATATACTTAAGAAGTTCTATAGGAAAAATAAAATGTTTAATAAATAAAATTATGGAGGAAAGTATGACATAAGAGGAAGTTGGGAAAGGGAAAACTAGTCCGAATAAGTGAATCGTTGTTAATGAATGAGAAAACAACATATCAAAGCTGAATGACCAAAATTAAAATAAAAGAAAAGTTATAAGTACATCAGAAAAAGATAAAATAAATCACTGAAAGTTACTTGTATCACCTCCAAGAATAGTTATAGTGACTTTAATTATAGATAAGATGAAAAATATGATGAAGATAATATGTTTTCTATGACAAACACAATTGAGGTACCAGATATTGTGTATACATATCCTACTCATATTTTCTCTAATAATAATTAAAATATAACCAATGAAGATTTGTTTGAATGCATTAAAATTCTAGAAGAAACCTTCAATGAACTTAAGGATAAGTATAAAATTTTAAATAAACAGTGTGCTTTATATATTCATATTGAATATGATATTATTATAGAGAGGAAAAAGAATACTCATTTATTAAAATATAATACTAAACTAAAAAATCAAATTAGAAACTTAAAAAGGATACTGAAAGGTTTAAAAATGGTAGAGAAACCTTGAATGGGATTCTTGGTAAAAAAATCACACCCAATTACACCATTGGGATTGGTTAACAGCCAAAAAATGATAATTTATAAGGTCAAATTTATTCCTAGATCAATCTCTTCTAATTATGTAAATTGTTCATATTATTTTGGACCTAATTATTTTTTATTTCAAAATGTCTTAAGTATTTTTATATTAAACATGTTAAACTATATTGGATTCAAAAAACTTTTATCACTAACATATCTATAACCAAGAAAGTATGTGTACAAAAATAATTACTTGTTTAATTTTTTTATAGGAAATCTTCATGAAGAGTACCAATAAACACTTTTGGTATATGGATAGTGGATGTTCCTGAAACATTACTGGAGAATACTCAAGATTAAAAATCCTTATAAAGGTGGATGGTGGACATGCCACTTTTTTGTGAAAACTCTAAAGGAAAAAATAATACTTAGTCAAATTGGTAACTCAAATTCCATTTTAATTAATAAAGCCTTATTTATTAGTGGATTAAAGTAAATATTCTTAGAATCTTAAAATTATGTGCTGAATTGTATCAAGTCATGTTTGAAAACAATTCTTTAAAAAAATTTAATTGAAAATATTCTCTAGTATTTACTTCTTTATGTATGGATAGTTTTTATTCAATTGACTTGGATTATTTATTTTCTCAGAATATTTCTTTCTTAAGTTCTTCTCACAATGAATCTTGGCTATGTTAAAGAATATTAGGCCATTGAAATCTTCACTCTCTTATAAATCTAACTTGTAAAGGATTGGTTAAGGATATTCCAATATTATATTTCTAAGAATACAAGTTATATTACCCATTTCAAAGGGGAATATCATATGATCTCTTTCAAACCAAATAAAGAGGTTTCAATTTCTCAAACACTAGAGTTGGTTCACATAGACTTGTTTTAAACTTCTATAGTTTTTAGATTAAATGGGAAGTGTTATTTCTATGTTCTTATAGATTAATTTTCTAGATACACATGGGTATTTATTCTATCACATGAAAGTGAATCTTGTTCCTATTTTTCAAAATATGGAAAACATATAGAAAATATTAGTGGACTTACTATTAAGACCTTAAGAAGTGATCATGGTCATGGGTTTGAAAATCAAGACATTGAATATTTATGCTCACATCATGGCTACAATCACAAATTTTTTTCTCTTAGTACTCCCTAGTAAATGGTTCTTTAGAAATAAATAATAGGACTCTTTAAGAGATAATGTGAACCAAGATCAATGATTATGACTTACATATTTATTTTTGGGAATAAGATATCAATAAAACTTGCTATATTTTCAATAGGGTTCTTATCAAACCATTTTAAAAGAATAATCCATATGAATTGTAGAATAGAAGGAAACCAAAGGATAATTAATTTATAGTTTTTGGATACAAAGTCTTTATTCTCAATACAAGGGAAAGTTTAGAAAAATTTTTATCCAAAAGTGATGAAGCAATATTCCTTGGTTATTAAAACTCCAATAGATCACATAGAGTGTTCAATAAAATAACTAAACATTTGAAAGAATCTATACATGTCAAATTTGATGAAATATATCCACATGGCCCTAAAACCTCTTTATAAAACCTTTAGGATGATCTTTCAAATTTGAATATCAATGCCTCAACTAAGACTAGTGTCAGTTGTATAAAACTTCTTAAGAAAAAACACAAAATTCAGAGGAGTTTTTTAAACCATAATATGAGGAATAAGAAGAATTACCAAGTAATTCTATCCCAATAATTTTTAGAACTCAAAGAGATCATCCTATAGATGTTATTGTATAAGATCTACTTATAGGAACTCAAATAAGAGCTTATCTTAGAAACATGGTGGAACATCAAGAATTATTATCATAGCTTTAACCTAAAAACATCTTTGAAGTAATAGATGATGAGTTTTGGTTAATGGCCAAGAAAGAAGAATTTAATTATTTTGAAATAAAAAAATTGGGAACTACTGGAAATACCTAAAGACTTCTTTACCATTAGAACTAAGTGTACGTTTAGAAACAAGTTTAATGAGTTTGGAACTATAATTATAAATAAATCTAGACTGGTAACATAAGGATATAATCAATAATGAGGAATTAACTATGTGGAAACATTTTCACCGGTATCAAGACTTGAATCCATTATGATACTACTAGCCTATACAACATATTTGAATTTCAAATTATATTAAATGGATATCAAGATTTATTTAATAAATGGATATATTATTGAGGATGTTTATTTTTTAACAACCCCATGGATTTCAAAACCCACATTTTCCAAATCATGTTTCTAAATCAAAAAAATCTATTTATGGTTTAAAACAAGCTCCTAGATCTTGGTATTATAGGCTTAACTCCTTCAAAATTACAAATTTTTTTAAAAAAGGTATATTTGATCCTACTTTATTTATTAAAATAAATTGAAAAGGTGTTTTAGTCATTTAAATTTAAGTTGAAGATATTATTTTTGGATCGTCCAAACACTCCTTCTGTGTTGTATTTTCAAAACATATACAAACTTAATTTGAAATAAGTTTAATGGGTGAACTAAAAATCATCCTTAGTTTTTAAATTTTTCAAAATAAAGAAAGAAATCATTTTAAATCATAGAAAAAACAAAAAGGGTCTTTTAAAATATTTTTTATTGGATAACTTTAAAGGAAGTGATACTTCAATGAGTACAACTTGTAAAATGTATCTTGATGAAAATGGTAAACCAGTTGATCAAACGAATTAAAAAGGTATGATCAGTATACTTAACTGCTATATAAACTAATATTATGTTTTTTATGTACATGTGTGCATGTTTTCAAGAAAAAAACAAAATAATTTCATTTTAATGTTTTCAAAATGGTTTTCAAGTACCTAAAAAGTATAACCAATTTAGGATTTTTCTATTCTAGAGGAAAATGTTTTGACTTAGTTATTCATATATAGGTTTTGGTGGCTATAATCTAGAAAAAAAATCACCTATGGAACATGTCACATTTTGAGAAATTCTCTAGTTTCATAGTGTTGTAAAAAGAATAATTTTGTTGCATTATCCACTAATTAATCTGAATACATAGATGCAAGAAGTTTTTCTGAAAAAATTACGTAGATGAAACACACATTACTAGATTTTAGATATCAATTCATATATGTCACTGTAAACTAGGATAATATAAGATCTATTAACATTTCTAAAAATTATGTATCTCACTCCAGGATAAAACATATTGATATAAGACATCACTTTTTTAGATATCATTTTCAAAAGGGGGATATAACTGTTGAATTCATTGGTATATTCTTTTTAATTTTTTTATTTAATTCATAAATATATAATTTTTTTTTTAAAATAATATCATTTAATCGTATTTCTTTTAAAGATATCATATATGCTTATTTTTATTTTCCTATTTATTACTATTCTAAAAAAATCCATAAATTATTGAAATATTCTTAATTAGAATCAAAATCATCGCACTCATTTTGAACCCTCTTTTGAACCCTTCTATGATGAATACCTAGATTCTTGTTTCATGAATCTTAGTAAAAAATAGTCTAAATGAAAATATATTTCAAGGAAGATGTTTTGTAATCCTCCAAAAGAATGAAATGCAATTTTAGAAAATCAAGAATTCTTTTGAATCCATATCTTTCATCTCATGAAGTCATATAAGAAAAGTAAGTGGATACAAAGTGGTTCAAGATGATTCATTCATTATTATTGTGAGTTGTACATCATCAAGGATATATGAGCTGGTTTATGGATGAAAATAATACTTTATATCTATTCTTTGTAAAGGAGTTCTACTTGAACATGGTCTTTAAAGTTGAAAATCATGAGGATTTTATTTGTATGGTTATCTATAGTCAATATTGTGAGTTCTCTTCAACCTTTTGGGGAAGTTGTTTAAGAGTTCCATGACTTAGATAATTTTAATATTATCAATGTTTATATCCCATAAACCATCCCCATTTTGAGTTTGGGAATACACTAGAAGAGTTTATAGATGACTGAGCCTACCAAAGACTGGTTGCAAATGAGCACAGTAGAGAGTGTAGGATAATGTTGAAATTCATATAGCATAATGTTTGATCTAAGAATGGAGATTTTATCTCTAAAAGGTATTAATATTTTTTCTATACCTATATGGTTCACAGAGTTGAAATTAGTATTCCCTATTTCTTGATGAGTCATATGGATAATTTGACAAAACCTTCTTTGGGATTCAATAATCTTCCATACACAAAGTTCATTTTGTAATGATTGAATAAAAAATATTAATTCATAACATAGTAGAGAGTTGTGTGTCTTTTGGTGGTGTTTTTTTAAACCAAACCACTTGAAAAAAATGAAGATCACATAGAATACTTGGAAGAGGATATGGATAATTGATGAGGAAAGAATTTTTGAGAGATTCAATCCAATTTCAAATCCTACCAGACTAAGGGATATCATTAATATGGGATTAGAGAAAAATGAGATTGTTGAAGATAATTACTCCTATTATTAAAGTGAATCTCAATCCTGAGGTGATTTAGCTAGGGAAGAAATAAGATCTCATAAAGATAGCATGGGTGGATGTCCTTATCATGAAGCTCCATGTTCTTCTGAATTTTCTATTAAAGTGGTAAAATAACCAGAAAAATCATTTGATAGTTAAAATATAATAGATTAGATATACTGCCTATGGGGGAGAATATTATAATATCTATTATAGTTGAACCTACTCTCACTGAAATAGAGAGTGATCAGGATATAGATCCAGGGGGGGTCCTCCCTTGTTTTAGATAGAAGATCTCCCTTATTTGATTTTGTACCTTCCAAGTAATAATACCTTCTAGATAATCCATTATTTGATATGGATTTATCTACCCCAGTTGATGATAATTATAATAATGAAAAGTAAAATTATGATGATAATTCTCCAACACCCAAAGGACATACCATTCTAGTTGATTTAAGTGATATAAAACCTTTTGTGCTCAAAATTTCTTTAACACCTACTCCTGAAGTGTAAGGACCCGCACTTATTTCACACATAATCTTGAATTTATTCAAGAAAACACTTCATTTTACATTGAGGATCTTTTCAAGTTTAGAGCTTTAGAGAATTAAGACAAAAATATTCATAACATTACACATTGTTACATAGTGGATACCATAAAATCAGTTTCCATTTTCCTCAGAATATAAAACATTAAAACATAAAACAAGACTCCTTGACAATTCTTCAACATTTAACATGTCTTCCTTCCTTGTATTATTCATCCATTAACCTGTGAAAAATCATTTAAAAACTTGGGATGAGCACAAAAGCTCAGTAAGGTATGAAAAAGAAGGAAAAATCTCATTAGTCCATGAATACACAAGACATATGAGAACATTTTTAAAATACATGATTTACACCCATAAAATCTTACTTTGTGTAACATGAGACTTACACAAGATCCATACAAACATAATTATAATCATAAAGGTATATTGGGGCATTACTTACATAATCTTGTAACCATCTTGGCTACCTTAAAATTTGTAACCCTCACGGCTACCTTACTTTGTGTAACCATCACAGTTACACTTGAAGTAACCATACAGCCGACCTCCAACTTACTCATACCCAATGCATTGGAGGGAAATATAGGTCCCACCCTTCATCATAAACAATTCCCAATAGCCAAAACATAATCATTCAACATAAATAATAGCATAAAAACATTGCCTTTGAATCTTATAAAACAGAATTTTAAAAGAGGATTTTAGAAGAAAAGTCCCTTATAAACATCATATACTTGAAGTGAGACTTAATTGAGTGGATGGAATATGTATATACTCTGTAAATACACATAATTAAACATAATATAAACAGAACCCATCACACAAACAATTTAAATAGCACATAAATTATAAAGTAGAAGGTTAACCCAAAGAATGGAAATCGGGTTAAGAATTCCCTTACCTTGGGCTTGTCCAACTTCAAAATTGTTTGAACCTCCTGTATAATGGTTAAAGGAGTGTTAATAGGATTTTAAAGAAACGTTTTCATGTTTATAACATCTTATATGGTCATTTCATAACCTCATCTCACCCCTTATTTGTTAGTATTTTGTTCCTTGCATTATTTTGGGTGAGGTCTTTTGTGATTTTCACGATCGGTTCATGATGAATCGTTCTTGTTGATTGGAAGTGAAACTCCAGAATTGGAATGGAGTATTAGTTACATAACTCCAGTACCATAAATTATACCATTCATCACTTTGGTGCCTTATATGATGATGATTTATAAGTTAAAACATTAATTATGTTCGTTTAGATAATTTAAGTGGTTCTTTGATAATTACAATTTCATTTAGTCTTATAAGTTTGAATCATGAGTACAAAAGAATTACAGAACCTTATATGTTTCATAAAACATATATTATAACCTGGTTCAACCATATAAATGGTTTCATGACCAGACTTGAAATAATTAATGGAAATTGAAAATACATCGTCCACGATATCGGTAATTCGACACAAATGGACAATGTTTTTTTGATTCTTTAAATAAGTGAAAGAGGAGAGGAATAATGATTTGTAATTTTCCATAAACATTAAAACATCCAGAATATACATGATTCTGGAGATTTCATGCCTCTTGGATAAGAGGGGGTGAAGAAAGAAGTGGAAGGAATCATGAAATAAAGAAAACATGAGAAATTTCTTACAAAAAATTCGGCAGCCTAACGGCGCCTCTAAAAATTTCATAAAAACAAGATTGATGAGAGGAATGGAATATCTCATCAATCATACAAAATTTGGACTGTAAGGGAAAATATTTAATGAAATATCCCAACAAAAGACAAAGGGAAAGGAAGAGAATAACATAAAATGGATGGAAAGAATGAAAATGAAAGAGGATGTTTACCTCTTGATCTCTTCTCCTTGAGATCCTTCTTAAGGGCTTTGATTTTGGTCTTTTGGTGAGACCAGAAGCTCTAGGACGTGGGGAAGAAGATTGAGGAGGGAATTTGGCAGAAATTAGACAATGCTCAAGGCTTGAGAGGTGTGGGAGGAAGAGGGGAGTGAGGGTGGTATTTATAGTGGAGGAGGGGAGGTATTTTAGATTATTTTAATTATTATTATAATATTTTTATCAAGACTATGAATAATCTCAAATCAAGTGGCCTTAATTTTTGAAAATATCATGTGATTTAGAAGAAAGTGGCCTTTCATCACTTATGATGTCATAAATAGTGCATTTTTACTGATAAATTGATTATACGGTATTTTACCGTATTTCACTATTCACCGAAAATTCAAGAGTTTCAGAAAAATACCAAAACTTTACCCCAACCATTTTTCGACGTGTAGAATTCAAAAATGAACTCCATTTTTCAAAAATAATTTTCTAAATATTATTAATTTAATTTTAAAATAAGGTCACAGTTAATTCGAAAAATAACAAAATTGAAGTGCAATTAGTTTTATGTGACATTGGAAAATTAATTAAGATCCCATTATCCGATTTCCATGGGAAAATAAAATAATAATATTATTTACTATTCATGAGGTCATATTATTATTCATATTACTATTCATATTACTATTCATTAGGGCATGTTACTATTCACCAAAAAAACAAGTTTGTTTCATCAGACTCTAAATAACATACTGAACACAATTGTAGATGACAGTTTCTTGAAATTCAAATCATAGAAGAAATAAAATTATGTTTAAAGGATACTTATAAATACATACCTTAAACAAAATTCCAAGCATTTTTAAATTTATTTTTAGAAAACCTTGGGATGTTACATTATCCCCACCTTCTTGAAATTGCGTCCTCGCAATTTTATTTACTTATTAAACAACTAAGGGTACCTTGATCAAGGTGTCCACTCGGTTTCATCATCATCTTGTTCACGTAGGTAAAAGTCCCATGCATTACAACAATGATTTAGAGATCCTTCAAAATCATTTGCTTCCTCCATCCAAATACACCTCGTACAACATGGGTCATATGGGTGTTCACAGAAAAACAGTTTTGGAAAATAATCATGTAGGACATATAATTCCAAAACATCTGATAAAACATGATTTCTATAAAATAGTCGGACCGAAATTGAGTTGAAACTTTCTATTATTGGTCCTTTTAAAATACCATAAGTATGTGATGTGAGACTATAGTTTAAAAGCAAATATAAATAGGTTGCACAAGGGTCTCCTTCCTCAGCACCATTTTTAAAATCATAATATGCTTCAAATTCTTGTGATAAGGTAAAATATTTGAAAATACCTTGATAATATTTACCTTTCTTGAAATTATGTGAATATTGTGAAAATAGTATTTGTCTAAAAACAACCCATGATCCACGATGATAACGAGGTATAGAGGAGGTGTTTGATATCTCAAAAAACTGCTTGCAAGTGAGTTGTATGCTAGAAAAAGTTTCACAATCATCCGAAGATGACTTTGCAATAATTATTGCAAGCATGTCATCAGGAAGAGATAGGAATGTCGTTTGAGATCCTTCTCCTTCCATTCGTAACCGACTTTACTTGACCTGAAAAAAAAGTTATAAAACAAGGATTTAACATAAATAATAGATATAGGGACTAATCACGTGTCTCACAAGAACTCCTAATCCCTAAAGTTGTCTAAACCGACCTCTGATACCAACTGTAAGGACCCGCACTTATTTCACACATAATCTTGAATTTATTCAAGAAAACACTTCATTTTACATTGAGGATCTTTTCAAGTTTAGAGCTTTAGAGAATTAAGACAAAAATATTCATAACATTACACATTGTTACATAGTGGATACCATAAAATCAGTTTCCATTTTCCTCAGAATATAAAACATTAAAACATAAAACAAGACTCCTTGACAATTCTTCAACATTTAACATGTCTTCCTTCCTTGTATTATTCATCCATTAACCTGTGAAAAATCATTTAAAAACTTGGGATGAGCACAAAAGCTCAGTAAGGTATGAAAAAGAAGGAAAAATCTCATTAGTCCATGAATACACAAGACATATGAGAACATTTTTAAAATACATGATTTACACCCATAAAATCTTACTTTGTGTAACATGATACTTACACAAGATCCATACAAACATAATTATAATCATAAAGGTATATTGGGGCATTACTTACATAATCTTGTAACCATCTTGGCTACCTTAAAATTTGTAACCCTCACGGCTACCTTACTTTGTGTAACCATCACAGTTACACTTGGAGTAACCATACGGCCGACCTCCAACTTACTCATACCCAATGCATTGGAGGGAAATATAGGTCCCACCCTTCATCATAAACAATTCCCAATAGCCAAAACATAATCATTCAACATAAATAATAGCATAAAAACATTGCCTTTGAATCTTATAAAACAGAATTTTAAAAGAGGATTTTAGAAGAAAAGTCCCTTATAAACATCATATACTTGAAGTGAGAATTAATTGAGTGGATGGAATATGTATATACTCTGTAAATACACATAATTAAACATAATATAAACAGAACCCATCACACAAACAATTTAAATAGCACATAAATTATAAAGTAGAAGGTTAACCCAAAGAATGGAAATCGGGTTAAGAATTCCCTTACCTTGGGCTTGTCCTACTTCAAAATTGTTTGAACCTCCTGTATAATGGTTAAAGGAGTGTTAATAGGATTTTAAAGAAACGTGTTCATGTTTATAACATCTTATATGGTCATTTCATAACCTCATCTCACCCCTTATTTGTTAGTATTTTGTTCCTTGCATTATTTTGGGTGAGGTCTTTTGTGATTTTCACGATCGGTTCATGATGAATCGTTCTTGTTGATTGGAAGTGAAACTCCAGAATTGGAATGGAGTATTAGTTACATAACTCAAGTACCATAAATTATACCATTCATGTCACGACCCGCCCTCGGGGTCCGTGCTGTGACTACCCCAAGCCCGCCTTCCATAGGCCAGGGGCTGGCGACTAGCACCAAGGCGTATATCCCAGTAAAAAGGGAAGGCATTGCCTTTGAAAAGTAACCAACTCCACAGAGTAAGCAAGCGGAAATTAAACACTAAACAAGCAGAGTACGACTGAAAGTGCGGAAAAGTAAATGGGCCAGAATACAAACCCAAACTGAAAGTAAAGTACAACTCGAAAAGGGAAAAACAGCAACTGTAAAGTAAAAGCCGCTACTCCGAGCTGTCCACCGGAAATCCCACCTGAAGGGTGGGTACAGATAGCTCCTCTGCTCCACGGGTCCCGCCGTCCGCTCCGTGCACGTTCCGCCCAGTGGTCCACCTCCGGGTACCGTCCCGCTCTACAAGCCTCAGCTAAATCAACGTTGTCCGTCGTCTGCAACCAACACAACGTAGTGCGGGCGAAGCCCGTGCAGGGGTGAGTATAAGCTACTCAGTAGGGACCCCGAGACCCCTGAAGGTCTCTCAAATCCACAAAGGATAAACCACAAAGAAAAGTACAATCACGAAGTAACAACCGACACTGCTTAGGTATATGCCCATACATATACCTAAGTCATCAATTCAGATACGCTCCAACCTCCGAGCCCAAGTACAACTCAGTCCACGCAGGAAAGTATACGTAATCCACAAAGGAAAGCAAAATATAATCCACACAGGATTGCACAACACAATCCACACAGGAAAACAACAGGATTCAGCTCACACAGGTATACTTCATCAAGGACGATAAAGATGATCACTGATCCATCTAAGTCGTCGGACCCACGAAGGATCGATAGGTAACTAACCCCCGCAGAAGACCCACACAGGATCGGGCTCACACAGAACCTGTAGGCGCTGGCTCACACAGAACCGCTGAGCGCAAGGACCCACACAGGATCGGGCTCACACAGAACCTGTAGCACTGATCCACGTAGGATCGCTGAGTGCTGTAGTCGTCGTCGTCGAATCCACACAGGATCTCTGTACTGTCGTCGTCAAATCCACACAGGATCTCTGTACTGTCGTCGGCGCAGTCACAGTAGCAGTCGTAGCAGTAGAACAGTCGCAGCCAGCACTAGGGTTCCCGCACACAGCAAGCTCGTACGGAGGGTCCGCTCCACGAGCCGAGAGGCTGATACATCAACTGTCACGAAGACCGAAGTTGATGTATCCAAATGTTCCGTATCGTCAACAGGAACTCAACGCATCAGACGGCGCGTCGATCGGACGCCCGGTCTGAGAGTTATAGGCATTTTCGTCTCCGGGGCCCGGTTGGTTTTTAAGGCAAAACCAACCCGACCGTACTCCACCTGCGTCCAAACCTCGGGCGGAGTATGCCAAAAGATCCGTCTCACTAAGAGGAACACTACGCGACTGACGGCACGTCAATCGGACGTCCGTAGCTCAAGATATGAGTGTTTCCGCTCCGAAGGCCCGGTTGGTTTCGTGAACGAACCAACCCGGCCAAACTCAAAGTAACCCGAAACCTTGAGTGCGATATACCGAAACGACCGTCTCGATCCAAGGATCGCGTTGCCGCAGACGGTTCGTCATTCGGAGGTCCGAGGCTCAAGTTATGAGCCAAAAACCGAATCTGGTCCGAAACGGGGGGTCCGGGTCCGGGCCGACCCGGCCCGACCCCCCACCTCTGGACGGCGCGGCGGCCGGCGGCGGCGGACGGCGGCGGCGGACGGCGGCAGACGGCGGCAGCGGCTGGCCGCGTGGCGGCGGCGGCGGGCCGCGTGGCGGCGGCGGCGGCTGGCCGCGTGGCGGCGGCGGGCCGCGTGGCGGCGCTGGGCGCCGCACGTGATTGGCACGCGGGGCTATGCCCCGCGTTTCTCTTCAAGCGGCACGGCTCAAGGCCGTGCCTTTGCCAAAAACGGCCCCCGCAAATGGGGGCCGGCTTGATAAAACCGGGGGGCTGTTGCCCCCCCTCTTTAATTGATCCGCCCCCCCTCATTAAGAGGGGGGTTTATTGAACCGGCCGGGGGTTTTATTCCCCCGGTTTTTAAGACATCCGGCCGGCCCGTTGGCCGGCCGGTTTTTACCAACGGGACCGGAATTTCCGGTCCCGCCCTCGACTTCCGACGCCGGCGGCCCGGCCGCCGGTCTTTCCTTCCGCCGCGGCCCGGAACCGGCCGCGGTCTCCTAGTCTCACCGCGGCCCGGAACCGGCCGCGGTGTTCGTCGTCCGGCGCGGTGCGACGGCACCGCGCCCCTTTCGCCGTGCCATGAATCCTCCCAACGCGGCGCGACGGCGTCGCGTTCTTGAAGTCTCTCCTCGGCGAAGCGCGACGGTGTTGCGGAAAAATTATAAGCATGTTCATCCGCGTGGTGCGACGGCACCACGCCTCTTGCTTCCACCCGCATGAATAAAACGAGAACTAAGGAGGGGGGGTTCGGCCGTGTTCATGCGGTCCGACCCCCCTCACGTTAAATAATAACATAACTAAAGAATATCCAAAAGCCTCACATTTAGTCATGCTAAAATCCACGATTCAAGAATGGAATAAAAATAATCAATAAATAACATCCCCTACCTCGGGTTTGAGATTCAAAGAAACTTCTACGTTCCGCGGAAGACGGCGTCGCGGAAGTCGGGCGTCGCGGTCGTCGTTCGTCAAATCCGTTGACGAAGAAAAACGTCCGATGCGACACGTTGTTGGCGGATCTTCGTTTGCCGACGAAGAAGGTCCGAAGAGGAAGCAGAGGTCCGAAGATACTAGGTCTCCGAGTCGATGATCCTTGACGAAGTGTTGTCGTTCTTCGTTGAGGATGAAGACGTTCTTCGCCGGAGAAGATGAAGTTCTTCAAGAGACTTAGAGCTCTCTCCTCCAATCCTCAACACAACCAAACTAACCCCCAAAAATAAAATAAGCTAACCTTATTTTATTAAGTCATTCTATGAGTTTCAAATTCAAAAACTTAAATCCATTAAATGGTTTAGTGTGTTGGCATGATTTAAAAGAGGAGAGGGAAAGTCACCCAATTAATGGAAAGTTTAAAGGTTAAGATGTGTTACACATCTTAAGTGGGGGGTTTAGAGGAGTTAGGGAAGGTGAGGGGTTGGGCTCGTGTGGGCCCCACCCCACCTTTATTCTCTCAAGGGTAGTTAACATCAAGTAGGTCCCACCCAACTTCCACACATAGGTTTTAACAAGTAAAAATAAAATTGTTCATCACAATTTTATTTAACTCAAACTAAAAACCCCAAAACGTAACTTTCAACCCGCAACAAACGCAACTCCCGAAAAGGTCTCAAAAAGAGAATATCGGCGCTGCGAGTTCATCGGTGCCCTCAGATTTCAATTCCGAGCACCGGATCAAAAGTTAGGAATTCCCGCTCGTTCGTTCACTGAACGTACCCGAGCCAAACTTCGGAAATTAATTCCGGGCACTCCGGGCCTCGGAATCAGGTGCCGTCTGAAACCGCGCTCTTGTAAAATTCTAAAGAAAATTAAGAAAAAATTTTCCTTGAATTTTACGGGTCTTTACATTACTCCCACCTCAGGGCTTTACGTCCCCGTAAAGCTACATCAAAAACTAGGGAAACCAAAAGAGAGTACTTAGCACGCATCTGAGCCTCCCGCTCCCATGTGCTCTCCTGGAGATTCCCGTGCCGCCATATGTTGCGCACAAGAGGAATCGATCGCCCATGTAGGACCCGCTCCTGGATGACATGGACCTCCTCTGACGTGGCCCGGACCATCTCCGGTCCCACCAGAGCTGCAAGATTTCTCTTTTGCCGAAAAGAGAAATCTGGTCTCATCCCCTGGATGAACCGCATTATTTGCCTAAAACAGTCAATCCTAACATGGATGATACTAATCCATACTAAGGATGACTTCGTAAGGCCTCGACGCTACTACTAAGAGATTCAACCGTTACTCTCGCCTCCAAGGGTTGAGTCACACTGTCGGCATCAGTGTGTGGTAACTGGGTCTCCTCCAGTAGATGTCTCACAAGTGAGGGTCAAGTCAACAGCCAAAACTGGAACCTCTTAGTAACATTACGATAGAGGACAGGAACGAAAACATCACAAGGTATGCGTCTTTTATTAATGCAGCTCGTAATACAAGACGCTACACAAAAGCAACAAGGAACCAGAAGTACAAAGGATGTATCCACTAGTTCTGCTCCTGTCCATCGGCTCCCAGGGCTCCATGATCGAAGGCCTCGGCTGCCTGAAACTGAGCTCTCCCCTGCGGTCGGGGTGGACCTCCTGGTGGTGGTGGTGGTAGAGCCTCAAAGCGTCGGCCACCACCAGCTGCTCGTCCAGCTCCCCTGCCTCGTCCGCCTCCTTCCTGCGGACCGCCACGGTCGAACCTCTGCCTCTGCCTAGGTGGTTCCTCAACCGTCTGCTGCTCCTCCGCATGGCGGGTCGGGCAGTCACGAGCCATGTGGCCTCGCCCGCCGCATGCATAGCACTGTCTTCCACTCGAAAGACTGGCCCCGCGTTGTGTGCCCTGCACTGCTGAGCCAGTGCCCTGAGGTCTGGTCTGTCTGGACCCCTGAGACATTCGCCGACTACCTGCTGCAGATGACTCAGCCACGTGCCGCCCTGCGGTGGGTCTCTGTGCTGGTGTAGACTCAGTAAGGAAGCTCTCGATCAGAAGGGCCCGCTCCAGTACTCCTGTCTGAGTCGGTATGCTGAGGGAGATCAGCGATGCCCTGATCTCGTGTCTCAAACCCTGCTCGAAGGTCCGGGCCCTGAAGAATGGGTCCCGTACCATGTCGGTCGAGTAGCGCGAGAGATCGGTAAATCTCGCCGAGTACTGAGCGACCGTCATGCTGCCCTGCCGCAGCTGTAGAAGCTCCTGGATACGCACCGCACGAAGGGTGGCTGGGACGAACTCCGAGCGGAAGATGCTCTCAAAGTCCGTCCAAAGAAGAGATGCCTTATCGTGCACCTGGAGCATCAAGCTCCACCATCGTCCTGCTGCTGCGTGTAGTAGGCTCGCAGCGAGGATCACCATGAGGTCTGCTGGTGTCCTCACTAGCCTAAACACTCGAACCACTGCCTCCAGCCAGTCCTCTGCTGCCTGGGGATCCGTCTCCCCGCGAAACCTGGGCGGTCGCTGGCGCTGAAACTCATGCAGTGCGCTGAGGCGACGTGCATCGTCAGCGGCTGCTGCTGGAAGCATCGGGGAATCGGCGGGTAAAGCTACTGCCGGTGCCACTGCTGACAAAGGGCCCTGCACCGAAGCCTCGTCGCTCGGTGGGCTGTCGTCTCGCTCGACTCTCGGAACCCTAGCTGGCTGCCGTCGTGGGGCCATCCTGAATAGGAAACAGGTGCGCCATGGTTAGAACAGTATACCAGGTGAGCTGATATAAGTAATCACAAAGAAAACTTGAGACTTTCATTAAGCAGATCAGTATACCCGGTGAGCTGGCACAAGTAATCACAAAGAAAACTTTGAAACACACACGCAATCAATGTTTTCGTGCATTAAGTCGGAAATCAGAAGTCAGGGTCCTGGTGTACGGATACGTCGGCCGCCGCACCAACACTGGACTCCCTGGACTGATAACCACACTCAATACGCTAAACATTATTGCTTCACATAGAAAAGATCAGAGTTCGCGGTAGAACCGAACTCCTCTGATACCAATTTGTCACGACCCGCCCTCGGGGTCCGTGCTGTGACTACCCCAAGCCCGCCTTCCATAGGCCAGGGGCTGGCGACTAGCACCAAGGCGTATATCCCAGTAAAAAGGGAAGGCATTGCCTTTGAAAAGTAACCAACTCCACAGAGTAAGCAAGCGGAAATTAAACACTAAACAAGCAGAGTACGACTGAAAGTGCGGAAAAGTAAATGGGCCAGAATACAAACCCAAACTGAAAGTAAAGTACAACTCGAAAAGGGAAAAACAGCAACTGTAAAGTAAAAGCCGCTACTCCGAGCTGTCCACCGGAAATCCCACCTGAAGGGTGGGTACAGATAGCTCCTCTGCTCCACGGGTCCCGCCGTCCGCTCCGTGCACGTTCCGCCCAGTGGTCCACCTCCGGGTACCGTCCCGCTCTACAAGCCTCAGCTAAATCAACGTTGTCCGTCGTCTGCAACCAACACAACGTAGTGCGGGCGAAGCCCGTGCAGGGGTGAGTATAAGCTACTCAGTAGGGACCCCGAGACCCCTGAAGGTCTCTCAAATCCACAAAGGATAAACCACAAAGAAAAGTACAATCACGAAGTAACAACCGACACTGCTTAGGTATATGCCCATACATATACCTAAGTCATCAATTCAGATACGCTCCAACCTCCGAGCCCAAGTACAACTCAGTCCACGCAGGAAAGTATACGTAATCCACAAAGGAAAGCAAAATATAATCCACACAGGATTGCACAACACAATCCACACAGGAAAACAACAGGATTCAGCTCACACAGGTATACTTCATCAAGGACGATAAAGATGATCACTGATCCATCTAAGTCGTCGGACCCACGAAGGATCGATAGGTAACTAACCCCCGCAGAAGACCCACACAGGATCGGGCTCACACAGAACCTGTAGGCGCTGGCTCACACAGAACCGCTGAGCGCAAGGACCCACACAGGATCGGGCTCACACAGAACCTGTAGCACTGATCCACGTAGGATCGCTGAGTGCTGTAGTCGTCGTCGTCGAATCCACACAGGATCTCTGTACTGTCGTCGTCAAATCCACACAGGATCTCTGTACTGTCGTCGGCGCAGTCACAGTAGCAGTCGTAGCAGTAGAACAGTCGCAGCCAGCACTAGGGTTCCCGCACACAGCAAGCTCGTACGGAGGGTCCGCTCCACGAGCCGAGAGGCTGATACATCAACTGTCACGAAGACCGAAGTTGATGTATCCAAATGTTCCGTATCGTCAACAGGAACTCAACGCATCAGACGGCGCGTCGATCGGACGCCCGGTCTGAGAGTTATAGGCATTTTCGTCTCCGGGGCCCGGTTGGTTTTTAAGGCAAAACCAACCCGACCGTACTCCACCTGCGTCCAAACCTCGGGCGGAGTATGCCAAAAGATCCGTCTCACTAAGAGGAACACTACGCGACTGACGGCACGTCAATCGGACGTCCGTAGCTCAAGATATGAGTGTTTCCGCTCCGAAGGCCCGGTTGGTTTCGTGAACGAACCAACCCGGCCAAACTCAAAGTAACCCGAAACCTTGAGTGCGATATACCGAAACGACCGTCTCGATCCAAGGATCGCGTTGCCGCAGACGGTTCGTCATTCGGAGGTCCGAGGCTCAAGTTATGAGCCAAAAACCGAATCTGGTCCGAAACGGGGGGTCCGGGTCCGGGCCGACCCGGCCCGACCCCCCACCTCTGGACGGCGCGGCGGCCGGCGGCGGCGGACGGCGGCGGCGGACGGCGGCAGACGGCGGCAGCGGCTGGCCGCGTGGCGGCGGCGGCGGGCCGCGTGGCGGCGGCGGCGGCTGGCCGCGTGGCGGCGGCGGGCCGCGTGGCGGCGCTGGGCGCCGCACGTGATTGGCACGCGGGGCTATGCCCCGCGTTTCTCTTCAAGCGGCACGGCTCAAGGCCGTGCCTTTGCCAAAAACGGCCCCCGCAAATGGGGGCCGGCTTGATAAAACCGGGGGGCTGTTGCCCCCCCTCTTTAATTGATCCGCCCCCCCTCATTAAGAGGGGGGTTTATTGAACCGGCCGGGGGTTTTATTCCCCCGGTTTTTAAGACATCCGGCCGGCCCGTTGGCCGGCCGGTTTTTACCAACGGGACCGGAATTTCCGGTCCCGCCCTCGACTTCCGACGCCGGCGGCCCGGCCGCCGGTCTTTCCTTCCGCCGCGGCCCGGAACCGGCCGCGGTCTCCTAGTCTCACCGCGGCCCGGAACCGGCCGCGGTGTTCGTCGTCCGGCGCGGTGCGACGGCACCGCGCCCCTTTCGCCGTGCCATGAATCCTCCCAACGCGGCGCGACGGCGTCGCGTTCTTGAAGTCTCTCCTCGGCGAAGCGCGACGGTGTTGCGGAAAAATTATAAGCATGTTCATCCGCGTGGTGCGACGGCACCACGCCTCTTGCTTCCACCCGCATGAATAAAACGAGAACTAAGGAGGGGGGGTTCGGCCGTGTTCATGCGGTCCGACCCCCCTCACGTTAAATAATAACATAACTAAAGAATATCCAAAAGCCTCACATTTAGTCATGCTAAAATCCACGATTCAAGAATGGAATAAAAATAATCAATAAATAACATCCCCTACCTCGGGTTTGAGATTCAAAGAAACTTCTACGTTCCGCGGAAGACGGCGTCGCGGAAGTCGGGCGTCGCGGTCGTCGTTCGTCAAATCCGTTGACGAAGAAAAACGTCCGATGCGACACGTTGTTGGCGGATCTTCGTTTGCCGACGAAGAAGGTCCGAAGAGGAAGCAGAGGTCCGAAGATACTAGGTCTCCGAGTCGATGATCCTTGACGAAGTGTTGTCGTTCTTCGTTGAGGATGAAGACGTTCTTCGCCGGAGAAGATGAAGTTCTTCAAGAGACTTAGAGCTCTCTCCTCCAATCCTCAACACAACCAAACTAACCCCCAAAAATAAAATAAGCTAACCTTATTTTATTAAGTCATTCTATGAGTTTCAAATTCAAAAACTTAAATCCATTAAATGGTTTAGTGTGTTGGCATGATTTAAAAGAGGAGAGGGAAAGTCACCCAATTAATGGAAAGTTTAAAGGTTAAGATGTGTTACACATCTTAAGTGGGGGGTTTAGAGGAGTTAGGGAAGGTGAGGGGTTGGGCTCGTGTGGGCCCCACCCCACCTTTATTCTCTCAAGGGTAGTTAACATCAAGTAGGTCCCACCCAACTTCCACACATAGGTTTTAACAAGTAAAAATAAAATTGTTCATCACAATTTTATTTAACTCAAACTAAAAACCCCAAAACGTAACTTTCAACCCGCAACAAACGCAACTCCCGAAAAGGTCTCAAAAAGAGAATATCGGCGCTGCGAGTTCATCGGTGCCCTCAGATTTCAATTCCGAGCACCGGATCAAAAGTTAGGAATTCCCGCTCGTTCGTTCACTGAACGTACCCGAGCCAAACTTCGGAAATTAATTCCGGGCACTCCGGGCCTCGGAATCAGGTGCCGTCTGAAACCGCGCTCTTGTAAAATTCTAAAGAAAATTAAGAAAAAATTTTCCTTGAATTTTACGGGTCTTTACAATTCATCACTTTGGTGCCTTATATGATGATGATTTATAAGTTAAAACATTAATTATCTTCGTTTAGATAATTTAAGTGGTTCTTTGATAATTACAATTTCATTTAGTCTTATAAGTTTGAATCATGAGTACAAAAGAATTACAGAACCTTATATGTTTCATAAAACATATATTATAACCTGGTTCAACCATATAAATGGTTTCATGACCAGACTTGAAATAATTAATGGAAATTGAAAATACATCGTCCACGATATCGGTAATTCGACACAAATGGACAATGTTTTTTTGATTCTTTAAATAAGTGAAAGTGGAGAGGAATAATGATTTGTAATTTTCCATAAACATGAAAACATCCATAATATACATGATTCTGGAGATTTCATGCCTCTTGGATAAGAGGGGGTGAAGAAAGAAGTGGAAGGAATCATGAAATAAAGAAAACATGAGAAATTTCTTACAAAAAATTCGGCAGCCTAACGGCGCCTCTAAAAATTTCATAAAAACAAGATTGATGAGAGGAATGGAATATCTCATCAATCATACAAAATTTGGACTGTAAGGGAAAATATTTAATGAAATATCCCAACAAAAGACAAAGGGAAAGGAAGAGAATAACATAAAATGGATGGAAAGAATGAAAATGAAAGAGGATGTTTACCTCTTGATCTCTTCTCCTTGAGATCCTTCTTAAGGGCTTTGATTTTGGTCTTTTGGTGAGACCAGCAGCTCTAGGACGTGGGGAAGAAGATTGAGGAGGGAATTTGGCAGAAATTAGACAATTCTCAAGGCTTGAGAGGTGTGGGAGGAAGAGGGGAGTGAGGGTGGTATTTATAGTGGAGGAGGGGAGGTATTTTAGATTATTTTAATTATTATTATAATATTTTTATCAAGACTATGAATAATCTCAAATCAAGTGGCCTTAATTAGTGAAAATATCATGTGATTTCGAAGAAAGTGGCCTTTCATCACTTATGATGTCATAAATAGTGAATTTTTACTGATAAATTGATTATACGGTATTTTACCGTATTTCACTATTCACCGAAAATTCAAGAGTTTCAGAAAAATACCAAAAATTTACCCCAACCATTTTTCGACGTGTAGAATTCAAAAATGAACTCCATTTTTCAAAAATAATTTTCTAAATATTATTAATTTAATTTTAAAATAAGGTCACAGTTAATTCGAAAAATAACAAAATTGAAGTGCAATTAGTTTTATGTGACATTGGAAAATTAATTAAGATCCCATTATCCTATTGCCATGGGAAAATAAAATAATAATATTATTTACTATTCATGAGGTCATATTACTATTCATATTACTATTCATATTACTATTCATTAAGGCATGTTACTATTCACCAAAAAAACAAGTTTGTTTCATCAGACTCTAAATAACATACTGAACACAATTGTAGATGACAGTTTCTTGAAATTCAAATCATAGAAGAAATAAAATTATGTTTAAAGGATACTTATAAATACATACCTTAAACAAAATTCCAAGCATTTTTAAATTTATTTTTAGAAAACCTTGGGATGTTACATGAAGTACCAGTCAAACCTAAGTATTCTAAGGACCCTCTAAATATTTTGGATACTCCTTAATCTCCCATATATGTACCTGAAAACCATTCTAAATAATAATAACCTATGTAGGATTTTTTCACCTAGAAAGGAAGTGGTGGTTATGGAATATTCAAAGGAATAATCAGATACCTCTCTTAAATAACTAGAGAGACAAATATATATTTTATCTTTGAAAGAAGTATCTTAGAGAAGACCTTCATACCTTGATTTTAGTGACCATTCCTCCGATTTGAGTAATGAGTTCATTTCTAAAGATTCTTCATCTCAAGAGGTTGGACCTTCATCTATACCTCCTTTTGTGATCACTTATATAGACTTCACACAGTTTAAGAATGAAATTTTAAAAGTTTTAATGGATGTTCTTTTTAGTATTAGTTATGAAAATAAATATCAAAAAAATAGGATATGTCCTACTCTATTGGAAGTGAAGTGGACCATATCCAACCCAAGTTATTTCCTAAGGTTGATCATATGTAACATGAGATTTCAAGATTCAAAAATGAAATGGATAATTTTAGAGGATAAATTAGTGCTCTATATGAGTATTTGATAGATATAATTACTAATTTGGACATAAGGTAACTTTCATTGATTTCCAATTAATATTAACCTTCCACTTCAACATCAACGCCTCTTAACTCTGTATCAATTGATGGGGATCTTATAATAAGGATACTCCATGAGAAAATTCAGAATGTTCTTAATAGTGTAAAGGATATTATAAATCATGTTCAAATGGATGTTTCTACACATAGAGAAATGTTTTTTGATTTGTTTAAGGTTGAAACTGTCAAGTATTTTAAGGAAAGTGGTGTAACAAAGGGTGCAATAAAGTTCTATCTAAAACGAATTTACATCAAGTCGGATCTCGAAAATCAGTTCATTTCATTGGAAAGGGAATTGAAAATTCCTCCTCTAACTAAAACTTTCAAATGAATTATGGAGAAGTTATTATTGATGACTTCTCTACTCAATCAATTTATGTAAGAGAAATATGGGTTCTTTTATGTTATGTAACATGGAACAAGGGTTGTAGTTTATATCACCAGGATTTTAGAACCTAATATATACATTGCTAATTCCATTGTGCTGAAACCTCCTACTATTCCTATTCCATGCATCTATGCCTCTACATCCCAAGATTCCACATTAAATTCATATTACACATCATTTTATGTATCTTCCTTCACTCCAACCACTACCTTACCTGTTTCACCTCCAACAGGACCATTTGGACTTACTGTTTCTCATGCCCTTAGACAGATCTACCTAGTTACTAAAAGAATATCTCTTCCAGGAGCTCCTTCCCCTCCGTGAACTGAAATACCTCCTCCTTTTATTGTAAAAGGGAATTACCTATCTATTCCTAATGATTAAAATTATGACTAATAAATTATGATAGGGAATCTTGTAACCTTTTGATATATTAACAAAAAAATTCTTCTTTCTTAAATTTTTATTTGTATTTCTTTTATATTCATTCTTTATTTCCATAACATTTATTTTTATACTAACATTATGTTATTTTATATAATCCCAAAAGGGGAATTAAAATTATAGTATCTATGTATTAATTCAAATATAACTAGTAAACCTAAATATTACAGTAGATTATATTACTTTATACTATTTTTTGTATAGATTTTTATGCCATGATTTATGATCTTAAAACAGGGGGATATTTTGGGCATAGTTCAAAAATTATTTATTTTACTAATCACAAATCATTTTTATGTTATTTAGAATAAATTTTATGTTTTATGGAAGTTAAATAATTTTCTGGAAAATATTAGAAGTTTTCTTAAGTCTTGAATTTACCATGAAGCTCATCCATAAAGATAATCAACCAAAGACTAAAAGGCGGAATTTTCACAAAGTACCAGATCGACCATATGATCATTGGATTCACTATGGTATAAATATTAAAAAGGACACAGGATAACTCATGTTATGACTCAAGAGACCGCACATTGTATCTCAAGATACTACATTAGTTAGAATTTTCACAAAGACATGGATCGACCATAAAACAAGACAGATCAACTGAACATCTAAGTGATCAAACATAGTTATTTTATTTCAAACTATTGGACCAACCACATGAGTAACCCCACAACTGAAACCACAAATAGAAGTGACCTAATTTTCAAAGAAAAGTGACCATGTGGAAGTCATACTTTTGAAAAAGTAATTAAGTAACCTCATGTCTTCAAAAAGAAATCATGGACATAAGTCAATATTTAATAAAGTATTGGATTGACAATAATATCAAGTGATCGACCATAGATACAAGTGATCTACCATAAAACCTATCTATAATATAACTAGAAGTCTCACAAAGTAGTGAAGTGTCCATGGATAATAATGTGGAAAACATAAAGTTATTTTATCTAAAAGTAATTATTTTATTTTATTTTAAAATGAATTAATTAAAATGCTTTTATAAGAAGAATTAAATTCCTATCAAAATAATTTATTGAAATTAGATTTTGTACCAAGTATGAGAACCTACAATGATGATTTTTCAATGTCTTGCTTCGAAAAAAATCTCTTACTTTAATAGAAGATCGAAGACATATAAAAATGAGGCTCCTATTGAGAGCACATGACTTGTATTCATCAAGATTTTTCTAAGAAAAACAAGATGAACTAGTTCTCAATTTGTTAATGAAAATGAAAAAAAAATTCTAATGATCTTCAATGAAAAATCAAAGAACTACCACTCATCTTAATACATCATTTCCAAATCAAAAGGAAACATCAAGAAGAGAATATCCATCTACAGAACAATAGAACCACTCCCTCTATTGTATCAAATTCATTCAATAATCTTACTATTTTTCTATCATTTTCAAATCTGTTCTTATATTTATGGTTTAATTTTAAAGAAAATATTTTGTGCTATATTAGAGAGTACATTGATACTTTATGTAGCTTCCTTTACATTTTCTATCCCACAAATAAATATGGAAGAGATTGGGTAGCCTAGAATTCCCTATGCACAATTGTGTATAATAACCCAATCCAGGTTGTGGATCATTGTGTTTATTTAATGAATGTTCTTGGCAATGGGTGATTTCAAAGTGAATAGAAATAGTTCTGATAATGAGACTAAAAATCCTATTTTTTATTCTATTGTGTTTTTTCTTGTATTGTTTCCTCTATTTTTGAAACAAAAAAAATTTATTTTTAAAACTATATTACAAAACACTACTTTTATAGTTAGTTTTATAACTGAAATTTATTCTATTTAGTGTGAGTAAAATAGTATAAAAATATAGTAATAATCCAAATATTATACTTACTGAGTTTTGATCAAAATTTTCAAAGGTTATTTAAAATAATTGAAAAATATTTACCTACTATACTAATTAACTGGTCTATTTTATAAATTGGTGTATTTTGTTTTAAATCTATTTTAACATAAATTTTTAATTATAAACTCAATTCTCCCCCCTCTTGAGTTATCCCCTACTTTTAATTGGGTTTCATCTTTAAATATTGTAATTTCATTTCCCGAATTTGTTAAATTGTTTTGTATATGGATTCCCTTGGTCCCCACAAGTTATTCATATACACCACATGGAATCACACTTGATCAATGGCTCAAAATTCTTAGTTTCCTTGGATTACTGTATCATTAAGAATTTAAAATTGGTTTTTAGTGTTTTGAGACAATAAAAGAACTTATGGAACACTTATGATGTCTAACCAGTAGGACTACCTAATTTTTATAATTTTGAGCTCTAAGAATATGTTAGAAACAATGGATCTTTCTTTACGGCCTGAAATTACATTATCTTGGAAATGTAATCTCAATTTGATTCCCTAGGGGTTATGTTTGAGTCTTCTAGGATCATAGATTGTATAATGATATTATATTATATCTCAAAAACATCCTTGGGGTATGATGTGGGTTATGTTGGTGTGGAAATACCATTGGCATAGGACACGGGTTGTTTTGACTTAACAACATAGCCTTAAACATCTAACTTTTTAGATTCCCCCTAAGTTGAGTATCTCAATGCTCATTACACTAACTCAATTTTGTAATATTAGTTGGACCGTTGTACTAAATTGGGTCTCTAGTAGGTCTTACATTGGATTTTATGATATATTTTTAGTGGTAATATATTATCATGTGTTTCTAATGACACTCAGTTGTGGGTAGTATAGTCCAAGTACAGTGATGCATCATCCATTAATGAGTAGATATACTCTTTAAATAATGAACTTGTGATGTCATTAGAGTTACATAATACTCTCAAGATATTATGTATGGATCCATTAGCACATATATACTCATAATATCATGTCCGTGATATTTTATTTTCATTGATGAATGCTAAGAGATTGATATGATGTTGCATTAGTTCTCTAACACCTACTAAAGTATAGAGATGAGATTATGTTAGTTGGGGGGGGGGGTGTAACATTAAGGATCTTTTTATAGATTATTTTTTCCCCCAATGTAATCTTAACTCCAAAATGGTAATCTTTCGTAGATTACTTTATCTTCCCTTTTTTTATCCATAACTGACTATTGTGTATCCAAATACATCCTAACATCAATGATTCATATCCAAACATATAAATATTAAAATGATCGCTTACATGAATGATTCATTTTTAGATAATTTTATCAAAACTACAATATTTATAAAAACTACCAAAAAAACTAAAATATCATAAAAACATACAAAACACTAAATTAAAACAAAGAAAAAACAACAATATATTTGTGAAATAAAGGCACACAAATACACACCTTGGGACCCTTAAAAGTTAAATAAGGAAGTTGTGATTTATTAGGGGAGTTAAAATGTGGGTTTGGGTGGATTAAATTCAAAACATGGATCTTTAATTCATGTTCATGGTTAGCTTATATAATTATTTAACCATGCACATAACAGTGCAACCCTTACTAGCCAAAAATATCTAGACTGCAAGGTTATTATGTATGGTTATTTAATCATTTATCTAATCATGCATCAACCACTTTCTATAATTCCATGAAATGAATGGGATATTCATGGTTATTAAACCATTAATACAAACTGTGCAATCTACTTAAACCTCTCCTGATATATATCAACAACTCTTATTCTTACCAAACATGAACTAGAAGGTAAACCATCCATTATAAACCTAAGAGTAGACTAAAAATCACTTTTTGAGATCATTAAAGAAACCATTACACCATAAATAACTAAGTTCAAAGAAATACCACTTAAAATTTATAAGTTCTATGAATGGACATTCAATGTCTCTACATTAGATGCCCCTTAAAAAATTTCCACCTTGAAAAGTTTAACCATAACCATCATGTATAAAAATAAATCAAGATAAATGAATATTCCTAACAAAAAAATGTTATATCATGAAAATACAGACCTCTTAAATGCTTTTTGTCCCCAAAAATATCTATAATATCATTTCATTAAAAAATCATAAAATTACAGATCCAAAAATCGAAATTCACTATCACGATACATGAAACATAAAGTTAAAAATAACTCTAGATATTGAACTTTAATTTTTGATTAGCATTACCAATTGCTCGCATCTAAACCACAATTCCTCTAGAGGTCTCACAATAATGGTATGAATCATCCATGAAACACAGTCTCTTGTTGATATTTATTCTCCAAAGAAAATTAGACAAAGGTTATATCATCCTCAAGATCAATCTCCCCAAAATCAATCACATGAGAATCATTATAAAGGTACTTCCAAATCTATGGCACATGGAAACCATAGGGAACTAGCACAAACTAAAGTTTGAGTGCTTACTAATATTCCACATCACCAACACACTATAATGCATAAATACCAATGAAACTCAAGGAAATTTCTTTACCTCTATTGAATATGAATTACCCTTGGTTGTGTAAAACCTAAAGGAATATGTGATCACCTATATCAAATTCTAACAGTCTCCACTTCTGGCTAATATATGACTTTAATCAACCTTGTGTAGTTTTCATTCACTCTAGGATCATATGAAATATTTATATCATATCCTACTCCAAATTTGGTCCAATAATTTTTAATATACTTATATCAATCTAGAATAATGGTGATTAATATGGTTATAAATACAAATATTTAAATGTTTCCATAACAATGGGTTATTGGTGATTATTATTTCAATAATACTCAACAAGCGGTAAAGTTTCATCCCAAGATCCTCCTAAATCATGAATACAAGCCCTCAATATATCTTCAATGTTCTTGATTATCCTATCAATCAATCCATCGTTCTATGAGTGAAAACGTTTCACTAAGACATAGTTGGGTACCAAAATCATGTTGCAATCCCCTCTACATACATGATGTAAATCGAGGATCATGGTTAGAAATGATTGTCAAGGGGAATTTTGGATGCTTTACTATCCCTGTCACATAAATCATTTTCATACTATATATTATACTAGGTTATTTGAATTGAACAAAATGAGACAACTTTTTCAATTGATTAATAATGACCCATAAGACATCATTCCCTCTCAATGCATGAGGTAAATGATCATGTTATATCCTAAAACCATATATAAAATTGATGTGTGTATGAAAATATCATAATGTATGATATTGATATGTCATATGGTATGACATATATAAATTTAGGCATGTTGTATTTCATGGTTTGGGTATATTTTTTAATATGATATAGTTATATCATAGAAACTTCCTAGGTTTATCATAGAGTACAACATGGCGAAATCATAGGTAAATGAATCATATTGTATGATTCACATTATTTATATGATTAATCTAGATGGTTTAATGATAAGAATTATCATTAAAATCATCATCCATGATGTATATCATGATTGTAAATGATTTATATGATGAAATACAAGGGATAATGAGTTGGATAAGGGTTATAACCAAAATCATTTGTTAAGAATGTATGAGTAAATTCATGCACACTTGAGTAGCATCTTTGAGGGTTATAAATGGAGGAAATCACCATGAGATGGTGTTACTTAAATTTTTTTCCCATGATACTACTAATTCTCCCTTCTTGAATCTCTCATCCTCCTCCTCCAATTACTGTGAGAAGTATTATCATTCCATGGATGAAGTATAATCTCACCCTGAGTGTCAGGTGATTCAATTCAACTCATGGATACACCATAGATGAGGGATTCCATTGGTTTCCTCTAAGTGATATTTATCAAACCACTATGATGATGAAATTAGTATAGGATCAACTGGTGAAAGGTTACAATGTTCTTTATTTAATGTTTATACATAGTTTCACTTTCATGTATGGTTGATATTGATAATTTGAGGTTTCTAAATTCTTTCATCATGTTAAATGAGTTTCATTTGATACTTAGTTACTATTAGTGGTATCAGAGCTTCACCATGTGTTTTAATTATCGAAATCATGTCAAAATGGAGAATAAATTGATATATTATTACAGTCATTAAATACGATATGCATTTCCCTTTGAAAATCTATCTCATTTTTTATATTATATGGATTGTCATTAAAAATGATAGAAATTTTGTTTTGTGGCTGGTATTATGATATATTATACTATAAGATAACATATTATCACACTGTATGATATAGGATATCTTAGGTGGATACATAGTTTAATTATATCAGATTTACATGTATCATATCGTACGATATAGGTTGTTATAATTGATAATAGTGATGTTCTTTGTTTATAAAGTAGAGTATCATATTGAAAATAAAATATACTCTATATCATAAGATATAACATGTTATATATCGAAGTCCATATCATAGGCCAGAAATTGTCTATCATTGAATGTGATATATAATGGATCCAATCACATTTTATGATATAGGGCATATCATAGAATATGATATATAGAAAAAAATAATTAATCTAATTTCAATTATGAATTGAATTATATAATTCATAATGTGTCTGTAGATTATAGAAAATGGTACTTTGGGATATTTATTTAATTTATAAATTGTTCAAAAATTAATTAATTATAAAAGGTTAATAATTTATTATTAAATGTTTATGAAACTTTTAATAATTTTTTTTATAAATATTAGATGTTAACAATAAATACTTATTGAAATTATGTGGAATGAATTATAATTTAGATATGAAGTGTTAATATTTATATTTAAAATATTCTGGGGAGGGGGATAAATATAATGAAAATCTTACACTGCCAATAGTAACTAACTCAACGAGACTCAAACTCAAGACCTCACAATAACCCTACTTGGGATGCTGCCACCAAGATTCACAGAAAGGGATAAAGTGTTAATATTTAAATTATAAGAGTAATTTATAAAGTATTTACAAAATAAAAAATAAGGAAAAATATAAAGTATTTTATATTTATAATTATTAATTGTTTATAATTATTAATTTGAAATATTCAAATTAAAATACCTTATTTGATAAATTATTTAAACCTTATCAAAATGAGTTTTTATAATTGACATGATTAAGGATTAAATAATATTAAATATGTGATATTCAGATTATTTAAATTGTTTACAAAATATAATTGGAAGATAAAATGTTTATATTCCATTTTAAATCATGCATTTAAGTAAAATTTCATAAAAGGAGGAATCTGAAGGAGATCATATTCGGAATAAATATAAAGTGTTTGTATTTATTAATCCACAATGAATGGATTACATTATAAAGTGTTTATAGTTTCTTTATTTATAAATTATTCATAAATTATTTATATAATAATTAATATAACAATTACAAATATATTTATTTTATTCCATACTTTATTCATAGATATAATTGTTAAATTATAAATTGATATAATATTTAGTTTAAAATATTAAATTTCTTTTCTAAATTTTCATACATTCATATAAGGAGTTACTGGAAAGCTATAACAATTGATTTAGTGTTTTTTAGCTTGACTTTGGATTATACTAGTTTATGAGATTTAATTATGAATTTGATTATAGTTTATACATATTAGGTGTTAAAATTATGATGGATTGAGGTTACTCTTTAGTAAGGTATCCTTGGATAGAGGGGCTTTGGGTTAGACTAATAGCTATCCTAGAGGATTATTCCTAATCTATAAAATTGGGGGTTTTCTATATATTTCACCATGTGTACTCTAGTGGAGTATTTTGATTTCATGTCAAAAAATCATTTACATGAAATATTTTCACCTTATGCATAGTATGTATTTGAATATGGGTGAATAAATTTTACTTTTTATTTGGGTTGGTAACACAATATATGAGTTTATACAAAGTTATGCATCAATATGGCTTGAGAATATTACTTTAGTGGAATGAATAAGATTCTAAACTAAATCATCAAATGCAAAGAAAATGTAAAGAGAATAACATGAGAAAAGATAGTGAGATTAAATCCTCTTCAAAATACTAAGTGTCAGATTCCCTCTAAAGTGAAATATTTTCAAGACCATGATCATCCAACCGGGTAGGTCACATCAAAGCTTGGTGTCCATGGATTATCCTATTTAAGGAAAGAAATTAATAGGTATAACTAATATGAATAAGTTTCCATTCTTGGAATATTATTTGGGTTACACTTAACTAGGAGACCCTAATATGTTTTGGTTACTAGAGGAATATATTTGAGTTTATCAATACAATGGATTGGGTAAATTGTTATCTACTCAACTATCCAAGAATCAAATATGAAATGATTTGGAAGATTCCCTACCTAAATAACTAAGTGGTGTGAGAAACTCTAAAGTGGACTTTCTACATAGTGAAATATGGATCTTATCCTACTATTTGATATGATGTGTTTAAAAGGGTTCACATTTTAGGGGGAGAAAATTTAATGAAATTCCTTATTAAATGAATATAAAACATGATACACAAATGATAAAAGGTTATGTTATTGATAAATAGAATCACCATTATCAAGCTTGACTTCGATATAAATAGATATAAAAGAATAATATTAAAATTATTCACCTAAGGTTTTAAAGTCATTAGATGAAAAATTACATAAGGAATTTTAGTCTCCACTCATATACTCAATGTGATTGAGTGTTATTGGAGATACTAAAAGTTTTTCCTTTAAAGGTTTATTTTGGTAATTAAATTTATTATATTTCCACTATTGGAAATTTTCTGATAATGTGGATGGATTTAAGAAATTTTTCCCCTTTTTCTAAATGTTTTGAGGATAAATGGGCATGAAATGTGATGTCTAGGCTCTCGTGTTGTTTTGGAAGTAAAGGTACATAAAATTTCAAACTGGGAGAAGAAAAAATAGTTGTAAATTTTGATAATTGTTTGTTTAAGTAGATATTCAAGATCATTGAAAACTAAAGTAGGATTTATAAATGTGGGAAATGTTTCCATATAATGGAAAATTTACAGGATACCTAAATGAGTTTGAGAAACTCCATATAAAAAAATTTTTAGATATTAGTGCTATAGAAATTAGTTCATCAGTTTTGAAGTGTATATGATACCTAATGTATACATAAAAACATTATAAATATACAAATTTTAAAAATCAAGGTAAGGATTGATAGTGATTATAGTTTTCATTCAAATAGTGAGAAAAATTATTACTAAATCATATAATGACTGAAAAGGAATATAAAAAGCTCTGATGAAAATAAAGGATGTGTGTTTTTATATTATTTCTCTTATATGATAAGAGAAGTTTTTTATTGATAGGTGGTCATTATAAACAATTTGAGATGTTACACATGGTTTAGGATTCATCAGATTCTATAACATACCTAATAAGAAGATAAAGATAAAAAAATTATATATGATAAAAAACATTTATCCAGATATTTCCAAAAATATGAGGGATATGATCCCACTACCAATAAGTGGAATATTTTAAAGAATAAGATCTTCATTTTAGTATACTAATCTAAAAATATAGAATACCATATAATACATGGATATCAATAGTTTATTTATTAAATATTCCCACTAAAGGAAATGATTGTTATTTCCTAAAATAGAATAGTTTTTGTATCTTATAATGATATTATAAAGATAATAAGATATCTAAGAGACTAGTGGAAGTATGTTTGAACAAAGAGAAGTTTGAAGTTAACTAATAAAAAATTATTTTTCTTAAAATAAAAAAATAAACCTCACTTAATATCGAAAAAATTAGGGTATGTCAGTAAAAGACTAATTTGAATAGTTACATTAATTAATAAAATATTTCAAGGTGAAATTTTTATGTAAAGGGTTTCAAATATGATGATGATAAACTTATAAATATATTTAATTAGATAATAGAAGTTATTAACATTTTAGCATTTGAATTTTTAATGTTAAGGAGATCTACTACTTTTCTCAAAGAGTTAAAAATTAAGAATATGATTCCTAAGCCTCACCATTATTCAAAATAACCTTCTTTATAGATGTACTAAAAAACTAGTTTAATGGGAGTGTTTTATCTGGTTTTTACATAGAGATGTAGAGATAATTACATAGAGATGTATTTAGTTTAATATAACCCTAAAAGTGTATCAAACATAAGTTTGATCTTTCAGTCTTTCATATAATATATGATGTGAGAGGTGCTTATGTATGGTTTTTTTAATATTATTAATATATTTTAATAATATAAAATATACCATGTTATATAAAAGGAAGTCTTCAATTTATCATTATTTTATATTGGTTGTAAATACTCATGAAGTGAAATGATAATTTACATATAAATGTTTGACTTTGAGTTATCCCTAATCAATGTTCATCATTGAGTATTTTAGATTTTAATGAAATGTTAAGGTTATTGTGAGTGGAATTATTATATTAGGATACAAAATATTATTATGAGGCATAAAATAGGTTTTGTGTTGTATGACTCATGAAGAGTAAAATATGGAGTGTCATACACTATGTATTTTGTATAATAGGGGTGTATCTTTTATATTTTAAATTCCCCATACTTGAGGTTGATGAGATACCTAACATTATAACTTTCATACTTTGATACCTCACTTACAAAATACTTGAAGCGTAGTTAATTAGATGGTGGTTTGGTATGTTGTTAATCGTGTCTTCAGTTGGATATCAACCAATATGGGATTTATCATCTCTTAGGATGAGTATGAAATCTAGGACATCAATTGAAAAAGACGAAGGAAGTGTACATATGTACCTAGATAATATATGTGTTGTGATTATTTATCAGATGAAGGTCATGTTATGTGCTCATCTATAAGGTTGAATGACAAGTGACATTTTTATCGACCTCGATAGTTTATACTCAGAGAGTCAAGAACATATGAGTAAATATATAAGAATGAAATACTATGTGTTCCATGTTTACTTGATGGATTTGGAAAAGGGATTATAAGAAAATGTAATCTTGAAAATGATGCAACAAGTGTACATAGGTATAGAGATACTTATGTTTGATCGAAATCACACTAGATCCACTTATAGTTGAGTATAATTGATTATTTTCTAAAGGATGTTATTTTATATAGTAATGAATTTAGAAATTAATTTTTTTTTAATACAACAGACATATGAGGTCACACTTTTTGGTTAATTGAATGGGAATTGAATTTACGAAACTCATAGAGCTACTTTAAAAGTGTTTTACAGTTTATCCAAAAGGATTTTTGGATGGTTATTCACAAGGTATTTCATATGATGCGACGCATAATGAATTGATGATATATTTCCATAATTATTTGGGAAAATATCCAAAATGAGTTTCTTATATGACTTCACAAGTTATTGTATATGGTACAATATATGGTGAAATGGAACAAAGTTTATGAGGATTTAGTGAAAGTGATATATCGATAGAGTTATTCCCTAAATCCGTACATATATATGATGTGTGTGTGCCAATATCATATTATATGATATTGATATGTCATATGGTAAAAAATATAGAAACTGATTCATGTTTGTATTTTATATTTTGGGTATATTGTTCAATAAGATATAGTGATATCATAAAAAATTTCTAGCCCTGTCATAGAGTACAACAAGGTAAAATCATAGGGTAGTAAATTGTATTGTATGATTTACATTATGATTATGATTGATCTGGGAAGTTGAATAATAAACATTATCATTTTAATTATCTTCCACATTGGCTATCATGATTATGAATGTTTCATATAATGAAACACATGGGAGAATGATTTGGAAAAGTGTTACAACCAAAGTCATTAACTCATAATATATGAGTAAATGTAGGCACACTTGAGGAACATCCTTGAGGGGAATAAATATAGTCAGTCACATTGAGAAGTTATTGATTTGAATTTGTTCACACACTTCTTCTGATTATCCATTCATGAAGCTCTCTTCCTCCTACCATTGCTTTGAGAGGTATCGCCATACTATGGGTGAAGAAGAGTCTCACACAAGAATCGGCAGAATCAATTTAGATCATGTATTCCCCTCAAATGAGGGATTAATTTAGAAACCTCTAAGGGAACTTTATCCTCCCACTATGATAAATAATTTAGCAGAGGCTTGACTGGTGAAATTTATATAGTGTTCTTCATTTAATGTTTAAACATGGTTTTGGTTTTATACATGGTTGATATTGGGAATTATAGGATTCTAATTAATTCTAATATATTTAATGAGTGTCATTATATCCTTATAATTCCATCACAAAATTCATAGAGATGTCTTACAACTTCAGTACAAGTAAGGATTTGAACAACCCAACTAGAACCAGATAATCAAATTCCACCTACTACTATATTTGGAATCAGAATACAAAATCGACCATTGATTTCTTTAACCCAAGACACCAAAAATTATTATTAAAATAATGATACATATGATACTCGGATGTACTACTAAAGGTGATCAATGAGACTCATGAAAAACTACTTCTAGTGTGCTTTGAGAAAAATATACCCAACCACGGAAAAATGTAAGGACCCAAAGTTTTATCAATGGAAATTACCTTCTTATAATTATTTCATATGGTATAATAACATAAAATCACTTATAGAACACAATAAAAATTTTATAAATTATGAATGAATAAAATAAAAGGTATTTCTATAATTTAAGGAACCTATAACGATGAAATAGTTACTTGACCTATGGAATAGTAATATGACACTTATGAATAGTAAACTAAACAATTAAATAGTACACTCACCAATGAAAGTATAAATAAAATGTATCCCTCTTATAAGTGACAATTTGATATAATTATATTATAGTATAAGTAAATAAATATTTGAAAAAATTATAAATTAAGTGTTGATATTTTTGAAAGTCATAAATATTTAGTTACATATTTATGATTAATTAAACAATTTAAGAAAAATTATTTTCATAAAATTTATTCATAAATTAATATTTTTCTTTCTTATGATTATAATATAATTTTATGAGACATTTTTTTTTTCAAAGTGATATAAAATTAGTTATAATTTTAAAATCTGTATTTTTCGATTAAATTTTGATTTTAATAAAAAAATAAATTTCTCATATTTAGAAAATCATTTTCATATAATGAATTTAATTTTTAAATTCTACACATTAAAAAATGGTTAGGTTTAATTTTTGGGATCTTTCTAAAAAACTTGAATTTTTGTGAATAGTAAAATATGATAATTTACGATAAAAGCTAAATACATGAATTATGGAGTCATAGATGATGTATGGATAATTTAAGCCCAAAATATCAAAAAAAGCTTAATTATTATAATATTTCTTTGTGATAATTATCAAACTACTCATATTCATGATCCAAAATAATAAACTGATGATTAAAATACTGAGAAAACATCCCTCTCCTCCACTATAAATTCTCCCCCTCACCACCTCTTCTCCTCACACCTCTCAAGCCTTGATCCTTGTCCAAATTCTGCTCAAATATCCTCCCAATACCATTCCTAGCATCCAGGAGAATTTTCTCTTAATAAAATACCAAAAATGATCCCCAAATGAGGTTCTCAAGAAGAATAAATCAAGAGGTAAAACCCTATTCCTTTTCTTTTAATCTCTTTTCAAGTTTCTTTATTTTCATTTTCTCTCCTCACCTCACATCATAAAAATGGTTTGATAACTATATTACCTTAAATATACTAGAATTTTTTTTTATTATAATGGAATAATTCATCATCATCTTTCTTTCCCCCTATATTTATATTAAATCTGAAAACATCATATGTGATGTGTTAATTTATCACATTCAAAGACAATAAAGTTTTAAATTTCCATCACTACATTTAAGGTTGGTCATGAAACCATTTTTATGGTTGAACCAGATTATAATACATGTATTATATCTTATTTAATGTTCTGGAATCAATTTTCACACATGATATTAATTTATAAAACAAAATGAGTTTGTTATGATCGAAACTACCAAAATAAACCCAAATTGTTATCATTAACTATTTATCTAATTATTCATCATAATTACATAAAACCAAATGATATATAAGACCAATTTAACCTATGTAATATCATTAATAACATATAAGTTCAAATTTGGATAATTAACCCCACTTTACATGACCTTTCGTACATGTATACAAGTAAACCAATCATGAAAACCAAGGAAACCAACACACCCAAACAATGAAATTGAATCACTTAACCCCTCAAATGGTCCATAAATGAAAATAATAAAGTTATAATAAATAAAATACATACCTAAAGGGTAATTTAATTATTAATTAATGAATCTAATTTTATTATCCCGGAAATTAATATCAATTTTAGAACACCTTCAGACTTAAGGTAAGGGATTATACCTGAACCTCCATTATTCCATCAGGTTATTCTTCACTCTTTATACCCAAATGAAATTATATTTTATTTTTATTTAAATATTATAAATTATGTGTATATGTTCCAAAATTATTCATTAATATCCTTTAATCCTTATTTTTTGTAGATATACATGTTTTTAAAAGGTTTCTCAGTCGATTATTTCCAATAAGTAAGCCTGGCTTAAAAAAACGACCCAAATTCTTACCCATTTTCAAATTCACTATATAATATATTTTTAGCCACCATTATTTTTCTAAAATAACTCATTTTATCATGAAAACATTCTTGGTTCACTTATGGTTTTATATAAATTATTATTTCATTTTCAGATTTAAATGCTCTTTAATATTTACCTTAAACCGTACCAAAATGTTTTAATTCTAAAGTTTCTTAAATACTCTTTTTACATGTTATCAATTCAGTTTGACATAAATTGTCATGATTTATTCCTATTTTCCCTTATGAATTTCCATTTATTATTTAAGTCCTTTCTTTCATGGACACTGTTTTGATATTTCCTTATGTTATGCCTTTTTGACAAGATTGTGATACCCAATTCTTACCATGGGTAGCCCTTATGTTTATGTTTGATTTTTTATGTATGATTATTTATGTGGAACACATATTCATGAACATATTATAATGTTTGTACCTATATAGTGTTACAATGTATTGGTAAATGTTTAGTATCATGATATTTCATGTGCAACGGTCTTAGTGGTTAGCATTGACTCATGCTCCATGTGCAACGGTCTTGGTGGTTAACATTGAATCATGCTCCTTCATGTGTAATGAGCCTTGACTCATGATTATGTCATGTTGTATGTTGTTTCCATATCTCCTATGATACCACGATTACATATTTTGTGCTTCCTTACATATATACATTATTTTTGTGTTATCTTATTATGCCTATTAACCCATGTGCTATGATTTATTCTTATGTTTAGTCCCTTACATGGATTTTTAGCTCATCCATTTGTTCATGTTATCCCCAAATTATCCTATGTAGATGTAAGGGATAAAAGGAAATCAGTATCTCCTAATGGATGATAAATAAATAAAAGTTTCATTTAGTCCCATCTATATAGTAAGTGGTTTATCAATAAAATACATCCATGTCTGGATACTATAAGTGGATGTGATTCTGGAACAGATGTTCATAGGAGTAACAACTCTGACAAGTTGTTCTGGGCTTGACTTAAGGTAACCTGGTACCTGACAATGGGCCTTACTATGCACATGGTTTTACACTCCCAGGGGATATGCTTTGGTAAATGCATAATCTCATTATGAACCATTATTAAGGGAACAAAAAAATACCATAAGAGTATATGTTAGGAAATAAACATTGGATAACCTAGATTGAAACCTCGGAATCAAAAGTTAGGATATCCATTTCTTTTAAAAGTTGATCATTTTTATGTTAAATGTTTCTATTTTACATGCTTATTAGCTAAGTATTAAATCCCCCAAATTTCACTTTCTTTTTCTTAGTTAATGGTAAGAAATAGAATAACACATGATATCAATAAAGGTGATAGGAAATGTGATGATTTCTCTAATGATATGAAAAATGTGATGGAATGGCTGCTCAAAACTTTATGATAGTACTTGATTAGCTAGCTCAAGTTATTAATAATAACTTGAATCATGTGGAACACCCTCCTTATCCAAGGAAATTGCATGTTTTCGTCAAATCCTTTATACAGAAAGGGCCTCCCATGTTTAGTGGGTCTTCTAATCCCCTCATCATAGAACAGCGGATTAACTACATTGAAAATATATTCTCAGTCCTTCAGTGATTAGAAGAAGATAAAGTTGTGCTTGTGGTCTATCATTTTGATGGTGAAGCTTATCAATGGTGGACACTGATAAAAAATATAAAGTCCAAGGAGGAAATTGCTTCAATGTATTGGGAGAAATTCATGAAAAATAAATTCAATAAATATTTTCCCCAAAACCACCATCTCAAGATAGAAAGAAAGTTCCTCAAATTTAAGCAGAAAGAAGAAGAGTCTATTGGGGCATATGAATAAAACTTTACAAGTCTTGAAACATAAGCCTCAGGATTTTTCAGGAACACTAAAAGCAAGGTGGGTTGCTTTTTTAGCAGACTAATGTAAATTCTATGAAAAACATTGGAAATTTGAGACCTCAATAGTTATGAGTAGATAGTTTATTGTTCCCTCAAGGTTTAAATGGAGATCGGAGACTCTCAATGGTCTCATGGGGCTAGTGACAAAAAGAATAAAATGGAGTCTAATATGAGTGGATAAGAAAATAAATCCCATAATGGAAAAAATAATGAATATCCCATTATCAAAATTGTGGGAAGAAAAATCCTAGGAACTATCTAAATGGAACCAAGAAATTATTAATATTTGGAAGAATGGGGCATCTGGATAACAATTACCGTAGGGGTATGAAGAATTACACTAATTTGGAAGAAGAAAGGAAGGTTTAGATCAAAACTCAACTTGTTGTGTGGTGTTTCAACTACAAGGAGCATGGGAATTTTACAAACCAAATACCTAAGCCCAAGGTTGTCAGAGTAAATCAACAACAACCTCCAAGGAAACAAGGAATGGTGTATGCTATCACTACTACTAAGGGGGATCCGAAAAATGATGTGGGGACAGGTACGTTGTATAACACCCTAAAAATTTTATATTATGTTTCCCTTAAATACATTATATTCATTAGATATACTATATTTCAAAAAGCAACGAGTTTCTTTGAAACAACACTTGGTTATTTCAGAGATAATCATAACTTATCCATTAAACTTAAATTTTCCACTTCTGTGGTTTGAATTTAGAAAAACAGACATATATAGTTGTGATCAGGGTTATATTTGGAGTCTGATAGAATCAACTTAATTTTTGATGAATAGTAACTTACCCTTATGAATAATAACTTACCCTTATGAATATTAATATGAATCTTAAGAATGGTAACCATACCAATGAAAGTATAAATAAATTTAGGCACCATAAAAATGAAGATGAATATTTTAAGTGTTGGTATTTTTCAATTAAATAATGTTTTTAATTAAAAAATAAATTTATCATATTTAGAAAATTATTTTGAAAAAATGGAGTTCATTTTTGGATTCTACATGTTGAAAAATAGTTAGGGTTAATTTTTTGGATTTTTCAAAAATTCTTGATTTTTTTGTGAATGGTAAAATACATAATTTACTGTATAAATACATTATAATTTAAATTAACTATTCCAAGAGTCATGAGTGATGTAAACACCCAAATATAGAAATCACATGAAATTGTTACTATTAAAAGTCATGGAATACTCACTATTTCTTGTCTTGTGGAGAAATAATAAATTGATGAATATAATATTAAGGAAACCCTCCTCCCTTCCACTATATAAACCACCCCTAACCCCCTCTTCCTCCTACACCTCTCAAGCTTAAATCCTTACCTAAATTATACTCAGATATCTCCCTAAGATACTCCCCCACATCCAAGACCTACTGGTCTCACAAAAAGGCTAAAAAAGGCCTTAAAGAGATTCTCTAGGAGTACTCAAGAGGTGAACCACTCTTCCCTTTTCTTTCAAAATTCTTTTACAAGTTCCATTATTTTGTTGCTCTATCCTCACCTCCTCACATCCAAATGATATGAAAATTCAAGTACCTTAAATGGATTTTAAATTCATTATTATAATGGAATATATCATCATCATCTCTCTTTTCCCCCACCTCTTACACTAAAAATGAAAATACCATCCGAGATGTATTAATTTATCACATTCAAGGACAACAGGTTTTCAATTTATATTACTATCTTCAAAACATGACATGAATCCTTTTTAATGGTTTTAATAGATCATGATATATGTATTTTACCTTATTAAATGTTCTGGAATCCTTAAACACTCACAATACAAAATAATAATACGAAACAAGTTCTTTATGCACAAAACTGCCAAGTTAAACCAAGCGTTTATGAATAACTTTTAAAAAATGAGTCATCCTCAAGTTATAAAACCCAAAATCATTATAATATAATTTATAATGTCACTAATGATATATATTTAAAATTTTGGATATTTAAAAACATTTAAAACGAACTTCCATTCATCAATAAAAGTAAATCGGTCATGAAAACCAAGAAAGAAAATGCTTCCAAAATAATAAAATTGAATCTATTAACCCCATAAAAAAGGGCATGAATGAACCTAATATGGTTATAATAAATCAATTATACGTTAATGTGGTTATGTAATTATTAATTAATGAAGCTAAATTTGATTATTCAGATCATTAAGATCAATCAAGAACACCTTTGGGCATAAGGTAAGGGATCCTCTCTCACACTTTTATTCAAGAATTCTCCCTATGTTGTGTCCTTTTATTTTTAATTCCTAGTGATGGGGTATGATTTTTTACCTCCCTAATACTTCCTTTATGATATATAAATGATGGGATACCCTTTTACCTCTCTTTAATCCCTCACAAGAACACTCGTTACCGTGCTGAAATGTTTGTATGGGGTTTCTCATATCACTTTCAATTCTATGGGATTTCCATTATTCGCCACTTATTTATTGTATGTGGTATATGTGTACTTACATTTTATTTTTAATATCATGATTATATTTATATTCATGGTATTATGTGATTCATTTGGTGATTATTTATTTTTTTCATACGATTCAATTCATTACAATGTGGTAAGGGAATTTGTCTCAAATTCCATTTCATTGCAACCTACTTGGTATTTTGCACCTAATCTTTCTTATGTGGTGTATCAACTACCCATTTTAGATCATTTTTAATTTGAAATTATAATTTTGGTAAATATACATTTTCCTGTTGCATGGATATGATTATCATCTTAAGACGTATACCCTTTTACATATGGTGTTTATTTGGGATGTTGTTTTAACTATGGAAATATTAATGAATTTGTATCCTCTGCTCTATATGGATATTGAGAACACAAATTGTAATTATATTAAACCCATGTATAAAAAATGATTTGGAATTTTAGTTATGGTAGAGGCCCACTATATCCTCTCGATGCATTGATAGGTCTCATGATACAAATCAGTTGGCGACAAACACTTTGAGTTTGTTTCCAAAAATCAGATGAGTTTCTACCCATAGACTTAAACCATTTTGACGGTATAGTGGTATCTTGTTCCCAAAACATAAATTCCAATTAATAATAATTCTCTTTATTCATTTTAAGTTATTACTATCCATGATGTTTTCACTATGAAAAAATCTATGGATGTAGGTTTATTCTCAGTTTATTAATGGAGTGTGTTTTTTTATTTATTCATCATGACATATTTGTTTATAATTAAGTTATTTTTTATTCATGCTTCCACTAATTATAACCCTTACTGGTCATTTGATCTCAAACCTTTCATTTTCTTACCTTCAAGAGGTTGTGAAGAGGAGACCATTTATTGAGTTTCCATGGATGTAGTTTGTTAGTCTTTGTTATGTACTATTTTTTGTTACCTTTCCCAATGTAATTTGAGTTACATGTATGTATCTAATTTCTTAAATACTACTAAATGGATCATTATTTCAGGATTTATTTCCCCTTAATCATTCCAATGTAACAAATTAATGCGCTGACTCTGGGATTCTGGGGTCAGGGTGTTACACACTGGTTATTCATTCAAGAATCACTAGTAGAAAGTTTTTTATGGATCAGTTTTCATGTCGGTTATTTATAACTGATGTGGAAATCTGGGTATATTATTATTTCACGTCAGTTTTTATAAAAATGGAGTGAAAAAATGGATATCCACCGATCTTTCGTACCGTTTCTATAATTTAACTAATGTGAAAGATTGGTTTTTTATGCTTGTTATAGTATAACTGATTTCAAAGAGCTGAGAATATTCATTTTTCATGTCAGTTATATTATAACTGGCATGAAAAATATTTTAAAAATTTATGAATTGAACAATGGTTTCATTATGCAGTATTCCATTATCACGATGGAGCTCTAGATTATCTCTTTCCAAAGTACTAACTCCCTGGTTTCTTTAATCTGGTGGTCCAAATCAATCATTATAATCTAAATCGATCTGTAGGGTTTCATCAGCCTTGGGTTATGCATCGAGGATAGATCTGAAGTAAGTCTCAAACATTTTTGTATCTCAATTTTTGGTCATTTTTTGGCTTTGAATTTATAACCATGTTCTTCATTCTCAAATTAAAAACTTCATACATTTAGGTTTTTTATCTTCATCGTTGTGCATTCAATTATAGATTTATTCATCTCCAGATATCTTTTCGGAAGTTTTGAATATCTTTTATAATGTGTTAGTTATTTCTTCTTGATTTTATTTCAAATATGAATTAGTTGTTACTGATTTTATAATGTTTTAATTAATTTTTACTGATTTTATTTATAGTATCAATTAGTTGTTCCTGATTTTATAATGTATTAATTAGTTGCTCCGGATTTTATTTCTAGTATGAATTAGTTGTTATATTCAATTTTGTGAGACTGAATACATTGTTTGGAAGTTACAGTGATTTCATAAATGAGAATCCAGAAAATTTTAAGACTATGAGCATCTTTAGGTGGTGTATTTATGCATGTTTATGCGTCTCAATGGTATTATAGGCATTGTAAAAGGGTTTAATGAGTGATGGGTCTACTTTTTAAAGTAGCTGACCAACTGGGTACCTTGTTAGGGAATACTATATACATTACGAGTTCCCATGAAGCAAGGATTAATCACTACTGGAATTCAAAATAATTTCAATGGGCTATTTGTGACGGGATACCGTCGCAAATAGGCTTTAGCGATGGGGACCCGTCACAAATCGCCCGTTGCAGAAAACGCTGTCGCAAATACAAGTATTTGCGATAGGCCCGTCGCAAAAAAATGTTATTTTCAATGGGAAACATCATCGTCGCAAATAAGCTTCTGATTATATCTATTATATATACATAAACGTTTTCGAGATGGGCCCGTCATAAAAACTATTTACGACGTCCTCTCATCTTGTCGCAAAATATATATATATAACACTTTCTACGACGGGCTCGTCGCAACAAATTATTTGCGATGATCAAGTAGTATCGTCGCAAATAAGTTTTAAAAATATTTAGTTAGATTATTTGCGATGGGACCCCGTTGAAAAAGGTCTCGTCACAAATAATAAATTAATTTTAAAAAAATAAAATTTAATAAAATTACGATTAATGAAAAAATAATATTACTATTATTAAAAAAATAAAAAAAAATAATATTAAAATTCTCAATATTCACAAAAAAATATAAAAAAATATAAAAATATTAAAAATTAAATTATGTAATATTTGCACCGATATAAAAGACAGAAAATGTAAATAATTCATATTAAAATGTTAAATTCAAATGTTTGTAACATAAAAAAATCACTGAGGGGTCGTCTTCTGGAGGAGGTGGACGAGCTGAAGGACCTGGTAGACGAAACTTCATCCCTAAACTACAAGTCAGATGGTGCATATACTCCATCTGCTCGTGATGTTGTTGCTGCCATCGATGCATCTGCTCCTCGTAATGCTGCTCTAGCTGCTGCTGCCGCCGACACATCTCTTCTTGCTTCTTCTGCAAAGTCTCTATATGCTCAGCCTGAGCTCGCAACTGCTCCTGATACTGTGAGCCAGAAGATGATGCCTCTCTACGATCTCCTCTCAAGCTGGACACTGACATCATAGCAGTACCATAATAAGTACCATGAGTCAAATTAGAGCTTATTCCAACTACTATGCACTTCTTAAATCCATACTGAGTCGCATGCATCCATGCCGCCTCATTGAAATGGTGAGCACTGGTCTGCTCAGTCGTCTCGTCCTGACCCTCAGCCTGTGTCTGAGAGGTCACAGCCTCATATGACTCCTTAAATTCCAATTTAAAATTAAATTGTCAAAATATTATATGCAGTTAATTGTTAAATTGAAAAAATAATACTAACCACAATCTGACGCTGGCGGTCACCTCTAATCTCTCCGGTGGCTGGATCACTGTACATCCTCTGATAAATGTCAAACTCCATAATATCGGGATGCTCGACTGCCTAAATAAATATAAAATAAACTATTTATATTTAAAGTTATATAAAATATTTAGAAAATATAATTACCATATGCTCTCTATGAGAACTAAATGTACGGCTACCAGCTCGATGCGTCACCTCATGTCTCCCCTGGTTCTGTCGTCCCACTGAAGATCTCCTCTAAAATCCACAACCTAACCAGTGTAAACATAATCCATCCCAAACATGATATGAAATGTACTCTGGTCGGTGGGCTCTACATGACTCATCAAATTATATCACTCCTTCTTTCTTAATGGTTGTCCATCTCAAATTGTGCAAAAACTGGCGGAAATGGTCACGTATAGAAACCTGCCATGCCGCGTGGATAGCTACGTGCATGCTATCATCGATAGGATTCCAAAAACCCTACAAGTAATTTATAATATAAAGTTTTTAATAAAATATATTTTAAAAAATATTATTTATTTACGTATTACCCAATGTTGGAACATATCGCGTCGCACATCAACAGGAATCTGTTCCCATGTGATCCATGGCTGAGAAAAATAATTGCACAATATAGCGCTCCCCCGTCCAATAGCTACATGCTGAAAACTGTGAAAAAGGAATAAATAATCAAACAATTAGTATATATATAAATAAATTAATGAAATCTAACTAAAATATACAGGTTACCATACCTCTTTGTGCGTGGATCGAAACCAAGATGTGGACGTTGCTCGGGGATAGGGTTAAGAATCATCAATTGGGCAAGACCACGCCTCCTACGTGTACCTCCTAAACCACCAGTAAGTTGAGGGTCAGCTGATCCCACATCCTCATCATCCAAAGGTAGCTCAGCCTCCTCTAAATCACACAATAGATCAGAGTCCATCTAAAACACAAAATTATTATTGTTAGAAGATAGTTGAAAATAACTATTATATATGGATATATATTAGTTATGATTATAACCAGCATTTAACTGTGTCAATGTTCATCTTCATCCTCTTATCTATAGATATCAATGTCAATGTCTTCATCTTACTCCTCAGCATCATCAATATCCATATGAGTTTCAGTTTCAGCATCTCTTGTCATTTAAAATTCATTTGTAACATCATTAACATCTTCATCACCATTGATCCTTAATTGTGGGGTGTCATCGTCGATATTCACATCTCATTGTGAATCAGATGGATTTTGAGTCGTCTCTTGAAAAATTTCAATTCCTTCCACTTCAGCGGAACCACATTCAGTTTTAGTAAACTGATTTATCTGAGATTTCATTTTTATTATGCTCCACAAATCGCTCAAGTCTCTTAAAGTAGCATAGTACTTTGCATAATAAATTTGATGTGCCTATTGAGCCAGTAAAAATGGTTCATTTACTGCAAGAAGAATTTTATATTTAATATCAAAGATTCCATGAGTCAGATGAACACTCAAACCTCTCTCAGTATCCAACCACTGAAATTTAAATATTGTTATGTAATTCTGTCCTAGATAACACAACTCAATAATTTCATCCAAAATACCATAAAAGTCAACTTCAGTTTCTCTGTGATGTTATCCCCTCAAGAAAACTCCATTGTTCATTATTATTTTTATTCCCCGTATGCATGTGTATGAAATCGAAAACCATTCACCACATATGCATTATAAGATTTAACAATTTTGGATGGTGGGTTACTCAATATGCATAGTCGCTTATCAATTTTATCATCATATTGAGACACCTGAAAATTTGTAAAAAAATTATCAATATAATAAATAATAAATGGAATTTATATTAAACCATCAATAATTTATGTTACCAATTTTTGAAACCATTGAGAAAAAAAATTTGTCTGCATTCTTCAAGAGAAGCTGCTGTAATTTGTGGAAGTTGTTTCTTGATATGATTATCATATAACCTACAAATAAAATAAGTTTAAATACTGTAACATAAATTATAGAATAAGTGATAGAAGCACTCATAGGACAAATGATGTCATTTCTTCACAGTTGAGTAGAATGTATGTATGAGCTTTGTGATGTTCATCATCTGAAACCCATCGTTCATGAACTCCACCAAAACCAAGATTTGGATGATTTAAAATTGTTAATTGATTTTCCATTTAGTCATTAACATTCCACTCATTTAATCCCATGCAATTTTGTTTTTATGGATATTGAGATTCAAAATAATGAGAGCAGAAAAAAGCAATTTCCCCTTATAAATAAGCTTCAGCAATTGAGCCTTCAACTGATGCTTTGTTACGTATTTTTTTCTTCAATTTCTACATGCATCTCTCGAATGGGTACATCCATCAAAACTGTATTGGACCTCCACATTTAGCTTCATGTGGAAAATGCAATATCAAATGTTCCATTGAGTCAAAGAAAGCCGGCAGAAATATTTTTTCCAGTTTACATATAATTACAGCAACATCTTCTTCCAGTTTTCTTAGCACATCGTAGTCTATTGTCACTACACAAATGTCTCGAAAAAAATATGATATGTCTGTTATCAAATCCAAATCATATAATTCAACAAACCTATGAATCCAATCGGCATAAGTCTTTCCATTATAACATGACAATCATGACTTTTAAATCCAGTAATATAACCATTCTTAACACATCTGCCCAAATTGGAAGCATAGCCATATGGAAGTCTCAAATCTACAATCTACTAATAAAATAATAAGAAACTCTCTTTGGATAGTGTATAAGCTACTTTTGGCTTCATTAACCTCTGTGATCTGACATTTTTAAAAAATTCAAGTTCTGGTCGCCTGCAAATTTGGGAAAGATCTAATCGTGCCTTTATAGTATCTTGGAGCTTACCTAATGTATCCAAAACTGTATGAAATAAATTATCAAAATATTTCTTCTCAATATGCATAACATCCAACATGTGGTGGACCAACAAATCAGACCAATAAAATCCCAAAAATTCTCCGTTTTATCCAATTATGTTCTTTCCCAAAGCCATGAATTTTTTGTTGGTTTACTATTGGTCCAAATGTGATGGGGGGTAATGAAAATACAACTGATTTTAACTTTTTACCAGATATCATCTTTTGAATTTCATTCCTTTCAATTGTACCTTTTCTTAAATGATATTTTTTCCTCCAAAAAGGATGATCGGTTGGAAGAAGTCTACGGTGAAAATCAAAATAGCAAGGTTTTTTTCCATTGACCAGTATAAAGGATTTGTTTTCTTTCATAAAGTAAGGACATGATTTTGGACCATTTGTACTCCAACCAGATAACATTCCATATACCAGAAAGTCACTAATCGTCCACATCAATGTAGCTTTTAATATGAAATTTTGTTTCGCAGCAACAACATATGTATTAACACCATCACTCTACAATTAATTTAACTCATCAATCAATGGTTTTAAATAAACATCAATATTCTTTTTCAGATGTCCTGGGATTAATAGAGTCAAAAAGATATAAGGATCCTTCATTAACATCCACGAAGGCAAATTGTACGGAGTTATAAAGACAGGCCAACATGAATACTGACTACCATAAGAACCAAACGGACAAAAACCGTCAGTAGAAAGACCCAATCGCATGTTTTGGGCTTCTATAGAAAAAGACAGATGCAGACGGTCAAAATGTTTCCATGAATCACCATCAGATGGATGATTCAAGCTTTTATCAGTTAAAATCTTGGTTTTGTGCCATGACATCATTGACTTTGTGTTCTGAGACGTAAATAAACGCTGCAACCTGGGTGTAAGGGAGAAATATCTCAACTTTTTTACTGGAATCGATCTAGACTTCCCTGGTTGAGCTTTTTTATACCTCGATTGTCCACATGTGGGATAAATATCCAATGACTCATTTTCTCTAGAATATAAGATGCAATCATTTGGACATGCATGAATCTTCCGATAACTAAGGCCCAAATTATGAATCATCCTCCTGCTCTCATAGTAATTTGCAGGCAACACATTTCCTTCAGGTAGCTGTGTTTTAACCAAAGAAAATATCTGATCAAAATAGTTGTTTGACATTGCATTATCTGATTTAATAGCCAAATTTTTTGCAACCGCTTCTAATTTTCTTATCTTGCAACTGGGATATAATTCATCCTCAGCATACCTCAACAACTCATAAAATTCAGATGGTGCCAACTCAGGAGTTAAATCAATATAGTCGTGAGTTTCAGTTTGTTGCACAGATAGACCTGCAACATCATGTACTAAAATTTTAAATCGTGATGGATCTGGAATCAAGTTATTAGGATCTTCTCTGGAACTATGTTCAATATGTTGATACCAAAAAACATAATCTGGTTAAAAACCAAACCGCAAGAGATGTACCCCAACCTTTTCAAATGTGTCAAACATTCTCAGAGCACATTTTTTACAAGGAAACATAATTGTGCCTTCTGAAACATATTCTGGTTTTGATGATGCAAATGCTAAGAAAGCTTCAAAACCCTCAATATATATAGGATTTAAACTAGAACCATTTGTATTTTTGCGCTGATTTATCCAAGCTCGATCATCTAATAATAACTGATGTCGACTTCCTTGTTCCATATTTTTATACATAAAATATAAAATCATCACTATTTTTTAAAAGTTTGAAATTATAAAAACACTATCTGAAAAAGAAGATAAATAATTACAACTACTTAATAATTATCATTAATTAAGGGCGACACAATTTCCAATGGATTGACGACTACTCTTTTGTCCGACAGATCATTTAATTGCATCTTTCTCACACTTATTATTGCTAATTATTTCTAATTATTCCTAATTACTTTTAATTATTTCTAATTATTATAAATTATTACAAATTATTACTAATTATTACTAATTATTACAATTTATTACTAATTATTACAATTTATTACTAATTATTAAAATTTATTACTAATTATTACTAATTATTACTATTTATTACTAATTTAGAAATACTTAGCATTACTTAGCAAAAGAAAAACTGCTTGAATAATGAACGGAAATTTGGTAATCATCATTTTAAAGATGATTACCAATTTTCCCTTCATTATCCAAGCAGATTTCATTTACTAATTATTAGTAATAAAAAAATTATATTATCAATATTTACGAAAAAACAATACTAATATTATTAAAATAATAAAATATTTATAAAATATTAAATTTATCAATATTCACAATTGACTTTGTTCTATTCTTAACAAGTTCAAATCTCAAAGGGTTATTAATTTTCAAGTCATGTGCAATAAAAAGTTTGTATCAGTCACGTCCAATGTAAACTCTATAATTATAATTGCATGGTTGATCACCTCGCAAGTAGTGTTGCAATAGGACAACCAAAGTAATGACATTCTCATCTCTAAGAATCATCTCACATGACACTTTACATAGATCATTCTTTCTTAAATATTTGAGGGGATATCATTATTTTTTCCTTAAATTTTCAAGGAAGAATGGTCTATGTAAAGGTTCATGTAAGATAATTCTTATAGATAAGAAGGCCATGACTTGGTTTTTCCGATTACAACACTACTTGCGAGGTGATCAACCACGCAAGGACAATTATCGAGTTTACATTGGACATGGCTGACACAAACTTTTTATTGTGCATGACCTGAAAATTAGCGACCCTTTGAGATTTGAACATGTTAAGAATTGAGCAAATCTTGTTGCGAATACTGATAATTTTAATATTTTATAATTTTTTTATAATTTTAATAATATTAATATTGTTTTTTCATAAATATTGATAATATAATTTTTTTTATTACTAATTATTACAAATTATTTTTAATTATTACCAATTATTACTAATTATATCTAACTATTACTAATTATATCCAATTATTACTAATTATATCTAATTATTACTAATTATTACTAATTATATCTAATTATTACTAATTATTACTAATTATTACTAATTATTACTAATTATTACTAATTATTACTGATTATTACAAATTATTACAAATTATTACTAATTATAGCTAATTATTACTAATTGTATCTAATTATATCTAATTATTACTAATTGTTCCTAATTATAGCTAATTATTCTTAATTATAGCTAATTATTCTTAATTATAGCTAATTAATCCTAATTATAGCTAATTATTCCTATTTATAGCTAATTATAGCTATTTATTGCTAATTATAGCTAATTATTGCTAATTATAGCTAATTATTGCTAATTATTCCTACTTTTTGTTAATTATTCCTAATTTTTGCTAATTATTCCTACTTGTTGCTAATTATTCTTAATTGTAGCTAATTATTCCTAATTGTAGCTAATTATTCTTAATTGCAGCTAATCATTCCTAATTGTAGCTAATTATTCCTAATTGTAGCTAATTATTCCTAATTGTAGCTAATTATCCCTAAATGTAGCTAATTATTCCTAATTATAGCTAATTATTCCTAATTGTAGCTAATTATTCCTAATTGTAGCTAATTATTCCTAATTATAGCTAATTATTCCTAATTGTAGCTAATTATTCCTAATTGTTGCTAATTATTCCTAATTGTAGCTAATTATTCCTAATTGTAGCTAATTATTACTAATTGTTCCTAATTATTACTAATTGTTCCTAATTATTACTAATTGTTCCTAATTATTACTAATTCTTACTAATTCTTACTAATTCTTACTAATTAATACCAATTCTTACTAATTCTTACTAATTCTTACTAATTATTACTAATTATTACTAATTATTACTAATTATTACTAATTATTACTAATTATTACTAATTATTCCTATTTTTTACTAATTATTCCTATTTTTTACTAATTATTCTTAATTTTTACTAATTATTCCTATTTTTTCCTAATTTTTCCTAATTTTTCCTAATTTTTCCTAATTATTCCTAATTATTACTAATTATTCCTAATTATTACTAATTATTATCCTAATTATTCCTAATTATTCCTAATTATTACTAATTATTACTAATTATTACTAATTATTACTAATTATTACTAATTATTCCTAATTATTACAAATTATAACTAATTATTACTAATTATTACAAATTATTACTAATTATTACTAATTATTACTAATTATTCCTAATTATTACTAATTATTACTAATTATTACTAATTATACATAATTATTACTAATTATTACTAATTATACATAATTATTACTAATTATTCCTAATTATATCTATTTATTCCTAATTATATCTATTTATTCCTAATTATATCTATTTATTCCTAATTATATCTATTTATTCCTAATTATATCTATTTATTCCTAATTATATCTATTTATTCTTAATTATATCTATTTATTCCTAATTATATTTACTTATTGATAATTATATCAACTTATTTCAAATTATATCTACTTATTGCTAATTATATCTATTTATTGCTAATTATATCTATTTATTGCTAATTATATCTATTTATTGCTAATTATAACTATTTATTGCTAATTATATCTATTTATTCCTAATTATATTTAATTAATATTAATTATAACTAATTATTTATAATTATAACTAACAATATCAATTTATTAGTAAAACTATATATAAATAAAAATCAATTGAAATCTAATTAAATTAGAACTAATAAACAACAATTAAAATTATCTTAAAAAAATAAAATAAATTTAAAAAATATATAATATAAATACCTTAAACTTTGATATTCTAAAGATATTGACGCCCTCTGATTGCTCTCGTATAAAAAACTTCAACTAAAAAGAAAATTTCTCTTTGAAACTGAAGAATGAAGAGAGAGAGATAGCAAGATCTGAATGATTTGGGAAAAAAATGGATGGGGGTATATATAGGTTAGATTAGTTGCGACGGGATTATTTGCGATGGGCTTCCCGTCGCAAATGGTGGTATTTGCGACGGGGCCCATCGCAAATACCCTCGACCGCATTAATTACAATCGACGGTTAAAAGGTTATTTGTGACGGGTCCCGTTGCAAATAGTACCTGCCGACAGTCTTTTTGCGACGGGACGACATCCCGTCGCAAAAAAGTATTGACAACCGCTGGGTATTTGCGACGGGACTCGTCGCAAATACCCCTGCGTGGTTGGGCGCGCAGGCCGCACGTTTTGGCGCGCAAGTCGCGCCAAACTATTTGCGACGGGAGACATCTCCCTGTCGCAAATAATATTTGCGCGGTTTGGGGCGCAAGTCGTGCTAAACTATTTGCGACGGGAGACGAAATCTCATCACAAATAATTGGTTATTTGTGATGGGCTACTTTCCCCGTTGCAAATAGCTTCCTGGACAGGTTTTTTGCGACGAGATTTCTTCCCGTCGCAAATATTGATTTTTCCCATAGTGAAAGTAACATTTTTTTAAACTAAGACTCGATTTATGAATAGATTATATTGTTAATTACAATATGTAATAAATTTTTCATTTTTATAAATAATAGACTATAAATTAGTTGTTCTCATTCTATATATTCTTTTATGGATATTGTTTTATGGATATCATTGTACATATTTTTTTCATAATTTCCTAAGGTTATATTCATTTATTTTTACTTGAGACATTTTTTAAGGGAATCTATTTTGTAATTCCTTTCGCATGAATGAATTTTCTCATCATATGTTTCTATTTTCCTTTTAATGTTTCCATTCTTGGTTTTCTATATTTTTTTATGTCATTTCTAATCTCAATATTTTACAAATTACTAACTCTGTGTAGTTTTCATTCATTTATATCATTTCAACTCTCATTAATATTGTTACCATTTTAGTTAACTATAATAAATATGAATAAAAATGTGTTATCTTTAGTTTAATTTTCTTTTTTCTTTGAGAATTGTTAATTTTTTATTTACATTTTTATGTAATTGTTGGATTTATATATTTTTGCACTAATTGATGTTGCTTTGATTTTTATGATAATGATAGATAAATTGTCTGATCCACCACATATTTTTGGAGATGATCATACTTATACCTCTGGGGAAAAATTTACACATGCTTCTATTGATGAACCTCCTCAGCCTTCTTTACATGAGACATTTACTTCCACGAGGGAAAAAAAGAGTTTGAGGGTTGGTATACATGGAACCACATGTTTACCAAAATTATCAGTTGCTCGTAGCCAAAAACAGAGGTTACCAGTGGACTTTAATGGTAATGATATTCCAATAGGTCCAAATTCAAAACAATTCAAGACTTTTGTATTAGTACAGGCTAAAATCAAAGTTAGTATTTTGTTTGAAGATTGGCGAAGTGTTGACAAAGTAACATTATCAATATTGTGGGTGACCATTTTGGTAATCCTGTTTGTTATTATTTTACTTATCATGAAATGTTCATAGTAATACATGTTTTCCCCTTCTTATCATATGACATATGATATATCTAAAACTGGAGGAGTCAGGAGAAAATTTTTATCATTGGTGACTAGGAGATGGAGGGATTTTAAATAATCCCTCACATCACAGTTCATTTTTGGGAATAGACAACATGATAATTTATGTGATATATATCCATTTTGTAGATGAAGATGCATGGAAATAATTTTTTGAAAGTAGATGATGAGAAGAGTTTTTAGTAAGTACAATTCTACCTTTTTAGATGTTTTTTTATATTAATGGTCATGTTAATGGTTTCTGTATTCTTAATTCTTAATTTATAACAATAAAGGAGATCTCATCAGGAGATTCAAGCTAGAAATGTATACTTTCATACATTATCTCAGGGAGGGTATAGTTATTGGGAGAACACATGATAGAAGAAAAACTTAAAAATATGAGAGATGAGTCATCATGATCTAGAGAGGTTTCCCCTCCTACCACCACCCCCCCCCCCCCCCCGCTAGACATGAAAAATGGAAGAGGGCTCAAATGAGAAAGAAAGGAAAATATCTTAAGGAAGACTCAAGAATTATAACTCATAAGATTATAAGATGTTTATTTATTTCTTAAAGTTAAATTAACACTTTAAATATTGTGATTCATTTCAGATTTTTTTCAAATATTCCATACAGGATTATCTTGAGGAGCAGAGCACATAGGGGGTCTTTATTGCTGAGCGTAGACTGGATATTTTAGCTACATCATTGGGAAAGACCGAACACCTAGGAAGTTTATGTGGATACCCAGTAGGTGTATCAGTAAGAAAATTATTTCCATGTTCGAAAGCTTCTTCAAAAGAGCATGTTTATAAAAAAATAGAATATTTGGAAGCAAAATTTTAGGATATTCAAGTGATGATGGATGACAAGATTAGAGCTTTGGTATATGCGATGCTTACAAGAAAGCAAGGATAGTTTTGGCCTACCGATATGACTCCTCCACCTCCACCATCATATCCCACTCCTCCTCCTTATCCTACTCACACTTCTGTATTTACAGACCACACTCCTTATCCTGCCCCAACACCCCCCTCCTCAGTAGCTTTAAAGTTACTGTGAGTTATATGTTAATGATCCTCAATATATTTTTTCATGTGGGATGATATATTATATCAGCAATACTGTTCATCATTTACAGATTGATATAGAGCTTGATAGGGTCACTGTACAGGATATTATAGATAGATCATCTAAAATACCATATCTTACAGATGAAGTGAGTATAGTTGGACAAAGTATTGGTCATTTTTTAGTTTTTCCATCTAAAATACTTATACATATTACCATAGAGGTATGTATATATGTTATATTTTATGTCATTTTGTTAATATTTTTTTCTCATTTTAAATTTTATATATTTCTCTAATTTTTTATAGGAATACTTTAAAGGTAAATAAATATTGTATAAAAAAATAAAAAGTTACATGACTTCATACATAGATTCTAATAGCATTAATTGATTTCCAACATACTCAAATTTGTTATTGGGAGTATATAACATTTCATTTTATGTTGTTTTTTGTGGGAATTCAACGACTATAGGATTTTGAAAAATGATATCATAGATCATGTACCTGGAGATCAATTGGGAATCAACATGATGCAAATTTTTCCCATGTAATTAGATTAACAAAATTTGGTCATTCCATTAATTTATTGAAATTTTTTAATTATGTATTATTTTTATTAGGTAACAATACAAAATGTTTATGGATCATGACAAGATAGATGTATATGGATTTATGGACCCACAATTTATTTCTATAATATCTTTTATAATGATATATTGTGAAAGAATAGTTTATATAGATAAAATATTTTAGAAGAATGTCATCATTTGGTGTTGGATGTTTCCATATCTTGAAAGGTAGGAAATATTTTTTCTCACAATGTGTTATATATAACTTAACATATTAACAACTCATATTAAATTTTCTTTTATATAAATGGTCATTGGATGTTGGGTGTTTTTTTTCAAGAGAGAAGACAATTTATTGGTTATTCTCTATCCATGGTGAAGTGAGAGAAAATTTTAAGAATGTATTGAACACAAAAGTTTTCTTATTTTTAAAAAAATATATTATAGTGAATAAAATTTATAATATTCAAATTATTTTCAAACAGGGCATGGAATTTCATTAGAGATACAGTAAAAAAGAGGAGCACCAAGATCAATTTTTTAAGGTTTAGGGTAAATTTTCATTTATAATTAATAAATATTCAATATATTAATTAAAAATGTTTTTTTCAATTAAAATCTATTTGAAACATTTTCATAATCAAAAAGGTGGAACTTAATGTGGATATTATGTTTTAGGATTCATGTATGAAATAATTTCAATCGGGACAGTTACAAAGTTACATTAGGTTAGATTTCTTTATAATTGATTCTGTAACATTTAATATGTTTTATTGAAAATTCAAGTCAAATTATTTATGTATTATTTTTGTAGCTTTTTTATGATGAATATTCATATACTTCAGAGGAGTTGAGACATTTAAAAATTGAATGGGAAATTTTTTTTATAGACTTGATTGGTTTTTAGTTTATATGAAAGTTTAATTGTATGTGTCTTTTGCTGCCTTTTATATTGCCTTTTCTACTTCCTTTTCTACTATTTTCCAGTTACTGCTATGGTGGAGGATGAATCAATGTATATTTTAAAAAAAATGTTTTTCATTTTAGTTATTGGATGACCTATGTGAAAAAAATTACACATTATTTATCATGTCAGTTATTGGATAACCGATGTGAAAAAACATTTATCATGTCGGTTATTTAAAATAACCAACATGATAAATAGTGGGTAATTTTTTCACATCATTTATCTAATAACCTATATGAAAACCCATTTATCATGCCAGTTATTTTAAATAACCGACATGATAAATGATGTGTAATTTTTTTTCACATCAGTTATCCAATAACCGACATGAAAACCCAATTGGAGACATAATTTATAACGTCGGTTTTAATTAACCAATGTGAAAACGTTATTAACTACATCCCCTATAATAACGTTACTTCAAAACCGACATGAAAAATCATAAAAAATCGATGTGAAAATATATTTATGCACTAGTGAATAGAGAATGTACTATTTTATTCGGGTTCTATGCATTATTTCATATCTTGAAAGTTTATTAGAACTACTAAAACACCACGTAAAAATATGTAGGTTGAGTTATTTTTGAGTACAGAAAATGTGTAAATTATTTCATCCAAAGTATATAACTCCTCCTGGGTTAATTTTTGTGGAATTAACCTCACAAAAAATCACATCATACTTTATTTGGTGGAGTTTGATGTTATATTGGGCATGGATTAGATATCTTTAAACAAAGCCAACATCAACTATTGGGAAAGGGGGATCACTCTTCACATCCCAAAGAATCCTCCAATTTTGTAAAAGTGTAAGGAGGGGGATGAATATCCTTTAGAATCATTACCTCAAGTGTCGATATTATTACCTTATGAGAAAGTATATCTATCTCAAATGATTATGAAAAAGGAGAGAATCGTGCTCGAAGACATTCCCATTGTAAGGGACCACACTGATGTATTCCTCAAAGAGTTATATTCTTCCTACTAATTGATAGGTTGATTTCTCAGTTGAACTTATTCCTAGATCTCTACCTATATTAAAGACACCTTATAGAATGGCCCCCATAGATCTGGAAGAGCTGAAGAAGCAATTTCAGGAGAATCTGTTCAAGGGTTTTATATGCCTGAGTGCTTCACCATAGGGTCTCCTGTCCTCTTTTTCAAAAAGAAGGATGGATCAATGTGCCTCTGCATTGATTATCATGAGCTCATAAAATCACAATAAAGGAAATGTATTCCCTGCCATGGATAAATGACTTGTTTGATCAGCTGCATGGGGACAATTATTTTTCTAAGGTGGAATGTTGGTTGGGATATCACCAATTAAAGGTGAGGAAGGAAAATATTTCCAAGATAACATTTTGAACAAGGTATGGACACTATGAATTCATAATTATTCCCTTAAGACTCACTAATTCTCTAGAAATATTAATGGACTTAATGAATATAGACTTTATAGATTACCTTAAAAATTTATGATAGTGTTTATTGATGATATTATTATATACTCTAAGATAAAGGAGGAATAGGAGGAGCATTTGAATATTGTACTAAAGACTTTGTAAAGGGAGAAACTATATGAAAAGTACAATAAATCTGAGTACTTAATTGAAAAAGAATCATTCTTAGGGAAATTTGTCATTGGTAAAGGAATATTTCTGGACCCTTCCAAGAAAAAGGCAATCAAAGAGTGTTCTGGGAAAACATCTGTAACAAAGATCCGTAGTTTCCTTGGACTGTCTGGGTATTACCAAGGATTTCTGAATAACTACTCATGATTTTTAAACCTAATAACCAAGATAACATGGAAGGGGGTGAAGTTTTTCGAAACTAAAAAATGTGATGAAATATTTAAGGTGCTTAAAAGGAGGCTTATCATTGTGCCAGTACTCACACTCATGAAGAGTGGGGAACTCTTTATGGTGTAAAATGATAATTCAAAAAAGGGATTAGGTTGTGTGTTCATTAAAAAGGATAAAGTGGTAGTATATGTATCAAGAAAGTTGAAAATCCATGAGAAAAACTATCCCACGCATGATCTAGAGTTGGATGTTGTAATCTTTGCATTGAAAATCTAATAGCATTATCTCTATGGGTAGAAGTGTAAGATATATACTGATCAAAATAGTCTCAAATATATATTCGCATAGAAGGATCTTAATATGTTCTAGAGAATATGGTTAGATCTCATCAAGGATTATGACTGCTTAATACACTACCATCCTGGTAAAGAAAATAAGTAAGTGGATGATCTAAGTGGAAAGGATCCTACATCTTTATCAATGATGAGAATAGAGAAGGATCTAATATTCTTAGACTTGAAAATTATGCTCATGGGAATCATTAATGGTGGAACATTATCAATACTTTATCAAATGATTGCTCAACCATCCCTCTTAGAGAAAATAATGGATTCTCAAAGAAATGATGTGGAAATTTTGAAAAGGGTGGAAGCTTTAAGAAATGGTAAATCCTCTAAGTTCAAGATTGATAAGGATGGAGTTTTAACATTTGGGCCCCAATTTAGTGTACCATCTAATGTAGAGATAAAGAATGAGATTATAAATGACGCACATAGCTTGACTTTCTCTATTCATGCAAGGAGCACAAAGATGTATCGAGATCTCCAGGAGAACTATTGGTGGGATAATATGAAGAAAGAAATTTTTGAATGTACATCAAAGTTAATGGTATTTCATCAAGTGAAGGAAAAAAGGAAAAAATCTAAAGGGTTAATTCAAAAATTACCCATACAAATATGGAAATGGGAAAACATCATTATGGAATTTGTCACTAGACTTCCAATGAAATCCAGAGGTGACAATTCCATATGGGTTATTATGGATCATCTTACAAAGATAGTTCACTTTATAAAAATTTGATAGAACTTCTCATTGGATCAACTTATAAAGATATATATCAAAGATGTGTTAAGGCTTCATGGAGTACCACTATCGATTGTATCTGATAGAGATCCTAGATTCACCTCAAAGTTATGGAAAAGACTCCAACATGCTCTAAGCATTGAGCTAAACTTCAGTATGGACTATCATCATCAAATTGATGGAAAATCTGAGCAAACTATTCAGATACTAGAATACATGTTGAGAGCATGTTCTATAGAATTCAAAGGAGGATGGGGCCAACATATGCCACTGGTGGAATTCTCCTACAACAATAGTTTCCACTTGAGCATCCAAATGGCTCCATATGAATCCCTTTATGGGAAAAGGTGAAGAACAATGGCATGTTGGGATGAATTTTGTGAGTGTAAGCTTTTAGGACCTAAAATGGTCGAATAAATGGTGGAAAAGGTGAAAACCATTTAGTAGCACATCAAGGTAGCCCAAAGTTGACAAAGGAGTTATGCAAACAATCATCGATGATACCATGAGTTTAAAGTTAGAGACATGGTATTCCTCTAAATATCTCCATGGAAGAGAATCATGAGATTTCAGAATAAGGTAAAGCTAAGTCCCAGGTAAATTGTCCCCTTTAAGATTTTGGATCCCATCATAATTGTGGCCAATCGACTAGCACTTCCACCTACCATGTCTAAATTAAATGATGTATTCCATGTATCCCTCTTAAGGAAGTACATATTGGATCCTTCACATGTACTAAATTCAGAGGTGGTACAGTTGGAGAATGATCTTTCTTACAAAGAGCATCCAGTGAAGATATTGGATCATAGAGATAAAGTTATACACAATAAGACTACTCACCTGGTCAAAGTACTATGGTAGAACCACAAGTACAAAGAGGCTACATGGGAACCAGAGGAAGCGATGAAGTAAAAGTGACCACACCTTTTTTCAACATAGAATGTAAAACAAAATTTCATGGGAGAAATTTCCTAAGGGAGGAAGAAAGTAATGACCCAAATTTTTATCAATGGAAATTCCCTTATTTTAATTATTTTATATGGTATAATCACATAAAATCACAAATAGAACACAATATGAACTTTATAAATGATTAATTAATAAAATAAAAGGTATTTTTAGAAGTTAAGGAACCTATACTGATGAAATAGTAAATTGGCCTTTGGAATTGTAATGTGACCCTTATGAATAGTAAACCAGACAATTGAATAGTAACCTCACCAATAAAAGTATAAATAAAATTTATCCCTCTTATAAGTGAAAATATGACATAATTATAACATAGTATATGTAAATAAATATTTAAAAAATTATAAATAAAGTGTTGGTATTTTTGTAAGTCATAAATATTTAATTACAATGTTATGATTAATTTAATAGTTTAAATGAAAATTTATTTTCATAAAATATGTTCATAAATTAATATTTTTTTGTCTTCTGATTATAATATAATTTTATGAGACCTTATTTAATTTTTCAAAGTGATATAAAATTAGTTAAAATTTTAAAATCTTTATTTTTCGAGTAAATTGTGATATTAATAAAAAATTAAATTTATTATATCTAGATAAAAATATCAAAAAATTGAATTTATTTTTGAATTCTACACATCAAAAAAAAGTTAGGGTGAATTTTTTGTATTTTTCTAAAGTACATGAATATTTAGTTAATAATAAAATATGATAATTTACGATAAAAGCTAAAAAATGAATTATGGAGTCATAAATGATTTATGTCTCATGTTAGCCCAAAATAAAGAACTATAATTCATTATTTTAATTTTTTTGGTGATAACGCTAAAACTATTCATATTCTTGAGCCAAAATAATAAACTCATGATTAAAATAATGAGAAAACACCTCTCTCCTCTTCTTTAAATACCACTCCTCACCAACTATTTTCCTCATACCTCTCAAGACTTGAACCTTATCCAATTATACTCAAATTTCCTCCTTATCCCCTCCCCCACATCCTAGAGCCTTTGGTATTGATTAAATTGAAAAACTAATCCCCTGATGAGGTTCTCAAGAAAAACTCATCATAATCTCTCTTTCCCCCTCCTTTTATACTAAAACTGAAAACATCATCTGTGATATGTTAATTTACCACATTCAAGGATGATGAAGTTTTCAATTTCAATTACCATATTCAAGACTGGTCATAAAACCATTTTTATGGTTGAAATAGATTATAATATATTTATTATATCTTATTTAATGTTCTAAAATCATTTTTTACACATGATATTAATTTATAAAACAAAATGAGTTTGTTGTGATCAAAAACAACCAAAATAAACCTAAATGATTAGCATTAACTATATATCTAATGATTCCTCCTCATACCATAAAACTGAATGATGTATAAGAAAAATTTAACCTCTTTAATATCATTAATAACATATAAGTACAATTCTTATGTCACGACCTGCCCTCGGGGTCCGTGCCGTGACTACCCCAAGCCCGCCTTCCATAGGCCAGGGGCTGGCGACTAGCACCAAGGCGTATATCCCAGTAAAAAGGGAAGGCATTGCCTTTGAAAAGTAACCAACTCCACAGAGTAAGCAAGCGGAAAGTAAACACTAAACAAGCAGAGTACGACTGAAAGTGCGGAAAAGTAAATGGGCCAGAATACAAACCCAAACTGAAAGTAAAGTACAACTCGAAAAGGGAAAAACAGCAACTGTAAAGTAAAAGCCGCTACTCCGAGCTGTCCACCGGAAATCCCACCTGAAGGGTGGGTACAGATAGCTCCTCTGCTCCACGGGTCCCGCCGTCTGCTCCGTGCACGTCCCGCCCAGTGGTCCACCTCCGGGTACCGTCCCGCTGTGCAAGCCTCAGCTAAGGTCAACGCTGTCCGTCGTCTGCAACCAACACAACGTAGTGCGGGCGAAGCCCGTGCAGGGGTGAGTATAAGCTACTCAGTAGGGACCCCGAGACCCTTGAAGGTCTCTCAAATCCACAAAGGATAAACCACGAAGAAAAGTACAAACACGAAGTAACAACTGACATAGCTTAGGTATATGCCCATACATATACCTAAGTCATCAATTAAAATACACTCCAACCTCCGAGCCCAAGTACAACTCAGTCCACGCAGGAAAGTATACGTATTCCACATAGGAAAGCAAAATATAATCCACACAGGATTGCACAACACAATCCACACAGGAAAACAACAGGATTCAGCTCACACAGGTATACTTCTTCAAGGACGATAAAGATGATCACTGATCCATCTAAGTCGTCGGACCCACGAAGGATCGATAGGTAACTAACCCCCGCAGAAGACCCACACAGGATCGGGCTCACACAGAACCTGTAGGCGCTGGCTCACACAGAACCGCTGAGCGCAAGGACCCACACAGGATCGGGCTCACACAGAACCTGTAGCACTGATCCACGTAGGATCGCTGAGTGCTGTAGTCGTCGTCGTCGAATCCACACAGGATCTCTGTACTGTCGTCGTCCAATCCACACAGGATCTCTGTACTGTCGTCGTCAAATCCACACAGGATCTCTGTACTGTCGTCGTCAAATCCACACAGGATCTCTGTACTGTCGTCGTCAAATCCACACAGGATCTCTGTACTGTCGTCGTCAAATCCACACAGGATCTCTGTACTGTCGTCGTCAAATCCACACAGGATCTCTGTACTGTCGTCGTCGCAGTCACAGTAGCAGTCGTAGCAGTAGAACAGTCGCAGCCAGCACTAGGGTTCCCGCACACAGCAAGCTCGTACGGAGGATCCGCTCCACGAGCCGAGAGGCTGATACATCAACTGTCACGAAGACCGAAGTTGATGTATCCAAAAGTTCCGTATCGTCAACAGGAACTCAACGTAACAGACGGCGCGTCGATCGGACGCCCGGTCTGAGAGTTATTGGCATTTTCGTCTCCGGGGCCCGGTTGGTTTTTAAGGCAAAACCAACCCGACCGTACTCCACCTGCGTCCAAACCTCGGGCGGAGTATGCCAAAAGATCCGTCTCACTAAGAGGAACACAACGCGACTGACGGCGCGTCAATCGGACGTCCGTAGCTCAAGATATGAGCGTTTCCGCTCCGAAGGCCCGGTTGGTTTCGTGAACGAACCAACCCGGCCGAACTCAAAGTTAACCGAAACCTTGTGTGCGATATACCGAAACGACCGTCTCGATCCAAGGATCGCGTTGCCGCAGACGGTTCGTCATTCGGAGGTCCGAGGCTCAAGTTATGAGCCAAAAACCAAATCAGGTTCGAAACGGGGGGTCCGGGTCCGGGCCGACCCGGCCCGACCCCCCCCCCTCTGGACGGCGCGGCGGCCGGCGGCGGCGGACGGCGGCGGCGGACGGCGGCGGACGGCGGCGGCGGCTGGCCGCGTGGCGGCGGCGGCGGGCCGCGTGGCGGCGGCGGCGGCTGGCCGCGTGGCGGCGGCGGGCCGCGTAGCGGCGGCGGCGGGCCGCGGCGGCGGCGGGCCGCGGCGGACGGCGGGCCGCGGCGGACGGCGGGCCGCGGCGGCGGCGGGCCGCGGCGGACGGCGGGCCGCGGCGGACGGCGGGCCGCGGCGGCGGCGCTGGGCGCCGCACGTGATTGGCACGCGGGGCTATGCCCCGCGTTTCTCTTCAAGCGGCACGGCTCAAGGCCGTGCCTTTGCCAAAAACGGCCCCCGCAAATGGGGGCCGGCTTGATAAAACCGGGGGGCTGTTGCCCCCCCTCTTTAATTGATCCGCCCCCCCTCATTAAGAGGGGGGTTTATTGAACCGGTCGGGGGTTTTATTCCCCCGGTTTTTAAGATATCCGGCCGGCCCGCTGGCCGGCCGGTTTTTACCAACGGGACCGGAATTTCCGGTCCCGCCCTCGACTTCCGACGCCGGCGGCCCGGCCGCCGGTCTTTCCTTCCGCCGTGGCCCGGAACCGGCCGCGGTCTCCTCGTCTCACCGCGGCCCGGAACCGGCCGCGGTGTTCGTCGTCCGGCGCGGTGCGACGGCACCGCGCCCCTTTCGCCGTGCCATGAATCCTCCCAACGCGGCGCGACGGCGTCGCGTTCTTGAAGTCTCTCCTCGGCGAAGCGCGACGGTGTTGCGGAAAATTATAAGCATGTTCATCCGCGTGGTGCGACGGCACCACGCCTCTTGCTTCCACCCGCATGAATAAAACGAGAACTAAGGAGGGGGGGTTCGGCCGTGTTCATGCGGTCCGACCCCCCTCACGTTAAATAATAACATAACTAAGAATATCCAATAGCCTTACGTTTAGTCATGCTAAAATCCACGATTCAAGAATGGAATAAAATAATCAATAAATAACATCCCCTACCTCGGGTTTGAGATTCAAAGAAACTTCTACGTTCCGCGGAAGACGGCGTCGCGGAAGTCGGGCGTCGCGGTCGTCGTTCGTCAAATCCGTTGACGAAGAAATACGTCTGATGCGACACGTTGTTGGCGGATCTTCGTTTGCCGACGAAGAAGGTCCGAAGAGGAAGCAGAGGTCCGAAGATACTAGGTCTCCGAGTCGATGATCCTTGACGAAGTGTTGTCGTTCTTCGTTGAGGATGAAGACGTTCTTCGCCGGAGAAGATGAAGTTCTTCAAGAGACTTAGAGCTCTCTCCTCCAATCCTCAACACAACCAAACTAACCCCCAAAAATAAAATAAGCTAACCTTATTTTATTAAGTCATTCTATGAGTTTCAAATCAAAAACTTAAATCCATTAAATGGTTTAGTGTGTTGGCATGATTTAAAAGAGGAGAGGGAAAGTCACCCAATTAATGGAAAGTTTAAAGGTTAAGATGAGTTACACATCTTAAGTGGGGGGTTTAGAGGAGTTAGGGAAGGTGAGGGGTTGGGCTCGTGTGGGCCCCACCCCACCTTTATTCTCTCAAGGGTAGTTAACATCAAGTAGGTCCCACCCAACTTCCACACAGGTTTTAACAAGTAAAAATAAAATTGTTCATCACAATTTTATTTAACTCAAACTAAAAACCCCAAAACGTAACTTTCAACCCGCAACAAACGCAACTCCCGAAAAGGTCTCAAAAAGCGAATATCGGCGCTGCGAGTTCATCGGTGCCCTCGGATTTCAATTCCGAGCACCGGATCAAAAGTTAGGAATTCCCGCTCGTTCGTTCACTGAACGTACCCGAGCCAAACTTCAGAAAATAATTCCGGGCACTCCGGGCCTCGGAATCAGGTGCCGTCTGAAACCGCGCTCTTGTAAAATTCTAAAGAAAATTAAGAAAAAATTTTCCTTGAATTTTACGGGTCTTTACATTACTCCCACCTCAGGGCTTTATGTCCCCGTAAAGCTACATCAAAAACTAGGGAAACCAAAAGAGAGTACTTAGCACGCATCTGAGCCTCCCGCTCCCATGTGCTCTCCTGGAGATTCCCGTGCCGCCATCTGTTGCGCACAAGAGGAATCGATCGCCCATGTAGGACCCGCTCCTGGATGACATGGACCTCCTCTGACGTGGCCCGGACCATCTCCGGTCCCACCAGAGCTGCAAGATTTCTCTTTTGCCGAAAAGAGAAATCTGGTCTCATCCCCTGGATGAACCACATTCTTTGCCTAAAACAGTCAATCCTAACATGGATGATACTAATCCATACTAAGGATGACGTCGTAAGGCCTCGACGCTACTACTAAGAGATTCAACCGTTACTCTCGCCTCCAAGGGTTGAGTCACACTGTCGGCATCAGTGTGTGGTAACTGGGTCTCCTCCAGTAGATGTCTCACAAGTGAGGGTCAAGTCAACAGCCAAAACTGGAACCTCTTAGTAACATTACGATAGAGGACAGGAACGAAAACATCACAAGGTATGCGTCTTTTATTATTGCAGCTCGTAATACAAGACGCTACACAAAAGCAACAAGGAACCAGAAGTACAAAGGATGTATCCACTAGTTCTGCTCCTGTCCATCGGCTCCCAGGGCTCCATGATCGAAGGCCTCGGCTGCCTGAAGCTGAGCTCTCCCCTGCGGTCGGGGTGGACCTCCTGGTGGTGGTGGTGGTAGAGCCTCAAAGCGTCGGCCACCACCAGCTGCTCGTCCAGCTCCTCTGCCTCGTCCGCCTCCTCCCTGCGGACCGCCACGGTCGAACCTCTGCCTCTGCCTAGGTGGTTCCTCAACCGTCTGCTGCTCCTCCGCATAGCGGGTCGGGCAGTCACGAGCCATGTGGCCTTGCCCGCCGCATGCATAGCACAGTCTTCCACTCGAAAGACTGGCCCCGCGTTGTGTGCCCTGCACTGCTGAGCCAGTGCCCTGAGGTCTGGTCTGTCTGAACCCCTGAGTCATTCGTCGACTGCCAGCTGCAGATGTCTCTGCCACGTGCTGCCCTGCGGTGGGTCTCTGTGCTGGTGTAGACTCAGCAAGGAAGCTCTCGATCAGAAGGGCCCGCTCCAGTACTCCTGTCTGAGTCGGTATGCTGAGGGAGATCAGCGATGCCCTGATCTCGTGTCTCAAACCCTGCTCGAAGGTCCGGGCCCGGAAGAATGGGTCCCGTACCATGTCGGTCGAGTAGCGCGAGAGATCGGTAAATCTCGCCGAGTACTGAGCGACCGTCATGCTGCCCTGCCGCAGCTGTAGAAGCTCCTGGATACGCACCGCACGAAGGGTGGCTGGGACGAACTCCGAGCGGAAGATGCTCTCAAAGTCCGTCCAAAGAAGAGATGCCTCATCGTGCACCTGGAGCATCAAGCTCCACCATCGTCCTGCTGCTGCGTGTAGTAGGCTCGCAGCGAGGATAACCATGAGGTCTGCTGGTGTCCTCACTAGCCTAAACACTCGAACCACTGCCTCCAGCCAGTCCTCTGCTGCCTGGGGATCCGTCTCCCCGCGAAACCTGGGCGGTCGCTGGTGCTGAAACTCATGCAGTGCGCTGAGGCGACGTGCATCGTCAGCGACTGCTGCTGGAAGCATCAGGGGCTCGGCGGGTAAAGCTACCGCCGGTGCCACTACTGGAAAAGGGCCCTGCACCGAGGCCTCGTCGCTCGGTGGGCTGTCGTCTCGCTCGACTCTCGGAACCCTAGCTGGCTGCCGTCGTGGGGCCATCCTGAATAGGAAACAGGTGCGCCACGGTTAGAACAGTATACCAGGTGAGCTGATATAAGTAATCACAAAGAAAACTTGAGACTTTCATTAAGCAGATCAGTATACCCGGTGAGCTGGCACAAGTAATCACAAAGAAAACTTTGAAACACACACGCAATCAATGTTTTCGTGCATTAAGTCGGAAAATCAGAAGTCAGGGTCCTGGTGTACGGATACGTCGGCCGCCGCACCAACACTGGACTCCCTGGACTGTTAACCACACTCAATACGCTAAACATTATTGCTTCACATAGAAAAGATCAGAGTTCGCGGTAGAACTGAACTCCTCTGATACCAATTTGTCACGACCCGCCCTCGGGGTCCGTGCCGTGACTACCCCAAGCCCGCCTTCCATAGGCCAGGGGCTGGCGACTAGCACCAAGGCGTATATCCCAGTAAAAAGGGAAGGCATTGCCTTTGAAAAGTAACCAACTCCACAGAGTAAGCAAGCGGAAAGTAAACACTAAACAAGCAGAGTACGACTGAAAGTGCGGAAAAGTAAATGGGCCAGAATACAAACCCAAACTGAAAGTAAAGTACAACTCGAAAAGGGAAAAACAGCAACTGTAAAGTAAAAGCCGCTACTCCGAGCTGTCCACCGGAAATCCCACCTGAAGGGTGGGTACAGATAGCTCCTCTGCTCCACGGGTCCCGCCGTCTGCTCCGTGCACGTCCCGCCCAGTGGTCCACCTCCGGGTACCGTCCCGCTGTGCAAGCCTCAGCTAAGGTCAACGCTGTCCGTCGTCTGCAACCAACACAACGTAGTGCGGGCGAAGCCCGTGCAGGGGTGAGTATAAGCTACTCAGTAGGGACCCCGAGACCCCTGAAGGTCTCTCAAATCCACAAAGGATAAACCACGAAGAAAAGTACAAACACGAAGTAACAACTGACATAGCTTAGGTATATGCCCATACATATACCTAAGTCATCAATTAAAATACACTCCAACCTCCGAGCCCAAGTACAACTCAGTCCACGCAGGAAAGTATACGTATTCCACATAGGAAAGCAAAATATAATCCACACAGGATTGCACAACACAATCCACACAGGAAAACAACAGGATTCAGCTCACACAGGTATACTTCTTCAAGGACGATAAAGATGATCACTGATCCATCTAAGTCGTCGGACCCACGAAGGATCGATAGGTAACTAACCCCCGCAGAAGACCCACACAGGATCGGGCTCACACAGAACCTGTAGGCGCTGGCTCACACAGAACCGCTGAGCGCAAGGACCCACACAGGATCGGGCTCACACAGAACCTGTAGCACTGATCCACGTAGGATCGCTGAGTGCTGTAGTCGTCGTCGTCGAATCCACACAGGATCTCTGTACTGTCGTCGTCCAATCCACACAGGATCTCTGTACTGTCGTCGTCAAATCCACACAGGATCTCTGTACTGTCGTCGTCAAATCCACACAGGATCTCTGTACTGTCGTCGTCAAATCCACACAGGATCTCTGTACTGTCGTCGTCAAATCCACACAGGATCTCTGTACTGTCGTCGTCAAATCCACACAGGATCTCTGTACTGTCGTCGTCGCAGTCACAGTAGCAGTCGTAGCAGTAGAACAGTCGCAGCCAGCACTAGGGTTCCCGCACACAGCAAGCTCGTACGGAGGATCCGCTCCACGAGCCGAGAGGCTGATACATCAACTGTCACGAAGACCGAAGTTGATGTATCCAAAAGTTCCGTATCGTCAACAGGAACTCAACGTAACAGACGGCGCGTCGATCGGACGCCCGGTCTGAGAGTTATTGGCATTTTCGTCTCCGGGGCCCGGTTGGTTTTTAAGGCAAAACCAACCCGACCGTACTCCACCTGCGTCCAAACCTCGGGCGGAGTATGCCAAAAGATCCGTCTCACTAAGAGGAACACAACGCGACTGACGGCGCGTCAATCGGACGTCCGTAGCTCAAGATATGAGCGTTTCCGCTCCGAAGGCCCGGTTGGTTTCGTGAACGAACCAACCCGGCCGAACTCAAAGTTAACCGAAACCTTGTGTGCGATATACCGAAACGACCGTCTCGATCCAAGGATCGCGTTGCCGCAGACGGTTCGTCATTCGGAGGTCCGAGGCTCAAGTTATGAGCCAAAAACCAAATCAGGTTCGAAACGGGGGGTCCGGGTCCGGGCCGACCCGGCCCGACCCCCCCCCTCTGGACGGCGCGGCGGCCGGCGGCGGCGGACGGCGGCGGCGGACGGCGGCGGACGGCGGCGGCGGCTGGCCGCGTGGCGGCGGCGGCGGGCCGCGTGGCGGCGGCGGCGGCCGGCCGCGTGGCGGCGGCGGGCCGCGTGGCGGCGGCGGCGGGCCGCGTGGCGGCGGCGGCGGCCGGCCGCGTGGCGGCGGCGGGCCGCGTGGCGGCGGCGGCGGGCCGCGGCGGCGGCGGCGGCGGCGGCGCTGGGCGCCGCACGTGATTGGCACGCGGGGCTATGCCCCGCGTTTCTCTTCAAGCGGCACGGCTCAAGGCCGTGCCTTTTCCAAAAACGGCCCCCGCAAATGGGGGCCGGCTTGATAAAACCGGGGGGCTGTTGCCCCCCCTCTTTAATTGATCCGCCCCCCCTCATTAAGAGGGGGGTTTATTGAACCGGCCGGGGGTTTTATTCCCCCGGTTTTTAAGATATCCGGCCGGCCCGCTGGCCGGCCGGTTTTTACCAACGGGACCGGAATTTCCGGTCCCGCCCTCGACTTCCGACGCCGGCGGCCCGGCCGCCGGTCTTTCCTTCCGCCGCGGCCCGGAACCGGCCGCGGTCTCCTCGTCTCACCGCGGCCCGGAACCGGCCGCGGTGTTCGTCGTCCGGCGCGGTGCGACGGCACCGCGCCCCTTTCGCCGTGCCATGAATCCTCCCAACGCGGCGCGACGGCGTCGCGTTCTTGAAGTCTCTCCTCGGCGAAGCGCGACGGTGTTGCGGAAAATTATAAGCATGTTCATCCGCGTGGTGCGACGGCACCACGCCTCTTGCTTCCACCCGCATGAATAAAACGAGAACTAAGGAGGGGGGGTTCGGCCGTGTTCATGCGGTCCGACCCCCCTCACGTTAAATAATAACATAACTAAGAATATCCAATAGCCTTACGTTTAGTCATGCTAAAATCCACGATTCAAGAATGGAATAAAATAATCAATAAATAACATCCCCTACCTCGGGTTTGAGATTCAAAGAAACTTCTACGTTCCGCGGAAGACGGCGTCGCGGAAGTCGGGCGTCGCGGTCGTCGTTCGTCAAATCCGTTGACGAAGAAATACGTCCGATGCGACACGTTGTTGGCGGATCTTCGTTTGCCGACGAAGAAGGTCCGAAGAGGAAGCAGAGGTCCGAAGATACTAGGTCTCCGAGTCGATGATCCTTGACGAAGTGTTGTCGTTCTTCGTTGAGGATGAAGACGTTCTTCGCCGGAGAAGATGAAGTTCTTCAAGAGACTTAGAGCTCTCTCCTCCAATCCTCAACACAACCAAACTAACCCCCAAAAATAAAATAAGCTAACCTTATTTTATTAAGTCATTCTATGAGTTTCAAATCAAAAACTTAAATCCATTAAATGGTTTAGTGTGTTGGCATGATTTAAAAGAGGAGAGGGAAAGTCACCCAATTAATGGAAAGTTTAAAGGTTAAGATGAGTTACACATCTTAAGTGGGGGGTTTAGAGGAGTTAGGGAAGGTGAGGGGTTGGGCTCGTGTGGGCCCCACCCCACCTTTATTCTCTCAAGGGTAGTTAACATCAAGTAGGTCCCACCCAACTTCCACACAGGTTTTAACAAGTAAAAATAAAATTGTTCATCACAATTTTATTTAACTCAAACTAAAAACCCCAAAACGTAACTTTCAACCCGCAACAAACGCAACTCCCGAAAAGGTCTCAAAAAGCGAATATCGGCGCTGCGAGTTCATCGGTGCCCTCGGATTTCAATTCCGAGCACCGGATCAAAAGTTAGGAATTCCCGCTCGTTCGTTCACTAAACGTACCCGAGCCAAACTTCGGAAAATAATTCCGGGCACTCCGGGCCTCGGAATCAGGTGCCGTCTGAAACCGCGCTCTTGTAAAATTCTAAAGAAAATTAAGAAAAAATTTTCCTTGAATTTTACGGGTCTTTACATCTTAATAATTACCCCAACTTTACATGACCTATCGTACATGTATACAAGCAACCTAATCCTTAAAACCAAGGAACCCAATGCCACCAAACGATGAAATTGAATCTCTTAACCCATAAAAAAGACCATAAATAATATTAATGAAGTTATAATAAATGAAATTCATGTAGAAATAGTTTTTGAATTATTAATTAATCTAATTTGACTATATAGGACATTAATATCAAGTGAAGAACACCTTTGGACTTAAGGTAAGGGATTCTACTCGAACGTCCATTATTCCATAAATTTATTATTTCTCTCTTTTTACCCAAATGAAATCCTATTTTATTTTAATCTAAATCTTCTAATTTCTTTTTATATGATCCAAAATCATGTATCAATATCCATTAATCCTTTTTTGGTGTATATACATATTTTTAAAAGGTTCCCTACTCGATTCTTCCAGATAAGTAAGTCTGATTTAAGAGAAATTCCTGAATTCTTATCCATTTGAAAGTGCACTCTATAATATTTTTTGAGCCACAATTTTTTTTCTAAAATCACAAATTTTATTATGAAAACTTTCTTGGTTCACTTCTGGTTTTATATAAAATATTATTCCATTTTCTGCAATAAATTCTCTTTAATATTTACCTTAAACTGAACTAAAATGTTTTAATTATAAAGTTAATTAAATACTCTTTTTACATGTTATCAGTTTAGTTTGACATCAATTATCATGATCTATTTTTATTTTACCTTATTAATGTCCATGTATGATTCAAGTCCTTTCTTTCATGGACACCATTGTGATATTCCCTTATGTTATTCCTTTTTTACAAGATTATGATACCCAATTCTTACCATGGGTAACCCTTATGTATATGTTTGACTCATTTTGTATGATTATTTATATGGCACACATATTCATGAACATGTTATGATGGGTGAGCCTAGATATCACTCCAATGTATTTGGTAATTTTTAGTCTCATGAGACGTCATGTGCAATGGTCTTGGTGCTTAGCCTTGACTCGTGCTCCATGTGAAATGGTCTTAGTGGTTAACCTTGACTCGTGATCCTTCATGTGAAATAAGCCTTCACTCATGCTTATGTCATGTTGTATGTTGTTTCCACATCTCCTACAATACCATGATTATTTATTTTATTCTTCCTTATGTTTATCCATGCCTTTTATTTCATCTTATTATGCCTACTAACCCATGTGTTATACTTTATTCTTATTTTTACTCCCTTAATGGGATTTTTGGCTCCTCCCTTTGTTAATGTTATCCCAAGGTTATCCTATGCAAATGTAAGGGATCAAAGGAAGTTAGAAGATCATAATGGATGATAAATAAAGAAATTTTTCATTTAGTCCCATGTTTTTTGTTTTTTGTACCTAGTCTTCCAAAGACACTAGACTTTACAATCCTTTTCTTGTAATTTTATAGTTAATTATGTTTTAAATCATTTAATAATATGTGAAAAATTCTAGGGTTTCTATAATAAATACTTGATGCTATTTATCTTTTTTCCAACCATCAAGATAATATTCACCAAAAATTAAATCCATTTATTCTTTTATCAAGTAATGTCCCAACTATGATTCCCATGCCTATAAAAACATATAAGAATTCAACATTATATGATAAAAGTAAACTTTATCGGTAACCTCATTTATCTCCAAATGAAAATTCATAAAATAAGATCTTAGGTTTCTTTATAAGGTAAATATATTTTTAATTTCAATTTAGATTCTTTTTTACAGCCTTTTATGAATACCCATTGAGGTCATGGGATTTTGGGGGTGTTCGAGGCTTGTTTGGAACCTCAAAACTATCTTTTTAGAGAAATCAGATGGGCCACATGGTCAGTATAAATCATATGGGATAGTCCACATGGTTACTACTAACGAAGAGATACTTGGTTAGAGGATAAGAGGAGCCTATATAGTTTTTAAACCATACGGACAGATTTTCATTCCCATGCGATGGCCTCTACAGTTTTTGAAAGTGGTCTGAGACATGGTTTGCACATGGTTAGGAAAATTGTGCACACTAATCATATGAGGTTCCCCTCCTTATATTAGATAGCTCATGGTTGGTGCATAGTTTGGCCAATCATGCGGCCTAGTTTTTTGGGTTAAATTAAAAAAATTCCATTAAAATATCTTATAACTCAAACCTAATTCTCTTTTTTATTACATTAGAAGAACCTCATGCTTGAGAGCTCCTCTTGAAAGCCAAATCCTAGGATTTTCCACCTCTTCATCATCCAGGAATGGATTCAAGATTTTTTCATTTCATTGGATCTATTTTTGTAAGTATTTAAATCCCCTTGAGTCATTCTTAGTTTTAATTTTCAATGACTGTTCTTTTTAAGTGCAAGATAATATGCCCTATTTTTTGGTTCTTTGATCGTTCTTCATTTTTCTTTAGATCTAAGTCGAATCAGAAGCCTATACTGGATGATCACTCAACTATAGACCTAAGTTTGGTGGTATATACTTTTATTCAGTGGTTTGATGATTTATAGAGCTATTTTCCATTGTGTAGCCCGCCAAACTTTCCGGTGCAGCCCTAAAAACGAATTGAATAATTAAATTAAATGTAATGGAACCTGTTAGGGATTCCCACTAGTTTTGAAAGACTTTTTTGAGGTTGTTTCGCTAACCAAGGTTTCGCATGGGGTGTGAATTTGAGATTTTTCTTTTTTTATACCACCCTTGGGGTTTATTTTTGTGATTTCCTAGTCAAAGTAAGCACAATTGAACTAAATTGATTAATTATGAGATGTTTTAATCCTTTTCATGTTGATGCTTTGATTAAATGGTTTATATAGAATTTTTATATGAGTGGGTAAACTCATTAAATGTAATTGAATGTGAATTTATATATTATTGGGTATACTCATGGAACTTGAATGATTTTTAATTGATAAATGGATTTGGATGTGAATTGAAATGGTATTGGAAGCCTTGGTTGGTAAACCATGGATCCTGATTCCATCTAGATTCCATTGATGTTTCACCCATGGGTATTGATCTATGGTAGAAGATACCTTGGACATATATGATCCTTGGATCTTAATTCTATAGGATGACAAGGGAATTTCTACCCCTTGGATCTGGCTTGTTGAGCTTACTTTGGACATGCTCTATTGACATGATCCTTGGACTCCACTAGTCTCATTACCAAGTTTCCATTGAGATGCTCCTATGACTAGATGATGATTCCTTAGACTTCTATATATTGGATCTATCCTTGCAAGGTCTATCACTTTGATTATATGTAATGGCCATGGTAAATGTGACATTCTTGATTATATGTCTCATCCAGGGTTGATATGACACTTTTGATTATACGACTGAACCATGGTTAATATGAGAAATAATGTTTATGGAGAGGCTATGCTCCTAACTTCTATTTACTTACTACAACCTTTTTATAGGATCCCAACCCATGTTTTGTAGGGAACTTTGTTGGGATATATAGTATCACTTGTTTTTTAGTATATATGCAATGGGAACCTTACATTTTATTACTGCTTACATATTATATATATTTCACTCTACTATAAGTTATTATATTACATAACCAAGATTTTCTATAGATAATTTGGGTGGTGACCTACTAGGATTGTATCCCACACCCTATTTGAGTCATCATTGGGTACCTAGATAGATTATATGGATACTGATAGGGGCTGGGGAAAGCGCCCACAGTTTAAATATTGAATTTATGTCGTTCTTAGGATTAGGGGAGCATGGGGCCGAGATGAATCTTGTGATTCTATCTAAGATATTTTTGATCTTTTTTTATTTTGTTTCATGTATTGTACTACTATCCATATACCTATTTTGGATACTTTGCGAGATACACACATGACAATTCATTCTCTATATGAGATTACTTCTAGCATTGTTATATATATTTGTATTTCATATGTTTATCTATTGTATGATTGATTTACTACTCCTGATATTGATTTATATGATTGACATCATTGTGTCACACTCAGATAATAGGGAATAATCACCCCATATATACATCCTAGACTATCACTGCTAGTCGGCATCCTCTGGTGTTTGGGGAGATACGCTTGAGGCCATGTGGCCAACCAGTATTAGGGCATTGTAAAGTAGTATTCAGGTCTAAGACATTACAAAGTGGTATCATAGGTGTTTTTTTCTTTATTTATTATTTGGAGACTATAGTAAGGGCATTAAGAAGAATTTAAATTTGTTAATGAGCTATTCCTAGGAGTAGCTAACCCATATATTGGAAAAAAGATAAATTTCCTCGAATGGAAATTTCAATTTTCTGTATTTTTACTTGTAGATTTGATTTGATTCCATTTTTGGGTGATGCACTTGAGTTTTGATGTTGTCATTGATATGATTGTGGATTATATTTTGTTGAAACCTGATGAGATGAGGGTATACCATCTCATGCATCATTTTAGGAACTTTATAGGAATCACAAGTCATGCATTATTCCATGTCATATGGGATGAATTTATTGTTTTCATGATGTTGTGATAGGTTTCGTGATAGATATATACCAACTGTTGTGATGGAAATTTTGTGTAGGGAATTGAGAAACATGGTTGGTACTCAGAGTTTCTTCCATAAACTAAGTTGTGTTTTTCTGATTAGGCTATAGTAGACACCCTAAGCATGAAATTTTGGCACATTAAGTCCTAGACCAAGAGTCACATGGACTGGAACATGTTATGGCGTGAGCTAGGTGGATGCTATATTTCTATTCATGAGGAGTATAGACCCTTATGGATCAGAAGTGTTGAACCATTTGATTCAAACATATAAAATGAAATATAAAATCAAAAATGAAATTGAAAACTATGAAATAGAGAGTTGACTTGACCAAGGTTTTGAGTGGGATTTAGGTAGTGTCTCTAGTGACGTTTGTGATAGTTTATTTTACCAGTCCTTGCATTAGGAGCAGGTTGTGTGGTATGAACTATTTATATGAAGGTTTTGACTTGTAATCTAATTTTAGCTTTGAACTTGGTATCAAATATTTATGAGGTTTTTGTTTGGAATTGTAGATAAATTCCACCATGATGACCTCTAGTTGTATGCCAGGTGGGTGGCGACAACCACACTCCAAAGGAAGTGTTCTATGGGCTATCAGTCGATCCTCCTTTAGTTCCAACTGTGGAACCAATTGTATTATCAGACATAGGTTCTGAGGAATAGTTCGGTGAGGGGTTTTTTCACTTCACCTAGACATTTTAGAGAGCACCACATCTTTTTGCATCTATGTCTAAGCTAACATGTGTGTTCTAGCATCAGCATCCTCCCATGTTTTTAGGGTATTGAAGTCCACAGGCTATTGAGTTGTGTCTTGATACCACTATATAGATATCTGATCATCTGGAGACACCTAATAATAATAGAGAAAATCTCACAACTTATATGCTATGTGGAGAATAAAATTACTAGTGGGATGTTCTGAACTCGGCCAATGTGCTACATGATATGGTTTGGTGGGATTTCCAAACTAGATTTTATGACTATTTTTTCCCTGAGACTCTGAAAGTAGATTGGTCCAATGAGTTCATGCATCTGGATTAGGTTTCTATGATAGTTATGGAATATTCTTCATGATTTATAGAGTTGTATCATTTTAGGCTAATATAAATTATTGATGAGGTATCAAGGGAGAGACTATTTGAGAAAGGTCTTTGAAATGTTTTTCAATCTTAGGTAAATGTGTTCAGGTTAAAGAATAATACTGAGATGGTAAATCATGAGTTAATAATGGAGTAGAACCTGAGGGAAGCTAGGGACACAGAGCGGAGAAATGTAGTCTTTCAACATAGTGGTTCATCATCTTCAGGTGGGATGTGTCTTTTTTAGGCTTCCCGTGAGATTAGTACTAGTCAGGCTGTGAGTAATGGTAGCTTAGTTTTTTTTTCATCAGTACGATCATGACCTATTCGAGTTTTGAGATTACGCTAGGATGGTCCATGTGCAACATTTCTATAGGACCTTCCCTCTAGTAGTGAGTGGTATGGGGTCATCTCTGACACCAGGTTTAGGAGTGGGTTTCACAACTCCGAGTCATGGAGGGAGCCAGAGTAGTACCGGTCGATCAGGATTCGGTGGTGGTGGTCGTGACTAAGGCATCCATGAACCATTTGCACCAATATAGTAGAGAGGTATTTCTCTAAGTAGTGAGGTTATGTCATAGGGCCACAGTTTTGTCCAGATCTATTCTATATAGCCTACTCCTGAGGAGTATAATTTTGGGCCTTATATGGTGATACGTACAATATTAGTAGCCTTTACTCTTTTATTTCCCCTCTTTGACATGAGAGCATCGCATAGTTTCATATAAGTACCTATTTTATAAATACTTAGGCTTCTTATTTAGTTCTATTAGGGAATTATGATGCTAGAAACTCTTTTTGGGATCAGAATGGAGGGTGTATATCAGTATAGGAAGTTCTCCTTTGAGTTTGGTTGGTGTCACTTCATCTAGAATCTTTTTCCCCTCAAGATTATAGGGTTCAATATTATACTCAAGATTTAATAGTTAGTGTCTTATCAAGACTTCATTGACTACTATCACTAAAGGGTTAATTTATCATCACAAGAGGGTGTAGTTTATATTAAAAAGGATGAAAGATATGTCTAGGAAATATGAGTTATACTAGAACATTGTGGGATGGTCTAGATGATATCCCATATTTCTATTTTTTATATACATGATCAGGGAGCAAATCAGGAGGAATTTCCTCTAGTGGTTTATCATTTCAGGGATGTTTTCCTACACAACTTTTATAGTTTACCTCCTAAGAGAGAGGTTGAGTTATCCATCAAGATAGTGCCATGATATGAACCAGTATATATTCCTCCTTACAATATGGATACGATAGAGTTGGAAGATCTCAAGATGAAGATAGAGGACTTGGAGGCAAATGGGTTTATTCAACCAAGTACTTCTTTATCGGGTTTGCTGGTCCTTTTGTGAAAAAGGTGGATGATACCCTTAGGATTTTCATAGATTACTGGAAATTGAATCAGATGATGGTTAAGAACTAGTTTCCCTTTCCATAGATAGATTAACTATTTTATTAGCTTCATGGAGATTGGGTGTTCTTGAAAATTTATTTGATATTTGGATATCATCAGGTCCATGTTCGACCTATAGAAATATTTCATACAACTTTTCATAGAAGGTATGGTCTATACGAGTATCTGGTTATGTCATTCGGTCTCATGAATGCACTGGAAGTTTTCATGATAAAGATATACTGAGTTTTCAATCCTTATCTGGAATCTACTATGGTGGTTTTCATGGATCATATCTTGGTGTATTCTCACAATCGACATGACCATGCCAAACATCTTATGATCATTTTGGAAACACTGAGAGAGCATAGGTTATATGTTAATCTCACAAAGGGTCACTTATTAGTGGATCAAATTCACTTCTTTGATCATATTATCTCATAGATAAGAGTATTTGTTGACCTAGGGAAGGTGAGAGATATAGTTTCCTAGGAGGAACCCAAGAATTTATTTTATATAAAGATTTTCTTGGGGCTAGTTGGATATTAAAGTAATTTCCTATAAGACTTATCACTCTTATTAGCAACATACATAGGATTTACTAAGAAGGTTTTGAAGTTTGTATGGTCAGATACCTATGAGAAAACCTTGTAGGAGATGAAAGTGATATTTACTTTAATGTCGGTCTGGATTCTACCAAGGCAGGGAAGAATCTACATTGCGTATTGTGACGCATCGTGTATTAAGATAAGAGAAGTTTTGATGTAGGGAGAATGAGTCATGGTGTATGGGTCTCGATAGCTGAGTTCACATGAGAATAATTACCTAACACACAATCTCTTGTTAGCTTAAGTTGTTCATGCTTTTCACTACTGGAGACACTACTTACTGAGAGAGTGTTTTTTGGTGTACACATACCACAAAATCATCAAGTATGTATTTACAATACATGATATGAATTTGAGGCAGTGAAGGTGGGTTGATCACCTATAGTATTTTGACTTTGAGATTGCCTATACACTTGGGAAGGGTAATGTAGTGGATGATGTACTGAGCAGGAGGACTTGGATCCAGGTTGTTTGATAGGCTAGTAATGAGTGGAAACTTATGAGTTTGTTCTCTGAGATACACATGGAGGTGTAGTACAGTCAAGGGAAATATTTTATTTCATCCTTAGTTGTGACCTATACCCTACTGGATAGAGTGAGGATGGGGGAGTTATTGGATTTGGAGGGCCCAGTCCTACGGGAGAGTGTGGCAGGTGAGAAACCACCTCCTGGTTAGACCATAGGTGAGGATAAGATCATGTGTATCCATGGTATCATTTGGGTTCTAGTGTATATACACATGGATTTAATGTGGGAGTTTCATACCTCGATTTGGTAAGTGCACCCTAATGTTACCAAGATGTATCATGACTTACACTATCAGCACTGGTCTCCAGTTATCAAATTTGAAGTAGCTAGTTTTGTTATGAGGTGTTCCACCTGTCCACAGGTGATGGAAGAATATCAGTGACTAGCTGTACTTTTAAAGTAGATACCCATTACCAAGTGGAATTGGTAAGTCATTACAATAGATTTTATGACCGATTTTCTGAGGTCTCCTCGAGGTAGTACTTTTTTTTGGCTTTTCATGGACAGGCTCACAATGGTTTCACATTTATTTCTAATCAAGGAAACCCTCAGTGTACATGATCATGAGAAATTTTATATCCAAGAGATAGTACAAATTTATAAGGTACCTTGTACTATCATTTCAAATAGGGATTCATGGTTTATGACTCGTTTCTTGTAGATTTTTTAAATGGAATTGGGTACATAAGTACCCTTGAGCACAGTATACCACCCTCAAACTGATGGTCAGTCGGAGTATATGATTTAGGTTTTTGAGGATATGTTGTGATCATGAATCATAGATTTTGGGGGCTCTTAGGAGAGGCATATACCCCTAGTTGAGTTCACCTATAATAATAGATATCTAGAGACAATACATATGGAACCTTATGAGGAATTTTATCATAGTTCATGTTTATCTCCCATGTGTTGGTTAGAGATATGTGAGGCATCTTTACTAGGAATGCATCTCATGCATGAGACTTGTGAGAAGTTATAGTTGATTAGAAAGAGGATGGATACTACATAGTCTTGACAGAAATCTTAAACCGATATCTGTAGACTACCTCTGGATTTTAAGGTAAGAGATTGAGTCTTTTTGTGTATCTCACTGAGGCTTGGTCACAAATGAATCGGGAGATAGGGAAAGCTTTCACCACGACATGTTAGCCTATTTTAGATTCTAGAGAGAGTCATTCTGGAAGCCTAATGGTTGTTGTTACCTTAGAGGTATTAGGCCATGAATGAATTTTTCCATTTATCTCAGCTAAGCCATTATCACTCAGACCCATCTCACATTCTACAGCCTGAGGAGGTGGATTTATAGGTAGATGTGTCCTTTGAGAATCATCTTATTCGTATTACTAAAAGGAGTATGAAGGCTCTTTGAGGCAAATCGATTCCTCTGGTATGGGTATTATGGAAGCACGACCGTTTATAATATGAGACTTTAGAGTGGGAGGCCAATGTATGTGCTCAGTGGATGGATTTATTCTCATATGAATATTAACCACCCATTGAGAGGGAAATTTGAGGATTAATTGCTTTAAGGGGGGAGATTGTAAGATCTTGAGTTTTCATATGAGTTATGGATCTTTTTAATTTCAGTTTAAATACATGTTTACAACATTTTTTCAATACCCTTTGAGTTCAAGGGAGTATTGGCGGTGTGTGAGGCTTGTTCGGAGCCCGAAAACTATATTTTTAGCGAAATAAGACAGGTTGCATGGTTAGTAGAAATTGTGTGGGACAGCACGCATGGTTACTACTGACCATGTGAGACCTAGGAAAAGGGAAAGTGGAGACAACATGATTTTTCAAATTGTATGGATAGAGACACACACCCATACAATGGCCTCTTTAGCTTTTGATAGTGGCTTGATACACAGTTTGAACATGTTTAGGAAAACCATGTGTACTAACCATGCGAGGTGCCCCTCCTTATAGAAGATGGTGAAAATTTGGTGCACGGTTTGGCCAACTATGTATCCAACCATGAAACCTAGTATTTTTTGTGAAATTAAAAAAATTACATTAAAATATCTTATAACTCAAACCTAATTTTCCTTCTTCCTCTATTGGAAGAACCTCATACTTAAGAGGTCCTCTTGAATTCCCAATATTAGGATTTTCCACCATTTCTCCATCCAACTTGAAATTGAGATACACTCATCTCATTAGATCCATTCCAGTAAGTAATACAATCCACTTGAGTCATTCTTAGTTTGACTAGGTATCGGCTACGCTATTTAGGTGAAAGCTAATATGCCTTATTTTTAGGTTCTTACATTGTTCTTTTTTTTTCTTCTGATCTGACTCGAATCAGAAGTTGATACTAGATGAGCACTATACTACAGACCTATGGTAGGTGGTCTATACTTTCTAGAGTGGTTTGATGCTTTATAGAGCTAGTTTTAATTATTATTACCTCCATACTTTCTAGCATAGCCCCAAAAATAAATTTAATAATTAAATTGAACATGATGGAACCTATTAGGGATTACTACTAGTTCCTTGATACTTTTTGGAGGTTGTTTCCCCAACCAAGGATTCTTATGGGGTGTTTCATTGAGATTTACCTTTTTTAATACTACCCATAGTGTGGGTGTTTGTGCTTTCCTCATCATAGGAAAACCAATTATAAATGAATTTAAGTGAAATGATTAATTAAGAGATGTTTTTACTCCTTTTCATATTAATTCTTTTATTAAGTAGTTTATACGGAATTTTTATATGAGTGGGTAAGCTCATTGAATTTAATTGAATGTGAATTGTTATATGAGTGTGTATACTCATGGAACTTGAATTCATGTGAATTGAATAATGGAATGATATGTGAATTAAAATATTAGTGGATAACATGGTTGATCAACCATGGATCTTAATTCCATTTAGATTCCATTGACATTTCACCCATGGGTCTTGATTTATGGTAAAAGATACCTTGGACCTATATGCTCCATAGATATTGATTCCATAGGATGCCAAGGACATTTTTACCCCTTGGATATGGATTGATGGACTTTCTTTTGACATGATCTGTTGACATGATCCTTGGACTCCACTAGTTTAGTTACTAAGTTTCCATCAACATGCTCTTGGGACTCGATGAGGATGCATTGGTCTTATATACCTTAGATCCAACCTTGCAAGGTTTGACACTTTGATTATACAGTTTGGCCATGGTAAATGTGACATTATTGATTATATATCTCAGTTGTAGTTGATATGACACTTTTTATTATATGGATCGGTCCTGGTTGATATGAGATATAGTGTATATAGTGAGGTCATGGTGTTTACTTTTGTTTGCTTATTATTTCCCTGTTATATGAGTCTGTACCACATTTTTTAAGGAGTATTGTTGGTCTATACAATATCACTTGTTTGTTAGTATGTATGCCATGAGAACCTTACATTTTATTAATTCTTACCTATGATATATATTTCACTCTGCTTTAGCTTGTTATATTGCACAACCAAGATTTTTTTATAAAAAATTTGGGTGGTGACCTATTGGGATAGTATCTCACACCCTATTCGTGCCATTTTTGGGTACCCAGACCGATTATATGGATAAAGGTAGAGACCGGGGAAATCACCCATGGTTTGATGCTTGACTTTGTACCATGCTTAGGATCAGGGGAGAACAGGACTAAGATGAGGCTCATGATGTTATATGGTATGGTTTAAGTCTTTTTGGTATTTTGTTACATGTATTGTACTTATATCTATAAACCTATTTTGGCTACTTTGTAGATTACATGACCTGATACATCATTATCTATATAATATCACTTTTGACATTGTTATATATATCTTTTTTTAGATGTTTATCTATTTTTTAGTTGATTTGATACTTTTTTTATTGATATGTATGATTGTTACCATTGTGTTACACTCTGATAAGAGAGAATAGCCTCCCTACAGACACACTCTAGGACCTTGTTGCTAATTGGAATCATCTAGAATTTGGGGAGATGAACTTGATTCCATGTGGCCAACCAGGCTCGGGGCATCGTATAGTGGCATCTGGGTTCAGGACAGTACATGTAAAGTGGTCCATCATCTTCCACTCCTCGTTCACTTCCTATATAGCATCACTGAAGGTTTTCCTACTCAAAATTTTATCTACCACATTTCCTTAACCATACATATAAGTAATTTCAAAATTATAATCTTGGATTAATTCCACTTATCCTTTTTGTTGAAATTTTTAATCAATATATAAAAATAATATAGTGAAAGCTTTTCTGGTATGTAAAACCCACAATGTATTCACCAAGAAGGTAATGTATCCATAATCTATTAGATAATATCATATAAGAAAGCTCAAGGTCATGGGAATCATATTTATATTCATGAGACGATAAATTTCTAGAATTTTATTATATAACCTCCCTCTCTTTCATCGATATACAACCCAATACATGATGAGAAGCATTGTAATAAACCTAAAATGTAACTCCTACCTTATATAAATGAATAATAGGGTCCTAATAATTTTTTCCTTCATACACTAAAAATTAATATGGTTACACTCCTTCTAGATAAAAGTATAAAATTTCTTGGTTAAGGTTGTTAAAAGAGTTGTAACCCAATAAAAATAAAACACAAAACTTTTATAATAACCCAGAAAACCAAGAAAAATATACACTTATAACACATTATTAGGTACTTCCTATGAAACAAATATCTCATTATTTGATGGATCCATGGATATACCATATTGAGATATAATGTTACCAAGAAAATAAACCACCCATGTATGCTTTTCAAATCTCTTCATACATCTAATTCTTTTGAAAAAGTCCAAAATCTATACTAATATTTTTGAATTGTTGTACCAAAGGAACCAAATTTTAGAACCTCAGTTGTTGAACAATTATAGAAGATCTACAACTATCAGCATCCAATTTCAATGTTCATATAGGGAAACTACACTCCTATATCTCATTCCAAATCACTTTGATCACTTGCAGAAATTCTAGAACATAATATTGAACCCACTTGACTTGAATTATATTTTTTATTAAAGGTTCAATATGTTTTGAAGAATAAGAGATGAAGTGAATATACATGGAGAATGACTATTCTCAATATCAACTATGATGATTTTTTAAATTCTCTTAAAGTCCGATACATGTTTCAACGGTGTTATAGAACAGACACATTTTTTGCAACAATGTCAGGAGAAGAAGAAAATTTTAAAGAAGTCTGTGAAAAATGTATTTTACATGAAGAATATTTGGGTAAGAATTTGATATTAATTATAATATTTGATAATGGATTGAAATTCTATTCTATAATTATAATTAGTATTTTATAATAGGCCATAACAAAAAAAATGGTTCATCCATAAGCCAACCAAGGACCACATCAACCATATGTAGGACCTAGGTGGTCAACCACATGGGAGGAAATCAACCTAGATAGCCCATGGAGAATAGTGAGGCTATATAGTTACCACGAGAAGTGCATGGGTGAGTGCGTTTAGGGGTAGGTGGGTGTGCACATGAATGAGTGTGCGCGGAGGTTCCAGATCCACCGTGTAAGAGAATGGCGTGGAAGCAAGTCGGTAGTGTGTGTGGTGTGGTTCTAGTTGTATACCTAAGGATACTCACATCAATCTACTGAAGGAATGTAGATTATTATTAAGGATATCTCAACTGATTGAAGAATATATGTGGGATCACGGATCTATTCTATTATTCACCCATATGAAAATGATGCAGTTATATCATGGCCATCCGATCAATGTAGATCCAATGACTCTATTTCCACCATGTATTCATCCTCAACCTTGAACTTTGAAGGGTTTCTAATTTCTAGAAGTTTTATATGTCATTAATCCATCATCATTGATCATTTTGAGTTCATGTTCATGATGTGATCTTAACATAAAATTGTTTTGAATCTTCATGTATGATTTTTATGATGTGTGTACAATCAGGATTTTAAGGAATGTGTTATTTTCATGTGTGAAACAAATAAAGAGAAGGCTCTATCACATATCCATACACAATCATGGAGTCAAAGGAGTTTATTTATTCATTCATCATTACAAGCAAATGATATTATCACCATGGGGAGAAAAATAGTTCTCAAGTTATAAGAGAAATCATGTTTTTCTATGTCATAATATTTGAGAAACACCAATAGATTTTGTTGTTTATTAAAAACTTAATATAGAATATTTTTTGAGGTTTTAAATTAATCCTTGAATCGGCATAATATTCATATTAGATTTATTGGAACCATGCCTATAAATACAGTGCATCCAACCCAAAAGAAGGTTGGCTACCGATCAAGATTGAAAGAGCTCTCAATTTTTCTAGTGAAATAGAGCACTAAGAAAATATTTTCACAAAGGGTATATCCATTCTCAATATATTTGTGTGAAGAATTTTGATCATGTATACATACTATATTGTATAAAGGATCTTGAAGTTCTGTGAATCCTTTTAGTTTGCACTAAGTAACTTGAGACATTCTATGAAGCACTTATGCTTTCATAAAGAACTGGTTACATGAATCCTTATTGGATTAGAAGAAGGTGGAAATAATTCATGATACATTTTCATGAAGGATAATTTGATACATAATATATCTAAAATATTGAGTGTGAGGAAGAATTTTTACATAGAATAATAGTAACATTCACACCCATTCTGGTTAGTGAAATTAATATTGTGCATAAATTCTTTCATGGAGTACGTGAATATATAATCACTTAAAAATATAACTGAGATGTATTTTACTAACACATAAAATAATAAACCAAGGAATATTATATGTTAGGTTTTTTAACTTTGATAATACCTGTGAAATTTGTTATCTATTCATGAATTTTATATGAGGGGATTAAGTTGATAATTTGATGATGAATTATTCATAGTTGTGAAAGATTATTCTTGTATAAAATAACATTGAATAAGTTTTTGTGCATCACTTGCACACAAATAATTGAGGTTGGTAATTTATCAGATAAAAGGAAGAATTACCCGATCATGATTTCACTAAGTCAACTAATCAAATACCAGTGATCATAAATATTTATAAAAGAATAGAAACTCTAATTTATCAATTATAAAGTTACTTGAAAAGATTTAAATAATAAGGGCAGATCTAGTATGCTCATAGAAGAAGATCACTTTGAATAAGGAAGACGAATTTATACTATAGGATCAACATTAAAGAAGGAGAAGAATATGGGATATAGTATACATATCCTCTTGTGCGATTCAAGAGTGTGAAGTCTATTTTGGACTCTGGTAACACAATGTGATGTAGTATAAAGATCTTATTGAATGATTCAAGAGTGTTAAGGCTAGTGTAGAATCTAGTAACATTGTGTGAAGAAGAATAAAGATTCACTTATGTGGGATCAAGAGTAAGAATACTGAGTGATTCTTTATTAGATATTTTAATTGATAAAAATATTATAGTGTAGAATCCCTATTGGGGGTTTAACCAACATAGTAAAGAGTAGGTATTTTTATTGAACCTTATAAACAAAATGTGTCATGCTATATCTTATTACTTTTGAATATGAGATGATACTTTGAGATATCAATTAAAGGATCAAGAACTTTAATAAGTTCAAGTGGTTAAATTCAAAAGAAAAGAATTCATAAAAATTAAATCACTGATTCACCCCCACCCCCAGTGGTTAATATTACCTGAGGACCTACAACTGGTATCATAGTGAGATTCCCTCTAACGATCAAAGTGAGATTTTATAAAGTGTATATTTTAGGAAATGAGTGATCTGCCTCATATGGAGAAAAGGTCAGTTACTCCTAAGGATACGAATCATGTGATTTCTTAATAAACTCAAAATAATAGTAAGAAAATATTGGAAAGGAATTTGTACAAGAATCTTACAGTAAAGGTAGAGACGCCATTAAATGAAGGTAATTTAAGTGGCATCAGTTGAAAAAATTATTTTTATTATGATTATATTATTGAATATTGTTCAACCATATTGATAATGAATCACTTAGTGATCTTCTATAACACCCTGATATTTTGTGAAATAATTTTTTCAGATTAATTTAATCTTTTTGATATTTTTCATTTCACACAACTCTAAATATAACTTGTTTTATATGTAACCACTATGTTTTTTTTGAAATTCAAGAAACACCAAGTTATATTTCACTATACACAACACTTAGATTGGCTTGTAGTATATGAAACGAAATGTTTGTCTTGTGTTACGTGTAATTCCAATTTCATTCAATATCCTACATTACACACAAGACCTAGTTTTACCAAACTATAGCATACTATTAATATTATTGTTGAAATATTATTATAGTTGTCTCCTAGAAATTAAGATGAAAGTTATAAATAAAATATTATTTAAACATGTGAATAAAATGAACACTTTTAGCTAGAAAATAAAGGAGGGACTATTTGAAAATAAATAAATTCATTTTCTAATAAAACTACTTTTCTATATACAAACACTATTTTATCTCAACAAATTAAAAAAACAAATTTTGATGAATGTTTTTAATATATTATATATTCAATAAAATATTTTTAAACTCATCTAATATATTTTATAGGCATAAGATAAGAATAAATCCAATTTTATGAATAAAAAGATGTATTTTTCAAAAAGTTAATTTTCCCTTCCTTTAATGGCGACCCCGTTTTAAATATGATTTTTGAAAATTTTATAATTTTTTTTAAATAATTTTTTTTTTTGAAATCATAATATAAAATTTTACTTTGGGTTAATTTTTTCTATTTGTCAAAGAAGTTTCGTTTTTTATTATTAGTGAAAAACACTGAATTTAAATTCAAAACTGCTTTTTTGTAACACCACAACCCCAGATACCCGGATTTGGTGCATTATTTTAATACATTGGCATGATTACAAGGAATAAATTCCATATGGATTGATTAGTTTAGCACACTTGGAAAATAGATTGCATACATGAACTTTACATTATAATTCAAAACATAATATGAAACATATATAATTCTTTGAGAATGTCATTATTATACTATATTAACCCTAAATATCAATCATACTACACACCTTGGAATCCTGGAAAAATAAAACATAAGAAAGGGGTGAGATCAGATACTCACTAAGGTTAAACAAAACAGCATAAGCTTTCATAAATAAGCATAAACATTTAAGGCAAGGTATAAAAATGAAACACAAGCCTTTTAATCAATTATTGAGTATAATATGGCAAGAATAAATCAAATAATTCCATATAAACATTCACATGGATATTCTACTATTTGAATAATCACATGTAATATCAATAACTAATCACATAATGAGGTAATGCATAATGCCAGAAATCATAACCAATTTGTTATGGTCTCATGATGGACCATACATAAATGGGTAAACACCCAAACTAGTTTGTCTCATGAGACCTACCAATGCATCGAGGGGATATAGCAGGCCCCTCCCATCACTTACTAAGTCCAATGCATTCATCATATGAAAAGGGTGAAAAATAACCAATATAAACATTCGTATTAAAATTAGAAATGGAAATGTTAATACATTTCCCATAACCATGAATAGTATAAAAATAGGACATCCATAATAAAACTATTCATAAACCCTTGAATATAATATGATCATTTGTATCATAATAAATCAACCTCAATTAAACATGAGATCCAAAAATGGATGTTGACATAGAAGAAAATTCTCTTAATAAGATTATTAAAAACTTATTTAGAGAAATACCCCTTTTATTAAAAATTTTCTTTTAAAATTCCATATAATTTAAAAATAAAATATTTTAATTGAAAATAATCTTGTAAAGGATGCTTCAAAAAGTTAATGCATCATGATGGTGGAAATAGTAGCTCACGTCGTATAAGTTAAAAAATCTTTCTTTAATTTTTTGAAACTGTCATAAAGTACCTCATTTGGAAAATAATGGAAATATTTCATTAAAAACATCTTATAAAATTTAAAACACGGGTAAAAATTACTTTAAACAACTGCCTATAATATTTTGAAATACATTTTTAAGAAACATGGACATGGATGATAAATTTGTCCCAGTAGATACATATAAACAATCCTGAATAATAATAAGAATGTCAAATTAACACTTATATAAAACCATAAAATATTTCTTTTGAAAACATTTTCATGAACTTAAAAATAGATATAAAATTTCCTTTATAATCATTTTAAATACATATAAATAGTTATGTAGAATAATATCAAGAATATTGAAATGGATAAAGGATTAATTCCTTAAACATTTAAAGCAACCCATACCACTTTGAACATTTACATAATAAGTCCAATATATTCTAATGAATCTTTAAATACCATTAAAAAAATTATTCATGACATTAAATATAATATGTGAAGTATATATACCACACATAAGAAATAGGTGGTGAACATGGCTTATATCTCGCGAAAATTAAAAGTGAGATGGAACTCCTTACATTAGGTCTGGTACTCTCTATGCATGTCTGAAACTCTTGTATAATAGTTTTAAACATATTATTAACATATAATAGAATCATAATAATATTTATTATTTAATATATTATTCATTTATGACTTTATATTAACTGTTCATTTAACAATTCCATGTTAAAGTAACGTTTTGGGTAATAATCGTTTTGTTTATTGTACGTGTTTTCACTTTTTATTCTAGATCATATTACTTAGATCATGATTTAATTACTTTAATAATGTGTAAAATGATATATATATATATATATATAATATTTATAAAATAAATATATATAATATATAGATATATGAAAATGGAATACACTGTTCATGTAGATGGTAGGTTGTACGTACGCATGAACGTTGTTTCTATTTTTTTATCGTATTGAATGGGAGGAAGTAAGTGAAATATATGTATATATATTATTATAAAGGAATTATTATTTCATATATTTAATAATTATTCATTATATATATTTTAATAATCTTTCTTTAATGGTTAACATGGAATATGAATCTCATCGCATCGTGGTGACGATAGGTCATACATACGCATGAGAGACGGTATCATTCCCTTAATGGTTAAATAGTATGTAATTGGATGGTATATTAATTATATAAAATAATTATCATGAAATATTAATTATTTAGATCCACTATACTCATAATTATACCCATCCAAATAAGGTAGTGTTGAATAACAAATTATACCACGACGTGGAGATGGTAAGTCGTACGTACGCACGCATGGTGATATTTTTATCCATACGATGGATAAAAGGAGGAATATGGAAGTCCCATAATAATAATAACATATTATAATTTATATGATACTTTATTTATTACTTTATTATGTTATCAACTTAGTAAAAGGAATTATAATAAGAAATGAACTTTGAAAGAGTTGGTAAAACAATTACCTCTTCTTTGAGTGTCTCCTTTTGATTTGCACAAAAGGACTCCTTATGTTGGATTTATGCAGAAATTATGGAATATAGGATTAATTTAGAGAATTTTGGAGGGGAAAAAGATATAATTTTAATGATTAAAATGGATTTATAGGTGTTAATAGAAGAGAAGGAGACGTTACCTTTAATAATAGAGGGGAGGGTCACTTTTGGAAACTCCAAAACTATTAATTTATTATAAGATGATTTTTAATTTAAAATAGATCCAAAGTTTGTTATTTATAGGATAAGAATATTATGGTTCTAAATCCTCTCAAATAATAAATTTTATACATGTTTTGTTCACAAATTAAACTTATCTTTTGGCTTTAACCCTTAGTTAAACAATTTAACTTTTACCATGACAACTTGTCTTTTTACACTATATGTTTAATATTGTTACTATAAAGTTCCAAAAGAACCTCAATTGGATCATTTATGATATATTTAACACTATAATAGTAAATTTTCCTGATTATATATTTTTATGAATTTTATATCATTTAATAAAATATTATTTATTTCAAAATATCATTTATGTCAATTTTGACACTATTTATTATTTGACCTTTTAAAAACTCATAACAAATTGATTCATTCAAAAAAAATTAACTCATAAATAAAATGTCAGTCATCCAAAAAAAAATTTATGACATCAAATATTTCAAATGATATTTATTTTAATATTATTAATATCATTTATTTGATTGTTCCTTTAACAAATCAATTATCACATCATCATTGTGTCGCCATTTAATTTAATTATTTATTTTATAAAATTATAAATAAAATACCTTGACTTATATAAACATTTTATATTTATAATTAATATTTATATTCGTCCATATCACTTATATATTCTCATATTAAAAATTATATAGTTATTAAAATTTGAATATGATATTTTTAACTCTTATTTAAATAAAATATAATAAATGTCATAATCTAACACAAGTGGCTTAAAAAGGATAATATTTTAAACCTAAGGTTTATTTTTGTCCAAAAAACTTATAAAATGAAAGTAGGAAAAGTTTTAGGGTAACTTTATATTATTATAATATTATTTTTACTTTTAATTACCTTATTTACCATTAATCATGGTAAATAAAATTCAAAAGTTATTATTCACCAAAAATTATTTTTATCCTATTAGAACAAATTTTTCATAATTATTACAACCATGTAGGTTAATTTTTATAAATTCAATTCATAGGTTCGGTAAAATTATGTTTAATATTAATCTTGTAGATGTGGTTACAAGGCAGGTAAAAGAGATGTTCAAAAGTTTAATAAATTTTTATATCTAATTCTATTATAAAAATGATTCCAATGACCTAAATTTGGTTAATATGTATATTATTTATATATTGTGACATTGAAATCAATTTAAATTAAAATAATCATTTAAATGAAAAGGTTTATTTTTAACAATAATGCATTATTTTTCACTATTCATCCAAAATTGAAACTTTTCATAAAAATACCAAAAATTCACCCTAAGCTAATTTTGATATTCCGAATTCAATAATGAAGTATATTTTTAAATATTAATTTTATAAATGACATAATTTGGTTAATAATATTCATAACCTTTTTTAAATGGCTAGTGTGATAGATCGTGGTGCACTCAAACTCGGTGTTGTGTGCAATACAAGCTATTGAAGATAACATCTCATGAAATATTGGGGTGTCAAATTCTCCCCTAATTCAATAAATTATGTCCTCTTAATTTAAACTTGGGATCAAAAACTATATGTTGGAATTTTCAAAATATCTTTATTGAAATTCCACAGCAAAAAATGGATTAATGAGACCTCCATCTTAAATAAAGAAAGAGAATTACGAAGGTCACAATAGATAACACATACTAGTGTTACATGTAGTAAAACATGAACATAAAAGGAAATTTAACCATAAATTTCTAATGGAGAGTGATAGATAATATGATTATGAGAAATTTAACAATCACAAAGCAATAAATCTACAATGATCTGAGGGACCATTTGATTCATCGCAAAAGAAAGTACCAGGAAACCATTTTTGGTTTTATGATATTTCTCATTTAGTTAAATAATTCATTTATTTCAAAGACTAATAACATAATTAAACACACTTTCTTACTTAATGAGTAGAGTTTCCCCCTTTAATCAATTTTCACCAAAAACTCATCTTTATCTCCAAACGATGAGTATTCAAGATGATTTTTTCACGTTTGAAGCACTATAATTAATTTTTAGATAATTTTATAATCAAGAAAATATTAACAATCTATTTCTCCTACTTTTAAGCATTATAAAAAACCAAAATGGTTATGATGACATAAGATAATTCTCCAAAAATGATAATCCTTTATAAGAAAAAAGACTACTTTTAGTCTCCAAAATTCTACAGTAATACCCAAAGTTCAACATAGATCATTCAACAAATAACTATTCTTAAAATTACTCAAAATAATCCAAAATATGATTGAAACTCAAAATTAAGAAGGATTTGATCACATATTCTTCTAGGATAAATTTTAACATTTATCTCTAAATAACATAAATCACTCTTAATGTCTTATACCAAAAATTAATTAACCTAATCACATATTCTACAAGATAGGTTAATCACTTCCATAAATAACATAAATTGACATAAGTACACAATAAAATCATATATTATTAAAAAATAAAATTCAACCCTTACTCCTCAACTAAAATACCATAGTATTCTATTTAACTTAATATTATAAAATTCTCAAAATAGTGAACATCTTCCAAAATAACACTTATCACTTAATTCCCAAATTATTTTCCAATACCAAGGATAACTATTTGATAAAACATAATTTCCCAAAATAAACTTATTCATATTCCACCAACTCGTTTAATTAAAATCGAAAATTTATTCTAACTAGGGACTTCACATAGGCTAGTGGTAAGGGATAAACCCTTATATCCATTTGGTTATGGGTTTGATTCCCACAGCCCTGTCCGATGGGATGGGTTTGTCACCCTTCCTACTGGTTTTCCTTAATCTAAAGCTATATAATTTTTATAACATTCCAAAAATGGGATAAATTCTTCAAAAAATAACCATAACATATTTTAATCTCAAATTTTATCTCATGGATTTCATTTTTAATCCAAAATATAATATCTCATAATTACCTAAAAAATGATCATATAAACCTTAAAGGTTAATTATACCTTTATAATTATTTCCACACAAGAAATGATAATTCTTCCCCAAATAACATTTTCACATAACAAAATTCATGGTTATGCATACTAAAAAAATTCTTCTAAAGTAATCTTATCATCAAAAGAGAATTAATAAATTTAAACATTTCATCGTCCATTTATTTCCACATCGGTCCTTCCATGGAATAGAGGTTATCCTATAGAATAGGGAATTGACTCGGGTAATTCCTTGGTTCCTTACATTTATGGAAAATAACTATATAGGGGTTATTAGGATTAGTTTTATTTCCTTCTATAGTACTCTTCATTTTTACTCAAAAATTGTTTTCTTTATGTCATTCTTTCCCACTCATAATGTATTTATTTGTTCCATTTAGACACTTTCCTAGGTGTATCCTTCCACATTTCTTGTATGATGGAAATTGATCTTTCTTTTCTCCATGGTCTCCACCACTGAAGCTCTTAGCATGCTTTATCTTTAACTTCTTTGGTGAATTCTGGAGTTTGTTAAGATATTTTTTGTTAATCATATTTTCAGAAAACTCATTAGGTATGAACATGATATATTTCAATCCTATAAACATTCCATTTGGTTTCTCATCACCACCACCCTATCCACCTTGTCCATCATGTTCAATATTGATATAAATCCTTTGGGATCCAGTCATTGACTAAAACCAGAAATCATAGTGTGAGTAACAATAATCATATAATCATTTAAAGAATATCACGACACCTTATTTTAAATCTAAAACACCTTAGGTTTAACCAAGGTTATTCATTTTCAACTTATATAAAAATCCTTCATATTGGCTTGTAAAAAAAATTGAATTATCCTTAGAATATCCCCCAGGAGTGTCAAACTAGGTGCACAGTAATTCTCATTATCATGTAACAGATTACCCTAACTCAGGCTCGGAATACCTTGTTGGAGTTTTACTCCAAGGTACATATTTTCCAGAATCACATACACTTATAGTATCAAGATATGGATGTATTTTCTAGGAATACCCACATAATCTCTACATTACCCAGAATTTTAGAATGTTCCTCTATACTTATCCTCAAAGTATATCTTAGGTTTATGTTTCCTAATATATGTTTTCTAAATCTTGTTTCCATGGTTGTTACTAAACTCTCTTTGATACCAATTTTAATGCCCCTACCCCAGATTCCCAGAGCTAGTGCATTATTTTAATACATTGTCATGCTTATAAGGAATAAAATCTTAAAGGACCGATCAGTTTAATACTCTTGCAAAATAGATTACATACATGAACTTTATATTACAATTAAAAACATAATATGAAATATAGATAAATATTTGAGAAAATAATTATTGTCCTAGATTAAATATGTATATCAATCATACCACACACCTTGGAATCTTGGGAAAATAAAACATAATAAAGGGGTGAGCTCAGATGGTCAGTAAGGTTAAACAAAACATTAGAAGCTTTCATAAATAATCATAAACTTTTAAGGTAAGGTATAAAACTAAAACACAAGTATTTTAAAAAAATATTGAGCATAATATGTTGAGAATAAATCAAATAATTCCATATAAACATTCACATGGATATTCTAGTAGTCGAATAATCACATGTAATATCAATAACTAATATCATAATGAGGGAATGTATAATGTCGGACATCATAACCACACAGTCAAGGCCCCATACCAAGACCATACATAAACAGGTAAAACCCCAAACTAGTCTGTCTCATGATACCCACCAATGAATCGAGGGGCTATAGTGGACCCCACCCATCACTTACTAATTACAATGCATTCCTCATAAAAAATGGTGAAAAATAACCAACATAAACATTCGTATTAAAAGTAGCATACGAAATGTTAATACATTACCCATAAACCATGAATGGTATAAAAATAGAACATCCACAGTCAAACTATTCATAAACCCTTAAATACAATATGATAGGTTGTATAATAATAAATAAACCTCAATTAAACATAATATCCAATAAAGTATGTTGACATAAATGAAAATGTTCTTAATAAAATCATTAAAAACTTATTTAGAGAAATAGCTTTTTTATAGATAATATTTCTTTAAAATTACATACAATTTAAAAATTAAATATTTTAATTTAAAATAATATTGTAATATTGTAAAGGAATCTTTAAAATATTAAGGCATCACGATGCTGGAAACAACTTCTTATGTCGTATAAGTTAAAAACATTCTTTTCCTTAATTTATCGAAAAGGTCATAAAGTACCTCATTTGGAAAATAATAGAAATATTCCTTCCAAAATGTTTTATAAAAATTAAAACATGTGTAAAAATGACTTAAAATAATTTTTGATAATATTTTGAAATAAATTTTTAATAAACATAGTCATGTATGATAAATGTGTCCCAATAGATACTTATGTATAAACAATCCCAAATAATAATGAGATTATGAAATTAAATCTTACATAAAACCATAAAAGATTCCTTTTTAAAAAAAATTGAATTAAATTCAAAATAGTCATAAAATTTCCATTATAATCCTTTTAAATTCATATAAATATTTATGTAGAATAAGATAAAGAATATTTAAATGGAGAAAGGATTAATTATTTAAACATTCAAAACATCCCATACCACTTTGAAAATTTACATAATAAAACTAATATCTTCAAATGAATATTTAAATACCACAAAGATAAATTTATTCATGATATTAAATATAATATAGATATTAAATATGTCACACATAATAAATAGGTGGTGAACATGGCTTATATCTCACGAAAATTAAAAGTGAGATGAAATTACATACCTTAGGTCTGATACTCTTTGTACATACCCGAAACTCTTTTATAATGGTTTTAAACATATTATTAACTTGTAATATAATCATAATAATATTTATTATTTATTATTTTATTCATTTATGACTTTATATTACCCGTTCATTTAACAATTCCATGTTAATGTAACGTTTTGGGTAATAATCACCTTGTTTATCGTACGTGTTTTGACTTGTTATTCTTGATCATGTTACTTATATTTTGATTTACTTACTTATAGAATTTATAGCATGATTTATATATCATATATATTTATAATATAAATATAATATATATATATATATATATATATATGAAAATGGAATACATTTTTCATGGAGATTGTAGGTCGTACGTACGCATGAACGTTGTTTCTGTTTTTTGATCGTATTGAATGGAAGAAAGTAAATGAAATATATTTATATATATATTATTCTAGTAGCATTAATATGTCATATATTTCATACTAATTCATTATATATATTTTTATAATCATTCTTTAATGGTTAATGTGGAAAATGGATCTCATTGCGTTATGGAGACGGTGGGTCGTACGTACGCATGAGCGATGGTATCATTCCCTTAATGGTTAAATAGTATAGAATTTGATGGTATATTAATTATAAAAAAATAATTATCATTTCATATTCATTATTTATATCCATTATAATCATCATTATACTCATCCAAATAAAGTAGTGTTGAATAACAAATTACACAACGGCGTGGAGATGGTAAGTCGTACGTACGCACGCATGGTGATATTGTTATTCATAGGATGGATAAAAGAAAGAATATTGTTGTACCATAATCATAATAACATACCATAATATATATTATTCTGTATTTATTACTTTAGTATGGAAACTACTTAGGATAATGATGTAGAATAAGAAAAGTACTTTGAAAGAGTTGGTAAAAAAAATACCTCTTCTTTGAGTGTCTCCTTTTGATTTTCACAAAAAGACTCCTTAGGTTGGTTTTATGCCCAAATTATGGCCTCTAGGATGAATTTAGGAAAGTTGGTATGGTAAAAGGGTGTATTTTTTCAACACAAATTGATTTAGACGTGTGAATAAAATTTAAGGAGAGGTTCCCTTTTATAAGAGAGGGGAGGGGTGCTTTTGGAAACTCCAAAACTATTAATTTACTATAAAATTATTTTTGATTTTAAATAGATACAAATTGAGTTAGTTAAAGGATAATATGCGTATGGGTATAAATAATCTCAAAAAATTAATTTTTTTCATGTTTACTTCACCAAATTAACCTTATATTTTGGCTTAAACCCTTAGTTAAAATATTTAACTTTTACCGTGATAAATTTTCTTTTAAACTATATTTTTAATGTAGTTACTATAAAATGAAATAAAAAACCCAATTGGATCATTTATGAAATATTTAAAATTATCATAGTTATTTTTCCTAATTATATATTTTTATGAATTTTATATCATTTAATAAAATATTATTTATTTTAAAATCTCATTTATGTCAATTTTGACACTATTTATTATTTTACTTTTAAAAAACACATAAAAACTTGATTACTTCAAAAAAACTACATTACATCATCCCTAACATGTCATATTCATCCAAAAAAATTATTTAATCAAATATTTTAAATGATATTTATTTTAATATTATTAATATCATTTATTTTATTTATTTGATTTTTCCTTTAAAAAATTAATTATCACATTATCATTGGGTCACTGTTTAATTTAATTATTTATTTTATAAAATTATAAATAAATTAAATTTATTTATATAAACATTTTATATTTATAATTAATATTTATAATCAACCCTATCACTTATATAACATCATATTAAAAATGATATAGTTATTAAAATTTGAATATGACATTTTTAACTCTTCTTTAAATAAAATATAATAAATGTCATAATCAAACACAAGTGGCTTAAAAAGGATCATATTTTCTAACTAAGGTTTATTTTTAAAGAAACAGACTTATAAAATTAAATTATAAAAGGTTTTATGGTAATTTTATATTATTATAATATTATTTTTACCTTTAATTTCCCTAGTTACCTTTAACTATGGTAAATAAAATTCAAAAGTTATTATTCACCAAAAAATTATTTTGATCCTATAAGACCAAATTTTTCATACCAATTACAACCATGTTTTTTTTTCAAAATTCGATTCACATACGTGGTAAAATTACGTTTAATTGTAATCCTGTAGATGTGTCTAGAAGGTGGGTAAAAGAGACGTTCAAACATTCAATAAATTTTTATATCTAATTCTATTATAAAAATCATTCAAATGAACTAAATTCGGTTAAAATGTGTATTATTTATCTATTATGACTTTAAAATTAATTTAAATCAAAATAATTATTTAAATAAAAATTTTGATTTTTAACAACAATGTTGTATTTTCACCATTCATCAATAATTGAAATTTTTTAGAAAAATACCAAAAATTCACCCTAAGATAATTTTGATATTCCTAATTAAAAAATTAATTATATTTTCAAAAAAAAATTGAATTTCATAATTTGGTTAATAATATTCATAACTTATTTTCAAACAACTTATTTGATAGATCAGGTTGCGCTCGAACTCGGTGTTGCATGCAACACAATCTATTGAAGATAATATACCATGAAATATTGGGGTGTTAAATTTTTCATCAAATTTATTTATACTATTAATTTATATTTTAATCTAGTTTATAAGAATAATTATATCAATTATAAATCAATTAACCCATTTTAGGCCATTGGAACCAATTTCACATTGAAATTGGATATAAAAATATTGCAAAATTTTGAACTTTTTTACATTAAAAACCCGCTTTGTCATCCCGTCTATGGGATTAAATTGAAATTAATTTCTATCAATTATGTGGTTGGAATTTGAAAAAATGGATTCTAGTTTTGAAATAATCATAATTTATAATGTATAATAATTTCAAATTAATTTTTTACCAAAAATATTTGTGAAAGTAATTAAAATTAATTATAGAAATTAAGAAAACATTTATCTTAACAAAGGGATAAACCTTAAACTTAAGGGCCAAAATAACATATAAACTTGTCCAAAATCCATTTTATGTTCATATTTATACCCTATACTCCCTTATATCTAATTTATTCAACTATTGGATCCACTTTACATGGGAAAAATGTGGGTGGAATTCCCTTTTGAAAAATTTAAAAGAGTGCCACTCCCCCTCAACTATAAAAAGGCACTCACCCCACCCACTTATTCAAACCTATCAAGCCCTTTTTCTTTCCCAAATTCTGATAAAATAATATTCCAAAATAACTACCTTAATCCTATAATCCTACATTTATGAATAAATCCATCCAAGGAATCCATTTGGTGAAAACTAAGAGGAGTTACCCAAAGAAGAGGTAACATCCTTGCTCAAGCTCCTTTGTTTTATTTTCATTATCCACACATAAAATATTTATATTCCATGGTTATATAATATCCTAAATATACTCAATATTATTTTTTTTTATAAGGCTTCTACCTACACTTACTCACAAACCCATATAATCGGTAATGAACTTACCGTTTTTGTGTACGGCGAACTACCGCCTCATGAAACGATGTTGTTCGTTTTTCCATTATCGCCTATAATGATTAGGAGTTATGATATAAACTCTATATTTATATGATATATATTATATTTATTATGTATTTATTCTTCTTAAATTATTATATAAAACATACCTTCATACTTTCCATATTTTGTAAATATGATAACTTTGTTTGTGGAAATGTGGACTACTGACTCCTAAAAGTGATGTAATTCATTCACACTTTACATGGAATGTATTAAGGATGTTTTTAGTAAAAATATATGATATATATAAAATAATATTTATAATGTGATTATATTATATATATTTATATACATACATTCCATTTACTTTCTTTCTTTCAATACGATAGTAAAATGAAAACAATGTCCATGCGTACGTACGGCATATCGCCTCGATGAACGGTGGATTTAATTTAATATTTGTATATTTTATAGATTACTATAAGTACTTATATACTAAAAATATATTATATATATTTATATTTACATTTTTGAGATCATGATATAACTAAGATGACAAATAATATAACAAATCAAAACACAAGAGAAAAACAAAGTGATTATTACCCAAAATGTAATATTAACATTGAGTTGTTAATAAATAGGTAATATAAATTCATAATAAAACCATATATGGTATTATATATAATAATATTTATTTTTTTTAGATTTATAATAAACATATCTTTATTATATAGGAGTTTTGAATGAGTGTGAAGAGATTCAATACCTTAGGTAAGGGTTTTCTCATCTTACTTTTATTTTCCATGAGACACAAGCCATATTCACCTCCTATTTTCTTATATGTGTTGTTTTTACTACCCATGGATGTATTATATGATTCATATACTTAAATTTATGTTTATTTATATATACTTTTAGTGATATTTATTTCATGGGTTTTATCTTTCAAAAGTTACCAAATCTATAAAGTAATTTTGTCTCAATTTGCCTTCTTTGACACACAGGTGATGCTAATGCACCTATATTATTTTACAAGGTTTATATACTACCATTTGAAATGTAATATCAGGAAAATATTTATTTTAATGATATATTATGCTTAATTTAATTTAATTTTCTTACATGGGGACTATAATTCAAATTTAGCAAGTTGTAAGAGTTTATTAAAGCAATCTCATTGTTTATCATGATTATTTATGATTATGCTTCAATTGATAAAATATTATGATCTATATATCAAGAAAACAAATGATTTTTCTTACCATCTGTTTATCCATGATATATTCATTTATTAGTACAATTTTCCACTCATTGTTACTTAATATAATTAATAAAATGTTTTTATGAAAAATCTGACTTTATTTCCCCTTTCGGTCGGAAATTTGTGTTCTTTCAAAAGAAAGTTTTCTAAAAATGGTATTCAAAAATTTTTTATGTTTGAAAAATTGTTTTAAACGTTTTCAATAAAATTTTATATTTTTTCAAGGAGAATTTTTTTTAAAATGTTTTCAACTTTTCAAATTATTTTGAAAGTAAAAGGAATTAAAAATGTTTTCAAGAGTCCTTTATAAGTTTTACAAGCGATTTTCAAAGAAAAATTGTGTCAAGACGATTTATGTTTTAAAGAGAATTTCATTAAAATCATAAATTAAATTTTCCTCAATAAATGTATTAAATTATTTTAAATAAAAAATTATATATTTTCAAAGTGTTTTTTAAAAAAGAATTTTGAATATGTTCTATGTTTTAAAAAGTGAATTTAAAAGAAAAGTTATTTTCCTTAAGAAATTATCTAAGTGCTCTTTCAAAATAATTCTACAATAATATAGAATCCTTTGATATAGTTTAATATTTATTGGGTACATGATCCAAGAATACCATTCATATTCTTTCATGAATGGTTTATGTTTTTATTACATGATGTTTACGACACTTGTTTCTCTTCCATGAGTTAAATGCTTTTAGAAATCACTTCTTTTCGTGGGTTATGTTTTAGTGAAATTATTTGAAAACCTACTTATCTTCCATAGGTTATGATGTGATTAAATATTAATTATACCCACTTCATTTCATAGGTTATGAATTTATGTTTATAAAACCCATATCTTTATATGGGTCATGATATAATGGATTTTTTGTTATTTTGTGGAACATGAATGTATGATTTAATTATGTGATAGGTGGGACCTATATATCACTCCAATGAATTAAGTAATGATAAATGTTTTATAATATCAATAGGGTACATGGGAGGGAATCCCAAGCCCAAAATAATAGGGAATGCTAAGCCTAAAACAAAAGAGAATCCCAAGCCTGAAACAAGATGGTACATGGGAGGGCATCCCTAGCCCAAAATAAGAGGGAAACTTATGCCCAAAAAAATAGGGTACATGGGAGGGAATACCAAGACCAAAACAAGAGTTTAAATGGGAGTTAATCCCAAGCCTAAAATAAGAGGTTGCATGGGAGGGAATACCATTCCTAAAATAATAGGGTTTCTGGGATGGAATCTAAATCCCAAAGCAAGTACACAGGTTATTATCCCAAGCCTAACATGTTATGATGGTATCATTAGATAGCCTTGGTATAGGATTTTTTTATTCTTATGAGTATACCAAAAATTTAATTTCCTATTCTTATGTTATTCTTACATGGATTATGCTCCCAATTCCCTTATGATTCATATCTTATAAACTAAAAATATTTATGCCTTTATTCATGTTTATGATCTTTGACATACAGGTTATGATCTTCTAATGTTATGATCACATTATCATAACCTTATTTTCATATTTATCTACCTTTTTTACCCTTACTTAGCATCTAAACTCACCCCTTTATTATGTTTTCTTTCCCATTGCTATAAAGAAAGGTTTTAAGTATAAGTAATAAAGGGGAAGATATTTGTGGGAAACATTAAAGATATTTCACCAAGTTATGAGATTTTGTTCCAAGTTTTCAAATACACTAAACTATTATGGTCCTTAGGAATTTATTTTTGTAATGTTCTGAATATTCATCTAAATTTATGTAATATCCATATATGTTATGCCTGGGTCACTATAATTGGTATCAAAGTAAAGGTTTAGTAAACACTTGGAAATTATGATGAGAAATATTTAGTGATATTCCTAGGAATGTTTCTAAGGACATATCTTGGGTTATATCTAAGGATAAGTCTAGGGATGAGTTATTGTTTAAGAAAATGTCTTGGAATTTTGGTAAAGGATAAAGTGATTTGATTACTAGAAATACATCCCTTTCTGGATACTACAAGTGGTTGTGGCTATGGCACAAATGTACGTAGGGGTAAAAACCCTAAAAACACTATATTAAGCTAGAATCAATCAGGAACTGGTGCACGACAATGGGCTTTAATGCACACCAGGTTTGACACTCTTGGGGTATATGATTTGGGAATTCACAAACTATTTATGAACCATCATGAATGATTTAAATATATGATGACTATGAATGACCTAGGATAAACCTGAGGTATCATAGATTAAAAAAGAATGTATCATAATTTAAACATCCTATAAGTGTTTTTTCATGATTTTGTGGTTCCCCATTATGAAAATTGTTTCTTACTATATGATTTTTTGTTTTGGTCAATGGTTGGAACCCAAAGAAACCATGTTAATGAGTAATGTAATGGATAATGAAATAATTATCCTATTGACAAACTGAATTTTATGGGATATGGAATTAAAAATATTTTTTCTATGTTCATGCAAATTTCTAAATCTATGAATCATGGTGAGCATCCAAATAAGCAAAGGAGGTAATAACAATATGTTTATTCCTTCATGAGATAACATCCACCTTCTTTTAGTGGTTCTGATGACCCATTAGTTACTGAGCAATGGATTGATATCACCAAAAAGATATTTTCCATTCTATAATGTTTAGAGCATGAAAGAATCACTCTGGCAGTCTACCATCTAAAAGGTGAGGCTGATAAATGGTGGAATCTTATTAAGAATGTGAGGCAACAAGATGAAATGTAATCCATAGATTGGGATGAGTTCAAGAACTTATTTTTCAATAAGTACTTTCCTCGTATTCTTCATACTAAGATGTAAAAGTAATTCCTATATCATAAGAAGAAGGATGATGAATTAGTTGGTGCCTATTAAGCAAATTTTACAAGTATTTCATGGTACTCTTCAGGTATTATCATCCAACCATAAAAAAATTTATCAATTCCTTGGTGGTTTAAAACCTAGAATTCGAAAGGACTTGGATATAAATGACATTATCAGCTATGAAGAAGTTTTTTTATGTGCTATAAAGGTGGAAATGTAGGTAGTAATTTCATATCAATCTCATCGTTTTCACAAGAAAAGGAAGATGGAGTTCAAAATTAAACTAAAAAACCATGGAGAAAATAAAATGATCCATTTATTATGAAAAAAGTGTCGAAAGAAACATGGTGAGAATTTCATAAAGGGGGTTATTAAATGTTTTAAGTGTTGAAGTAAAGGTAATCGAGTGGTTTAATGTCCAATTAATGGGAAGAAGTTATCTAATGATGTGAATAATGATAATCCCCAAAACATGCACCTCTTGTGCTTTAATGTTTCAATTGCATGGAGTTTGAACATTATGATAAAAAGTTCCCCAATCCAAGGATTAATATGGATGATAATACACAAAAACATTTTAGGAAAAATGATAAGGGGAAATATTATGCAATCATAATGGATAAAGTGAATCATGATAATTATTTCACACTTATCTTCCCTTCCTAAGGTATGAATTTCATGTTTGATTTTTGATCATTAAACCCTATAAAAATCTTATTGTTCATCATTTAGTGATGTTTCATGTGATTATCTACCTCTACATGGATTATGTATTAATAAAATATCATTTGATATTTTATCATTATAAGTATGGACCCAAGTTTCCAATAAAAATTCTTTGGTATAAGATAAGAGCATATTTAAGGAATAAAGATTGAATTATATTTTCTAAGGGTTAAAATTTTGACCATTTAGGGAATGTTTTGTGCTAAAATTTGGATTAGGTTGTATAGATTAAATTATTATCTCACCATATGAGGATTTATGTATATTGAATAACTTCTTCTTACCATTATTTTATGATGTTATCTAAATACATATGTAATGACCTATCATTCTATTTATGGATTTAATGATCTTATAATTTTTTGGGAATTACAAATTCACCTTAATTTATTAAAATAAGAGATGAAGCAGAAATTGATCAAAAAACAAAAAATGGTGATATAGTCTGGAAATCATGAAAGTATATATTTTCATGAAAATTATTCAACTTTAGGAAAAATATCTAAAAATAAAATTTAGTCCTAATACATTAATTTTTTGTAACTAATGGACTTTTAAATCATCACAAATTTATGAATTTTAGGCCCTAAAATTTTTATTTATCATTCACTTGTTTGTGATTGATGACATCAATCACTCCCTATAAATATTTATGTTTTCCTCCAATTCCATATCTTCACTTTCCACTAATTTTCTCCTATGTGGAAAACAAGTTATGTGTTACTCAGGGTAGCAGTTATGTTTCCAAATTTTCTTTTTAAAAGGATGTTTTAGTATTCATTTTTATAAAATGGTTTTATATAAAATAAAATCTCAAGTATTAAACCTTTAATAACCCATATGAATTTTGAGGTATAAATTCATTTCAATTGGGTAGAATGTAACACCCTGATATTTTGTGAATTTTTTTTTTGAATTAATTTAATCTTTTTGATATTTTTAATTTCACGTAACTCTAAATATATCTTGTGTTATATGAAAGAACTGTGTTTGGATTGTGTTTCATGCAACACCAAGTTAATATTTCACTACAAAAAACACATATATTATATTGTGGTATATGAAACACAATGTTTAGATTGTGTTACATGCAATGTTGATTTATTTTGATAGCCTATATTACATGAAAGATCTAGTTTTACCAAACTATAGCATACTATTTATATTATTGTTAAAATATAATTATATTTGTTACCTAGACATTAGTATGGAATTTATAAATAAAATAATTTTTAATGATGTGAATAAAATGAACCCTTTTATCTAGAAATGAAAGTAAGAACTATTTGAAAATAAATAAATTGATTTTCTAAGAAAACAACTTTTCTATATACAAACACCATTTTATCTCAATAGATTAAACAAACCACTTTTGATGAATTTTTTAATATATTATATATTAATTTAAAAAAATTTAAACTCATCCAATATATTTTACAGGCATGAGATATGAATAAATCCAATTTTATGAATAAAAAGATATATTTTACAAAAAAGGTAATTTTACAACCTTTTAATGGTGAACCCATTTTAAATCTGATTTTTTACCCTTTTATAATTTTTATTTTACAAAATAAACATAATTTTTGAAATTTGAATATCTAAATTTACTTTGGGTGAATTTTTTAGAATTTTTTAGAGAAGTTTCATTTTTTGATGAATACTAAAAAACACTAAATTTTAATTCAAAACTATTTTTTCATCTAATTTATATATATAGTTAAACTATGTTTTAATTTTGCTTTAAAATATAATTATATAAATTATACATCACTTAAACCAATTTAGGTCATTGTAACCGATTTTAAATTGACATTTGATATAAAAACATACCAAACTTTTGAACATTTTTACTTTAAAAAAATGTTTTGTCATCCCATCTATAGGATTAAATTTAAATTAATTTATGTCACTTATTTGATTGGAATTTTAAAAAATGGATTACATATTTTGAACAATAATAGTTTCTAATTTCTAATAAGTTCAACTTATTTTTTTACAAAAATATTAATGAAAGTAATTAAAATTAAATACAGTGATTGGGAGGAAAATTAGTTTAACAAATGACTAAACCTTAAATTTAAGAGAAAAAATGACCTAGAAACTTGTCTAAAACCCATTTTATGGACATATTTAGACCCTATAATCCCTTTTATCTTATTGGGTATATTATTGGATCTACTTGACATGGGAAAACGTGTGTGGAATTCCATTTTCAATAATTTATAAGAATGCCACTCCCCCTCTACTATAAAAAGGCACCCAACCCTCCCACTTATTCACACCTCTCAAGACCTTTGGATCACCATAACTCTGATAAAATAATCTCCCAAAATCCATCTCTTCATCCTATAATCATCCATTTGTGTATAAATCTATCCAATGAATCCCTTTGGTGCAAACTAAGAGGATTTACCCAAAGAAGAGGTAATATCCTTCCTCAAGCTCCTTTGTTTTATTTTCATTATCCACCCCCTAAACTATTATTATTACATGATTATATAATAACATAAGTATCATAAATATTCTGAGATTTTTTATGCTAATTTTTATACCAACACTTACTCACACATCCTTCTAATGGGGAACAAACTTACCGTTCTTGTGTACAGTAAACTACCACCTCACGAAACGATGTTGTTAATTTTTCCTTTACCACCTCTCATGGTTGATAATTATGATGGAAAATATATTTTTATATTATATACATTATATTTATTATGTATTTATTATTTTTAAATTATTATATAAAATATACCTTCACACTTTCCATTTTTTGTAAATTCAAAAACTTTATTTGTGGAAGTGTGGACTACCGCCTCCTCAAAGCAATGTGATTCATTCACACTTTACATGAAATGTATTAAGGATGGGTTTAGTGAACATATATGGTATATATGACACAATAATTCTACTAGAACGAAATTATATATATATATCATTTTCTTTCTTTCTATCAATACGATAGCAAAACGGAAACAATGTTCATATGTACGTACGACCTACCATCTCTGAGAGCAGTGTATTTTGATTAATATATGAATATTTTATATATTACTATAAATACTTATATAAAAAATATATATTATATTTATATAATTTTTTAAATTATGGATATAATAATATGACTGTGAGGAACAAAAATATAACAAATCAAAACACCAGAAAAAAAGCAATTATTACCTGAAACGTAACATTAACATTGAGTTATTAATTAACAGGTAATATAAATTCATAATAAAATAATATTTGGTATTATATATAATAATATGGTTCTTTTATAGATTTATAATAAACTTATATTTATTATAAAGGAGTTTTGAATGAGTATGAAGATATTCAAGACTTAAGCTAAGTGTTTTATCATATCACTTTTATTTTCCATGAGACACAAGTCATGTTCACCTCATATTTTATTATATGTGGTGTGTTTACTGCCAATGGATGTATTATATTATTATTATACTTAAATTTATGGTTATTTATATATCCTTTTTATTATCTTTATTTCATGGGCTTTATGTTTCAAAAGTTACCAAATCGGTAAAGCAATTTTGTCTCAATTTTCCTTCTTGGAGACACATGTCATGCTATGCACCTATATTCTTTTACAAGGTGAATATACTACCATTTGATATGTAATATCATGAAAAAAATTATTTTAATGATATTTTAAGCATCATTTAATTTCATTTTATTATATTTTTAGTATAATTAAAAGTTACCTAGTAGTGATAGTTTATGGAAATAGTATCATTGTTTGTCGATATTGTTCGTGATTATGCTTCCATTAATAAAATATTATAATCCATATCTAAAAAAAAATTGTGAATTTTATTATAATTTGGTTATCCATGATATATTCATTTATTATTAACATTTTTACACTCTTTTTTACTTAAGATAATTAAGAAAATGGTTTTATGAAAATCCAACTCAATTTCCTCTTTCAGTCAGAAATCTGTGTTCTTTCAAAACCATGTTTTCTAACAAATGTTTTCAAAAAAATTATGTTCAAAAACTTGTTTTAAATGTTTTAAATCCAAATTTATATCTTTTAAATGAAAAAATAATATATTTTTTTCAAGTTACCAAGGTATTTTCAAAGTAAAAGGAATTCTAAATGTTTTCATGGTTCCCTTAAAAGTTTTCCAAGCTATTTTCAACGAAAAAGGTTTTCAAAATGATTTTTTATTTTAAATATAATTTTTTAAAAGAATAAAGGATAGTTTCCTAAATAAATTTTTTAAATTATTTTAAATCCTACTTTGTATATTTTCAAAGTTTTTTTTAAGAAAAGGATTTTGAATATGTTATATGTTTTAAAAAGTGAATTTCAAAGAATGGTTATTTATTTAAGAAATAATCCAAGTGATAATTAAAAATATTATCTATATGATATGAAATAATTTGATATATTTTAATATTTATTGTGTCACTTATCCAAAAGTACCATTCATATTATTTCTTAAATGGTTTATGTTTTGATGACATGATGTTTACGGCACCCGTTTCTCTTACATGGGTTATATGTTTTTAGAACCCGATTCATTTCATGGGTTATGTTTTAATAAAATGATTATAAAACCAATCTATTTTCCATAGGTTATGATATGATGAAGTATTAATGATACCCACTTCATTTCATGGGTGATTATTTGATTTTATAAAACACATTTCTTTTTATGGTCCATGATATGATGAATGTCTTGTTATCTTTTGGTACATGTATGTATGATTTTATTATATGATGGGTGGGACCTATATCTACTTCTAATTCATTGGTAACAATAAATATTTTATCAGCTCAATAGGGTACATGGGAGGGAATCCCAAGCCCGAAACAATAGGGAATCCAATTCCCAAAACAATAGGGAATCTAAATCCCAAAACAAGATGGTATACAGGAGGGCATCCCAAGCCCGAAACAAGAGGGTATACAAGAGGGAATCCCAAGACCAAAATAAGAGGTCATCCCAAGAATGAAACAAGAGGGTATATAGGAGTTAATCACATGCCCAAGATAAGAGGGTACACGGTAGGGCATCCCAAGCCCAAAGTAGGTACATGGGTTATTATCCCAATCCTAACATGTTATGAAGGTCTTGGTGGGTAGCCTTGGCATACAATTTCTTTTATGATTATGTGTATACCACTAATTCCATGTCTTATTCCTATGTTATGATTTCATGGATTATGATCCCAATTCCCTTATGGTTCACTTCTTATAAACTACAAATATTTATGCCTTTATTTATGTTTATGATATTTGATATGTAGGGTATGACCTTATAATGTTATGATCACTTTCTAATACCCTTTTGATCATGTTTATCTCACTTGTTTACCCTTAATTAGTATCTAATCTCATTCCTTTCTTATGTTTACTTTCCCTATGTTATAAAGAAAGGTTGTAAGTATAATTAATAAAGGGGAATATCTTTGTGGTAAACATTTAATATCATTCAAAAAGTAAGAAGATTTTGTTTCAAGTTTCCAAATATAGCAAACTATTATGGTCCTCAGGCATGTACTTTTTTAATGTGATAAATATCCATATAAATTAATTTAATATCCATGTAACGACCCAAAGTTTCATTAATGAAAAATCCCTCTTGATCTTATTAAATTTCTCTTTATATAAAACGTTTTTATAAATTTTTCAACTCCATTGGTTTTATGTTAAGAATTTTTACCGTTGCTAATATAGTCGTTGAACAGTGATCACATGATTAGTATAAATATAGGACTTTAACAAATCCAATTTACTCAGACAAAAGAAGCGATGGCCTCGTCTAGTAGAATTGCTCCATACGAAGCCCATTTGTCAGAGCTTGGAAAAGAGGTGGCATCTTTCGTCTTCGCTCTTGACCAAGCCCATACTGAGCTTCATCATGTCAAGCTCGAACATGACCGTCTATAGGAAAAGTGGAAGTTGATTGAAATTACCACTCGAGTGATGTTATCTGAGCCACCCCAAGAGTCTGTCACCATCGCACACCTTACCCTTAGGTCTTATGCGGCTTTTTTAAGGGTTTATGTAACAAATAAGTAATACTATATTCATGTACATTATTTTTTGTATATAATAATTAATATAATTTCTAGTCATTTTTGATATATTGTAAATAGTTTTTAAAGTACAAATGGTGTTTTTAGTTATTATTTAATTAAGAAATATATTTTATTAAATTAAGGGATTTTTGAATTAAATAATATTTTAATAAATTAATATTATTATTATTAAATTAATTTTTATGAAATATAAATGATCTTATAATTTTATGAATGCAATTAAAATTTTTATTAAGGTTTGAAAGCCATTTCTGTCAAAACCTGTGAATTTTCGAAAAATGTCAGTTTTTATTTTAAAAGTGAAAATTCATATATTTAGAAATTTATTTAGATAAAATAAATTTTATTTTTGGAATCAGGACGTCGAAATTATCCAACGGTAAATTTTTCATAATTTTCTGAGATAGTCAAATTTTTGGGTAAAAATTAAATACTGTTTAAATATATAATGTGTTTTATGACATCATAATGACAGAATAGTGATGTAATAAAATACTATAATCTTTATGTTCGGCCAATATATGTTTTACCATTAAAATAATATTATTTTGGGTTTGTTTGACTTACTTTTAAAAGCCTTAATGGAACCCTCAAGACTTATTCAACACTTTGCCTTTTTAAATTAATTTCCATGGGAGTGTGACTCGCCTCCACATAAGAAACCTTATTATTTTAAGAAGTTTGGACTTTGGCCTTATAAAATATTGTTTTCCTATTCCCTTTTCCAAAAAACATGGGCAAAAACCATGGGATGGTTTTTGGTTTGGATTAATTTAATATAAGGGGTCCCAAACCTAAATAATAAAGAATTCCCTCACCTTTCCTATATAAACCCACCCAAGCTCCCACTTCCTCCTCACTCAAAACCCTTTGAGTTCATCCAACCTCTTCCATACTCTCTCTATAATCCTCCCAATTTTCCCCAAGCTCCCAAGAAGCCTCTCACAAGCCTCTCTCTAGCCTTTGGAAGCACACTTCCAAGTAAGGGTTTTTTCTTCCTTTCTCATTTTTGTCCAGTTTTTTTTAAGTTGTTTTTCCCTTTTAATTTCAATTATGAATGTTGGGGTATGGTTTATCACCTCCCTAATACTACCCTCATTATTTTTGAATTATTGGAGACCCTTTCTCTCTCATTAAATGCCTCCCATGTACACCCGTTACTATGCCGAAATTCCCAAAGGAACTTCTCTCTCCTCTTTTACATTCAAGCAATACTTTTGTATCATGAATCTAAATTTCATTACAATTTTTGGGACATGTATCTATATGACCTCCTTACTGTCCATTACAACTAAATATTATTAGTAACCCCTTTCTCTCTCATCAACCATTTTTTATGAATTCTTATGTCACGCCGTTACGCTGCCGAAATCGCACTGATCTTCTAAGCCAATGTCATTGTGTAGTGAATACCATACCCATTTCTCCATAAAGGGTATTCACCTTTATGCACATTTACTTATTGATTGTAAATCTTCATGTATGAATTCCACATTCCTTTATTGTGTAATAAATGATTATGTTTTATAAATCCATGTTTTATGATCCATGTGGCACACTTATGCATGAAATGAAATGTTTAAGAAGGGTGCACCCTTATAGCGCTCCAATGCATTGGGTAAAGTATAGTATCATGATAAGTCATGTGAAATGAGTGTTGATTCATGATAATTCAATTTCAATGATGGTTTACTCGTGCTTTATGTGCAATGAGGATTTACTCATGCTCCATGTGCAATGAGCCTTGGCTCATCCTAATTCCATGTTAAGTGTTGTTGCCACATTTCCATGTTATGATTATCATGCTTTATCATGCCTTTATGTTCATGTTAATTTTATGCTCTATTTATATGCCTATTGTCTAACATGTATTTTACTCCTCATGTTGTTCCATATGTACTCCCTTACTGGGCTTTATAGCTCACCCTTTTCTTATGCATGTCCTCAGGTTATCCCATGAAATGCTAAGTACGAGGGAATGTAGTGGTCATGTAAAGGAATTTTTCAATAAAGATGTTGTATTTCATGTTTTAAGTTTTTATGTAATGTTACTAAGCCCCAAATACACTAAACCTCTCAATCTTCTTTGTTGTATCAAGTGAAGTTTTATGTAATAAATCATGTTTAAGTTTGTAATAAAAGCAGGGTTGTCATAGTTGGTATCAGAGGATAGGTTTAGTTATTTTTGGGATTAGGAAACCCTATTAAAGCCTTAGATACAAGAATAAGTGTAATAAAAACATCCCTAAGTTTCGGTAAGTACTGAGTAAGTGGTTTATCAAACAAATACATCCCTATATAGATAGGAGCAGGTAGAGGCGGCTCTGGCACAGATGTATCCTAGGGGTAAAACCCGAAAACACCGCTTTAAGCTAGACTCGAACGGGAACTGGTGCACGACAATGGGTCTTGCTACACTCTTGGTTAATACACTCCCGGGGGATATGTTTTAATAAATTCACAAGCTTAGTATGAACCCTTATTAAGGTAATTAAAAAAAATTCCCCTAATAATATATATTAGAAATTAGATCATGAAAATCCTAGATTGAAGCCTATAGACTCATGAGTTAAGGAAATGAAAGTTTATTTATAAGTCATCAACTTTTATCTTTGGATTACCCTTTATGTGTTACCCCTAACTTTCCTTTTATTCCAGCCAATGGCCGGTAATAGGAGGACTTAGGCTAACAACTGTTGTGAAGATCAGTGTGATGACTGTACTAATGAGATGCCAAATCCAATGGGAGTAGGAATCGTGAACTTTGTCATGCTTCTCTCTCAGCTAACTCAAGTTTTGAATAGAAATGCGGGTCAAGAGGAACATTCAATAAATATTTTCCGCACACCCTCCGGCTTAAGATGGAAAGGGACTTCCTCTCCCTCAATCAAAAATATGAAGAATCTATTGGAGCGTATGAGGAAAACTTCACAAGGCTTGCATGATACGCTTCTGGCTTTGTCGTTACCCCCGAATGAAAGGTTGACTGCTTCTTTGGTGGGCTGAAGCCTAGCTTGCGGAAAGCATTAGAAATCTGTGACTTCGACAGCTATGAGGAAATTGTCCAATGTGACCTCAAGGTAGAAATGGAGATCGGGGAATCACAGGGGTATCATGGGGACAAGAAGCATAAGGTGGACTTCAATTTTGGTGGTCCGATGGATAAATCCAACAGTTCTAAGAAGATCCAGCACCCCACTTTCCAAAAGTGTAGAAAGAAGTACCCTAGAAATTGCCTTAAGGGGACGAGAAAATGCTTCAGGTGTGGCAGGGAAGGGCACCAAGCTGTTAACTGTCAGCAAGAAGGACCCGCGGCTGTGACAGAGGAGAGGAACACTCCTCTCGAACCTCAACGCGTTGTTCAATGCTAAAAATTCAAAGAACCGGGTCATTTTTCAAATCAGTTCCCTAATCCAAGGGTTTTCGGAGGCAACCAACAACCTCCAAGACAGCAAGGAAGTGCTTTTTCCATCACTTCTGTCGAAGTGAACCCCGACAACGAAGTGGTGATAGGTACTCTAGTTATTCATTCAAGAATAGTGAATGTACTTTTTGATTCAGGTTCTACGCATTCTTTTATATCTCTAAAGTTTTGTAGAACAATCCCAGCACCACCAAAAATCATGGAAGTAAAGATGTCGGTGAGTACAGAAAATGGGTCAATCATTGCATCCCATGAATATAAGTCCTCCCCTGTTATAGTCTGTGGATTGAATTTCCCGGCGAACCTCGTCATACTCCCTCTGGTGGAATTTGATGCAATTCTTGGCATGGATTGGATTTCTTTATATAGAGCCAAAATAAATTGTCGGGAGAGGGAAATCACACTCCATATGGAGAATCGACCCCCGATTCTTTACAAGTGTCAAGAGGAAGATGAATCTCCTTTAGCTCCATCATCTCAAGCATGGATATTATTGCCTTATGAGCATGCGTATCTGGCTCAAATGATTGAGTCCAAGGAAGAAACCATCCTTGAAGAAATGCCTATTGTGAGGAAATTCGCTGAAGTGTTTCCCGAAGAACTGCCAGGTCTTCCTCCTAAAAGAGATGTTGAGTTCTCAATAGAACTGATACCTGGGGCGCTAACAGTATCCAAGACTCCTTATAGAATGTCTGTTGTAGAGCTTGAAGAGATGAAGAAAAAACTACAGGAGAATCTGGATAAAGGGTTTATACGCCCAAGTGCTTCACCATGGGGTGCACTAATCCTCTTCGTCAAGAAGAAGGATGGGTCAATGCGATTTTGCATCGATTATCATGAACTTAAAAAAATCACGATAAAGAACATGTATCCTCTCCCAAGAATCGATGACTTGTTTGATCAGCTACATGGAGAACAATACTTCTCCAAGGTGGATTTGCGGTCGGGATATTATCAAGTAAGGGTGAAGAAGGAAGATGTCCCCAAGACTGCTTTTCGTACAAGATACGGGCACTATGAATCAATAGTAATGCCTTTTGGACTCACCAATTCTCCATCAATATTCATGGACTTGATTAATAGAGTCTTTAGAGATTACCTTGACAAATTTTTGGTAGTCTTTATAGATGATATTCTAATATACTCCAAAACCAAGGAGGATCATGAGGAGCATTTAAAAACTATACTAGAGACTTTTCACAAGGAGAAGATCTATGCCAAGTACAGAAAGTGTGAGTTCTGGTTGAAGGAGGTCTCATTATTGGACCATATCATCACAAGCAATGGGATATCTGTGGACCCCTCCAAAACAGATGCAATTGAGGGATGGTCGAGGCCAACATCGGTAACAGATATTCGTAGCTTCTTGGGGTTAGCTGGATATTATCAACGATTTCTGAGAAATTTCTCACGATTGTCCAACCCTCTTACCAAGCTAACTCGAAAGGGAGTAAAGTTTTCTTGGAGTGAAAATGTGAAGAAAGCTTCAAGGAGTTGAAAATGAGCCTTATCATTGAACCCGTGCTCACTTTACCCACAAGTGGGGAGATTTTGTGGTATTCAGTGATGCTTCGAAGAAGGGATTAGGATGTGTGCTGATGCAGAATGATAAAGTGATATCCTATGCCTCAAGGCAGTTGAAAATCCATGAGCGAAACTATCCAATGCATGATCTGGAGTTGGCGGTGGTGATCTTTGCCTTGAAAATCTGGTGGCATTATCTCTATAGAGAGAAATTTGAGATATATACTGACCACAAGAGTCTTAAATATATATTCACACAGAAAGAGCTTAATATACGCCAGAGAATATATATAGAGCTCATCAAGGATTATGACTGTTCAATACATTACCACCCTAGGAAAGCGAACAAGGTGGAAGATTCCCTAAGTAGAAAGGACCTAGCAATTCTATCAATGATGAGAATTGAGAAGGATCCAATCTTCTTAGACTTGATGAAGATGGACGTGGATATCATAAATAACGGAACATCATTAATAATTTCACAAATGATTACTCAACCATCTCTTTTAGAAAGGTTAAAGGATGCTCAAAAGGATGATGTGGGAATTCAAGAAAAAGTGGGAGCTATCGAAAAAGGGAAATCCTCAGAGTTTAATGTTAATGAAGAAGGAATTGTGCGGTTTGGGAAAAGACTATGTGTTCCATCAAGTCCGGAGCTGAAGAAGGAACTTTTGGATGATGCACATAGGTCAAATTTCTCTATTCACCCAGGGAGCACAAAGATGTATCGAGATCTTAGAGAAAACTTTTGGTGGGATAATATGAAGAAGGAGATCGCTGAATATACATCAAAGTGTCTGGTGTGTCAGCAAGTGAAGGAAGAGAGGCAGAAGTCTAAGGGGATGATGCAACCATTGCCCATACCAGAATGGAAATGGGAGAACATCACCATGGACTTTGTCACCGGACTTCCAAGGACATCCAAAGGCAATAATGCAATCTGGGTTGTTGTGGATTGTCTTACAAAGACTGCACACTTCATTGCTATTCGAGAGGATTTCTCTTTGGATCAACTAGAACAGATATATATCAGGGAAGTGGTATGGTTGCATGGAGTACCACTATCTATTGTGTCTGGCCGAGATCCAAGATTCACCTCTAAGTTTTTGGAAGAGTCTTCAACATTATCTGAATACTTAACTGAACTTTAGTACGGCTTATCATCCCCAAACTGATGGCTAATCCGAGCGGACTATCCAAACACTTGAGGATATGTTGAGAGCGTGCTCAATAGACATTAAAGGAGGATGGGATCAACATATTCGTCTGTTTGAGTTCTCTTATAATAACAGTTTCCACTCAAGAATCCAAATGGCACCATATGAAGCCTTGTATGGGAAAAGGTGCAGAACACCAGCATGTTGGGATGAGGTCGGTGAACGTAAGCTTCTTGGACCAGAAATGGTCAAAGAAATGGTAGAGAAGGTGAAAACCATTCATAAGCATATCAAGGCATCCCAGAGTCAACAGAAGAGTTATGCAGATAATCATCGACGAGAACTTGAGTTTAAAGTTGGAGACATGGTGTTTCTACGCATATCTCCGTGGAAAAATGTCATGAGGTTTGGAAAGAAAGGGAAGTTAAGTCCAACGTACATCAGCCCCTTCGAGATTCTTGATCGTGTTGGGGATGTGGCCTATCAACTAGCACTTCCAACTACCATGGCCAAAGTGCATGATGTCTTTCATGTATCCCTCTTAAGGAAGTACATATAGGACCCTTCACATGTACTCTCTTCTAAGGTGGTAGAATTGGAAGATGATCTTTCTTATGAGAAGAAACCAGTGAAGATCATATATCATAGAGAAAAAGTTCTACGAAATAAGACAATTCCCATCATCAAGGTGTTATGGAGAAACCACAAGTTTGAAGAAGCAACTTGGGAATCAGAGGAAGTGATGAAGCTGAGTTACCCACAACTGTTTTAGTGTGGGAAAAGGAAAATTTCGAGGGAGAAATTTCTTAAGGGGGGAATATTGTAACGACCCAAAGTTTCATTAATGGAAAATCCCTCTTGATCTTATTAAATATCTCTTTATATAAAACATTTTTATAAAATGTCAACTTCATTAGTTTTATGTTAAGAATTTTTACCGTTGCTAATATATTCGTTGAACAGTGATCACATGATTAGTATAAATATAGGACTTTAACAAATCCAATTTACTCAGAAAAAAGAAGCGATGGCCTCATCCAGTAGAATTGCTCCATATGAAGCCCATTTGTCAAAGCTCAGAAAATAGGTGGCATCCTTGGGCTTTGCTCTTGACCAATCCCAAGCTGAGCTTCATCATATCAAGCTCGAATGTGACCGTCTACGGGAAAAGTGGAAGTTGATTGAAATTACCACTCGAGCGATTTTATCTGAGCTACCCCAAGAGTCTGTCACCATCGCACACCTTACCATTATGTCTTATGTGGCTATTTTAAGGGATTATGTAACAAATAAGTAGTACTATGTTCATGTACATTATTTTTTGTATATAATCATGAATATAATTTCTAGTCATTTTTGATACATTGTAAATAGTTTTTAAAGTACAAATGGTGTTTTTAGTTATTATTTAATTAAGAAATATATTTTATTAAATTAAGGGATTTTTGAATTAAATAATATTTTAATAAAATATTATTATTATTATTAAATTAATTTTTATTATATATAAATGATCTTATAATTTTATGAATGCAATTAAAATTTTTATTAAGGTTTGAAAGCCATTTCTGTCAAAACTCATGAATTTTCGATAAATGCCGGTTTTTATTTTAAAAGTGAAAATTCACATATTTAGAAAATTATTTAGATAAAATAAATGTTATTTTTGGAATCAGGACGTCGAAATTATCCAACGGTTAATTTTTCATAATTTTCTGAGACAGTCAAATTTTTGGGTAAAAATTAAATACCGTTTAAATATATAATGTGTTTTATGACATCATAATGAACCAATAGTGATGTAATAAAATACTATAATCTTTATTTTATGCCAATATATGTTTTACCATTAAAATAATATGATTTTTGGTTTGTTTGACTTACTTTTCAAAACATTAATGGACCCCTCAAGACTTATTCAACACTTTGCCTTTTTAAATTAATTTCCATGGGAGTGTGACTCACCTCCACATAAGCAACCTTATTATTTTAAGAAGTTCGGACATTGGCCTTATAAAATATTATTTTCCTTTTCCCTTTTCCAAAAACCATGGGCAAAAACCATGGGATGGTTTGTGTTTTGGATTAATTTAATATAAGGGGTCCCAAACCTAAATAATAAAGAATTCTCTCACCTTTCCTATATAAACCCACCCAAGATCTCACTTCCTCCTCACTCAAAGACCTTAGAGTTTGTCAAACCTCTACCCTACTCTCTCTATAACCCTCCCAAGGTGCCTCAAGCTCCAAAGAAGCCTCTCACAAGCCTCTCTCTAGCCTTTGGAAGCACACTTCCAAGTAAGGGTTTTTTCTTCCTTTCTCATTTTTTTCCAATTTTCTTTAAGTTGTTTTGCCCTTTTAATTTCAATTATTAATGTTAGGGTATGGTTTATCACCTCCCTCATACTACCATAATTATGTTTTAATGATGGTAGACCCTTTCTCTCTCATTAAATTCCTCTCATGTACACCTGTTACTATGTCGAAATTCCGAAAGGAACTTCTCTCTCCTCTTTTACATTCAAGTAATACTTTTGTATCATGAATCTAAATTCCATTACAGTTGTTGGGACATGTATCTATATGACCTCCTTAATTTCCATTAAAATTAAATATTATGAGGAACCACTTTCTATCTCATCAACCATTTTTTATGAATTCTTATGTCACGCCGTTACGCTGTCGAAATCGCACCGATCTTCTAAGCCAATGTCATTGTGTAGTGAATACCATACTCATTTCTCCATCAAGGGTATTCACCTTTATGAACATTTTCTTATTGATTGTAAAGTTTCATATATTAATTCCACATTCCTTTATCGTGGAATAAATGATCATGTTTTATGAATTCATGTGGCACACTTATGCATGAAATGAAATGTTTAAGAAGGGTGCACCCTTATAGCGCTCCAATGCATTGGGTAAAGTATAGTATCATGATACGTCATGTGCAATGAGTGTTGACTCGTGCTAATTCAATTGAAATGAGGGTTTACTTTTGCTTTATGTGCAATGATGATTTACTCATGCTCCATGTGCAATGAGCCTTGGCTCATGCTAATTCTATGTTAAGTGTTGTTGCCACATTCCATGTTATGATTATCATGCTTTATCATGCCTCTATGTTCATGTTTCTTTTATGAACTATTGATATTCCTATTGTCTAACATGAATTGTACTCCGCATGTTGTTCCATATGTAGTCCCTTAATGGGATTTATATCTCACCCTTTTCTTATGCATGTCCTCAGGTTATCCCATGCAACACTAAGTACGAGGGAATGTAGTGGTCATGTAAAGGAAGTTTTCAATAAAGATGTTGTATTTCATGTTTTAAGTTTTTATGTAATGTTCCTAAGCCCCAAAGACACTAAACCTCTCGATATTCTTTTTTGTATCAAGTGAAGTTTTATGTAATAAATCATGTTTAAGTTTGTAATAAAAGTAGGGTTGTCATAATCCATGTATGTTAATACTGGGTTTCTATAAATTCATTCTAAATTCAAATAAAATATAAATAAAGTTCGAAAATAAGTTTTAAATTGTTTTATTGGAGGTAAAAAAGGATCTTTACAATGAGAAATTATAAATGTAATAAGAGGTTAATCTTATGTAACAGGAATTGGATAAAAAGGTTGGTATATGAAATATCCTCACAAAAATATTTGGAGGAAAGGATGAAACAATCTATCATTTTAATGAAATATGTGTTAAATTTTTTAAAGAATTTAAAAGTAATATTTGTTCTAAATACTTATTTGAGATTCGTTTTGTACATTATTTCCATGCAACTGAAAATTTTCATAAATTTTATATGGATCTAAAATAAAATCAATTAGAGATTAAAGTAGAAAGGGTAAAGGATCTTGGAAATTATTTAAAATAATTAATAAAAATGCATAAAGAATAAATAAATTATTTTAATGAGGATTGGGAAGATATTATAAAATTAGTTTAGGATGAGAATAACTCCCTCAACATGAAGTGTTTTGAGTTGGAGGTAAAATTGAAGAATCAATCATCAACATAAGCTAGACCTTAACAAGTCACTAAGAAGAAATATGTTACCAACCAAGTTTTTATTGAGATTCATGACTCCAAAAGTAGCATGAGATCAATATCCAACCAAAAGGAAATAACCAATAATTGGAAGGTATCCCATAATCTAGAAATATTTTTATGTATTAATAATGTTTCTATTATTGGTATAGGTTTTAAACCAAATTTTGGGAAAGTTTGGATGGTGAAAAATACTTATAAACCCCCCACATCAAGGTTTAATGTGAAAATATTCATGAATTCACCAAGAATTATCCTAAATATTGGTGGTTGTACTCAAAAGAAATAAGGTTCAAAATCTATGAAATCTAAAAAAATTGTACCACAAAAGAAAAGAATAAGGATCATGGGCTATTTTCGGTGTTGATGGAAATTTGGTCACAAGGAATTATAATGTCATCATAACATTAAAATTCATTAAAATAACATAATAACTTCATTAAGGGATAGAAAATTTAAAGAAAATGGAATACCTATAACAGAGAAAATAAATATAAAGAAAGTGAATCTATCTATAAAGAACAAATATAAATGCATTGAATATTTCTATGAGTACTACAACAGAAGTGGTCACTATTATGATGAGTTCTAGTATATAATAATAATGTATAAATAATTTGATAATATGAAGATAAAATAAAAACAAAAGGGAGGAGGGTAATAAAAGAAGGTGAAAAAGTAAGCCTTGAGATGCCAACAAAATAAGAAAACTATTAAACTGACTATTACCAAGAAGAAAAATGAGAGATAATTTCATAAATCAAAGGGATAGATAAATATTTCAAGAATATCACTACCCATTAGGATAAATAAATCTTTTTTTGAATAATTATAGAAATAATAATTGACTAGATATAATACATATAAATATAAAATATTTAAGTTGAAAGTTTTTTGTTGGTACTATGAAATTTATGGATACGAATCCTACTCTTACTAGTATAACATGTCAATTATAGGAAAAATTAATGAATTAATCGGTATTCATGGTGAATATATGAGAATAAGTTCTTAATTAAATAATGTTGTGACCAAAATCCATCCAATCTTCTAATTCAAAATAGATATTAATGCTAAGAATAAGTTTATAGAGATGTAAGAAGAAATATCACATAGATGAGAGATGCATCACAAGACTATCTAGAGGCAGTCCCTATGTTGTTAAAATAAATAAAATTATATATAAAAATAGTGGTATATCATGTGAATATTCTTATAAGAATTATAATTTTAAGAAAGAGTTCCTATTTATTTGTCCAAATCAATTTAAATTAGATAAACAATTGGAGAAATATGTAAAACTTACTAAATCCAAAGGAAATTAAGTGGATTAAGAAACTGAGGTGGAAAAAGGTATTCCATAAAGAATAAGTTTAAATTAATAAAGAAGTTAATCAAGTAGATAATCCTCAAAACAAAAATTAAAAGTCCAAATAAATATTCACAGGTTGAGATTAGAAGAAAGGAATGGACCAAGTTGATAATAACCTCTTAGACTGAATGGTATTCCTAAATAAAAAATATGTCCCTCTTTATTCCATTATATATATGGTTTTATATTGACATGTAGGCAATTTAAGTATATGGATGCATACCTTTAGGGGGAGAATTTATGAGTTTAAGATATTAAATCTTCACTATAAACTAAATGTGGAACTTCTTAATAGCTCTGTAAAATTAAAAGATGTGGTATGAACATCTCTCCCAAATACCTACTCCAAATGAGTTGATAATAATTATAAAGGGGGTGATATTGATATAAGAAGTGGGAGCTATATTTCTTTACACATAAACTATTTGATGTGTTTATTGAAGTGTGGGTAGGATTTTTCATTTAATTGATAAATCTGATTATTTTCAACCCATAAAATGAGAATTGAGAATTTATAAGAATGATTTCACATGCATGGTAATTTATATATAGAATAGAAAAACTTGGATATAGATCCATTTTTTTCTACAAATGGTTACACCACATGGACTTATATTTGATTAACTAAAGGATCTTTTCTAAAGAGAACCATGTGATATCATCCCTCTCTAAGAAGTGTTTAATAAATAATAATATAAGGTATTATAATATGTTTTGGGTAAAATGAAGAGGTGATAATACCCCACACTTATCCTTTATATATTTTTATTTATTACTAATAAGGGGGAGAATAAAAGAAATATGAATTCACAGATTCACTTGGTGAATTGGTTATGGGTATTGACAAAAAATCCAAAGAGGGGGATTGTTGAACCCAATAGACTAGAATTTTATTTTTTTCAATAAAGGATCAATATGTATTGGAAATTATAAGAATAGATGAAGTAAATAATCATGGATAATGACTATTCTCCATATAAACTATGATTATTGTTCAACTCCTCTTAAATTCCAATACATGTGTCAATAGTGTTGTAGAACTGACACATTGTTTGTAAAAATGTTTTTATAATAATAATAATTTAAATATGTCCATGTAAAATGTATTTTTAATGAATAATATTAGATGAAAAATATGATATTAATAATCATATTTGAGAATGGATTTAAATTTTATGATGGGCCTTAAAAAAATGGGCCATCCATAAACCAACCAAGGACTAATCAACCATATGTAGGACATAGTTGGTCAACCATGTGGGAGACAGTGAACTTAGATAGCTTATGGTGGTAGATGAATATGTATAGTTCCAAAAGTAAGTTCTTAGGTGATTTCATGTATGGTTAGGTGGGTGTGTGCATGGGTGAGCACACATGGAAGTGTTAGATCCATCGTTCAAGGGCATGGCTTATCGTCATGTTAGCAATGTGTGTGGTGTGGTTTTGGGACCATGTCTCGAGCTACTTATATTGAGATACTTAAGTAATGGATATTTTTATTAATAATTTACCAACTAACTAAATAAATGGTGTGGTATCTCAGATCCATGCTACTATACACCCATATTAAAATGATGTGGTTGTATCATGGTCGTCTAATCAACATAGATCTAATGAATATCTAGCATAAATGTATTTTTATTCAACCTTTAAATTTCAAAGGGTATCTAATTTCTATAATTTATTTATGTCATGAAATAATCATCTTGGATCATTCTAATCTTGAGTTTATGATATGATCCTGATATAAAAATGATTTTAATCTTCATTTATGGTTTCAATGATACGCATACAGCCAGTAGATATAGAAACATGACACCATCGTTCATGTTACAAAGTAGAAGAAGTATCTCTCACATATTTGTATCTTTTCATGAAGTTGAAGGATTTGTTGCATGCATTCATCATCGCATTCATGTGAGATTCTCCCATGAAGAGAAATATAGTTCTCATATAATAATAGACACCACGTTTTTCAGCATTGGGATATTTTAGAAATTTTGATATATTTGGTGGTTTATTAAAACCTTGATAATACATATTTTTTGGGGTTTTAAATATATCCTTAACTCATCATAATACTTGAATGATAGGTAGTGTAACCACTCCTATAAATGTCTAGCATCAAACCTAAGAGAAGGTTGGCTGCCCATTGAGATTGAGAGGGCTCGCATTTTTTCAGTGAAAGAGAGCACCATGAAACTTTTTTCACTAAGGGGAAATTTTTTATTCACATAATCATGTGAAGAATATTGATCCTACATACATACTCTATTGTCTAAAGGATCTTGAAGTTCCAAGAATCCTTTTGGTTTAAGAGAAGAAAATTGAGACATTCCACAAAGCACTTCTGCATTTATGAAGATCCAGTTTCATGAATTCTCTCTGAATTACGTGATGGTAGTGATAACTCATAATAAATTTGTATAAAGTATAAGTTGATAAATAATATATCTATTGTTTTTCATGTGAGTAAGAACTTTCATGTATAATAAAAGTGGCATCCACACCAATTTAGGTTAGTGCAAGGAATACAGTGCATGCATGATTTCATGAAGTACATGAATACATAAGTACTTAAAAATATAATAGAGACATATTTGAGTATCACATAAAATAATAGACCAAGGAATATTATGTTCTAGGTATTATAAATTTAAGAAGACTAATGCAATTTTTTACTTATGCATGAATTGTACTTGATATAATTGAGTTGAGAATTTGAAGATGAATTATTCTAATTTTTTCAAGATTATTATTGCAAAAAATAACATTTAATAAGATTTTTTTCATCACTTGAATACAAATAAGTGAGGTTGGGACTTCATCATAAATAATGAATAATTAATCAAGAATTATTTCATTAAAGTAACTAATCATATATAGGTGATCAAAAATATTTGAGCATGACCAGAAACTCTGATTCATTAGGTACAAAGGTACTTGAATAGGTGTACATGAGAAGATTAGATCCAATATGTTCATGGAGGAATATCACTCTAAATAATGAAGAGTAATTTCTACTATAGGATCAGTATTAAAGAAAGATAAGACTATGTGATGCAATATAAATGTATTCTTGTGTGATTCAAGAGTGTAAAGGCCATTTTTGACTCTAGTAACACTATATAATGTAGTGTAAAGATCCTATTGTGTGATTCAAGTGTGTGAAGACCATTGTGGACTATAGTGACACTGTGTGAAGTAGTATAAATATCCACCTATGTGGAATCATAAGTTAGAGTATAGTGTGATTTTGTATTGGAAATTGTAATTGGTAAAAATATTATAGTGGATAATCCATGTTGGGGGTCTAACCAACATGGAAAGGAGTAGGTATTTTTACCAAACCTTACAAACACCATGTTTCATGATATCTATTATTACTTTTTCATATGATGTGAGGCTATGAGATATCACTGAGTAGATCAAGAACCTAATGAAGTTAAAAAGTTTGAATTCAATGGAAAAGAATTCATAAAAATTAAACCACTGATTCACCCCCCCCCCCCCCCTCTTAGTGGTCAATATTACATGAGGATCTATACATACACAAGAGAATAAAGAAAAATAACCTTCACAAAACTCATAACAATAAATGGATTAATTTTGGTCAAAACATAATCCTATTATATGGGAGAAATACTGTTGATCTTTACTATATCTGTGAATGTCCCTCCATCCAATTAAAAAAAGAAGAAGATGCATCGCCTCAACTTTTTATTCCCAATGAATAATAGATTTCATCTAATTAAGTCTTACACATCCCTATTAAATAATATTATGTAGAGTTTGTAAATTAAAAAGATATTATTAAAAAAGTTTTTTAGGGTCATTTCTATCCAATATTTCATCACCCAAATACGGTTATCAATAGCCACTACCACCTACTATAGCTTACGCTTTCACTTTAGCTTCCAATTCTGAACTTCTATGGTTCTTCTACCCATGACACAAGCTAGTTTCACCAACATGATTCAAAAATCAAACCATACTAAAGGTATGTTTAACTTAGCTAGAAAAAATCATAGTAACATGAAAACCTCACACTTGATAATTGTTTACTTAACTTCACCACCATATCCTTAGGATCTCTAAAATAATTTCCACCTCCCTTTCTCTCGAAAAAATAGTTAGTGAATCTCTATCATTTTATATCATGGTTACTCAAGTCCAATTAAGGTATAGCACTATATCTAAATTTCCCAAGCTAGGTCCTTCATTGGTGTATCTACCAAATTTTGAATTCCACCAATCCATCATATATATATATCACTCCTTCACCCACAAGCTTCTGGATGAAGGGATATTTCATCTAAATGTTTGTTATTCTTGAGTGGAACACCAGATTCTTCATAAGATATACTTCACTATGAATATCACAAAATAGTGTTATGTTCCCATAATTCCATTCAATCACATTCAATAAACCCTTTAATTATATCATCTACTTCCCAACTTTTATTGTGGTAATATACTCTACTTCTATGGCTGATAGTGAAACTATTGATTGGAGTCTTAACATCTAACTTATAGTAGTTCATCTGTGGGTCAACAAAAAGCTCTAAGTACGTATCTAAGTGTATGAATCTCCAAAAAATTCAGAATCAACATGAATTTATAACAGATTATGTATTCTAAAACATAATTAAATTACTTTAGAACTATTTATATAGTGTAGTATCCACTTAATATCTTCCTAGTGTTTGTTTCTTGAATTTTCCATGAATCTGCTAACTACCCCCACTACTTAAGAAGTTTTTTTCTTGTAAAAATCATGTAATAGATAAAACTTATAAATATTGATGAATAAGGATCATTTTCCATGTATTTAGACTCTTTTTCCATTCATGATTTCTTCAATTTAGATAATATTAAGTGTCCAACTAATGGGGTGGTGACAAGTTTAGCTCCAAATTTTCCAAAATTTTCCACTATATTCTAGATTTACTCTAATTGAGACACCATAAAACTGTTATGCTTCTATTCCTTCATGATCCTCATCACTAAGATTAATTTGGATTCCCAAATATCCTTCATGTTGAACTTTTCAGATAAACCAACCTTCAACTCTTCAATCCATTTCTTATTCAGTCCCACCAAGATCATTTAATCTATATACAAGATAATTATGATGAAACTCCTATAATTGAACAAATTTTAGTAATAGAATTGATATACATTGCATCGAATGAACTTTTTTGCTTCCATAAAGGTGTCAAAATTTTGATTCCATTGCATACGGGTATATCATTCATCCAATACAAACTCCACTTGATCATACACACTGCGTTGCTTCTAAATTATTTAAATCTTTTTTGTACACTTCCTTTCCTTGTACACTTCCTTATTTTCTAGAGTGCATTATTTCCTAATAGAATTTCTGAAAGCTCTCATGTTCCAAAATCATGCAAGGATTTTATCTCTTCATTAACTTTTGACTCATATTTTTTGTATATCTATGACTTCTATCCTATTTTTGGATTTTGGGTTCTCATCCACCTATAAGAAGTTGATAATTTAGGTCAAAAACATAACATTGTATTGGTCTTTTGACTTTGGCAGACCACCTCAACTCCTATGGTCATGATACTTCTAGTAATAATTCTTCCAAAACTCTTTTCCAAGATTTTTCAATCCCTAATATTTCATGTATATATATAATTGTATGAACCTATGGAATATAACCTCCATATGAAACCACGCCTTATGGATTTTTAGGTTCTTCCTAAACTTGATTGATTCCTAAAATAACTTTACCTTTTGAACTTCTATTCAAATAAAACTAGGAATGCACTATTGATTATTTGTTCTTAGTTTCATATTATATCATGTTCTAATTCTTCCATAGGATCCCTTCATTGAAGTGAATACCTCATCCCTTAATTACCTTCTAGAGGTTGTTATCCCAAACCCAAAATCCAAAGTCTTTATTTTTATAACCTACAAAGAAACATGCTGAGGGATTTAACTCTAATTGTTATCATTTATTAGTATAAACATGGACATATAAAATACATAAAAATTCTTTGAGGTGGGATAAATTGACATCTATTTTGGTCCAAAACTCTTTTAGAAGCAATTGTCTTAGTTGTATAGAATGAATATTCTTTATGAGATATGTTACACAATACATAGCCACTTCCCAAAACTCTTTGAGAAAATTGAAATGAATTCACATGATTTTAAATCTCTCATATAACATATAGTTCATCTATTACCACACTCCATTTTTTTCCAAAGTTTCAAGCATCATCTTCTCAAATTGAATTCATTTCTTGCTGGAAAATTTTTGAACTCTTTGTTTTCATATTCCCCACCATTATCAAAATTCAAGTACAAAAGATTTAAATCAGAAACTATTTCCACTATGGATCTCCATAGAATGATGGTTCCAAATACCTTATATGTGTTCTTGATAATGAACATACACACCTTTCATGTCACATAATTGATGAAGGTGAGATAATATAAGGACCCTCTGTGAGACTGAACCAGAGTTATCCCCCATACATTTGTATGCACTCTCTCTAAATTTTGGTTCTTTGGTGTTTTTACTTTTATATTGAAATAAACATTTTTCTAATTTATTAGGATATATTATTCACATGTTTTATACTATATATGATCAATTTCCATCATTATATTTTCTATTATGATTATCATCCCATTCTCACCCAAGTGCCCTAGATAATCATGCCATAACTTTGGCATTCCATAAGTTGTTGTTTCAGCAAGTGGTATATCTTTAAAACTACCATTAAGATACCACATTATTTACTTCAATACTTTGGACACAACCATAAAACCATTTTTTATATTCCATTATCCTTCTATAAAACTCATATAGAAACTTGTATCATCCAGCTGACCAACCAAGATTAAATTTTTCCTTAACCCAGGTATGTGTCACGCCCCTTTAAACTCCAACAATATTTTATCCGTGTTTAGACATTAAAATTACCTTTTCTAACTATATTAATAGATTCATAATCCCAAATATGTTTCTTTTCAAATCTTCGAGAGATATAATTCCACATGCTCCCTCTTTTGGATGTTAAGTGAAATAAAGATTCAGAATCAAGGATCCATGACTCCAATGGACTCACAACACTTAGAAATAATTTTTTTTCCTACTAATACATGGAATTTGTAAAATAAATTCCATAAGGAAACCTTCAAAAATTACTCCTCTTATCTCTATAATATTCTTTAAAGTGCCCCTTCTTTCCACAATTCCAGCATGTGGGTCCATGACTTGCTAATTTCCCTTGGATCTTCTCTATTTCCTCCTTCCCTTTATTTTGAATTTAGTTATCCCTCTATCTAGAAAATACCCAAATTCTAACATTATAATCTATTTTTGTATAAAATTGTACTTAATTCTTCTTGATCTCCTCATTTAGTAACATATTTCTAATTTCCTTGAATAGAAAGACATTCTTTCTACTAGAATTACTCATGGTAGTAACAAACACATCCTAATATTTTTGAATCGATGAAATAAGAATTAAGTCCCACACACCTTCATCAAACTTCACACTAAAGGATTACATCTAACTATGAATCATATAGAACCCATTAAAATGATAAGATACCAACCATTATTTTGATATCCTCATGTTGAAAAGTTACTAGAACATGAACACCTTGTGCATTGTAGAAGTATTCTCATATATGTTTTCAAGATTAATCCTTAAGTCACCAGTTTTATTCATCTCCTAAATATTGAAGGCCAAATTTCAGGCTAAATTCATCTAAACTACCTCAATTACTTTCAAGTCAAGTCTTTCCTATTTCACTTTTTCAATTGCTTATGGGTTGATCCCCTTTGATAGAATTTTGTTCTCTTTCTAATATAGATAATCTTTAATATTCATTCTCTTAAATATGAATTCTAAACTACTGAACTTTTCAATATAAAACTTACCATCTTCTAACTTCATCCTTTTTGAGAAAAATAACTCCCACTAAAATGAGGAATTGTTAATTTCATAACCTCATTAGAATTCTACAACCAATCTCTAATACAACTTATTGTGCCAGAGAACCCAAATTCTGGAACCTCACTTTCCTAATAAGGTCATAAGATCTATAACTAGAAGCACCCAAGTTCAACATCTAGATTAGGGACCTACACTCTAGCGTTTAATGCTGAATCACCTTCATCATTGGTTGAACTTATAGAACATACACAAGAAATAAAATAAATAAAATAACTCATAAACAACTTGGAACAACACAAGGATTGGTGAGGTTCAAAAATAAATACTATTATATGGTAGAAACACTATCACTCTATAAATGGTGAATGAGAATAAGATAGATTAAAAGTAAATTGAATAAGTGATCCCACTGGTCTATTTATTAACTAGTCTATATGGTTAACCTTGTTGTCTCCATCTTCTTATCTTTTTGAATGACCCTCTATCCAATCAAAACCCACTAGAAGATTCATCGCCTCAACTTCTAATTCCCAATGAATGGTGCAATACATCTGAGTTACTCTTGAATAACCCTCTTAAATAATATTATCTAGCCTTTCCAAACCATCAAGCTATTATTATGTAATTATATCAGAGTTATTCCTACATGATCCAGTTCTTATCCCATACTTCAATCATCCTGATTCACTAGTCAATAACCACAGCCACCTTCCCAACTTCTACTTCATCTTCTACTTTTATACTTCCATGGTTATTTTTCCCATGCCTCTAGCTGGTTCCACCAACATACTTTTAAAAACATTCCTTCCTAAAGGTATGCCTGACTTAGGTGGAAAATATTTTTCATAGTAACCTAACATGAATATTATTTTTCTAATCTTTAATTGACCAGGATGTAATAAATGAACACCACAAAGGTTAAGATAAAACACCCAATGCTTCAACCCCCTAGATAAAATAATATAATTCATAACTCTGAAAGGGAATTTGAATGAAATCAAATTGCCTGTGCTGATATCATAATTTCATCTTCAGAAAATCCTCCGAATTCACTCTCATTTCATGATACCCCAATAATAAATCTATCTTTTAAAACTATCTATAAACCTTAAACTGATTGAATGAATAATAAATCCTTGGTAAAGGGTGCCATTTTTTACCATCCCTTGGTTTAACTTAGATAATCAATACATAACCTCAAGTTGACCTTAGTATTCTTGTAAAATAGGATAAGAGATCCCCATGGTGACACACTAGGTCAAATAAAACCCATTTATAAAAAATCATCAATTTTTATTTGAAACTCTTGATGTTTGACGTGATCCATCCGATAAATTTAAATGGATAGAGGAGAAATATATGGATGTAATTTTTTTCCAAATTTTATCTTATAGTGATTAGGTAAAGTCACAAACTACTCAAAAAACATTAAAAAAATTCTTCCATAACCCTTTGAGATACTTTTATATAGGTATCTATTATAAACTACATCAAACAAGGTAGCTATGATGTGATAGGTTCCACATGTAAAACCAAGGAAAATCACATAGTTTCCTTCAATGTTTATAAAAATAACTCAACTTTGATAGAAATTTACATAGGATTTAATAGAATATAAAAATTACATTCCAAGAATGACATTTTATGTTTATATCTATAGAAATATCAATTCCCATTCTGATTGATATTTCCCAACCACCAGTTTATACACACAACATACTTCCATCAACCTAGAATGACCTCCCACGGAAGTATATAAAACCAATGGTTTGTGAGGTATCTCCCCAATTAGTCCCAATATTAAAAAAAGTATATGTAGTAATGGAATAAGAATCATTTAAATTTTTAATTATCAAGGATAGAGTGTAATAGAGGTGGATATTACCTCAAATGACCAATTGATCCTCTAGGATTTGTAAATCTAGTGCATTAAGTTGTCCGTGTCCAAATACTCCACCTCATTACCCCTAAGGTATACCTCCATCTCATCCCATATCTACTCAAGTTTCTTTAGTGTGGGTAATATCCCTTGATTTACATCATCTTATATCATCTTGCATCACTAGTCCAAATTCTTGTCGGTATTACTGTTCTTGGTGTGCCTGAAGTGGTTACTGTCTATATGGTTATCTAAAACTAACATGGTTTATCCAATATCATGCATTCAAATAATCACTAAATAATATAATAATAAGGGGATAAAAACTATTAATCTCTAACACAACCACATAGATAACATATAGCATCAAAATTCCCAACATAGGGTTAAGAACTGCTAACTATGGACAAATGAGATTGGGATAGTCACTAGCACAGATGAACACATCACAAAATTGACTATCTAGAAAAGTGATAGATCTCACTCACACACTACATAAAATGTTTATTACTTACCTATTGATTTCTCTACCCATTCTATAGTCTTATCAATTACATTTTCCATTATTTTCACCACTAAATGGGTCTTTAGAGTGAAAATTATAACATAATGTTATATCTCCAAGTATAAATCTTTCTTAAAGTGATGTGACTTTAAATATTCATCTGATTGAAAATATGGTGAGTAACATAGTAGATTCATAAACCTAACCTTTAATTCTTGTATAACATAACTCCCCTACCTAATGGTAAATAACTCCTACAATCAGTCATCCTTGAGAGTTTATGAAACACATGGTATGATGATTGGCCAAGGGTTACAACTAAAGTTACTAACTAATAACATGTGAGTAAATTAAATCACACTCAAGGATCATACTTGAGGGGTATAAATGGAGGAAATCACTATGATATGTTGTTCATTTGAAGGTGTGACCATGATCCTACAGATTCTCTTTTCTTGAAGCTTTATTCCTCCTCCCTTTTCTTTGAGAGGCACAAGCATGTCATGGATGAAGGAGAATCTCGCTTGAGAATCAAGTGATTCATTTTATATCATGGATACATCACAAAGGATAGGTTATATTAGATACCTATAAGGGAACTTCGTCAAACCATGATGATAAATAAACTAGTAGAGGCTCAACTGGTGAAAGGTATATAGTGTTCTGTATTTCATGTGTATACATGGTATTGGTTTTATCCGTGGTTGATCTTGGGAATATGAGGTTTTTAATTACTTATACTATATTAAATGAATGTTGTTAGATCCTTAGAAACGTATCAATAAAACCATTATAAAATAAATAGATATTTCATGTCACTTTCTCTATGGTACACTTAAGGATTTCAACAAACCAACTAGAACCAGATAATCAAATTTCACCTACTATCATATTAGAAATCAGAATAAAAAATCTACCATTGATTTATTTATCCCTAGACACTAAAACATATTCTTAAAAACATGATACATATCTAAGATACCTATATTTACCGCTAAAGGTGATATATGTAACTCATGAAAAACTACTTATAGTATGCTTTGAGGAAACTATACCCATCAAAGGTACAATACTTGATGTTCTTTAACTTTTTTCCAACCATCAAGAGAATATTCACTGAAAATTCAATCCCTCTATAATTTTAGCATATAATTTCCCAACTCTAATTCCCACACCTAATAAAACATGGAATAATTCACTATTATTTCATATAAGAAACCATTACCACTAACCACATCTATATACAAACAAAAATCCATAAAATATCCCATCATCTTCTACTCCTCATTCACTTCTTATACAACATCACTATAGGTTTTCCTTCTTAAAATGTGAGATACCACATTTATTTAACCCAATATATAAGTAATTTCAAAATCCTAATCTTGGAGTAATTCCACCAATTTTTTTTCTAAAAGTTTAAATCACTCTATAAAAATATATAGTGAAAATTTTCTGGTATGTGAAGACCACAAAGTATTATCCAAGAAGGTAATGTATCCATAATTTCTTAGAGAATATCATTAAAAAATATAAAGTTCATGGGTAACATAGGTACATTCATGGAACTATAAATTTCTTGAATTATATTATATAATCCCCCTCACTTACATCAATATACAGCCCAGTCCATGATGAGAATCATTGTAATAAAAATAAAATGTAACTCCTTCCTTGTATAAATGAATAATAGGGTCCTAATAATGTTTTCCTTCAAACACTAAAAATTAGTATAGCATCCATCCTTAAAGATAAAAATATAATATTTCTTTTTTAAGGGTGTTAAAAGAGTTTTAACCCAAGAAAAATAAAACAAAAAACTTTTATAATTACCCACCAAACCAAGAAAACTATACCTATAACACATTCTTAGGTACTTCCCATGAAATAAATACCTATTTCATTGATATATCCATGGATATAAATCATTGAGAGATAGAAGGAACAAGAAAATAAACCTCCCTTGACCACTTTTGAAATATTTTCATACATATAATTCTTGTGAAGAATTCCAAAATCTAAACTCTATTTATTTTTATTATTATATAAATGAAAAAAAATCATAACGTTACTTTATGAACAACGTCAAGAGGTCTAGAACTAGAAACACCCAAGTTCAATGTTTAGAAGAGGAAAATACACTCCAATATCTCATGTTGAATCACTTGGATAACCTGTAGAAATTCTTAAACATACACAAGTGAATGAAGTAAAATAACTCACACATAACTCAAAACAAAAAAGGGATTAATGTGGTTCTGAACTTAATCTTATTCCATGGGAGAGACACTAATTTTCTTTATAAATGATAGAATAGAATACATATTATAAGTACATTGAAAAAGTGATCCCACTAGCCTATTTATAGACTAGTCTAACTATTTGACCCTAATTCCACAGCCTTCCTATTTTTGTGAATAGCCCTCCATCCAGTCAATGACACTAGAAGATAAATCAACTCAACTTCTGATTTTTGGTGAATAGTGAAAGTCATTAGAGTTACTCTTATGCATCCCTCTTAAATAATCATACATAGCCTTTGAAAATTGCTAAGATATTCTTACACAAGTCCTTTAGGGTTATTCTTATGAAAGATTCCATCATCCAAATCTAGTTATCAATAGCCTCAACCACCTACTCCGGCTCCTGCTTCCACTTCATTTTCCACTTCTAGACTTCCATGGTTTTTTTTCCTATGCCTCTAGATAATCCTACCAACATACTTCCAGAATCAAACCATACTGAAGGTGTGTTTGATTTAGCTAGAAAATATTTTTCATAGTAACTTGAAAATATCCCACTTAAGAATTTTTTACTTAAATTCAACACCAAATCATTGGGATCACTTAAGTAATTTTCACCGTCCCTCCTCCCACAAAAACAGTTAGTGAATATCTATCATTTAACTTTATAATTACTTAAGTCCCACTAAGTCATATCATAGCCTCTAACTTTCCAGAACTACTACCTTCATTTTCATATCTTCCAAAATTTTAATTCCACCTATCTATCATATCTACATCACTCCTTCATCAAAAAGATTCTAAATGAAGTGATATTTCAGATGAATGTGTTTTGTTCTTAAGTGGAACACCATATTCTTTATAAGATATATTATACTCTATCTATCATAGAATAACATTATGTTCCTCTACTTTCTTTCATTCTTATCTAACAAAAGCTTTAAACATATCATCTACTTCCCTACTTCTGTTGTGGAAATATACTCTACTTATGTGGTTGATAGTGAAACTACTTATTAATTTCTTGATATCCAACTTATAATAGTTTCTATATATGTAAACACAAATCCTATAGTATTTATCTAAGTGACTATATCTCCTAGAAAGTATTCATCAACATACCATTATAACAGATCATCTATTATAAAACATAAGGCTAGTACTTTTGAAATATTTATATAGAAGAGTATCCACTTCATATATTCATAGTGTTCTTTTCCCAAATTTTTCATGAATATTCTAACTACTCCCACTTCTTTGGAAATTTTTGTCCTTGTGAAAATCTTGGAATAGATCAAACTTCTAACCATTGATGCATATGGAACCTTTTATATGTATTTATCCTCTTTTAAATTCATGTTTCGTTCTCTTTTGATAGTTTTGAGTGTCCAAATAATGGGGTGGTGAAAATTTTGGCTCCAAAAATTCTAAACTTTTACATTATCTTCTAGATGTACTCCAACTAATATATCATCAAAGATATGTGCTTCCAGCCCCTTATGGTCCTCATAACTAATATTCATTTTGCTTCCCCAATATCCTTTATGTAGAACCTTTCATATAACTCAGTTTTTGACTCATAGATTTATTTCTTATTTAGTCCCACCAAGATCATGCCATCTATATACAAGATAAGTATGATAAAACTCGCATCATCAAACACCTTTCACTAGAAAAAATTATCTGCGTTGCACCGGATGAACTTTTGTTCTACCACAAAGGCATAGATATTCGTATTTCATTTCATGATTATTGGATTCAGTCCATACAAACTCTTCCTTAGATTATACACCAAGTTACTTTTGGATTATTTAAATTCTTTTGGTTTCTTTATATAAATTTCCTCCTCCAAATATTTAGGAAGAAAATTCATCTTCACAACTAAATTTTCAATATGTATACCTTATTCCATAGCCATTCCAAAAACTATATAAATTTTTGTGTGCTTAAAAATTATAGAGAAAATTTAACTAAAGTACACTCCTTCCTTTTATTGAGAAAACTTCACAAATAACCTTTCCTTATACCACTTACTACCATTTAATTCTTCCTTCATCTAGTAAACCCAATTATTCTATAGTGGCTTCTTTCCCAATAGAATTTTTGAAAGCTTACACATTCTAGAAGCATGAAAGGAGTCCATATCTTCATTAATTATTGACTCCCATTGTTTTTTATCTCTAATAATTTTCTCCTCCTTCAGGATTTTTGGTTCTCCTCTATCTACAAGAAGTAGATAATGTAATTCAAACCCATACCTTTTCATTGGTCTTTTGATTTTGGAAGACCATCTCAATTCCTATGGTCTAACTCTTTCTAGTAGTACTTATTCCAAAACCCTTCTCTAAACGTTTTCAATCCATGATATTTAATGTAAATTTATCCTTGGATAAACCTCTGGAATCTAACCTCCATATTAAAATACACCTTATGGATTTTTTGGTTCTTTTAGAACTTAATTGATTCCTAAAATAACTTTACTTTCCAAAATTCCATTCAAATCAAACTTGGAAATATCAAATGATTATTTATTCTTATTTTCATATTCTACCAAGTTTTAATCCTTCTATAGGATCCCTTAATTGGAGTGAATATTTGATCCTCTAATTTCCTTATAAAGGTTGTTGTCCTATATCCAAAATTCAAAGTCTTAATTATCATAACCTGTAAAGAAAATTTCTCGGGGGTTTTCTTATAATTTTTACATTTTACTAGAACTAACATGGACATAGGAAATATATCAAAAGAGTTTTTGGTGGGATGCATTAACCTTTATTTTGTTCCACAACTCTTCTGGAATCTATTGTCCCATTGGTTTGGAAATAATTTTATTTATGAGATATGTCTCACAATTCACAGCTTCCACCCAAAACTCCTTAGTAAAATTGAAATGAATTCACATGATTTGAACTCTCTCATATAAAATATGGTTCATCTTATCCACCACTCTATTTTATTCCAGTGATTAGAGCACCATATTCTCAAAATGAATTATTTATTCCTATAAAATCACTAGAACTCTTTTCTTCTATATTCCACACTATTATCAAACCTCAAGCACATACTCTTTAAATTGGCCTCTATTTACACCATGGATATCCATAGAATGAAGGTTCCAAATACATTATACCTATTCTTGATAAAGAACCCCCCATCATTTATTTCACATCATTTATGTATCTAAGATAATACAATGAACCTTTGTGAATCTTAACTAGAGCTATCCCCCATACATCTATATGTACTCACTCTAACTTCCAATCCTTTTGTGTTTTTTATTATGTATTGAAATATGAACTTCACTACTTTGAAAGGATATCCTATTTTCATGCTTTATATGCTATATGATCAATTTTTATCATTCCCTTTGTATTTATGAATTTCATCTCATTCTCACTCATCCTTAACTATTTTGGACACTACTATAGAACCATGTGCTATCTTCCACGCTCCTATAAAACTCATACAGAAACCCATATAATTTGGCTGAACAACCAAGATTAAATTTCCCCTTAACCCTGGTATGTGTTTCACCCATTGTAACACCAGAAATTATTTTATAATTGTTTTGGACATTCATATGTACTTTTCCAACTATCTCAAGAGTTTCATCATTTGTAAGATGTAGCTTGTCTAATATTCCATAGACATAATTCCACATGCTCCTTATTTTGAATGTTGAGTGAAATTAAACCCCAAAATCAATGATTTTTGACTCTTACGGAATAGAGTCACTTTGTAATAAATTTCTTTCCTCCTCATCTGTGATATTTTTAGAAGAAATTCCAAAATAAAACCTTTCATAATTACTCATATTATCTCTATAATCATCCTTCAATTTCCCCTTATTCCCACAGTTCTATCATATGGGTTCAGGACCAATCTATTTCCCTGGGTTATTCTCCCTTTTCTTATTCTCTTTATTTTGGATTTGGTTTTCCATTTGAGTAGAACATCCCCTTTCATTCTCATTGTAAGCTATTTTGGTAGCACTTTGTACTTCCTTCTTCCATATCTCCTCATTGATGAACAAATCTTGGATTTCCTTGAACACCAAATCATTATTTACAATATAATTACTCAAATTATTTACCACCATATCCTAACATTTTAGAAGTGGTGAAAGAAGAATTAATTCCCACACGGCTTTAGAAAACTTCATACTAAAGGACTCCAGATAACTTTGAATCACATTGAACTTGTTCAAATGATCAGATGTCAACCTTTATATTGATATCCTCATTTCTAAAATTCACTGTAACATGAACACTTTTTTAACAGTATAAGGATTCTCATATATATTTTCAAGATTTGTCATCAATTCAACAACTTACTTCATCTCCCAGGTGTTGAAGGAATATTTTGGGGTAAATTCATCTAAACTACATCAATTGAATTCAAGTTGAGTATTTTCCATTTAACATTGTAAATTTCTTCTGGTTTGATCCCATTTAATGGAAGCTCATGATACTTCTTATATAGATAATCTTCAATATTCATTCTCTAGAATCTGATGTCTGCACTATTGAACTTGTCAATTTGGACCTTTACAAATTCTAAATTCATCCCTTTTGAGATAATTTACTCCCACTAGGATGAAAAAAATTTAAGGACATAACCTCATTGGAAGTATAAACCCAAGATCTGATACCACTTCTTTTTCTAAAGAACCCAAATTTTGGAAACTCACTTGTGAATTAAGGTCATAAGATCTAAAATTGGTAGAACATGAGTTCAACATCTAGATTGGGGAACTACGCTCCAACATCTCATAAAAAATCACTTTTATCACCTACGTAACTTATAGAACATACACAGACAGAAGAAATAAAAGAACTCAAACACAACTTAGAAAGACACAAGGATTGGTTTGGTTTGGAACTAAATCATATTCCATGGTAGAAACATTGATGCTCTATAAATGATGAAAGATAGTGAGATAGATTATAAGTACATTAAATAAGTAATCCCACTACTCTAATTATTGATGAGTCTAAATAGTTGACCTTATTATCGCCACCTTCCTATATTTCTAGATGACTCTCTATCCAGTCAAATCCACTATAAGATGAATTGTATCAACTTCTAATTCCTAGTGAATAGTAAAATCCATCTAAGTTACTCTTGCACAAACCTATCAAAGAATCTTACATAGATTTTCCAAACCATCAATAAATTATTATGCAATTCCATATGAGTTATTCCTACATGGTCCAAAGCTTCTTGAACACTTCCATCATCCAAATATAGTAGTCAATAACCACCACTACCTACCCCATCTTCCTCTGGATATTTTGTTTCTAGGCTTCCCAAGTTTCACTTACCATGCCTCCATGTGGTTCCACCAATATATTTTTTAAAATGTTCTTTCCTAAAGGTATGGTTGACTTAGCCTGAAAAAAATCATAGTAAGATGGAGTGTAGGGTCAAATGGGAAATAGATTTTTATATATGATAAGTAATAGATAATTGTTTATCACATTGAATATTCTAATGATAGTAATCATGTCGTAGGTAGTTCTATGAATAAAGTTTTTTAATAAAATGATAGATGAACCATGACATTTGAGAAGGAAAGTGTCTATATATATATATAATCTACATGAAATGAATACATAAGTATAATGATGATCATGATATTAAATTAATTCATTCTATATGAAATAATCATCTATAAGGGATATAGGAAACACATCATGAAATATATGAAATGTATCCTAATATATATAATATTTTATAACTCTATAAATATTTAATTCAAAAAATTATTTAATCTATAAATGAACTATTTTTTGAAATATCAATTACTCATTAGATAATAATGATATAAACATTAAAAATTAGTTTCTTTTAAGAGATGAATTAATGAAAAATCCTAGAGGTTTTATAATTTTATATCATAATTTTTCTTTGAAGTATTTTTCATATATACATTACCTAATAACTTTATACTACATCTAGAAATTTTATGCTTTAAAAATATTATAAACTTTAATTTCATAGAATAAAAGTAATAAACAAATACATAAATACACACACACACAAGAATACAAACACAGATATATATCTAAATATTATATAACACTCACATAAAATTTTCAAAATTTAAACATGAATAAATTATTTAAATTATATATGTTAAAAAACATTTAAAGATAAAGACTATAATATTTATATTTTTATCCTTCTTAATTAATATGTATTTTCACATTTAGTTATATTTATTGTCACTATTTTCATTCAATATAATTTTTTTTGATGATTTAATATTTAAATTAATAAATTGAGTTATTTTTTCATGTATTAATTTTTTTTCTAATTGTACTATATAAATAAGTCTGGCTATAATGGTTTTCATGGTAATGATAATCACTTCTCTTATAATATTAAAATATTCAGAAGTTTTTGGAATTGTAGTAGATATTAAAAATTAATATCTTTTATCATGAGGGGTTAAGTTTCAACCATACAAGACTAGATCAGATGTGGTAGCCCATATAAGTAAAAAAACTTATATTTGAATATTAATATCATTTTTTCAATATATGAAACATTTTTTATGACATTTTTTTTATTTTTTTGCTCTTATATATTATATTTTATATTCCCAACATGAAAGAGATTACCATGAAATGTTTTTCTTATATTATAAATTAATTAAGATTTATTAAATTGACATTGAATTCAGATTTTGTGTTTTTGGATATGGTGGGTGAAAATTCTTTTAATAATTATAGTTTTATAGTTTTATAGTTCATGGCACATGGTAGAAATCTACATCTAGAAAAAAAAATATTTCATTTATAGAGTTTTAAATATTATATGTGCGATATAAAATTTTCATAATATTTATTATTTATTTAATTAATTATGATTTATTTATGTTAATTTGATTCAAGTATATATAACCAAGATATATAAAGGAAGGTCATATACACTGATACTCTTTCCCACAATAGGTATGTATTATTATAGGAGACTGTTATTATTTTAAAATTAAAGGAATTTAGAGATGATTTAGATGATAACAAGGAGGAAACCTTCTCGGATCATATCATGTATACATCCCATAGATGGATTTCCATGCCTCTTGTCTATATAATATATCACATTGAGGGTTAGTGGGTCCATCTCATCCATATTTTATATCATATTTGGGGTAGTGTGTCCCTCCTATTCATCTCAAATATCACATTCGGGGCAGTGCATCCCTCCAATCCATCTCATTTATCTAGAACTAAGGTAAAATATAAGGATCATGTCCAAGGAATCTTGTGTATCAATACATCTCGGTGGGTAGTGTGTCCCACCAAAATCATCCCATCAGTAACAAACATGAATTCTATATCCAAGGAAAATATACAAGGCATCCCATGTATCTAAATACATCTTAGTGGGTAGTGTGTCCTAGCCAAACCATCTCATATAATGCATATCATAAGGGTTGTCCCACCATCCAAACAATCTCATATAACTGAGGTCATACTTGTGAGTACACAACCTATCATTTTCACATTCACAACTAAATCACCCTACGAATTTGGATTCTAAGGTAACACCCTAAAGCTTTTACACCTATCTCTATATGCACCCGCTCAAGGCTTAATATCTCACTAAGGTTCCCTTTGGGGTCTCCTAGGTCTCATCATAATCTAGACCCCCTACCTGGGTCCCATTATCTAATTCACATATCTCAGGTCCAATTTGGTCCCTTGAATGGCATAACATCCATCACCATCATTATAATCATCATATGGACTCATTGTCCTTGTAGGTAGTCTCTTAATAGTACCACACATGGGAGACGACCTCAATCCCATCCTCTTTCCCAAGTCACCCTAGGTCAGTCCTCATGCCCATCCTATATATCAATATCCATGGGTTCTACCCTCTCATGTAATAATATACTATAGGGGAAGGAACACTCACCCAACTCTCTAATCAGCTAGCCCATGGCCTCTATGTCATCTCGCAATTCTCACCATGCCAACACAGTCCACTCATCCCAATACAAAACTCTCTTCTAAATGGTGGTGACTTAGGCTCCTATGTTAGGTCCACTATGTCTTGTTGGTTTCATTTTATTTAATTTACACCCCTTGGGGTCTAAGTGTCAGAGGAAATGAATTTACAATTAAGGCCTCAACCATCGACTTCTGAGGCAATCAAGCCAGTGAAAAAGGGTCCACTATATCCCTTGTAACTTTTTCATTACACTCATATATATTTTAACTTTAATTAAATAATTTTCATAATTTCAATAGGTAAATTACCCTTGGTAGTGAGACATCATATCACACACAACATAAATAAAAATGCATAATACTATAGGGTAATAAATAGGGACCACCTACCTCAATAATAGAGTTATTCCCTTTAATTGACCAAGATTTCATCAATGAACACCACAAAAAAATTATTAAGCTTGCGATATAACACCCAGTTCTTCAACCCTATAAATATAGTTAGAGAATTTGTAACTCCAATAGGAATCACCATGAACTCAAAATGTTTATGCAGATATCATAATGTCACCTTCTGAAAATCCTCCTCCTTCGCTCTCATTTGATGATACCCTAATCATAAATCTATCTTTAAAAATTATCTAGTACCCTTGAAATGATAAAATGAATCATTTTTCCTTGGTAAAGGGTATCTTTTATTTACCATCCCTTAGTTTAGACTTAGATAATAAATACATAACCTCAATTTGACCTTAGTGTTCTTAGACAATAGAAACGGATATCCCTATGGAAACACACTCGGTCAAATGAACCCCTTCTATAGAAAATCATAAATTTTTATTTGCAACCCCCAAATCTCAACAAGATCCAACTGATGAAGTGGAATGGAGAGAGGACAAATACATGGATGTAATTTTATACCAAATTCTATCTCATGTCATGAGGTAATCTCACAACTACATTATAAAAAAAATCAAAAAAGTTCTTCCACAACGCTTGGAAACACTTCTATTTAGGTATTTATTATAAACTGTATCAAATAGGGAAGCTATGATGTGATAGGATCCGCATGTCAGACTAAGGTAAATCACATGGTTTCTATCATTATTTGTGAAAATAACTCAATTTTGATATAAATTTACATATTATTTCATAGAATACAACTAGCTATTACCAATAATGACATTTTATGGTTGTATATATAACAAAATCAATTCCCATGTTGACCAAGATTTCCCCACCACCAATTTATACACACGAAAAAATTCCATCAACCAAGAATGACCTCCCATGGGAGTACATAAAACAAATGGTTTATGAAGTATTTCCCCCATTATTCCCAATCCTCAAACAAAAGTATAAGTAGTAAAGGAATGAGAATCATCAATATCTATAAGTATAAATGGTAGAGTGAAAGAGAGGTGGATAGAGCCTCGAATGACCCTTAAACCCTCTAGGGCTAATAAATTTATCGCAGGAAACTGACCATGTCTAAATCCTCCACTTTATCACCCCTGGTGTCTGCCACCATCTCATCCCAGCTCTACTCAAGTTCATTAAGGGTGAATAATATCCACTTATTAACATCCTCTTATACCATCCTACATTTATGGTCCAAATTCGTATCAGCCTTATTGTTTTGGGTGTGGTTGAAGAGGTAATTTTCACTATGGTGGTATCTGAAACTAACATGGTTTATCCACTATCATACGTTTAGACCCTCAATAACCACTCTAATAATAAGGGAATAAAAATATTTGATGTCCAAAACAACCATATAGATAACATATAGAATCTAAATTTCCAACATAGGGTCAATAACTACTATCTCTGGAGAAATGGGATGGGGATATTCTCTAGCACTTATGCACACATCACAAACTTGAATATCCAAAAAATTGAGAGATCACACCACACTATATAAAAATTTTATTACTTATCTCTTGATTACTCATCCCGTGATATGGTCTTATCGATTACATTTTCCTTTATCATCACCTCTAAATGGGTCTTCAAAGTGAAGGGTCTAACCTATTGTTGTATCTCTATGTATAAATCTCTCTCAAAGTGATGTGACTTGAACTATTTATCATTTGATGGAAAATATATTGAGTAACACATTATATTCATAAACCTAGCCTTGAATTCAAATATAATGGAATTCTCTTACTTGAAAGTCAATAACTTCTACAGTCCCTCATCCTTGAGAGTTTATCATAAAAATTTCTCAATAAAAAATTATCATAACTAATTACATAAGTCTAAAAATGTAATATCTTCCAATATGGAACTCTCTCACATGGCTAGAAATAGTTGGTTACAAGACCTCAAGCGCACCTCCCCATACACCAGAAGCTACTGACTAGCAATGGGGGTGTAAAAATTATAGTGGGGAGACTATACCCCCTGGTATGTAGTGTCATAACAATAGAAAAAATTCCTAATAAAATGGAAATATAATCAAAGTATACACACATCAGAAGACAATAATAAAATATAATTGAATAATCTAATAAATAATAAAGGAATGATGTAATGACATGCTGACATGTAACTAAATGTCATGCTAGAACAATACAAGAAAATACTAGTAGACTCAAATAAAAGACTCAAATTCCTGGATCCAAAACCCCATGTCGGTCCCATATTCAAACTACATCCCAACAGCAAACAAGAAATCAACTTCATGGTCTTTTTCCCTTATAAAAACTTGTATCTACATAATTTGCTCGGATACAAAATGGTGGCCCAAATAGGGTGTGACTATAACTCAGTAGGTCAACAAAACCATGTCTAAAAAAACCATTCTGATAAGAATTATATGCAATAAAATGATAAATAGGTGTATTAATTAATTCAATAATTAATAAAATATAACAATAGCCTACTTTGAATCCGTACCAAAATATCTTTTAGTATGTATTACGACCATGCCAACCACCACCATATAACCAAGGTAAATAACCTTCTTCGGCACCATGTTGTAATATCTCTGAGCATTTATTGTGACCATGCCAACTACCACCATATAACCAACATAAAAAACCTACTTCAGTGCCATGCCAGAATATCTTTGAGCATGTCTTACAACCATTCCAACCACCACCATATAACCAAGGTAAACAACCTATTTTGGTGCCATGATGGAATATCTCTAAGCATATCTTATGAAAATTCCAACCACCACCATATAACCATAGTAAATTCACCAAAAAAACTATCTCAAATCCCTTTAAGCATTACAACATTTCCGGGTCAAATCCCTATAAGAATTACATCATTTTGGGTCAATGACCTGTAAGAATTACAAAATTTATGGGTCAAATCCCTATAATAATTAAATCATGGGACTAGGCATGTCCCTTTCTCTATAAGTATTATAGAATGGGACTAGTCTGATCTCGCTCAATATCAGCATTACATCATATAAGTGTGCAAGTTCCAAGGCTGATCCCAATATATAAGCATTACAATATAGACAAAAATTCCTATCATATATCATGGATATCACAATATCACATCAGAATTATCAATGGTTAATTATGAGAATTATCATTCTTCTTTCATATTCCACTTGGAATTCAATTCAAGATTGATTAAAAATTATAACAGTAATAAAAATTCACAATTTAGGGATTCTATAATAATAAATCACCCTAGGTCACATGTCATGCTAAACATACTTTAAGCCATTATCCAGTTACAAACTCATTTTAAACCAAAGGAATTAAAGGAATAATGTCATTAAATTATTTAATTTATTTAAACGCACGCAATGATGGAGGAATAAAAATATTTCATAAACTTGGAATTTATCAAACCATAGGGTTAAGATTTAGACCCCCTTCCATCAATCGATGATCCAACAATGCTTCCAATGGAAAAATCCCCTGAGGAAGAATGTGTAAATGATTACAAAGAAGTTCCTAGATCAAAACTGATCAAGATCAAAACCAAAAATGAAATTGGAAAAAGGATTTCACTGCAACTATTGGAGAACTAAGAGGAATAAGCAAAGAACCTAACTAAAAGAAATTAACAAGGATTGAAAATGTGAACAGAATGTCTAAAAGGGAGGTTGGTACTCCAAAATCACTTGGATAATTCCCTAGGTTCGAGAGGAGAAGAGTTTCAGCTGAAACGTATCATAATTCAGTCACAAACCGTGTTTAAATCAGAAAGTTGTTCATTTACATGGCGTGTGATGTGGTTACACATTGTGTAAATGTTTTTAATATAATTCAAAAAAATACCCATCACATCATATATATATTTTTAAAACCCTTGAATAATTACACGACATGTAATCCCTTTACATGATGTGTAAAGGTTTTGTAGTTGATTTTTCAGCCCATTTTCATTTGAAACAACTTGAACCCTCTTTACTGCTTCTCAAATTACAAAGAACCCTTATTAACACTTAGTACCATTTATACCCAGACTCCATTAGCTCAAACAATCATACATCCTTGAACTTTAGGTCATTTTCTCCAAAAAATTATCTCTATCTCTGAACAAGACTGGGCCACTAAGGCTAAAATGAAAAACTCTGAGAGAAACATACCTAGAAAAAGATGGGATCTTACAATCTCTCCACCTTATAATAGCTCATCCCTAATTTTCTCTAAGAATCACTATGAGGTCTCATTAAACAATTTTGACCACTATGTTCACATATCTGACTCACTCTCCTAGGTATCCTCCTTAACTCACCCATGTTACCACTACACTCAAACCAATGGTGTAGTCTGACCCCAAAGATATTTCTCACTATAATCCACAACCCGTATCGGATTCTTTTCAAAGTACGTAACAGCCCAAATATCGAATTCTATTAAGTCTATCTCATGGTAAGGGTCTAGATGATATCTTCATATTTGTAACATGTGGAACACATCATGCATGGAATTGTAGCACTATGGAAGGGTTAAATGGTATTCCACTGGATAGACCCTTGATACTATTTAAAAAGGCTTGAAAAACCTGGGTTCTAGCTTTCTATGTTTCCTCATATGGTGGTTCCCCAATATAGGTGACACCCAAAGGAAAACATGATGACTAACCTCAAATTTCAGAGGTTATCTCTAATGGTCAGCATATGATTTCTTCCTTCTATGCATGGTCACTAGCCATTGTCTGATCAACTGAACCTATTTAGATATATCCTATATGAGACTAGGCCCAACAAGTGTTGACTCACCTGCCTCCAGAAAAAAAAAGGCAAACGAAACATCCTGCCATACAAGCCCTTAAAATGTGTTATTTGGATCGATGCCTAGAATCAATTATTATATGTAAAATCCATGAGTGTCATATGTTTCTCCCAACAACCAATAAAATCCAAACTATGGTCTTATAACATATCCTCCAGAACCTTAATAGTCTACTTAGATTAACCATTAGTCTATGAATGATAGGATGTGCTTAAAAGAACTCACAATCCCATGGATTTCTCAAGACACTACCAAAAACATGATGTGAAAGGAGGATCTCAATCTGAAATGACACTCATTAGAACACCATGAAACTAAACCACCTAGTGAATATAAAGGTTTCCCAGATCTTCAACTGTGAAGGTTTCCCTAATAGGTAAGAAATGGGCTACCTTAGTCAGTCGATCCACAATAACTCATAAAACGTCATTCTTATAGGTTTTCCTGGGTAATCTTGTCACAAAATCCATTATGACATCATCTCATTTCCACTCTGGTATGGGTAAAGGCTGCAAAATCCCAGCTGGCCTCTGATTCTCAACTTTAACCTACTAAAAATTGAAGCATCTATCCACAAATCTTTCCACCTCCTTATTAATTCTTGACCACTAGTATTTATCTATGAAAATCATGATACATCTTTGTTAAACTAGGATGCACCACCCATCTATAAGAATTAATCTCCTTTATTAACTCCTCGTATAATCACATAGGAACCCATACTCATCCATGGAAAATAATAGAATTTATATTATTGAGATACCATCCCAATTGTGCCTCCCCACCATATAATTTGTATCCCATAACTAATCTCTACATATCATAAAAATTCTTGGTCTTAATCTAGTCTAAAATCATGAATATAACTGATGTTGAATTCATATCTCCCAACCCTTGAGATTCCTAAACATCTAGATGCTTTTCTGCAAAGAGGGAAATTATTTTCCAGTCATCAAAAGACTCATGTACTTCCTCTATTTGTGCCTTCTATCTCAAATCATTGGCAATGATGTTTCCCTTACGTGGTGTATAATCCAATTCAAAGTTGAAATATTTCTGATACTCAACCCACCTCCTCTGCTGAAGGTTAAGGTCTCACTGAGAAAAGTTGTACCTGAGGCTCTTGTGATACATGTATACCATAAACCTCTCACCCATGATATAGTGTCTTCAACACCTTAAGGATTGTACCACTACTGCTAACTCCATATCATGAGTAGGGTAATTCCTCTCATGTGATCTCAGCTTCCTAGAGCCATAAGCAACCACACGATCCTCCTGCATTAGAATTACTTTGATTCCAACTTCAAATGCATCATAGTACATGGTATATGATTTAACTAGGACATGTAAAGTGATGATGGGTGTTGAGGTCATCCTACCTTTCATCTTCTGAATATATCTATCACAAGCATCATAACAAACAAACTTCACCCCTTGCATGGTCATCCTAGACATTGGTGCTACCAAATGGGATAGATCTTGGATAAAACACTAGTATAACTTGGTAATCCCATAAAGATATGAATTTTGAATTCATTCATGGGTTGTTCCCAAGATATCATGGCTATGAATTTTTCTCAATCCTCCAACACTCCTTCCTCTAGGATGACATAGCCCAAGAAGTGAACTTCGTTTATCCATAAACTACATTTAGTTAGCTTGGAGTAGAGATGGTTCTATCTCAATGTACTCAGGATGATGTTAATGTGTTTGAAATGATCATATGCTAACTGGGATTACACTAATATTTCTTCAATGAAAACAACCATAAAATGGTCCAAAAAAAATGAGAGATCCTATTTATTAAGTCCATGAATACTATAGGAACATTAGTTAACCCAAATAGCATCACTAAGAATTCATAAAATCTATACCAGCTCCTAAAAGTAGTCTAAGGTATGTTAGATAGTCTTATCCTTAACTAATGATATCCTGATCTTAATTCAATCTTGTAGAAGATCTTATCAACTCTCAACTGATCGAGAATATCATGAATTCATGGAAGATGGTGTCGGTTCTTGACTGTTATCTGGTTTAACCTCAGATAATCCACACATAAGCACAAAGATCCATCAACTTTTTGAAAAGAGAACTAGAGAACCCCAAGGAGATGTACTCATCCATATGAAGCCTTTTGATTCCATATCTTCCAACTAAAGCTTCAACTCCTGAAGCTCTACTAGTGTTATTCGGTAAGGTGGGATAGAAATTGGTTCTACTCCTAGCACCAACTCGATCATGAACTCAATCTCTTTCTTGGGTGTTATGCCATATAAATACTCTATGAAAACATCCTAAAAATGGTATACCATTGGATGAAAAGAATCCTACTGCATTCCACCATTATTTAGAGAAAGGATGGTGATTTGATCCATGAGACAATCAAATATGCACTGGATTGGTCCTGCATGGCCATCCTGAAGATCCCACTCACCCTATTGAGAATAGGTGCTTCCTTCTAGAGATAAGAAGGTAACTCTTATCCTATAATAATTGATATGATCATGGTATATAACTAAACAATCCATACTAAGAACCAAGTCTAAGTATGTTATTTCCATTATGAACGGTTCCTAAAAGAAACGATAACCACCAATCTCTATAGAACACACCTTAAAACATTTGAAATTCTATGATTTCACTCCTAATAGTGTGTTAATGGTTAAAGAACCATCTAATATCTCCACATCCAAGCCCAAAAAATTTTCAAAAAGAGAATATATAAAATAATTTGATGCTTTTATATCAAACAAAACACAATCTAAGGTAGATGATATAAGAATCGTACCTCTGCCGATAGACAGTCATGCATCCACATTAGTCGGAGTAGTCTGCATAACATGAAATTGACTAATCCCTCTACCCTGGGCTCTAGTATGACTAGCCTGAGCTATTTCCCTATACTGGTATTTTTTCTCATACACTGGGCTACCAGGTCCCCTACCTCATCATGAACGGCCTATGGAACTCCATCTACCAGCCTGATAAGTGGTAACTGAGCCCCTCCATAATTCGGGTTCCTATCCTGATCATATGTCATTGGTCTATTGTGGAAATTTTTCATAAAACCTCTAAAGATGACCTGGTTTTCCACAGATGTGACACTCAGTCATAGGTTAAGGACACTGTGATTGCTTGCGACCAAACTTACCACACTGATAACACCGGAATGGAACACAATCTTGACGTGGTGGTCTACTACCCTGACTGCTCTTCCCACTACTAATTTGGAAGAAACTATCATAATGGAACTTCTTACCTATAAGAACCCAGTTTTTGGCTATAAAAGACTTTTGAAAATTATTGATGTTATTCTAGTGCAGCTCCCTCAGACGGCATGCGATTCCGAGCCACGGAGTGGCCGAAATTAAATTTTCAGTGCGTTCACACTGGAAATGCCAAATAAATGGGATAACTCCTAAACGGCACTTTGGATCCTAAATCTGAGTGTACGGATGGGTCTGTAATGTGGTTTTTACCCTAGGAACGACATAAAGTATGTCGGCGCGGGACGTTTGGACCCCTCGCTCGCTTTTGGAACGTTAAACGGATAATTAAGTTAATTAATTTATTCGTTTAATGGTGAAACTCAAGTATCTCTTAAACAGTGACTTGGATGGGAAAACCAAGGGCACCTTTGAGTTTGGAGCATGTCGTTTACCCTAGGAGGGGTGTGATCTTCGAGGGCGCGGGTTGTTTGTGAAAAATGGCCCCAGGGGCGTTTTCGTAATTTGGAAGCTTTGGGTGTTCAGCTTTATAACTTTCAAACGGAAGCTTGGAATCAAATTAAGAGACCACCATTTTTATCGGGAGGTGGTGTTTACCCTAGGGGAGGTTTAATTTTGACCTCTCCAAAGGTTTCAGAAGCGAGGAAAATTATAGGTTTAAATTAATTAAAATTCTTTTTTATTTATTTAAACCCTCCTTCTCCCCTCCCCTCCCTTGTTCTCCCCTAGCGAAACCCCCTCAAGGTAGCCCCTCAAGCTCCTCCTATTCCTCTGATCAAGGTGGTGCATTGTGGCGGCGGCGGATCGTGCAGGAAGCGTCGGGTGAATCCCATCGTGGTAGGCGGTGCTCGTTTGAGTTTTAAATCTCGAACCCCTCTTTGAGTTCGATTATTTGCATCAAATTGTGGCCATTTCTTTGAAAAAATCCCATGGTCTTGAAGTATACATTTTGTTCTTTCCATTTCATTTCTTGGTTTCTAAATCGGAGTTCGGAGGAGGCCACGGTTATTCAGCGAAATTTGCGGGTTTTGTTTTTGTTTTCCGACGGGCCTTCAGCGGAGGAGGCGGCCAGGGACTTCGGCCGGGTGCAACAAGGCGCGGCGGCGGGTCTTCAGCGCGAGCAGGCGAGGCCGGTGGAGGCGCCTGCGGGTGATCTGGGGCGTGCGGTCGGGGCTCGCAGACGGCGAGAGGAGGCCGGAAGAGGCGACGCGTGGCGTCCCTTCGGCAGCAGGCGGCAACCCCGGGGATCAAGACCCGTGCTCCGCGGGTCTTTGGTTGACGCGGCGTGAGCAAGGGGGGACCGGTCCATTTGAAAAACCGGAACCGAGGTAGGGTCCGGTGGATTTGGGGCGGGCCGCAGCTAGCGGTCCGCGGCTGGTTGGTTCGGACCACCGGTCCGGACCGGGCCGGCCGGTCTGGACCGACCCATTTGGGCCCCCCTTGCATTCGGGGGGTCGTATCTCCTAAACGGCGAGTCTGTTTGACGTGTCATCTGCGGCAGTGGAACCGTAGTGATGAGAGGAATATTTTGAGATGGTTTTGGGGAATTTTAATTCCCAAAATGAGGGGCTTGGGGGTGCGTCATGACCGTTAAGTGAATTAGCGTTTTCCGGGGGATCTTGTTTTGGACGGCGCGGACGCGTCCGACGCCCGTTTTAAGCGCTGTCAGTGGCGTTGGGACCCTGGCACCGAGGCGGAGCTTTCCAGGGTGGTTTCAGGCATTGAGGCCGAAGTTGAGTCACGGGCCCCACGGCTCGTCTTTCGAGCTGCGTGCAGCGTTTCACAACTTTTTCATCAAACGTCCGTTCGGGGCGTGCGAGCAGTAGTTTTTGGATGTTTTTCCGAGGGCATTGCAATGGGGCAATCCACCCGCTCTAACTCCGTATGATGGTGCGGGCCCCACGAGGGTCGTGTGGGTGTTGACGGTGATTTTCCATCTTTATCACCGGGCGACCGTTTTGGACAAGTGAGTAGTCCAACTTGTGTGCTTTTTTGAGAGGATCGCAACGGTGTGATCCGTTAGTTGGGTTTCGGGACCGGGATGCGGGTTCCATGTAGCACCGCTTGTGTGCGGTGCGCCGGAATGCATCTTTTTCTCTGGATATTTGTTCCACTCAAGTGAGTAGTGCTTTTGACGTGTTTTTCCCAGAGCATTACGATGGCATAGTTCGCCCGACCTTTTTTGGGGACGTGGTGTGGGTCCCACCCGACCTAGCTACGGTGAATAGTACCTTTTTCACCGGGTGTCCATTTTGGGCGATTGAGTATTCAATCCTGTGTGTTTTTTCAAGGGTATCACAGTGGTGTGATCCGTTTGTTCAGTTTCGGGATCCTGGGGTGGGCCCCACATGGGTTGGTTACGGTGAATAGTACCTCTTTCACCGGTTGACCGTTTCGGGCGAGTAAATAGTCTATCTCGCGTGTTTTTTCATGGGGATTACAACGGTACAATCTGTTTGGTTTTGTGGAGCCTCTTGCGTGATCTTATTAAATGTGGAAATGTGAAGGTGCCCCGGTGGCGGTTCTTCTACCATGTTTGTAGCAGACCCTTGGCGTGGGATCGCATGCACTCCCGTGTGAGTGATGTAAATGCTTGAATAGGTGTGGTTGGCTGGGCCTCAGCCGTTGAGGTGGCAGGTTGGAGTTGTTACATTACGCCTTCGCGTTAACGTTGGGTGCCGTGTGCACGATAGCCTTTGGGCTGGAACGTGGTATACTCTGGGAGTATACGAGAACGCTTGGAGGTACATGTGGTTGTTTGTACCTGAGAACGCTTGTGCGTTCAGTTGGGGTTGACTTAGGGCCACACGTCGTGTGGGCCCCATGTGCGTGTCGTGTTCTACTTTGCGTAATTTTGACCTCTCACTATGTAGAGGGTCCCTCGGTTCTCGATTGTTAACCAGTGGGGTTGAGCTTTTCTCCTGGCTCCGTGCTCGATGGTTTAGATTAGCAGGGTTGAGTAGTTTTCCCTGGTTTTGCTCCGGAGTCGTGTGGTTGCACGATACCCACTCCGTGTTCGGTTGGCCAGTGTTTTACCATATAGTAGAGACTAGGAAGTGGGTCACTCATCGACTTCTTTGGGTTTACCCTCCAGTAGAGACTGGGTAGTGGGTTGCCCACTAACTTCTAGGGTTTACCCTCCAGCAGAGACTGGGCAGTGGGTCAGCTGACGACACTTGAGGGTCTACCCTCCAGTAGGGCTGGGCAGTGGGTCGCTCATCATCTGGATTCAGGTCTACCCTCCAGCAAGGCTGGGCAGTGGGTTGCCTGTCGACTTGTTCTGGGTTTACCCTCCAGCAGGGTTGGGCAGTGGGTCACCCGTTAACTTCTTCCAGGTTTGCCCTCCAGTAGGGCTGGGCAGTGGGTCACCCGATATCTTATTATGAATTACCCTCCAGCAGGGCTGGGCAGTGGGACACCCGTTGACATTCGACTCGGTCCTTTCTACTAGGCTAGTCTGTGGCTTTCCTCCGTGATTACCGGAGCGGGACCCTTGGTTGTACAAGTCAGTGATGAAACGACCTTGACTTTGAGGAGACCTCTTGACTACGGGGCGGTGACGAGGTGTGGCTTGACTTAACCCGGAACTCTCAAGTATGAGGGGCGCTTTCCCCCACCGAGATGCATCCTTGTGACGTGACCTAAAACCGTGCAGGTGACTCAGTGCCGCCCAAAGCGGATAGTGTCAAGGTGCGGTGGTTTGAGCCCCTTGACTTCTAGTTCAGGGCAGATGTGCGGGATACTGGGCATCGATGGTGTTTACTTCTGGGACTGTTGGTGACTCACTTTTCTTGGGCTGATCTATGGGATGGAGACCCCCTTATGATCTTATTTGGGCTTCTTGATTGAGCATATGGTTATTTATATACCTTGTTCTGGTACCCACTTCTTGGGTTTGGTTACTCTCCTTCCAGGAGAGGCAAAGACGTGAGTGGTATGTCACGTGCTTTCCGTGTCAAGCTTCTCATGGTTAGATGAGTCTACTCTCCTGATATAGGTAGCGAAGACTCGACGGTAAGTTCATCTTCTCACTGTTTCCATCTCCTTGTGTCTGGACGAGTCTACCTTCTTTCCTCTTGTTGGGTTGAGCTGGACTCTCTACGGTTACTCTTACTGCACTCTCAGTTGTACTCCTCTACTTTCCCTATTCGATCTACTTCTCACCCTTCAGTACCTCCTTTATTGCTCCCTCAATCCTTTAGGGTATCCTAATGAGTATTTTTATACTCACCCCTACTTGGGATTTGCCCGCACTTGGTGTGTCCTTGTAGATGACGGACAGGTTGGTCGTGAAGTCAGAGGAGCTTAGGAGCCGGGAGCTTGGACCACGTGTGGTGGTCAGAGTCGGGTTCCAGGTGGTGGACCCTTCCAACTGTTTTCCTTTTTGTTTACCTGTTGTTGGGTTGTGGCACTTTTCTGGTTGGGCGCGTGTTTTTCCCCTTTTCTTTTTTAGTTACCCTCATCTTGTACTCTGTATTGTTAGAGGTTGATGCACTTCTGGTTTATTTATAGAAATTTCCCTTTTACTTTACTTGTATTTTCTCTTTTACTCTACACTTTTGCATTGAGTGTGTTGCGTGTGTGTGTACAGGTACTTAGGCAAAGGCCTCCCTGAGTTATTGTGCCTTCGGCGCTGGTCGCCAGCCCCTGGCCTATGGAGACAGGCATGGGGTAGTTGCGGCTCGAGCCTGGGTAGGTTTGGGTCATGACAAAGTGGTATCAGAGGTGGTTCGTTCCTTGGGACATTGTGCAGACGTCCCTAAAAGAGGAATTGGTTGGGATTTAGGGAAACAGTGTTAACGTGTCTCAAGAGCGGCTCTCGGGCCAGGGAGTCCAATGATGGTGCGGCGGCCGATGTATCCATTCACCAGGACCTTGACAACCCACTTGTCGACTCGGCATGCTGAGACACTTGTTGGAGGGAAAATTGGTTTGTGCATCACATAGGATTGAGTCTTTGATTGTCCTTCTTGAGTTAGCTCCCCATTGTTGTTATTGGTATATACATATATGCTCATCTGGCCGCAGCACTCCTTGGTAAAATTCAGGATGTTTCTGTGAAGACAGACAGCCAGGATACCAGCTTTGGTTCATGACGATGACCCTCTGAGCTACGAGGCCATAGTCCAGGACCCATCATGCGATCCCCTTTCTCCAGGTGAGCCTCTAGTAGCACCCCCACCTGTTGAGCAGCAGACAGCTTCAGCAGAGCAGAAGGGGCTTGAGCGCAGGTTGAGCGCTCTCCGTGAGTTCCAGCGGCAGAGACTATTGAGGTTCAGTGGTGAGCTAGACCCTTAGGCAGCAGAGGTTTGTCTAGAGGTAGTGGTTCACCTTTTTAGGCTTGTGCAGATGCCAGCAGATCTTATGGTGGCTTTGGCCACCAACCTTTTTCGTGGAGCAGCTTGGCGTTGGTGGAGTCCGGTGACTCAGTTTCTTGACGAGTCATCGATTTCGTGGGGCGACTTTCAATTGTTGTTCGTGAGGAGTTTTTTCCCTCCTGCTTGTGCTCCGTTCGGATTCAGGAGTTCCTACAGTTTCAACAGGGAGGGATGACGGTGGCCGAGTATGCGGCTAGTTTTTCAGACCGTGCATGCTTTTACCCAAACTTGGTCCATGACGACAACATCTGAGCGCGGAAGGTTGAGCAGGGTCTCCGCTGAGAGATTCCTGTTGTCATAGTACCCTTGGGAATTTCCACATATGTCGGGGTGCTAGAGCAGGCGCTGGTGACAGAGATATTCCTGTTAAGTTCTAGATTTGGTGGTGGCAACAGGCACGTTGGAGTTGAGACGTCAGCCGCAGCTAGCGGGCGTCGGCAAGCAGAACCTCGACGCAGGTGGCTTTCTAACAACCGGACTCAGGGGCATGGTCGTACACCACAGTGGTGCCAGAGGGAACCAGTGCAGCCCAGAGAGAGTCGGTGCTATGCTTGCGATGGATGAGGTCACCTGGCACGGGACTGCCCGACCAGGCATGCAGAGAGCTTCAGGCAAGCAGCAGGTGCACCACCACGACGGAGGCAGTGCCATGATCGGAGTAGAGCCTAGATAGGTGGTGCTAGCAGAGGAGCGGGAGGAGCTTGAAGTGGAGGACGACCTTACGAGGTCTTCCCATCACCACTAGGCGGTTCACGTCAGGCTCCAGGAGCTGACAGTTGGGACCGCGGACATCCGCAAGCTTTGGATGTCTACGATCCTGCAGAGCATGAGGTGATAAGAGGTACGCTCTATAGCTCTTCTACTTCTTGAAGTAGAATTGATAGACTCTGTGTGTGGAATGCTTTCCTCCCTTCTCCTTTCTTGAGGTGTTACCAGGGTGGCGCGGGGCATCGGTGTAACCCTATGTTGGTATGATAAAAGGCGTGGGACCTTTTCCTTTAGTCGATGGTGTCGACTCTATCGCTTTCCAAGTGTGTAAGAGAGTCTTGGTTGCGAGACATCGACTGTGAAATCTTGCGTGACCAGATATCCTTGGGTGTTTCACCATATGGATATTCTGAAGGAGGGAATCACCGGGCCTTGTTCCAGGTGCAGGCGGTGATTCCAGTCGTGGCGTGTGACGTAGCGGTTAGGTCGGGGAGGTGAGCTACCTCCGAGATCCTTCAGGCCGTTTGAGACCGTACAAAGGGATGGCGAGGTTCCCTACCGCCTTGCCTTAACCCCAAGGTCGGGTGTGGGTGCACAACGTATCCCACGTGGCTTACCTGAGGAGATGTTTGCTTACTCCTATGCACGTCATCGGAAAGGGCCGACCTTGCATAAACAGATCAAATCCTTTGGTCTGTGTGTGGTGGCGCAGAGCTGTGCAAGAGTTCTTCTGGGTACGGGAGAGCCAGGTGCAGGCTTAGTACCCTGAGTTGTTCCCTGGTTTTGCTTTTTGAGGACGAAAATATTGAAGGAGGGAATGATGTAAGAACCTGGTTTTTGGCTATAAATTACTTTGGAATATTCTTGATGTTATTCCAGTGCAGCGCCCTCAGACGGCGTGCGATTCCGAGCCCCGGAGTGGCCGGAATAAAATTTTCAGTGCGTTCACACTGGAAACGCCAAATAAATGGGATAACTCCTAAACGGTGCTTCAGATTCTAAATCTGAGTGTACGGATGGGTCTGGAATGGGGTTTTACCTTAGGAAATACATAAAGTATGTCAGCGCGGGACGTTTGGACCCCTCGATCACTTTCGAAACGTTAAACGGATAATTAAGTTAATTAATTTAATAGTTTAATGGTGAAACTCAAGTATCTCTTAAATGGAGGCTCAAATGGGAAAATGGAGGGCACCGTTGAGTTCAGACCATGCTTTTTACCCTAGGAGGGGTGTGATCTTCGCGGGCGCGGGTCATTTGTGAAAAATGGCCCCAGGGGCATTTTCATAATTTGGCAGCTCTGGGCGTTCAGCTTTATAACTTTCAAACGGAAGCTTGGAATCAAATTCCGAGACAATTTTTGTGCTCTGGTGGTGGTGTTTACACTAGGGGAGGTTTAATTTTGAGCTCACCAAAGGTTTCGGATGCGAGGAAAATTATGGGTTTAAATTAATTAAAATTCTTTTTTTATTTAAACCCTCCTTCCCCCCTCCCCTCCCTTGTTCTCCCCTGGAGAAACCCCCTCAAGGCAGCCCCTCAAGCTCCTCCTCTTCCTCCGATCAAGGTGGTGCATTGCGGCTGTGGCGGATCGCGCAGGAAGCGTCGGGCGAAGCCCATCGAGGTAGGCGGTGTTCGTTTGAGTTTTAAATCCTGAACCCCTCTTTGAGTTCGATTATTTGCATCAAATTGTGGCCATTTATTCGAAAAAATTCCATGGTCTTGAAGTATACATTTTGTTCTTTCCATCTCATTTCTCGGTTTGTAAATCTGAGTTCAGAGGAGGTCGCGGTTGTTCGGCGAAATTTGCGTGTTTTGGTTTTGTTTTCCGGCGGGCCTTCAGCGGAGGAGGCGGTCAGGGACTTCGGTCGGGCACAGCAGGGCGCGGCGGCGGGTCATCAGCGCGAGTGGGCGAGGCCGGCGGAGGCACCTGTGGGCGAGCTGGGGTGTGCGGTTGGGGCTCGCGGACGGCGAGAGGAGGCCGGCAAAGGCGGCGTGCGGCGTCCCTTCGGCAGCAGGCGGCGACCCCGGGGAGCAAGACCCGCGCTCTGCGGGTCTTTGGTTGACGCGGCGCGAGCAAGGGGGACCGGCCAGGGTGGCTGGTCCATTTTAAAAATCGGACCTGAGGTAGGGTCCAGTGGATTTGGGGCGGGCCACGACTGGTTGGTTCGGACCGCCGGTCCGGACCGGGCCGGTCGGTCCGGACCGGCCCATTTGGGCCCCCCTTGCATTCGGGGGGGCGTATCTCCTAAACGGCGTGTCTGTTTGACACGCCGTTTGCGGCAGTGGAACTGTAGTGATGAGAGAAATATTTTGAGATGGTTTCGGGGAATTTTAATTCCCAAAACGAGGGGCTCAGGGGTGCGGTATGACCGTTAAGTGAATTGGCGTTTTCCGGGGGATCTTGTTTTGGATGGCGCGGACGCGTCCGACGTCCGTTTTAAGCGCTGTCAGTGGCGTTGGGACCCTGGCACCGAGGCGGAGCTTTCCAATGTGGTTTCAGACGTTGAGGCCGAAGTTGAGGCGCGGGACCCACGGCCCGTCTTTCGATCTGCGTGCAGCGTTTCACGACTTTTTCATCGGACGTCCGTTCGGGGCGTGCGAGCAGTCGTTTTTGGGTGTTTTCCAAGGGCATTGCAATGGGGAAATCCACCCACTCTAACTCCGCACGATGGTGCGGGCCCCACGAGGGTCGTATGGGCGTTGACGGTGATTTTCCATCTCTATCACCAGGCTACCGTTTTGGACAAGTGAATATTCCAACTTGTGTGCTTTTTTGAGAGGATCGTAACGGTGCGATCCTTTAGTTGGGTTTCGGGACTGGGATGCGGGTCCCACATAGCACCGCTCGTGTGCGGTGCGCCGGAATGCATCTTTTTCTCTAGATATTCGTTCCACTCAAGTGAGTAGTGCTTTTGACGTGTTTTTCCGAGAGCATTGTGATGGCGTAGTTCGCCCGACGTTTTTCGGGGACATGGTGTGGGTCCCACCCGACCTAGCTAGGGTGAATAGTACCTTTTTCACCAGGTGTCCATTTTGGGCAATTGAGTATTCAATCCCGTGTGTTTTTCCGAGGGGATCGTAGTGGTGTGATCTGTTTGTTCAGTTTCGGGATCTTGGGGTGGTCCCCACACAGGTTGGTTACGGTGAATAGTACTTCTTTCACCGGTTGACCGTTTCGGGTGAGTAAATAGTCTATCTCGCATGTTTTTTCATGGGGATTACAACGGTATGATCCGTTTGGTTGTGTGGAGCCTCTTGCGCGATCTTATTAAATGTGGAAATGTGAAGGTGCCCTGATGGCGGTTCTTCTACCATGTTTATAGCGGACCCTTGGCTTCGTGCTCGATGGTTTAGATTAGCAGGGTTGAGTGGTTTCCCCTGGTTTTGCTCCAGAGTCGGGTCGTTTCATGATACCCACTCCGTGTTCGGTTAGCCAGTGTTGTACCATCCAGTAGATACTGGGCAGTGGGTCGCTCATCGACTTCTTCGGGTTTACCCTCCAGTAGAGACTGGGCAGTGGGTTGCCCACTGACTTCTAGGGTTTACCCTCTAGCAGAGACTTGGCAGTGGGTCACCCGACGACTCTTGAGGGTCTTCCCTCCAGCAGGGCTAGGCAGTGGGTCGCCTGTCGACTTCTTCCGGGTTTACCCTCCAGCAGGGCTGGGCAGTGGGTCACCCGTCCACTTCTTCCAGGTTTACCCTCCAGCAGGGTTGGGTAGTGGGTCATCTATTGGCTTATTGCAGGTCTACCCTCCAGCAGGGATGGGTAGTGGGTCACCTGATGATGTATTAGGGTTTACCCTCCAGTAGGGCTGGGCAGTGGGTCACCCGATATCTTATTATGAATTACCCACCAGCAGGGATGGGCAGTGGGACACCCGTTGACATTCGACTGAGTCCTTTCTACTAGGATAGTCTGTGGCTTTCCTCCGTGATTACCGGAGTGGGACCCTTGGTTGTACGGGTCAGTGATGGAACGACCTTGACATTGAGGAGACCTCTCGACTACAGGGTAGTGACGAGGTGTGGTTTGACTTAACCCGGAACTCTCAAGTATGAGGGGCGTTTTCCCCCCACCGAGACGCGTCCTTGTGACGTGACCTAAAACTGTGCGGGCGAGTCAGTGCCGCCCAAAGCGGATAGTGTCGAGGTGCGGTGGTTTTATCCCCTTGACTTGTAGTTCGGGGCAGATGTGCGGGATACTGGGCATCGATGGTGTTTACTTCTGGGACTGTTGGTGACTCACTTTTCTTGGGCTGAGCTACGGGATGGAGATCCCCTTATGATCTTGTTCAGGCTTCTTGATTGAGCATATGGTTATGTATATACCTTGTTCCGGTAACCACTTCTTGGGTTTGGTTACTCTCCTTCCAGGAGAGGCAAAGACGCGCGGGGTATGCCACGTGCTTTATGTGTCTAGCTTCTCGTGGTTGGACGAGTCTACACTCCTGCTATAGGTAGCGAAGACTCGACGGGAAGTTCATATTCTCACTATTTCCATCTCCTTGTGTCTATACGATTCTACCTTCTTTCCTCTTATTGGGTTGAGATGGACTCTCTACAGTTACTCTTATTGCACTCTCGGTTGTACTCCTCTACTTTCCCTGTTCGATCTACTGCTCACCCTTCGGTACCTCCTTTGTTGCTCCCTCGAGCCTTAGGGGTATCCTACTGAGTATTTTTATACTCACCCCTACTTGGGCTTTTCCCGCACTTAGTGTTCCCTTGTATATGAAGGACAGGTTGGTCATGACGTCATAGGATCTTAGGATCCGAGAGCTTGGACCGCGTGCGGTGGTCGGAGTCGGGTTCTAGGTGGGGGACCCTTCCAGCTGTTTTCCTTTTTTTTTACCTATTGTCGGGTTGTGGCACTTTTCTGGTTAGGCGCGTGTTTTGCCCCTTTTCTTTTTCAGTTACCTTCAACTTGTACTTTTTACTATTAGAGGTTTATGCACTTGTGGTTTATTTATAGTAGTTTACCTTTTACTTTACTTGTCTTTTCTCTTTTACTCTGCACTTTTGCATTGAGTGTGCTTCGTGTGTGTGTACAGGTACTTAGTCCAAGGCCTCCCCGAGTTATTGTGCCTTCAGCACTGGTCTCCAGCCCCTGGCCTATGGAGGCGGGCTTGGGGTAGTTGCGGCTCGAGCCTAGGTAGGGTCGGTTCGTGACATTACCACTCAAAGAAGAACTTACAGATCGCCCTGCTAAAACAATCTAGCCACTGATTGAGGCCTCTTTCAGATTTTCTTCCATGATGAGTGCTTGATTCATCATATCTTCAAATATGCTTAAAAAAATACCTATGAACTAATCTCATAACAAAGATCATCCTGGAAATGTCTCTCCCTAGAGATCTCATCAACTTCCAAAGATGGTGCAAAGCACTATAGGTAGGTAAAACATCTAGTATAGTCCAACACTGACAAACCCTCCTATATTAGATGCATTAACTCACAAGATTTTTCATCCATCAAGGTTTCAGGATTGAAATGGATCAAGAACTTTGTCTCAAAGTCCTTACAAGATATCTCATCTTGCTTCCCATCTTCTTCCATAATATCCCACCAAGTTTTGGTAGGTCCACGAAGCATATACACAGCAAGCTTCACCCTTATATCTACGGATGTATCAAGATGCTTGAAGATTTTCTAGACTAACTAAATCCAGAACATGGCTGCCTAGGGTCCCCCTTCCCCAATAAACACAGGTGAATTCTAAATTTGAAACTCTCTTTTCATCTCATACATCAAAGTAATGGTACAAACAATCTCTCTTTCCATGGATTGCATGACCCTCAAGAAGTTGTTGTGAATCTAAACATCCATCTTCTTCCCATGAACTATAGGATATTCCAATTCTGCTACATCAAGAACATGCTGATTTCCACTCTCCTAATTCTCAAGTATAAGAGGATAATTATTCATTTTCCCTATAAGAAAAATACACACCTTAGATAACAATATTGCAACAAATTCAACCCAACAGGTGACTACAACAGAGAACCACTAACTATTTGTCTCTCTAGAAATGGATTGCAAGTATTTTAGAATGACATGAAAATTCATTTCAATTTTCTAGTGAAACATATATCTCATGATAAAATTCAAAAGGTATGTATATATCACATTCAAAAATAGATATGCCCCTATCATGAAGAATGTATGTTAATATATCCCTATATGCCTATTATGATGCATGTGTTCTCATCTCTCAACATACTAGGCCATGAGTATAATATCAAGAAAAAATAACATCATAAAATAATATCCTCAAAAAACATGTGAATCACCCAAGTTAAAATAACATAAATTGTAACAAGCACACAACATAAACAGCAATCTCATCCCTGGGTACTCGGATTTTCCCCCGTACATAGGTTAGCTACTTCCATGCACAAGATCATTATCAACTCCAGATACATCCCAGTCTCCTTTCTACCTTTCCCCAAATATTAAATCATAATAAAAGAAAAACTACTCCTTTTATACCACTTTGTAATGTCCCCCAATCTGGAACTCTCTCATGTGGATGGAATGGGTTGGTTACGAGACCTCAATCATGAATCCCCATACACCAAAGGTTGTCGACTAGTAATGGGGTGTGAGAAGTATAGTGGGGAGACTATACCCCCTGGTGTGAAGTGTTAGAGAAATAGAAACAATTCATAATAAAAAGGAAATATAATCAAATTATACACACCATAGAAGAAAACAATAAAATCTAACTAAAAAATCTAATAAATAAAAAAGTAGTAATGTAATGATGTGTTAGAATGTAACTAAATTTCATGCTTGAACAATATAAGAAAATACTAGAATACTCAAATAAAATACACAAAGTCCTCGGTCCCAAACCCCACATTGGTCCCATCTCTAAACTCCATCCCAACAGCAAACAAGAAATCAACTGCAAGGTCCTTTCCCCTTATTCAAACCTATATCCACATAATCTTTTCAAGTACCAATCGGCAACCCAAATAAGGTGTGATTAAAACTCAGTAGTTCAACACCACTATGTCTAAAAAACTATTCTGATAAGAAGTGTATATAATAAAGTGATAAATAGGTGTATTAATTAATTCAACAATTAATAAATGACAATTACAACCAGTTTTGGCTCCATGATGGAATATCTATGAGCATGTCTTACAACCATGAAACCACCACCATATAACCAAGGTAAACAACCTACTTTAGTTCCATGCTGGAATATCTCTAAGTATGTATTATCTTTGAGCATGTCTTACGACCATGCTAACCACCACCATATAACCATTTTAAATTCACCAAAAACAAACTGGGACAAATCCCTATATGTATTATATAATTTCTAGGTCAAATCCCTATAATCATTATAGCATTTTTAGGTCAAATCCATATAAGAATTACAAAATTTCCGAGTCAAAATCCTAAAAGCATTACATCATTTCCAAGTCAAATGCCTATAAGCATTGCAGCATGGGACTGATAATCGACCACTATATATAATCATTATAGTATGGGACTGGGCTGAGCCCGCTCAATATCAGTATTACAGCATATAAGTGTGCAAGTTCCAGGGAAGAGCCTGATGTATAAGCATTACAACATGGAACACAATTCCTATCATATAGCATGAATATCACAATATCACATCACAATTCTCAATGGTTAATTATGTGAATTACCATTATTATTTCATATTCCACTTTAAATTAAATTCAAAATTGATTAGAAATTATATCAATAAGAAAAAGTCAAATTTTAGTGATTTATAAAAACAAATCACCCTAGGTCACATGTCATGATAAACATACTTTAAGCCATTATCCAATTAAAAATATATTTGAAACCAAAGGAATTCAAGGAATAATCTCTTTCAGTTGTTTAATTGATTCAAATGCACCCAATGATGGCACAATCACAATACTACATAAACTTGGAATTTATCAAACCATAGGGTTATGATTTAGACCCCCTAACTTTAACCGATGATCTAATAATTCTTCCAAAGGAAAACTCTAATGAGGAAGAAGGTGCGGTTAATTGAAAATAGTTTCCTAGGTCAAAAATGATCAATATCAAAACCAATAATGTAATTATCCAAATTATTTCACCACAATAGTCAGATAACCAAGGGGAAGAAAGAAGGAACCTAACCAAATGAACTTTTCAGGGATTTAAGATGTGAATGGAACATCTGTAAGGGAGTTTTTCACTCCAAAATCTCTTGGATAATTCCTTAAGTTCGAGAGGAGAGGAGATATAGCCGAAACATATCATAATTCAACCGCACACCATGTTTAAAATAGAAGGTAAGGCATTTACATGGCGTGTAATGTGGTTACACGTCGTGTAAATGTTTTTAATGGAATTCACCAAAAACCCATCACCTTAGATTTATTTTATTACAACTATCAAATAATTACACAAAGTGTAATCCCTTTAAACAATGTGTAAATGTTATGTAGTTGATTTTTCATCCCATTTTATTTTTAAAAAATCCAAACCACCTTTAAATATTCTCAACTTACCAATAACCCTTATTAACACTTATTCCCATTTATACTCGAACTCCATTAGCTCAAACAAGCATACATCCCTGAACTTTAGGTCATTTTTTCCAATGAAGGCTCTTCATCTCCGAACAAGACTCATCCACCAAGGCTAAAATGAAAAACTCACAATGAAACATACCTGGAAAAAGAAGGGATCTTAAAAAACACATATAGATCACTAAGGTAAATAATCCAACACTTCATAACTACTCCTCATAACAAACTAACACTGGTAGAATTTTGGTTTTTTGTGGAGGGAAGATTTGAGAAACCACCATTTAGCAATCATTGGGATTTCCACCTCCCCACGCAAAATTTACCAAATCCCTCGTCAATCCCAACCCCCCCCCCCCCCCACCACCACCACCACCACCGTCATCACCGCCGCCATCATTATCATCGTCGTTGTCGTCGCTGACGCCACCACCAAAACTCCTCCTTAATTGATTTCCCCTCCCCATCCTTCTCCTCCCTCATTGATCCCACTCCCCTCACCCACCTCTACTTTTCACTAACCATTATCATACCCACTCCTCTTCTTATTGTCTACCCCCACCCCCACCCCCCTGCTCTTTATCGTCCTCTATCCCCCATCCCCCTCCCCCCTCCCACTTTCGAGCCCTCATCCTTACCCCTCCTCTCCCCACCATCAATCCCCTCTCTATTCCTCCCTCTGTTAATCCCCCATCTCACCCCATCCTCTCCCCACCCACCGTCTTCACTCCCCCACACACCAACCCTCCCATTCCATAGATACCCCCTATATTTCACATGTCATCAAGCCCCCTGGATTCTAACCCTACACCTGTCACAGACCCTCCCCCTGTGAGGTGTAGTATATGCCCAATACTTCCTTGATTAATCTTTTGCATAGTTACCCCATACCCCTACTCACATCTCCACTCCCCCTCAATATCCCCTACTCCTAAAACAACTTTGAACCATTTTCCAGATATGTTTTTCATATTTATTGTAATGAAATACTAATTTATCATTAATATTGTCATTATTTGTGATTTTCATATAGTATTTATTCCATATTTGATAACTTACCGAACTATCTTGGCATCACTATGTATTTTTCCCTCCCCTTATTCAAAATTTTCCTCTATATAGTGTCTTCATTAGTTTATAAATTTTAATTATATGAGTTTCTTTATAAGCTAAATAATACATTAGTGTTCGATACTATTTGTCATCATCTTCCATTTATGTTACTAATATTTTATTTTTGATAGGATTTTATGATTGAAACCATCCAATTATTTTTACATGTATTTTTACCATTTGAATTAGGCCCTGTTTTATTTTTAAAATAATGATGAGATAGTTGAACTATACCTAAATGTGGTAAGTTTTAATAAAGGTAGAACATTTCTAACATTATGAGCTCTAAAAACTTTCTTAATACTTTTCTTCCCAATAAAATTCTTGTCATCCAATAATTTACATAGTCTAATAAATTTAACTATATCAGATATCCTTATTTTACTTGCACAAGTATCGATCTAATTGATTTATAACACGTTAATATTAAATTTTATGTGACATTCATATATTATTTAATATTTTATTTTATACATGTATTAATTTATCATATTTTTGCAAATATAATTTTGTGCTTTATTTTATTTCATTATGAACTCATACATTGTAGGCATAGTTTTGAAAACTTTTATAAAATAATATAGTTTGTAATTTTATAAAATCTTTTAATCGTATTTGGTTATATATAATTTTATTGTTAAAACTTATTACAGAACACATATTTTAAAATCTGATTGATTTGAATATAGTAGAAATTGTCTATAATTTTTTTGGTTTCTAAAAAAATAATGGTTTGTAAAAGTTTAATATTTTATCATTGTTATTCTCTTGTTTTTATCAGAAAGAAATTCTTTATGGAATACTTGGGGGGTCGATCACCCTAGTTAGAGTTTGTATCCATCACTTTGAGGGGTAGGTTGATAATTTATAATCACATAATCAAGTGGAAAAACCACTTTCATTTGTTTGGGGGCCTCATTACTCTTGTTAATTGTGTCCTTTCATCTATTACCATGCATATTTTATATATCCTTAGAGTTCCCAAAGCAGTGTCAAGGAGAATTGATAAAATCATGGTGAATTTTATCTGGGATAGAAATGATGATGGTTTTTATCATTGGGAATTGTGGGAGAGGTTGTAAAAAGAGCTGAAGGTAGGGGTATTAATTTGAGAAGCAAGGAGGATACCATGCACTGCATGCAAGAGAAGTTAGCATGGGAGGATCTAGAAGGAAGATCCATGTGGGATAAATTCATTGCATAAAAATATGGTTTTATCCTAGATGTGTTGAGTGGTCGGGAATCGAGGATGTGGAAAAGGCTTCATGGTCTTGTTTGAAGCCTTCATCAGATCATGATGGGTTATATTGTGACATCCTGACTTGGGTTCCACATGCAGGTGCCTTGATCTGGTTTTCTATATAACCTCAGGTGTGCCTCCCCATACACTAGAGGATACCAACTAGTAGTGAGGGTCTAATATAGATATGTCATGGGGAGACTATACCCTCTTTATCAAAGTAGATCAATGGTAGAAATAAATAAACAATAGCCAACTGATAATAACAAAAACCAGAATAATACCATAACCAATACAAGCCAGTATCACATGATGAACCGAGATAGGAAAACAATACTCATACCAAATTAGTATATATTTCATGTCATATATGTGTCAAGTGTAAAATGAAAATCCAAAAATAAATACACTAACACTCCCAAGTGGGTCCTGGCATCATGTTTGGTTCCCTCATCCATGCTCTATCTCAACTCAGCCATCTAACATTGATCTCTTTCCCTTATCATGTCCTGAAAACACGAAGTCTATTCGGATACTGATTAGGAAACTCGAGTATGGTCTGAGTACAACTCAGTAGGCCACCACCAATGGAATATAAAACAATATCTAGTATATAATAGTGTATGTAGTTGTATAAAGAATAAAATAAAAGTGACAAATTAAATAGTTTCCATGTTTTATTATTCTTTAATTAACCACATATTTCCTTAGGTTCACAATGATCCTCAAACCATCAATACCTACTTTATAAAATGTTTAAGTCTAAACCATACATCATAGGGAATCAAAATCATTTATTTCATGGATTTCATTATGCATTTAATTCCAATTTCATATCAAGGATACTTGGAACTCTAGTCCAATGCCAATGTCTTGGTCCTAGAACATCATGTCTAGCACCCTGTGAGTATTTGGAGCACCGGTCTTAGTATCACACATCAATTTTCATATGGATATTTAGAGCATCATTCCATATCCCACACTCATTATCACATATGGGTATTTGGAGTATTTTCTTTCCTACACTCATTATCACATATATATCACAATATCACATATTTCATATAAATCAAGGTTAAAAATCATTAACCATCTTATCAAACATCCTTATCAAGGTGAACCGTTTCAAATTATCATAAGAAACATGTTTCTTCACTTTAATCGCATGAATTAATATAAAAAATTCACCATTAAACCATTTATCAACCTTTAATAATTTAAACCATTAACTTTTCAAGTTTAATCCAAGCATCGCTTCATTCCCATTATCAAAAAAATCATAATCACATTAATCAACCAATTCCATAATCCCATTAATTGATTGATTAATTAAATTCAAAAATGAAATTTCCCAACATGGCAATTACAATTTCACAAATACATAGATACAATTACAATCAAGACTATGGGAATTAGAAATTATGATACCTACCACAAGATAGTTGACGAGAGTTCTCCAAAACTAAAAACCCCCAAATTAAATCAAAACTCTCAAGATCAAAATGATGTAGAAGATCTATAACCAAAACCTACGATAAAGATCAAATGGAACACAACCATCAAAACCTAGATCCAAACCCAATGACAATAGATGATAAATCATTCCTCTTTATCTGAAAAGAGAGACGGGAGAGAGAGGGATCCAAATAGGGAATAGATTACTTACCAATGGAGAGACAATCCTTAGAACGGAACTTTAATTCATCAAGAATAGGGTTCAAGGAGCCTTGGAATCCTCCCGGGAGCCTCCAAATTCGAACGAAATAGGTTAGGGCTGATCTAGGATGAATGGGGGTTAAAACCAATGGGTTTTGGAATTTAAAATAAAATTTTCAGATAAATAAATCTCATGTGTAAGGTTTCCTATGAAGGGGCGCATGGTTTTCCAAACCATGTGCCTCACCTTAGGGGTAAACGGTTTCTACTAAGAGGGTGCATGGTCTGAAAAACTATGTACCAACCATGAAAATCCCCTCTTCTTTTATTTTCACAGTTTTTTGGGGTGGGTTCACAGTTTGGGAAAACCGTACACCAATCGTGAACTGCCCAAAATCCTCCCAAAAACTTCCAAAATTATCTAATTTCACCCAAAACATCTACAAAGTAAAACCCAACAAAGATACACCAAAACAAGGGTAAAAGAGTCCCTATAAATGATAATAGGAAATCTATAGAAAAGTTAGGGATATTACAATATCCCCACCTTATAATAGCTCATCATCGATCTATACTCCCAAGCATCTCTAAGATTATGAGGTAAAAATATTGGGCCACTGAACCTGTATATCTGCTTCTCTATCCAATGTTTCCTCCTAAACACATCCATGTTTCCACAATACTTAAATTATCACCATGGTCTTACCCTACAAAACTTTATCATTATGATCCATAATACATATTAGATTCTCCTCAAAGGATGCATCATCCTCAAACTCAACATCATCAACATCGATCACATGAGAAGGATTGGGGTGATACTACTGAAGATATGACATATGAAAAAAATCATGCATAACATCATACCTCTTTGTAAGATCCAATTGGTACACTGCTGACCTAATTCTCTCTACAACCTCAAAAGTTCCAACAAAACATGGTGCTAACTTGCCCTGCATTCGTATCCTATGGTGACCCAATCTAGGAAACACCTGAAGAAATACAAGATCACCTTCTATAAACTATAGGGGTCATTAACATCTATTAGAATATGACTTCTATCTACTCTGATTCATATCCATATGTTTCAAATCAATTGAACCTACTCTAATGTCTCATGTACAAGACTCGGTCCTAATAATTCTAACTCACTAGCCTCCATCCAGCATAGAGGTCATCTGCAAGGCCTACCATAAAGAGCCTCATTTGGTGTCATATGAATAGTATCTTGATAAGTGTTGTTATAGGAGAACTCAATGAGTTCTAGGTTATTCTCTTAAGACCCACTAAATTCAAGAACACATGCTCATAGAATATTCTCCAAAACCTAAATAGTATGTTCCGACTACCCATCTGTATGTGGGTGGAAAGAGTCGGTAATAACTGTGTACCAAGAACCTTCTACAAGCCAATCCAGAATTGAAAATTGAAATGTAAGTCATAGTCTAAAACTATATTCTATGGCACCCCATGCAGAAGGACTATCTTCTGAACGTACATGTCTCCCAACTAAGTCTCCCATATAGGCAAGAAATGTTTTGATTTCATCAACCATTCCATAATCACCCAAATAGAATCATTCTTATTAGGAATCCTTGGGAGACTCACCAATAAATCCATGGTAACTTCATCCCATTTCCATTATGGAATGGTAAATAGTTTTTATAGCCCACTAGGTCATTGATGCTCAGCCTTCACCTATTTATAGGTTTATCATCATGTCAGAAACCCTATAATCTCCTTTTTCATGCCTGGTTACCAATACTTTCGATGTAGGTAATGGTACATTTTTTGTCAAACCCAGATGCACCACCCACTTTGAGGCATGAAATTCATGCATTATCTCTTCTCGTATACACGTAGGCACAACAACATGATTCCTGACATAGATGACCTCATCCTCATCTATGGTCAAATCATAAGGTGACTCCCCACCTTTAAGGATTTCCCTCAAGGATAAACACTTCATATTTTTATACTAAATCTCCATATTATATCTTAGAAGTGTGTATTCCACTGATACTGATATAAGGGTCACTGATCTTGTGCCTCCTGAACTACAACATGCATCTCTACCAATAAGTTCATCATCTTCCACTCAGAACTAAACTCATAAACTACCCGAGTCCAATTTTTCCGGCTCAAAGTTTTAGAAACACTATTTCCCTTCTTGGACATATATTCCAACTCAAAATCAAAATATTTCATATAATCAACCCATACCTACTGCCAAAGATTCAAATCTCTCTAAAAAAGATATACACTAAGCTCTTATGATCAGTATACATAGTAAACTTTTCACCCAATAGATAATGCTACCAAAAATTCAAATCATAAACCACTGCAGCTAACTTGAGATCATATGTAGGGAAATTTAGTTCATATGGCCGCAACTAGCATGACCCATATTCCAAAACTCAATCCCCATGCATTAAAACTTCTCCCAATCCTATCCCAGATGCATCACAAAACACTGTATACTCTTCCCCAAGCTCAAGTAGGATCAAGATTGGTGCAAAATTCAACAGCTTCTTTAACTCCTAAAAATCATTATCACATGATAGATACTATTAAAACTTTATCCCATTCTTAGTCAATCCCTAAATTAGTGATACCAAAGAAGAAAATTCCTTGATGAACCTCCAATAATAACCCACTAAACTCATAAATATATGGATATTAAAGACATTCTTAGGCTGCTCCCAAGAAACCACTGTCTGGACTTTCTTTAGGTCCACTGACACACCTTCCTCTAAGATGATGTGACCCAAGAAATGTATCCTATCAATCCATAATTGTCACATAGATAGCTTGGCTATATATGACTCTCTATAAGTATACTTAGTATGATATCAAGATGTTGGGCATGATCGTTATGATCCTTGAAGAACACCAAGATTTCATCTACAAAAACAACTACAAACTAATCTAGGTACGGGTGTAATATTCTATTCATTAAGTCCATAAAATTAGAAGGAACATTTTTCAACCTGAAAGTTATCACAGTGAACTCATAAAGACTATACCTTCTTATGAAAGAATTATGAGGTATATCAAAAGGTCAAACTCTCAACTAATGATACCCCGATTTCAATTCAATATTGGAGAAAAAAACAATATCCTATTAACTTTTTAAAGAGATCTTTGATTTATGGAAGATGATATTGGTTCTTCACTATCATTTGATTCAAATTTCGGTAATCAATACATAAGTGAAAATTCTTGTTAGTCTTCTTAGAAAATAAAACTAGAGAAACCCAAGGTGACATACTCAGATAGATAAAAACTTATCCATTAAATCTTCTAACTAAATCTTGAGATCTTGAAGCTCTATTAGTGAAATTCTATAAGGTGGAATATAAATTGGCTCAGATCCAGGCATAAGATCAATCACAAACTCAACATCCCTATTAGGTGGTAGCCTTGATAAGTCCTCGGGAAACATTTTGTAAAACTAGTCTACTATGGTTGGAAATGAATCATTATTTTTACCCTCTTTATCTAGTAAAAGAATTTAAACCTAGGTGGTGAGCTCCCCAAGTTGCTGGTGAATAGGCCCTACATCACCTGCCTGAATATACCACTCTCCACAGTGAACATAACTAATGTCCTCAGAAGATATAAAAGTCACCCCCATATGGAAACAATATATGTGGGCTCAGGTTGACACTAACCAGTCTATACCCAAAAATCAATTCAAATCCTAACATTTTGAGGATGTAAAGATACCAATAGAAATGATACTCACCAACCTCGAGATAATATCCCTTGCATAAACAGATGTCTCTTGGATACACTCTGAATAGTGTGTCGATCGTCGTAAACCCACTCATGAACTCCACCACTAGACTCAAAATGTTCAAAAGTTTGGAAAATATAAAATAATAAGAGGCTCATCTAACAAATATGGAACTAGAAAGAATAAAATTCACAAGGATAATACCTCTCATTGTCGATGGCCCAGCCTTGCTATTCACAAGTGTTGGCTGAACTGCATGCAATTGTCCTGCCCCTCTTCCCTATGTTGCAGTTTGAGTCCCTTGAATTGCACCACTCTTATTATATGGGTGCTCTTTCCCATAAGTACCACATCCAATTTCTTGACTGCCACGACCAGTAGAACTCCAATTTCAAAACTGATATGGGGTAGAAGACCCCATTCCAACACTCTGATTCTGCCTAGATCCTCCATCATTACCCATCTATAGTGGGTTCCTGTAGAACCTTTTTTGATGTCTCATCCTGTCTCAATCTCATAACTCTAATAGTGGTTAGGGGCATTGCCTATGAAATTAAACATATCTACCACACTGTTGGAAGAGCACTCGAGTAATTTCATGTGTAACTGATCCTTCCCCCTGGCCACTCTGCTTTCTATCAACCTGATTGACATTCTCAAAATGACTCTTCAGACTCCCAGAAGGTGTACCTACTATAATTCTAGTAGAAACTACCTATCCTCTGCTGGAATCCTCCTTCTAGTTCCCCATCAATATGAGATCCTGATTCACCGCCTCATAAAACTTCTTCAGGCAAAAGATATCAACCTGGGACTTTATCTCACATTTAAGCCCATCCTGAAAACATTTAAATGTAGTAGCCTCATATCCTACCAAAACTATAACAAATAACTTCAAATCAGTAAAGCATCCTGCATAGTCCATCACAGACATACTCCCCTTGGTCAACCTCAAAAACTCATCTTCCCTCTCTTCCTGAGCGTATCAGGGTAAAAGTTCTCTAAGAACTTCTCCTGAAAGTCCTTCTATGCCATATTCTCCAACTGTACATCCTAATACTATATGTCCCATCAATTATTTGATTGAACACATAACATGTAATCATTTAGTTTTACTCTCTTCTATATGGGAGTCTCTAAGTGTTCAAAGATCAGCTAGATAGACTCAGTCTAGAACTCATCTGCCTTAGGTATACCCTCTCCGATGAAGGTCAGTGGGTGATGCAACTAGAACTCGCATGTCATGTTGGACATACTCTTTACAACCCACTCAAGGTATCTATCCATAAAGTGAGAAAAGTTATCATGGAACTACTCTCTAGATCCTTCACCTGGAACTATCAGGGTCTCAGGTTCCACTGTAGGAGGATCATTTCCAACCATGCCCTCTTATAGTCCAATCAACAAACATCATCATGGAGGCATATATCTATAATTCCAAACACACGTATTAGGAAACATATCACACAATTATCACATTTTAACAAGAGGTATTCACATAAAACCATAACAATTCATCCCTTGTATCCCACCATGCGATCAAAACCAAGGCACTATCACTACCCTCCACCATCCCTCACATGGGTCATGGCTCACATAGGGTAAAACACTATCATAAACAAGATTCTCACTATACACCCATTTTAAACATTTAATTTACCATATTTAGCATCATTTATAATTTTCAATTTCATATTAAGAACCTTTTTATTTAAATTACACAAGTAAATAAAAAACTTTTATTTAAATAACTCGCCCCAAAAACTTATTTTTCCATGCTTGCCTAAAATGATGCATGTCATAATAAATCATGACTGCCTAGAAAGATTCATGTATACAAAATATGTGTGCCATATTAGGCCATGAATAAAAATTTAATAGAACAATAACATCACACAATAAGTGCATTACCCAAAGTGAAATAACATTCAACTATAACAACACAATTACAATAATCTCGCCATGGGTACTTGGTTTTCCCCTATACATGGGTTATCCACTCTCATGAATAATCTCATAACCAAGGCTCCACTCATCCTAGTCTTGTATCTACCTTTTCCCAAATAGTAAGATAAAATAAAGAAAATAAAACCCCTTTAATACCACTTTCTGAGGTCCCAACCCAGGTGCCACATGTCAATTCACTAAGTGACCTTAGGTGTTCTTCCCAATATGCTAGAGGCTATCGACTATCAGTGAGGGTCTAATATAGATATTTCATGGGAAGACTATACCCCCTTTATCAAAGTAGCTCAATAGTGGAAATAAATAAATAATATCCAACTAATAATAATAATAACCAAAATAATACCATGACCAATACAGAACAATATCACATGATGAACCAAAATAGGAAAATAATACCCATACCAAAGCAGTAGCTATGGCATGCCATATACATTTCAAGTGTCAAATTAAAAACCAAAAATAAAGACACTAACACTCCTAAGTAGGTCATAATATCATGTATGGTTCCCTCATCCATGTTCTATCCCAACTAATCCATCTGACATAGGTCTCTTTCCCTTATCATGTCCTACAAACATGAAGTCTATTTGGGTACCAAACAGGAAGCACTAGTAGGGTGTGAGTATAACTTATTAGGACACCACTAATGGAGTATAAAATAATATCTAGTCTATAAAATTGTATGTATTTTTTTATAAAGAATAAAATACAAGTGATAAAGTAAATAGTTTTTGCATTTTATTATTCTTTAAGTAACCATATATTTCCATGGGTTCACAATGACCCTAAAACCATAAATACCTACTTCGACCCATGTTGTAGTTCTAATCATAAATTACAGGGAATCAAAATCATTTCTTTCATGGATTTTATTATGAATTTAATTCCACTTTCATATCAAGGATACTTGGAACTCTGGTCCAATTCCAATGTCTTGGGCCTAGAACATCATGTATAGCACCCCGTGGTTATTTGGATCATCGGCCCCTATCTCACACCTCAAGGTTCATATAGGTATTTAGAGAATTATTCTATTTCCCACACTTGTTATCACATATGGGTGTTTGGAGCATTAGTCCTTGTTCCACACTCGTTGTCACATATATATCGCAATATCACATATTTCGTATACATCAAGGTTAAGCATCGTTAACCTTCTTATCAAACATTCTCATTAAGGTGAACTATTTCAATTTATCACAAAAAATCATGGTTCTTCACTTTAATCACATGTATTAATATGAAAAATTAATAATTAAACCATTTATCCACCTTTAATCATATGAACCATTAATCACTGAAGGTTAATCCAAACATCCCTTAATTATCATTATCAAAAAAATAATAATCACATTAATCAACCAATTTCATAAGCCTATTAATTGATTGATTAATTAAATTCCAAAATGAAATTACTTAACATGGAAATTTCAATTACACAAATACATACACGCAATTATAATCAAGACTATGGGAATTATCAATTAGAGAACCTACCTCAAGATCATTGATGAGTGTTCTCCAAAACCAAAACCCCCCAAATTGAAGCGGAACATTCAAGATCGTAATGGAGTGGAAGATCTATGACCAAAACCTAAGATCAATATCAAATGGAACATAACCATAAAAACCTAGATTATAACAACCCGATCATTTATGAATAAAATTCCCTTTATTTTAATAGCTTATGGATATAGAAAACACATGCACTTTTTATTATTATTATTGGGTTTAAATGACAATTAAGTATCATTAACATTGATAATATAGTCATTGAACAGTGATCACATAACTGATATAAATATAAGGTTTTTAAAAAAATTCTTTCGACACAGACAAATGAGAGGATGGAATCTTCTAGTAGACTCAGGTCGTACGAAGCTCATTTGTCAGAGCTCAGAAAGGAGGTAGCGTCACTGGACTTAGCTCTTGACCAAGCCCAATCTGAGCTTCAAAATTTTAAGCTAGAATAGAATTGCCTATGGGAGAAGTTCAATTTAATAGAGATTACCACCCGAGTGATGTTATCTGAGCCGCCCCAAGAGTCTATCATCATTGCACACCTTAGCCTTATGTCTTATGCAGGTGTTATAAGGGGTTATGTAAAAAGGAATTAGTTACTTATTGTGTAACTCCTTTTTATAAATAAAAGTCGTATTTCATCAATTCCTTTATGAGAATAATCTTTCTTAAAAAATGATGAATTTGATAAATTGACTCCTTGGGTAAAAATTGCACTTTTGAGAAATATATACATTATTATATTAAACTAAGGTTTTTATTAATAATATTATAAAAACAATTCTCATAAATGATGATTATATCAGTTCCTTATTTGTAAATGATTAGGTAATCAGTTTGATAAGAGTTATATTTTTTATATGATAAAACAAAAAGTGTATGTTTAAAGAATTTATTTTAAGGAATTAATAAATTTTTGAAAAAAATAATATTTTAATAAAATATTATCAAATTAATTTTATGAATAATAAATGATTATATATTTTTTATAAAGTCAAATGTACTTTTTATTAAGGTTTGAAAACTGTTTTTGTCAAAACCAATGAATTTTCAATAAATGTTGGTTTTCATTTTAAAAGTGAAAATTCACATATTTAGAAAATTATTTAAATAAAATGAATATTATTTTTGGAATCATTATGATGAAATTATCCAATTTTTAATTTTTCATAATTTTCTGAGACATTCGAATTTTTGGGTAAAAATTAAATACCGTATAAATAAAATATGTGTTTTATGACATCATAATGACCCAAAAATGATGTAATAAATAATATAATGGGTATTTTAGGCCCAATATATATTTTCCAATTAAAATAATGTGATTTTATATTTGTATTACTCATTTTATAAAGCCTTAATGAATCCTCCAAAATGTATAATATATTTTATGATTTTAAATTCATTTCTTTAATAATGTGACTCACCTACACATAAGAAAAGATAATATTTTAATATGTTCATACATTACAATTATAAAATAATTTTTTCCAATCCTCTTTTGAAAAAAAAAACATGGGCAAAAACCATAAGAAGTTTTGTGGTTTTGAATATTTAATTATATAGATTCCAAAACCTAAGTTTGTGAAATATTAAAGAATTTTCCTCTCATTTCCTATATAAACCCACCCAAGATCCCACTTATCTTCACTAAAAATCCATGTATCACGTCCCTAATATGTCCTCCCCTCCCTATAATCATCCCAAGTCTCCCCAAGCTCTAAAATAGCCCCTATTTAAGCTTTTGAAGTCACACACTCAAGTAAGGGATCCTCACTTTCCTTCCTTTCTCATTTTTATCCAAGTTTCTTTATATTGTTACACTGTTTTATTTTCAATTAAAAATTATGTAGTATGTTTTCACACCTCCACCATAATGACCTTATTATTTTTGTATGATGGGAGGCCTATTTCTCTCTCATTAATCCCTCCCATGTACACTTATTAACATGCCGAAATTTTGTAAGAGTTATTCCATTTCTCCTCTATCCTCAAGTTTCCTTATTATGTTACACTTTCTATTTACAAATTACTTGTGTTGGGACATGTATCTAAATGATCGTCTTACTGTCTATTTCATTTATATATTATTAGATACCCCTTTCTCTCTCATCAACCATTTTTAGGAATTTTTATGTCACACCGTTAGGTTATCGAAATTTCACCATGATTTTCCATGCTAAAATCATCATGTAGTGAATACCATGCCCATTTTTCTATCAATGGTATTCACCTTTATGAATATATACTTATTGATTATATACTTTCATGTATTTATTCTACATTACTTTATCATGTAACAAATTATGATTTTGAATGAATCCATGTTATATGATATATATGCCACACTTAAGTATGAGATTGAAATGATTATGAAGGGTGTGCCCTGATAACGCTCTAATGATTTGGGTAATGTTTAGTATCATGATACATCATGTTGGGATAGGGTTTTACCTGATTACTTTTAGTACATTTGTTCACCATATTGAGACATGGGTGTATCTAATTCCTTTATGTTAATGATTCAATGTTTTAAGTTGTTTCCATATTTCCATGTTATGATAATCATGCTATATCATGACTTTATATTCATGTTTATCTTGTGCTCCATTGATATTTCTATTTCATAACATGTATTTAAATCTTCATGTTATGCCTTGTTTACTCCATTATTGGGTGTTATAGCTCACGCTTTTCTTAAATATGTCCTTAGTTTATCCCATGCAATGATAAGTATGAAGGAATGTTGTGGTCATGTAAAATAAGTTTTCAATAAAGATATTGTATTTTATGTCTTAAGTTGTCATCTAATGTTCCTAATCCACAAATACACTAAACATATCGATCTTATATGTTTTATTAAGTTAAATTTTATGTAATAAATCATATTTAAGTGTGTAATAAAAATCAGGGTTGTTATAGTTGGTATCAAAGGATTGGTTTAGTTATTTTTGGGATTAGGATTAGAAAACCCTAGTAAAAGCCTTAGGGATAAGACTAAGTATAATAAAAACATCCCTAAATTTTTTTATGTATAGATTAAGTGGTTTATCAATAAAATACATTATTTTCTAGATAGGAACAAGTAGAGGTGGCCCTGGTATAGATTCATCTAGGGGTAAAACCTGAAAACACCACTTTGAGCTAGACTCAAACGAGAACAGGTGATCAACAATGGGCCTTGCGGCACTCTTGGTTCGATACTCCTGAGGGATATGCTTCGGTAAATTCATAATCTTAGTACGAACCATTATTATGGGAACAAAAAAAATGCCCCTAAGAATATATTTTAGGAAGTAGATCGTGGATAACTTAGATCGAAACTTAGAAATTCATAAGTTAAGGAAATAAATTTAATCTATAAGTTTTCCCATTTTTCATTAGATTAACCTTTATGTGTTTAATAATTTAAAATATTTACCCCTAATTTTCCTTTTATTCTAGCCAGTGGCTAGTAATAAGAGGACTCGGGCTAATAAACGATGGGAAGATCAATGTGATGACTGTTCTAATGAGATGCCCAATCTGATGGGAGTGGGAATCACAAACTTTGTCACGATACTCTCTCATTTAACTCAAGTTTTGAATAGAAACATGGGTCAAAAGGAACATACATCCCCCCTAAGAAAGAAAAAATCGAAATTGAGAGCTTTATGAGACAAAGGCCTTCTACTTTCAATGGATCATCTGATCCCTCAATCTTCAAACAATGGATCAACTCCATTAAGAAGATCTTCTCCATCCTTCAATGTTCCAAAAAAGAGAAGATTATCTTGGCTGCTTATCATATGGAGGTTGAAGCTGATCAATGGTGGACATTGATCAAAAATAAGAAGCCTAAGGAAGAGATCGAGTTGTTGGGATTGAAGGATTTCCAGAAAATGTTTTTTGAAAAATATTTTCCTCACACCCTCTGAATTAAGATGGAAAGGGACTTCCTTGCCCTCAAGAAAAAAGATGATGAATCCATCATATCATATAAGGAAAACTTCACAGGGCTTGCACGATATGCCTCTAGATTTTTTTTTACCCTTGAATTCAAGGTTTACTGCTTCTTTGGTGGGCTAAAATCTAGCCTATAGAAAGCCCTAGTGATTCATGACTTCGATAGCTATGAGGAAATTTTCCAATGTGCCCTCAAAGTCGAAATGGGGATTGAAAAATATTAGGGGTATCATGGTGATAAGAAGCCGAAATTGGACTTTAATTTTGGTGGTCCAATAGATAAATCCAAAAGTGATAAGAAATTTCAGCACCCCACTTTTCAAAGGTACAAAAAGAAACACCATGGAAATTACCTAAAGGGGATGAGGAAATGCTTTTGGTGTGGAAGATAAGGGCACCTGGATAATGATTTCCAAAAATAAAAACCTGATGCTACGAAAAAGGAGAAGAGCGCTCTGTTAGACCCTCAGCGCATTGTTCATTACTACAACTGCAAAGAACCAGGGTACTTTTCCAACCATGCCCTAATCCAAGGGTTTTTAGAGGCATCCAACAACCTCCAAGGAAGTAAGGGAGAGCTTTTTCCATCACTACCACCGAAGAAAATCTTGATAAAGAAGTGGTGACAAGTAATATAGTTATTCATTCAAGAATAGTGAACATACTTTTCGATTCCGGTTCTATGAATTATTTTATATCCCAAAAGTTTAGTAGAATAATCCAAACACCACTAAAAATCATGGAAGTAGAGATGTTAGTGTGAATGGAAAATTGGGAAATTATTGCATCCAATGAATATAACTCCTCCCCTATCAAAATTTTTGGATTGAACTTCCCGGGGAACCTCATCATACTCCCTCTGGTGGAATTTGATGTAATTCTTGGCATGGATTCACTAATAGAAAAATACCCAACACCAATGGTTAAGAACTATTGGTATAGGTCTCCAAACTGTTGGTATAGCCTATACCAACGGTTTGGAGAACCATTGGCTGGTTTAGCATGGGGATAGATCTATACTAATAGTTTTGGGAAAACTGTTGGTATAGGTAATTCAAAAAAATAAACCTTGATTGGTTTTGATCCCATCACCTCTCGTTTATAATCCAACGACCTAACCACTAACCTAACACGACTTTTGTGAACATATTTTCATAAATATATATATTTATATTCATAAGTATTTTAACTTTTGATTTATTTAATGTTATTTAACGAAATATTCCATAAAAGACAGTTTGTATATATACCAACGGTTCTCAAAACCATTGGTATAAACCTATACCAATAGTTTTGAGAACTGTTGGTATATGTGCTTTGATTTTTTGAGCTATACCAATGGTTTTGTCCAAACCGTTAGTATAGGTCCACCCTATACCAATAGTTTGGCCAAAACCGTTAGTATAGTGTCACTATATTGGACTTATACCAAGGGTTTTGGAAAAACCCATTGGTATAGGTCTATAGAAGTGACCTATAACAACAGTTTGGTCCAAACCCTTGGTATAGGTCCAAATTAGTGACCTATACCAATGGTTTGGCGGAAACTGTTGGTATAGGTCCATATAAGTGACTTATGCCAACAGTTTTGTCCAAAATTATGGTATAGGTAAAAATTAGTAACCCTTACCAATGGCTTGGCCAAAACCATTGATATAGGTCCTATTTATACTAGTGATTGGATTTCCCTATATAGAGCCAACATAAATTTCCATGAGAGGGAAATCACTCTCCATGTGGTGAATCGACCCCCGATTCATTACAAGTGCAAGGAGGAAGATGAATCTTTTTTAGCACCATCATATCAAGAATAGATATTACTTCCCTATGAGCATGTGTATCTTTATCAGATGATTGAGTCTAATGAAGGAACTATCCTCAAAGACATGCCTATTGTGAGGGAATTCATTGATGTGTTTCCCAAGGAATTTTCTGGTCTTCCTCTAAGAAGATATATTGAATTCTAAATTGATCTTATACCGGGGACATTGCCAATATCTAAGACTCTATATAGAATGGATGTTGTAGAGCTTGAGGAGCTAAAGAAACAACTATATAAGAATTTGGATAGATGGTTTATATTCCCAAGTGCTTCACCATGGGGTGCACCAGTCCTCTTCATCAAAAAGAAGGATGGTTCAATGCACCTTTGCATTTAATATCATGAGCTCAAAAAAATCACGATAAAGAAAAATTATCCTTTTCCATGAATTGATGACTTGTTCGATCATCTACGTGGAGCACAATACTTCTCCAAGGTGGATCTGTAGTTGGGATATTATCAAGTAAAGGTGAAGAAGGAGGATATCCTCAAGACTACTTTTTGTACAAGGTATGGGCACTATGAATTCATAATAATGCCTTTTGGACTCACTAATGCTCTATAAATATTCATGGACTTGATGAATAGAGTATTTAGATATTACCTTGAAAAATTTATGGTAGTCTTTATTGATGATATTCTAATATAATCCAAAACTAGGGAGGAGCATTAGGAGCATCTAAGCACTGTACTAGAGACCTTGCTAAAGGAGAAGATTTGTGAAAAGTATAACAAGTGTGAGTTCTAGTTTAAGGAAGTCTCATTATTGGGGAATATCATCACAAGCAATGGGATATCTGTGGATCCCTCCAAGAAAAATTCAATTGAGGGATGGTTGAGGCCAACATCTGTGACTAATATTTGTAGCTTCCTTGGGTTAGCTGGATATTATCACTGATTTGTGAGAAATTTCTCATGATTTTCAAACCCACTTACCAAGCTAAATCGGAAGGGAGTCAAGTTTTCTTGGGCTAAGTATTGATGAAAAATGAAAAATATATTGACTATTATTTAAGGAAATTGAAATTTCATGAGTAGAACTATCCAACACATGATCTAGAGTTATCTGTAGTGATATTCTCTTTAAAAATTTGGTGACATTACCTCTTTGGGGAAAAGTGTGAAATATATACAGATCACAAAATCCTCAAGTATATATTCACATAGAAAGAGTTGAATATGAACTAACGAAGATGGTTAGAGATGATCAAGGACTATGACTGGTCAATTTACTACCATTCGGGGAAAGCAAATAAAGTGGAAGACACTCTAAGTAGAAATGATCCAGCAACTCTTTCATTGATGAGAATTAAAAAGGATCCAATCTTCTTAGATTTGATGAAGATAGACATGGGAATCATAATGAAGGGAACATCATCAATCCTTTCACAAATGATTATTTAACCGTCTCTTTTTGAAAGGTTAAAGGATGCTCAAAAGGATTATGTGGGAATTCACAAGAAAGTGGAAACTATCAGAAAAGGGAAATCCTTTGAGTTCAATGTTAATGAAGAAGGAATCATGAGAATTGGGTCAAGACTATGTGTTCCATAAAATCTAGAGTTAAAGAAATAACTTTTGGATGATGTGCACAGTTTGAATTTCTCTATTCACCCAGGAAACACAAAGATGTATCGAGATCTTTGAGAGCATTATAGGTGGGATAACATGAAGAAGGAGATTTATGAATATACGTAAAATTGTCTGGTATGTCAGTAAGTGAAGGCTAAGAGGCAGAAGTCTAAGGGGGTGATGCAACAATTACCCATACCAATATGGAAATAGGAAAACATCACCATGGACTTTGTCACCAGACTTCCAAATACATCCAAAGGAAACAATGCTATCTAGGTTGTTTTGGATCATATTACAAAGACTTCACACTTCATTGTGATTTTGGAGGATTTATTATTGGATAAAATGACATTTATATACATTAGATAAGTGGTAAGGTTGCATGGTGTACCACTATTGATTATATCCAATCGAGATCCAAGATTCACCTCTAAGTTCTGGAAGAGTCTCTAACATGCTCTGAATATTGATTTGAACTTAAATATGGATTATCATCCTCAAACTGATGGCTAATCTGTGTAGACTATCCAAACACTTGAGTACATGTTGATAGCATGCTCAATGGACTTCAAAGGAGGATGGGATCAACATCTTCCTATGGTTGAGTTATCTTACAACAACAGTTTCCACTCAAAAATATAAATGGATCCTTATTAGTCCCTTTATGGGAAGAGGTGCAGAACACCGGCATGTTGGGATGAAGTTGGGGAGTGAAAGATTCTAGGTTCATAAATGGTCAAAGAAATGGTAGATAAGGTTAAGACCATCCCACAGAACATCAAATCTGCTCATAGTCGACAAAAGATCTATGCTGACAACCGTCGACGAGACCTAGAGTTTGATGTTGTAGATATGGTTTTCCTCCATATATCTCCATGGAAAAGAGTGATTATATTTGGGAAGAAGTGAAATCTTAGTCCAAGGTACATCAACCCTTTTGATATCCTTGATCGCATTGGAGCAATGGCCTATCAACTAGAACTCCCACCGAACATGTCTCAATTACATGATATATTCCATGTGTCACTCTTGAGGAAGTACATACATGACCCATCATATGTACTCAATCCAAAGGTGGTACCATTGTAAAATTACCTATTCTATGAAGAGAAGCTGGTGAAGATCTTATATTATAGAGAAAAGTTCTACGAAATAAGACGATTCCCATCATCAAGGTGTTGTGGTGAAACCACAAGTTCAAAGAAGCAACATGGGATCTAAAGGAAGTGATGAGGAATAGTTACCCTCATCTGTTTTAGTGTGGAAAAAGGAAATTTCGAGGGTGAAATTTCTTAAGGGGAGAATGTTGTAACGAACTGATCATTTATGAATAAAATTCCCTTTATTTTAATTCCTTATGGATATGGAAAACACATGAAATATTTTTTTATTATTAATATTGGTTTTAAATGATCATTAAGTATGATTATCATTGATAATATATCCATTGAACAGTGATCACATGACTAATATAAATATAATGTTTTTAAAAAAAATCCTTTTGATACAAACAAAGGAGAGGATGGACTCATCTAGTAGACTCGGGCTATATGAAGCTCATTTGTCAGAGCTTGGAAAGGAGGTAGCGCCACTGGGATTCACTCTTAACCAATCCCAAGATGAGCTTTAACAAGTTAATCTTGAATAGAATCTCCTACAGGAGAAGTTCAAGTTAATAGAGATTACCACCAGGGTGATATTATCTAAGCCACCCCAAGAGTTTATCACCATTGCACACCTTACCCTTAGGTCTTATACAGGTGTTATAAGGGGTTATGTAATAAGGTATTAGTTAATTATTTTTTAATCCCTTTTTATAAATAAAAGTTGTATTCCATCAATTCCTTTATGATAATAGTCTTTCTTAAAAAAATGATGAATTTGATAAATTGACTCTGGGTAAAAATGGTACTTTTGAGAAATATATACATTATTATATTAAACTATGGTTTTTATTAATAATATTATAAAAAAATTCTTATAAATGATGATTATATTAGTTCCTTATTGTCACGACCTGTCCTCGGGACTCGTGCCGTGACTACCCCAAGTCTGCCTTCCATAGGCCAGGGGCTGGCGACTAGCACCAATGCGTAAATCCCAAAAAAAAGGGGAAGGCATTGCCTTTATAAAGTAAACAAACACTATAGAGTAAGCCAACAGAAGTAAACACTATGTAAACTGAGTACAATAGTAAGTGCGGAAAGTAAGTGGGCCAGAATACAAACCCAAACTGAAAGTAAAGTACAACTGGAAAGAAAGTACAGCAACTGAAAGTAAATCAGCAACGTCGAGCCATCCACTGGAAGTCCCACCTGAAGGGTGGGTACAGATAGCCTCCTCATCTCCTCAGGTCCAGCTGTCCGCTCCATGTACATCCCGACCAGTGGTCTACCTCCAGGTACCGACTGCTCCACAAGCCTCAACCACGATCAGCGTTGTCCGTTGTCTACATCCAACACAACGTAGTGCGGGCATAGCCCGTGCAGGGGTGAGTATAAGCTACTCAGTAGGGACCCCGAGACCCCCGAAGGTCTCCCAGAATCCACAAAGGATAATCCACAAAATAAGGATACAATCACGAAGTAACATCCAACACTACTTAGGTATATTCCCATACATATACCTAAGTCATCAATTCCAGTTTGGCTCCAACATCCAAGCCCAAGTTTGATCACGTCCACACAGGATAGTACAACCCTATCCACACAGGAAAGCACAACCCAATCCACACAGAAAATCAAGTCAATCATATCAAAGATAATGATTGAAAGTCAAGACTCAACTCACACAGGTATACATCATTTGTAAAGAAAAAGTAGATGATCAGATGTAGTTACCGATTCATCTAGCTGGGACCCACGTAGGATACAAGTACTATAGTCGTCATCGCTGAACCCACGAAGGATTCCAGTACGGTTGTTGTCGTCGTCGAACCCAAGGAGGATTCCAATACGAAATTCTTCACCGTCGAACCCATAGCTACTGGGGAACTCCTCCTCTATCGAGTACAGTGGGCCTGCCGCTACAACCAAGTGCTTCCCACTAACCTTGGACTGCTGTAGTACTCCACCTGTCGAGTACTGTGGGCCTGCTGCTACAACCAAGCGCTTCCCACTAACCTTGGACTGCTGTAGTACTCCACCTGTTGAGTACTGTGGGCCTGCTGCTACAACCAAATGCTTCCCACTAACCTTGTACTGTTGTAGTACTCCACCTGTCGAGTATTGTGGGCCTGCTGCTACAACCAAGCGCTTCCCACCATGGCTCTGCCGCTACAACCAAGTGCTCCCCCTCATAGCCTATAGAGGTACTCCTTCTGTTGAGTATCGTGGGTCTGTCGCTACAACCAAGCGCTCCTCCGCCGTGGGTCTACCGCTACAACCAAGCGCTCCCCACTAGGCTATCCGAAACTCTCCGAGTCGATCGATCAGCAATCGTCAAGTCTCAACCAGTTCTAGGGTTTCATCACACAGCACGCTCGTTCTAGGAGGGTCTGCTCCACGAACCAAGAGGTCGATACATAAACTGCCACGTAGACTAGAGTTGATGTATCCCAAGGTTCCGTCTTGTCGATAGGAACACAACGCGACAGACAGCGCGTCAATCGAACGCCCGGTCTGAGAGTTATTATCATTTTCATCCCAGGGGCCCGGTTGGTTTCGTGTACGAACCAAACCGACCATATCTCAATTGTACCCCGAACTCACATAGGGTATACTCATATGGACCGTTTCTCAACGTGATCACCAACGTCGCTGACAGTTCGTCAAACGGACGTCCGGTCTGAAAGTTAACGGCTTTTCCGTTCTAGGGGCCCGGTTGGATTTCGGGTACAATCTAACCTGTACATACTCCAAATACATCCAAACCTCAATCAGAGTAATCCAAAAGGTCTATCTCACTAAGAGGAAACCAACAAAGTTGACGGCACGTCAATCGGACGTCCAAATCTCAAGTTATAGGTGTTTCCGCTCCGAGGGCCCGGTTGGTCTCGTGTTTGAACCAAACTGTCCGTACACAAAGTTCTCCTAAACCTTGAGTGTAATATACCTAAATGACCATCTTGACCCAAGTATTCCATCGCAATTGACGGTGCATTGATCGGAGGTTCGTAGCCCAAGTTACAAGCATTTAAACGAACCTGTCTGGTTTTAGAGGGTTTTGGGCCCGGACCGACCCGGCCCAAGACCACCTGGGTCGGCCCGAACCGGGTCGACCCGACCCGGGTCCGAGTCTGGCCCAGCCTACACGGCCCGGCTCGGCCTGGGCGGCCGGTTGGCCTGGCGCGGGCGCGGCCCGTGGGGCCAGCTCGGCGCTGGCCGAGCTGTCGCAGAAGGGGGGGGCACTGCCCCCCTGTTTTGAAACGGTGGCCCCCATGTGGGGGCCGCTCCTATTGCTAGTTGAGGGTTATGACCCCTGGACTTCTCCTAACGGCCGGCCCAGCTGGCCGGCCGGTGCCACCACTGCGAGACCCCACGGTCCCGCCCCTCCGATGCGTCGGCGGCCGGCAGTTCCGGCCGCCACTCCCTGCTCCACCGCAGCCTAAGGCTACGGCCTTGGTCCGACCGGCGCGGCGTGATGTGGTCGCGCCCCTCCGCAGCGGCCCCGCTCCGGCCGCGGTCTCTTTGTGGTTCTCCGACACGGCGTGACAGCACCGCGCCCCTTTGTCGTGGCCCAATTCGGGCCGCAGCTTCTTTCGGCCTCAGCGGCGTGGTGCAACGGCGCCGCACTTCTTCGACGCATTCCTCCAAGTTTCCGCATGGTGCCATTGCACCGCGCCACCTTCTTTCGAGCCGCAACGAACACAACAACAAAGGGGGAGTAGGGTCGGCCATGTTCGTGTGGTTCGACCTCCTCCCGTTAAATTGATAACAAGCGGCCCAAAGAAATTGACGATGAATGGAAAAGAATATTCACGAACAAAATCAAACCCCTACCTCGATAACGAGTTGACGATCGATGAACATCGTGGAAAACGGCATCGCGGGGTGTGGATCTGTACACGTTGATGGAGATTGTCCGAGGTGAAACGGCATCTGACTTCCTTTGACGCGGGAAAAAGAATGAAGGAAGGCGCGTCGGTGTTCTTTGCGTTCTTCAAGGAGGATGATGAAGTTCTTCGATGGTAGAACTCTCCCTCTCTCGACACAACGAAGCAACCAAAATAAAATAAGGCTTTAGCCTTATTTTATTACTTTTTCCAACACTTTTAAAATTCAAACATTCATAATTTAATTCACTTCATTTAATTAAACATAACATGTCAAAATTAATTGATGTGATAAGTTGGCAAATTTAATGACAAAAGAGGTTTTGAAAAGGAGTTAAGGAAAAATGAAAAGGCGGGGGATCATGTGGGCCCCACATCATCTTAAATCCTCTCAAGGGGGGTTAAAACATCAGTGGGTCCCACCCCAACTCCCTCACATGGGCTAAACCACTTAAGAATGTGGAATAAAAATTGTAACACGATTTTTATTTCACCTTAATCTTAATCCCTTTTTTTAACAACTAATTCCGAGCAAACGCAACTCCAGAAAAGGTCTTCCTAAGAAAAAATCGACGCTGTGGTTTCATCGGTGCCCTCGGATTTCGATTCCAAAGAACGGTTAAAATGTTAGGAAAACCCGCTCGTTCGTTCACTGAACGTACCCGAGCTAAACTTTGGAAATTGATTCCGGGCACACCGGGCCTCAGAATCGGGTGCCGTTAGAAACTACATACTCGTAAAATCCCAAAGAAAATTAAGAAAAAATTTCCCTTGAAATTTTCAGGTCTTTACATTACTCACACCTCAGGGATTTACGTCTCCGTAAAGATACATCACAAATTAGGGAAACAAATGAGATTACTGAGCACGCATCTGAGCCTCCCACTCCCTAGTGCTCTCCTGGAGGTTCCTGTGCTTCCATCTGATGTGCACTAGAGGAATCAACCGCCCACATAGGACCCACTCTTGTCGATCCTAGATCTCCACCCGGACCTCCTCAAAAGTCGCCCCATCGTCAATGATATGCATCGGGTCGTGCACGTATCTCCTCAGCTGAGATACATGGAAAACGACGTGCACCTGGTGCAACTGAGGTGGATGGGTCAAGCGGTAAACCACCTCGCCTACCCTATTGAGGACCTAGAAGGGTCCGATGAAGTGCGGAGATAACTTTCCGCCGTGGATAAAACTCTGTAATCCACGTCGAGGTGAGACCCATAGGAAAACGTGGTCACCATCCTCGAACTCCAGTGGTCTCCGCCTCCTGTCATCCTCATCCGCTCTTGGATGACCTGGTCCTTCTCTGGTCCTACAAGAGCTGCTAAGATTTCATCTTTGTCGTTAAGAGAAATCTGGTCTCATCCCCAGGATGAACCAAGTTCCTCTCCTAATACAGTCAATCCCGACATTGATGATACTAATCCACACCAAGGATGACGTCGTAAGGCCTTGACGCTACTACCAAGAGATCCAACCGTTACTCTCGCCTCCAAGGGTTGAGTCACACTGTCGGCATCAGTGTGTGGTCACTGTGTTTCCTCCAGTAGGAATCTCAAAATTGAGGGTCAAGTCAACAGTTTAAACCGGAACCTCTTAGTAACAACATAAAGAGAGGACATGAAAGTAAATGCCACAAAGGAAAGTTTCTTTTATTACTGCAGCTCAAAGTACAAAGACACAAAGCATCCACAAACAAACATCAACAAAGCTAGAAGCAAAATGAACAAAAGTCTCCATGTCTAGATCTAGTCCCGCTCCTGTCCATCTACTCCCGGAGCTCCATGATCGTAGGCCTCAGCTACCTGAAGCTGAGCTCTCCCATGTCCACTCATTCCCTACGGTCGGGGTGGTCTTCCTGGTGGTGGTGGTGGTAGGGCCTCAAAGCATCGCCCACCACCCGCTGCATGGACAACTCCCCTGCCTCGGTCTCCCGCTCCTTGAGATCCACCCCGATCGAACCTCTGCCTCTTCCTGGGAGGTCCTTCATTTATCCGTTGGTCATCTGTATGGCAGTTCGGACAGTCACGTGCCATGTGACCAACCCTGCCGCAGGAGTAACACTGTCCTCTTCAGGTAAGTCGTCCTCCACCCCGGGTGCCTCGCACACACGATCATGTGTCATGCGGTCAATCACCTGTAGGTCTGGTCCTCTTGGACCTCTGCATCATCTATCTACTGCCCGCTGTAGAAGAATCTACTGCATGCCGGCTAGTGGTGGGTCTTGCAGCTGGAGACTGCTCAGCAAGGAAACTCTCCACTAAGAGGGCTTGCTCCAACACCCCTGTCTGCGTCAGGATGCTGTGAGAAACAACTGAAGCTCTAATCTCTTGCCTGAGCCCCTGCTCGAAGGTTTAGGCCCTGAAGAACGGGTCTCGTACCATATCTGTAGAGTAACGCGAGAGATCGGTGAACCTCGCTGAATATTGCGCCACTGTCATGCTACCCTGCTGAAGATGAAGTAGCTCATGTATGCGCACCGCTCGAAGGGTGGATAGGACGAACTCCGAGCAGAAAAGGCTCTCAAATTCCATCCAGAGGAGAGATGCCTCGCCGTGCACCTGGAGCATCAAGATCCACCATCTTCCTGATGCCGCGTGCAGGAGACTCGTTGCAAGGATCACCATGAGGTCAACCGATGTCCCCACTAACCTGAAAACTCGCACAACCACCTCCAGCCAATCCTTGGCTGCCTGAGGGTCCATCTCCCCACGGAACCTGGGTGGTCTCTGATGCTGAAACTCGTGCAGTGCACTAAGGTGACGTGCACTCTTAGTGGCTGGGGCTGGTGGCATCGGTGGCTCGGTGGGTAGAGGTATCACTGGTGCCTCCGCTGTAAAAGGGCCCTGCACTGAGGCCTCGTCGCTCGGTGGGATGTCATCTCGCACAAAGCTATGAACCCTAGCTGGATGCCATCGTGGGTCCATCCTGAAAATAAACAGGTGCGCCACGGTTAAAACAGTATACCTGGTGAGCTGACACAAAGTAATCACAAAGAAAACTTTTTAAACACACATGCAATCAATGTTTTTGTGCATTGAGTCGGAAATTAGAAGTCAGGGTCCTGGTGTATGGATACGTCGTCCGCCGCACCAACACTCGACTCCCTAGACTGATAACCACACTCAATACCCTTAACACTATTGCTTCACATAGAAGAAAGATCAGAGTCCTGAGTTCTGCAGTAGAACTGAACTCCTCTGATACCAATTTGTCACGACCCGTCCTCGGGACTCATGTCGTGACTACCCCAAGCCCGCATTCCATAGGCCAGGGGCTGGCGACTAGAACCAAGGCGTAAATCCCGACAAAAATGGAAAGGCATTTCCTTTATAAAGTAAACAAACACCACAGAGTAAGCCAGCAGAAGTAAACACTAAGTAAACTGAGTACAATAGTAAGTGCGGAAAGTAAATGGGCCAGAATACAAACCCAAACTGAAAGTAAAGTACAACTGGAAAGAAAGTACAAAAACTGAAAGTAAAGCAGCAATGTCGAGCCGTCCACTGGAAGTCTCACCTAAAGGGTGGGTACAGATAGCCTCCTCATCTCCTCGGGTCCATCTGTCCGCTGCGTGTACGTCCCGCCCAGTGGTCCACCTCCAGGTACCGACTGCTCCACAAGCCTCAAACACGATCAGCGTTGTATGTCATCTCCATCCAACGCAATGTAGTGTGGGAATAGCCCATTCAAGGGTGAGTATACGCTACTCAGTAGGGACCCCGAGACCCTCTAAGGTATCCCATAATCCACAAAGTATAATCCACAAAACAAGGATACAATCACGAAGTAACATCCAACACTACTTAGGTATATGCCCATACATATACCTAAGTCATCAATTCCAATTTGGCTCCAACATCTGAGCCCGAGTTTGATCACGTCCACACAGGATAGTACAACCCAATCCACACAGGAAAGCAGAACCCAATCCACACAGGAAAGTAAGTCAATCATATCGAAGATAATTATTGAAAGTCAAGACTCAGCTCACACAGGTATACATCATTTATAAAGAAAAAGGAGATGATCATATGTAGTTACTGATTCATCTAGTTGGGACCCAGATAGGATACAAGTACTGTAGTCGTCACTGCCGAACCCACAGAGGATTCCAGTATGGTTTTCATTGTCGTCGAACCCACGGAGGATTCCAGTATGAAAGACTTCACGGTCGAACCCATAGTTGTTGGGGAACTCCTCCTCTATCGAGTACAATGGGCTTGCCGCTACAAACAAGCACTTCCCACTAACCTTGAACTGCTGTATTACTCCACCTGTCGAGTACTGTGGGCCTACTGCTACAACCAAGCACTTCCCACTAACCTTGGACTACTGTAGTACTCCACCTGTCGAGTACTGTGGACCTGCTGCTACAACCAAGTGCTTCCCACCATGGGTCTGCCGCTACAACCAAGCGCTCCCCCTCATAGCCTACAGAGGTACTCCTTCTATTGAGTACTACGGGTTTGCCGCTACAACCAAGTGCTCCTCCACCGTGGGTCTGCCGCTACAACCAAGCGCTCCCCACTGGGCTATCTGAAACACTCCGACTCGATCGATCAGTAGTCATCAAGTCTCAGCCAGCTCTAGGGTTTCTGCACACAGCACGCTCATTCTGGGAGGGTCTGCTCCATGATCCAATAGGTCGATACATCAACTGTCACGTAGACCAAAGTTTATGTATACCAAGGTTCCGTCTCGTCGATAGGAACACAACGCGACAGACGGCACGTCAATCGAACGCCTGGTCTGAAAGTTATTAGTCTTTTCGTCCCAGTGGCCCGATTGGTTTCGTGTATGAACCAAACCGACTGTATCTCAAATGTACCCCGAACTCACATAGGTTATACTCATAGGGACCTTTTCTCAACGTGATCACCAATGCCGCTGACGGTTCGTCAAATGGATGTCCGGTCTGAAAGTTAACGTCTTTTCTGTTACAGGGGCCCGGTTGGATTTCGGGTACAATCCAATCCGGACATACTCCAACTGCATCCAAACCCCAAAAAGAGTAATCCAAAAGGTCCGTCTCACTAAGAGGAAACCAACAAAGTCGACAGCATGTCAATCGGACGTCCGGAGCTCAAGTTATAGGTGTTTCCGCTTCCAGGGCCCGGTTAGTCTCGTGTTCGAACCAACCTGGCCATACCCAAAGTTCTTCGAAGCCTTGAGTGTAATATACTAAAACGACCGTCTCGATCCAAGGATTCCATCGCATCTAATGGTGCGTCGATCGGAGGTCTGTATCCCAAGTTACGGGCATTTAAAGAAACCTGTCCGGTTTTGGGGGGTTTTGGGCCCCGATCGACCCGGCCCAAGACCCCCTGGGTCAGCCCGAACTGGGTCGACCCGACCCGGGTCCGGGTCCGGCCCGATAGGGCGCGGCCCGTCCTGGGCGGCTGGTTGGCCTAGCGTAGGCACGGCCCGCGTGGCCAGCTCGGCGTTGGCCAAGCTGTTGCGGAAGGGGGGGAGCGTTGCCCCCCTGTTTTGAAATGGCGGCCCCCATGTGGGGGCTGCTCCTTTTTCCAGCCAGGGGTTACGACCCCCGACTTTCTCCGAACGGCCGGCCCGGCTGGCCAACCGGTGCCGCCGTCGCGGCACCCCGCGGTCCCGCCCCTCCGACGCACCGGCGGCCGGCGGTTCTGGCCGCCGCTCCCTGCTCCACCGAGGCCTTGGTCCGACCGGCGCGGCGTGGCGGTGCTGCGCCCCTCCCCCGCGACCCCGCTCTTGCCGCGGTCTCTTCGTGGTTCTCCGGCGCGGCGCGACGGCGCTGCACCCCTTTGTTGTGGCCCCGCTCGGGCCGTGGCTTCTTTCGGCCTCAACGGCGCGGCGCGACGACACCGCGCTTCTTCGACGCATTCCTCCAAGTTTTCACATGGTGTCGTTGCACCACGCCACCTTCTTTCGAGCCGCAACGAACAGAACAACAAAGGGGGAGGAGGGTTGGTCGTGTTCGTGCGGTCCGACCTCCTCCCGTTAAATTGATAACAAGCGGCCCAAAGAAATTGATGATGAACGGAAAAGAATATTCACGAACAAAATCAAACCCCTACCTCGATAACGAGTTGATGATCGATGAGCATCGTGGAAAACGGCATCGCTGGGTGTGGCTCCATACACGTTGACAGAGATTGTTCGAGTTGAAATGGCGTCTCCCTTCCTTTGACGCGGGAAAAAGAATGAAGGAAGGCGCGTCGGTGTTCTTTGCGTTCTTCAAGGAGGAGGATAAAGTTCTTGGATGGTAGAACTCTCCCTCTCTCGACACAATGAAGAAACCAAAATAAAATAAGGCTTTATCCTTATTTTATTACTTTTTCCAACACTTTTAAAATTCAAACATTCATAATTTAATTCACTTCATTTAATTAAACATAACTTGTCAAAATTAATTGAAGTGATAAGTTGACAACTTTAATGACAAAAGAGGTTTTAAAAAGGAGTTAAGGAAAAATGAAAAGGTGGGGGCTCGTGTGGGCCCCACGTCATCTTAAATCCTCTCAAGGGGGGTTAAAACATTAGTGGGTCCCACCCTAACTCCCTCACATGGGCTAAACCACTTAAGAATGTGGAATAAAACTTGTAACACGATTTTTATTTCACTTTAATCTTAATACCTTTTTTTAAACAACTAATTCTGAGCAAATGCAACTCCAGAAAAGGTCTTCCTAAGAAAAAACCAATGTTGTGGTTTCATCGGTGCCCTCATATTTCGATTTCGAGCACCGGTTAAAAAGTTAGGAAAACCCGCTCATTTGTTCACTGAACGTACCCGAGCTAAACTTTGAAAATTGATTCCAGGCACACCGGGTCTCAGAATCAGGTGCCATCAGAAACTACATACTCGTAAAATCCCAAAGAAAATTAAGAAAAAATTTCCCTTAAAATTTTCAGGTCTTTACATTACTCTCACCTCAGGGATTTACGTCCCAATAAAGATACATCACAAACTAGGGAAACAAATGAGGGTACTGAGCACGCATCTGAGCCTCCCGCTCCCAAGTGCTCTCCTGGAGGTTCCCGTGCTGCCATCTGATGCACACTAGAGGAATCGACCGCCCATGTAGGACCCACTCCTATCGATCCTCAATCTCCACCCGGACCTCCGCAAAAGTCGCCCCATCGTCAATGATATGTGTCGGGTCATGCACATATCTCCTCAGCTAAGGTACGTGGAAAACGACGTGCACCTGGTGCAACTAAGGTGGATGGGTCAAGCAGAAAACCACCTCGCCTACCCTGTTGAGGACCTAGAAGGGTCCGATGAAGTGTGGAGATAACTTTCCTTCGTGGCTAAAACTACGTAATCCACGTCAAGGTGAGACCCTTAGGAAAACGTGGTCGCCATCCTCGAACTCCAGTGGTCTCCACCTCCTGTCAGCACAAGACTTTTGTCGGCTCTAAACTGTCCACATCTGCTCTTGGATGACCTGGTCCTTCTCTGGTCCTACAAGAGCTACTAAGATTTCATCTTTGTCGTTAAGAGAAATCCAGTCTCATCCCCAGGATGAACCACGTTCTTCACCTAATACAGTCAATCCTGACATGGATGATACTAATCCACACCAAGGATGACGTCATAAGGCATCGACGCTACTACCAAGAGACCCAACCATTACTCTCGCCTCCAAGGGTTGAGTCACACTGTCGGCATCAGTGTGTGGTCACTGGGTTTCCTCCAGTAGGAATCTCAAAATTGAGGGTCAAGTCAACAGTTTAAACCGAAACCTCTTAGTAACAACATAAAGAGAGGACAGGAAAGTAAATGCCACAAAGAAAGGTGCCTTTTATTACTGTAGCTCAAAGTACAAAGACACAAAGAATCCACAAACAAACATCAATAAAGCTAGAAGAAACATGAACAAAAGTCTCCATGTCTGGATCTAGTCCCGCTCTTGTCCATCTGCTCCCGGAGCTCCATGATCATAGGCCTCAGCTGCCTGAAGCTGAGTTCTCCCCTGTCCACCCGTTCCCTGTGGTCGGGGTGGTCTTCCTGGTGGTGGTGGTGGTGGTAGGGCCTCAAAGCGTCGCCCACCACCAACTGCACGGCCAGCTCCCCTGCCTTGGTCTCCTACTCCTTGAGATCCGCCCCGATTGAAACTTTGCCTATGCTTGGGAGTTCCTTCATTTATCCACTGGTCATCTGTATGGCGGGTCGGACAGTCACGTGCCATGTGACCAACCCCGCCGCAGGAGTAACACTGTTCGCTCCTGGTAAGTCATTCTCCACCCCAGGTGCCTCGTACACACGATCCTGTGTCATGCGATCGATCACCCATAGGTATGGTCCTCTTGGACCTTTGTGTCATCTGTCTACTGCCCGCTGTAGAAGACTCTACCACATGTCAGCTACTGGTGGGTCCTACTGCTGGATACTTCTCAGCAAGGAAACTCTCCACTAAGAGGGCTCGCTCCAACAACCCTGTCTGCGTTGGGATGTTGTGAGAAACAACTGAAGCTCTAATATCTTTCCTGAGCCCCTGATCGAAGGTTCGGGCCCTGAAGAACGGGTCTCGTACCATATCTGTAGAGTAACGTGAGAGATCGGTGAACCTCACTGAATACTGCGCCACTGTCATGCTACCCTGCTGAAGATGAAGTAGCTCCTGTATGCGCACCACTCGAAGGGTGGCTGGGATGAACTCCAAGTGGAAGAGGCACTCAAAGTCCATCCAGAGGAGAGACGCCTCATCGTGCACCTGGAGCATCAAGCTCCACCATCTGCCTGCTACCGCGTCCAGGAGGCTCGTTGCAAGGATCGCCATGAGGTCAGTTGGTGTCCCCACTAACCTGAAAACTCACACAACCGCCTCCATCCAATCCTCGGATGCCTGAGGGTCCGTCTCCCCACGGAACCCGGGCGGTCTCTGATGCTGAAACTCGTGCAGTGCACTAAGGTGACGTGCACTCTCAGCGGCTGGGGATGGTGGCATCGGTGGCTTCGCGGGTAGAGGTACTGTCGGTGCCTCCACTGTAAAAGCGCCCTGCACCGAGGCCTCATCGCTCGGTGGTCTATCGTCTCGCACAAAGCTCTGAACCCTAGCCGGCTGCTGTCATGGGGCCATCCTGAAAATAAACAGGTGTGCCACGGTCAAAACAGTATACCTGGTGAGCATACACAAAGTAATCACAAATAAAACTTTTGAAACACACATGCAATCAATGTTTTTGTGCATTGAATCGGAAATTAGAAGTCAAGGTCCTGGTGTACGGAAACTTTGGGCGCCGCACCAACATTGGAATCCCTGGACTGATAGCCACACTCAATACCATTAACACTATTGCTTCACATAGAATAAAGATCAAAGTCTTGAGTTCTGCAGTAGAACCGAACTCCTCTGATACCAATTTGTCTCGACCCGTCCTCGGGACTCATGTCGTGACTACCCCAAGCCCACCTTCCATAGGCCAGGGGTTGGCGACTAGCACCAAGGTGTAAATCCCGAAAAAAAGGGGAAGGAATTGCCTTTATAAAGTAAACAAACAACACAGAGTAAGCCAGAAGAAGTAAACACTAAGTAAAATGAGTACAATAGTAAGTGCGGAAAGTAAATGGGACAGAATACAAACCCAAACTGAAAGTAAAGTACAACTAGAAAGAAAGTACAGAAACTGAAAGTAAAGCAGCAACGTTGAGCCGTCCACTAGAAGTCCCACCTGAAGGGTGGGTACAGATAGCCTCCTCAGCTCCTCGGGTCCAGTCGTCCGCTCCGTGTACGTCCCGCCCAGTGGTCCACCTCTAGGTACCGACTGCTCCACAAGACTCAACCACGATCAGCTCTGTCTGTCGTCTGCATCCAACACAACATAGTGTGGGCATAGCCCGTGCAGGGGTGAGTATACGCTACTTAGTAGGGACCCCGAGACCCCTGAAGGTCTCCCAGAATCCACAAAGGATAATCCACAAAAGAAGGATACAATCACGAAGTAACATCCAACACTACTTAGGTATATGCCCATACATATACCTAAGTCATCAATTCCTGTTTGGCTCCAACATCCGAGTACGAGTTCGATCATTTCCACACAGGATAGTACAACCCAATCCACACAAGAAAGCACAACCCAATCCACACAGGAAAGCAAGTCAATCATATTGAAGATAATGATTGAAAGTCAAGACTCATCTCACACAGGTATACATCATTTGTAATGCAAAAGGAGATGATCAGATGTAGTTACTGATTCATCTAGCTGGGACCCACGTAGGATACAAGTACTGTAGTCATCACCGCCGAACCCACGGAAGATTCCAGTACGGTTTTCATCATCGTCGAACCCACGGAGGATTCCAGTACGAAAGTCTTCACCGTCGAACCCATAGCTACTGGGGAACTTCTCCTCTATCGAGTACAGTGGGCATGCCGCTACAACCAAGCGCTTCCCACTAACCTTAGACTGTTGTAGTGCTCCACATGTCGAGTACTGTGGGCCTGCTGCTACAACCAAGCACTTCCCAATAACCTTGGACTGTTGTAGTACTCCACCTGTCGAGTACTGTGGGCCTGCTGCTACAACCAAGTGCTTCCCACCATGGGTCTGCTACTACAACCAAGCGCTCCCCCTCATAGCCTATAGAGGTACTCCTTCTGTTGAGTACCACGGGTCTACCTCTACAACCAAGCGCTCCTCCGTCGTGGGTCTGCGGCTACAACCAAGCGCTCCCCATTGGGCTATTTGAATCACTCTGAGTCGATCGATTAGTAGTCGTTAAGTCTCAGCCAGCTCTAGGGTTTCTGCACACAGCACGCTCATTCCGGGAGGATCCGCTCCACGAGCCAAGAGTTCGATACATCAACTATCACGTAGACCAGAGTTAATGTATCCCAAGGTTCCCTCTCATAGATAGGAACACAACGCGACAGACGGTGCGTCAATCGAACGCCCGGTCTGATAGTTATTAGCATTTTCGTCCCAGGGGCCCGGTTGGTTACGTGTACGAACCAAACCGACCGTATCTCAACTCTACCCCGAACTCACATAGGTTATACTCATAGGGACCGTTTCTCAACGTGATCACCAACGTCGCTGACGGTTCATCAAACGAACGTCCGGTCTGAAAGTTAACGGCTTTTCCGTTCCAGGGGCCCGGTTGGATTTCGGGTACAATCCAACCCAGCTATACTCCAACTGCATCCAAACCTCAAGAGGAGTAATCCAAAAGGTCCGTATCACTAATATGAAACCAACAAAGTCGACGACACATCAATCGGACGTCCGGAGCTCAAGTTATAGGCGTTTCCGCTCCGAGGGCCCGGTTGGTCTCGTGTTCAAACCAACCCGACCATACCCAAAGTTCACCTAAACCTTGATTGTAATATACCGAAACGACCGTCTCGATCCAAGGATTCCATCGCAACTAATGGTGCATCGATCGGAGTTCTGTATCCCAAGTTATGGGCATTTAAATGAACTTTTCCGGTTTTAGGGGGTTTTGGGCCCGGACCGACCCGGCCCAAGACCCCCTGGGTCGGCCCGATAGGGCGCGGCTCGGCCCGGGTCTGGGTCTGGACCGATATGGTGCGGCCCGGCCCGGTGGGTGCGGCCCAGCCCGGCCTGGCCTGCGCTGCCCAACCTGGCCCGGGCGGCCGGTTGGCTTGGCTCAGGCGCGGCCCGTGTGGCCAGCTCGGCGCTGGCCGAGCTATCGCTGAAGGGGGGGGGGGGCGCTGCCCCCCTGTTTTGAAACGGCGGATCCCACGTGGGGGCCACTCCTTTTTCCAGCCGGGGGTTACGACCATCGGCCTTCTCCGAACGGCCGGCCGGTGGTTCTAGCCGCCGCTCCCTGCTCCGCCGCGGCCTTGGTCCGACCGGTGCGACGCGACGGCGCCACGCCCCTCCACCGTGGCCCCGCTCTAGCCGCAGTCTCTTCATGGTTCTCCGGCGCGGTTTGATGGCGTCGCACCCCTTTGACGCGGCCCCGCTCCGGCCGCGACTTCTTTCGGCCTCAACGGCGCCACGTGACGGCGCCGCGCTTCTTCGACGCATTCCTCCAAGTTTCCGCGTGGATCTGTTGCACCGTGCCACCTTCTTTCGAGCCGCAACGAACACAACAACAAAGAGGGAGGAGGGTCGGCCGTTTTTGTGTAGTCCGACCTCCTCCCGTTAAATTGATAACAAGCGGCCCAAAGAAATTGATGATGAACGGCAAAGAATATTCACGAACAAAATCAAACCCCTACCTCGATAATGAGTTGACGATCGATGAGCGTCGCGGAAAACGGCGTCGCGGGGGGTGGCTCCGTACACGTTGACGAAGATTCTCTGAGGTGAAACGGCGTCTCCCTTCCTTTGACGTGGGAAAAAGAATGAAGGAATGCGCGTCGGTTTTCTTCGCGTTCTTCAAGGAGGATGATGAAGTTCTTCGATGGTAGAACTCTCCCTCTCTCGACACAACGAAGAAACCAAAATAAAATAAGTCTTTAGCCTTATTTTATTACTTTTGCCAACACTTTTAAAATTCAAACATTCATAATTTAATTCACTTCATTTAATTAAACATAACTTGTCAAAATTAATTGAAGTGATAAGTTGGAAACTTTAATGACAAAAGAGGTTTTAAAAAGGAGTTAAGGAAAAATGAAAAGGTGGGGGCTCATGTGGGCCCCACATCATCTTAAATCCTCTCAAGGGGGGTTAAAACATCAGTGGGTCCCACCCCAACTCCCTCACATGGGCTAAGCCACTTAAGAATATGGAATAAAAATTGTAACACGATTTTTATTTCACTTTAATCTTAACCCTTTTTTTTAAACAACTAATTCCGAGAAAACGCAACTCCAGAAAAGGTCCTCCTAAGAAAAAACCGACGTTGTGGTTTCATCGGTGCCCTCGAATTTCGATTCCGAGCATTGGTTAAAAAGGTAGGAAAACTCGCCCGTTCGTTCACTGAACGTTCCCAAGCTAAACTTTGGAAATTGATTCCGGGCACACCGGGCCTCGGAATCAGGTGCCGTCAGAAACTGCGTACTCGTAAAATCCCAAAGAAAATTAAGAAAAAATTTCCCTTGAAATTTTCAGGTCTTTACACTTATTTGTAAATGATTAGGTAATCAGTTTGATAAGAGTTATATTTTTATACGATAAAACATTAAGTGTATTTTTAAAGAATTTATTTTTAGGAATTAATGAATTTTAAAAAAAAAATAATTTAATAAAATATTATTATCAAATTAATTTTATTAATAATAAATGAGTATATTATTATTATGAAGTTAAATGTAATTTTTATTAAGGAATGAAAACCGTTCTTATCAAAACCTGTGAATTTTAAATAAATATCAGTTTTCATTTTAAAAGTGAAAATTCATATATTTAGAAAAAATTTAGATAAAATGAATATTAATTTTAGAATAAGGATGTTTAAATTATCCAACAGTGAATTTTTTATAATTTTCTGAGAGAGTAAAATTTTTTGGTAAAAATTAAATACCGTATAAATAAAATATGTATTTTATGACATCATAATGACCCCAAAATGATGTAATAAATACTATAATGGTTATTATAGCCCCAATATATGTTTTACCATTAAAATAATGTGATTTTATATTTGTCTTACTTATTTTATAAAGCCTTAGTGAATCCTCCAAAATATATAATATATTTTATGATTTTAAATTCATTTCTTTAATAATGTGACTCACCTCCACATAAGCAAGGAAAATATTTTAATATGTTCAGACATTATCCTTATAAAATAATTTTTTCCACTCCTCTTTGGAAAATAACCATGGTCAAAAACCATGGGAAGGTTTGTGGTTTTGAATATTTAATTATATAGATTCCAAAACCTAAGTTTGCAGAATATTAAAGAATTCCCCTCTCATTTCCTATATAAACACACCCAATCTCTCACTTATCTTAACTAAAAATACTTAAATCACATACCTAATATGTTATACCCTCTCTATAATCCTCACAAGGCATCCCAATCTCTCAAGGATCCCCTCTCCAAGCTTTTTAAGTCACACACTCAAGTAAGGGGTCTTCACTTTACTTCCTTTCTCATTTTTATCCAAGTTTTCTTATATTTTTACACTATTTTATTTTCAATTAAAAATTATGGGGTATGTTTCCACAACTCCCCCATACTACCCTTATTATTTTTTTATAATGGTATACATCTTTATCTCTCATTAATCCCTCCCATGTACACTCGTTACCATGCCGAAATTTTTTAAGAGTTATTCCATTTCTCCTCTTTCTTCAAGTTTCCTTATTATGTTATGCTTTCTATTTCCAAATTACTTATGTTGGGAAATGTCTATATATGACCCCATTTCTATCCATTTCATTTATATATGATGAGATACCCCTTTCTCTCTCATCAACCATTTTTATGAATTTTTATGTCATGTCGTTAGGCTGCTAAAATTGCACCAGGATTTTCCATGCCAAAATCATCATGTACTGAATACCATGCCCATTTCTCTATCAAAGGTATTCAACTTTATGAAAAAATACTTATTGATTATATACTTTCATGTATTTATTCCACATTCCTTTATCATGGAATAAATGATTATGTTTAATGAATCCATGTTATATGATCTATGTGGCACACTTAAGCATGAGATTGAAATGATTATGAAGGGTACACCTTGATAGAGCTCCAATGCATTGGGTAAAGTTTAGTATCATGATACATCATGTTGGGATAGGGTTTTACCTGATTCCTTTTAGAACATTTTTTCACCATGTTTGGATAGTGTTGTGCCTGATTCCTTTATGTTAATGATGTAATTTTTTAAGTTATTGTCACATCTCCATGTTATGATAATCATGCTATATCATGCCTTTATGTTCATCTTTCTTCTATGCTCCATTTATATGTCTATTGCCTAACATGTATTTTATTCTTCATGTTATGCCTTACTTACTCTCTTACTGGGCTTTATAGTTCACCATTTTCTTATGTATATCCTAAGGTTATCCCATGAAATTCTAAGTAAGAAGGAATTTTGTGGTCATGTAAAATAAGTTTTCAATAAAGATGTTGTATTTTATGTCTTAAGTTGTCATGTAATGTTCCTAAGTCCCAAAGACACTAGACCTCTCGATCTTCTGGGTTGTATTAAGTTAAAGTTTATTTAATAAATCATGTTTAATTCTATAAAAAAATAAGGTTTTTTATATAGATCCAAACCCAATACTGATGGATGATAAATCATTCCTCTTTATTCGAAAAGAGAGACAGGAGATAGAAGGATCCAAACAGGGAAGAGATTAATTACCAATGTACATGAAATCTTACAAATGGATCTTAAATTCTTTATAAATGGAGTTCCATGAGCCTTGAAATCCTCCCAAGATCCTCCAAATTTGAATAAAATAGGTTAGGGTAAATCCAAGATGAATAGGGGTTAAAACCTGGGGTTTCGGGAATTTAAAATAAATTTTTCAGAGAAATAAATCTCACGCACACAGTTTCCTGGGTAGGGGTGAATGGTTTTCCAAACCATGTGTCTTAACTATACACCTCACCTTAGGGGTACTATATTTCTATTAATATAGTGAATTATTTGAAAACCCATGTGCTAGCCAAGAAAATGCCCTCTTCCTGGGTTTGCACAGTTTTCTAGGGTGGGTGCACAGTTTGGGCAAACCATGCACCAACTGTGTACTGCCCAAAATCCCCTCAAAAACTTCCAAAATTCTCCAATTTCACCAAAAACATCCACAAATTAATACCCAACCAATAAAACCCAAAATAAGGTTAAAATAGTACCTATAAATTAGAATGATACATCTCTAGAAAAGTTCAAGATCTTACACATAGGTCATGGTAAAATTAACTTCTAGAATAAGAATTGGGTAGGATCTATGTTGGGATTTCTGATGTCCCTAACTCTAAATATTTATTTCCCTAAATCTAGAAGATACCCAAAGTTTATTCAATATATACTGATCCCTCAATATCTCGATATTTTTGTGAATATTATGTTGAATAATGATCAAGATAAATTGGTGTTCATGACCTCCTCATTGGGGATATTTTTGATCAAGGTGTATCATTCTCTGAGGTATGAGTCCTCTATCTGAAATGGGTGTTTGAATGTCAAAATCAACTAAATGATCTCCAAATTTCATGAGATTAGACAAAAACAACCGCACAATGAATTTTGAAAGGGTCGAGTAGAAGAAATGTTAATATAAAGCGTCGTTTTCCTGAGATGACTCAAAACACGCTTTTATTGTTTTAAAATGTCAAAACATGCATTTAATGGTCAAATCCATATAAAATGATCTCATAATGTCATGAAATAAAATTAAACCCATGTTTTTATTATTTTCGACATATTCGGGCAAATGACGCATCAATTAAACATGTGGTATATTTGGAATGATCAAATATGAGATTTTTAAAGGTTTGACACCCTTTAAAAATGCGCATCCAATGGTCTAAACCAACTTAACGACCTCTAATTTCCATGAAATCAAACCAAAATAATTTTATAATATATTTTTAAATGTCCGATTAGACGGAATGTTAATTTGATGTGTTGTTTTCCCAGCATGACCTGAAACACATTTTTGTTGTTTTAAAATGTTAAAATGTGTGTTTAATGATATGATACATATAAAATGAGCTTGGAATGACATGGAATCATATAAAAAACATATTATTATTATTTTTGGTGTGTACGATCAAACGACACATCAATTGGAAGCATGGTTTTCCCAAAACGATTGAATATGCGGTTTTTAAGGGTTTGATGCCCTTTAAAAACAAGTGCCCTGGGGTCAAAACCAACCAAACAACTTTTGAATGACATATAATAAGACAACAACAATTGTACATTGAATTTTTAAATGGTCGAGCAGGCAGAATGTCAATATGAGATGTCGTTTTCCTGGGATGACCCGAAATATGCTTTTGTTTTTTTAAAATGCCAAAACATGAATTTAATGGTCAAATTAATAGAAAACAAGCTCAGGATGACATGAAATATTTGGATAATTGTGTTATTATTATTTTTTATGTGTATAAGTAGATTACATGTCAATCTAGCAAGTGGTATGCCTGAAATGACTGAATATGTGGTTTTTAAGGGTTTGATGCCCTTTAAAAACATGCATCTGATGGTTAAAACCAACCGAAAAACTTTTAAACGTTGTGAAATCAGAAGAAAACAAATGTATAGTGAATTGTGAAATGATCGACCACATAGAATTTCAATCCGAGGTGTCGTGTGTCTGAGATGACCTAAAATGTATTTTTGTTGTTTTAAAACACCAAAACATGCATTTAACTGTTAGATTAATAGAAAATGAGCTCAGAATGACGTGAAATAATATGACAATCATTTTTTTATTATTTGTGACATGTATGAGAAAATTACATGTCAATTGGATGCGTGGTCTACCCAAAAGAAGAAAATATACAATTTTAAATTAAAAAAATAGAGACCATTAATATATTCAAAATAAAATTTCCTTGGATTATTGTAATAAGTTTTAATTGAAATATTCCAATACATCTAAATTATTAATTTTTTGTGATTTTTTTAATGCACTAATTATTTTATTAATGTTTTTTATATTCAGTTTTTTTATGATGGGAACCATTCTTGGAATATGTTTGGAAAAATATATTTGTGAGCCTGTGATTTTACATATCATAGAGAAATTTATTATTTTCTCAAATTGTCGTGGTTTTTTTGTGGTACTTTTAGGGTATCATAAACCCAAACCCGATTATGAAAATTATTATCAATTATTCAGTAATAAATTTTTAAATAACATCACAATTATAAAAAATATTTTTTTTATTTGTGTTCGGTTCATATTATATTTATTTTTAAATTTTTAATCTGAATTTAGTGACTATATATTAATAAATAAAATACAATTACAAAAAATATTTAATTAATTTTTTGATATGTTTACTATAAATATATAAATAAAATTTAAATATTTTAATTTTTAATCATATAATTAAAATATTTATTCTAGTTGAATGAATAATTAAAAAATATAATAGATTAGAGTTATAATAATGAATTTAAGAAAACAAATAGGTTGGAGTTAGCGTGCCCCAAATTTCATCAATACCAAACCCCCTGTGGTGGCCCAAGGCTCGAACTGCAATACGGCTGCAATGGTGAGTTGAGATTTTTGGAAATTATATTATTATTTATTAAAAAAATAAATACTAATAGCAAAAGGGAAGAGTTAATGTGTAATAAAGGGAAGTATATCAGTATTTTTAGAAAGTATATTAGTATTTTTGGAATGTATATTAGTATTTATTTAAAAGTATGACTCACCTCCACATAATAAAGGGAATTATTTTAATAAGTTAGTACCATTTTCTAATAAAATAATGAAAACACTCCCCTTTGTAAGAAACCATGGGCAAAACCCAAGGGAATATTTTTGGTTTTGAATATTTTATTTTGTAGAGTCCAAAACCTACATATTAAAGAAACCCCTCTCTTTTCCTATATAAACCCACCCAAGATCCCATTTATCTTCACTAAAAATCCTTAGAGCACATCCTTAATCTATAATCCTCTCTCTATAATCCTCCCAAGGTTCCACAAGCTCTCAAGAATCCCATTTTCAAGCTTTTGGAGTCACACACTCAAGTAAGGGTTCTTTCCTTTCACCTATTTATTCAAGTTTCTTTATTATGTTATGCCTTATGTTCTCCCTTTCCTAATGTTGGGATATGTATTTCCACATCCCTATTACTTCCCATTTTATGTCCAAATTATGAGATTCTCCTTTATCTCTCATCAACCCATTTTATTAGTTTTTAAGTAATGTCGTTAAGCTGTCGAAATTTCATAAGGGAACCTATCCTTCTCCCCTTTATTCAATAATATTCTTCATTTTATTCCCTTTAATTTTCAATTAATAATGATGGGGTATGTTTTTTTCACATTCCAAAAACTATATTTATAATTTATAAATGATGATAGAACCATTTCTCTCTCATTAATTCCTTCCATGAATATTTACACTTCCTCGTTATGCTGCCAAAATTTCACCACAGGAATCCATGCCAAAACAATTATGCAGTGAATACCATACCCAATTTCTATCAAGGTTGTTCAAATTTATGCACTTATACTCATTATTATTGGGTATTTACATGTATTAATTCCATACTCTATGTTCATGGAAAAAATATGATGATGAATGAATCCATGTTGTATGATCTATGTGGAACACTTAATCATGAGAATGAAATGAAAGTGACGGGTGTGAATGGAATTATATAGTGCTCCAATGAATTGGGTAATGTTTAGTATCATGATACATATTGTTGGGATAGGGATTAAACCAGATTCCATTATGGTACTTTTTCTATTAAGATGTCTTTATAGTTATCCTTGACCTATGATGTAGTGTTTTAAGTTATTGCCACATTCCCATGTTTCCATTATGTTATCATGTTATATCATGTATTGTAATTAATGTTTATGATTCATACTCTTTTTATTCCCCTTGATATGCATATTTTATAACATTTTTTACCTTATTACATATTTATTCCCTTAATGGGATTTATATCCCATCCCTTTCTTATGTATTTATTTAGGTTATCCCATGCAATTTTAAGTGCGAGCATGTTAAAAAAGTTTTCAATAAAGATGTTGTGTTCCATATTTTAAGTTGTAATGAAATGTATCTAATTCCCAAATACACTATACTTATTGATATTTTAGGTTGAGTTAAGTGTAATTTTATGTAATAAATCATGTTTTAATGTGTAATAAAAGGAAGAATTGTTGTAGTGGGTATCAGAGGAAAAGTTTAGTTATTTTTGGGATTAGGACTAGAAAACTCTAGTGAAATCCTTAGGGATAAGACTAATTATAAGAAAACATCCCTAAATTTTGATTAGTATAGAGTAATTGGTTTATTAAGAAAATACATCCCTATATGGATACTACAAGTGGACATGGTTCTGACATAGATGTACCTTGGAGTAACAACTCCGACAAGGTGTTCCAGGCCTAACTTGGGGTAACCTGGTCCACGAAAATGGGCTTTACTACGCATCTGGTTTGAAACTCTTGGGGGATATTCTTTGATAATTAATAATATCATTATGAATCATTATTAAGGGAGTAAAAAATTCCCATAAGAGTATATGTTATGAAATAGGTCATGGATAACAAAGACTGAAGCCTATAAATTTGTAAGTTAAGGAAATGCATGTAAGTTATAAGTTATCCCTTTAATTTCATTAAATTCCCATTTATGTGTTTAAAATTTAAATATATTCATCCTTAATTGTCCTTTTATTCTATCCAATGTCTAGAAATAAGAGGAATCGGGTAAAAAATCAATGTGAAGAGCAATGTGTTGAATGCCCCCAACGAGATTCCCAACCCAATAGGAGCAGGAATCACACACTTCATGATTATACTCTCTCAGATGAATTAGGTTATGAATAGAAACATGGATCTGAAGGAGCATCTAAACCCCCCTAAGATAGAATAAGCCACAATCTAGAGCTTTATGTGTCAAATGCCTTCAGCTTTCAATGGGTCATTTGATCCCTTAATCATGGAATAGTGGATCAACTCCATTGAAAAGATATTATCCATCCTTAAATGTTCTAAATAAGAGAAGGTCATGTTGTATATTTATTGTATGAAAGGTAAATATGATAAATGGTGTACATTGATCAAAAATATGAAGCTTGGGGAAGATATTGAAGTAATGGGGTTGAAGGATTTCTAGAAAAAAAATTGATAAATATTTTTCTCGCACTCTCCATCTTAAAATGGAAAGGGATTTCCTTTCCCTTAAGAAAAAAAAGACAACGAATCTATCAGGGCATATAAGGAAAACATCACAAGACTTTCATGGTATGCCTCCATATTTTTTATTACCCCCAAATTCAAGGTTGACTACTTCTTTAGTGGGATAAAATCGAGTCTACAAAAAGCCTTGGTGATCTGTGACTTTTATAGCTATGAGGAAATTGTTCGATGTTCCCTCAAAGTAAAAATAGAGATCAGAAAATCTAAAGGTTATCATGGGGATATGAAGTGGAAAGTGGATTTTAATTATGGTGTTCTAATTGATATATCTAATTATGCCAAGAAATTACAACACCCCACTCGTCAAAGGTGTGGAAAGAAACACCCTAGAAATTTCCTTAAGGGGATGAGGAAATACTTTAGGTGTGGGAAGGAAGGGAACCAAGCCAAAAATTTCTAATAGGAGAAACCCATTATTTAAATAGAGAAAAGGAATGCTTTATTAAACCCTTAGAGTATTGTTCATTGCTACAACTGCAAGGAACCAGGGCGCTTTGCAAACTAATGCACTAAGCCATGGGTTTTTTGAGATAACCAACAACCTCCAAGGCAGCAATAGGTGAGTTTTTTCTATCACTACCACTAGAGTGAATCTTGATAATTAAGTGGTAAAAGGTACACTAGCTATTCATTCAATAATAGAAAATGTACTTTTCTATTCTATTTCTATACATTCCATCATATCACAAAAATTTAGTAGGACTATCCAAACACTGTCACAATTATTAGAAATAGAGTTTTCTATGAAAATGGAAAATAGGGAAATTATTGAATCCCATATATATAACTCCTCCCCTATCAAAGTTTGTGGGATGAATTTCCTAGGTAAACTTTTCATACTCCCTTTGGTGGAATTTTATGAAATTCTAGTAATGTATTGGATATCCCTTTATAGAGATAACATAAATTTCCATGAGCAGGAAATCACTCTTTGTATTGTGAATCATCCTCAGATTTTATACAAATGAAAAAAGAAGGATGAATCTTCTTTAGAACCATCATCTCAAGAATAGATATTATTTCCCTATGAGAAATAATATCTAACTCAAATTATTGAGTTTAAGAAAAATATTATCCTTAAATATATGCCCATTATGAGGGAATACGTTGATGTGTTTTCTGAGGAATTGTCTGGTATTCCTCCTAGCTGAGAGGTTGAGTTTTCAATTGAGCTTATACCTAGTTCATTAACATTATCTAAGAATCCATATAGAATAGTTGTTTTTGAACTTTAGGAGATGAAGAAACAGCTATATGAGAATCTGGATAAAGGTTATATATGCCCAAGTGCTTCACCATGGGGTACACCAGTCCTCTTCATCAAGAAGAAGGATGGGTCAATGTTATTTTGCATCGATTATCATGAGCTCAACAAGATCACAATAAATAACAAATATCCTATTTCTCAGATTAATGAATTATTTTATCGTCTATGTGGAGAAAAATACTTCTCCAAGGTGGATCTTTGGTTGGGATATTTCCAATTTAGGGTGAAGAAGGATGATATCCTCAAGACTGCTTTTCATACAAGGTATGGGCACTATGAGTTCATAGTGATGCCTTTCAGACTCACTAATGCTCCATAAATCTTCATGGAATTGATGAATATAGTCTTTAGGGATTACCTCAAAAAATTTGTGGTAGTATTTATAGATGATATTCTAATATACTCTAAAATCAAGGAGGAGCATGAAGAGTATCTGAGCATTGTGCTTAAAACCTTGAAAAAGGAGAATCTTTATGAAAAGTACAGCAAATGTGAGTTCAAGTTAAAGTAAGTATCTTTCTTGAGGTATATCATCACAAGTAATGGGATATATATAGACCCTTAAAAGATAGAAGGAATTGAAGGATGGTTGGGGATAACATCTGTGATAGATATCCATAGTTTACTTGGGTTGGCTGGGTATTATTGCTGATTTGTTAGAAATTTCTCATGATTGTAAAACCCTCTTACCAAGATAACTCGGAAGGGAGTAAAGATTTTTTGGAATGATGAATGTTAAGAGATCTTAAAGGAGTTGAAAAGGAGGCTTTTCACTTCCCATGTTCTTACACTACCCTCTAGTGGATAACTTTTTTTGTATTCAGCAATGCTTCGAAAAAAGGTGTGGGTTATTTGTTAATGAAAAATGACAAAGTCATAGCCTATGATTCAAGGTAGTTGAAAGTTCATGAACAGAACTACCCAACGCATGATCTAGAGTTGGCTACAGTGATCTTCACTTTGAAAATTTGGTAGAATTATCTCTTTGGGGAGAAGTGGGAAATATATATAGATCACAAAATCCTTGAGTATATATTCACACAAAAAGAGATGAATATGCGCCAAAAAAGATGGTTAGAGCTGATCAAAGACTATGACTACTCAATCCACTACCATCATGGGAAAGAGTATAAAGTATTATACACTCTAAGAATAAAGGATCCAAAAAAATTTTCATTGATGATAATTGAGAGGGATCTGATCTTCTTAGATTTGGAAAGGATGGGAATGGTAATCATAAAGGAAAGAATATCATCAATCCTTTCACAAATTATTTCTCAACCATCTCTTCTCGAAGGAGCTGTTGGATGATGCGCATAGCTCAATATTCTCTATCCACCTAGGAAGGACAAAGATATATCAAGATCTATGAGAATACTATTGGTGGGACAATATGAATAAGGAGATCACAGAATATACATTAATATGTCTTGTATGTCATTAATTGAAAGTGGAAAGGTAAAAATCCAAGGGGATGATGCAACCATTACCCATACCTACGTGGAAATGGGAAAAATCACCATAGACTTTGTCACTGGTGTTCCAAAGATATAAATAGGGAATAATGATATATGGGTTTTGGTGGATCATCTTACAAAGATTGAACACTTCATTGTGATACAAGAGGAATTCTCACTGGATATACTTGCACAGATATACATCAGGGAAGTGGTCAGGCTGCATGGAGTACCACTATCCATTGTACCCGATCGAGATCCAAGATTCACCTCTAAGTTCTGGAAAAGTCTTTAGCATGATCTAAACACTGAGTTGAACTTCATCATGGATTATCACCCTCAAACTTATGTCCAATCATAGCAGACTATCTAGACATTTGAGGACATGTTGAGAGCATGATTAATTGACTTCAAAGGAAGATGGAATCAACATATTCCTTTGGTCAAGTTCTCTTACAACAAAAATTTCTAGTTGATCATCCAAATAGATCCCTATAAATCCCTTTATAGGAAGAGCTGTAGGAAACCTGTATGCTAGGATGAAGTTGGGGAATGAAAACTACTAGGTCCAAAAATGGTCAAAGAAATGGTGAAAAAGGTTAACACCATTCAGTAGCACATCAAGGCTGCTCAGATTCGACGAAAGAACTATGATGACAATCATAGGAGAGACCAAGAGTTTGATGTTGGAGACATGGTATTCCTATACATATCTCTATAGAATAAAGTTATGGGTTTGGGAATAAGGAAAATCTTAGTCCAAGATACATCGGTCCCTTTGAGATCCTTGATTGCATCGGAGTAGCGGCCTATCGACTTGCACTACCACCTAAACTATCTCGAGTTTATGATGTATTCCATGTATAACTCTTGAGGAATTACATACCTATCCCATATCATGTACTCAATCCATAGGTGGTACCATTAGAGAATGATATTTCCTATGAGGAGCAGCCAGTGAAGGTCTTAGATCATAGAGATAGAGTTCTGCGAAATAAGACAATGCACCTAGTCAAAGTGTTGTGGAGAGACCACAAGTTTGAATAAGAAAAGTGAGAACCAAAGTAAATGATGAGGCAGAATTATCCTCATCTATTTTAAGGGGGTGAAATGAAAATTTCGAGGGCGAAATTTTTCAAGGGGGGATATTGTAATGACCCAAACTGTTATAAATAAAATTCTTTTATGATTTAATGTTTTCTTAGGTAATATGGTTATATAGAACACATGAAATTTTTTTTTATTATTATATCAAATTGGATTCAAAATACCATTAAGAATATTTACCATTGATAATATAGTCATTAAATAGTGATCACATGATTAGTATAAATATAAGGCTTTCACAAATCCAATTGACACGGACAAAGAAAGTGATGGCCTCATCCAGTAGGATTATACCCTATGAAGGCCATTTTTAGGAATTTTCAAGGGGTATATCATCACTGGGATTTACCCTTGACCAATCCCAATCTGATATCCAATAACTTAAGCATTAGCTAAACCGTTTATAGGAGAAGTTCAAGTTCATCGAGATCACATCCCAAACCATGTTTGCCGAACGACCCATGAAAGTGTCACCATCACACACCTTACTCTTAGGGAATAAACTAGTGAATTAAATGTATATGTATTGATACCCAATCAAATTTATTATGTACATTATTTTGTAAATAATAATGAATATTTTTTTATTTTATACTAAAACAAGAATATTATTTTTGGGTATTATTCAATTCAATTAAGGAATTCATTTTGATGAATTAATGTATTTTTGAAATAAATAATATTTTAATTAAATATTATTATTAAATTATTTTTATTAAATATAAATGATGATATAGTTTTTATGAAGTCAAATGTATTGTTTTATTAGGGTTTAAAAACTGTTATTGCCAAAAACCCATCATTTTCAATAAATATTAGTTATTATTTTTAAAAGTGAAAATGCACATATTTAGAAAATTATTTAGATAAAATGAATATTATTTTTGGAATCAAAATGTTGAAATTATCCAACAGTTAATTTTTCATAATTTTATGAGATAGTCAAATTTTCGGGTAAAAATTAAATACCGTATAAATATACGGTGTGTTTTATGACATCATAATGACCCAAAAATGATGTAATAAATACTATAATGGGTATAATTGGACCAATATATGTTTTACCATTTAAATTATTTGGTTTTATGTTTATTTTATTATTTTTATTAATCCTTTATGAATCCTCCAAAACCATTAATATATTTTAGAGTTTTAAATTCCTTTATTTAAAAGTGTGACTCACCTCTACATAAGAAAGGGAATTGTTTTAATAATTTAATCCCATTTAATAAAAAAAAAATTAAAAATAATCCCCTTTTTTAGAAACCATGGGAAGGTTTTTTGTTTTGAATATTTTATTTTGTAGAGTCCAAGACCTAAACATTAAACAAATCCCTCTCTTTTCCTATGTAAACCCACCCAAGCTCTCATTTATCTTCATTAAAAATACTTGGGGGATGTCTTTAATCTTCCCTCCTCTCTCTATAATCCTCCCAAGGCACCCCAAGCTCTTAGTAATATCCTTTTTAAGCTTTTGGAGTCACACGCTCAAGTAAGGGTTGTTTCCTTTATCCTCTTTATTCAAGTTTCTTTATTATGTTATGCATTCTATTCTCCCTTACCTAATGTTGGGATATGTATTCCCATGTCCCTGTTACTTCCCATTTTATTTCCAAATTATGAGAGTATCATTTCTCTCTCATCAATACATTTTATTAATTTTTAAGTGATATCGTTAGGCTATTGAAATTTTGTAAGGGAACCTCTCTTTCTCCCCTTTATTCAATAATCTTATTCATTTTATTCCCTTTAATTTTCAATTCCTAATGATGGATTATGTTTTTAAACCTTCACCATGATTTCATTATGATTTCTAAATTATGATAGTCTCATTTCTCTCTCAATAAGTCCTTCCATGAATATTTACACTTCCCCGTTATGCTGCCGAAATTTCACCGTAGGAATCCATGCCCAAACAATTGTGTAGTGAATACCATACCCAATTTCTATCAATGGTTTTCACATTTATACACTTATACTCATTATTATTTGGGATTTAAATGTATTTATTCCACACTCCATGTTTGTGGAATAAAATATGAGGATGAATGAATCTATGTTTTATGATCTATGTGGCACACTTAATCATGAGAATGAAATGAAAGTGATGGGTGCTCCTACAATTATATAGCACTACAATGCATTGGGTAATGCTTAGTATCATGATACGTCATGTTGGGATAGGGAGTTAACCTGATTCCTTTAGGGGACTTTTTCCATTACGATGTCTTGGTAGTTATCCCTGACCTATGAAGTAGTGTTTTAAGTTGTTGCCACATTCCCATGTTGCCTTTATGTTATCTTTTTATATAATGTCTTATAATTAATGTTAATGATTCATACTCTTTTTATTCCCCTTGATATGCCTATTTTATAACATGTTTTATCTTATTCCATGTTTATTCCATTACTGGGATTTATAGCTCATCCCTTTCCTATGTATTTCTTCAGGTTATTCCATGCAGTTTTAAGTGAGAGCATGTTAAAGAAGTTTTCAATAAAGATGTTGTATTCCATGTTTTAAGTTGTAACGCAATGCACCTAATTCCCAAATACACTCGACTTATCGATCTTTTGAGTTAAACTAAGTGTAATTTTATGTAATAAATCATGTGTTAATGTGTAATAAAGGGAATATTTGTTATAGGTATGAATAAAAAAATGGATGGATGCCAATCATATGACAAAAGAGTATAAAGATGGAGTGAAAGAGTTCATCAAGTTTGAAAAATATCATGCATGTGACCCTTCTCAAATCTTTTTTCCATGTTTATGTTGTTTTTATTCAATACTAATTAGTCCATAAAAGTTGGAAGAACGCTTGATCTATCATGGAATAGATCGATGTTATAAATGTTGGAATAAACATGAGGGAAAAGTGAATGTAGCTAGTGGCTAGGATATCACTGCATTTTATGGATCATCTAATGTGATTATAAGTGTGGAAAATGAAGAAGACCATATCAAATATTTGATTATAGATGTGAATGATGATGAAGGTCGTATTGATGAAATGACAAGGATAGTTGAAGATGAACTTTGGGATTTCCCAAAATTGTTTGAGAAGTTAAAGAGTTATAAAAAGACATCATTGTATGATGGTTTCACTAAATATATAGCATTTTCATCCATACTAAAGCTGTATAATTTAAAATAAAGAAATAGATGGAGTGATTCTATTTTTACGGAACTAATTTCTCTCTTGAATGATATTCTTCCATAAGATAATGAGCTCCCAAGACGAACATTCGACACCAAATGAATGCTACGCTCAATGGGTATGATCTCTGAAAGAATACACGACTGCCTGAATGACTATATATTGCTTTTCAAGGACCACAAATCACTTAAAAAATATCCAAAGTGTGGTCTTTCTCAATAAAAGAAAGATGGATCCGGTTCTATAAATTTTTTATGGTAATTTCCAGTCATTCCAAGGTTTAAGCGCCTATATGGAAGTGAGGAGATTGTAGCTCAATTGACATGCTGTGAAAATATAAGAAATAAATATGGGAAACTACATCACTCGATGGACTCTCCTCGGTGGGTTATAATTGATCGTGAGTATCATAAATTTTTAAATGAGCTGGGAAACCTTTGTCTTGCATTATCTACAGATGGAGTTAATCCTCTTTGGTTTTCAAAGAACCACTTGCAGTACATGGCCAGTTATGTTGGTAAATTATAACTTGTCATTGTGTTTATGTATTAAATGAAAATACATCATGTTATCTATGCTTATATTAGGACCAAAATAACTAGGTAATGATATTGATGTTTATTTGGATCCATTGATTAAGGATTTGAAATTATTGTAGGATTCTGGTTTTACATTATATGATGATTATGGAAATGGAGATTTCATGTAGAGATCCATATTGTATGAGATGATAAATTAATTTCCTAATTATGGAAATTTTTTAGGATATAGAATTAAAGGAAATCAAGAGTGTCCCATTTACGAACAAGGCACACAGTCAATAAGGTTGAAACATTCATCGAAAACTATATTTCTAATACATCACATATTTCTACCCTGATGGCATAAGTACCGATCTTGGATGACATCATTTTATGTAATTTTAGAAGAATGTATCACAATGTGTCCACTAATAGGTGATCATCATTTTACTTTTGGTAAACTGTTTTCAAAAAACCATATGAAAACCGATTGGAAAAAGAGATCAGTTTTTTTTGAATTACCATATTGGAATTTTTTGTAGGTTAAAAATTTTATTGATGTTATGCATGTTGAAAAAAATGTATGTGATTGTGTCATTAGCACATTGCTAAATGCACCCAGAAAAACAAAGGATAGAATTAAGGCTAGATTGGACATGGTTAACATGGGAATATGAGAAGAGTTGGCGTCGGTGAAGGGTGAAAATGAACTTTTCTTCCTCCAAATGATTAGACTTTTTCTAGGAAGGAAAGATATCAGTTTTTCAACTTCTTGAATGACATAAAGGTTCCAAAGGGTTAGTCACTGAATATCAATAATATCATGACAATGACCGATTTAAAGTTAAAGGGTCTCAAATCACATGACTCTCATGTTTTGATGAAAGATCAAATTCCTATAGATTTGCAATAAATTTTACCCAAGAATGTCCATCATACATTAACCAAGCTCTATTTATTCTTCAAATATATATGAAGCAAAGTTATAGACCCAGTGAAATTGATGACTATGGAAAGAGAAATTATTGTCATATTATGTGAATTAGAAATTTTCTTCCCTCCAACATTCTTTGATATGATGGTTCATTTTAAGGTTCACTTGGTGAAAGAGATTCAACTATTTGTTCATGTACACTATATATGGATATACCCCATTGAATGGTATATGAATATTTTAAAAGGGTATGTCAAAAATTGAAGTCAGACAGAGGTTTTTATTTCATAGTGATATATTATTGAGTAAACCATTGAATTCTATACCGAATACATGTCCAGTGTAGAAAGCATTGGTCTACCAAAATCTCATCACACTAGAAAACTTGTGGGTGAAGGAATTTCTAGAAAATATGTTGTCATATTCAATATTATAGATTGGGAGTAGGCCCACCTTTACATTTTTCATAATATTTTAGAGGTTTCCACATATGTTGAAACCCATAAAGAAATTATTAGTCATTTGAATCCATCAAGGGCTTAAAGATGGATATCAAATACATATAATCAACAGTTTATAGGATGGTTTTGGGACCATATTTTTAAGGAGTCAAATGAAAATCTAGATTCAATTTTAGAATGACTTAGATGGCTAGCTGGAGGACCAAGTGTATATGTATTATCCTAAAATGGTTGTGTAATTAATGGTTATATGTTCTATAAAAATGAACATGAAGAAGACAGTACCATGAAAATAGTGGAGTTACACTTGTGGATGAAGCGATGTATGTTTCAGGTACTAAGGACAGAAATACAATTTACACGAATATTTCATACTTTGGAATCATCAAACAAATATGGGAGTTGGATTATACCACATTTCAAGTGATGATTTTTCAATGCAAGTGGGTTGATAACAGGAGTGTTGTTAAAATAGATAAATTAGGATTCTTGAAAGTTGATTTCAGTAAGGAAGGGTACAAAGATGAACTATTTATAATGGCATCCTAGAAAGTACAAGTATTTTATGTTCCAGATCCCACAAACTGAAAGTGGTCAATTATTCTTTTATCAACCAAAACCACAGAAGGGTCGGATGAAAATTCAACTAAGAATGACCCTTTCACTGGGACATTGTAATCATTTCACGGAAGTCCCAATGTAGATAGTGTTTTTTATGTCATAGGAGACTATAATGAAGGGATTTGGATAGTTGATAGAGGGGTAAAATCCCTTCAACCTTTAAAAAAGATTTCAATAATCAGGTTATATTTTTTGTAATATACGTTGTGTTACCTCATGTTATTATCTATTCACAACTTCATTTATGTAATCTAAATTAAATGTTAAACCACTTCTGTAGATAATGAATTCTGCATGTGTTGGTGCTCCAAATCCTAAGGAAAAATAAGTATCTCAACCTTATACTGTTTGTAGTGCAAAGGAACAACAACCTTCTGCATGTGTTGGTGCTCCCAATCCTAAGGAACAATAGGTTTCTTAACCTGTTGTTTCTCCCAGTGTAGAGGTACAACAACCATCTGCACATGTTGATGTTGCTGCTCTAAAGGAAAAACGTATTGATGATGTTGAATCTAAGTAAATGGTAGGCAATAAAGGAACGATGGGGCAGAAAAAACATGGGCATCAAAGCTTGATGGTGTTAGAAAAAATCCTGAAGGTGAAAATAAAAGGCATCAAATACGAGTTTGGATGGAATGTGTGGGTCCATCATGTTAACCCCAATAGGGCCATGTTTAGTAGTTATATTGGAATCATCACTCATCACTACGTTCCGATTGATGTAGATTCATAACACCATGTTTTTATCCCACTTAATACACTTATATGGGAAGATATTACGATAAAATTATGATATCATTTCTTTATTTTACAAAAAAATAAAACAATGAAACATTGACTTACTCTTTATCATCCCTTGAAGATTGTATTTATAGTAGATGAATCTCATAATAAATATGTATTAATGCTCATTGGAAGGATTCATATAGGATTTTGAACAATTTTAATGAGATGTCATCTTAAAGATGTTGAAGGGAAAATAAACATGCACCCATCAATTATCTATACACACTTGATAACCCAAGAAGTGTAGGATGCATTTACTTGTCATTGTGTAGATGTGTATTTTTAGGTACATTGTGGCTAGTAATACATTGTTTGAAAATATGTATATCCATCACTTTGATTGATAATTTTTTATTTATGAAACAGTAAGTGAGTACTGAAAATAAGGGATGGGAAACAAAACCAACATACCCCTACCGTAAAGCAAGGATGGGGTACACATCACTTGGAAAAAATGGTACGTATTTTAAATCTACCATAATACTTTTATGTGAAATGAAACAACAACATAATTATTTTCCTCTGTTTATATGCAGATTGATGTATCCAAATCCAAATCCACTTTCATCCCACGCTATGTGCTATGGAATGAGGCACGTGTAAATAAATATGTGATACTAATAGATGAAAGCACACAAAAAGTGTGGGAAACATGTGTAAGTATGACATAATAAAAAAAATTGCTTTAAATCACTATTACATAATAATGATTACTTATCTTCCTATATTTTCTATCTGACGTAGTCATGGAAATTAGAAACACATGTACCATATGAACACCTACTATCGGTGGCCTTGAAGTGGCCATAATAGTATGGTCACGTCATAGGTGAAAGTTTTAGGGTGACACTGTGAATATATTTTAAGAAAAAAACAAGAGGATAAAGATAAAGAAATGAAATGGATGAAAGAAAGACTATATACCCTTAAAGAACAATTCCAATGGCAGAAAGAGTTACTAGCAATTTTTATGGGGGGGAAGCAAAGAGAAGAAACAACTCAAGAAAAACCATTGTGTGAAGATCTCCCCCCCCCCCCCGCCATCTTTGAGGTGATCCATTCTCCTCAAAGAGTTGTCTTGGTCATGGTAATCAATATTGTAATAATTGTTTCTATGAAATGTGAATCATATATATACTGATACCTTTCATGTACTGATATTCTACAGGGTGAAAATGAATATGATTTATATTTATCAACACTCACCCATCTCTATGTAACAAGGGTTATGGTGTTCAATATCCAAGATGATAGTCTACACAACAGACCACTTCCAATAGGTCATGTGATAGTGGAAATTAGCATAGCTCATGAGTCGAGCATCAAGCTACCTATTCCACTTGATGAAGAATTTATTCATACGGTTGACCGAGATGTTGGGAAATTCATTTCATGGCCTTCTTATCATGTAAAAAAAATATTGATAAGGAGGTATTCATTTTAAATTTATTTTTCAAGATAAACCTTTAACAATTAATGAAAAAAGGTCTAAACCGATGAATGTTATTACAGGCAGACAAAGGGAATGTGGTGGAATGAAATACCGACTCAAAACCATCTAAAGGATCGACCAACTGATCAAAAATATCTTCCAAAATCACCTTTATCCATCCCATTCCATATCTACTTTTACTAACATTGAAGGTTCATGTGGAAACAAAGTTAAAAAATGGTAGTAGTCACGTGGTTGATTTTGAAGAAAATGTGTATGGAGAATAATTTGAAGACTACATTAGTGTTGAGAAGGTAAATGAAATACTCAACTATGATTGGCTAGGTGCCTCAGTTGTAAATGTATACATGAGGTATGTTTTCATGATTTGATTTTCCAAAATTTGATATACTATGTTAATTATAACTATATACATTTCATATTTTTGGTAGGATTATATATCAAAAACAATTAAAGGGATTTCACTATAAAAAAAATGGACTCATTATTCATCGCACCACCTCTACAGAACAAAAAAAAATCCAAAAAAAGGTTAAAATAGTGGAAGGCCTAGTCAAATTGTTTGAAAGTAAACTTTTGGATGACAGACTCTTCTTAATACCAACATTGTAGGGATAAAACTCTACAATTTAATCATATCAAATATATTTTCATTTCCTTCATTGCTTATTCCTTTTTATATTTTTATCCAACATTGGATGCTCATTACGGTCAATTTGGATACTTCAATGATTGATTTCCTGGATTCACTACATGGATACCCAACAAACTAACTACACATGATGGCGTTTGTTAATTTGTAATACACTACATCCAAAATTTTAGAACTAAACATTGAGTTATACAATTTATATTATCTTTTAATGAGGATTCTGTTATGATAGGGTGGTGCAACAATATTGTGAAAAACAAGGAATGAGTTTGGGGGCTAAGCATAAGAACCCAAACAAGTTCTAAAACTGGACAAGTATCAGGGTATATATAATAATTTTTAACTATCCAAACACATATCAAAACAAATTACTTATTCTCCTTAATGTTCCTGCAGTGTCCAAAACAAACAAATGGAAAATTTTATGGTTATTATGTTTGTAAATTTATGATAGAGATTATATTCCATGAACAAACTAGAATCCCAAAAGATAAGTTAATTACTATTTAATTTAAAATATTTATTAATCCTTTGTGTATTTTTTTTTCAGTGCTAATATGACTATAAAAAAGACTCATATTCACAGGAAGATATAGATTTTCTTAGAAACGAATGGGTAGCATACCTAATGGAAGAATGTACACAAATAGCATGATGATGTGACTTCTATAGAATTATTAGATTGTTTCATATTTATTTTTAATTTAATTCTTTTTAGTATTACTCACATAAGATTTTTTTCTTATATAGGTGGATTCCTTTCATATTCATGGGTCAAGAATGTATATAACCATCATAAAAAGGTGAATTCCTACTACTTTTTAATTAATTTTTTCATCATTTTATCTATTATTTGTAAGTTATTTTCCTTATAATCTTTATCTCATAATTATTTATTTTTTTTTTCACAGATATTTTGGGAAGATATATCTTGTTCCTTTCGGCCAATGTTACCACACTTTCCATTGATTTTCTTTATCGAACTGCCAATGATGCAAATTGATTCGATGTTCTTAGCCGAAAAATCTTTCTCGAATCAATATGCAGTTTTGGTAGTTCAATAAATAAATAAACTAGTAATTGTGGTAACATTGGTAGTTAGAAATTTTTTGATACTTTGGGACGTGTAGGAATCAACGGCACCTCAATCCGACACACAGTGTGACAGGTATGACTCTGAGTGCATCTTTTTATTTAAAATTGACATTAATTTTAGTAAAATAGACAACTGACATACTAAAAATCAAACAAACGCATTCATATTGTTTTAATACTTTAATAAAATGATCCATAATCCATTTAGGATATATATGAATCTATTGTAGCTCAATCTGACGCACGGTATGATCAGTATGACTCAAAGTATCCGTTATCAATTTAAAATTGACATTTTACTTCAAAACGTGTCACTCACTAAAAACTGATAAAATGCACTCAGATTATCTTGATAATTTGGGAAATAAATTCATAAATCATTAGTGACGTGTAGGAAATGGTCTCATATCAAACTGACACACGATGTCACCGGTATGAGTCAATGTGTGTGTTTACAGTTTAAAATGAAATTTTAGTAAAAAGATAAGTGACGCATTGAAAACTAAGTAAACATATTCATATTGTTTTGATAATTTATTAAAATTATCCATGTGTCACTTGGGATGGGTAGGAATTATTCGCACCTCAATCTGACGCACAATGCGACTGGTATGACTCCAAGTGCGTCTTTTTATTTAAAATTGACATTAATTTTAGTAAAAAATGAACAAGTGATGCATTGAAAAATGAGAAAACACATTCAGATTGTATTAATACTTTAGGGAAACAATACATGAGTCATTTGAGACATGTAAGAATCATTCGCACCTCAATCCAAGTCACAGTGTGACTGGTATGACTCCAAATGCGTCTTTTTATTTAAAATTTACATCAATTTTAGTAAAAAGGACAATTAACCTACTCAAAACCGAGAAAATACATTAGGATTTTTTATACTTTATAAAAACAATCCATGAGACATTTGAGAAGTGTATGAATCATCTTCACCTTAATCAGATGCACGGTGTGACCGGTATGACTCCAAGTGTGTCTTTTTATTTAAAGTTGACATCAATTTTAGCAAAATGAACAAGTGACCAACTGAAAACTGAGAAAATGCATTATGATTGTTTTGATACATTAGTTCAATGATCTGTGAGTCATTTTAGAAGTGTATGAATTAGCTTCACCTCAATCTGAGGCATGTTGTGACCGATATGACTCCAAATGCGTCTATTTTATTTAAAGTTTACATTAATTTTAGTAAAAAAGACAATTGACCTACTCAAAACTAAACAAATGCATTCAGATTGTTTTAATACTTTAGAAAAGTGATCCATAAGTCATTTTTGATGTTTAGGAATCAACCGCACCTCAATCTGACGCATGATGTGACTGGTATGACTCCAAGTGTGTCTCTTTATTTAAAATCGACCTTAATTTTACCAAAAGGAACGAGTTTCATATTGAAAACGGAGAAAATGTATTCATATTATTATGATACTTTAGGAAAATGATCCATGAGTCATTTGGGACATGTAGGAATCATCTTCACCTCAAACTGACACATAGTGTGACCAATATGACTCAAAGTGCATCTTTTTATTTAAAATTTATATCAATTTTAGTAAAAAGGACAATTGACCTACTCAAAACTGAGAAAACGCATTCTGATTATTTTGATACTTTAGTAAAATGATCCATCATTCATTTGAGACTTGTAGGAATCAACCACACCTCAATATAATTCACGGTGTGACCGATATGACTCCAAGAGCATCTTTTTATTTAAAATTGACATCAATTTTAGTAAAAATGGCAACTGACCTACTTAAAACCGAGAAAATGCATTCAGATTGTTTTTATACTTCAAGAAAATGGTCCATCAATCATTTGAGATGTGTAGAAATCATCTACACCTCAATATTATGCATGGTGTGGCCGGTATGACTCAAAGTGCATCTTTTTATTGAAAATTAACATCAATTTTAGTAAAAAGGACAACTGACCTACTCAAAACTGAGAAAAGACATTCAGATTGTTTTCATACTTTAGGAAAATGGTCCATAAGTCATTTTTGATGTGTAGGAATCAATCACACCTCAATTTGACACATGGTGTGATCGGTATGACTCCAAGAGTGTTTTTTTATTTTAAATTGACATTAATTTTAGCAAAAGGAACAAGTGATGTACTAAAAACCAATAAAACGCATTCATATTTTTTTGATAATTTAGGGAAACATTCCATGAGTCATTTGTGATTTGTAGGAATCACTCGTATCTCAATCTGACGCATGGTGTGACCGGTATGACTCAAAGTGTCTGTTATTAGTTTAAAATTGACATTTTAGTTTAAAACGTGTCTCACCACTCACTGAAAACCAAGCAAATTCCCTCTGATTATCTTGATAATTTAAAACACTGATTCATAAGTCATTTGTGACATGTAGGAAGCGGTCTTACATCAAACCAACAAACGATGTGACTTGTATGACTCAAAGTGCATGTTTCCAATTTGAAATGACATTTTAGTAGAAAACACAAATGACATACTAAAAACTGAGAAAATGTATTTGGATTGTTTTGATACTTTAGGAAAACGATCCTTAAGTAATCTTTGATTTATAGGAATCAGCGCACCTCAATCCCATATACAGTGTGACTGGTATAACTCCAAATGTGTCTTTATTTAAAATTGACATTAATTTCATTAAAAAACAAGTGACATACTCAAAACTGAGCAAACACATTCAAATTGTTTTGATACTTTAGGACAACAATCCATACCTCATTTGTGACGTGTTGGAATCAATCATACCTCAATACAATGCACGATGTGACTGGTATAACTCTAAGTGTCTTTTTATTTAAAGTTGATATTTTTTTAATGTAATCATTCATATTAATGTTTAATTTATTTCTTTATAATATTACTAATATAAGATTTTTTTTCTTATATAAGTGGATTTTTTTCTCAGGTTGAGGTTATTTGTTTGAAAATAGATACCATTGGCAAACCTTTTTGAGAGGGTATCACGGGTGTCAAATACAAACATTAATTTTTTAAATTGTTTGTGGATAGTAATTGTAAATGTAATTATACAAAACATTGTTTGAAATGTATATAGTAGTGTTTTTTTTGTATTCATAGTGTAAATTTTATTTCAATTAAATTATATATTTAGTGTATAGGAGGTTGTGGTGTGTTGTTTTTTTGTACAGAAGGTTGTTGTGCTATGTTGTTATACAAACAACACAATGCAGCAGATGGGGCCTTTATCAGCGTCGCGATTAACAGCGCTGTTAAAAGCCTTTTTGTGCGATGTTAAAGGGAATTTTTATAGTAGTGTGTGCGTTTAACTGTAAGATCCATAAAAAATGAGGTCGAAATGATGTGAAATCGTAGAAAACCGTGTTATTATTATTTTTGACATGTATGAGCTGGCGACTTGTGAATTGGATACAGTTTCTCTCGAATGACCGAATATGTTTTTTTTAAGGGTTTAACACTGTTTAAAAACATGTCTGAGGGTAAAAACTAACTAAGCGGCCTCTAAATGTTGTGAAATCATAGGAAAACAACTGTACAATAAATTTTGAAATCATTGAGTAAAATAACATTAATCTGAAGTGTTGTTTTACCTGAGATGACCTAAAACGTACTTTTGTTGTTTTAAAATGCCAAAACATATGTTTAACGGTCCAATCCATAACAAATGATCTTAGAATAATGTGAAATCATACAACAACCATGTTATTATTATTTGTGACAGGTGCGAACATACAACATGTTAATCAGATGTGCGGTTTGCTCAAACCAATCGAATATGTAGTTTTAAAGGTTTAATGCCCATTAAAAACAAGTGTTTGTAGGTCAAAACCAACTGAAATACATCTAAATACTGTGAAATCAAATGACATAAGAGTTCAGGTAATTTTGAAATGGTCGAGTAGACGGAACGTCAATCCGATATTTTGTTTGCCCCGAATGACCTGAAACACACTTTTGTTTTTCTAAAACGCCAAAACGTGCATTTAATCATAAGATCCATAGAAAATGAGCTTAGAATGACGTGTAATCATAGAAAACCAATTTTATTATTATTTGTGATGTGTGCGAGCTGAAGGCACGTCAATCGGACGTGCAGTTTGTCCGAAACGACGGAATATGTGGTTTTTAAATGTTTGACTCTCTTTGAAAATGTGGGTTCAGATGTCAAAATCAATTGAACGACCTCTAAATATCGTGAAATCAAACAACGAAAACCGCACAATGAATTTTGAAAGGGTCAAATAGTTGAAATGTTAATATAAAGCGTTGTTTACACAAGATGGCTTGAAACACACTTTTATTGTTTTAAAACGTCAAAATGTGCATTTAATGGTCAAATCCATATCAAATGAGCTTGGAATGTTATGAAATCCAAAGAAACCTGTGTTTTATTTTATTTTTGATGTGTTCAAGTAGACGACACATCAATCGGACATACGATCTATTCAAAACGATTGAATTTGCAGTTTTTAAAGGTTTTGCATCCTTTAAAAACGTGTGTCCAAGGGTCAAACTAGTCAAACGACCTCTAATTGCCGTGAAATTAGAAGATAACAACTCTATGATGAATTTTGAAATAATCGAGTAGACGGAATGTCAATCTGATGTGTTGTTTGTCTGTAATGACCTGAAACACACTTTTATTGTTTTAAAACTCCAAAATGTGCGTTTAATGGTCAGATCCATTGAAAACAAGCTCAGAATGACATGAAATTATAGAAAATCATGTTATTATTATTTATGACATGTACGAGAAAAAAACGTATCAATTGAATGTGTGGTCTTCCCAAAACGACTGAATATGTGGTTTTTAAGGGTTTGATACCCTTTAAAAACATGTGTTCAGGAGTCAAAATCAACCGAACAACTTCCAAATATCATGAAATCAGATTACAACAACCATACATTGAATTATGAAATGGTCGAGTAAACAGAATGTCAATCTGAGGTGTCGTTTTCCTAGGATGATCTAAAATATGTTTTTTTTGTTTTAAAAAGCCAAAATGTGCGTTTAATGGCCAAATTTATAGAAAACTAGTACTCGCCCATGCTATTGCATGACATATTTGATTACTAGTTTTTCTTTTAATAATAGATTAGTGTTTATAAAAGTTGAGAAGAAACAATAATGTTGAATAAATTATTATTATAAAGTAATGGTGTATGATAATCAAATAGGAGTGCATAGAATATGAATATGAGTTTCAAATAGTTGACAATGAAAAAGAAAAGTATATGAATATTTAAATGTTGTGTAAGAAGATTTGAATTTGTTTTCAATTTTGATAATAATAATTGTAATGCAGAAACTGAAAGAAAAAGGGCACTAAAAGAAAAATTGAAAGCTAAATGAAATACAAAAAACTGGAGTGCCTTGGAACATTAGTACCCTTCTCTTCCTCCACCAGAACCATCATTTTCCGCATCAATGAAATGTTGAATGAATCTACATTTAGTTACATAATTCATGATCAGTTATATAGTACACCGCATCTCCCTAAAATCCTGTAAAAAAGTAATGAACCAAAGAATGAAAACTTATTTTATTGACCATATGTTCTTTACTTATTAATAACATGAATGTTGCAATTGAATATGAATCATTTACCATGTTTCTATTAGAACATAAAATATAATATGTTAATTTTCTAGTAATATTTATTGTGATATAAAATTTTGCAGTGATTTGAATGTCATACCTTATTACAGTACGAAGAAAGTCTTTCTTCATGACCATGGTGGTGGAAGTAAGTCGCTGAATCCATCCACATAAGAAAAATCTGACAAGTAAAAAATGAACCACTCATATAAAAAAATGATACATCATGAATAAAGTAAGTGAGCTACATGACATACATGGAAATAGAGTGAATATTGGTGATGAAAAATATAGGTGGAAGCACTCCATATAATGATAGATTTGATTTTTTGTGCACAGGTGTATATAAATAAAATTATTGTATGAATAAAGTATGCATAGAAGTGTGATTTCAAATAGTATAGCTGGAACCATTAACTAAAACTATAGATGTGAGTTTATGTGTACAGGTGTATATAAGTTAAATCAATGTATTCATAAAGCATGGAGGACTAACACCCTATCATTTAGAGGATTATTGACTTCTATAGGTGAAGGTCTTGCACCCCATCATTTGGGGGAGTACCAACTCCGACTGTAGCATGGAGGACCCGCACCTCATCGGGGTGTAAGGGAGTGCTAACCCCATACCTAAACATCTCGATACATACTCATTGCCCAAAATAGTGGAGTATTAACTCTATGATTAATGTTTACCTTGACATCAAAATTTCACTATAGGAGTACCTAAACCCAATGTTTTCTATGAATGTCTTGACCAAACTCTATCACCCATTTTACAGTGCTAAGATACATGACTAGAACAATATGCCTTGTTAATGGCCTCTTATAACTATGAGAATCATTCAATTGTGATATATATGAAAATTCAATTATAACAATCAAATATAAAATGATCATATGATTAATATAAATTGATTTACAACAAATAAAAAATGATTGTTTCCATTACATTTAAAATAAGGCCTAACATATTACTGCATGTTTCCCTCTAATATTATCATATTAGATTGGAAATTTGTGCTAATATATTTTTGAGTATATTAAAAAACATTATATTTGTGGGTGTGATATTCTCATTCACCATTCATATTGTGGGCGTGAAATATTATATTTTTCCGACTAATTACATAGAACAATTGAAAGTTCAGAAATGTTGATTGCAATTTTTAAACATTTAATGAAATTCAACTTGCATTTCAATGATAATGACATTTCAAAATTCACAGAATAATAATGGAATAAGAAATTTCAAAGTTCAAACTTTCAATATTAGTCTAACATTAACATTCATAATCATTTCTAGCTAGCCCCATCAATAAAAAATGAACAGTATAATCAGTGAAAATGCAATATCACAAATAGATGCACAGTATAATCAGTGAAAATGCAATATCACAAATGACATTGATCACAACCAAAAAACTGCCCAACAAATAAAAAATAATTACAAAGATATATTCAATTTCTAATTTGGATTCTCAAAAGCTAAATATAGAAAGTGTCATCAGCATCGCTCATCTGGGGAAATAATCCCCATGTCCCACCTTTAGAAATAATGATTTCTTACCCCAAAAAATTGAATGTGAATGAAGGGAAGTATTCTTCAATCAAGAAGGACTTTAATATGAAAACATAGCAGAAAAATGGGAGAAAATATAGCATCAGTTTATATGTAGCACCCACTCCAGTGCTCAAGAGATCCAGACTGTTGAACCTCTATATACATCATTGTAAGTTGATATCCCAAATTTTTGAATAAGTGTAGGGAGAGTGTCATATATAGCACCCACTCAAGGAATCCAATATTTGCATCCTCTCCCCATCTAGTATTTTAAAATAAAGCAGGACATCCGACAATACATTAACAGTTCCCAACATCCCTTATTCTATGATAAATATTGAGACCCCACTTTGTTTCACCTTATTCCAGAGAGAATGGGACCTTAAAAATATATACTTCCAAAAAATCAGAAGATTGAAGTATTTAAAAATCAAATAAAATGAAAAACCCACATATTCAAGATCTGCTCTTATTTCCCAATCAAACTCGTGAGTATTCACCTGACTGAGGAAATAGGAATCCCATGTTACACCATATGGGGTTGCAAAGACGTAGAGATCCATAAATGTCCCACTATGGGCCTTGCTAACCTTCTCAAGAGATAAAATGGAGTTTAAAGTCAATAACAGTAAAAACATATATACAGTTAAAATACATATACATTGTCTTCCCACATAATTGGGAAGATATATAATTCACATTGCCACCAATAACTGGTTCAATATAATGAAATTGAATAGAAACACATAACAGTCAAGAGAAGATTACATTAATCATGTTTCTATAATTGTGATTTCAAGTCGGCAAGAATAGAAAATGGAGCATAAATAAACAATGAAAATGGATTCGAACACATATACAAAAAGAATACAATATAAAACGCACACACAATTATTATATGGGGTTTTATTAACACATATACATATGGAGAATGAAATGTTTTATTCCACATATGTATGGTATTATACCATACAGTTAACATGAATACGAAGATCAAACAAATATGCAGTATGTAATGTTAACTGAAGGGGTGAGACATAATGAAAACCAGTCAAGAGGTATTATAACATGTTAAGTCATACTAACAGTGGTATAATGTCTCTATATTGAGTTTTTTAGAGATTTGGAAAATGGAAACATAAGATAACATACTGCAGGGGTGAGATTTCTGTGAGAAAAGTGAATGGACACATACTGAGTTATCTAGAAAAATGACATACTCTTTGAATACCTTCGACATACATAAACGACAGAGTAAGAATTTTAATGAATTGATTTATTATGCCTTGTTCTTCGAGGAGAAGAAACATGTATTAGAAAGGGGTGATGCCTGGAATTGTAAAAATGTTTTTAATACAATTAGTTTGTGACTTCTTGAATGTGGTATAATGTCTCTATATTGAGTTTTTTGACATGAGTTTGTGTTTGGAACACATCTGAGTAAATTAATAAAAGGAAATCAAAATACATAGAGAAAAAATAACAATATATGGTGATTCAAAATACCAATAAATAGTTCCTTTAGGGCCTGGTTATGCTTTAATTTAGCACAACCCAATTAACTTCAAGAGAAAAACATATGATAAAAAAGTACAAAAGAAAACGAATTTTTATTTATTCAACCAATTTTTACTAATCTAAGACTTGAAATGGCCTTTGAATTCAACTATTTAAGAGAATATTATAAAAATATTTAAGTAGTAATGAGAATTAATAGGAAATAAAGCCATTAAAGGCATAATGAATTTTAATTGATTCGACCAGAAGGCATAATCTAATACCTTAAATTAAAACTCATTGATCCGCAAGGCCACACAAAAAGGGCAAAGAAACTTGCATGTTATCTTTTGAAGACAGATTGATACATAGTTGCAGGCCCCTTGGGTTACTTCTCCTATTGGCATTTCTAAGTGAATGATCCCATTTCTTGAAGTCATCCACTATATAAACTAAATGAGAGAGTGGATATTTTGACATAAACAACTGATAGCATGCAAAATCTATATGTACATGAACCTGAACACCAGCAGTGTGGATCATTCCCTTGTGGCCAATAATGTCTTCATGGGTAAAAGAGCCCTGAATTTCAAAAAACCATATATATTAGTATAATATCATGAACCGGATGATAATAAAAAGGAAAAGTGGGTTTGGAGGGTACCTGTAACATATATGTCATGGTTACAAAGCCTGAAAATTATAAATGGTCATGTTCCATGGAGGAGAAATGGAAAATAATGAAAGATGGAAAATTGAAAAAAAAATCGAAACATAGATAAAAAACCACTATGTGAGTAAGCAGGAAATCACGCAATAGGAGAGAACCTACAATGAAATGCACAAAACATGGTTCAGGCACTACGGTTTTAAATTACAATTATTGATATCACAATTCAATTCTCATTTACCCAAGAAGTCATCCAACATGAGAAATGGATCCAAATTATTTAACGCAGCCTTGAACATTGACATGAAATTCTCAAGAACATATACAAAATTTTCCACATCCCTGATAACCAAATATCAACCGATAAAGAACCCATGAATCAAAACAAACGGATGATTATTCATGATAATAAAGAAGAATTGATAGTTAATGTGAATGAGGGATTGCACCTTCCGAGGATTCTGCTGAAGATTGTCAGCCCGTGAAGATAGAGGCATAGTCGGAGGCCCAGATGAAGTCAGAGGCAGAGGACGAGGCGAAGTCGAAGGCCGAGCCGGAGGAGAAACCGATTGAGATGAAGGTAGATGACGACTTTGTGCTACGAGAACCCTAGTTTGACAGTGCTAGCGAGATGAGAAACTGAGGGTAACGTCGCGGCGAAGAGGGACAAAGCGACAGCCGAGTCGAAGTCGGAGGCCAAGTAGGAGGAGAAACCGATTGAGATGAAGTCTTTGCAGCAAGAACCCTAGTTCGATAGTGCAGGCGGGATGAGAAACCAAAGGTATCACCACGGCGAAGAGGGATGGAGCGAGAGTAGTGGCTGTACGCGGAGGGTAGACGTGGAAACTGGGAGCAGGATGATCCCGACGTCGGGATTTTGCGGGAACCCTAGGATGCGAAAAACCCAATCGCGACCAGAAGAGGAAGAAGAAAAAGGTCGGAGGGTAGAGTAGAAACCAACAGAAGGAGGACGTCAGAGACGGTCGTCGACCGATGACTGATTGACCATGAAATCCAGGCCGACAGCGGTGAGGGTTGCAGGAAAGTGTGGGTCGTGATGCGCGATGAAATCAGCGGAAGCGGGAGCAAGAGGCCGATGAAAGAATAGGTACCTCGCGGGAGAGGGTAAATGTGAAGGTATAGAGAGGTGACACGTAAGGAAGAAATGGTGTGGAAGAACGGTAGTTTGACACGTGGCAGCAGGAAAGCCATGATTAGTATATTTAGTAGATGAGCTCGAAATGACATGGAATCATTGAACAATTGTGCTATTATTATTTGTGATGTGTATGAGTAACAAACATTTCAATCGAGCATGTGGTCTATCTGAAACGAGCGAATATGTGGTTTTTAGGGGTTTAACGTCCTTTAAACTTGTTTTTATTTACAACACACGCAAGGAAAGAGACGCGCCTGGGGACATTTGACGTCCTTTGAAAACATGTGTACGATGATTAAAACCAACCGAACAACCTCCAGATACTGTGAAATCAGACGATAACAACCGGATAGTGAATTGCGAAATGATCGAGCACATGGAACATCAGTTCAAGGTGTCGTGTGTTCGGGATGACCTGAAATGCACTTTGGATTTTTTAAAATGTCAAAATGTGCGTTTAATAGTTAGATCAATTGCAAATGAGCTTTGAATGACGTGAAATTATAGGACAATTGTGTTGTTATTATTTGTGATGTGTACAAGCAGACGACACATCAATTGGACTTGTGGTTTGTTCGAAATGATAGAATATGATGTTTTAAATTTTAAAAAAATGAATATAAACCATTAATATATTCAAAATCAAATGACCTCATATTGTTGTACTAAGTTATAATTGAAATATTCCACCGTATTTAAATTATTAATTTTGTGTGTGTTTTTAATGCACTAATTATTTTATTAATGTTTTTTATATTTAGTTTTTTTCGATAATGAGGGTGGAGCTTGAAATATGTTTGGACAAAGATATTCATGAGCCCATGATTTTACATATCATGGACATATTTATTAAAATTTTGAATTCTCGTGGTTTTTTTTGTGGTGCTTTTAAGGTACCATGAACTCAAATCCGATTATGAAAATTATTATTAATTATTCAGTAATAAAATTTTAACCAACATTACAATTATAGTTTTTTTTAGTTCGGTTCATATTATATTTATTATTAAATTTTTAATCTGAATTTGATGACTATATATTAATAAATAAAATACAATTACAAAATACGGCTGCAATGGTGAGTTGAGATTTTTGGAAAGTATATTGGTATTTATTAACAAATAAATTTAAACCGAAATGATAGTATCATAGTGGTTAAAATGTTTTTTAAAATTATTTATTAAAAATTGTTCAAAAATAATTATTAAAGCGATTAAATCGAATAACATGATAAATGATCATATGCTCTTTTATCTCTTAAAAATCTCGTTTTCCCGGCGGCGAACGGGGTTGGGAGGAGAATCGCGATAGAATATTCCTCTGAATACGGTACTAATTCGGATACGAACATTATCAAAATTACGATAAAACCCCTCGTAAACCAAGCATATTCCAGAGCATCCCCACAATCCCGCAGCCGCGGCCACTCACGTCGAGAACACGACGCATTTCTCGAATCTTTTCGCCCGCGGCATTATGCGGCCTTATGCACGCCGGGCAGCCGTTCAAAAAGGTAAATTCATGGTAAAAAAAATCCATTAGGTTTACTCTTTCTTCTTCTTCCCCGCACCACTACCGCCGCTCCTTATAAGAACCAGTCCCCGACCCTCCGGTTTTCTTCAATCCAAGTCCAAGAAAACAGTTCACAGTTCGTCCTGAGTACCTTGGTGACCGGCGCCACTTCTTGTTTTCAAGCAATGGCGGGGATCGTGGTGGTTTTCGATTTTGACAAGACGATCGTGGACGTCGACAGCGATAACTGGCTGGTGGACGAGCTTGGAGCGACCGATTTGTTCAATCGCCTTCTTCCTACCATGCCCTGGAACTCTCTCATGGTAAGTTAACCTTCTTGTTTCCGTTCTTTTCTCTGTTCCCCTATTATTCGTCCCCTCGCGTTTTCCGTTACGCGATTCGGCGCCCTTTTCACGGTATTTCCCTTTGATTCCGCTGCGATCTGGCCATTCTGTTCTGAAATACAGGAGCATTCACGTTGATGCTCTGTTTTATTTTCCCCTTGACGATTTCATTTTTTAAAAATTCCAGGATAGAATGATGACGGAGTTCCACTCGCAGGGGAAAACCATAGACGATATCGCAGGGGTTCTGAAGCGGATTCCGATCCATCCTCGAACCATTCCCGCGATCAAGTCCGCCGCTGCCTTAGGGTGCGTTCCCTTTCCAACGGAACGGGTTCCAGCTCGGCTGTGTTCATGTATTTGTTGCATATTTTCCTGAAATCGACATGATCTGTTCCTGAATCGTAGGTGCGACTTGAAGATTGTGAGCGATGCGAACGCCTTCTTCATCGAGACGATCTTGAATCACCACGGGCTGCGGGATTACTTCTCCGAAATCTTTACGAACCCTAGCTTTGTGAACGCCCAAGGGAGGCTGAGGATTTTACCTCACCACGATTTCACGGTTTCCCCCCATGGCTGCGCCAATCTCTGCCCCCCGAATATGTGCAAGGTATCGCTTCGCCCTCAACTTTAGTTTGAATACGGAGAGACAGGAGGCTTTCAACCTTTTGATATTTGGTTGGATTTAAGGGATGTGTGTTGGAGAGGATGATAGAGGAATCAGGGAAAAAGAGCAGATTCGTGTATTTAGGAGACGGGAGCGGCGACTACTGCGCCGTGCTGAAGCTCGGCGACGGCGACCTCGTGATGCCGCGGAGGAATTTCCCGCTGTGGGAACTGATACGCAACGACCCGAAGGCGATAAAGGCAGGGGTCCACGAGTGGAGCGATGGCGAAGACCTGGAGCGCGTCCTGCCCCGCCTCCTCAGCCCCGCCCCCGCCCCGCCCCGCGCCCCATCCCACCACGCCCCAGGCGGCGAGTGCGTACGTTTCACGAGCATGCCAACCGCCTTGTCGGCAGCGCCTGAAGCTATTACCCCCGCCCTCCTCCCGGTCCCTCACTAGCGGGGGCGGAGCGTCGCCGCGTCACGTCATGCGTCTGACACCTCCTCCGGCACCCGAAAGGGTTTACTGTGGAGGACTCCAAAGAATCCTTGAAAATGATGGGTGGATATGACCCTAATTTAGATGAAAATCATTGGAATTTTTCAAGGGCGGGAGAATTGTTCATGATTTATGAATAAGATGGTGCCAGTTTCAATCATGGTAAACTATAGTTATAAATAATAATATGAATAAATGTTCACTACAATAAGATCGTTTTGAAAAAAACACAATTTTAACAACATTAATACGCGAACTTGCCCCCCACTCCGGTGGGGTGGTAAGGGTGGGGAGGGAGGGGTCTGGGGCGTGGTCGCGAGGTCAAGTCCTCAGGCCAGCGGTTTAATGTATTTTCTTTCTTGCGTGTGTGCCGATTTCACGGTTGTACCCAATTTTTTTTTAATATGCGAACTTACTTTAATATGGGTTCTTAAAAGTTATTTACAACATCATTCAAAATGTTGCCGGTTGACTTATCCATGATATCAATATTTAAATTCATTTAAAAATTTTGTATTTTTGCATTTTTATCAATTTTCACATAAAGTGGATTTATTTTTTTAAATTCTCCCACACTTTCTTTAGGGTTTTAGGGAGGTTTTGTTTACTTAAGGGCTTTGCTTTATGTAATCAAATCCAAGTTTGCAATCATGGGGTCACCTCATTTCGAGTTCCCTGATCACATCAACAACCATTTAACATCCCAATTTGATCCATTCGAAAACATTGACCGAGTTGGTGATGTTATCTAATTTAAATTGTGACTCCTCGTATGTTGGATGCAATCAATTAGTGATGATCGTCTACGAGCAACCATGAGGAGTATATATTCTCAATATCAACACAAAAATAATAATAATAAATGCATAGATAAATGATATAAACACCCACAACCAAACATCAGAGTACACATAATGGATTTAAAATTACAGGCTAACCATACAAATAAAATACCTTATGTTATGATCAATTACAATCATAGAACCATGGTTAAGAGACTCGAGGTTAGATTAGTGCATAGATTATCACGCATCTCAATGAAATATGGCTCCAGGTGTGCACCCACTCCATAGATTCCAAGCTTAAGGGGAATATGAAAGAATCCTAAAGAATAAACTCTTTTTCGTCAAGATAATTTAGTTAGCGTTGTCATTGTCAATTCATGCGTTCTTCCCACCTAACTATCCAGGCTCCCATGTGCTTTAAGAAAATCAAACATACAAAGGGCCATCTTCCATTTCAACCCATCATTTCAAATGGCCCCATGTTCAAGTTTCAAAACACGCCTTTCATTTAAAAAACCAACATTAATGGTTTTCATAAAAAACTCATGCATTCCATTTCAAATCATTTTGTTTCACATCATAAAACATTTCATGCCTTTTTCATCTCATCAAAATCATGTTTCAAATCATCCTTCTCAAATCAAGATCATATTTCCATAAATCACACTTAATTTCAAAATCCATTGTCAAAGGATTTCATCACGCACACAATTCCATTTCAAATCATTCATCAAGAGATTCAATTCAAGCTTTAGAAATCAATTGGAAGACCAATTTAAAAGAAACAAGCATCAAAGTTTTCAATTGATATATATTGCCTTACAAAACCACTACCTCAATAAAGATTAACAACACCCGCACATGATCCTCCAACGGAGAATTGATGGAAATAATGATCAAGGAAGAGTCCTAGAATCACAATTCATCAAGTCAAGATCTGGATCCATCAATGACACGAGAATTCACCGATCTCAAAGAGGGAGAGAGGGGAGGAAAGGAGAATCCACAATAAAAATTATATCACACTTACCAGAAGAGATCCAACGCATCAAATGACACTTCGATCCATGAAGAAGTGAGTTTGGAAGATCCATAATCCTCTCTAGAGAGCCTCCAAGGTATTTAAGGTCAAATGAAATTCATGGGAGGAGATTTGGAATTAAAACGAAGATTAAACAAGGCAAAGTTACGATATTTCCCTATCGAATTTCGGTTATGCTGGTGTCACTGGCTAGCCAATAGCCTTCACCGGCTACCCAGTGGCACCTGGTAGAATACAGGGACTACCAGAAGTCCCACCAGTAGGATGGTGGGATTTTTGTAGGAATCCACCACTACCATCCACCCACCAATAGCTTTTCTAGCTACATGAGCATGCCCACTCTCGTGCTAAAAGAACTGGCCACCTCATGTCCACTAAAACTGTCACGACCCGTCCTCGGGGCCCGTGTCGTGACTACCCCAAGCCCGCCTTCCATAGGCCAGGAGCTGGCGACTAGCACCAAAGGCATAAATCCCGATAACTGGGAAGACATTGCCTTTATAAAAGTAAACAAAAACACCACAGAGTACAAGCGGAAGTAAAACACTAAGTACAAAAGAAAGTGCTGAAAGGTAAATGGGCCAGAATACAAACCCAACTGAAAGTACAACTACAACTGAACAAAGTACAACAGAAAAAGACAACAGCTGGAAGAACGGAAGCGGCTCCTGGGTCGTCCTCCTCGGATCCTACCTGAAGGGTAGGTACAGATGGCGCATCTCCTGGATCGTCCACCACGGGTCCTACCTGAAGGGTAGGTACAGATAGCCTCCACAACGCTCTCGCCCGTCAACCTCCTCCGAGTGTCGTCTCGCCGTGAAGTCCACCTCCGGATACTGACTCGTCATGTAGTCCACCTCCGGGTACCGTCCAGTCCTCGAATACTCGGCCTCCGTCAGCACTGCCCGTCGTCTGCAACCAACACAATGAGGTGCGGGCATAGCCCGTGCAGGGGTGAGTATAACGATACTCAGTAGGGACCTCGAGACCCTCAAGGTCTCACTAAAACCAACATGGATAACCACAAAGAAGATCTCAACAGATAACCTCTACTTAGGTGTATGCCCACACATATACCTAAGTTATCAAGTAACCCATCTCAATCATGAGGTAAACATAAAGATCATGAAATCAACGGATAACCACTACCCAGGTATATGCCCACACATATACCTAAGTTATCAAGTGATCCATCTCAATCATGAGGTAAACACAAAGATCATGAAATCAACGGATAACCACTACCCAGGTATATGCCCATACATATACCTAAGTTATCAAGTGACTCATCTCAATCATGAGGTAAACACAAAGATCATGAAATCAACGGATAACTACTACCCAGGTATATGCCCATACATATACCTAAGTTATCAAGTGACCCATCTCAATCATGAGGTAAACACAAAGGTCATGAAATCAACGGATAACCACTACCCAGGTATATGCCCATACATATACCTAAGTTATCAAGTGACCCATCTCAATCATGAGGTAAACACAAAGGTCATAGACTCAGCTCAAACCAGGATTTTCATTATCGAAACCGTAACTGCTGAAGAGCCCCGTCTCTGGAGTGTACAATGATCCTGTCACGACTCCGAGGTACTGCTCACTAACATAAGACTGCTGAGATACTCCTCCTGTCGAGTACCGCGGGCCAGCCACCCAAACACAGTAGTGCTTCCCGCCGGGGTATGCCACCCAAACACAGTAGTGCACACTCCCTAGTAGCCTGCAGAGGTACTCTCCGGACGAGTACCGCGGGTCTGCACTGTCACACAGGTAGTGCTCTGTCCGCCATGGGTCTGCACCCAAACAAAGTAGTGCTCTGTCCACTGGGCTAGTCGACTCACTCCAAGTCGAGTCGGTCAAGCAGTCGTCAGGTCTCAGCCGGCTACACGGTCTCCGTACTCCGCACGCTCTTCTCAGGGAGGGTCCGCTCCACGAGCTACAGGTCGATACTCCAAGTATCTCAAAGTCCCACGAAGAAGCATCTCAAAGGACCGCCTCGTCATAGGGGTCTCAACGCAACAGACGACGCGTCAATCGGATGCTTGGTCTGTGAGTTATTAGCCTTTTCGTCCCAGGGGCCCGGTTGGTTTCGTGTGCGAACCAACCCGACCGTATCTCAACTGTACCCCGAACTCTCAGAGGGTATACTCATAGGGACCGTTTCTTAACGTGATCACCAACGCCGCTGACGGTTCGTCAAACGGACGTCCGGTCTGAAAGATATCAGCTTTTCCGTTCTAGGGGCCCGGTTGGATTTCGGGTACAATCCAACTCGGTCATACTCCAACTGCATCCAAATCTCGGGCGAAGTATGCCAAAAGTTCCGTCTCATCAAGAGGAATCAACGAGACAGACGACGCGTCAAACGGACGCCCGGTCTGTGAGTTATTGGCTTTTTCGTTTCAGGGGCCTGGTTGGTTTCATGAGCGAACCAACCCGACCGCACTCTGATGGCATCGAAACCTCGAGCGGAGTAAGCCAAAAGTTCCATCTCATCAAGAGGAAACCAACAAGGTTGAAGACACGTCAATCGGACGTCCGGAACTCAAGATATAAGCGTTTCCGCTCCGAGGGCCCGGTTGGTTTCGTATCTGAACCAACCCGGCCGAACCCAAAGTTCTCCGAAACCTTGAGTGTAATATACCAAAACGACCGTCTCGATCCAAGGGTCGCATCTCTGCAGACGGTGCATCGATCGAAGGTCTACATCTCAAGATATGGGTGAAAAACCGTGAGGGGTCTGAAAACGGGGGGTTTGGGCCCGGACCGACCCGGCCCCACCCCCCCAGGGTCGACCCGACCCGGGTCCGGGTCTGACCCGGATGGGCGCGGCGCGGCGCGGCCTGGGCGGCCCAGCCGACCGGGGCGGCTCGGCGCTGGCCGAGCGGTCGCGCCCAAGGAGTTGCGCCCCCCCCCCTCGCACAAGGGCCGCTTCGTGTCACCGGACGCGGCGCGCTGCCGCGTCCCGCGTTCCCCGGCCCCGCGCGGCCGTGGGACCCTCGGTCGCCGCCGCGGTGGATTCTTCCGGCGGCGCCCCGGGCACCGCCGCCCCCGACCGCCGGCGCCGCCACGGCGCGCCGACGAGGGCTTCCGCAGACCACCAGACGCGCTCCGGTGGTCCGATTCGCCTGCGGTCTTCGCCAGTGATCAACCCGGGACCCGACCTTCGCTGCAAAACCTTCAAAATGCCTTCGCGGCCCGCCTCACCATCGTCCGTCGATCCGCAGTTCGACAACAAAAAGCGGGGTCTTCAAATCGCCTTCGCGGCCCCGAGTCCGGTCGCGGTTTCGTTCAGCCTCAACGGCGCGGCGCGACAGCGCCGCGCTTCTTCGCCGCGTTCCCCTAGGTAGCAAATTTTTACTAACTAAGTGTACCACTCGACCATTGGGTCGATCGTGCACTCAGATGATCCTAAATAAAAATTAAACCAAAAAATAAATCACACACACTAGCCCAACTACCATCCTTGGTACTCACACATTCGGTCTCCACACTTGCTCGAGCTGTGCTATCCTGACCCACTACACATCTTATACTCAACCTAAAAAAACATAAGGAATTCACACACATCATGGTTCCCATGCAGGGTGTGAGAAATACATCTTAGTAGGGTCTCAATAATTTCCCATTTTATAAACCATTATATACATGTTTTCACAAGGAATAAAATAAACATGTCACATAAGAACCTTGGATGTTGGGTGATAAACATGCCACCCCAACTCCCTGCACACTAGGCCACTGTGTGATAACTAGGATACCATGGAAGGTGATCATACCTACTTTAGAACCATGATGAAATTCCACCTCTTCATCTCATCATTCCATTTCACTGATTCTTATCCCGCACCCAAAGGCTCATGGTATGGTGATTTCTCATAACTCAACCAATACTAGCATATAATAGGTTAATCATACATACATAAGCATTGACCCATGCCATATCACTTGAGGGAGTTCCATCGGTCTCATCATGTCACCCCATGACCCAGTCCCAAGGGAATTCCTTTACCCAAGACTATACAAATCATGGTCCAATTCATGTACACTGACCCAAACCACACATGATTATGTCCTGAAACCACTACTAGAAGGAACAAGGCATGATCACTCCAATTAAACAAGACACATCTAGACAGGTACTCTATCCAATGACCACATCGGAAAATGTTTATCACATAGATATAGTGACCCTAACCTTTTACACAATACATTACATGATTTTATGCCTAATTATACATCAGAGTACAAGCCAAGGATCGTAAAGTCTAGTGTCTTAGAAGACTAGGTACATAAAACTAAAATCATGGAACTAAATATAACATTTCTTTATTTAGTCTTCATAAAGAGCCTATAACTTCCATTGTGATCATACATCTTCATAGGATAACCTGGGGATAACATGAAAAATGGTATGAGCTAAAAATCCTAGTAAAGAAAAAACCATAAGAATAAAGCATCAGCACAAGGAATAGAAGGCATGAAATGATGATATAAAAAAATAATTTAACATATGGAACCTTAACATATAAAAATATAATCATATAAAAATGGAGTCATACAAATGTGTAAGTAACATAAAAAATGACTTTAGTATGAGTCAAGGCTAATCGCCAAGATCGTTTCACATAGTAGCACAAGCCAAGGCTAACCGCCAAGACCGTCACACATAACATCTCATGAAACTTAACTTTACCCAATGCATTGGAGTGCTATATGGGTGAACCCATATTAAGTTTTAATGAATATTTTTTCCACATAAATAATCACACACAGTCAATCTTACATAAACATAAGGATTAGCCATGGAATGAATTGGGTACCATAATCATGACACCAAGCATAACATATGGGTGTAACAAAAAAGTGTTCATGAAAGAAGGGAACTAAAGTATTCATGAAAATTAATAAGGGAAAAATATATATGTATCATGGTGAGTGATATCAAATATAAGTGACAATATTTAAGAAAAGTATTCAAGAAATTTTGGCATAAAAACATTTTTGTGCAGTTTTAAGGAAAATACTATAGAGACTTTAAAATAGAAAAGGGAACAATCCTTTATACAAAACCAGAAGTGAACCAGGAAGGGTTTCAAAATAAAAATACTTATTTACTAAATATAATGGTGTCTTAAAATAGACGATAGAGTGCCCATGAAATCAGGTAAGAATTTGGGAAGCACCCTCAAAATATGATTGCTTATCGGGAAGTATTGTGGAGGGAATCATTTAAAAACATGTATATCTCCAAAAGAGAATGATGAATGGATATTTATAAATGATTTTGTAACATTCAAATAGAATTTATAAGGTGAAAATAATAATAATAGATAACCTCATTTAGGTAAAAATAATGATAAAGAAACCTGAAGGAATAAAGGAGGTTTGGGTTGAATCCCACATGGAATATCAGCGTGGTATCATGTGTACTTAAGAGGGATTAATGAAAGAGAAAGGGGTTTATCATCATTTAAAAATCATTAGGAAAGTATGGGAGAGGTGTTTAATCATACCCTATCACTAGGAATTACACATAAAAGAGCATAACATAGAGGACAATCTTGAATAAAAGTTAAATAGAGAGGATCCCTTACTTTAAGTCCGATGGTGTTCTCCACTTGATATTAATGACCTGATTAATAAAATTATATTCTTTAATTAATAATTAAATAACCTATTCTATATGTATAATATTTATTATAATCTTTTTAAGTTAATTTATAACCATTTTGATTGGTTATGAGGTTCAATTTCATTGTTTGGGTCCGTTTGCTTAATTGGTTTCAATGATCGGTTCACTTATATTCAGGTTTGGATAAACATGTATGATGAAGGCGATTGTCCCAAATTGAAGTAATGTTTTATTATTGAACATAAATAAGGTTACATGGTTGAAAATTTAATTTGGTTACTTGGAGTGAAGTTGAATCATTATATAAAACATCAATGATAAACACTTGAATTGATTTGGTGATTTTGCTCATAATTAACTTGTTTTAAATTATTATTTTACATCAAGTGTGCAAGAGGATTCCAGAAAAAAATAATATAAAATAAATATTTAAAAGTCTGGTTCAACCATAAAAATGGTTTCATTAACAGAATAGAATATGGTAATAGAAATCGATAAACCATCGTCCTTGAATGTGATAAATTAACACATCTCAAATGATGTTTTAGTTTCTTTCATATAAAATTAGAGGAAAGGAGAGATTATAATAAATTACCCCATTAGAATAAAAAAAATTCCAGTACATGTATGTTACTGGAGTTATCATACCATTTGGTGAAGGGAGGCGAGGAAAGAAAAGAAAAGAACTTGAAAGGAAATAAAATAATTGGAAAGAGGAATTTACCTCTTGAGTTTATCTCCTTTGAGAACCTCTTAAGGGGAGAGGTTTTGGTCTTTTTAGGGGGAAAAAAGATTTTGGAGATGGGGAAGGATGTTGGGGAGATATTTGGGCAGTATTTAAGTAAGGCACAAGGATTTAGAAGAGTGAAGAGAAGAGGGGAGTTTGGGTGGTTTTTATAGTGGAGGGGAGGAGGGCTTTGTTAATATTTTAATCATTAATTTATTATTTTTCCATAAAAAAGCAATAACAATGATTCTTGTGATAAAAAACAGTAATATGTGCATGTGAGTTTAAACCAATGACCATTTAAATCATCCATCACTCAAGCATGATGCAGAAATTTAGGTTTTAGCATTTATTGTGAATTATCGTATTTTACTATTCATAAAAAATTCAAGAATTTTAGAAAAAAAACCCACCTAACCATTTTTCGATGTGTAGAATTCAAAAATGAAATCCATTTTTCAAAAATAATTTTATAAATATAATTAATTTAATTTTTAATTAAAATCAAAATTTACTTGAAAAAAAAACAGATTTTAAAACTGTAACTGATTTTATAATGCTTTAAAAAATTACATAAGGTCTTATAAAATTATCTTAAAACCAAAAGACATAAAATTATTAATTTATGAACACCTTCTATGAATATATATATATATATATATATTAAATTAATTAATTAATTTTAATTAATTATTTATGACTTACAAAAATACCAATAATTTTACTATGATCATATTATCACTTATAAGATGCCTAAATTTTATTTATACACTCATGGGTGAGGATACTATTCTTTTAGATGATTTACTATTTATAAGGGTCATATTACTATTCATAAGGGTAGGTTACAATACATAAGGGTAGGTTACTATTCATAAGGGTAGGTTACTATTCACTAAAAATTAAGTTTTTCTTATTGAACTCCAAACATCTTACTAATAGCAACCATGTATGTCCAATTTTCGAAATTCAAAACACATAAGTGTAAAAATTATGTCTAAAGGTCACATAGAACTTAGTAGTTTATTATGTTGTAATTTCACATGATTATATGACATATTTATAAGAATGGAATTTCCATTGAAAAAAATTGGGTCGTTACATTCTTCCCCCCTTTTGAAATTTCACCCTCAAAATTTATTTTTACATTCTAATCCATAAAGTGGTGCATGAAAAATTGCTTCATTACCTCCTCTAGTTCCCATGTTGCCTCTTCGTACTTATGGTTCCACCATAGTACTTTCCCTAGGTGAGTAGTCTTGTTACATAGAACTGTATCTCTACTATCCAAGATCTTTACTGTCTGCTCCTCATAAGAAAGATCATCCTCCAACTGTACCACCTATGGAGAGAGTACATGTGAATGATCTGGTAATTACTTCCTTAATAGAGATACATGAAAGACATCATGTACTTTAGACATGGTAGGTGGAGGTTCTAGTCGATAGGCCACAGTTTCGACTCGATCAAGGATCTTGAAGTGGCTGATGCACCTGAGACTTAGCTTTACTTTCTTCCCAAATCTCATAACCTTCTTCCATAGAGATATGTAGAGAAATACCATGTCTCCAAATTTGAACTCAAGGTCTCATTGACGATTGTCTGCATAACTCTTCTATCGACTTTGGGCTACCTTGATATGTTTCTAAATGGTTTTCACCTTCTCCACCTTTTCTTCGACCATTTCAGGTCTTAGCAGCTTATACTCACTGACTTCATCCCAACATGCTGATGTTCTACACCTTTTCCCTTCATATGGTGACATTCAGATGCTTGAGTAGAAATGTTTTTGTAGGATAATTCAACCAATGGAAGATGTTGGTCCCATACTCCTTTGAATTCCATATAACATGCTCTCAATATATCTTCCAGTGTTTGAATAGCTCGATCAGATTGACTGTTGGTTTGAGGATGATAGGCTATACTGAAGTTCACTTCAGTTCTTTGAGCATGTTGGAGACTTTTCTAGAACTTTTATGTGAATCTAGGATCATGATCAGATACAATAGATAATGGTAATCCATTTAGCCTTACCACTTCTTTGATGTAAATCCGTGCAATTTTATCCAATGATAATTCCTCCCGAATTGCGATAAATTGAGATGTTTTCGTAAGACGATCCACAACAACCCATATAGAATTGTTTCCTCTAGATGTCCTTGGAAGTCCAGTGATAAAGTCCATGGTGATTTTCTCCCACTTCCATGTTGGTATGGGTAGTGGTTTCATCATCCCCTTAGACTTTTGTCTTTTAGCCTTCACTTGTTGACAAACCATGCACTTTGATATATACTCAGCAATCTCATTCTTTATATTGTCCCACCAAAAGTTCTCTCGGAGATCTCGATATATCTTTGTGATCCCTGGGTGGACATAGAAGGTCGAGCTATGTGCATCATTCAAAATATCCTTCTTTATCTCTAGATCAAATGGTACACATAATCATGACCAAAATCTTACAAATCCTTCCTCATCAATCTTAAACTCATAGGATTTTCCATTTCTAATAGCTTCCACCATTTTCAGAATTTCCACATATTTTCTTTTAGAATCCTTTATTTTCTCCATGAGGGATGGTTTAGAAATAATTTGAGAAAGGATTGATGATGTTCCTACCTTAATGATTCCCATGTCTATTCTCTACAAATCTAATAATATCATATCCTTTTCAATTCTCATCATTGATAAAGATGAAGGATCCTTTATACTTAGAGCATCCTCTACCGTATTTACCTTACTAGGATGGTAGTGGATTGAGAATTCATAATCCTTGATGATCTATATCCATCTTCATTGGTGTATATTAATCTCTTTTTGTGTGAGTATATATTTGATACTCTTGTGATCAGTAAATATCTCACACTTCTTCCCATAGAGATAATGCCACTAGATTTTTAATGCAAAGATCACAGCTGCCAACTCTAGATCATGCGTGGGATAGTTTTACTCATGGATTTTCAGCTGCCTTGAGGTGTAGGCTATCACTTTATCATTTTTCATCAGCAAAAAACCTAATCCCTTCTTTAAAGAATCACTTTACACCACAAAGAGTTCTACACTTATTGGGTGTGTGAGTACTGGCATAGTGATTAGCCTCCTTTTCAACTCTTTAAAGAAGTCTTCACATTCTCGAGTCCATAAAAACTTCACTCCCATATATGTTAGCTTAGTCATTGGGTTTGAAAACATTCCCCAAGAATGACACTTCCTCAATCCATAACTCACATTTACTATACTTTACATATATCTTCTCTCTTCGCAAAGTCTTTAACACAATATTCAAATTCTCCTCATGTTTCTCCTTTCTCTTAGAGTATATCAGAATATCATCGATAAAGACTACCAAAAAATTTCAAGGTAATTTCTAAAGACTCTATTAATTAAATCCATGAAAATATATGGATAATTAGTGAGTCTTAAGGGAATCACTAAGAACTCATAGTGTCTATACCTTATTCGAAAGGAAGCCTTGGGAATATATTCCTTCCTCACCTTTAATTGGTGATATCCCGACCGAAGGTCCACCTTAAAGAAATAACTGGACCTATAAAGCTGATAAAAAAATTCATCTATCTAAAGCAGAGGATAATTTTTATTTATTGTGATTTTATTGAGCTCACGATAATCAATTCAGAGGCGCATTGAACCATCCTTCTTCTTGATGAAGAGAACTAGCGCTCCCCACTGTGAAGCATTTGAGTGTATAAAACCCTTCTCTTGATTCTCTTGTAGCTTCTTCTTCATCTATTCTATCTCTATGGTGGCCATTCTATAATTTGTCTTTGATATAGACAGAGATCTAGGAATAAGTTTAATTGAGAACTCAACCTATCGACCAGGAGGAAGACCAGACAACTCTTCAGGGAATACATCAGTGTAATCCCTCATGATGGGCATATCTTCAAACATGATTATCTCTTTTTTCTCAATCATTTGAGCCATAAATTATTTCTTATAAAGAATTAATATCCACACTTGAGACACTGATTCTAAATGAGATTCATCTTTCTCCTTACACTTTTAAAGAATTAGAGGATGCTTCAGGATTTGAAGAGTGATCCCCCTTTCCCGACAGTTGATGTTGTCTTTGTATAAAGATATCCAATCTATGCCCAATATGGCATCAAAATCCACTAAAGGAAGTACGATGAGATTTTATGGGAAGTTTAGTTCAAAAACATTAACCAGGGAGGAGTTATAAACCATGGATGTAATAATTTTTCCATTCGTTGTTATCACAGATAATTTATCCTCCAAATTTTGAGGTGACATTTGAATTGTTCTACTAATCTTGAAAGATATGAAAGAATGTGTAGAACCAGAATCAAATAGCACATTCACTATTATTGAATGAATAACTAGAGTACCTATCACCACATCATTGTCCAGTTCTACCTCAACAGTAGTGATAACATAATCCCTTCCTTGTTTCCTTGGAGGTTATTGTTGATTTCCTCCGACAACCCTTGGATTAGGGAAATTGTTTGCATAATGCCCATGCTCTTTGCAATTGTAACAATGCACTATAGGATGAGTGTTGATTTGAACCTTCCTGTCTTCTTCCACATTAACATGATTCTTCATATGTTGTTGACATTTTTTAGCCATATGTCAAAACTTTCCACATTTTAAGTAATTCTTGGTTCCCTTTAGACAGCTCCCAAGATACTTCTTCCCAAAAAATTTACAAGTGTGATAGTCAGGCTTCTTTCCATCATGTAATTTGTTTGTTGAACCACCCATTCTGTTCTACATTTTCCACTTATTTTCACTAGGACCATGAGACCACTGAAATTCTCCAATATCCATTTCAACCTTGAAGGCACAATGAACAATCTCCTCATAACTGTCAAAGTATCGAATCACTAACACTTTTCATAGACTCGACTTTAGTCTGCTAAATAAGTGACCCACCTTACTTTAGATGTTCATGACAAAGTCAGAGGCATACCTTGAAAGCCTTGTAAAGTTTACTTCATACACCCTGATGGAATCATCTTCCTTTTACTTGAGTCTGAGGAACCATCTTTCTATCTTGAGATGGAGGGTTTGAGGAAAATATTTATTAAAAAACATTCTCTTGAATTCCTCCCATTCTATGAAATCAATTTCCTCTTAGGACTTTGTATTATTGATCAGTGTCCACCACTAATCAACTTCCCCATCAAAATGATAGACCTCCAGTACAACTTTCTCTTCTTCTGAGCACTGGAGGATGAAGAATATCTTTTCAATGGAGTTAATCCATTGTTCTGTGAGGAGGGGATCAGAAGATCCGCTAAAAATGTGAGGCCTTTGCCACAAGAAGGATTCAATGATAAATTTCTCTTTCCTTGGATGAGGAGGGTGTTCCACATGATTTAAGTTATTATTCATAACTTGATCCAACTGATAAATTATTGTCATGAAGTTTTGAGTACCCGTTCCCATCATATTAGGCACATCATTAAGGAAATAATCACATTACCTATCACATTGATTGTTAGAACGTGTTCTTTTATTTCCCACCATTAACTAAGAAAAATAATGTACAATTAGAGGGCTTGAATACTTAGCTATTGATCATAAAAAGGAAAAATTTGAACATAAAAGGATAAACTTGTAAAGGAGAGTATATCCTAACTTGTCATTCCTTAGGTTTAAATCTAGGTTATCCTTGATCTATTTCTTAACTTATATTCTTATTGTATTTTTTTATTCCATTAATAATGGTTTGTACTAAGATCAAAACACATCCCCCAAGAGCGTGAAACTAATAGTACAGTAAGACCCGTTGTTGTGTACCAGGATACCTTGGGTTAGGCCCAAAAATCTTTATTGGAGTTTTCACCCCTAGGTATATTTGTTCTAGTGCTGCCTCTACCTGTTTGTATCCAGACAAGGATGTATTTGTTTGATAAACCACTTACTCTATACTTACCAAAATCTAGGGATGTTTTCTTATACTCCATCTCATCCTTAATGTTCTTACCAAAGTTCTCTATTCTTAATCTCCAAAAATAACTAGACCATCCTTTGATACTAACTATATCAACCCTACCCTTTTACATAAGACATTACATGATTTTAAGCATAATTATACATTAGAGTACAAGCTAAGGATCTTAAAGTATAGTGTCTTGGAAGACTAGGTACATAAAAATAAAAACATGAAACTAAATATAATATTTATTTATTTAGTCTTCATAAATATCTCCTAATTCCATTGTTCTCATACATCTACATATGATAACCTGGGGATAACATGAACAAAGGGATGAGCTAAAAATCCTATTAAGGGAATAATCATAAGAACAAAGCATTAGTACAAGGAATAAAAGGCATGAAATGATGATATAAAAAAAGAATTTAACATATGTAACTTTAACATATAAACATAGAATCATATAAACATGGATTCATATAAATGTGGAAGCAACATAAAACGTGAATTTAGTACGAGTCAAGGCTAACCGCCAAGATTGTTTCACATAGTAGCACAAGCCAAGGATAATCGCTAAGACCATCACACATAACATATCATGAGACTTAACTTTACCCAATGCATTAGAGATCTATCTAGGAACACCCATATTAACTTTTCATGAATATGTTTACCTATAAATAATCATACATAATCAATATTACATAAACATAAAGATTACCCATGGAAAGAATTGGGTACCATAATCATGAACCAAGACTAACATATGAGTGTAACAAAAAAGCGTCCATGAAAGAAGGGAAATAAATTATACATGGAAATTCATAATGTAAAAATATATATTTATCATGGTTAGTGATATCAAGTATAAGTTACAACATTTAAGAAAAATATTCAAGAAATTTCGGCATAAATTTTTTTGAGCGGTTTTAAAGAAAATACTATAGAGCCTTTAAAATAGAAAAGGGAACAATTATTTATACAAAACCAGAAGTGAACTAGGAATGTTTTCACAATAAAAAGACTTATTTAATAAAGAAAATTGTGTCTTAAAACAGAAGATAGAGCACACTTGAAATTGGGTAAGAATTCGAAAAGCTCCCTCAAAATAGGTTTTCTTATCGGGAAGTATTGAGGAGAGAATCACTTAAAAACATGTATATCCCCAAAAGAGAATGATGAATGAAACTTGTTACATGAATTTGAAACATTCACATATAAATTTTAAGGTGAAAATAAAAAAATAGATAACCTCATTTAGGTAAAAATAAAGATAAATAAACCTGAAGGAATAAAAGAGGTTTGGGTTGAATCCGTCACAGAATATCAGCTTTGTATCGTGTGTAAATATGTGGGATTAATGAGATAGAAAGGGGTATATCATCATTTAAAATTCATTATGAGATTATGGAGGAGGTTCATAATCATACCCCATCACTAGGAATTACACATAAAAGATCATAAAATAGAGGGCAATCTTGAATAAAAGTGAAATAGAGAGGATCTCTTACCTTAAGTACGATGGTGTTCTTCACTTGATATTAATGACATGAATAATCAAATTAGGTTAAATAATTAATAATTACAGAAAATATTATATATGTATAATATTTATTATAATATTTTAAGTACATTTATAACCATTCATATTGGTTATGAGGTTCAATTTCATTGTTCGGGTTTGTTTGCTTACTTAGTTTTAATGATTGGTTCACTTATATTCATGTTTGGATAAACATGTATCATGAAGATGGTTTTCCAGAATTGAAGTTATATTTTATTATTAAATATCTATAAGGTTACATGGTTGAAAATTTAATTTGGTTACTTGGGGTGAAGTTGAATCATTATATAAAACATTAATGATAAATGCTTGAATTAATTTGGCAATTTTGCTCATAAATAACTCTTTTTGTATTATTATTTTACATAAAGTGTGCAAGAAGATTCCAGAACAACACATAAGATAAAATAAATATTTAATAGTATATTTCAACCATAAAAATTGTTTTAATGACCAGAATAGAATATTGTAATAGAAATTGATAAACCGTCGTCCTTGAATGTGATAAATTAACACATCTCAGACGGTGTTTTCGTTTCTTTCGTATAAAATAAGGGAAAATTAGAGATGATAATGAATTATCCTACTACAATAACAAAATTATAGTACATTTTTTTACTAGAGTTATCATACAATTTGGGTGAAGGGATTCGAGGAAAGAAAAGAAAATAACTTGAAAGTAAATAAAAGAATTAGAAAGAGGAATTTACCTCTTGAGTTTATCTCCTTTGAGAACCTCTTAAGGGGAGAAGTTTTGGTATTTTGAGAAGAAAAAGGATGATGGATGTGGGTAAGGATTTTGGGGAGATATTTGGGCATAATTTAAGTAAGGAGAAAGGATTGAGAGGAGTGAAGATTAGAGGGGAGTGTGGGTGGGTTTTATAGTTGAGGGGAGGAGGGTTTTCTTAATATTTTAATCATTAGTCTATTATTTTTCCATAATACAAGAAATAGTAATGATTATCATGAAAAAATAGTAATATGTGCATGTTATTTCAAACCAACATCCATTTACATCATCCATGACTCAAGCATGATGCAAAAATTCAGGTTTTAACATTTATTGTGAATTATCGTATTTTACTATTCATAAAAAATTCAAGTATTTTAGAAAAAACTAAAAAACTCACCCTAACCATTTTTCCACATGTAGAATACAAAAATGAAATCCTTTTTTCAAAAATAATTTTCAAAATATTATTAATTTAATTTTTAATTAAAACCATAATTTACTTGAAAAAAAAAGATTTTAAAACTATAACTGATTTTATAATGCTTTCAAAAATTACATATGGTCTTATAAAATTATCTTAAAACCAAAAGAAATAAAATTATTAATTTATGAAAACCTTTTAGAATATATATATTTTTTAAATTAATTAATTAATTTTAATTAGTTATTTATGACTTACAAAAATACAAATAATTTTACTATGGCCATATTATCACTTATAAGATGCCTAAATTTTATTTATACTCATGGGTGAGGATAATATTCTTTTAGATGATTTACTATTTATAAGGTTCATATTAATATTCATAAGGGTAGGTTACTATTCATAAGGTTAGGTTACTATTCACTAAAAATTAAGTTTTTCTTATCGAACTCCAAACATCTGACTAATCGCAACCGTGTATGTCAGATTTTCAAAATTTAAAACACAAGTGTCAAAATTTTGTTTAAAGGTCACATAGAACTTATTAGTTCATTGTGTTGTAATTTCATGTGATTATATGACATATTTATAAGAAATTAATTTCTATTGAAAAACATTGAGTCCTTAGAATAGAACCATCTTTATATACTCTAAGGATGTTACAAGCACACTGAACCATCTTCATAGACTCTGGGGAGTCCATTAAGCACACCAGTCCATCCCTACAAACTATAGGGAGGCCATCAATCACATGAAATCAAACAGGCCGTTTAATTCCTCACATAACTCTACAACTAGCCCCATGTCACTATTCACTTGAGACCTAGCCCCTTATCAAAACACATCTCACATAGACTATCACGAAATCCACTAGGTCATCCAGAACTATCACATTCTATGCTCATCGATATTATCTTATATCCTTCAACCCTTGGTGACACCACAACCTGCAGGTGCAGGTTGAACTAGACCTAATAGTCTAGTCCACTTCCATATCAATATCCTTCAATGATCTTAGTCCCACGACCCTGGGACTTTCATAATCTATACCACTCCACCCCCTTAGAAACCTTATGCTAAGACCTTATGCAAATCCCCTGACCTCCATTGCGTCTTGTCTCACATCCCCTAAGGGATATATCTCATACCAATACTTAGAGGAAACATATCCCCACCATACCTCATCTAGTATTGAAGGACTCATCCCACTCATAGTGCTCATCAATCCTCAGACCACCCTTAGGAGGGTGTCACTCCTCAAGGTTGATTTGTATAACCATCCTATCAATCTTCACTAGGCCTAAGCCTCTGTAACCCATCCGAATAGCTCTAGGAGAATCCATCCCAGGCTACCCATATCTCATCTAACATACCAATAACACCCAAGTTCTCTTTTTAGGAAAAATATCACTCTCTCCCCTTAGCTACATAGTCTCTAGAAGATTCCAATTTATGAAAGTATTATAAAACATTCATCCCAAACATAAAAGGCCCAATGCCTCCCTATAACTTCTCTTAGATCACCCCAATCCGTATCTGTTCTACCCAAACCCATCCAACATGCATATATTAGGAAAATAATACATATAAGGCATGTGATATTGTATTAAGGGGACCACCTTCCCCCATCAAGGAGTTACCACCCACACCGAGCTTCACAACACCCCGACCAAGCCCGTCCATGCCTCATCTAAGCTCATACCACCACCCGAGATCCTACCTTACATCATATGATATAAAAAATTAATTATAAACTATTAAAAATAATTATTTAATTTAAAATAGTGAGTGATAAATGACAAAAAAATCACCAGGCATCACTGTCATGCCAAAACAACATCCAACCGCCCGCAGAAGGTCCGTGTCTCACCCACGACACCATTACAACTAAAATCCCTATCACAAAATGACTGATTACCCATAAATTTTGTCTAATTTTACCAGAAAACCTAAATAAATTTGGAAAATGACATGCCTCTACCAAAATTATAATGTAAAATGTGAAAGCAACATCTCAAGTCCTCCTCTAGCCACCACTCATGAAAGCCACATCCAAATCAGCTTATTCCACCATGATCCAGTAGAATTAGAACCAAAACCCTAAAGATTTTTTTTTCCAAATCATAATAAAATATAAAAAGGGATTAATAAGATATATAGGGTATTCATGGGTTTATAATTACTAAGAGGAGTTTTTATGATTGAAAAAAACCTCGATCCAGTAAGAAATGAGGTTATAGGATCTCCCAAAAGATGAAAATTGCAAAAATCATGAGAGGAAGGTGGAGGGGAAGAAATAATAGGGTTTCAGTCTAATTACCCTATTTTGAAACACTTTTCAAACCATATAAAGGCCATTAATGGTGTTAAAGACACTTTCATTCCATGAATGTTCATGCCAGAACCTCTTTGAATACATACCCCAAAAATTCATGGTGTGACTACCTTTTACATACCATGAATGACTCCATGATGCTCCCCTGAGTTGTAGGCCCCCTGATCCTCTCAAGATTACTCTCAAACCCTCTAGACACCTCCAACATATCAAACATCACCTAAAAACATCCTTTTGAGGTGTTAAAATCCTCAAATTCCCATTTTGAGTTTTGATTCTAAAAAAGAACCACCCATTGAATGGAAAATTCAAATTCCCTCATGAACTTCCAACCCATAATGATGTGGGCCATTACAATCCCATATAATATCCTAAAATGTTCTTGAATCTCTAAGTATAGACTGACTAGGTCAATAAATACATCACAGGTCATTCATCCATTGGATGAGTACATCACATGCCCTTATCTAAGTAGATATGTACATCATATGCACCTTTTAAGTATGTCCGTACATTTCCTTAGTCTATCTCAATCGAGGTTCTAAATATCATAATATTTATATGAGGGGATAAATCCCACAATGGTTAATCTACAACCAATTACATGATAAACAACATATCCAACCACCCATTGATTAGCTAAGCCTCAAGGCCTGTATAATAAAGGTATCAAATTATGAAGGTTCTCATGCTGGGCATCTCACCAACCTTAGATAGTGGTGACTCTAAATATGAAAAATTCATCCCTAGTATACCAATGACATAGTGTATGAAACTTCATTTGGTATACTTCATGGTCCATCCAACACACAAAACACTTATGTGCCTCATGATCATATTTCATATCATGATATAAGAAAACTCCATGTGGTATAATTCATGGTAACCTTAACATTTTTTCATAACCTATAATACCCTATGATGAATATCAATCTAGAATAACTCAAATTCATACTTTTTAGAGTTTAATAATAATTACACTTCATAAAATATATACATGTATGGATATATATGTATCCAATATTAAAAAATGATAAAGTAAATATTTCCTTTTGTATAATACATTTTACATTTTAAAACATATTTAAGAATACTTAACAAAACCCTATATAAGTGTATTATAAATGATAAACTTCCTGACTAGCCTTATGTTTTTTGTACTTTCTTGGGTTTTTTTTAACTCATTACATCTATATATAATTCCCAAAACACCCCTATGTGACCATCTAATAAAACTCTGACACTAAACTCTTTAGCGAGTAACATCTATGGAGGAATTCATTTTGAATAAGGGTGAGACTTGGGAATCATATTCCTAATGTTCAAATATTTTAACATGTTCAAACTTATTTACTCCAAAACTTGTAATTTCATGATGTTAATAAATTTTATTGTATAATTAAAACTGTTCTAAGTGTATCATCATCATTCTTGAAACTTATATTAAACATTTACCTTGAAATCTATTAAACCATTAATTTAACTCATTACTATATATCATATCCTAAACATTTTAGGATATTCAGAGAAGTTCACTTTGATTCCATCACAAATGTTACTTTTAAATTTTTATCATCATACCCTAAACCTTTTAGGAAAATTGAAATTCACTTTTAAACTTTGACTCGAATAATATTTTAATTGTTAACTTTGAACTTCTATAAGTCCAAACATACTCCCACTAGCCTCTTAGAAACTTTATTCCTTTTAGAATATCATGCTATGAAATAAAAACTCCTTTTTTATTAAGAAATAAAACCTATTTAATTTTAGTTGGAATAATTAACAAATAAACTATTTATTTCATATCATATATGATATTCTATGTGTTTGGAGTACTTATTGAAAATAAAACTTTAATATTACATTGTTGGTGGTGGAATCATATTCATTTTTATGCTCATATGGCTACTTTATCCTAGATAAACTATTTTATCCTTGTATCCTTTTCAATTATGTTATAGATTTATATAAATCATAAACCTTGTGTATAAAAACACCCATATAATTTTTTAAAAACTAATTATTTAAAATCTCCCAAAAAGAGATAAAATGAGACAAACAATACACATATTTCCTTTAAATTAATCCTATCTTGAAGTAATTCTTGTATCCAAGTATATAATGTATAAATTCTTTGCTCCATTACTTGAAATAAATATTTAGGCTCCCATTGTAAACTATTTCTTTATTTCTAACATCATGTATATTTACAACACTTGTAAAACATAAAGTCAGTATCATATACCTTTAAAAATAAATGAATTGAATTATATAACATTAATATATAAGGTGGAATATCAATGTAGTTTCTTTTAACCCTTCAGGTATTTAAGACGGTTCCTTTTTTAATGGATTGTATTACCATAATGAAAAAATTGTCCTTCCTTCCCCTTCTTTGGATTAACCAGTGGTGTGGACTCTCCACATCCTCTTTTCTTCTCTTTCTTTTAAAAACATTTACCTGAATCTTTTTCACAATTATTGGGGAACTTGATCATAGACCACCCATGTATTTCTTATCTATCCCTAATATATTAAACATATTGGGTAAAATTTTAATGAACTCATTTATATTATAATTCTCAATAAACTCTCATAACATTTTTTAAAGTGATTTTAGAATGAATTTTGTGGTAAGATAAAGTATAAGAGGTGACCCTATACTCTCTAAGTCATTGATGTAACCGATCATATTGATTACATGAGTTGAGATTGAAGTTTCTTCCACCATTTTACATCGAAAGATATCATTCTACATCTCATAATGAAGGGGTAGGTATGTCCTAAAGCCATTATATATATATATATATTATCATATATTAAGATATTGTAGGTCGTAAAATGCGACATGTATGAAAATAATGATTTTTATTCATTATGGATATATCTTAGACAATAATAAGGTATATCATAAAGTGAATAAAAATTAGATTCATTTCACCACCAATTCAACCATATTATACAATTTAGGTGATTTAAAAGTCATGAAATATGATTTCATGCCTCTTACTTTATACAATTATATTGCACAATTGGTACTATCATAGTGTATGGGTTTGATTCATTTCCATGAAATTGTAATGAATGATTGTTCTTATTATAGGGAATTTTATTTTATACAATGAAACTTTCTATTATTTTATGAGAAAATTTGTAACACCTTAATATTTTAAAATAATAACATTGTTTTTGATATTGTATGTGACACGGAACATCGGGCTTAAACAACCCACAAAATATATTTCTTTAAATTTAATCTCTTAGATATCTTATAGGATAAAAAAATCTGAGTCAAAATAAACCATAATATAATATTCCATTATAACCTAACCATTAAATTTATCCATTAATTATATATAAAATAAGAATCATTTAAAATAAAAATAAATGTTTTCTGAAAATTTTTATTTTTTCTAAAAAAAGTTTAGTCGCCCTTTGCACACATAATTTAAAATTAATTTTTAACAATTTTATAAAATTTATTTTATAAAATTATTTTAATTTTTGAAATCATAATATTAAAATTATCTTAGGTTTAATTTTTTGTATTTTTCTGAATTATTTCATTTTTTGATGAATAGTAAAAAATACTGAATTTTAATTAAAAACTTCTTTTTCATTTATATTATTTATTATGTTAAATTATATTTTGAATTAGTTTTAAAGTTAAATTAGTAAAATTATATATCTATTAATAAAATTTAGTTCATTAGAATTATTTTCATATTTAATTTTTATATAAAAACTCAGTAAAGCTTTGAATATTTTCTCTTTAAATACATGCTTTCTTATTGCGTCTGTGAGATTAATTTTAAATTAAAATTTTCCACTTATGTGAAAGGAATTTTGAAAAATGGATTCAATATTTTTAATTATCATAATTAATATTATCTTATAATGTCAACTTAATTTTTTTCCAAAATGAATTGTGAAGAGAGTAAAAATTATTTACCATGGTTAAGGGTAAAATGGATTTACCAGGGGTTAAACTAAAAAGATAAAGGTTAAAATTACATAAAAACTTGTATTAAATCTATTATATATCCATATTTAGAACCTATAACTTATAATACTTCATAATACTCCATTTTATACCTTTTTTTCGTGTTAGAAATGTGGGTATACCTTTTTATTTTTAAAATTTATAAGTGTGTCACTCACCTCATTTATAAAAGGCCACACACTCTCCTATATTATAAATACCTTCAAACCATTTTGGTTCATAAAATACCTACCCAAATCACTTTAAAAATTACCTCCACTCATATTAGAATCCTTATTTTGGGTATAAATCCAACCTAGGAAGGATTTTGGTGCAACCCTAAGGAGATTACCCGAAGAAGGGGTAATGTTCTTCAATGAGCATTTTTATTTTATTTCTTCCTCTAACTCCCTATTTATTATTAAAAAATAATGATATAAAAACCATAGTATATCACATATACTTATATTTTCTTATGTTATGGTAATTACCTCCAACCATCCCCACTTCCATCAAATGAGTTTTGAAATCACCATTCATGTGTACGGAGGACTACCGCCTAAGGAATTGATGTCATTCATTTTTCCATTACCAAATTTTATGGTTGGATATAATGATGAATATAAAGAATATATATGATATTTATAACATAATTTTTCCTCTGTTTTAATTATATCATATATAATTTTTTTACTTTCCATTCCACAGGGGATACAATAACGTCACTCGTGTGTACTATGGACTACCGCCTTGCGAAGCGATGTTATTATTATTTCAATAACACATTACACAGAAGGTGATAAGGATAAATTTAATAAATATATATGTTACATAATATCCTAGGTTCCACATATCTATTCCCTAATCCAGTTCATTACATGACCTCAGGTGCACATCCCTATACGCTAGAGGCGATCGACTAGAAACAAGGGTCTAATTTGTAATATGGGGAGACTATAACCTCTTTATCAAAATAGAAAAATATTTGAAATAAATATAAATTAGAAAAAATATAATAAAAAATAACCAATAATCAACAAATAAAGGAAATATCTTATGATGAATCCAAAATAGGGAAAATTACTATAACCAAAGTAGTAAATATGTCATGTCATACAAGTGTCAAGTGTCTAATGAAAACCCAAAATAAAGACACACTAAAATCTCCCAAGTAGGTACCAACATCATGTTCAGTTCCCTCATCCAAAATCCATCCCAAATCCCAACTCATCCATCTAACATAGGTATCTTTCCCTTATCATGTCATGTAAACATGAAATATATTATGGTACCGATCTGGAAGCCCAAGTAGGGTGTGAGTATAACTCAGTAGGCCACCACCAATGAAATATAAAGAATTATCTATTCTAAATAGTGTATTCAATTTTATAAATAATAAATAACAAAATAAAAAGTAAACAATATTCAAATTTAATTATTATTTAATTAACCACATAGGCCCCTGGGTTCACAGTAACACCAGAACCAATCATACCTGCTTTGTCCCATGCCGGAGTTTGAACCATACATCATAGGAATATAAAAATTCATTATTTCATTATATTTAATTATTAATTTAGTTACAATTTTACATTTATACATATAAGGCCTAAATCATCAGTATGGAACCCCATGGGTATTTGGAGCATCATTCCCTGATCCACACCTCATGGGTATTTGGAGCATTAGTCCCTATCCAAAACTTCATCGTTCACATGCATACATCAGGGGAATAGAGCATCATTCCATCACCCAAGGGTATTTAGATCATAATTACCTGACCCATAACTCATTTTTCAATCAATCACAAATATCACATAAATCACATTTATATCATGGCTCAACATCATTAACCTTCTATTAAATCATTATCATCATGGTTATATATTTCAATTATCAATCATATTTATGGTTCTTTACTTTAATAACATAGAATAATATGAAAAATTCTCTTTTAATCCATTTATCATCAATTATTCACATCTCAATAACCCTTTAATTTTAATCTAAACAACCCTTTAAATCCCATTATCAACCATGAAATAAGGATTTAGTTAAATTCCATTATCCCATTATTTTTTTAAATTCAGAAATCATTATTTATAATGTAATGGAACATCCCATGGGTTCCCATAAAATCTAGTCTAATAATATCCAATAGGTCCAATGGGATCCGCGAAGGGTTTCTAGATTTCAAGGGAATAAATTAATTAATTAAATTTTAAATGAAATTGGTCACATATAAAATCAATAGTAAAACTATAACACAATATCATAATCAAGACTATGGAAATTAGAAATTAGACCACCCACCTCTAGATCATTGATGAATTCTCTCCAAATCTAAACCCTCAATTCTATGTAGAACAATCAAAATCACAACAGTGAGGAAGATTTGGGATCAAAACCTTGGATCAAGATCCAATGAAACTAGATCCAAAAGATATAGATCCAAACCATAAACACTAGATTAAATAATCCCTATTAATGTGGAGATAAGATAGGTGAATATAAAACAAGAATAGACCACATACTAGAAGAGAGGTCGATTCCTTCCAAAAGATCTTTGATTTGCATCAGAAGAGGTTTGAGGAGACTAGGTATCCACTCAGGATTCTCCAAGAGTAAGGGAATTCATGTTAAGTCAATCATAGGTTATTAGGTATATAAACTAGGGGATTAGTAAATTCTAAATAAATTTCTAGGGCTTTTAATTCCCGTGCATATGGTTTCTTGGGTGGGATTGCACGGTTTGAAAAACCGCACACCTTAACCATGTTCCCCTACTATCTAGGGTTCATGGTTACTCCTAGATGGTTGAAAAGTTTTCCAAAACATGAAACAACCATTTAAATCCTCTCTATTTAAGGGTTCACAGTTTGGGGAGGGTGGTTGCATGGTTTGGTCAAACCACGTGCCATCTCCTATGGCTCAAAAAGGGGCACATAATTTCCTAGAAAATAAATGCAAGAATTTACCTAACTATGAACCAACTGTGAACATCCCCATGGGATTAAAAAATTATCTAAATTAACCCAAAATAACTCCAAAGAAAAATCAAAACAGGTTATGATTAAAATCAATGTAAAATAATACTTGAGAATGAGAATGAGACATCTCTAGAAAGGTTAGGATCTTACAATATCACCACCTTATAATAGATCATCCTCGATATATATTACCAAGCATCACTAAGCTTCTGAGGTAAAAAGTTTGGGCCACTAGGACCACATATCTACTTCCCTATCCCATGTTTCCTCTTTAACCAAACCATGTTGCCACATCACTCAGACCATCAACACAGTCTTTACCCACAACACTCATTGTGATCCAAAACATGAATTAGATGATCCTCAAATGACGCATTAGATTTAATCTCAACATCATCAACATAGATCACATTAGAAGGGTTGGGGTGATAATAAAAAATCTATGAAATTTGAAAAACATAATTCATAGAACTATACCTCTATGGAAGATCCAATTGATACGCCACCGGTACGATTCTATCCAAAACCTGAAACAGTACAAAAAACCCGGGTTCCAACTTTTCCTGCCTCTGAATCCTTTAATGATCCAATCTTAGATACACCTAAAGGAACACATAATCACCCACTATAAACCCATGGGGTCAATTATATCCATCAATATATGAATTCTGCCTACTTCTATCCATAACCATATGTTTCCTAATCAACTAAACCTGCACTAATGTCTCCCACACAAGACTCAGTCCCAACAACTCAGACTCAACTACCTCCATCCAACACAAAGGTTATATGAAAGACTTACCATAAAGTGCCTCATATAGTGCCATAAAAATAGTAAAATGATAACTATTGTTATAGGAAAACTCAACCAGTACTAAGTGTTTCTCACAAGTCTCACCAAAATCTAAGATGCATGCCCATAACATGTCCTCTAGAACCTGAAGCATGCTAAAATTACCCATTTTTCTGTCAGTGAAAATCCATACTTAAAAACACTTGGTTACCCAAATCCTTATGAAATACTTTCTAGAAGCATGAAGTAAAGTGAGAATCATGATAAAAAACTATAATCCATAGCACCCCATGAAAATATACTATTACTCGAACATATAATTCACCCAAATGACCAACTATGAATATTTCATGGATAGAAAAGAAATGGAATACTTTCATCAAATAGTCTACAATCACCAAAACCATGTAATTATTTTGAGGGATCCTCAGAAGACCCACCACAAAGTCTATGGTAATGTCATCCCACTTCCATTCTAGAATGATAAATGGATATAGAAAAACACCAGGTAATTGATCCTCAGCCTTCATCTGCTGATAGGTGTAGCATCATGTTATGAAACCTATAATATCCCTTTTCATGTCTGGCCATCAATAATATTGATGTAGGTCATGGTTAATTTTGGTAAAAATAGTATGCCCCACCCACTTTGAGGCATGAAACTCATGAATTAGCTCCTCCTGAATACACATAATCATGACAACATGATTCCAGACATAGATGGTATCATCCTCATCTATAGTCTAATCAAAATGTGACTCCCCACCTTCATGAATTTTTCTCAAGGAAAAAGACTTTAGATCCTCATAATGCATCTTCCTAATCCGTCTTAAAAGTGTGGAATCAACTGATAAGGATATGAGGTTCATCTATTCATATCCTTCCTGAACCTCAATATGCATCTCAACTAAAAAATACATCACCTTTCACTCAAATCTGGACTTCTAGACTACCCGAGTCTGTCTCTTCTGGCTCAGAACATCATTAACACTATTTACCTTTCTTGATTTATAGAAAATATTAAAATCAAATGACCGCATATACTCAACCCATATCCATTTTCATAGATTCAAATATCACTGTGAAGATATGTATTTCAAAATTTTTTGATCATTGCACATAGTAAACTTTTCTCCCAAGAGGAAATTCCACCAACACTTTAAAGAATAAACCACCACAACCAACTTGAGATTATACATAGGGTAATTCCATTCATGTGGCCTCAACTTTCATGACCCATATTCCATAACTCAACCCCACTATATTAAAAATTCTCCAAGTTATAATTTGAATGTATCACAAAATATGGTATACTCCTCACTCGACTCGGGTAGGATCAAAATCAGTGTGGTAACCAAACACTTATTCAACTCCTAGAAAGAATTATTACATGATTTGAACCATTCAAACATGATAACCTTTTTGGTCAAGCTTGAATTTGGTGCTACTAAATGGGAAAATTCTTTTATGAATATTAGATAATAACCCACCAAACATAGAAAGATTTGGACATCAAAAACATTCTTGGGATGCTCCCAAGAAACAACTTCCAAGAATTTTTATGGGTCTACTGACACAACTTCCTTAGAGATTATGTGGCCCTAGAAATATACCCTATAAATCTAGAATTGACACTAAGATAATATAGCGTTTATATAATACTTCCTTAGTGTACTCAGAATTATTTCAAGATGTTATGAATGATTATCAGGAGTCATGGAGTACACTAATATGTCATCCAAAAAACAACCACAAAATGATCTAAGTGTGGTTGGAATATTTAGTTCATCAAGGCCATAAACACAACTAGAGAGTTTGTTATCCCAAAAGACATCATGGAGAACTCATATAGCCCATACCTACTTCTAAATGTGGTCCGTAGTATATCATAAGGTCTAAATATCAACTAATTATACCCCGATCACAAGTCAATCTTGGATAAAACACAAGATCCTCTCAACTGTTCAAAGATATCATTGATACACATAAGAGTATATAAATTATTATTCATCATCTAGTTCAACTTCCAATAATCAACACACAAAAATAACATCCCATTAACCTTCTTAGAAAACAGAATCAGAGAACCCCAAGGTGATATACTCGAACATATAAACCCCTTATCCATCAATTATTCTAGTTGAGTATTAATCTCTTAAATATCTATTGGTTCCATTCTGTAAGGTGGAATAGAAATAGGATTAGCTCCCAGAATGAGATCAATTGTAAACTCAAAATCTCTTTCAGGTGGATACCATAAGAATTCCTCAAGAAAAATGTCCCGAAACTAGTTCACTATGGGTGGGAAGATATCATTCTTTACACCCCCATTATCTAGCAAAAACCTGAAACATAAGCAGTGAGATCCCCCAGTTTTTAATGAATTGACCTTGCATGGTCTACCTGGATATCATATTCTCCACAGTGAACATAACTGTCACCCTCAGGAGATGTAAAGTTCAATCTCCTACAATAACAATATATGTGGTCTCAGTATGATACCGACCAATCCATACCCAAAATCAAGTCAAAACCTGATATGTAAAGTATGTAAAGATCCCAAAGGAATCTATACTCACCAAACTCAAGAGAAAACCCCTTTCATAAATAGATGTCCCTTGAACACAATCCCAATGGTGTGTTGATAATCATAACCCCACTCAAAAACTCCATTGTTAGACTCAAACCATTCAGAATTTGAGTAGATATAAAATAATGTGTGGATCCTATATCAAATAAAGTTCTAGAAAGTGTATAAGTGACAAGAATAGTACCTCTGTCTGTCGATAGATTAGCCTCACTATTCACAAGTGCATGATAAACCACATGAAAATGTTCTACCCCTATTACCTTGTTATAGTATAAGTCCCCTATGCTACATTAATCTGCTAATATATACATTCTTTCCCTAAAGTACCATGTCTACTGCCTCAACTATCACAACCAGTAGTACCCCAACTACCAGACTAGTACAGCTTAGAGACCTCCTTCCCATACTTTGGTTCAGTCTAGATCCTTCACAACTACCCATCTATCATGGATTCTTATAGAACTTCTATAGATGTCCCATCCTACTACAAGCTCGACACTCCACTTGTGGTCAGGGAACTGTCTATAAAAGTGACCCGACCTACCTCACAATGGAAAAGAACTTGAGTATTTTCCTGAGTAACTGATCCTCCCCCAAGCCACTCTAGTTTCCACTACTAAGGTTAATGTTCTCATAGAAATTATTACTACTCTCAATATACATACCTCCTAGGCATCCAATAGAAACCACATATCCTACACTAGAAGCCTATTTCCGGTTCCCCTAAAAAATCAGAATTTGATTCACCAACTCAGTAAACTTCTTAAACTGAAATATGTTAACTTGGGAATTAATATCACATTTAATTTCATCTTAAAAACATCTTGCAGTAGTTCCTCATCCCCTACCAGTGCTAGAGAAAATCACTACTAGTCGATGAAGTGACCAATATAGTTAATCACAGGCATACTTCCCTAGGTCAAACACATAAACTCTTCTTCTCTCTCCTTACTAAGCATCTATGGGTAAAAGTTTTCTAGTAACTTCACCTGAAAGTATTTCATTACCATGTTATCCAACTACACATCTCTAGCCTGAATATACCACAAGTACTTTTCTAATCTTTACAACATATAATCTATAAGGACCCAACCTTAAAATATTGCATAATCTTTAATTAAATGAATAATTCACATTGAGTATCTTATCAGGTTTAGAGTTTTAGATAATTAAAACATAATTATTACATTACATCTCAAAAATTACAAAGTAGACACTTCTACTTAGTTTTCATTTTTTTATAAAATAAAAACTCTTGAAAAAAAGAGTCATGTCTTGTTCCATGTTTTAGACAACATGAATTTTCCTTGATCCCATCTTTGACCCTATTCATCTTTAAGTCCTATGAAAAACATTTCAAAACTTGGGATGAGCATAAAAAGCTCAGTAGGGGTTATAAAATAAAGAAATAAAACATTAGTACATCAAAACATAAGATTTTTAACATACCTCATGAAATCATAAGATTTATGAATAACATATAGAAAACATAAATCTTAATGGTAACTTGTGGCATCCATAACATACTTACGTTGTAGCTTTCACAGCTACGTAGGGAGTTACATTAGGAATACCCATCACAGTATATTCTCTAAATCGCTTATGAGATACAATAAAGTTTACCTCCATCACATTACCCAATGCATTGCAGAGCTATCTTGGGCTCACCTGCCCTAGGTTTATAACAGAACCACCCGTATACTTAAAACAATTCCTAAGAACCATAACACATAAAACAAGTATAAAGGAAAGATAACATTTCCACATTAAAAATCACTTCAAGATATTGAAATAGTCAATGCTTTCTCAAAACCATTTTCATTACCAAAATACATAAAAAGGGTATATGGTATTTATTTTCCTTAAAAAAACACTACGACTTGTTAAGGAATCCAAATATCAAATAATACTCGCATCGACAGAAAGGTCGTTATCACCACGTACATTAAAAAGAAAAATTCCTTTTCGTCCTTTAGTAAAACACTTCATAGAAAAACATTCCCTTTGAATGAAATGAAAAGTCAAATGTTTTTATACACCATATAAAATAAAGTCATGTATAAATCAAAGTATGCCTCAATGAAAGGTGATTGAGACGAAGTCCCTTACCTCGTGTCTGAATTGACTCATTCATTCTTTAAATCTCCTGAATAATAAACTAAAGTTAATTTCTACTTGATTCAGAACATTTTTCAAGTTTATTATTTCTTTTATATCACTTATTACCACATTATAAACATTACATAATCATTTATGTTAATAACAGATGTTTTGTCGATATTTGGTACTTATAATTAAAAGTTGTCCATGTGGTAAAAAGTACATTATACATAGAATGATATTCATGATTTAAATATCATATAAATCATATATATCCAGTATATATATATTTAGAATAGTCCATATCATTTGGATATATGAAAATTAAATGCATCCTTCATGGAGATGGTAAGACGTACGTACGCGTGAACGCTAATTTCATTTATTTTTTTCATTTTTAAAGGAATAAAAACCAAATGATAAATAGGTATATTATAATTACTATATAATATAATATTTTATATATGTTAAATAAGTTAATTAACACCATCCTTTATATGTTCCATGTATGGTATGAACGAGTCATATCACTTTGAGGGGGCGGTAGTCCACACTTCCTCAATTGAAATTATCGTATATATAAAACATGAAAAGCATAAAGTTATGTTATAAAAGAGAATTATAGAAGAATAGAGATAAAATAAATATCATAAATACATATATAATTACAGTTCCATCATAATGGCTACCATTAGAGGCGATAGAAGATAATTGAACAATCATCGTTTCGTGAGGTAGTAATTCATCATCCACAGAAATAGTAAGTTTGTATCCATTAGATGGAGGTGTGTGTAAGTTTAGTTCGAATAATTTCATAAAAACAAACTAGTATATTTAGGATACTGGTGTTATTATAAAATAAAGTAATAAAAATAATTTAGGGGGTTGGAGAAGTAAAATAAAAGAAAATAACTTAAGAGAAAATGTTACCTTTAAATCGGGTAATTTCCTTTGGTTGGAACAAAAAAGATTTATTGAAGTTCCTTATGCATAAGGTAAGGCTTCTAAGTGGAATATAGGTATATTGGGAGATTATTTGGGCAGAGTTTGGATGAGACAAGGGGCTTGAGAGGTGTGAGTAATGGGTTAGAGGTGATGGCTTTTTATAAGGGGGAGGAGGGTCTCTTTAAGAAAGTTTGAAAATATTATTATATTATAAACTAAATTTCGGTTTCAAAAGGTCCCAAACTTATTAAATTAAAATATAAGATGAATATTATTTGAAATAATCTCAACCAATAGGTTTTAGAAAAGTTTTGGTTTCAAATTTAACCTTATCATTTATCTTTAACCCTTAGTTAACTAATTTGACTCTTACCATGCCTTCTTGTGTATTCACTCTATAAGGTTAATACGGTTACTATAAAATGACAATCGAACCAAAAGTGGTTAATTGATGAAATTTTCAACCATATCTAAGTAATTTGGCCAAATCTTATATTTTTATTATTATTATATCATTTAATAAAATAATATTTGTTTTAAAAACTCATTTATGTCAATTTAAATACTATTCATATCATGACTTTTAAAAAAAATACAAAACAACTTGATTTTTTAGAAAAAAATTCATTAATTAAAATATAATAAGTCATAATAATCTCTAAAATTCATGGATGGCATAAAAAGTTTCAAAATAAATTTATTTTAACATTTATAATCTCATTTATTTAAAACATTCATTAATGAGTTAATAATTACATCATCATTATGTCATAAATAAATAAATTTATTTGATGTCTAAAAATTATAAATAAAATACCATGATTTAGGAAATTTCTTTATCTTTATAATTAATATTCATAGTCAAATATATCAATTATATAACCCCATATTATTTTTTTTAGAAAAACAATACATGTTTATGATATTTTTATTTTTACTTTAAATAAAAAGTTATTAATGTAATTATCTTACCCAAGTGGCTTTAAAATGCCAAAAGTTTCACCCAAAGATTTTATTGGTCATACATGACTCATAAAATAAGGTTAGGACAAGTGTTAAGGTAATTTTATATTATTATAATATTATTTTTAACATAAATTACACTATTTACCTTTAACCGCGGTAAATAAAAATCAAAAGTTACTATTCAACAAAAATTATTTTCATCCCATTGAATCAAATTTTACTTACTGATAACAACCATGTATGTAGGATTTTTGAAATTCATTTCACAGAAGTGGTAAAATTTCATTTAAATGAAAAATTCGGTTTTTTAACTACTAAGTAGTATTTTTCACTATTCATAAAAAATTGAAGGTTTTCAAAAAAATACCAAAAATTTATGCTAAGATAAATTTGATATTCCAAATTAAAATTATGTCTATTTTACCAAATTAAAAACACAGAAGTGGCAGAAATTAATTTATTATTAATTCCTGTCGTCAAAAAAGCATTTTTTAAGAAATAATAACTATCAAAATATTGATACTTATTTATTTCCAATTTCAAAGTGAAATTACTTCCAATGACCAAAATTGGATTAAATGGTAAAAATATAATCTAATGAAACTTTAAAACCAATTAAAAAGATAATCTAACCATATAAATAAATTATATTAAAAGGCAGTTTTGAATTAAAATGCAGTATATTTCACTATTCATTAAAAATGAATTTTATTAGAAAAATACGAAAAATTTACCCAAAGTAAATTTTGATGTCCTGCTTCTAAAGAAGAAGTTTTTTTGTCAAATTTAACATATAAAAGTGACAAAAACAATATTTAAAAAGGGTTCACCATCAAAAGGCGGTTAATCGACCTTTTAAAGAATATTAGAGTATTTGTACTTAAAATTGGATTCATTCACATTTTGAGCCTCTAAATTTTATTGGATAAATGTAAAATTATTTAAGAAAAATGTTTAATCATAATATGGTTTGTTCTTTTCATTCCCACCAATACAACGACTAGGAGTTAACTACCATTTAAAATAATAATATTGTTATATTATTTTTTGGTATAACTCAACATTGTATGCAATGTAAGATTTCAAAGAAACCCATTGTTGCGTATCAGGTATTCCATTGAACATAGCATTCCATTTAAAGAAAAATTATTATTTAATTTAAAAATATTAATAAATATAAAAATGTTATATTCTTTATTTACCTGGGATGTTACATAAGCGACCAACTTGGATTTCTTCTCCACCAAAGTCTCTAAATATTCATGAATGGTCTGGATAAAATCAATCTAGAACTCATCTACCTCTGGTCCAACCTCTTCGGTGAAGGTTAGGGGGTGCTGTAATCGGAACTCTCATGTTAGTTCAAACATATTCTACACAACCCTACCTAGGTATCAGTCTATGAGTTGTGTGAAATAATAAAATTTCTCATAGAACTAATCTCCCAATATATCACCTGAAACTATCAGGGCCTCTGGTTTCACTATTGAAGTTACATTTTTAGCCATTTCCTCATGTCGTCCTACCAAAAAACATCATCCTAGAGGTGCGTCCCTAAAATTACAAACGCATGTCTTAGGACACATACAACATCATTAACACATTTACATGAGAGTTTCACATAAATCCATTTCAAGTCATCCCTCATACACCACCACATGGTCAAAACTGATACATTATCACCACCCCCAACCATCCCTCACCTAGGTCATGGCTATTATAGAAAAAACACTCTCATAATTAAAAGTTTCCTATTAGACACCCATTTTATCCATTTCAAATTACTAATTTTAGCATCATTTAAAATTATTAATTTCTTATTAGGTACCATTTCATTTTAAAATACTCAAATAAAGAAAATCATTTTTTTATTTCAACAACTCATCCAAAACGTGATTTTCCCTACATGCCTAAAATGATGCATCTAACATAAAATCCTAAGTTCATAGAAAGAATAATGTATACACACTCTTGTTCTATACCCGACCACAAGTAAAATCTCATAAAACAATAACAACACACAACAAGTGCATCACCCAAGATGAAATAAAATTCAACTGTAATAGAAAACATCAAGAACAAAAATCCCACCCTATGTACTTAGGTTTTCTCCCTCACATGGGTTAGCCAGTCCCATGCATGAGCTCATGATCAAGGAATGACTCATACTAGTCTCATGTCTACCTTTACCAAATAGTAATACAACTGAAAATAAAATAAAACCCCTCTAATACCACTTTGTGATGTCCCAACCTAGGTACCACATACTAATGCCTCAATCCGGTTTGTTACTTGACCTCAAGAATGCTAACCTATACGCTAGAGGCTATTGATTAGAAGTGTGGATATAATTTGTAACATGGGGAGGACTATACACTCTTTATCAAAGAAGAAAAATAGTGTAAATAAATAGAAAATATCCAAATGATAATAAACAATAACCAATAAACAAAAAATAAAGACCAATATCTCATGATGAATCCTAAACATGGAAAATGAATATAATAAAAGTAGTAAATATTTCAAATCATACAAGTGTCAAGTGTCTAATTAAATCCCAAAATAAAGACACAATGACATCTCTCAAGTGGGCCTTGACATCATTTTTGGTTCCCTTATCCATAATCCATCCTAAATCCCAACCCAACCATCTAACATAGGGCTTCTGCCCTTATATTTTCCTGTAAACATGAAATCTATCTGAGTACTAATCAGGTAGGCCGATTAGGGTGTGAGTAAAACTCAGTAGGCCACCACTAATGACATCTAAAGCATTATCTAGTCTATAATTTTGTATACAATTGGATAAAGAACAAAGAACAAAATAAAAAGTAAACATGATTTATATTTAATTATTCTTTAATTAACTACATAGGCCCTCAGGTTCACGGTGACACCCGAACCAATCATACCTGCTTCGGCTCATACCAGAGTCTAAACCATACATAATAGGAATATCATAATTCATTATTTCATGGGATTTCATTATTCATTTAGTTCAAATTTTATATTCAAACACTAGGGGACTAGAGCATCAGTCTGGAACTCTATGGGTAATTGGAGCATTAGTCCCTGACCCACACCTCATGGGTATTTGGATAATCAGTCCCTATCCCACAATTCATTGTTCACATTCATACATGAGGGGATTAGAGCATTATTATGGCACCCCATGGGAATTTGGAGCATCATTCCCTAACCCATACCTTATTTTTCAATCAATTACAAATATCACATATATCACACTAATATCAAGTTTCAACATACTTAAAATTCTATTAAATCATTCTCATCATGATTCTATATTTCAATTATCAATCACAATCATGGTTATTTACTTTAATCACATGGAATAATATTAACAATTCACTATTAATACATTTATCATCAATTAATCATATCTCATTAACCCTTAAGGTTAAACAAAACAAACCTTTAAATACCATGATCAACCACGCAATAAGGATTTAGTTCAATTACATTATCCCATTATTCTACCTTTTTAAAATTCATAAATCATCATTTCAAATGTATTGGCACACCCCGTGGGTTTCCAACAAGTCCAGTCTCATAATCTCTAACGGGTCCAACAGGGCCCCTGAAGGGTTTGCAGATTCCAAGGGAATCAATTCATTAATTCAATTTTAAATGAAATTTACCATGTGGAAAATAAATTATACAACTACAACACAAGATCATAATAAAGACTATGGGAACTAGCAATTTGACCACCTACCTCAATATTGTAGATGAATGCTAACCAAATCTTAACCCTCAATCCAACATAGAATGATCGAAATCACAACGAAGAGGAAGATCTAGGATCAAAATCTAGTATAAAGATCCAAATAAACAAGATCCATAAAAAACTAGATCTAGACCATAACCAACAGAGGAAATCATCCCTCACAATGGGGAGAGAATGATGAGAGAGAGGAATCTAAAATAAGAAAAGATAACATATGAGAAGAGAGGTTAATTTCTTCCACCACATCTTCAATTCAAATTAGAAGATGTTTGAGGAGGCTAAGAATAATATTGGGATCCTCCAAGGGAATTATAATTCATGTTAGGTAAATCTTAGGTGATTAGGTATATAAACTAAGGACTTAGGAATTTTTTTAAGAAATTTCGGGGCTTTTAATTCCCACACGCACGGTTTCTTTAGTAGGGATACACAGTTTGGCAGACTGTGCAACCTAATTATGTACCCATACTACATTGGGTGCATAGATACTCCTATATGGGTGTAATTTTTTCCAAAATATTCAAATCCCCTCTATTTTAGGGTGCACAATTTGGGGAGGGTGGCCGCATGGTTTGGTCAAACCGCATGCCACCTCCCATGGATTAGAAAGGGGTGCACAGTTTTCTAGGGGAAACTACATGGTTTTCCCTAACCATGTGAAAAATACACATATCACCATGGGCTTACAAAATTCTCTAAATTTACAAGAAACAACCCCAAAGAAAAACCCAACCAAGGTATGATCAAAACAAAGGTAAAAGAATACCTAAAAAAGAGCATGAGACATCTACAAAATGGTTGGGATCTTATAATATGTGATATAAGTGACATAATTATGATATTCATAACATATTTATCATTCTTAAAATATATTAAATCATTTTATTTCTTATCTTTTCACTCACTTAATGATGATAACATTATTCGTGTACATGTGGACTACTGCCTTTACAAAGCGATGTGACTCTCTTCTCATCACCACACCACATGAATGATATATATAAGTATATTTAAATAAATAATATGATATTTAGGATATTATTATTATTATTTATGGATAAAATATTACTTACCTTTTTTCCATAATGATCATTGAGAAATGGAAATGTTACTCATGCTTATGTACGCATACTGTCTCCATAATCACAACGTACTTAATTTCTCAAAACCATCTTTCATGATCGATATTTAAAGTATAATTTATTTATAAATATGATAACTATTAAATTATTATTATTATGGATATTATGGAACCATATAACATACACAATGAACAGAACCTTCCTAAAAAATCATGAATGATAAAACAATGAAATTAAGACCTAAAATAATGAAATAATGAAAGAACATTAACAAATGGGTGATAAGATATTATAAAAGGATCATATATGATATTATAAATATTAATATGGTTATATTATAAGTTAATAACATGTTAAAAACCTCTATACAATAAGATAAAGCATATTCAACAAAAAGGAAGCACGGGGAAAGAGAGTTCATCTCAATTTCCCTTCATTAAGGCATATCGTAATGTTATGAACATAATTTATATTATATGGTGTTTATACTACCCATTTTACTTGTAATATCATTAATAATTAATACTTCATAGTATTTTAAGTTTCATTCTGAATTATTTCATCCAAGGGGATTTAAATTAAAAATTACGAAGTGGTAATGAATTTCATAACTCAATTTATTTTCATTGGGTTATATTAATTATAAGTTGTTCTTGATAATATTAGATTATGTGGTTAAAGAATTTTTAATATATGTTTTTTTACTTACACTTAATTTATGTGGATTTATATAATATATTAATTGGTTTATTCTCACTTCAATGTTATAATCATTGTAAGGGTTTATTTCACAATCTCATTCTAATCAAGATTGTTTATTCTTGAATTTCAGTTAAAGGAAATTATTTGACCATTTACTAATAAACCCATTTCATTATCTTATCATCTGGTTATTTATAAATTTTTTCAAGTAATATTACCATTTCCCACTCTTTGGTACTTAAAAAAATAGATAAAATGTTTTAATAATATCCAAATTCATTTCTCTCTTCAGTCAGAAATCATTTTTCTTCTTAAACCATGGTTTCTAAAAATGTTTTTAACCATTTTCAAAATTATTTATTAAATAAATTTTTACCCATTTTGACTTTTTTAAAATAATATTCATGTCTTTTTCAAAACAATTCCTATTTTAATTTTACCATAAAAGTGAAAGGAATCTTTGTTTTAATATACTCAAAATGTATGGAATTTCTTGTCGACATGACCACTCTATGTTTTAAATATTCCTTTATAAGTTTAAAAGGTTTTTTTCAAATAAAATTGTTATAATTTTTTTAAACTTTTAGTTTTAAAAGGTTATTTTTAAAGCAAAAAGGATATTTTCCTCAAGAGTGTTTTAAAGATATTTTTATGGTATTTCTATTCATCAATGACAACACCCCTTTATTTTATATACACTCTTCTATGGATTTTTTGTATTGATACCATCATTATTCTTCCTCTAGTTTTTATGATCATTTTTACCAAGTAAAGTATTTACATTCACTTTCTTAGTTCATTTTTGTAGTCATCAACTTTTCCTTGAAATATTCGCTTTCCTATGATCATTGGACATTAAATTTCCCCTAAATATTTGTATTATTTATCATGGAAATGTTTATTTATTAAATTATATATCATTTCTACATATGTTGTTTTATATTGAAAATTATATTTTCCTGGGGAAATATTAATAAATCCATATTCTTTACTAAATATAGATATTTTATGACATGGTACATTGTTCATGAATTAAATAAATTATTCAATATATGAGGAATGATTTGGAAATGCAGTGGTGGGTGGATCCTAAAATTATATTGCCCCTAAATGTATCGATAGTTTCATGGGTCAAATCAGTAAGCTAACATTAAATAGGTTTCTACATACAATTTTAAATCATCTTGTGAATGGTCTTGATGGTAGAGGTATCATGATGCCTGAGATCATGATGTCCAATAATTAAGCATTTCTTTCATAATTCAGTTATAATTATCCATGATATTTTCACAATGATATTATCTTTGGATGCATTTTATTCTTAGTTTATTAATTAAATGTAATTCATTTTTAGTTATTTACCTTTATATATTGATTATGACTTATCTTATTATCCATGAAATTTTCATATTAATATTATATATAGATGTATTTGATTCCCAGTTTATTGATTAAATGACATGTTTTTATAGTTATTTACCTTTTCATATTGATTATTCCTTATCAAATCGTGATAACCAAGTTATTGATTAAATGGAATGCATATTTATTTATTTAAATTTACATATTGTTTATTCTTTATTTATTAATTATATATTTCACTGTACTTAACCCTTCCTGATCATTTGAGCTCACCCTTATTTTGTTTCCTTTACTAGGAATACATAAAAAATAACATGATTGATATGAAAGGATATTCTATAGGTAATAATTAAATCATCAAAAAAAAAGTTTTAATTTGTGTTTTCAAATGTAATATGGGAATCATGTATGTATCTAGTTTACCAAGACTACTAAACTATTTAGTCCTTTGAGATGTGGTTCCTTGTATCTTATGAAAATGTAATAAAGAAGACACCAACTCTGGGCTACTGGGGTTAGGGATTCTATATAATTAATGATAACTATTATCATTTAAGTGATTATCCCACATATTCTATCATTAAATGACTGTTATATGAGATGTAATGTGGGGAAAGTGTCGCATTCATGCATACAATGCATGAAATTTTAAAATAATTAACTCACACATTATAACACTTGAGTTAATTAATTCATCACTAAGGAGAGTACTTAGTGATATATAATTTCCACTACCATGTAATGAAAGTGGTGGTATGTTCTTAGATAAGACCCCTACCCATTTATCTCTTTCTTCTTCCTCCTTAGTGGGTTGATGTACTAGCACATCATGGTGGATAAAGAATCTCATCCTTATGGATAATGATCCAATTGGGCTATGGATATATCTAAAGGTCATAATACTTCAATTTACACTCAAGTGATATATCTTATTACCATTTGAAGGTGTTAATTGAAAAATTAAGATGATGTAGTGTCTTGTTGGTATAAGGTATGCACTAGTTTACAACTTTATTTATTTCCAGATTCACATGTTTTTATTTTTATATTAATAGTGATATTGGAATTGGGATTCAATCACTCTTATATGTTATATTATGTGTTAATATCCCCCCATGTATCCTATAAGTGGTATAGGATCCACACATGCATTTATATTTATGAAATATTACATTGAAATAATGAAATTCAAATAATATTGAATATCGTATTGTATATCATAAAATATGATATTGGTTTTGTTTTGGTTGGTTAAATCATGGAATATAATAAAAGACATTGTAAGATATAACCTAATTCATATCCCATAGATTTTCACTCGTCATATCATATGACCTTGATAATTGTATTTTACAATAACAACACTATGTTTTTCATAAATAGAGTATCAATCACTATTACAATATTGATGCCATCATTAAATAGTATACATTGTATTATAGTAAACAATAAGACTGTCAGTTGTAAAATATATTTGAAAATGTGTTTCGTGTTTATCATATTCAGTGATTTAGTTATCTGTCATAAAGTACAACTAATAACATATAGAATCACACTTAAAAAAATGACATATAATGAATAATTTGAAGGAGTCCATATTATGAATATAAATATTTTATATTCAAGATTTTGGAATGTACATAATAAATATATAAAATTATAAAGTGTTTATAATTAGATATATTTTATGAATTTTTCATAATTGATTATCTCATGTTTAAATATTTTAAATATTCATTTATTTAAAGGTTATTCCTTTCTTTGTTCATAGTCAAAAATTGTTTATATTATGAATATGCATATGAATTAGTTTAAATTATTTAAACCCCTTATTATAAATTTTCATGCCATGCATTACATGATAGGTAAATCAATATAAGATTTAGTTTTCATGTACCTTTACCTCATATTATAGTTGAAGTTATTAGCTTGGATTTAGCTGTTGAACATAGTTTATAAATATTAGGTTTTAGAATTATGATGAATTGGATTCTCTATTAAGTAATGTATCCCCAAGGAGAGGGTATTGGGGTCAGACTTCCTAGTAGTTTGGAGGGTTATAAATTATTCAAGAAAGGTGGGGGTTGTATGTTTGTTACTCCAAGATTACTCATGTGGATATTTTCAATATAATATAATTATAATCCTTTACATGAAGAGTTCATGTACTTTATGAATGATATTCATTTGGATATGTGTAAATATGTTTTGATTCTATTTTTAGGTTAGTAACACAAACTGTGGGTTGTGTAAAGGGTTACACATCAATATTTTCTTGACCTACCCCTATTAAAACCCCACTTGGGTTAGTAGTGAAGATGAACATGACCCTTGAATCCCACCTCCAATAGGCCTCAAGTTAGAGACTAGCACTGGGGGTATTCATCACAAGTATGGGAGGAATTACCCTATGAATTCCAAGAAAAATATAACCAATCCATCAATCAAATAAATATATATACAAATAGAAAAGTCAATCCTAGATATAAATATATGATACAAAACAAAATACAACCAAATATAAAGAAATACCAGGCTCCTAAGCACCACTCCAGCAACCCAAAAAATAGTGCTCATAATCTCCCACAATCTATCCTACAAAAAAACTTAAGTAATTTTAGAGGGGTAAGCACTTGAGAGTACTCAGTATGATTATATGTATATAAACATTAAATCCATGTGAAATCAATGTTTTGGGAGAGACATGCGTGAAAATAACTAAGTAAGAAAAAGCTGGACTATTTAATAAGTATAAATAAAGTTCTTAAAATGAAGGAAGATACATAATATCTAAGGATATCACATTATCTGCCATTACTATCAATCTATACTACTATTTATTATCAGAAATCCATTTATATCAACCATCAAGGAAATAAAATTAATAATATAATAAATAAAGGGGTGCATAAATATTATTACCACCACTCTTATGTGTTAGTTCATAGGCCCTTCCCACTCAAACCTGTCATGAATTGGTAGGATAACCCCTCAAAAACCAAAAAATAGTCCAAAAAATTAAATACAAAATATATTAATAACATTATCTAGTCATCCATCATATCATAAAATTTCATATCACCACTCTTTACCCACACCATATTTCATCACCATCTCCGTATCATCCATAATCACATAGTGGAATCAAAATCCATCACAACCCATAATATCATGTCATATTTTAACATCATTTAAAATATCAATTAACACATATTTCATTCATCATAGTCATATATAAGAAATTTTCAGTAATAAAAAATAATTCTAGTAACATAATTATCCACTATAATATATCATATATCATATCCAATACAACATTATTTACTACCAAAATAATATATATTTCACACTATTATCACTTAAGTCACTTGTTTTAACATCCCTTAAAATTTAAGATAATTAATCCCTTTATTAAATTACATCACCACTTATCATATTCATAATTTAACTAATATTAAGATTACCATTACATTTATTTATTTTAAAGGTAAGATTTTGAAAAAGGTATAACTAGAAATCATGGAAACCTAATACAAGAAAAGAATAAATAAAATAAGAAAATATACAACATCCCCTTCCCCCGGACCAAACCCACAACTCTAGGTCCAAGAGAAGAGAGAAAAATATAAAAGAAGAAGGCATACAATGACCCCTCCCCCTAACTAATAACCTATAACACTACGCCATAGAGAAAATTAATATATAAATTTAAAGAAACAAAGAAGTACATGGGATAAAGAAAATAATGTATAGAATATTATGATAAATACATACATAAATAATAAATATACACTCCCCCAGACAAACCCATCACCTTCAATCCCATAGAGAGAGTCCTAAATATAGAATATAAACTTACCTTTCTATGAGGTTTGGTAATGGTGGATTAATAAATGTTAGAGTAATATAATAAATCTCAGCTAAAGGGTTTGAAATGGAGGGATTCAATCAAGATAATGATGATAATTCCAATTATTCATTTTGAAGGGCTATCAATCGAGTTGGTAAGAATCACTGGTTTCTAGGTGTTGATAGTAAAGGGATCACTATTCAATAAGGGTAACTTATAAAATTCCACAACATGTCAAGAAACATCCAATTTTATGAGATAAAAGAAATATTATAAATTACCTACCTTAATAATGCTGAGAAATTTCATATTGGAAGGATCAAAACCAAGCACATGTGAACCCAAAAGAGGGTTTCACCATCCTACTTGATGTCCACCTACATAAACTTTACACAAACACTAATGTATATAACTACTTCCATATTCCATCCAGTTAGGGTGTTAACTCAGGTTTGATGGAAGTGATGAATTTTGAATGAGAGAAAAAAGATTCACCACATCTTTATTATAATAAAAATCAGATACTGTAATAAAAATCATGGAGAATAAATGTTCCACGATAGATAGATAAAAAATGTGAAACATCCCACCCCACCTCATTGGATTTAGTTGAGGTGTAATTGCTACTTGACCTTAGGCGACACCCCCAAGACACCAAAGGCTGGAAATAAATTCCAAGGGCCTCATTAAGATATGGGGATGATTTTACCTTTGAAAATTAAACAACCCAACCAAACATTTCATAACCCAATAACCACAACATGATGAATGATAACAATGTAAAACAACTCAAAGTAATTCCATTGATATCAAAACCAAACTACAACAGAGTACCACAACAGAAGACTACTAATCATCAAAGTACACAATAGAATACAAACCAACAAAACTCAATGGCACAAAACATAACTCCAAACATCCAACATGCTCTATGATCTAACTCCACAAAATTGCCAAAGTATCACGATGCACCACTAAATATGTGTGATACTTTAACTTTTCCTATGTCATGATATACAATATCTGCCAAATCACTATGGTTCTAAATTAGGGGTGAGTAATGAAACTCAATAGGCTTTCCCCAAATGAATTCCCTACTCACACAACTAGGATAGAACAAGTTAGAAAATTTATATAAGAGTATTTAAAAAAGTTTATCATAAAGAAAAAACTATTTCTAAGAAAAATAGTTTTCCAAACCAAAACCATTTTCCATGGAAAGAAAATAAATAATTATTTAAACCATTTCACATTGCTTTTTGGAATACCCATTCCATGATTCATACACACACACACACACATGAATGATTCTCTAATAGTTTTGTTGGTTGGAGTAGATTAACCAAGAGGGGGGGGGGTGAATTGAGTATCAATAAAAATTTATATTAAAAAGTTAACTTAAAAAGAATCCCCAATAAAAATGAATATAGGCCAGTTAATCAAGGTAATACGGTTATAATAGTTTCACTGTTCAAATAACTTCTCAAAAGACTGATTAATTCTCAGTAATATCAATGTGAGTTATTGATACAACTTTGAAGCTATTCTAATAGGGAAAAGAAATTATAACTTCTATCCAAGACTAACTATCAAAGTAAAATCTAATTTTTCTAAAATATAAATTAAAGCAGAGAAAAACCAAATTGTAAGACACAACAGATAAAACAAGTGGTTCAGTCTCAAGACGAGAATTAATTCACTCCACTTGGTGATCACCTACCACCAAGAAGTTTATACTGATAAAATTGATCAAAACCTTGGATTGGGGTAAACAATAGTACAAATGACTGTCCAGATCACACGATCTCTTCCACTGTTATTCATGGGTATAAACTACCAGGTCACACAAGGACCTCTTCCACACTTATCTGTGGGAGTAAAAATATGTAAGAAGACATGAGAGGAAGGATATCTTGTATCCTTTAGTTTTTTTTTGAGAAAAAAAATATCATTAATGACGAATATCAGCAGACGTACATATGAAAATCCATGAAGGAAAATTGTCCAGCCAGAGCTAGTTGGCCTCGAAGGGGCCTGATGTCACCAACTGGTGGGCTGCATTGTTGCCTTCCCTTTTGGTAAAGGAGAAGGTGCAGAATGAAAAGCATTGGCAGAGCGAGAGAATTATTCTGATGATGAGGCCAAATGACTGGAGTCTGCTGTCATTGTGGTTAATGGCATCGATCACGGTGAGGTAGTCAGATTCAATGCTGATATCAACCCACCCACATTCCAAAGCCAGCATCAAAGCTGCCAGGATGGAATTAGCCTCGACAATAGCAGGTTCCCAAAAGGCATGATGTGATTCATACTTTGCAGCGATGATTTTCCCCAGATGATTTCGGGCCAGGAGACCGAGGGAGACAAGTCCATACCTGGGGAGAGACATATCCACGTTGATCTTAAGAGTAACTTCCATTGGGGGTTCCAATGAGGGGGGCAGGAGGGGGGAGCATCAGGCATTTGATTTTCATTGTGGTGATTTCATCCCTTGATCCATGAGGTGGCCCATTCTGTCCAGAATTCAGGAGGTTTATGCATGTGATGGAAAACAACATCGTTACGCCGGACCCATATGATCCAGGCTAGGGTGCAGAATGAACCTGCATTAGCTGATGAGAGAGAGGAGCACCATCGCACCAGGAGAGCGGGGAGGTTAGAAGCCGTATCCAGTGATGCATCTGGGGTCGGGTCCCATTTATTCCAGATTTCCTTAGCTCTTGGGCTGTGAATGATGGAATGCAAGGGGGTCTCTGGGATGTTCGAAAAAAACGGTCAGAAAGCGGCATTGGACATATGTCGGTAAATGAGAAGGCTCATCGTAGGGAGGGTGCCCATGCAGACCTTCCACCAAAAGTGGCGTATTTTTGGGGGGACGTTGAGCTTCCAAAGCGATTTCCATGGTCTCTCGTTCTGGTTAGCTGGGTGGTCCCTTGTGTTCTTATTTGATTTGGTACTGTGAAGATATTTTAGGCTCTGATTTATGGTAGTTCATCTATTCTTAGTATCGAGAGTGCTTCATGTGTTCTTTAGTTGTATATTGTTGCATGCATTCGCTTCTTGTTTTTCCACTTCACTACTTGCTCCAGTGCCACACTTTTCTTTTTTATTTCAGGGTGCATGTGTTGGATATGATAGGATGCATGTATTCTGCACCTAAAATATAGACGTTATAAATAAAATTTGAAATTAAATTGAAAATGAAAAAATAGATTAAATAATGGTGTCATAGTATTTCTTGAAACAGTGTCATTGGAAACAGTGTCACTGGGAAACAGTGTCACTGGGAAACCGTGTCTTATCCTTTTCCTTTAAGCGGTGAGACAGTCACATCACCACAGTTGTGTTGAGATTTGGAATCGGTAGCACAAATGCGATGTCAGAATCATGTTTTCTCAGGTAACAATGTCTATTCCTTTGTCGAAACTTTTAATAACATCTTGTTGATGGTAGTAAGGAACCAGTGTCGTAGACATTATGAAATTTGACAATGGTTATGGTGTCTGAGTCACGATGTCATGGTCACAATGTAAAGGTCACAGTGTCTAGGACTTTTCCAGAATCTAGAACTAGTGGCAGACTTAGGTTTCTAAGACTTATCCAAATATCTGTAAAACTGTCTTAGGACATACTATTCACATAATGAATTAGACTTAAGCATTAATATAATGAATCATTATAGATAAAGATCAAAAATAGTTTACTATATTCATGCATGATTTATAAGATTTTGAATCTGGATCTTGTCAAAATTTTATACTATGAGTTGTAAACATTAAAGCATAAGAAAAAAATTATAAACATGATTTGTGATATATTAAACAAGGTTAAATGGATTTGTGATCATTAAAACATGATTAAAACATTAAGAGTCCAACAATATCCACCTTTTTGATGATCACAAATCTTGGGATTGAGATTCCCATTCTTATTCTCCCCCTTTTGAGATTATCAAAAAGAATTTAATAAAAAGAAAATAAACATGGAATGAAGGTAAGTAAGAGGATAAACATCAATAGTTCACATTGCATTAGATAGATAGATATAGGTCATTACAAGCATTAGGAAAAAATAAAAAATAACCCTATAAAAAAGACATCCTTCACTTCTTTTCAGGGCTAGTAGTCTTCTCTTTTTCCTTCGGCAGAATCCTTAGTAGGAGACATAGGAGAAGAAGTTGAGGTTGGAGAAGGGATTGAGCCAATTATGAGGGAAGGAATATGGAATCCTTCAAACATAGAAGGTTACAGAGTGGGTTTGGTTGAAGACTAAGGCAAGGATTGCTCAAGTATAATAGGTCTGATCTAGCTCAGAGCCTGATATACATACATGGAGGAAGAATCAAAAGTTGTGGATGAGGAAGGGGTTGATCCAAGCCGTAAAGGTGAATCTATAGGAGCCAAAATGGCAGTGCTTTACACATGAAGATAAGGCTTCAACAATTGAATGAAAGTAGTAATGATCTCACCACCATACTGCATTGTATTCTCTAAATCATATTTGTTATCCATGAACTTGTCTAATAGAGGAGTGAAATATTTTAGCTTTAGGACTTGAGACTTAAAGGCTTGAGTGACCGGAGGAATTTTCAAATATTCTACAAGGTACTTGAAATGATTGGTCAGATCATGCTTAGAGTAAATCCTATTAAAGTAGAAATCCACTTTCTTAGTAATTTATTTCTGAGCGTAATTGGAAATATTTGAGTGAATCCTCACAAATTCAAGTACTTAGTCATTATTCTTGATGAAAGAAGATAAATATTCCTTGTCAAAACCACTTAAAACTGACTAAAGTTATTCTTTGACAACAGTTCTGATCAGATCACTGTCTATAGGTTGATATGACTTTCTAGAGGCATTTAAAGATGTAATGGTTGAACTGAGAGACTTAAGATGATTTATAACTTTTTTTAAACATTCCTTATACTCATCGGTCAGCCTGTTAAGGCCAACAACATGCTCACACATTTCATTTACTATCTTGATGTTTCTCTCAGCCACTTTTTCATATATTGAAGTCAAATTAGGTTGAATAAGTGATGCAAATTTCTGTGGAATATGACCACTAATATCCTCAATAGGGTGAATAACTGGAGCTTGTCCAGTTTGCAACACTTTTAGCATATCTTCAACCATAGATCTGAGAGAATTCACCTCATCACTAAACTACTTGTTCTCAATACGAACTTATTGTATTTCATGAAGAATTTTTTTTGAATTTTCCATATGATTTTCTCTAACAGAAAGGAAACATATATTTCACTAAGATTTGTCATAGGATCATGCTGTGAGTTTATGATCTTTTTAAATCTAGCTAAAAAAGTATCTCCAAAAGTTTTCAGATCACTCTGACTCACAAAAATTGAAGGTTCTTGTGTAGGTTTAGGAATAAGAGATGAGACAGGTTCAGGATCCTTAGCAGAGATTACTTATAGAGCAGAAACTGGTATTAATTGAAAAAAAGTAGAAATATCTTTACCTTTAACTGAAGCCTTCTAAGTATTGTACACATCAAAGTATCTAGGAAACTTATACTAGGTATCCATAGTGCTTTGATCAACATGATTGAGAACTTGAACACTCTCAAGACTAGGGTGTTGCTCCCCCTCAACAGGCGCATCTCTTATGGGACTAAGAGATTCAGTCTCTTAACCTATTTCTAAATTTTTATCTCCAATAGGCTCACCCATTTCCTTTCTAGCAAGATGAAAGGCCTGTTCCATTATTTCCATAGCAGATAGGATAATTTCAGGATCAAATTTTTCTTTTAATTATTCCCCAATAATAGATTCTTCCTTAATTATAGGTTCTTCTTCTAAATGATCCTTAAGAGAAACTTGTTCTTTTACACTAGCAGTAGGTTCTTTTCCCAAAATAGGTTCTTCTGTTGAATCAATACTTCTTTTAGTAACAGGTACATCCTTTTCAACTACAATTTGTGGAACAGGTAGACCACCATCTTCTTTTTCCAAGAAAATTCCTTCCTTAGGTGAAACAACTACATATCCTACTTCTTCATCCGAATAATCAATAACTTCATCTGATTATAAACTAGGATCAGATATATTTTTAGGTCTTGAAGGATTATCAAATAGATTAAAATCTTCATACAACCTTTAATTATCCTCCACCCAAGAATTTTTCCAAATAATCCAACTTATTTTCATCCTTCTAATTGTATCCTTTGAGATACAGAACTCATAATCTTCAATGAATTATTCATTCAGACCAACTACACTTTATCAGACAATATTGAAGAGATTAATCTTGAATAGAACAAAGAGGTAGAGTTTGAAGTTGTCTTGATCAATTCACACATGTGGAGTATAATATAATTACACAGATTAATCTTGTTCCCATTTTTCATAATATGTATCAAGAATACATCTTGATACTTAAGAGTAGAAAAATCCCATTTCCTTGGACAAATAAGATTCTGGATAAAATTAAATATCAACCTTGTCTCAACATCCAACTCAGCAGCAATTACCCTTCTTTTCTTCTTATTTCCAGTCAAACTTCCTATGGACTCTTCTAAAAGGAAAACATCACTAGGAGGAGGAGGACCTCTTTATTAATCCTAAAATATTCCTTTATGAGGTATACCTAGGCATCCAGCCCACAAACTCGATGAAAAAGTACACCTTGGACCATTAATACAACTTCTTACAACAAAGTCATCTTCAATATTGAATGAAAATTGGACATACTGATAAAACTGATAAATGAGTTTTGGATAAATCAACCTTTTCTCTTTTTTGAACCAGTTCATCCATACCTGCTCTTCCAGTAATTTCAAAACTAGTGAATTACTTGTCAGAAACCACTTCATACATACTTCTTTTCTGGTACTACTATTATATCAAAAATATTAAGATTCAACGGTTCCTCAGGAATTACTTTCAGGGTTGTTTTCATTTTCTTCAAAGACATGCACTTCTCAGGAGTTGAAGAAGAAGGGCGCTTCATTCTAGGCATTCAACGTGGGTTCGAGAGAGATGAAAGGATGAAAAAATACTAATAGTTTGAAAGATAGGGGTTTTGGTTTTTAGAGAAGAGATATAAGTGAAGAAAGGAGTGAAAGATATTGGATTTTTATCATTTAGAGATTTCAAGCATCAAAAATTAAAAAAAACAACATAAAAATAATAAAATAATCAACACAACGATATGGGAAATAATAAAAAAACAGAGTCTTTACGGTGAGATCGGAACAGATTGTCATAGTGTCATCATTATAGTGTGACTCCAAATGGTATGACCGTATCATTGAGATAGTAAGAGTAAGACAGTAACTGAGAGACAATAACTTGTAAAACCGTGAATCATGAAACCGTAAACTATGAAACAATAAGTGTGAGACAGTAAGTGTGATACCATAAACTTTTTACTTAAGGCTTATCATTCCTAATTAATGTATGATGTAATTTATCCTTTTAGAATTTAATGGTTTAGTGAATATACCATCAAGATGATATTTAGTTCTAATGAATTCCAAAGTGATATCACCTTTTTGACAATGATATCTCAGATAGTGATGCCTTACATCAATATGCTTTGTCCTAGAGTATGAAACACGATTCTTTGATATGTTAATAGGACTTTTATTGTCACATTTTATAGGTACATGTCTAAATTGATATCCATAATCTAGTAATGTGTGTTTCATCCACAAAATTTGTGCACAACAACTATCATCATCTATGTATTCAGATTCGGCTGTAGATAATGCAACAGAGTTTTGTTTCTTACTACAACATGACACTAGAGACTTTCCTAGAAGGTGACATGTTCTAGAGGTTATTTTTTTATCTAACTTAAAAAAATCAAAATCAGTATCAAAATATCCAACTAACTCAAATTATTTTCCTTTAGGATAAAAAATTCCTAGATTAGGTGTATGTTTGATGTATTTGAAAATAATTTTAATAGCATTTAAATGAGACTCTTTAGGTATTGCTTGAAAGTGATCACATATACATACACTAAACATAGTATCAGTTTTGCTAGCAGTTAAGTAGAGTAAGCTTCCAATCATTCCTCTATAAGTGGTTTGATCAACAGAGTTTCCATCTTCATCAAGATCCAACTTACAAGTAGTAATCATTGGAGTATCACTACTTTTAGTGTTGTCCAAGCCAAAACATATTAGAATATCTTTAGTATATTTTCTTTTATTCAAAATAATACCATATTTATTTTGAAAGATTTTAAATCAAAGAAAGAATTTTAGTTCACCCTTTAAACTTATTTCCAATTCATTTTGCATTATTTTAGAAAAATCAATACATAAATAATTTTTTGAAGATCCCAAAATAATTTCATCTACATAAATTTGAACTACTAAAACATCATTGGAAATTCATTTTATAAAATGAGTAGTATTAGATATACCTTTTGTAAAACCTTTATAAATAATAAAAGTACTTAATATATCATACCAAGATCTTGGAACTTATTTTAAACCATACAAATGTTTTGATAATTTAAAAACATGATTTGAAAAGTGAGGATTTGTGAAAACAGAGGGTTGTTCAACAAAAACATCCTCAACTATATACCAATTTTGGTATGTACTATTGACATACATTTTATATAGTTTTAAATTCAAATGTGATTCATATGAAAGTAATATTCTAATGGATTCAAGTCTAGCTACTGTTACAAAGGTCTCCCTATAGTCAATTCCTTCTTCTTGACTATAGCCTTGTGCAACCAATCTAGCTTTGTTTCTAACTATGTTACCATATTCATCTACTTTATTTCTAAACACCCACTTAGTACCTATGGTAAAAATGTATTTCGGTCTATCAAAATGTTTCCAAACTTTGTTCCTTTCAAACTGATTATGTTCTTCTTGCATATCCATCACCCAAAATTCATCATTAATGTTTTTAGGTTCAAGTTGTGACAAGAAGGCTTGATGTTCAACCTGATTTGTCAAAGAAGCTCTAGTTTTTGTTCCTTTGTCTAAATCTACAACTATAGCATCTATGGGATGGTTTTTAAGGGTTCTAGTTGGTCTAGGAAAGGAAGGGCTAGTTATTTCAGGTTCATCACTTGGTTTTGGTTTATTATGGATTGAATCTAGAGAATTTTTAGAACTGGAAGTTTTTATTGATTCCTTTACAGGATGGTTAGAGGATTTAGAATTAATTTCTAGATTTGACATATCATCTTCAAAATTCTCAAGAGAGGTCTAGGATCATGTGGATCTATCTCATCAAACTTAACATGGATAAATTCCTCCAAAAATTTAGTTCTTTTGTTAAAAACTCTATAGGCTTTACTAGAGATTTAAGATCCCAGAAATATTCCTTCATCACTCTTGGATGCAAATTTGTCAAGATTGTCCTTGGTATTAAGGATATAGACTATGCAACCAAAGACTTTAAAGTAGTTCACTTTGGGTTTTATATTATTCCATAACTCATATGGAGTTATTTTAAGAATAGGTCTAATAAATACTCTATTAATAATATATCATGCTATATTTACAGCTTCAGCCCAAAATAAATAGGTATGTCATATTCACTAAGCATGGTTCTAGAAATTTCTTGTAAGGTCCTATTTCTTCTTTCTACAACTCTATTTTGTTGAGGTGTTCTAGGGACAGAGAAGTTATGACTATAGCCATTTTGTGAGAAAAAGGATTCAAACTCTCGATTTTCAAACTCACATCCATGATCACTTCTTAGAGATTTAATTATATTACACTGAGATTTTCTTCAGTTTTAGCATATTTGGTGAAATGAGAGCAAACTTCACTTTTTTGAGCCAAGAAAAAGGTCCAAGTATACCTAGAAAAGTCATCTACAAGAAAATAAACATAGTAATTCCCATTTAAACTAGAAACTCTAGATGTTCCAAATAAATCCTTGTGAACCAACTCTAGAGGTTGAGAAGTTGAGACTTCTTTCTTTGGTTTGAAAGAAATTTTGTGTTGTTTACCCTTTTGACAAGGATTACACACTTTATCATTTGTAAAGTCTAGTTTGGATAGATCTTTGACTAAATTTTTTCTAGTTATCTTTATAAGGGAGTGAATATTGCAGTGTACTAGTCTTCTATTCCAAATCCAATACTATTTGTGAAATACACTTAAACATGAATCATTTTGAGAAACTAAAGAATCTAAGTTAACAGAATATGCATTTTCATTTCTTAATGAAGAAAATACCAATTCATTTTTAGAATTAAAAACTTTAAAAGCATCATTTTCAAATTTAACATGAAATAAATCATCACATAGTTATGAAATACTAAGCAGATTATATTTCAGTCCATCAAAAAAAAACTACTTTAGAAATTAAAACTAAGTTAGAGTTACCAATTTGGCCCAGGATAATGATTTTTTCTTTATCATTGTCACCAAAAGTGACATTCCCACCATCAATATTTATTAAGTTCTTAAAACATGAATAGTCTCCTATCATGTGTCTTGAACACCCACTATCCAAGTACCATAAGATTTTATAGGATATCTTCAGACAATTTTCCTACAAAATAGTCAAATAAAAACAAACTTTGGTACCCATATTTGTTTGGGTATAGTAATATGAGTAACTAGTGCTTTAGGAACCCACATCTGCCTCATAGGTTTCCTTTAAGAATTATGTAAAGTATTTGAAAAATAAACTTTACTTGGTTCGGTAAAATTCGAAATAGTAGAGGATGAATCATATTTTGAACTAGAAAAAAGTTTTCTTGAACTTGGAATAAAGTTGTATATTCTAGATTTAGAAACAAAATTGGTTTTTCCAAAATTTCTTTTACCTATTTGATAGCCAATACCAGTAGTGTATTTAGGGGAAATTTTTTTACCTAGTATTTGTACCAAGATATATTTACCATTAGTGAACCTTTCAAGGTCCTTTTTCAATTTCTCATTATATTGCTTTAATTAATTATTTTCTTTGAGTAATTAGACATTTTTCTATTTTTCTACTGCAATTTTAGATTTAATAGTTGAGGAAAGAGCATACTATCTCTTTAAAGACTTGTATTTATCTTTTATTTCATTACATATCTCTTCAAGAATATTTCAATACTCAAACATTTATTCTTTAGAAATATTTTCATAATCACTTTCCTCTCTAGAATAATAGGAATTTTGTGCAGGATATTCCTGGATGACCTCAGATGTGTTTGTCATGAAACACATATTGGATTTATTATCCTGTTCATCATGTGAAGACTCTGAGTCACTTGAACTATCCTCAGAAGCACTCCAAGTTTCTTTCATTTCCTTTTTATACTTTCTATATTTGTCCTCATATTTTTTTTATACTTGAGATTGGTACAATCAGCCTTTACATGTCCCTTTTTCTTACATTCATAACATACTATCTCATCAGACTTTTCATTTCTTTTCCAATACTTCTTCCAACTTCCCTTTTAATCATATCTTCCTTTGAAGTTAGGATTTATAAAAAATTTCTTCCTTTTTTTAAAATTTCTTAAACCTTATGGATAATTGATCCATCTCCTCATCACTATTGGGTGATGATTTTTCATTGCTGAAAATTTCTACAGAGGCTTTTAGTTTCTCCTTTTCTTTGTGTTTAGAGGCAGTGGTCTTAAATGCCACCTATTTTCTTTTGGGTTCATCCTCCTCATATTTATTGATTTTCAGCTCTTCTTCATACATCATTAGTTTTCCAACGAGTTCTTTGATAATTAATTTGCTGATGTCACATTATTATCTAATAGAGACCGAAGTTCCTCTCCATCTGTTAGGTAAGCATCTGAGAATCCTCATGATTTTCTCTTTGGCTATAAATTCTCTTCCTAGAGAGATCATAGTGTTTAATATTTCATTGAAACTAAGATAAATGTAATAAATAGGATCATCATAATTTATTTTAAAGTTATTGTACTTAATAGTATAAGTATTAAGTCTCATTTCTTTTACATTAGTGGTTCCCTCATTTTTTAACAGAGTGTCCAAGATTTCAGAGGTAGTTTTACATGTAGAAATTCTATTAAATTATTCATCTCCTAAGGTAAAATATAGAGAATTCATTTATTTATAGTTATTTTTATAAGAAGTCTTAGTTTAGTCATCCCAAGTAGTTCTATCAGTAGTAGGAATCTTATAATCATTGACAATTGAAGACCAAATTTCAAAACCCTTAATTTCTAAATTAATTTTCATCTCAATTTTTAATTAGGTATAATTAGTTCCATTAAATAATGGAGGTATATTTATTTCATCACATTCTATTCTATTATCCATAATAAAGAAATACTTTTAAAGAGATAGAAATTTAGAACTAACAGAAATTTACAGATATTTAAAGTATAGTTAAAATCACAGTTGAAATAATTTTAAAAGAGAGTATTAAGAAGAATAAACTCCTCTGATACCAAATGTTCGTCAGAGTAGATTACTCAAGAGGGGAGGGGGGTGAATTAAGTATCAATAAAAATTTATGTTAAAAATTTAACTTAAAAAGATTCCCCAATAAAAATGAATACAATCCAGTTAATCAAGGTAATATGGTTATAATAGTTTAACTATTCAAATAACTTCTCAAAAGATTGATTAATTCTTAGTAATATCAATTTAAGTTATTGATACAACTTTTGAAGCTGTTCTAATAGGGAAAAATAGTTATAACTTCTATCCAAGACTAACTACCAAAGTAAAATCTAGTTTTTTCTGAAATATAAAGTAAAGAAGAGAAAAATAAAATTATAAGACAAAGGATAAAAAAAGTGGTTCTATCGCAAGCCGAGAATTAATCCACTCCACTTGGAGATCACCTTCCACTAAGAAGTTTATATTGATAAACTTCATCCACACCCTATATTGGGGTAAACAATAGTACACAGGACTGTCCAGGTCACACGAACTCTTCCACTGTTCTTCATGGGTATAAACTACCAGGTCACACAAGGATCTCTTCCACACTTATCCGTGGGAGTAAACAGATGTAAGAAGATATAAGAGGGGGGATATCTTGTTTCCTTCAGTTTAATATAGGAGATAGTGTGTGTTTTAATACAGACACAAACACACACTTCTCAAAATCTAAAAACTGTACACAATAGTGAAAAGATGATGAGAAAGGATTATAAATGCTCTGAGTGTTGTTCAATGCAACTATGGACTTGTAGGATGAATTATATACAAATATTGAGTCCTCTTGTGAAAAAATAGAGTATCACGAGCCTGGTGCTCTGGTTTCCAGTTCAGTGAAGTAAGCTTTGTAGCTCATGTTCTTCTTTGAGTGGGTACTATGAAGATGTTTTAGGCTCTGATATACGTTAGTTCAACTTTTCTTCGTATTGATAGTGCTTCATTTGTTTTTCAGTTGTATATTGTTACATGCATTCGCTTCTAATTTTTCCACTTCTCTACTTGCTCCAGTGCCACAATTTTTATTTTTATTTCGGGGTACATGTGTTGGAGTCGATGGGATTCATGTACTCTGCACCTTGTAGCTCATACTATCAGGTGGCGTGTTTATAGAGAAAAATTAATTATGTCAGTTCCATTAAATGACTCAAATATTACCATTGTAAATAACAATTGAAATTTAATTGAAAATGACAAAACAAATTAAATAACGGTGTCACAATATGTCTTGAAATGGTGTCATGAGAAATGGTGTCACTGGAAAAAAGTATCACTGGGAAACAATGTCTTCTCCTTTTAATTTGAGTGGTGAGATAGTCACAATGCCACAATTGTGTTGAGATTTAGAACCAGTAGCACAAATGCTGTGTTAGAATCACTGTGTCTCAGGTAACGATATCTAGTCCTTTGTCAAAAATTTTAACGATGTCTTGGTGATGGTAGTAGGGAACCCGTTTCAAAGAATTTATGAAATTTGACACTGGTTATGGTGTCTGAGTCACGGTGTCAGTGACACGGTGTTAGGTTTACATTGTTTGGGACATTTCCAGAATCCAGAACTTGTGGCAGACTTACGGTTTCTCAGACTTAGCCAAATATATGTAAAACTATCTTAGGAAATACTATTCACAGAATGAATTAGACTTAAGCATTAATATAATAAAGCATTATAGAACAAGATCAAATATAGTTTAAAATATTCAAACATGATTTATAAGATTCTGAATCAAGATCTTGTGAAAGTTTATACCCTGAGTTGTAAACATTAAAGCATAGGGAAACCAACAATTTCTATACATGATTTGTGATGGATTAAACAAGGTTAATAAGATTTGTGATCATTAAAACATGATTAAAACATGAGGAGTCCAACAAGTTTCATACTCATGAGAGGTTTCTTGTCTATCCACTAATTCATCCCAAAGTGGAAAATCTTCTTATTCCCCAATGATACACACCCCTTATTTGGGGTCATGTCCCTTTGTACCCCAATGGTATATGCCCCCTATCCAAGGTCACGTTGAAAGCATGAACCCACACAAACCCATGTATGAAAAAACCATTTCAGATCAACCATTCCAATACATTTCAATAAAATCTTTATTTTATTGAAAACCATTCAAAGAAGGAATTTTCATAAATCTAAGAAGAAATATTTTAAAATAAATATTTTAAAATCAAGAAACATAGCACTTTGCACAACCAATTTCCAAAATTCCAAAAATCCACAGTCCATCACTAAAGAAGGTTTCTACTATGCTTTGACCATAAATTTCATAATAAAAAACAAGAAAATTAACCAATTCAAAACTAATCTTTCAATTTCTAATAATAAGATCTAAGAGTGAAGCCACCTACCTTGTGAAATATGGTGAAAAAAAATAATGACATGGAAACACCAACAAAACCGGGTTGAATCTCTAAAAAACTGACTTAGATATCTTCCACTAACACCAAAAAGGCTAAATATAACCATGATTAACATCAAACACCTTAGATCTATCCACAAAAGACTAGATCTAAGAAACTGAGAGAGGGAATAAAGTATACCTAAGAAAAACCAAGAAAAACTACAACAAAAGGATATTTTCCAATGGAATCAGGCTTCAATTCATTAAGAAACACCTATGGATCGCTTGAAATTTGATGGGGAAAGGTTATACAGACTTTGGGAGGAATAATTCTCGAGTTAGGTCCAAAATGGAGCAAAAAACAAAGGGTTAAAAGTTGATCCCAACCCAAATCCACTTTTTTAGGATCGTTTTTTAAACCATGCATGGTTAGTTTCACGGTTAGGAAGAACCATGCACTAACCATGCACCAACCTCTACCTTAAGGATCAACTTTCACATTTTTCCCACATGGTTAGAAAAACCATGCGCCTACCATGCAAAATCTCACTATACCACTTTTCATGATTTCTCCCAGGTGGATACATAGTTTGGAAAAATCGTGTTCCTTCTCTTTAGCCCCTATCTCACTGTGCATAGTTTCTTATAGGAGTTTCATAATTTCCACTAACTGTGAACCAACTGTGCACCTTTATAAAAGTCCCCAAAAAAATTCAAAGGTCCTTAAAACCCTCCCAAACTCCACCCAAACACTTTACATACTTAAAAATCATAAATATATGGTTACTTACTTGAAACTGGGGGGTGATAAATTCTCTCCATCATTGGAATTTACATCCCCAAAAATTAGAAAAACACTGATTTCCTAAAAGATTTCGAGCCATTGATCGACCATTTATTTCTCCCATTCCCAAATCTATTCTTGAATCTGACCATGTTTCCATAAAACCCGCACTAGACTGATGCTTTTCCCATACAAGACTTTATCTTGAACATCCAAAATCGGTACTGAAACATGTACCAAAAAAGCATCCGATTCTAGTTTAAAGTTATCCCATCAAATCACATGGTTAGGATGAAGTTGATACTTTTTGAACTCAGATACATGAAACACATTATGCACCACACTGACTTGTAGTGGAAATTCCCACCGATATGCCACCTCACCAACCAATTAAAGTATCTCAAAAGGGCCTATGTATCAAGGAGATAACTTTTCATACTACCCAAAATGATGATGTACAATCCTTTGTGAGATCCTAAAAAACACATGATCACTCACCTCTAATGAAAATGACCATCGACGATGATCCATATATGATTTCTGACGACTCTGATCTGTCTCAATTTGTTTATTGATCGGCTAAATCTTATCTATTGTTTATTGAAAAAGTATCATCCAACTATTAAAGTCTCACCTATTTCCATGAACCAAAGTGGTGAATGACAAGGAAGACCATACAATTAGTCAAAAGGATCCATTTTTGTCGAGGCCTGATAGCTGTTGTTATATGAGAACTCCACCAATGGTATGTTATCTTCCCATGAGCCACAAAAATCCATTACACAAGCACAAATAAAGTCTTCTAATGTTTGTATCATCCTTTTGGATTTCCCATCTATTTAAGGATGATACACCATACTCATAGTCAACTGAGTCCTAAGGTATTTTTATAAGAATTTCCAGAAACAAAAAATAAAACTCAGGTCTCTATATAAAACTATAAAAACTAGTATGCCATGCCTCTTTACCACTTCTTAGATATATATTTTTGACAAGTCCTCCACTATATGAGACTCCCGGATAAGAATGAAATGGTCCAAATTCATGAGATAATCCACCATCACCCATATGGAATCATGTTTCCAAACCATTATTAGGAGACCTATTACAAAATCCATTACTGTATGCTCCCATTTATAAATGGGGATAAGTAAGGAATAAAATATACTTTTTGGTTGCTGATGCTCTGTCTTAACCTGCTAACAAGTTAAGCATCTTGAAACAAACTCAGCCACATTTATTTTCATAGTAACCCACCAAAACTATGCTTTTAATGATTTATACATCTTTTATATTCCTAGATGAACAACTCATATTGAATGGTGGTAAGAATGAATAAGTTTTTCCTAAGAAGCCATAGGTACAACAATCCGATTTTTGAACCACAATAATAAAATCCCATCTAGCCTCCATCCCTCAATGGTCTCCCCACCATTGAGTTTTTACCTCATAGAAAAAAATTCCGAATCAGAAATCTATGCCTGTTTAACTGTTTCAAACAAATTAGGAATGTATGAAATATGAAAGAAAATAGAAACTTCACCTCATTCTTCACATTACAAGTGCATGTCATTTATAACTGATATCAACTACCACTGATCTGAAGCCTGTTTTACTAATTGAGCATATGAATTTCTACTTAATGCATCTTCCACCACATTTCCCTTAATCAGTGTATACATTATGTCAAAGTCGAACATTTGGAGATACTCCATCCATATTCTTTGTCTCAAATTCAAATCCCTTTGTGAGAAAATGTGTTTCAAGATCTTATGATCTATAAACATAGTAAATTTCTAACCAAAGAGGTAATAATGCCAAGTATTTAAATAATGGACTATGATAACTAATTCCAAATCATGTGTTTGTTAGTTCTTCTCATGAAACCATAAATTCCTTGAGAAATAAGAAACAACATGGTCTCCCTGCATGAGAACAAATCCCAACCCAAATCTCGAAGCATCACAATACACCATGTACCCTTGTCCTGATTCTAGAAAAATCAAGATTAGTACCAATGTAAGGATAAATTTAAGCTGTTAAAAAGACTTCCAAAATTCCTCATCCCATTGGAATGGAGAATTATTCCTTATTAAATATTTCATTGGTGAAGCTAGTCATGAGAAATCATGAACGAAATGTCGGTAATAATCGGATAGACCAAGGAAACTACATATCTCAAAGACATTCTTTGGTGGTTTCCAAGATATAATATCTTTTTATCTTTTATGGATATATAAAAACACCTCCATAAAAGATTAAATGTCCAGGTAAATATACCTATTGTATCCAAAAATCACACTTTGATAGTTTGGCATACAAATGATGATCCCACAAGATTTCCAACACTATCTCCAAGTGTTTCTCATGATCAACCCTTATAATTGAATACACTAATATTTCATAAACAAACACCATGAAAAAATAATCTAGATAAATCTAGAATATCCAATTCATTAATTTCATAAAGATTACTGGTTAATTCATAAGAACAAATGGCATTACCACATATTCATAGTGGCATATCTACTCCTGAAATCTATATTTGGAATATCATCCTTCCAAACTATCAATTGGTGTTATCTTGATCGCAATTCAATCTTAGAGAACCATTAATCTCCCCTCAATTGATCAAAAAAATCATCAATTCATGAAAGTGGATATCGATTCTTTATCATAACTTGGTTAAGATTATGATAATCCACACATATCCAAAGAGTTCCATCCACCTTTTTGGAAAACAAGACTTGTGTTTCCCACAAAGACTTGCTCGACCAAATGAACCCTTTGCTTTCTGGATCTTCAAAATACAAATTTAGTTCACTTATTTTTGTTGGTTCTACCCAGTACGATGGAATGGAAGTAGGAATGGTCCTTGAAATGAGATCAATCATAAAATACACTTCTCTTTTGGGTGGAAACCATGAGAAATTATCAGGAGAAACATATAGGAACTAATCCAAAACTGCCTGAAAACTACTATTCTTAATCTCTTCCATCGATTCCAAAGTCAACACTGACAAATAGTATGAGATCATTCTAACTATTGGTGCCAACAAGCTTGTGGCACATGTCTTTAAATTCTAGTCCCCTCAAAAGAGATTCTTGATGCCATCATCAGTCGTAAAACTAACCTGATGGGTATGATAGTCGATGTGATCCTTGAACATTATCAAATAATCCATACCCAAGATTATATCATAAACACCCATTTCTATCACAAATAAATACCATATCAGATTGGCTCCATCAAAATTTATAGAACATTCTCTACATACAAAGGCTAGACATTCTCTTTGACCAAGAAGAGTTTGAAGTTTCAACATTGAAGTCATCATCTCAACATTTAAACCCATCAAATTAATATAACAAGAAGCAATAAAGGAGTGTGATGCACCCATATCAAACAAATATTTCATAAGGGTATAATTAAAAAGAATCATACCTCGCACCATTGATGGTCCAAACTGATCATCCATAATAACTTTTTTAGTTCCATATAATTTCATTCTCATGGAACTTTGTTCCTTATTTCCTTATTGAGATTTCCCTTTATGAGGAGTCATGGTATTCGTAAAATCACCACAACTAGCTCTGTTATTATAATAAGGATTATTTTTCTTCCTACATGCCATCGACACATATAATTTTTTTGACATATGAGAAGTGTCCCAAACACCTGACCTCAGAGCACTGTAATAATAGTACTGAAGATTCCCCATATATTTGCAATTGTGGAATGCTCTAGGTGGTTCCATACACTCTCGCTTCATGTGGTTGAACAAACCACATTGGAAATATCCAACCTTACTCTTGGGTCTTGGTAGAATATTTATTGATCCAGATCTCTAATTCCGAGTCATCCCCTTACCTTGGAAATATGTTTCCCTCTTCTAGTTTCTCCTAGAATTAGAGTTCTCGTTGTTTCCCATAGGTATAAAAATTCTTCCTCCACCTATATCTCATAATATTTCCCTTTCTAATTTTTTTTCCATATTAACCATCTCTATATAATTTGTTATACAAAGCTCAATAATCTTCAAGAAAATCTCCTGCCTCAACCCCAATTCAAAAATGCATGCCTTCAAGGATGCACTAGCAGCAACTTCAAGAGAAAAGAAGACTAAATTCATGAATTTATCATCTTAATCTTTCACTGTGAGGATCTATTATTTCCAAAAAAATAATTCCATCATTATAGAAATCTTGAGCGTATAGGGATATAATTTTTTGTTGAAAAATTATTCAAAATCCTCCCATGAAAGTCCTTGGTCTAATTTATACTGAACTGCTAAATCCCACCATTGGTGTGCAAGATACTCTATCATTTACATCGATAGCTTGAATTTCAACTCTGCTAGTGTACCAAGGAAATTAATCATTTGATTTATCCTATTCATCCACACCTCAACCTTCTCTGGTTCTGAATATCCCTAAATGATGGGTGGATTCTACTTCTGGAACTATACGGAGTGATCCACTTGCCTTAGTTTATCCCATCGGTTCCCTCTATCCACAGTTTGAAATACTTGGAAAACACTCTGAACTAGCTTTGGGTTGACCTGTGGCTCAGGTGCAACCAAATTCTCAGTAGCTTCCTCCGATTGGTTTCTATGTTTCCCACATGTTGCCATTTTCTATAACCAAAACAAACACCATAAGTCTCACTCTCTAGAAACTAAAGGCTTAAAAATTTCCAAATCTACCACATCAAAAATATCACAATAGTGATTTACAAAATTCAATATTTTTCACATTCAACCATTTTTGAAAATTCTACCATTCTTTTAAAAATCAAACAATTTTCAAAATAACCATTTCATGCGTTTTCAAAATCTCATATTTGAGAACAACATTAACAATTTTAAAAAATTAACACTTTTACACCAAATAATAAATCATTACTAAAAATAAAATATTCCATCCTAGTGGGAATTTATTTCTAAAATATATTTCATGATCATATCATTGGATAAACCCATGAAAATGAGATTCTAAATCCTATAAGTTTCTCCAAAACACTTATGTACCCAAGTCCCTAGTAACTTGAAGTTCAGCATAAAATGGTTAGCTATGTCTTTTAATTCTCAACATTTCAAGTTACAAAAATCCTACTCCTTTCTACCAACACAACATAAGGAATAAACCAAAATGAATTTCAACTCAAAAGCCGAGAAAAGATAACCGAGTCAATGACTGACCATGGATAATACCAGTTGAAAGCCAAGGACTGAACAAGTTGATACCACTTGTACCATCTTTCCCCTCATCATTGTCTTGAGTTGAGACATAATTTCTATTTGGCCTTAGGACACTTCCCTAAGACAAAAAAGGATAGAAATAAATTCCAATGGCTTCATTAATAGATGAAGGATGATTTTCCATTTGAAAATTAAACAACCCAACCAACCTTTCCATAACCAAATAACCACTACATGATGCATGATAACAATGAAAAACAATTCAAAGTTATTCCATTGATATCAAAACCAAACTAAAATAGAGTACCATAATGGAAGACTACAAATCATCAAAGTATACAGTGTAAGAAAAACCAAAAAAACTCTACGACACCAAACATAACTCCAAAGATCCAATACGCTCCATGCTCCAATTCCAAAAAACAACCCAAGTATCATGATGAACTACTAAATAAGTGTGATACCTTACCTTTTACAATTCCTTGATAGAAAATATCTACAAAAGAACCAAGGTTCCAAATTAGGTTTGAGTAATGACACTCTGTAGGCTTTCCCTAAATGACTTCCCTACTCACGCCACTAGGACATAACAAGTTATCACATTTATATAAAACAATTTATGTAAAAAAAATTAAAATAGTTTATAATAAAGACTGTTGGTCGGAGTAGATCACTCAAGAGGGGGATGAATTGAGTATCTATACAAATTTATGTTAAAAATTGGTTCTTTAAAAGAATACCTCCGAATAATGTAATCGAAGTTAGTTTGTAGTCAATTTACAAAAGTCCTGAATGTTCAATTAATTTTTCAGAAGATTGATTAGTTATCAACTTTACCAATATAAAGATTAGTCAAACTTTTGAAACTAATCTACTAATTCAAAATAGATATAAACAGTTGCTAAACTAACTATCAAAGTTCAGTTTATCTTAATGTGAAATGAATTAAACACATATCAGATTAAAACACAAGACAAACTACAAAGTGGATAAAAATAAGAGGTTCTGTCTCATGACGAGACTTAGTCCTCTCCACTTGGTGACCACCTACCACCAAGTAGTTTATATTAATAAAATTTTGATCCACACCCTAGATCTGGATTTACAATATCACACAAGGCTATCCAGGTCACACTTGAACTCTACCATAGTTATTCATAGGAAAACTAACAAACATAACACACAAGATCTCTTCCATAGTTCTACATGGGATACAAGAGTGAAAAAGGGATTGAGTGTGAGTATATTTTAGTATCCTCCAATTATTCTCAGGAGACAGTGTGTGTGACACAAACAAATACACACAATGCTCAAAAAGTAAACACAAGATCACAATAGATTTATAAAAGAATAATAGAGTTTAGAAATCTTTGTGAGTTGTGCAGTAAATCTATTGACTCAATGGATGTAGAGAGAATGATATTCGAGCCCTCTTCTGGAAGTTGGATCTAAAACAGAGTATCTTAGTCTCTGTAATCTAGATTCCAGGTGTGAAAAGGTTCAACTCTTCTATGTGTGGATATTCATCAAGCTTCAGTAGATTGCTGCTTGTAATATTAAACTCCTTGTATACTCAAGCTTCAAGTTCTTCTATTTTCAATATCTTGAATATTCACACAACTGGCCTTTTTGTTTTTCTAGCGGGTTCCCAGTGTTTGTTTTAAGGTTGATCTTGTAATCCTTTTATACTTCAAGGTCTAGTAGGCATGAAGACCTTCCCATGTGAATGTACCTCCTACTGTTTACAGATAGTTCTATAGACAACATCAAATAATGTTAGAAACATTAATTTGTCTAAATATGACCGTTAAAAATAAATTTGAATTAATAAAATTGAAACAATTATTTATGACTATCAGTGAGTCATAAGTATCGGTCTGTCATCATCGGTATGTCACCATCAGTTTATCATCATCAGTGTGTCATCATCGGTATGTCAGCATCAGTTTGTCATTGGTCTGTCATCATCGATCTGTTAGCATCAGTGTGTCATCATTGATCTGTCAGCATCGGTCTGTCATCATCGGTCTATTAGCATCGGTGTGTCATCATCGGTCTATCAACATTGGTCTGTCATCATCGGTCTGTGAGCATCGGTGTGTCATCATCGGTGTGTCAAGCATCGGTGTGTCGAGCATCGGTGTGTCGAACATCGGTGTGTCGAATATCGGTATGTCGAGAATCGGTGTGTCGAGCATTGGTGTGTCGAGCATACTATCGGTGCCAGGAACTCTGAGAAACTTATGAAGAGTCTGCCTTACAAATAACATGACTATATTAAGTGACATCCAAAAATACATGTAAAAATACACTTGTAATCATATTGATTCATAAATATAGGTTATTTACTTATTAAAAAATATTGTTCTGTATGAAATAGTAGAATCTATAGATTGACATTATTTGTTATTATGAAAACTACTATAGCATAGAGGGTCCAAAAATATCCCCCCTTTTGATAATCATAAATTATGGCATACATGTAAATATAAAGAATAATAATATCTGGACTTATCATATACTTCACTGAATGTGATTAGTCAATATAACCAAATCTTTCCCTTGTTTGAGTTTTTAAAACCAATATCCCCCTCAATAAATGTATTATGTTGAGTACATGCCATGTTTCTTATGATAGAATTTCTCCGCCTGAAATTAATAATGTACGCAATTAATAATGTACTCCTCTTCTTCTCCCCATTTTGGGATTAGAAAAAATTAAGAAAAGAAAGAATATATATAAAAAAAGAGACAGAGAGAAGATAAAAAGGAGTTCCATTAATAAGAAAAAGAGTACAGTCAACAACAAAGGACAAATCCCTATCAAAGACACAATCAATCCCTAAGGGTTTGGCTTCTGAGGGGCTTTGCCTTTATCTGAAGGATCTGAAGTATGATGAGAAGGTTTGGGAGTGGTAGTGAGAAGAGGTGGTCTGAAGATAACACCAGGAAAATCAAAACTTGTAGGAACATTTACTGCAAGGCTAGGCCTTCTCTCTAACAACACGTGACTGGGATATTGCTCTGTAATGACTGGTCGAATATAAGAAAGATCCTGAGAGACAATCATTGGAGCAGGAGACCAAGAAAGGGTACCAATGGAAGAAGTAGGAGGAACCACAATTTCTTTGGCTTGTACATGTAGATATGTCTTAAGGAGTTTGATGAAATCATTGATGATTTCACCACCATATTGCATAGCTTTCTCGAAGCCATCCTTATTCTCCATGAATTTATTTAGTAGAGGGGTAAACTCATCCAATTGAGTAACTTGCTTCTTGAAAGCTTCTGTGACTGGAGGAATTCTGAGATTTTCTGCTAAAAACTTGAAGCTATTGATGAGATCATTCTTGGTATAAATATTAGTAAAGTACTTATCCACTTTCTCTCTAGTCTCTTTCTGAGCAGAAGAGGTTTCATTTGTGCACTACCTTACCATATTGTACACAAGGTCTATATTTTTATGTACCTTTTTAAGAGTTTTTTTTTCTAAAACAATCTGAATATTTTGGAGTTCCTCTCTCATCACAGCCTTGAGATATTCCAAATCAGCAACAACACCTTTCCCGCTCCTAGAGCTGGTTGGGCCAGTAATCATTTTTCCAAGATCCTCTTTCAACTTCTTCAGATCTACACTTAGTAGATGAGTCACCAAGTTTCTAAAAAATTCCAGTACACCAATAAAGTAAGTCTTGAAATCAGAGGTTAGAGAATTTAACACATTTCTCATCTACCTTACTTTTTCTATCTACAATGTATTATGTCTAATGATGGTTTCTACTGTAGTAATGAGATTTGGTTGAAACTCCTAGATCACCATTCTTGAAATCTTTGCTACATCGGCATCAGAAATACCTATTGAAGTGGAGGCTTCACTCCTAAATCCAACATAGGATTTCACAAACTCACAAATATCATTTTTGAATTGCTCCAAATCGGACTTAGTGACATATTCATTAGGCATGGTCTGTGCTACTGGCTCTACTACTGGAGGTGCAACTGGTGGAAGAGGTGCAACAGGTTCTGCATCAGCTTGGGCATGTTGAGCAGGAGGAGGAGGCACCCTATCCTCATCTAAGTCATATTCCAACCCAAAAATAATGTATCCTGGATCATTATTCCATCCTCGAGTATATGTCTAGTATCATGGCTCAACAATGTAAATCTTGATCCTTCTTCCCTGAGGCTCAGTAACAAATTCATCTTCATCAACTTCTTCATCCTGTCCTCTTTCCATAATAACATTTTTGGGTACTAGTATCAACTGATCTTGAGGTTCTTCATGTGCTCCAGCCACTTTAACTTCTCTAAGAACTTCATCAATTTGAGCCACCTGATCCTCAGCTTCTTCCTCATGGCCACCAGGTATAAGTTCATTCAATTCCTGAATGATTTCTTGATTTTCAGAATTAGGATGGGGGTGATCTGTCCTCATGACCAACATCTCTAAGATCAACATCCTCCTATTCAACATGCTCAGCACCATCACCAACTCCATGTACAGATTCATCATTGGATCTATCAAAAACTTATTTTCCCACTTTTAAAGAATCACTTACATGCTCATGATTTCCTATGCCTTCATCATCATCATCATCATCATCATCAGAGTCCTCAACTTATTTACTTACATAGCCTTTAGCTTCAGTAACCTCAGTTTCTTTCTCATCCTCATCACCTTACAAAGGTTCTCTTAAGGGTAATTCCAAAGGCGGACTAGCAGATCTGTAAGATATATGTTTGGGGCTTTTAGCAATATCAGGATTAAACCTGTCATCAAAAGGAAATCCTTCTTCCCTTGGAACTTCAGTCTCAACTTCCTCATCAGAATAAACAGGTTTCTATCCTAGTTTGAGTCCTGAATTGACTTGATCCTTTGGTCTGGTAGGATGGTCAATTGGATTGAATTCCTCATAAAACCTTTCCTCATATCCTACCCAGCATTTCTTCCATGGGTTTCATAAGATATTCATCCTTTTACAAATATCTTTTTGAAGGCTGAAACCACTACATGCACTTATCACTTCATCTCCATCTTCCACACAACCTAAACTTTCTAACATGGTAGAGATCATCCTGGGATAATACAAACAAGTTCCCTTATTGGATGGATTTATTATGTTAGAAACATGCACCATTATATACCTACACAGGTTTAATTTTTTCCCATTTTTCAACAGATAGATCAGGAAAACATCCTGATACTTCATAGCTGAAAAATCACCCTTCCTTAGGCAGATTTGATGTTGTATAAAATTGAAATTATCCTTGCATCTCTATCAAATTCACTTGAAATAGTTCTCCTAGATTCTCCATTTCCAATCAGCTCCTTCAGAGCATCTTTATAAGAGAAAAAATCAGAGGAAGGTGGAATATTACCTTGATAATCAGCATAGACACCTTTATGAGGTATCTCCAAGAACTCATCCCATTCCTTAGATGAAAATGTTATTTCCTTTCCCTTTACCACTAACTTTATCTTTTCTTCCTCAACTTCATCCAGGGATATATTCAAATGTCGATAAAACTCATATACTAACTGGGGATAATAAGGCCTTTCATTATTAGAGAACCAGCTTAGCCACCCTTGAGATTCCATCACTCTTAACAAAAATGACTTTCTTGATAGAAGCCACTATGTAGACACTTCCTTCTCAACTGTAACCGCTCGGATTTCCAAACTTGGTTTTTCAGTCCCACTAGGCTCACCCTTCTGACATTTAAAAAATGGATATTTTCTTGGCTCTTCCATATCACGCTTGGTCCTTTCCATTTTGTGGTTTCTTATTCCAAAGGAGTTGAGAGGTCGAGGGTCAAGAGATAAAGTGACAAACGTTAGAAGGTTTTACAGTAGTGGGAAGGTTAAAAGTCATGATGGATCGAACTTAATATATCATTTAGGGATTGTAAATCGTAAAACATAAAATTTAAACATAGAAAAAAGAATACAAAACAAAGTCATTTTATTTAAAATAGATAGAATTAATAAAGAATCCTTAAATACATCAGTGTAATTGAATCATTATTACACGATCAGTTTCAAGGATTAGTTTCACAAGATCAGTTTCAAGGATCAGTTTCACAAGAACAGTTTCAAGGATCAATTTCAAAGATCAGTTTCAAGGATCGATTTCAAGGATCAGTTTCACAGGATCAGTTTCAAGGATTGGTTTCACATGATCAGTTTCAAGGATTGGTTTCACAAGATCGGTTTCAAGGATCAGTTTCATAAGATCGGTTTCAAGGATCGGTTTCACAAGACTAGTTTCAAGTATTGGTTTCACAAGATCAAATTTAAGGATCAGTTTCACAAGATCGGTTTCAAGGATTGGTTTCACAAGATCTTAGAGATTTATCATTACTAGTTCATGTCTGATGTAGTTCATTCTCTTAGAGTTTAAGGGTTTAGTGAATATATCAGCAAGCTGATGCTCAGTCCTAGTAAACTCAAGAGTTATATCACCTTCTTGATAATGATCTCTCAAAAAGTGATGTCTTACATAAATATGATTTGTTATAGAATGAGAAATTGGATTCTTATAAATGCTAATAGCACTTGTTTTGTCATAGTTTATGGGGATATGTCTAAATTGAAATCCATAGTCTCATAAGGTGTGTTTCATCTACAAAATTTGTACACAAAAACTACTAGAAACAATGTATTCTACTTTATCAGTTGATAATGCAACTGAATTTTTCTTTTTACTACACCATGATATTAGAGACTTTCCCAAAAAGTGACATGTTCTAGAGGTACTCTTTCTATCTAACTTAAATACACCAAATTCAATATAAAAATAGATAACTAAATCAAAAGGTTGTCCTTTAGGATAAAACAATCCTAAATTAGTTATATACTTGAGGTATTTGAAAATTCTTTTAAAAACATTTAAAAATGACTCTTTTGGGTTTTCTTGAAATCTTGTACACAAACACACACTAAACATAATATCTGGACTAATAGCAGTTAAGTATAGGAAACTCCCAATCATTCCTCTGTAAGCAGTTTGATTAACTGATTTTCTATTTTCATCAAGATCTAACTTACATGTAGATCTCATAGGGGCATCAGTACTCTTAATGCTATCAAAGACACATCTTTTCAAAATAACTTTAGTGTACTTACTTTGATTTAAAAGAATAAATTATTTATTTTTAAAAATTTGAAATACAAGAAAATATTTAATTTCACCCATTAAACTCATTTCAAACATGCTTTGCATCATTTTTGAAAAATCATTACATAAAGTATTTTTATAAGATCCAAAAATAATATCATCTACATATATTTGGGCTATTAAAACTTCTTTTGAAATTATTTTTATAAATAAAGTAGGATCTGCAAGTCCTTTTGTAAATCCTTTAGAAATAATAAAATTAATAAGCCTTTCATACCAAGAACTTGGAGCTTGTTTCAAACTGTATAAATCTTTAGATAATTTGAACACATGATTTGGAATGTGTGGATTTGTAAAACCTGGGGGTTGTTAAACAAAAACATCCTCAATTATATAACCATTTAAGAATACACTTTTGACATCCATTTGATAAAGTTTAAAATACAAGTGCACTGCATAGGCATGTAAGATCCTAATTACTTAAAGTATAGCTATTGGTGAAAAGGTGTCTTCATAATCAATTCCCACTTCTTGATTATATCCTTGTGCAACTAGTCTAGCTTTATTTCTAACTATATTTCCAGCTTCAACTACTTTATTTCTAAATACCCATTTGGTTATTATGGTTAAGGTATCCTTTGGTCTATCTATAAGTTTCCAAACTTTATTTATTTCAAACTGATTAAGTTCTTCTTGCATGTACATTACCCAAAACTCATCATTGATCGTATCATTGATATTTTTAGGTTCAAGCTGTGACAAGAAAGCTTGATGTTCAACCTGGTTTCTCAAGAAAGCTCTTGTTTGTGTTCCTCTATCTAAATCTCCGACAACAATATCTAGGGGATGATTCTTAAGGGTCTTAGTTAGTATAGAGAAGGTTGGACTTGATATTTTAGGTTGGTCAGGTTGATCTGGTTCATTATGGTTAGGATCTGGAGAATTTCCAGAAATAGAATTTTTCACATATTTCTTCACATGGTGATTTGAGGTTTTATCATTAATATCCAAATTGGACATATCCTCTTCAATATTTTCTCGTGAGATCTTGGGCTCATGTGGATCTACTTCACCAAAATTGATATGTACAGATTCCTCCACACATTTGGTTTTCATATTAAAGACTATATAGGATTTTCTTGATGTAGAATATCCAAGAAATATTCCTTCATCACTTTTGGAGGAAATTTTTTCTAAATTATCTTTAGTGTTCAGAATATAAGTTTTACATCTAAAAACTTTAAAATAACTTACTTTGGGTTTCCTATTATTCCACAACTCATGAGGATTTTTCTTAAAATGGGTCTGATTAAGACTCTATTTATTATTTAACAAGATATATTAACAGATTTAACCCATAAGTAAATGGGTAGGTCATACTCATTAAGCATATTTCGGGAAATTTCCTGTAGGGTTATATTTCTTCTTTCTACCATTCTATTGAGGAGTCTAGGAGCAGAGAAATTATTATTATAGCCATTTTGTGAGCAAAAATATTCAAAATCTTGATTCTCAAACTCACAACCATGATCAATTCTTAAGGATTTAATCTTAAGTCCACTAAGATTTCCTACAGTCCTTGCATACTTGGTAAAGCCTGAACAAGCTTCACTTTTGTGAGCTAGGAAAAAGGTCCAGGTGTACCTAGAAAAAACATCTACAAGAACATAAACATAGTGCTTCCCATTGAGACTCGAAACTATATATGCTCCAAACAAGTCCATGTGAACCAACTCAAGAGGTTGAGAAGTATTTACTTCTTTCTTTGGTTTTAAAGAGATTTTATGTTGCTTTCATTTTTGACAAGGATTATACACTTTATTGTCTGTAAACTCTAATTTGGGTAAGTCTTTAATTAAACCTTTTCTAGTTAAATTCCTAAGAGAGTGTATATTGAAATGTCCTAGTCTTCTATGCTGGAGCCAAGACTCTTTGTGAATGACATTTAGACAAGAGAAATTTTGTGAGGCTAGTGTGTTTAGATTTATTGCATATACATTATCATTTCTAAAGGCAGTAAATATTAAGTTATTCTTGGCATAAAAAACATGGCATGAATCATTTTTGAATTTAACATTAAATCCATCATCACAAAATTGAGATATACTGAGCAAGTTATACTTTAATCCATTAACGTACAATACTTTATAAATTGAAATAGAGTTAGGGTTACCAATCTGGCCTAAGCCAATGATTTTTCCTTTACTATTGTTACAAAATGTGACATGTCCTTCATCAATATTGATAAGACTTTTAAAGCTTGAATAATCCCTAGTCATATGTCTTGAATTGCCACTGTCCAAGTATTATAAATTTTTATAGGATCTCTTTAGGCAGTTTACCTACAAAATAGTTCATCTAAGAAATGACTTTGGTACCCATATTTTTCTGGGTCCACATACATTAGTGACATAAGGTTTAGGAACCCACAATTGTATTATGGGATTCCAATATAAAAAATATAGAGTGTTTGAAAAATAAACTTTATTTGGTCCTGAAGAATTAGTTGCAGTAAAAGAATTCTTGGAACTGGAACTTTCTATAAAATTCGGGTTTTTGAACGAGGTAGCAGATTTTCCAGATTTGGTTACAAAATGTGATTTGGATAAATTCCTTTGACCTGGTTGATATCCTACCCCAGAAGTATACTTAGGATCTATTTTTTTACCAAACATTTGAGTAAAAGTATTTTCCCCATTAGTAAATTTTTCCAAGTCTTTCTTTAATTCCTCATTAGACATTTTTAACTCATTTTTCTCCTTGAGTAGTTGAGAATTTTTCTCTTTTTTAGTTGTAAGTTCAGAGTTAATAGTCACAATAAGAGCATGTTGTTTCTTCAAAGATTTATACTTATCTTTCAACTCATTACATGTTTCTTCTATCATGTTGTAATATTTGAATAATTCATCATTTTTCATATTCTCTGACTCACTTTCAGAATAATAAGAATTACGTATAGGAGAGTCCAAGGTTACCTCAGTTGCATTTGTCATAAAACACATATTATCCATATCATCCTTCTCACTTTGAGAAGAGGCACATTCACTTGAGTGGTCCTTAGAGGTACTCCAGGTGGCCTTCATTTCTTTCTCAAACCTTCTATCCTTATTTTCATACTTTTTCTTGTATTTCCTCTTTGGACAGTCAGCCTTGACATGTCCTTTCCTTTTACATTTGTAGAAGATTATCTCTTATGACTCATCATTTCTATTCCAATCCTTTTTCCAATTTCCCTTGTTATCATACTTTCCTTTGTAATTGGTCATTCTGAAAAACTTATTTTTTTCTATAAAATTTCTTAAATCTTCTATCAAATTGGACCATTTCTTCATCACTGTTAGAAGATACATCTTCACTACTGGAGCTTTCAATAGCATCTTGAACTTTCTCCTTGTCTTTACATTTAGATGAAGTTGTCTTGAAAGCTACAGACTTTCATTTGGGTTCATCCTATTCTTGATTTACCTTCAATTCCTCTTCACACATCATTAATTTTCCAATCAATTCCTTCACTGGCTTTTTATCAATATCACAAGATTCCCTAATAGACACAGATGTTCTACACTATCTTTCTAGTAAGCATCGCCGAATCCACAGAATCTATTCTTTGATTGTTACTTCTCTTCCTAAAGAAATCATGGTATTCACAATTTCATTGAACCTAACATATATATTAGAAATAGACTCATCAGGATTCATTCTGAAGTTGTCATATTTAATAGTATAATTATTTAATCTCATATATTTAACATTAGATGTTCCCACATGAGAAATAAACAGAGTGTCCCAAATCTGATGTGCAGTTTTACAAGCAGAGATACAGTTAAACTCTTCATCTCCTAGTGCACAGTACATAGCATTCATTGCTTTACAATTATTATAATAGGCGGTCTTGGTAGGTTCATCCCAAGTGTTTCTAGTAGTTTCAAGAATTGTATTTACTTTCAATAGCAATCCACATTTCAAATCCCATGCTTTCTAGATGTATTTTCATTTTAAGCTTCCACTAAACATAATTAGTTCCATTAAAGAAATGTGGTCTATTGGTAGGAGCCTCTTCTAATCTATTTTCCATGATGCAGATTGTAGAAGAATTTCAAAGTGATTCAAATTTAGAAATAACAGAAATTTTGAGATCTTTGAAAAACAACTATAATCATAGTTTACAAGATTTGAAAAACTGACAATAAATTTCAATCCTGTCCCTATGATACCAAATGTTGGTCAGAGTATATCACTCAAGAGGCGGGTGAATTGAGTATCTATACAAATTTTTATTAAAAATTGTTTCTTTAAAATAATACCCCTGAATAATGTAATAGAAGTTAGTTTGTAGTGAATTTACAAAAGTCCTAAATGTTCAATTAATTTCTCTAAAGATTGATCAGTTCTTAGCTTTACCAATCTAAATATTAGTCAAAATTTTGAAACTAATATACCGATTCAAAACATATATAAACACTTGCTAAAATAAATATAGAATTTCAGTTTATCTTAATGTGAAATGAATTAAACACATATCAGATTAAAACACAAGACAAACTACACAACAGATAAAAACAAGAGGTTCAGTCTCAAGCTGAGACTTAGTCCTCTCCACTTGGTGATCACCTGCCACCAAACTATTTATATTAATAAACTTTTGATCCACACCCTAGATCAAGATTTACAATAACACATAGGGCTGTCCAGGTCACACTTGACCTCTACCATACTTATTCGTGGGAAAACTAACAAACATATCACACAAGATCTCTTCCAATGTTCTATGTGGGATAAAAGAGTGCAAAAGGGATTGAGTGTGAGGATATTTTAGTATCCTCCAGTTATGCTCAGGAGACAGTGTGTGTGACACAAACAGATACACACACTTCTCAAAAAGTAAACACAAGATCACAACAGAGTTACAAAAGAATAATAGAGTTTATAAATCTCTGTGTGTTGTGCAGTAAAGATCTGGACTCAATGTATGTAGAGAAAATGATATTCAAGCCCTCTTCTGGAAGTTGGCTCCAATACAAAGTATCTTAGTCTCTGTAATCTAGCTTCGAGGTGTGAAAATGTTCCTCTCTTTTATGTGAGGATGTTCAGCAAGATTCAGAAGATTTCTTCTTGTAATATTAAACTCCTTGTATAATCAAGCTTCAAGTTCTTATATTTGCAATATCTTGTATATTCACACATCCAACTTTTTGTTTTTCTAGCAGGTTCTCAGCCTATGTTTTAAGGTTGAGCTTGTAATCCTTTTATACTTCAAGTTCTAGTAGGCATGAAGATCTCCCCACATGAATGTACCTTATACTGTCTATGGATAGTCCTATAGACAACATCAAATAATGTCAGAAACATTAATTTGTCTAAATATGAATGTTAGAAATAAATTTGAATTAATAAATTTGAAACAGTTATTTATCACTATAGGTCAGTCATAAGTATTGATATGTCATTATCGGTTTTTCACCATCGGTTTGTCATCATCAGTGTGTTATCATCAGTCTGTCAGCATCAATTTGTCATCGGTCGGTCATCATCAGTCTATTAGCATCAGTGTGTCATCATCGATCTGTCATCATTGGTCTGTCATCATCAGTTTGTTAGCATCGATGTGTCATCATTGGTCTGTCAGCATCGGTCTGTCATCATCAGTCTGTTAGCATCAGTGTGTCATAATCGGTGTGTCGATCATCGGTGTGTCGAGCATGGGTGTGTCAAAAATTGGTGTGTCGAACATCGGTGTGTCAAGAATCGATGTGTTGAACATCGGTGTGTCAAACATTGGTGTGTCGAACATCGGTGTGTCGAGCATCGGTGTGTCGAGCATACTATCTGTTCCAGGAACTCTGAGAAACTTATAATGATTATGTCTTACACATAACATTACTATATTAAGCAAAATCCAAAAATACATGTAAAAATACACTTTTAAACATATTGATTCATAAATATAGGTTATTGACTTTTTACAAAATATTGTTCTATATGAAATAGTAGAATCTATAGATTGAAATTATTTGTGATTATAAAAAATACTATAGTATAGAGGGTCCAACAAAGCCAAAATTATTTGTAAGAAAAATATTTTTCCAAACCAAAACCATTTTCCATGGAAATAAAACAAACAATTCTATAAACTATTTCACATTCCTTTTTGGCATACCCATTCATGATTCACACCCACACCCACACATGCATGATTCTATGATAGTTCAATTCTCATGAGAGGTTTCTCATCCATCCACTAAGTAATCACAAATTGGCCAATATCCTTATTACCCAATGACAAAAACCACTTATTCAAGGTCACATTCCTTTATACCCCAATGGTACATGCCCCTAATTCAGGGTCACGTCGAAATCATAAACTCACACAAACCCATGTATGCCAAAACCATTTCAGATCAACCAATCTAATCAATTTCAGTAAATCCATTATTTTATTGAAAACCTTTCAAACAAACCATTTTCATAAATCTAACAAGCCATATTTTAAAATCAACATTTTAAAATTAAGAAACATAACACTTTTCCCAAACAATATCCACAATTTAAAAAAATCCAAAAACCATCACTAAAGAAGGTTTATACCAAGATTTGAACATAAATTTCATAATAAAAAATAATTTAACCAATTTGAAAATAATCCTTCAAGTTATAAGAAGAGGATTTGAGAGTGAAGCCACATACCTCAGGAAATATGGTGAAAATGAAGAATGACACGAAAATGCTAACAAAACTGGGTTGAATCTCAAAAAACCCACCTTAGATATCTTCCCCTAACATCAAAAAGGAAAACTCTAACCATGATTTCAATCAAATACCTTGGATATATCTAAAGTGGACTAGATATAAGAAAATAAGTGAGGGAATAAAGTAGATCTAAGAAAAACCATGAAAAACTACCACAAAGGGAGACTTAATAAGGGAACCGGGATTCAATACACTAAGAAAAACCTCCAGATCGCTTCCAATTCGATGGGTAAAGGTTAAAAAACCTTCAGGAGGAAGAATTTTCGAGTTAGGGATAAAATGGAGAAAAAATGAAGGGTAAATAGTTAAGCCTGACCCAAATCCACTTTTTTAGGATCTTGTTTTTAAACTGTGCACAGTTAGTCATATTGTCAGGAAACACCATGTGTTAACCATGTGATAACATCTACCTTAAGGAGAACCTCACATGGTTGAACCATATAATTATACAAACCATGTGATAACTATGAAAAATATCACTCTCCCAGTTTTCAAGGTTTCTCCTAGGTGGCCACATAGTTTGGACAAACCGTGAACCTACCCATGCACAGTCCCCTTAGACCCTATCTCACTGTGCACAGTTTCCTATAGGATTTGAAAGATTTACACTTACCATACACAAATTTTGAACCTTTATAAAAGTTCCAAAAAAAATTCAAAGGTCCTCCAAAACCTCCCAAACAATATCCAAACACTATACATACTTAAAGAACATAAAGAAAGGGTTACTTACTCGAAACCAGAGGTGCTACAAAATACATCCCATAAAACTTCAATAAATCACCTCTATAAATGTATTAAATTAATTCCAAAAATTAAATAAAACACAATAATTTTAAAAATAATAATATCAAAATAACGTGTAATAATTGTGGTAAAATGTTTTTGTGAAATTTTTTCTAGAAATCATTTTTTGGTAAAACATTTTTTTTAATTTTTCCAATTTTTTATTCAATTTGAGGTTTTTTAAAATTATATCTACCTAGTGTTTTGATTTATACCACTCATGTATCTTTTAGAAAAACAAATTTATGTTTTTAAGGTATCACACATCATTAACCCGCAACATTTAAATTTTATTTAATTTATTTTACATATTTTTTCCCATAGGTTGAATCCAACTCTACTATCCTTTTAAAATTGGACAACCATGTCATTATTTAATTTACCACCTATAAATTTGATCTGGTAAAATATATATATTCTATAATTTTTATTTTATCCTAATCATTATATTTAAAACATAAATAAATTATATTCTCCAAATATGAATAATTTCAAAATAATATAATACCCAAAAATAAAATGAAACCTACACCTTAGTGATATAATAGATTTTTTTAAAATTCCATAGAACTCAAATAATTAACCAAATAATAAATTAATTAAATAATAAACTTTATAGTATTAAAGTAAATATAAAAAACTCAAATAATTAACTTTCATAATCATTATAAATCCAATATAAAATAAAAAATTTCAATAAAAAAGTTTATATATTTAATAAAAATTTTATAAGTTGTATTTTTTATTTGCGTAAGATTTTTCACTTTGTAAAATATTCAATACATAAAAAATATAAGGAATACATAATATATTTGGTATAAGTAAAATATTTTCCTTTGTATAAATATCAATACATAATAAATTTTACCAAAGCATAATTGATTTATATAATGAATAATATATTTTACTTTACCATAAACACCTTCCGAATATATTTTCAATATGTAAGTAATTTTATTTTAAAAAAATATAACACATAAGATAATTTTTTGAGAAAAAATTCAATTTCTAAGAAATTATTTCATACATAGGATTTTATAACCATATATAGAATTTAGTACTTATCCAAAAATTGAAAAAAAAATAAACCTAAAAACCAGACACCCACAACACCCAAGAAATGGTAAAGGGATTGGGAAAATCTGAGCTCTAATATATAACACCTCTCAAACAATTATCATCCTAAAAAATTAAAAATAAAATATAGAGGAAAAAGTGGAACAACCCAAGAAAGGAAAATAGAAACTTAAATATTCACATGAGATACCTCTAAAATGATTCTCACCATTTTGAATCCAAAACTATATTGAAAAAAGTTCCCTTAAGCATAATAGTCCAAGGGAGATACTTATCAAATTGAAACCTACCTACTGTGGGAAAATAAAAACAAATGAGGACACTATTACATCAATAATTTTAGTATTAAATAGTTTACAAAATAATAAAAAAATATAAATAAAATAATAAAATAATAAACAACGATATAAACCACTAGAAAACAAGTAAAAAACAACTAAAAAACGAACAAGCATTGAATAGAAAATAATCCAGTAGCAACTAACTACCACTTCCATATCCATACAACCATACCCTTCCATTATAAACCACATCCTCCACACAATATCATATCAAATCCTTCTAAGGATATCATCATTTTTATAGTAATTTTACTATATTAATTTATTCATTAATGTATTTTCATGATTTATAATTAATAAAAAAATAACTATATAAATCATGTAGAAAATTAAATCATTTTTAGATTGGCATAAACAATAATTAGCATAACATATAACAAATCACTTACAATATTTAATAATTTTAGAAATTTTTCCTATAATAAAAGTTAATATATAATGCAATAAATCTCAATTTAAATCATGCATCATTATTTAATTTTAAATATAATACGCATTATCCATTCATAAAAATATTTTATTAAGTCATACAGGCTAAATATTAAGAATTTATAACAGCATGATTGTTTTAATTAAATGTACTCATACTTAAAACCTATAGTTAATTCTAATAAATTCAACTTAGCATGTGGAATGAAATTTCATATAAAGAAACATTAGTATCTAAGACACTTCATTTTGATATTTTATAATTTTTTGACTTATTAAATAATTGATCTTCAAGGGAATTATTAATCAAGAAGCTTCTAGAAAAATTATTCATGGAAAATAAAATCTTTTGGAAATGCTTCATCATAAATGAAAACATATTAACATACTAATTGTATTAATTTTAAAACAAATTTTTTAATTTTATAGAATGCGTTACAAGTTTTTTAATTAACATTATTTTAATATTAAAATTAAAAACTAAGATGGAATATCAAGAAAATCAGATATTATATAATGTATTCTATTTTAATGAAGTATATTTTACTTAGTATGAATTTATTTTTTAAAAATGTTTGGAAAATAATTATAAGGACTACATTATATCAATATTTCTTAAAAAATAAATAATCATATCCAACATAATTACAAATTAAAATTTTAACATAAATGAAACCTAAGGAAATGATGCATTCACCCTTCATAAATTTTCTACCATGAAATCAGTTCATTTTTTAACCAAAAAATGTTTAGTTGGCTATCATAGTATTTGTATCAAATCATAGGGGGCCATGATACTGGTATCCTATTTGGTCTCCCAAGCATTATGAGTTATGGAATAGTTCACAAGTTTCCCTCAATGTTACACCGTAATATTGCAGTAAGTTTTTTCCTTTAAATGAACACCATGCTGAATAGACTTTATCACACGAATCATCAATCTAAAAAAATCACAATATATTAATGAGATAAAATTATAAGTATTAAACATGACTATTATAGTATAGCTATTAAATTGGTGGGTATAAATAGAAGTAATTACATTATGAAATCTATATATAAAGAAGAAGAAATGAAATATAGCAGTGGGAGTCTTCCTTACAAGGCTCATTTATTCGATCATGGATAGGAAGTAGTATCACTTGTATTTTCCCAAGACCAAGCCCAAGTCAAGAGTCAACAAGTATGGATCGAGAAAAATCATCTATGGGAGAAGTTAAATCTACTGTAAATCACTATTAGATCTATGATATAAAAATCACCACCTGCGATGGCCACCATTTCTTATCTTACCCTTAGATCTCATGTAGAGATATTGAGGGATTTTTTTAGTAAAAGTTCAGAAGATATAAACATATAATTATTAATGTTATAAATGTTCTCATTATTTGGAATTTTTATATAATTTAGTTTTAAAATAAATTTCAATGTTTGTCTTTTATACAATTTTTTGATTAATTCCTACTAAAAAATTAATTAATTTTAAGAATTATGAGTACATCATTTTATTTTTAAAATACCTATTTTTCAAAAAATTGTTTTTTCTATATGTTATGTATTTTTATTTTAATAAAATAAATAAATCACTTTTTAATATTTAATTTAATGAAATTTATTGATAATATTTATAAACAAACAAATTAACTTTCATTTAATGAGTTTTACTTGAAAAGGAATAAAAATAAATTCATTTTATTCTTAAAAAATACATTTTTCTAAATATTGTTTTTCCATGTTATGAGATATTATATTAAAATTAATTTTTAGCACTTTTAGAAATTTAATCAAGTGAAATATATTTCATTTTTGGAACCATCATGTCAAAATTATTTAATAAGGATAATTTCATTTTTTTCATTAAAATAAGTTACTAAGGTAACAATTAGTCACTACAATAAAGGTTAAAAGGTGGTAAAAATGTTTAAGCAAGAGGTAAAGTCTCAAAAATTTCACAAAATATCGTCTCCAAATGAGTGGATGAGGGATTTTTAGACCTTAAATTATCTTTTAACCACTAATAATAAATTTTGGATCCACTTTCTGTGATTTCTCTGTCCTGATCCACTCATAAGTTACCCGAACCAATGTCTACATGGCCTCAAGAAAACCTCCCCTCATACCACAAGTTTCTGAATAGCATCAAGGATATACGATGGTATGATGGGGAGACTATACCCTCTTTATTAGAGTAGAACACAATAGTGGATAATAGAAAAATCATTAGAAGTAATATAATAGTGATATAATGGTAGTAAATCATTCAGGTGATGAAAAATATATATTAATAATAACCAGTAAGTAACATTAGATACAAAATGATGATGTCATGATGCTATACAAAAAGGCGAGTAAGGGGAACAAGATAATATACATGCATGGTATAGGCTATATAAAAGTGTACAAAATACTATAAGTTATTTATAATAGAGTTACATGCACTATCACAGTCCTCAACTCCCATACTCCATCCTAGTACAAAAAAATAAAGTTTCTATAGTTGTCCACTTTCCCTTGTCCTTTGCTGCATCCATGAAGTTTGTCCAGGTACCAAATGATGAACTGAACATGGTGTGAGTAAAAATCAGTAGGTCACCACCAATAGTGTCTAATAATATCTAGTTCATGAATATTCAATGAATATGTGCACAAGTAATAAAAATAAAATCATTAATCGATTTTCATAATCCCATGTTGGTTTCGGTTCCCCATGGGATACCCATCTGATAATACTTACTTCAGATTAAGCCAGAGTGTCTCTAAGAAATTTTCATTTTATAATATAGGCTTGGACCCAAGTCACATAACCATGGTATACTTTTATAATGATTATCATATAAGGGATCAACAAGTCCCATTGAAGTTAAGACTTATCACTGAATGGAAAATCCAAGAATTCATGTATCTAATGTATTAAATGAATCCAAGTGTGTTATTTGAATTGAAAGATGTTTCCTTGAATCAATTAGAATCTTGATCCCATATAAGGAACTCCAAATATTGAATCTAGGTATCACTAGAGGTATAATATAAACCAATTACCCTATGAGACCATCCAAGGCATCTTGAATTGCAACCCAATTATTTAATAAGGCATGACATAATTGCATTTTCCCTTTGATCCCATACAAGGTATTCCACGCAGAAATCCAAGTATCACCCACAAAATAATATAAATCTATATTCCTAGTGATCCTATCCAAGGTATTCCATGTAGGAACCAAGTATTTACCATGATGTAATATAATTCCATTTATAATTCATTCAATTAAATATGGCCGATGATCCCTTCCAAGGAATTCTGAATTGGAACCCAAGAATCACTCATGACATAACTTGCAGAGTGGTCATGGGATTGAAAATAATCCATACTATTTAAAAAATCACTTAATTAAAAATGGATATATCATTTATAAGGTATAGATCAAGAATAAGGTAAAAATAATTCAAGGGGGGACAAGTGACCTCTTCTTCCCATTCGCCATTCATTTAATTCTTTTAAACCTTCCATTTATAGGAGAAAATCCAAACCCACCTTAAGGGAATTAAAGTTTATAAACAAGGAAGCATATTAATGGAATTGAAAAACTCACCCAAGGGGGTGAATGATCCTTATAATATGAGTGTAATGATTAAAGAATATATTCCACACACCCTAATGGGTGGTTCATGTTGAGGTAGATGGCCTCCCCTGATAAAATTTAGGGTACACAAACTAAAAAACTAAAGATGTTAACTGTTTATTTATTTAATTTCCTATTTAAGATCCATAATAATGGTGCATAATATAAACATATAGGATTTTATGGAAAGTTACTACACCACCTACCTTATAGAGCTAGATGAATCTTTGTCTAGTATTAACCTTTGATTATGGATTGAACAAGAGAAATTGAAGAAATTAGAAAAACAAACTGAAAATATGGTACAATATATATCATAATTTCAATGTCTAAGTAGATGTACAAAATAGATAAAAGAGGTAATATGATTATTATAATCATCTTTAGGCTTCCAACACCTATGAAAACAGTCAAATAAGACTAAGAATGAGGGACTTCCACCCAAGGAAGAGGAGAAGGGAGGAGGGTGTGCACAAAGAGGATAATGGAGAAATGAGGGAGGAAAGGAGGGTAAAATCCCTTAATGAGGGTAAAAATGATAATTTTACCCTTTTAATGAGGTGTATGGTTAGCCCACAAGGTTAGGAAAACCATGCACCAACTATGTGGGACTCACTCTCCACACAACCTCACCTTGAATGGTTGTGGTGAATGATTAGGAAAAGCATATGCAAACCATGTGGTCCCTCTGTAGTTCTGTGACAAAAAAATATGGTTTGTTTGACCCCCTCACATAGTTAAAAATTACCATGCACCTGCACAAGGAGGCCACACAGTTTGGGTTGCACAGTTTGCATTAACCATGTGCCAATCGTGCATCCTGATCTATTTCTCATGAAACTAATTTTTCAATACCCGATATGTACAAAACTCATTAGGAGTCCCAAGAAAACTTTCAGGATTTTCAACCCATCAAAAAACCACACATTAAAGTGTTTCAACTCTTGAAATTATATTTTGAATCTCTCTTTATAATTTATCCAATCTGCCAAACAAAAAATCAAATTCATTTACAATTTTCCAACATTCTCAAAACATGGGATCTTATAACCTACCCGCCTTAGAAATTATCATCCCCAATAATCATTGGTGGTTAAAAAACAAACTATCTGAACTATATACATCAGAAAGTCCTGTTAAAATGACAAAATTGCATTTCCAAATGCCCAACACACTTTTAAGTTCCACTTAAATCATACGACAGTTAAATCATTAAAATCCAAGCCAATGAGTGCAACCACCAATAAAACTCTAAGAAAATACTTAAATAAGCCCATCCAACCTGAGATATGATCACATAATCACTTCTTTGATCAACCAAAATATGGAACTTTCCACCATAGGTTCTAGTTCAATTATAGGTCATGATACTCCCACTGTTAGAATTTCCTATTAAAGCATTCCCTCAACATCATAACAATTATATTGGAATGATTCTCAATTTGATTGAAATGGTCAAATTAAAATCGACCACAATTAACCTGATCATGTTGGATTTTCCTAAAAAATTCTCAGCTGACCTTCACACTGAACTTTCCTCATCTATACAGTGTTCCGTACATGGTTATTCACCAACCACATCTAATTATTTGAGAGGACCCAAGTAAAATCATCACTGGATGACTATTTCAAAAAACAAGAAAAAATTAGTTTCCATAGCCGATGCGTCCAAAACCATATTTTGACACCTATAATCTAATGCACTCTAAATCACTTCGATCATGCTCATCAAATCCTGTTACTGACTTGAGGTGATGTATCTTGGTTGAACCATCCCATTTTCATTTCCATTATCATTCCATGAAACAAACACTAATTTATTTTCAATCCATCATCCTTGGATCATCATACGCTATTACAAGAATGACGCCCACACTTGGACTTTCCCAAAGTCTGTATTAAAAAATGTACCTTATATTTAGTAAGAAATCTAGATATATATGATTTTATTTTATTAGAAACACCTAAAATCCAAAATGACCACCTAATAGTTAGCTCAACCTGGCCAAAGACCCTTCTCACAAGAGGGTTATCTCCCAACAGCCTATGGTGTTCATACTCAACATAAAATTTTCCTTAAACCACTCCTTGAGCACAATTCTCAAGGATTCCATCCATAAAACTAGAAAATATGTTTGTTTATATTGGAATATAGCCTATGGTATTTCAACATACTCAGGAAGATTTCAAGATATTGTGCATGATTTTCTCTAAACTAGGAGTACACTAAGATGTTATTGATTATTACCAATACCACTAAACTATCTATGGTTTCACATCACCCATTTACAACCCATAGAAATGGAAAACATGATATTTAACAAATATTCCATCGTTAGGTGTGTATCTCTCTACCTAAGCCATGCTCCATTTAAACTTGGCTAAACCCACCTTTAGGAAACCACCAAAACTACATCTCTTGAAAACGTGTGTCCATGTCCAATAATGGGTTAACCATATCCCAGAACCCAATTTAATTCCCAGATAGCCTTCATCATCCATTCATGACATGGGTATGTCGAACATCCCTCAAAAGGCCTTAAACTAGATCCCAAGACACTACCATCATATCTAAAGTGAAGTGTACAACATGGTTTCCAACCAACCACATCAAAATTCTTGCAGAAAAGAACTTCGAACCACCTATAGGTGAATCTTCAAGTAAATGACTGACTACTGCCGCTGATGCATCACCACCACTTGATCAAGATGTCCCGTCTATTTGGGACATCCCATGATTGTTCACATATTATTTTTTGTGTAATGTACCCCATCCTTAGTGAACCTTTTATATTCAGAATCTCAAACATTTACCATAACTGACTCAAGGTTGTCCACCAGCTACCCAAAACTACTATTGTACCCTTCCAGAATAGTTATATGTTTCATTACCCTAAACACACTCATCATATTTAATATGATGCACATTGGGAATCCTAAGATCACCATATAAACTTTCTTATCAAAACGTTAGTCTATCCTCCCTAGTATGAATTATTTAAAGTATTTATTGCTTAATAGTCGATGACTTATTTAAAGGCCTGATAACATTACCTTAAATCCCCAGTGGTACCTTTGTATGTTCAAGTATAACCACTGAATTTTAACCTCTACTCTTGGTGTTCATAAATGGTTGGGTTCTCAACCGATCCCTTCACTGCTATGATTCCATGCAAGCACAAACATGCTACTGATATTTCATATCACTTGGACTATTTATGCACCCGAGCATGAATCTAATATCTATAATTGATCCCACCCATACCTGATTCTAAATCTCAATGTTTCATTTAATACTAGAAGTTTTGAATTTACCAAATCACCAACTTCTAGAATAAACTCTAACCATTTCCAAGTGATCCTCTATAGTTGTGTTCCCTCTACCATGAAGGACATGCCTTTCATGACTGATCTGATGCTCCCCACCTTAGGAGTATCATAGTTATCGCCTTATAGAGAATGAAAACATAACTCATGACACACACTCCATCCACCATCAAACAAGGTTTCTCGATATGTTTAAAATTCTTATACCAAATGCTAACATGAAAAGAGGGAAAACCAGCTGCTTATAAGTGCACTAGAACAAGCTCATTCTTAGACACACATTTGATGCTCCCCCTGATCCACAATCATGTTCAACCTTAACATTAAACATAATATCCAAACCAACTCCGATCAGTAGTGTTACAACACCCGATCCCTCTACAAAATCACCTCATGGACTGGGATAACTCAGCTCCCTACTACACCTCAAGGCTACCACACTCATAAGAAGCGCTTAATGCTTAGATCACTCTTCCTCAAAGATGTCCTGTGAACATAAGCTTCACATGCTCATTACCCTTCTCAAGAATTTGTGTAATAAAACAATTAAAGGTGTTACATACACTTATTTATCAATCTATCTCAAAGATTAAACAATCACCATTGAGCTGCATATGGGCCGCATCATTTTTTGTCTCTAATTTGATGGCACTGCATGTAACATTGTGCACTGTCTCGATGTCACAATAGAATGATAAGCACATTGATTCACTTTTAATTTATAGGCCCAATGACACTATTCAACCCAACATGTGATGGCCTACATAACAATCAAACTAGATCCATATTAACCTATACATCTATTAACCTAGCTAAATACCTACCAAGTCATCTATTAGAAAAATAAAAAAGATAACTTGATCAACAAGGTGGTTGACCATGCTATAGGAATTTCTAACCCAATAAACTTGAGCATTTCCCGATGTTCATATCCCTAGCATGGATTAACTTATCACACGACCACACTTATGACCTGGATATTTTTCTATAAAATAAGATTCATACTCAAGTCAGACATCACCTGAATGACACCTCTCACTTAAAAATCTATGCAATCATTTACCCACTCTTTTACCTCTGAGGGCACTACCCTAATGAGATAACCCATTACTTATATAAGGAATCAACTCCCAAGACCAGGGTCATGCCTAAAAGGTCACTTGGATCACCCACCTAACCTATAGGTCCAACACAATAGAATAAGTCAATTGAGACTCATGGGAAACATCCATGTTTTCATCCATATAATATTAAACTTAATCCCTACATATGGGTCTATGTTTTAAACACCACTTAAAGTTTTTATTCAAATAGTTATATCGATTCACATTTATTATAAACATTAAATAGGCTTATATATATGAAATATCAAGTACCAGTTATAAATGATTTTTTTAAACTGTACCTGGCACTTTATTTAGCATATGTTGTTTAACATTCTAGAAAAATCATCTCATAATTTCCTTTTAGCTGTAAATTTATCCAAAATTTATCACAATCAGGCTCAGTTAAAGAAAATTTCAACCAAAAACTATAGAGGAAAACACCCTTTAGGTTGTAATTGAAATTTTAATTAACTGAATCCTTATAATAATACGATACAAAACATAAACAAGGTTGTTATCACATTAAGTGGATAAGTTAAGTAAGGTTCCATATTACATTTATATGAAACATCATATAAGTGGCTGAAGAAAATTTAAATAACCTTCTTATTTATCATAAGCATACCCTTAACACTACTAAAGTTTTTATTTTTTGCAAGGGACTATTAGAGATGGAATCCCGTCGCAAATAGTCATTTGCGACGGGAGTTCATCGCTAATAGTTAGTCATAGATAACGACGTCACAATTGTGGTTAACTATGACGGTCCATCGCAAATAGTGATTATTTGCTACAGATGAATCATTCTTTGCAAATAACTGTAGTAATTTTTTTTTAAAAAATTATGACAAATGTATATTCCGTAAAAAATAATAGTTAAAATAAATTCAAAAAAATAAAAAATAAAATAAATATAAAATATAAAATTAATTAAAATTAAGTATTTTTTTAAAATATATATATATATATTAAAAAATTCAAATATTAAAAAAATTAAAACTAATTAAAAAATTAAAAAAATAAATATATTTAAAATTAATTGAAATAAAAAAATCAAAATTAATTAAAAATTTAAGAATAATTAAAAAAATTAAAAAATTAAAAATATTTAAAAATAATTAAAAAACTTAAAATCAATTAAAAAATGTAAATCATCAAAAACATTAAAAAATAATTAAAAAAGTTTCAAATATTTAAAAATCATTAATTTTTTTTATAAAAAATATAAAAAATAATTTAAAAAAACGTCAAATAATTAAAAAATTTAGATATAATAAATAATTTTAAAAATTAAAATTTATTAAAAATATTAAGATAAGTATAAATCATTAAAATTATGAGAAAATTAAAAATAATTAAAAATAATTTAAAATAATTAAAATTTTTTAACATATAATTTAAAATATATATACATACTAAAAAATATTGGAAAATTAAAAAAAATATAAAAAAATATAATAAAATTAAAAATAATTAAAAATATTAAAAAAATTAAAACTAATTATAAATTTACAAATAATGAAGATTTTCAATAAAGTACAAATCTTTTTAAATATGAAAAAAATTAAAAATAATTAAAACATCTATAAATACTTTCATTTTTTAATATTGAATAAATCATTAAAAATATCAAGAAAATTAAAAAAGAAAAAAAATCTACCAATAATTAAAATTTTTAATAAAGTAAAAATCATTAGAAATATCAAAAAATTACAAATAATTAAAAAAATTACAAATCATTAAAAATATCAAAAAATTACAAATAATGAAAAATAATTATAAATAATTTAAAAAAATAAAAAAATAAAAAAAATCAAAAAAATCCACAGATATTTTAAATTTTTTATACATATTTAGAAATATTAGAAAATAATAAAAATTAATTTAATAAAAATAAAAAAAAATAAAAAAATGAAAAATTATAAAAAATAAAAAAGTTAATAAAATTAAAAATCATTAAAATTATTAAAATAGTTAAAAAATTACAAATTAAGAAAAATATTCAAAAAATTAAAAATAATCAAATAAAAAAATTATTATAATTTAATGTAAATTAATAAAAAATATTATAAATCACTAGAAAGGTATAAATCATAAAATTTTCATTTTTCAGGTCATAACAATAAAGAATTTTTATCAATCATATCCAATTGATAATCAAATTTTTTATTACTCATGTCCTGAAAGTTGACAGACTTTCATTTTCACTATTCTAATAATTTATAATAATTTATACACACACACACACATTCAAATATAAAAAACAAATACTGAATAATAAACAAGGTGAATCAAAGATGGATCTGTAAAATGCTCAAACTTGGTTTTGCCAAAAAATAAATCATGTAATCAAATGTTCAACCAAGGGTTTTCCAAAAATAGAGAACCACAAATTTGCATCAATCCTAAATACTATCAACCCTAAACACCAAACAATTACAAACATCTATAATATTTCAACAATCATCAAATTTCAAGTAATTATATAAAATAATAAACTTCTAACAACCCTAAACACCAAAAAAATAATATATTAAATCTAAAGATCAAATTATGAGAAAAATACCTGAAATCAAATTAAAATAACTACTATAGAGCTAGAACAACCATATAAGGAATAATAAATTTATATTAACCCTAAATATCAAATAAATTATAAAAATTGGTCAAATTTATAAACCTAGGTTTTATACAAAATAGTATTTAAAATAATGAACCAAAATTCTCAAAAACAGTGATGGAGGAGAGAAGTGGAGTCCTTACCTAGCAGATCTAAGTTGAAATCAGCAAAAAATAGAAGAAACATGCATGGTTGGATCTATATGATGTGGGGAGACTCGAGGTAGTGTTGCATCACTGTTGTGTGGGAGAGGGACCGATAGAGTGGCTAGGTGGTTCAATGGCACAAAATAGTGGTGTAGTGGCATTGCCTGGAGGAGGGGAGGAGTCACGACGGCTGTGCGGGAGAGGAGGAAGAAGAGCGAAGGAAGAAGAAGTGGCCACATAGGTTAAATGAATTTATTATTTATGATGGACTATTTGTGATAGAATTAATCACATCAAAAATAGTCTTTCTGTTAAAAGAATTTATGATAGGAATTGAATTCTGTCGCAAATACTTCCGAGCTGACAGGTATTTATGATGGAAGTTGTAGTCCATCGCAAATGCCCATCAGAAATGAGTTTGGCACTGGGCAGCGGGAGTTCTTGCCAAAACTCTTCATGATGAAACAATTTCTTCCATCACAATTAGTGATTGTTTGTGACAAAATAAGTCTTCCATCAAAAATAGTCCAAGTTTGGGGACTTTTTGCGATGGGGACTATTTGCGATGGGTCTCTTGTCCATTACAAATAGTCCATCTCAAATAATCAAAATTTCTAGTAGTGTAATGGGTTAATTACCAAGGAATACAAAGGTAAAGTTAACTTATGAGGTTCAATTCATGTCATCATGGGTTCAGTTTTATGTGTAGCCCTTCCTAATTTATGGATTCATCATTATAAATTAAAATTGGAATCCCATTTAAGTGAAACCTATAACTATTGAATTATTTTTATTTCAAAATACTCTTAATGGATTTATCTCATAGACATTCAATTCTAAAAATTGAATAAAAGGGTCAAATCAAGCATATAAGGATTCAGTTATGCGGGTCACCATTCTCATGTTATGAAATTACAAACATTTATAAATTTCCATCACACACCATTTAATTGACATACATAGGCAATGTTGTGTTTTTGTAAAAAAACCCAATTTCAATGAAATTTAGATATCCCTTAAAGTTAATTCATTAACCATTTTAAGACCATTTTATTTCTTTAATGTATTTCAGGATGGTCAAATAGAATATCACAAAAAATATATGAAGGAAAATACCATTTAGGATGATTAAAACACTTTATTTAACAATCCTTATACCATAAGCTTAACATAGAAATCTATCATATCAATAGAGAATATATCAAGACATGGAAATAATCACACAAGAATGGTATATAGATAAGCATTCTAAATAATCACACATGCATGGTATACAAATAAGCATGGTAAATAAGCCCACAATCATGGTATACAAATAAACATTATAATGAAATGTGAATCATATGTGCCTAAAATGATGCATGAACACACCTCTTCTCTTTATATATTGAGACAAGAGTTAAATATCATAAATCAATAATAGTGGAAGAAAAAGAAAAGCCACTCAAGGTGAAATAACAATAAACTAAAATAACAAATAGTATGAAAAATAGTCCCATCCCTAACAACTTGATCGTTTCCCCATGCGTGGGTTGGTAATTCACAGGAATGATCTATTTTCCAAGTTCTAACACATTCCTAGTCTCCTATATACCATCCTAAAAATATTAATATAAGGAAAAAGAATCTCTGATACCACTTTGTGAATTCCCATGCCTGATCCACTCATAAGTGACCTAACTTAGTGGCCACATGAACTTAAGCACTCCTCCTCATACACTAGAGGTTTTCGACTAGCAGTGAAGGCCTATGATGGCATAATAGGGAGAGTATACCTTGTTTATCAGAGTGGTGAACAATGGTGAATAATAGATAAATCAATGGAAGAAATATAATAGTGAAAGAGCAGAAGTAAATCATCTAGGTAATAAAAATTAGATATATATAATAACCAATAAGTATTATCATATATAAAATAACGATTTCATGATGATATAAAAAATGGGAGTTAAGGGAACATGATAGTAATCATATATAGTACAGGATATACAAAAGTTTACAAAAAATACCAAAATCTATTTCCAATAACATCACAAGCACTAGATAAATCCTCTGATCTCATACTCCATCTAAGAACAAAAAATAAAGTATCCATAATAGGCTTCTTTCCCTTGTCCCTACCATTATCCATGAAGTCTGTATGTGTACCAAATGGTGGCCTGGACAAGGTGTGAGTAATACTCAGTAGGCCACCACCAATGGTGTATAATACTCTCCAGTCCATGAATATTTAATGAAGTTGTATACAAGTAATAATAATAAAAATAGTAAAATAAATACAAAATCCCATTTTGGTTTGGGTTCCCTCATGGGACACCATCTGATACTACATACTTCAAACTAAGCAAAAATGTATCTATTTTTTTTCATTTTATAATATAGGCTCATACCTAAGTCACAAAACCAAGGCGTCCTTGTCTAATGATAAATATATAAGGGATAAAAAATTCCCACAGAAGATAAGACTTAATAGTAAAAGGTAACCCAATAATTCATGTATCTAATGCATTGACCAAATCTAAGTGTTTTCTTTGACTTGGAAGACACATCATTGAATTAGTTGGATTCCTGATCCCATCCAAGGAACCCCATATAAGGAATATTATTATTTCTCAAGTCATACTATAAACCCATTACCCTATGAGATCATCCAAGACATTATGAATTAAAACTCAAGTGTCTCCCGAGGCATGATATGATTTCATTTTCCTTTTGATCCTATACAAGGTATTCTATATAGGAATCCAAGTATCACCCATGGAATAATATAAATCCATCTGGCCACTTATCCCGTCTAAGGTATTCCATGTAAGAATATAAGTATCAACCATGATATAATATAATTCAATTTATAATTCATTCAATTAAATATGCCCAATGATCCCATCCAAGGAATTTTGAATTGGAACCCAATTATCACTCTTGACATAATATATATAATGTTAATGGGTTATTAGATTATCCATAAAATTTAAAAACTCACATATTTCAAAAATTCCATATCATTTATAAGGGATAACTCAAGCATAAAGTAAGAATAAACCAAAGGGGAAAGTAACCGGGTCTTACCATTCACCTTCCATTTAATTCTTTTAAACCTTCCATTTATAAGATACAAGTCAAACCCACCTTATGGGGGTTTAATTTGATAAATAAGGAAATATATTAATAGACTTTAATAAAATCTTCCAAGTGGGTGTTTTATCCTTGTAAGAAGAGTGTAATGATCAAATAATATAAGCCACACACCCTAAAGGATAGTTTGAGTAAAGGTAGACAACCTCCTATGATGAACTTTAGTGTATATAGACTAACCAACTCTATACATTAGTAATTTAAAGGAGACATATTGAAAGTCCATTGTGCGGCTTCCTAATTCATAATATAAACAACTATAATTATAGGTAAAGGTACTAGAGCACAAAACTTATATCAGTAGATGAATCCTCAACTAGTATCAGCCTCTAATTCATACTGGAATGGTAGTAATCGAGGAAACTAGAAAAACAACCTGAAATAGGGTATATTATCTCACACAATTACAATTTATAAGAGGATGAATAAAACATAGAAAAAATGTAATGGGAATAGTATACTAACCTCTAGGATTCTATTTCATCTATTGATGGTTTAATCAGAACAAAAATAAGGGAGATTCAGCCAACAAATAGAAGAATGGAGGAGGGAACGCATAGAGATGCTACTATAGAAATGAGGGAGGAAGGGAGGGTAAAATACTTTAAGGGGAGGAGGAAAAAATTCTAATTTTTCCCCTTTTAATAAGGATCATGGTTAGGCCACATGGTTAGGAAAACCATGCACTAATAGTGTGGGCCTCACTATCCATAGACCCTTAACTCACATGATTTTAGTGCAAAGTTAGGCAAACCATATGCCAACTGTATGGGTCCCTTAGTAGTTTTGTGCCAAAACACATGGTTTGTTGGATCCCCTATTATGATAAAAACTAACCATGAACCTATTCAATAAGTCCACATGGTTTGTATTGCATGGTTATCACTATCCATTCGTCCCCAACTATTTCCCCTAAGAATGAGTTTTTGAAACTCGATGCTTTTGAAACTCATTCAAACTCACAACACACCTTTTGGGATTTTCAACCCATCTAAAAATAAAATGTTAAAGTGTTCGAACTATTAGAATTACATTAAAAATATCTATTTGTGATTTGTAACTTCTTAAAAACAAAAAATAAAATTCCTTTGGAATCGTATAACCTTATCAAAACATGTTATCTTACAATTTCCTTGAATATGAATTCTCTTTTTTTATAAAGAAATTAATATTTACAAAAATGTCACTACTCTCACCTATAAAAGGACCCCTTCAACAAAACACTTATCCTCACACCTAAAGCTTCATATCTCAACAAAAATCTTCAAAAAAACCTCCCAAATAATCTTTCTCATGTTCTATAGGTTCTAATATCACCAAAATACCAATCTAAGAAGGCTTAAGGTCTGATCTAAAGGGGGATATCGAAGGAAGAGGTAATTGTTTTAAAAAGGTTCTTTCATGTTTATTTATTATTCCACTTACTTAAAATGTATTATCACCATAATAATATAGTTACATAATTATCATTAGTATACTAAAATGTTATTATATTTATGGAATAACCATTATCTACCTCCCTCCCATTCATTATAAAATGAAAACATCGCCTGTGTTATGGTCAGATTATCACCTCCATGAACAACATATTTTATTTTTAATCACCACCTTACATGGATGGATATAAAAGTGTATTTAATGAATAAATATGATATTTATGACATTATTAGGATTTTGTAAAGATAAATTATTCATTATATTTATAATATTAACAATAAATGGTTATTATAAATTTAAACGTCTAAAATGAGTATACCAAGACACTTTTCTTAATTTAAATATATTTTTAACAAGACATTGAACATTATAAGTTTTGTTATACCAAAATGATAAATAAAATATATATCTACAATTTTGGATATTATTAAAATATTTTATAAATAATTTTATCAAGGTCAATGTACCAAAATTGTTTTCAATGAGTTGACCAAATAACCCCAAGTGGTCGATGATAGAAAAACAATATAATGAATGAATGACATATGATAATAAATGGAAAATAAAAAATGAAATATATATGAAAAAGGGTCTTAATCAAGTATTTAGTAAACTTAATTTGGTTATTCAGGATGTTAGACACAAACACCAAGCGAGTCGGGACTTGAGGTAAGGGTTCTTGGTATCAATTTTAATTCTTTGAGATATGATTTATATTATGCACTAGTTTACTTATATATGGGGTAAATACATTCTTATTTACTTCTTATATCTTAATACATTTTTTTCTCTTAAGAGTGTCATTTTTATTTAAATACTACCATTTCCTAGTCCTTCAATTCATAGATTACCATATTCATAATGGTTATTGTTAACTTAATTTACTTTCATTCAATTATAACCTTAATTCATGAACGCCATCCTTATATTTTTAGTTTATTCGAACATATGATATTATTATATTATATTACTTTTTTTTTCTATTTTTTAAAATTATTCTTTACATTTCAAATTTCATTAGTTTATAATACAACCAAACGATTTCTTGTAAGTGAACTCGACCTTATCTTTTCTTTATGATCGAAAATATTTTCCCTCTATGTCTATATTATTTATATCATTTCAATTTTTTTCTATATACTTTAAATAATTTTTAATTTTATTTTATACTATATCTTAATTTATTTTCAATATTTTAAAAAGGATTATTTTTAACATTTTCTATACGGGTCACTTTTTGAATTTCTTAAAAAAATCATGAAAACATATCATTTTTTTATTTACCACATGAACACTTTTTCTAGATTTTATAAGCATTTTTTTAATCAATATTACTCTCTAATTTTCCATGTTTTTTCAAAAAAATATTCTTCCAATTTTTCTATGAATTTTTAATTTTAAAAATAAAGGTTAGCATTTTTGAAAAGTAAATAAAGGGATTTCATTTAACTTAGTGTATTTTTATATTCTACATAACATTTCCTATTTTTAAATTCATTTTTTAGGATTTACATAATTTTAATTCTTTTAAAATTAATATTTTCAATGTCCTCTTTTAACTGCTTAAAATGTATTTTTGAAAGTGACTTGGTAATTTTTTTTAAAAATCATGTAAAAAATATTTATAAAAATGATTTTCAAAATATCACTTTCATTTTCCTCTAAAACTCCAAAACATATATTTCCTTTGGAGTTATATCTATTGTATTAACCTTTTAATTCTCTTATGAATTTATAGTTTATACATAACCTTGTTTGTAAGGGTTATGTTCTCTCTCACTCTTTATCTCAATCTTGAATTTAGTTTTCTACTTTATGTTTATATTCTTTAATTTCAAGGATATATTCTATAGAACTTAAAAAATATTTATATATTATGTTTTCTAGTATTGACTAAACCATATACCCATTAATCTATAGAACTTTAGTTTGATGGGTTCTTACCAATAAATTTATTCTGTTTATTTACTAAAGAAATATTGACAATCTGTTTACTTTTTATTTCAGTATGAATGTTTATTAATTACTAAGGCATGTTGGTTATGTATTTCACTATTTATTCATTAATTTATATGATTAATGTATTGAGATTAATTAGTTATGGGTGGGGAATTGAATTATATATCCCATAAATTCATAGATAGGTCTTATGAGACAAACTAGATTTGGTATTTAGTGTAAACCTTACCCATTTATATATATTGTGTTGAGATAAGGCCTTGATAAAATGTCTATGATATCTAAAATTATGTATTCCATCAATATAAAATATGTTGTTATTTTTCATTTGATTACTTTCATTGTTTTTTTATCTATGTTTATATTACATTCTCATATTAACAATTATATCATATTTTATTATTATTATTATTATTATTTAATCTCAGTATATTATTCATGCCTTATTATTCCATTATAGATTTTGTTGTAAACTACCTCTTACTAATAATTCGAGACCACCCTTCTTATATTTAGATTTCACCAGGTTATGAATAGGAGCATCATATATGAAATTTATAAATGGGTTTCATGTGTGGATAATTTTGTGGGAGATGTTGAAAACTTATTTTAAAATAATAAGTGCTCAATTTAATGGAAAAAATATTTATTTGCTGAGAAAGATAAGAGTTTTATTTGTTAAAGATTTTTCATAACACTATAAAAGAATAAAACTAAATGATTTTGGGTGTGTAAGTGACTTAATATTTATTGTTTATATTATAAATATGTAAATATGAGTTTGGGTTACTTCAATTGGTTTCAAACCTGTATGAAAAGAATTTTTTTTAGCACCATATCTAGAAGTGTGGGTCTAGGGCATCACAGTTGGTATCAAACTAGGGTTCAAATAGTGTAAGAGGTTAGGATTATATTATATGAGTATAATTTAAGATTGTGTAACATCATGGGTTAATATGTTTAAGGTTGATTATAAGTTTAAAGGTATAGATTCCCCTTTTGAGGTCTAATGTGATTGTATTTTAAGGTAATTAACGATATTTTGGAGATATTTTTTGGGTTTTTGGGAGAAATTCATGATCTAGGTATAATTAGATCTTAGGTTTGGTATGTAATATGATGTTAAGGAAATTTAGGTTGTCTTTTGAAAATATTAATATCTCTTGGGAGTATATCTGATTTAGGTATATTGATTGATATGATATTTTATGTTTTTTTGGGATTAAAGGGTATTTTGATTTCTGGGAGAATATTTTTCCATGAATTTTAGGTTTAGGATTAATAAGAAATATATTTATTTAATAATTATTAGAAATTATGACTTGGAAACATTAGTGGAAACTGTAAGGATAAATCTAAATTTAGGAAAAAATCCTAAATTTTTAGTAAAGTGTGTGTGGTTTTCTAGTAATTAAATCTCTATATATATACTATTAGTGGTTATAGGATTTGGATCTGATTCATCTAGGAGTAATAACCCTAAATATGATTTCTTGAGAATTAACTCGATCTCCAATCAGTGTATGAAAATAGTGTCTGACTCTACACCAAGTTTAACACTCCTTGGGAACATTCTTTGGATTATTTTAAATATTTTTAAGAAAAATTATGAAGGATTTGAATATATTTGTTGAATAAATATTTATATCACAAGTAGTAACTATATTAAAAGAACCCACATCTATTTTTACCAGTGAGTGAAATTAAAATTATGAGGATGTAATTTATTTAAGGGGGGTAGGATGTAACAACTTGAGATTTTATTAAGTGTTTCCATTAAATAAATACTACATTGAATAACTTGTATCATATGAAACATCGAACTAAAATGAAACATGATATATTAATGAGATAAAATTATAAGTATTAAATATGACCATTATAAAATAGTGATTGAATTGGATGGTATTAATTGAAGTAATAAAATTATAAAATATATGTATAAATAAGAATAAATGGAATCAATTAGTGGGAGACGTACAAGGATCATTTTTGTGATCTTGGAAAGGAAGTATAGTCACTAGGATTTTTCCTAGACCAAGCCAAAGCTGAGCTTCAATAAATACGACTAGAGAAAAATCATCTATGAGAGAATTTAAAGCTCGTGAAAATAGCTTTGAGATCCATTCTAGCTAAATCACCACCCACAATGACCACCATTGATTATATAACCCTTAGATCCTATACAGAGGTCTATATGGGTTTTGTTAGTAGAAGTTAGGATGATATAAACTTATAACTAGTCATGTAATATATATTCTCATTATTTATATTTTTTTTATAAAACTCAATTTTAAAATAAATTAAAAAGTTTTTTGTAATAAAAATGCGTTGATTAATTTATAAGAAATGAGTAATCAATTTTAAAAATTATGAGTAAAATCTTTGTTTTCTAAAAGTCCAATTTTTTGAAGAATTTATTTTTTTATAAGTTTTGCATTTTTATTTTAAAAAATGAAATTAATAAATTTTTTAATAAAGAATTTAATTAATTGTATTGATACAATATATATATATATATAAATTGACATTATTTTATTTTATTTTACTTGGAAAGGGATAATAATAAATTCAATTTATGCCTAAAAAATACATTTATCTAAAAATTTATTTTTTTCATGATGCATTATTATATTAAAATTAATTATCATAATTTATCAAAATTGAATCAAGTAAAATGGATTTAATATTTGGAATAAATATTTAAAAATTAGTTAATAATTTAAATTTCTTTTTTCTCCATACAAATAATTTACCAAGGTAAAAATTAGTCCCCACAGTAAATGTTAAAATGAGGTAAAATTGTTAAATCAAGAGGTAAAGTCTCAATAGATCACAAAAAACAATCTCTAAATGGGTTTATAAGGGATTTATCAACCTTAAATTTTCTTCCTTATCTAATTATAAATTTTGTATCCACTTACATTGAATATGATATCTCTTTTTTCTATTAGGAAATTAATATTTACAAAAATGCTACCAATCTCACCTAGAAAATGACCCCTTGGCCACCACACTTCTCATCACACATAAATCATCATTGATTGAAAAAATATGAACCCCCCTAGATACCTATTTAACATTTCCTATAGGTTTTTATCTTATAAAAATACCAATCTAAGAAGGCTTAATGAGTGGTCTAAAGGGGGGTATCAAAGGAAGTGGTAATTATTTTAACCGAGTCCTTTCAAGTTTCTTTTTTCTTACACCATCTACAAATATATTATACCCATACTAATATAATTAAATCAGTATCATTAGAATACGTAAACATTATTATTATTATTATTATGTAATAACCATTATCTACCTCCCTCCCATTCATTGAAAAATGAGAATGTTACCTATGTTATGGTCAAATTACCACCTACAAGAATGATGTATTTAATTTCCCATCACCACCTTAAATGGATGGTTATAAAAGTGTATTTAATGAATATATATTATATTTATGACATTGTTAATATTTTTTAAAGAAAAATTAGACATTATATTAATAATATTAATAATAAATGAACACTATAAATTTAAACTCCCAAAAAAAGAATACTTAGAAACTTTTCTTAATTTTAATATATTTTTGATAACTTATTAAACTTTAAATATTTTGTGTTAATTTAATGAAAAATAAAATATATCTATACAATTATGGTGATGATGAAACTATTTTATAAATCCTCTAACCATGTTTAACATACCAGTTTTTTTGAGGAATTGACTAAACAACCCAAGTGTCCAATGGAAGAAAAAACTATACAACAAAGGAGTGACATATGATAAAAAATAAACCTTAAAAAATGAAATATACCTAAAAAAGGTTTTTAATAAAATATTTAATAAACTTAATTTTTCTATTTAGGAGGTTAGGTTCATTTATCGAGAAATTTAGGACTTTAGGTAAGGGTTCATAGTCTCAATTTTAATTCACTGAGACAAACTTCTTATTTTAATTTTTTTTCTTTTATATGGTTTAAATAATGCCTTATTGAATTATTATATCTTAATTAATTTTTTAGTATTTAGAGTTTCAATTTAATTTATTCTCTCCCTTTTCCTTATCCTTATATTTATACATCACCTAATTCATAAGGGTTGTTGTTAACCTAATTTAATTTTATTGAGTTATAACCTTTATTATTTAACTTTATCATTATATTTTTCATTTATTCCACCATATTATTTTATTATATTTTATTCTCACTTTATTTTATTGGTTTTAAAAGTCTTATTGACATTTCACCTTCCTTTGGTTCACAATACAACCAAACTATTGATTTTATGTGGAATCGATCTTATCTCTTATTTACAGCCATGAATCCTTTCCCACATGTCCATATTGATTATATTGTTTCAAGAATCATCTTATAAATTATTATAAAATTTATTAAGGTAATTTTCTAATATTATCAACTTTTTTTAATTTTTTTTAAAATGAATGTTTTTATTTTTTTTTCATTCTATTTTTTTTGAATTTCTTTACAAAAGTATGAAAATAATCTCAATTTTAACATTTATTGCGTGAAATATTTTTCATTATTTTAAAACCATTTTTCTTAATGAATAGTACTCTATAGGTTTCAATGTTATTTCAAATAAAATAATATTCCACTTATTTTTTGACCTTTTCATTTTAAAAATAAAGATTAATGTTTTAGAAGAATAAATAATGGGAGTTAACTCAACTTATGTATATTTTTATCTTCCACTCCAAATTTCATATTTTTAACTTTATTTATATCAAGGTTTGAATATTTGGAATTATTTTAAAATTAAGGTTTTCAATGTCCACTTTTCACCCCTTGAAATATTTTTTTGAAAGTGACATAAAAGATTGTTATTACAATAATGGAAAAAATATTTCTGATTTTTGTTTTATAATTTATCATATATTTTCCACTCAAACTATACAAGATCTATTGCCTTGGGAGATATATTTCATGTATTAAACTCTAAAATATCTTAGAAATTTATATTTAATACATCACCTTGATTATAAGTGTTATTTTCTTCATCACTCTTCCTATACCACTTGTCTTTATTTTCCTTCTTTATGTCCATATTCATTAATTTTTTGGATATATTAGAACATGAGGCCTTAACCACATGTTTGTTAAATTATATTATTTTCCTATTTAACCCATGAAAACCTCACCAGTGCCTAACTATAAAATTAATTCTATATTTCAACCAAAATCCTTTATTCCACTTTTTCATGAACCCCCATTGAAACCGCACCTCGGATGACAATGAAGATGAGAATGACCCATAAATACCACATATAATAGGCATAGGGATGGAGATGAGCACCCTGGGTATCATCAAAAGTATGGGAGTCATTACCCGCTTAATTCCTAGGAAAATATAACCCGTACACCAATCAAATCTATATATATAAACATAAAATTTAATCCTAGACATAACTATATGATAAAAAACATAATACAACCCAATATAATGCATGAAAAAGATCCTAAGATCAACTATAGCTACCCAATAATTAGCACTCATAATCTCCCTTGAGCTATTCTAAAAAATAACTCAAGAAACCATGGAGGTGTGATCACTTGGGAGTACTAAATAGGATTATATTTCTAAACAATATGACATCTATGTGAAATCAATGTTTTGAGAGAGATAAGTGTGAGAAAAAATATGTAAGGAAAATATAGAATATATTATAAGAATTAAGAATGTTCATAAATAAAGTAATATATAGAACTTTTAAGGATATCATAACATTTTAAACTATTTGACTTTCCTACAACAATTTCTTGTCAACAAGGCATAGCTATCCATCACTATGGAAATAAATCGATAATATAATAAAGAGAGGATCCTAGATATATTTTTACCATTATCCTTACCTATCATATTAGAGGCCTTTAACACTCAAACTAGGTGGGACCTAGTATGATAACCCTTCATAAACTGACCATGAAGCTAATAATTATATAGAAAATATATTAATAAATTTATCCATCCATCCATCATATCATAAAAATCTATATCACCAACCTTCCCCCACCAAATTTCATCCTTATCTCTGTATCATCCATAACCACAAAGTGGGGTCAAAAGACATCCCAATCCATAATATCATTTAATATGATAATATATTTTTAAATATTAATTAAAATATGTTTCATTCATCACATTCATATATAAAAAATATTCAATAATAAAAAATCATGATAATAATAGAATTATCCACTCCAACATATCAGATATCAAAGGTAATGAAACATTATTTACTACCAAGATAATATATATTTCATATTGTTATCACTTAAGTGTGTCATATTTACCCATCCTTGGATTTAAGATAATTAATCTATTTATTAAATTGCACCACTAATTAGCTTGTTAATAATTTAAACAATATTATAATTACCATTAAATTTATTTATTTTAAAGGAAATATTATGAAAAATATATAATTTACAAGAATTATAACCTAAAACAATCCAATAATAAATAAAATAATAAAAAAATAGCATAACCTTACCCTAGACCAAAACCACAACACCAAGCTTGAGAGAACAGATAAACATATAAAAGAAGAAGGCATACAATAACCTCTTCCCTCGAACCAAAATCCCATAACACTAGGCCCTAGAGAAGAGTAATATATAAATTTTAAGAAACAAATACATACATGGAATAAATAAAGAATGAAAAGATAGTTATGATAAATACATGAATAAATTATAAATATCCCCTCCCCCTAGACCAAACCATCCCCACTAATCTCAAGGAGAGAGTTCCAAGAGAGAATATAAACTTACCTTTCATTGAGGTTTGGTCATGGTGGATTAAAAAATGTTGGATTATTACAATAAATATTAGATAAATGGTTTTATAGGGAGGGTTTAAATCAAGAGAATTATGATACTTAAAATTATTCATTTCAAAGGTATATCAATCATAGCGGTTAAGAATCACTAGTTTCAAGGTGTTAATAAGAAAGAGATCACTGTTAAAAAAATTTAACTTAGAAAATTACACAACATGTCAATAAAAATAAAATTTCAAGAGATAGAAGGTATCCTAGAAATACCCTAGCTTTCTAATGTTAATAAATTTCATGTCATAAGGATCAAAACTGAGTACTTTAGGACCAAAAAGAAGCCTTTACTAGCCTCCTTGATGTTTTCCTGCATAGAATTTCCACAAGCACTAATGTATACCACTACTTCCACTTCCTTCTAGTCAGGGAATTAGCTCAAGTTCAAGGGAAGTGAGAAAAGTAAAATAAGAGAAATGAGAGACACTATGATCTTTATTATAATAAAATTTGATTATAGTAATGCACAACATGGTGAATAAATGCAGTGTGATAGTCAGGTTAAAAATGCATCCCATAAAACTTCTATAAATTCCCTCCATAAACACATTAAATAAATTCTACAAATTAATAAATTAAATAAGATGTAATAATTCTAGAAACAATAATTTCATAATAATGTGTAATAATTTTTATTATTATAAAATTATTATTTTTAATTCTAATTACGTATATTAAATACATTATAACACAAATTTTTTAATTATATTTACTTTTTTATAAATTTTTTTATTTTTTTAACTTTGTTTTCTTAAAAAAATTTCTTTTATAAAACATTTTTTTATAAATCATTTTATTATTTTAAATTATTTTCCTATTTATTTAATCTAATTCTTGTTTTTTTTAAATTCAATCTATATGGTGTTTTTGATTTATACCCCTCACGAATCCTTTAAAAAATAATTTTATGTTTTAAGGTATCACACATTATTAAGATTTCTAATTTAAATTTTAACCAATTTATTTTACATATTCCTTTTTTTCATACATTGAATGAAACTCTACCATCCTTTTCGTTGAAACCAAAGTGATATGGGATGGTGTTTGGTGTTGATATTGTGTATGTTGAAAATAAATTTTTGAGTTAATTAATGGAGTTTGGATATCGTGGAAGATGGTTTATATACAATGGAATATTTATGGGTGAATTGAAGAGGTTTTTCAATGGAATTATTTTCCAGTGTTTTCCAAATTTCTTGATGTGAAAATTAGATGTTTTAGAGAAGTTTTGTAATTGTTTGAAGACAATAGAGTACTCAGTTGTAAGATAGAGATATATTGTGTACCATAAAGGGCCCCTGTTGTTTTATGAGGAGTCCCTAATCACAATTATACCATGTGGTATCAGAGAAAAGTTTTTTTTGGTTGAACACAAAGGAAGTATGAAGTACATTTAGGTGGCCCACATAAGATAGTTCATGAAGGAGGTTGGTGGTGGGCATACCATGAATGGAGTTTGAGAAGTTCATTTTTAAAATCTTTGAATAGTAATTTTGGTGGTTATAAATTTTATCAGTGGAATTTTCCTATAAATACTCCAATTAACATATTCATTAAGTATCGACTCGAAGTTAAAGATGATCTAAAGAGTAATTAGATGATTGATATAGATATGAATTTTCCATGAATTAGGGACCATTTAGTGCATAAAAAGGGGTCAGTTTTTTTTAAATGAAATGCATGGTTCATGAATTCAAGTATGTATTCCACAAGTTTGGTATATGGTGGATAGAGAAAGATTATAAGGGATATCCTCGAAGTGCAGAGCATGGTCTTTGAAGGTACATACACGGTCCCCAAAGTAAATTACACAATGAATTGGTTTCTATGTGGTTATTCTCCATAAGGTAGATTCAAGAAAGTATTTTCACACAAAGATCATAGGAGAGTATTTTTATAGACCATATAGTTCATTGGAGCATAAAATTTATCCTTTCACAATGCAAATAAAATCATACTTTCTTGAAAATGTAGAATTAACCTTCAAGTCCATAAATCAAGAAAGACTTCATTTAAATAAGAAAACAAAGAGGAGTTCATGGATTTAATATAAGGGAGGAATTATACTATTACATAAACTATTTTGTAAAGGTAGTTCACCTACCATAGAGTGACCATGAATGAAAAATTTTAATCTAAAAAATCTAGTGAGGTTTAGTGTATTCTGGTATGATAGACACATCGTTGGCATATGGTCCTTGGACCAGCCCTTGGCGGTGAACCAAGAAACAATTGTTGTGTTGGGTATTATTTCATATTTTGTGTTCTTGGTGTATGCTTATTATAATCAGACAAGTTTAACAAGTTCCTACAAACATGTGGACAAGATCATTTTTATAAGAAAAAGAAAAAGGTGACTCCTAGATTCACCTACTCTCAGGGTAACCCAAGGTATAACACTTTAAAAATTTGATGACATGATAATAATTTAATTCCCCTCCCATTAATCTCATCTAATAAATTTTATAATTTCATAATTTATATTTAATCATAGTCATAATATTTAAAAAATAAATAAATTATATCCTCTAAATAATAATAATTTCAAAACAATATAATACCCAAAAATTAAATGCAACCAATAACTTAATGAAATAATAAATTAATTATTTTTAAAAACTCCATGCAACTCAAATAATTAACCAAATAATAAATTAATTAAATTAATTCTTTAAATAATAAAATTTCCACAATTTAAATAAATTTCCAACACCTTAATAAATAATTTTCACAATCATTATTTATCTAACCTAAATTAATAAATTTCAATAAAATCCTATATAATTTTCATAAAAATTTGATATGTAACACATTTTATTTATATAAGATATTTCACTTTTTAAAATTTTCAATACATAATAAAATATTTGGAATACTTAATATATTTAATTTGTGTAAAATATTTTCATTTTAATAATATTAATACATAATTTTTTTTACCAAATCATAATATATTTCCACAATTTGTCATATATTTTACTTTAACAGAAACACATTCCTAATATATTTTCAATGCATAAGTAATTTTATTTTAACAAAATGATACATGTAAGTTATTTTTCAAGAAAAAGGAAATGTATAGGAAATTATTTCATGTATATTATTTTATATGCATACTTAATATTTAGTACTTATCCAAAAATTTGAAAACAAATTTAAACCCAAAAACCAGTCACCCACAAAACCTAAGAAATAGCAAAGTAAGGTCTCTAGAAAATTTTGGCACTTATAAATTTTGTTTAAACATATATATTTGGTGTAGGGAATATGATTAAAAAAATCACCAGGAGATTGAATACATAAAAAAATAACATTAGATAATATGATGAGATTAAATCCCCTTTTAAATAATAAGTGTTAGATTCCTTTTACAATGATACTTTCCAAGACCTCAATCATCTAACAGGGTAGTTTCATTCCATATTCAGGTTCCCATGGATTATCTTGTGTAAGTAATTCAAGTAAGGAGGAAATATTAATATTTGGGTTTCTTTTTCTTGATGTTTTCTTTGGGTCACACTAGAAAGGGAACCTTAATGGTTTGGACACCGGGGGAACATATTTGGATTTATCCACTTGTTATATTGGAAAAAGGGTTGTTCGCTCTTCTATCTAAGAGTTATATATGATATTATTGAAAAGTGTTGTATACCATATATATCCACAAGTTATTTACCTGCACAAATAAGTTTAAGTCATAAAAAACATGGATCTTCACTTGTTAATGGATATGATGGATTTTAAAATAGAGCCATCATTTTAATAGGATCCCCTTTGATAGAATTATTTATTAAATGGTTATAAAAAATGATACTCATTTGATAAAAGATTATGTTGTAGATAATATAATCATCTTCATCAAACATAACTTTAAGATTAATCCTTAGGAATGAGTAGCTTAATGTAGAAACTTTTAATATTGTTAACTTAAGAAGATTTCTTAAGTAAAATTTTTAGTGTTGGAGAATCAAAATCCTAAATAACCAAGTGTTAAAGTTTTTTAAAAAATGAATCTAGATACTTATGATAATAATAGATTAATTCACTTATGGTTTTAGATGCATTAGTTTCAAAATGACCATTGGAATTTTCAGTCTCATGTACTCAATATGATTGGGCATGTCAATTTATACTCAATACGATTGAGTATGATAATGAATTTATGTGATTATAGGTTTCCTTAAGGGTTATTTTGGTTAAAAATTCATCTCATTGTCATTTATGTAAATGTTTCAGTAATATGGATAGATTCAAGAAATGTTTACCCGGTATTCTCATGTGTCGAGAATAGATGAACTTGGTATATGATGTATCATTTCTAGTGCTAACTAGTATAAAAACCATTTAAAATTATACATTTATAATGTGTATTATTTATAATCAAAAATATAATTTTTTTACATTGGTTATTATTTAATAATGAAAAAAAACATAAGATGCTAGTCTTTTACATTGATTAATTGATAACCAATGTAAAAATATATATTTTACATTAGTTTTTAATTATAAAATGTCATATAAATATTTTAATTTTTTTTATTTAATTAAATGACATTAAAAATATTTAAAAAATATTTAAGTTGTTGAGTGGGACAATTTATTTCATTACACTCACTCAATTTGTCTCTAATTTTTCTTCTGAATGGACACCAAACCCGACATTTTGTAATCTTCTTAGCTGTTACCGCCATGTTCAATGATGTCATCAACTTATTCTACCACAATTTACACTATCATTGGTCTCTGTCACTTCTTCTTAGATTTTATCCACACATCTTTTATCTTATATGTTGCCTCTTAGGTTTCTTTATCCATTATTATAATTTTTTTTCTTTGTTTTTTTTCTATTTCATTAAGATGAATAGTTTTTTTAGTAGGGGTTTTTGTTATGGTTTATTGTATTCATTTTAGTCATATATTATCCTCCACCTAAATAACTCAAGATATATACTTTCATCAATTTTATATTGGGTGGTCTGTGTTAATTTGTTTCATTTTTTTATTTCATTGTATTCATTCTAGTTGCAATATTTTGATGTAGATTATAATTTTAAAGTTTTGTTTATTTTTTAATTTTTTCATTCATGTAGTACCCCTAGTTTCGGGTATGTAACCCTTTTTTGATGTTTTTTATAGTTTTAAAGTTAAGGGTGACGAATGGGAGAGTTGGGAGAACTTTGAATGATGTTTTGATGAAAATGGGAAGTCGCATGGACGACGCACGGTTTGTCTAAACTGTGCTGTAAATCCATGTGTAGTTGGTCTTGGAGGCAGTGGCTTGTGCACGGGTGGTGAACAGTTTGTCTAACCATGCGGCCAAACCATGCGTGGAGGGTCTATCGAGGCAGTGGCTAACGCACGTTTAGCGCACAGTTTTTCTAACCGTGCGAGCAAACCGTGCGGCCACATAAATGAGATCCTATAAAAGTGGATCTCACTCATTTTGCCTCTAAGTTCCTTGTCTAAGCTCCTAAGCAGCCATAACTCGGGATTTTGATTCTCCTAAGGTCAAAGAGGGTTCTCCCATCATTTTGGAGGTGATCCGAAGGCTTCTCTTGGTGAATCGAAGCCGGATTCTTGAGGTATGTGATCTTTCTTCTTCATTCTTGATCAGTTTCTTTGATCTACTTAGATATACTTCTCCTCTTTTCTCGGTTTCTTAGATATATGCCCGTTATGGGTAGATCTAAGTCTGTGGATGCCAAATATGATGAGATTTTGTCTTGATCTTACTAGGAGAAGAGATCTAAGGTGGGTTCTTGAAGAAGAAACCCGGTTTTCTTGAGCGTTCTTTGTTTGTTGTGGTTTCTGTAAAAACCCTAAAGGTAGGGGGATTCTTTCTCGACTCCACTTAGTAGAACTAATTGGAATTCTTTCAAATTGAGTGTGTGGTGTGGAATTTATTGTGAAAAGCATTGAATAAATCTTCTTTAGTGATGATTTATGGTTTTAGTGAAATTGTGAAATCTTGGTGAATTGTTGTGAAAAGTGATTTGGATTCTTGAATTTAAAATGTTGATTTAAAATTAGGGATTTTTTGAAATTGTAAATGGTTTGATGAAAAATGGGTTTTCAATAAAAAGGGTGTTTTATTTAAATGATTTGAGATTGAAATGGTTTTGATGGAAATGGTTTTCAATAAAATGTGTTTTTATTGAAAGGGTGTTTTGGCATGATTGATGGGCAGATGTGGTGTGTGTTCATATTTCATTTGGGATGGACAAGGGTTAGGAGTCTCCCCCATAAGTGTTGGGATGGATAAGGGTTAGGGTTCTCCCCCATCAAACATTCGTATTGCATTCAGGATGGATAAGGGTTAGGGGTCTCCTCCATCAATGTTGGGATGGATAAGGGTTAGGGCTCTCCCCCATCAAACATTCATGTGAATTTGGATTAGATAAGGGTAAGAAGTATCCCCCATCATTGTTGGGATGGATAAGGGTTAGGGATTTCCCCTTCTTCCAGGTAGCATGTATGTTAGGTTGCTTGGGTTTGTGGAATGGTTGGGTATGCCAAAAAGGGATCTTGTGAAATGGTTCTAAAGCTTGTTTGGTCATTTTTCTAGAAAAATAACTTGCTGGAAAATTGGTTTCAATTGATGTTGGAATGCCTTTTGTTTTGAATGGTTTTGGAAACTTGTTTATATTTAGTTATAAACTATTTTCTAGAAAATGTTGTATATAAACTGTTCTTTATATAAATGTTTCTAACCTTTATATCCCAGTGGAGTGAGTAGGGAAGTCATTGGGGAAACCTACTGAGTTTTATACTCACCCCTACTTTGGCACTTTGGTGATTTTGCAGATGTTGTATTCCTAGACATAGGTAAAGGTAAAGCATCTTATTGCTAGTGGCTCATGGTGATGCATGGGAGATGTTGTGGAGCTTGGATCTTTTGGAGCATGGAGTCGTGGTGTCTTTTGAGAGTCTTGAGTTGTTCATCTGCTATGTACCTTGATAATTAATTTGGTCTTCTGCTATTGTGTACTTGATGTGTTTTGACATAATGAAGGTTTTTAGTGGTCATTCTTTTGTTCATGCATCATATAGTGAATTTTTGGTTATGCTTGGTTGGTTTATGGGTTATTTATTAAAGGGTAAATCATCCCCTAACTTGTATTTGAAACCCTTCAGTATTTATTTCCAGCCTTTGGAATCTTGGGGATGTCGTTTAAGGCCTAGTAATGACTCGTTGTACACTCAAACAAATAAGAATTGGCGGGTCATTACAAATGGTATCAGCTTGTTCGGTCCTCACCTAACAAGTGGTCATCAATGTTCTTGGTCTTGGAGTTAAAATTCATTCTTTTCCATTACTTGGGTCAAAATATTAGATAGGAGTAGGATTGTCAGAACATGAAATGTATAACATAAAAGGATATAGCTAACCTGTTTATGCTAAACTTTAAGTTACCAGGGTGTTGGGTGCATACTTGTTTTGGATACACTTCTAGAATGTTGGAAATCTCATTGTCACGGGTTTATCCAATGAGATGAGTATGACATGCATTGTAGAGGAATTAATTCTCACTAGGATTGTAGATCTCATTTTGAGGACTGATTTTTGATTTTGTGCAAGGTGCAAATTTTCAGAAAAAAATGCAGAAATTGTTTTCAATGAAAGATTTTGAAAACACGATATTTGGTGTATTTTGAAAATGGGTTCATTTTTAAAAGGCATGAGGAATGTTTTAAAAAATGTTTGAACATGGAAAAAAGGTTGTTTTGAAAACGATGTTTTGATAGATGATGTGATACAATTTGAAATGCTAAGCCATCAGTTGCTAGAGAGTGAGATTGACAGAGGTTGTTGTTGGTTTAGAAAATGGCACCCGATAGGCGTCTTCAGAACCAACACGAAGAAGCTGCGGAGAATGTGGTTTCACCTGAACCACGTGTGAAACAGGAGATGGTTCAGAGTATTGTCCAAGATTTTCAAGCTGTGGATACGGGGAACTAGAGTAATGAACTAAGGCATGTGGATCATACCATCTAGTTCGTGAAGCTGAATCCACCGAACTTTCAGGGTGATGCTGAACCCGAAAAGGTGGAGGTGTGGCTAAGTAGGATGAATTGCATCTTTGATTTCATCAACACACCATCAGAGCTCAAGGTCAAGTTGGTGATGTATATGCTCAAGGATCTTGCACGTCAGTGGTGGGATTTAGTGGTGCATAAAAAATTGGATGAAGAACTTACATGGGAGGATTTTGAAGAATTGTTCAACAAACAATTCTATCCTCACATGTTCAAGATCCAGAAAACGATAGACTTATTTAGCCTGAAACAAGTGAGTCTCTCTATCACAAAGTATGTGGATAAATTCATGAATTTAGTCCATTTTGTACCAGAGGTTGCGGAAAGTGCATCGTTGAAGGCACACATCTTCGAATCGGGGCTAAATAAAGAGATTCGATCGAAGATTGCGGTGGTCTGTATTACGGATTATATAGAGATGGTGAATAGAGAAACTATTGCTGAACGTGATATCTCGTGATCGATAGAAGGAGGAATGATGATAAGTATGGGAAATGGTGGGAACTCCACCACTGAGAATAAGAGGAAAAGGGACACCAATTTCCACAACGTGAGTGAAAATCAGAACCAGACGGCGGGATCAATGAACCTTCCTCCATGACCCCAGAGCAAAGTTGGTTGTTTTTAATGTGGTTCTCTTGACCACAAAAGGTGGTATTGTACGATGCAACCTAGAGCATGTTACAATTGCAAGAAAATGGGGCATCTACAACACTATTATAGGAATTTTCTGAGGTTGGGTGCACGTGACACTTCTCAGGCATCGCAAGCATCGTATACTTCGACAGGATGAGGATAGCAGAATTAGTCTCGTTAGCATAACAGAGCTAGCCGCATTGATTCTCAAAATACCATGACTCCTCAACCAAGGCAATCTCAGCCAGGCAACAAGGAGAATAGTGTAGCGACTAAGCAATTTTATGGAGCTGAGAAGATGATTGTCGATGATCAGGCAGGACCATCTATAGTGAGAGGTATGATTATTTTGAATTCTACCCTTGTTCAAGTGTTGTTTGATATTGGAACATCACATTCCTTCATTACTTCTCATGCTGTTGACTTGCTATGTTTAAAAATGGAAATGATGCCTTCTGTTTTGAAACTGAAAACTCCCTTTGGTGAAAGAGAATGTTAAGCCTTTGTGTGTAGAGCATGTGCTATAACTGTTGATGGAGCTATGTTAAAATGTGACTTCTCGATGTTGGACATGGATATCTATGATGTAATCCTGGGTATGGATTGGTTGAAAATGTTTAAGGCTCACATCGACTGTTATAGGAGAACAATTAGTTTCACACCTGAGGACGATATCTACCATCTCTTCAGAGGAGAGAGGATGGTAAAGAAAGGTGCAAAGATCTTGTTGGCACCAATGGTGGGAACGATCTCTTATCAACTGGCAGCATTGAATTTGGCATCAATGGAATAGATTGAGGAAGATAGTTTTCCAGCTGTTGTGGATCAGTTTCCAGATGTCTTTCCCAAAAAATTCTCAGGGTTACCACATCTAAGGGAAGTTGAGTTTATGATTGATCTCCTTCTGGGGACCAGTACTATTTCCCTTCCGTCTTATAGGATGAAACCAATAGAGTTACGGTAATTGAAAGTGCAGTTAGGGGAGCTAGAAATCAAGGGTTTCATTCGACCAAGTACTTCTCCATGGGCAGCACCGGTGTTTTTTGTGAAGAAGGTGGATGAAACTCTTCTGTTGTGTGTTGATTATCATTAGCTTAAACAAGTTATGATAAAGAATAGATATCCACTTCCATGAATTGATGATCTGTTCGATCAATTATGGGGAGCTCAGTGGTTCTCCAAGATTGAATTGCGATCAGGATATCACCACTTGCGAGTTTGGAAAGAGGATATTCCAAAGACAACTTTCAGAAGCAGATATGGCCACTATAAATATGTAGTCATGCCTTTCAGTCTAAAGAATTCACTATCGGTCTTCATGGATTTGATGAATCAGATATTTCAGCAATATTTGTATTCTTTTGTTGTGGTGTTTGTGGATGATATTTTTTTCTATTCAAAGACAAGGGCTGATCATGAGGTGCACCTGGAAACAGTTTTACAAATCTTGAGAGATCATCGTTTGTATGCCAAATTATCAAAGTGTGATTTTTGGATATGGTAAGTACGTTTCCTTGGCCATGTAATTTCTGAGAAAGGCGTTTCTGTTGATCCTGAAAAGATAGAAGCTTTTATCTCTTGGCAACGACCGAAGAATGATCCATTACAATGGACAGAAGAATGTTAGAAGTCTTTCTAGGAACTGAAAGTTCAGCTTACATCGGCACCTATCTTGATCATTCCAGAATTAGGATAGGGTTATGTGGTGTATTGTGAGGCTCTGGGATTAGGGTTGGGTTGTTTTCTCATGCAAAGAGATCATGTGGTTTATTATGGTTCAAGGAAGTTGAGGGTGCATGAGAAAAATTACCCAACACATGATTTGAAGTTATCTGCAGTCGTCCATTCTTTTAAAACATGGAGACATTATCTCTTTGGTGAGAAATTTACTGTGTTTACAGATCAAAAAAGATTGAAACACATTTTCTCACAGTGAGATTTGAATATAAGGCAAAGGAGATGGATAGAGTATCTCCAGATGTTTGACTTTGACTTGATGTACACACCAGGAAAAGGGAATTTGGTGGCAGATGCATTGAGTAGAAAGGCATATGCTTAGTTAGCGAAAGAAGATTCAAATGAATTTCAATTGGTGTTGGTATTAGCCAACATGCATGTGGAATGTGAAGATCGAGGTGATGTTGTTGTTTTCTTTTTAGCTACAGTTCTTCCTAATTTAGTAAAGACGATCAAAGAAGCACAAACATCTGATGCAGAATGTCTGGTTGTAAGTTAAAAATTCAATGGTGGGGAGACCATTGATGGCTAGAAACTTGATGGGGGTTTAGTTTTGTGTTTTAGAGATCAGATGGTTGTACCTATGATTTTTTAGAAACAACTCCTTCATGCTTACCACCATTCAAAATGGGCTGTACACCCAGGTACATAAAAGATGTATAAGGCGTTGAAGGTACAGTTTTGGTGGAGCAGCAAGAAAAGGAAGGTAGCCCAGTTCGTCTCGTGGTGATTAACTTGTGAGTAGGTTAAATCAGAGCATCAGAGACCAGCTGATATGTTATAATCTTTACTTATCATAGTGTGGAAATGGGATCAGATAGCAATGGATTTTGTTACAGGTCTTCCAAGAACGGTCCATAAACACGATGCCATTTGGGTGATAGTGGATCGTCCCACCAAGTCGGCCCATTTAATCCCTATTCGTGAAACCCATATGGTGGAATATCTTTCAAAAATCTATATTTTAGAAGTGGTAAAGAGGTATAGTGTACCGGTGTCTATAGTCTTAGATAGAGATCCGAGGTTCACATCTCGTTTCTGGAAATCATTATCGCAAGCCCATGGAACTCAGTTGACTATAAACATGGCGTATCATCCCCATACAGATGGGAAATCTGAGCGGACAATACAAACTTTGGAAGACATGTTGTGGGCTTATGTAATGGATTTTGGTGGCTCATGGGAGGAGCATATACCCTTATTGGAGTTATCATACAATAACAACTATCAAGCCTCGATACGCATGGCTCCGTTTGAAGAATTTTATGGGCATCCTTGTCGTTTGCCACTATATTGGGTGGAAACGGGTGAAACTTCACTAGTCGGGTAAAGCCTTGTCCAAGAGACAACAGAGAATATCCAGTTAATTAGAAAGAGGATGGAGACAACTCAGAGTTGTCAGAAATCTTATGCAGATCACCGTTGAAGACCGTTGTCGTTCGTTATGGGTGATCATGTCTTCTTAAAGATCTCTCCAAGGCTTGTAAATCTTCATTTAGGGAAGCAGGGCTAGTTATATCCTAGATACATTGGCCCTTTTGAGATACTGGAATGGGTTGGAGAGATGGCATATCAGTTGGCATTACCACCATGGTTCAGTTTGGTGCATAATGTCTTCCATGTATCTCCGTTGAAAAAGTATCAGCTAGATCCTGGCCATGTGATCAGATGGGATCACGTTGACCTAGAGCCAGATGCTTCGTTGATACATATCCCAGTATGGTTTGTAGATAGGAAAGAGAAAATCTTGCATGGAAAAAGCATCGGTCTAGTGCGGGTTTTATGGAAGCATGGCCAAATTCAGGAAGAGACTTGAGAACGTGAGAAGGAAATGAAAGAGTAGTGGCCGAAACTCTTTCAGTTGGGTGAAGGTTTTCTACTTTCCGAGAATGGAAAGACCAATGGTGGGGAGAATGTAGTACCTACGATTTCTGGTATGTAACCCTTTCTTGATGATTTTTATGGTTTTAAAGTTAAGGGTGACGAATGGGAGAGTCGTGAGAACTTTGAATGATGTTTTGAGGCAAAGGGGAAGTGGCACGGACGATGCACAGTTTGTCTAAACCGTACGGTAAAACCATGCGTAGTTGGTCTTGAAGGCAGTGGATTATGCATGGGCGACACACGGTTTGTCTCACCATGCAACCAAACCATGTGTGGAGGGTCTGTCGAGGTAGTGGATAACACATGGTTAACACACAGTTTGTCTAACCGTGCGAGCAAACCATACGACCACTTAAATGAGATCCTTTAAAAGTGAATATCACTCATTTTTTCTTCTAAGTGCCTCATTTAAGATCTTAATTGGCCATAAATCGGGATTTTTCTTCTCCTAAGGTCAAAGAGGGTTCTCCCATCGCCCCGAAGGCGATTCGAAGGCTTCTCTTGGCGAATCGAAGCTAGATTCTTGAGGTATGTGATTGTTCTTCTTCGTTCTTGATTGGTTTCTTAGATCTACTTAGATCTAATTCTCCTATTTTCTCAGTTTGTTAGATCTATGACCATTATGGGTAGATCTAAGTGTGTGGATGCCAAATATGATGAGATTTGGTCTTGATATTGCTAGGATAAGAGATCTAAGGCGGGTTCTTGAAGAAGCAACCCGGTTTTCTTGAGCGTTCTTCGTTCGTTGTGGTTTTTGTCAAAACCCTAAAGGTAGGGGGCTTCTTTATTGACTCCACTTAGTAGAACTGATTGACATGCTTTAAAATTGAGTGTGTGGTGTGGAATTTATTGTGAAAAGCGTAGAATAAATCTTCTTTCATGATGATTTATGGTTTTAGTGAAATTGTGAAATCTTGGTGAATTGTTGTGCAAAGCGATTTGGATTCTTGAATTTAAAATGTTGATTTTAAATTATGGATTTTCTAAAATTGTAAATGGTTTGATTAAAAATGGGTTTTCAATAAAAAAGAGTTTTATTGAAATGTTTTGAGATTGAAATGGTTTTGATGGAAATGGTTTTCAATAAAAAGGTGTTTTTATTGAAAGGGTGTTTTGGCATTATTGATGTATAGATGTGCTGTGTGTTCATATTTCATTTGGGATGGAAAATGGTTAGGAGTCTCCCCCATCAGTGTTGGGATGGATAAGGGTTAGGGTTCTCCCCCTTAAAACATTCATATTGCATTCGGGACAGATAAGGGTTAGGGGTCTCCCCCGTCTTTGTTGGTATGGATAAGGGTTAGGGCTCTCCACCGTCAAATATTCATGTGCATTTGGGTTGGATAAGGGTAAGAAGTATCCACCATCATTGTTGGGATGGGTAAGGGTTAGGGATTTCCCCTTATTCTAGATGGCATGCATGGTTGGTTGCATGGGTTTTTGGAATGGTTGGGTATGCCAAAAAGGGATCTTGTGAAATGGTTCTAAAGCTTGTTTGGTCATTTTTCTGGAAAAATAACTTTCCGTAAAATTGGTTTCAATTGGTTTTGGAATGCCTTTGGTTATGAATGGTTTTTTAAAATTGTTTATATTTAGTTATAAATAGATTTTGAGTAAAAGTTTTATATAAACTATTCTTTATATAAATGTTTCTAACCTTTCTATCCTAGTGGAATGAGTAAGGAAATCATTGGGGAAACCTACTGAGTTTTATACTCACCCCTGCTTTGGAACTTTGGTGCTTTTGCAGATGTTGTATTCTGGGACACAGGTAAAGGTAAATAATCTTATTGCTAGTGGCTCGTGCTGATGCTTGGGAGATGTTATGGAGCTTGAAGCTTGTAGAGTATGGAGTCGTGGTGTCCTTTGAGAGTCTTGAGTTGTTCATCTGCTATGTACCTTGATGCTTAGTTTGGTCTTCTGCTGTTGTGTACTTGATGTTGTTTGACATAATTAACCTATTTAGTGGTAATTATTTTGTTCATGAATCATATAGTGAATTTTTGATTATTCATGGTTGGTTTATGGGTTATTTCTTAAAGGGTAAATCATCCCCCAACTTGTATTTGAAACCCTCCAACATTTATTGCCTACCTTTGGCGTCTTCCGGATGTCGCTTAAGGCCTAGTAATGAATCGTTGTACTCTCAAGACAATGAGAATTGGCAGGTCATTACAATTCATGTAATTTTTATATTTTTAGATGTATCTCACATTAATCACTATCCATCTATTTTACATTATGCATGTTTTTATTGTGAATTATAGTTTACTTAGTATATATGATACATTTATTTGGTATTCAATATGTGAAAATTGTTTATATAATAATTTATACTCATTTATTGTATTTTAAAAAGTTTTGTTTTTCAGAATAATAAATTTTATTAAAAAATTCTTTATATTATCTAAATATAATATTATTTAACAAGTAATATATATTCTATGTGTATTGAAAATTATTATTTTTATATTAATAACTATTAAATGTCTTTTTTTTATTTATGGTTTTATTAGTTAACAATAAATATAATTTCTCATAAAATTTTGTTGTAAATAAAGTTTAGTATGGATAATAATATTTAGATGTTGTTTAATTTGTTAAAAATATGATATATTTATTATTTATATAATATTTTTCAATTTATTTTATAATTATTTTTATTATTATTTTAGAAAATTTATATTATTTTTCATTATTATTTATAAAAGTATATTTGAATTTAAATTTCATAATATAATAACTTATATTTAATACATGAAATTTGTTTTCGGTGATAATTAATCGTAATTATATTTCTACCTGATGAAAAAGTGATGAATATGATGAAGGGGTTAATGATTTTTGGAATTTTCCATATGTAATGTTCCAAATAGTGACCACTTTTTTTATCCATGTAAGAAATGTTTGAATATAAAAAAGCTACAAAGTAGAGAAATAAAAATAATTTAATTTGAAATCGATTAAATCTGCATTATTTTCCTTGGATTTATTATGGTGAAAATAGGAAGAATTCAAAATCAAAAAATGATTGAGATTGTTAAAATGAATGTTCTAATCAAGTTGAAGAAATGATTCATGATATTTATGTGGAAAAAATTAATAAAACACTATCTATTGAGTGCTTTTACAGTGATATAGAAAAACCAATGTATCTAGGTTGTATGAAATTCACAGATTTATCAACAATGTTAAGATTAGTGAACTTGAAATCTAGGAATGAATGGAGTGATAAGAGTTTTATAGAATTTCTACAATTAATGAAGGGCATAATTACAAAACACAACTATATTCTAGATTCAAATTATAATGTGGAAAGTATAATATACGTAGTGGGATTGGGGTAAAAGAAGATATATTACTACTCAAATGACTATTTTTTATATTGGAAAAAATACAAAGGTCTTTTAGAGTGTAATAAATGGAGGACATCATGGTGTAAGTTGAAAGAAATATCATAAGTTAAATCATCTAATATTCCAAGTACCTAGACTCTTACTAATAATTTTTTTTATCCTCCTTTAATTCATACTCTGAATTGTGTAGTTTAAAATTAAATGATGTAAAAAGGTTATTATGGAATGTATATGAGTGAATATCTAATGGAAAATTACATCATCCAGCTGATTGTACATAATTGAAGAATATTGTTCAAATATACCATTAATATAATACATGTTGGGAAGAATATTTATGAAAATTTGATCATAACGTTGTTAGATATTAAAGTAAATATGAATGATGGTTTGAATAAAAGATTGGATTTAATATCAATAGGAAGATGTTTGGATTTGTATCCCAATCTTAAATAACAATTATCACACTATCCTTCATCTTGTCCTATATTATCCAAGTGGGAGAAAATAATTTTGTTTCCAGGTGTCCATGGTATCAAAGTTCTTCTAGGTTATTAATCAAATGTAAGAAAAATTCACTAAAATAATTGAAGTTAAGAAGAATAAAAACTCACGATTATCATGTTATGATGAAAAAAATCATACTAGTTGCATTGAGTGCAATACAACCCATCCATTCTAAAATTACTATCATTAAGGTGTTTTATTTTTTCAATTCCATTTGTAACAAAGTGATGGATCTAAATTCATTGAAAAATTTACATAATGATGCTATTTATATACTTTGTAAACTGAAAATGTACTTTCCACCATATTTTTTGATATAATGGTGCATTTAATGGTTCATTGGGTGTGAGAAATAATTATTTTTTATCTAATGTATCCTTATTGGAGGTATCCTTTTGAACGGTTTACAAAGATATTGAAGGGTTATGTTAAGAATCCATATCGACCAGAAGCATCAATTATTGAGAAGTATATTTTCAATGTGGTTGTAGATTTTTTTATAGAATACTTGTTTGTAGTGTAGCACACTATTTTTATTATATATCTATAGGAATGAGTTAGTTTTAGGGGAAAGAGGATTCTTGGATTGGAAATAAAATCATTTACATGTGAACAAATAAAGAATACACATTTATACAACTTGAATAACATAGATGGTGCTTATCCATAAATGACATAACATATTAATGTGTTAAAACAACATTATTAGAATGAGAAATATATATATGAATTTAATGATAAAAAAACTTTTTTTTTCATGTTTTAAAGGTTCGCTCATGGTAGATCAGTTGCATAAGAAACATTGATATGATTAGTGGGTGACCAAAGTTTAAATGTGATAACATGGTCTAAGAAGGACATTAATGGATATAAATTTTATACAAAATATCATGACAATAAAATTTAAGTTCATAATAATAGTATATTAGTGTTCACTAAATAAACACATTTTTCAAGTGCCAAATGAAAAAAATACAATATCCATGTCAAGTGCATATTATGGATTTATTGAAGAAATACATGAGATTGATTAAAATAAATTTTGAGTTCCTCTGTTTAACTGTGAAAGGGTTTTTAGTAACAAAAATGTTAAAAATGATTAATTAGTTATGAATCTAGTAAATATGAATATATTGGAATCATAAATGACCCTTTTATCCTGGAAACACATGAAAAACAAATTTTATATGTTCTTGATCTATTCAATGTGCAGTGTTATATCAATTTTAAAGGAAAAAACAATGTTTTAGTGATGAATAACTAAAAAAAATGATGAATTATGAGATATACTTATTTCCATGCAAATATTATCATAGGATATTAATAACAATTTCCTAGATATTTTTTCCACATAGAATGATCATAAATAATGAATATGGAAAAATAGTCCTTTAGTGATCTCTGAATATTATAGTTAACATATATTTATCCCTTGTTTAACTTCTCAAAACTTTCAAAATGTTTGATATATTATTTATAATTGTTTCATATTTTTTTAACAAACATGATACATTGTTTTTTTCATTTAGTTTAGTTTTTTTGTATCATTTTCTAATTTTGAAATTTTCTATGAAACTGTTGGATTTGTATAATTTTTTACTTAATATTTGTTTTCTTCTGTCTATATCATTTCATGTATCATAAATGATTTCACTATTTTTTAGAATTATTATTAAATTTTATAATGAATATGATAAAGAGTTTTTATAGTTTTGTTTGTATAATTTTCAACTTTTTATTCAAATTTATATGTCACAATTTAATTTTTATAATCTATTTCTTAAGTTTTATTTTCTTATATTTGAATAATTCCAGGTATCATAAACACTATCTGATTTTTTTTTTCATTTTAGTTGACATCATTAATAAATATGAATAAAAACATGTTTAGTTTTTTATAATTTTTTGGATTATTTTTCAATTTATATTTAATTTTATATATAATAATTTTATTTTTATAATATATTACTAGTTTTTTGTTTATTTTATTTTAAGGATAATGTGTGATCAAATAGGTGATTCACCACAATCTTCTAGAGAAGACCGTACACATACTTTTACCAAAGACCCACCTTATCCTTCTACACATGACCATTCTACTTCCACAGGGACAGAGAAGGTTTCTGGAGATGGTAAATTTTGTAGCACATGTTTACCTAGATTATAACTTTCTCATTTCTTAGATAAAAGGATTTATTTTGACTTTGAATATAATTAAAATTCCATGGGTCCAAATTTTAAATAATTTTGGTATTTTTTTTGGAAATGATTGCTTTAGAAAAATTAATCATTTTTGATTTATAATTGGATCATTGTAAATAAGATGATACTAGTTCAACTATGGTAAATAATTTTAGTAAGATCATTTATTATTATTTTACTTATCATGAAATATTTTTTCTAATATATGTTATTTTTTCCTTCTCATTAGATGAAATATGATATATCTGACCCAAAAGAATCTGGGAAGAAATGTTTAGATTTTTCTTCTATGAGATGAAGGGATTTTAAATCAACCCCAACTTTATATTTCATTTTTGGTGCCTAACAGGATAAAAATACATGATATATATATATAATTTTATTAATGAAGATACATGGAAAGAATTTATTAAAAGTGGAGAGAAAGAATCATTTTTATTATGTGAAATGTCAAATTTTTAATTTTTTTGTATAATCAATAAAATGATCATCTTAATGATTTGTTTGTCCTTAATTTGTAGGAATTGAGGATATATCATCAGAAGTTCCAATATAAAAATATATACACTCTTACTTTATATCTCAGAGGGTATCTATTATTAGAAGAGAAAATGATGGATAGAAAATTTCAAAAATTGAGAGTTGTGTCTTCAGGCTCTAAAGAGATTGACCCTCCTCCCACTAGTTAGACATGAAAAATGGAAGAGGTCCCAGATAGAAAAAAAGTGAACATGTCTTATAGAATACTTGAGATATGTAATTTAGAATATTTTAAGGAGTTGTTTATGTTATTTTTAAATTCTTTATATTTTGTAATTCACTAATATATTTTTCAAATATACTATAAAGGAATCCATTAAGGCAAAGATCACACAAGGGACCTTTATAACTAAGGGTAGGAAGGATATTTTAACTACTTAATTTGGAAATTCTAAAGACCAGAGTCATGTATGAGGATATGAGATAGGTGTATAAATTTAAAAATCTATTTGGTTGTTCTAAAACTTCCTCAAGTGTGGATGTATATAAAGGAAAAATTATTTCTTTATAAGATAAAGTTTAGGAGATGGGTGTGATGATGAAGTAGAGGATTAGAGCTTAACTATAGTCAATGTTTCATGACATACATATATGGTTTCATCTCACATATCACAATTCTACACCTCCACCCACATATCCCAACCCTACACCTTATCCTCTACATATTATCCTCCATCTATTGAAGATCCACAGTATTATTTTGTAGCGTATGAGATCATATATTATATTGAGGATACCTTAGATCATCAATAGTTATATAAGGATCTCCATAGGGTAATGATATAAGATATTATAGATGCATTATCTACAGTAAAATTCCCTACAGATGAGGTTTATATACTTGGTAACATTTTAAGAATTTTTTAACTTTGACTATAAAGATTTTTTCAACAACTTACCGCTGAGTTATGAGTAGGTTATAAACTTTATTTTTTATATTAGTGTTAAGTTTTTTTAACATGTTAATATATATATATATATTCATAAGATTAAATTATATTTAAATAAATATTGTATAGAAGCCCAAAACATATTGAGGCCCCTTCTACTTTAGATACTAATTTTTATGAAGGTCTTTCTAAATTATCAATATATGAATCCATGTTGTCAATGATTATGAGATTCTAATGGATTATATTGTTCATGAGGGAAATATGATTTTTATGATTTGTAAGAGAGATATTATGGATCATGTAACTTTAAAAATGTTGGGCCTCATAGTGATATAATTATTTCCCATGTAATTAGATTATAAAATTTCTTTCAAATATCAATTTAATTAATCTAACTCAATACTTATATTTTTTTATTAGGTATGGTTAAACACTTTGTATTTAGTATGATAAAACATAGTGTATGGATTCTTGTAAGCACACTTTATTTTCCATTAATGAGGTTAATTAATGATTATGAATGAAAATTACATATTTTTGAAAGATTTTAGAATGATGATATTTAGTGTTTTATGTTTCCTTATCTTGATACGTAAGAAACATTTATTTCATATAGAGTTGTTTCTATTAATTAAATAACCACTAATATTAAATTTTTGTGTATTAATAGCCATTATATGTGGTGTGTTTTTTCAAAATAAAAGGCAACTGACTGGTTATTCTCTATACATAGTGCTGTGGGAGAAAACTTCAAAGAAGCATTAAAGATGTAAGTTTTATTATTTGAATAATTATATTTTATAAAAAAAATATTTTATTTCATACATATAATTTTAAAATAGATCATGATATTACTATAGGGATTTAATAGGAAAGAGAAAATAAAAAATCAAATATGTGTGCTCAAAGGTAACTTAACCTATAAATACCACAATTTAGAAGACACCTAAAATATTATTTTAACTAAAAATTTATTTCCAAATAGTATTTTTATCTTCAAGAAAGAATAAAATAATGTGAATATTATGTTCCGAGATTTATATTTGAAGTAATTTCAACCAGAACAGTTATAAAATTCCATTTGGTTTGATTTTATTCTAACCTTTCTTTTTTATTTATCTTAATATTATATTAAAAAAAATATTTAATAATTTCATTTTAATTTTCAGATTTTTGATTACTCTCGTGATTATATCAAAAAATATTTAAATCATATATAAGGAGGTTTGGTGTATTATTTTACAAGTCTAATTTGGTTTTAGTTTATCTCTATTTTCAATATAGATTTCAAAGTTCATATTTAAAATTATAATGTTTTTTAACTTGAACAAAGTTGTGATGTAAATATTTTTGTATGCAATTGTATTTGTGGTGCTCTTTTTTATAGTTTTTGATCTATTATAGGTTTGGTAAAATTTATTTTTTTAAAAAACATAAAAATTCATTTTAAAAAAAATCATTTTTATATTTTTTATTTTATAATTGATATAAAAACCCATAATTTTACATTAGTTATTTATAACTAATGTAAAAAGTCATCCAATTTTACATTTTTAGGGGTTTTATAATGTTTTTTATAATAATCAATGTAAAACATAGTAATTTTTGTTGGTTAAAAGAACCAATGAAAAAAAATATTTATAATGTTTCTTACAAAGATATGAAAATTAATTAATGTTTAAATAAAAGAAAACGATATGGAAAACACTTTTCTACACTAGTGACCATATAGATAGTACAAATGGGTAAAACTTAAAAACTACATAAGAAAAGTTTTATGGAGAGTCCAAAATTGTTTCTTCAAGAATCCAAACATGGTCTTTGAAACCTAATAGTATTACCAGGAAAGAGTGATGATTCAATGATATGTAATTTTTTAGGAAACCTAAAGGTGTTTTAGAAACTCCATGAAATTTTCATGATAGGTATGAATGTTATAAAAATAGATTATTTATTTTTGAAGGGCATGTGATAAAATATTTATACTTAATAAGTGTTTTAAATCTATAGGATTTCAATATTAATGAAATAATTGATAGAGCTTTTAATTTTCATTCGAGTGGTGAAGTAAAGGGTTTTCAAATAAAATATTTGAATGTAAATGAATTTATCAATCTCAGATGAATATAATCAAAGGATGTGTGTATTCACCTAATTTATATTATACGATAAGATTTTTTGTTCATTAACAAAGAATTTTTATAAAAAAATTACATGTTTAATTGTATTCACATAGTTTATGATTAATCAGATTATATAACGTGTTCTGAAATGAAGACAAGGATACTTTTTTTTATCTAGAACAATTTTTTTTTACCATTTTGTTAAAATATAATAAAAATATTTCTTCCACTCATCATGGTACATTTAATTAAAGTCTTATTTTTTGAGGAAAATGTTACAAACACATATAATACTATATATTATATGAAAACAATGTTTATTTGTTAAGTATTCATACTTAAAGGAAATAAGAGTTATTTTCTAAACAAAAAATAGTTGAGTGTTTATTAGAAAGATATTATAAAGAGAATATAGTGTCTAATAGGCTAGTAAGAGTATATTTAGACTTAGAGAAGTTCAAAATTAACAAATAAAAAGTTAAAATATTCCAAAATTAAATCTATTTCCACTTAATATTCTAAATATTTTAGGATATGGGATGGAAAGTTAACAATTTAAAGGCTATATTTAGTTATTATAAAAAGTGAATATCACTATTTTCTAAAGTATTATGCCAGTGAATGTCACTTTATCCCAAATTAGTTAATAATTTTCTGAAAATTAAAAATATAAATATTTACATTATTTAATAAATGATTTAAAGGGTAAATTTTGATGAAAAATGTTTCGTAGATGATGTTGTTAAACTTAGAAAATTTCCCAGTAGAAAAGAGTGGTTGACATTTGAATGTTTGATGTTGTGATGTTTGAAAATGTTAAAATAGTTAAACATTAGGAATATGATTCCTAAATCACAATGTGGCTCAAAATTTCGTTCTTCATATATGTTACTCACTAAAGATTTTATTGGGATGGTTTTATCAAAATCTCACATATAGATGTGGTAGGAATTACATATAGATGTAATGAGTTAATGAAACCCTATAAAGTGAAGAAAATATGGGGATTATTTGGAATTATATCAGATATGATATGTTATACAAGTGATTATATTTTATTTTTTTATGTACTTTTAAAATAGTTTTAAGAGTATTTAATATATCATATTGAAGGTAATCTCTATTTTATCATTCTTTCACATTGACTGTATAAATGTATATATTGATATATATTTTGTGAAATGTAATGATAATTGAACTCTCAAATAATGACTTTAAGTTATCCCTAACTAATTTTCATCATGGATTATTATAGGTTATGATGAAATGATATGGATAACACGAGTAGGAATCATGTATGAGATACAAAATATACCTACAAGGCACAAAAAGTGTTTTTGTGTATTGAATGACCAACTGGGTAGACCACATGGGGTGTCATGTACTATGTGTTTGGTATAATTGGGATTAATGGATCATATATGAGTCCCAATTACCTATGGTTTGAAATATAACTATCATGATAACCTTCATACTTTGACACCATACTTATGAAAGTCATTGAAACTTTTCTAATCAGGAGGTGGTTGGGTAAGTTACTAATCTTGTTATTGGTTGAAGATCATCTCAGATGATATTTTTCTTCTCATATAATGAGTATGAAATATTTTATCTTGATTTATATTTAAAGTGGAGTGTGTGGATGCACCTTTATAGTACATATGTTGTGATAATCTGTTTAGATGAGGGGCATGTGATGTGATCATCCATAAAAATGAATGGAATGTTATGTATTCATCAACCATGTTAGTATATATTTATAGAGTCAATAATAGATGAATTGGATATATGGGATTCATATAATATATCTCCCACGTTCACTCGATGTCTTGGAGAAAGGGAATTTTTGAGAATTCATGCAACATGAGATGTGGTTGACAGATACAATTATAGTGATACATATTTTTGATGAAGATTACAAAAAATCCCTTTAAATATTGACTAAAATTTATAATTTGATAGAGTTCTATTACTATATAAATATATGGATCCATTTATTCATATATTTTTTCATTTCTATAATGTATCTTGGGGTCACACTTTTTGTTTGACTATCTAAGAATTGAGTTTAACTCAGAGAGATACTCTAAAAGTGTTTTAGAGTTTAATAAAAAAGAGTTCTAGATGAGTGTTTATAAGGTAATGAATATGATATGATACATGGTTAAGTTAATGATATCTTTCCAAAGGTTCTTTGGAGGATATAAATAATAATTTTTGGATATAGATTCACAAGTCATTGTATACGATACAATATAAGGTGAAATGAAAAAAATTCTTTCATCCTTTAGTGAAAGTTGGAGATTTAAGGAGTAAGTATACCCTAAATACATTATATATATATATATTGTATAATACGATGTATTAGAGTGTAAAATATGTCTTGCATGAAATTAATTATTTTCAAGCATTATGGAAATATCGTAGCTAGTGATAGGGTATATCGTAAAGGGTATGTAAAGTATTTTCTTTCCACTATCACTTTAACCATATTCTATAAATTGAGGTTATAATAAAGGAATAAAATAGGATTTCATGACTCTACCTTTATAAAATATTGATGTACAATTGGTAGTATCATAGTGTATGGGATAAAGTCATTTCCATTCAATCGAAATGAATGATTCTTCATATCGTAGGGAAATGTGTTTAATACAATGCCACTATTTATGATTTCTTGAGTGACTGAATGATAACTATTACCATTCAAGTAACCACCAAACATTTTATGTCATTAATAGATCATTACATGAGATGAAACACAATCTAAGTGTTTCATTCAATCATATGTCACATAAACTGGATGAAACATTAACTTATTCATTATAACTCACGAGTTAATGTAAGCATCACTAATGAGAATCCTTAATGATATATAATGGACACTACCATATGATATAAGTAGTGGTTTGTTCTAGGAATAAACTCCCCTAACAATTACTCTCTTTCTTTATCCTTCTTAGTTCATCGAGGCACTAACACATTATAGAGGATGAAGAATCCCATTTGTATGAAAAATAATACACTTGGCTTGTGAATACATATAGAGGTGGGATTACTTTGGTTACCACTCTAGTGATCCACCTTAATACCATTTTAAAGTGTTATTTGGTAGATAAAGATGATTTAATGGATTTTCAGTGTAAGGTACATATTGGTTTATAGTTTTCATCATTTTCAGTTTCACCTGTTTTCATTTTTCTATGCATATTTATATTTGAATTGGTATTCAATCACTTGTGCATGGTCTATTAAGTGTTAATATACCCCCATGAATCCTATCACATACCTATTATTCCAAGATTTCTATGGATAGATCATTTTCATATTGTCTATCATGTTGTAATCATCTATAGTCTCATGTTTCTTTTATAACTTTGACTCCATGGTAACAAGAATGATTGTAGAGAATTCATGTGAATTTTTCAGATGCTTATCATAATAATCAATCTCTATTTTTTGAATATATTTAATAACCAGTTTCTTAGGAAGGGGTTTTAAAACACTTAGAATTTACATTCCTATTTGGGAACTATTCTCAAGTTTTAGTACAAATTAAGGAAGTTACCATCACTTTGTTTTTCCTTGTACTATATTGATCTCAAGGTCAAGCTTAATGATGATGATTATATTATCTATGAAAAAATATTTTTTTAAATGATTATCATGTTTTATATTCCTTTAATAAGTAAATTTTTAAATTTACACCTACTAAAAATGATGACCCCATACATCATATCCATTTAGTGATCCAATAACCATATTTTATCATGACTTACAGTGAGTATCACATAAATAAGCCCTGACTATATATGGTAGACAATAATTATCAATCATATCATATATGATTCTTGGATAGTTGAGTGTATAGATCTATCTGAATCCATCAAATAAATTCATTCAATTTTATTACTTTGGTATCATAATGGTTAGGGTTTCCCAACTAAGTGTAACCCAAAGAAAATTCCATGAATAGGGCACCTAATAGTTATGGTGGCCTCATCACTTGCTTTCCTTACACATGATAATCCATGGGAAACTAATAGTTAGGGTAACTCACACTAGATGATAAATGTCTTGAAAATGTATCTTTGGAAGGAATATAACACTTACTATATACAGGGGTTTTATTTAAATTCTCACCAATCAAACATACATCATATTCATATTAAATTCATAACTGTTTTATCATTTGAAATCCTTATTATATATTACATTATTTATGACTGATTCTAATAATTTATTTTTGGAATCACTATTACATCAAATAAACTAATATGTTCACACCATATTAATGTGTATCTATTTTCACTACACAAAATTTTTCATAATCACCCATAAATATAATCCAAACATGTTCATACATACCCAAATTTATCCTTTGTGTGGGGTATATAGACTTTTCATGTAATGTTTTAGAATTATATGAGATTTATAAACTCCACATGAGTAATCATTGAGCAATAGATAGACAACCCCCACCTTTATATAACAAGGAATACACCTTTAGGCCAATTTGAAATCTAATTTTTTTTGATAATATCCACATGATTAATCCCAGAGAAACAGATAGACAACCCCCCCCCCCCAAATCTAGAAAAAAGCATAAGCCTTTAGGCTATTGGTAATTCTGACACAAAGACCCTCCAACCAGGGATAATTTACTCAAGTTATAATCCAATTCATCATAACTATAACACCTAATATGTAGAATATATATTCAAAACCTAAATTCAAGCTAATAACATTAATTACAAACTATGGTTATAGAAGGTGAAAACTAAATCTGATGTTGTCGTACCTATCATGGATGCATGGATAGATAATTTTATAATAAACAATTTATCAGATAAATTAAAACATAAAAAATATTTACATTTTGTAACACCCCAAGCTTCCACGGTACGCTTTCCTTTGAATAATACAGTAGCGTGTGTTATACGCAACTTCGAGTTCTAACACACACACCAAACCAATCAAACTAGCCGTTATGAATAGTAATACACAATTTTTGAAATTTTATAAATTTTATCTTTCAAAATGGACTTCATTTTTGGATTTGGAATATCGAAATTAGCCTAGGGTGAAATTTTGGTATTTTTTTGAAAACTTTCAATTTTTGATGAATAGTGAAAAAACACCGAGTTATAGTTTAAAACCAAATTTTTATTTAAACAATTATTTATTTTATTTAAATTTAATTAAGGTCAAAGTAGATACATAATACCTATATAAGTTCAATTTAGTTCATTGGAGTTAGTTTAGAATAATTTTAGATATATAAAAATTTTATTGAACTTTTCACCGTCTTTTACCCACCTCCTAGGAGAATTTGGAAATTCACATAAAACTTAATTTTACCACTTCTGTGAGTGGAATTTTGAAAATCCGAGAGACACGGTTAATATTAGGTAGTAAAATGTGGTTCATTGAGATGAAAATAATTTTTGGTGAATAGTAACTTTTTACTTTTATTTACCACGGTTAAAAGTAAATAGGGTAATTAAGGGTAAAAATGATATTAATATTACCCTAAAACATGTCCTAATTCTATTGGACAAGTGTATCTCGACCAAAAAAAACCTTAGGAATAAAATATTATCATTTAGGTCCACTTGGATTGGATTAGGACATTTATTATTATTTAATTCAAAGAAGAGTTAAAAGAGTTAAAATCAAAGTTTATTTACTAAAGCATTTTTAATATATGGATATACATAAGATAAATTCAATTTTAAATATTAATTAGAAATATAAAAATATTACCTACATAATGGTATTTTATTTATAATTTTTAGACATTAAATAATTTAATTTATTTATGACACAATGGTGATGCAGTAATTACCTAATTAATGAAATATTAAAATAATTGATATTATAAATATCCAAATAAATGTAATTTGAGAGGTTTTATGAATTTTACTAATTTTATAGGTTAATATGAAATATTAGGATTGATTATATAATTTTCGTTTGAAGTAATAATGCTGTTATGAATTTATCAAAAACAAAATACCCAATAGTGTCAAAATTGACATAAAAGAGTTTTTAAAACAAATATTATATTATTAATTTATATTCAATTCATAAAAATCTAATGTTCGGCCAAGAGACTTATATAATGATAGGTTTATCATTAATGGACCACTTGGGGGTCTCTTGGAGGTATATAGTAAGTTCATTAACTATATAATATAAAAATACAAAGTAACATGGTAAGTGTCAAACTAATTAACTAAGAGTTAAAACTAAAAGATAAGGTTAATATAATGACCCAAACCTGTCTAAATTCTATTTGTTGAGTGGTTTTCGACCTATAACCACCTTAAACTTTAAATAATACACTTTGGATCCATTAGAAACCGAATATGAATTTATTATAAAATAATATTTCTAGCTTTTCCAAAGGTGCCCCTCACCCCTCTTATAAAAGGGCACTCCCCCTTCTAACTAATTCACACATTCAATGCCTTTTTGCTCGGCCAAAACCTGCCCAAATACTCTCTCAACTTCCCTCAATTCAAACTAGAGGCCTTAGTTTGATCAGAAAGCCAACCTAAGGATCCCTTTTGATCAAATAAAAAGGAAGAACCCGAAGAAGAGGTAATGTTTTCACCACCCTATTTCAAGTTCCTTTCTTCTTCAACTTCTTATTTCTTTGTTATTACCATTATAAAATAATAACTACAGTATATTATATATACTGTGATGTTATTATAAATATGGTACAACCATATTCAGTATTCTATCCATCCTTTGAATGACATGTCACCATACGTGCGTACGTACGGCTTACCGTCTCCACGTCGTGGTGTAATTGTTATTCAATAAATTATTATTTGGATGGGTATAATAATGATGTTTAATTCATGTAAATAATAAATATAACATGATAATGATTATGTATATATGATATACCATCCAATTATATATTATTTTAATTTCAAAAGAATGATATTGTCGCTCGTGCCTATGTACGGACTACCGTCTCCACGAACGCGATGAGATTCATTCTCCATCGTATCCATTCAAGTATAATTATAATTTTATGATTTAAAAATAATGTTTAAGGAATTGATATCATTCTGGATATGAATAAGATACAACCTATCCATAAAAAACACGACTTATGTAACAAAACATATATGAGTAAGTTAACACCCGAAACGACGATAATACTAAGATATTATTAACAAAGCAATGTTAAAAGATCATATATGATATCATATTAATGTATATTATTCTTGTATAATTTAATAACAATTATGTCACCATTATAAAGGAGGTTAACCTACCCCCAACCAAGGAAAATTACAAGGTAAGGGTTTATTTCACAATCTCTTCATTATCCGAGGTTGTTTATACGTAATTATCTACTGGGGCCTCTTTATCATCCACATCCATGTTTCTTAAAAATGTTTTACAAATCATTCTTATTATTTTAAAGATTATGGTATAAAGTAATTTATACCCTTTTTGACTTTTTATAAGAAGTTTATTAAGGAATCTTTCTGTCGTTTTCCAAACAAGGTCATTTTTAACCTTTTTGACAGAATTAAGGTAAGAATGTTTTTTTTAACTTATACGGTGGGTGCGACTATTTTCCACCGTTATAAAATCGTCGAAGCTTCCCTTACAAGCTTATAAGAATATTTTAAAATAAAATGTTTTATTTTATAAATATATGACTCTTAAATGATTACAAAATAGAAAGAGATATTTATCTAAAAAGAGTTTTGATTTCATCTATGTCAACATCCTTTGATGGATTTTAAGTTTATTTGGAGTTGATTTATTATGATAAAAAACTTCCATATTGTATTGATGGTTTTGCGATATGTTTGACTGTGGATGTGTTATTTTTATACCATTCATGGTTTATGAAGAAATTACTGACATTTCGTATGCTAGTTTTAATACGAATGTTTATGTTATGTTTAAACCTGTTCATATGTGGAATGCATTAGACTTAATAAGTGACGGGTGGAGCCAGCTATAGCTCCTCGATGCATCGGTAGGTCTCATGAGATAAACTAGTGTCTTGGAACAAGGCCTTGACAAAATATTATTTTTAGCCTTGGCACGAGGCCCTGGCTATGTGGTTATGATAGTCTGGCATTATGCATTCCATCATTATGAAAGTGGTTATTGATATTGCTTGTGATTATTCAACTAGTAGAATATCCATGTGAATAAGTATATGGCATTATTTCATTTTATTTATACCATATTATACTGAAGTTCAAGTTTTAAAAGGCTTTTGTTTTAGTTATACATTGCCTTAAATGTTTATGCTTATTTATGAAAGTTTCCGCTATATTGTTATCCTTAATGGGCATTTGAGATCACCCCTTTCTATGTTTTATTTTTCCCAGGATGTAAAGAAGTATTTTATGAATGACCTGCAAGGATAGTATGAGGGGATACGAGTGTGGACTATGGAGACTATATTTTTGTAGTTTTTCATTTTATGATGTAATGTAAACTTTATGAATGTATCTAGTTATTCCAAGGCTACTAAACTAATCGGTCTTTCGAGACTTGATCTTTCTTGTGATCATGCCAATGTTATGTAACAATTCACCGACTCTGGGTAACTGGGGTTGGGGCGTTACAAATTTTATAAAAAGTTTATAAATATGTGTGTTTAAAATAAATTAAACAGCTAAATAAAATCTTTATTTATTTACCAAACAAGAGATACACCTTTATGGGTAGTTCATGAATTAGAAATTGTAAATATTTTACAATTAATTATAGAAATTCCATAATTGGATAAATATAAACACTTTGTGTTTACTTACAATAAGAAATCCTTAATATTATTCATTATTTGGAATTTCCTTTAAAATATGATATTTCCTAAAATATAAACATTTTATATTTTAATTTCTATTATCAAAACATTTTAGATAATCTAAATATTTCATATTAATATTATTTAAACCTTTGATAAAATAATTCATTAAAATAAGTTTTGATGTGGTTTAAATAATTTCCTAATTAGGATTTTTTAATTCAAATATTTCAAATTAAACATTATAAAAAATTCATAAATTTTAAATACAAACACTTTATATTTTGGATTTTTTTATTTATAATTTTTTTTTATAAATCATACTATAATTTCTATATTAAAATTTTATATCAAAATCATATGACATTCCATGCATTTTAAAATGATTTTTTTAATATTATAACTCAATATCATATAATATTTATTAATAAACGCTTCATAAACTTTTAATTAATTAAATATAATTAATTTGTAATTAATTAATTTATAAACACTTTATAAATTAAAAAATATACTAAAATACCTTTTTTTGTAACATTTAAATAATTTATAAATTATATAAATCAATTCGTAATTGAAAATACAGGATTTTGTTTTCAAATATTACTTTTAATGATATTAAGGGAGTTGTAAAATATGGTAGATACAGAAGCAATAATTGACTATCAGTAGTATTTATGATTCTCGATGATATCATAAATGTGATGTACGGAACTATTTTTATACCCAAAAAACATGGGATATGTTATCTTATACTGTAATGTTATGGTATTCAACTCAGACTACATAATCACATACTATAACATTAAGGCTGATAGTTGAGGTTACATTGTCACATAACATAATGTCAATATATTGTTTAGATTAAATCATTAATATAACATAATTCCAAGTACACTAGCTGAGATTACATTATTTCATTATATAATATCAAATTTTGTATTACGAGAGTACATTATTTCATAACATAGTGTTAGGAATTATATCAACATTACATTATTGTATAACGTAATATCAATCATAGTTCATCATAATTTAAAAACATAATTTCAAATATTCAAAACACATGACATGATTTGATACCAGTGTTGAGTTTATAAGGAATGATTAACCAATAATCAAAGTAGTTGAATTGATTTAAAATCCACAAAACCATGATCACCATACTTTAAAAAACTAAAATCTTGTAAAATATAAATGAATAATGCATAACTTACACCAAAGTAAAATGAAACCTTTGTCTTTATTAAAATTTTTATGATTATCATCAAGGAATAAGGAAAGTTTTCATCTATCCATGGTATGTCCATGGGTTTCACCAAATCACCTGAATGCTTTATGAAGGATCTTCATATCATTCATGATATATTAGTATCATAGAATCAAAGAAGGTATGAAGAAGAGATTTTCAAGAGAAGAGAGTTTTACTTTGAGGATATTTGTGAATCATATGAACTAAAGATCATATCATATCCTCCTTTCTATAAGATACATGGGAACTCACTAAGCATAAGTATTTACTCTTGAATTTCATAAATGTATGTTTAATATGTTCGATTATAACTCTTATAACCATAGAACATCAACTCTCTTGTATCTTCATCATCATATGAAATGGTTGATTAATGATAGAAGACATGTTATGATATTTAAACATTAACTCATTAACATTCCACTACCATTGAAGAATCAAAACAGTTCCAAATGAACTATCCCTTACAATGCATGGAACTATGATTCATCCAAGTCATAAAATATGGTTACCCAAGGTAGTCTTATATTATATCCCCATATTATAAAATATAATTCACTTTAAAGGAATAAAAATACATTTTCTATGTATTTGTCATACTCTAAGACATTCTATATCCTACCGTATAATATGTTATGGATTTAGATAATATTTATTTCAGTGCATAACCCCTATATAATGTATTATATTATATGTTAAAATATGGTCATCAAGATCTTTAACATGCAACTCATAGTACACAGTCATGTTTTCATAGGGATGTAGAGGAGTATGATAGGGGGCTATGAGGTTGTGTCTATCTTGACTTTCTGTAAAAATAAACTATAAAAATGATCTAATTCTATCCTCTATCAATAGATTCATATCTCTATGTTGAGCCTTCACGGAATATTTTTCCCTTGTTCACATCCTCCCTTGATACACTATAAAAACAACCAAAATCTTTACTAATTCCAACACCCACTAGTTAAAATTAAGTTTTTGATGAAATTTTAGTTGTAAAATCCTATTTAATATCACTTAATTAAAATCACAGTTCAGGTAAAATTTGTATTTTAGTATCTTCATGTATTTCTAGGTGAATAAATGAAAATGAGATTAAAATATGGATTCTCATGATATAAATATCAATTTGAAATTTAAATGACAAAAAATTAAAATTTAATTTTTAAATGCCTTTGAAATTGAATTATATAAATATAGTTTTCTATATATTTTGTATTATAATTATGAATTTTATTTATTTCACAAACTATATTTTTTTCAAATTTCATAAAATTTATTTTTTTGTGATTTTTTAGGAAGTAATGGGATGGGTTGGTTTTTGTTGGTTTGTTTTGTGTTTTTTTCCTCTCTCTTTCATTTTAATTTTGTTTTGTGCATCTTCAGTGGTATATCCATGTTAATAGCCATGATTTACATAGTGACAACTTCTTTAGTGGAATCTTATTAGGTATTGGAAACATTTATGACTTTTCATGGATTAGGGTTTTCACCCATTGATATTTGGTATTTTTCCAATTTGATTATTTTTTTAGTATTTCATGTTTTCTGGTTTTTTGTGTTGGTTTTGGAATTGGATCATTGTAATGGTGTTTCTGGATTCTATTAGCGTTTTTTAAAATACCACTCAACCTGTAAAGTTATGTTTATTTAAAAAGTAAAAAAAAGGTTATTGGAATTTTTCTAATGATGTTTTACTCTAGGCCTGTGATGGAGTTTTTCCGATTTCAATACTTGAGAGAGAAAAATTCCACCTTGCTTCATTTTATACAATAGAACCACATAGGTCCAATGAACGATTCCATTAAAATCTCCCAGTTGTTTCTTATTCATCCACTATAGGGTGCCTAATATCTATATGGACTAATAATTCAACCACACTTCTAGTGTGTCAAGATGAGCCACCCATATATCCCATTCACTTAAAGAATAATCAAACCTACCCACTATAAGTCCTTACCTAGCTAGACTAGCCTTTTCACTTCCTTTCAGTTGCTTTATACTATAATAACTCTACTTTATATCTTATACTTCCACCGAAATAAGTTCATTTCACAAACAATAAAGGCCTAAAATTTAGATCTATAATGTTAGAACATGATCCCAACATATCCAAAAATCATCCATATAGTAGTTTAACTATGCATGTAGACATGAGATCACACTTTTTGAACCAGAACCAGTTGATAACTTTATGCATAGTTGAAGGAAACAAGATTCCATATCCCAATTAGGATAAAAAAAATATTATATCCAATGCTACTTGGGTAAAATAAAATAAATATTTCCCCAATGTCTGTATGTTGTATAATAATGAATATGAAGTTTTATCAAATATGAGACATCATAATATAAAATGAATGATATATCCAACTATGATTCATTCCCAATGATAGGCACCAAAACTCATGATAAGGCAACATAATTTCTTCTAGTAATTATACATTGTAATTATTTATTTACAAATTAAAATGATGAAAGATGTTGATATGGAATAAAAAAATAGAATCTCTAATGTAAATTATATTGATGTTTACCTACCACCATTGATTTATTATTCAAAATTTCTATGGTAGAGTGGTGTTAAGGTTTTTGAATTATATAATAAAGAGTATTTCCTTTTACATTCTATGAAATTGTTTGTAACACCCCGAATCCAGTATCCTTGAGTTAGTGGTTATTTTATCACATTGGCATAAGATACAATATATCTTCCCAAAGGACCTATCAGTTTAGTATTATTGAATAAATAAATACTTATATGATTACCATTTTATATTAGAAATAAAATAATAAACATAAAAAAAGAAAATGTTTAGCTTCATTGAAACTCATTCAAATATTTCTTCTTTATATCATAGAGAAAGGAAAAAATAAGGGTGAGATCAAATTATCAGTAAGGGTTATATATAGTAGAAGATATTATGAATAAATAAGGAATAATAAATGTGGTAATGTAAATAACTTAAAACACATTCCATTTAATCAAAATATTTAGCACTAAATGAATCCATGGATAATATCAATGCTATAATATAATTTATATAATAACTATATTACCAATGAAATAAATTTATAATTTAGTATTTCATGGCCTAATACATCATGATATATTTACCACTAAGAAATTATGCCAATATAGTCTATAATATTGGTAGTCACACACCAGAAAACAATTTAATAATTCAACCCTGCTAGTTTGTCTCATAAAACTTGTCGATGCATCAAGATGATATATTATTCCATGAACCACCCTTCATTGTTTGTATAATTTATTCCATGTGTTTGGAATGGTTAATTTAATTATTAAACAATATTATTTATCAATAAATGTCTGTATTGAGTATATAATATGGAAATATAAATATTTCCCCTATTAATCAAATAAATTTCATAGTAGAACACTACATATAGAAATAATATATGGGTTACGAAGTAATTATATAAACTATGAAAAGAATACTGATATTTAAGGGAAATATAATTTCCAATGATCACAATAAAGTGAATGTTTCAAGATAAATTTAATGACCATGAAATTAATAAGAGATAAAAGATGAACATCAGTTCATGTAAAATATAGGTTTTGTAATGAAATTGTGATTATTAAAGAAATAAAGAAAACAGAGGATAACTATTAAAATAAGAATTTATTAGATATTTTTATTTTAAAAACCATTAAAAACTTATAGAATAATCTAATTAGTGTAAAATAATTATGGTGGTTGTAAAATCTATTAATGTCATATATGTTAAAAAGAAATGTACCTTTTTACATTTTGTAAAAAAAGTTGAAAATGGACCTTTCAGAAAAATTTAGAGAGATTCATTTCAAACATTGTAAAAAACCAAGGATAACATAAAAGTTTACTTAATAAATCATTTTAGTAAATAAAAATGGACTTTTTTACAACTATTTTGAAAAATATGGACATGGAAGAGAAATATACCCGATCAAAAAGATAAGAAAGGTAATTATTTATTCAAAGAATTTCTTTGATTGATTAAAGTGAAAAAGAGAGAAAAATTTGAAATAAAATATATAAATTTCTTAAATATCCATAGGATAATAAAATAGATTGAGTTCATGAAGGATATATTACAATATTTTATTAATGAAAATATAAGCAATCCAAAAAATGAGATAATAAAATAAGTTCTTACCTCTTTAGTAATTTCTAAATTATAACCCCTTGAAATATTAACTTGAATTTAATCATTAATCCTAATGAATAAATAAACATTAAGGATAAATACATCAATGTGGTAGTATATACACCATATAAAAGTAAATAGGTACATAATGCCAAATTTGTCTCAATGGAGTGGAAATTGAGATGAAATCCCTTACAAAGATCATATTATTTAAGTTAGAATTAATTATTGAAGTGACTATGTGTAAAAAATTTAAATCCACATAAAACAAGTGAAAATAAAAAATAATAAAATCATAGTTCATTTCACACATAGTCACGACATAACATAGTCAATGGAGTAGAATTATAAACCAATGAATGAAAATTGAGTTAAGAAACCCCTTACCCCACATTTCACATTAGTCAAACTTGATTTGGCCTCATGTATAGTAGTTTTAACCATGTTATTAATTTATAAAAAAACCATATTAATATTTATAATTTTATACATGATCCTCTTAAAATATCTTATCACTCGTTCATCAATAATCTTTCATTGTTACCATTGTTTTGGGTGTTAACTGCTTTATTTTATCATACATGTTTTTTCATAGAAGTTCCAGTCCTTGTAATTTGATTATGGTTCCATAATCTACTTAATTTTAATCATGATATAAATATAATATATTTATATAAAATATATCCTTATTATCATCCATGTAAATTATAAATGAAAAACTGGTCACTTCATTTTGTAGGGGTGGTAGCCCACACATATGCATGAGCGACGTTATCATTTTTAAAAGGATTGAAAGGTAAGAAGGTATATATGATATTATAATTACATAAGAATTATATTTTCCTAAATATAATATATACTCATTAGTTCCATATTTATAACCATCCAAGTAAACTGATGATGAAAATCTATTTACACCGCTACATGGAGATTATTATTTTTACATTCTTACGCGTGATGTTTTCACTTTTTATAGGATGGAAAAGAGATGGAAAATGGTTGTACCACAATCATAATAACATATAAGTATATTCATAATACCATATTTATAATTTTAGTATTGTCACAACACATTAAAATGAATAAAAATATGAAATAAACTTAAAAGTCTTGATAAAGATAATTACCTCTTCTTTGGTAGACTTCCCCTAGATATCCTATTAAGGGACTCGGGGTTGGTATTTTTATAAATAAATAAACTTATATAACTTGGATAAGGACATTGATAAGAGTAATAGTCAGCGTTTTGTTGATTTATTATTCTCAATGTGGTGTAAATAAAAGAGATAAGGGGTGTAATTTATAAGTGAGGTGTCACGACCCGCCCTCGGGGTCCGTGCCGTGACTACCCCAAGCCCGCCTTCCATAGGCCAGGGGCTGGCGACTAGCACCAAGGCGAAAATCCCAGAAAAAGGGAAGGCATTGCCTTTGTAAAGTAAACAAACACCACAGAGTAAGCAAGCGGAAAGTAAACACTAAACAAAAGCAGAGTACAACTGAAAGTGCGGAAAAGTAAATGGGCCAGAATACAAACCCAAACTGAAAGTAAAGTACAACTCAAAAAGGGGAAAAACAGCAACTGAAAGGTAAAACAGCTACACCGAGCTGCCCACTAGAAATCCCACCTGAAGGGTGGGTACAGATAGCTCCTCTGCTCCACGGGTCCCGCCGTCCACTCCGTGCACGTCCCGCCTAGTGGTCCACCTCCGGGTACCGTCTCGCTCTGTAAGCCTCAGCTAAGGTCAACGCTGTCCGTCGTCTGCAACCAACACAACGTAGTGCGGGCAAAGCCCATGCAGGGGTGAGTATAAGCTACTCAGTAGGGACCCCGAGACCCCTGAAGGTCTCTCAAATCCACAAAGGATAAGCCACGAAGAAAAGTAACAATCACGAAGTAACAACCGACACTGCTTAGGTATATGCCCATACATATACCTAAGTCATCAATTCAAATACGCTCCAACCTCCGAGCCCAAGTACAACTCAGTCCACGCAGGAAAGTATACGTATTCCACATAGGAAAGCAAAACATAATCCACACAGGATTGCACAACACAATCCACACAGGAAAGCAACAGGATTCAGCTCACACAGGTATACTTCTTCAAGGACGATAAAGATGATCACTAATCCATCTAATTCGTCGGACCCACGAAGGATCGATAGGTAACTAACCCCCGCAAAGACCCACACAGGATCGGGCCCACACAGGACCTGTAGGCGCTGGCTCACACAGAACCGCTGAGCGCAAGGACCCACACAGGATCGGGCCCACACAGGACCTGTAGCACTGATCCACGTAGGATCGCTGAGTGCTGTAGTCGTCGTTGAATCCACACAGGATCTCTGTACTGTCGTCGTCGAATCCACATAGGATCTCTGTACTGTCGTCGTCGCAGTCACAGTAGCAGTCGTAGCAGTGGTAGCAGTCGTAGCAGTCGCAGCCAGCACTAGGGTTCCCGCACACAGCAAGCTCGTTCGGAGGGTCCGCTCCACGAGCCGAGAGGCTGATACATCAACTGTCACGAAGACCAGAGTTGATGTATCCAAAAGTTCCGTATCGTCAACAGGAACTCAACGCAACAGACGGCGCGTCGATCGGACGCCCGGTCTGAGAGTTATTGGCATTTTCGTCTCCGGGGCCCGGTTGGTTTTTAAGGAAAAACCAACCCGACCATACTCCACCTGCGTCCAAACCTCGGGCGGAGTATTCCAAAAGATCCGTCTCACTAAGAGGAACACAACGCGACTGACGGCGCGTCAATCAGACGTTCGTAGCTCAAGATATGAGCGTTTCCGCTCCGAAGGCCCGGTTGGTTTCGTGAACGAACCAACCCGGCCGAACTCAAAGTAAACCGAAACCTTGAGTGCGATATACCGAAACGACCGTCTCGATCCAAGGATCGCGTTTCCGCAGACGGTTCGTCATTCGGAGGTCCGAGGCTCAAGTTATGGCCAAAAGACCGGAACAGGTTCGAAACGGGGGGGTCCGGGTCCGGGCCGACCCGGCCCGACCCCCCCCTGGGGCGGCGCGGCGGCCGACGGCGGCGCGGCGGCGCGGCGGCGGCCTGGCGCCGCGAGGGGCTGCACGCGGGGGCTAAGCCCCCGCTGATTTAATTGTCGGCGCGGCAAAATGCCGCGCCCCTTCTGCAAAACCGCCCCCCCTCACGTGGGGGGCTTGATTGAATTAAAAACCGGGGGATGCTGCCCCCGGTTTCTTGGAGTGGCGGTGCGGCTTAATGCCGCGCCCTTTTGTGGAAAACGGGCCCCCTTAAGGGGGCCAGCTTGATTGAACCGGGGGCCTCCTGCCCCCTCAAAGAAACTGCTCCCCCCTCATAAAGAGGGGGGTTTTTATGTGATGACCGGGGAATTAATTCCCCCGGTTTAAAGTCATCCGGACGGCCAGCTGGCCGGCCGGTTTTCTCCAACGGGACCGGAAATTCTGGTCCCCCCTTCGGCTTCCGACGCCGGCGGCCCGGCCACCGGTCTTCTCTTCCGCCGCGGCCCGGAACCGGCCGCGGTCTCCTCGTTCCGCCGCGGCCCGGAACCGGCCGCGGTGTTCGTCGTCCGGCGCAGTGCGACGGCACCGCGCCCCTTCGCCGTGCCTTGATTCCTTTTAACGCGGCGCGACGGCGTCACGTTCTTGAAGATTCTTCCTCGGCGTGGCGCGACGGCGCCGCGCAAAATAATTGCACGATTATCTACGTGGTGCGACGACACCACGCCACCTTGCTTCCACCCGCAAGATAAATCAACATGAACGATGGAGGGGGGTTCGGCCGTGTTCATGCGGTCCGGCCCCCCTCACGTTAAATAAATAACTCAACTTAAACATTCAAAGCCTCATGTTAGACATGCGAGATCCACGATCAAGAAATGGAATAAATAAATATTGAATCAACAACCCCTACCTCGGGTATAAGGTTCGAAGATTGTGAACGTTCCGCGGAAGACGACGTCGCGGAGGTCGGGCGTCGCGGTAGCCGTTCGTCAAATCCGATGACGAACGGATGCGTTCGAAGAGACACGTCGTTGGCGAAACTTGTACGCCGACGAAGGTTGTCCGAGGAGGAAGCGGCGTTCCCTCTCGTTGACACGGAGGACGAAGAAGAGAGGCGTCGTTCTTCGTCGGAGCTTGAGCGTTCTTCGTGTTCTTCGTCAGAGCTTGAAGATGAAGAAGAAGCTCTCAAAAGCTCTCAAGGTGGCCAAAGCGTTCTAACCCAACAAAAAGAGAGAAGAGCTTAATTTAATCAAAAACTTAACAAAGAATTTCAAAGGTTTGAAATTCAAAATGGATAACTCCAAAATTAACTCACTTATTTAATATACATGAGTTGTATAATTAAATAGAAGTTAAGATGACAAGCCTTTAAGAGAGAGAGAGGGGAGTTAGGGAACTTGAAAAGGTGGGGGTTCGTGTGGGCCCCACCTCCCTCATAACCACACATGGGAAGTTGGGTGGTTGTGGGCCCCACCAACAACTTCCCATGAGAGAGTCTAACCACCACGAATAAAATAAAAATTCACACACAATTTTATTTTACTTATCTTTTAATCCCCAAAACTAACTTTCAACCCGCAACAAACGCAACTCCCGAAAAGGTCTCTTTAAGCGAATAACGGCGCTGCGAGTTCATCGGTGCCCTCGGATTTCAATTCCGAGCACCGGATCAAAATTTAGGAATTCCCGCTCGTTCGTTCACTGAACGTACCCGAGCCAAACTTCAGAAATTGATTCCGGGTACACCGGGCCTCGGAATCAGGTGCCGTCTGAAACCTCACTCTTGTAAAATTCTAAAGAAAATTAAGAAAAAAATTTCCTTGAATTTTACGGGTCTTTACATTACTCCCACCTCAGGGCTTTACGTCCCCGTAAAGATACATCAAAATCTAGGGAAACAAATGAGGGTACTAAGCATGCATCTGAGCCTCCCGCTCCCATGTGCTCTCCTGGAGATTCCCGTGCTGCCATCTGATGCGCACAAGAGGAATCGATCGCCCACGCAGGACCCGCTCCTGTCGATCCTCTATATCCACCGGGACCTCCGTAAAAGTCGCCCCATCGTCAACATCAAGCTCCCCATGATCAATGATGTGCGTCGGGTCGTGCACGTATCTCCTCAGCTGAGATATGTGGAAGACGTCGTGCACCTGGTGCAACTGAGATGGTAGAGCCAGGCGATAATCCACCTCACCAATCCTGCTGAGAATCTGGAAGGGTCCGATGAAGCGCGGAGATAACTTGCCGCCTCGGCCAAATCTCCGAATACCACGTCGAGGTGAGACCCGCAAGAAGACGTGGTCGCCATCCTCGAACTCCAGTGGCCTCCGCCTCCTGTCAGCGTATGACTTCTGCCGGCTCTGAGCTGTCCTCATCCGCTCCTGGATGACCTGGACCTTCTCTGTCGTGGCCTGGACCATCTCCGGTCCCACCAGTGCTGACTCTCCGGGGTCTGTCCAGCACAAAGGAGATCTACAAGGTCGGCCATACAACGCCTCGTATGGTGCCATCCCGATAGTGGAGTGGTAGCTGTTGTTGTATGCAAACTCCACCAAGGGTAGGTGATCCTCCCAGCTACGACCAAAGTCGAGGACACATGCGCGGAGCATGTCCTCGAGTGTCTGAATGGTCCTCTCCGTCTGACCATCCGTCTGAGGGTGAAAAGCTGTGCTCAGACGTAGCTGCGTCCCGAACGCCTCCTGCAACCCCTTCCAAAGCCGGGAAGTAAAGCAGACATCTCGATCGGAGACGATAGATGATGGTACGCCGTGGAGCCGCACAATTTCCTGAACGTAGAGACGTCCCAAGCTCTCTACTGAGCCCTGCTCTCTGATGGGTAAGAAGTGTGCCGATTTGGTGAGTCGGTCAACAATCACCCAGATGGAGTCATGACCTCTGGAAGTGCGTGGAAGTCCAGTCACGAAGTCCATAGATATGTCGTCCCACTTCCACTCTGGAACCTCCAAGGGCTGTACCAAGCCTGCTGGTACCTGATGCTCTGCCTTCACCTGCTGATAGGTGAGGCATCGAGAAACGAACTCTGCTACAGCTTTCTTCATGCCCGGCCACCAGTGCTGTCGTCTGAGATCCTGGTACATCTTTGCCACTCCAGGATGTACCACCAAAGGAGAAGTGTGAAACTCCCTCAACACTTCCTCTCGCAAAGCGACTGGTACCATGGTACGTCCTCTGAAAAGGATGTCGTGCTCTGCTCCAAGGGAGAAACCATCAGGTGCCTGTCCCGAGGATATCTGTGCACGCCGTGTCTCACAGTCAGCGTCCCCGCACTGTGCCTCCCTGACTTGCTGAAGTATTGGAGGAGTGACTGTGAGAGACTGAAGAAAGGCTGCTCCATCTCTATCCACGAAGGATATCTGCAAAGAGGCTAGCTGCTCCGTCGCCTCCTCAAGTAGCTGAATGCCCATCCTCCTGCTGAGGGCATCGGCTACGACGTTCCCCTTCCCAGGAGTATAGACTATCTCAAAGTCATAGTCCTGGAGGAACTCGAGCCATCGTCGCTGTCTCAGGTTTAGGTCCTTCTGCGAGAAGATATACCTGAGACTCTGATGATCGGAAAAGACTGTAAAGCGCTCGCCCATCAGATAGTGTCGCCATGTCTTCAGAGCGAAGACCACTGCTGCTAACTCCAGGTCATGGGTAGCGTGGTTCTGCTCATGCGGCCTCAACTGTCATGATCCATAGGCGATCACTGCCTGCTCCTGCATCAGAACACATCCGAGTCCGGTCCCTGATGTATCGCAGTAGACTACGTACCCTACTCCCTCCTCAGGAAACCTCAAGATAGGTGCGCAGGTCAATCTCTGTCTCAGCTCCTGGAAGCTCTGCTGACATCTGTCTGTCCATACGAAGGGTTTCCCCTTCTTCGTCAAAGCTGTGAGTGATGCCACAACTCTAGAGAAGTCTGGCACGAATCTCCGATAGTATCCAGCTAGTCCCAAGAAACTCCGAACCTCAGTCACGCTCCTGGGTGGCTCCCATGCTAATACAGCCTCAATCTTCGCGGGATCCACTGCAACTCCCGCCTCAGAGATAACGTGTCCCAAAAAGTGGACCTCACGTATCCAGAACTGGCACTTCGAGAGCTTACCATAAATATGGTGCTCTCGGAGTGTGTCAAGAACAACTCTCAAGTGATAGGCGTGCTCCTCCTCTGTCGTAGAGTAAATCAGAATGTCGTCGATGAAGACCACGACAAACCGATCGAGGTATGGCTGAAAGATCCTGTTCATGAGAGCCATGAACACTGCTGGAGCATTGGTTACACCGAAAGGCATAATCAAGAACTCATAGTGGCCATACCGACATCTGAAGGCCGTCTTCTGCACATCCTCGTCTCTGACTCTGAGCTGATGATAGCCTGACCTGAGGTCTATCTTCGAGAACCACCGTGCTCCCTTGAGCTGATCAAATAGGTCATCAATCCTCGGTAGCGGATACTTGTTCCTCACTGTCACCTGGTTCAGGCGACGATAGTCAACACAAAGTCGCAAGCTCCCGTCCGCCTTCTTGGCGAACAATATCGGGGAAGCCCAGGGTGAAACACTGGGTCGAATGAATCCCTTGCCCTGCAAGTCCTCCAACTGTACCCGTATCTCCCGAAGCTCGGCGGGGGCCATCCGATATGCTGGAGTGGATATCGGGGCTGTCCCGGGGTACAAGTCAATATAAAAGTCTACCTCTCTGCGAGGAGGTAGCCCTGGAACGTCGTCGGGAAAAAAACGTCCGCAAACTGATCCACCACTGCAGGAAAACCAGGACTCCGCACGTCAACTGCTCCGAGGATAAGGCTAGCCAACTGATGAGTGATGGGTTGTCCTCTCCTCCGCGAAAGTCCATCCTGTGCTGCTAAGGCTCCCTTCTCGCCGGTGAAGGTGAACCTGCTCCCGTCGGTGCGTACACATCGCACCTTGCGCCTAAAACAGTCAATCTGCGCATGGACTGTAGATAGCCAATCCATGCCCAAGATGACGTCGTAAGGCCTCGACGCTGCTACAAGAAGATCCCAGCTGAAGCTCTCACCTCCTAGAGTAAGCTCACACTGCCGGCACCAGTGCGTAATCGTCGAGTCTGCTCCCGTAGGAGTCTCTAGCCGTAAGGATCGAGCCAACGGCTCTGTCGGAATCTCCGAGCTCCGAACAAGGGCAGCGGTTATGAAAGAGTGACTCGCTCCTGTGTCTATAAGAACTGCAGCAAGGGTGGAATAGACACAGATAGTACCTCGAATCATCTCGGGTGCGCCGTGGTCGTAGGCCTCTGCTGCCTGGAGCTGTGCCTGTCGCTGCCCGCCAGCTCCCTGTGGTCGGGGTGGACCTCCTGGTGGTGGTGGTGGTAGAGCCTCAAAGCGTCGGCCACCACCAGCTGCTCGTCCAGCTCCTCTGCCTCGTCCGCCTCCTCCCTGCGGACCGCCATGGTCGACCCTCTTCCTCTGCCTCGGTGGTCCATCAACTGACTACTGCTCCTCGGCACGGTGGGTCGGGCAGTCATGAGCCATGTGACCCTGCCCGCCGCACGAGTAGCACTGTCTGCCTCTCGTAAGACTGGCTCCGCGCTGTGTGCCCCGCACTGCTGAGCCAGTGCCCTGAGATCGTCTGCCCGAAGGTATGGTCTGTCTGGACCCCTGAGTCATCCGTCGACTGCCTGCTGCAGATGACTCTGCCACGTGCCGCCCCGCGGTGGGTCTCTGTGCTGGTGTAGACTCAGCAAGGAAGCTCTCGATCAGAAGGGCCCGCTCCAGTACTCCTGTCTGAGTCGGTATGCTGAGGGAGATCAGCGATGCCCTGATTTCGTGTCTCAAACCCTGCTCGAAGGTCCGGGCCCGGAAGAATGGGTCCCGTACCATGTCGGTCGAGTAGCGCGAGAGATCGGTAAATCTCGCCGAGTACTGAGCGACCGTCATGCTGCCCTGCCGCAGCTGTAGAAGCTCCTGGATACGCACCGCACGAAGGGTGGCTGGGACGAACTCCGAGCGGAAGAGGCTCTCAAAGTCCGTCCAAAGTAGGGATGCCTCATCGTGCACCTGGAGCATCAGGCTCCACCATCGTCCTGCTGCTGCGTGTAGTAGGCTCGCAGCGAGGATCACCATGAGGTCTGCTGGTGTCCTCACCAGCCTAAACACTCGAACCACTGCCTCCATCCAGTCCTCTGCTGCCTGGGGATCCGTCTCCCCGCGAAACCTGGGCAGTCGCTGGCGCTGAAACTCATGCAGTGCGCTGAGGCGACGTGCATCGTCAGCGGCTGCTGCTGGAAGCATCGGGGGATCGGCGGGTAAAGCTACCGCCGGTGCCACTACTGGAAAAGGGCCCTGCACCGAGGCCTCGTCGCTCGGTGGGCTGTCGTCTCGCTCGACTCTCGGAACCCTAGCTGGCTGCCGTCGTGGGGCCATCCTGAAAAGGAATCAGGTGCGCCACGGTCAGAACAGTATACCTGGTGAGCTGACACAAAGAAATCACAAAGAAAACTTTGAAACACACACGCAATCAATGTTTTCGTGCATTAAGTCGGAAATCAGAAGTCAGGGTCCTGGTGTACGGATACGTCGGCCGCCGCACCAACACTGGACTCCCTGGACTGATATCCACACTCAATACGTTAAACATTATTGCTTCACATAGAAAAGACCAGAGTTCACGGTAGAACCGAACTGCTCTGATACCAATTTGTCATGACCCGCCCTCGGGGTCCGTGCCGTGACTACCCTAAGCCCGCCTTCCATAGGCCAGGGGCTGGCGACTAGCACCAAGGCGAAAATCCCAGAAAAAGGGAAGGCATTGCCTTTGTAAAGTAAACAAACACCACAGAGTAAGCAAGCGGAAAGTAAACACTAAACAAAAGCAGAGTACAACTGAAAGTGCGGAAAAGTAAATGGGCCAGAATACAAACCCAAACTGAAAGTAAAGTACAACTCGAAAAGGGGAAAAACAGCAACTGAAAGGTAAAACCGCTACACCGAGCTGCCCACTAGAAATCCCACCTGAAGGGTGGGTACAGATAGCTCCTCTGCTCCACGGGTCCCACCGTCCACTCCGTGCACGTCCCGCCTAGTGGTCCACCTCCGGGTACCGTCCCGCTCTGTAAGCCTCAGCTAAGGTCAACGCTGTCCGTCGTCTGCAACCAACACAACGTAGTGCGGGCAAAGCCCATGCAGGGGTGAGTATAAGCTACTCAGTAGGGACCCCGAGACCCCTGAAGGTCTCTCAAATCCACAAAGGATAAGCCACGAAGAAAAGTAACAATCACGAAGTAACAACCGACACTGCTTAGGTATATGCCCATACATATACCTAAGTCATCAATTCAAATACGCTCCAACCTCCGAGCCCAAGTACAACTCAGTCCACGCAGGAAAGTATACGTATTCCACATAGGAAAGCAAAACATAATCCACACAGGATTGCACAACACAATCCACACAGGAAAGCAACAGGATTCAGCTCACACAGGTATACTTCTTCAAGGACGATAAAGATGATCACTGATCCATCTAAGTCGTCGGACCCACGAAGGATCGATAGGTAACTAACCCCCACAAAGACCCACACAGGATCGGGCCCACATAGGACCTGTAGGCGCTGGCTCACACAGAACCGCTGAGCGCAAGGACCCACACAGGATCGGGCCCACACAGGACCGGTAGCACTGATCCACGTAGGATCGCTGAGTGCTGTAGTCGTCGTCGAATCCACACAGGATCTTTGTACTGTCGTCGTCGAATCCACATAGGATCTCTGTACTGTCGTCGTCGCAGTCACAGTAGCAGTCGTAGCAGTGGTAGCAGTCGTAGCAGTCGCAGCCAGCACTAGGGTTCCCGCACACAGCAAGCTCGTTCGGAGGGTCCGCTCCACGAGCCGAGAGGCTGATACATCAACTGTCACGAAGACCAGAGTTGATGTATCCAAAAGTTCCGTATCGTCAACAGGAACTCAACGCAACAGACGGCGCGTCGATCGGACGCCCGATCTGAGAGTTATTGGCATTTTCGTCTCCGGGGCCCGGTTGGTTTTTAAGGCAAAACCAACCCGACCGTACTCCACCTGTGTCCAAACCTCGGGCGGAGTATGCCAAAAGATCCGTCTCACTAAGAGGAACACAACGCGACTGACGGCGCGTCAATCGGACGTTCGTAGCTCAAGATATGAGCGTTTCCGCTCCGAAGGCCCGGTTGGTTTCGTGAACGAACCAACCCGGCCGAACTCAAAGTAAACCGAAACCTTGAGTGCAATATACCGAAACGACCGTCTCGATCCAAGGATCGCGTTGCCGTAGACGGTTCGTCATTCGGAGGTCCGAGGCTCAAGTTATGGCCAAAAGACCGGAACAGGTTCGAAACGGGGGGGTCCGGGTCCGGGCCGACCCGGCCCGACCCCCCCCTGGGGCGGCGCGGCGGCACGGCGGGCCGCGGCGGCCGGGCGCCGCGAGGGGCCGCACGCGGGGGCTAAGCCCCCGCTGATTTAATTGTCGGCGCTGTAAAATGCCGCGCCCCTTCTGCAAAACCGCCCCCCCCTCACGTGGGGTGCTTGATTGAATTAAAAACCGGGGGATGCTGCCCCCGGTTTCTTGGAGTGGCGGTGCGGCTTAATGTCGCGCCCTTTTGTGGAAAACGGGCCCCCTTGCGGGGGCCAGCTTGATTGAACCGGGGGCCTCCTGCCCCCTCAAAGAAACTGCTCCCCCCTCATAAAGAGGGGGGTTTTTATGTGATGACCGGGGAATTAATTCCCCCGGTTTAAAGTCATCCAGCCGGCCAGCTGGCCGGCCGGTTTTCTCCAACGGGACCGGAAATTCCGATCCCCCCTTCGGCTTCCGACGCCGGCGGCCCGGCCACCGGTCTTCTCTTCCGCCGCGGCCCGGAACCGGCTGCGGTCTCCTCGTTCCGCCGCGGCCCGGAACCGGCCGCGGTGTTCGTCGTCCGGCGCTGTGCGACGACACCACGCCCCTTCGCCGTGCCTTGATTCCTTTTAACGCGGCGTGACGGCGTCGCGTTCTTGAAGATTCTTCCTCGGCGTGGCGCGATGGCGCCGCGCAAAATAATTGCACGATTATCCGCGTGGTGCGACGGCACCACGCCACCTTGCTTCCACCCGCAAGATAAATCAACATGAACGATGGAGGGGGGTTCGGCCGTGTTCATGCGGTCCGGCCCCCCTCACGTTAAATAAATAACTCAACTTAAACATTCAAAGCCTCATGTTAGACATGCGAGATCCACGATCAAGAAATGGAATAAATAAATATTGAATCAACAACCCCTACCTCGGGTATAAGGTTCGAAGATTGTGAACGTTCCGCGGAAGACGACGTCGCGGAGGTCGGGCGTCGCGGTAGCCGTTCGTCAAATCCGATGACGAAGGGATGCGTTCGAAGAGACACATCGTTGGCGAAACTTGTACGCCGACGAAGGTTGTCCGAGGAGCAAGCGGCGTTTCCTCTCGTTGACACGGAGGACGAAGAAGAGAGGCGTCGTTCTTCGTCGGAGCTTGAGCGTTCTTCGTGTTCTTCGTCAGAGCTTGAAGATAAAGAAGAAGCTCTCAAAAGCTCTCAAGGTGGCCAAAGCGTTCTAACCCAACAAAAAGAGAGAAGAGCTTAATTTAATCAAAAACTTAACAAAGAATTTCAAAGGTTTGAAATTCAAAATGGATAACTCCAAAATTAACTCACTTATTTAATATACATGAGTTGTATAATTAAATAGAAGTTAAGATGACAAGCCTTTAAGAGAGAGAGAGGGGAGTTAGGGAACTTGAAAAGGTGGGGGTTCGTGTGGGCCCCACCTCCCTCATAACCACACATGGGAAGTTGGGTGGTTGTGGGCCCCACCAACAACTTCCCATGAGAGAGTCTAACCACCACGAATAAAATAAAAATTCACACACAATTTTATTTTACTTATCTTTTAATCCCCAAAACTAACTTTCAACCCGCAACAAACGCAACTCCCGAAAAGGTCTCTTTAAGCGAATAACGGCGCTGCGAGTTCATCGGTGCCCTCGGATTTCAATTCCGAGCACCGGATCAAAAGTTAGGAATTCCCGCTCGTTCGTTCACTGAACGTACCCGAGCCAAACTTCAGAAATTGATTCCGGGTACACCGGGCCTCGGAATCAGGTGCCGTCTGAAACCGCACTCTTGTAAAATTCTAAAGAAAATTAAGAAAAAAATTTCCTTGAATTTTACGGGTCTTTACATGAGGGGAGAGGCATTCTTGGGGTTACATAAAGTAAAAATTAATATAAATTATTTTTTTTGGGAAAAATTACTCCACATTGATATATTTCTAAGATAAGACAATTTTTATTCAAAATAATATCATAAAATAAAATTTGGAAAATTTTTGGCAATGTTTTCACCTTATTTAATAGTTTTCACCCTCGTTAATCCTTTTGACAATTACTACAATACAACTGTTTTCGACACTTTAAGGGTAAAAAATATTACCATAAAAGGAAAAGAGAAACATAAGTAAACCATGGTTGATATTTTAAACTATATTTAATTCAATTTTCTGAATATAATTTTTTAATTAATTTAAAATAATTTAATAAAATATTATTTATTATAAAATATCATTAATGCGCCTTTTGACACTATCCATTAAATTTGACTTTAAATACATGAAGAGAAAGATAGAATTCGAATATAATACTTAAAAAAATCCCGAGAATGTTATATTTATTTATTAAATTCATAGTACACTCTAACTCACCCAAATTTTTTTTTAGAGTTTTTAAAATAATTTATTTTATTTTTCTATTAAATGAATAAATTTTGTGTCTGCATTGCATAAAAATTATGGTTATTATTTCATCACTAAAAATTAAAAATAAATTAACTTGATAAAATAAAATAATTTTTTTCTGAAATAAAAAATTAAAACTAAATATAAGTTATTTTTATCCCTGTGAAAAATTATTATAGATATTAAAAGCAAGAGAGTGATATTTTTGACTTTATATTTTCTGAAAATAATATAAATATTATAATAAGAGGAAAGTGGAAAGAAATTTACACATTTTATAATATTGAATATTATAGGTAGATACACACTTATATAATAAAATAAATATAAGTTTTTGAAAGCATTTTAGGTCTTATCACATTATTTTTAATTTAATTACCTAATTTACCCTTATCAGGGCAAAAAATATTTACCACGGTTAGTATTCATAATACCTAAAACTAAAAGGGTCTTATTTACCAAATTTTAACCTCATGATTAAAAATATGATATCTATTTTTCAAGATCAATTTTCTATAAGTGGTATAAATTAATTTTAATATAAATATTTAAAACCCTATGAAAAAGTTTTTTTTAGAAAAATGTGTTTTATGGGTAAAAATAAACTTATATCCAAATCGTGAATATTTATATTTAAATTATAATTGATTAGATTATTATAAACAAAATGTATCATATTAAACTTTATGGTCAAATATAAAATATAATGGAAATTTTAAATTACTTGAAGTATTGACAGTATTTGAAAAATTTGTATTTTTCATGATTCAGTAAAAAATAAATTAGTTCAGAAAAATTCCATAATTCCACCCTAAGTTAATTTTTATATGATGATTTATAAAATGAATTTTATTTTTTCAAATAAATTTTCTAAAAATGGAATAAATTAATTATATTATTTACTCACAAAAAGTAATAAAAATTATTTTTGAAAAAATGTATTTTGAAGAATAAAATGTCTTTACTAATAAAAGTTGAGTTATTATTTTCTAAGAATTAATCAATAAATTTGTATTATGTAGCTCCTCTATATATATATATATATATATTAATGTTTTTAATCTTATCCATACCCTACAATTCAATAGCTAGGTTATAACGGTCATATTTAAATAATAATATTTAATGGTTTGTTTAAGATTGGTGTTATGTATTGTATACACTATCAAATATAGTGTTATTTTTAAATATCAGGGTGTCATAATGTTCACTATAAATAATTTCCCACATATAGAAACTTATCTAGATTCCATGTTAAAGTCTATAATAATTTTCTAACTCGTGAAGAAGGGACTTCATATCATCAATTGAAGAATGATAGAAAGACATTGTACATGGTTCATTGAATCACAAAACAATTTTCAATGTAACCAATACTATACCATTTACTTTATCAATTTAAACCATATATTTATCTCAAATTAACATTATCCCCTTACAAATAAATCCCTTTTCATGGATATCAGTACCATTCAACATATGTTTTCAAATCATTAAATATAAACTACTATAGAACAATCATTAGATATTTCATGATTCTTTTATTAAAAATATATTTGATATAATACTTCTAGAACATAATTATATAATACTAATAAATAAACACTTCAATATTTACACTTCAATGATTATCATATAATTAGTCCTTCCATGGTCTAGGTGTAAACCCTGGAATTATAGCATTGGCTCAGGTAATTTGCATATTCCCCATACATAAGACATTGAACTATAAATGGTACCTTGAGATGAACTTCAAATCCCTACATTGAAATATTCAATTTTTAGTAAAAATTATTTGATATACGCCTTGATTTTACACACATAAAAAATTTTCCCATTCAGTTTAAACATTTTCTTGAATTTTTATTTCTAATTTTTGATATAAAGGAAATTAAGACTTTTTTCCTCCATCATATCCACCACTCGAGCTCTCATAAGTTTTTTTATTATTTTATTTAGTAATTCCAAGAGTTTGTTAAAGTGTATATTATTAATCATATATATTGATATATTATTAGTAACATTATCAATATCTTTCTCTCTAGACATAATCTAATTTGGTAAATCATAATTACCACATTTTCCACTACATTCAATGTTAACTTGAATCCTTCTAGTTCCATCCATTGACTAAAAAAAATAATAGTATGAACGAAAATAATTATACTGGGAAAACACATAATATCTACCTTAACAAAACTTTTAGATGTTATCATATACTTAGAATTATCCCCAAATTAAGTTATAGAGTTATGTTCTTAAATTTATGTTTTTATAAATATAGTCCCTAATGTTTCTACTAAACTTTACCAACTATATCACCATGACTCTAGTAGGCTAGATCCAATGGTTATTTTATTACATTTGCATAATATACAAGGGAACTCATCCCAAATGTCTGATCAGTTTAGTATTATTGAGGAACAATATATGTACACGATTCCCAATTAATATTGTAAATAAAATTTAAAACATAACAAAAGAAAATTTATAGTTTCCTTAAAACCCATTTGAAAGTTTATTCTTCATTTCATAGGGAAATAAAAAAATAAGGGTGATCTAAAATTCTTAGTAAGGGTTTTGTACGATAGAATCTATCATAAATAAATAAGTCATAATCAATATGGAAAGGTAAATAAATGAAAAAAAATCCATTTAACCAAACAATTGAGCATGAAATGCATCAGTGAATAATATTAATACATCAATATCATGGATAATAATAACTGAATTATCAATGAAGGAAATGAATAATATTAGACGTCATGATATCATACATCATGATATCCTTACCAAAAAAACCTTACATTGATCTAATTTAAACTATGGGAAGATATACACAAAAAACCCATTTAATAAGTCTATCCAACTGATTTATCTCATGATAACTGTTGATGCATTGAGTGGATATATATTTCTAAGTCCCACACATCACTAGATTTATAATGTGTTCCTCCTGTATTTAATGATTAATTTAATTCATAGACAATATGAATTATCATAAAATGTATTTATTTAGTAAAGAATACAAAATATTAATATTTCCCCTGTCAATCAAATAAATTTAAAGGTAAAATAGTATATATTGAAATGGTATACAGATTATGAAATAATTATATCCATAATAGAAATAATATGAATGTTTAAGAGAAATTTAATTTTTAATGATCCTAAGAAGGTGAATGTTTCAATAGAAATTTTAACACCACAAAATTAATAATAGATAAAGGATTACCATAAGTTCATCAGAAATATATTTTTTTAATAAAATTATGTCCTTTGGAGAAATAAATAAAATTAAAGAAAAATATTAAAATAAAATTTTATCAAAGATTTTTTATTGTAAAAGAAATAAAAACTTATAGAAGTGTCTAAATAGTGTAGAATGAGTATGGTGATGGAAAAATCTATTAATGTAGTATATATTAAAAAGAAACATTCATTTTTTTTGTAAATAAAGATAAAAATGTACTTTTAGGAAAAAATTAAAAAGGATGATTTAAAATCTTTTAAAAATTAAAGGATAACATAAAATTTTTCTTAATAAATAATTTGAGTAAATAAAAAGGACGTTTGTAAAACAATTTTGAAAAATATGGACATAGAATAGAAATATATCAAATTAAAAGATAATGGTCAGTATATATTTTGAAAAATTATTCTCTTGATTCATGTTCATAAGAGAATAAAATATAGGTTAAAATATGTACACTCTTTAAATAAATACATAATAAGAAAATATATAGATTTTATAAAGGATATATTATAATATTTCTTGAATGAAAATATAAGTATTCCCAAAAATTAGATTGTAAAATAAATTTTTACCTATTTGGAAACTTTTAAATTCTAAACCCCTGAAAGAGTAACAAGAATTGAATAATTAATCATCATGAATAAATAAATATTCATGTTAAATCGTCAAAGAGGAAATATCTACACCATATAAAAGTAAATTGGGGAATAATACAAATTTTGTCTCAATAGAGATGAATTTGAGATGAAATCCCTTACAAAGATCATATCATTGAAGTGAAAATTAATCAATGATTTGATTATGTGTGAAAAATGTAAATCCAAATAAAAAAGCATAAATACGATATAATAAAATCATAGTAAATTTCACTTGTTAATATAGTCAATGAAGTAGACGTAAAACCCAATGAATTGAAATTGAGTTAAGAAACCCATTACCTCACATTTTACCAGAGCTAAATGTTCTTTAGACTAATTTATAATGGATTTAAACATGTTATTAATTTTTTAAAAGATCATATTAATATTTATAATATCATATACAATCCTATTAGGACATCTTATCACCTGTTGTTCAAAAATCTTTCATTATTATCATTATTTTTGGTGTTGACTGCTTTATTTTCTCAGGAATCTTTTGTCACATAAGTTATAGTCCTTGTAATTTGATTATGGTTCCATAATATCAATAATTTTAATAATGATATAAATATAATATTTATCCATTAAATCTATCCTTATTATCATCTTTGTAAAGAATAAATGAAAAATGGATCACATCCCTTCATGGATGTGGTAATCCACAAGTACTCACGAGTGACCTTATCATTTTCTAAGGATTTAAAGATAAGAAGGTATATATGATATTATAATTATTAAAAAATAATTATGTCATAAACATCCTATATATTCATTTTTTCCATCTTTATAACCATCCAAGAAAAGTGGTGATGAAAACCGAATAACACCTTTATGTGGTGATGGTAAGCCGTACGTATGCACAAGTGATGTTTTTTTTTTCATAGGATAGAAAAGAGATGAAAAATGTTTGTAACATAATATTAATAACATATAATTATATATATTAAACTAAATTTATTATTATATTATGGTTACAACACATTAAATTGAAGTAGAAGAAGATATAAAATTAAAATTCCCAATAAAGATGATTTCCTCTTCTTTGGTTTACTTCTTTTTGATCATGTCTTAAGGGACCTTGGGATGGTATTTTGGAAAGAAAAGAACCTATATGACTTTTATAAGTATTTTTATAAGAGAAATTGACTTATTTTGGTCAGTCTAGGATACTCAATGTGGTGTAAAGATAAGAGTTAAGTATGTCCTTTTATAAGTGAGGGGAGGGGCATTCTTAGAATTACATAAAGTATTAAATTAATATAAATAAACTTTTAGAAAAATTTATTATAAATTAATATAATTAAAATATAAGATGTGGGTGATTACAAATCCACTCATCCAATAAAATTTGGATGATTTTTTTCTATGTTTTCACACATCTCTCGTAGTCTTAACCCCCTGTTAACCCTTTTGACAATTACCGCAATATAAATTTTTTTCCACCCTTTAAGGGTTTAGAATGTTACTATTAGAAGAAAAAGTGACCTATAAGTAGACCATTTTTGATATTTTAAACCATATCCCATTAAATTGTTCAAATATAATACTTTTATTAATTTTAAATCATTTAATAAAATATTATTTATTATAAAATAGCATTAGTGTCGTTTCTGTCACTATTCATTTAGTTTGACTTTAAATACATAAAGAAAAATATAGAATTTTAATATAATCCCTTAAAACATCCCTAACATGTCATATTTATCTATAAAATTCATGGAACACTGTAACTCACCTAAATAATTTTAGTTTTAGAGTTTTTAAAATAATTTATTTTATTTTTTTATTAATTGAAGAAATACTATGTCAGCGTTTCATTAACATATATGGAAATTATTTCAACACTAAAAATTAAAAGTAAATTCACATGATATAAAAATCACTTATCTCTAAAATAATTTTTTTAACCAAACATAAGTTTTTTATCCCTATCAAAAAATATTGTTGATATTAAATGAAAGAGAGTGACATTTTTGACTTCATATTTACTTAAAATAATATAAATATTATAATCAAAGGAAAGTGGAAAGAAATTTACCAATTTTTTTATCTTGAATATTTTAGGTTGGAAAAAAATTATCCAATTAAAAATTATTGTTAGTATATGTTTTTGTCCTTATCACATTATTTTTAACATTAATTACCCGATTTACACTTACAGTGGGGACAAATATTTACTACAATTACTATTCATAATGCTTAAAAGAAGGCGAACACTTACCAAATTTGAACCACATGATTCCAAATATGGAATCTATTTTTCAAGATTCATTTTCTAGAAGTTTTAGATTAATTCTAATATAAATACGTAAAAACTAAAAAAAACTGTCTTTTAGAGAAATGCGTTTTAAGTATAAAAATTAACTTATATCAAAATCATGAAAATTGATGATTAAAATGGAGTTAATTATATTATTATAATTCAAATTGATCATATGTCTCATCAAGATCAAATATAAAATATAATTAAACTATTATATTACTTGAAGTAATGAGAGTATTTGAAAAATCTACAATTTTCACTATTCACTTAAAAATCAACCATTTAGAAAAAACCCAAAATTTCACCTCAATTTAATTTTTATATGATGATTTCAAAAATGAAGTTTATTTTTTCAAAAAAATTTATAATATTGGAATAAATTAATTATATTATTCACCCATAAAATATAATAATTTTTTTTTGAAGAATAAAATGTCTTTACTAAAAAATGTTGAGTGCGTATTTCATACACATTGATCAATAAATTTTTATCTTATAGGTCCAATATATATATATATATATATATATTTATAATGTGTTTAATCCTACTCATACCCAAAAATTCAATATCTATGTTGTAACTGTCATATTTAAATAATATTATTTCATGGTTTGTTTAAGCTTGGCGTTGCATGTTGTATATGCTATCAAACAAAGTGTTATTTTAAAATATAAGGATGTCACAATGTTCATGATAAAAAGTTTCCCCAAATATAGAAAATTATCTAGATATGGTGTTAAGGTCTATAAAACTTACCCGATTTTTGATTAAGGGACTTTATATCATCAATTGAATAATAAGAGAAAGATAATGTACATGGGTCATCAATGTTTTTTTGTGAATGATTCAACCTTATCAATCATTAAAAAAGGAATTTAAAAATTTATTAGAGCATAATTTTCACTCATATATTTTTTTGACCAAATAATATTACAACAAGGTGTAAAACATCAATGTCGCATTTTGGAAAAAATTTAAGTTCTAAAAAAACATGAAATAAATGGTTTATCTTATTTGATCTATATTATTAGAGTTTTTTGGAAGTAAAAAATAATAATATTATTATACATATAGAGAAAAACATATATAACTTTTTTATCGTAACAGTTTTAGGTATAAGAGGAAATAACAAAGTTATATTGCCTGAAATATTGGTCTTAATATCTATGTGAATAGATTTGGAGTTAGCTAATACTGTGAAAGGTAGAAAGAATATATTTACCACCATCTTATCAGACATTATGCAAGAGTGAATATATAAATTTATATAAATGGGTTCATTTTATTAATTTACCTAGTTATTATTCTTCAAAATTTTAAAAAATAGTATTAGTAAAGGATTTTAAGTCAATAAGCATGAAATCTCATAACTTCTATGCATTGATGAAAAAACTATTATCAGTTGAATTACTTTAAATGTTACCAATGACCGTCATAAAAGCTACCATAAATGTGTTCCACCATTTCAATTCCTTTTTCAATTAAGTTATGGATAAAAATTTGTTAAATCTATTAGAGAATGAATTTTTTTCTAATAATTTGTCAACAAGATATGTTTTCTTTACCATCATTTTTTGATATAATGGTTCATCTGATGATTCATTTTGTGCAAGAGATAAGGTAATTTGTCCTTGTATATTTACATTCTATGTATAATTTTTAATTTTATATTAAAATAATCAATGAATATATTAAAAATATCCCTATAATGTAGACCTAAATTGTTTAAAAATATATATTGGAGGTGAGAGTTGTGTTTTGTACTTAAATACTTGTTTGAAGTGGAGCACATTGGTATCCCAATATCTAAAGATCTAGGAGTAAATATTGATTATAAGGGGATATTTGGATTAAAATTAAAGTTAATAAAACATTATGTAGTGATGAAGGAACATTTATACATTTTTAGCAACACATATGAGGTTCAACCATATATATTACCACATATTACTAGATTGAAGGTACAATATCTAAACAGAAATGAAAAATGGTTGATAAACGAGAATAAAAATAAATTTTTTAAGGGTTTAAGGAGAAATTCAACATCGATTCTTCTGTATGAGAAATCTTGAAATGGTTATCTAGAGTACCATTTTTTAATGTTCTCACATGCTCTAGTTTTGAAATTAATGATTACACGTTTTATAAAAAAAAATCAATATAGTAAGAGTACCATTTAAAATAATTTACTAATGGTCATCTCTAAAGTAATTATTTTTTTGAGACAAAAAGAAAATAAAAAAACAATTACTATATCAATACCATATTTTAAAGTTGTTGAGGATATTATGGAAATTTATGACACTAAATTTCAAGTACTGATGTTTAAATTTAATTGATTTGATATTAACAATGGTGTGAAACATGAAGATTATGGATTTACACTTGTTGATTTGAAAATATTTAATTTTAAAGAGGAACCTTTTATTTTAGGAACACTTTTGAAATAAATAATTTATGTTATTGACCCATTAAATAATCAATGGACCTTAAATTTTCAAGGGGAATAAATTTATTTGGGTGATGAGGATGTTGATGTTGTTGTAGACTTATGTGAGATTTATTCATCTATTATGTGATTACATGAGGATAATTATTATTGTGATATAAAAATGGTTCATGCAATATGAAATGGTTATATATAAGGTATATGAGAAACACTCTCTTACTCACCTAATAATTTTGTTAAATTTCACATTTTTTAAATTTTTGTGAAACTTACTCATGTCAAAACACTTTTTTTAACATGAATATTTAAATCTATAAATGTTGACCATTTCTATAATTTATGTATTAATTTTTATATTCATTAGTTTTAAGTATAAATATTTTTGTATAAATAAGCTCAGAATCATAGTATTATTGAGGCTATTTATTTTCATTCATAGTTTTTAGGCATACGATTTTCTTCAATTATATTAGTTAATAGAATATATATATATATATTTCTATTATGAACAATAAAAATTTTCAATATAATAATAATATAATTATAATAAAATAATGGTATATAGAATTTCATTAAAGTATCATAAATATATTTTAATAACAAACCCAATGGACTATGAATGTCCACTAATGTATGTTTGTCTTTGTATCTTCATATAAATATATCTACAATAATTAAATAATTAAATAAAATTAAAATTATCTTTTTTGAAATTATTTATTGTGCTACAGGCGTGTCTACTATTACATAGTCTTCTTATTCTCTAGAAAATACAACACCCAATGTCAGAATACGTGGGATGACATGTTTACCAAAACTCTAACTTACTCATGGGAAGAAGTATAGTTTTTGAATTGAATTCGATGAAAACAATAACCCAATAATCTCTGATGAAAATATGTTCATGATTTTTATGGATATGCAGAGTCAATGTAAGATTATTATTTTATATCCAGAGTAGAGTAGTGTTTTCTAGATGACAAAATAATTGTGCCGGTGGGTAATGGTAAAATATCTCAACTGATTTTTCCAACGATTCAAATATTATATATTTTATATGAATAATGTTTTAGATATTAAATTATAGATTAAATTCAAATTTATTTTTATAAAAAATAGTTTTCAATAGGTGGATTTCTTTTGCAGCAATTACATGATGAGATTTTAATTCAAATTTGACTTTAGTTTATATTTTGAGGAAGAGAAATAATGAAAGTAGTAGCCTCAAATATGATTTTATAGATACAAATACCTGGGATGAGATTTTCACCAACCAATAACATGAATCCTTTATGGTATAATATTATTAAAATCACCACCTAAGATGGGGGGGGGAGGTTAATTAGGAAGGAAAATTATAATTTTTATCTTTAGACCATGTTATCGTGTTAGCAAGAGTAGGTTGAATATGTCAATACCCAATTACACTTGAAATTATCATATTTAATAAAATAAATATAGGTACAAAATATTTTACTTGTTTCACCACTATGAAATTATATAAGGAGCATACACTGATAGTGTGTTAATGTACCAGGAGAGTAACACTATTTCACATTTTGTGTTACAAGATTTTAGGAAAGTAACACTGAAAATCCTAGGAACACTTACTATTCTTATCTATAAAATAAATAATTCTAGAAAAATTATGAATGAATGAAAATAAACATTTTTATTAAAATATTTATTTCCAAAAAAAACACCAATAAAAAAGGGTGTTTTTGGTCATTCTCACCTTTGGTTCTAGATCTAAACTAAATCTTTACAGTAGTCTCATCTATCCCTTCTCCTAGAAGTATCGATTATCATCTTCTCTCCAAATGATTCAAAGTTGTAAATATCCTTTTTTATATTATTATTATTATTCACTTATTATATATTCTAAAAATAATAAAATTAGATATTTTCCCATATTTGAATATAGAAACTCCATTAAAATTTCTATGAGACTTCCTTATTCATGGATGAGTAAAAGGTTCACATTTAACTCTAAGGTTTTCAAAGAATATCTATGAGAAATATATTCTATATTTTTGATTATGGAATGTTTTTGAAATCAATGTTGGGGGAAGAATATGGGATCCCCTATGCCTATTTTTTGATGGACACAAGTGTAATCACTGGAAGATAAAGAATGTCATAGAATTCAATTATATGAAACAATATTCTCCCTTTGATATTAGTGTACTGGAATATGGGAAGATGATACAACCCACTCACCACACTAATTAAATAATTTCACACATTATCATAATAAACTCACACCAAAATATTTAAACAAGATAATAGGAAAGTAAAAGTGGACGTAAAATGATAATACGGTTCATAATTTTATTCCTACAACCATGGTAGAAACACTACCAATGTTTATTACTTGAAAGATACAAATATTTTCAATCTCAATCACCAATTTTTTATTTTAAAAAGATTTTATCTTACTGTCATAAGTTTAATGTAATACCATGAAGGTGGTACCGCCATACATTAATATAAGTTTTCAGCTGGTTGAATAGACTTCACTACATCTGAAGTGTATGGAGCACCTTCCACTAAAACTTGATACCAACAATTCCATATAGTTTTCACCATCACATCTAGTAAAAAAACCTTGGACCATACATGAATTCATCATAAGTAATTCTATATTGATTATATTTTTATCATGCTATAGATTCCTAATACTGGTGGCTGAAACATTCAGGATGATATATATTTTGATGAAATATCCCTCCGATCCATTTAATCAAAACCTGAAACTAGATTCACGTTCCTAATAATATCCCTATTTAATATTGTTTCAAGGAATATCCTAGAAAACCTCCATCACTCTAGAAATTTTGAGCACCCTTCCTTTCATATCATTTATGAAGTGTTCTCCATCACTCCTTCTATTCACCTGAGTCCAACTGAGTCATAGTGCTTCGTTAGGATTTCAAGGGCCATCACCTTCATGAAAATACTATCTAGATTTTCCCAACTATATTTTACATCTCTAACACCATATGCTCCATTATATTCTATATGTAATGAAATTTTAGTTCAATGTTTTTAATCCTTTCAAGAAACACGAGATTATGGGAAATTTGAATTACATTATGACTATCATAGAGTAGCACTTGCCTCCCAGAGTCCTTATAATTTCCTTCAACGAGTTTTTTGAATAAAATAAATATTTTTTTCTTTAATACATGCTATTTACGGTACTTCCATTTTATAAAAAGTAACCACAAGTTTCAGTCAAGATATCTAACTAACCCCCGTTTCACTAAAGGTATGCCCAAAACCAATCATGCTATTTAGGGTATTTGAGTCTCCAACAAAGTATTCATCCATAAAACCTTGTAATATATCATATTTATAACAAAAATCAATGTATTCCAATACATTTATAGATCAGATTATCCACTTCATTTTTTCCTAATGCACCCTTCTCGGGATCTATATTAAGTGACTTGCCACTCTGACTAAAAATTCAATGTATGACTGTGTACAGATTATAACATACATCAAAATTATAAAAGATAATAAAAATAATGCTTTCTCTATACAATAATCCTCTTATTATATTTTCAATGCCTTATTCTTAGATAACTTTAAGAGTCTAGAAATAGTGGTTGAGATATACTTATATATTTACATTTCAAATTTTTTAATGATCTTTCAAATGTAGTCCTTATAGGATAATGCCAATGTATTGGATTTCCTATCATTATCTATCCTCATATATAATATTTTTTTATCTCATCGGATATATTTTAGATCAAATATTCCAAAAAATATACTCTTTAGTTCCATAATCGGAAAAACCTCCAAGCATGCTAGCAAAATGTCATCCACATATAGAATACGTATAATGTAAGTACTATAATTACATGAATTTCAATAAAAAATGATTATATTTTTACCCAATTATTCTCTTGTAATACATGAATGTGTTAAAACTATAGTTCCACTATATATTTTCTTGTTTCAAACCATAGATTCTTCATTTCAACTTATAAACAATCCCCTTATTCTGATGATCTTTGAAACTCTTTGATTGCTTCATGAATATCTCAACTTCCAAGTCACAATGAGGAATAATAATTTTTACATCCATTTTAACATATTTTAGATTATTGTATTCAAATAAAATAATCCCTACATGGATGATTTTATGTTTAAAAACTGGTGAAAAATATTAAAATAAATTAACTCCTTATTTCTATTGGAAACATTTCACCACTAGCTATATCTTGTATCTTATGCTATCATCAGTGTTTTCCTTCAAATGGAATCCACATTTTTTTTCAATTTCTCATTTCTCTCCTAGCAAATCAGTCAGATGCTAAGTTCTATTTAATTTTGCAGAAGACATCTCATCATTGTTGACTCCTAATCTTCCAAGTCTCTGAGTGTCACTACTTCTTCTGGGAATTTGGGTGATCCTACATCTATAAGAAGTATAAAATTCACATATCTCGAAACATTTGGACTTGAATCCTAAATCTAGAAGAATTTATCAAATATAATTGAGTTTATTATCTTTATATTTCTTCTCTTTTTAGTGCATTATCTTCCAAATAACTATCTTCTAACTTCTAAACTTTTAAATATTTACCTCAGTCTTCAACAAACCTTGATCATTCTAGCACATCTTCCATTGGTGTTACTTATAAACAATATATGCTTTCATCTAAACTTATTGGAACTTGTAATATTCTAGTTTTATTATCCAAATCACACATGGTATTTTTTATTTGACCCCATACACTCAAATTTTGATACCACTAAGTTTCAGTCCATCAAAGTGGCCTTTTATTTGAAGAGAACATCTTAGATCTTGGTGATTTGTATTTTGCTTCCATCCTATAACTAAAAGATAAATCCTTCATTTCCATATCAAATAGGGAAATATACCTTGGACATAGACTCAATTTTTTATTTTTTTACTAGGCATCAATATGAATATATTCCAAACTATAAGGACATTAAGAAGACCAACTTCCAGTAGTTTCTTGGACCATAACTCTTCCGGTATACTTCAGACTATAGTATAATGAAAACTTTTGATGGCTAGGTATGAAACCATATTGATTGATTCCACCCAAATGCCCTTAGGCATTTTGAAATGCATATGCATGCATAAAACATTATCAATCAAAGTATATTGTATTCTTTCCACTGTACCATTTTGTTATAGTGTTCTAGGGATAATCTTATCCTTCTTAATCAATTTCTTATGTAAAATGTTCTGAAAGTATCTATTTATATACTCTCCACCATTAACACATCTAAGGTTCTTTAACTTTTAGCCACTTTCCCTTTCAAAAATGGATTTATACTTGAGAAAGGCAACAAATACATCATATTTATACATAATGAAATACACCCATACATTTCTCATCACATCATCAATGAATGTGATGAATTAAAGAGATACTACATAATACTATATTGGTGAAAGACAATATAGATCCTAGTAAACAAGTTCTAGTTTATGATATATTGTCTTATATCCATTTATATTGAATAAAACCCACTTTTTCTTCCATAGTAAACAACTCTGATTTTTTTGATGTCCATTTGAATATGATTCAATAGTTCTTTACCTATTTGAACCTTCATGTTATACTCATTGAGATTACAGAGCCTATAATTCCAAACTTCCTGATCATTTAATGTATTTATTCTAACTAATTCTCTTTATTCTAATATTTTTTCTAGATAGAGTGTTCCATCCTTCACTCCGTATGCCACCATAATGACCCTTGAGTCACTTTATAGATGCAATAGGAAAATTTCATATCATATCCTTCTTTATCAATCGTTCCTATAAAAACAAGGTTCTCCTAGTAACAAACCAAAAATTTATAAATGAAATTCGCAATTAAAAATGTGTAAATAAATTAATAAGAAATTAAATTATAGAAAAAACATGTACTACTTTGTTTATTTTGGACTATTATAAGTTATATCCTATCCAATTTAAAATAAAATTAAGCATCATAACCGTTGATAATACATATATTTTATATTGACCATTAAGATTAGTATATTAAGGGTTATGATAAATTCCAACTAACATAGATTGAAGAAGTGATAACCCCAACCAGAGGGATTATGTCCTATAATTCCCATTTATCAGAGTTTCCATGGGATATAATATATCTATGATTTTCCCTTGACCAATCCATAGTCGATATTGAACAACTAAATCATGAGAAAAAATAGTTATGGGATAAGTTCATGCTCATTGAGATCATGACCCAAACCATGTTCGCAAAACCACCCCAAGAAAATATCACCCTCACACACCTTACCCTTAAGGATTTCACTAGTGTAATAAGGGGTTTTATATCTCAAACCTAAGGGTATTAATTTTTATTTTTTATTTTTTTTAAAAATAATTATTTTATTTATTTTTTATTATTAATTTATAAATTATTAAATAAATATTTTTATAAAAATTATATTCTGATATGATGAAACACAAATTATATTTTTTGAAAATACATAGTTTAAATCAAGACACTATTTTTGATGAATTAGAGAATTTATGAAATAAATTATGTTTTATTAAAATATTATTATTAAATAATATCTAATAAATATAAATGATAATATAATTTTCCAAAGTAAAATTTAATTTTTATAAGGGTCATAAAAATGATTTTTTTCTAAAAAAACTAGCATTTATCAATAAATATTTTTTTTGATTTAAAAGTGTAAATTGTCATATTAAGATAATTATTTTGATAAAATAATAATTATTTTTGAAATCATTATGTCAAAATTACCCAACGGTGAATTTTTCATAATTTTATGAGATAATCAATTTTTTGGGGAAAAATAAATACGGTATAAATAAACGCTATGTATTATGACGTCATAAAATCCCAAAAGTGATGTAATAAATACTATAAAGAGTATTCCTCACCAAAATTATATTTCCCCATTAAAATAATTCATTTTTAAGTTATTTTATTAATTTTATAAACCCTTTATAAATCCTCCAAAACCTGTATTATATTTCAAGATTTTAAAATCATTTCTTTATAAACATGACTCACCTCAAAATAACTGAGGAAATTATTTTAATCTGTTCAGTTATTTTCCTTATAAAATAATTAAATCCAATCCACTTTGGAAGAAACCATTTGAAAAAACTATGGTATGGTTTCATGTTTGGATTAATTTATTGTATAGAGTGTAAAACCTATGTTTAGAAATTAATAAAGAATTCCCCCCTATTTGATATATAAACCAACCCAACCTCACATTTATCTTCAATAAAAACTCTTTTAGAAAAAATTTACTCTGAACCTACCTCTATATAGACCTCCCAATGTTCTATAAAGCTCTTAATAGGCTACTCTCAAGATTTTGGAAACACCATCTCAAGGTATGGAATGCTCTCCTACTCCTCTTTATTCAAGCACCTCATTAATATTATGAGTTTTTTAAAATATTTCATATAAGTATATTTTTTACATATAAATTTTACTAGTATTATGATTTAAAAGTTATTATAGACCCAATTAACTATTATTAATCCCTTGCATGAATCTTTATGTACCACCGTTATGATGTAAAGAATTATCCTATGAATTTCCATGCCAAACCTTTGTGTAGTTAATACCCATCCCAATTTCTAATCATGGGTATTCACCTAGATGTACCAATAATTCATTGATTGGGTACTTTCATATATATAAACCCATAGTCCTTAATCATGGGGTTAAAAGTGATGAAAATCATTCTTAATTTACATGATCTTTATAGCACACTTATGCATGTACATGATATGAGAGTGATGGGTGGGCTCAGAATTATATAGCCCTATAATGCATTGGGTATTGTTTTTATCTCATGATATTCCATGTATGGTACATTAGAGGTTATATTAATGAAACTATGTTATGATTCCTTGGAATTTATCCTTGAATTATGTATATGATGTCATGTTTTATTTTGTTTCCACATTCTAATGTTGCCTTTATGTTATCATATTATATATTTCTTTGATTATCATGTTTGTATTTATCATGAATTTTATATCACCATTATATGACTCTTACCTAACATGTATTTCTTTTATCATGATATGATTTGATTATTTATATACTAGGATTTATATCTCACCCCTTTCTTATGTATATCCCCAGGTTATACCATGCAGTATTAAAAGAGAAATGTAATTTCAGAGAATGTCAAGGAAATTTTCAATAATATCATTGTATATTGTTATAATTTTTTATGTTATGTACCTAATTAACCAAATAAAACAGCCATAACAATCTTATGTGGTTGTATTAACTGTATCATTATATAATAACTCATGAATTATGGTGTCTTAAAATATGGGTTTCCATAGTAAGTATTAGATGAAAGTCTAGTTATTTTTAGGGATTAGGATTAGAAAACTCTAGTGAAATCCTTAGGTATAAGTCTAATCATAAAATAAAATCCATAAATTTTGGTTTATTATATATTAAGATGTTTTCTAGAAAACACATCCATGTCTAGATACTATAATTGGATGTGTCTCTGACATAATTATACCTAGGGGTAATAGCCCTAAAAAGGGCACATTGAGATGGGCTTGATTGTCACCTGGTGCATGAAAAATGATTTTTTTCACACCTTGTTTGACAATATTATGGGATATAATTTTTTAAATTCACAATCTCATTAAGTAAAATTATTAAGGGAATAAAATTCCCATATGATTTTATATTAAGAAATAGATCATGGATAACTTATATGGAAACCTAGAAATTCATTAGTCAAGGAATATATGTCATTTACGAGTTATCCATTTATTGTTCATAGTTTCCCATTTTATATGCTTAATATTTTGAAAATTATCATCATAATGTATATTTTGGATTAAGTAATTGATTAGAACTAGAATAAAATCGTGAAAGGAACGCTTACCATCCATGGTTTTATGCATTCTATTATATCATACAACTTTAGTAAAACTATTCAAACACCACTGGAAAACATGGAAGATGAGTTATCGATGGAAATGGAGAATGGGTAAATTATTTAATCCTAATAGTACAACTCATCCTCTTTCCATATATTTAAAATAAACTCACTATAGAACCTTGTGATACTCTCTTCTGGGGAATTTGATGAAATTATGGGCGTCTATTGGCTTTCTTTATATAGATCTAACATAAATTGATGAGATAAGGAAATTATCATCCATATTTCCTATCACCCTATGATTCTATACAAGTTCAAGGAGGAGAATTAATCTCCTTTGGTATAATAATCTCAAGAATGGATATTATTTCCTTATAATAAAGTGTATCTAGATAAAATGATTGATACTAAGGAAAAGTTCATCCTTGGAGAAATTCCCATTATGAGGGAATACACTAATTTGTTTCCCAAAGAATTTTCTGGTATTCCTCAAATCATGAGGTTAAGTTCTAAATTGATATTATACCAAGATATTTTCCAATATTCAAGAATCCATATTGAATTTCCATTTTTGAACTTGCGGAGATAAAGAAGCAACTATAAGAGAATCTGGATAAAGGGTTTATACACCCACGTGCTTCACTATGAGGTGAATCAGTCCTCTTATTTAGGAATAGGGATGGGTCAATGAGCCTCTAAATTGTTTATAGAGACCTCAAAAAAATCATGATAAAGAATAAGTATACATTTCTAGGGATTTATAACTTGTTCTATCAATTATATGTATCCCATTACTTCTCTAAGGCAGATATTTGGTTGGGATATTATTGAGTAAAGGTAAATAAGAAGGATATCCCAAAGACTTGTTTTTATAAAAGGTAGGAGCACTATGAGTTCACAGTGATTCATTTAGACTCACTAATGATCTAGAAATATTAATGGACTTGATAAATAGTCTTTTGATTTTAACTTGAAAAATTTGAGGTAGTCTTTATAAATGATATTGTTATCTACTACAAAAGAAAGGAAGAACTTGATGAACATTTGAATGTTGTACTAAAGATATTGAAAAAGGAAATGTTGTATGTTAATTATAGTAAATGTGAGTTTTGTATGGAGAACATAACATTCTTGTATCATGTTATCACCTAATAAGGGTATCTATAGATCCTTTAAAAATAGAGGTAACTGAAGGATGACCTAGACTAATATCTATGATGGATATCCCTAGTTTCTTCAGATTAGCTAGTTACTATCATCAATTTGTGTGAAACTTATCATGATAGTCAAAGAGACTAACTAGATTAAAACAAAAGGGATTCATGATTGTATATAATGATGAATGTGAATAAATATTTAAAGATATGAAAAATGGCTAATCACAACACCTGTTTTAATATTAACCACCAGTAGGGAAGGATTTGTGATCTACATCGATGCATCTAAAAATATCTTGGGTTGTATAGTCATGCAAGATGAAAAATTGATAGATTATTCATCCTTCTGATTAAATATCCATGAGAATAAATACCTTGATCATGATCTAGAATTGGATGTAGTGATATTCTCATTAAGTATTTGGTTACATTATCTATATGAAGAAAAGTGTGACATATATTTAGATCATAAAAGCTAAAAGTATATATTCACATGAAAATATCTTAATATGTTCCAAATAAGGTGGTTAGATATGACCAAGGAATATGACTGCTGAATCCATAACCATTCTCAAAAGATGAAAAAAGTGGAACATGATCTGAGTAGAAAGGATCCCTCAACCCTTTCCATGATAAATATTAAAAGGGATATAATCTTATCAGGTATACAAAGGATAAATATGGGAATAATAAATGGATCTATATCCTACCTTGGTCAAATAACATCTTAAATATCCATTATAGAGTGGATCAAGGTGGCTTTGAAGTATGATAATGTGCTACAAAAGAAGGTATTTAATATTCCAGAGTTCAAAATTTCTAAATATGGTGTTATAATGTTTGGAACTTTGATTTGTGTCCAAAAAAATCCATAACTAAATATGGAACTTCTAGATGTTTCACATAGATTATCCTTATCTATTTATCTAGGAATCACTAAGATCTGTAGAGATTTTAAGTAATACATCTGGTGGGATAACATGAAGAGAGAGATTGCATAAATTCTATGTTGTTGATTGGTATGCCTGAAAATCAAGTCTGAATAAAATAAGTCTAAGGGTATGATGCTAATGTTTCCCATACCAGTATGGGAATGAAAAAACCTAACCATGGATTTCATCATAGGACTCCCTAGGACACCTAAAGAAAATAATTCCATCTTGGTGGTAGTCAGTCGCCTTACCAAGTCAGTGCATTTGATCGCTATCAAGGAAGATTTAACTCTTTACCAACTCACCAATATATACATAAGATAAGTTGTAAGACTGCATGGAGTTTCAATCTCTATTGTATCTGATCAAGATATAAGGTTTATCTCAAGGTTCTAGAGAAACCTTTATAAAGCATTGTATATGGATATGAACTCCAGCATTGCTTATCACCATTATATGGATGGTCAGTCTAAAATGACTATTCAAATAATGAAGGATATGTTATGATCATGTTCAATGTATTTCCAAGGATATTGAGATTAGAACCTTCCCCAAGCGGTGTTATCATATAAAAATAGTTTCCATTTTATAATTCCAATGTCACCATATGAGTCTCTGTATTGGAAGTGTTTTCAAACTCTGACACGCTTGGATGAATTTAGAGAGTGGAAGATGATGGGACCTGATCTTATACAAGATATAACAGAGAAGGTTCAAACCATTCAACATCATATGAAATCTTTAAATTCAATAGAAAATCTTTAGATACAATGATTTATGATACCTAGAGTTTGAGATCAGAGTTAAATTTTTCATTATTAGATCTTCATGGAATAAATTCATTAGGTTTTAGATATAGAGAAAGATTAGTACAATATACATTGGCCTCTTTGAGATCACTGATCACATCAGAGTGGTGGCCTATAGACAATCACACTCACCTAACCTATTTTAGGTACATAATGCATTCCATGTATCTCTCTTGAGAAAGTACATTCCAGACCTTTCACATGCACTGAATCCAAATTTTGTATCTTTGTAGAATGATCTCTCATACGAGGATGCGATGGAACAAAAGCATCCCCATCTATTTTTGTGTGTGGGATGAAAATTTCAAGGATGAAATTTTTTAAGGGGGAATAATATAATTACTCAAACTTTTATAAATGACATTTCCTTTTTAAAATAATTAAATACCATATTAATAAATGAAATTATAGAAAATGTATGCACTACTTTTGTTATTTTATACCACTATAAGCTATATCCCATGAAACTTAAAAGACTATTAAACGTCATAATTTTTGATAATTTAGCTATTTTATAATTACCATTAAGATTTTTTATTATGGGTTATGGTAAAAAATAATTGACATGGATAGAAGAAGTGATGAAATCAACAAATATAATCATACCCTATAAATCCCATTTATCTGAGATTCCAATGGAGATAACATATTTAGACTTTTCCCTTGACCAATCCCAAGCTGAGGTTTAATAACTAAAGGATGAGTGAAACCATTTACGGGATAATTTAAATGTTATTGAGATCATATCCCAAACAATGTTCTCTGAACCATCCTAATAAAATCTCACCCTCACACACCTTACCCTTAGGACATTCACCGGTGTCATAAGGGGTTATGTATTTCAAACCAAAAAGTATGATTTTTTTATTTTTATATTTAATAAAATAATGATTATATTTATTTTTTTTGTTATAAATTTAAAAATTATTAAATAATTATATTGATAAAATTTATATTTCGATACAATGAAAATAAAATTGTATTTTTTGAAAATACATAGTTTCAATCAAGATACTATTTTTAATGAATTCAAGAATTTATTAAATAAATGATATCTAAATAAAATATTGTTATTAAATAATATATATTAAACATATATAATAAACTAATTTTATATTGTCAAATGTAATTTTTATAAGGTCTAGAAAACTATTTGTGGTAAAAAACTAGTTTTTTCTCAATAAATGGGGTTTTTTGATTTAAAAGTGTAAATTATCACATTAAGATAATTTTTTTATAAAATAAATAGTAATTTTGAAATCATAATCTCAAAATTATCCAATGGTGGATTTTTCATAAATTTTCAAGACAATCAATTTTTTGGGTAAAAATTAACTATAATATAAATATACTCTATGTATTATGAAATCATAAAATCTCAAAAGTGAAGTAATAAATACTATAAAGAGTAAAAATATCCAAAATTATTTTTTCCCTTTAAAATAATTTATTTTTTAAGTTATTTTATTAAATTTATAAACCATTTATGTATCCTCCAAAACCTATATCGTATTTTGAGGTTTTAACATAAATTATTTATAAACATGACTCCCTTCCACATCACCAAGGGAATTATTTTAATGAATTCGGTTTTTTGAAATTTAAAATAATAAAATCCACTCCACTTTGGTAAAAACCATGTGAAAAAATCATGGTATTATTTGTGATTTAGATTAATTTGTTATATAGAGTCCAAAACACAAGTTTAGGAATAAATAAAGAATTTCCCCCTCTTTTTCTATATAAACCCCCCAACCTACCATTCCTGTTCACTTAAAACTCTTAGAGAATTACTTTAATGCTCCCTTACCTCTCTATATCACTAATAATGTTCCCCCAAGCTTTTAATAAGATCTTTCCATCCTTTTGGAAACACCCTCTCAAGGTAAGGGGTCCTCTCTTTCCCCTCTCTATTCAAGCACCTCCTTTATATTTTACCTTTTTTTAGAATTGTTCATGTGGGAATATGATTTCACGCATAACTTTTATTTCCCTTATGATTTAAAAATTCTGAGAAACCCCTTTAACTATCATTAAGGAATCCCATGAATCTTTATTTACTCCTATTATGCTGCTAAAATTATCTTGGGAATTTCCATACCAAACCTTTATATAGTCAGTACCCATCCCCATTTCCACTCATGGGTATTCAACTGGAGAATCTATCCTTAATTGATTAGGTAATTCCATATATTTAAACCCACACTCCTTAATCTTGGAGTTAAAAGTGATGAAATTCTTTCTTAAGTTTTATGATCTATGTGGCACACTTATGCATGTACATGATATGAAAGTGATGGGTGGGACTATAATTATATACCCCTTTATTGAATTAGGTGATGTTTTTATTTCATGATATTCCATGTGTGGTTACTGGGAGGTTATCCTAAGCACACTATTTTATGATTTATTGGTGTATAGCCTTGAATTTTGTTTATGATGTCATGTTTTTTGTTGTTTCCACATTCCTATGTTTCCGTTATATTATCATCTTGTATCTTTCTTCGATGACCATGTTTGTGATTATCAGCCCTTTCATGTCACCATGATATACCTCTTTCCTAACATGAATTACTTTCATTATTCTATGATTTGATTATTCCCTTATTTATTTTATATCTCACCCCTTTCTTATATATGTCCCCAGGTTATCCCATACAATTTTAAAAGAGCAATGAAATTTTAGAGCATGTTAAGGAAGTTTTCAAAAATGTCACTGTATCACTATTTTAAGTTGTTATATTATGTTACTAATTACCCAAAGGCACTATGAATCACTATTTTAGGGGATTTATTAAGTGTATCTTTTTTTAATAAATCATAAAGTAAGGTGTATTAAAATATGGGTTATCATACTTCTGCATCCCTAATATGTTCCTAAATCATTTGTGTTTCAAGAATCCACTGTTATTCATTCATATGTTCACATATTCATTTTTGATGAATTATAAGGATTATTCATCCTCTAGATGATCTATTCTAAGGATTTAAAATACATAATTGATCATGTACTCATTTTCTGTCATTTAATGGAAAGATGAACTAGAGTTACCCACCCATGACTATAAAAATATTAACACTGAGCAATATATTATTATATCCCTAGATTGTGTCTATTAAATTTGTACCTCTAGAAGATTTAATTTTTGGGAAATACTTGTGACCTCTGTAATATTTCTTGATATGGACAAATTTTCTATATTTAGAAAATGTAGGACCTTTTCTAAATGACATATAATGAATTTTTTCTTGATATATATATTTTGATCATCATCGACTTATCCTCTAAGGTGATCTCCCCCTTCCACCAGCATTTAATTCATCACTAAAAGGTTATTAAACTTCCCTTATTCTGAATTATTCCTTAAAGAATGTTTTTGAAATGTACTCATACACCAAGTTAGTTTTAAAATAAGAGTTTCTCATTACTAGGTCCTTTCTATCCCATGATTCTGGCAGTGAAGACAATATAATAATTTCCCAAATATCGTTTGTGTAAGTTTCCTTTACTGATTCGAGATGGATTTGGATCATGCTAAACTCATTCACAAGATATGACACTAAATTTCCCTATCAAAACCTCATGTATAAAATTTATCCCATCTATAACACTTTTTTATGTGTTTTAGTTTTCTCATACATATCCACCTGGGTGTCCATTAGATAAAATATTGTTTTCTTCACCTAGATGTTAGAGCACTCATTTTGGTCTAGTTACATCCTCACCAATTCAATTTATTTACTTTACAACCATTACCATTATCTGTTTTCCACTTTTCCAATATTTAATCCACCTAACTAAACTTCCAAATCCTTTTGGATGAGATAAAATTCTATCTTCTTCCTCCAGAAGCTAAAGTCACTTCCGTTGAACTTGCCAATCCAAAAATTTCCTTCCTCTAATTCCACCTTTTCTGATGATAATAATACCATTGAAATATATATAACATCAAGGAAAGAATGATAATTTTTCTTGATCTACTATTTAGTGTGCTTTGAGTAATAACCTTAATATCTAATAACATGTTTTAAGCTAAGAATAGGGGATAACCCATGACTAACATCTAATTTCCACGTGTGTAATCACTAAAAGACAAATAATTAAGTGTGAGTTGATCTACTGGAATGCCCTTCTCCCTTTAATATAAGTATATTGTAATATAAGAAGATGATTCACCCTAATCACCATGCTAATTAAATCCTTTTACACTTTTTTACAAGGAAATCAAACCACAAAATTTAAACAAGACAATTGGAATGTAAAATTGGATGCACAGATATTATGTGGTTTAGACTTTTAGTTCAACATCCAAGAGAGTAACCCTTCCATTATTTATTACTAAAAAAGAAAAAAATTTACAATATTAATCCATAATTTCTAATATTAGACTACTTTTATTTCTAGTTTATAGTTCAATGTAATTTCCTGAATGTGGTCCCACCACACTTTTATAGAAGTGATTAACCATTTGAATAGGTTGCACCATCATCTGAAGATTTTGAGGAACCTTCTCATAGAATTGGAAACCTATGATTTTTTTATCTACCACTTATACAACTATTTCATCAAGTAAACCAAAGTAATATTTTCCATGCACCCATCCGAATTAATTCCCTTCTAACTAGACTTCCCTTATACTGAATATTCCTTCTACCAGTAGCCAAAAAATTAAGGATAATGTATCTTCTGATGAACTCTACTACCATTTGATTTAATTAGAACATGAAACTAGCATCACATTTCCTAACCATAAACACTAATATATCCAACTTTTTAAGTTCTCTACATCCATAATGATCTTTCTAAAATATTTCAATCTTCATTTCTCCAAAAAATCCACTAGATTGTTTGATCATCTATAATAAAAATATCCATTGTTAATTAAAATTAATAATAAACATTGTAATCCACATGGATTACTAAAATTCTATTTTCTTGTATATATAAATTTCAACATGATGCTTCTAATCAAGGAACATTATCTCATTTCCTTCTTCTAAATCTAAGAAAAAAATCTTAAATTCCTAGAAATAAATTTACACTTCAATAAAAACTTACGCATGGAAAAAATCCAGAAGTATAAAAATAATATACTTATGTATCCTCTAAAAAATGTACACACACATGGATTCATGAATTTTCTTCATTCATTTAACTTCATATAATATGTTATGAATCTATCCAAGAATATTACATATACAAGGAAACCTTTTGAACTTTTTCAAACATATGTCTTCTGGGAAACTTATGCATCTCCAAATATCTTATGAAAATAGGGTGATATTAATGAATTTACCACTTTTATCCTCCTCTAAAATAATCAAAAGATTATATTTATAAGGATGTGATAGGAATTTGTCAATTTTTAGAAGATCTAACCAAAACTAAAATCCTTATACATTCTATGAGGGCCCTAACATTTTCAATTTTTATTCTTCTCATAATATAATTTGAAATTAAAAAAAACTTATGTATACATTAGAAACCTCTATGACTTAGATGAAAAATAAAAAACCTCCAGTGAAACTTCCACTTTTAGTTTACCTTTAGAACAACTTAATATATTTTTCTTTTAAGAAAAAACTCTATAACTTATACAAGTATATATTTAAATTCATTTATCTTCATATCTAAAAGTATTTATTAATTATTCTCTTGGTCTTATAAAATATTTCTGAAATACAATTTTCCTTCATTACCAACACAGTTCATGATTATAGTTATTGAAGAAAAACCCAACCACACAATTTATGCACCCAAATATATGGTTCCAACATTATCCCCCATTGGAATTTTTTTTTCAATCCACCACATGTTCTTATAAGTTAAACCATTAGGCCCCCTTGAGTTTTACTCCCCTAAAATATGTCACTTTTCCCATAATCTTTCTCCCCCCTTTGAAAATACAATGCAAAGTGTTTTTTCATATTATTATGATGACCTTTGATAATTATAGTTACTTAACCATTAAAATAAAAATGATTAGAGATTAATTAATATATTATATAATCCAACATGAGATAAAACTAGATGTTGGAAAAAAGAATACAAGTTATTTTCTATAGTGATTTCTATATAATTCAGATCATGCATTCATTCTTCTTTTTATATTTCTCATGGATAATATATCCCACTTTCTTCTCAAACATAATAGAATATGAACACATAAAATAAATATAAAACATAAAAGTAAATAATTATATAAAATATGGTTAGGTGAAATTTCCAAACCTACTCAAGTTGAAGGGGGTAGTTATACACCAGGGTTCAATCGATGCTTCTCAAATAATAGAGTATATGAGGGCTTAGTCATGATGTATTCTATTTATTGATTAGTTCCCATAGAATCCATTTTTTATAACTTGATCCTTATATTCTTTAATTAAAAAATATTTAATTTAAATATGTTCGGTGTGTGAATGATGGATTGGATTATTTGGGAGTTTAATGGAACTGTTATTATAATATAATACCGCCATATGTTTCTTTACTTATTGACCAAATATTCCAACTTCTACTTCATCCATTGAAGCTATGTACAAGATTTTATATCATTCTAAGAGATGTAATATCTCATTTCTTACTCATCAATAAACATACTTCCAATGAAAAACACACCACTACTTTTTGACTTCTGATCCACCACATCACCAACAAAATCAATATAAAAAAGGATATCAACTTATTTTAATATCCTGTAAAATACAAACATTAATTTATATTATGTAAGATCCACCTCATAATTCTCTTAACAGTAATGAAATTTTCCTCCTTCGGATGACTTTGGAATCAAGATGTTAGGCATGTTATAGTTCCGATATCTTAAGGAGTTGTTTTTATGTATATTATTCTTCCAGTAATTCTCTATTATAAGGTAGGATCCACATACTTATCATCCTCATTCATTCCAAGTTTTTTTCCAACTATAATCTGTGTATACATATGTTTTGAATTATGCTTGTTAAAAACATTCCACAGTTCACTTGTATATTTTTCTTGTGAGATTTAAGACTATCCTTCAATTTGAACCTCTTATAGCCCCATAAAATTGGTAAGTTCACTGATCTTGGACATATAAATTCTTATCTTTTGATATTATCAAACTCTTCCACCAATTTTTTCTTGGTTCCATCAAATATTATATCATTCACATAAAAAATTACCACAAACTATTCTCCCATTAATTTTTTTACATAGAGGTTGTGATCAACACCACATCTTTTAAATTATGTGTTCTTTAAATGTGAGTCAAGTTCGGAATACTATACATGTTATTCTTATTAAATACATACACAGACTTATTTATTCCACACACCATTATTTCATCATTATAGATTATTAAAACCATTGGTTGTTTAATATAAAATATCCCCTTGAGTACACCAGTAAATAAATTAGGATCTATATAAATTATAAATATTCCAAGCCCTATTTATATTTCCACTGCAATGAAGATTTTTATGGAATCAAGCTAAGACATTGGTGAAAAAGTCTCCTCTACATCCATTCCATTAATATTTAAAAAAACTTTACACACTAACTGTTCTATATTATGAATCACACTCCCATTCTCATTGAGTTTATTTTTAAATACTGGGTTGGTTTTAGTCACATTCTGATGTTTTGGTCTCTCCACAAGATCCCATGTTTGGTCCTTGTTAGGACTAAGAAAATAAGGATGATCATATTCAGGTTTTTTCTTCTATTTTCAGAAAAGTTTAATAAGAAAATAAATCACCTCACTTTGTTTTCATGAAAATCTAGATGAAAATCATATTCAAGGAATCAAACTCATAATGGTTGAAGTGGTATATCATATTCAGAAGAAGATGGATTAAAGAAAAATATCATCACATTCACACGGAATACAGAATGAAAGGTTTTATCGAAATGGGGGAGAATCGATGTCTATATTACTATGACTTAAATGTGATGATTCTTTGTTGAACTTGGAGTTATAATAAATCATAATTATTCTGGAAAACTTGTGATGAAAGATTAATGAAAGAAATTTGGTGTGAAAGAGATACTGCTAATCATATACAGTCTAATCATAATCATGTCAATCATATTTGGGCTGAGAAGGAAATAAATTAGTTGATGAAAGATAGGGATGTTAAAATAATTTCCTTGGAAAATCAAATGATACTGAAGTTGATCTCGAATATATTCAATGTCATGAAGGAATTCATGATTCAATAATGAGTTTGTGAAATAAAGAAGTTGATAATGTCGAAGTTTCTAATACCGATCCATTTTATTTGGTATACCATCTTACTCATCAATTGAGGAATTTATCTCATCAAGACCAATGGTAAATAAATTCAGACACTATTGAAACTGATTCAAAGCCTAATGATAGAGATTGATCAATAATGTAGTCAACCATTAATCAAGAGAGACTTATATTTTTCTTCATCGTAATGAGGAAGATTGCAGTCAGGATCAAAATCAAACTTTATTTTGGAAAGAGTGTGAATGAGATGGTAGGATATGTTTTCAAAGGGGGATCTAGAAATGTAAAGGTTGGAAATATTTTTGGAATTTTTGGGAAACTAAAGGTATTGGTTTTCAATCAGGCCAAAAGTCAAAAGATTTAAATCTTTGTAGAATTAAGATGATGAGTATCATATTTTTAAGAGAAAGAAGAACTCTGATTTATTTTCAAAAGATTTTATCAATTCAGTTAAGCTCTATCATATTAGAGTTGACACTGATTCATCCTGCTATCATAATGAAAAAATAAGAAGTGGGTGATTGTCTTTCATTTGGTGTAAAGAAACGAATTCATATCGACAATCGGAATGAGAATCAGAATAAAACTAGAGTTTGAAAAGAAATTCTAAATAAGAGGTGAAGTTTTAACAAGGATCAAGAAGAATTGATAATTATTGAAGAAGTCAAGATGCACCAGAAATTCAAGGATAGGTTGAAATTTGGGTAATTTGATTGAGTGGGAAAGTTTCTAGGATTTGCACCCAAACTAATTTCTAATCACCTATAAAAGGAGATATGTACATTGTACTTATCTAATGATGGATTTACTATTCATGAAAGGAGGAGAGAGAAGATCAACTTTTTTAGAGAGAACAAGAGGTTCCAAATTGTTTTTTTGAAGAATTCATGCCGAACAAAGGTGAAATGAGAAGAGAGAAGATTTCAACATATTAATCTAATCATTTTATCTAGCTGGTTATCATATTTATATTGTCATAATATTTAGTCTACTATCTTATTGGGAATAATTATCCTATTTTCACTTATAGACTGCAGTAGACGATGTTCAGAATTCTCTTAAATATATTATTATAGAGTCATCTTTCCATATTGGGCAATTAGATAGGGTGATTTGTATTGGGAGAATTGAACTAGGAAATCAAATTGGAATTTTATATCAAAATCCTTTGAAGTTATTAAAATATTTTGGGTAATAAAGTGAAGAATTGTTTTAAAAGAATACATATGTGAAGTTGATAAAGAAGCATAGGTAACATGTGTTGTTACAAAAACTTTGTATTACATCATTTATGGTATAAAGAGAGCACACACTATTGGATTGTTTTCAAAGTGATACATGAGTGAAAATAAATCCCATACTCATTGTATTCCACACAAAAGTATTATTTTGTTGTGTATTGTGTGGTATTGGATTGTTTCCAAAACATACCAAGGATGTTTCTATTATTATTGAATAATGAACCTTTTAAATACTTATGTTCCTATAGATGTGTGTTTGATTTTTTTTCTATAGGAAAGAAATATTTAATAGGATTTCAAGATTGTTTCTTTTTCATGGAAACATAATAGAACATTTTATCATTAAATCATCCCTCCCCCTCTCAGTGATAAAATTATCCTGACTGGGCATTTACAATTGGTATTAGAGTGGAAGGATCCCTTTGCGTATTATTTTCAGGAGTTTTGAAGAGAAGTTGATAGAGAATCTGAATTGAGTGAATAGTAAAGTAATTTCTATTTTCGATGGATATAATTGTCACATATGGAAATATATAATTTTTCCTTATCTCATTTCAATTGGATATGATGTTCTTGAAGCCTCAAAAAATGAGTTTACTTATATTGATTAAAATGTTCCTCTTACATCTGTTGATAAGAAAAATCATGAGAATGATGGAAAGGCCAAGAATGTTTTATTATCATCACTTTATGAAAGTGAATTCTTAAGAGTGAAAGGTGTTGTAATATCCAATCATATATGGGACAAGCTGAAAAAATATATGAAGGTAATAAAAAAGTCAAGAAGTAAAAAATACAAATATGGAGGTTGAAGTATAAATATTTGAAAATGGGTGAGCATAAATCTGTTAGGGATTTATTTACCAAGGTAAATGATATTGTTATTACTATTAGATGTCTTCATGAAGATTTATAAGATTCTATAGTTGTTGAAAGATCTTAAGAATACTTCATGAAGAGTTTGATGTTAAAGTTTTCTTCATTGGAATATATATATCCTAAAACATTATCTCTAGATGATTTTCATAACGTTGTCATCACTTTTGAAATGAGTAGGTACAAATCCATGAAAATCAAAACAGAAGTTGATAGAGTAATGTATTTCAAGAATGTGAAGGAATAAAATTAAAATATGATTATTATTTAAGAATAATATGGTAACTAATATATCTAAAATGAGGTATGTAAAAATATTGATAACATTTTTTCCTTTTTTTTAAATATGTGAAAAGTGGTACAAGGAAATACAAATGGGAACTTCCCATGAAATAATTTGAATGTGGAGCCATTTTTCACTTTGTGGATAATTTTCCATGAAGAAATAAAGAATAATATAATGATGAAGAAGAAATAAAGACAAGAAGATCTTGAAATAAACATGGGGATAAAGGAAAAAACCTTTTACTAGAGAGAAATATAGAAAATTCTTCAAATCCAAAAGAAGTAGTTTCTTATATAAAGATGAAAAATAAGAAGGCAATGAAGATGAATGTAAAAACTTTGTTCTGTATGTTGGTAAGAATACTTTTATTGAAATAGTTAATGAAGAAGAATTTATAAGATACTATTTTGATGAAGAATAAACTCAAATTGAAATGAATTTGAAAGAAGAGTTGAAATAATGTTTGATAAATATTAGAATACTAGAAAAGAAAAAAAAGAAGTTGGAATATGAATGTTCCACAGAAATTCAACGAATATTTTTATAATAAATGAACAATATTCTAGTACATATTGGTGATTTGAAGAAATATCTTGAAGAATAAAAAAATCATAATGAGCATATAGAGGTAAAATTAAAAGAGAAATACGAAGATCTAGAACTTGTCCAAAAAAACTACCTAAAGATGAATTGAGGAACAAAAGTATCAAAGACTCTATTTTAAAAGTTTTTGTAAGTTATGGAAAGGGTAAAACTAATAATTATCAATAAAAGTTATCTTAAAAGTTTGACAAGAAAGCTGGAATTGTTTCTAGAAATGAAAAGGTTAGAAAAGTTATATACGTGGCAAAGACCAAACAATCTGGGAATTCAAAAGATTCAAAAAAACCTAAGTCCAAAAAAGTTTATAAACATTATGAATATGTAAATGTTTCTATTACTTATGATTATGATAAAGATAAAAAGAAAAGTAAGGTTTCTATTGATAATAAAAGGGTTAGTGGTTCAGATAAGGGTGAAAAGAAGGCTACTGAGAAACATGTGTATAACTCTAGTTAGTATGAGAGTTTCAGAGGAAAATAATCTTTCTATTGATACTGCTGGTATTATGGTGGATTTGGATACATAGAAAATATGTTTTGGTTCAACCAAGATTATTACTTCTATTCCATAGGTTATGAAAGCCAAAGTTTTAGGGGGAGTCAATTCCCTCAAAAGAATAATTCTGAAAGGAATGTTTTGAGGCAACATAATAAGGTTGGAGTAAAAGTTGAAAATATATTCCTACCTATGGAAACTATTTTTGTAATGTGTGAGAAAACTAGAAATCTTGGAAAGGGTTGTCTTGTTTTGTTATTGGCATAACATAAGTTTCTAAACAATTCTCAAGAGCTGGAAGTGAAGAAAGAAAAGAAAGAAGAAAAGGATCTTATTATTGAAACCGCATTGAAAGATTTGGATGGAGAATGAAATTGGGGTATTGATAGTGAGTGTTATTTTCATATTATAAGATATTTGATACTATTTAATAATTTTAAATATTTCAAAGAAGTAATTGTGACATTCAACAATGATGAATTACTCTGAATCAGAGTTGTTTGTGTTGGAGTTAGTTCCATAGAACAAACTTCTTATGTAATTTATGAAAAATTATATTTAGGGTTTTGAATATTAAAAAGATTCTTATCACATCATGATTGTTTATATGCATGAAATTTAATGTGATAATGTTCTAAGAGAAACTATCACACTAAAAGGTAATAATGGATCTCTGCTATGATGAGAACCTAGATGTGCTATGACACTATTCTTGAATATATGTTCTATAGCCAGATGATTTCATTTGGGGGACACAAATGATATAGGCTATCCAGGGTGGAGACTCATATGTATTTGAGGCACATTCTCATGGTGTACACCCTTGGTAATGTCCATGTGGATATTATGAGAACAAGATCCACCCGTAGGAAATCCTCATTTATATATGTCATTGGATGTTCCAATCTGTGGACGTGTGTATTAGTCCCTAGGATTTAAGATTATTATTAATGAGTATTATGAGTCATGAACTTAGATGTAGTGATGAAAACTGTGAAGACTGATGTTTACGGTGAGGTATGATTTTTTGGGTACATCCGGAGTAATATTTCATTATTGAATAATATTAGAATGGATTTATCCCTTCTATTATTTAATGGAAGATAATATCTCAAGAACTTTTATGGAATTGATATAGCCTAAATAAATCCATTTCCATGGTGATAAATAGGAATGTTCTGTTTCTAGAAAGTCAAATAAGGAGATATTGATCATATAGGTTGATGGTACTAGAATGCAACCTGCCCGATTTGAGATATTGTGATAAAGGGATTACATTACATGGTAAATGTTTGTAGGATTTGACATGTTATTGAGACATTAACTTCTTTCTCTATGGTTTCTTTGATGTGTTGATATATTCTAACCTTCGAATTTAGGCTGCTTCACCTAATGCTAATGAAAAAGAGTCCTAGATGGTCACACACTAAGTGTGTCCAGTATCTCAGTTAAATAATATATATTATTTATTATTTAATAGGTTGAGTAAAGATTATTCCCAATTGTGGTTTAATAATTATTCATGGATTCTTGATTGCATTTATTTCGACAGTAGTTATTCGAGAGAATATATTGTGGGTGGAATATTTAATAAATATTTATTTTCTATTTAGCGAATATAATATTTACATATTTATTGGAGAATAATACAATGATATTTATTTAATAAATAAATAGACATTATTCGAAGTCCAATAAATATGGTGGATGATTGGAGGACCGAGTTCAAGGTTCTGGTGAGAAAAAATAATGTTGAATATTATTTTATTAAATAATATTTAATTATAATTATCAAGTTAGGCGCATGTCAAGAAATAATAAAAAAAATACTATTATTATTTGACATGGGGTTTCTCTTGGATTAATAAAATAAATAAGGTCACTTGTGTAATTATGTTATTTTAACCCTAGTGATATAAATACCCTATTATGATTACTTTCTCATAACCCTAGACAATAAAATCATTATGCACAACAGATTGGAGAAAAGATCTCAAGCCAAGAGAGTTCATCCCTCTCCAAGAACGCTCTCAAGAATGAGATAGATACTTCTCCACCAGATTAAGGAGAATGATTTAGAAGTGGTTCTCAAGGAGATCAAAGGTGGACATATCAATCATAAGGATCTTCTGTATTAGCACTTGGAGACTCCTTCAGTGACATCCAGAGATTCATGGAGCACATGTGGACCACCTCTTGAGGAATCCTATGCTTGGATTATACAATGCAATGGTGACGAACTGCAGATCTGTGGCCAGATGCATCAAAGAAGAAAGAATAACCATAAAGGTAATTCTTATTTAATTAAATTAATTATAAAAAACATGTGTTGATCTCCTCTCTCTTGGTTCTAGGTTAATAACCCATGCTCATTATTTTATTCAAATTCAATGATCATGATGTTACTCATTTATTGATCTCAGATTAATCATTGATAATGGAAAAATTTGGGGATCACACCCCCCACACTTTCTCTATGCTCGAAACCTATAACTGGTATCAGAGTGGGAACATCATTGTTTCTAATTATATAGTTTCATTGGTGAATTACACATTCATAATTAAATTTTTTAATTTGAGTTTAATCATTGTTTAAATCTGAATTACGAGATCTATTTATTCCTCTATCATTTCTCGCAGATCTAACAAAAATGATTAATTTTATAATTATAATAAAATCAAGGATCTCATCCAAAGGTGTTATGGATCATGGCCATACAATGCCAAACTATATGCCCTGTAATCAGCATTACACATCGTGTAGTCATGTTCAACGCATCAATATTGATTCAGAGTTTAATTCGAGATTTTTCCTTGATTATGGCATTAATTACACCATTACTACACCACAAGTCGAACGGGATTAACTAGTGCACAGTCATCCAGAATACAGACCATGTGGCCCACTGGACACATCATGTAGTCCCTTTGGGTCAGGGGCCGAGCTGTGTATTCCATACGTGGCCTACCTGATCAGTGACCATGTAACATGGAGTCAACACAACATGTGACCCATTGGCTCACTAAGTACTCCAAGATTTCTATGGTATGCCACACACACTGAGTCCCTTGGTGTGTACTTCAGATAACTGGTGAATGGTGTACACACCATGTATATTGGATATAAACGCAATGTACTTTTACCAGATTATGCAGATTTAAAATTTATTTATTTTACTATGTAAACCTTGATACTTGTACTTGCGTATGGTCATAAATATATGAAACTCCATGTGATAGGTTTTAATATTCATAAATATTTAAATGTTTAATTAATATCTATGTAATGTTCAGATCTACATATCATACATGAGTCGTATTAGAAGTTGTTACTCTATGTGCATTGAAGCATAAAACGTGGAAAAAAAAATCATACAATTCATGTAATCATCTAAGAAGTAAATTTCATGAAAGCATTTAATAAGTAGTGTATGCTATATATTACAAGAATAAAATAGTATTCAAGTATAATACATGTTGGCCAGAATTGAATAGGTATTCACCGTGTTGCCTCCAAGGTACAAGTTATGTACACCGTTAATTTTAACTAATTTTTTTAAATGATAAAGGATGAGAATCTCAAGTAAATTTAGATAAGAATTAAGATAAAATAATTTATTAATAAAATATAATAATCAATCAATTTGATAATAATTTATCTTAAATAAGAATGATTAATAATTGAAAGCTAGTTTTATTAAATTCGTAATTCATTGCATGCTAGTGGATGATCATGAGCTATACCAAACCTTTGTATGTGATTTGTTTAATTTTAAATCATTATTAAATTAAATTATTGTCATGTGTTCCTTCTCTTATCATTAATATATAGGGTCTACATGCACGTGGTTTCTTTTATGTAAAACCCCCTTTACCCCTTACCTACATGTGAGTAAAATCATATGTAATGGATAGAGCTCCCAAGATAGTAGAGGTGGTTCAAGTTAGGAGTCGAGGAGAAACCAATATAAGAAAGATACAAAGGTTGATTGGTGGAAATTTGTAAACACAAACCTCAGATTTGTTCAATATGTTTCTCCCCTAGGCTAGTAGTTAGTTTATAAACCACTAGATAAACTAACCATTAGAAGAAGATCATGATCATACCCTTTATTTTATTTCTATCAGTTTCATATTTTTTTATTATAGATTTTTTGTTGTGATCATATAATTAATGAATTAACAAGCATGTAATATGGAACTAAAATAAATTGGATTATGCGTAAATATTATCTAAATAATTATTTAATCACTTAAGTAATGCCACTTAATATTAACAATCAAGTTATAAAGATAATAATTGGAAATTTATGTATAAAGGATAAAGTCCCTCAATAAAAAATCAATTCATTATAGCCTTCCATTACTTCGGTTAGAACCGAACCATATTTTAAAGTGCTTGACCAGCCAAAATTGGGGTGCTTTTAATTATCATGGAATTCTTACATGAGGTTTTGGGTTGAATTGACTTGGTTCACATCAGGGGTTGACTTCCAAAGTAGGACTTGGTGAAATTGAGTGGCAAATTTTTAGGAAATCCAATTATAGGATTCTAGGATTGGATAGTCCACTCAGCGGGTCAAAGAACTATGAGTTAATGAAATTGGAATTTGGAATGCCTACCCAAAACCTTTCATGTTTATTGACCAACCAAGTTTGGTGTAATGAGAAGGGAAATATGGGTCCTTACTGCTAGAATGTACAAGAAACTGGATATTTGAAATCCAATGGTGAGGGCTATTAGATTTCAATAAAATTATGGGAGACTAATAAATATAATATTTATTTATTTGTCTAAATTTATCAGATAAATTAATAAATATATTCTTATCTTATTTTCAGAAACAACATTAAAATGACATCAAACTTATCATTGAGATCCATAGTTGAGAAAGGAAACCTTCTCACCGGTACTAATTTACAGGGGTGGTAAATGTTCCTATATGTCATCATTTTCCATGAAAGAAAATTGTATGTGCTGGAAGAAATGTTACCAATTTCACTTGGAAATGGGGCAAGTGATGAAGAACTACATCTCTATGAGAAACATCTAAATGATGCTAAAAATATTCAATTATTCATGATATCATCCATGTCCAATTAGTTTTTAAAGAAACATGTTGAAATGGATGCATATAACATGATATCTCACCTTCGGGATCTATAACAAGAGAAGGCGAGACATGAGAGGTATGAGATCTCCAATGCTTTATTTACCACTAAGATTTGAGAGTTTGCACCAAGTGGTTCTCATGTAGTGAATCTTATTGGCTACATTGAACACCTAAACATATTAGGGATTAAATTCTTGGATGAGTTGTGTACAAATATCATACTTTCATCACTTCCCAAGACCTTCTCTAGCTTTATTGTGAATTATAATATGAGAAATAATGAGAAGAGTCTTTTCAAACTTCTGACATTGATTCACCAAGTGTATAAGGATATGGGACGTAACAAACCCACAATCCTTATGGTGAATAAGAAAAGTAAGGTAAAGGAGAAGGGGACCAAGACTTATAAATAGTCTAAATCTCCTGAGCACCATACTACAAACAAGAATAAGATTCAGAGAAAGGAAAAGGAAAAGGAGGTAGTATGTTTTTCATGTGGCAAGCTTGGCCACCAGAAGAGGAACAACACCCATAAGTAAGGGGTATATAAAGGTGGATTATTTATTGAGTGAAATCTTTACATATCTACACCTTGGGTATTATATACAACTTATGGCGCTCACATATGTATACAAATATAGGAACCAAGTAGATTTTGAAAAATTTCAAAAGGAGAGGTGGATATGTGAGCTTACAATGGCGCCAGGATGGATGCTCTTCCCATTGGTGAATACCACCTTTCATTTCCAAGGATAATGATTTCGGTTTTACGTGATTTTTATTATATACCTACTGTTACCAAAAACATAATTTTTGTATCAATTTTAGACACATATGGGTTTATTTTCAAGTTGAAAAATAAAATTTGTTTCTTTTATAAGTAAAACACATGTTATGGCATGTCACATTTAAATAATGGTCTATATGTTTTAAATTATGAAAACTAAGTGTTTTAAATTGATAACAAATCAAGTTCACATGACTCATTTAACACCCAACTTCGGTATCACCATATTGGTTGTGTAAACGTGAAGCGTTTAAAAAATATATGTCCAGATGGTAATTTAGACTCTTCTAAAATAAAACCACTTGATAGATTCCATGCTTGTTTAAAATGGAAAATGACCAAACATCCATTTGGTGGATAGGGTGAAAGGGCCACAAGGCTTCTAGGATTGGTACGCACTGATGTGTGTCGACCATTTCTAGTTGAAGTTAGAGGTGGATATTCTTACTTCATAACTTTTACTGATGACTTGAGTAGATATTGATATATCTACATAATGAGGTATAAGTCCAAGTACTTTGAGAAATTTATGGAATTCAATAATGAAGTAGAGAAACATCTTGTTATAAGATAAATAATATTCAATCAGATCGAGGTGGAGAATATCTTAACCAGGAGTTCATCAACTTTCTACAGGAGTTTGAGATTCTATCTCAACTCACCCCACCTTATACACCATAGTGTAATGATGTTAGTGAAAGAAATAACCATACCTTTTTTTACAGTTTAATGTCTATGATGAGTCATGCAGATATTCCATTATCCTTTGAGGATATGCATTACAAACTATGGCATACACATTAACCAAGTACCAATGAAAGTGGAAAATGGAATTCCCTTCCAGCTATGAAGTGGTAAGAAACCCATTTTAGCGCATACACATGTATGGGGATGCGAGGCATTTGTTAGGTCTTTATTAGGAAATAAACTAGCACTACAGGGCATGACATGTATCTTTATTGGGTATCCCAAAGAAATAAAGGGATAATACCTATAAAACCCCTCAAACAAGAATTTGACTATTTCCCAGAAAATCCATATTTCTTGAGAGGGAACATATCATCAAAAAGGATAGTGGGAAAAATATTGACTTTGATGAAGTTGATGAAAAAGATACAGAAGAGTTGACACATGAATAAGTTCTTCAGGTCCCTATGGAAGAAGTAGTTCCTAAAACAAAAGTACTGCATAAGAGTGTAAAATAATTAAGGGAACCAGATAGATATGGTTTTTTGGTCACTGAGGAAGGTGACTCATTATTATGGGAAAAGGATGAACCTCTCTCCTATAAGGAGTTAGTAGAGAGTTCAGAAGCTATAAATGGATAAAATCCATTAATTCTGAGATGGACTCCATGTATCAGAACCAAGTTTGGGTTCTGGTCGATGTTCTAGTTGATGTAAATACTATTGGGTGTAAATGGATATTCAAGAGAAAATTGGACATGGAAGGTAAAGTAAGTACCGATAAATCAAGGATAGTGGATAAAGGATGTAAACAACATCAAGGTATTGAATACGATGAAAATTTTTCTCTAGTTTCCATTTTTATATCCATAAGAATCGTACTTTCCATAGAATCTTACCATGATTATGAGATTTGGAAGATGGATGTCAAAAATTTTCTCCTTAACAGGAACCGTCGGGAAGATTTCTATATGACACAACTAGAAGGGTTTGTGACACCAAGTTATTCCAAAAGGGTTTTCAAGTTTCATAGACTCATTTATGGATTGAAGAAAGCATCTAGGTCATGGAATATTCAATTTGGTGAATCCATAAGATAATTTGGTTTCATTAAGAATGAATGTGAACCATGTGTTTGAAAAATGATTACTGGGAATGTGGTTGTTATCCTAGTCGTATATGTTGATGAAATATTACTTATTGGAAATGACGTACGAGTCTAACAATCTATTAAGGAATTTTTGAACATGTGTTTCTTCATGAAGGACTTAGTATAAGATTCCTACATTTTAGGGATCAAGATCATTCGTGATAGATCCAAGAGGCTGGTTTGACTAATTCAAAGTACATATATTGACCATATACTAAAGAGATTTAGTATGAAAAAAATCTAAGAGGGGATTAGTTCCAATGTCACATGGTTCAAATCTTTCTAAGAAAACGTGTCATCAAACACAACAAGAGAAAGAGATAATGAGTAAGATCCCATACACTTTAGTGATAGGATCAATCATGTATGTCATGTTATGTACTAGACTTGATGTTTCTAATTCATTGAGAATGGTCGGAAGATATCAAGAATATCTAGGAGAAAAACATTGGAAAGTTGTTGAGACAATCCTTAAGTATCTAAGAATAACTAAGGATATGTTCCTGGTGTATGGAGTAGAGGAGGAGGTAATCATCTGAGGGTATGCCGATGATGGTTTTCAAATAGATCTGAATGATCTAAAGTCGCAATCAGGATATGTTTTCCATCTCAATAGAGGAGCTATGAGTAGGAATATTTCAAAGTATCTAGTTGTAGTTGACTCTATAAATTTTTTTGAGTATATAGTGGTTTCTGATTAATCCAAGGTAGCCATCTAGATTTGGAACTTTTTCTAGTATCTTGATGTGATACCTTGTAGTAAAGACCCTATCACATTGTATTATGATAATACTGTAGTGGTAGATCTTGATAAATATCCATGGTAACATCAACAAAAAAATCACATACTCTAGAAGCATCACCACTTGAGGGATTTCTATCAGAGGGGTGAACTTACAGTAAGAAGATTACCCATGGAAGAGAACACAGTGGACCCCTTGAGTAAAGGCTTATTTCAGTAGAAGAATGAATATCTTGTGAGAGCTTGCAGACTGAAGGTTGTTAGTAGTTGTTTCTAGTGAAAGTGGGATTTTATTGGATTTGGTTCCCTAAAACCAACTTCTTTTATACTTTTTTATAGCTTATATTCATGGATTTTAATATTAATAAGTTCCTTATCACATCATGATTTTCCTACGGTATGACATTGAATTTGGTAAATTCCTAAGAGTAACTATCACACTAAAAGGTCATAGAGGATCTCTACTACGATGATAACCTAAAAGTTCTATGAAATTATACTTGAATATTTTTTCTATAGCCAGATGATATCATTTAAGGGACATAAATGATACAGGATATCATGGTTGGAGACTCATAGGACTTTGGAGCACCTTCTCATGGTGTACTCCCTTGGTAATGTCTAGGATGATATTATGAGAATAAGACCCTCTAGTAGGAAATACACATTTATATATTTCATTGGATGTTCCTATCTATAAACATATGTATTGGTCCTTATATTATTATTAATGAGTATTATGAATCACATACTTAGATGTATTGATGAAAACTATGAAGATAGATGTTCGTGATGAGGTTGGATATGATGGGTGTGTCACAGGTAATATTACATTAATGAATAATGAGAGAAAGGATTTATCCCTTATGTTATTTAACAGAATATAATATCCGAGGCTCTTTAATGGAAATTCTATCACCTAAATAAATCCATGCCCATTGTGATCAATAAGAAATTCTATTTCTGAAATGTCAAAGAAAGAGATATTGAGCATATAGGTTGATGTCACATGCATGAAACCTACTCGATTTGGGATATTGTGATAAAGAGATTACATTACATGGTAAACATTTATATGATGTGACATTTCATTGTGAAATTAACTTATTTTTATATGGGTTCCTTATCATGTTTCTAGATGCTAACCTTAGACATTAGGTGGCTCCGCCTAATGCCACTGAGAAAGAGTCCTAGAGGGCCACACACTATGTGTATCCAGTATCTCAGTTAAATAATATATATTTTTTATTATTTAACAAGTTTAATAAAGATCATTCTTGATTGTGGTTTAATAATTATTCATGTATGTATGATATCATTTATTCTAACACTAGTTATTCGAGAGAATATATTGTGGGCAGAATATTTAATAAATAATTATTTTCTATTTAGTGAATATAATATTTATATATTTATTGGAGAATAATGAAGTGATATTTATTTAATAAATAAATATACTTTATTCAAGGTCTAATAAATATTGTGGGGGATTGGAAAACTAATTTCAAGGGTTCAGTGAGAAATAATAATGTTGAATATTATTTTATTAAATAATATTTAATTATAATTCCAAGTTAAGTGAATGTCAAGAAATAATAATAATAATACTATTATTATTTGACTTGGAGTTTTGCTAGTACTAATAAAATAAATAAGGGAACTTGTGCAATTATATTATTTTAACACCAGCGATATAAATATCCAATTATGATTATTTTCTCATAACCCTAGCTTTGAAAATCATTGTACACAATGGATTGGAGAAAAGATCTCAAGCCTAGAGAGTTAATCCCTCTCTAAGAACTCTCTTAAGAATGAGATATATCCTTCTCCACTGAATCAATGAGAAATCTTTGGAAGTAGTTCTTAAGGTGATCAAAGGTGGACATCACAAGTGTAAGGATCTTCCACGCTAGCACCCAGATACTACTTCAATTATTTCTAGAGATTTATATATCATATGTAGATCACTGATAGTGGAATATTATTCTTGGATTCTACAACAAAACAGTTTCACACTTCATATATGTGGTCCGACGCAACAAAAAAGAAATAACAACCTTAGAGGTAATTCTTATTTAATTAAATTAATTATAATCAACATGTGTTGATCTCCTCTGTCTTGGTTCTAGGTTACTAACCCTTGATTTTTATTTCATTCATTTCAATTGATCACATCGTTCATCATCTATTGATCTAATATTAATCATTTATAATGGAAAAAATAAAATTTGGGCATCACGCCCTCTCGTGCTTCCATTACGCTCAGAGCCTATGGTTGGTTCAACTATCATTGGAAAAGAAAAATTGAAACCCAAGAAATATTTATATGTTTATTGCCTAAAACAAATCCTATTGAGTGTATCACCATTGTGGGATGAATGTAAAAAAATTTACATTCAAGAAAGATGTATTTGTTTTGAAAAGTGAGAAGGGTAAAAAAATAGTTACAAGAGGTCCACGTACAAAGATACATCTATTTCAAGTTGGTGTGATTCAAAACTATTATTACTTGAGTATGGTGGGAAAGAATAAATTGTGGCATAAAAGGCTAGGAAATATGAGTCAATTAAATATAACAAAGTTATCTAAAAGAAATTGTGTCTGATACATTCTTGATTTTCTGAGAAAAAGAGATTGGTGTTGCATAATTTTTCAGAAAGGAAAGATTACTAATTCACTACATAAGAATTTTGATATTTGTTCAAAAAACCCCTAGAACTTATCCATTATGATATATGTGTGTTGATGAAAAAATAAAACAAAAATGGAGATAATTATTTCATCACTTTCATTTATTAATTTACTCACATTACTTGTGTCATGTATATGAAGCATAAATCAGATTATATGAAATTTTTTAAAAGTTTCAAGAGGAAAGATAATAAAGAATATGAGTATTAAGTGAAGAATTTGGGAATTGAAAATGGAGGTGAATAAAAAATGAGGAATTTGAAATTTATCTTGAAAAACATGGAATTTTTCATTAGTATAGCTCCCCATACACTCCTTAACATAATGGGGTTTTTGAAAGAAAGAATAGAAGTTTTTTGGAAATGGGGAGAACTATATTACTTGAGCATGGTCTTTCTCATTACTATTGGAGGAAAGCCATGAGTAATACTATATACATTTAGAACAGATGTTTTTATAGTAAAAATTATGATTTTACTCTATATGAATTGTTTTATGAAAATAATCCAAGTTTGAAACACTTAATAGTTTTTTGTATTCCATGTATTATAAAAATGGAAGGTGGAAACTATGGAAAGTATTAACAGAAAGGTGGAGATGGAATATTTCTTAGATATGCTCCAAAAGTAAGAGGATATAGATGTTTCAACAAAGAAACATAAATAATTGTTTATTTTATTGATGTGAAAGTCATTGAAAGATAAGAAGAATATAAAAAGAATCATGCAGATAAGGAAGTCGAGCAGGATAAGAAAAACAATTCTAATAAGGATACAAAAAATTGTAATCCTACTTGAGAAGAAGAATAAGACTCAACTATTTCCAGTGATGAGTAAGATACTCGAAAATATCACCTTAAGCTGAGGAAACAAGTGAAATCTCAAAATATTAATGGTGATCAACATCAAAAGGTTAAAAAAAAGAACAAAAAAATCTATTACACATACTTCTTTGTATTCAAAAGTTGATCCAAATGATGTGAGAGAAGATTTTGAGTATCTAGAATGGGTCCAGGAAATAAATGAAAAGTTGGATCAAATTGAAAATAATGATACATAGAAAATTTTACCCAAGCCAAATAATAAATATATTATTGGTATAAAGTGGGTTTTATAGAATAAGACGAATGAATAAGGAGAAGTGACAAGGAATAAGGCATGTCTTGTTTGCAAAGAGTATTCATAAATTAAAGGTATTTATTTTTATGAAACCTTTTCTCCAATAGAAATATTGTAAACTATGAAAATATTTCTTTCTATTTCTACACAATGAAGTTACCAAATCTTTCAAATGGATGTGAAATTCACATTTCTAAAAGGGGATCTTGATAAAGAAGTTTATATTGAACAATATTGTGGATTTGTTTTTGGGAAAGATGAAAGTTATGTATTTAGATTAAAGAGGTAATTTCATGGGATAAAATAATATTCAAGGTAATGGTATTCAAAATTGGATACTTTCTTAAGGAAGTTGAATTTTAAGAATGTAAGATTTGAGATCAATATTTATATCAAAGGAAGTAAAGTGTTTTCCCTCATCTTAATTGTTTATGTTGATGAAATTATCTTTATTGGGAATAATGAATGAACTTTTGAGAGATTTTCTAAAGAAATGATTTTTTTTTGAGATTTCCATGCTTGGGGGAAATGAAATACATTACACGGTTACAAATTTTTCAAAAGAATAAACACATATTTATTTCTCAAGAAAAGTTTTCTAAGGAACCTCTTAAGAAGTTTTTCATGGAAAACTAAAAATTGGTTTCTAGACTTATTTCAGTGGGAACCAAGCTATCTAAATATGGAGAAGGAAAAAAAGTTTATTAGAAATAATTTTGAAAGATAATTTTTTTTGTATTTGACTGTCTCAAGACCTGAAATTGTTTATGTTGTTACCTTATGTGAAATATTTCAAATCACTCTTAAAAACCACATTTTATTGCTAGAAATATAATTATTAGATACATGAAAGGCACAAAATTCTTTGGAATTAGGTATGATAGCTCAGAAATTATTTATTTTTTTGGTATTCAGATGCTTCTTGGGTAGGAAATATTATTGATAGAAGATCCATATCAAGTGGAGTATTCTTTTTGGGAAACAATTGAGTTTGTTGGAATACAAAGAAGTACTATTTAATAACTCTTATTATGGATGAAGCTATGTATGTTGATGCTACTCAGGAATATACCCAACTTATATGGATGAAAAATCAATTAGAATACTTACCTGTTGAAGTGAATTTGTGAGAACCCAGATCTTCTTTTCAGGTACATTTTTCTTTTCTGGTTGTTTTTGAGAAAAAGAGGAGTTTCTGGATATTTTAGGAGTACACGTCGTGTACTTTAAGTACATGCCATGTACCCAGTTGCCACGAGTGACCGTGTACTAGCCGCGTAATGCCCAAGTACATGGCCATGTGTGGTGACCTAGAGACCGCCTAAAGCAGAGGCCAGAAAAGGCAACTACATTCCATGTACTTTTAAAATACACATCATGTACTTTACTTTTTTCATTAAACGGACCGGGGTCACGTCTAATCAAAAAAACCCTTTTTATCTTCATCTGTCTCATCCAGGAGTGACTGTACGACCACATATCTTCACCGAGCCCCCGACTCACCATCCATTATCCGAATCGACTGCCCTCAATTGCGTTGGAATCGCCATGGTGAGTTTTTACTTCTTCTATAACTTCTTCTCTTGATTTATCCCCTCTCACAAGTTTTCCTCGGTTGAAAATTTTAAGAATTTTTGTATATATACAATGTTCTAGATAGATTCAAGGCATGAGGTTCGCATATATCGATCTCATGATGCCGAGGTAGGTGGTTTGTTCATTTGTGTAGTTAGTCTTTGATTTATATGTGAAAAAGTTCCCAATACCCTTATTTGGGGTATTGCATGTTTATGGTTTTTATCCCTGTTATTGTTTAATATGCCTTGCTTGTTTGGATAGAAGTTAATTTTTGTGAATAGGGTTAACTATGCCATGATATGGATGTTTTTCCCATGTTTTCTTGTTATTGACTGTTGGGTCTAACCTTTTCTGTTAGGCTGCTGCTTGGTCTCCATTCTTAGTATTATTAGGATGGAGTGATTATTATTTGACATGATATGATATGTTGTAGTTTGTTTAGACCAGTAGTTCTTAAGGTTTACTTTGGCTACTGATTATTTGTTGTGCACGATTGCTTACACGGGGCTGTGGGAACCTGGTGTAGTGAGACCATATGGGAAATTGACGTTGAGGGATTTCCCAGAGTGTCTGTTATAATTATCACGCTGTGAGACCATAGGGGGGATTGATGTTGAGTGATACCTCAGAGTGTCTATAGTTACGTTATGAGGCTATAGGAGGAATTGAAGTTGAGTGCTTCCTGACAGTGTCTATAGATTACCGTTAAAAGACTATAGGGGTAATTGACAGTGAGTGCTTCCTCAGAGACTCTTAGATCAGACATGACTATAGGGGGAATTGATGGTGAGTGCTTCCTCAGAGAGTCTTTGTTATATATTCTCTTGTATTGTGAGCCAGAGGGGTTAGGTTGTGAGAACTACCCATAGGGTTGCTTTTATGTGTTTTTGGTTGATTAAATACTTAAAAGTAAATGTCTTTAAATTAAATTGTAGGACTGTTTACTTTTGAGTACTTCCTTGTTTATTGCTTTGTTTTGCTTATTGCCTGCCATATATATTAATTGATTGTTAGGCATAGATCTTTGGGTGGTTTCCTACTGGGATTAGTCTCACACCCCATTTAGGTCATGCTTTTTTGGCCCAAATAGATTATATTTCTATAGGTATAGATAAGGGAAACACCCTTCTACTTTAGGTACTTGATTGCTATGGATATGGGGAGCATGGGACTATGCTAAGGCTTGTGATGCTGTGGAGATGTTTGATTACTTTTCTTTTGTACTTTGGTTTAGTAATGTATTCCATCATTGTGATTTTTTTGGATTTTTTCCTAGACATATGTATCATGCATCATATATATATGTGTGTGTGCTCTCATTTTTTACTACTTCCGCTATTTACTTATTGCATGTTTTATTGTTTCCACTATTGTTATCTGTTTTACTTCCGCTATGTTACTTTTCAAATGAGGGAATAGTTTCCCCACTATCACACCAAAGACCTTCACTGCTAGTCGGTAGCCTCTGGCATTCAGGGAAATCTTCTTGAGGCCATGTGACCAACCGAGTAAGGGGCACCTCTGGGCGGCTCTCTGAACCAGGACATTACAAACTGGTATCACAGGGAATCTTTTCTTATTGACTTACTGTTTGGAGCCTATATCTAGGGATAAGAAGGAATAGGTACTTGGTAATAAGTTGTGCTCAGGATTAGCCAACCCGTGTATAGGGAAAATCCAATCTACCTTGTTATTGAAAATTTTCTGGTTTTACAATTTTACAGTTGATTTGATTTCACCAATGGGTGATTCACATGTTTTGTGCTATTATCGTTAATATTATTATGGTTCTATATATTTTTCAACCCTATGATATGAGGGTATGTCATCTCATGCATCATATAGGCACTTTTTAGAAAGCACATGTCATGCATTATTGCCACACCATTTAGTGTGCATTAGTGATTTCATGTTGTTTTGATAGATGCCTTGATAGAATACCTACCATTTGATAGGGTTTTGGATTGTGTAAGGTTTTGTTTGAATGAACGCAAACCTTTGGTTATTGAGGTGTTATGGACCCTCATGCATTGGAATTTAGTGGATCATTGTATTTTTATTCCTTGTGTATGACATGTATAAAATGTCAAGATTTGATTCGCAGGGAGTATGTGCCCTCACAAATCGAAATTTGGAACTTTAATATTCATTTTAGTGTTATTCTGGGCTTCTAGAGTAGTTTCTGAGGCTTACTATCTGAAAAAATCCCTAATACATGACCTGTAATGATGAAGACACACCATGTGTTCTTCTGTTCAGTAAGGAAATGTTTTTCTTAATTACACACCGTGTACTATAGGTACATGCCATGTAGTCTCTAACCGTGTCACTAGCTATGTGGGAAGAGACACGGGGTTGGAAAATCTTGGAGGGATATGCTGTGTACCGGATGTACACACTTTGTTGTGGAGACCAAGTGTCTACCTGTGTGACTAATGACATGGATGGATAAAACTTAAGTTATACATGCCGTGTCAAGATTGTACATGTCGTGTAGTGTAAACCATGTCTCCAGCCATGTAGCGAACAACATGGGTCAGTGAAATCTTTCTAGTACACGCTGTGTCTGGAGAAAACACGCCGTGTATAGTCAGTCATGTAAATGGCTGTGTAACTAACCACACGGGTCAGTGAAGTTCATCTAGTACATTTTGTGTCTGGCACTAACACATCGTGTAGTCTAGTTCTAGGAGAACCATGTGGCTTAGCTGTGTAGAAGAACTCGGATAGGGGAAGAGGATTCAAGTACATGCCATGTGTTAGGATAACATGCCATGTGTTTGGGGTGTTACACGACCTGGGTTGGCAGAAGTACATGCCCATGTGAAGGCTTAAGGGAACACACCGTGTATGCATTATACACGCCATGTATCCATATTTTGAAAAACTTGAATGCTTTATTTCTCTTGTTCCCCTATTACACTTCCAAGTTTCAGTCCCTGTTAATATTAATCTAAGGTGCATAATTGACCTTACATAGTCATGCCACCGAGACATTCTCTGGTTGTCTTCTAGTTATAGGGTAGTGATCAGAAACCATATATGGTTGACCCGAGACTACCAGCAGACTCTCCAGTTGTGCCAGTTTTGGCACCATTCGTCATCCCAGATACAGGTGCCGAGTTACAGTTCTGAGAGGGCCTTTTGAGGTTTATGGAGACCTTCCAAGTAGTACCTCATTATGCCCCGTCGATGGATGAATTGACGCAGTTCTTTCAGCAGAAGCATCCAACCACTTTCTCAGGGTATGGGGGACCCCAGGCTTTAGAGTCATGGATAGAATCCATGATGACGATCTTTGAGCATCTGGAGATTCCTTCGGAGAGGAGGGTTAATCTCACTATGTATATGCTTCGAGATTCTGTTAAGAGATGGTGGGATGTTATCTCACAGGCAGGATGCCACCAGGTTATGGCATGGGATGAGTTTCAGTATACCTTCTATGACTACTTCTACCAGGATACTTTGAGGGATGATCCAACCCAGGAGTTCATGATTCTGGAGCAGGGTACTCTTTCAGTTATTGAGTATTCTTCTCGCTTCATAGAGCTGCATTGCTTTAAAACCATTATATGGGGAGATGAGTTATTCCTTGCATGGAATATTGAGGATGGTCTCAGGTAGGACATTCAAGATTAAGTGAACATATTCAGGTTGACTTACATCGCTTCTATTGTCAACTAGGTGCTGATCACAGAGTGCAACCTGAGATATTTGGGAGTTATGAGCCAGGGAAGTTCCACATCTAGAGTTAGTGCTTCTCCGGCTGATAACAGAAAGCGCTGTAGGGATTCTACATGTGGAGATCAGAGTAGGTGGGACGCACCTCTAGGTAGCCAGGTGGTATGCAACCAGTGTAGAAGGTTTGGGTATACAAGGAAACATTTCCCGAGATACCCAATGGAGTGATGATCTTGCAGAAATATGGGACATCTTCAGTACTTTTATTAGATATTCTCACCAGTAGCTGGTAACAGGGGTTCTTCTATGAATCCTCTTTCGGGAGAAGCACCAATAGTTTCTCACCAGTCTAGGAACTGGTGTTCTTCCAACCATTCAGGCCAAGGTGGAGGTCGTGGCTGTTGTATCCAGTCACTAGGCTTTCACATAAAACATGGTGGATTAGCTCAGAGTGGTCAGACAGAGTCATAGGGCTACAGTGCAGGTCATACTTTTGCAGTGGAGCAGACCCAATAGGAGCAGGATCCCGGACCCTCTACAGTTCGAGGTATGATCCTAGTTGCCTCAGTTTTAGCTTCTTCTCTTTTCGATACTGGGGCTTCCCATATCTTTATATCTATTTCTGTTGTAGAGAGCCTCGAGCTCTATATCTTTTCTTCTGCCAATGTCTTAACACTAGACACTCCATTGGGAACTAGAACGATTAGTGTATGTTAGTGCAAGGAGTGAACTCTTGAGGTTGGTGGGTTTCATTTCTTCTGGGACCTCTATGTCCTAGAGATGACGGGTTATGAGGTCATTATCAGAATGGACTAGTTAGTTCCCTTACAGGCTATTGTCGGATGCTATCTCCATTGGTCGAGTTTCACATCACTAGAGGGAAGATTGTTTCTTCATAAGGGCGAATGGGATGTTTAGGTGAGTAGAGCGAGACCCGAGCATCATGGGTCGGGAAGAGTTACAACCTAGATTGTTAGTCTATATCTAGATGACCAAGGGACTCCAAAGATGAACTTTACTCCAGTGGTGGATCATTTCAGGGATGTCTTTCCAGAGAATTTTCAGGTTTGCCTATGGAGCGAGAGGTGGAATTTTCTATTGATCTCATGCCAGGAGAGACACCAGTGTCCATTCCTCCTTATAGGATTACTAAACTAAAGTTAAAGGAACACAATAAGTAGTTGGAGAAGTTTCTGGAAAATTGTTTCATCCGACCCAGTACTTCTCCTTGGAGTGTGCCTCTTCTATTTGTGAAGAAGGCAGACGGTACCCTCCATCTTTGTGTGGATTATCGGAAGTTGAACTAGTTGATGGTAAAGAATCAATATCCCTTGTCAAGGATTGATGATCTCTTTGATCAGCTTCGAGGAGCCCGAGTGTTCTCGAAGATTGAATTGTGGTTCAGTTACCATCAGTTGCATGTTATACCATCAAATGTACCTCTTACAACCTTCTGGAGTAGGTATGGTCTATATGAGTATATGGTTATGCCATTTAGTCACATGAACGCACCTGTAGTTTCCATGGCAGTGATGAACCTAGTGTTCCATCCATACCTATATTTTTTCGTGGTAGTCTTTATGGACGATATCTTGGTGTACTATCACACTCGACACGACCATACCACACATCTTGAGATCACTTTGAGTACACTGAGAGAGCATCATTTATATGATAAGGTCTCAAAATTCCACTTTTGGATGGACCAAATTCACTTCTTGGGTCATGTTATCTCAGAGATAGGAGTATCAGTAGACCCATATAAAGTGAGAGAAGTAGTTTCCTAGGAGTAGCCGAAGAATGTATTTGAGGTACATATTTTTCTAGGGATGGTTGGTTACTACAGGTGTTTTATGTAGGACTTTTTACACATTACAGTGCCACTAATGGGCCCAACTAAGAAGGGTAAAAAGTACTTGTGGTCAGATTTTTGTGATTCAGCCTTTCGGGAGCTGAAAGGGAGGTTGACTTCAGCACTGATACTATTTTATTCAGATCTAGGAAAGAGCTATACTATTTACTATGATGCATCAGGTATCGGGATTGGAGCAGTGCTTATGCAGGGAGAAGGGGTCATTGCATATGAGTCTTAGTAGTTAAGGCCACATGAGAAGAACTACCTGACGCATGATCTCGAGTTGGCTGCAGTTTCTCATGATTTACACTTTTGGAGACATTATCTTCTAGGAGATAATTTTGTGGTTTTCACCAACCAAAAGAGTCTCAAGTATATCTTCACTCAGTGAGATATGAACTTGAGACTGCGAAGGCGGGTTGAGTACCTTCGGTCTTTTGACTTTGATCTTTCCTACATGCCTGGGATGGGAAATGATGTGACTGATGTGTTGAGCAGGAGGACTCAGATACATGCAGTTTAGGGGGCCATCAGTGAGTGGAAGCTTATGGATCTATTCTCTGAGATGCATTTGGTGGTGCACGATAGTCAGGGCTAGACGTTTCTTTCTTCTGTGTCGGTTACCTCTACTATACTTGATCGAGTGCGAACGAGGAAGATATCAGATTCTGAAGTCCTAGTCCGAGGAGAGAGTATTTTAGGAGAGGACCCTATTATTGGATGGGTAGTATGTGAGGATGAGATCTTTCATTTTCATGGACTCATGTGGGTGCTAGCAGACATATGCGAGGAGATGATGTGAGACTTTTATTCCTCAATTTGGACAGTTCATCCTGATGTGAACAAGATGTATCCATATCTGCACCATTAGTATTGCTGGCCAGGTATGAAGGGAGATGTTGCTGGTTTTTTTATGAGGTGTTCCACCTATCATTAGGTGAAGGTGGATCATCAGTGATCAGCTGAGATTTTGCAGTAGTTACCCATTCCTGAGTGGAAGTGGAATGATGTCACGATGGATTTCATGAAATGTTTTACGAGGTCACCTTGAGAGAATAATGCGGTATGGGTTGTCATTGACAGACTCATGAAGGTTGATCACTTCTGACTGATCAAGGATACCTTTATTGTTGATGATCTAAGATGGTTGTAAATCCTTGAGATTGTTCATCTACATGGGGTTCCACAATCCATTGTTTCAGCCAGGGATGCACATTTTACTTATCGGGTATGGGAGGGACTTCAGAGGGTTTTGGGTACATAGGTACTTCTGAGTACAACTTACCATCCCCAAACAGATGGCTAGTCCAAGTGTACAATTCCAGCACTTGATGACATGCTTCGAACATGCATCATGGATTTTGGAGGTTTGTGGGAGAAACACTTACCTCTTGTGGAGTTTGCCTAAAATAATAGTTTTCAAGCAACTATTTAGATGGAAACTTTTGTGGCCTTGTATAGTATGCCATGCCAGTCACCCTTATGTTCGGTAGAGGCAGAAGAGGTAGCTATACTGGGACCTCATCTTGTACAGGAGACCATGGAGCAGATAGAGTTGATTCAGAAGAGGATGACTACTGCACAATCACGATAGAAGTCTTAAGCTGATCAAAAGAGATGACCTCTAGAGTTTGAGTCCAGAGATTAGGGTTTTATACCTATCACACAGAGGTTGGGACACAAGAGGATTAGGAGGTAAGGTAAGCTTTAACCAAGGTACGTCAAATTATTTGAGGTGTTGGAGATATTCAGGCCGGTTGCCTATAGGTTGTAGTTACCTTAGAGGTACCAGGCTTTGCATGATGTCTTCCACGTTTCTCTTCTTCGACGTTACTTCTCAGACCCATCTCATGTTTTTCAACCCATGGTGGTTGAGTTAGAGGTAGACACATCCTTTGAGGAGAATCCTATCCAGATTGTTGATCAAAGTGAGAAGGTTCTCTGTGGTCAGTCTGTTCCTCTGGTACGAGTTCTATGGAAACACAGGTGAGTATAGGACAAGAATTGGGAGAGGGATGCCGATGTACAACAACAGTGTTCAGAGCTGTTCGAGGTTTCTTCTTCTATGTCACCTTGCTTGGGAAATTTGGGGACAAATTTCTTTAAGGGGGGAAGTTTTTAAGAACTCAGATCTTATTTTCAGGTACGTTTTTATGTTTTGGGAGTTTTTGAGAAAAAGAGGAGTATCTGGAAATTTCAAGAGTACACAACGTGTACCCAGTTGTCGTGGGTGACCATGTACTAGCCGTGTAATGGCCGAGTACATGGCTGTGTGTGGTGTCCTAGAGACCGCCTAAAGCGGAGGCTGAAAAAGGCAAGTACACGCCATGTACTTTTAAAATAGATGTCGTGTACTTTTTTCCTCTTAAACAGACTGGGGTAGCATCTAATCAACAAAACCCTTTTTCTCTTCATCCATCTCATCCAGAAGTGACTGTACGACTTCCGATCTTTGCTGAGCCCCCGAATCACTGTCCGTTCTCCGAATCGACTGGCGTCGATTGCGTTGGAATCACCACAATGAGTTCTTCCTTCTTCTATAACTTTATCTCCTGATTTCTCCTCTCTCACGACTTATCCTCAGTTGAAAATTTTAATCATTTTTGAAGATATATGGCGTTCTAGGGTGATTCAAGACCCGAGGATCACGTATATCTATCTCATGATGGCGAGGTAGGTGGTTTGTTCATTTATGTAGTTATTATTTGAGTTATATGTGCAAAAGTGCCCAATAACCTTGTTTGGGGTATTGTGTGTTTATGGTTTTTAGCCTTGTTATTGTCTGCAATGCCTTGTTTCTTTTGATAGAGGTTTGTTGTTGTGAATAGGGTTAAAATTTCCATGATATGGATGTTTTTTCATGTTTGTTTGTTATTGACCATTTGTTCTAGCCTTTCCTATTAGGCTACTGCTTTCTTTCCATGCATAGTATTGTTAGAATGGAGTGATTATTATTTGACATGATATGATATGTTGTAGTTTGTTTAGCCATGTAGTTATTGAGGTTTAATTTGGCTGCTGATTATCATTTAGGAACGATTTATTACACTGGGCTATAGTAACTTGGTGTAGTGAGACCATAGGGGAAATTGATGCTGATGGCTTTCCCAAAGTGTCTGTTATAGTTATCACACTCCGAGACCATTGGGGGATAAATGTTGAGTGCTCCCTCAGAGTGTCTATAGTTACATTATGAGGCCATACGAGGAATTGATGTTGAATGCTTCCTCAGAGTGTCTGTAGATTAATTTTAAAATACTATAGGGGGAATTGACGATGAGTGATTCCTTAGAGAGTCTTAGATCACACATGACTATAGGGGGGAATTTATGGTGAGTGCTTCCTCAGAGATTCTTTGTTATATATTCTCTTGTAATGTGATCCAGAGGGGTTAGGTTGTGAGAACTACCCAAAGGGTTGCTTGTATGTGTTTTTGGTTGATTAAATACTTAAAAGTAAATGTTTGTAAATGAAAATGTAAGACTGTTTACTTTTTAGTACTTCCTTGTTTACTAATTCTTTTTTCTTGTTTCCTACCATATATATTCACTAACTATTAGGCACAGATCTTTGGGTGGTTGACTACTGAGATTAGTCTCACACCCTATTTGGGTCATGCTTTTGGGCCCAAACATATTATATTACTATAGGTATATACGAGGGAAATCTCACTTCTACTTGAGGTACATGATTGTTGTGAAGCTGGGCAACATGGGACCATGCTAAGTCTTGCGATGCTGTAGAGCTGTTTACTTGGTTTTCTTTGGTACTTAGTTTAGTACTGTATTACAACATTGTGATTTGTTTGTCTGTTTTCCTAGAAATATTTATCATGAATCATATATATATGTGTGTGCTCAAGTTGTTTACTACTTCCGCTATTTACTTATTTCATGTTTTAATACTTCCTTTATTGTTATCTATTTTACTTCCGCTGTGTTACTTTTACAATGAGGGAATAGTTTCCACACTATCAAACCCAAGGCCCTCACTGATAGTTTGCAGCCTCTGGAATTCAGGGAAATACACTTGAGTCCATGTGACCAGCTGGGTATGTGGCACCTATGGGAGGCTCCTGGAACTGGTATGTTATAGAATTCACCCTTTCTCTTGGGTTGTGATAATAAAAGTATAATCAAACTCACCAAGAATATGGTTCTACATTATCATTAAAATCATACTGATATGAAATATCATTTCATCAATTAGTATGTAGATAAGAATGAATTGAAGATGGAGTATATTCCTATATCAGAACAAGTTTCTGAAATTTTCATAGAATCATTCCTGAAGGAATCCATTTATAAATCGAGGTTGAACATGGGCATCCGACCACTTTCTCATCATGGTTTAGGTATGTGTTTATGTCCCCTATCTCACCATACCTTTGAATAGAGTGGTAAATGGGGATAATTGTTTCATAATCTATCCTTTTGGAAGCATGTAAATAGAGGGAGTTGTGTATAAGATGTTAATCCAACATTTTATGTGGGTGAACTATTCTAACTCTTTATTGGAGTAGCTGTAGGTATTTTTTTTTCAATCACAGGGAAATTGAAGAAGTAATGATATGAGGAAGGAAATACAAGGAAGAAAAGATTAAAAGGTTTTCATAATCGATACTTTTGGACAACATGGATTTATTGTCAATAATTCTTGTTTTCTATAATGAGTTATATCATGTAGGCTTAGAATTTTTGATAATTAATACATTGCTTGAGGATACAAAGTTTAGTGTTTTATAAATCTTGGTTGAAAAAAATTTGAAAGGGGTAGATTATTAGGACCAATCTAATTTGGATGATTTTATTCTAGTGTTGTCATTTGTTGTAAAAAAATTTTAAGAAGAAAATGGAAGTTTAAGAATAAAACAAATCACCTCTCTTTGTTTTATTTAAAATTGGATTTCCCATTGTATTAAAGTAATAAGAATCACAATGCTTGAAGAGGTATATCATATTCAGAAGAAGATGGATAAAAGAAAAAGTTCATCAGATTCACTCTAAATCTGGAATGAAAGGTTTTATCATGATGGGAGAGAATTAGAGACTTCATGACTATGATTTAAATGTAATGACACTTTGATGATCTTGGAGTTCTCATAAATCGTAAGTATTCTAGAAAACTTATGATGCAATCTTAATGAATAAAAGGGAGAATGGAAGACATGTTTCTAATCATATCTAGTTTGACTGTAATCATTTCCATCATATTTGGTATGAGAAGGAAATAATGTTGTTGATGAAAGATAGGGAAGTTACAATACTTTCATTGGGAAATCAAACAATGTTGAGGTTGGTCTCAAATGTATTCAAAGTAATCATTCAAGCACGAGTTTTTGAAGAAATGAAGTTTCTAAAGTTGAAGTTGCTGATAATGATCCATTGTAATCAGTATACTATCATATTCATCAAAGGAATACTTGATCTCAACAAGACCAATGGTAATGAAAGTTAGAAACTATTGAATTTGATTCAAACCATAATGACAGAGATTGATCAAAAATGTTTTCAACCATTCATCAGGTGATACTTACATTAGAATTTATCATAATGAGGTATATTGTTATCAAAATTGGAGTCATACTTGAGTTTGGAAAGAGTGTGAATGATATGGTTGAATATTTTTTCAAAGGGGAAGCTTGAAATTTGAAGTTTGGGAAGATTATTAGAAAATGTGGGAAGCTAAAGGTACTAGTTTTTAGTTACATCAAATCCAAAATATTTAAATCTTTGTTGAATGAATCTGATCGGTACCATATTTATAAGATAAATAGGAACTCTAATTTATTTTCAATTTCTTTTATAAATTTGTTCCAGATCCATCATGTCAGAGTTGATACCAATTCATCATGCTATCATAATGAAAAAATCATAATGGGAAGATTGTCTTTCATTTGGTGTAGAGAAATGTATTCATATCGATAATAAGAATGCGAATCTAAATTGGGATGGAGTTTTAAAAGAAAGTATGAAGAAGTGGTTAAGTTGTATTAAGGATCGAGAAGAATTGAGAAGCATTGACGAACACAAGATGCACCTGAAATTCAAGGATACATGAAAATTTGGGTAATTGGGGTGAGTTGGAAATTTTTCAGGATACCTACTCGAACCACTTTTGGGTGACCTATAAAAGGAGATAAGTACATCATACATCTCTGATAATGGATGTATTATTCACGAAAGGAAGATAGAGAAGCTGTGCATTTTTAGAGAGAAGACAATGTTCCAAATTGTTTTTCTTGAAGAATTCATGTTGAATAGAGGTGAAAGGAGAAGAGACAAGATCGTAACATATTCTACTAATTATTGTATCCAGCAAGTTTTTGTATTTAACATGTCATTATATTCATCTTATTATCGTATTTGGAAGAATTACCATATTTTAATTTCCATAATGAAGCACAAAGAGTTTAGAATTATCTCAACCGTGTTATAAGAGAGTCATGTTTTCATATTGGGAAATCAGACTGGGGGATTCATATTGGGGGAATCATACTGGGCAATCAGATTGGAGTTTTATATCAAAATTACTTGAAGTTCTTACTAGCTTTTGGGTAAGAAAGTGAAAAATTGTTTTATAAGAATACATTTGGGAAGTTGATAAACAAGCATAGGTAATATGTTTTGTTACACAAACTTTGAATTACATTGTTCGTGCTAGACAGAGAACACACACTATTGGATTGTTTTCATAGTACTACATGAGTGAAAGGAAATATCCTACTCAATGTTTACCACACAAAATTATAGTTTTCTAGTAAATTGTGTGGTATTTGATTGTTTCCAAACCATTCCAAGGACATATATATTATTATTGAATAGTGAACCTCATAAATCTTTGTGTTCCTATGGATGTGTGTTCAATTTTTTAGTAGGAAATTAAATCTTTAATTGGAGGAGAAGGTTTTTTTTCATTTACAAGGAAACATAAAAGAAAAAAGTTATCACTAATTCCCCCCTCCCACTCTTAGTGATACAATTATCCTAATTGGACATTTATATTCCTTATCAAACTGATCCATCACCTCATTAATGAATCTAACCCAATATTCATCATTCATGGTTTCTTCAAATGATGATGGCTTTAAAATTGAAAATAGAGTAGCATCTCTAGATTAAAATCCTTCAAGTTTTTGTTGGAGTAGATTTATCTGTAATTATATTTGATGTATTAACTTCCACTCTCAAGTTCCTTCTCTAAGGTGTAAGATGACATTATTTAGGGGTTTTTTTCTCTGATACAACATCTAAATCTTCATCATTTGAATAACCTTGTACTATATTAGAATTTGTACCAACTTTATCCTCTTATTCACAAAACTCATCTAGGTTTGAACTTCCATAATTCATTCTTTATCTCTTGTTTCTGACATTAACATCATTTATTTACAAAAAAATTTCCAGTATCTTTTTATATCATTTTTTGGCTTTAATTTTCATGGAGAATCATAAAAAGAATCCTTAATTTGTGATATCACAATAAATACCTTGAATAATTTATTTATTCAATATATAACTCCTTTTCCACTAAATTTTAAATGATTCTGAATTTTTTTTCATCCATTCCACATCTCATAGGTCTATCTTTCTTCCCCTAGGATTACCAATGCTAGTTTTCAGTGTATAATACATCTTAAGATGCCTCTTTCCAATTGTGATGATATATCCCACTCTTGAAAATAAGCTTCTTAGAAATTTTACACACTATCCAATTTATTCATTCAATAAGTCCATTCTTCCATGAAGTCCACACCAAATACACTTCATGTTTAATTTTGTGTTTCTCAGGTAAGTTTACAATTCAATAGAAGTGAAATAAATTATGTTATCTGATATCAATATCATGATCATACATATAGTTTGATTTTCCACTATCCTTCAATACATATTTATATACTCCATAACTTCTTTCTTAATTTGCATGAACATGATTCATACCATTCTACCATGATCATCCATGAAGAGGATGAAGTGACTATATCCTTGTTATCCAGTTTGGTTCATTGGAAAAAAACACATCATTGTGAACTAGTTAAATCATAATGGAAACACTTTTATTCTTTTTCTAATAAGGTTTTCATACCGTCTTCTCTCACAGGCATACATCACACATCCTTTCTTGTTAACATTTTAGATTTAGGATATCCAATTCATATATTATATTTGATAAGTTTTTCATGTTTTGTTGGTGAAAGTGGCCTAGATTTCTAAGCTAAAAACTAATTTCTTCTTCCACTATAAGAGAATAAATGTTCTATTTCTTATATACCATGTAAATATTACTATTTATTTACCATCCTTTAGTAAAAGAATTCCCAGTCTTGTATTTAATCAATCACCATTTCAAGTTGAAGTTAATATCAAGTACAAAGTCATATAATTGTCTCGCACTCAAGAAGTTATGTCACAATACATTTATATATTGAACATATATGTTTTCAATTCAGCACCCACTATCATTCTCTTTCCACTAACTTTGATTTTCAATGCTCCATTATTTCCATAACCGACAATTCCATCAACTATTCCCTCCAAATTATTCAAAATTTTCATGTTTCTTATCATGTGGGATGGATTCATACTTTCAAGGATATAAGTGATGTTGTTATTCCTATATTGGAGTGTAATCTCTGCTAGGTTTTCATTCCCTCTTTTTTTCTTCTCCATCCAAGAAATGCCCAAACTAGTTGATACACAGGGTGGTTGTTCCGGCTTCTCTCCTACGTAGGAAGTGTAATTACATTATCCTTTTTCTAATATAGAGTAACTATTATAAAATTGGATTCTATTGGTTTGTATTGTATTCAACTATCTCAGACTTCAATAATAGATATTTTTAATCATTCTTTGTATGTATGCAATGGAATTATTCCCAAAGTTAGAATAATTAAAATAGTATCCATAGAAAGAAATTCTCTATTAGGGTGGTGGATATGGTTTCATCCTCATTTTCCTTCTTCTAGGTCTTTCTACATTCAATTTTGTTTTTTCATCCTCATAATAGGACATAGTGTGACCAAAGTATCTACAAAATAGGAATTTAATTGGAGGAAAGATCTTCTCATTTTAATTTCTATATATGTCTCCATCTTTCAAAAACCTCATTGAATTATTATTATACCTTGAGTAATAAGGGGTATCTTCTACCTTATTCTTTACTTTAACCCAAGATAACACTAATCATTCTTATAATGTATGAACATAAAAAATAATGCTTCTTTTATGCACATGTTTGTGTCTTTGATCATTGCACACTTGTTTTAAAACTGCTTACGCTCACTTGGAACATTCCCATAGTTACTTTTCAAAAAATTTATAAACTATACCTTCCTTGTTAGACCACCTAAATTAATTTCAAATTCATGTTTTCTTATCAAAGTTACTATCTCTCCGTCAATTTATTCAACTGGATTTATTCTCTCGTTTATAAAATCATTAATGTCATCAATAACATCATCTTATTATTTTATTTTTATCTTGAAATCCAAAACCTCTACTGATACTTAATGACTGGTAGATAATTATTGTAACTCCATTTCTAGCTAATCAATCTCATATTTTTGTTGATCTACATATTCAAAATATTATTTTTAAAAATCCACAAAATTTTCTATTTTTATTTCTTTGAAAATTTATATATTTAAGAGATCCCTCTAGTTTCACTTTGTGATTAGTAACACCTTCAAGCTGTTTTTCATCCTCCTCAACCAATTTTTATTTTTCAATGTTAACCATCATGTAATTTTTCATATCATATTTGAATTTAGTTTCATCTCCCTCTAAATAGTTTTTATCATTATTTTCTTCTTTTCACAATAAAACGTTTCTTTAAAAAATATTCCCTAATTAATTTCCTAATTTAATTTCCCTTTTAGGGTGAAACTTTTTTCATGAATTTTTTTAGTTTATGCTTCAATTTCATCACCATTAAACCTCCTTAGAAAACTTTCTTCAATGTTCCCAACCTTACCACATTAAAAATAATTTAAGAGAAAATTTCATTCAAACCGAACTTTCTCCTTCTTTAATTTTCTTTCCACCAGAGATAGAAATCCATCACTAACATCTTCTTCCTAATATTTATCTTTAGTAATGTTCATTATGCCTATATATTTAAAAGCTATCTCATTATTTAATTGGATTTATGTTCCTTATAATTCAACTATATTTTATATGTAACAAAACTACTTTTTAGATCATCCAATGATGGTCATGCCTAATTCCTCATTTTAAAACATGAAACCATTGGATTATATAGAAATAAAATCACTTTTAATATTTTATTCATGATTTCTAAACCATTTATCCTTTAACAAGCCCCCAAATTTCTCCAAAACCCCTATAACTCGATAGAAGAAATCATTCATATATTTATTATAGTATATATTTAGATCATCAAGTTTATTATGTTAAAATTTTAGGTTGGATTACATTACTTTGTTGTCTCATTTAAATATATTTTATAATTTATCCCATAAATAACTAAAACTTATGTAGCATATTATTTTAATTTAGATCTGGTTGCACAAAGTTCCTAATATGGAATTTTGATATTTACTATCATCATTTAGTTGGTTCCTATCTACTTTAGTCATAGAACAACTCTGAATCATCACTAACATGCATCACATGAAAATTATTAGAGAAGACATCAAGTCTAAGAGACCTTAAGTGTGATATCAATACATCATCAAAGATCTGGTAGTTATAGCTTAAAAAATGTTATAAATTTTCCATTAACTTTATTATTCATAGTGTTAAACCCTAGATGAAATATTAATCCCCTAAAATATTTGGATATGATACCACTTTTTACAACCATGAATCAAGACACCTTAAGAGGGGGAGAATTAGGGTGGATAATTATTATTTGTTCTCTTTATATCTTTCTCTTGTGTTATCAAGAGTAGGTCAAAATTTTTAATCCTCAATCTGACATGAAATATTCATATACAAGAAAATAAATATAGGGACACACTATTTTTACTTAGTTTACCATAAGGGATAATCCAAGGATAATACATTGATAGTGCGTTGATGTACCAGGAGGGAAACACCATTTCACTTTTTATGTTACAAGAGAGTTTTGGAAAGTCACTCTGGAAGTATTATGAACACTTAAACTTATTTTCTATTTAAACAATAATTCAAGACAAGTGATAAAATAATAGTGATACAAATTTTTCTTCTAAGGTATCATTCTAAAAAAAATATCACCAAGACAACAAAGGGAATTATTGTTTATTCTTTCCTTTGGTTTTTAATCTCCATTAATTATTTTTAGAAACATCCTCCACATATTATTATAAATGTATCAATTATATTCCAATTTTTGAATGAATTACCATAATGTATCTCTTTTTTATCCTCCTCCTCCTCTCTTCTTATATGTTCACAAAAAATGATACAGGAAATTTTTATATATTTGAATATGGGAAATCCAATAATATTTCTAGGAGATTTCCTTTTTCAATTCCATGTACAAGTCTCTCATTTAACTCCAAGGTTTTTATAGAATAATTTCATATGATATATTCCATATTTTTGAATATAGAAGCTCTGGAAAATTATCACTAAGAGGCTCTTTTTAAATTCTATATAATCCTCATGACCATTCTAAAATATTGTGGTATTAATTTATCCACAAAATATGTAGTATTATTTTAAATTATTTGACTAAAATATTAATAATAAATTATAATGGATAAGAAACATTGTAATATTGGTGGCTTTGGGAAATCTTTTTTTTTCACACAAACAAAAAGTTGCGACGCAAAGATCTTGATCATGGTGCAACAACTCATTTCCTTCTCCCAATTCCTAAGGAAAAACCTTATATTTCCAAAAAGAAACTTGAAAATTAATAAAAAAACTTTTGTTTGGAAATAAAATCCTTGATTATGAAACTAAAATCCTTATTCATCCTCCTAATAACATACACATACATGGATTATTTCCTTTTCTACATTATGTGAACTTTAGAAAATATGTTACACAATTTCCCAAGAATATTTTGTATACAAGGAAACCTATATAAGTTAATAAAATATGTATATTTTGAAAAACTTACACATCTCCAAGTATATTACATACATAGGGAGATCTAAGAGTATTATCCACTTTTATTCCTACTATAAAATAATGTAAAACTTATTTATAAGAAGATGCCATGAGACTTAGTCAATTCACATCAGATCTATCTAGAACTAAAAAAATTATACATATTGTGAGTTCCATATGTTTCCCATTATTAATTTTCCTATAACATATTACAAAACTCGAAAAACTTAGGCATACAAGGGAAATATAAAGGTCTTAGAGAAAAACATAAAAACCTCTAGTGCAACTTCCACTTTTGGTGTACCTTAAGAACAACTTAAGCTTATATTTTTTGAAGAAAAAACTTCTAAACATAGCCTTATCCAACTCAAAATCCAAGTATCTTCATATCAGAAAGTCATCAATAATGCTTCTCTTGGTCTTATAAACTCATTATCAAATTAACTTTTCCTTATTTACCATCATACTTTATTATTCTAGTGATTGATAAAAATTCCAATACTGGATGTTATAAACCAAAAAATATGGTTCCCAAATAATTATTGTCTATAAAATCAATTTATAAACTTATTTATTGATTATTTAATGACTTATTAATTTATTATTATGTAACATGCATATAAGATATCTCACCATGTGATCCAGTATATAATATGTACCCTCATATATCTTCATGTGTAGGTTATACATTACAAGTAGATCAAATTATTTCTAAAAAGTATGATGAATTAAGAAAAAAATATTGTAGTGTCTTAAAAGAGGTTATGTTCGGTTCTCAATCTCCCCCCACTCACTATGAAAAAATAGAAAAGCGTGAGAATGAAAAAAAGGGAAAGTTTCTTATTGATCCATCAAAACAAAAAGTTGATAAGATTATATGAAATTAATTATTATTTTTCTTGAGTATATGTATTTTATAAATTAATCACACTAATATATAATTTATATATATCATTTCTGGACACCCTTTAGGAGTAAGGGATGCAAGAGTCCTTTATCCCTAAGGTAATGGAGGACATTATTTTGACTACTTTAGGTATGCTAGAACACCCGGGATATATAAGAGGATATGTGGTGGGTGTTTGTATTAGAAAAGTTTTTGGATGTCATATTATAATGTTGAGAGAGGTGAAATACAAGATAAAAATAGATTTCTTGAAATATGAGATTCAAGAAATCAATTGGTAGATAGAATAAAAAATTATATTTTATTTAAAATCTATGTTTTTAGATTTTGAGAGACATACATAACCTATGAAATTCACCTCTTTAGATCCCCGAACTCCTCATTCATATCTAATTTAGTATCGTGAGTTTCATGTTGGGGATCCCAATTTATATATGGTAGCATATATAATCATACATCATCAGCCTATGCAGACATATTAAGTAAGAGTAATGATACGTGTTATTATTGATCCAAATTCTCTAGTTTTATTATCTACTAATGAGAAGGTCATAGTTAAATAGGGTCTTGGTTATTTTTTACTCTAGCCATATAACATTATTTATCAGTTAACATATGATGTATGTATTTCTTTTAAAGTTTTTATTTAATTTTTATTTCAAATTATTTTAAATTTTTTCTTATATTTATTTTATATAGGAGTGTCTAGAATCTAATGAATCATTACAAAAGAAACAAAAGTTTTAGAAACCATAACCTTCTGATAATTTTCACATTTCTTGTGGGATTGACGAATTACCTATGAACTTTTTAATGTTAGAGAATTTTTATGAGTTTTCAATGTGTGTTAACATATGTGAGAGAGACTATATGTTAAGAATATTTAAAAAAGATATCTTGGATGTTATTATTGGTGAAGAGCTCTCGATACCTATATTGATATTATTTTCTATGAAACTAAGTCTAAATTTAATTTTTTTCATTAAGTAAATATAAATTATAATTAATTTATTTATTACATGTATGATTAAGTATCTTCACACTCTTTTCACCAAAATGAGATTACTTATATTTATAATTTTATGGATCTAGAATACATTTCAATGGTTACACAATATCTAAGGAATCCTTATATATATATATATATAATATTAGAAAACAAAGATATTCGTGTTGGTTTCTTCCATTCCTTGACAGGTAAAAAGACTTATATAATTATGAACCACTATTCATTATAGTGTCTTCTATGTTGTACATTTTATACTCAGTGCAAATTATAATTTATGTCTATTCTACCCACATAAATGCACAACATATTGGTTATGATCCTTATTAGGTGAATCTCATGATTTTTTTAAGTTTTATTGAATTAAAAGTTTTATTTAATTCTATTAGTTCTTTAATTATAATTTTTTCACACTACATGAATTTTGGTAATTAATTTATGAAAATACCATCTGTTATGGATTTTTTTAACAGGGTTCACTTATCAATAAAAATCCAATATTAAATTAATTATGTTCCCATATAGGTATATAAATTTTATATTTGTTAATACATGTTTTTTTGTTACATATAGATATGGGGTTTTTTATTATCAAAGAACTTTTTCGTAAATAAATTTTCATCATCAAATAAGAAATGTTGAATGTGGTCATTATTCTTTACAATTAATTTATGAGATTATCATAATTGGAATAATTAAATATTTTCACATGGTTGATTCCATTAAAACTCTTATATTTTAAAATATTATTTTTTATTGCTAATTTTATAATATTTACTATTTTTGTGATATTTTTATTTGTTTTCATAGTATTCAAAATATTACTTAAACAACCTTTGTCGATTATCTATGGACTATTTTATAGGTTTGATTTATTTATAGGTGTGTATCTAAAAGTTTCTTGTATGTGTATTATCTTTAAAAATAATTTTAAAGTAAAGTTTTCATTGAATTTTTATCTATTTTTGGATACCATTTTTTTTGGTTATACTAACAGATTTATAGTTACATGTTATAAGATATTGTATTATAATATAATTATTTTAAAAAATTGGTGTTAACAATGGTTATTTTAAAAACCAATGTTGAAAAAATTCTGATGTTGATTTTTATAGTAACCAACATAAAAATTTACTTTCAATGTTAGTTTTTTATGGTAATCAATATTGAAAGTCTTTCAATATGTTTATTTAGTAGATATTTCAACATCATTTAAAAAACTGATGTCGTGAGCCTCTTTTTGTATAGTTTCTAAAAAGAAAGATTAAAAATCTACTTTTAATATTGGATGAATTCACATTTCTTTTTAAATTTGGTTAAAAGTAAAAAATAATCAATATTAAAGTGTTTATTTCTAGTAGTGTTCCTTGTAAATATTTTTTCTTTTTTATTAGAAAATTCCTTAGGATACTTTTTTATTTAAGAGGTAGGAAGAGATATTTTTATCCATTTCCCTCCATGGGATATCTTAAGGACTACCATATTTCCACTATTTTTTCATTCTATTTTTCTTTTATGAGGTGAAATTATTCTTCTATACAGTGTTTTATTCTCATCTATTATGTTCTTCGTTTATTATACTTTAAATTATATATATATTTTTGTTATGTTTCCTTCCTTGTGATCTTTCTTACTCTATGATATTGGATAACTAATAGCTTTTTGGGTGGATCCAAGGGGAAACCGATGTGAGATATTTATGTATTCAATAAATTCTCCCATATTTGATTTAATATGTACATGAGAAGTAGAGGATGTAGGTAGAATACAAGATAGGTGAAAATAGTCTCGGTTCATGCCTATTTTATTTTCCTTTTTTTAATTCAATGCCTTTTTCTAGGGAAATGTTAACATGGTTTGTGTTTATCTAATATGTGTGGGTTGGGTGTATTTTATATTTATTATTTGAAGTTATATAATTTGATTTGTTTTTAGTGTGAATGATTTGTGGTGTCTTTAAAGGACTTTCAATCATTCTGGGAATGAACTTAACCAATTCATTATATAGTCAAATGAGTTTAGTTTTATTTTATTTCATGGTGTGTCAAGATTTACAAATTAATATAATAGGGTATATGGATGGTGCCTATTTGGTTCTTAAGTCTATGCGTGAGAAAAATTAATATTAAATGATCTAAGAAATAATGATAGAGTGAGTATCAAAAATACTTATTGACTCCATTTAAATATTATTTGAAACTCTTGTGTTTTATTTGTGTTTTCAATTCCTTTATTCATTTTCATTTATAAATTTTAAAATTAAAAACATTTTTCATGATTTATTATACCTTTTATTTTAATAAATAATCTCAAAAACATAAATAAGTAATAATAACTAGAAGGTAGTGAGGGGTTCACATTGGTTTCTTTAGATAAAACCTAGGATATCTAATATGCTAAAACTTTGGAATAAAATCATTTAATATAGTTAAAAAAACTACACTATAAACTTGGAAATATTACTGGTGATCCTAGACAACCATTTCAGCATTATTCAAAAATTTTACTTAATTTTTATTATTTTCAATAAAATAAAAACCTAAAAAAATGGTTTACATTTACAATTATATACCCATCAATTTAAACGAGAGAATAAGAATATTTGGTAGACAGATTAGGTGGTTATATAATTTATACTATGAGGAGGATATATCATGGGTATTATTAATAAATTGAAGGAAGAGATTGATGGTGAATTCTTGAGAGCCCTTATTAAGGAACTTAGTGAGTAATATGAGTTTTTTCAAGAATTTCATGTTAATGTTGTATAATAAAATTTGGTTCCATATCAATAAGAGATGACCATCCCTAATTTTGGTTAAGAGTTTATAGATGTTGAGGATGCACTTTACTTGCACCCACTTTATATTCCTAATTTTTTCCAACTGCCTTTCCTAAAGAAAAAGTTAGAGAAACCGAATCATATGAGGGAGACACTCCTATTGTGTGTTTGTCTAATTCATATAACATTGAGTACCATTTTGAAACTATAATTATTTAGGCTATGAATATAGATTCATCCCCAATATTGTAGGCCCTAGATGATGAAGATACCAAACTTGAGGTAAAAACGTTGAATAATTGTAGGTTAATAAATTTGAGGGGGATACTTTTTCTTTGGTTTCATTTTACTATAATTTTATTAGAAATCAAATATTTACGGATTTACCTTATAATTTAATAGAAAAAACTTGTTTTCATGCTTTAGATATAAAACAATGACCCTTTACAAATTTTGGATTCTTTTAAATTTTGTTAAAACAAGTGTGTTTTACTTATTTATAAGTGTTTTGGGGGATGGGAGTGGAATTAGATGAATTTTATAGAGATCACGCAATTCTAAAGTTGAAAAATTTAAAAATTTACCCATTCACAGGAAGAAGCCATCTGTCATGCCATGAATTTTTGGGATCTAAAGACTTAATCCCCTATATCTATTGGTTCACAGCCCGAACCGACTATTCAGGTTGTGAATAATTCACTGAGTGTTTTTTTAATTTTTAATTTTATTATTTTTTTGGGGAGTTTTAAAAATAGTATGGGGATTTATCCTTTGTCCAATGTTCATGAAGAAGCCCCTATACCATGGATCTACCCCTCTTTAAAGATAATATCTCCCTAATTTATCCTCCCAATCAAACGTCATCAGTTGCAATTGGAAATTTTTGGTAAGGATAACCTTATGTCTCCAATTATTCTAGGTTTATTATACTGTTAAGAGATATCTAAATATTTTTATTCAATATTACCCATTTCTAGGTTATTCTTGTACTTTTCTTATTCCTACAAATTTATCTCAAATTAATGTATGATTTTGGATGAGTAAACATCTACAAGTATAAGGATGGTGGTTTATAAGTTTTTACCTCAAAGTCCCACAATTTATTTAATGTGTGTGTTGTGTGGTCACACTAAAATTATGTGTGTTTGACCAAAAATGTAATTTAATATATATATCCCCAATTAATGAAATAGAACCTCTCCATGGTACATGAGAATCCCATTGGTTATTTTAGACTTTATCCACCTTTGAATGTATTTGACCATGGAAATTGAGTGGTAAATTAAAAAGGTGTCTCTAGGGGTGCCTTTAATTTAAGATGCGATAGTGTGTGTGTGTGTGTGTGACCGAGAATTTGGCCACCACTTTTGGAAGTCATAACTTGGGACATAATCTGGGTAATAAAAGGAGTGATCCTTGGGGTATCATGGATTGATAAATTGTTTGTTATCATGGTTTGGGATCCCTAGAGAATACTCTAGGATATGAGGTATGTTTTTGTCATGTGTGACCTATTCTAAATGAATTTCAAGAATTGTTAATTTGGTTTCCTATGTACTTGGGTCATTATTACATTATTTGTAATGCTATTGGGAATTTCTCCATAGGTTCATATTAAGACATGTGGTTAGAACATCATGAAGTAATCCCCCTATGGGTTGAACTTATGAATTATTATTTGGATTTCCACATGTCTTCCCCCATTAGACACATCAGGACAAATAGTTTAGAGTGACATGGGGTAATCCCCCTTGGAATCATTATTATACTTGGTATGGAGTTCCTTGGGGAATCCCCCCTTAGATTTGTTAGGACACATGGTTGGGAATTCCGAGGGGAAACCCCCATTGGATTCATATTGATGACTCTAGTTTGGAATAGAAAGGGTAATTATCCCCGGGATTCATTTTTATAACATGTTTGGAATGACTTGGGGGAGTCTCCCTTGGGTTCATATTATGATGATGAGTTTTAAAAACCTTGGGGAATCCTACCTTTGTATCTTATTATGTTGAAAAGTTTGGAACACCTTGGGGTATTCCCCCTTCGATTAGTATTATGATGAATATTTTCGAATTAATTTAGGAAGTCACCTTTTTTTAGATTATTATGGTGGGTTTAAAACACTTTGTGGTAGTCCCAATTGGGTTCAAATCAAGATCTCTAATTTAGGATGCAAAGGATTTGATCCTTGGAGCTGGGATGACTACTGGTTTAGTATACTCCAGAATTGTCCCATAGATCTGGTTATTCCTTTATGGGTTTTATGGGAAAAGAAATATGGCTTTGGTCAAAGAAGGTATAGGCATTATAGGGTGTCACCTTGGAACCTGATAATTGACATGGTTTAATTTTTTATGGTTTCATTTATATATTGTGAACATCAACACAAAATTTATGATCATGCTATATTTCTTATAGAAGTTATTGGTAGTGACATACTGAGTTGTATTTAAACACAAAACAGGCTTCCAGTAGGAACCTGAGCATACTTTATAGATGAAAAATAAGACCAGGGAAAAAATCCTATGATTGATGCTCGATTTAGACTATTAGGATAGAGTAAGGATGTTTGGGACCAATCTAGTACTCAGGACCACTTTTGGAGGATATTACCAGTTTTTTATTTTCTTCTTTTGGATTTTGATATCTATGACCTACTGCTGATGTCTTATTTCTTAAAATGCATTGGATAGTCTCACTTTGATGCAGTAAGGTTTACATTTGATTATTATCAGCAATTTCCTGGATTTCTTTTTATCGCTTATCTTGATTTTCCTAATTTCCTTTATTTAAACTATCGTTTTTACTTTGATATGTAGTTATAGTTTTTGCACCGTAACACTATTGGTCCAAATTTCTAGTTGGTATCCTCTAATATAGAGGGAGGTGTGCCTGATGTCCTAGTAGCTCCTCCGCCTATTCAGGTTCTGCTTAGTGGTCATGGACTAGAGTTAGGACATCACATAGTGTCATGATAGCCAATTTTATGACTATTTAGGTAAGGTAGATCTGATATAGGGTATTATCAGAACAGGGTATGAAACTCATGATTGGGAGTGGCCATCCCACATATGAGTGAATTTCAGAATTCCATGGATGGGGTTGTTTTTAATGATTTTTTCTTTTACCATTGGATTATTTCTCCTTGAGTGATATACATGATTATGGTATTTATGGTTCATGAGATTATGTCTCTTTGATGGAATAATAGTAGGACATGTGTATTTACGTCATTTTAGGTATTCAGGATTCACATATCATTTGTGTGAGTGACTGTGAATGATTACTTGGTTATCAGGATTATCACATATGGTTGGTTATTTAAACTATCCATAATAATTTTTATAGTGATTTTCATATTTATTTATGGTGGAATATTACTTAAACAATCATCTAAATCATTAAATGTGTGGTATGGAATACTTATAATAATAATTATGAGGCACCAGATAAATAAAATTCTATTTATAACTTATAAATCATTTTCCTCTATAACTTGTAGCTGACATTTTATTTAACTGAACCTCAGTTGTGAAAAAAACTTTGGTTTTTGTAAATGGTTAAAAGTGTATTATATGATCACATATACTGGTTATTACCTAGAATCAACTAAATAAAATGATAATTACAACTTATAAATTTTTTTCCTCTGTAACTTAAAACTTCCATCTTATCTTACTAAGGCCCTTGTTATGAAAGTTATATTTAAAAAAAAATAAAAACATGTGGTATTGTGAATCCTATATATATGATATGGAATTTAAGTGTATGTGATGATGACCCGATATGTAGTAAGTCAAGGAAATTGAGATCACCCGAGTTCTAATAATCCTATGATATGAGATATAGGTAATAATATGGTGTTTTTCCTATTATCACTTTCCATAAACTATGATTTTTGAGGCCTTTTAATTAAAATGTGATCTAATTTTGGTCATAGTTGTGCCTAACCAAATATTGATAAAGGGTAAATAGGGATATATATAGAGATTTAATTATGACACCCTTATTATTTGGGGTGTATAAGATAGCATGCTATTATACTTTTCATGACTACTTGTGACCCTTGTGAGTTTATTCCTAACCTAAGAGTGGCTAGGGTAGGCTATACTTGAATCTTTATATGAGATCATTATGTTGTAAGAATTGAGTGGAGTGATGATATATGTTTTATTCCATTGATTTTTCTCTATTAAAGTTGTTAGTTAGATTAAATATGGGATGTGTTGGTTTGTAATCATCCATGTGATGTTTAAATATGACTCATTATATTTGTGAGGCAAGCACCTTGATTGAGGTGCATGAATTATTCTTATTTTTTTAGAGTCAGGTGTGATATATGAGGGTAACCAAAGAGGGATGTTATTCTAGGCTTGTGGATTTCTTAGATATGATAATCAAAATAGATTATTTATATTGAGGTTGATGGATGATAAGTGATAATAAATAATTAGGATTGTATTGTAGATTCCTTGGGTGTTATGAATGGAGATGCCCAACCTTGGTGCTATGAGTTGTGTATAGGTTTCAAAAGGAATTTTTAATTTTATTCCTAAACCTTATAGTTGGGTAATCATATATAGTTGGATCTAAAGAGGGAAGATCACGGGTAGATGATTCTGGTTTTATGATGATGTTGGGATAGAGGGTGACCATTTAGTTGTATTTTTTATGAGTTAGATTACCTAGGATTATTTTAAATAAATTATTAAGTGTGATTATTTCAAAAATATGATAATTACATGTAGTGAGCATGGTCATCAAGGTTATTAGGAACGAGAGCCCAGAATAGATGGGGTATGATTTAATATAGTGGATTTAGATGGTGTAGCATATCAACACTAATATGTATGATTCTTAAGAATCCATGGTTGGAAATATGAGTTGTTAATAACTATTGTGAGAGATTAAAATAAACTTGCTTACCATGTACAAGTGAGTGAGTTTTTGTTTACCCTACATGATCGGTGGTTCAGTTCATCCTAGGTTTATCCTTATGAATGTATGATTTGTGTTTGAATTTATGAAGATGACTTTGGATTGAATGCAATACATGTTGGTGGGAAGTTTTTGATAAATTTTCCGGATACAGAGCTTGAGTTAGGAATGTTACATGACTCCCGAGTTAAGGATATGATAATGGATAAAAATTATTAGTGGTTTCTCTTTATTATCCTGGTATGTGTATGGACTATTTTGGGGTGTATGTGTTTATTACCTAAATATCCACTAGGGTTAGGACCATATGAGGTGCTAGTGTGTTTTGGTCGGATCTTGGACTCCTTGGTTTTTCCTAATTTTGTTGAGTGAGGTTGTGGGTTTCTAATTGGATCAGTGGATGATCCCATGTGAAATTATGTTTTAATGGTATGAAAATACTTATTGAGAAAAATGTGGAAGAGGGTGTATTCCCTTGAGGATTTGATGTATAATGGTCAGTGAAATAGTTTCTCTAGGGTATGAACATGTATAGTTTATCATGGGAAGTGGATTAATTAGGGTATGACTAATTCATAAGATGAGGTATCTATAAGAAATTATGAAATTACTATAGTGTTATAAAAACTCAGTGATGTTAAGAGGAACATATCATGTTAAGACATGTTTTATGAACTTTTATAAAAAGTGTGAGTAGTAGTGAGATTACCATTAGATATTTTGAAACTTCAAAGGTTTGAGTGACTCTGTGTGGTGGATATGGAAATCAAAGAGTTCCTCATCTATGGTGATTTATTCATCTATGTGATTATGAGTTTCTATTAGGTTTAGGTAGGATATATATTTGGATGGAATGTAAGAGTTTCATGATGATGATAAAGGTTATAGATCTTTCATTAGATCTTCCAGGACAAGGTTTATTGTAGAAGATCATCTTTAAATTAGAAGGCAGTTCTATACAGAACCCCAATATTAATAATAGTCTCAAGTAAGGCTTGAGTTGATATCTTATTCAAAAAACACTAGTAGGAATTGGTAGTTACATTATTTTGTGATAGTGGATGTTGGAAAGGATCATGATCATAGATTAAAAATAAGTAAGTCATCTGGGGGGGACTATATAATGGAAATATTGAGCACATGATACTAATTAAAAGTAGTTTTCAAAAAACATCACATTGAGGTATTGGTAAATCCAACCTTAAGGGAGTTGTTGTTTTTTGACATCCCTTTGGTATAAGAAACTAAGTTAGATGATGGAAATGAAAGGTTACCAATACATGTATCGACTGGTGAATGTTAGGTGGAGTTAATATGGTTAGTTTTGAAAGCTAAAATATATAGGATAACAATCATGTGGTATAATCGGCTGTGAATATTAGTAAGTAGGTGAGTAGGGTAACTAGGTCTATGAGAATTTGATGCTCTGTGATGACATGCCGATGTAAGTAATGTGAAAAGTACTAGTGTTATGAGTAATCTCATTAGTGATTCTGTGAGTTATAATAGGATAATCAGGTGAGAAATGAACTAGTTTGGGCTAGTGGCATACTCCAATGTAGTGTGGTGTTGGTAATTTAGAAATTTAGGAATGTCAACTAAAGTGGAGAATCTTGGTGAAGTTGGTTGAAATAATTTGCATTGTTTTTTGTGGGAAAATAAGTTTTTGATCAATGATACAAGTATGGATACAAACTTATCATGACTATAATCAGTAGGAAGTTGGTGAATCAATGATGATTAGGCCATTTCTTATGTATGAGTCTTAAAAGTATGTTTATTTGATATGGAAATAGATAGTGAATTCCCATATTTGTTCATGCTTTTTTTTGTGGGTGAGACTCATTTCATGATGTCATTTAGGGGGAGATCCATGTTTTATGATATCATTCAGGAGGTGAACCATGTTTCCTGATCTAACTCATTTCCAAGTGTGATTCAAGGTGGAGACACAATTTTCTGCACAGTTTAGTGGAGTTAATCTTGTAAAAACACAGGGAAGGAATATTTTTGGGGAATTAGTGTTTATGTAAAAATTTAAGTTGGTTACATGGATCAGGGGCATGAAAAGGTACATTTGGAATTGTTAGTAAGATATTGAGTTTGAGGTTGAATTGAATTTTGAGGAGCATCCTGTTAATGTAGTTGATCATAGTGAATAGACTCCTCATGATAATATAGTACCTCTAGAGTGTGTTTAGTGGACCAAGGAAATATCTATGAGGAGACATGGGTGTGGGAGTCGGGTATATGGTCCCAATGTCCAGAGTTATTAATTTATGATTTCATATGAGGTCTGGGAGAGCATCTTGAGGATAAACTACTTTAAGGTGAGGAGGATGTAAAGCCTAGAACCTTATCAAATTTCTATTATTTTAAATTCGATAAAAAATGTGTGTTTTATTTGGTTATATTTTTTTGGGGATTGAGACTAGCCTGATATGGATTTTGGGGATATTGGGAAGGGATGAAGTTGAATAATTTCTTACTGTATCCATTCATAATCTAAAACTAGATGTCATGCCATGAATTTTCAGGATTTGGGGATTTAATCCCCTATATCGTCTGGTTCATGGTAAAAACCAATAATTCAGGCTTTGAATGATTTTATGGATTTTTTTTAATTTTAAATTAATTATTTTTTAGGGGGTTTAAAAAATAGCTTGGTATATCTCCCTTGTCTAGTGAATGTGATAGAGCCCCTCTCCCATAGTTCTCTCCCCATTAAAAGAGAAGATCTACCTCATTTCTCCACAAAATAGAATGTCATCAGTTACAATTTGAATATAGTAGTAAGGAAAACCTTGTATATATGTTTTTTATAGTTTTCTTCCACTATCAATTTCCCTCCCACCATTTTTATCTAATATGACCTATTTCGAGGACATTTTTCTTTTATTATGATATCTACTAGTTTATCTAAAATTAAAGGCTGATTTTGGATGATTGAATGTCTATAAGTAAAATGTTTGTGATTTAAAATATTTTACCTCAAATTATTTCCATTTATTCATTTCATTTTGTGTGTGTTCATGCTGATATATCGTGCGTACAACCAAAGATTTAATTAAATGTGTTTAGCCATAATTTATGAAATGGAAACTCTCCATGAACCATAAGTTGTCCAATTATGAGTTTTGACCATGAATTTAGAATCCTTGGGTGCTTAAGACCTTAGGAAGTTAGTGGAAAATTAAATAGGTGTCAATAGGGGTGCCTTAGACTTAATATGTTTCAATGTTTGTGTGTGTATGTGTGTAAATAGAACTTTCACCACCACTTTTTTGGCACTTGACTTGGGATGTAAAGTGGGTAATAAAATCGGTGACCCTAGGTGTATAGTGGATTGGGAAATTAACCATATAAGTGTTTTTGGATGCCTAGATCATGATTTATGATTCAAGGTACATGTTAGTTTTCTAAGAATTATTATAAATGAATTTAAAGAATTTTTAATTGTGTTTCCTATATACTTTGGATATAATAATATGGTTCAGAATCCTTGAGGGAAATCCCCATGTGTTCATATGAGGACACATGGTTGGAATGTTATAGGGAAATCCCCATCCATGTGTATGAATAATGACTTATGGTTTTGAGATCCATGGGTAATTTCCCCTTGGGACTGTTATGATAGATAGTTTAGAGTTCCATGGAGATCTCCCACCTTAGATTCATTATGAAATACAATTTAGAGTTCCTTAGGGCCACCCTACTTGGAATCATTATGAAACAAAATTGGGAATGCGATGGGGAAACCCCCTTGGATTCATATTGAATAATATTTTTAAAATTACAAGGGAATTCAACCATGGACTCATATTGATGAATATGATTTGGAACAACAATGGGAGGTCCCCTTTGATTCATTTTGATAACAATTTTAGAATTCATTAGGGAAGATACACTTTGATATAGATTATTATGACGAGTTTGGAATTCCTTAGAGAAGTCCCCCTTAGGTTTGGATTATGATGACGAGTTTGGAAAACCTTAGGGAAGTCACCCTTGGGTTTATATTATGATGAAAATGTTGGAATGCCTTGGGGAATTCACCCTTGGGTTCATATTATGAAAAAAAATTAAACACATTTGGGTAGTCCCCCTAGGTTTGAATTATGATTACTAATTTTGGCTTCCTAATATTTGATCCTTGGAGATGAGATGACTACTAGTTTGGGATGCCTATGAATTTTTGTATGGATATAGCTATGCCTTTATAGGTTTTATGGATAGAGACAGATGACTTAGGACAAGGAAGTTGTGGTTGTTCCGAGGTGTCACCATAGAACCTATGGGTCAACATCGTTTATTTTTTTATTATTTACTTTATTTATTATGTACATCAATATGAATTTTATGATTATACTGGATATGCTTAAAGACACCATTTGTGGTGGCTTAATGATTTATACTCACACCATGATTGGGCTTCCAGTTGGTAGGCAATAAGACTTTATGGTTGTAGGACAAGATAATGGAAAGAGCCCTATAACTGATGCGATATTTAATCTATTAGGTTAAAAAATGCTAGTTTGGGATCAAACTAAGAATTGAGGCCAAATTTGGAGGGTTTTCCTAATTTTTTATTTTCTTCATTTGGGTTTTGATGTATATGTACTACTGAATATGTATGATTTCATTACATGTATTACATAGTCTCATTTTTTTTGTATCACAAGTTATGTTTTATTATTATCATAACTTTATTAGATGTCTATTTACACTGATATTCAAGCATATTCTCTTTAATGTATAACCATAAACCCATGCTTCTAGTTATAAACCTCTGGTATATGAAGAGGTGTGTCAGTGGTACTAGTAGCTCCTCCTCTAGTTCATTCACTACTCAACACTCACAGACTAGTGGTGGGATGTTACAATAGAGGTGGAAAATGATATAGAAACCATCCTAGATGTCATGAAATTCAAAGAAAATATGAAATAACCATTACATAAACTAATACTACTTATAAAATCACAATTCCTAGGGTAACTTATTGATGAATAAGAGTTTCTATATCATAATATTGAGTAAGATGAATCTAACATGAACTCACATTATTATGAACTTATTAAGATTTATTTATAAGTTGTTTTCTCATTTTTTTGATATTATAAAAATGGATTTGATGCATGAATTACGTTAATAGTTATATGATGAAGAAGAAAACACATTAGATTTATTTTGTTTTCAAGAGAAGATATACGACCCACTACTTATGAAACTCAAAAAAGATGGGTTTCTAGAGATATTTCTCAACAAAAAATGAGCTGTAAGCTGGAATAAATGAGGGAGATTGATAGGATCACGGTTAAAAGAGAGAGGGAGAAGATATATTTATATTAAAAAGGTATAACCCCTTATAGTTAACTATACTAGATGAACTAGATAATTATAAATGTATTAGAGAATGGAAAAAACATGGAAAAGAAGACAAAGATACCCTATGACAACCCATATTTTAATACACCTTAATTCACATTTTATTACATAAATATGAACATCATAAAATTAAAAACATATTGTGAGCCTAGTGTCTTTGGGTAATTAGATTCATAACATAATAACATAAAATTGTGATTCAATGACATTATTAAAAACTCTTTACATGCTATGAAAATTCTATCATCCTTCTAAAACTGCACAAGACAAACTAGAGAGGTACATAAGAAAGGGGTGAGCTATAAAGATCAATAAGGGAATGATCAAATCATAACATGATAAAAGTAATACATGTTATTTAGTAATCATATCATGGTGACATAAAAGTGTTGAGAATCATAATAATGAACATTGAAGCATGATATATGATGATAACAACAAGGAAACATAGGAATGTGGAAATAACATAATACATCACACCATAAACATAAGTCAAGGATAATCATCAAGACATAATATCATAGTGTGCTTAAAATAAACTCCCATAAACAATAAATGGAATATCATGAGATTAAAACATTACCCAATGAATTGTGGTTCTTTAAAATTTTGGCCCCACCTGTAAAATTCATATTATGTACATGCATTTCATTACCACATAGATCATACAACATAAGAAAGTATTTCATGACTTTCAATACCACAATTTAAAAGTGCAGATTATATATATGTAATTACTAAATAAATTAAGGATATTTACATCTAAGTGAATACCCTTTAGTTGAAATTGGTATGGGTATTCACTACACAAATGTTGGCATGGGAAATCATATGATAATTTCAGCAGCATAACAGGTGTACAAAATGATTCATGGAAGGGATTAATGATAGTAAAATGTGGTCTATAATTATTTTTAAATCATAATAATAGTAAAATTGATGTTTAAAAACATATTACAACATGAGAAATTGGAAATCAAATTGTATAATATAAAGAAAGTGCTTGAATAAAAAAGTGGATGAGAGAATCCCTTTACCTTGGGAGGGTGCTTCTAAAAGATTGGTAGGATATTCTTAAGATATTTATAACACCTTTAGATGGATTTAGATATGGATTGGTAGATTAAATTCATGTTCAATGGGTTTTTATTAAATATGATTAGTATGTTGGATGTATTTATAGCAAAAGAGAGGGCAATTTTTTATTAATTTCTAAACTTTGGTTTCGAGCTCTATATGATAAAATAATGAAAACCATAGACCTTACCATGGTTTTTATATATAGTTTCTACAAAATAGGAGTGTTATTAAATATTTTATAAGTCCAAGAACCTAAATCATTAAAATAATATCTGTGGTGATGTGGAAGTGAGTCATGTTTATAAATAATTGATTTTAAAACCTTAAAATATAATATAGGTTTGGAGGATTAATTAGGGGTTTATAAAATTAATAAAATAACTTAAAAATTATTTTTATAATGAGAAAAATTATTTTTTTGTTTTTTATTTACTTTATACTATTTATTACATCATTTTTGGGCTATTATGATGTCATAATATATACCATATATTTATACTTTATTTATTTTTCCCCAAAAATTTGACTATCTTATAAAATTATGAAAAATTCACAATTGGATAATTTTGATGTGATTTGTTCAAAAATAATAATTATTTTTTCAAAAATAATTCTCTATGTATGATAATTGACTAATTTAAATAAAAATCCCCTTTTATCGAGTAATACTAGTTTTTAGAAAAATAACAGTTTTCTGAAACTTATATTGATTATATTGGAATTAATTAAATTATGTTATCATTTTCATATAAATATTATTTAATAATAATATTTTATGAAAATAAAATTTTGTTTCAAAATTATTAAATTTATCAAAAAGAGTGTTTTTATTAAAATATATATTTTCCAAAGTACAATTTTTTTCTTCATATCAAAATCTAATTTTTATTAACTCCTATAATTTTAATGATAAAAAGTGATAAATACACCATTATTTTATTAAACAGGAAAATATAAATATCATACTACTAGGGTCTAGAAATATAACCCCTTATTATAATAGCGTATGCCCCAAGGGTAAGGTGTTCGATCGCTGAGATTACTTGGGGTGGTTCTCCAAACATTGTTTGGGATATGATCACAATAAGATTGAACTTCTACCATAAAAAATTTCATTTATGATTATTTTTTTTGTATTTTAACTGGGGATTTGTCAAGGGAAATCCTAGTGATTCCATCTCACTCAGAATCTCTGATAAATGGGATTCATAGGGTATGATCCTATTAGTCAAGACTATCAATCCTTCCATCTGTGAAAATGGACTTTAACATAATCCTTATTATATAATAATATTTATGGTCTCTATACAATATCTTTATTGTTAATGGTTAAGATGTTTAACAGTATTTTTAACCAAATAGGCCATGTCGGTCCAAAATAACCAAATTATTGCTTGTGCTTTCTATAACTACTTTACTTAATAAAGAATTTATTCAATCATAAAGAGAATTGAATTTATAAAACATTGGGTCATTATATTCTCCTCTATTTTGGAAGACTTTCCCTAAGAATTTCTATTTCATATACTAAAATAGTTGCGGTTACTTTTGTTTCACCACCTCTTCCAGTTCCCATGTTGTTTCCTTAGACTTTTAGTTTCACCACAATACGTAGACCAAATGAGTTGTATTATTTTGTAGAAATTTTTATCTATGTTCTAAGATATTCAATGGATACAACTTATATGATAAATCATTCTATAAGGTTACCACATTTGGGTTAAGTACATGTGAGCGTTTCAGTATGTACTTCCTCAAGTGGGATATATATAACACATCATGTAGTTGGTATAAGTTAGGTGGAATCACTTTGCAATAAAATTCAAATCCTATGAAATCAAGGATCTTAAAGGGGATTATGTATCTTGGACTAAGAATTCCCTTCTTCCAAAAACTTATGACTTTATTCCATTATGATATAGAAAGAAACATCTTATCTCCAACCTCAAACTCTAGGCATCATCGAGGATTATCTACATAGTTTTTATACCATTTTTTCTGATTTTATATAAAATTGAATGGTTTGAACTTTCTATTTCATCTCTTGTAATATATAATGTCCCATAATCTTCCTCTATCCAACTTCATCCCATCATGTTGGAGTCTAACACCTATTACTGTATATAGCATCATAAGATTCCATTTAAATGCTAGAATGGAAACTATTATTATACGTGAACTTCATAAGGGAAATGTGATTATCGTAAAATCCTTGTAAATCTATTGAACATGGTATCAACGTATCCACTAGATCTTGAATGGTTCTCTCTGAATAAACATAAATCTATGGTTGGTAAGTAGTATTGAAACTCAGCTCTGTATCCAATTTTTGCGAAAGGATTCTCTAGAACCTGAAGGTATCCTCAGATCTTGATCATATATAATGGAGAGCAGTACTGCATTCATTCTAAACACTTGTATTATATATATCTTAGTGAGTTTTATGATAGAGAAATATCCAAGGATAATAATGAAATGCTCTGAATTTGTAAGGAGATCAACTTCCACCAAGATGGAATTATTGCCTTTAGATATCCTGAGTAGTCCTACAATGAAATCCATGGTTATGTTTTCCCATTTACATATTGGTATGGTAAATGGTTGCATCATTCCTTTAGACTTTAGTAATTTGAACTTGAATTGTTGGCATACTATGAATTGTGATACAAATTCTTCAATATCCCACTTAATGTTATCCCACCATTAGTTTTTCTGTAGATCTCTATACATTTAGTGCTTCATGGATTAATAGATAAGGATGAGATATACACATAATTACGAATTTACCTCTTAAGATCTAGTTTTTATGGGATGTATATCCAGGTAACAACTGTTATAACTCCATATTTAGAAAATTTTAACTCTATAATGTTCACTAACTTTTTTTGTATCTCCCCATCATCATTTTGGGCCTCCTTGATCCTCTCAAGAATGGATGGTTGAGTATTTATTTGAGAATGTTACGATGAATATCCTTTTATTATTACCATGTCAATCCCATTCATGTAAAGAATATTGAATCCCTTTCAATCCTCATCATGGATAGGGTTTCATGAATCATTTCTACTTAGATCATATACCAATTTGTTCTCCTTCCCATGATAGTAATGGATTAAAAAATTGTAATACTTGATTATATCTAACCACCTCAGTTGGTTCATGTTGAGATCATTTTGTGTGAATCTATACTTGAATATTTTATGGTTTGTATATATTTCCCACTTCTCCCCATATAGATAATGTTTCCATATCATCATTGTGAATATCACTATAACTTATTAATTAAATGAATAAAGTGGTTATGCTCATGGATATTTAATTTTTTAGGGGAATGGGATATCACTTTTTAATATTTCATGATCACTCAACCCATGAAATTTGTAGACACATCTTTATATATCACAAATCCTTCCTTATTGGTGGGTAATGTAAGTATAGGTGGAGTGATTTGTATCTTCTATAAATCTTTAATGTTATCTTAACATTCATCATTCTAGATAAACTTCACACCCTTTTGAGTTAGCTTGGTTAATGGGCAAGATAATAATGAGAATTTTACCATAAGTGCATTTTAATTCCTAGCCAATCAAAGGAAACTATGGATCTTCATCATGGATGTTGGTTTGCTCCATCCTTTAATTTACTTTGTTTTTAGAAGATCAACATATATCCCTATGATGGTGATAAAATTACCTTGTAATGTTACTTTATCAATCCAAAACACACATTTACTGTACTTTTCATAAAACCTTTCCTTTAAAAAGGTGTTTAGTACAACATTCAAATGATATCCATGTCCCTTATTTCTTTTAGAGTAGATAAGAATATTGTCTATAAAGACAACCATAAAATTTTCAGTGTAATTACTAATGATTCTATTAATTAATTCCATGAATATGTCTAGAGAATTAGTGAGTTCAAATGGAATCACCATGAACTCCATGTTCATGTGACTTTTATGAAAAGTAGTTTTGTGGATATCCTCCTCTTTCACCATTAGTTGATAATATCTCAATTGAAGATCCACCTTGGAGAATTATTGGGCTCCACATAGCTGATCGAACAAGTAATAAATCCATGAAAAAGACACTTTTTCTTTATCATGATCTTTTTGAGATCTTTATAATCATTTCATAGGCTCATTAACCCATTCTTCTTCTTGATGAAGAGGACTGACATAGCCCATGGTGAAGCACTTGGGTATATAAAACCTTTATCAAGATTCTCATGTAGTTGTTTCTTCATCTCTTCATGTTAAAAAATGGAAATTCTATATGGAGTCTTCAATATTGGAAAATTACTAGGTATAAGATCAATTGTGAACTAAACCTCATGGTTTTAGGAAGACCATATAATTATTTAGGAAACACATCAATATATACACTTATAATGGGCATGTCATCAAGAATGATATTTTCCCTTTTCTTAATCATTTGGATTAGTATGCTTTCTCATAAGGTAATAATATCCTTTTAAGAGATGATAACACCAAAGGAGTTTCATCCACCTTCTTTCAATTGTATATAATTAGAGAGTGATTTGTGACACTGTTGGTAATTTCATTCTACAAACAATTTATGTTTTCTTTCTATAAGGAAAGTCAATCTATACCCATAATAATATTAAATTATTTAAAAGGGAGTATCACAAGATTCACTAGTAAACTCAACCAGAAAATATGGACATAGGAGAAGTTATATCTTTGGGATGAAATAATTTCCCCATTTAATATTTTCATAAATATCTCAACTTCCATGTTTTGATGTGGTTTTTGAGTAGCTCTTCTGAACTTGTATGATATGAAATAATGCACACAAGAATAATCAAATAGTATGTTTGCTATCATTTTTAGAATTCACCTTAGTAGTTGTGATGGAAAAAGATCACCCTTGATCTCTATTCCTTGGTTGTTTTTGTTGTCGATTGTCATCAACGACCATTGTCTTAGTGCATTTATTAACATTGTCTCCTTATTACTTATAGTTGAAACATTAGACATCAGAATAAGGGTTTAATGGATAATTCATTTCTTCTCTCTCATTGGTGGTTTATCCCATCAAAATTTTCTAGATAGTTTCCCTTTCTTCCCACACCTAAAGAATTTCCTTATCCCCTTTAGGAAATTTCTAAGATGCTTCTTCCCATACTTTTGACGAGTGGGATGTTGGACTTTCTTTCCACCATGATATTTCTCTATATTACCACAAAAATTAAATCCATTTCCCTGTTCCTTTCTCCTAATATATTAGACCCTTGATATTCAATAAAAATTATTTTGACTTTGGGGAAACATCATAAAATTTACTTTTAGCTATCTATGTCTCAAATCTATGAATATATTCATTAACTTATTTTTTTCCCACCAATGAATTGGTCATGTTTTCTTTCAAGGTCAATGAAAAATCAGAAGGTATATAATGAAATCATTATTAAGTTCTCCTTATACACCCTAATGGACTTTTTTTGAGTCTAAGGAAATCCTTCTCCATTTTAAGTTAGGGAGTTTGAGGTAAATATTTATCTAATTTTTTTTTCTATAATTGTTTCCTCTCAATTACTTTGATCTCCCCCTAGGGATTCATATTTTTTATCAACATAAACCTTTTATCTTTTTCTCCCACTGTAAAGTAAATATCGATTATGACCTTATCGTTCTTGAAGTATTGAATTACGAAAGAAGATATTTTTGATAGAGTTGATCTATTGTCCCATGATTAAAGGATTGGAAGATCTAATGAAATTATGAGGCCTTTGTCACATAAAGGTCTCAATTGAAACTTTATCCTTCTTAGAGGGATGTGGGTTTTAAACTTGATTCATTTTTATAATAAAAACATGAGTTAATTGAGTAAGTACTATTGTGATGGTCTTGACTCATTATCTCATCTGTTTGGGAATCTCATTTGGGTATTCATCACATTTCCCTTCACAATGGTTGTTGACTCTGTTCCTCATATTTCTATCCATTGACTAAAATAAATGTCAAATTAGAAGATTATAATTTTCATACTATTAAACACATAAAATTAAAACTATGAAAATTTAAGAGATAATTCATAAATGACATATATTTCTTAACCTAATAATTTATAGGTTTCTATATAAATTATTCATGGTCTATTTCCTATCAGAAAATGTTATCGGTATATTTTTCAATTAATAATGAATCATAATTTTTTTTAATTTAAAAATAATATTCCCCTAGTGTATTAAAATAGGTTCACAATAAGGATTATTTGTTTTGTACTATGTAATTATCAAGTCAATTCCCAATGTTCCCTTTTCGGGGTTATTTTCCCTGGGTTTGACTATTCTAGATCCACATCCACTTCTAGTCTCTAAAAAGTGATTTTATTTCCTTGAAAACGATTACTATACACTTTACCATAATTTTTTAATTTTTTCCTAAGTTTAGTATTATCCCTAAGGATTTAATTAGTGTTTTTAGAATTTTAATCCCCCAAAATAACTAGACCTTACTATGATACCAACTATGATAGCCCATAGATTTAATACAACTTAATACAATATTTATTACATAAAGATTCACAAAATACATTTATCAAAATATTATGAGGAATAGTGTATTTTTTTAATTATATATATAACATAATATATTAAAATAGGGATACAATTACATTATTAAAAACTCCATAACATTCCCTTAAAATTCCATCATCCTTCTAAAACTCTACGTGATAACCATGGGATGTATATAAAAAATGTGTTAGCTATAAAGCACATTAAGGAAATAATCAAATCATAACCTAATGAAAGTAATGCATGTTAGTCAATAGTAATATCATGATGACATAAAATTTGTGATAATAAAAAACATGAATATTGAATCATGACATAAGATGATAATATCAAGGAAACATGGGAATGTGAAAACAACATAAAACATGACATAAAAAATATAAGTCAAGGATAACTGCTGAGACATCATAACACACTATACTTAGTATAACCTCCAATTCACCATACATGTTATATCATGAGATAAAAACATTACCCAATTCCCTGTAAGACTATATAATTCTAGGCCCACCTATCCCATTTATATCAAGTACATGCTTTTGTGTGCCACATAGATCATACAACATAAGAATGCCTTTCATAACATTGAATGCAATAATTAAGGAGTGTCGGTGACATAAATGGATGTCCCCATTCAATAATGGAAAGGTAATTCTAGGTGAATAACCTTGAGTGTAAATGAGTATGGGAATTATCTAAATAATATTTTGGCAAGGAAAACCATAGAACAATTTTAACAGCATAACAGGTGTACCTAATGATTTATGGAAAGGTTTAATAAGAGTGAAAATAATTCTATCATTAATTAGTAATCATAAATAAAATAAAATGGATTTGTAAAATAATATTCCAATATTAAAAAATTTAAAATCAAATGGAATAATACAAAGAAATTTCTCGAATAAAGAGGTGGAGGGAATCCCCCTACATTGAGAGGGTGCTTCTAAAAGATTTGGAGGAGCTTAGTAAGAGATTAGGAACACATTTTTTTGGGATTTATAGAGGTATATAGTGATTAAATTAATGATAAATGGGTTTTGAGTAAAGATAAGTGGGAGGATTGGTGTGTATTTATTAAAAAAGAGGGGAATTATTTATTAATTTCTAAACTTATCTTTTGGACTCCATATGATAAAATAATAAAAAACACAAAACATACCTTGGGTTTTTTCCAATTTCTTATTCTAAATAATAATGGTCTTAAATAAATTATATGCCCATGAACTAAAATCCCTTAAATAATATCCTTGGTTTTGTGTAAGTGAGTCATGTTTATAAAGAATTTATTTTAAAACCGTAATATATAATATTGGTTTTGGAGGATTCATTAAGTGTTTATAAAATTAATTTAATAAATTTATGAACACATTATTTTAAAGGGTAAATATATTTTTGGTCATTTATTCCATTTATACTATTTATTATATCACTTTTGAGCTATTATGATGTCATAATTCACACCGTATATTTATTCTGTATTTAATTTTGACCAAAAACTTTGACCATCTTAAAAAATTATGAAAAATTACCCATCGGATAATTTCAATCTTATGATTTAAAAATTAAAATTTATTTTAAAAAAAAATTATATAAGTATGAGAATTTACACTTTTAAATCAAAATCCCCATTTATTGAAAAATACTCATTTTTAAAACAATAATAGTTTTCTCACACTTATAATGATTATATTTAACTTAATTAAATTTTATTATCATTTTTATATAAATATTATTTAATAATAATATTATATGAAAGTAATATTTATTTCAAAATTATTCAATTTAGCAAAAAGTGTGTTTTAATTAAAACTCTACATTTTCCAAAAATATAATTTTGGTTTCTTCATATCAAAATATATTTTTCATAAACCCATATAAAATATTAATAATGAAAATGGATAAATATAATAATTATTTTATTAAAAATTGAAATATAAAAATTCATACTACCAATTTATAGATTCATAAACCCTTATGCACAAACGCATGCCCTAAGGGTAATGTGTAGGATGGTGTAGCTTTCTTTGGGTGGTTCGACGAACATGGTTTGGGTTTTGATCTCGATAATCTTGAACATATCCCATTAATAGTTTTATTGATGCTTTAGTTGTTGAATTTCAGCTTGGTATTGGTCAAAGGAAAATTATGGTGATGCCATATCCATTAGAAGCTCCAATAAATAGTCTTGAGAGGGCATGATTCTATTGGTTGATGCCATCACTCCTTTCATCTATGAAAATGGAAATTATCATAACCATTAATATACACTATAATTAATGGTCACTATAAAATGAATATATTATCAACAGATAATGTTCTTAATGGTTTTTTAAATTTGATAGGCCATATCAGTCCAAAATAACCAAATTGTGTCTGTTTTTCCTATAACAACATTACTTAATAAGAAATTTATTCATTAAAAAGGGGAATTTAATTTATAAAAGTTTGGGTCATTAGACAACCCATGAAGATGCTCTTTAAAGCCAATGATAATGTTTTCTAATAATAAATAGTTGAATCTAATAAAATAAATATATAATACACATGCCACCAACATCACCCTTATTTAAGAACCCTAAATATCAATCCCACCACCCTACCTGCCCAACAGGAAAAACCTACATAACCAACAAATAATTAGAAAACAATTTCCCCTAAGAGCTAACACACACCCTAATATAGATATATCCAACACATTTCCTATCATTTAATCCATCATGAAAAACCTTATTTTCCCCAAGATTAAAATATTGATGAGATTTTTTGATTTTTGGTGCAGTAACATTGAGGCAGGTCCCTTGCATTGAACACATTCCCATACCTCTATGGTAATCCAAACACCTCATGGGGTTGTTGTCCTTTGAGGGGTTCTTAACTTCGAAATACAAAGATTACAAGATTTGAGGTTGATATTGGGTAAGTCCTTTCCATAGTTCCATTAGTGGTGGTTCTGGCAATGGATTTGGCTACAATGCAACTTTTTTTTCCTTTCGATTAAAAAGAATTGCTCCATCCAAGCGTTAAATTAGGGAGGGATACTATTGTAGATCATTGAATTCAAAAATATAGATTACATAAATTAATCCTTCATATATAAACCTAGAACATTGATGCTTTTTTTGAATAATGGTGTTTTAAATCTCTATAAAATAACACTAAAAACTCTAATAGAACCAACTATATAAGTACTTCAAAATAAAATTGTGCATCTAGAGCTCACAAATAAATATGAATTTTATCAATCCAACCAATAATATCCTCACCAGTAAATGATGGTAGTTAGACACACTTAATTGTAGAACATGAACAAAAAAGTTCCTCCTATAATTGAATAAGATAATAATCACTTTGCTCCTTGACATAACTTTTCAACTCAATCCAAAAAGTTTTTATACTTACTTTCTCAACCACCACTCAATTCATTTTTACCATAAAATCATGATGTAGTTTCTACTTCTTGTGATCCACCATTTCCCTATTGAGTAAGTCTATATATTTTTGAGTAGTAGAGGTGAGTTTTTCCACTCCCCACCAATACTTCACAACTGGAAGAATTCACAAACAAGGTACCACTATAGCTAGATAAATTGAAAATAATAAGGGGGTTGGTGATCAAGATACTCAATTGAACCTAAGTATACATAACTTTGTTCTTTATTTTCCACTATATCAGTAAAATTAGAGAGAAACCACACTACTCAATTTGTATCTCTTGTGGTTGTGTTGAACATATCTCCCCATGAATAGGATTTGGAAGTCTAGAAGTTGGTTTATAAACAAAAAAACCATCTAAGGAAATGGAACTTGTACATTCCTATGTTATACTATTTAAATCACATTTCTCACTCAAGGGATAAATGAACACAACCAATGCTTCATGGTCCCTGTTTTACTTGTATCAAACCAAACCGAGAAGACCCAACACATCACTTGACCTAGTACGCCACAGGGCCCGAATTGTATTCATACTCCCCATGGGATAAAAACTAGTGACATAGTAATAATAAATTATACCTTAGGAATGATTTCATCCTCTAAATAAAATTGACTATCGAGGATCCCATTTGAAGATCTAGTGTGACCCATTCATTTTTTGAAGGTCCATTCCATCAATACAAACAAATACAGTACGAATAATACAACTATTCTGAGTAACTCACAATATCCATAAATCATAAAAACAATCCATACATGGAATAATCATAAAATGAAAAAAATTAATACATCCATACTGAAATAAAACCAAGAAAATTTTTTGTTCCTTTAACGTTAAAACATAAATGGTCCTAAAATGAAAACCTAACATCCTTAAAACATAAAATCATATCCTCATAAACCTAAATCACTCACTGTTCCACAATATAGACCATCATAAAACCACCTTAATCACAAAACTCCCACAAAAACCTGACCCGGGAACTTGAGTGAAAACATGTGAAACATATACACTAAATGGTGTATTCAGGGTGTGATAAAAACACGCCCAGTAGGATTTAACCAAAGAGTTTATGGTGTTTCAAAAAAAATTACAATTTCTTCAATGATAGTTTGAAACACTTGTAGAAAAAAATTTTTTCACATGTGTCTTGGATAAAACCAAATACCATTCCATAATTCATTTTTATAAAATTACCCATCTTATAAAATAGAAAAAGAAGGGAATGACCAATACATTTTCCAAAACCAAGGTAAAACCATTGGATGAAAATGAGGCTCATTTGGCCTAAAAATAGTTTTAAACCCAGCCAATAAATCAATGTTTTTATTAAATATATTTTTAAACAAAAAATAGACATTTAAATCCATACCCAAAATATACAATTTCTCCCTCTTTTACAAAAATATTTTTCAAATTCGTTTTTATAAAACAATATCGCATCTTCTTTTAAAAACCATACTTCCTAAATCATTTAAAAAATTAATTTGAAAAGTAATACCTTACTATAACAAAAACACAAAAAGAATAATAGGCACATTTATATAAATATTTCATATCAATAAAAAAAACTATGAATGCGGTGTCATTAAAAAAAACTAGGTTAGGGGATAAAAACAAGGAATTTGCAACTATATCCTATGATTCATCTTAAAAAGGAACTAAGTTTCATAGGAAACCTCTAAGGACTCATGTAAAACTATATAAACTTGAGAAAATGGTACTATATTGACATACAAGAACTTTACCACACCCTCAAAAGTACCATTGAACTATCATAGAATAAAACCTTCTAGGAGAACACTACTACAACAAGACACAATACAAACTGTACGCCTTTTTTAGATTAACTAACATGGTTTAAATGGGAAATATACCCTAGTGACTTTACACCTACATTAGAGATTGAACTTATCTATACATATAATTATTCATCTAATACTACCCATCACATATATAAAATTTAGGTGAGCAATCAACAATCACATATATTAAGTATAATGGATTTTAAAATAACTCACACCTCACCTCTTAAACCCTTGAATGGAATATCCCTTTTTCCATCATAATTAATAAGAATAAATAAAAATTCATAGATATAAACATACCCATAAGAAGGTATTGTCACAAATCGACCCATTAGGGCCCTCCTAGTCGACAGTAAGCAAAGTATGAAAATCCCAATACCTCCTCCAATAGTCTAGGGGTTGAAAACCAGCACGAAGTAGGAATATAACGCACATGAGAGGCATTAGCCTAATGTACATGTACACACGAACACATCTCCAATGCACACACAATTATGAAAGGAAAAAATAAAACTAATTCCAAATGCATGCATACATATATATCCCACAATCATAGTACAAAAGAAGTACTGAAAACATGAATGGACAAATATAATCCCACCAAAACTAGAAATAAAGTCCAACCTGCTCAAGAGGGGACTAAAATCAAATGAAACACCCAGTAAGAACCTACGTCTATCTAGATCACTCTTCTCCACTTACTCCTAGAGCTCTTAGAACTATATCAAAAAAAAATTCATCTACCTAAGACACACCATGTGTTGGTAGATCCCATGTAGGGGTGAGTATAACAATACCTACTAGTACACCCTGAAATCACTAAACATAAGAATCAAGAATAGTCATCTTAACAATACATAAATATTTCAATCAAGATATGCGATATATCAATAATAAAATATAACCTTGATATACTTATAACAAATTTCAAGTCTCAAGTGGGTCTCAACTAATTCCAACCATTAGATTCTTTGTAAGGATTCAGTTAATGCCCATCCAAGAGATCACACTCCACGATCCATATTGTCACTGATGGTGTCCGTCCAAAAGGTCATGTTTTGTAGGTATCTCTATAGATGATACACACTGAAACTCCAAATATATCGATACCTAGATAGGGGATCACACCCAAGACTGCTGGGGGACACCATGAACCCTACTGGAATAACCCACTAATTAGGGGGTCGTATGTACGATGATAATGAAAAAATGACTAGAATATCATGATAAGTATGGGATCATGTACAATGATATTATGAACCCTACTAGATTAATCTTCTCGATATGGGATTAATACTATGTTAATGGTGGTCACACTAATGCAACGAACCCCACCTAAGATGATGAAATAATGTTAAAGGTTCACACCCTAGGTCACATGGATGGAAACCACAAACTCTATCCTAGAATCATGATGTATAGGGGATCAGAAAACTATGATAAGGATGTAAGGCCACTTTTTACACTTATATGGATGTACAAGGGAACAAACTCAACTGATACTGGTCTACACTATAATGATTCAAGGGGATCCACCAAAGCTCATACAAGAGATGAACTAAGAAGAATGAGGACTGCAACCTACCTTTCAAGGAGCACACAACATGTCCCATAAAGGTACATGAAATGTATCTATATTCCTAGAAATTACCATGTGTGAGTTTAAAAATTCCTGATGAGTGCACAAGGCTCATTAGTGGTCTAACATGAGAAAACAAAAAATCATCGATATACAACTAAAAATGGCCATGAATGGGAAAATGGATCATTAAATTGTGTTAATTGTGTAAAAACTTTCAGGATAGACTATTAACTTACCCAAAATGGACACATGATGAAAAAAACCATTTCCCCATATAATTTATGAATGATTCTTCATGGGCCAGAGACACAAGTCCAAGTTCGGTACCCAAATGAATCAGCCTTATCAATGTTAGGGTCATGATGTAGAAGATGGATTTTCAATATGATTCCACATGAAGAAAATACAACCGAATAAAGATCTTAATAATAATATTATTAATGTTATTATTATTATTATAATTGTTATTATTATTATTGCCATAATTTATTAAAATATATTTATTTTCCTGGGTAAACACATCCAACCACAATTTTATTCACATGAATCCCCACTTAGTCACACCCCACTCCTGGATATAATAATATTGTTGTTATAATAAAGTGATAAGGGGGGGGATTCACTTATTTCATGTTGGGTTGTGCATAGGTACACCCCTTTTCCCTGGTTCCCCAACTCCCTTTCTCTCCAAGATACTACTACTACAGTTAATAAAATAATAATTATTGTCATACTAAGAATGGAAAAGGGGGTATGAAATTCAACCATTTCCACACTGCCATTCTTGTATAGGGTTCCTCCAACATTCTCTCTTATAAAATAACACACCACCCCTTATATCATCAATATATTACTATTATAAAAATATTGTTTAATTTTTAGAAAAATCACATCATCCCTAAACTGTAACTCCACAAAAATTGACTCTATAAAGACCCTACCACCACATTGGCCACATCTTAACACCTCACTATATATCAAAGTCTATCCACAACACTTAGATTTAAATAAATATATCATGATCCCATTGTCATTTGCCAACAAGAAGAGTAAGTCACGAGAACTACTCAATATTGTTCACAAATACACTATTGAGTGATCCATCATTAGGATTAAATTTGTATAATTACCCCTATGTTTCATATTTAAAACCCAAATCCAAACTCACGACCATAATCTATTGTGCCAAAGACTAAGCGCACAATTATCTGTACTCTTGGGTATCATCGAATCATCAACCAATAAATTACTAGAAATGAATGCCAAGAACAAAGGGAGAAAGGAACATAATATAAAGTGATCCTATATTGATGGTTGTGTTCATTTATCCATCATCGATGAAATCCAATGAACAATTTTATCAAAACAACAAGAATTAACAACAATAAATAATTCTGATATTCCTAGATCGAGGAAGAGAAATCAAATGTTGGACAACCCAATGGAGATTGATCCACTAATTAATTTGGAAAAGGTTTAATTTGTGTTAGTATCAAACACTAAATATGGAAAAACCAAAAATAAAAACCCCTTCCTTGATATTGGATCATTATTTGGTGAAGAACACATTCTCACCATTATCGGTTGTGAGATACAAGAACTTGATGATGATAATTGTGGTACTCCAATCCATTTTCCATGATCCCATGAACATCCTCCAATTCTATTGACACTAGTGTTCTCCTTCCTCTCATTACCTATAGTTTTATGATACTAAACCTAAGAAACTCACCATTGTGAGGTTTTTATAGAGGTGTTGTTAGGTTTATCGAATAAATGAAAAATAAGTAAATAAATAAATTTAATTTATTTAATTCACCCCTGATAGTGATTTATCCAAGAACCTAACAGTGACAAGACTTATATTGTGACCTGGGTAATACCCACACCCAAAAATCAACCGAAGTTTTAGAATTCTGATTCATGAATCCTTTCTGGTGTTATTTCAATATTTTAGGAAAACTATTACTAGGTGATATTAATATATTTAATATTTTTATAATATCTATACTGGGAGCACCATAACTCATAATATTGAATTTTCTTAGTACTAGGATCTAATAATATTTTATTGGGAAAAAATCCCTCAATGGAACTTTGTAATGTTTTTGGTTGATTGTGTTTTTTGAAAAAGAAGGTTAACATGTTCAGTTGTGATTTATAGCATGATTACTAACCAATTATGTTGTAAAATATTTATTATAGAGGTATTGAATCTTTGTAATCACTATTAAAAATCGCGCGTACAATGTGGTGTTGTTTCCTAGTGTTTTGAAAACTTTTGGGGTCGAAAATTGGAAGGATGACTCATGTTTTGTTGAAGATGGTTGTGTTGTGAAAGAAAGATGGTAATTTATATGATTAAGAGATTTTTTATTAACAATAATGTTTTAGTAAATATGGTTGAGTCCCAAAGGAAGGATAATAAGTTACACGATTATGAGAAGTTTCAAGAATGTAAAATTTACCATAGGTTTCATGAAGATATAGAGTTTCATGAATAAGTATGATGAGTTTTGTGAAAAGGAAGTGGTAAGACTGTACGTTTCAAAAATTAGAGGAAACATCTATAAATAAGTGGCTACCCCCTCATTTAATAAGATTAATCCTTTACAAAAATTTAGAGGCTTTGAATTTGTGATGGAATTTCACGAAATATTTCCTTACATGAAGGATTACTAAGAATATTAGTTTCAGGAAGGAAGGAATTTTCACTAAGAAAAAGTTTCATGACCATTTGTGAATTTCATTAGAACATAGAAAGCTTCATAAAATTTTGTGAATTTAATGAAAGTAAAAGTTTTCTGATGGTTTGAATAGTTTCATGAATAATTGGGTAGTTTCACAAAAGTTGAAAAAGGGGTTTCATGGAAGTGAATGATAGTAGAGCTTCGTAATTCACCAAATAAGGTGTAAACTATATCGATTCAAGTGATAAATGGTAAAATATTATGAAGGTGCAGTGAGCAGACATCAATTTATATAGTAATGAGATTTCACATTTTGAATGGTAGTGAACTATGGGGGATAGTGAGTCTACTTTGAACATTGTAATAGTAGTGTACTTTAGTTGATTTGGTATATAGTCACATTTCCTATGTATGATCCTTAGAGACAGCACTGCGTGGTTGAACCAAGTAAAATTGATGTGTCTCATGCATGATTTCATTTATTCTCATATTTTTCAATGGGAAAGTGAGAGAAGAGTGGTTTGTTTAATGATAAAAAAAATATCCAATGGGTCAGTTGCTTTAATCATCCCTACCCTGATTCACCACTCCTCTTAGGATATTTTACCAAGTTAGGGAAAAAAATGGTATGAGAGAAATTTTTTAAAATTAGTGTTTATCTCTCAGTGGTTTCAATGGATGTTGTTAATCACAAAGGGACTCTGATATTCAATGGGAAAAATTTTAAGTTATGGAATATTCAAATGAAAATATACCTTAGATAATTAGGCAATGATGTATTTACAGTTGTGATGTTTGGTATTTATGAAAGTGTGGATAGTGGAGTTATATCAAAATAAGTATTAATGTAATTTTATGTTTTTTCTAAAGGAATCAATTCCTTAGGAGAAGATTAATCTAGAAAAATATAAAAAAGGTGATTTTATGTTATTCAATGCCTGACATATGAGAAAATATATTAAAAATATTTGAAGGAGATTAAAAAGTCAAAGAAGAAAAATTATAGGTTATTTGGAATAAATATGAGGACCTGAGAATACCCCCTAAAGATTTTGTAGATGCATTATTTTTCCTTGTGAATGTTTTTGTGGAAAACATGGATTGTCTTGGAGAAATTCTTGAAGATGTAAATATTTTTATGTTAATATTTAGAAGACTTCCACATCAGTTCAATCTGAAAGTTTCTATACTAGAAGATAAAGATCCAAAGGAGCTTTCATTGGATAGTTTTCATAACACTCTTATCACCCACAATATGTGAAATGATGATTATGAGTCTTTTAAAAAAGGTAAGTCCAAATAATTATAATTCAATGATATAAAGAAGCTCACTATTGAAGGTATCCAGGAAGAAGAATATACAGTTGAGTTCAGGTCATTCCTTTCCTAAAATCTATAAAGAGGAAAGTAAAGTTAAAAGGGAAAATTCCACTTTCATTCTTTTAATATGTAAAGGTTGGTCATATTGCATCAAGGTGCCCCACAAAGTTTCAAAATAATGATGAGGATAAAGTCAAAATTCTCATGAAATTTCTTCAACCTTTGTGAATGGTAAGAACAATTTTAAGAGAAACTTCTTTATATAGAAGAATCATCCTTCACAAGAAAATGATAGTTCAGAAGAATCTAAGGTTGAAGATATGGATAATTGTAAGGACCATGGAGAAAATGACATGGCGTCAGTTAATGGTAACTCTCATACAATGGGGTAAATAGACAACGATGGAGAATACAAAGTTAGTGTTGATCCCTTGGCTGATTTAAAATATTCTCTTGGTGATATAGATGTTTGGAGATCCAAAACTTATATATAAAATAGATTGGTTCAGGATTCCAAACTCTATATACAATATTAGGAAGAAAATAAGCCCGAGATAAAGGAATAAATTATAAATATCAAGTCTTTAAAGCCATAAAACCAAGATAAGTTCATTGATTACAATATCGAATTTAAATAACATAAAATAGTGATCAATGGTTTCACTAACACAGAAAGAGATCAAATAAAACGTATCAAATAACCTAAAGAGGAAGTTACTAACCTATAAATAAAATTAGAATATTGGGAGTGAATATTGACTCCCTGTATGACATCCAGAAATAATATAAATAGGGTGAAAAAAAGATTGAAGTGCGCATAAAGGTTAAAAAAACAGAATCCACAGTCATATCCAAATGACATGGCTGGTATGGGTCTTGATCACAAAAAAATATCTAATGATTGATGTCATACCACAATCACCCACTCCAAGGTTGAAAATTTATTTGGTTAAAAATTAAAATCACAAGGTTCAGAGAATCCAAGGAACAACCGACCCCACAATAATCACTCACTATAATTCACCTTGTTATAGGTTTTATTGATGTGTAAATATGGGACATTTCCAAAATTTATGTTCAATAAACAAAAGGTACCAAAGGGAAATATTTTATCAAAGGTGGACACATAGTATTAAATACCCCAAGAATGATTTTGATGGTCATTATTTTTGGTTTGGTGGATTTGGACACATGGAAAAATATTGTTCATCAATAATGAAGATGAATGTGTTGAGGCTGACATAAAGTGGTTTTAAGAAATATCCCAAAGAATCATCAAATGAGATGGAAATTTAAAATCTCTTTTCAACTCTAAAAGATAATGTTGGTACATTATACTCTGATTAATATTAATAATATCATTCCAAAATAGGTATGATGTCAATGATGCGGATAAAAAATAAAATGGAAAATCATGTTGTGGTTGTAGATATTTCCATTAAAGCATCAGATCATGCTGGTTTATGGATCCTTGATAGTACATATACATACCATTTGATGGAAAATAATGTTCTTGTCATAGGAATCAAATATGGAAAGGAAGGTGTTTTCAAATTTGTAATTGATGATGGCCTGAAGGTTATTGGCTTGGGAAAATCAAAATTTGGGGGAATGATATGACATGTGCTAATGTGTTGGTCGTTGAAGGTATAAGTCACAACTTTCCAAGTGTTAGTCAATTATGTAACTTAGATCATTCTATAAAATTTAACAAAAAATTTTATATCATAAAGGGAAAATATGGAGATGTTTTTTATAAGGAAAACACACCAAGGGGAATTTTTACTTTGTGAGTAGAGAAGATGATATGTTATTTCTATCCAAATATGGAAAATAGGTTATGTAATAAATGACATAACTATCTATGCCAACCACCCCTAGAATATTTGGTTAAATGTAATGTAGCTTGAGATCTCACCAAGCTATCCCACGATCATACTCTCACGTGCGATGCCTGCCAAAAAGGAAAGATTATTAAAAATATGTACAAAAAAACAAAATTCAATAAGATTGATTTAATTAGTGCATGTAGATATGTGTGTACCTATCTCACTAGGATCCATTGATGAGAAGAGGTATTATGTTATTTTGATTGATGGTTTTAGCTTTATGGCATTAATATCGGTCATCGGCCACAAGTACAATGTGTCCAGTTTCATAACATAATATCATTGGGAAGACGAAAGGATACCTGGATAGAATATTCAGAATTTTTGAACTGATAATGGTATATAATTAACAAATATCTAAGTGGAGGATTATTTCAAGAAACATGGGTTAATGAACCAAGTTCTGGTAGTGAGAACTCCTCAACAAAATGGAGTTTTTAGAGGTGAAATCATATTATAAACAATATGGAAAGAGCAATTATTATTAAAAGGACATACTAGGGTAATTATGTAAGGAAGCGGTCTTGAAATTGATTTACATATATAATAGAAACTTTTTTTCAACTAAAATACGAAAAATAATCAAAACAAGTTGTGGTAAGAAGGGAATGCAATATTGAAATAATTTAGAATCTTTGGAAGTAAGTATTTTATTATCAATACGGAGAAACATAGAAAGTTTGATTCTTTTAGAGATGAATAGATATTCCTTGTATACTCAAGAAAAATAATATTATATGATTTTTTAACCAGATGCTAGGAAAATTTGTTTAAATAAATGATGTCACTATATTAGAGAATGAATATAATCTTCAACAACATAGTGAATAGTTCCCTGATAGCAGTGTTGAGGAGGTAATAAACTAAAGAGGAGTAAAAGTGAAAAATGATGATTCAGAAGAAGACATTAATGGAGAGCAGGGGGAAGTCAAATCTGAATCTACACAGAAGCCAAAAATTCTAGCTAAAATTTATTAGAAAACCATCATTCTTGATCTAGCAGTTCCAGTTTAAACATGGAAAATTAATTATTTATTGTAAGAATCATTCATATCTCAATTAGAGCCTAATTTTTTTGAATAAGTAGCTAGATATAATAATTGGGTTCAATCTAGAAACAAATAGATTGGCCAAATTGAGAAGAATCAAACTTTGGAGATTGTTTTGAGACCATCAGATAAGAATGTCGTCGAAAAAAATGATTATTCCTGAACAAAATAAATGAATATAGATTGGTAATTTCAAACAAATCATGAATAGTGTTCAAAGGATACTCCTAGATTGAGGGAATCTATGTTGATGATACATTTTCACCTATTTCAAGGATCAAGACTATTCTCATATTCCTATCCATAATAGTGTAAAAGAAACTCAATGTTTTCTGGATGAATGTTAAGTCATAATTTATGAATGGGGTTCTAGAGGAAGAATTGTACATCAAGAAATTATATGGGTTTATTTTCCATTAATATGAGAAAAAATTTATCAGCTGAGGAAGGAATTATATGGATTAAAGAAAGCAGTGAGGGCATGGTATTCAAGACTTGATTTTTTTTATGAATCTTGGTTTTCAGCATGGTTGAGTTGACTAAAATTTCTATGTCAAAAATTATAGTTATCAAAAGGTTATGGTTTTGGTGTATGTTTATGATCTAATATTTGATGGATTAGATGAAGATCAATTTCAACAGTTCATATAATTTAGGAAAAGCGAGTTTAAAATGTCAATGATTAGTGAATTAAAATTTTCCTTTCTTTATATGTGATGTAAGGAAGAAATGGAACATTCATTTCTCAATGAAAATATATAAAGGAGTTTATGAGAAGGTTTTTAATGGATAATTCCTAAGAGATGCAAACTTTGGTGGGTAACCAGATGAAACCTTCATGAGATGATGAATGGAAAAAGTTAATGTTACAGAATACAGGAAGGTCATTGGAAGTCTATTGTATTCAATAATGACACGAACTGATATTGTTTATTCCACATACCTTATAGCATGGTATAAATCCAATCCCAAATAAAGACACTTACTCATAGTAAAATAATAATTTGTAATATCAAGAGTATAATGTATTTTTTTTATACAATGAAAAATTTCGGCAAGAGATATTGTGTTATACATATGTAGATTGGGTCGGTTCATCATATGATAGAAAATTAATGTCTGGTGGTGTATTATATCTCAATGTATTGTTTATTTATTGGATAGTCAATAAGAAAGATTTCATTTCATTGAGCACATTAGAATATGAATATATTACGGATTCCTAATCATGAACATGATTGTTGGGGATGAAACATCATCTTGACGATATGAGAGTTGAAGTGAAATTTCCAATTGGAATTCATTATGATAATTCAAGTGCAATAACTCTTATAAAAAATCCATTTCATCACTTATGGATGAATCATATTGAAATAAAGTATCATTTTATCAAGTAGAAGGTGGATCATGAGCTTGTGAAGTTGGAGTATGTGCCTACAGAACTATAATTTATATATATTCGAACAAAGGCCTTACCCAAAGAATCATTTGAATGACATCGAATCGATATTGGAGTTTAGTTGACTCCCCACACTTGAAAAAGTATGGACATGGGACCCCCTCTCCCCAAGGTATGGTGTGCTTTTCTTTCATGTGATGATATGTTCTCCTTACAATGTTGTAACCATAAATGTGTGACCTTTGGGTTCATTGACAAAGGGGTATAAAATATCTTGATCAAGACAAGGGGAGAAGATAATTGGGGGAGAAGAAATGTTGGGGGAGTTTTAAATATAATGATGCTAAATATGACCAATCAAAGGTTACATATCATGAAATATGGATTTTATGATGAAATAGGTTGACTAATTTGGGAATTAAGTGATTCATTGATGAAATTCTCATGATACACTTGTTTCTCATGCCCTGCCTAGATCATGTGGGATTAGTGTGTGTGTGTTGAGTAAATATTTTATCTCTATCTAGAATCACAAGAACATAATTTTGGTAGAATATGGAAGAATACTTGTAGTGGTATCAATGGGTGTAGAGTTGTCAACAAATCAAGAGGGGGGAGGTTATTGGGAAATCCCTCAAGGTAACATTGCAATGTTTTTGGGTTGATTGTGTCTGTGGACAAATCATGTTGACAAGGTGAGTTGGGGAGTTTCTATGAGTTTTTTGAGAAATTATATTGAAAAATAATAAATATATTGGTATGTAATCTGATGTACGCCTGTCGTAGGGCGGGGAAAAAGCAAATTTGTTTTCCTAATGCAACACAGTGGCTGACCAGGGTCGTCTCACTTGTGGAGCATTGAAGTCAGTTCAATCACTTATTCTAGTTCACCTAATCTAATTCTTTTTTTTGTTTTATACTTTATGAAATAAATATAATTTAATAAAATAAATGAAATTCATAAATCAGAAGAAACTAAAATTTAATTCTAAATTACCATGAAATGCTAAATAGAATGTAATTAGGGAAGAAAGGAAGTTCTCCCGAGAGAACTTTCAGGGAGCACCTTCATTGGCCAGCTTAAAATATTCTTAGTGTACACACTCCATCGTATGTGTGCACACCTTATTCTACCCCGGTTATGAATGAAAAGTCTACTTAGCGATCGCCAAGCACACCCTCCATCCACCTCCTCAATCAAGGGAAACCAGTTTAGATTAAGAAGTTAACCTTTAGACAACCATAGCGAGGATTAAGCCCACTATAAATTAACCTTAGAATTAACTCAAAGAATATTAAAAAGATGGTCTTGGGTTCAAGAACCAAATTACTCTCCCAGGATATTTCTCTTATTAGTTACTCATGATCATGAGTATTATAGTTCACGATGGTAAGATGAGAGGAAGAAAAGAGGGTGGATGGGTGGACACAATAATAAAAACAATGCATGAATTTATTTGAAATCTAAATTACAATTGAAAACAAAAATAAAAATAAAGAAAATTAAAAAATTAAAAATAAATTTGGAGGAGTTGCGGCCGGCCACCCACGGTGGAGATCTCCTCCTTGGTGCCTTGAAGTAATGGATGGAGAATGAGATGCTTGGAGAGGGTGGAGCTCTCCACCTTTTATATCCAGAATTTGTCCCCCGAATATTGACATGTTTTAGCCTCATTAAATGAAATATTCACGTGTTTATAACTTATTAAATGTTGTTCATAATTGTCTTGTAAATTTCTCCTAAAAATCTTAATGGATTTGGACAAGTATTTCTGAGATTTATGCTCGTTTTACTCTGACCATTTATTCTGTCCAGTCAGACTTGCCAAATTTAAAACCTCCATATTAGGGTGCATTAATGGCCCCTTAAACGGCCCATAAATGCGGTCTTTCCTTAATAAAAGATTCTCCAAAACTCCTTGTGCGTCCCCCAACTTAATTTCACAACATTTTGTCCAACCATGAATGAGTTAGGTACCCCACACCAAAAATTGTCAGAAATGTGAAGAGTTTTCATGATCCCACTTGTGAGCTTCTTTTGAGCTTCCATATGGCCAATTCATTTTTTTATTACAAAAATTGTAAATGAATCCCTGGATATGTAGAATATGGAAAATAAAGAATTTTTCAATTTGGATTATTGTATAAATTATTTTGGCCAAACAACAGAAATAAGTTAAAATAGTTAAAAATTTGAAATGAGCCATTTTTACAATTAAGATCAAAATATTACTAATATCATAAAAATGCAACAATTACCCATTAAATAACACTATGGTAGGATTATAAACAATAATTTACAGTATAAAATATATGAAAATGTGAGCTTTATCACTCCCCCACACTTAAACATTGCACTCCTGGGCAATCATCTTACATCCAAATCAAATTCCACTCAACAATCAAAAAATGAGAAAATATCAATGACCTTATCCAAAATAGAAGTAAATTATGTATCATATGTGAAAAACAAGCCTCTATAATTTTAATTTCAATAATTAAAATTTGTTCAACCTCATAAATCAATCCATGGCCCAATCACAACCTACCTCACATTGAATTTTATGTCTACCTTCACTCAAGAGAAATTGAATCTAGAGTTATACCCATACTTGAAAATCGCATGTATCACCCTAGGTTTGTGAAAATTCTTATTTCACCACAGCAAGAAACATGAAAATGAATTTAATCATGAGGGATTTAATTTAAGGTTCTAATGATTCTGTGGCTTAGGGTTGGTGGGAAAATTATTGAAAAAAGTTCCAGGCTAGAAAGAGGAGGTTGGACTTTTAAGTACAATGCATGATTAAATCAAGGGAAAACATATGTAATTCCTCTCTAAATCCCGTTTGAAAATGTGAAAAGAAACACCTCCCCTCTTATTACATGGTACATGTGTAAAAACTCTGAAATTTTGAGGAAATTTTTTTCCTTAAATACTTTGGAATTTTACAAGTCTTTGGCTTCTAATGGCACTTGATTCCGAGGCCAGGTGTGCCCGTAATCAATTTTTGAAGTTTATCTTGGGTACATTCAGTAAACGAACGAATGAGTTTTTCTATCTTTTGAACTGGTTCTCGTAATTAAAATCTGAGGGCACCGATGAACTCACAACGCCGGTAATTTCTTAAGTGGACCTTTACCGTAGTTTCGTTTGCACGAGAGGAGAAGTTATTTATTGCGGTTTAATTAAGAAGTAAATAAAATTTTTGGAACAATTTTATTTTATATCTAAAGAGGTTAATTCCTCCCACGAGAAGTTTTTGGTAAGGCCCACACCCACACAACTTCCCATGTGTGGATAATTGAAAGGTGGGGCCCACACGAGCCCCAACTTTCAACTCCCTCTAAACTCCTTAACCACCCTTATTTAATTTGTAAACTCCTCTTAAATGTGGACTCTTCTTCTCCCTCACTCTCCCTCTTTAATTCATGCCAACACATGATAATTAAATAATTGACCTTATTCAATTAATTAATGGAGTGGTTTGAATTTTGAAATTATATTTGCTTGTGTTAATAAAATAATAGTGTAGTATATTATTTTGTTTTGGCACAAGTTGGGTTGGGGAAGATTTGGGAGAACTCTTGTGTGAAGAAGAAGAGAACTCCTCTCTCGACAAAGAACGACGTCTCTTCAACGAAAGAATGCTGGTTACATGAAGAAAAATGATGCGCCATCCATTATCTTCTCCGCGACAAGTGAGGAGATACCGCTTCCTCCTCATATGCACTCCGACAACGTCTACGAATCCTCACCTCGCGGTGTGGTCTTCTGCGATGCACGATGTACGACATCAATTATCGAGGTAGGGGATTAAGTTCAATTTTAATGGATTAAAATTGTGCCTCATTTTTTGTTGAACATCTTGTTTGTCCGACCTATTACTATCACTTTACACAGAGGGCACGGGCCAAATGAACACGGACCGACGACCCTCCATTTTACCTTGTTTATTAATTTTTGGAATCGGCAACCGAAGGCGGAGGAAGCATGGCACCGTCACGCCATGCCGGGAACGCGGCGGAGGAAGCCGGCACCATCGTGGCGGCTGTGCGAAAGAAACCGCGACCCACATCATGGGCCGCTTCGCTGGCTGCTTCGGTGGAAGAACTGGCCGGCCTGTCGTCTGGATGGGAAAAGGGGAGCCGCGGCGCAAGGAAGGCGCTACCCCGGAAGAGCCGCAGCCCGCCGTGTGGGCCGCTTGTGCCAGAAGGCTGGCCGGACTAGCTGGCCAATTTGGGGAGGGCGGTGCCGCTTGCCGCCGCCGGTTCGAACAGACGGGGGGGGGGGGGGGGGGGGGGCTAGGACCGCTCGGCCTTCGGGTCGAGCCGTTCGGCCAGCCGGGCCGCATGCCCTGCCGGGCCCAGCTGGGCCGCACACCCAACCGGGGCGGGCGTGCCACTTCGGGCTGGGCCACGCCCCTTCGGGCCGAACCGCATCCTTCAGGCCGAGCTGCGTTTTCCTTCAGACCGGTCTGACACCCCTTCCAGTTCATACCCGTCAAACTAGGTTAACCCGACCCATCGGCTCACTGGACTAAACGGGCCGGGCCCGTTATTCACTTAAATGTGAATTACGTAATAACCGCACGTTTGATTGACGCGCCGTCTACGGAACAAGGACCCTTTCGACGAGGAGGTACTTTTTCAATACTCTAAGTGAGTTTTGGGAAACTTTGGTAAATGAACGGGTTTGGAATGAGCATATTTCTAACTGGGCCTTCAGAACGAAAAAGCCAATATCTCTCAGACCGGGTGTCTGTTTGACGCGCCGTCTGTCATGTTGAGTTCCTTTTGAAAAGAAAGAACTTCAGGATAGATCAACTATGGACATCGTGACAGTTGATGTATCGACCCCCATTTACTCATGGAGCGGACCCTCGTGGAATTGAGTACGGTGTCTGCAGGAACCCTAGAGCTGGAAGCGACTACGATGACTACCGTGCCAGGATCCTCCGTGGGTTCAATGATGAAGATGACTGTACTTGGATCCTACAGGGGTTCGATAGTGAGGATGGCTGTACTTGGATCCTCTGTGGGTTTGGCAGTGATGACGACTTTACTTGGATCCTACGTGGGTTCGACAACATTGGTTACTGTACTTGGATCCTACGTGGGTTTGGTAGCGACGACTTCTATACTTGGATCCTACGTGGGTTTGGCAGAGGAGATGATTCAGAGTCTACATCTAATCATCTCCACCTCTCTTCGAAAGTAGTATACCTATGTGAGCTGAGTCTTGTCTTTCAATCATTATCATTGGTATGATTGACTTCTTTCTTGTGTGAACTGGGTTGTGCTTGGGCTCAGAATTTGGAGCCGAACTAAGATTGATGACTTAGGTATATGTATGGGCATATACCTAAGTAGAGTTGGTTGATACTTCGTGTTTGTATCATTACTTTGTGGTTTATCCTTCTTGGATTTTTGGAGACCTTCAGGGGTCTCGATATCCCTACTGAGTATCGTATACTCACACAAGCACAGGCTATGCCCGCACTACGTTGTGTTGGATACAGACGACGGACAACACTGATCGAGGTGGATGCTTATGGAGCTGGATAGTACCCGGAGGTGGATCACTAGACGGGACGTACACGGATCAGACGACCGGACCCGGGGAGCTGAGGAGATCGTCTGCACCCACCCTTCAGGTGGGATATCCGTAGGATGACTCAGTGGTTGCCGCTTTACTTTACTGCTATTGTACTTTGTTTCTCAGTTGTACTGTACATTCAGTTGGGGTTGTATACTGGCCCATTTACTTTTCAGCACTTACTTTTGTACTCAGTTTTACTTAGTTCTTGCTTAACTTGAGTACTCTATTGTGTATGTTTACTTATATAAAGGAAATGCATTCCCTTTTTATCGGGATTTATGCCTTTGGTGCTAGTCTCCAGCCCCTGACCTATGGAAGATGGTCTTGGGGTAGTCACAACACGGGCCCCGAGGACGGGTCATGACAAATTGGTGTTAGAGGGATCGGTTCTACCGCAGAACTCAGGACTCTGATGACTTCTTCTCTGTGAAGCAATAATGTTAAGAATATTGAGTCTGGTTTTCAGTCCATGGAGTCCAGTGTTGGTGCGGTGGCCGACGTATCAATACACCAGGACCCTGACTTATGATTTCTGACTCAGTGCTCGAAAACCCTGATTGCATGTGTGTTTCAAAAGTTTTCTTTGTGATTACTTTGTGTCAGCTCAACAGGTATACTGTTTGACCATGGAAAAACTATTTCTTTTCAGTGTGGTCCCACGAATGCACCCAAATAGGGTTCCAAGTTACGTGCCGGATGGCAGCCCACCGAGCGACGAGGCCTCGGTGCAGGGCCCCATTATAGCAGAGGCACCAGCGGTACCACTACCCGCTGGGCCACCAATACTAGCAGCCCCAGCAGAGGAGAGTGCACTCCGCCTGAGTGCGTTGCACGAGTTTCAGTGACAGAGGCCGCCCAGGTTCCGCAGAGAGACGAACCCTCAGGTAGCTGAGGATTGGCTGGAGGCTATCGTCAGAGTCTTCAGATAGGTAGGGACACCCACAGACCTTATGGTGGTCCTTACCGCAAGTCTCGTGCACGCAGAAGAAGGTAGATGGTGGAACCTTATGCTCTAGGTGCACGATGAGGCATCTCTTCTTTGGACGGACTTCAAGATCCTCTTCCACTCGGAGTTTGTTACAGCCAATCTCCATGCGGTGCGCATCCTGGGGTTACTACAGCTGCGGCAGGGCAGCATGAAAGTAGCCCAGTACTCGGCAAGGTTTACCAACCTCTTGCGCTGCTCCATGAACATGGTACGAGACCCATTATTCCAGGACCAGACCTTTGAGAAGGGACTGAGGCATGAGATCAGGGATTCGATGATCTCCCTTAGCATTCCTATGTAGGCAGGAGTACTAGAGCGATCCCTTCTTGTGGAGAGCTTTCTTGTTGAGCCGATGCCAGCAGCGAGACCCACCACAGGGCGAAATGTAGAGGATTCTTCTTCATCTGGCTGTAGACAGATTTTGTAGAGGTCCAAGCGGACCAGGACATCAGGTGGGCGACCTCATGATACTGGTTAGGATGTGCGGGGTAAACCCAGTAGAGCCAGTCATATGAGAGGCAGGTAGTGCAATGCATGCGGTGGGTAGGGCCACATGGCTCGTGACTTACTGACCCGCCATGCTGAGGAGAAGCAGACAGTTGAGGGACCACCCAGGCAGAGGTAGAGGTTTGACCATGGCGGTCCGCAGGGTGCAGGCGGATGAGGTAGAGGAGCTGGCCGAGCAGCGGGTGGTGGACAACGCTTCAAGGCTCTACCACCACCACCTCCAGGGGGACCACCCTGACCACAGGGAGCTGGCAGATGGGGGCAGGCTCAGCTCCAGGAAGTCGAGGCCTATGACCACGGTGCACCTGAGATGATTTGAGGTACTATCTATGTCTACTCCACCCTTGATTCCATTCTTATAGACACAGGATCGAGTCATTATTTTATTGTCGCTGCCGTTGTTTGGATCTCAGAGATTCCAACAGAGCCGTTGACTCGATCCTTACGGCTAGAGACTCCTACGGGAGTAGACTCGATGATTACGCACTGGTGCCAGCGGTGTGAGCTTACTCCAGGAGGTGAGAGCTTCGGCTGGGATCTTCTTGTAGCGGCGTCGAGGCCTTACGATGTCATCTTGGGTATGGATTGGTTATCTACCGTCCATGCCCAGATCGACTGTATTAGGCACAAAGTGCGGTGTTTCCACACAGATGGGACTAGATTCACTTTCACCGGTGAGAAGGAATCCTTTGCACCGTAGGACGGACTTACACAGAGGAGAGGGTAGCCGATCACTCATTAGTTGGCTAGTCTCATCCTAGGAGCGGTTGATGTGCAGAGTCTGAGTTTTCCTGTTGTGGTGGATTAGTATGCAGATGTTCTTCCTGATGATGTTCCAGGACTACCTCCTCGCAGATAAGTAGACTTTTACATTGACCTATACCTCAGGACAACACCGATATATACTCCAGTATATCGGATGGATCCTACCGAGCTTCATGAGCTATGGGTACAGCTGGAGGACTTGCAGGGAACGGAATTCATCCGACCCAGTGTTTCACCCTGGGCTTCTCTGATTTTATTCACCAAGAAGGCGGATGGGAGGTTACGTATATGTGTTGACTACCGTCGCCTGAATCAGGTGACCATAAAGAACAAGTACCCACTCCTGGGGATTGACGACCTCTTTGATCAGCTCAAGGGAGCACGATGGTTCTCGAAGATAGACCTCAGGTCAGGCTATCATCAGCTCAGATTTTGAGAAGATGATGTGCAGAAGATGGCCTTCAGGTGTTGGTATGGACACTACGAGTTCTTGGTTATTCCCTTCAGCGTAACCAACGCTCCATTAGTGTTCATGAGTCTCATGAATAGTATCTTCCAGCCTTTCCTTGATTGTTTTGTCGTAGTCTTCATCGACGACATGCTGATTTACTCGACTATTGATGAGGAGCACACCTACCACTTACAGGTTGTACTGGACACACTCTGAGAGCACCAGATTTATGGTAAGCTCTCAAAGTGCCAGTTCTGGATTCGAGAGGTTCAATTCTTGGGGAATGTCATCTCGGAGGCGAGAGTTGCAGTGGATCCTGCGAAGATCGAGGAACTACTTGTTTGGGAGCCACCCAGGAGCGTGAGGGAGGTGCGGAGTTTCCTTGGTCTGGCTGGGTACAATCAGAGATTTTTTCCAAACTTCTCCAGAGTTACAGTGCCACTTTCATCTTTGACGAAGAAGGGGAAACCCTTCGTGTGGTCAGATAGATGCCAGTAGAGCTTCCAGGAGCCGAGGCAGAGATTGACCAGTGCGCGCATCTTGAGGATACCAGAGGAGGATGTTGGGTACATGGTTTTCTGCGATGCATCATGGACCGTACTCGGGTGTTTCCTGATGCAGGAGTAGGAAGTGATTGCCTATGGTTCACAACAGTTGAGGAAGCACGAGAAGAACTACTCTGCCCATGACTTAGAGTTAGTAGTAGTGATCTTCACCCTGAAGATGTGGCATCACTATCTGATGGGAGAGCGCTTTATAGTATACTCTGACCATCAGATTCTCAGGTACATTTTCTCGCAGAAGGACCTGAACCTGAGACAATGGCGATGGCTCAAGTTCCTACAGGACTATGACTTTGAGATAGTCTATACTCCTGGGAAGGGGAACGTAGTAGCTGATGCTCTCAGCAGAAGATCGGACATTCAGCTACTTGGAGAGACGATAGAGTAGTTAGCCGCTTTGCAGATATCCTTCATGGATAGAGATGGGGAAGCCTTTATACAGCCCCTCACAGTCACTCCTCCACTACTTCAGCGAGTCAGAGAGGCTCAGTGTGGGGACGTTGACTGTGAGACGTGACGTGCTCAGATTTCCACAGGTCAGGTGCCTGATGGATTTTCTGAAGGAGGAGAGCACGTCATCCTCTTCAGGGGACGTACCATGGTACCAGTAGCACTACAGGAGGAAGTGTAGAGGGAGTTTTACACTTCCCCTCTAGCGGTACATCCAGGAGTGGCAAAGATGTACCTGTACCTCAGACGACAGCATTGGTGGCCCGGTATGAAGAAGGCTGTAGCCGAGTTTGTTTCACGATGCCTCACCATCCATCAAGTGAAGGAGGAGAAACAGGTACCAGTAGGCTTGGTACAACCCTTAGAGGTTCCGATGTGGATGTGGGACAAGATATCTATGGATTTTGTGATGAGTCTTCCACGTACATCTAGAGGACATGACTCCATCTGGGTGATTGTAGACCGACTCACCAAGTCGGCCCACTTCCTACCGATCATAGAGCAGGGCTCAGTAGAGAACATGGGATGCCTTTATGTTCATGAGATCGTACATCTTCATGGTGTGACATTGTCTATCATCTCCGATCGAGATGATCGCTTTACTTACCAGCTTTGGAAGGGGTTGCAGGAGGCATTCGAGACGCATCTACGCCTGAGCACCGCCTTTCATCCTTAGACGGATGGCGAGACGGATAGGACCATTCAGACTCTCGAGGACATGATCCATGCATGTGTCCTTGACTTTGGTCATAGCTGGGAGGATCACTTACCCTTGGTGGAGTTTGCATACAAAAACAGATACCACTCCACCATCGGGATGACACCATACGAGGCACTGTACGGCCGACCTTGCAGATCACCTCTATGCTGGACTGACCCTGGGGAGTCAACACTCGTAGGACCAGAGATGGTTCAGGCTATGATAGAGAAGGTGTAGATCATCCAGGAGAGGATGAGAACTACACAGAGCAGACAGAAGTCCTATGCTGATAGGAGATGGAGACCACTGGAGTTTGAGGATGGTGACCACGTTTTATTATGGGTCCCACCTCGACGTGGATTACGAAGATTTGGCGGGGAGGAAAGTTATATCCACATTTCATCGGACCATTCCAGGTCCTCAGCAAGGTCGGTGAGGTGTCTTACCACCTGGCCCTTCCATCTCAGTTGCACCGAGTGCATGACGTCTTCCACGTATCTCAGTTGAGGAGATACGTGCACGACCTAACCAACATCATCGACCATGGGGTGCTGGACATCGATGATGAGGCTACATTCATAGAGGTACTAGTAGAGATCGAGGATCGACAGGAGAGGGTCCTATGTGGACTGTCGATTTCCTCTAGTGCGCATTCGTTGGCAGCACGAGAACCTTCAGGAGAGCACATGGGAGCGGGAGGCTCAAATGCATGCACAGTACCCCCATTTGTTTCCCTAGTTTATGTTGTAGATTTATGGGGATGTAAATCCCTGAGGTGGGAGTAATGCAAAGACCCGAAAATTTCAAGGAATTTTTTTTCATAAATACTTTGTAATTTTATGAGTCTGTGGCTTCTGACGGAACTTGATTCTGAGGCCCGGTGTGCCCGAAATCAATTTCTGATGTTTATCTCGGGTATGTTTAGTAATCAAACGAGCGGGTTTTTCTATCTTTTGAACCAGTGCTCAGAATTGAAATCCAAGGGAACCTATGAACTCACAACGTCGGTAATTTCTTAAGGGGACCTTTACCGTAGTCGCGTTTGCATGGGAGGAGAAGTTATTTATTGGGGTTTAATTAAGAAGTATATAAAATTTTTGGAACAATTTTATTTTATATCTAAGGAGGTTAATTCCTCCCATGGGAAGTTGTTTGTGGGGCCCACACCCACCCAACTTCCCATGTGTGGATAATTTAAAGGTGTGGCCCAAACGAGCCCCAACCTTTCACCTCCCTCTAAACTTCTTAACCCCCATTATTTAATTTGTAAACTCCTCTTAAATGTGGACTCTTGCTCTCTCTCACTCTCCCTCTTTAATTCATGCCAACACATGATAATTAAAGAATTGACCCTCTTCAATTAATTAATGGAGTGGTTTGAATTTTGAAATTATATATTCTTGTGTTAATAAAATAATAGTGGAGCCTATTATTTTGTTTTGGCACATGTTGGGTTGGGGAAGATTTGAGAGAACTCTTGTGTGAAGAAGAAGAGAACTCCTCTCTCGATGAAGAACGACGTATCTTCAATGAAAGAATGTCGGTTCCATGAAGAACGACAGTGCGCCATCCATTCTCTTCCCCACGACAAGTGAGGAGACACCGCTTCCTCCTCAGATGCACTCCGACAACGTCTACGAATGATCACCTCATGACGCCGTCTTCCGCGACGCCCGATGTACGACATCAATTATCGAGGTAGGGGATTTAGTTCAATTTTAATGGATTAAAATTGTGCCTCATTTGTCGTTGAACATCTTGTTTGTCCGACCTATTACTATTGCTTTACGGGGAGGGCGCGGACCGAACGAACATGGTCCTATGACCGTCCGTTTGATCTTGTTTATTAATTTTTGGAATCGGCAACCGAAGTCGGAGGAAGCACGACGTCGTCGCGCCATGCTGGGAACGCGGTGGAGGAAGCCGGTGCCATCGCGCCGGCTGTGCGAAAGAATCCACGACCTGCTTCGCGGGCCACTTCAGCGGAAGAACCGACCGGACCGTCGTCCGACCGGGAAGAGCAGATCCACGACGCCAGGAGGGTGCCCCCGCCGGAAGAGTCGCGGCCCACCGTGCGGGCCGCTTGCACTAGAAGTCCGCCCGACCTAGCAGGCCGGTTTGGGAAGGGCGACGCCACTTGGCGCCTCTAGTTCGAACAACAAGGGGGGCCGCACCCCCTCGGACCACTCAGCCAGCCGGTCGAGCCAGCTGGGCCGCGCCCCTTCGGGCCGGGCCGTGTCCTTTGGGCTGAGTTTCATTTTCCTTTGGACTGTTCTGACACTCCTTCCGGGTCGGACCCATCAAACTGGGTTAACCCGACCCGTCGGCCCACTGGACTAAACAAGCCAGGCCCGTTATTCACTTAAACGTGAATTACGTAAGGAATGTGCGTCCGATTGACTGGCCGTCTGCGGCACAAAGAACCTTTCGACAAGGCGGTCCTTTTGCGATACTCTATGTGAGTTTTGGGCAACATTGGTAAATGGACGGGTTTGGAACGTGCATATTTCCAACCGGGCCCCCGGAATGAAAAGACAATATCTCTCATACTAGGCTTCCATTTGACGCGCTGTCTGTCGCGTTGAGTTCCTTTTGATGAGACGGAACTTCAGGATACATCAACCTTGGACTTCGTGATAGTTGATGTATCGACCCCCCTTTACTCGTGGAGCGGACCCTCCTGGAATTGAGTATGCTGTGTGCAGGAACCCTAGAGATGGCTGCGTCTGTGACGACTATCGTGCCGGGATCCTCCGTGGGTTCAACGACGAAGAGGACTGTACTTGGATCCTATGTGGGTTAGGTAGTGATGATGACTGTACTTGGATCCTCCGTGGGTTTGACAGTGATGACGACTGTACTTGGATCCTACGTGGGTTCGACAGCGATGATTACTGTACTTGAATCCGACGTGGGTTCAGCAACGATGACTTCTGTACTTGGATCCTACATGGGTTCGGGAGAGGAGATGATTCAGAGGCTACATCTAATCATCTCCACCTCTCTTCGAAAGTAGTATACCTGTGTGAGCTGAGTCTTTTCTTTCAATCATTATCATTGGTATGATTGACTTCTTTCCTGTGTGGACTGAGTTGTGCTTAGGCTCCGAAGTTGGAGCCGAACTGAGATTGATGAATTAGTTATATGTATGGGAATAAACCTTAGTAGAGTTGGTTGATACTTCGTGTTTGTATCATTACTTTGTGGTTTATCCTTCGTGGATTCTGGGAGACCTTCAGGGGTCTCGGGGTCCCTAATGAGTATCGTATACTCACCCCTGCACGGGCTATGCCCGCACTACATTGTGTTGGCTACAGACGATGGACATCACTGATTGAGGTGGAGGCTTGTGGAGCTGGACGGTACCCGGAGGTGGATCACTAGACGGGACGTACACGGAGCAGACGACCAGAACCGGGGAGCTGAGGAGAACGTCTGTACCCACCCTTCATGTGGGATATCCAGAGGATGACTCAGTGGTTGACGCTTTACTTTACTGCTGTTGTACTTTGTTTCTTAGTTGTACTGTACTTTCAGTTGGGTTTGTATACTGGCCCATTTACTTTTCAGCACTTACTTTTGTACTCAGTTTCACTTACTGCTTTCTTCACTTGCGTACTCTGTTGTGTATGTTTACTTATATAAATGCAATGCCTTCCCTTTTTATCTAGATTTACGCCTTTGGTGCTGGTCGCCATCCCCTGACCTATGGAAGGCAGGCTTGGGGTAGTCACGGCACGGGCCCTGAGGACGGGTAGTGACAACATGAGCCATGAAGTTATTATAATGAATGATATCATCTAAGTTATCCTTTTTTTTCAAAGCTCTAGAAAAGCACAACTTTATTTTATTTTATTTTCATGGAGGATGAGCTGAAAATTGAATACAATGAATGAATGAAAATTCATGCCCTTGATTTTTTAGAGGGACATGATTCATAAAAGAATGTACAATGAGGAATTCAAACTCATCTCCATTTTTTTCTTTTTTTGAAGGAGAAATGGATAAAACAAATAAAGCACAATGAAATGACGACACATGCCCAATTCTCTTATTTTCCACTACCCGAAGTATTGACAGACACCTCGCATCACCAATAAATGATACACATCCCAATTATCTCACACAAAGGCCCTTCCCCACACTCAAACTTGAAATAACCATGAAAAAAATACTAAAACTGAGGGTAGTTAGGGAAAAATTGGCTTGTAATGTGGCTTAAACCTATAAGTAAATTCATGGTATCTAAGGGCTTAAAAAGGATAAATGTAAAGGTGGGTCTCAAGAAAAAATGTGGCTATCCAAAGAGATGCCTCAATCATTTTAAATACATTTAATAAAATCCAAAGCTTCGAAATAGAATTATTCAAAAATTATGATTCTCACACAAAATTCAAGTTTCTCTCAAGAAAGTGTGGGTATTAGGAAGAATATGTAAAAGTGGTTTAGAATACCTCATAGGATTGGAAAAATATTTTGAGTCAGTGTTTAATGGTCATGGATTTAAAAAATCTGTCAAACTCATTAAAATGCTTGAAAATCTATTTTAAGGGAAAAGAATTCATATCAACAATAATTAAAAATCCATTAGGTCAAAAATCATTTCAACTCTTTCAAAATCAATTGATGTCTAAAAAGTGATAAGAATATTCATTAAAGCTCAAAATATGTTTTGGACCAAAAAATGAAAGGAGTTTAAATGATAATCATAAAAAGTGATCTCCCTTTTGAAATAAATATTTTGTCCTCTTCCTTTAATTCTCAGGGCTTTATTCTGCCTTCATGATCGTACAAAAGAAAAATTACTCAATTAATCACAAAGATCATTTCATTTAAGCTCAAAATGAAAAGAGAAAGGGGGACACATGCTAGACTATTTCCTAATACTGAATTTGAAATTTAAATTACTAGAAATCATGTAAAGATAAATATTGGTATGATAAACCAAGAGGGCCCCGGAATCTTTTACTCCCTCCAAAGGATAGTACCATCTTTTATCCATAATCTGTCAATGGATGAAGCTACTTTGATTTGAACCACCACATGTGGCTCTTCCCACCTTTCAGTTCTTTGTTCTTGTTGAGTAGGACTCTATAAACAGAGTATACCAGATCTACCCCCTTCACAATTTTGTACAACTTTCATGGAGGGGGTAGGATGAAGTACGGAACCTCCTCCCCTTTAGTTACTACATGTGTAAAGTCTTCTTCAAAATCTAGTTGTTTCTCTAGATGTGCTGCATGAAAAGAGTAGTCAAAGGGAGATTCAAAATTTAAATTTGAAATATTAACTTGAAAATCTTCCCTTTTAAGGTATGCAGCTTGTATTTTTGGTTCTTTAGGCAAAGCCACTTGTGTCACTTCATGGACTTCCTCAAGTAGATGATCAATATCTTCAGGGAGTTCCATGTGTTCCTCAATAGGTGCATAATTTTCCACATCATCCTCCAAGTCATAATATGAGATGGACGAATCTGAAAATTCAAAACTATTAGGGGTGATACTCAATTTAGTTTCAAAAAAATTAAAAGAGTTTCAGTTTAAGATTGTATCATCTACTTGAGTCGGTTCAACTTTAATCTCCTCTTCAAGTGAAAGTGCCTATTGTAGTTGATATTCACTAGATGGAGGTAGTTAGTCATGCTCCTGCATTTTGAGTTTGTCTTCAACTTCATGGATGTCTTCCGTGAATTCTGGAAAGACCAGTGGCAATTTCTTCTTAGCATCGAATCTTTCAATGTCAGTTTTGAGTTCATCGACCATGGATATCAAATCTTCAACTGAGATCCATGTTGCAAGTCCTCTTTCCTTCTATTTGAACCTTATCATTAGAGCATTATCCCTTTACTGAAGGGCCTCCTCAGTGTAGTTGGTTTCTTCTCCCTACACCTGTGAGTAATTATTCCATGCAGAATAATTGAAATTTGAATGCATCATGGAAAAATATTTTTTTTTGATTTTTTGTTTTAAAAAATGAAAACTATATAAAATTTGAAAATATAAAAATTAAAGTATAAAACCTATTATCTCCCCGGAAATTGTGCCAGTTTTGATGCACACTTGTCGTAGGGCATGGAAAAAGAAAATTTATTTTCTTTATGCAGCACAGTGGCTGACCAGGGTCATCTCACTTGAGGAGCATTGAAGTCAGTTCAATCCCTTATTCTAGTTCACCTAATCTAATTATTTTTGTTGTTTTATACTTTCTGAAATAAATAGAAATTTAATAAAATAAATGAAAATCATAAATTAGAAGAAACTAAAATTTAATTCTAAGTTACCATGAAATGCTAAATAGAATTTAATTAGAGAATAAAGGAAGTTCTCTCGAGAGAACTTTCAGGGAGCACCTTCATTGGCCAGCTTCAAATATTCTTAGTGTACAAACTCCATCGTATGTGTGCACACCTTAATCTACCTCAGTTATGAATGAAAAGTCTACTTAGCGATCGCCAAGCACACCCTCCATCCACCTCTTCAATCGAGGGAAAATAGTTGTAGATTAAGAAGTTAACCTTTAGACAACCATAGTGAGGATTACACCCACTATAAATTATCCTTAGAATTAACTCAAAGAATATTAAAAATATGGTCTTGGGTTTAGAACCTGATTACTCTCTTGGGATATTTCTCTTATTAGTTACTCATGATCATGAGTATTATAGTTCATGATGGTAAGATGAGAGGAAGAAAAGAGGGTGGATGGGTGGACACAATAATAAAAACAATGCACAAATTTATTTAAAATCTAAATTACAATTGAAAACTAAAACAAAAATAAAGAAAATAAAAAAGTAAAAAATAAATGTGGAAGAGTTGCGGCCATCCTCCCTCGGTGGAGATATCCTCCTTGGTGGCTTGAAGTAATGGATGGAGAATAGGATGCTTTGAGAGGGTGGAGCACTCCTCCTTTTATAGCCATAATTTTTACTCCTAATGTTGACGCATTTTAGCCACAATAAATTACATCTTCACGTGCTGATACATTATTCAATGTTGTTCATAGTTGTCTTGGCCGTTTCTCCTCAAAATCTCAGTGGATTTGGACAAGTATTCCGAGAGTTATGACCGTTTTACTCTGACCATTTATTCTGTCCAGTCAGACTTTCCAAATCGCAAACCTCTATATTAGGGTGCTTTAATGACCCCTTAAACGGCCCATAAACGCAGTCTTGCCTTAATTAAAGATTCTACAAAACTCTTTGCGCGCCCCCACTGAATTTCACAACATTTGGTCCCACCATGAATGAGTTATGGACCCCACACCAAAAATCGACAGAACTGTGAATAGTTTTCATGCTCTCAATTGTGATCTTCTTTTGAGATTCAATTTGGCCAATTAAGCTTTTATTCCAAAAAATAGTAAATGAATCCTTGGATGTGTAGAATCTGGAAAAGAAATAATTTTTCAATTTGGATTAGTGTATAAAATGTTATGGCCAAACAACATAAATAAGTTAAAACAGTTAAAAATTCGAAATGAGCCATTTTTACTATTAAGCTCAAAATATTACTAATATCATAAAAATGTGACAATTACCCATAAAATAACACTATGGTGGGATTATAAAAAATGATTACAGTATAAAATATATGAAAATGTGAGATTTATTATAATCTTTATAAGTGGTACAAAAAATTTTGTTTACAATGTGGTTTTATTTCCTAGGGTTTTTCAAAATTTTAGGGCCTATAATTTGGAGGATGACTCATGTTTAATGAAATATGGATAAGTTAATAAGGAAGTATGGTGAGTTACATTATGTTGAGAAGTTTCAGGAACAATAATGTTTCATGAAATATTGATGAGGAATAAAGGAAAGAAAGTAAGTTACATGATTATGAGAAGTTTTGTGAATGGAAAATTCTATTGAAGATTTACAAAGACTGGGTGTTTTGCTAATATGTATGAAGAGTTTCAGGAAAATGTGTGGCGAGCTTAGAAATTTCACAATGGGGAAGAAATTTATTTAAATAGGTGGATACCCCCATCATTTTATGAGAGTAATCCTTAAATAAAATATAAAGTCTATGAATTCATGAAGTAATTTTGAAAAATATTTCCCTTCATGAAGGATTCATGTGAATATCAGTTTTGTGAAGGATGGATGTTTTGAAAAAGAAAAAGTTTCACAAATTTTTTTTTATTTCACAAAAGATTATAATGTTTCATGAATGTTTTTTAGTTTCACAAAAGTACAAGTTTCTAAAAGTTTTTACGAGTTTTATCAATAATTGGGTAGTTTCACGAAAGTTGAGAAAAGGATTTCACAAAAGTGAATCTTACACGGATCAAAAGAGATTGCTCAGTAATTTTTTTGGTAAAGTGGTATTCATAAATTTAATGATAGTGGAGATTTATGTCACACAAAATGAGGTGTAAACTATATTGATTTAGGTGATCAATAAAAGAATCTTCTGAAGGAAAAGTTATAACACTTCAATTGGGAGAAGAGTAAGATTTCAAATTGTGAATGGTAGTAAAATTGGTGGGACAATGAGCCTACTCCAAACTTTTTTTCAATAGTGTGATTTTGTGGATTTATGTTATAGACACATTTCCTATGTATTCTACTTGGATATAGTCTAGTGAGGGTGAAATGAGTAAAATTTATGGGACTCATACTTGATTTAATTTTGATCATTTTTTGATACGGTAAAGGTAGGGAAGAGTGTTTTGTTTAATGATGGAATAATATCCTAAGGGGCGATTGTTTTTATCTGCAATAACCAGATTCCCCCCCTCTTAGGGTATTTAACCTAGTTGGGATAACATATTCCTTAATATTTTACAAATTATTATAATAAAAAATAGAGATGTTACATTCTCCCCACTTTAGGTATTTTCATCCTAAAAAGAGAAAAGGATACTCACAAGGGAGGATATTGAGCTCTCAATTAGGCTTCTACTCCAATGATCTCTCATGAAGGTTCCCATGATGTCAAAAAAAATGAACCCAAGGGAAACACATTCCCAAGGAGGATCTTATCTTTTAGGTACTCAGACAATATCAGGTTCCTCAGACTCCTAGAAAAGGAAACTCCACCCTCAATATCTATCTCACCTAGGTCGGTATTGTGAGATAGTTCATGAACACATCTCCTCAGCTAAGACATGTGGAAGAAACCAATCACTTAGTCCAACTATGGTAATAGGGTATAGTGGTATGATACCTCACTACCCCAATGTTGTAATTGGGAAAAGGGACTACGAACCCTAGATATGGTCTTCCTTCCTAGCAAAATCCATACAATCCATGATGAGGGGAGATCTCTTGGAACACAAAATCTCATTTTTGAGCCCAAAGGTCACTCTCATCAGTTCACAAGATACTATTGAAATTATTGGGAAGCCATCATCCACCTTTGGGTTAAATGAAACCTTTATAATTATCTATAGAACCAACTCTAAGTCCACAAATACTATATCCCACTAGCTTCGACCAGTTCAACGGTAACCTACAAGGTCTCCCATACATGGCCTTGAATGGTGATACCCTGATAGTGGAGTGGAAAATTCCATTATGTTCAACTTCCATTAATGTTAGTTGATAGTTTAAGATATTGAACAAAACTATCATGCTAACCTAAAGAATTTTCTCTAAAACCCGAAAGTTTCACCTTACAAAGCCGTCTTTCTAGGGTAGAAACATTATGCTCAACCACAAATGAGTTTAAAAGGCCTCCTTTGACCTCTCCAAAATCGTGACATGAATAAATCATCCCCATCTAAAATGATCATAGAGGTAATTCCATGAAGCTGAACTACCTTCTACACACATAGGCATCACAAAATCTCCACCAAGATCTATCAGTCTTCACCAAATGATGGGTGTGACATCTAGTGTTTATCTAAAAAGTACACTAAAACTCTATTTGATTCCCCACTGATGCCAAGGGATCTTGGTACATCCTCACCATTACTAGATTTACTATTAAGGGAAACTATGAAACCTCTTCAACACATCCTCTCACAAAATAACTGGTGTTACCATCTATCCTAATATAAGTATTATGATCTCCCCACATTTATAAAATCACTGAGGTGCATGTCTAGTGAATATCTGGTCATGCAATATCTCATGATTGATATCCATGTGTTGTACCTCCCAAGCTCACAGAAGAAGTAGAGGGGTAACAAACATTAACTGGAGATACAATTCACCATCATCGTCCTCAAAGGAAAACTACAAAGGGTTTAAATTCTTCATAATATTTATCTGCAACAACTTAAAAAACTTCAATATGAGTATTTTCTACTAGGGACATACCCTTGGGTGGATCTCAAGCTAGAAATACCCAATATTTTCTGGATCCACTATCACTCCCATGTCTAAGTAGACATGTCCTAGGAAGTAGACCTCCTAAATATAGAATTGATACTTTGAGAGATTACCATAATTATTGTAATCTCATATAATTTCTAGAACTATCCTAATGTGTCTCTTTTGTTTTAGCTCTTATATCGAGTATACAATAATGTTGCCTAAGGTGACTACCATGAACTGATCCAAGAAGATATAAGGATCAGGTTTATAAGTCTCACAACTCGATGGGGAGTTAAAAACATCGAAAGGGTTCACCAATAACTCAAATAAACTATAAGGGATTTAATAATTAACCTTTGGTACATCTTAATCTCAAATATAGAGCAGCTTATAACCTATCCTGAGGTTAGAATTTGAGAACCACTTGTAAACTAATCAGTGATCAAAGAATTAATTGATTCTCATAGTTGGATACTCCTCCATGACAATCACTCAGTTTAGGTGACATATACCCACACCTAATCTAAATATATAATCCACCTCCTAGGTGAAAAAAACTAGGATACTAAGGAAAAAACATTATGACTTATGAATCTCCACCCCTATAGATCCTCCAACTGCCCGTTTAGCTATCACATCTCTATAGGGCCATCCGAAATTCTGTCACAAATATCTATCCATCACTTATGAAAGTCTATATAAAAAAAATTGACTGGAAGGTAAGCCTGAAACATTCTCAGGGAAGACATACTCATACTACTCTAATAGTATAGAAAAATTAAAGATCAAAGCATCTGCTGCTCCAAGGTCCATATAAGCCAACTGATAGGAAATCAGTCATATCCTCTGACACTTAATCACATCTTACTCTACCTAGGATTCATTCTTACAATTAAAGGAAAAATCCATCCCACTAAATCAAGTACACTAAAAACCCCACTGGTTATAGTTATCTGGGCATTGATGGTAGAAAACTAGTCTATATTGAGGAAAACATCCTAGATCCTCACTACCTCTAAAAAAAGATTCCATACAAGGCTCTATATCCTCTTAGATTCAGTTCAATCTAACATTAGAAGTGTGTGATCACTAATACTCCTCTGTAAGATCCTCTAACACAGGGGTCAAGTAGAAAGGATCCATTAGTAACATTGGGTATCAAACATGGTATATGTTTAGGGAAATGTGGTTTATGAATCTATTCTGAAATTTCATCGGGAGTAGAGAAGTCACATGTCATACCTCAAACCACACTCAAAGACTCTGGGTCCCAAGATCTTATTTTCTAAAGATATCCTTTCAATTTCTATCCTATTCACCCCAACCAGGTCATTCTTCAACACCTTTTTCACTCCAAATAACCTTGAACATATAAGTCAAAGGAACTCATCTACCACACCCCGACACTATCTTATTTGGGTGGAACTGACTATCCATCATGATTTTAGATCATGTCAAAATAATGAATCCTTATGGGGTAAGTTTCCATCTCAATTGTGTGCATGAATCCATGTTAAAAATCACCAACAAAACTCTCTATCGATTCCCTATATCACCCTATAGAAGTCTCACCACCGGGACCACCATTGAGTGGGGTCTTAACCGAGTTGGACACTTGCACTATAAGCTCATTTTAGTTATCTATATCTAGGGAAAAACGGTTATAGAACATAATAAAGTCTAGTATATCTCTACATATTAAACTTAAAATATACACTAAAAATAGGTGTGTCATTTTTTAGTACCATCATGTCCATCTACTACTCACCAAGAAGACAAGTTTCCAGTGAAATAATTCGATTGATTAGGATATGCACAACCCAGAAACCCTGGACCTCTTACCTGATCCAATCCTCCACTTATGAAGGGTATGAATTTCCAAATAACCTTAGTGATACTTATCATTAGAACTCACACCATGATTTAAAACTACACATAACTTCAACCTAACCTAATGGATCCATTGGCTACCCAACACTTCATTAATCATCCAACATATTGATGTTAGGGTATATAAACCACTAAATAGTTGGTAGAACTAATATGTGACCTCATAGAGTAAAAAATCATGAATGATTCCCTAAAATGAAGCCTCATCACAAAACCATTCATTGTCATGACACTGTCTCAGAAACCACACTGGTTGTCATCATAGAGGAATCTTGAAAATTATCAAGATATACCATGGTTAAAGAGTATATATAAGGATCTGACTCAAGAAGGACATGGAAACTGAAACCCATTACTACATGATTCATGTACCAATTATTTCCCTGAAACTAGTGAATATATGTTCTAGGTCAATAAGATGGTTTTTAGATTCCTAGTGAATGGATAAATTGGACATCACACAAACACTGGAGTCCCTAAATTGAGATCCAAAGTCAAAACTCTTAAAAATTGTTTTCCTAGTTCCTAAATTGAACCTCACAACTAGAAAATATCCATACTCTGGTCCCAATATTACAGATTTATCTAATACCACTTTTTCATGATCTGAAACACTAGGGCTCTTCTAGCTAGCAAAATGCTTAGTGTTACAACCCTAGGCCCATCTCTAATAGGTTAGGGGATAGTGACCAGTTCCAAGTAGGTATGTCACACACATAGAAGGCACTAGAATAATGTACCTTTATTCACACGCATATCCAAATACCCTTAAAATAATGAAAGGTAAAATAAAACTAATACTAGATTTTTGCATACATGAATATCCCACAATCAGAGTTGAAGAAAAGCACTAAAAAGATTAAGGGTTAAATATAATCGCACCAAAAATGGAAATAAAGTTCAACATTCTCTGAAGGAGGGGAATATTGGCAAATGAAAAACCCTGTAAGAACCTCAGTATGTCTAGATAACTATTCTCCACCTGGTCCTGGTCCTCCTATGACTCCATCAAAAAGTTATGTCATCTTCATAAGACACGCCATGTATGGGAAGAGATCTTGTAGTGGAGAGTATAACAATACCCTGCAAGATACTTAGAAATAACAAAAAATAATATTCAAGAGTAGTTATCTCATCAATACACAGGTATGTCAATAAATATTTGATACATAGTGATAATCAAAGATAACACATATATACTCATAAAAGTCTCTATGTCTCAAGTAGGTATCAACTATTTCTAGCAACCAGATTCTGATTGAGGACTTAAGGCGACACTCATATGGGAGATCTCACTCCATGATCATGCTATCCCTGATGATTTCCTTCTGAAAGGTCATGCTTTCTAGCTATCACTATAGAATATACACAATAGAACTCCAAATATCTTGACACCCAGATAGGGGATCACACCCAAGACCATTGGGGGACACCACAAACCCTACTAGAACAAACAACTAAGTAGAGGATCATATGTGAGATGATACCATGAACCCTACTAGAATGATCCACTATATAGGGGATTTTATATATGATGATACCACAAAACCTAGAGCATTAACCTTCTAGGTAGGGAATCAATTCCCTATGAATAGTGTTTCCACTGGCACCACAAACCCTACCTTGGATGAAAAAATGATGAGAGAGTATTGAACCCTCGTTGACATAGAGGGGTTCCATGAAATCTAGTCAGGACTCATCCCATATAGGGGATCCCCATATTATGCTAAGTACATAATGACACACTATACCCTTGTAGGGTTGGACAAAAGGAATACACTAAACTGATACAGTTCAACACTATAATGGTTTTATGGGATCCACCCTAGATCATAGTAGAACTAAAATGATTAGGATGAGGACTCAAACCTACCCTTCAAGGAGTACACAACATGCCCTATATGGGCACACTCTATGTTTATATAATCCTACCAATACTCATGTCTGAGTTAGGAAAAACTAAATGAGCACATGAGGCTCTTCATTGGTCAAAAAAAATATAAATTCATTTATATGACCCCATGAATGTCCATGAATGGAAAAATGGATCATATCATTTTGATCCTCATAGAAAAAAACTCAGGATAGGCTGTTTACTTTCCCAAAATAGAACTCGATGAAAAAAAATCATTTCACCATATAACGTATGAATGATGTTTCATGGACCCAATCCTTGAGTCCAAATTAGGTACCCAACATTGGTATTGAATCGGCCATCTCAATTTTAGGGTCACAATTCTACAAACGACTCATCAATACGATGTGAAATGAAGAAGATACTACTGCTTTATGGTTTTAATAATAATAATAATAAAAAAAATAAAAAAATAATAATATTATTATTAACATTATATATTTAAATATGTCAAAGTGGATGGGGAAACACAACCCATACCCATTTTCTTCATGTGCATATCCCCTTAGGTGCACCCCTCTCTCATGTATATAATATTATTACTTTAATAATAAAGTGATAAAAAGGGTGAAATGAATATCCATTATTTCTTGTTGGGAGATGAATTTGTCCACTCCTTCTCCCTTGTGTGCACCAACTCCCTCTCTCTTCAAGATAATATTTCTAATATTATTATAATATTAATAGGAATTGAAAAGGGGTGAAGAATTGATGCACACATATTTTTATGAAAAAATATAAAGAAATTTTAATGATATTTAAATGGATTATAAAAAAAATTCCCTAATAATTGATTATTTATTAAAAATGTGGGAAATTGAAATTGAGATATTTAAATGAATTAAAATGATTTATTTTATTGATGAATATTTCGTGGAATTTTGATTATGAATTTTTAATGTTTTTTATTAAAAATATTTCCAGCTGGCTAGACCTCAACCTCAAGTGACCCACAGGCCTCACATCCAACCATATTAGGTTATCCGAGCATGTAGATCCCAAGAGAGAAGCTCCCAAAATCATCTTTAGAGTGGCTATGAGGGGGGGGGGGGTAAATTCAATAGGGGTCGACACGACCCATTTTGTGGGAGTGCCTGTGTACTAAGAACCCATCCCCAGAGCCATATTTTGAAATTGGGATGGAACACGATTCATTATAAATGATCACAACACCCAATATCATTTTTGATATTGGATGCATTAAAAAAATTATTGTTCATAACTTGAAAAAACATTGTCGTTATAATTTTCCCACATGACCCCACACCTTAAACGCACTTCATCACTATCATTTTCATTCGACACCATCAATCAACTCCACCACCACCCATGAAAATAATCACAGATGCCATAGACAATGATCAAGATTCTCAAGATCCATAAAATGGTAACCATTGAGATTGGGATCTCCATGGATCATCTCAAGAGATTGATATGACCATGATAAAGCCCAATTAAAGGGATAATATCACCCTACATTCCATGGAAGCTCCATCCAGCCACTATATAGGCTGAAGGTCTTAATAAATGCTTAATGTGTTTTTACCTTACCTTTCGAGCACCACTGTGATGCCATGATGTACACCCTTACACACCATCCGTGTTAGGAGTTTTCAATGCTACATCTACACTACAAAGAGAATATAAAAAAAGGAAATACCTATATCCTTAGGTTCCTATGGGAAACAACCAAGTCTCAGGGGATGAATATCTATTTTGAAATTATTCAAACACTCAAATATTATGAGAGATAAGAAGGAGAACATGGTGCTTCTCTAGGACTTTAAAAAGAGGAGTATTTTACACCACTATGAGGCATTAGGAGGATGGAGATGTGTTGCTGTTTTCTTCATTTTGTTTTATTTATATTTTTTAGTAGTATAATTTTTTATTTTATTCTTTAATGAATTGTAATTCATGAATTCCTTCTATTTTTACAAGTGTTTTCATCCACTATTTCTTCCTCATTTCATTCTTCCTTCTTCCTTCTTTTTTTTTCTTATTTTTATTTTATTTTATTCTGTTATTATGTTATTTCCACAAAGTTATCTCTTACTTATAATGATGGAAGGTTTCCCAATGTATTGGACTCTAAGGAGGTAAGGTGTTACTAATTTTTTTTAATTTAATTCTTTAATATTTTTATTTCTAATTTTGGTGATTAATAGTGATATGTATGGGTAAAATGGTTTTCCAATATGAATTAGTTCAAAAAGTCATTTATATTATTATTTTTAAATTTTTTACCTCCCTTCTATTGAACACAGTCTCTCAATATAGTGGATTTGACCTATTTAATGGATGAAATGACATACAATAGAGCTAGGACCTGGATGATTCCATACTGTCAGTTGATTTGCGTCACTGATCTTGATTATAGGAGGAGGTAGAATTTAGTTTATTATTGAATTAGTGATTTCAAAATATATAAATAAAGGAATATAAATTTAAGAATGAGGTTTCATAATTAAACTATCAAAAAAATTTAAAATAATGAAAATGAATAAAAAAGTTACTCGAAACCAAACCCTTTTCTAAGTTATTTGTTTTCTAATCTCATACCGCATTACATGTTAGTATAGTTTTAGTTTCTTCATTTAATTTCATTTCAAAAAAAAATATAGATAAAAAACATTGATTATATAAATAATAATAATAATAAGTGGAAATAGTTTAGGTGTATTACAAAATAGTGAGTAGACAACTATGAAGCTCCTCAGGTGAGACAACCCTAGTCATACATTATGATGCACTAGGAAAAATAGAAATTTTATTTTTCCACACCCCACAATAGGTGTCTCTTTAAAATTAGAACCATTTCTTGGGATGTAATCAATAGTTTTTTTTTTAAATTTTCACATTGTAGATTATTTTTTTATTATTTTCTTAAAAAAATCTTTTACCATGATGTTTTCAAATTTTTATTTCTTTAATTTATAAAACAATTACCCATAGGTGCTGAAATAAGAGAAAGAGGTTGAAGTTACCCAAGAGTCCCTCCTATGAAGGATTAATTAACTCAATAATCTAGTAAAAAATATGTAAAGTGGGCATGAAAAATGTATCTCAGTTGGAGAAATAGTGATCATGCTCAATCAAGTCAAGGATGATATTCAAATACTGAAGGCCAATAAGGAAGAACCATTATACTTTCCCAATTTTTATGAAGATATCCAAGGGGTTGGGGCCGCACTTGAATATCATATAAAACCCTAACCATCTAGAGATCCAAAATTCAAGAATACCAAAAATAGATAGAGAGTGAAGATTAAGAGACACATGCTAAGAGTAATATGGTAAAATATTTATATCAATTTTGGTGTGAATGGGTAGACAAGGAAATGGAACAAGTTCTACCTATCTAAAAAAATAGCTGAATCAACACTTGACTAAGTATTACTATCCATAGAATATGAATAAACCAGCTAATTTTTGGAATTTGAAGAAATGATGGGGGGTAATCACTACCTACTTCCTTCTAGTGAGATATAAATTCAAGAGGTACTTACCACTGAAAAAGAGATTCATATTGAACTAAAATAGGGAGTTGGTATTCCCTTAAACTCTATTTCAATTTATTTTATTCAATCTAAATTGAGTATAGATTCTCATTGTTTTTAATTTTTAGATTTGGATAATTCTTGTTTTTTCTTAGAGGAAGATAAAGAAGAAGAAGATGTACCTATTGAGGAACACATGAAACTCCCTGATTTTATTGAACAAGTATTAAATGAGGACCATAAGAAGATAAAAATAGCTAATCCTGAGGAAACCAAGTTAGATACTACCCAAAATTAAAGGGAGAATTATTTTATTAATTATACATGTTTAAATTCTATCCAAGTATAATTTCCTTCTAACTCTCCCTTTTATCACACAATTCATGCAACCCATATTGAATAAGCACTAAAAAAATAAGAGTAGGTTTCCCAAGTAGAAACCAAGTAGGAGGGTGATCTATAATTCAACCTACCCCTTCCATATAAGGTATACCTTTTTGTGAATGGAATGGATTTGGTGTACTATTCCCATGTATTATTCTTCAACAATAAAGAATAAGTGGAAGCTGAAAAAATCCAGATGTAGTGGTTAAAATCTAAGAAGATCCACCCCCCATCAGAAAATGGATAAGAACTGGTACTACCCTTCTGAAGGCAATACAAATCCATGGCCCACTTAGTGTATTAAACCTTGATTTATCTTTTTTACTTGTTTTATCGGAATTTAAATTTCATTCTTAGGAACAGTTTATCATATAGCCCTGATCCATCTATAAATTTGTTTCTTAATGACATGGTCCTTGAGTTTTAATGATTGATTATATTTTGTAGGTCCATGATAGAATAATTCTTACTCTAAATAGTGTAGGAATATAACTAAAGCACCATGATAAAAGGGTGTTCACTTTTAGTTTTTATCTTTTAAACAAAATACATTTTTTATATAAAATCTATTTTGAGCTTTAAACTAGAATTTTCAGGCCCATGCTTTGAATTTATTCTTTACTTGACTTATCTTGGAGACATGAGATTCTTAGGAACCTTATGATTCCATTTTTTTATATTTCAGTGATAATGATATTATGAGTAATGTAGAGAGTTAAATTATTAGAGTAAAGAAAGGATATTTAAATGATGACTCATGATTTGAATAATTGGTTGATTCATGTAAATGAATTTTCTCTACCATTTTTCTTACTTTTAATTTATGAAATTTATGTGAATTGATTTTTAATTATTATTCATTCCATGAGTGATTGACCAAAATCATACCTGATAGGTTTTCTAGACAAGATACTTTCCATCTAATATTGATCATATTTCATGAGTGATCCACCTACTATAACTTGAGTCAGAAATTTTCAAATATATGACTGTGAAAAAACACATTTAAAATTATTAAGGAATTTTTATTGATAATCCCTTATCCAGGAGATCAAATTATACATTTATCCTTTCTTATCCTAAATAGACCATGAAGGACCTCATTAGGAATGAGACATATTTCAAGCCATTTTTATCCATTTCTTCTCCACTCTTAATATTTTTATTATTTTTTAATGTTGAAGTGTGGGGGTGAGGGAAGTCATGGTGAATTGGATACACTAAATTGTTTGAAAAAAGAGTGGGGTTATACTTTTGGAACTAATAATGGTTTATGTTTCATCTATTGAACATAATTATTTGTCCTTATTGAAAAAAAAGAAGAAGAAAAATGAAAAAAAGGAATGGGTTGTGACTTTGAAGAATAAAAAATCACCATTATTATACCAATGATTTTTTATATGTTGTTAGGTGATGTATGTGAGGTTTATTTCGATCATGAATACTGAAAAATTAATAAAAATAGAAAAGTAATTTTGAAGAGAAAAAAAGATAAATATTAAAAAAAGATCAATTCATTCCTCCAGATTTCTTAGATCATAACCTTTACTTTGAGATTGTGAAGTTGGAGTTGTCATTTTGAAGGGGATATTTTCATTAAAATTTTAATTTTTATGTCCTATAATATTCTTTAAATGAAATAACACATACTTTAAGTCTTAAATTTTAAAATAAATTTCTACCAACATTAAGCCTCAAAGTCATTTGAACCATTATTTCAAGTACTCATGATTTCATGTGCATTTTGTCTTTACAAAGTGGTGAAAGTAGTTGTTACGCAAGACTAAGGATACTGATCATGATCTCATGACATGATCACAACTCAAATTTAATTTTTATCATGAGCGATGAGTAAATAGATTAAAAATAGTGGTAGATAATGACTTGGAATGTTTAATAATCTTGATTTGAGAAGATTGAATGGATGATTATAGAAGATCCTCCATTTTCAAAAGGGATAAAGTATATTACTTGTGTTGATTATATCTTTGAAAAATGAGAATTTGAATTGATATTTTATGTGGAATTTTAAAATTTGGTTCATCATTTTTAATTATTTAATTTTATTACTTTGAAATTTGAATATTGGTAACATGGTGTTCCTATTTAATTCAATGTTGACATTTTATGCTTGAGGAAAAGAACAATTCAAGTGTGAGGGCATTTGATGCACATAGATTTTGATAAAAAATATAAACAATTTTTAATTATATTTATATGGATTTTAATCAAAATTACCTTATAGTTGTTTATTTATTACAAATATGGGAAATTGCAATTGTAAAATTTAAAATGAATATAAGTGATGAATTTTAATGAATTATTTTATTAATGAATATTTTATGGAATTTTGATTATGAATATTTAATAATTTTAGGTAAAAATATATCCATATGGATAGCCCTCAACATCAAGGGCCCCATGTACCACATAACCAACCATTGTGGGATGGTTGTCCATGTAGAGCCCAAGGGGGAGCCTTCCAGCGGCATGTTTAGTGTGTCCTATAGGGAGGAACCCACGAGTGCATAAGGAGGGCCTAATCCTGCATGGGACACATGTGTTGGTGAATATTATTATGTGGGTGTGTGTATTGGGATATCATCATTGGATCAGGATTCTGAGCTAAGGATGGAACTTTATTTATTATAAAAAATCAAAACACCCTGTCTCATTTTTGATGTGGGATGAGTTTTAGTAGTTACTGTTCATAACTTGCAAAAAAATGATGATTTTTCTTCATTTGTAAAACCCCTCTCCTCAGACAGATCTTTCCACCATCTACACCATTTAACACTGCTGCTCGACACCACCATCACCACTACCAATCATCAAAGATTCCATAACCGATGCTTGGGAAGCTTGACCTCCGTCAAAATGGCTACCACCAAGATCATAACCACTATGGATAATCTTGGGATATTGATTCGGCCACCATGAAGACTTATTCAAATGATAATTTCACCCTATATTCCACAGGAGCTCCATCTGATAATTGTAAAGGCTAGAGGGATTGATGAAGGCCAAATGTGCTACTTCCATGCCTGCCTAGAACCACTGTGATGCCACATTGCACATCCACTCACACCATTTATATGTGGAGATTTCCAATCCACATCTAAGATGAAAATGGAAAAAAGGAAACCCCAACATACTCAGGTTTCTATGGGAAACACCCGGGTCTTTGGGAATGGATATCTATTTAAAAAAATTCATATCCTCAAAAATTTTTAGTTATACCAAGGAGTTAGAGGTGCTTCTCCATGGATACAAAAATTATAGGACCTTCCACTGCTTTGATACATTGAGAATATGGAGAGGTAATGCTATTGTGTTTATTTGATTTTTTAATATTTTTTTATGTTAAAAAATTTTATTTTCTTCACTAATTAATTGTAATTCATGCATTCACTATATTTTTAAAAGTGTTTTCATCCACTATTTCTTCCTTGCTTCAATTTTCCTTTTTCTTCTTCTTATTATTCTTGTTCTTGTTCTTCTACATTTTAGTTTATTTTATTATTTTCTTATCTTACTTCCACCAAGTGACCTCTTACTTCTAATGATTCAAGTATGACCCAAGGCTTATCCATGGTGGAGGTTAGGTGTTCCTAAATTCAGAACATTAATTATTTAATATTTTTATTTCCCTTTTTGGTGATTAAGAGTGATATGTACAGGTTCAAAAATTTTCCACCATGAATTGGATCTCAAAATAATTTCTATTTTTTTTAAATCTTTTGCATGCTTTCTATTTAACATAAGCTCTCTTTATGGTGTAGTTGAGTTGTTCAATGGATGAAATAACATATGATGGAGGCAGGTCCTAGAACATGCCACACTCTTAGTTGAGTTGTGTCATCAACCTTGACTATGGGTGGATGTGGAATTTCATTTTTGTTGGAATTTGAGATTTCAAATCCTATAAATAAAGTAATTGTATTTTAATAAGGAGGTTTATTAATTAAACTGTCAAAATGAATTTTAAATAAAAATAATGAATAATGAATGAACCCAAAACCAAAACCGTATCCAAGCTCTTTCTTTTCTAATATCTTACTAAATTTCATGTTATTATATATTTATTTTTTCATTTCATTTTATTTCTAAAAACATAAAATAAAAAATGATTTCTTTAATAAATAATAAAAACTACAAAAATAAACAGTTTAGGATAATTAGAAAATAGTGAGCACACAATATTGAATCTCGTCAAGTAAGATGACCTTGGTCAGCCATTATGCTATACTAGGAAAAGTAGAACTTTTTTTTTTCACTCCTCGAGATAGGTGTGATATTAGAAATTCCTCCTTTTCAATGCTTCCATATGCATACATGGGTCCCCCACCATTTTCCCTTGCAAGCTGGCACACCACCCCCTCTATGTTATATATGTATATTACTATTTTATAAATAGTATTTATTTAATTTCTAACCAACTAACCTCTTCCATAATATGTATCTCCAAGAATGTAGCCTCTAGAAAAGACAAAACCATCACACTGACCATATTCAAACACCTCATCGAAGATCTATGTCTGGCCACCGTGCATGGAATTGTAGAACCTCATTAGGATCCCATTGCCAAATGTTGATGATCTCGAGCAGTTGTTATAAGTGATCAATATGGATCACAAATCCACCATTACCTGATCTATCTTCGGGATCCCATTATGGTTGTTATTCCTCCACTATGTCTCTAAAACAAAAATTCAAACTTATGACTATGATCCATTCTACCAAATAATTAATGCACAATGATCGATACTCTGAAGTGTCATTAAATCACCAAAAAACCAATTACCAGTTATGAACACCAAGAAAAAATGGATAAAGTTACATAACATAACGTGAGCCTCAATTATTGGTCATGTTAATTTTTCCATCATCAATAGAATCCAATGAATGTGTTTATCAAAATAATATGAATTAATAAGGATAAATACATATCAAATTCCTTGATCTAGTAAGATAAATGAAACATTGGATAACCCAACAGAGATCGATCCCTGAATTAATTTCAAAAAGAAATAATAAATTTTTGTCTAAAAAATTAATGGGGATAATACCACAAAGAAATATCCCTACTTCAAGATTGGATCCTTCTTCAGTGGATAATACATCTGCACCATTGTTGTTGGTGAGATCCAAGAACTCTATGATGATCCTTTGTGTACTCAAACCCTCAGTCCACAATCCTCTGACTATCCACCAAAGCTATCTCCATCAAAGTTTTCTATACTCTAATTCCCTATGTATTTATGCAAATATTACTAGGTAACTAACCATAGAAAGGATTATATAAAGGTTTCTTTAGGTTTCTCAAATAAATGGAAATTAAATTAATTAATTAATTTAATTTATTCAATTCACCCATGATAACACTCTTTCCAAGTTCCCAATGCTAATAAGACTTATGTCACACCTTGGGTAAAACCCGTTCTCCAGAATCTAACATGTTTTTGAATTTCCAATCCAATACTCCATTTAGTATTTATTCCATTATTTCAAGAAAATAGTGTTCCCATGATATTAATATATTTAATATTTTTATAATAGAAATATTGGGCTCCCTGTGCCTTAGAATCTCATGTTTTCTCATCTCTTGGATTGAAAAAAATTATTTAATATTTTACAAAGCCTTACATGGGAAAAATAAGGATTTTCATGTCTTAAATCATCATAATAAATAAAATGAAAATGAATCAATTTAGGGCTTAACACATTTCACAAAACATTTTAAGTAACAAATGGGCCTTTAACAAAAATTCCTAGAATGAAAATAACATTCATACATATTTATAAACCATTTTAAATCATATTTTAAGTATATATATTTCCCTTAAACTAATTAAATTTTGCAATAAAATGCTATACTTTGAAAAAAACACATTAAATAATAAACCTTTGCTCAATTATTGACCCAAATGATGTTTAACACTTTAATAATATTTCACACATTAAAAAAAAGACTAAGGCATTTCAAGACACTTGAAATTAAAAACTCTTTAGAAACAAATTAAAACCATTAAACACTTTTATTCCATGAAATAAGATCTCACAAATTTATGGAAACTCGATTAATTATTACATATAGATTTAGTGTAACGATATGAACCATTATAAATAAAATTCCCCTTTTGATTCAATTTAATGTATTATTAAGTAATATGATTTTGGAAAACACATGAATTTATTTGGTTTTATTATATCCAACTAGATTTAAATGAACATTAAGTGTATTTTCCATTTATGATATATTCATTGAATAAGTATCAATTGATTAGTATAAATAAAGGGTTTTAACAAAATCTAATTGACACAAACAAAGGATATGATGGCCTAAACTAGTAATATCATACACTATAAAGGCCATTTATGTGTGATTCCAAGGGAGATATCATTTATGGTATTTTCCCTTTACTAACCACAATAAAATATCCAACAACTTAATAATGAGTGAAACTTTTTATGGGAGAAGTTCAAACTCATTGAGATCACGACCCAAACCATGTTCACCAAACCATCCCATGAAAGTCCCACCATTGCGCACCTTACTCTTTGGGAATTTTTGTGTGTGTATTAAATGGATATGTATCAATACTCAATAAAAATGAGTATGTACATTTTTGTGTGTTGAATAATTAATATATTTTCATCCTATTATTGTTACTTTGTAAATTATTTTTTTAATGCAATAAAGCACAAATTGTAATTTTGGTTAATATTAAAATTCAATTGAATAATTAATGAATTAATTTATTTTTTAAATAAATAATATTTTAATGGAATATAATTATGATAAAATTTTTAACAAATATATATGACCATAAAATTTTTATGAAGTGAAATGTAATTTTTGTTAGGGTTCAGAAACTGTTATTGTCAAAAACCTATCATTTTCAATAAATATTGTTTATTATTTTAAAAATATAAATTCGAATATTTATAAAATTATTTAGATAAAATTAATATTATTTTGGGAATTATTAAATCAATATTATCCAATGGTGAATTTTTCATAATTTTCTAAGATAGACAAATTTTCGGGAAAATATTTAATTCTGTATAAGTATACTTTATGTTTTATGACATCATAATGACCCAAATGTGATTTAATAAGTAATATAAATTAGATAAAATACCAAATATATGTTTTTCATTTAAAATAATTCGTTTTTACATTTATTTGATTTAATTTACAATATCTTTGTGAATCCTCCAAAATATATGACATATTTTAAGGTTTTAAAATCATTTATTTAAGAGTGTGACTCACCTCCACATCAAAAACGGTAATATTTTAATATTTTAGTCCCATATACTTATAAAATAATGCAATCCACTCCCATTTTTCAGAAACAATGATAAAAAACCATGGTATTGTTTGTGGTTTTGGATATTTTATTATATTGTGTCCAAAACCAAAATAATAAAAAATTCCTCTCCTTTACTATATAAGAACACCCAAGATCCCATTTCTCTTCACTAAAAATACATGTAGAGCGTCCATAATCTTACCTAAACTCTCAATAGTCTCCCTAGGTTCTCCCAAGATCTCAATAAGTCCTTCCTAAGCCTTTGGTTTCACACATTCAAGTAAGGGACCTTCCTCTCCACCTTTCAAATTTAAACAAATTCCCTTGAAATTAGTTCTTTTAATTTAAAATGGTTATATTTTAATTCATTTATAATAATTACCTTACTTTCCATTAGATGTTAATTGAATTATTTATCATTTATCCTCCCCCTTTTGGACACTTACCCAAGCCGTTACTATGCTGAAATTCTGTAAGTGATCCTCACCTTCTCCTCTTTATTCATGTTTTTATGAACTTATGATTTATATTTCCATTTAATAATGTTGGCACCGATCCTTACATGTACCTATTACTGATCATTTTATTTTTAAATTAGTTTATATCACTTTCAAACTCATCAACAATTTTTATGAATTTTTATATAACGTTGTTATGCTGCAGAAATTTCATTGTGATTTTCCATGACAAAATAAATACGTAGTGAATACCATACACATTTTTCTATTATGGGTATTCACTTTTATTCACATATATTTATTTATTGTGGAATTAATTATATTTATTCAAAAATTTCTTGATCGTGGAATACATTATGATGTTGAATTAATCCATGTTGTATGATCTATGTGGCACACTTAAGCTTGAGAATGAAATGACTATGATGGGTTCACCCAGATAGTGCTCCAATGCATTAGGTAATGTTTTGTATCATAATAAATCATGTTGGGATAGTGAGTAAACCTGATTTCTTTATGGGACCTTTTCCACCATTATTTCTTGGCATATTTATCCTTGACCTAAGATTATGATGTAATGTTTTAATTTGTTACCACATTTCCATGTCTCTTTTATGATCACTAAGCTATATCATGTCTCATATATCATTGTTCATGTTTATTATTCATACTCTATTTATTCCCCCATTGATATGCGTATTTTATAACATGTTTCATATTATTCATGTTATTCCTTGTTTATTCCCTTACTGGGATTTATAGCTCACCCATTTGTTATGTTTTCCCCTAGGTTAACCCATGAAGTTTTACATTCATTGGAATATCATGATCATGTTAAGGAAGTGTTAAATAATGTTTTGTATCCCATGTTATAAGTTGTTATTTAATGTACCTAATTCCAAAATACACTATAATTCTCCATATTTTGGGTTATATTAAGTATAATTTTATGTAATAAAATATGTATTAATGTGAAATTAAGAGCGTGGTTATTATAGTGGGTATCAGATCAAATGTTTACTTATTTTTGGGATTAGGATTTAAAAACTTTATTGAAAGCCTTAGGGATAAGACAATGTATAATAAAACATCCCTAATTTTTGTTTGGTATAGTGTAAGTGGTTTGTCAAGAAAATAGTTCCTTGTCTGAATACAATAAGTGGACTTGGATTTGATACGGATGTACCTAGGTGAAACAACTCCAACAAGGTGTTCTAGTCTTGACTCGGGGTAACTTGGTACATAAAAATAAACCTTACTACACACCTAGGTTGACACTCTCAAGGGATATTATTTTGTAAATTCCTAAACTCATTACAAACCTTTACAAAGGGAATAAAAAAATTCCTATAGAAATTTACGTTAGGAAATAAATCATGGAAAACATTGATTGAAGCCTAGAAATTTGTATGTTAAGAAAATACATGTAATTTAGAAGTTATCTATTTATTTTCATTGGATTCCCATTTATGTGTTTAATTGTTTAAGATAATCATGTCTAATTTTACTATTATTCTATCCAATGGCTGGAAATATGAGGAATTGGGTTAATAACAGATTCAAAGGGCAATGTGATGACTGCCCCAACGAAATGCTTAACCCAATGGGAGAAAGAATCACAAATTTTTTCATGATAATCTCTTTGTGAACACAAGTTAGGAATAGAAAACTGGGTCAAGAAGGGTGCCCAAACCCCCTAAGTGGGACCAAGCCACAATTGAGAGCTTCATGTGACAAAGGTATCTTACATTCAATGGATCTCCTGATACCTTAATCACAAACAATTGATCAAATCCATTGATAAGATCTTCTCTATCCTTCAATGTTCTGAATAAGAGAAGGTTTTTCTAACTGTTTATCACATAGATAAGGAATATTATTAGTGGTGTAAATTGATAAAAAATAAAACACCTAAGGGAGAGATCAAAGTGATGGAGAGGAAGGAATTATGGAAAATGTTTTTTGATAAATATTTTCCTTCGACCCTTTGACTTAAAATATAAATGGATTTTCTTCCCCTTAAGAAAAATGAGGACAAATCTATAAGGGTGTATGAAGAAAACTTCACAAGACTTGCACAATACACCTCTAGTATTTTCATTACCCCTAAATACAAGGTTGAATGCTTCTTCAGTGGGCTTTAAACTAGCCTATAAAATGGCTTGGTGATCTATGACTTTGATAACTTTGAATAAATTGTTCGATGTGCCCTCAAAGTCAAAATGAGATCAGTTAATATTAAGAGTATCATGGGGATAATAAGTGGAAACTAAAGTTTAATTTTGTCAGTACGATAGAGAGATATAGTGGTTCCATAAAATTTAAACACCACTTGTCAAATGTATGGGATGAAGCACCTCAAAAATTTCCTAAAGAGAACAAATAAAATCTTTAGGTTTAGAAAGGAAGGAAACTTGGCTAGTAATTTACGATAGGTGAAACCTGCAAATTCTATGATGGAAAGGAATTATTTGGTCAACCCTAAAAACATTCTACAACGCTTTAAATTCAAGGAACTAGGGAACTTTGCAAACCAATTCCCTAAGACGAGGGTTTTCAGATACAACCAACAACCGCGAAGGCAACATGGTTGAGATTTTTCTATCACTACTAATAACGTGAATAATGAAAAAAACAGTGGTGATATGTATTCTAGTTACTCATTAATGAATAGTGAAATCAATTTTTTATTCTTATTCTATGAATTCTTTCATATCATGAAAGTTTTGTTGAACTATCCAAACACCACCACAAATAATGGAAGTTGAGATGTTGATGAAAACCAAAAATGGGGAAAATATTTCATCCAAAGTTTATAACTCCTCTCCTATAATTTTTTTTGGGATGAAATTCCCATAAAACCTTATCATACTCCTTTTTGTGGAATTAGATGCAATTATAGGCATGGATTATATTTCCCTATATAGATTTGACATAAATTTTAGTAAGAAGGTAATCACTCTTCATATGGAGAATTGACCCCCAATTCTCTACATGTGTTAGGAGGAGGATGAATCTTCTTTAGAACCATCATCTCAAGCATGGATATTAATACCCTATGAGTAATATTTTATTTCTAAAATGATTTATTCTAAGTAAAGAACCATCCTTGAAGGCCTTCCTATTTTGAGAGAATCCACTGATGTGTTTCTCAAGTAATTACCTTATGTTCCTCCTAGTAGAGAGGTCAAATTTTCAAATGAGCTTATACTTGGGGAATTTACAATCTCTAAGACTCCTTATTAGATAACTATTATGGATCTTGAAGAGATAAAGAAACAAATACAATATAATTTGGATAAAGGGTTTATACTCCCATGTGATTCACTATGGGGTGCACAAGTCATCTTTATTAAGAAGAAGGATGGGTCATTGCATATTTGCATGGATTATCATGATCTCAAGAAGATCACAATAAAAAAGTATACCTTTAAATAGATTTATGTCTTGTTTTATTATCTATATGGAGAAAAATACTTCTCTAAGTTGGATCTATAGTTAGGATATTACCACGTTTGGGTGAAGAAGGAGGATATCCCCAAGACTACATTTCGTACAAGGTATGGACACTTTAGTTTAAAATAATTTCATTCAGACTCACTAATTCTATAGAAATATTCATGGAATTGATGAATATAGTATTTAGTTATTACCATGACAATTTTTTTGTAGAATTTATAGATGATATTATAATATACTCCAAAACCAAGGAGGTGTATGAGGATCATATGAAAACAATTCTAAAAACCTTTCTAAAGGATAAGATTTATGAAATTTATAGCAGGTGTGATTTATAGTTAATGGAAGTCTCATTCTTGTGGAATATTATCACCTTCAAAGATAAAGGCAATTGAAGGATGGACAAGTCCAAAATCTATGACATATATTTATAGTTTTCTTGGGTTAGGAAGATATTATCCCCAATTTGTGAGAAATTTATCATGATTTTCAAGCCATCTTACCAAGGTGACTTGGAAGGGAGTCAAGTTTTCTTGGAATGATGAATATGAATAAAGATTCAATGAGTTGAATGGGAGTCTTATCACTGCACCTGTTCTCACACTACCCACAAGTGGAGAAATTTTTGTAATATTTAATGTTTCTTTAAAGAAGTGATTGGGTTGTGTTTTGATACAAAATCACAAATCCAAAACCTATTCTTCAAGGCAGTTGAATGTCCATGAACAAAACTGTCCAACACATGATCTAGTGTTGGTTGTAGTGATATTTTATTTAAAAATACAACAACATTATCTATTTGGGGATAAGTCTGCATATATACCAATCACAAAATTTTCAAATATATATTCACATAAAAAGTGTTGAATATGATCCAATGAAGATAGTTAGATCTAATAAAGGAATATGACTTCTCAATTCACTACCATCTTGTTAAAGTGAATAAAATGATGGATGATCTAAGTAGAAAAGTTTTTGAAATTTTATCATTAATTAGAATTGATAAGGATCTAATATTCTTTTAATTATGGAGTATAGATATGGGAATCATAAAATAAGGAACACATTCAATACTTTCAGAAATTATTTCTCAACTGTCTCTTCTAGAAAGGTTAAAAGATGAAAAAAATTGATGAGGCAATTTATTAGAAAGTGGAAACTATAATATAAGGTAAATACTTGGAGTTAAATGTTTATGATGAAAAAATTGTGATATTAATGTCAATACTATGTGTTACATAAATTATTGAGTTAAATAAGAAACTATTGGATGATACACATAGTTGAACTTTATCCATTCACTCAGGAAGCACAAAGATGTATCAAGATCTCCATGAGCACTATTGGTGGGACAATATGAAGAAGGATATCATTGAATGTACATAAATATGTTTGGTATGCCTTCAAGTGAAGGATGAAAGGAATAATTCTAATGGCATGATACAAATATTATCCTTACCAATATGGAAATGAGAGAACATAACCATGGAATTTTTCATCAGACTTCCGAAGACATCCAAAGGAAACAATTATATCTATGTTTTTGTGGATCATCTTACAATGACTGTACACATTATTGTGATTTGAGAGAATTTATCACTGGATCAAATAGCACAAATATAGATCAGAGAAGTGGTAAGGCTTCATTGAGTACCAATATCAATTGTATCCGATCAAGATCCAAGATTTACCTCCAAGTTCTAGAAAAGTCTCCAACATGATCTAAACACTGAGTTGAACTTCAGTACAAACTATCATCCTTAAATTGAGGTCCAATATGAGAGAACTATTTAGAAAGTGAAAGACATGTCATGAGAATGTTCTATAGACTTAAATGGAAGATGATACCAACCTTATCCTTTTGTTGAGTTATCTAACAATAATAGCTTCCACTCAAGAATCAAAATGGATCCCTATGAAGCGTTTTATGGTAAGAGGTGTTGAAAACTAACATGTTGGATGAATTTGGGGAATAAAAACTTCTAGTTCTTGAAATGGATGAAGAAATGGTGGAGAAGGTTATGATCATGAAATAGCACATCAAGGCTTCCCAGAGTCAACAAAGGAGCTATTATTACAATCATTAATGAGATATAGAGTTTGATATTGGAGAAAATATATTATTTTGAAAATCTTTATAGGACAATGTGATGAAGTTTGGGAATAAGAGAAAGATTATTCCAAGAAACATCGGCCCCTTGGAGATCCTTGATCGCATCGGAGCTATGACCTTTCGATTAACATTCCAACTGAGAATATCTCAAGTACATGATATATTCCATGTATCCCTATTGAGAAAGTACATTCCAGACCACTCACATGTACTCAATCCAGAGGTGAAATCACTTTAGAATGAGATTTTCTTTGAGGAGTAGCCAGTGAAGATCTTAGATCATAGTGAAAATGTTATACGAAATAAGAAAATGCACCTTGTCAAAGTGTTGTGGTGGAACCAAAATTTTGATTAAGTGATGTGGGAACCAAAGGAAGTGATGAAGAAGAGTTACCCTCATCTTTTTTAGTGTGGGTAATGAAATTTGTTTTGGTGAAATTTCTAAACGGGGAAGATTGTAATGAACCGAACTATTATAAATAAAACTTCCCTTTCCATTCAATTAAATGTATAATTAAGTAATATGGGAAGAGAAAATACATGAATTTAATTTTCTTATTATATGAATTTGGATTTAAATGATTGTTAAGTATATTTAACATTTATAATTTATCTTTTTAACATTTATCACTTGATTAGTATAAATATAGGATTTTAACAAATCTAATTGACACAAACATAAGAAGTGATGACCTCAACCAGTAGGATCGTACCATTTGAAGCCCATTTATCATAGCTTCGAAGGGAGATAAACTTTCTAGAATTTTTTCTTGACCAATCCCAAGATGATATCCAATAAATTAAGCATGACAGAAACAATTTACGATAGAATTTCAAGCTCATCGAGATTACAACCCAAACCATGTTTGTAGAACCACACTATGAAAGTCCTCCCATCCTATACATTACTCTTAGGGTGTTTACTAGTTTATTAAAGGGATACATATCAATACCCTAGTAATTTGAGTATGTAAATTATTTTGTATATAATTATGAATATATTTTCATCCTATTACTGTTACTTTGTAAAAGATTTTTATTTTGATATAAAAAAATACAAATTTTATTTTTTGTTAATATTAAAATTCAGTTAATGAATTTATGAATTAATGGATTTTTGAAATAAATAATATTTTAATGTAATATTAATATTAAATTATTTTTATCATATATATATGATCATATAATTTTTATGAATTCAAATGTAATTTTTATTAGTGGGAAAACTGTTATTGTCAAAAACTATTAATTTTCAATAAATGTTGTTCATTATTTTAAAAGTGAAAATTAAAATATTTAGAAAATTATTTAGATAAAATGAATATTATTTTTTGAATCAGAACATTGAAATTATACAATGGTTAATTTTTGTAATTTTATGAGATAATAGAATTTTCAGGTAAAAATTAAATACTGTATAAATATGATTGGTGTTTTATGACATCATAATGACCCAAATGTGATGTAATAAGTAATATAAATGAGACCCAAGACCAAATAAAAATTTTACCTTTAAAATAGTTATATTTTAAGTTTATTTTATTTTTTATAAAGCCCTTTTAAATCCTCAAAAACTTATGATATATTTTAAGGTTTTAAAATCATTTCTTTAAGAGTGTGACTCACCTACACATCACAAATGATAATATTATAATATTTTTCGTCCATATAATTATAAAACAATTTAAACCACTTGAATTTGGAATAAACCATCAGAAAAACCATGGTATGGTTTTTGGTTTTGGAGATTTTATTATGTAGTGTCCAAAACCTAAATAATAAATAAATTATCATCCTTTCCTATATAAACCCACCCAAGATCCCATTTATCTTCACTAAAATTACAAATATCACATCCATACTAATACCTACACTATATATAGTACTCCCAAGGTTCCACCAAGATCTCAATAAGTAACTCCCAAGCCTTTGGTATCACACATTCAAGTAAGGGACCTACCTCTCCCCCTTTCAAATTCAAGCAAATTCATTGAAATTAAACCTCATAATTTCAAATGGTTTTATTGGGATTCATTTATAATAATTTTATTATTTTTCATTTTATGTTATTTGAATGAGGTATCATTTATCATCCCCCATTTGGACCCTTACCTAAGTTGTTACTATACCGAAATTCCATAAGGGATCGTCACCTTTTTCTCTTTATTCAAGTTTGTTTATGATCTTTTTCATTCTATTTAAATTTTATAATGTTGGGATATATATTTACATGTACCTATTACTTAAAATTTTGTGTTTAAATTATTATAGAACCCTTTCCCTCTCATTAACCATTTTTATTAATTTTTATGTAACACTGTTATGCTATCGAAATTTCACAGTGATTTTCCATGACAAAAACATTGTGTAGTGAACACCATACCCATTTTTATATCAAGGGTGTTAACCTTTATGAACATATAAATATTGATTGTTGACATACTTATATTTATTATATATTTCTTGATCTAGTAATAAATTATGATGATGAATGAATCTACGTTGAATGATCTATGTGACACACTTAATAATAAGAATGAAATGAATATAATGGGTGTGTCTAGATTGTGCTCCAATGCATTGGGTAATGTTTAGTATCATGATACATCATTTTTGAGACATGGAGTGAATCTAATTCCTTTATGGGACTTTTTAAACCATGAGGTCTTGAATGATTTATCCTTGAATTATGTATATGATGTAATTTTGGATGTTGTTTCCACATTTCCCATGTTGCCTTTATGATTACCATGCTATATCATGTCTTAATGTTCATGTTTATGACTCCTACTCTCTTTATATCCCATTGATATGAATATTGTATAAAATTTATAATATTATTCATGTTATTTATTTTTTATTCCCTTATTGGGATTTATAGCTCACCCCTTTATTATGTTTTCCCCAGGTTATCCCATGAAATTTTAAGTTTATTTGAATATTTTGTTCATGTCAAGGAAGTGTTCAATAATGTTTTGTATCCTATGTTATAAGTTGTTATGTAATGTACCTAATTCCCAAATACACTATACTTATCTACCCTATGGGTTGTTTTAAGTGTACATTTATGTAATAAAACCTATTTTAATGTGAAATATATAGTAGGACTATTATATTTAGTTGTAATAAAACAAAGCATTTAAATCCAAAAGATTTTAATAACATGGAATTTAAAGGAAATATACCAAAAATAATACTTTAAATTAGGTGGAACCATTCTGAACCCATTCCAAAAATTCATTGGCTTTAATTAAAAATGATAAACCAAGAAAGAACACGTCCTCTCGAAACCCTAGAAACCAAATAATTTTGATTATAAACAACCCCAAACCCCAATCACAATAGAACATACCCTTATGGGTTCACATTATACACCCAAACCAAATAAATATCAATAGGAATAAGAAGAATGGGGAAAATGAGAAGGGTGGTCATATCATAGATTAACTGCTTGAAATGAACATGAAGGAGATACAAAATTAGAGAATGAATGAGGTAAGGAATCCCCATTTAAGCTCCTAGGTTTTCTGATTAGTGGAGGATACAAATAGGGTAAAACTTTATTAAATTAAGAGGAGGGAAATATAATAAATTAAAAATTTTAATAATATGGTTATATTTCATGATATGGATGTATAGTTTAGTAAATGGTTTGCTAACCATGCGGCTCACACTACCTTAGAAAACAGCCTCACGCAGTTTGTATACACTTTCCTTAAACTATATGCCAACTATGAAAATTCACTCTATTAAAGTTATAGATCATCCCCCATACTTGTCACAGGGTTTTTAATAACTGTGCATAAGTAGTACACCAATATCCATAGGCATCAAAAGTAACCCACAATTTACACTCAGTTCCACATAGATCAGACCAAATTGTGCACTACCCTTGTATGAAAACTATGCACTGAACAATATGAATTAAGAAAAAACTTGTGTAAGGGTAACCACATGGTTTTCCCTAGATCATGTGTGATGATTTTTCATTGAAACTATGAACATAATAAATGTTTTCATAATTTTGAAATTCTAAATGATACTCTCCAAAAACATTAAATCACCTCGAAATATCATAAAACAATATTAAATAATAAACAACAATGATATGTGGAAGTCACAATTCTCTCCAACAGGTCACTTTATACCCCCATAAAGTCATTGGTAAAAGTATAAGCTATATGAAAACTCAAAATTTTCCTATACCATGTCAAACTCTTCACATTCTCACTTCCTCAACGTAACCAAACATAATACAAAAAAATTTAAAAACATATCCATGAAAGATCAGACACATCAATATCAAATAAAAATACCTCAAAATTAAAAGTACTATTATAGGTCTACTAAAAATTTATAATTCTTATAAACTAGTCGAAAAGATGGAAAAACTATCAGGGAAATCACAGGAGATGGCATCATCCGAACAACAATGAATTCTTAAAACATTGCCAAAGAAAACACCATACACCATCCGAAACCACTAGTAATAATAAACTGGATCAAATCCAAAAAGGAGACTACCCCAAATAACATCCCAAATATCACAAAAATAGTGTAACCAAAATCCACCAAATCCCATACTACAAAAATGGAAAAATTCACAACGACCAAAAAATATGCCTCGATAAATAAGAAAAAATGGTTCTAATAACAAATAATAATAGAGAATGGAAGGGAAAATAAGAACTCATACCTTGTTCATCATATCATGGAGAACCTAAAAAATATCTAAACTTAAAGTAAACATTGAATAATATCAAATGGTATCAAACCTATCCTAGTCAACAAAAAACACACATTATACTCACCCATATCCAAAACATTAAGATCCAACTTAAGAAATCATCACACACAAACCCTCATGAAAGAAAAAAAAACCCATGGTATAAGAAAAATTATCATAGTAAACACCCCATAAATGTTGAAGCATAATCATCAAGTGGGAATCTAAAAAAGAACCTCAATACAAACAAATAATCTTTTGAATTTAAATTCATTACAAACTCAATGGGCACCAATTCCTAAAAAAATAATCCCCCAAGACCACCCTGGGAAGCTCATTCTATCTTATTTCTAAAAACAATCCCTTCATAGATTAAAAAGGACCCTTAAAACTGTGTAAGAGAGGAAAAAGACTCAATAATTCTTAATGAAAAGTGTATTTAAACCCCACCACTCACTTCAAAACCTAGGGGAAGCCAAAAACTGGATGAGATACACCTAAGTAAAAGAGGATTTTCCCAAAGTCTCATCATTGGGGAAATATTCCACATAATATCAAGAACTTCTTGGGAGACACAACTATAGAGAAAAAAACATGAATGTATCCCATTCATGTTTCATAAAACTAATCAAATATTCTTAATGCACACCAAAGTGACTAATTAAAATATAGAATCTACTCGGGTAAAAAATATTACAAAACCTCTTTGAAAACTTAACTTTCTTTTAACTAAAACCCTTTATTAAGGGGTTTCAAATTCCCTTTCCAATCATATACACTCCTTAAAACAAACCAGTTACTGTTAAAATCATTTCACATTAATCAAAATATTTCAAAAAACCCCTTTTCCTCAAAATCAACATATTTCCTAAGGTCTAAAAATTTCATTTCACAAAATCTTACACATTATTTTAAAATAACTCAATTCCCTTTTGAAAATATACTCTTTTACTAGAAAACCTACAAAACCCTTTAATTAAATTACTACATTTTAAATGGGTTTCACAACACACCCATATCCTTTTAGATCACACAAATTATTTAAAAGAGAAATTAAAATTTTCTTTCAAAAAGTATTGTATCCAAAATACATAATAAAATCAACCACATTTACATTATAAATTAAATAAATCATCTCTTATAAGGAAATCCTTACACCTGGTTTAAAAATCTATCATTTTTAGTAATTATTATTTTTATTTTGAAAAAAATTACAATTATAATTGAAAGAGAGGAAAACCCACATTCAAAATATTTCAAGACCATTAAAATTGTATATTTCTCTCATAAATTCGGTTTGAAATCAAATCACCTCCTAATATTGTCTTTATAATTCGAAAACCAATTCGTAAAACACAAAACCAACCTTTCACAATACAAATCCAAATAGTGTGGCACAAACATTCAGCCAATCATTAACCAATAACATAAAACCACCATGAAGACCCTCATTTTACTCACACCAATGGTAGCCACCATTTGAGCCAAATCAAAAATCAAGGGATATAAAAAAATAATTTTGGGTCCAAAGCATGACTGTGAATGGTTTGGATACATGGTTTAACATTATATGTGCCAACCATGAAAAACATCATTTCCATGGTTGTAGACCCATCCATATAGAATCCACAAACTTTTCCTGACAGTGTGACCTAACCTTGAGGAACTATTTCTCTTCTCATCTTCATCCCAAAAGCCTCTAGAAACCCCCCATATCATTGATATTATCAATTGGGATCCAAATACCACAATCTCATATCCAATTACATCAAGAATAAAAAAAATTAACCTTGAATTGAAGATTAAAACTTGGAATACCCACGGTAGATCAAGGATCAGGATGATAAATAGGCCATGACACTCTCCCTACACCTACCTGACTTCCCAAAAGACAAGAGGGATCCTCAAGAACTTATGAATTTAGTAAATATTTTCTGTTACCATTTTGTAACAAACTAACCTAGGTTGACCTGAAATGTCACACAACATGGTTTTCTACAATGCCTAAAGGGTGTTTCTAATCCCCATGTGCTATAAACTAGTGTCTGAATATCAAGAATATAAATAATGGGAATGATTTCACCCACTAAATCAAATTGACCACTAAGGATCTCATCTGGAAATCGTGCCAGACCCATCCGTATGTTAGATATTCACACTATCAAAACAAATAGATACATTATGAATAAATCATCTAACCATAGTAAATCATAGAAGATATAAATCATAATAAAAATCCATACATGGAATAATCATAAAATTAAGAAAAGATAGAAATCTGTATACAAATAAACCAATGAAAAAGGTTCAGTCCTATGATGCTAATATATGAATGGTCCAAAAATAAAAACCGAATACACGGAATTGCAAATATCATCTACTCATGCCCATGGTCACTCAATATTCCCCAATGCTGACCATAAATTGTTCAAGACAATAAAAAACCCAAAAATACCTAACATCGGAACTTGAGAGAAATCATAAGACTTGCATACAATGAATTATGTACGCACGGTGTGTGAAAAACACACCCTCTAGGATTTCACCATAGAGTTTATATTGTTTCCTTAAAAAGTAACAGTTCATTAATGCTAGTTTGAATCATAAATAAAAAATTGGGTTTCACATGTATCACAGATAAAAACAAATAGAACTCCATAAATCAATTTTATAAAATGTCCCCCTTCCTTAAAAAAGATAAAAATAAGGGCATAACCAAAACCTTTTCCAAAACCATGGTAAAACATGGAAAACAAAAAAGGATAATCCAACCTAAAACCAAGTTTTAAACCCAAACAATAAATCAAGTTTTTTATTTTAAATATCTTGTTAAACCAATAAAAGAAAGTATTTAAATCCATTCCAAAAATATTTGATTTCTCCTTCTATTCCCAAAACATTTACCAAATTCCTTTTTAAAAAATAATATCACTTTTCCTTTTCAGAACCACACTTCCCAATTCATTTCACAAATAAATTTTAATTTAGTCCCACACCATAACCAAGAAAACAAGCACAATAGGATCCCACGTATCAATAGGGAAAGTCAAAGTAAAAAACCAAGGAAGTAGTGTCATGTAAAAAATCAAGTGCAGGAGATACAAATGAGGAATATGCAATGGTATCCCTTGATTCATAACAAAAGGATCTAAGAATCTTGGTAAGCCTCATTAGACTGAAGTAAAATGGTCTAAACTGAATAAAATAACTCTTTTCAACCTATATCAACCTTCCCATATCCCTAAATGTTATGTTGAACAATTTGATAATTAAACCTCCTCAGATAACAACACTACCATGGCCCATAATATAACCTAGAACCCCTTTTAGACTAATTGACTTGGTTTAGCTGGGAAATATTCCGTAGATTGTGCACACCAATACTAGAGATTTCACTTATATATACCTATACTTAGTCACTCATTATTACCCTATACATATGTCAAAAAAATTTGAACAATAAAAAATCACATATAACAAGTAAAAAGAATTTGAAACTAACTCACACCTCACATCCTACACCCTCATATGAAAAAAATCCTTTTTCTATAGTAATTCATAACCATCAATAAGTATTAATTTATATAAAAATCCACCCAATAGATTCCAAAATCAGCACAAGCATAAAATAAAAATGGATCAATTGAGGGTCTCACACATTTTTCAAAACTTCTTAAAGTGAAAAATGGGACATTAAAACAAAAATACCTAGAATTTCACACCCTTTAATCCACACTAATAAATAATTTGAAATCTTATTTTATATGCATCTTTTTTATTAAAAATACTGGAGTTTCAAATACCAAAACATTAATTTGAAATAATAGATTTAAAGAACACCCTTTTTTCAATTCTTAACCCAAATGGGGTCAAACAATTTAATAAGCAATTCAAACTTTAAAAACAATCATCTTAGGTATTTCAAGAAATTTACTATTAAAAACAATATTTATAAACCAAGTAGAATAATTTAACACTTTTATTCAAAATAATAATATACTCAAATTTTTTTGGAAACTCCTATAAGTATTACATATAATTTTGGTTATGAAAAAAATATTAAATCTTAAAGCATTATATGAGATGGAATTTAAAGGAAATTGAAAAAAAACCTACCCAAAATTGAGTGGAACCATTCTAAAACCATTATGAAATGTGTTTCCTATGATGAATAATGATCAACTAAGCAAGAAATAATATTCTATAAGTCCTAGAAACCCAAATGTTTTTATTATAACACACATCTAACCCTAGATGTGATGAAAAACCCCTTTAGGGTTGGCAGGATACATACAACCCAAATAAAAATAAAATATGTGGAATAAGAAAGTGGAAAATATATGAGAGGGATTATCCAAGAGAAATATCTTAAAATAATTATAAAGGATATCAAAAATTGAATACGGAGGGAGGGAATCCTTCTTCATGCACCTAGGTCATACAAGGAAGGTAGGGGGAAAAGATGGGAAACCCTTAAAAACTAAGGGAGGTAAATACATGAATTTCACATTTTTAAGAATCTTGGAAGATCACATAGTTTTGGCACACAGTTTAGTAAACCATGCGCCAACCATGTGACTCAAACTACCTAAGTAAAACAACCTCACATGGTTTGGTTGAATAATATTCAAAATCTGAGCCAACCATGAAAATCATCTCTATTAAAACTATAAATCCACCCACACTCTTGTCGCATAGTTTCCATTAACTATGCATCAATTGTGCACTTGTACCCATATGCACCAAAGGTCTCACATGGTTTCTACTTGGTTTTTCATGGTGTAGATACAACCTTTCACTACTCATGTAGAAAACCAAGCTTTGAACAAAGTGAACTTATAAATTCCCTATATAAGGTTAATTGTGTGGTTTCCCCTAGCCCGTGCATACAAAACATTCACAAAGGGAAATTTTCTATCTTTTTTAAATTGTAAGAAAAACTCTCTTAAAAATTAAATTATAAAAAAGTATCGTAAAATGATGTTAAATAATAAATAATAATGACATGTGGGCATCATAGTACTAGATAACAATCATCTCCAATGCCCTATTTTATTGGAATATTCCACAAAAGTCAGATTGGACCACATGTAAAAAATTAAATTCACACCATAGGATAAAAAGGAATTAAAAAATAGGGTTGTAAATTTTTTTCAAATATCTAGTTATGACCTTATATGTGTACAACTGTATTACCCACAAAAATATTGGAAGGATATAATTTCAAAAAACATAAAAAATTATAAAACATTTAAAAAAATTAATAAAAATTAACTATTTATTTCTCAAAATATTTTAAAATGTTCAAATATGTTTTTATATTTATTATAAACTATTTATTTCAAGAAACTTTAATAATTATATAATTTGCATTTATATTTTCAAAAGATATATTTTCAAATTGAATTCAAGAAAACAAGAAAAATATTACCATATTGTAAATAATTTAAAATATTATTGAATTTGTTGTTAGTATAAAAATGGGGAAATTTATTTCAAATTTTTTTGAAATAATAAATAGTGTAAAAAACTAATTATTTTTTTATTACTATGAAAAAATTATTTACTAACTAGAATTTCATAATAATAATTCAAAATATTATAAAAAATTTAATTTATATTTTTATGTTGAAAATATTAATTTTAAATGAAATTGAAAAAAAAGGAAATATTTTTTCTTAAAAATAAATTTTTTGAAATTGTTATAGAAAATAATAAAAAATTTATCCATTTTAAAAAATATATTTAAAAATAATTAATAATTCTTTACACATATTAAGAAAATATTATATTTATATTTTAAAAACAAAATTAAATTCTTAAAAATACTTTTAAATAGAAACATTCACATTACAAAACTAAAATGTTTAAGGAAAATTTTCATTGAAAATATAAACTTGAAAATTACATTCAACGGTTTATATAAAAATTATAATAAAAAAATTAAAAAAACTTATATGATAAAGTTTCACTCTAATTTTATAGTATAAGTTCTATTAGAAAACAACATTTAGACAATTCCAATATAAAATTTCATTTCAAAATTCTAGTTTAAAAAATCACTTCAAATTTGTAGTGAATAGTTCTACTAGATTTTTAAACTAAATATTCACTTGAAAATTTACACAAAAATTATAAACTGGATTTTTGGTCCTGTGAAGTGTCATATTCCTCATCTGAGGCCTTTCCAAAATAGGTATATGCATTTTTCATAAGATTAAACAAATTGGATGGATAATTTCATTCCACATTCTTAAGGTCACCAACATTGCAAGTTTGGTGTTCGATCTGTAGGGGGTAGGAGATGTCTACCCCAACTTAGATGCATTCACATATGCTTTGGATTTTTGAAGGATGACCAATTGTAAATCCTCTTCATATATTATAATTTTCCTACCTTTGACCATCTGTGTTCTAGTTGTAACACTACTATAACCAACCATCATATGCATCCCATATTCACCATTATTATGTTGCATGAAAATAATAGTCCTACCTCGATCCATAAAAAATGATATTGATTGGAATTAAAACCTTTCTCATCAGGTTATAAACAACCATATTTTTCCAACATATGCAAAGAACCAACATGTTTTTCCTTAGACTAGTCCCTGGAATGTGTTGAAAGAACTCTTATATAGAAGTTCCATCCATCTTCTGAACACATATAGGAATTTCCTTAACAATATCACCCTCTATTAGATCCTTTCCAGTTTGGAGATTTTAAGCTTCCAAGACCCAACCTTAAGAACTGAAAGTGGTATTATTCATTGGAATTAATAAAGGTGAGTCAAATTTCAAATTAATTTTCACTTTTTTCATAGAAATGATCCCCAAATCCTTACACAATCAAGAATTAGTATCCAACTTTGCATTAATATATAAATCATAGTCACCCAAATGATCATTAGTAGTCACCTTCCGTCCTTCAACAATATCATCATATAAAGAAAGATCAATTTTGAAATTGAAATACTATTGGGCTACCAGATTTTTATACCTCAAAACTTGGGAAGAAGGACAACTTTCTTAAGAGTCGGTAGAGGCCATCAAATTATCCATCATATTAATAGAGACAACATCATGATTTTTATCCTTAATTTGAGATTGGTCCTACTTATAAAAGATGAATTTATATAAGGGACCACCATGGACTGCCACCCATCAGGTAGTCCTCCCTGTCCAGTACTACACTTTATATATTTTTTAGGAACAAGTTCTCACCTCATGCCCTTTCTCAAAAAAGAAGTTATAGATTATGTATATTTAATAATTAAAGATATTATTCCTAATAAATTTTCAAACAGAACAAAATAGATGGTGTTTTTAATATTCAATACTCAACTAATGTTCATCTTTATTAGTGGATAACCCCACTTTATCAACAAGAATGGAATTAAAGTTGACTTCAACAAGGTAGTGAGTGATGTGACCAAACATGGTTAATTTAGTTTAATTTTCCATCATGATCAGAACAACAATGTCTAGTGAAATTTTATGCATCAATATTGGATTCCAAAGAACCAAATATAGACTTTTCACCTTGGCCGACACTTGGAAATATGAGTTTCATACATCTATTGGGTTGAAATTATGATTCCACTCACATATGTGAATTGTACCTAGCTTGAGGGAGACTAAACTAAAACCCCAATATCACATATTCATGGCCTCCAAGGGGTAGAGTATGTAAAATAATCCAAGACCCAAAGAGACACATTTCTAGATCCCAAATCCCTATATTTCCAAGAGTTATGTCACGAGATCTCCCATTATCCAAGGACCAGAACTCCTAGTAAGAATAAGACGAGCTATGATGGAGTACTTACCAATTTTCAACCACTCCAAGATCATAAGAGGATCAGAATTCACATGATCAATGCTATCCCTATGCGAGAGACTCAAAATGTAAGAATCCTTGAAAATAGAGAATGATCAATTCAGACTAGGTTATGGGCACAAAACTTTTGTAACCACACCCACATAGAAGTTCCTCTTTCAATCATTACCAGCTAAAACTAGTTTGTATCTATCAAAGCACCTATGAGAGGGGAATTCATCATCCATGAAGGTAGAAATCGAAGAGGCCATATGATAAAATCCTTAAATTCCATTGTTTCGAGGAGGTAGAAGCACTTGAATGTGACATATCTCATATCAATTTAAATATAACATAATTTAACATTTCAGAATGTATATTATATATAAATAGAAATATAAATAAAATATGAAATTATTACAAAAATAAATTTATAAATAATGAACTTATATGATATATTTAATATATTTTTTAAAAAATATTTATTAATAAAAATTACTAATTCATTAAGTGGAAGTTACAATTAATAATTCAGGTGAAATTTTTTGGTGGAACTTCCACTCATAAATTCAAGTGTAAAATTAAAATAAAAAATACAAATTGAAACTTTTGATAGAAAATTATAGTAGATGGAAATTTCAGTATCACCTTCCTTTAAAAATTATTATTAAAAATTAAAATTTAATGTTTCAATTGAACCTTATACTAAAAAATTAGAGTTTAATATTCCATTAAAAAAACTTGAAACTTCCAATAGAAAATTTTAGGAGAAACTTTCCTTGAAAAATTCCATTGTCAATGTGTCCTGGAAAATTCCATTGAAACATTCAATGAAAATATGGAGTGAATATTCTACATAAAATTTCCAAAAAGAATTTACACTTCAAGTTCTAGTGAAATATTGTATTCAAATTTCCTATGGAAATATTCATTAAAATCACATTGAAAAATTTCAGTGGAAACTTTCAGTGGAAGTTTATGTGTTACTTTCACTTGAAGTTCCACTGGAACATTCAATGGAAGTAACAATGGAACTTTCACTAGAAGTTCCATTCGCACTTTCATTGGGAAATTTCAATGAACATTTCCAAAAAAAAAGTTGAATTGGAAAATTTTTGTTGAAACTTTCACTAGAAGTTTCACTGAAACTTCCATTGGAAATTTGAGTGAAACATCCACTAGAACATTCCAGTGGAAACTTCAACTTCCACTTGGAAAATCCAATGAAACATGTGCTTAAAATTCCACCTCAACATTCTAGTGGAAAACTCAACTCTAAAAATATAGTGGAAAGTTCAAATTCCACTTGAAAATTTCAGTGAAACTTCCACTCAAAATTCAAATAAAAATTTCATTATAATATTCCAACAAAACTTCCACTGTAAATTATAGTAGAACTTCCACTATAAACTACAGTGAAAAAATGTGTTGAAATTTTATTATGGGAATTTTAAATAAATAATAATGTTTTATGTCTATGAAAAACATTTTCTATATAATTTCATAAAAACATAATTTTTTATGATTCTATAGTTTGAAATATTATTATTAAAATTCTAAAAATTCTTTTTCCTATGATGAATAATAATTTACTCATGAAGTTGAAAAGTAATTTTTATTTATTTTTAATGAAATAATAATGTTATATATTTATAAAAAATATCTTCTATATCCTTTCATAAAATCATAATTTCTCATGATTCTCTAAAAATAGTATTTTTAAGATGATTAGTGAAATTGAAACAATTTTTCAAATTTTTTTTAACGGTTTTCAATGAAATAATAAATTTCTTTGTTTACAAAAGAATAATTATTTTTTATGACCTTAAAAAATAATTTTATTTGTATTTACAAAATATGATTATTATTAAATAATTTAAATAATAACTTTTTTATAAAATTCTATAATATTTGTATAAATTTAAAAACATTTATATACCATTTTTAGACAAATTAAAAACTATTAATATTTAATAAATGATTAAAAATTTAAAAAATTAGAACGTAAATTAATTTTTTATTTCTAAGTCTGAAAAATTTAAAAATTAATTTTTAAATGATTCATAATTTTCTGGTCCAATCTATTATTAATAATTTTTTAAAAATAGTATTTTCTATGTTGAATATAAAAATTTTCATACATTTTAAAAGTAATTTTTAATTTTTTTTAAAAAATAACAACGTTTTAGGTTAAAAAAATATTCTATACCATTTCATAAAAAAATATTTTTTATGCTTATGTACAAATAGTATTTTTTAAGATTATTAGTAAAATTTTAATACATTTTAAAAGTTATTTTTATTGGTTTTCAAAGAAATAATAAATTTCTAGTTTCGTAAAGAATTGTATTTTGATGACCTTAAAATTAATTTCATTAAATAATTTTATGAATAATTTCATTATAAAATGTTTATTTTTTATAACTTTAAAAGTATTCATATACCTTTTTTAGTCAAGTTACAAATTATTAATTTCTATGAAATGATTAAAAATTTTAACCATAATTACATAAACTAATATTTCATTTATAAATCCGAAAAATGTTATTTTTTTATAAATAAAAAAATTATTTAACACATTTTCCATTTTGGAACCCCAAATATTTATATTAATTTTTTTAAATATAAAAAATCAACATACATTTAATTATTGATCTTTTCCACAAATTCTTGATAAAAAAAACCCTATAGTCTCTCTCATCCTCCAATCTTAACACATGTAGATATCTGAATCTCATGCCATCATTAGATAATACCATCATTTTAGGAACTTGAGAAGACGTGGCACGCATAATACCTCCCCTATTTTTATTGGTATTCTTTAAAGACATCATATGTATCTATTGTAAGCGTGAAATGTTTTGGAATAGTCTACCACACCAAACGTTCTTACCGCACAATCTTATGTTGTAATTGATCCTTTAGGAGCTCCAATGTGACAACCGGGTCCCGGTGATAGCACAACCACCCTGCCTTAACATGGCTGTCGGGTCTTGGCCCACCAGGTACCACCAGTTTTCCCACAGACATCTGGGGCCCACCCAAGGTTCCACCAACATGCCTGAACGGGTCATCAGACTAATGACTATCCCCACAGGCCAACACATGTCCTTTCCAGTGTGCTTTGTCCTCACTCACACACACTCCGAGAAACTTCCCAGAAGGTCACCCATCCTGATCACTACTCTAGGCCAAGCATGTTTAATTGTGGAGTTCTAATCAAGTAGGCCCCCGAAAAGGAAGGTTCACCTTGTTGACATGAGTCATATAATTTATGCATTTAACCCTTTATCATTTTGGGGTGTTACAATCACCCCCCTTTAGAGCACAATGCCCTCGTTGTGGGCCCTACATCTCATCCCTGGCAGTGCATTGCACTTAAGGCTGGGTATCACCTTTGATACCAAATGTGACAATCGGGTCCTGGTGACAGCACAACCACCCCGCCTTAACTTGGCCGTCGGGTCCTGGCCCACCATGTATAACCAGTTTCCCCGCACATATGTGGGACGCACCCAAGGGTCCACCCACATGCCTGAACGGGTAATCAGACTAATGACTGTCCCCACAGGCCAACACATGTCTTTTCTAGTGTGCTTTGTCCTCACTCACACACACCCTGTGAAATTTCCCAGAATGTCACCCATCCTGATCACTACGTCAGACCAAACACGCTTAACAGTGGAGTTCTAATCAGGTTGGCTACTGAAAAGGAAGGTGCACCTTGTTGACATGAGTCATATCATTTATCCATTTAACCCTTTATCATTTTGGGGTGTTACAATCACCCCCCTTTAGAGCACAACGTCCTCATTGTGGGCCCTACATCTCAACCCGAGCAGTGCATCACACTTAAGGCTGGGTATCACCTCTGATACCAAATGTGACAACCGGGTCCTAGTGACAACACAACCACCCCGCCTTTAGAGTACAACGTCCTCGTTGTGGGCCCTACATCTCAACCTAGGCAGTGCATCACACTTAAGGCTGGGTATCACCTCTGATACCAAATGTGACAACCGGGTCCTGGTGACAGCACAACCACCCCGCCTTAACATGGTCGTCGGGTCCTGGCCCACCAGGTACAACCAGTTTCCCCGTAGACATGTGGGGCCCACCCAAGGTTCCACCCACATGCCTGAACGGGTCATCAGAATAATGACTATCCCCACATGCCAACACATGTCCTTTCCAGTGGGCCTACATCTCAACCAAGGCAGTGCATCACACTTATGACTGGGTATCACCGTTGTCCGGGTGACAGCACAACCCCCCCGCCTTAACATGGCCGTCGGGTCTTGGCCGACTAGGTACAACCAGTTTCCCGACAGACATGTGGGGCCCACCCAAGGGTCTACCCACATGCCTAAACGGGTCATCAGAATAATGACTGTCCCCACAAGCCAACACATGTCCTTTCCAATGGGCCCGATATCTCAACCCAGGCAGTGCATCACACTTAAGGCTGGGTATCACCGCTGATACCAAATGTGACAACCGGGACCAGGTGACAGCACAACCACCCCACCTTAACATGGCCGTCGAGTCTTGGCCCACCAAGTACCACCAGTTGCCCTGCAGACATCTGGGGCCCACCTAAGGGTCCACCCACTTGCCTGAATGGGTCATCTCACAAATGACTGTCCCCACAGGCCAACACATGTCCTTTCCAGTGTGCTTTGTCCTCACTCACACACACCCTGAGAAACTTTCCAGAAGGTCACCCATCTTGATCACTACTCCAGGCCAAGCATGCTTAACTGTGGAGTTCTAACCAGATAGCCTCCCGAAAATAAAGGTGCACCTTGTTGACATGAGTCATATCATTCATCCATTTAACCCTTTATCATTTTGGGGTGTTACATCTAACAATGACATTTTATAATGACCCGAGCTTTTTTTAAATAGATATTACATAATTTTAGCTTAATATTCATTTCATTATACAAATGCATGCTTGTAGATCATAAAGGTCTAGCACATTTCTAAACTCAGAAACTGAAAAAATTGGTTCATAAAAATACCTATATTATCTCCCACTTATTTATATATAATTAGACCCCTTTTAGAATATCACACTTAATGCATTTATCCATATCCCTTGGAAAGGAAACATAAGAAAAGGGTGAGATCATATGCTCAGTAAGGGAAAACATGAAAGATATCAATTTACAATATTATGAAATAATCAGATAAGAAATATGGGTATGTGATCATGATAATAATATAAAAAGTTCATACCCAACCTTTCATGGATCATAAACATGAGTTATGATATACAACATTAACATGAACAATAATAATGAAACTTCATCATAACTCATTCTTAAACCATATGTTTAAGTCATAAATGTGTGTGGAATCATCATAAGTATAGAAAATAATTTCATATGTCCTGGTTAACTAATATGACTCTCATATCAGGCCTCATCACATGTTTACCACATAATCTCAAGAACATCAACTTGTTTCCCATCACGGATCAAGCACATTGAATTTCTTACATTAACTATATCATGAGATAGGATTCATTAAACAACGCATTGGAGTGGGATATAGGTCCGACAAATTACATATTCAAAACAATTTATATTTGGGCCAAAAAACTATAAATCATTAATTATCTCAGAACCCATGTATATAAATAAGTTTTGTAAACACTTCACCATAAAATTACTCACATTAAAGATATATGATTCATAAATATCCTGAAATAATAAATATAAACCATTCAATGAATGAAAAATAATGGTTTCCATGGGTAATATCCACAATAAAAAATAATTAACATAAAATAATTACATCTTAGATGGAAAATTATTTTTTATGGATCACTTAAAATAATTTCTGAAGAAAATTTCCTTTCTTCTTTGAAAATGTTTTCTTTTCTTAAAAATTTCTCAAAATTTTAAATAAAAATATATTATTTTAAAATAAAATTATAATATTTTAAAGTAAGATTTAACTTATTAAGTCATCAGGATGGAGGAAGATTTCATTCATGTCATATAAGTTAAGAAAAACAATCCTTCTATATTTTTGTTGAAAAAGAAATAAATATCCTCTTATAGAAAATGAAAAAACAAATTTTTTTAAATCATTTAATCAAAAGTAAAAAATATGTAAATATAACATTAAACATTCATAGTATAATACTAAAAAACTTTTTGAATACAATTTCAGAAGACATGGAAGTGGAAGATAAATATTCCCTAATAGATATTTAAAATGAAACAATCCCGAATATTGATCAGATTGTGAAATAAACCATTGTCAAAATATAATCAGTAGAATTATATGCCCCATGAAAGAAAGAAAATTATATGGATATTAAAATACCATAATATTCATAATAATACTCATAAAATACATTCATAGGTAGTATATTTTCCACATATAAGTAACAAGTAGTTTATAAGGCATGTGTCCCACAAAAATAAAAGTGAGAAAAAATATCCCTTATCTCATGTATTTCATTTCCTTGTTCGAGTTCAAACCCATTATATAGTAAATATGAATTTATTATAAATTTATTCCATAACCATTTATTAATAATACCTTTTACGATTTTTTATAACATCTTATCACGAGCTTATTAATTATTAAAATTATTGTTCTAGTTGATAACAACTTCGTTTTCCAAGCAAGTTTCAGTTCGACAATCCTGGTCCTTATACATTAATCATGGTATCATCATTTAAAAAATTATTAAAATTATATATATATATAAAATATATATTCATAAAATTTATACTTTTTACCACCCATGTGAAATATATAATAAAAACAAACCAGATCACATAGTGGAGATGGCCAGCCATATGTATGCACGAGTCACATTTTATTTTCCCAAAAGATTAGGTAGTAAAAAGGTATAAATGATATTATAATTCCATAAGTTCATTTAGGAAATAAATATAATATATTAAAATTTTTCCCATCATAAATCCCACTCAAAAAATATGGGGATAGAATGTGAATTGTACTGCTACGTGGAAAAGGTAAGTCGTACGTACGCACAAGTGATACATTCAATCCTTTATCGATGGGAAAGAGGATTTATATTTATTCATTCATAATCATAATAAATTTTAAGCATATTTATTATGATTAATTTACTATTTTATTATACATATAATATATTTATAAGAGTTATAGAAGAGTATAAAATGAGAGCAATCGGCTAGAGATATTTAACCTTCTTCCAAATAGCTCATTTAGATCCCCTCTAAAGGACTATAGAGTTGGTAATTTGGGAAGAAAATAACCAATATAATGTGGATATAGAAGTGGATAAGGGAATTTGGTATATTTTTTCAATTTATAAGAATAAATTTGGTGAAAAGAGATGAGGGAGGTGGTGTCCTTTTATAATGAAGGTGAGAGGCATTTTTGGAATTTCACAAAAGATTAAATTATAGTAAATTAAATCTCAATTAAAATAAATCCAGACGAAAATTTATTCAAATATAATGTGCTTCATAATGGTAATCCCATCAAATAATATATATTTTATATATTTTGGGGTAATTTTAAACCTTATCATTTTGATTAACCCTTAGTTAACCTATTTTAATTCTAACTACGGTAACAACATTTTCAATATTAAAAGGTGGAAAACTTACTTATACGCTAGAAATTGAAATATAAATGGTAAATTTATTATATTTCAGATCATAATTTATCCCATTTCCCTTATTTATGATTTTTATGATTTTTATCTTATTTAATACACTATTATTTTCATAATCATTTGTGTCAATTTTGACACTATTCATCACACTATCTTTTAGTAAATCAATACATAAATCCAAATTTGAAACAATTCATTTAATACACCCCTAATATGTCATATTAACCTAAAAATATCGTATATATTTATGTAATTAAAATTATATTTCTTTTAATATTTTTAATATCACTTAATTGAGTTTTTCATCAATTGAATAATTACTACATCATCATTTTTAAATATTTATTATTATTATTTATTTTCTAAAATAAATAAAAATTATAAATTTTATAATAATATATATATATTATTATATTTTCTATATAAACCCATATAAAAGACATTATACATTTTAAAATCAAGAGTGTGACATTTTGTCACTCTCTTAGATTTTAATAATATCTATGCCATTTTCATGGGAAAGTGCCTATTAAATTATAAAATTTAGAAACTTATGTGTTAACAGTCAAATTAAATTCCTATAATAACAATTAGTAAAGTGTTAGGGTAGTTTTATAATAGTTATAATGTTATTCTTACCTTTAATTACTTGATTTTCCCTTAACAACGATAATAAATATTACTAAAGTTACTATTCATATTATCCAGAAATAAAATTTACCTATTTAATAAATTTGTAACTTATCATTACAAATATTTAATCCATTTTTCAAAATTAAAAACACATAATTGGATAAAATTAATTTAATATTAATTCTGTTGATGGAATGAGAATGTAACAACCCAAAGTATGTCAATGGAAAATTACCTTTTTATATTTATGTCATAAAAACACAAAATAATGAACTACTAAGTGATAAGTGACCTTTAAACATAATTTTGTCACCCCTATGTTTGGAATTTTAAAAATACGATATACACGGTTGTGTTCAAGATAGTTTTTGAAGTCTAATGAAACAAAAATAATTTTTGGTGAATAGTAACCTACCCTTATGAATAGTAACCATCCCTTATGAATAGTAATATGACCCTTATGAATAGTAAATAAGAGTAAAATTACCTATGAATAATAAAATAATATTTAGACATCATAGAAAGTGATAATTTGACCTTAGTAAACGTTTTTGGTATTTTATAAGTCAAAATAATTAATTATAAATAATTAATTAATTTAAAAGAATATTTATTTCCCTGAAATGTATTCATAAAGTATTGAATCAATGTCTAATAGTTTTTAGATAATTTTATAATACCCTACGTAATTTTTGAAATAACTACAAAATCAGTTTTAATTTTAAAAACTGTTTTTTAAGTAAATTATGATTTTAATTAAACATTAAATTAATAATATTTAGAAAATTATTTTTGAAAAATGGACATCATTTTTGGATTCTACACGTGGAAAAATGGTAGGGGTAAATTTTTGGGTTTATTCTGAAATACTTCAATTTTCGGGTGAATAGTAAAAAAATACAGTTTTTCGTATAATCGGTATATACTAAATTGCATCATTAATGATGTAATGATGACATAAAAAATTCCAGAGCATTAGTTTCGGCAAAATTATTTTAAATTTCATTAATTTTTCCTTGAAATACAATAAATCCAATTCGCAAACCTAAAAAGAACTTTCAAAAGCCTAAAGTCAAAAGGTGATTTCTTAAAGTGTCTTTTTCTCTTTATTTCACTTTCCTTTTAATAAATTAATGAATTCAAATTATAAAGAAAAGTTAAAGCCTAAAACTAATTATATTATATTGATATATGATTTAGGATGACAAAAAACTACTATTAAAAGTCTAACTCTTGATATATTATTTTATTTAATATTTTATGCCAAAAACACCTCCCTCCTCATGTATAAATAAGCCCTCCCCCTCCTCTTGCCAAACCACACCTCTCAAGCTTCAAGCATTGTCTAAGATCTGCCGAATCATCTCCCCTAGCCCCTTCCCCACGTCCAAGATCTTCTGGTCTCATCAAAAGACCAAGCTTAGGCCCTTCAGAAGGTTCTCAAGTGAAGGATTCAAGAGGTAATTTCCCTCCCTCTTCTCCTTTAATTTCCTTTCAAGTTCAAGTTTATTTCTTGATCTCTCCCCACCTATCTTCATCCAAATTGTTTTTTAACTCCAGAATTATACATATACTATAATCTTATGATTCTAATGATATATTATATCACCCACACCCTTTCCCTCTTCCTTTTATTTTACTAAAGAGAATGTTGTTTATGTGGTGTTAATTTATCACCTTCAAAAACAACATGCTCTCTTCTTCCATTTCTACCTTCAGATCTTGTCATGAAACCATTTTTATGTTTGAACCAGAATATGTTATATGTATTATGTTCTATTTTATGTTCTGGAAATAACCTATGGCCATATTACTAAGTGAAAAGTTAAAACAAGTTCATTGTGATCCAAAAACCGCCCAAATTTACCCAAATAACCATCATTAAAATCTTATCTAATGATTCGTCCACATGGATCTAATATAAGTCCTTATAAAATCATTCAAGCACCTTTAATATCACTAATAACATGTAATATAATTTCTGGATGTTTACCCATGATCTACCTGAACTTCAATTTAAGAATACGAGTGAACCGCTCAAGAAAACCATAAAAACGAACATCCCCGAACAACGTTTTTAAACTCTATAAGTCATCCAAAGGTACATAATATGACATAATGAAACCATAATGAACACTATTAATGTATAAAATTTTCTTTAATTTCTAGTTAATGAATATAATGTCATTATACATGACATTAAAGAGAAAGAGGCATTCAGGTACAAGGTAAGGGGAAATCTCGAACCCATTTTTCTTCCTTCGGGTTCTCCCTCTTTCACTCAATTTTTGACATGGTTACTCCTCAAAGATCATTTTTTCATCATTTACTTTACTTTTCTGGGATATACATGTTTGTCACTGGTTTTTATGTCCATCAAAATGTTTTCCAAAAGAACTCTTCTTTCAAGATCTCACCTTTTACCTCTCATTCAAGGTTGATGGTTCTTGTATCAAGTATGTTGTTCCCTCTTCATTTTGGGAACCCAAAGCTTATGAATGTGTTATTATGAGATGAAACCAATTCCTTTCCCTAGGTAATTTGTGTACATGTTTGATATGTGTTCTTTGTGGCAAGCATGATAATGATAATGTTATGACGTGACGGGTGCGCCCAGAATTATATAGCACTCCAATGCATTGGGTAAAGTGATGAATCTCATGAGTAAATGTGAAATTATGTGTGAACAAGATGCTAGCTTGGTTCACAAATATGTGTGGTAGTTAACCACTAATACATGGTGTTTCCTTTTTATGCATTTCCACATTTCAAGTCTATTATTTATGCTCCTCTCATGTTCACGATCTTCTTCATATGTCATGATTATGCTCACCCCATGCTATATTGTTCTTATCTATCCTCTTACTAGCCTTCTAGCTCACCCCTTTTGATGTATATCCTCAGGTGGCTACATGTACTAAGGATATGACAAGTGCCACTAAGAAGCTTGTGAAGAATAAATTAAATAAATGTTTATGGTTGATGTTGTACTTGTTATGTGTGGTCCTAGTTTTCCCAAGAGACTAAAACTTTGGATCCTTCATGTGTAAAACTATTATGTTGTTTATCTTTGTAATGATGTAATAGTAATGTAAGAAAAATCCGGGTCGTTATCTTTGGTATTAGAGGAACGGTTTAGTTAATTTGGGAATTAGGATTAGTAAACCCTAGAGAAAACCTCTAGCATTAGAATAAGTACAAATATATACACAAGAATATTTACCTAGGGATCCCATATGTTATGTTTTTGGTATAATTGTTTAAATGAATAAGTTATTCATGACTTGTTTACTTATGTTTTGTTCTAACCTTTTCTATTTTAGAAAATTGTGGGAACCAGGAGAAATCAGGCCAACAACTCTTGCGAGGGGAATGCAACGATTGCCCGAACGACATCCCCAATGATTTTGGAGGTGGAGTTCAAAACATCATGGCGATGCTTACCCAATTGTCTCGGGTTATGAATAATAACCATAATAATGGGGAACTTCCTCCTTCACCAAAGAGGGAGAAACTAGCTATCGAATGTTTTATGCTGCAACGACCACCGACGTTTTGTGGATCTTACGATCCACTAGTTGCGGAATAGTGGGTCAACTCCATGGAGAAGATCCTTTCTGTTCTTTACTGTTCCAAGATAGAGAAGGTGACTCTAGTCGTTTATCATCTAGATTGATAAGCTGATCAATGGTGGGCTTTGATTAAGAACACCAAGCCCAGGGAGGAAATTGATGAGATGTAATGGGAAGACTTTAAGATAATGTTTCTTAATAAGTACTTCCCACGAACTCTTTGCACGAAGATGGATAGAGAATTCATAGAGCTCAAGAAAAAAGAAGGAGAATCTGTCACAACCTATGAAGCAAATTTCAAAAGACTCGCAAGGTATGCTTCGGGTTTTGTTATCAACAATGATAGAAAAATTGATAGATTCTTTAGTGGATTAAAACCACATCTTCTAAAGGATCTTGCAATTCCAGACTTTGGGAGTTATTAAGAAGTTTTTCTGTGTGTTCTCAAAGTGGAGATGGAGTTTGGAGAATGGTCCCATGTCTATGGTTATAAGAAAAGAAAGATGGAGTTTCAAGCTGGTGGATCTAGTGACAAAGGTGGGAAGAAAAATCAATGACCCACATGCCAAAAATGTGGGATGTTGCACCATGGGAACTGCCTCAAAGGTATGGGGAAATGCTTTAAGTGTGGGAAAGAAGGACACCAACCTCAAGAGTGTCTAAAATATAAGAAAAGGAAGGATAATTCAGCTGATGAAAGGAGAGAACCACTCGTAGTTCAATGCTACAACTGTAGGGAGCCAGGGCACTATTCAAACCAGTGCACTAAACTTCGAGCTCTCAAGGGTAATCAACGCCAACAACTACCAAAGCCAAAGGAACAAGGGAAGGCTTATGGAATCACTACTGTGGAGGTGGAGCGTGATAATGAAGTCGTACAAGGTACACTTACTATTCACTCAATAATGGAAAAAGTCTTATTTGATTCTGGTTCTACGCATTCCTTTATATCTTGCAAGTTTTCTAGAACTATAGAATCGAAGCCCCGAAACCATAAATTAGAGATATCTGTAGAAAACAACTGGTGCAATCATTGTGACCCATGTGTTTAACCCTTCTTCTGTTGATGTATGTGGGAAGATTCTTCCAGAAAATCTCGTAAAACTCCCCTTGGTGGAATTCGACGCTATAATGGGAATGGATTGGCTCTCATTATATAGAGCACATATCAACTGTCGGGAAAAGGAAATATATTTTCATATTCCAGGCCATCCCATGCTCCACTACAAATGCAAGGAAGATCACGAATATCCTTTGAAAAATCCTTCAATGGTGTGGGTGTTGTTTCCCTATGAAGAAGCATACCTCGCCCAAATGGTTGAGTCGAAGGAAAGTGCCAACCTTGAGGAAATTCCCATCGTGAGGGAATACAATGATGTATTTCCCGAAGAGTTACCCGGTATTCCCCCGGATAATGAGGTAGAGTTCTCAATTGAACTCATACCTGGAGCTACCCCTATCTCAAAGTGCCCCTATAGGATGGATCCTATCAAACTGGAGGAGTTAAAGAAGCATATGCAAGATCATTTGGACAAAGGGTTCATACGCCCTAGTGCATCACCTTGGGCTGCACCAGTGCTCTTTGTGAAGAAGAAGGATGGAACCATGCGGCTGTGTATCGATTATCGGGAACTCTAAAAGATCACCATAAAGAAAAAGTATCCTCTCCCAAGGATTGATGACTTGTTCGATCAGTTAAGAGGAGCACAATACTTCTCAAAGGTGGATCTTCTTTCTGGATATCATCAGGTAAAGGTGAAGAAGGAATATATTCAGAAGACTGCCTTCTGTACAAGGTATGGGCACTATGAGTTTTTGGTAATGCCCTTCGGACTTACTAATTCCCCTGAAATCTTTATGGATTTGATGAATAGAGTCTTTAGACATTACCTCGACAAATTTGTGGTTGTGTTTATCGATGGTATTGTGATCTACTCCAAGAGAAAGGAGGAACATGAAGAACATCTAAGACTTGTGTTGGAGACATTGAGAAAGGAGAAGTTGTACGCCAAGTTTAGTAAGTGTGACTTTTGGATGAATCAAGTAACATTCTTGGGACATGTGATCACAAGTGAGGGAATTTCTGTGGACCCTTCAAAGACAAAGGCGACTGAGGAATGGCCCAGGCCCTCTAGTGTCACAGAAATTCATAGTTTTCTTGGATTAGCTGGGTACTACCGACGTTTTGTGAGAAACTTCTCACAATTGTCAATCTCTCTAACTAAGTTAACACGAATAGGGGTAAAGTATGTATGGACAGAAGAATGTGAGGGAAGCTTCAAGGATCCAAAGATAAGGCTGATCACTGCACCTGTACTCTGACTACCGAAAAGTGGACAAAGGTTTGTGATATTCAGTGATGCATAAAGAATGGCTTGGGTTGTGTACTCATGAAAAATGAGAATGTGATAGCCTACGCCTCACGACAGTTGAAGATCCATGAGCAGAACTACCCGACGCATGATCTAGAGATGGCAGCCATGATTTTTGCCTTGAAAATCTGGCAGCACTACCTTTATGGTGAGAAGTGTGACATATACACCGACCAAAAGAGCCTAAAGCATATATTCACACAAAAGGATCTCAACATGTGTCAAAGGAGATGGTTAGAGGTAATCAAGGATTACGATTTCTCTATTCACTATCATCCTGGAAAGGCGAACAAGGTAGCTGATGCTCTAAGTAGAAAAGAACCTGCTACTCTATCCATGTTGAGGATTGAGAAAGACCCTACCTTCTTGGATATGCAACGAATGGATTTGGAAATCATAAGGGTAGGGGATACATCCTACCATGCCCAAATGATTGCACAACCATCCATCCAAGAGAAGATTAAAGAAGCACAAAGGGATGATGTGGAGATACAAAAGAGGGTGAATGCAGTAAAGGAAGGGAAGCTGTAAGAGTTCCATATCGACGATGATGGTGTGATTCGGTTTGGAACGCAGCTTTGTGTGCCTTCATAACCCAGGATAAAGAAGGAGCTATTGGATAATGCACGTAGCTCAACTTTCTCTATCCATCCTGGAAGTACGAAGATGTATTGTGATCTCCGAGAACACTTCTGGTGGGATAACATGAAGAAGGAGATTGCGGAATATATATCAACGTGCTTGGTATGTTAGAAAGTTAAATCTGAGCAGCAAAAGTCCAAAGGTATGATGTAGCCATTGCCTATACCCATGTGGAAATGGGAAAATGTTACTATGGACTTTGTCACGGGTCTCCTGAGGACGTCAAAGGGAAATAATGTGATATGAGTTGTGGTTGATCGACTCACCAAGACTGCCCATTTTATCGCTATTCGGGAAGACCTCTCACTTGAACAACTTGCAAGGATATATGTGAAGGAAGTAGTGAGATTGCATGGTGTTCCACTCTCAATTGTCTCTGACCGTGATCCAAGGTTCACATCTAAATTCTGGAGGAGCCTTCAACATGCTTTGAGTACTGAATTAAATTTCAGCACGACCTATCACCCCCAAACTGATGGCTAGTCTGAAAGGACTATTCAGACGCTTGAAGATATGCTAAGATCCTGGTCTCTTGAATTCAAAGGTGGTTGGGATCAACATATCCCATTGGTTGAGTTCTCATACAACAATAGATTGCACTCGAGTATTCAGATGGCTCCGTATGAAGCTCTTTATGGGAAGCAATGTAGAACTCCAACCTGTTGGGATGAAGTTGGATAACGAAAGCTACTTGGTCCCGATCTTGTTCAAGAGATGACAGAGAAGGTTCAAGTCATCCATAAACACATCAAAGCTGCTCAAAGTCAGCAAAAGAGCTATGATGGCAACCATCGAAGGGACTTGGAGTTCGACGTTGGAGATAAAGTCTTCCTTCGAATATCTCCATGGAAGAGAGTCATGAGATTCAGGAAGAAAGGGAAGCTAAGCCCAAGGTACATTGGCCCCTTTGAGATCCCTGACTATATAGGAGCCGTGGCCTATCATCTGGCACTTCCACCGAATATGGCTCAAGTTCATGATGTTTTTCATGTATTACTACTGAGGAAGTACAAACCAGACCCCTCAAATGTACTAAACTCAGAGGTGGTACAGCTGGAAGATGATCTCTCCTATGAGGAGCAGCCGATAAAAATTTCGGACCGAAGTGATATGGTTCTATGCAACAAGACAACCCGCCTTGTCAAAGTGTTGGGGAGGAACCATAAGTTTGAGGAAGCAACTTGGGAACCAGAAGAGGCAATGCAGGAGAAGTACCCTCACCTGTTTGAGTAAAGTGAAATTTCGGGGGTGAAATTTCTTTAGGGGGGAAGAATGTAACGACCCAAAGTATGACAATGGAAAATCCCCTTCTTATATTTATGTCATAAAAACACAAAATAATGAACTACTAAGTGATAAGTGACCTTTAAACATAATTTTGTCACCCCTATGTTTGGAATTTTAAAAATCCGACATACACGGTTGTGTTCAAGATAGTTTTTGGAGTCTAATGAAACAAAAATTATTTTTGGTGAATAGTAAGCTACCCTTATGAATAGTAACCTACCCTTATGAAAGTGATAATTTGACCTTAGTAAACGTTTTTGGTATTTTATAAGTCAAAATAAATAATTATAATTAATCAATTAACTTAAAAGAATATTTATTTCCCTTAAATTTATTCATAAAGTATTGAATCAATGTCTAATAGTTTTTAGATAATTTTATAAGACCCTACGTAATTTTTGAAAGAACTACAAAATCAGTTTTAATTTTAAAAACTGTTTTTAAGTAAATTATGATTTTAATTAAACATTAAATTAATAATATTTAGAAAATTATTTTTGAAAAATGTACATAATTTTTGGATTCTACATGTCGAAAAATAGAAGGGGTAATTTTTTGGGTTTATTCTGAAATACTTCAATTTTCAGGTGAATGGTAAAAAATACAGTTTTTCGCATAATCGGTATATACTAAATTGCATCATTAATGATGTAATGATGAAATAAAAAATTCTAGAGCATTAGTTTCGGCCAAATTATTTTAAATTTAATAAATTTTTCCTTGAAATACAATAAATCCAATTCTCAACCCTAAAAAGAACTTTCCAAAGCCTAAAGTCAAAAGGTGATTTCTTAAAGTGTCTTTTTCTCTTTCTTTCACATTCCTTTTAATATATTAATGAATTCGAATTATAAAGAAGAGTTAAAGCCTAAAAATATTTATATTATATTGATATATGATTTAGGATGTCAAAAAACTACTATTACAAGTCTAACTCTTGATATATTATTTTATTTAATATTTTATGCCAAAAACACCTCCCTCCTCATGTATAAATAATCCCTCCCCCTCCTCTTGCCAAAACACACCTCTCAAGCTTCAATAATTTTCTAAGATCTACCCAATAATCTCCCCTAGACCCTTCCCCATGTCCAAGAGCTTCTGGTCTCCTCAAAAGACCAAGCTTAGGCCCTTAAGGAGGTTCTCAAGTGAAGGATTCAAGAGGTAATTTCCCTCCCTCTTCTCCTTTAATTTCCTTTCTAGTTCAAGTTCCTTTCTTGATCTCTCCCAACCTATCTTAATCCAAATTGTTTTGTAACTCCAGAATTATAAATATACTATAATCTTATGATTCTAATGGTATATTATATCACCCCACACACTTTCCCTCTTCCTTTTATTTTACTAAGGAGAATGTTGTTCATGTGGTGTTAATTTATCACCTTCAAAAACAACATGCTCTCTTCTTCCATTTATACATTCAGATCTGGTAATGAAACCATTTTTATGGTTGAAACAGAATATTTTATATGTATTATGTTCTACTTTATGTTCTGTAAATAACCTATGGCCATATTACTAAGTGAAAAGTTAAAACAAGTTCATTGTGATCCAAAAACCGCCCAAATTTACCCAAATAACCATCATTAAGATATTATCTAATGATTCGTCCACATGGATCTAATATAATTAATTATAAAAATAATTTAATATCCTGTAATATCACTAATAACATGTAATATAATTTCTGTATGTTTACCCATGATCTACCCGAACTTCAATTTAAGAATACAAGTGGACCGCTCAAGAAAACCATAAAAACAAACATCGCCGAACAACGTTTTTAAACACTATAAGTCATCCAAAGGTACATAATATGACATAATGAAACCATAATGGATACTATTAATGTATAAAATGTTATTTAATTTCTAATTAATGAATATAAAGGCATTATACAGGACATTAAAGAGGAGGCATTCGGGTACAAGGTAAGGGGAAATCTCGAACCCAATTTTCTTCCTTCGGGTTCTCCCTCTTTCACTCCATTTTTAACATGGTTACTCCTAAAATATCATTTTTTCATCATTTTCTTTACTTTTATAGGATATACATGTTTGTCACTGGTTTTTTTTCCAGCAAAATGTTTTCCAAAAGAACTCTCCTTTCAAGATCTCTCCTTTTACCTCTCATTCAAGGTTGATGGTTCTTGTATCAAGTATGTTGTTCCCTCTTTCTTTTGGGAACCCAAAGCTTATGAATGTGTTATTATGATATGAAACCCATTCCTTTCCATGGTTTATTTATATAGATGTTTGATATGTGTTATATGTGGCACTCATGAAAATCATAATTTTATGATGGGACGGGTGCACCCAGAATTATATAGCGCAATATGAATGTTTAAATGTGACGGGCGAACCCAGAATTATATAGCTCTCCAATGCATTGGGTAAAGTGATGAATATCATGAGTAAATTTGAAATTATGTGTGAACAATATTCTAGCTTGGTTCACAAATATGTGTGGTAGTTAACCACTAAGACATGATGTTTCATTTTTATGCATTGCCATATTTCAAGTCTATTATTTATGCTCCTCTCATGTTCATGATCTTCTTCCTATGTCATGATTATACTCACACCATGCTATATTATTCTTATATATACTCTTACTAAGATCATATCTCACCCCTTTTTATGTATATCCTCGGGTGGCTACATGTACTAAGGAGAGGACAAGTGCCACTAAGAAGCTTGTGAAGAAGAAATTAAATAAATGTTTATGGTTGATGTTGTATTTGTTATGTGTGGTCCTAGTTTTCCCAAGACACTAAACCTTTGGATACTCCATGTGTAAAACTATTATGTTGTTTATAATTGAAATGATGTAACAGTAATGTAAGAAAAATCCAGGTCGTTATAGAGAAAATGAGTTTTTAAAGTGAAAACATTCAAAAGATTGAAATGTTTTTATTTAAAAATTAAAAGTGAAAAATACTAAAATGACCATTAATATATTAATAGATGTAATATTATATAAATTTTATTTTAAATAAATTTAAAATTTAATTTAACATTATACATTTTTTAGTTGAAAAGTAAGTTTTCAATTAAAATGCACTATTTTTTTACTATTCACCGAAAAATGAAACTTAATAGAAAATACCAAAAATTAAACAAAAGTAATTTTTTTTATTAAAATTTCAAATAATCAGTTTAAAGTTTCAAATATAATTAATAAAATCATCTAAAACTATATTTAAAACGATTACACAATTAAAAGTTGGAAAAAATGTCTTTTTAGAGAAATACATCTTTTATGCGTAAAATTTTATTTATTCTTATATCATGTCTAGAAAACAAATCGGATAAATGTTAAGCATTAGATTTTATATTATATATATATATATCATTAATATAATCCAGAAATTGTGATTTACTTATTTATTGGCATAAAACAGACTTGTGAAAAATTAAAAAAAATTTATTAAAAAGATTTCCACTTATATTCAAAAGGGGTTTTATTTTAATTTATAATTAATTGGACATAAAATAATTAATTATATATGCATGTGTATAAAATATTTTCATAATTAATTTAATCCTATTCATAAAATCCATTCTAATGACTATGTTATAATTGTCTTGGTTGAGTAATTAATATAATAAAATGATGTTTCATAGAAAATCATTGTTGCATGTAACACATGCTAATCCAATGTTCCATGTTGTAAAATTATAACGTGATGTACATTAGAACACAATACGTTAAATAAATTTAATTTATTCAAAAAAAAGGTTCATAAAAACTCAGGGTGTTACATTCTACATTCCTTAAAATAAATTTCATCCTTGAAATTTGTCAATCAGATACAAAAGCTGAGGATACCATTGCCTCATGATATCCTTATCTTCCCATATAGATTCCTAAAATTTGTGGTTTTTTTATAAAACTTTTACCATATGGGTGTCATTGTTTTATATGACATTATATACGCAATCCAAAATCTCTACTGGTTGTTCCTCATAAGAAAGATCTTGATCTAGTGGCATAACCTCTAAGTTTAGTTCATGTGAAGGATTAAGTCTGTACTTCCTCAGGAGAGATATAGAACCTATCATGAACTTGAGAGATATTCAATGGAAGATCATATTGATAAGATACGGTCATGATAAAATCAAGAATTCAGGAGGACTGTTATACCTAGGGATTAGCTTAACCTTCTTTCAAAATCTCATGACTCCCTTACAAGGATGTATTTGTAGAAATAACTTGTAACCCACTTCAAACTCTAGATCTTTCTAAGTAATTTCAGCATAATTTTTTTGTCGACTCAGATAAGAACTTATGTTTTGTTAAATGGATCAAAAATTTTCTTCCATTTCCTTAGCTAGATATGGTACTAGTAGCTTACTTTCCCTAACATCATTTCAGAACATTGTAGTTATTTACTTATTACCATGGAGGGATTCATAAGGATCCATCTGAATGCTAGAGTGAAAAGAATTGTTTTAGGAAAATTCTACCAAAGTAAGGTATTGATCCCAACCACATTTGAAATCAATAGAGGAATCTCCCAACATATCTTATAGAGTTTTAATTGTACTCTTAGATTGACCATTTTTTAGGGATGATAAGTAGTGGTAAAATATATCTTTGTATCCATATCCTACTAAAGACTTCACTATATATTTTTTATAAACCTCTGATCATGATCCGATAAAATTGAAAGTGGTAATCCATTAAATACTACCACTTCCTAAATATATATTATAGAAAGATGATAAAGAAATAATTATTCTATAATAGAAATGAAGAGATCCAACTATGCAATCCGATAAAATATAACCCATATAGCATTATGGATTTAGATGTTTTGGGAAGTCCAACAACAAAATCTATGGTGAGGTTTTAGTATTTCCATTTAGGTATGGTTAATGGTTATAAAATCCCCTTATATATCTATCTCTCATACTTAACTTGTTGACCGACCAATCACTAAGAAAAATAATCAAAAATATATCTCATCTTTCCATCCCATCAGAAATATTCATTTAGGTCTCCATACATCTTTTTTACTTCTAGGATGAATAGATAATGATAAACTATGATCCTTATCCTATAGTTACTTCTTCAAATCTGTTGTAGTAGGAACACATACACGGTTCCTAAACCATATTATTCCATCATAATCAGGGTTGAAATTAGGAAAATTTTCACATTATTTTACAAATCCACATATTACCTTTGTGCCTCTATAATCTTTACTTGGATAGATGGTTGAACATTCATTTGGGCCAGATAAAATTTTACACCTTCCTTTGTGATTTCCAGATCAATCCTTCTAAAATCTTGAAAGATTGATTCTTTTTTTATCCTCACAATAGATAAACTAGAATGGAACTTTCGACTCAAAGAATCTGCCACCTTGTTCACTTTCCGAGGGAGGTAATGTATTGAGGAATCATAATCTTTAATCAGTTACAACCATCTTATTTGGAACATATTCAACTCCTTCTATGTGAATATATACTTTAAGATTTTTTGATCAACATATATATCGCACATTTCTCCATAAATATAATTCATCTATATCTTTAATGAAAAAATTATGAAAGCTAACACCAAATCATGAGTTGGGTAATTTTTCTCATGAACCATCAGTTATCGTGAGGCATAATCTATAAACATTTAATTTTTCATAATTACTTATTTCATCTCATTCATTTTTCCAAAGGAACTTGGAACCCTTCAGTGTTAACTTGGTGAGTGAATTGGACAGTCCAGGGAAATTCTCCACAAAGCTCCAATAACATTTATCCAAACCAAGAAAAATATGGATTTCAGTTACCATGGTTGGTCTCATCCAGTTAATAACTTCTATCTTTGAAGGATATAATGATATACCCTCACAGGAGATTATATCTCCTAGAAATGAAATATTTTGAAGCCAAAATTCAAACTTTTTAAATTTTTCATAAATCATCTCCTCTCTCGGTGTATTTAGCATAATCATCAATTGATCTTCATGTTATTCCTTGATCTTCGGATATATAAGATTATCTTATATAAATGCTACAAAAAAATGATCAAGATAGTCTCTAAAGACTATATTTATCATTTCTATTAAGATAGAGGGGGAATTAGTAAGACCAAAAGGAATCACTATAAATTCATAGTGTCCATACCTTGTTCAGAATGATCTCTTGGGTAGATTATAACATTGAACCATCTTTATTCATAACAAATAATACATGTGCACTCTAAATTAACACACTAGGGTGTCTTAATACCTTATAAATATTCTTCTAGATTTTCTTCTTTAATTTCTAAAACTCAATTGTGAATATTCTATAAGGAGTCCTAAAAATAGTCATATCACCAGGTATGAGTTATATCTAAAAATTAACTTTATTATTTGGTGGAAGACCTGGAAGATCTTCCAGAAAAACATCAAAAAAACTCCCATAAAATAGCTTTATCCTTAATTTCAAGTTTTTACCCAACCAGTTGATATATATAACCTTCTTGTATAAGAATTTAGACCCACAAGATGGAATCAATTTCCATTGAAAGTTAATATCCATCCTTCCATAGTTAAATGCTCATGGGTTAATTTAGAATCTAAAATGTAACTTCCTTACTTAGAAATTAATATTATCTCTATATAGTGAAATCCAACCCATGACAAGAATCACATCGAATTAAACTATAGGTAATTTCCCATCACTCACAATATGTACTTTATTTCTGACATCAATAGGAGAAAAACTATATCCATGGGATGCAACCACTGTTCTATTAGGATTTTTTACAGCTTACTCGAAATCTAATTATATATTACAAACTATAATACAATTATAAATTTATTTATAAATAGGAGTGGTGGATTCATAATCAAATAAGACATTTTCTTCTTTAGAGTGGATGAGAAGTGGAACTTTCACCATGTAATTCTCAAAACCCACTTTAGTATTCGTGATCTCATGATATTTCCATTTTCCTTTGGGATTTAGATTTGGTTGTTTTTGATCCTTAAAATCCTTATTATTCATGCATTTATTAGCATAATGTCCATACTCCTTGCATTTATAACATTGTATTATGGGCGGTGCATCAGCAGGTGTCTTCTTTTCTACCATTGCATTATCCGATATGTTCATTGCCTTTCGAAATTCATGGGATTTATGATCAACCTTTCCTTATTTAAAACACATCCCAGTTCTCTTTAAACACTTACCTTGAAGTTATTCCCACACTTCTGGCATATAGATGGCTATAATTTCTTTCCACCATGTGATTTATTTGAGTTTTCAGAAGACTATAACTTTATTTTCTTATCAAAACCATGGGAATTGTGGATATCTCCAATTTCCATTTCCACCTTAAGATAACCTCAAAATATTTCTTCATAGATACTAAAGTATCTTATGGATAAAACTCTTAAAATAATTTATTTTAATCCCCTGAATAATCAGTCAATCTTACTATTCAGTTAGATAACAATACCAGAAGTGTACCTCACAAATCTTGTAAAATTTACCTCGTTGGTACCAATAGATTCATCACCATTTTTCTTTAGCTCAGGTGACTCATTTTATATCTTTGTGTAGGGAATTAGAGGAAAGTACTTATTGAAAAATAAGTTCTTGAACTCATCCCATTAAATGGATTCAATTTATTCTTCTTGCTACATATTCTCGAAAATATCCCACCATTGATCTACTTCAGCTTCCAAAAGATAAACATCTTGGAAAAAAATTTCATGTACCAAGCATTTAAGAAGAAACACTATTTTCTCAATAGTGTCGATCCATATCTCATAAATTATGTTTCCGAAGATCCACTAAATGTAGGTGGATGTTTCCTCATGAAAGATTCAACTGTATGTTGTTCCCTTCTTTAATCATTTGGAAAATTAGTATGATTCATAGCTTGATAAAGTCATGTTAGCATGGTAGTAAGGTTTTTCATTCAGGCTCCGATAAAATTTGGTTTCTCAGGTGGAAATCATTTCAATTCCCATCACATTCAGTATTAACATGATTCTTTCTAGTTCCATCCATTTACTAAAACCAAAAACCATATCATGAGAAATAATGACCATAGTGAGGAATCCTGAAAAATAATTTAGAAAATATCTTAAATCATGACACGATCTATGGAACCTTCGATTTAACATAGGTTATTCATAATAATTTCCAAAACTATAGGATTTTATACTATATATAGACTTACCATTATGGTTCTTACTAAGTTTTTCTCATTCTATTTTCCAAAGGTTAACTAAACCCATCATCTGATACCAACTATAATGACCCGAGATTTTCATACATATATATTACAAATTTTTAGATGAATATTCATTTCATTATACAAATACACACCTAAGAATAATAAATGTCTAGTGCCTTTTTAATCTCATAATCATAAACAAATAGTTCATAAAAATATATACATCTTCTCCCACTCATTTCTTCATAATTAGATCCCTTTTTTCATATAAGACTTAACACCTTTCTTCATATCATGTGGAAAGGAATCAAAATAAAAAGGTGAGATTACATAATCAATAAGGGTAAACATGGAAGATATAAATTTATTTTATTATGAAATAATATGATAATAAACTTGGGTATGTGATCTTGAGGACAATATACAATGTTTATACCCATCCTTTTCTAGATCATAAACATGAGTTATGGCATAAAACATTAACCTGAACTGTAAGAATGAAACTTTATCCTAACTCATTCTTGAACCATATGTTAAAGTCATAAATTTTTATGGAATCATCATAAGTATATAAAAAATTATATGTAAATGGTAACTAACAAGACTATCAGATCCTGCCTTATCACCTGTTTCTATTAATGGATCAAACACATCAACTTGCTTCCCATCTTGGATCAGACACATAAACTAGTTTCCCCTTACTATCTCATGAGTTATAATTCATTACCCAATATACTAGAGGGAAATATAGGTCCAACCCATTAATTAATGAAAACTATAAATATGTGTTCCATATTACTATAAATCATTCACTATCCCAGAACCCATGTAATGAAATGAGTTTTATAAACACTTCATCATAACATAACTCACATTATAGAAATAGGTTTCGTAAATATAATTCCATCATAAGCATAAATCATTAAGTGAAATAATAATAATGGTATATTTGGTTAGTATCATATTAAATCATAAGTGAAATAAAATAATGTTATATTATACACAAAATTATTTTTGAAGGATCACTGAAATAATTATTGAGGAAAATATTATTTCTTCTTTGAAAATGTTTTATTACATTTAAAATGAAAAAATATTTTAAAATGAACAATTTTATTTGAAAATAACCATATAATATTGTAAATTAAGATTAAAATAATTAAGGTTTCATGATGGTAGAATATTTCATTCATGTCATATAAGTTAAAAAACATTTCATTGGTATTTTTGTTAAAAAGATCACAAAGATCCTTGTTTAGAAAATGACACAAATATTTTTTTAAACCACTACATAAAACATACAACATAGAAAAAAATACTAAAATATTTATATGATAATACTAGAAAAAGTTTTGTGTTTTTTTATAAAAAAAATATGTAGAAGATAGATATTCCCCAATATATATTTAAAACGAAAAAACCACGAATATTGATAAGATTTTGAAAAAAAACCATTTCCACTTAAATCATATGCCCCATGAAATAAATATAATTATATGAATATTAAAATACTATAATATTCATAATATTACTCAAAAAATACATTCATGGGTAGTATATACATGACACAGAAGAAACATGTAGTATATAAGGCATGTGTCCCGCAAAAATAAAAGTGATACAGAAATTTGTTACCTTAAGTATCTCCATTCCTTGCTCTAGTTAAAACCTAAAATATAAAAAATATGTATTTATTATAAATTTATTTCATAAATGTTTTTTCAAAATTACCTTATATTATTTTTTATAACATCTTATCATCCGTTTATTAATAATTAAAATCATTGTTCTAGGTGATAACTACTTTGTTTTCCAAGAATGTTTCGATTCGACAGTCCTGGTCCTTATACTTTAATCATGGTATCATCATTTAAATAATAATTATTATGTTATATATATCATATATAATCATAAAATGTATCCTTATTACCACTAATGTGAAATATATATGAAAAAAGAATCACATTGCATCATGGAGATTGTAAGCCATATATGCACATGAGCGACATTATCATTTCACAAAAGATTAGGTGGTAAAAATGTATACATGATGTTATCATTATATAAGTATAGTTATTTCATAAATATCACATATAAACATTAAACCCAAAATAAATCCCACTCATAAAATAGGGTGATGGAAAGTGAATTGTATCACCGCGTGGAGACGTTAAGTCGTACGTACGCACGAGCGAAACATTCACTTCTTGATCGATGGGAAATGGGTTGTATAGTTGCTTGTTCATAATCATAATAACATTTAAGAATATTTATCATGATTAATTTATTATTTTATGATATATATCATATATTTATAGGAGGTATATAAGAGTAAAAAATTAGAGTGATCGGTTAGAGCGATTACCACTTCTTCAAAACAAATCCTTTAGATTTCCTCTAAAGGACGCTAGATTTGGTTCTTTTAGAAGAAAAAACCTCTATAAATAGAATAGGGATGCATATAATAGAATATATAAGAATAAAAGTGGTTAAAATAGATGAGGGAGGTGGTTACCTTTTATAATGAAGGTGAGGGGGACTTTTGGAATTTCTCAAAAGATTAAATTATTTTAAATTAAATCTCAATTGAAATAAATTCAAATGAAAAAATATTCAAATATAATAAAATTTAGGGTGGTAATAACATCAAAAAATATAATTTTTACATATTTTTCTGTAATTTTAAACCTTATCATTTTGATTAACCCTTATTTAACCTATTTTAATTTTAACTTTGGTAACAACATTTTCAATATTAAAATGTAGGGATTTTTAATTATATGGTGTCAATTGAACAATAAATGGTCAATTGGTGGTTTTTAAAACCACATTTTGTCTTATTTGTCCTTATTTTTATCTGATTTAATAAAATATTATTTTCATAAAATATCATTAGTGTCAAATTTGACACTATTCAATACATTGACATTAAGAAAATATATATAGAAATCAAAATTCTAAAAAATTAATTTAATACACCCCTAATATGTAAAATTCACCAAAAAAGTTATTTAATAACTTTAATTAATTATAATTATATATCTTTTAATATTTTTAATATCACTTAATTGAGTTTTTCATCAATTGAATAATTACTACATCATAATTTTTTAAATATTTATGATAATTATTTCTTCACTAAAATTAAAAATAAAATTTTAGATATAGATAAGACTTATATATTTAATAAGAATATATATATTTTATAATATATTTTATTATCCTCATATAAAAAATATTATACTTACTAAAATTAAGAGTGTAACATTTTGTCACTCCCCTTGATTTTAATAATATCTAAGTCATTTTTATGGAAAAGTGTCCATTAAATTATTAAATTTAGAAACTTATGGGTTAAAGGTCCAATTAAATTCCTCCAATAATATTTTTAAAATTTTAGTGAAGTTTTATAACATTTATAATATTATTTGTACCCTAAATTACTTGATTTACCCTTAACAGTGGTAAAAAAACTACTAAAGTTACTATTCATATTGTCTAGAAATAAAAGGGACCTATTTTATAAATTTTTACCTTGTGATTGAAATTATTTAATACATGTTAGAAAACTTAAAAGACATAATTGTTTAAAATTAATTCAATATTAATCCCGTTGATGAATGAAAAAAATGATTTTTTAAAGTGAAAACATTTAAATGATTGAAATGTTTTTATATCAAAATTAAAAGTAAAAAATATTAAAATTAACTTTACTAGGTTAATATTTGTAATATTGATCTAATTTTATTTTAAAACCAATTTAAAATATAATTTAACATTATAAATTATTTATATGAAATGTAATTTTTCAATTAAAATATGTTATTTTTTTATTATTCATTAAAAAATCAAACTTATCAGAAAAATACCAAAAATTGAACAAAAGGAATTTTTTATATTAATATTTCAATGAATAAGTTAATTTTTGAAAATATAATTTATAAAAGTGTCAAAACTAGATTTAAAAGAAGTGCACCATCAAAAGGAGGAAAAAAATTGTCTTTCTAGAGAAATATATCTTTAATGAGAGGAATTGGATTTATTCTTATGTCATGACTATAAAACACATAGGATAAATGTTAAAAATTATATTTAATATTATATATATGTATATAATAAATATAATCCAACAATAGTGATTTCTTTATTTATTAGTATAAAAAAAACATGTGCAAAATTAATTAAATTTTCAGAATTGTTTTCCTATTATATTAAAAAGGGTTTTTGTTTTCATTTATATTTAATTAGATATAAAATAATTAATTATATATGAATGTGTATACCATATTTTCATAGTTCAATTAATCTTATTCATACCCACCTTTCTAATGGATAGTTTATAATTTTCTTTATTAAATAATTAAAATAATAAAATGATGTTTCATAGAAACTCAGTGTTGAATATAACACAAGATAAGTCAGTGTTCCATTTAGAAAAAGTATAAATTGGGGTATCTTATAGAAAAATATGACAAATAAATTTAGTTTATTTGATAAAAGTTTATAAAAAATTAGGGTGTTATATTCTCCTCCCCTTAAAATGAATTTCACCCTCGAAATTCATTACTCAGATACAAACAGATGAGGATACATTTGCCTCATAACATCCCTAGGTTCCCATGTATCTTCTTCAAATTGGTGGTTTCACCATAAAACTTTGACAAGATGGGTGGTCTTGTTTAATATAACCTTATTTATATGATCCGAAATCCCTATATGTTGTTCCTCATAAGAAAGTTCTTTTTCTAGAGGTACAACCTATAATTTTAGTACATATGAAGGATCAGGTGTGTACATCATTAGGAGAGATACATGGAACACATCATGAATTTGAGAGAGATTTAGTGGAGGATCCTATAGATAAGTTATCATCTTGATATTATCATGAATCTCAAGAGGACTGATATACCAAGGGCTTAGCTTTCCCTTATTTCCAAATCACATTACTCTCTTCTTGGGAGATACTCATACAAATTCCTTATAACCAAATTCAAACTTTAGATCTTTTTAAGGATTTTCAATATAACTTTTTTTTCGACTCTGAGATACTCTTATGTGTTGTTGAATGGATAAAACCTTTTATACCATTTACTTATCTAGATCTGGTATGAATAAATTTCTTTCCCCAATATCATTCTAACATGTTGGAGTTCTTCACTTATTACCATATAAGGATTCATAAGGATCCATATGAATGCGAGAGTGAAAACTATTGTCATAGGAGAATTATACCAAAGGAAGGTATTGATCCCAACAACCTTTGAAATCCATATAGAAACATCTCGATATATCTTATAGAGTTTTAATTGTACTATTAGATTAACCATCTATATGGGGATGACAAATAGTGCTAAAAAATAACTCTGTATACATAGCCTACAAAAGACTTCTCTAAACTTCACGGTAAACCTCATATCCCGATCATATAAAATGTAAAGTGGTACTTCATGAACCCTTACCACTTAATTAATATATATTTTGGAAGTATGATAAAAATATAAGTATTATCTAATAGAAATGAAGTGTGGTGACTTGGTAAGCCAATCGACTATAACTCATATAGCATTATGGCCTTTAGATGTCTTGGAAAGTATAATGAAAAAACCCATGGGGATATTTTCTCATTTCCATTTTTCGATGGTTAATGGTTGTAAAATCCCATTAAATTTATGTCTATCATCCTTAAATTATTTAAAAACCAATAATTGAGAAAAATACTTTACAATATATCTCTTCTTTCCATCCCATTAGAAATATTCTTTCAGGTCACTATACAAATTTTATTTATAGGATGAATAGAGAATTATGAACTATGAGCCTTATCCAATTATTAATTCTTTAAATATAGTATATCAAGAACACATGCATATTTCATAGACCTTATTATTACATCACAATCAAGGTTGAACTTAGGAACATTTTCAATCTCTTTTGCAGCTCCACATCTTCTTTTTGTGCCTCTTTAATATTTACTTGGATAGATGATTGATCATTAATTCAGACCAGATAAGATTTCCCTCCTTTATGATTTCTAGATCAATCCTTTGAAAATATATAAATATTAAGTATTTTTTGATCCTCTTCATAGATAATCTAGCATGATCCATTCAACTCAAAGCATTTGCCACCATGTTCACTTTCCCAGGGTGGTAATGTTTTGAGGAATTCTAATTTTTAATCAGTTACAACCATATTCTTTGGTGCATATTAAACTCCTTCTATGTAAATATATACTTTAAGGTTTTGTGATTAGAATATATATCACACTATTCTCCTTAAAGATAATTCCTCCATATATTTTATTCAAACATTACCACAACTATCTCTAAATCATGAGTTGGTTAATTTTTTTTCAGGAACCATCAGTTGTCATGAGTTATAACCTATAAACATGTCATTTTTCATAAAAATTCATCCCAATCCCTTCTTGGATTCATTACTATAAATTACATACCCTTCTCCACTACATGGTAATATAATCACAAGGAAAACGACTAATCTTCTCGTTAGTTCCCTAAAATTTTCATCACATTCATCTGTCTATTGTAAGTTGGAACCCTTCCATGTTATCTTGTTGAGTGGATTGAATAATAAAGAGAAATTATCCAAAAAGAACTGATAATATACATCCAAACTAAGAAAACTATGGATTTTAGTTTCCATGGTTGGTCTAGGACATTTCTCAATAACTTCTATCTTTGAAGAATCTATTGTTATTTCCTCACTTGTGATTATAAGTCCTAGAAATAAAAATTTCTGAATTTAAAATTCACACTTAATAAATTTTTCAAAAATATTCTCATTTATCAGTGTCATTTGCACAATCCTTAGTTGACCTTAATGTTATTACTTGATATTTGAATATATAAGAATATATTCCATAAAGGCTACCAAAAAATGATCAAGATAGTCTCTAAAGACTCTATTAATCAATTCCATGAAGATAATGAAGGAATTAGTAAGAACAAAATGAATAACTATAAATTCATAGTGTCTATACCTTGTCTAAAATGTCATCTTGGTTATATCCTACTTTTTTCACTCAATTAATAAAATTTACAATGAAGGAAAATTTTATAAAATTATTGAGCTCCACATAGTTGATCAAATAAAGCATCGATATAGGGATGGGGATACTTTTTCTTGATTGTAATTTTGTTAAACTTTCGATAATCAATGTAAAGATGCATTGATTCCTATTTCTTCTTAATAAATATAATAGACGCACCATATGTTGACACACTAGGGTGTATGAATCCCTTATCAAGATTCTCATAGATTTTCTTCTTTAATTCCTATAACTCAACTGGGTCTATTATATAAGGAGTCCTTGAAATGGGCATATCACCTGGTATGAGTACTATCAAAAAAAAAAACTTTATGATTTTGTAGAAGGCCTAGAAACTCTTATGGAGAAACATTAACAAACTCCAAAACAATAGGTGTATCCTTAATGTTGAGTTTCTCTCCAACCATTTGAGATAAATAACCTTCTTTTATAGATATTAAGACCCATAAGATGGAATCAATTTCTATTGGAAGTTCATATTCATCCTTGCATCGAAAAATTATCATAGGTTAATTCAGAATATGGAATGTGACTTCCTTCTTCGGAAATTAATATGATCTCCATATAGAAAAATCCAATCCATGCAAAGAATAACATTTAATTCAACTATATGTAGAATCACATGACTCCCACGAAGTACTTTTCCATAAAATTTAATCAGAGAAAAACTATATCCATTGGATGTGACTATTGTTCCATTAGGAGTATTCAACGCTAACTCAACATATAATTTTTGAGGTGATACTATGATACCATTAGAAAATTCTTTAGAAATAAAAGAGTGGTGGATCCAAAATTAAATAATACATTATCTATGTTATAGTGGATAATAAGTGTACCTTTCACCACATCATTCTCAAGAAATACTTTAGAAGTCATGATCTCAAGATATTTCACTTTGGATTTGGGATTTAGAGTTTTTTGTTTTTGATCATAAAAAACATTTGAATTGATACACTGATTGGCATAATGTCCATATTCCTTGTATTTATAGCATTGGAGTATGGGTGGGGCAGCAGTGGGAATCTTCTTTCCCACCAATGAATTAGATAGGCTGTTCATTTCCTTTCGACATTCATGGGATTTACGATATAACTTTACACATTTAAAACACATCCCAGTTCCATTTAAACACTTCCCTCGATGTTTTTTCCCACATTTTGGAATATATATGGCTGGAATTTTTTTCCACCATATGATTTTATTCGAGTTTTCATAAGATTCAATCTTTATTTTCTTATTAAAACCATGGGAATGGTGGGTATCTCCAATTTCAATTTCAACCTTAAGAGAACATCAAAAAATTTCTTCACAGCTACTGAAGTCTCTTATGGATAATTCCCTTCAAAGACTTGGTTTTAATCCAATAAATAATCATTCAATCATACTTTGTAGTTGGTTAATAATTCCAGAAGCATACCTCACAAGTCTTGTAAAATTTACATTATAGGTACCAAAGGGTTCACCATACTTTTTCTTTAGCTCAAAGAACTTCTTTTCTATCTTTTTAAAAAGAATACGAGGAAAGTACTTATTGAAAGTAAGTTCTTGAACTCACCCCATTCCAGAGATTCAATTTTCTCCTCTTTCCACATATTATTGAAAAAATTACACCATCGATATGCTTCTCCTTCCAAACGATAAATAGCTAGGAAACATTTTTCATATCCCAAGCATTAAAGACCAAAAAATATTTTATCAATGGTATTGATCCATATCTCTGCCACCAGTGGGTTATAATATCCACTAAATGATTATGGATGTTGCCTCATGAAAGATTCAATAGTACATTGTTCCTTTCTTTGAACGTTTGGAAAATCGGTATGATTTATATCCATATAAAGCTTCTTTGTCATGGAAACAAGGTTCGGTATTCATGCTCATATAAAATTTGGTTTCTTGAGTGGAAAATAATTTTATTTTCCATTACATTCAGCATTAACATGATTCCATTGAGTTCTATCCATTTACTAAAACAAAAAAGCATATCATACAAAATAATAACCATATTCTCAAATCATGAAAAAGTTTTTAAAATAAATCTTAAATCATGAAACCATCTATGAAACCTTTGATTTAAAATAGGTTATTCATAATCATTACCAAAACTATAAGATTTTTTCCTATACATATAATCACCCTTAGGTTTCTTACTATGGTTTTCTTATCCTTGTTTTCAAAGTTTAACTAAACACTTCAAATGATACCAACTATAATGAATTGATCTTTTCATAAATATATATTACATATTTTTTTTATGAATATTCATTTCATTATATAAATTCTGTTCTGAGTATTATAAAGGTCTAGTGCCTTTATAAACTCAAAAAGAAATAACTAGTTCATAAAAATATCTACATCTTTTCCCACTCATTTCTTCATAATTATATCCATTTTAACATATCACACTTAACACATTTCTTCATATCCTATATAAAGGAACTACAAAAAAACTATAATTTAGCGACATTTTTTTGTTAATGTTTTTTTAAAAATGTTACTATATTTAAATTTTAGTGATGTTTTTCTGGAAACATTTATAATCTACCGATGTTTCAAGAAAATATAGGTAATTTAGCAACGTTTTTGAAAACATTGCTAATTTAGTGATAGTTCCTAAAAAATGTTGATAATTTAGCGATGTTTTCTCATAAGTGTCACAAAATTAGCATCGTTTCCTCAGAAGCATCACTAAATTTGCAACGTTTCCACAAAAATGTCGCTAAATTATCAATGTTTCATCAGAAGAGTCACTAAATTACTAATGTTTCCTCAGAATCATCACTAAATTAGTGATGTTTTCAGGAAACATCGCTAAAAATATATATATTTATATGGATCATTTCTCCACATTGATGTAAATATGTATTTAGATATATATATATATATATATATATTAATATGTATAAACACATACCCACACACACAAACATATACATATATATTAAAAAATATATATTTATATGTAGCTCATTTCCCCACAACGATGTAAATATATATTTAGATATATATATATATATTAATATGTATAAGCACAGACACACACACATATATATATATATATTTAAACACACACTAATATATATATATATATATATATATATATACATATATTTATATGTATTCATATTTTTATACATAAAAACACATATATATTTTAAATTTAGTCATGTTTTTAAGAATCCGTGTCTATTTTAGTGTTGTTTTTACCAATGTTTTAAAATATGGCTAATTATATATATATATATATGTGTGTGTGTGTAAATTTATAATTATAATTTTATATAAGTACACACATATATATAAACACACACAAATATATAATATAAACATATAAATAATCCTAAAATATAAACATATATATATATATATATAATATAAAACATAAATATATATATACATATATAATATAAACACACACAAACACACACACACACAAATATATATATATATATATATATATATAAACATAAAATACAAACATATGAAATAAATATATATATATATATGTACATATCTGTGTGTGTGCGCATCTAAATTTATAATTATAATTATATATATGTACACATATATATTTACACACACACACATAATATAAACATATAACTAAACATAAAATATAACCATACATACATACATATATATATAAACATAAAATATAAACATATAAACATAGGAAATATAATATAAATATATATATTTAGGTATTTAACAATAAAATAAAATATAAAATATAAAAATAAATATATTTATATTTTAATATATGTGTATTAATTTATATATATAATATAATAATTTTTTAAATACTAATATATATATATATATATATATATATTATAATATAGTTACAAAATGAAAAAATCATCTGGTATGATGGTCTGAGTTTCTTGGTGTGAGTCGGAATGTTCACAGTTCGATTCTCATTAGGTGATTAATTTTTTATCCTTTGAAATGTGTACTTAGGAGTGCATGGGTACAGGAGAGAGGGAAGGGGTGGTTGGGAGTATGAGAAAGGGAGGGGGCATAGGAAGGAGGGTGGGAAAGGGAGGGTCGAGTGGGTACACGAGAGAGGGGGAACAAGGTACAGGAGAGGGCAGAAGAAAGGGAGTTTGGGAACACAGGGAAGGGAGTGGGGAATGATGAGAGGGAGTTGGAAAGGGAGGGGTGAGTGGGTGAGAGAATTATGGATAATGGTATGGGAGGGTGATTTTTTTAAATTGTAAATAAAAAATGATAACTTTCTTAGAAAAACCTGAAAAATAAAAAATTTCAAAACAAATATAGGAACATTTTCCAAACATCAGTAACTGAGGTTTCATTTAATGATGTTTCTAAAATATATCAATAAATGAGGTGTCTCTAAATTATATACATTTCTAAATGTCTCTAAATGTCACAAATTAAGTGACGTTTCATGAAAACATCAGTAAATGAGGTGTCTCTAAATATTGATGCTTATAAATTTTTCTTATTTAGCAATGCTTATAAACATCGATAATTAGCAATGTTTATAAAGTTTTCTAATTTATATATGTTTATAAATGTCTCCAAATTAGGGACACCTCATTTAGAAACGTTTTTACGAATTATTGATAAATGAATTAGCGATGTTTTAATGCACTGCTAATGCAAAAAAACCTCGCTAAATGAGGGTTTTTTGTATTGGGGAATTGTAAGAAAAGGGTGAGCTCAGATGCTCAATAATGGAAAACCTAGTAAATATAAATCTATTTTATTATGAAATAATAAGATAAGAAACATGGTTATGTGATCATGATCACAACATACAAAATTCACTCCCCACCTATCATGGATCATAAACATGAGTTATGGCATAAAACATTAACTTGAAACCTTAATAATGAAGCTTCATAATAAATAATTCTTGAACCATATGTTCAAGTCATAAATGTTTGGGGAGTCATCATAATTATATAAAAAAATTATTTCTCAATTTTAACTACCAATACTCTCAGATTATGCCATATCACCAGTTTCTGTTAATGGATCAAGCACATCGAATTGTTTCCCATCACGGATCAAGCGCATCAACTTGTTTCCCTTAACTATCTCATGAGTTATAATTCATTTCCTAATGAATTATAGGGATATATAAGTCTATACCATTACTTAATTAAAAAAATAAATATGTGTTCTAAAATACCATAAATCATTCACCATATTAGAATCCATGTAAATAAATGAGATTCATAAACACTTCATCATAACATAACTCACGTTAAAGAAATAGGTTTCATAAATATCATTCCATCATAAACATAAACCATTTATTTAAAGAATAAGAGCTTTATATTTGTCTCATATCCCAAGTAAAGCATAAGTGACATAAACTAATGTCATCTTAGATGAAAAATCATTTTTAAAGGATCACTTGAAATAATTCTTGGGGAAAATATCCTTCTTCTTTGAAAATGTTTTCTTTTATTAAAAATGCCGCAAATTTTTTATTAAAAAACTATTTGAAAATAAACATATAATATTTTAAAATAAACTTCAAATCATAATGGTTTCATGATGGAATAAGATTCCATTTATGTCCTATAAGTTAAAAAAACAATCCTTCAGGATTTTTTTTTTCAAAAAATACATAAAGAGCCTTATTTAGAAAATGAAAAAAATATTCTATTCAAATAGTTTCATAAAAATTAAGACATAGTTAAAAATAAATGTAAATATTCATATGATAATACTAAAAACATTTTCAATTTTTTTATAAAACATAGATGTGGGAGAAAAATATTCCCCAAAGGATATTTAATACAAAAAAATCTCAAATATTGATGAGATTGTGAAATAAACCATTACCACTTTATAATCAGTAGAATAGTTTTACCAATGGAAGAACAAAATGATATGTATATTAAAATACCATAATATTCAAAATAATACTCATAAAAAACATGCATGAGTATTATATACACCATGAAGAAGAAACAGGTACAGTATAAGGCATGTCTCTCATAGAAATAAAAGTGAGATAAAAATCTCTTACCTCAAGTATCGCCATTCCTTGTTAACATTAAAACATACTTTATAATAAATATTGATTTATTATAAACATGTTACATAACCACATATCAATAATTCCTTATATTAACTTCTTATAATATCGTATCACCTATTTATTAATAATTAAAATAACAGTTCAAGGTGATAACTGCTTCATTTTCCAAGTATGTTTTGGTTCGGAAGTCTTGGACCTTATTCATTAATCTTGGTATCATCATTTATAGAATAATTATATATATATATATTCATAAAATTAATCCCCATTTCCAAACATGTTAAATATAAATGAAAAATGAATCACATCGCATCACAGAGACGGTAAGTCATATGTTCGCATGAGCGACGTTATCATTTCCCAAAAGATTAGGTGGTAAAAAGGTACATATGATATTATAATTAAATAATTATAATTTTGTAATAAATATCATATATAAAAATTAAACATATCATAAATACCACTCATAAAATATGGTGTTGGGAAGGGAATTGTATTGCTACGTGGAGATAGTAAGTCATACGTACGCAAGTGGGATACTTTCACTTCTTGTTCATTGGGAAATTTGATTTATATTAGTGTGTTAATAATAATAATAAAATTTATGAATATTTATAATTATTAAGTTATTATTTTATGATATATATCATATATTTATAGGTGTTATAGAAGAGTATAAAAATAGAGATATTAGTTAGAGCGATTACCTCTTTTTCAAAACATCTCATTTAGATACCCTCTAAAGGAACCTAGAGTCGGTCCTTTGGGAATAAAATAACCTATAAATGTAGATAGGGAGATTTATAAGATAATTTGGTAGAGTTTTTTGAGATAGATTACTAAATGCGGTGAAATGAGATAAGGGAGGAGGTTTACTTTTGTAATCAAGGCGAGGGGCACTTTTGGAATTTCTCAAAAGATTAAATTATAATAAATTAAATCTCATTTAAATTTCCAAAAAATTGAAATTTATTCAAATATAATTTTTCTTATAGTGTAAATCCCATAAAACAATATATTTTTACATGTTTTGGTGTAATTTTGAACCTTATCATTTTGATCAACCCTTAGTTAACCTATTTGAATTTTAACTGTGGTAACACCATTTTCAATATTAATAGGTAACTATTTTTACTTATAAGGTGTAAATTAAACCATAAATGGTAAATTTATGACATTATAGATATTAATTTATCTCCCTTTTCCCAATTCTAATTTTTTTTATTTTTAACCAATTTAATAAAATATTATTTTCATAAAATTTCATTAGTGTTATTTTTGAAACTATTAATTACATTGACTTTGAGAAAATAAATACATCAAAATAACTTCAAAAAACATTACTTTATTACACAAAAAATATATAATATCCACCTGTAAAATTCGTGCATCAAATTAATTAATTCAAATTATATTTATTTTATATTTTAATATCTCTTAATTGAGTTTTTAATCAATTGAATTATTACCGCATCATCATTGTGTATATATTTATAATTATTATATCATCCCTAAAAATTAAAAATAAAATTTCAATTTGTATATAATTATATTATATTTAAAAACAATATATATAGTCAATCATATCTTCTATTTAACACCATATAAAAAAAATTATACTTATTAAAAGTAAGAGGGTGACATTTTTTGACCCTCTTTAATTTTAATAATATCTAAGTCATTTTCAAGGTAAAGTGTCTATTAAATTATAAATTTTTTAACCATATATGTTATGTGTCGAATTAAATTCCTAAAATATTATTTTGGAATGTTTTAGGGTTGTTTTATAATATTTATAATATTATTTTTACCCTTAATTACCCACTTTACCCTTAATAGTGATAATAAAAATTACTAAAGTTACTTTTCATATTTCCCAAAAATAAAAGGGAAATATATTATAAATTTGGATGTTATAATTCAAAATATGGAATCAATTTTTTAAAACTTAAAACATATAATTTGATAAAAATAATTTAAAATTAATTCTGTTGACATAACGAGAAAACTTGTTTTTAAAGTGAAAATAATCAAAATATTTGAATATTTTTATATAAAATTTCAACGTTAAAAAATATGAAAATGACCTTACCTAGATTAATATATGTAATATAGATATAATTTTACATTAAAAACATTTTAAAATATAAATTATTATTTTAAATTATTTAGATGAAAATTAAGTTTTCAATTAAAATATATTATATTTTTACTCTTCTTTAAAAAACTAAAATTATCAAAAAAATACAACAAAGATCAACAAAATTAAATTTTAATATTATTATTTAAAATAATAAGTTTATTTTATCAAATATAATTTATAAGAGCGTTAAAAACTTGATTCAAAACAAGTGCGCCATCAAAAGTCAGAAAAAATTAAATTTTTAGAGAAATATATCTTTTTTGAGTAAAATTGGATTTATACTTATATCATGTATACAAAACACATAAGATGAATTTTAAAATTATATTTAATACATATATTTATTTATTTTATATAATAAAATAATTGTGATTTATTTATTTATTGATATAAAACAAAATTGAGTGAAATTAAATAATTTTTCAGAAAAAAATATTCCCTTTTAAATTCAAAAGGGATTTTTTCATTTATAATTAATTGACCATAAAATAATTATTTATACATAAATTTGTATACCATATGTTAATAATTTAGTTATTCCAAATCATACCCTCCATTTTAATGGCTAGGTTGTAATTGTCTTGTTTAAATAATTATATTAATAAAATGATATTTCATAAAAAATTAGTGTTGCATGTAATGAAAGATAAGGTGGTGTTCCATGTAGTGAAAAATAAATTGTTGTAGCATATAACACAATACCAAAATAAAAAAAAGTGAAAAAATTTCAGAAAAACCAAGGGTGTTACCTTCTACACCACTTAAAATTAATTTCTACCTCAAAATTCATCACTTAGATTCAAATAGATGACAATACCACTATCTCATATCATCCCGAGGTACCTATTTAGCTCCCTAAAATTGGTGGTTTTACCATAAAACTTTAACCAAATGATGGGTCTTGTTTATTATAAATTTATCTATATGATCAAAAATATCTACTGATTGTTCCTCATAAGAAAGATCTTGTTCCAGCGGTACTACCTCTAATTTAGTATATGTGATGGATGAGGTATTTACTTCCTCAAGAGAGATACATGGAATTCATCATGAACTTGAGATATATTTGGTGGAAGATCCAATCGATAAGATACCATCCTAGTATGACCAATAATTTCAATTGGAACGATATACCTAGTTATTAACTTTCCCTTCTTTCCAAATCTCATTAGTCTCTTCAATGTACATATTCATAGATCTACCTTGTCAGCCACTTTAAACTCTATATATTTCTCATGATTTTTAGAATAAATTTTTGGTTGACTCTAAGATGATCTTATGTGTTGTTGAATGAATCTAACATTTTCTACCATTTCTTCATCTAGATCAGGCCCCAAAAATCTTTCTCTACCCAACATCATTCCAACATGTTGGAGTTCTGCACTTATTACCATATAGGGCTTCATAAGGATCCATATGAATTCTTGAGTAAAAACTATTATTGTAGGAAAATTATACAAAAGGAAGGTATTGATCCCAACCAAATATGAAATCCACATAGAAATATCTTAACATATCTTCTTGATTTGTAATTTTCCTCTTAGATTGAACATCTATCTAGGTATGATTAGAAGTGATAAAACATAACTTTGTGTCCACATCTTGCTGAAGAATTTTCCAAAACATCACAATAAACCTCAGATCCCAAACATATACAACGGAAAGTGGTACTCTATGCAATCTTACCACTTCCTTAATATATATTATGGAAAGACAATAAAGAGAGAAGTATTATCTAATAGTAATTAAGTGTGTGTACCTTGTAAGCTAATATACTTTTACCCATATATAATTATGGCCTTCAGATGTTTTTGGGAAGTCCTATGAAAAAATCCCTGGTGATGTTTTCCCATTTCCATCTAGGTGGGGTTAATGGTTGTACCATTAATTTGGGCCAGATAAGATTTCTCCCCTTACTTTTTTGATTTCCAGATCAATCCTTTGAAAATCTAGAAATATTGAGTCTTTTGTGATCCTCATCATAGATAAGATAGCTTGGTCCTTCCGACTTAAATCATCTTCCACCTTTTTCTCTTTCCAAGGGTGGTAATATACTGAGGAATCATAATATTTTATCAGTTACAACTATATTTTTTGGTGCATATTCAACCCCTACTATGTGAATATGTAATTTAATGTTTTGGGATCATTATATATATCAAACATTTGTCCATAAATAAAATTCCACCATATCTTTAATGAAAATATTACTGCAGCTAACTCCAAATCATGAGTTGGGTGATTTTTCTCATGAACCATTAGTTTTGATGAATCATCAGCTTTAACCATGTCATTTTGAATAATAATTCATCATAATCCATTATTGGATTCATGACTATAAATTTTATACTCTTCTCCACTACATGGTAATGTAAGCATAGTGGCACTAACTACTATTGTCTTTAGTCCCTTAAAATTTTCATCACATTCATTTTTCCTACAAAACTTGGCACCCTTCCACGTTAACATGGTTAGTAGATTGGTCATTTGAGATAAATTCTACAAAAAATCACCGGTAATATCCATCCAAACTAAGAAAAATATAGATTTTAGTTACCATGGTTGGTCTAGGACATTTATCAAATGTTATTTCTTTGAAGGATCTTCTGATATACCCTCAATTGAGATTATATCTCTCGTAAATGAATCTTTCTGAAGCCAAAATTCACACTCTATAAATTTTACATAAATATTATCCTTTCTCTAGGTATTCAGCATAATCCTAAATTGATCTTCAAGTTCTTCCTTGATCTTTTAATATATAATAATATCTTCTATAAAAAATTCTACAAACTAATCAAGATAGTCTCTAAAGAATATATTCATCAAGTATATGAATATAATAGGGGAATTAGTAAGACCAAAAGGTATCACTATAAATTCATAGTTTGCATACCATTTTCAGAATGTTATCTTGGGTATATCCCCCTTCCGAAACCTCAGTTGATAACATCTAAAATAAAGGGAAATTTTATAAAAGTCTTGATCTCCAAGTCGTTGATCAAATACATTATCAACATGGGAATGGGGATACTTTTTCTTGATTCTAATTTTGTTAATCTCTTGATAAATAATGTAAATAACAATTGACCCATATTTATTCTTAAAAAATAGAATAGGTGCATCCCAAGTTGATGCACTAGGGATTATAAATCTCTTATCAATATTCTCATGAAATTTCTTCTTTAATTCCTGCAGCTCAATTAAGGACACTCTATAAGGAGTCTTCGAAATAGGCATATCACTATGTATGAGTTCAATCAACAGATCAACATTATTATTTGGTGGAATACCTTGAAAATATTCTAGAAAAACATCAGAAAATTCTCATAAAATAGGTGTATCCTTGATGTTTAGTTTATCCCCAACCGGCAAAGATTAATAACCTTCATTTATAGAAATGGAGACCGAGAGGATGGAGGAAATTTCCATTAGAAGTTTATATTAATAGTTGCCTCAATAAATGATTATAGGTTCATTTAGAATTTGGAATATGTCTTCCCTTACTCAGAAATTAATATGATCTCTATATAGATAAAGCTAATCCATTATAAGAATAACATCAAATTCAACTATAGGGAGAATCATGAGATTCGAAGGAAGTACATTTTCATAAACTTCATTCGAAGAAAACTATATCCATTGGATGAAACTGTTGTTCTATTATGAGTCTCCAGAGCTAACTCAACATCTAATTGTTCAGGTGATACTGTGATACCATTAGAAAATTATTTAGAAATAAAAGAGTGGTGTATCTAGAATAAAATAATGCATTATCTATTTTAGAGGGGATGATAATTGTGTCTTTCACCACGTTGTTCTCATAACCCACCTCAAAAGTCCTGATCTCAATATATTTCCCCTTGCCTTTTGGATTTATGGTTAGTTGTCATTTATCATCCAAAACCTTCTGATTTGTTTAATGGCTATAATAATGTCCATAATCCTTCATTTATATCATTGGAGTGTGGGTGGTTTAGTAGTTTGAATCATCTTTTCGACCATTGCATTAGTTAGCTTCTTCATTGCCTTTCAGCATTCATGGGATTTATGATCCACCTTTCCATATTTAAAGCACATCTAAGTTCCATTTAAATGATTAGCTTAATGCTCTTCCCACATTTATGGAATATAGATGGATATAATTTCTTTCTACCATGTGATTTATTCAAGTTTTCTTGAGACTTGATCTTTATTTTCTTACCAAACCCATGAGAATGGTGGGTATCTCTAATTTACATTTCCACCTTAAGATCATATCAAAATTTTTCTTCATAGCTAATTAAGTATCTCATGGATAATACAATTTAAATAATTAGTTTTATTCCATTGAATAATCAATAAATTTTACATCCAGGTTGGATAATAATACAAGAAGCATACCTCACAGGTTTTGTAAAATTTACCCTGTAAGTTCCAATAGATTAATTATCCCTTTTCTTTACCTTAAGGAACACCTTTTCCATCACTGTATGAAGAATATGAGGTAATTAATAATTGAAAAATTGTTATCAAACTCATCCTAGTCCATGGATTCAATTTCTTCCTCTTGCCTCATATTATTTAAAAGATTCCACAATTGATCTAATTCACCTTCGAGAGGATAAACAACTAGGAAACAATTTTCATGTCCCGAGCATCGAATAAAAAAAAATATTTACACAATATTTTTTATCCATCTCTCATCCACTAGTGGGTTAAAAGATCCACTACAACTAGGTGGATGTTTCCTCATGAAATATTCAATAGTAAATTGTTCCCTTATTTACTCATTTGGGAAGTCGGTATGATTCATAGCTTGATAAATGTTTGTTTTCATAGAAGAAAGGTTCTGTATTCAATATCCCATAACATTAGGTTTCTCAGATGGACAATCATTGCATTTTCCATCACATTCAACATTAACATGATTAATTTTAGTTTTATCCATTGAATAAAACCAAAAATTAAATTGTGATAAATGACGACCATAGTTAAAAATCATGAAAAAACATTAGGAAATTGTATTGAATCATAATACCATATATAAAACCATTGGTTTACCCTAGGTCACTCGTAATCATTACCAAAACTGCAGGATTTTATCCTATACATAGACCTAACCTTATAGTTCTTACTATATTTTTCTCATCCTAGTTTCCATAGGATAACTAAACCCTTCCTATGATACAAACTATTAAGATATGATCTTTTCATACATAGATATTACTTATTTTTAGATAAATATTAATTTAAATATGAAAATATAAACTTGATCTTACTAAAGGTATAATACATTTTTAAACTCTAAAACATAAAAAATGGTTGATACAAATATCTACATCATCTCCCACTCATTTATTCATAATTAGATCTCTTTTATCATACCACACTTAACAGCTTTCTTTATATCCTATGGAAAAGAAACATAAGAAAAGGGTGGGATGAAATGATTAGTAATGGTAAACAAGGAATATATAAATTTATTATCTTATGAAATCATAAGATAAGAAATTTGGGTATGTGATCATGAGAATAACTTAAAAGGTTCATCCCCAACCTGTTACGAATCATAAAAACGAGTCATGGCATTAAAAATTAATCTCAACCATATTAATAAAACTTCATCATAACTCATTCTTGAACCATATATTATAGTAATAAATGTGTGTGGAATCATAATAAGTGTAGAAAATAGTTTTATATGTCAATGTTTTCTAATAATACTCTCGGATCATGCCTTACCACCTGTTTACCTTAATAGATCAAGCACAATAACTTGTGTCCCTTAAATATCTAAAGAGTTGTAATTCATTACCCAATGAATTAGAGGGAGAAATAGGTCCAACCTATTACATAATGAAAACTATAAATATGTGTTACACAATACCATAAATCATTCGGCATCCTAGAACCCATGTAAGGAAATTAGTTTCAAAACACATCATCATAACATAACTCACATTAAATAAATTGGTTGGATAAATATAATTCCATCATAAAAATAAAACATTTAGTGAAAGAATAAGAATGATATACTTTGGTCATATCCTTATTAATGTATAAGTAACATAAGATAATTTCATCTTAGACAAAAAATTATTTTTGAAGGATCACTTGAAATAATTTTTGAGGAAAATATCCTATCTTCTTTAAAAATATTTTCTTTTATTAAAAATACCGCACAATTTTAAAAGAAAATTTTTTCTTTTAAAATAAACATATAAAATTATAAATTAATATTCAAATAATTATGGTTTCATTATATATGAATATTAAATTCATGTATTATAAGTTAAAAAACATCCCTCCATCATTTTTGTCAAAAAAGTCATAAAGAGACTTGTTTAGAAAATGAAATAAATATCCCTTTCAAACTATTTCATAAAAAGTAAAAAATTGTTTAAATAACTTTAAATATTCATAGAAGAATACTAAAAACCATTTTGAAAACATTTTTAGAAAACATGGACATGGTAGATAAATATTCTACAACAGAGATTTAAAATGAAACAATCCCGAATATTGATGAGATTATGAAATAAACCATTACCACTTTACAATCAGTAGAATAATATGCACCATGAAAGAAAAAAATTATTTTGGATATAAAAATACCATAATATTCTAAATAATACTCAAAAATTAAATTTATGGGTAGTATATACACCACACATAAGAAATAAGTATTATATAAGGCAAGTCTCCCATAGAAATAAAAATGAGACAAAAATCCCTTACCTCAAGTATCACCTTTCCTTATTTTCATTAAAACCTATGGTATAATAAATATTTGTTTATTATAAATGTATTAAATAAACATATATCAATAATACCTTTTTTATAATATCTTATAACCCGTTTATTTAAATTAAAATCATCATTCAAGGTGATAAATGATTTGTTTTCTAAGCTTGTTTCTGTTCGGTTGTCCTGGTACTTATACATTAATCCTAATATCATCATTTCTAGAATAATTATTATGTTATATATATCATATATATATTCATAAAATTAATCCTTATAACCACCCATGTAAAATATATATGAAAAATTAATCACATTGTGTCATGGAGATGGTAATCCATATGTACCCACGAGCGACATTATCATTTCCCAAAAGATTAGGTGTTAAAAAGGTACATAAGATATTATCATTCAATAATTATAATTATGTCATAAATATCATATATAAATATTAAAATAATAATAAATCCCACTCATAAAATATGGAAATGGAAAGTGAATTGTATCGCTACGTGGAGACGGTAAGTCATATGTATGCACGAGTGATACATTGACTCATTGTTTGATGGGAAAGGGGATGTATAGTAGTGCGTTCATAAAAATAATAAAATCTAAGAATATTTATTATTATTATTTTATTATTCTATAATATATATCATATATTTAGAGGAGGTATAAAGGATTATAAAAAGAGGGTTATCGGTTAGAGCAATTACCTCTTTTTCAAAATAGTACATTTAGATCTCCTCTAAGGGACCCTAGAGTTGTTATTTTAGAAAAAAATAACCTATATAATGTGGATATTTAATTTTATAATATAATTTTATGGATTTTAGTCGATATATAATACTCAATGCAGTGAAATGAGATAAGGAAGGATGCGCCATTTTATAATTAAGGTGAGGGGTACTTTTAAAATTTTTCAAAGGATTAAATTATAATAAAATTAATATCATTTAAAACACATAAAAATGAACATTATTATAAGATAATGTGGGTTATATTGGTAATAAAATTAAAAAATAGATTTTGACAAGTTTTGGTGTAATTTTTAGCCCTGTCGTTTTGACTAACCCTTAGTTAACCTATTTTAATTTTAACTATGGTAACAACATTTTCAATATTAAAAGGTAGATATTTTTACATATAAAGTGTGAATTGAATAATAAATCTTAAATTTAGGATATTTTACATCATAATTTATCAAATATTTCATTATTGAATATTTTTATGATTTTATCAAATTTAATAAAATATTATCTTCATAATATATCCTTAGTATCAATTTTGAAACTATTCATTACACTGACTTTAAGAAAATAAATAAATCAAGATAAATTCAAAAAAAATCATTTAATACACCCATAATATGTAATATTCACCTATAAAATTATTGTATCACAATAATTAATTCAAATTATATTTATTTTAATATTTTTAATATTACTTAATTGAGTTTTTCGTCAATTGAATAATTATTGCATCCTCATTGTGTATATATTTATGATAATTATTTATTCACTAATAATTAAAAATAAATTTCCAATTTACATATAATACTTTTATATTTTATAATATTAATATTGTGGATCATATATTCTATTTAATCCCATATAAAGATATTATATTTATTAAAAGTAAGAGTGTGATATTTTTTCACTCTCTTTGATTTTAATAATATATAAGTCTTTTTCATGGACAAGTTTTCATTAAATTATTAAATTTATAACCTTATACGATAAGGGTATAATTAAATTCCTCCAATAAATTTTTTTAAAGTGTTAGGGTAGTTTTATTAAATTTATAATATTATTTTTACCCTTAATTACCCGATTTACCCTTAATAATGGTAATAAACATTACTAAAGTTACTATATATATTTTCCTGAAATAAAATAGAAATATTTAATAAATTTGGACCTTAAGATTTTAAATATGGAATAAATTTTTCAAAATTAAAAACATGGAATTTTCTAAAATAAATTTAAAATTAACCTCGTTGACGGAATGATAAAATGAATTTTTATGTGAAAACATTCAAAAGATTGAAATGTTTTTATATCCAAATTCAAAGTGAAAAATATTAAAATTAAATTAAATGGATCAAAATATTTATTATTGATATAATTTTACTTTAAAAGAAATTTAAAATTTAATTTAACATTATAAATTATGTAGATTAAAATTCCTTTATCAATTAAAATGCAGTATCCTTTTACTATTCATCAAAAAATGAAACTTATCAGAAAAATACCAAGAAATAAACCAAATTATATTTTGATGTTAAGATTTGAAAAAAAAATTATTTTGTAAAATATAATAATAAAATAATCAAAAATCTTATTTAAAACAATTTCTCCAAAAAAAAATTATAAAAATCATCTTTTTAGAGAAATAAATATTTTATTAGGAAAATCAGATTTATTATTATATCATGTCTAGAAAACACATACGATTAATGTTAGAAATTATATTTCATATATTATATATATATATTATTAATATAATCCAATAATAGGGAATTTTTTATTTATTTGTGTAAAACAAACTTGTGCACAATTAAATAATTTTTCAGAAAAATATTTCCTTTTATATTAAAAAGGATTATTATTTATATTTATAATTGATTTACCATCAAAGAATTAATTTTATATACATGTGTAAGCCATATTTTTATAATTATGTTAATGCTATTAATACCCACCATTCTAATGGCTAGATTATAATTGTTTTGTTTAAATAATTACAATAATAAAAAGATGTTTTTTAGAATCTCAATGTTGCATGTAATACAATATTTGATAGAGTTTTTATAGAAAAATCATAACTTAGTGTAGCGTCTAATACATGAAATCAAATAAATTTAATTTATTTGATAAAATTTTGAAAAAAATCTGGGTGTCACACATTTATACGTCATATTGTTGTACTAAAAATTCTTGTATCCACCCATCCTAATTTTGTTTCCACTTCACCTGGGTCTGAATTACTATTTATATCATAATATATATATCCATCCAAGATGGAATTCACCAAATCCTCATTATATCTCTACAAGCGTCAAAATCAAATCTCTATAAGAGAATCAATTGATGGGATCGTGTATGCAAGAATGATAGAAAAGAGAGAGTTCTATTGACTATTTTTAAACCACTAGTAGCAACTACAGTTATTGAACTAGAATATTAGCAAAGAATAAGAAGAAAATGGAGATGATTGAGAATAAGAAGAAGTTACTCCCCATGGATTCTCCCCAAAGTAAAGGCTAAATCCTCTAAATCCGTAACAACTGAAGACAACAAAATAAATTTATAATCTCCATTCTACCAAAATATCCCATATTTAATAACCCCAAATTCCAAGATAGCAATCCCTAATTTCCTAGAAAACATAAAAAAAACTAACAAATTATTCAAAAAAATCCCCCCTGGAAGATAACATTTTCCCTTATATCAACAACCCCACCATATTTCCTACTAAACATAAACTCAACTTGAATTCACAAAGTTTTTATTTCCTTCAAGTTGAATTAAAAAAAATTCCCTCATATATACATTGATGATTTAAGTCTTAAATTATATATTCTTGAAGATTTTGAAGTTGAGGATTTCATAAAAATAAAATGGCTAAAATAGAAGATAACATTGAGGAGTTCTTGGTTCTGACCATTGAATTAGAATAAGAACAATCACTTTCCTTAAAAAATAAGAAATTTCCTAGTGAACCTCACTACTCCTCCAATCAAAGTCAAAGAGAGGAAAACCATTTCTTGTTTATGCTACCCACACCACCATAAATGTTGATTAGTATAATTTGGGTTGACAAGAAATCTATTTCAATAGGGGACCATCACAAGAAGTGTGTGAAAGTTTTAGGATGAAATAAAATTTGGCAGTTCCTACACCACAATATCAACCCACTATAAAATTGGGGATAATACATAGGTTTTCCAACTATGGATAGTAAAACTACAACACCTCTTGGGGGGGGGGGTTACCCATGATCTATTTTTTTCTTCGCTCTTTTAATTTATAGATCTATGGTTTTATATTTGATAAACTGCTAACTATTTATTTTATTTTTAGGAAAAAGTTGGAAAAAAACTATTAGAACTCATTGAGGATCACTTGAAACCAATATAAGTGGGAATTATATTCTATCAAGGTTCTCAAAAATAAGGAATAACTATATCTAGGTCACCTATTTATTTAATATAATGTTTTCTAATGTCTTAATTTAAACTTATTAAAAACTACATGATTTTTGTTAAGTTTCATTGAGGTTTAAGTTTAAATTGAGTGCGGGGGAGGGAGTAACTACTGTTTTCCCATTCATTTACGATTTTCACTCAGTTTTGTTGTGTTTCAGCAGTTTTTTGTTCATAGAAAAAATATACTACCTTTTTTAGATATTTTCATGCTATTTTAGTCTTTTTGGTGTACTCTTCTAAGCTCAATGGAGTACTTAAATTCATATTTTTATCACCAAGTCATAACTAGGGTGATTGATCATAATTTTTGAACTCAATTTCCATGTTATTTATGACATGTTTTTAATTATTTTTAAATTTATTTACAATCATTTTAATTTGCCATAACTGATTATAAAAACTAAATCCTTCTGGTGACTATCTTATAATTACTATTCTAGTATTTAGTGGTAATATAGTCCCTTCTAACACCATATTTCTCATACCCTCCTTTTCATAATAGAACTTTAGATATGTTTAGTGATCTAGAACTTATTTCTATAATATTTCAAAACTATTTTCAGATTGATATATGGAATATAAATGATTGTGATATATTTTTAAATCCTATTATTCAATAAAATCTATTTGAAACCACCTTTTGAAAGGCGTTTTCTTGGGCGCCCTCAAACGATTAGTGGTTTTTGGGTACTCACGTGCAATAAAGTGGCTGACTAAGGTTGTCTCTCAAAGGAGGATGTAAATTAAAACAAATTCTTAAAGGTATTCTAAAAATAAAATAGAAAAGAATTAAAACACTACTTGAAAGGATGGGGGATGGTAGTTTATTGTTTATAAAACATGAGGAAGTTTTCTCGAAGAAGATTGTATTATTTTTGTTTTTAATTTTCAAATGATGTTTTATTAAAAAGACGCAACAAGAAGATGTTTTTTATAAAATATTTTAAAAGGTGTAATCGATCTAACTATACCTATTCATTTACTTATTAATAATTATCAATTAAATCAATAAACACTTAATTATGATCCTCTAATTTGTTAACCCTCTAACCTTATGAGAGTTAACTTAACCACAAAGATGATTTACTTAAACCCTAGTCTAGCTTCAGAACACGCAAACGTAGCACCGTGCTTTGATTGTTGTTATTAGGTTATCTTATGGTCAATGGTTAATTAGAGAACATATCTATTCAGTAAATAAAGATGAATTGTGTTTAGGGATTATATTTGAACTCTCCGAACTTATCCGGTGTGGTCTTGTATTACCGATTAAGTTCACGCTCTCACAATTTACCAAAAATCTCGAGCTCGCGTGTTTTTATATCAATTGTTAAATTGATTTCTTAGTTTCTTAAAATTTTAAAACTCAATTCATGAATCATATTAAGTGTATTACAATAGGTCAATGATTCAAAACAATTAAATGAAGAGGGTAGAAGATAGATCGATCACTAAAAAACTACTCTTCCATGGGCGGTGTGGTCATCGTGGAGCCGTTTTGCATGAGAAAAGGATTCAAAGGGTAGAACCCAATCTTTTATCCACTATTGATTCCAAACCAATTAGGAAGATTAAGATAAAATGAAAAGGGAAGAACATAGAAGATTAATTGAAGAAAAATTCAAGATACAAACATGAAAGAACATAATTACAAAGAGGAGGTGGGAGAGGAGAGCCTTTTTGGAAGAGATGTTTTCATAAATCCTTACTTCTTCCAAAAGTTTTGAGGGGCTCCCAAGAGACACCCATTTGGTCACAACTTTCCAAATCCTCAAACCGTCCTCCCAAAGAGTGAAAACATCCTTCAAATAGAGTTGTGTAGGACTAGGGTTATAAAACTTTATTAAATGTGAAAGTGAAATTAGGCCAAATATTTTAATCCCAATTTCATCGCATATTGGACCTTCAAGACCCATGAATTGTTTGGGCTTCCAGAAGGATTATTTGTTCATAATAATGTCTCCGAGATTTCCTCAAAATTTAGGACTAAGAAAAGCCTGGATAAAGATGATACCACCCAAATGGCGAAGTGATATGAAATCTAGATAGTTCAGTCCATCTTTGTCTTCATGGCCCAGTTACTCCACTCAAATGCACAATCCAGCTCACATGTATTGAATATAATTTGTATCCCATTATATCAGGAACATAGTTACAAAATTTAAAGTCAAAATAATTTACAGAAAAATATTTATGCCTGAAATACTATAGTGAATTTTAAAAGCGTAAAACTAGAATTTTCATCAAATTTGCAAATGATTGATCTAATCCCAAATATTTCATAATTTGACATATTTAGCACAATGTGAGAAAATGATATCATCTATTATAAATAAAATATTCAATAAAATTGTGTTTTATCAACTCCCTCACACTTACCCTTTTGCACTCCTGGGAAAAACCTCATATCATGTAAACATCAATATCAAATCAAAATGAATTTTATAACAAATATTCTTGAGATCCAACAATTACACACCAATAAAAAAAAGATATCATGACTCATAAAAAACCATTATTTCAAGTTCTTCATTTATATCATTCAATATATTTCCACTTAATTTATCCTCCCATCCACAAAACACTTACCTTAATTGAATTTTCACTTATCACACAAATGTGAATTTTTAGCAACGTCTTTCTCATCCAAACTCATACAAGGGTCACCATAGGCTTGATAAATTCCTAAATCGACACCCGATCTAAGTCAAGGACATATGTTTATCATGAGGACTTTTCAGTGTTTTTATGTGGCTTTCGATTGATAGGATTTAGATGTGAAGAACTCTAAGGCTGAATGAGGAGGGCTTGACTCTTTTTGAAGCAAAATTGCATTAATCTAATTTTCACATAATTATGGTCTCCTCATTAATACCCTTATCATCAATTCATCTCCATCATCTTGAAAAGTCATGGAATGTTTACACCATTCATAATTTCAGTAACAAAAAATTCCAATCTTCTCCAAAATAGATTTTCGTGAAGGCTCTAAATAGAAACAACTTTCTGTCTTTTTAGAAGCTCCAGAAATGCACAACATCACTTGTCATGAAAGCTCTAGAAAAGGAACAAATTTCAATAGAATGTTTTTTTCAGCAACAAACACATCTCTTCAGAATTTAAATTTCCACCCGAGGTATCACAGAATGTAATAGCGCAACAAAATATAGCTTCCCACATACATAAGTTCAACTAGATTATGCAATTTCACTTCAAGAGTTAGTTGGACAGGAAAAATTTTCTTGTGATGTGTAGTCCATTATAAAAAACGATTCTTTGAAATAGGGGCTTTAATACCAAAAAAATGCCTCAATAATTTAAACATAAGTACCTCAATCCCTCAAGTTTTGACAGGAATAAATGAAATTTTGGTTAAATCAAGCATGGTTTGGTTCTCTCAAGAAGTGAGGTGAATGTGAAGAATATGAAAATAATGGTTCAGAAGCTTCATAGGAAGGTGATTTCAAATATAAAGGCTATGAGATGTGGCATGAGATTCAAAATTCAGATTACTTTTCATGAAATTACTGAAGATTTGAACTCAAAAAAAGTTATTTTCAGTATTTATTTAAGCTTGGTTTCATGGGATAAATTGTTTAACTTATTGATATTGATTTAAAAATAGAGATGAGAATCATTTCAGCTCAAAATTTTCAAAAAAACACAAAAAACTGAAAAATAAACAAACCAAATTTGAAAAACACATTTTTTTTGTTTTGTTTTTTTTAAAACACGAAAACAATTAAAATTACTAAACTAAAAGGTTCCCTCCCCCACACTTAAAATATTGCATTGTCCTCAATGTGAACCCATGAGATGATATATGCACATGAAATGTATATTTTTAAATAGGATAAAGAATCAAAAAGTTAAAGGGTTAGGAACAGCCTGATATACTCAAGTGATGATGGGGTCATGTGGTGTGATAAAATCCACTGCATCAGTAGGAAGTCCTTTAATGCATCTCTTCAAACGTTTCCTATTGACTGTAAATCCCCTTCCTATGTCCTCTGGTGATATCTCCACTACACCATAAGGGAAAAAATTACTCACAACATAATGACATAACCACCTGGAACACAACTTACTAGGCATCAGCTTCAGTCGTGAACTGTAGAGAAGGACTTTCTCTCCAACATGAAACTCACTTTGTTGGATCATTTTGTCATGTGATACATTGGATCTTTATTTATAAAGCCTTGAGTTTTCATATGAAGAAAATTTAAACTCCTCAAGCTCTTGAATTTGCAGCTTCCTTTGGATTCCATCTTTTTCCAAATCCATGTTGCATTTATTTATAGCCCAATAAGCCTGATGCTCAACTTCCACAGGGAGATGGAACACTTTCCCAAAAAAAATCTGAAATGGGGACATACCGATGGGAGTTTTGTATGCTTTCCTATATGACCATAGAGCATCCTCCAAGTGCTTTCTCCAATCCATCCTATTTGGATGCACGATTTTCTCTAAAATCTATTTCAAATCACGATTTGAAACCTCAGCCTGGCCATTTGTTTGGGGGTGGTATGGTGTTGAAGTTTTGTGTGTCACCCCATACTTCAGAAGGAGGGAAGCCAAATTCCAATTGCAGAAGTGTGTCCTTTGGTCACTAATGATGGCCTTCGGTACTCCAAACCTGCAAAAAAATTACGCTTTGAAAAAGTGCACAACAACATGAGAATCATCAGTCCAGGTGGCCTTAGCCTCCACCCATTTACTCACATAATCAATATCATCCAAAATTTACAAAAAACCAAAGTAACTTGAAAAAGGAACCCAAAAATTGATGCCCCATACATCAAAAATCTCACAGAATAGTATGGGTTGTTGGAGCATCTCAGGTCTCCTATAAATGATCCCAGTGTGTTGGAAATGTGAGCATAACTTACAAAACACATGGGCATCATGGAACAAACTAGGACAATATAATCCAGAGTCCAAAATTTTCCTTGCTGTCAGTTGAGGTCAAAAGTTTCCACCACAAGCAAGTGTATGACAAAATTGTAGTACAGACTCAAACTCATGATCAGGATAACACCTCCTAATAACTTGGTCACTACACATGCGCCATAAGTAGGTATCATCCCACACATAAAATCTAGACTCACTCTTTAAATTTTGTACTTGATGTTTCTTTAAATTTTCAAGGATTTTAGATGCAACAAGTTAGTTCAATAAATCTGCATACCAAGGATTCATACCTAAGATGGAATAAAGATGATCATCGGGGAAAGTGTGCCGAAGTGGAACCTAGTCAGATGTGTCATACTCTAGTGTGTTAGTAAGCCTACTCATGTGGTCGTCCACTAGGTTTTGCGACCCCTTTTTTTCCTTTATCTCATTGTTAAATTCTTGAAGAAGGAGTATCGAACGGATTTGCCTGGGCTTTGCATCTGGCTTCTTCAAGAGATACCTTGGAGCTGCATGGTCATAAAAAACAACTACTTTAGATCCAAATAAATATGAACAGAATTTATCTAAAGTGAATATAACTGCAAGAAACTCCTGTTCCGTGGTTGTGTAGTTTGATTGGGGTGAATCCAGTTTCCTTGATGCATAGGCAATCACATGTGAACGTCTCTCCACCCTGTGAGATAAGACAACTCCAACCACGAAGTTAGAGGCGTCACACATAAGCTTGAAATGAATATCCCACTGTGGGTGGTTGTATGATCGGTGGAGTAGTCAGGCACTTATTTAGCACATCAAAAGAAGTCCTGCAAGAATCATCAAACACAAAATCAGAATCCTTTTGAAGTAATCGTGACATAGGAAGAGCAATCTTATTAAAATCTTTGATGAAGCGCCGATAAAATTCAGCATGCCCTTGGAAAGATCTAACATCATGCACACATGAAGGATATGGTAAGGATGAAATTATATCTACCATAGATCTATCAACCTCTATACCTTGTTTTGACACTACATTCCCAAATACAATGCCATTCTCTTCCATGAAATGACACTTTTCAAAGTTCAAGACCAGATTCGTCTCAATACAATGATTCAAAACCTTTCCCAAACTACTATACATTCATCAAATGAAGATCCATAAACTGTAAAATCATCAATTAATACCTCCATGAAGGTTTCAATAAAATCAGAAAAAATACTCACCATGCATCTCTAGAAGGTACCTGGGGCATTACAAAGTCCAAATGGCATCCTTCGGTAGGAAAACGTGCCAAAGGGACAGGTGAATGTTATAAGGCCCCAGTCTTAAACCTTACTTAAAATTGAATAAAATGAATAATTCACATTGAGTATCTTTTCAGGTTTAGAGTTTTAGAGAATTAGGACATAACTATTACATCTCAAAAGATTACAACTCTTCTACTAAATTTCCATAAAATAAAAACTCTTAAAAAGAAACATGTCTAGTTTCATGTTTTAGGTAGCATGACTTTACCTTTATCCCATCCTTGACCCTATTCCATGATAAGTCCTATGAAAAACATTTCAAAAACTTGTGATGAGCATAAAAACTCAGTAAGGGATACACAAAGAATAAAAACTGTTAGTTTATCAAAACAAAAAGTAAACCATGTATACTTTATCAAAGTAATACTTTTCAGCTTTATGAAGTAGTAAAAACTCTTCACTGAATAAAATATCATTACTTACCTTTTTGTAACCAAAGGATTACCATAAAACCCATATAAAGAACACATAACATATATAAAGGTAACTTGGGACATAAACATACTTAAGTGGAATAACCATACGGTCGACTCCCACACCTATCACTTAATGGAATAGCCATACGACCAATTTCCATACATACTTAATGGAATAGCCATACGGCCGACTTCCATACCCAATGCATTGGAGGTTATAACGTAACCAACCATCCTGGTATTCACGGCACCACCCGTCATAATGTCCAAGTACCATTATAAAATCATAACACATAAAACCAACATAAAGGAATGATAACATTTCCACATTTCAATCACAAGATATCATTTAAATATATTGACATAATATAATCCTTTATCAAAAACATTTTTAATACCGAAATACAAAAAAAAGTATATGGTATTTATTTTATTTTAAAATCATTTTGGCTTGTTGAGGAAGCCAAAGTCAAATAATACTCGTGGTGGCAGAAAAGGTCGTTTTCGCCGCGTACGTTAAAAGAAACATTCCTTTTTGTCGTTTTGTAAAACGCTTCATAGAAAAATATTCCTTTTGTATAAAAGTAAAAGTCAAAGGGGTTTATACACCGTATAAAAGAAAGTTGTGCATCAAACGAAATATGCCTCAATGAAAGGAGATTGAGACGAAGTCCCTTTACAAAGATGGTATCCTTGGTTTAAGGATAAATCAATTACATTATTATGTGTGACAAACGAATACACTAAATATAAGTGGATATTAAGTGTAAAACAATCAGAGGTTATTCACACATATTCGTAGAACAACATATTCAAGGAGTACAAGTTTATCCCAAAGAATCAAATTTGGGCTAAGAAGTTCCCTTGCAAAAATTTGACAGCCTAACGGCGTCACTTCAAAAATTCAGAAAATGAGTTGAAGAGAGATAAAAAGGGGATCTCATCACTTGGACATAAAATTTAAATTAAATAGGATATAGAAGAACATATCCCAACATAATATTATGTGAATCAAAAGACATAACAAATGAAGTCTTTTAAAAAGAGGAGGGTGAAAGGTTCCCTTACCGACTTGGGTAACTTTTGAAAAGTACACCTCATTGAAGAAGTGTCATACAATGAATATGTAAGTACCCATAAATGGAATTATATTACAAAAGGAGTGTAATAGTGGGAAGTACATAAACCACTCAAAGTAAATTGTGGCAAATGTAGCATAAATCTCACGGGAATAAAAGTGGGATGAAAAATCTCTTACGAAAACTCGGCAGCCTAACGACGCCACTTAAAACTTCCAAAATGGATTGATGAGAGGAAATAGGGTCTCTCATCACATCAACATAAATTTTACAGAAAGAGTAATATAAAATAACATCCCAATAACAAGAAAGATGAGCATTAGAAGGAATGACATAAAAGAGTGTACTTAAAAAAAGAGGGGAGTAAGATCCCTTACCTCGGGTCCGAATTGACTCGATCGTTCTTTAACGTCCTAAATAATAAACGTTAGTTAATTTATACTTGATTAAGAACCTTTTTAAAGTTCATTATTCCTTCTATATCACTTATTGTCATGTTATAAACATTATGTAACCATTTAAGTTAATAATGTTTGTTTTGTCGATATTTGGTTCTTAAGTCGAAAATGGACTTCTTACAATTACATGTTGTTCGTGTGGTCAATGGTTCTTTATATCCAGAATGAAATTCCTGATTTGGATAGCATATATATCATATATATCAAGCATATACATGTATTTATAATATTACATAATTATTTAGAGGTAAGAAATGAAATGCACCGTTCCTGGAGACGGTAAGCCGTACGTACGCATGAACGCTACTTTCATTTCTATCCCATACTTTAATGGAAATAAATAATAATTATATAGAGGTATATTATAATTCCAGTATAACATAATATATAATAACTTTAAATCCATCCTTTATACATCCCACATATGGCATTAACGAATCACATCACTTTGAGGGGGCGGTAGTCTGCACTTCCTTAAATGAAGATATCGCGTATACCCATAATGGAAGCCATAAAGGTAAGACACAAATGGAAAATACAGAAGCTTAAGTAAAACATAAACATATTATATATCATATATAAATATAGTGACATCTTAATGTCCACCTTTGAAGGTGTTATATGAGTGTTGAACAATCATCGTTTCGTGAGGCAGAAATTCGCCATCCACAGAAACAGTATGTTCTTTAACCATTATATGTAGGTGTGTGTAAGTGTAGCTCGAATCCTTCTTATAACAACATCCTAGTATATTGAAGATACTGGAGTTGTTACAAAAAAAATGAATAAAAAGAGTTTAGGGGGTTGGAGAAGCAAAATAAAACAAATGAACAAGAGAGAATGAATTACCTTTAAAAGTGTAACTCCTTTTGATTTGAGCCTAAAGGCTTCCTTTGAAAGGATTCTTCCCAAAGGAAATCCTCTAGGATGAGGATAGGGATTTTTAGAGAGTAAATGGGCAGGGTATAGCCGAGACAAAGGCTTGAGTAGTGTGTGAAATGAGTTAGAGGTGGTGGCATTTTATAAGAGGAGAGGGGGGGGGTCACTTTCGGAAATCATGAAACTATTATTTTATTTTCAAAAGTGTTTCGAATTTATAAGGCCCCACATTGATATATTTCGAAGATAAGATGATAAGTCTTAGAAATATTCCCATCCAATAGGTTTTGGACATGTGTAGGTTTTAGATATTACATTATCTTTCCATTTTATTTAAATTTTTAAATAATGAAGTCATCACTGCATCATCATGATGTCATAAATAATTTAATTTATTTAAAGTATAAAAATTATAAAAAAAATACTATGATGTATAAAGTCTTTTTATCTTTCTAATTAATATTTATAATCAAAAATACGATTAGTATAACCCCTTCTAAAAATTGTTTTAGTGAAACAATTTATGTTAGTGTCATTTTCACCTTTATTTAGAAAAAGGCATTAAAGTCATTATCTCACCCAAGTGGCTTCATGGGGTCCCCTAAATCGACCCATGGGTTGTCTTGGTCGGCCATGACACAAAAAATAGGGTTAGGACATGTTTCAAGCTCATCTCATTTTATTAAAGCATTATTTTTACCTTAAACTACACTAATTACCACTAATCGCGATTAAAAACTTAATAAGTTACTATTCACTAAAAAATTATTTTTATCCCATTGAACCACATTTTAATTCTTAATGACAAACATGTATGTCGGATTTTTGAAAATCAAAACACAATGATGGAAAATTTTATTTAAATGGAAAATCAGTTTTTATAAGTACCACTTAGTGGTTTCACTATTCATCAAAAATTGAAGTTTTTCAGAAAAATATAAAAAATTCACCCTAAGCTATATTTGATATTCCGAATTCAAAAATGAAGTCCATTTTAAAAAATTCACAACATATAAGTTTCATTAATTAATTTAATAATTAATTCCCGCTGTCAGAGCAAATAGCGTGTTTTTATGAAACAATAAGTATCAAAAGATTGACACTAGTTTAAGTCCAATTTCAAAGTGAAATTGATTCCAACGACCACTATTAGATTTTATGGTAAAAATATTTTCTAATTTCACTTTATAACCAATTCAAAAGATAATATAATCATATAAATAAATTATATTAAAAAGAGGTTTTGAATTAAAATACAACATTTTACACTATTCATAAAAAATGAACTTTATCAGAAAGATACCAAAAATTTACACAAAGTAAATTTTGATGTCCTGATTCTAAAAAAGAGTTATTTTTGGTCCAATAGAATTTATAAGATTTATCAAAACTATATTTAATTATGGTTCTCCATTAAAAGACGATAAGTGAACCTTTAGTGAAAACTAGGGCATATACGCCTAAAATTGAATTCTTTCCATATTTTAAGCCTTTGGATAAATGTAAAAACATTTAAAAAACATAAATAATCATATTTTAGTTATTTCTATCCATTCCATCCAATACAACGACTACATGTTAACTTCCATTTAAAATAATATTATTTTATTATTAGAGTGCAACGTAAGTTTCCCAAGAAACTCGTTGTTGCGTATTGGGTACGCCATCGAGCATTGCATCCCCTTTAAAGTAATATTAATATTTGATTCACAAGTATGGATAAATATAAAGATTTCATATTCTTTATTTACCTGGGGTGTTACATCCTTCCCCCCTTTTGGGAATTGCGTCCTCGCAATTTTAAAATTGGGCTTGGAAACATCCTTGAAAGTCCCACATCGGAAGAAGAGTCGGTAAAACAATCACTTTAAAATAAAGAAAGATAAGTACAAAGGTCACCCGAGTTAACCCATACTAGGATTCCAAGTATGAAAACATGGACATGGAGGAGAAAACATAGGGTCATGTTCTGATGGAGAGTGATAGAAAACATGTTTAGGAGAAAGTTAACCATGAGAAAATCACAAACTTGTGATGGGTTAAATGGTATTCGATTCCCCAGTAGGAAAAGTTAATATACAACATTTTTGTTTTAAGTTACTTTTTATTGAGGAATTTATTCATAAGGAAACATAATCACTTATCATGTTGACTTTCAACTTTTATTAGATTCCTTACACAAACTCATATTTTTTTCCAAAAGACGAGTATTTAGGGAGACTTGTTCACATTAAGAGTACTATAATCAACTTCTAGAGAATTACCTAACCCAAAAAAGATAACTATATACTTCCCATATCTTTAGAATTTAACCAAAACCAAAACCAAAAAGGCTAGTACAAGATCAGATAATCCAGAAAAGGATAACCCCTTATAAAAATAAAATCTATTCTTAATCTCCAAAATTTGTCCAACAAAACCCAAAGTTCAACGGGGACCATTCGATAATCAATTTTTCCATAAAAGTTTTCAAAGTAAACCAAACTAAGATTGAAACCCAAATATTTGAAGGATTTAGTCACATAGTCTTCCAAGTTAAATCGTAACATTTATCTCCAAAAAAAATCAGTTGCTCTTAATGTCTCGTATTGAAAAGTAGTTAACCTAATCACATATCCTCGATGATAGGTTAATAATTTCCCAAAAAAAACTTACTCTTGATTCCTAAAATCATCCAACGAAAAACAAATCAGTCAAACTAACCAGGGACTTCACTTAGTCCAGTGGTAGGCGATAAATACCAGTTGCACTTTGGTTGTGGGTTCGATTCCCGCAGCTTTGTCCGACGCGACGGGTTGTCACACGGTCTGCATGTTGTCCTTTTTCCAAAACTATATAATTCTTAAAACATTCCCCAAAAAGGGATAAAATCATCAAAAATAACCATAACATAATTTAACCTCAATTTTATCTCATGCCTTTCACTTCAATCATAACATATAGTAACCCATAATTACCTCAAAAGTAAGGATCATATAAACCCAAATGGTTCTTTATAACTATGTCCACAAAAGAAAAGATAACTATTCCTTGAATAAAATTTTCATATATTAAACATCAGTGTTACACATACTATATAAAGTTTTCTAATGTACCTCATCATCAAAAGACACTTAATACTCTTATGAATTTCACTATAACTCTTGAAGACCTTATATGTTGACATCTTACTCATTCAACATTCTTCATGATCCATTAACCATTCCTTTCCAACTTATTCCGAAATACCTCTTTCCTACAAAAAAAATCATGAATCATATCCTAAGATCCCAAAATAGAAAACAAAAGTTAAGAAATAATCCATACCTTTGATTGGTCATTGTCGGTTTCTTCATCCTCAATCAGAATGGCATTAGGTATTGGTAAAAGAGTATTTTTATGATCTTGGTGATCCCATTCACAAAACTTTTTCATGGGACATGTGTTTGCATAATGACCATGCACACCACATTTAATACATTCAATTGATCCCTCATAAAGAACTTCTTTCCCTTTCCTCGAATCAACTGGATGCTTCCTTTTTCCACGACAGGTTCTTGCTTTATGACCTTCATTTCCACATCTATAGCATATTTCTGTCCCTTTGAAACATTTTCCTAGGTGTTTCTTTCCACATCTTTGACACATGGGTTTTTGAACACACTTAACTTTATGATTATTACCTGTAGTTCCATAGGGATTTGTTTCTCGCATATATGATGCCTTATAGAAATCACCAAGGTTTAGGTGGTCAATCATAACTCCAAATAGTTGGTTGAGGATAAATACAAGAGTTCTCATTACAGCTCCCATATCATTCAGTTGCTCGCTCAGAAAACTGTCACAGTTTCCTTCACATCCACCGTTACCTTGGTGCCTGCTAGATCCATCCATTTACTAAAACAAAAAAGGGTCAGTGTGAGTATAACAACAAAACCATCATGTATTAATGAGGAAGATAAACACTAAGATATTATTACTCATTCACTTTATCTAAAACTAGGACTCTGTCTAAAATCCTAACCATTATGGTAATGTCACTTATGCTTAAAGAATACCCTAACCTCTAAAGTTATCTAAACTGACCCTTTGATACCAACTATAAGGCCCCAGCCTTAAACCTTACTTAAAATTGAATTAAATGAATAATTCACATTGAGGATCTTTTCAGGTTTAGAGTTTTAGAGAATTAGGACGTAACTATTACATCTCAAAAGATTAAAAAGTAGTCTCTTCTACTAAATTTCCATAAAATAAAAACTCTGAGAAAGAAACATGTCTAGTTTCATGTTTTAGGTAGCATGACTTTCCCTTGATCCCATCCTTGACCCTATTCCATGCTAAGTCCTGTGAAAAACATTTCAAAAACTTGGGATGAGCATAAAAACTCAGTAAGGAATACACAAAGAATAAAAACTGCTAGTTTATCAAAACAAAAAGTAAACCATGTATACTTTATCAAAGTAATACTTTTCACCTTTATGAAGTCGTAAAAACTCTTCACTGAATAAAATATCATTACTTACCTTTTTGTAACCAAAGGATTACCATAAAACCCATATAAAGAACACATAACATATATAAAGGTAACTTGGGACATAAACATACTTAAGTGGAATAACCATACGGTCGACTCCCACACCTATCACTTAATGGAATAGCCATACGGCCAATTTCCATACATACTTAATGGAATAGCCATACAGCCGACTTCCATACCCAATGCATTGGAGGTTATAACGTAACCACCCGTCCTGGTATTCACAGCACCACCCGTCATAATGTCCAAGTACCATTATAAAATCATAACACATAAAACCAACATAAAGTAATGATAACATTTCCACATTTCAATCAAAAAATATCATTTAAATATATTGACATAATATAATCCTTTATCAAAAACATTTTCAATACCGAAAAAAAAGTATATGGTATTTATTTTATTTTAAAAACATTTTGGCTTGTTGAGGAAGCCAAAGTCAAATAATACTTGCGGCAGCAGAAAAGGTCATTATCGCCGCGTACGTTAAAAGAAACATTCCTTTTTGTCGTTTTGTAAAAAGCTTCGTAGAAAAATATTCCTTTTGTATAAAATTAAAAGTCAAAGGGGTTTATACACCATATAAAAGAAAGCTGTGCATCAAAATAAATATGCCTCAATTAAAGGAGATTGAGACGAAGTCCCTTACAAAGATGGTATCCTTGGTTTAAGGATAAATGAATTACATAATTATGTGTGACAAAAGAATACACCAAATATAAGTGGATATTAAGTGTAAAACAATCAGAGGTTATTCACACATATTCATAGAACAACATATTCAAGGAGTACAAGTTTATCCCAAAGAATCAAATTTGGGCTAAGAAGTTCCCTTGCAAAAATTTGACAGCCTAACGGCGTCACTTCAAAAATTCAGAAAATGAGTTGATGAGAGATAAAAAGGGGATCTTATCACTTGGACCTAAAATTTACATTAATCAGGATATAGAATAACATATCCCAACATAATAGTATGTGAATCAAAAGACATAACAAACGAAGTCTTTTAAAAAGAGGAGGGTGAAAGGTTCCCTTACCGACTTGGGTAACTTTCGAAAAGTACACCCCATTGAAGAAGTGTCATACAATGAATATGTAAGTACCCATAAATGGAATTATATTACAAAAGGAGTGTAATAGTGGGCAGTACATAAACCACTCAAAGGAAATTGTGGCAAATGTAGCATAAATCTCACGGGAATAAAAGTGGGATGAAAAATCTCTTACGAAAACTCAGCAGCCTAACAGTGCCACTTAAAACTTCCAAAATGGATTGATGAGAGGAAATAGGGTCTCTCATCACATCAACATAAAGTTTACAGAAATAGGAATATAAAATAACATCCCAATAACAAGAAATATGAGCATTAGAAGGGATGACATAAAAGAGTGTAATTAAAAAAAGAGGGGAGTAAGATCCCTTACCTCGGGTCCGACTTGACTCGATCATTCTTTAACGTCCTGAATAATAAACGTGAGTTAATTTCTACTTGATTAAGAACCTTTTTAAAGTTCATTATTCCTTCTATATCACTTATTGTCATGTTTAAGTTAATAATGTTTGTTTTGTCGATATTTTGTTCTTAAGTCGAAAATGGACTTCTTACAATTACATGTTGTTCATGTGGTCAAAGGTTCTTTATATCCAGAATGACATTACTGATTTGGATAGCATATATATCATATATATCCAGCATATACATTTATTTATAATATTACATAATCATTTATAGGTAATAAATGAAATGCACCGTTCATGGAGACGGTAAGCCGTACGTACGCATGAATGCTACTTTCATTTCTATCTCATACTTTAATGGAAATAAATAATAATGATATAGAGGTATATTATAATTCCAGTATAACATCATATATAATAACTTTAAATCCATCCTTTATATGTCCCACATATGGCATTAACGAATCACATCAATTTGAGGGGGCGGTAGTCCGCACTTCCTTAAATGAAGATATCGCGTATACCCATAATGGAAGCCATAAAGTTAAGAGACAAATGAAAAATACAGAAGCTTAAGTAAAACATAAACATATTATATATCATATATAAATATAGTGACATCTTAATGGACACCTTTGAAGGTGTTATATGAGTGTTGAACAATCATCGTTTCGTGAGGCAGAAATTCGCCATCCACGGAAACCTTATGTTCTTTAACCATTAGATGTTGGTGTGTGTAAGTGTAGCTCTAATAATTCTTATAACAACATACTAGTATATTGAAGATACTGGAGTTGTTACAAGAAAAATGAATAAAAAGAGTTTAGGGGGTTGGAGAAGCAAAATAAAACAAATGAACAAGAGAGAATGAATTACCTTTAAAAGTGTAACTCCTTTTGATTTGAGCCTAAAGGATTCCTTTGAAAGGATTATGCCCAAAGGGAATCCTCTAGGATGAGGAGAGGGATGTGGAGAGAGTAAATGGGAAGGGTATGGCCGAGCCAAAGGCTTGAGTAGTGTGTGAAATGAGGTAGAGGTGGGGACCTTTTATAAGAGGAGAGGAGGGGCACTTTAGGAAATCATTGAACTATTATTTTATTTTCAAAAGTGTTTCGAATTTCTAAGGTCCCACATTGATATATTTCGAATATAAGATAATAAGGCTTCGAAATATTCCCATCCAATAGGTTCTGGACATGTGTAGGTTTTAGATATTACATTATCTTTCCATTTTATTTAAATCGTTAAATAATGAAGTCATCGCTGCATCATCGTGATGTCATAAATAATTTAATTTATTTAAAGTCTAAAAATTATAAAAAAAATACAATGATGTAGAAAATATTTTTATCTTTATAATGAATATTTATAATAAAAAATATGATTAGTATAACCCCTTATAAAAATTGTTTTAGTAAACAAATTTATGTTAGTGTCATTTTCACCTTTATTTAAAAAAAGGCATTAAAGTCATTATCTCACCCAAGTGGCTCCATGGGGTCCCCTAAATCGACCCATGGGTTATCTTGGTCGGCCATGAAACAACCAATAGGGTTAGGACATGAGTCAAGCTCATCTCATTTTATTAAAGCATTATTTTTACCTTAAACTACACTAATTACCACTAATCGCGATTAAAAACTTAATAAGTTACTATTCACCAAAAAATTATTTTTATCCCATTGAACCACATTTTACTTCTTAATGACAACCATGTATGTCGGATTTTTGAAAATCAAAACACAATGATGGAAAAATTTCATTTAAATGGAAAATTAGTTTTTATAAGTACCACTTAGTGGTTTCACTATTCATCAAAAATTGAAGTTTTTCAGAAAAATACCAAAAATTCACCCTAAGATATTTTTGATATTACGAATTAAAAAATGAAGTCCATTTTACAAAATTCACAACATATAAGTTGCATTAATTAATTTAATAATTAATTCCCGCTGTCAGAGCAAATAGCGTGTTTTTATGAAACAATAAGTATCAAAAGATTGACACTAGTTTAAGTCCAATTTCAAAGTGAAATTGATTCCAACGACCACTATTGGATTTTATGGTAAAAATATTTTCTAATTTCACTTTAAAACCAATTAAAAAGATAATATAATCATATAAATAAATTAGATTAAAAATAGGTTTTGAATTAAAATACAACATTTTACACTATTCATAAAAAATGAACTTTATCGGAAAGATACCAAAAATTTACACAAAGTAAATTTTGATGTCCCGATTCTAAAGAAGAGTTATTTTTGGTCCAATAGAATTTATAAGATTGATCAAAACTATATTTAATGACGGTTCTCCATCAAAAGATGATAAGTGAACCTTTAGTGAAAACTAGGGCATATACGCCTAAAATTGAATTCTTTCCGTATTTTAAGCCTATGGATAAATGAAAAAACATTTAAAAAACATATATATTCATATTTTAGTTATTTCTATCCATTCCCGCCAATACAACGGCTACATGTTAACTTCCATTTAAAATAATATTATTTTATTATTAGAGTGCAACGTAAGATTCCCAAGAAACTTGTTGTTGCGTATTGGGTACGCCATTGAGCATTGCATCCCCTTTAAAGTAATATTAATATTTGATTCACAAGTTTGGATAAATATAAAGATGTCATATTCTTTATTTACCTGGGGTGTTACAAATGTAGTCTTTTCCTGATCCTCCGGAGCTATAGGAACCTGATTGTATCCAGAAAATCCATCCAAGAAACATAGTGAGTCTTCCCAGCTAGTCTCTCAAGCATCTGATCAATAAATGGGTGGTGGAAATGGTCTTTGCGAGTGGACTGGTTTAGTTTCCTATAATCAATACACACACGTCAACTGTTTTGTACCCTCATCGGAACTAACACCTCTTTATCATTTTTTACAATTCTAACACCACTTTTCATAGGCACAACCTGAATAGGACTCACCCACTGGGAATCTGAATTGGGATAGATTGTACCTGCCTCGAGCAATTTTTCAACCTCTTTTTTAACAACCTCCAAAAGTGTTGGATTGAGTCTCCTTTGTGGATGCCTAACCGGTTTTGCCCCATCCTCCAAAAGAATCCTATGCATGAAAATGGAGGGTCTAATACCTGATATGTCAGCCAAGGTCCACCCAATTACCCTGATGTTCTCCCTCAAAAGATTCAAAAGTTATTCTTTATGTTCAAAAGGGAGATTTTTAGCAATGATAACAGGTAATTTCTCACCACTTAACAAGTATGGGTATTTGAGATTTGGTGTACATGGCTTGAGTTCCAGTGTAGGGGGTGGTGTATAGATGGAGACATAGAAGGAACTGAAATATGTGCATAAAGAGAATCAGTATCAGAATATACATCATCAAAATCAGAGAATAAAGCATCAAATCCATCAACATACTCAACAGCCATTTCATAATTATAGTTCACATGATCAAAATAAAAATATGATTCCATTTAAAAATCAAATCTTAGAGAGTCTTGTGCATTAGAAATAGGTGTGGAAGTACTCTTAGACATCAAAATAGAACCAATACTCATAATCTCTCTAAGCATAGAACAATCAAATTCCATGGGGTTTTTATTTGGTGGTTCAAAATGGGAGATAAGAAATGCAGAATGATCCTCTGAGGGGTACTTCATAGAATCCATAACATTAAATATCACAACTTCATCCCCAAACTCCATGGAAAGTGTACGTTCATTGAAATTTATGATAGTTTTTGCATTTTTGAGGAAGGTTCTACCTAAGATACTGGGAACATGAGAACATAAATGATCATACTCCATGTTAAGCACATAGAAATCTACTAAAAAGATCATGTCTCTTACTCAGACAAGTACATCCTCAAGGACTCCCGCTGGATATGCTGTAGCTTTATTTTCTAACTTCACCACTACTCTAATCGGTTTCATCTCACAAACTAGCAAAGAAGAGAATACATAGTGAGGCATCACATTTATGGAAGCTCCCAAATCAGAAAGTGTATCCAAAAACTGCAACTCCCCTATGGTGCATGGGATGGTGAATGTCCCTAGATCCTTGTACTTTGTCGGCATTGCTAGAGTTGGTGTAATGAGTAGTGACACATTCCTTCCAAGATTTATCCTCTCATTTCCCTTGATCCATCTTCTATTGGTACAAAGTTATTTTAATAATTTCTCATACCATGGGATTTTCTTGATGGCTTCAAGTAAAGGGATGTTGATCTCTACACACCTGAATGTATACAAAACTTCTTTTTTTCATCGCCTCCTCAACCATATTATTAGTTTGTATAACCCAATTTGGAAATGGAAGGGGTTTAGGAGGAACATCATCAATCTTTATCTTACCTTTATCTTTCTCCATGGATTTCTCATCAGTTGGTTTGGAATGTGACTTCTCCAGATTTGAGGTGAATCCCAGTGGAACAATAGGTATAGATGTATCTATTGTTTGCTTCCCACTTCTCAATGTGATGGTGCTGACATTACCATTGGGATTTGGAATAGGTTGGGATGGTAGATTTCTAGAGTTCTTTCTTACCAATTCATGGAGGGTAGTGGAAATCTGGCACATTTGATTCTTCAACTCCCTCAGCTCCAAACCTTGACTCTTCAGCTTATTCTGCTGAATAAGAACAATTTACTTCAAAAGGTCATCAGTGTTAGAATCTACCTTGGGTGGGGGATTTCCTTGTTACTGGATTTTTGATTCTTGGGCTTCAAAACTCCTTTTGGGTTTTTGGAAACCCTACTAGTAAGGTGGAGGCTGCTGGAAGTTTTGTTGAAAAGGAGACCTTTGTTGTTGTCCAGAGCCATACCTCATGTCTGATTTATCTTTCCAACATTGGTTTTATGTTGGAGAAAATGAATAAAACTTCTGTTGGGGTAATTTCTGTAGTTTCTGCTGATATTTTCTCCCTGGGAGTACTACTGCGCAATCCTCTGTCTCTTGTAGTTGTGGGCAACAATCAGTTGGGTGGATTGTCTCAGTGAAAATTCCACAAGGCCTTGAAGGAGGGGGTTGGGATTTCTTTTGTACCAAAGAAATCCACCTCACCATAGTTTCCAATTATTCTAACTTGGTATCAGTCAAATGACTGTCAAGAGAAGAAGGAGTTACCTGATGTACTCCCCTGACACGTGGTGTACCTCAATCGCCAAATTTTTGGGAGTTTTGGGCCATTTTGTCGATCAATGCATGTGCAACTAATGGTTTCTTGTCCACCAATGCTCCTCCAGCCATGGAATACACCATGATCCTATACATAGGTGTGAGTCCTTCATAGAAGTATTGGATGAGTAGTTTATCACTAATTTGGTGATGTGGGAAGCTTGCACACAACTTCTTGAATCACTCCCAATACTCATACATTGACTCCCATCGGGCTTGATTAATCCTTGATATCTCCTTACGAATGGAAGTGTTCCTTGATGCTGGAAAAATCTTTACAAGAAAATATGTTTCAAATCATTCCAAAAAGATACATCTTCAGGTTGTAAATAATACATCTAGTCTTTCGCAGCTCCATCAAGTGAGAATGGGAATGCTCTTAGTTTGATTTAATCTTCAGAAACATTTTTGGGTTTAAGGGTTGAGAAAACCACATTAAAATCTTTCAAATGTTTGTTTGGATCATCAACAGATAATCCATGAAACTTTGGAAGAAGATGAAATAACCCAGATTTTAGTTCAAATTCCGATTCGAGATTCAGGTATGCAATACAATTTAGTTGATAGTTAATATCCGGTGCAACCAATTCTTGAATAGTTATATTATGTTAATTTCCATTATTTTAATCCATTGGTTCTTGTTTTATGTTTGAATTATAAGTGTTTTAAATTTCAATGTTCTTGGAGTGGAGAAATTCTCCAACTGTTTGAATGTTGAAACTTCCCATAGACTGAGAATGTCTGATTTGAGCCCTAAGGCTGCGTTCAATCTTAGGGTCAAGATCTAAGAGATATTTGGGATTATTTAGTGTCATAAATCAAATAAAAATGAAATGTAGGAAAGTGGAACATAGTAAAATAAAAATAAGAAGTTTGATTTGATGGTCCAAAAAGAAGTAGAAGAAAATAAAAGAAGAATAAGAAAAGAATTCAGATTTGGTAAAGAGAGAAAATGAAGAGAGGAAGTGAATAAAATGTAAAATAAAATAAATACCTATAATTGGTTGAAATAAGTACTTTCCTCCCTGGAAACGACACCAATTTTAAAGGCACTGTTGTCGGCTCCCTCAAATGATTAGTGGTTTTTGGTACTTAGGTGCAGCGGAGTGGCTGACCAAGGTCGTCTCTCAATGGAGGAAGTAAATTAAAAAAACATCATAAAGGTCTTCTAAAAATAAAATAGAAAAGAATTAAAATATTACTTGAAAGTATTGGGGGTGGGTTGTTTATTGTTTATAAAACATGAAAAAGTTTACTGGAAGAATATTTCATTTTTTTTTAATTTGAAATGAAGTTTGATTAAAAAGACGCAACAAGATGTTTTTTTTAGAAAATATTTTAAAAGGTGTAATCGATCTAACTCTACCTCTTCATTTAATTATTAATAATTATCATTTAAATCAATATCCACTTAATTAGGATCCTCTATTTTGTTAACCCTCTAACCCTACAAGAGTTAACTTAACCACACAGATGATTTACTTAAACCCTAGCCTAGCTTCAGAACACACAAACGCAACACCCTACTTTGATTATTGTTCTCAGGTTAGCTTATGGTCAGTGTTTAATTAGATCATATAAATATTCTGGAAATTATGATGAATTTTTTTTAGGGATTATATTTGAACTCTACAAACTTATCTCATGTGGTCTTGTATTTTCGATTAAATTCGGGCTCTCACAATTTACACAAAATCTCGACCTCGTGTGTTTTTGTGTCAATTTTTTAATTGCTTTATTAGTTTCTTAAAATTTAAAAACTCAATTCATGAATCATATTAAGTGAATTACAGTAGCTCAATGATTCAAAAGAATTAAATTAATAGGTTAGAAGATAGATCAATCACTAAAAAACTACCCTTCCATGGGTGGTGTGGTCATCATGGAGGCATTTTTCATGAGCAAAGGATTGAAAGGGTAGAACCCAATCTCATCTCCACTCTTCATTCAAACCCAATTATGAAGATTAAGAGAAGAATAAAAGGGAATAACATAGAAGATTAATTGAATAAAAATTCACGATACAAAAATGAAAGAAAAGAATTACAAAGAGGAGGTGGGAGAGGAGAGCCTTTTTGGAAGAGATGTTTGTACAAAGCCTTACTTCTTCCAAGAGTTTTTATGGGCTACTAAGAGACACCCTTTTGGAAACACCTTCCCAAATCCTTTAACAGACCTCCCAAAGAGTGAAAACATACTTAAAATAGAGTTGTTGAGGGATAGGGTTACAAAACTTTATTAAACGTGAAAGGGAAATTCGGCTAAATATTTTAATCCCACTTTCACCACATAGTTGGCCTCCAAAACGCGTGACTTGGCTAGGATTCTAGGAGGTTTATTTGTGGATAATCCTATCCCAGAGATTCCCTCAAAATTTGGGCCCAATCCAAGCAAGGATAAAGAAGATACGACCCACATGTTGAAGTGATGTTCAATCTAGATAGTTCAGTCCATCTTTGTATTCATGGAAAATTTAGTCCACTCAAATGCATGATCCAGCTCACATGTCCTGAATATAATTTGTATCCCATTAAGTCGGGAACACATTTAAAAATTTTAGGTCCAAATAATTTACAAAAACATATTTATTCCCAAAATACTACAGTGCATTTTAAAAGGGTAAACCTGAAATTTTCATCAAATTTGCAAATGAATGATCTAATCCCAAATATTTCATAATTGAACATATTTAGCATAATGTGAGGAAATTATATCATCTATTATCAATAAAAAATTAAATAAAATTGTGTTTTTTTACCCTTTAAATCTGAACATTTGTTTAAATCCCTCCATAATTAATGGAAAAATAGTTAGGAATCCATATTAAATTCTTGTATCCTTACTTACCCAACTCTTAATAATATAGAATTTTCTAACTAAAAACATGTGTAGGGGAAGGTATTTTTCATAAAATTCAATTGAGAAAATTTATGTGTATCTTAAACATGTTGTTGTTTTTTTCTATTACTATTAGAGTAGAGGGGAATAAATATGACAAATTCATTTGTTGTATTTTCGTATTTATTTAATTAATATGTAAAACACCTTGTATAATGACACTAATTGGAGCCTTAGAGACCACGAATAGGCTCGGTAGGAGCCACATTATAAACCAGAATCCTATCCCAGCATTATCTTCATTAAAATGTGGTGTAGATAGTAAGAGTTAGGTGTGTGGGAAGATACCATTTCTCATATTTTCTTTGGAGGAAATGTAATTTTTAGATGATTGTTCCTTGGTGTATCTTTAATTGGGTAGTGTGGTCTACATCACTTTATGAAATTATTGATCTCTCAATGTTATTTGTTTTGAAAAACTGAGTAGAAACAACGACAAAATAAACTTGAGGTTCACATTATTTATTACTTCAAAAAGTGTATTATGTGGAAAATTATATAAGATAATTAACATGGAATGAAAATGAGATACATTTTTAGGGTTTTTTATGGGTATTCGTTAATTTAGTTTTAAGTTGTTTATATTTTGATTTTACTTAATAGATTATGCATCCTTTTGATGTCTTTGTTTTAAAATATAAACCTACCAACCCTCAACTCCAAATATTACTTTTTAAATAACTTTTGATCAATGATACCTATCTCATATGAGAGGAGGAATTGACATTGTAGTATGTATTTTTAAATTATGATTAATTACAATCTATTATTAGGCAGGGGGTTATATAATTCTTTATAAGTTCAAATTCACCCTTCCCCCAAGAAGAAAAAAACTGAAAAGGAATAAAATTGAAAAGAAATAAAACAAAAAAATGAAAAAAAATGGAAGGGGATAAATCACAAATGGATATCATTTTTCATGAGTCCCCATTACAAAGGAGAAGTGTAGTGAGTTTAAAATATTTAGGAAAACTTTTAAAATATTTATTGTGTTTAATAGTTCAACATTATCATTCAGACTATTTTTTTCACATAATTACCTACCAAACCTTTGACCTCAGAAGAACCTATGAAAAGACCTCATGATTAATAATCAACTTGATTCTTGATTGTATTAATTATAAATATATAAATCATATAAAAAAATTACATGTCTTAAGGACTAGTAAACCTTTGATAAACAAAATCTTTTCAGAGGAGTGACACTGAATTCAGTAAAAGGTAGTTCATCAAATTGGTATTGAGTGGAAATGAAAGAGTGAAATATTTGGTGATAGTAAGAATTAAATAATATGAATTATAAATTCATGAATGAAGCATGATCATTTCTTAGTGAAAAGAAAGGGAAACTTTTTCCGACTCTTAACTTAGTAGTTTATAATTGTTTTGGGTGCATCATTTCTTATTCATTGGTTTATTTTCATAATAAATCTATTTGATTTGGAATTGAAAAATATGATTTGGCATCTAATATTGATTAAAATACTCAAACCGAACATGGTATGTGATGCACTGATTATAACTTCTTGGTTCTACCTGAGTTGGGTGTGTTTGATGGAGTTTTCTAGCTACCTTGGTAGGTTGATGGTGCAAAAACTCCACCCACCATGGTAGGTGGGGATTGGAGGGGGTTCTCGAGGAAATTGTTTCAAAATTGGAACCTCCCACCATTCCTATTTAAGGAAGGTCATGGGAGAATTCCACCAACATTAGTTCTGATCAATAGAGATCCATTTTTAGATAACTAAGAGAGCTCCATGTGAAAAAAGGGAGGTGTGGGAGGGTCTCTTGTAAAACCCTTCTCTTTGTGAAATAGAGTCTTTTTTTTCATCCATTCACCTCTATTAATGATTATTGAATCACAAAAAGTGGTATCAGATGGATTTTGCGATGAAATGGTGGTGATAAGTGGAGATTTTATGGTGACCATAAAATTTAAGTCTCATGGAATCATGTTTTGAAGAAATATTCTTAAAGTTTTTGTTGAGGTGATTTCAATAGTGAAAACGATGTCGAAAATGGAGCTAAAATGAGCTCCCTAGGCTTAGTAAAAGTTTAGTCAAATTTTGTGATCTATAGTCACTACTGTAAATTAAAACTTTAACAGTTCCAGTAAATGGGTTTTATCAGTGCTTTATAAGCACTGATAATGTAAGAGATGTTAAAGGATTAGGATATACATCACTCCTAAAAATCAGAGATAAATCACCCTTTAATAATGATAAAAACACAAATAAAGGTGGAGTTTATCAACAATTTTTTATAGTTGTTAAAAGTCCCCTTTATGAGTGCTTTTTTATCACCATTAAAGGCCACCTTTATTGACACTAAAAAAAGTGTGGATAAAGGCCCCACTAATAAAGGGTATAAATTTGTTTTCCACACCCCACCCCCCTTTATCAGCACTTCCCCCCTATTATCACTTTAGAGCACACCCCTTCCTCCAGTGAGTTTTGAAACTGGGACCTCTAGCTTATACACAAGTGCCTTTTCTAATCCCCTATACTATTTTATTTACATTTTATGACCTATCTATATATATTTTTTATATTTTTCATCCACATATATATATGTTTATATACATATATTTATGTGTATATATAAATTTATATATATATATATATTTAATTACATATATATATATATTTTTTAAAATGGATATTAACTGTAAAAATACTTAAAACACATAAAAACGTTAAGAAAATTTGAAAACCCAAAAACTCCTGAAACCCCTAAAATGACCGTAACTTAGGATATGAGAGTCAGTTTCAGTTCCATAACCAGTCAAATCAAATCTCATGAAATGATATTAGATATGATATGTGGTACAAGATAGACAGACACCTGGATCAAAACTTCTAGATATTTAAATTTTAAGAAACTGGGCTCGACAATTAGAAACACTGTTTCAGAGGCCTTGTGGGCCTTTCTGGGGGAAAAAGAGGGAAAATGATCAAGTAGCAGGTTCCAAACCTAAACGACATAGACCTCATCACAGTCTTCGATGTGAAATGGGGAATAGCCCAAATTAACACCCATATCAGAATTTATAGTCGTTTGAAGCTCGAGTTCAATTTATGTTTTTTTTAAACTATAATATATTTTATTCCTTTGATTATCACATTATTTAAATCTAATGTGGTTTTATCTGATTTTATAAGTTTCTATTTGACTAGTTTTGGAGATGAAATGGACTCCCAAATCTAAATTTATGGTTGTTTTATGGGTTTTTGGTTTTCCTAATGTTTTTATGGGTTTTAAGGGTTTCTATAGTTTTTATCGGGTTTTTTGGTTTTTTTGGGTTCCTAGAGATTTTATAGAGCTATAATCCATTTTCACAAAAAATATTATATAATTTGTGTAAATTCCTATTTATCCTCATCTAAAACATATTTAAAAATTTTATATTATATTTATATAAATACAAATATATTAATATATTAATATATTATTTTTTGAAATATACCCTGCATAAGTGCTAGTAAAATAGTGATAATAAAGGGGTGGGGGTCTTTATCAGCATTTCTAAAAATGCACTAATGAAGACCACCCTTTTATCAGTGCTTTTTTACTAGTGCTGATAAATGGTTGTTTTATCTGTGCTTTTTTACTATCACTGATAAAGGTGGGATTTATCAGGGATTTTTTACAAGCACTGATAAAGGGACCCCTTTAACAATGCTTTTCTAGCACTCTTAAATAACCCCTTTAACAATGCTAAAAAATCAGTATTAAAGATCCCTTTAACAAAATTTTTTCTAGTGCGGAGAAAGGGGTTTTTAACAGTGCTTTTAGAAAGCGATGCTAAAACCCCAACACTGAATAAACCCAGTTTTGTAGTAGTGAGTACCACCTTTACATATAAGATAATAATATTATAGCTCTGAAAACATTTTTCATGAGAAATAGTTGCTCCAACATGCCTCATCAGTTGCTTTTCATTCCCACATCATTGGCAGCTGACACTATTTTGGTCATATCCTGATCAATCGGTGTCTTTTTTCAATGATTCGGAAGTAAATTCCTCCATTTTTAACTATTTTGGACACGACAGTGAGATAAAATTTTCTAAATTATGCACCAATGTTAACATAATTGAAATTCAATTGAGGGAACATCCATGGGATGGATGATCATGTTTAATTCTTAGAACTACTATATTTTGAATTCTTGAATGAAATATCTACATAATATTAAGGATCTTTTTAAACACATTGAGAATAAGGGAGTCAATCTGATTCCACCCAGGAAGTAGAGTTGAAGAAGATAAAAAAGAATATTATCAGTCAAGTCCAACAATATAACGATCAAAGTGTCTACCACCATGTTTCTAAAGAGACTACAACATAAAAACTTTGGATGATGTTGGAAAATACATACTAGTCAAATACTAATCAAAATAAGATCCTCTAGTTAATTATATTAATTAATATTATATTTGAATGTGGAAACACTACAATCAAACTAATGAATTCCAAATCCTGTTGAATTAATTTGTGGCTACAGGTAAAACTTAGAATGATGAAGATCAGGTGAACCACCTACTATGCACACTTTCTGATAGTTGGGATATACTTGTTGTATCACTAAAAATCTTGGGTCCCATAGGAAAAAATACCTTGGAAATGGTAAAGGGTGTACTTTTTAATGAGAAGTCCCAATGTAAGGATTCAAGTTACAACTAGACACAATCTCTCATCCCAGAGAAGCAAGAGAAACAACAAGGAGTAGGTTGTGGGAAGGGAGGTAGAGGCCGAATAAAGAGAATAAGAAAGTCCATAGATATAAATTAGAAAACATAAAATTGATAACATTTTTTCATGGAGGGACACATGAAGAAGAACTATCAAAGGTTTCTATAGTGAAATGTCTAAAGTAACAACTAACAAATAATAAATAGACACACACACATGTTTTACCATAGAAGTTATGATTTAATCCAAATATGAAGAAGAGACACAATTTCATAGATTAGTCTAGGACACATAATGGGTGTTTGATACTGTAGCATCATACCATGTAACTTTACATCATGATTATTTATTGACTTATCAAACAAGTGACTTTGGTGCATTCAAGATGGGAAATACCTGATCAACAAATATTCTTTCCATGGTTGATATCCAAGTCAAGATAAATATTGGATACACAATCAACTTAAAGGATGTTCAACATGTTTCAAGACTTTGGATCAACCTTTTATCAGGAATATATTTTTTCCAACAAGGCTATGACAATATATTCAGCAATGAAACATGGAAGATGATGAAAGGATCAATCATCATTGCCTGAGGACACATATATGGTACGTTGTAAAAAACCCATGTGAATTTATGTAAAGATAGGCTCAACACAGTGGAAGGAGAGATTCCATCCAACATGTTGCATATGATACTTGACCAAATGTGTTAAAGAGGGTTATATACCCTAAAAAAGAATAAGGACATCGATATTGACAATGTTGTATCACTTGATCTTTTCAAATACTGCTCATATGGGAAGCATCTTAGAGTCTCATTCAATACCGCTTAATAATGGAAATCAAAGTTGTTGGATCTGGTGCACTATGAAGTTTGTGGACACATGGATGTGGATTCACTGAGAGGTAAATAATATTTCCAATACATTATTGATGATGCATCTCTATGGTTGTGGGTGTTCTTCTTGCATATAAAGTACCATGTTTTGGACTACATCAATATGTTTCATTCCATGGTGGAGCATGAAATAAGAAGAAAGATGAAGTATATTCATTAATAAAATTGAGAATAGTACACTTCCAGATAAGTTTATGAATATTACTAGAGTTAGGGAATCATATATGATAGGATGGTCCTACACACCCCATAAAACAATGGAGTTATAGAAAGGATAATCCAAACCATCATGGAGAAGTTTGGAAGCATAATGAGTTTGGATGAGCTTCCTAATCCATTTTAGGGAGAATTTGTTTAAGTTTCATGATACCTAATCAAAATATCCCCCTCTATCCCACTAAATTTTGATATTCCATAGAAGATACGGTATGGTGAATGTCCCTCTTACTCTTATTTATGAGTATTTGGATGTTCGGAATTTTAACATGTATCCAAGGAGCTTAGTAAGAATCTATATGGGGTATATAATCTATACATCTTCATCATCTATGGAGATGAGGAGTTTAGATACAATCTTTGGGACCTAATGGAGAAGGTGGTGGTTAAAATAAGAAATTTCATGTTCCATGAAAACTTGATAATCAAGGATATTCAAAATACTATAATTTATTAAATTGAAAGTGTCGAGGAATAAATTGAAGATCCAACACATGTACCAACAACACCTTTCAATGAAGAGAAGGAGGTGTAATAAAACTCATAGAAAGTGGTATAAGATACATTGGAGGAGTATATTGAGTAGTTTAAGACTCAATACTATCCACAAGAAGTTTTATAATGATCACCAGAGTGAGGTGAAGTTGTGCCTCCCAAACCTAAATTTTTACAGGTTTTAAGATCTCTAAGAGGAAGGATTCCGTCAAAAAAAATATTTAGATTCAAAGTGCATATTACTAACTGATGAGGGGATCTATAAGAATGCTAGAAAATAGTGACTCATCCTAACAAAATATTGTGTTTGTATGAAATAGAAGAAGAGATGGAGTCTTTGATGAAGAACCAGACATATAATTTGGTGGAACAACCCAAAGGTAAGAAGGAACCAATAAAAAAATGGTTGTTAAGCCTAAAGAAGGATGAAAAAAGGAGGTCAAGAAAAAATCTGGGTTAGTAGTCAAGGTATTATTTTAGTATAAAGAGGTTGAATTTGATGATATTTTCCCCTATGGTAAAGGTAGCATCAATCTGAGAAATTCCTGGATTGGTGGCTAGCTTGGACTTAGAGAATTAATAGATTGACATGAAGAAAAAATTTATTCCCAATGACCTCTACTAGGAGATCTACATAAAGAAAATTGAATATTTTGAGGTTATTGGACAAGAAAACCTCATCTAAAAATTGATGAAGTTCGTGTACGAACTAAAATGAATTTCAAGAAAGTGGTACAAGAAGTTCAAATCATTCATGGTGAGTAATTTCTACAAGAAAAAAACAAGTAGAAAAATGTGTTTACTTAAAGATATTTTAGGATGGTAACTTTTTTATCTTCTACTTTATGTTGATGACATGTTTATCATTAGGAAGGATGAAACAAATATCATCCAGTTTAAGGAGTTATCCAAGTATTTTGATATTGTGTATTTGGGAGAAACTCAATAGATTTTGGGGATGCAGGACATCTTTGATAAAAATATTAGGTTTAAATGGATATATAAAGATAATTATATTGAACATGTTATTAAATGTTTCAACTTGGACAAATAAAAACCAATGAGAATTACTCTTCCTGACTATTCAAATTTGAGAAATATTTCTTGTCTTTCATCCAAGGAAGAAATCATGGTGATGGAGATGATACCATACTCCTCAGTAGTTTGAAGCTTGATGTACACTATGGTGAGTATGAGAATATATTGTAACATACGGTTACCCTCTTTTAGGAAATTATATTATATTTAATTGTTCTCCTCTTTAATTGGGTGCATCATTAGACTCTTGAGGATGGATGAAATTTTCTATGAAAAACTACCCAAAGTTTAAGGATTCATGTTTATTTGAATTAGTTGTGTGCTGGTATAAAGATGTGAAAGATTTTCGGGATTCTCCCCAAGTTTTGAGAATATTCGATTTGGTTTGAGGTTTTTGTAAAGAATTTGGTGTTTATGCAGTCTGATGGAGAAATAAATGTCATGTGATGAGAATAAATGATATGTAATCTTTGTTGGGCTTATGTCATAAACTATGTATACATAATGAAGGGAGTACATTCCGTGTACAAGTTACATGTCGTGTAATGATAAAATCATATGTTTAATAAAAATATGATGAGTTTTTTGCCGTATGTGATCCCTGTGGATTACTGGATGTGTAATGTGTTTAGATGCTATGTAAATTTCATGGACTTGGATTTTAGGGTGCTTAATTGGTTGATTGTTATTTTATTCTTCCACATTTCTCTCCCCTCTCAACCTTGCCTCTCCTCAAGTGATTTCTGGAGCCTCTATTTGATTAAGATTGATTCGTTCAGTGATTAATCACTATTTTGATTAGGTTTCATCTCTTTGGGTGAGTAATCTTTTTTTCTTCTCCATTTCTTTGATCATGACAGCTCTATTATGTTGCATTATCAGATATGTTGATCTTTTGTGATGTTCCTTGTTTATTATCTCTAGATATATTTTGATATCTTGTTCTGGGGGATTTTTTAATTTTAGTTATGGTGTGTCAGGTGTGCGTTCTTGAGGTATGTGTTGTTTATTCTTCTTCACTAAATATTTTGTTAAGTTGAATCAAATCTGATAAGTGAGGATTTGTTCTAGGGCCTCTATTATAGTTGTGTGTTCTTCCTTGATGGTGGATCTTGTTGCGGGCATGTGTGACCTAGGTTTTGTGGTAGGTTGTTCTATCTCTAGATAGTTTTGGTGAACTACATTTATCTTTTTTTGATAAATTTGTTTATTAAATGAAATGGAAGGATATGACTATATTTTTTTGGGTGTGTTTGGTACTGGGTTTTTATAAAAGATGGGTTTCCACTAGTTTTTTAAATGGAAAGTTTTTTTCAAAGCATTATGGAATGGTTTTATGAAATTATTTTTAAAGCATGAAATGATGAAATGTTTTATAAAATGGAGCACATGGGAATCCTTGGGTACTTAGGTGGATGGTATAGTAATAGGTCTCATCCACTGTTGGGTGGGGGGTTATCATGGGGCTTTCCTCTTCCCCCTTGGCCGGTTGTTCTAGGGGCATGTTAAACCTATTGGTTATTCACTTTCTATGGTGTTTCTCTACTCTCTAGACTTGATGCATATGTCTAGTGGCTTAATGTATAAAAAATTCTCTATGATAGGTACAAGTGTCCAAGATATCATGAGATAGTGTGATCCTTGGCGGGATGTTACCTGTGATTTTTGCTTTTTTGCTGTGTACTATTTTGATTGTATTACCATGGATTTGGTATGGAATTTGATACATGCTTTACTTTAATTTTATATATAAATTTTTATAAATATATATGAAATTATTTGAAATTGATTTACCTGATTTATTTGAAAATGTTGAAAAAGGGGAAATTTAATTTTTTTTCAATATTTTGATATAAAAACTATAAAATTGTTATCATGACCTATTTTCTTTAAAGTTGAGCATGCTTAGATTGTTGTTTATAGAATTTATATGGAACACCTGGTTGGGACACTACTGAGCTTATAGATCACACCTGTAATACTATTTTGGTGGTTCAAAGACCTAGTTATGTCTTTAGATATAGATAATGGAAAGGTGCCACAATAATGCAGAGAGATTTTCTATCAGTTGGTTTCTGGGTAGCTAGTTGTGAGATGGCGGGAGTTTCCCCACATTATCACATGGAGCTATTGGATTAGCTATTTGGTTTTTTCCCTTTATAATTATACCTTTCTCTTGGAGATTGTTGTTACTAACTTCTTAGTTGTATTGCTTCCATTATTACTTACATTTTATTAAATATATTACTATCTTCTTGTATTTCTATATGTTATGTGTATATATTTGGTATGTTGTTTCTTCAAGTTGGATGGAATCATTTCCTCAAATTATTGTTTGATGCCTAGGTTCTATTCACCAGCCCATAGGGATTAATAATTCCCTTCATATATGTAGAAGATTGGTTCAGGTACCAGTTTTGAGAGGGTATATGAGTCAGTTCATTACACAAACATTTCCCATGTAGTGGTAATCATGAGTCTATTTCTCTCCAATCATAGGATACATCATTGGGAAGCAGAAAAATGGATTATGAGGTCTCTTAAAGGTATATTAAAGACATTTTTTTGCTACGGGGGAGTTGAAACTCTCATAAAGGTCTATACAGATGAAAATATAGCTAGAGATCCTAAAAGTATGAAGTGTACATAATGATATATCTATATTTTTGTAAGAGATTTTGTATCATTACAGTCAAGGTCGAAAAAGTTTGTTTCTATATCCCCAATAGAAGCAGGGTACATTGTTGCTTTAGAACCTAGAAAGGTGATATTAGGGATAAATCATTTTCTCTAGGGACTCATATTTACCTAGGAGTAAAAGGATCATTGTGATATTCAGAGTGCTTTAGACTTGAGCAAGAACTCCATGTACAATTCCCAGATAAAGTACATCGGGATTTTCTATCATTGTACATGTGAAGTGATGGATCAAGAAATACTCAGAATTGTGAATATTTACATGAATTATAACTTGATAGATATGTTTAAAAATGTCATTGTTTAGGAGAAGCTAGACCTTTATAAATTCTCTAACAGATTACAACTGTAGGGGGAGAATTGATGGATTTTTACAGCTACCTTAGTAGGTTTCAAGTGAACCAACTCCACCAACCATGGTAGGTGGGGATTATTTGGGTTTGGTGGGGGAGTTATGTCAAACATAACACCTCCCAAAATAATTATTTAAGAAAGTCCATAAGATCATTACACCATCATTATTTCTATGTAAAAGAGCTCTATCATTATAGAGTTAAGGGAGATCTATTTAAGAAAAAAGGAGGTGTGGGAGGGGTCTCTTATAAAAATTTTTCTTTGTGAAATAAAGTTTTTTTTACCTTCATTCATCTCTCTTCAATATCATAGAATCAAAATAGTGTTGTGAAAATCTGTAAATCCTTGAATGTTTCAGGATTTTTTTCTAAAAGTGAAAATTCTCTCTCAAATATGATCTTGAATTGTACAATAATAATTTTTTTTTACTTTATAAACTTATTTAATAGTTTGAATTTCATCCATGTGGGAATACACTATTTAGAACATGAAATCACATTGCCACTCAATTTTTTGTTGTGTGAAATTTGTTACCTATCCACTAATTTTTCTCATCAGGCTATTTGCAAATTGTTGTAGTGTTTGTTTAGACTGCAATTAGAACTTTTATTTGGGATGCACACATTTTCTTGAAAAATTGGTTTGTTCGTTGATAATAACTACTACACATATGGCCTTTCACATCACACAAAATGGCATTTAATAGTGCTAAAAAAGTGTTGTTAATCACAATGATGATAAAGGGGGGTCCCCTTTATCAATACTTTTTTTGCTCTTATAAAGGGGGCCCTTTATCAATGCTAAAAATAACACTAATAAAGGCCTATCTGCTTGTAGTGTGTTGTTTATATAACAACACACCCAGAAGAAAACCTATAATTTAAACAGCACAACTAGAAGCAAACCTGCTATATAAATTTAATTGAAATCATTTATATAAAAATTCCCACCCATGGTAAATACAAAAAACACTACTATTTACATTTCAAACTAAATGTTTTATATAATTAAATTTACAATTTTATAACTAACAATATAAAAAATTAATATTTCCTCTTTTGATGCATGCTATCTCCTCTCAAATATTTCTACCCATGGTATCAATTGTCAAAAAAATCATATCAACCCGAGAAAAATATTCCACCTATATAAGAAAAAAATATTATATTTATAATACTATAAATATATAAATAAAACATTAATATGAAAGAAGATATTACAAAAAGGTAAATATTTAATAAAAATGACATATTTGGAGTTATAACAGTCACATTGTGGGTCCTATTGAGGGTGGGTTTATTTCTACACATTAAAAATGAGTAATGGACTGTTTTTCAAAAATATCAAAACAATACGATTTCATTTTCTTGGTTTTGAGTATGTCACTTGCTATTTTACAAAAATTAATGTCAATTTTAAATAATGACACATTTGGAGTAATTCCGGCCACACAATTCATTGTATTGAGGTGTGTTTGAGTCTTATATGTCACAAATGACTCATGAATTATTATCCAAAAGTATCAAAACAATCCGAATGCATTTGCTCAGTTTTCAGTACGTCATTTGAGTTTTTTACTAAAATATAATTTCAATATGAAAAGACTCATTTTGAGTCATACCGGTCACATTGTGCATCAATTTTATGTGAAAATTCTTTATACAAGTCACAAATGACTTATGAATCACTTTAAAAAATTATCAACATAATCAGAGTGTGTTTTCTTGTTTTTTCATGAGTGACTCATTTGGAACTAAAATGTAAATTTTAAACTGATAATAGATACTTTTAGTCATACTGGTCACACTATGCATCAGATTGAGGTTTTTTTGACTCCTACACATCACAAATGACCCATGGATCATTTTACTAAAGTAAAAAAATAATCTGATTCTATTTTCTCAGTTTTGAGAATGTGACTTGTTGTTTCTACTAAAATTAATGTAAATTTTAAATAGAAAAAGACACTTTGAGTTGTACCGGCCACACTATGAATCTTATTGAGGTGAGGCTGATCCCAACATGTTAAAAATCACTAATAGATCATTTTCAAAAAATATCAAAACAATAGTAATGCATTTTCTTGGTTTTTAGTTTTTAACATGTTTTTTTTACTTAAATTCATGTCAATTTTAAATAAAAATAGACACTTTGAGTTTTACTAGCCACGTCGTGCGTTGTATTGATGTAAGAATGATCCCCAAATGACCCAAAGGACTCATGAATCATTTTACAAAAGTATCAAAACAATCTGAATGCATTTACTTGGTTTTCAATATGTCACTTGTTGTTTTTACTTAAATTCATATCTATTTTAAATAAAAATAGACACTTTGAGTTATACCGGCCACACCATGAATCGTATTGAGGTGTGGATGATTCATACACATATAAAATGACTAATTTATTTTTTTACTATAGTATCAAAACAAATTTAATGCATTTTATTGGTTTTTAGTGTTTCACTCATTATTTTTATATTGATTCATGTCAATTTTAAATAAAAATAGACACTTTGAGTTATACTGGCCACACTGTGCATCATATTGAGGTGTGGTTGAGTTCTACACATCAATAATGACTCATGAATCATTTTCCTAAAGTATAAAAACAATCATAATGTGATTTCTTGGTTTTAAGTATGTCACTTATTCTTGTTACATAAATTAATGTTAATTTTTAATAAAAAGACACACTTTGAGTCATACCGGTCACTTCATGAATTATAATGAGGTCATTTTGACTCCTACATGTCACAAATGACTCATGTATTATTGTTCTAAAATATCAAAACAATTAAAATGTGTTTTCTTAGTTGTCAGTATGTCAATTTTTGTTTTTACTTATATTGATGTCAATTTTAAATAAAAAGAGCCATTTTGAGTTATACCAACCACATCATGCAACGTATTGAGATACATATATTCCCTACACATCAGAAATGAATCATGGATAATTTTCCTAGAGTGTCAAAACAATATGAATATGTTTTATCAGTTTTTAGTATGTCAGTTGTTTTTTTATTAAAATGTCATTTCAAACTGGAAACACACATTTTGAGTCATACCGGTCACATCGTGCATCACTTTGATATGAGTCAACTTCAAACATGTCAAAAATGACTTATAAATATCTATCCTAAATTATTAAGACAATTAAAGCATGTTTTCTTGGTTTTTAGTGAGTGACATGTTTTGAACTAAAATTTCAATCTTTAACTGATTATAGACACTTTTAGTCATACCATTCACACTATGAATCTAATTGAGGTGTTTTTTATTCCTACATATCAAAAATGACTCATGGATCTTTTTCATAAAGTATAAAAACAATATGAATGTATTTTCTCAGTTTTCAGTATTTCACTTGTGCATTTTCCTCAATTTAATGTCGATTTAATATAAAAATACACACTTAAAGTCATACCGGTCACACCATAGATTAGATTGAGGTGTAGTTGATTCGTACAAAAAAAATGACTCATGGATAATTTTAATAAAATATCAAAATAGTCCAAACGCTTTTTCTTAGTTTTTAGTATGTCACTTTTTCTTTTTACTAAAAGTAATGTCAATTTTAAATAAAAAGAAACACTTTGAATGATACCGATCACTTATTATTTTTGATCAATTTTTAGTAAGTCAGTTTATCTTATATGAACTATATTTAATTATAAATTTCATACATAGATGTCACATCTTAGTATATTAATACTTCTAATATAAAATAATGATCCATCGAAGAATAGTTTAGGTCTTATGCTTTTGGAAACATGAAAACATTAAGAACTAGTTACTAAGAGTCTCTCATTAGATTATGATTTACTAGAAAACTTCTTATACATATCATTTATAAAACCATTTTCAATAACCTAAGAATATGAAACATAAGAATGGGTGATCATAAATGTTCAGTAAGTGTAAAAAATGGGGATATCAATGATCATATAAGGATAACATGAGCATAAAATATTATAAAGTGATATTAACAGTAGAAATTCATACCCTTCATATCATAGATCATACTCATTATTCATAGATCAAATAATGGTATTTCATAATACATGATCTCAACAAATAAAATAATATTATTAACTAAAAACATACACTTCGATTCATACCGAGTACACTATGTATCAGATTGAGGTGAGGATGATTAGTACATTATTTAGGAAAATATTCATGACAAATCTTTTGGGATCTCATAATTTTCATTCAACTACTTAGAAGCCATACTTTTCTTTCAATATGATCTCTCTTTTCTGTATTCTTGCAGATAGTTGAAAGGAAAATACGACTCCCCCAAAGGTCTGCAAAAAGTAAGTATTATATAAAAATGATAAGGAAATTAACTTACAAATAGTAGATAAAATGGTGACAAAATTAATTAATTTAATAAGTAGTATGAATTTACCTTTATACATTCTTAACACATTTCCTTGTTTTCATTATCTCAGTTGTATCCTCAAAGTCCTATCTCTCATGAGCATGAGCATCTTTGAACAAACCACCCCGACTCAAACAAAGGAACACATCTATATAAGAAAGAAATTCTTAGGTGAGTGATATTAAAAATAAGTAAACTAAAAAAATATGAAATAATACCCTACTTAAATGGAAGTCACATATTTATGCTATTTTTGTGCATTCGCCCATCAGGTATGCTGTCCATTCATTTCTGGGAACATCTATATCGTCTTTTGAATATGAGTCTTTTCGACAGTCATAGTAGTACTGGAAAAATATAATTACAAAAGGATTAATAAATATTTTAAATGAAATAGTAATTATCTTCTAAAATACTTCTTTAGGGATGCTAGTTTGTTCATGAAATATGATTTCTCTCATAAATTTACAAACATAATAACTGAATCTTTTCCATTGGTTTGTTTCAAACAATATAGAAACATTGAATATAATAAGTAATCATCTTTGATATGTGTTTGGATAGTGAAATATTATTATATATACCCTGATACATTTCCATTCATATTACTTGTCTTCTTTCTTATCCTTAGTTGTTGGACTCATTCCTTGTTTTTGACGATAGTGACGCACCGCCTTTTCATAACAATATCCTCATTAAAAGATAATGTAACTTATATAACTTTATGTTTTGTTCTAAATTGTTGGTTGTAGTGTATTAAAAATTGAAAAATGTCATCATGTGTGTATGGTTGGTTGGATATCCATGCATTGAATCCAAGAAATAAATCTTTGGAGTATCCAAATTTACTGCAATTAGCATGCAATGCTACTTAAAAACACAAAAAGGAATAAGTAATGAAATAAATGAAAATAAATTTGATATAATTAAATTGTAGAGTCTTACCACAACATCATTTATATTAAATAGACCATGCCATACAAAATTTTTCTTCTAAATTATTCAATCAAACCTTCCACTATTTTATCCTTTTTGTTGGACTCTATTTTATCTTGTTCGGTAGAGGTGATTTGAGGACTAACTAGTCCAAAATTTTTCTCATGAAAAAATCCCTGAATTTTTTTTCATATATACAACTACCAAAAATATGAAATATATTTATTCATAATTATCAAAGTATATCAACTTTTGTAAAATCAAATCATGAAAAAATACCACATATATAAATTTACAATTGAGCCTCCTAGCCATTCATAGTTGAGGATTTTAGTTGTACTCTCAACACCAATGAAGTCTTGATATTTATCTCCATACATATTTTCTTCAAATTAAATTATGTGGTTGAGATCATATTTTAACATTGTATCCACATGAGCCTTGAATGATAGTAAATGTGGTTATATAATGGGTAGAGTAATAGTGATTTTGGAATATCATTTTGATCGGTTAGTCGATCCTTTAGATGGTTTTGAGGTGGTTTTTTGTTTCATCCCCTTATCTTTGTCCATATATAATAAAATTAATTAGTTTAGACCTTTTTTATTAATTGTTAAAGGTTTATCATGAAAGGTAAAGTGGAAAGGAATACCTCCTTATCAGTATTTTTTTACAAGTTGTGAAGACCATGTGATGAATGTTCCAATAGTTTTTTCAACTGTATTAATTCCATCCTCATGAATTGGAATAGGTAACTCTATGTTCGGATCAAGGGATACACCGGTTGACACTCTCACATGACATATTTGATGTTTTATATTATGTAACATTTCCTTTTGAATATTGAACACCCTATCCGTCACCACAAGGATATAAATGGGTGTTTTTAGATATAAATCACAGTCATTATCACCCTATAGAATATCAGTACATGAAAACTATCTATGTATATCTAATTCACATTTCATAGAAAAATTTATTAAAACATTTATTAACTATCTTAAGAAATCTTTTGAGTGAAATGGCTAGCCTCATTGCTGATGGGGTTGAGGAAGTATGTCCATGTGTTGGATATTCTTGACTTTCTTCTTCTCCTTGCCTCTCCCCTATAAAAGTTTCAGTCATATCTCTCTATCATTGAAATTTTCCTTAAATGGTAGATATTATTCCTCTCATATGTTTTATTAATTCACTTTTATCAACCCCTTCATTTTTTATCAAAATATGTTTAGGGTGTCACCCCAAAACCCGAACCTCTGATGTGGCCATATTGTTTTGGCCGCTTAATGGCCACTAACAGTTTGAGTTCATCTGAAACAGGTGTTGCTGATTCTTATGACTATGTCAGATAGAAAATATATAAAAAATAAGTTATCAGTGTTATATAATAGCAGTTTAACTAAAAAAATTATTATGTAATACTTACAGATGTTTCCCACACATTGTTTTGTTTTCATCTATTAGTATCTCATCTTTATTTACACGTGCCTCCTTCCATAACAAGGGAAAGTGATGGAAGTGGTTTTGGATTTCATGTCATGAGTCTGCATATAAAGAGATGAAAAAAATTATGGTGTTTTTAAATGTCACCTAAAAGTATTACAGTGTATTTAAAATAAGTAACAATTTTTTTTCTATTGAATTGTACCCCATCCTTACATTACGGTAGGCGTACGCTGGTTTTTCTACTTGTTCCTTGTTTCCAGCACTCAGCTTCAATTTCATAAATATTTTTTTTAATAAATTGAAGAATACACCTATATTCAAACAACCTATTACTGGCTACAATTTACCTAAAAAGACTCATAAACACGACATCAAGTAGATGCATCCCGCACTTTTTGGGTTATTAGGTGTTCATAGATAACTTGTAGGTGTAGGTTTATTTTCTCTTCTTCATATTTAAGATGATGTCTTGTTAGAATTGGGTTAAATACTCAATGAATCCTTCCTTCAAGAATTAATACATACTTCTTGTGGGATTCATCTACTATAAATGCACTCTGAAATGGATAATGAAGCTTAAGTCAATGTTTCATTATTTTATTTTTAGTTAAATAAATAAATGATATCATAAAGTTACCGTAATCTATTCCCACGTCAATGTATTAATCCCAGGAACCACATGGTGCCACAAATCTATATCAATTGGAATGTGTTGCTGAGTGACGATTAAAATGTAATTTTTGAACATATCCTTGTAGGAGTTAATATGTTGAACCCAAAAATTCCACCCCACCTCGAAGTTGATGCCTTTGACCTTCTCCTTAATGATTTTTTCTAACACCGTCAGACTATGGTGCTTCTATTTTTCTGGGATGTCAGTACTTTATCACCTACCATTTTTCAGAATCAACATTATCAATATGTTCTTCTAGAGTGGTAGAATCGGCATGTGCATATGGTCATTGTACCTTTGTATTGGTAGGCGCACTAGCAGGTTGAGAGATCAATTGTTCCTCAGGAATGGGAGTACGAGCACGTGAAGAAGGTCGTTCATCTACACTGTGAGCAGCAGCAGGTTGAGAGACTTGTTGTTCCTCAGGATAGGGAGCACCAGCATTTGCAGAAGTCATTATATACAGAAGTGGTTTAACAATTAATTTAGATTACATAAATGTAGCATCAAATATATAATAACATGAGGTAACATGATGTATATTAAAAAAATGTAACCTTATTTTTGAACTCTATTTTTCTTTTTAAAAGGATGAAGGCATTTGAACCCTCTATTGATGATCCAAATCCCTTCATTGTGATCACCTATGACATACAAAACACTTTCTATATTGGGACCTCAATGAAATTATTACAATGTCCCAATTAAAGGGTTATCCTTGGTTTAATTTTCATCTTCCCTTCAGTGGTTTTGGTCGATAACAAAAGAATTGACCACTTTCAATTTGCGGGATCTAGAACATATAATACTTGTACTGCATATGATTCCATTATAAAAGATTCATCTCTATACCCTTCCTTACTGAAATCAACTTTCATAAATCCAAATTCATATATTTTAACTGTACTTTTTTATCAACCCACTTTCATGGAAAAATTGGCACTTGGAATGTTGTATAATCCAACTCCCATTTTTTTTGATGATGTCAAATTATGACATATTCATGTAAATTGGATTTCTGTCCTTAGTACTAGAAACATGCATCACTTCATCCATGAGTGTAAGTACACGATTTTTCATGGTACTATATTCATCATGATCATTTGTATATAATGTGTAACCATTAATTACATAACCATTATAAGATAATACATTCAAAATTGGTCCTCCGGCTAGCCATCAAAGTCGTTCTAATATTGAATTTATATTTTTGTATAAATCCTCAAAAATATGGTCCCAAAACTATCTTATATGTAACACCCAAAAGTTTTAAAAATAAATTGAAATTCATGAAACTTTATTTTAATTATATAGTTAAAAACTAGCCGACAAACATAAATTTTTCCACATTAATGGTTTGAATTTCGAAAAACGGGCATCTGTGGTTTTGATCAATAAGTAATTTGGAGTTTCACAGAACCAACTTGTTTTTTTAGTGAATAGTAAAATATCCTTATGAATATTAATATGACCCTTATGAATTGTAAATTAAATTATTATTTTATTTTCTTATGGTTATAAGATAATGTGACCTTGATTAATATTTCAAGGGGATATAAAATGAGTTATAGTTTTAAAATATTTTATTTTTTGAATATATTATGATTTTATGTAGAAATTAAATTAATAATATTTAGAAAATTATTTTCAAAAAATAGAGATATTTTTTTAATTATAAATGACAAAAAAATGGTTAGGGGGGATTTTTGATATTTTTCTGAAATTCTTGAAATTTTTTATGAATAGTGAAATATGGAAAAATATTGTATATACAAATTATCAGTTAAGTACACTATTTTTAACATCATGACAAATTTCATCCCACCTATTTCAAACTCACAAGATCTCATTACTATTTTGATCACAAGAATTAAGACTATTCATAGTCTTGGACAAAAATATTAAAATAATGTATAATCTCTCCTCTCCTCCACTATAAATACCACCCTCATTCAACTCTTCCTCTCACACCTCTCAAGCCTTTAGAATTTTCTAAGTTATACCATATAACCTCCCCAAAGATCTTCCCCACATCCAGGTTCCACTGGTCTCACCAAAATTTCAAAACCAAAGTCCTTAAGGATGATCTCAAGGAGAAGGGTCCAATTCGTTTCTTTTCTTATACTCTATTCACCTTCCCTTATCCAAGAGGAATGGAATATTTATTAAGATATATATTCTAGTTTTTTATCATGATTATGGAAATATTCATCATAATTATTCTTCTCCTCTTTCTATTTTCCTAAAAATAAAAACATCATCCGTGATGTGCCGATTTACCAAAACCATGGACAATGTGTTTACAATTTCAATTAATTCTTTCTAAACTGGTTATAAAACCATTTTAATGGTTGAGATATAATCTAAAGTGTATGATATATCCTCTTTAATTTTATGGAGTTGACATATATACATAATATTATGTTATATAATGAAACCAGTTTGGGATTATCAAGGAACCATAAAAATTATATAAACCGATATCACTAAAGATTTTTCTAATGATTCATCCTCATACCATATAACCAAAATGAGTTATGGAATCATTTAGTATTATTTAAAAATATGAATACCATTTGATTATAATTCTATAATTTAATTTCCATACAATAATAAAATTAAATACAAACTAACGATGGAAATCATCTAAAGAATGCACCCAAAACAATAGATGAAACAAAATACTAATAATTAAAGGGTAAACTGATGTTATGAAATGATCATATAAGTTGTTATAAACATGAATATATTAATTTAAGATATTATAAAAACTCTTTTAACCATTATACATGAGGTTTAAACACTTTCTAAGTAATATGAACTTGATGTAAGGGAATTCTTAACCAAGTTTCCAATCTTTGGGTTAACCTTCTACTTTATTAATTATGTAGTATTAATATTATTTGTGAGATGAATTTTTGTTTTTATTATGTTGTATTTTATGTATTTAAAGTTCATGCACATATCCATTACATTCCATTAATTATCACTCCAATTATATTTTTAAGGGACTTTCCTTTTAAAATACTTTTAAAAGTCTCATTAATAAAATTTAGAAAGATTGTTTTTTATATATATGAAATGAGTGGTTTCTCCTGATTTCATGATACTTTATTACCATGATATGTTCCATGTACATTGTTATGTTGGGTGGATCCCATTATAGCTCAAGATATGTTGGGTTGATCCCATTATAGCTTAAGATATGATGGTTGAACCCCATTATAGTTCTCTAATGCATTAAGTACTTCGGAGATGGAATTTGACCAAATTTTTATTCCATATGAAAGGGAGATTATAAGAGTGATATGGTAAATATTTCCCAAGGAAACTAAATTATGTTTCCATTCATTTTAATGAGTTTTTATAAAATGGATTTTCTTGGTTTTTATGTTATCTCTTGACTAATGATTTCTTTCATTTTATCCCTTACTGAGATTTTTTAGTCATCCCAAGTTTTTAAATGTTTTTCAAAGGATATAAGTATTTTTAAGAGAAATAAGAAAGAAAATTTAAATGTTATGAAGTTTTTTCAAATAAATCATGTTTTTATTTAGGTTTTATATTTCTGAAAAAGTTGATACTGTTTAGTAGTATCCTCATGTATGATTATGGGATGTTTTGTTTGTTTTATGTTTTTATTTATCTAAAATTCTAAACCTAAAAATATATTTAATTTTTAATAATGTAATTTCCTGTACAAAACTCAAGATTATGTAATTTTTTATGGATGGGTCCTTATAATTTGTATCAATGGATGGTTTAGATAACTTTAGGGGTTAGGATTATGTAAAAAAAATACCATAAATGAATATTAATCTATGGTTAATTTGAAATGTTATAGAATTTAAATATTACCAAGTTTCTTAATCTAAGATATGTCTATTTAGAATGGTTTTCTATAGAAGAAATAGGGAAGCTAAAGTAGGAAGGAACCAAGAGGCTGAAGTCTGTTTTAATCTGCAGCTTAGAATGGTGGGAATTAGAACTGAGAAATTTGTGAGAGCAGTGGCTCAGTTGAATCAAGAAATAAATGATGGTGGTATAAATGATAGAGAGGAACATGATCTACCATGATGAAAAATTTATTTTTTGGAGAATTTTATGAGGCAACATCATCCATTATTTAGTGGAACCACAGATCCAATGATGGATGAAGGATAGATCAATGCTCTAGAAAAGATATTTGATGTCATGAGATGTTTGGAATGTCAAAAGGTAGTACTATAAATTTATCATTTAGAAGGTGAATCCAATCAATGGTGGTCTATGGTTAAGAATATGAGAGAAAGAGATGATCATGATAGTTTGGAATGGGATGATTTTAAGAGTCTTTTTCGGGAAAAATATTTTCCTAAAACTGTTCGACTCAGAATGGATAAAAAATTCATGGAACTAAAACAAAAATGTTGATGATTTTTTGGCAGCATATGAATCCAATTTTACAAGACTAGCCAGGTTCATACCAGATTTTACTCGGGATTTTGAAAGTAAAATTAATAGATTTTACTCTGGTTTGAAACCATTTTTAGGAAGATCTTAGGCATCATGATAGTTTAAAATCTATAATAAACTTGTTCATTATGTTGAAAAAGTTGATATGAAGTTTTCTAAAATGTATGTGCCTCATGTTGATAAGAATAAGAAATGGTCAGGTTGGTAGGCACTGGGAAAGAATTCTTCAACGAAATAATGAAGTAAGAAAATCAATTTCCCTTCATTTAAAAACTGTAGTAAAATTAATCCTGGTGAATGTCATGTAAATTATGGGAAACTATACTAATTTGGGAAGTTTGAACACATGTTTCATGAGTGCAAGGAAAATGATCTGAAAATTATTTAGAAGTCAATGGTAAGATTCTTTACCAGTAAAGAATTAGTCCATTTTGAAATTTTTTTTTGAAGCTAGTCACTCAGATATGGAATCCTTAAGATTAGAAGAATAAGTGTGTGGTAAAATCATTTGCAACCACTTCATTAGATGTTGATTTATCAAATGATTTGGCATCAGGTACATTTATTGTTTTTATATAATTTTCAAATGTGTTGTTTGATTCAGTGTCTACACATTCCTTCATTTATGAGGAATTTTATGAAAAATTGGGAATTCCACCTCATGAAATGAAATAAGAACTCATGATAAAAACACTAGGAATAAATATTTTGGCAAGAAGAAATTATAAGAATATACCTATTCGGGTCTATGGAATGAGTTTACCTACAAACCCATTGTGTTTCATCTAGTGAAGTTCTATGTTATTGTGTGTATGGACTGAATTTCTTTTTTATCATGCTAAGATAGATTAAAGAGTAAAAGAAGTTTGTTGGTCAGAGTATAGTACTCAAGAGGGGGGTAAATTTAGTATCTATAAAAATTTATGTTTAAAAAAGTATAATTTGAAGTTCCCCAATATTAAACAATCAATTTTCCAGTTATCCAGTAGTGAATTTATAAGATCTTGACTATTCGATTAATTTCCCAAAAGGTTGATTAGTTCTCAGTTATATCAATTTGATAATTAATACAGCTTTTGAATCGAATCTAATAAATCAATACAGTTATTAACACATGTTAAGATTAACTATCAAAGTTCAATTTAGTTTTATGAAATATGTGATAAAACAGAGTAAAACTAAAAGGTAAAAAACATGGAAGAAATTAAATAAGAGGTTCAGTCTCAAGCAGAGACTTAATCCTCTCCACTTGGTGATCATCTATCACCAAGTAGTTTTAATTAAAAAACAACTTGATCCACACATTGTATCAGTTTCAAAAAAGTACACAAGGCTGTCTAGGTCACACTAGACCTCTACCACAGTTCTTCCTGGGAAAAACAATAAACATGTCACACACGACCTCTTCAATAGTTCTACATTGGATAAAAAAGTATAACAAGAGTGTGATATTGAGGATATCATGTATCATCCAATTATGCATCGGAGATAGTGTGTGTGTGTAATAGACAGATACACACACATCTTTGGAATTTAACTAAATGAATACAATAGAGATAAAGATGTAGAGTTAGGTTTAGAATTCTATGTGTGTTATGAATTTTAGTTCTGGACTCGTTTGATGTTGTGGAATTGGAGTTTGATTCATATTCGAAAAGTTGACTCCAAAATAGAGTGTCGTAGCCTTAGTGTTCTGACTTCCAGGAGAATGAGGTGTTTAACTTCTTGTTCGAAAAATGTTTATGGTCATCTCATCCAGTTTAGCTTGATTTCTTGATCTCCCTATATGTTCTTTCTATTTAGTTCTCGGGTTCACAGTGGTTTCTTGAGAGTTGATGTTCTTTAGTATGCATCTCTCATACATAACATGTACTACTTCTCATCCACACCCATGCTCACAAATTTTTTTTCCTCTTTAAACTTTCTAGCCCAAAAATGTTCATGTGGAGATACCTCATACATCATACTATTTTCGATAAATTCTACAAGTAGTCATTAAATATGTCAAAGTCATCAAATAGAACAGATATGACCGTTAGAAATAATATTAACAAATTCATATTTAAACAGTCTATCGGTGACTCATTTATCAGTGTCTCCTTCTAACGGTGTCTCCTTCTATCATTGTATCCTTATATCAGTGTATCCTTCTATCATTGTCTCCTTCTATCAGTGTATCCTTATATCAATGTGATAGTTGAACTATCAGAGATACAGTTGAACCAATGGTGACTCATTTTAACTGACGGTGAGTTCTTGCCTCGGTAGCACCATGCAACGGTAGGTCACTTGGATTGTTGGTAGGTCATCTGTGTCGGTGATTCATATGAAATGATGAGTTGTTTCAAGGGTGTTAGCTTCAAATTCTTAGAATATATGCTTGTTTGAACTACATGTTAGTGATTCATAGGTCTTTCAGCGAGTCATATGTTTTTCGGTGTCAGTGACCCATAATTAGATAAATTTAGATGTTCTGTCCTTCTTATAGTTTAACAAAGTTAGAGAATGTTAATGTCCTTAAAAACTAAGATAATCATATATAATCTTGTTTAGACTTAAGATAATGCTTTGACATAATATATGATCCGACATGAGGTAGGATATATGTTAATATATGAAATGGTTTGTGATAATTAAAACCATTATATTTAGAGATAGTGGACAACAATATATGTGGGTCAAAAATCTCCCCCTTTTTGATAATCACAAATCATTGTATTATTTAGTATCATCATAGAAAGATTAAAGTAAAAATATAAAAATGTCTCAGATAGAATATTAAAATAATATATCAGAGATAGTAATTCATAAGCACATGGTAATTCTTGAACTCATAATAATGATTAATAATGTTCGGCTAAAGTTCTCCCCATTTCAATAATGTGTAATAGAATTATCCTCCTTTTGGGATTAGAAAAAAGTGGTTGGTGAAAAGAACACTAAAAATAGAAAAGTAGAAACAATGAAATGGAATTAATAAATAGATTATAAGGAATTAGAAAAAGTACAATGATTTATCCATATCCAAAAAGACCACTCAATACTACATGGTAGGATCAAGGGGTGCCTCAACCTTATTAGAAAAATCAATAGATGGGTCATCAGGAGGGCCAGGATAAGAAGATGGAGTGTCTAAGTGGATTTTCAGAGGAGGTAGAGGCACTCCTTTAGGAACTGTAGAAGCTAGGGAAGGTCTACACTGAGAAAGAATTCGCAGCAAAATAGTTTTTTTATTGACTGGTCTGGTCTGAGATAAAGCCTGAGAAACTAACATTGGAGGTTGACCATGCATTGAACGAGTAGGGCCAAGTGGTCCAGCAAGAGGAAGCATAATGGATTCACTATGGACATGGAGATATGGTTTTAATAAATTGATGAATTCTTCAATGACCTCACCACCCTATTTAGTTTCCTTTTAAAAATCATATTTGTTTTCTATAAAATTATCCAACAAGGTAATAAATTCACTCTACTTATGAATCTGACCCTTAAAAGCCTTTTTCACTAGAGGAAGAGTAAGATTGGTGGCCAAGTACTTTAAGAAACTATTCATTTGATGATTTGTGATGAGTTTGGAGAAAAAATCATTAACATTTTTGGTCAGCTCTTCCTGAGGGTGTGTATCACTTCTTTTATAATACTTCACATGATCATGCAACTTATCTGAAGTGTCCTCAACTATGGACATACTAGAAATTAAAGCTTGCAACTCTTATTTCAAAACTGAACTAATAGTAGAAAGATTGCAGATTGTGAAGACTGAACAGGTGGTGCAGAGGTAGAAGCAAGAGAAGAGGAGGTATGTTCCTTAACTTATTTTCTTAACATGGAAAACCTGAGAGCTTTAAAGTGAGAAATCGGTTCCTCAAGTCCTTTCAAGATAGTTTCCATTGTATTTATGCACTCTTTTGTCTAGTAATTTATTCCAGTGGTAAAAGTTTTCTTGTCATTCCTAAGCATGGTATTTCTTGTCACAATTGTCTCTACAGTTGTGATCAAATTAGGCTTAATTTCTTTTATGACTATATTTGGAACTGAAGTAGCATCATATTGAGACATACTGGTTGATCAAGGAGAAGAACTAGAAGCACTATCACGTTTTACACTATAAACCATAGATTAGATTGCTTTTAAATTTTTAGTCAGTTTAGTATTCTCTATCCTAGATTTATCAATCTCGTACATCATTGGAGAATGCACTGAGTGTCTTATGGAGGCACATAAGTCTTGCTTGAATTGTTCAAAATTGGCTCTAGTGACATAGTCACTAGAAGAGGTCTCATTCACTAGTTCCCTTATTGCAAGGGAAAAAACTTCATCATCATGAATCATCATAATCCAATCCCAGAGCCACATACCCAGGATTCCCCACCCATTATGCCAAAATATCAGAATCTAGAGGAGTAAGAGTATCAAGACTTACTCTTCCAATTTGATTCTCTTCATCAGCTTGAGAAACTGGTCCATGAGGCTCCCCCTCAGGGTCAAAATTCTAAGCAGATTGCTCCCCCTCAGTCAAGGATTCCAACCTAGGTTTCTTTTCCTTATATAGAGTTATTTTCCAAGAAAATACAAATTGAGTAATAGGTTCATCTGGAGTAATATTTTTATCTTGAAAAACACCCTCAACATATACAACAATATTAGCTTCAAAAACATCCATACTCACATCATCTAGATTTTCATCAGGATGATTAGATTCACTATCATCGCCACTATCACTACATTCTTCATTATCACTATTTTCATCCTTTCCATCCCTAACTTCATCAGTAACTATCTCAAATTCTTCTTCCCTTGTTAATTTTGAACTACTATTACCACTACTAGATTCTTCTTCTTCGTCATCTTCTTCATTGGATTCACAGACATACTCTACACTGCCTTCAACTTATGTTTATTCACTTAAAATAGATTTGAGAATAGGTTCATGAGAAGGTAATTCCAGAGGTGGATTTCAGGTCTAATAGAGACTCTTTTATTTTCTCTAGGTGTGTCTAGGTCACTTTTATTATCAACTGGATATCACACATCTCTGATAGGAGTAGCAGGATCCTCCTCCTCATCTGAAGAATTAATTACATATTCATCTAGACCAAGGCTAGGATCCACTAGATCCCTTGGTCTAACAAGATGATCTATGAGATTGGAATTCTCATACAATCTATCATCATCACCAACCCATTCCTTCCTCCATGGGTTCCAATTAATTTTCATTCTCTTACAGATGTCATAACTTAAATAGATTCCACTACATTCACTAACTATAACATCATCAGTTTCACTTAAATATCCTTTTTCCATTATCATTGCTAAAATAATTCAGGAATAGAAAATTGAATTTGACTTAAAACCAGGTTTTATCATCTCATTTATGTGCACTATTAGATATCTATAAAGATTCCATTTGAAACCTTTCTGAAGCAAATATTCTAAATATAAATCCTGATACTTGAGAGAAGCAAAGTCCCCTTTCCTAGGGCAAATATGGCGCTGAATAAACTAAAATAAAATTTTGTACTCACCATTCAATTCTAAGGTAATGGGTCTTCTGTGTTCCTCATTTATAGTTAGATTATACAATATTGTATCATAACAAAATAATTCAATTTTAGGAGGAGAAGTAAATTAATAATCATCAAACCTTCCTCCATGAGGTACCTTAAGACATTCAACCCAATGTCTTGAAGAGAAGGAGATTCTCTTCCCTTTCAAAATCAACTTCACCGAAGAAACATCACTTCCATCCAGAAAAAAGTTTCATATTCTTATAAAAATCATATACCAGCTTCAGGTAAACAACTCTGTCATTGTTTTCGAACCATTCAAACTATCATTGATATTTCAGCACATTCAATGAGAAATATTTTCTCTCTAAGATCCATTCCACCAGGACTTCTTTCTCCGAGGTTCCAACACGGTTTACTAGACTAGGATTTATAGGACCTGAAGGTTTTCTTGATTCCACTTTTTTTTTTGGAAACACGAGACTCACCCTCTTCCAAAGGTCACTTAAAACACATCATTCTGATCAGTTCAGTATGGAGGTTTGAATGTGAAAGGTTGGGGGTAATGAAAGAGAGTGGCATCCAAGATAGAGAGTAGCAGTAAAAGAGTAGAGTGGAATAATTAAAATTTATATAATTTAGTTATTTTTAAATTACAAAATTGTGAAATCATGAACCGGTTTCATTGAAATTAATGAAACAATTTCATTTTGTTAAAAACATAAAACTTATAAAAACAATGATCCATCGGTGTCGGCACAAAAAACAGTGAAAAATACTAACAATGTTATTGTGAGAACAGTGTCAGTATGACAACAGTGTTGGTATGTCAACAGTGTTGGCATGAAAATGGTTTCGGTATGACAAGGGTGTCGGCATGACAATAGTGTCGTCATGACAATGGTATCAGCATGACAATGGTGTCATCATGATAATGGTAACGACATGACAACAGTGCCGACATGACAATGGTGTCGACATAAAAATGGTGTCGACATGACAACCTTACTGAAAAAGATTAAAGGAAAGGAAAAAAAGAGTCTTACTGATTGATCATTAATATATCATTTCTAATGTAATTTATTCTTTTAGAGTTCAATTGATTAGTGAATATGTCAACAATATGATATTCAGTGCCAATAAATTCTAAAGTGATATTACCCTATTGATAGTGATCTCCCAAAAAGTGATTTCTTACATCAATATGTTTTGTTCTAGAATGATAAAACGAGTTCTTAGAAATGTTAATAGAACATGTATTATCAAATTTTATAGGTACATGTCTAAATTGATATCCATAGTCAAGAAGAGTGTGTTTCATCCACAAATTTTTTGCACAACAGCTACTAGCATCTATGTACTCAACTTCAACAGTAGAAAATGCAACAGAATTTTGTTTCTTACTACACCATGAAACCAAATACATTCTCAAAAAGTGGCATTTCCCATTGGTACTCTTTCTATCTATCTTGCATCTACCAAAGTCAACATCATAATAAACCACTATATCAAATGATTGTCCTTTGGGGTAAAATAAACCGAAATTGATTGTATGCTTGAGGTATTTGAAAATTCTTTTAACATCATTTAAGTGAGATTCTTTGGGATTATCTTGAAAACAAGAACACATACACACACTAAACATTATATATGTCCTACTAGAAGTCATGTAGAGAGAACTTCCAATAATTCCTCTGGAAGTGGTTTGATCAACAGATTTACCATCTTCATCATGATCCAGCTTACAAGTAGTACTTATTGGAGTGTCTCTACTTTTAATGATATCAAATAAAAATATTTTTAGAAGATATTTTGTGTATTTACTTTGATTTATAATAATACCTTCTTTATTTTGAAAAATCTTAAATCTAAGAAAGAATTTGATTTCACCCATTAAAATCATTTAAAATTCAATTTGAATCATTTTTGAAATCTAAATACATAAATAATTTCTTGAATATCCAAAGATAATATCATCAACATAAATTTTAACTACTAAAAAATATTTAGAAATTATTTTTATAAAAAGTGTAGGATCAAAAATTCCTTTTGTAAAAACTTTTGAAAAATGAAAAATACATAATCTATCATACCAAGCTCTAGGAATTTGTATTAAACCATATAAATATTTTTTTAATTTGAAAAAAAATGATTTTGAAAATGAGGGTTTGTAAAACAAGGGAGTTGTTCAACAAAAACATCCTCATTTATATATCCATTTAAGAATGCACTATTAATATCCATTTGATATAGTTTGAAATTGATATAGGCAGCATAAGAAAGTTGGATTTTGATGGCCTCACGTCTAGAAACGCGTGTAGAAGTTTCTTCATAGTCAATTTCTTCTTCTTGACTATAACCTTATGCAACAAATCTAGCTTTATTTCAAATAGTATTACCATATTATTCTACTTTGTTCCCAAACACCCACTTAGTGCCTATGGTTATGGTGTATTTGGGTCTTTCCACAGGTTTACAAACTTTATTTATTTCAAATTGATTATGTTCTTCTTGCATATTCATCACCCAAAATTTATCTTTAATTTCATAATTAATGTTTTTAGGTTCAAGCATTGACAATAAGGCTTGATGTTCAACCTGATTTCTAAGAGAAGCTCTGGTTTGTGTCTCTTTATTTAAGTCTCTAACAACAGCATCTAAAGGATGGTCGTTCAGAGATCTAGTTGGTCTAGAAAAGGAGGGGATAGTAACTTCTTGTATATCTACACTTTCAGGTTCATCATGTGCAGATTCTGAAGACTCTCTAGAACTGTTTGATTTAACAGATTTCTCAATAGGTGGATAAGATGATTTTTCTTTTATGTCTTGGTTTGACATATCATCTTCATGGTTTTCTAGAGAGGTCTTAGGTTCATGTTGATATGTTTCATCAAAATTTGATATGTACAGACTCTTCCACACACTTGTTTTTTTATTAAAGACTCTATAGGCTTTGCTAGAGGTTGAATAACCTAGGAATATTCCTTCATCACTATTGGATGTGATTTTTTCAAGATTATCCTTTGTGTCCATGATATAGACCCTGCAACCAAAAACATTGAAATAACTAACTTTTGATTTTCTTTTTTTACACAACTCATAAGGAGTTTTCTTGAGAATAGGTCCGATTAAGGCTCTATTAATTATGTAACAAGCTATATTCATAGACTCAACCCAAAATTAAACAGGTAAATCATATTCATTAAGCATTGTTCACGATATCCCTTGTATGGTTCTATTCCATCTTTCTACAACTCCATTTTGCTGAGGTGTCCTAGTGGAAAAGAAGTTATGAATATAGCCATTGTGTGAGAAAAACAATTCAACATATTGATATTCGAACTCATGGCCATGATCACTTCTTAAGGATTTAATTCTAAGTCCACTTATATTTTACTCTATTTTAGCATACTTGGTGAAGTAAGTATATGCTTCACTTTTGTGAGATAAGAAATAAGTCCAAGTATACCTAGAATAGTCATCTACAGGAACATAAACACAGAGCTTCCCATTTAAACTAGAAACTCGATGTTGTCCAAAAAAATACACGTGAACCAACTCGAAAGGTTGAGAATTTGAAACTTCTTTCTTTGATTTGAAATACTTCTTGTGTTTTTCACCCTTCTAATAAGCATTATATACTTTGTCATTTGAAAACTCAAGTTTAGTTAGATCATTGACTAGTCATTTTATAGTAAGCTTTTTAATAGAGTGTACATTTCAGTGGCCTAATATCCAATGCCAAATCCAAGACTCTTTTTGAAAGGCACTTAAACAAGAAACATTTTGAGAAACTAAAGAATCTATGTTAAAAGAATATAAATTTTCATTTCTAAAATTAGAAAATACTATTTCATTTTATAGTTAGAAACATTTCAAGAATTATTTATAAATTTAACATGAAATCCATCATCACAAAATTGTGAAATACTAAGAAAATTATATTTCAATCCATCAACATAAATTACTTTAGAAATTTAAACTGAGTTAGAGATACAAATCTAGCCTAAGACAATTATTTTTCCTTTAGCATTGTCCCCAAAAGTGACATATCCACAATAAATTTTGATTAGGTTTTTAAGCTTGAATAATCTATTGTCCTATGCCTTGAACATCCACTATCCAAGTACCATTGAATCTTACAGGATCTCTTCAAATAGATTTCTTACATGATTATAAAAAAACATATTTTGGTACCTAGACTTATTTGGGTCCAGTGACAATAGTAATCAATGCTTTAGGTACCCACATTTTCTTTATGGGTTTTCTATCAAAATTATATAATGTACTGGAAAAATAAACCCTATTTAGTCCAGAAAATCTAGAGCTAGTAAATGATTTTCCAAAACTGGTTCTAGCATCAGAATTTAGATGTTTAGGTAGAAGAACATACTTTATAGATTTAGTTACAAAATGTGTTTTAGATAGGTTTATCTGCCTAGGCTGTTATCAAATACCATAAGTTTAATTAGGTTCTATTTTTTACCAGTCATTTGAGTAAGAGTATCTTTCCCATTGGTAAACTTCTATAGATATTTCCTAAATTTCTCATTTAAAATTTTTAAATCATTGTTTTTCTTGAGTATTTGAGCATTCTTTTCCTTTTCAGTAAAAAGTTCAAACTTAATAGTTATAGTAAGAGTATGTTGCTTCTTTAAAGATTTATATTTATCTTTTAGTTCATTACAAGTGTCTTCCAGCATGTTACAATATTCAAATAGTTCATCATTTTTCATATTTTAAGAATATGTTTCATTTTCAGAATAATAAGAATTGTGTGCAGGTAAATCTAAGGTTACCTCAGATGTTTTTGTATTAAAACACATATTTTGGATGCTATCTTTCTCATCATGAGATGATACTGATTCACTGGAGCTATCCTCAGAGGCACTCCAGGTGTCCTTCATATATTTCTTATATTTCTTGTCTATGTTTTCATACTTCTTTTTGTATTTTAACTTTGGACCGTCATATTTGAAATTCCTCTCCTGTTACATTCATAGAAGAAAATATCATCTAATTTTTCATTTCTTTTTTAGTCTTTTTTTCAGCTGCCCTTGTTATCATATCATCCTTTATAATGGGGCTTTAGGAAAAAATTATTCTTTCTATATAATTTCTTGAATCTTCTAGATATCTTTGCCATCTCTTCATTACTATTTGATGTTGAGTCATCATTACAAGAGCTTTCAATTGAGGAAAGCACCTTTTATTTTTCCTTATTATTATAGGTAGTAGTCTTGAAGGATACAGATTTTCTCTTTGGTTCATCCTCTTCTTCTTTATCGACTTTCGTCTCTTCGTCATACATCATCAGTTTCCCAATGATTTCATTGACATGTAATTTTCTAATGTCAAATGATTTTATAATTGAGATAGAAGTTCCTCTCCATCTATCATGTAAGCATATAAGAATCCTCATGATCTTCTCTTTGGCCGTAACATCTCTTCCAAGAGAGATCAGAGTGTTTAAAATTTCATTGAACCTGAGATAAATTTCAGAAATAGGCTCATCAAGCTTCATTTTAAAGTTATCATATTTATTAGTATATGTGTTAAGTCTCATTTCTTTCACATTAGATATTCCCCCATGGGAAATAGATAAAGTGTCCCAAATTTCATGAGTTGTTTTACATGCATAGATTCTACTAAATTCCTAATCTTCTAGTGCATAGTATAGAGAATTCATGACTTTTTAATTATTTTTATATGAAATATTATTTGGGTCATCCAATGTAGTTCTAAAAGTAGCAGGAATCTTATACTCATCTTTCATTTAAGGCCAAATTTCAAAACCCATACTTTCTAAGTGCATTTTCATTTTAATTTTCCATTGGGAAAAAATTATTCCATTAAAGAATGGAGGTCTGTTGGTAGAATCGCATTCCAACCTATTTTACATAACAATAATTTGATAACAAGATTTTAAAGAGATAAAAATTTATTATTAACAGAAATTATAAGATCTTTGAAATAAAAATAAAATCACAATTGAAAAAATGTGAAAAGGATTTAAAAACTGACAACTTCAAACAATCCTCTTATATAAAATGTTGGTTGGAGGAGATTACTCAATATGGGGGTGAATTGAGTATCTATAAAAAATTTTGTTTCAAAAAGTATAATTTGAAGTTCCCCAATACTAAAAATTAAATTTCCTTGTTAGCCAGTAGTGAATTTATAAGATCTTAACTGGTCAATTAATTTCTCAAAAGATTGATTAGTTCTTAGTTATATCAATTTGATAATTAATACAACTTTTGAAACTAATCAAATAAGTACATACTATTATAAACACTAGATAATACTAACTATAAGAGTTCAATTTAGTTTTATGAAATAAGTGATAAAACAGAGTAAAACTAAAAGGTAAAAAATCCAGTGGAAATAAAATAAGAGGTTCAGTCTCAAGTAGAGTCTTAATCCTCTCCAATCAGTGATCACCTACCACCAAGAAATTTAAATTAATAAACAACTTGATCCACACCCTGGATTGGGGTTCACAATAGCACATAGGGATATCTAGGTCAAACTTGAACTCAACCATAGTTCTTCATAGAAAAACAAAAAACAAGTCACACAAGAACTCTTCCACAGTTTTACATGGGATACAAAAGGATAATAAGAGTGTTAGATTGAGGATATCAAGTATCCTCCAGTATGCACAGGAGAAAATATTGTATGTAACATACAAATACACACATTTCTCACAAATGTAACTAAATGAATACAATAGAGAAAAATATATAGAGATTGGTTTAAAAGTCTCTGTGAATTTTTTAGTGTAGTTCTGGACTCATTTGATATAGTGGAATTGAAGTTCGAGTCCTCTTCTGGAAGTTGACACCAAAACAGAGTGTTATAGCCTCTGTGTTCTGACTTCTAGAAGCATGAGGTGTTCCGCTTCTTATTAGAAAGATGTTCAAGGTCAAATAAGCCGGTTTAGCTTGATTTTTTGATCTCCCTGTATGTTCTTCCTATTGAGTTCTTGGGTTCATAGTGATTGCATGAGATTTGAGGATCTTTAGTATGCCTCTCCCACACACAGCATGTACTACTTCTCATCTACACCCTTGTTCACATGATTTTTTCCTCTTTAAACATTCAAGGCTGACAATGTGCTTGTGGAGATACCTCGTACATTTTTCTATCGACTGTCAAGTCTGCATGTAGGCATTGAATATGTCAGATTCATTAAATAACACAAATATAAACTTTAGAAATAATATTAATAAATAAATATTTTAACAATCTATAGGTGACTCATATATCAATGTCTCCTTATATTAGTGTCACATTCTATCGGTGTATCCTTCTATCTTTGTCTCCTTATGTCGCTGTCTCCTTCTATCAGTGTGACAGTTGAACTATCATAGTGATAGTTGAACTTACGCTGACTCATTTCAACTAACAGAGAGTTCTTGTATTGGTAGCCCATGCAACGGTAGGGTACTTGAACTAAGGGTAGGTCGTCTGCATCAGTGAGTCATATGCAATGGTGAGTCATTTAAACAGTGTCAACTTCATATGCTTAGAATATATGCCTGGTTTAAATGTCTATCAGTGAGTCGTAGATCTATTAGTGAGTCTTCTATCTGTCAGTGTCAGTGAATCATACTTAGATAAATTTAGATGTTTTGTCTCTCTTATATTTCAACAAGTTAGAGAATGTTAAAGTCTGTAAACACATATATAATCAGTTATAATCTTTTTTAGACTTAATATAATTCTTTGAAATAATATAGGATCTAACATGAGGTAAGAAATATGTTAATATAAGACATTATTTTTGATAATTAAAACTATTATAGTTAGAGACAGTGGAGAATTGTATCTATGGTCCAACAATGTTTTTTTTCAAAGAGAGTTTCAGTTTGTGTACAAGAATGAATCCATACCATTAATAACATATCAATAACTCAATTTTCTTTTAATGTATTTGATCACTCTCCATTATAAAAACAACAACAACACTAGAATATTTTATTAAAGAAAGGAAAAACTATAAAAGGAAATAAGGGGAACCGACTTAGGGAAAAAAAGTAAAGAAATCCTAGGGAATCACCTAATACAATACCTGTATGTTTTTACAGATGATTTTCCTTGTGTTATTCACGACCTATAGGTTGATTTTACTATTTAATTAGTTCATAATGATAATCCAATTTGTAAACCCCCTTATCGAATAAATCAAATAGAACTTCTGTAATTAAAAAATTAGTCGCATGAATTTTTAGATAAAGGCTTCATCTAACCTAGAACTTCACCATGGGGTGTTCCTATCTTGTTTTTAAAAAATAAATACGGTTAAATGAGACTTTGAATTGATTATAGTTCCTTTAATAACATTACAAATAAAAACAAGTATCAATTTCCTCATATCGATGATTTGATTGATCAGCTCCAGGGAGCTCAATATTTTTCAAAGGTTGGACTGAGGTCGAGGTACCATAAGTTGAATGTAAAGGATGCATACATCCCTAAGATTGTGTTCCAAACTATATATGGTCATTATGAAATTGTAGTTATGCCTTTTGGGTTAACTAATGAACCTGTTATATTCATGGATCTTATAAATAGAATATTTCATGAGTTCTGGGATAAGTTTTTGGTTGTGTTTATTGATGACATTATTAAATATTCTAGAAGTAAAGAGGAGAATGAAAAACATAAAAGGGTTGCTTTTCAAACCTTAAAAGAAAATAAACTATATGGAAAATTCAGATTGTGGGAATTTTTTTCCCACAAATTTCTTTCCTTTTTCACATTATTTCTAAATATGTCATAACTATTGATCCTGCTAAAAAAAAGGTTGTTGATTAATTGAAAGACCCACTAATATAAACGATATTCATAGTTTTCTTGGTTTTACAAGATATTACTGGAGGTTTTTTGAAAATTTTTCATCGTTATCTAGTCCACTGACTAAGTTAACTTGAAAAGGAGTTAAAATAATCTAAACAAAATAATGTGATGATTGTTTTTAGGAATTGAAAATAAGATTTCTGAATGATATAGTCCTGACCCAACCAACTAGAAGTGGTGATTTTTTCATAACAAAGGATGCTTATTTGAAGGGACTTGGTTGTGTTTTGATTTATAATGATAAGGTAATTGCTTATGCTTCAAGTTAGTTGAAACCTCATGAGTTAAATTACCCTACTCAAGATTTGGAATTAGCTGTTGTTGTTTTTGTATTAAAAACTTTGTGACATCATATATATAGAGTAAAATGTGAAATATATACTGACTATAAAAACTTGAAGTATATATTTACTCATAAGGAATTAAACATGAGACCAAGAAGATAGCTGGAACTAATCATGGATTATGATTGAACGATTCATTACCATCCTCAAAAAGAAAAGAGTGGTTGATGCTTTGAGTCATAAAAATAATGAAACATTGATCATGACACATTTAGAATGTGATCCTTTGGTAAATTATTTGATAAAATTTTTCTTGGAAGATGTTGGTGCATAAAATTTCTCTGTTTTGTTTCAGGTTTTAGGAAAGTCATCTTTATCAGAGAGAATTAAGAAACTGTAGGAATAAGATGACGTGTTACAGAAAAAGGTAGAATTGGGTAAAATGGGCAAGTTAATAGAATTTAATCTCGACAAAGATTGTGTTTTAAACTTTGGTAATATATTATGTGATTCTGGAAATTCACAGTTGAAGAAAAAATTGTTATGTGAAGCTCACAGTTCTCCATTTTCAGTTCATCCTGGTAGCACAAAGATGTGTAGAGATCTTCGAGAGTATTTCTAGTGGGATGGAATAAAAAGAGATATTAAATATTTAACCATGAAATGTTTGACATGTCAATAATTTAAAGCAGAGTGACAGTTACCAAAGGGGATCCTTAGACCATTACCAGTGCTAGAGTGAAAATGGGAAAATATATCCCTGGACTTCGTTGTGGGAATACCAATAATTTTTGAGGTAAAATTTCAATATGGGTTATTTTTGATCAACTAAATAAATATTCTCATTTTTTTCCTATTTAAGACACCATGTATTTGAATTGTCTTTCTCGATTATACCTCAAAGATATTGTCAGGTTACATGGTGTTCCCCTTTCCATTGTATCTGATCGTGATCCAAGGTTCACTTATAACTTTTGGAAAGGCCATCAAAAGTTGTTGGGAACAAAATTAAATTTTAGTACATCATTTCATCCTCAATTAGATGGGATGTTTGAACAGAAGATTCAGACTTTGGAGGATATGCTTCAAGATTATTCAATAGACTACTAGGGAAGTTGGGATCAACATCTATCATTAGTTGAGTTTTCTTATAATAAAAATTTTCATTACAGTATATAGATGTCACCTTTTTAGGCATTATATGGGAATTAATGTTGAAATACAACTTTTTGAGATGAATTCATGGAAAGAAAGTTGATGAGACTAGAATTAGTAGAGCAAGTGGATAAGAAAGTGGATATGATCCATCAACACATGAGGACAACTCATAGAAGACATAAAAGTTATGTAGATAACTTGAGTAAATACTTTTATTTCAAGGTTGGTGACCATGTTTTTCTTAGAATCTCACCATGGAAAAGTGTTATGTGTTTTTATAAGAAAGAGAAGATGAGCCCATAGTTCATTGGACCTTATGAAAACCTAGATAAAGTTAGACTAGTTTCCTACTGAGTAGCATTTCCTCCAAGTTTATCACAGGTACACAATGTTTTTCATGTTTTGATGTTGAGAAACTATGTTCTAGATTCCTCTCATGTTCTGCGCCCAGAAGAAGTTCAGTTGGAAGAGAATCTTACTTATGAAGAGTGACTAGTTCAGATTCTTTATCGTAGAGAGTAAGTATTATAGAATAAGGTAATTCACTAGGTAAAGATTTTGTGGAAAAACCACATGGAAAAAGAAGAAACATGGGAAAATAAAAATGCTATGAGGGAAAATTTCCCTCACTTGTTTAATAATTAAATAAAATTATGAAGATCCAATTTCTAGAAGGTAGAAAGAATGTAACACTCCAAGGTTTTAAAAATTAATTAAAATGCATGAAATTTTATTTTAACTAGATAGTTAAAAAGTAGTTGTTAAATATAAATTTTTCTGCTTCTATATTTGAATTTTGAAAAGCTGACATTTGTGGTTGTGATCAGTAAGTGATTTGGAGTCTAATAGAACCAACTTGTTTTTTAATGAATAGTAACATAACCTTATGAATAGTATTATGAATATTAATATGAACCTTATGAATAATAAATTACATTATTATTTTATTTTCTTATGGTTATAAGATAATGATATCTTAATTAACTTTTCAAGTTGAAATAAAATGACTTATAGTTTTAATTTTTTTTGAATATATTATTATTTTAATTAAAACATAAATTAATCATATTTAGAAAATTATTTTCAGAAAATGGAGTTCATTATTTAATTCTACACATCGAAAAATGGCTATGGAGATTTTTTGGTATTTTTTTGGAAATTCTGGAATTTTTGATGAATAGTGAAATACAGTAAAATACAGTATATACAAATTATTAGTTAAATACACTATTTTTTACATCATTACTAATATAAGCCCACTTGTTTCGAACTCACATACTATATTTACTAATTTGATCACAAGAATGAAGAATATTCCTAGTATTAGACAAAAATATTAAAATAATGATTAAAATAATGTAAAATCCCTCCTCTCCTCCACTATAAATACCACCACCAATCTCATCTTACTCTCACAACTCTCAAGCCTTGATAATTGTCTACATTGTTTGAAATACCCTCCCCAAGGATCTTCCCCAATTCCAAGACCTGTTGGTCTCACCAAAAGGCTAAAACCAAAGGCCATAAGGGGGATATAAAGGAGAAGGGATCAAGAGCTAAGAATCCTCTTTCATTTTCTTGCGTTTTCTTTTCAATTATTTTATTTTATTATACTCTCTTCACCTCCCCTTATCCATGATGCATGAAATTTCCAGTAAGATATATATGCTGTATTTTTATCATGTTTATGGAAGGATTCATCATCATTATTCCTCTCCTCTTCCTCTTTTTCTAAAAATAAAAACCATTGTCCGTGATATTCTGATTTACCAAAATCTTGGACGATGTGTTTATAATTTCCATTACGTCCTTCAAAAACTAGTTATAAAACCATTTTAATGGTTGAAACATAATCTAAAGTGTATTATATATATCTTCTTTTATGTTCTAGAGTTAACATATATACATAATATTATGTTATATAATGAAAATAGTTCATGATTATCACTACATAAATTTAACGTATTTGCAAGGGTCTATTTGCGATGGGATCCCGTCACAAATAAACTTTTGTGATGGGGTCCCATGGAAAATAGCTCGTTGCGGAAAATGGCAACACAAATAATATTTTTTGCGACGGGCCCGTCACATAAAACAGTATTTGCGATGGGAAACCATCTCTTTACAAATAGATCTCCAATTATATACATTATATATATAAAAAGGTGTTGTGCTGGCCCCATCGTAAAAAGAATTTGTGACAGGCCCATTTTCCTTTCACAAATAGTTCTCTATTTATATATGTTATATATATCTAATCCTTTTGTGATAGACTCTTTTGCCCATCCCAAATACTTATTTAAAAAAAATATATAAACTATTTGCAATGGGGTCCCATCAAAATAGGTCCGATCGCAAATACTGAATAAAAAAATATATTTAATAAAATTACGATTAATGAAAAAATAATATAAATATTATTAAAATAAAAAAAAATAAAAAATTTAAAATTGCTAATATTTGCAAAAAAAAAATAAAAAAATCATAAAATATTTTTATTTTTATTATTAAAATAAAAAACATTAAAAAATAAAATAGTAATAAAAAATAATAAAATAATAAAACATTAAAAATAAAAAAAATAAAATTATGCAATATTCACACCAATATAAAAGATAAAAATTGAAAATAGTTCATATTACAACAAATCTTGAATTTAAATGTTTTCAACATAACAAAAAAAAATCACTGGGGGGATAGTCTTCTAGAGGAGGTGGAAGTGTTAGAGGAGATGGTGGAGGAAATATGCAAGTAAATGTGCTGTTGAATAAAAGAGCCTCCTTTTCATCGATGAATCATCTTCTTGCAACTGTCACTGCCTAAAAACATTATAAAAAATGTGGTCCTATGAATTCATATCCTATCTCATTCATACAATATTGAATATGCATACATAAAAGCAGATTTTTCATAATGTTCTGAGTCGGTGAGAGTTAAAAGGATAAGAGTCATCGATCAAAAGGAGTGCCGCCAATCCACTAGAAATTATGCGAAGTTATTTCAATTTATTAAAATTTATTACAATTGATTTTAATCATATTTATTCCTATTTATTCTTATTTATTCATATTTATTCCTATTTATTCTCATTTATTCATATTTATTCCTATTTATTTCTATTTATTCCTATTTATTCCTATTTATTGGTATTTATTGCTCTTTATTGCTAATTATTGCTAATTATTCCTATTTATTGCTAACTATTCCTATTTATTACTAATTATTGCTTAATTATTGCTAATTATTTCTAATTATCACTAATTATTGAAAATTATTGCTAATTATTGCAAATTATTACTATTTATTACTATTTATTACTAATTATTAATAATTATTACTATTTATTACTAATTATAACCAATTATTACTAATTATTACTAATTATTACTAATTATTACTAATTATTATTAATTATTACTAATTATTACTAATTATTACTAAATATTACTAAATATTACTAATTATTACTAATTATTCCTGTTTATTACTATTTATTACTATTTATTAGTATTATTACAATTTATTACAATTTATTACTATTTATTAGTATTTATTAGTATTTATTACTAATTGTAAATATTTATTACTAATTATTATTATTTATTACTATTTTTTCCAAATTATTATTGTTTTTTCCTAATTAATACAATTTACCACTAATTATTACTAACTATCGCTAATTATTACTAATTACCCCTAATTATTATTAATCAACGTTAATTACTATTAATTACCGCAAATTACAACTACTAATTCCAATTACCGCTAATTATTTATATACTTTACTAATTATCATTAACAATTATTAATTACTAATATTTACTAAGAATTAGTACTAATAATTTCAAGTTATTATTACAAATAAATACTGATGACAAAGCAATCTAAATCTAATTTAATTACAACTAATCAACAATAATTAAAATAAAAATAAAAAATCAAATAAATATTGAATTAAATAAAATATAAAAACCTTTAAACTTGATCTTTTATAGGTGTAGACAGCTTCATAACTTCTTCGTAAAAAACCAACTTAAAAGAATTTTCACTCTAAAATTAGAGTTTAGAGAGAGAGAGAGGGAAAGTTGGAATTGAGGGGAAGGATGAAAAAACGGATGGGGGTATATATAGGTTAGATTAGTTGCGATGATACTATTTGCGATGGGTCCCATAGCAAATACCTTCGGACGCATTAATTACTGTCAACGGTTAAAAGGGTATTTGCGACAGGTCCAGTCGCAAATAGTGACATGCCAACACACTATTTGCGAAGGGGCAACAACCCGCCACAAATAGTATTTACCGTCGCTCGGTATTTACGGCGGGATCCGTTGCAAATAGTGACCCGTGGATGAACTATTTAGGACGGGGAAATTCCTCGTCGCAAATAGTATTTACCGCCTCCGGTTATTTGCGACAGGGGGGTGCCTCCCCATCACAAATACCCTTCCCGCGGTTTGGCGTGGAAACTGCGCCGAACTGTGCCAAACTTTTTGCGATGTGACACCAAGTCCCGTCGCAAATAACTACTTATTTGCAATGGGTTGATTCCCCATCACAAATAACCTCTTCGACGAACTATTTGTGACGAGATTTATTTCCGTCGCAAAAATCCATTTTTCCCATAGTGTATCAAGGAACCACAAAAATGATCTAAACAGATTTCACAAAAGATTAATCTAATGATTCATCCTCATAACATATAACCAAAATGAGTTGTGGAATAATTTAATTTTATGGAAACAAATGAATACCATTTCATTCTGCTTATGGACTTTCATTTCCTTACAATATGAAAATAAAATACAAATCGGTTAGTAAAATCATGTAAAGAACGTGCCCAAAACAATGGAAAGAACAAACTACCAATAATTAAAGGGTAAAATGATGTTATTAAATGATTATATAAGGTGTTATAAACATGAATATGTTTCTGTAAGATATTAATAACACTGTTTTAACCATTATACTGGTGGTTTAAACATGTTTAAAGTAAGACAAACACAAGGTAAGGGAATTTTTAACCAGATTTCCAATATTTAGGTTAACCTTTTACTTTATACATTATGTGGTATTAAGATTTTTTTGTGATAAATTTTTGTTTATATAATGTTTTATTATGTGTATTTATAGTGTATACACGTATCCATTTCATTACATTAATTATCACTCTAATTATATTTGTAAGAGACTTTCCTTTTAAAATCCTTTTAGAAGTCTCGTTAATAAAATTCAAAAAGATTGTTTTTTATTTATATGGAATGTGTGGTTTCTCAAGATTTCTTGATACTTTATTACCGTGATATGTTCCTTGGATGTAGTTATGTTTGTTTTAGCCCATTATATCTCATGATATGTTGGTTTGAGCCCATTATAGCTCATGATATGACGGGTGAGCCCCATAATAGCTCTCCAATGCATTGGGTTATCTGGAGATAGAATATGACCAAATGGTTATTCCATGTGTAAGGGTGATTTTAAGAGTGGTATGGTAAATATGTCCCAAGGAAACTACATGATGTTTCCATGCATGTTAACGAGTTGTTATGAAATGGGTTTTATTGGTTTTTATGTTATCACTTGACAAATTATTAATTTCCTTATATCCTCTAATAAGGTTTTTTATTCTCATCCCATGTTTTTAAATGTTTTTCATAGTATATAATTATTTTTAAGAGAAATAAGGAATAAAATTTAAATGTTGTGAATATTTTTCAAAGAAATTATGTTTCAATTATGTAGTATATTTTTGAAAAAGTGGATATTGTTTTAGTAGTATCCTCATGTATGATTATGGGATGTTATGTATTTTTTATGTCCTGATTTATTTAAAACATTAAACCTGAAAAGATCAACAATGTGTAAGAATGTAATTTATTTTATAAAACTCGAGATTAAGTAATATTATAAGGTTGGGTACTTATACTATAAATTGTTGATTATGTATATTTGATATCCACATCTTAGCCCTTGATGGATTCAAATGCCTAAAAATTTCTTTGTAGATTTCAAAATATAGGGAAAACTCCAAAATGTTATGAAAAATGAAAAGGTGGGCCTGATCTAGATCAATAATATTGATTGTGAAAACATCTCTTCCAGAAATTCAATCACCCGAAATCTACCTAGTGTAATGATATTTTGGTAGACCAATGCTTTCCACAACAAATAGGTAATCTGGTATAGAATTCAACAGCTTCCTCATTAACATATCCCTCTGTAATACAACCCTCTGGCCAACTTCAATTTTTGACATACCCTTTCAAAATCTTCATATACAGTTCAATGGAGTACATCAATCTATAGTGTACATTCCAAAATAGTCAAATCGCTCTCACCAAGTGAACCATCAAATGAACCATCATATCAAAGAATTTTGGATGGAAGAACACTTCCAATTCATATAATATGACTACAATTTCTCTTTCCAGGGTCGGAAATTTCAACGGTTCTATAACTTTACTACATATATCTTTGAATAAGAAATAGAGTTTGGTTAATGTATGATGATAATTCTTATAAAAAATGCAACATAAATCTATAGGCTTTAGATATTTCATTAAAACATGGTAGTCATACAATTTCATACCCTTTAACTTTAAAGCGGTCATTGACATGATGTTCTTGATATTCAATGAATACCCTGGAGAACCTTTATGTTATTCAAGAAGTTGAAAAAATGATATCTCTCCTGCCAAGAAATTGTTTAATCATCTGGAGAATGAAAAGTTCGTTTTTCAGCCTTCACTAGTGCCAACTCCTCATGTATTCCCATGTCAAACATGTCCAATATTTCCTTAATTTCATCCTTTTTTTGTCGGGTGCATTTAGCAACATGAAAATGACATAATCACATGAATTTTTAAACATGCATAACACCAAGAAAAATTATAATGTACAGACAATTCGAGAATGGTAATTCAAAAAAAAACTGATCTATTTTTTCAACTGGTTTTTTTAAGGTTTTTTGAAAATGGTTTACCAAAATCAGTGTCCACATATAATACTTTCTCAAACAGTTGATCACCTGTCGGTGGAGATGATGATGTACATTCTTCTGAACTTTCATCTAATGATGTCATCCAAGATCGGTACTTATTGTAGGTTCCAGGCGCAGCGGAAGCGCATTGGTGGGTTTGCCCAACCTTAATTTTAACGTTTAAACAATGTTCAATCCGAGATCCGTCACGATGTAAAACTCCGAATCTTCATAATGGAACGAAGAATGAAAAACATAAGAGGGAATCCTGGAACCACAGAGATAGGATAATCATATGTTGGTTATAATTAATTTAATTAATTCACAAGAATTAATTTGGTGGAATTCTTTCTTCGTTGATGTCTCCAGTCACAATCCTATGATCCATCTTTGTGTTGTAGAATCCAAGTGTAGGATTCCCCTAGCGGTGATCCACATGTGTGCCACGTATCTCTGGACGTCGCCGAAGGGATCTCCGGGTGCTAGCACGGAAGAACCTTCGCTTACGACATCCGCCTTTGATCGCCTTGGTCTCTCGGTCTTGAGAGTCTTCTTGGAGGAAGGAGTTCTTTTGGGCTTGAAATAATTCTTCAGAATTGTTGTGAACAAGGATTCTCTTGTGGAAAAGTGTTGGGGTTGTGAGGATATTTATAATCGGGTATGAGGTTATAGTGTTATGACAATAAATAAACGCGTTATACATTTTATTAATTTCAGCAACTCTTATTGAAAACCCCCATGTCAAATTATTAATTCCTTGACATGCGCCCACGCTGATTATAATAAATATCACTTAATAAAACAATATTATATCCTCAAAATCCCAACTGGAACTATACGACGTTTAATTAATATACAGTGTATACTCGTTTTCCATAAAACTACATGACGTGTATATTTAATATACACGACGTGTACTTTTATTTTCCTTTATTTCCTCCACCTCATTTATTAGACATTGAGTAATGGCTATTTATTTCTTAAATAAATGTAACTGCATTACTCGCTAATAAGCATATTATTTCACCCAAAATATATTCTCTCAAATAACTACTATTGAAATAAATGTGATCAGGCATCCTTAAATAATTATTAAACCATAGTTGGGAACAATCATTATTGAACTTGTTAAATTAATATTTAACTCAGATACATGGACACACTTAGTGTGTGACCCTGTAGGCCTCTTTCTTAGTGGCATTAGGTGGATCCTGCCTAAAGTCCAAGGATAGAGTCTAGCAACACGCCAAGGAAACCATAGAGAAAGAAGTCAACACTGCAATGACGTGTTACCTCATACGAACGCTTACCGTGTAATATAATCCATTTGTCTCGATATCTCTAATCAAGCAGGTTGCATGCTAGTGCCATAAACCCATGTGCTCAATTATTCTTTCTTTGACATCCCAGAATTGAACTCGCTCATACTTTACCATGGACATGGATTTATTTAGGCTATATCAATTCCATCAAAGGGCCTGAGATATCTACTTCCGTTATGGAACATAAGGGACAAATACTTTCTCGCATTATCTATTAATGTAGTATTACTCGTGACACACCCAACGTATCCTACCTCGCTGCGAACAGTGTGTCATCACAGTTTTCTTCAATACATCTAAGTGCGTGAGTTTTAATACCCATTAATTGTAACACCCCAGGTAAATAAAGAATATGACATTTTCATATTTATCCATATTTGTGAATGAAATATTAATATGACTTTAAAGGGGACGCTATGCTCGATGGCGTACCCAACACGCAACAACGAGTTTCGTGGGAATCTTACGTTGCACTCTAATAATAAAATAATATTATTTTAAATGGTAGTTAACATGTAGCCGTTATAATGGCGGGAATGGATATAAATAACTAAAATATGATTATATGTGTTTTTAATGTTTTTACATTTACCCAATAAAAGCTAAAGGCTTAAAATACGGAAAGAATTAAATTTTAGGTGTATATGCCCTAGTTTTCACTAAAGGTTCACCTATCGCCTTTTAATGGAGAACTGTCATTAAATATAGTTTTGGTCACTCTTATGCATTCTTTTGGACCAAATAAAACTCTTATTAAGAATCGGGACATCAAATTTTACTTTGTGTAATTTTTTGGTATTTTTTCGATAAAGTTCATTTTTTAATGAATAGTGTTAAATGTTGTGTTTTAATTCAAAACCTCTTTTTAATCTAATTTATTTATATGATTAGATAATATTTTGAATTGGTTTTAAAGTGAAATTAGAAAATATTTTTACCATTAAATCCAATAGTGGTCATTGGAATTAATTTCACTTTGAAATCAGACTTAAACTAGTGTCAATCTTTTGATATTTATTGTTTTATAAAAACACGCTATTTGCTCTGACAGCGGGAATTAATTATTAAATTAATTAATGTGACTAATATGTTTTGAATTTTGTAAAATAGACTTCATTTTTGAATTCAGAATATCAAATATAGCTTAGGGTGAATTTTTGGTAATTTTCTGAAAAACTTCAATTTTTGATGAATAGTGAAACCACTAAGTGGTACTTATAGAAACTGATTTTTAATTTAAATGAAATTTTGCCATAATTGTGTTTTGATTTTCAAAAATCCAACATAAAAGGTTGTCATTAAGAAGTAAAATGTGGTTCAATGAGATTAAAATAATTTTTTTGGTGAATAGTAACTTATTAAGTTTTTAATCGCGATTAGTGGTAATTAGTGTAGTTTAAGGTAAAAATGATATTATAAGAATGTGAAAACACCATGAAACTTGTCCTAAACCTATTGGGTGAGTCATGGCCGACCAAGAAAAGCCATGGGCCAACTTGGGGACCCCATGGAGCCACTTTAGTTGGAAAATGACATTAATATATTTTTATTTAATGTTAAAGTGAAAATGACACTAACATAAATTGTTTTACTAAATTAATTTTTAAGTGGGGTTATACAAGTAAAAATTTTGATTATAAATAGTCATTGGAAATATAAAAAGATTTCCTACATCATAGTAATTTTTCTATAATTTGTAGACATTAAATAAATTAAATTATTTATGACATCATAATGATGCAGTGATGACATCATTATTTAACGATTAAAATAAAATGGAAAGATAATGTAAAATCTATGAACTACACATGTCCAAAACTTATTGGATGGGTGTATTTAGAACCTTTATAACCTTATCCACGAATTATATCAATGTGGGACCTTTTAAAACCGAAACACATTTTCAAATAAAGTTATATTTCTTTACTTTCCAAAAGTGCCCCTCCTCTCCTCTTATAAAAGGCCCCCACCTCTACCTCATTTAACACACTCCTCAAGCCTTTGGCTCGGCCAACCCCTGCCCATTTACTCTCTCCACACCCCTATCCTCATCCTAGAGTATTCCCTTTGGTCATAATCCTTTCAAAGGAAGCCTTTAGGCTCAAATCAAAAGGAGTTACACTTTTAAAGGTAATTCATTCTCTCATGTTCATTTGTTTTATTTTGCTTCTCCAACCCCCTAAACTCTTTTTATTTATTTCTTTTGTAACAACAACAGTATCTTAAATATACTATGATGTTGTTATAATATTTATTCGAGCTACACTCCCACACATCTACATCAAATGGTTAAAGAACATACGGTTTCTGTGGATGGCGAAATTCTGCCTCCCGAAACGATGATTGTTCAATACTCATTTAACACCTTCAAAGGTGGCCATTATGATGTCACTATTTTTATATATGATATATAATATGTTTATGTTTTCCTTAAGATTCTGTTTTTTTTCATTTTGGTCATACCTTTATGGTTTCCATTATGGGTAAACGCGATATCTTCATTTAAGGAAGTGCGGACTACCGCCCCCTCAAAGTGATTTGATTCGTTAAATACCATATGTGGGACGTATAAAGAATGGAACTATGATATTATATATGATATTATACTGGAATTATAATATACCTTTATATCATTATTATTCAATTCTATAAAATATGAAATAGAAATGAAAGTAGCGTTCATGCGTACGTACGTCTTACCGTCTCCATGAACGGTGCATTTCATTTCTTACCTCTAAATGAGTATGTAATGTTATAAATGCATGAATGTACTGGATATGTATGACATATATGATATCTACATAATGAATAAAATTCTGGATATAATACACATTTGGCCACACGAACAACATGTAATTGTAAGAAGTCCACTTTCGACTTAAGAACCAAATATCGGCAAAACAAATATTATTAACTTAAATGATTACATAATGTTTATGACATGGTAATAAGTGGTATAAAAGTAATAATTAACTTGAAAAAGGTTCTTAAGGAAGTATAAATTAACTCAAGTTTATTATTCAGGAGATTAAAGAATGATCGAGTCAAGTCGGACCCGAGGTAAGGGATCCTACACCTCTCTTTCTTTTTAAGTACACTCTTTTATGTAATTTCTTTTAAGCTCATCTTTCTTATGATTGGGATGTTATTTTATATTACTCCTACTGTAATTTTTATGTTCATTTTATGAGAGACCCTATTCTCTCTCATCAATCCTTTTTGGAAGTTTTAGGTGGCGCCGTTAGGCTGCCGAGTTTTCGTAAGGGATTTCTCATCTCACTTTTATTCCCGTGAGATTTATGCTACATTTGCCACAAATTCCATTGAGTGGTGTATGTACTGCCCATTATTCTACTCTTTGTGTAATATACTTTCGTTTATGAGTATTTACATCAATGATCTATTGTCCTTCTTTCATGGGGTGTATGTTTTGAAAGATACCCAAGTCGGTAAGGGAACCTTTCACCCTCCTCTTTTTTAAAAGACTTCTTTTGTTGGGTCTTTTAATTTACACATTGTTATGTTGGGATATGTTCTCATATATCCTTATTGATGTAAATTTTATGTCCAAGTGATGAGATACACTTTTTATCTCTCATCAACTCATTTTGATGTGATGCCGTTAGGCTGTCAAGGGAACTTTTTAACCCAAATTTCGATTTCTTTGGGTTCAACATGTAGTCATTGAATATGTCATCTATTGAATATGTGTGAATGACATTTTATTGTTTTACACTTAATATCCACTTATGTTGGGTGTATTTATATTTGTCACACATATTTTTGAGATTGATTTGTCCTTAATTTAAGGATACCTTCTTTATAAGGGATTTCATCACATTTGACATTTCTATTGAGGGTTCATTGTTGTTATGCACCAATTCACTCTTATATGGTGTATATACTGTCCTCTGGAGTATTATATCATGAATCCATTTATTCTCATGATATTATAAAGTTCTGACTAAATGTTATTCCTCAATTATTGTATTCAAATGTCTCTAATATTGGTAAAACCCCTTTAACCAAAATATCGCTTTAAATGTTTTAATTATTTGTTCTTATTAATATCCATGTTTTCAAAATGGTTTTAAGGATTTATTTATATGGATATTAATGGTTTAAAATTTTAAGCTTCAAGGTGGTATGGGACACTTTGATTCAAAAATCACTTTATTAAATGTTTTAAATGGTTTTGGAAATGGTTTCTTTTTGTTTGGATTCATTAGTTCAAAATACTAAAATGTTATATTGTGATTGAAATGTGGAAATGTTTTGTTTCCTTTATGCATGTTTTATGTGATACGTTTATGTTATGGTTCTTGGGCATTGTTATGAAAACGGGTGGTTCCGTGATAAACTAAGGGCGGGTGAGCCCGATATAGCTGTCCAATGCATTGGGTAACGCGAAGGAGTGAAACGTTAAGGTTTCTCCGAAGAGATTTTAGGGAATATACTGTGATGGGTATTCCAAACGTAACCAAGAGGGTTACTCCCTACGTAAGAATGTCATGAATGCCACAAGTTACCTTTATGTCTTATGATTTCTATGATCTATTCATGATTTGATGAGGTAGGTTAAAGTGCCTATGTTTTATGGGTAAATTATGATTTCATTCTTATGTATATATGAACTCATGTTTCCTTTCCATATTTTTATATCCCTTACTGAGCTTTTTATGCTCATCCCAAGTTTTTGAAATGTTTTTTCAGGTCAAGGGAAAGGTACATGATAAGATGATAGAGTCAAGGATGTGTTACGAAAGAATCCATGTTTTATTTTCAATATGTTTCCGTTGATGGGAAGAATGAATACTATATTTTATGTAACCACTTTGTTTAAATGTGGAATGTAATGCAAGTTTCATGATCTAATTCTCTAAAACTCTAAACCTGAAAAGATCCTCAATGTGTAATCTTATAATAACTCAAGATTAAGTAAGGTTTAAGGCTGAGGCCTTATATTAATAATAATCGTAAATTATAAGGACCAAGACACACTTCTGCAGATAGGAACATCCAATGACACTATAAAATGTGGATTTCCTACTGGTGGGTCTCGTTCTCATAATACCCTTCTGGATATTACCAAGGGAGCACACCATGAGAAAGTGCCTCAATGTTTTATGAGTCCTCACCCCTAATGGACTATATTATTTGTGTCCCTCAAATAACATCATCCGGACATAGAACATATATTCAAGAATAGTTTTATGACACTTCCGGGTTCTCATCATAGCAGGGATCCACTATGACCCTTTAATGCAACGGTTATCCTTAGGACATTATCACATGCATTGTCACGTAGAAGAACAATAAAGATGTGATAAAGATTTTATTAATGAATAAAGTACAAATTAGTTGGTTCTAGGCCACCAAATCTAACACTTATTTCATGAGGGTATAAATCTATGATATCCCAGAAACATGGTTTTCGATGAATGTTTCAACCTGATTGACTGTGTACCTTATTCAAAGATGGTATACCCTTTAGTTCATTTAATTATATATCCTAACTAATTTCCATAATCTTGAAAGTCATTTATCATCATGTACAACACGGCTCTCATTGGGAAATATTTATTTTTCTAAGAATCATAAAACTTAACACTTGAATCCCACAATAATTTCAAATCCTTGATCAATTTAGATAAATAAACATCAATATCATTACCCAGTTGTTTTGGTCCTGATATAATCATAGATAACATGATTTATTTTTGTTTCTTGCATAACCATGATGGAAATTTATAATTTACCAACATAATAGGCCATATAATGTGAGTGCTTCTTTGAAAACAAAAAGGATTATCTCCATCTGTAGATAATGAAAGATGAAGGTTTCTCAGCTCATTTACAAATTCAGGATACTTATGATCAATTCTCTTCCACTGAGGAGAGTATGTTGGGTGATGTAGTTTCACATATTTATTTCTTGTTTATGCATGCCACATAAATATCCATGCAGTATCCTCACTTCCATATAGGCACCTAAACCTTGGAATGATTCTAAAGTACCATACAAATTTCATAGGACCAAATTCATCTTTATTGTATCAAGAAGAACCACACTTTTGGGCATTATCTATGTGATTTTTGGTCCTTTCAAAATAGTGTACAATCATTCGGGCAAGCGTGTATTCTTTTAGAGATTATACTCATCGAGCATAGCATTCTTTGGGAATCGTATGTTTGGATTGGGAGCTCATTATCTTATGTGATCATGTCATTCAAGAGAGAAACTAATTTTGTAATAATGGTATCAATACATCTATTGTCTACTTTAAAATTATACAACTTCAGTATGGCTTACAATGTTGTATATTAAGTGAAACCACCAAACAATGGTGTCTTTGAACAACTCTTTAACTGCTCAAACATTTTTGGGAAGTCACGAAGTTCATATTTAACTATCATTGTCATTCCCTCAATACAATCTTCATCATCATTAACATCTATAATCACATCCTCGATATGGTATTCTTCATTTTCCATACATGTAATCATATCAGATGATCCATAAAACGTCATGTTACCCCTGCCACAAGATACATCCTCTTTCCCCCCGTGTTTATTCCAACATTTATAACTTTGATCTATTCCATGACAGATCAAGTTCTCTTCCAACTCCTCTGGACTAACTTTTCTTGAATAAAAATAGTGTAAACACAGACATAGGAATTGAGAAGGGTCATATGCATGATCTTTTTCAAACCTTATGAATGATTTCAATCCTTCTTCATACACCTTTGTCAAATGATTGGCATCCATCCATTCAATATTCATATCCATAATATTTTATTCCATGATATTAATATTTAACAAAATAAATACACAAAATGTTGATATAAAAAGTATCCAAGTCTAATTTTTTTATATAGATTTTAAGTCGCCTTTGAAATATATTTATAAAATCATAGTTTTAATCCCATTAAAAAACCAACCATTTACACAAACACTTATTTAAAATAACATTCCATTTTTAAAATAAACCAATAAGTTCCTAACAATCATTCTTAAAACCCCAATTAATTTTTTAAATCCATTTTAATGCTATTTTGAAACCAAAAAAGTTGTGTTTAACACATAAATTTGTTTACTAAACAGTTTAAAACAGTTGAATCATTTTAATGGATCCACATTTTCATTTTCAAGAAGTCATAAATCCAAAGAGAGGAACTTTATATTAAGGATACATGAATTAAAAATAACCAACATTTAATAAAATGTTAATCTATAAAAATCTTATCATCTATCTCCGGAATAAAAAGTCTGAATCCTATAGTTTACTCTTAGAATACTAATGAGGAGTGAATTGGTGATATATAAATACATAAGTTTCACTTGGCCATGATACTTTTGTACACAAAGACACTTATCTTCATAGTGGGAAACCATATTCCAATTGAGATTGGTGTTTTAATCAATCTCCCACTAAGATATTAGAAGGATCTATCATGAAAATCTATGCAAAGGAACCATACCACATTCTTGGTTAAGGTCTTTTTAGTGCTTCTAATTAGGAAAATCCTGGTTGAACCACTGATATCAAATCGATATTAGAGAACACTTCAACACCTCTAAGTTGATTAAATAGTACATCAATATGTATAAGTGGATATAAGTTCATTTATATCACTTAGCATAACTTTTAATAGTCCACACGTATTCTCAATGATCCATTTTAATTTTTTGTGGAATGAACTAAGGCACCCCAAGGGGAAATAATCATTCATATGAACCCCTTCACCTCAAAGTCATTCAAATGACCATTCTTCTCTTATATCTCTATAGGATTCATATTAAATAGTGGAATAGATATATGATACACACATAGTAAGAACACAATAATTTACTCAACATATCCCTTGGGTGGTAACCTAGAAAAGTACTTGGGAAATAAATCTAGGATATCTATTAAGATGTTATATTTATGTATGTATGGGTCTCTACACTAGGGGTAGTGTTAATACTGATGATAGGGACTCTTCTCGTAATGAGCATACAAAAAATATAAGCATCTACTTCTTACAATGTCATCCATGAGAGTAAATTTAAAATTCTACCAACATAATGGAACAAGACCTACAAAAATAAAAAATACATTATCTCTTACTTTTGAAAAATATAAGCTGTTACATCTTACCAATCATTAATCCATTTAATCTCTATTCTACTAGGGATACATCATATCGTACTACTAGGGAATGATATTTTCAGCTCCTCATTTTAATCTCTATACTCATTCCTATTCTGGTATGGATAGAGAAAATGGTGTAAGCTCATGTCATGTAGATTATACCCTGATTCGACACCAATTATCTTTATAAAAATTGATAATCAATCCACTTATTAGGAAGAAAATGAATAACCATAAACATAATCCTTATATTGTCCCATAATGAAGGGTTCCATCAAAGAGAGTATTATAGAACACACCATTATTAAAAAAATGATAAAACCAAATGCTCACATAAATTGTTAAAATTCTCTTGGTTGTGATATGGTTTCTTCATATGAAAGAAACCTATATGATCGTATCATGAAACATTGTTGAAATCATCAAACTATTATACAACATACTTAATGATTATTAGTTACCAAATCCACCATAATTTCATGAATACAATCATGATAATTCAGATAACCATACACTATAGACTATAAACATCAAAGTAACACCTAACAAACTCGAGAGACTATAAATACAACACTTAGAATGAAACCATTCAGCCTGTAACTAAAATATTCATAGATAAGACACATATTTTTCACTATTACCACATTCTAAAAAAATAGGAAATGTGAATTATAAAAAAAACTTCACTACCCTTGATGAGCCATTACAATACCTTAATTAATTTATAATAGAAAGAAGGAATGATCCCCACTATTAAAATAATTCCAATGTGGAACAATTATTGAATTCTAGAATCAAAATAATCCATAATTATATTGATTCCAAAATGGTTATCTCATGTTAATATACATAAATTGGACAATGAAACTGATGGAAAATAGTTAATCTATTTAGCATTACCAAACATCCGAGTTTAGCTTCTCAGACCTCAAAAACATCCAATAATCATAGAAACAATTAATAGTGGTATAAGACACCACAACACCAATGTGAAATTCTATATGATATAGAAAATGAATTATATATTAGTAAAAATCATGAACATTAGCCCTGAAGATGATGTGGAGCATGAAACATGTGTATGAGAGTCGGGGGATGAGAAGTTGATAGAGGAGGAGGAGAAAGAGGAGGCAGCGGTGGAGGAGTGGACAATGAGGGAGGAGGAGAAGGAAAAAACAACTGTAGAGGAGGAGTCGACAGTGGGGGAGGAGGAGTCAACGACAACCACAATGAAGGAGGAGGAGGAGAAGTCAGCAGTGGTGGTAGAGGGGGAGGAGGAGGAGGAGGAGGAGGCATCCACAGAGGAGGAGGAGTCAGTGACAACATCAGTGGAGGAGGAGGAGGAGGAGGGGGAGGGGACATGGTTTGGCTTCTTCGGGAGCATGAGGCGTGCGAGCGGAGGACATCATTATGATTTTTTTATAAAAACAGGCAAATATATTATCAGTGCTAGCTAAAAAGCACTGATAAAGGTATGTTTTATCAGTGCTTAAATAGAAAGCGCTGATAAAATATTTCATTATTAACAGTATAATTTTATTGTTGATAGACTCCTTTTATCAATTCCTTTTTAGCACCCATAAAGACCTATCTTTATCAGCGCTAAAAAAACATGATAAAACTATAATGATAATAAATTATTTATATTTTTATATAAATGTATAAAATTATACGTATAATAAAAATAAATAAATAAATATTTATAATAATAGCTATAAATAAATAATTATTTATATTTATATATTTAAAAAATATATATATTTATAATTATAAATTTATAACAAATATATTTATTATATTTATAGTTATATATAATTAATATCTTTATTATAATTTTAAAATTATTTAAATATATCTATATTTATTTAGAATTTTATTTGTATATATATATTAAAATTTTATAATTATTTAAAAACTATAAATTTATATATATTTATTATAAATATATATTTGTTAATTTTATATTTTAATTATAGTCATAAATATAACTAAATAAATAAATAGATAAATATAAATATATAATCATGAAATTAAAATAAATATATTAATTTCATATAGTCATAAATAAATAAATAAATATATATATATATATTTGAATAATTATGAAATTAAAATAAATATATTAATTAAATATATTTTTTATAATTTCATAATTAGTGTTTTAAATAAATTTATACTCATGTTTAATTAATTATCAAAATATAATAAATATATTTTAGATAAATATATTTATTATATTTATAATTATAATTATAAATTAATAAATATTTATTTATAGCCATGAATATAAATATAAATATAAATATATATATTTAAATACAAATAAAACTCAAATAAATATATTATTCATATATATATTTTTATAATTTCATAATTATTTAAATAAATAATTCGTATGAAATTAATATAAATAATAATTAATATATTTATAATAAATATATTTATTTTGTGTCATAAATATAATTAAATAAATAAATATATATATATAAATAATTATGAAATTAAAATAAATATGTTAATTATATATAGTCATATATATATATTGAAATACTTAGGAAAATAAAAGAAATATATTAATTATATATATTTTTTATAATTTAATAATTATATATATATATATATTTATTTAAAAACATATGAAACTCAAATAGATATATTAATTATATATATTTATTTCAATTTCATACGTATTTAAATAAATATATATATATATGACTATAAATAAATATTTATTTATTTGTAATTCTAATTATAAATATAATAAATACATGTAATGTCCTAGAATTTATGTATAATTTTTTTAATTATATTAAATTATTTCGAGACCGTGAAATCTGACGACACGTTATTCCGAGACCCAGAGTGCCCCAAATGATGCAATGAAATTTTTTAATCTTTATTTAGCACGCATAAATAGTTTTCTTGGAAAAGTAGGATAAATCTTAAACAGTTTATCAGATCACAAACTTGAGGGCATCATTGTGTTTAAAATGGCAGGTTTACCCTAGGTGCAACTTAATTTTAGTTGGCGCAAACCTCCGGTGAGAAAACCCAAAAATGGCATAACAGTAAATAAAATAATTAAATAATTTTTTTTTATTTTGTAAATTCTTATAACTCATGAACTGTAACTTAGGTTGAAAATTTGGGACCACTATTAAACTTGTGAGGGTATGCTCTCTTTAGGTAAATACTAACATTGGCCGGTGTGGGCAACTAGTGAAAGTTAGTTTTTGGTCGTAAATAAAACAATGATGTGAAAATTATTTTATTGTAAAACTCATAACTTCTAAACAGTAACTCAGATTGAAAATATGAGGGTATCGTTGAGTTCGGTGGGGCGTGTTCTCCTTAGGCGGACCCTAACCTTGACCAGCACTGGTCGAGGGTGAACGTTAATGATTTATTTAACTTTTTTTCAGGTACGTTAAGTAAATGCGCGAGCGGTGTTTTATAACTTTTGAACCGGTTCTCGAATTAAAAATCCGAGGAAACTATTGAATCCGTAATGCAGGGATTCACTTAAGGGAGACTTTACTTTGTCCACAGTAGGTCCAGAGAAAAAGTTATGTTTTGCGACTTTTTAAAAGAAATGAAATAAAAAAAATTATAATTTTATTTCATATCCTCCAAGAGACAACCAAAGGGGTGGGGCCAACGATATGTCAAGACAATAAATGGCTTGAACTGCCAAACCTAAGTAATGATGTTGTTGGGTGAATTAGGAAGCTTCCTAATTGATGAGCCCCATTAAATTTCAACGTTATTACTTACCCTCCCCCTCTCTTATATATATGAAGCTTGGGGTGAGGTACCGAAAGTGGCTCTATGTGACCCGACAGGCCCACTGTACTAGATAGAGGAGGAGTTCTCCAGTAGCCAAGAAGTTTGAAATTTTGATGATCATTCTATCCTTGACCTAAAGTGACCCCTGGTGTGAGCTGAGTCCATTATCTTCATGGTGATACCTGTGTGGTGCTTTTACCTTCGTGGTGATATCTTCATAGTGATACCTATGTGGTACTTTTACCTTTTTGGTATTACCTATGTGATAACCTTCCCTCATTTATGAGATGAGTATATCTTGATAACGTAGGTATATGTATGGGCATGTACCTAAGTAGAGTAGTTGATTGCTTCATGCTTTGTGATTGAGACTTGCTTTGTGGTTTTTCCTTTGTGGAAATTTAGGAGACCTACGAGGTCTCGGGGTACCTACTAAGTATCATTATACTCAACCCTGCACGGGCTTCACCCACACCTCATTGTGTCTTGTGCAGACAACGTACAACATTGATTAGGATTGGAGGGAGTCGGGACTAGGTGGTATGTGGAGGAGACTGGCGGACATGGAGTGATATGGAGTCGATTTGTACCTACCCTTCAAGTAGGATCCTCGGTGGATGATCCAGAATCTGTTTTTTACTTTTTAGTTGTATTTGTACCTTTCAGTTGTACTTTTACTTTATAGTTGGGCTTGTATTTACAGCCCCATTACTTTCAGCACTCTATTCACTACAGCAGTTACTTTGTGGTTACATCCTTTTATATTCTAGTCTATGTGGTTGCTTCTTATTGTTCTCTTGGACTATGTGTCTGTACCGGTTAAAAAGGAAATGCCTTCCCATTTTACGGATATGCCTTTCTGGTGCTAGTTTCCAGCCCCAGGCCTATGGAAGGTAGGTTTGGGGTAGTCACGGCCCGGGCCCCGAGGGATGGTTCGTGACAAAGTGGTATCAGGGGAGTCAGTTATACTGAAGAACTAGGACTCTGATATTTTCTCTTTGGAAATAGTGTTAAGTCTTATAAATGTGGTTTTCAGTTTGGGGAATCCAGTGTTGGTGCAGCGGCTGAAGTATCCATACACCAGGGCCATGGATTCTGATTTCTGACTTAGCGCATGAAAACACTGATTGTGTGTGTTTCTGAAAAGCTTTTCTTGTGATTTATTTGGAGTCACCTCACCAGGTATAACTTAATGACCTCGGCGCACCTGTTCCTTATCTGGATGCCACTATGTGGACAACCAACTAGGATTCCCGAGAGAGTATACACTGACAGCCCACAGAGCGATGATTCCTCAGTGTAGGGCCCTCTTACAGTGTTAGCATCTTCGAGTGGTGCACCTGTAGCACCACCACCCATTGGGCAGCAGTTACCAACAGCCACACTAGCGGGAAATACATGCCGACTGAGTGTGTTGCTCACGTTCCAACGGCAGCGGCCTCTAAGGTTTCGAGGAGAGACAGATTACCAGGCAGCTGAGGACTAGATAAAGGCTATGACTAGAGTTTTCGGCCTAGTTGAGACACCAGTAGAGAAGATGGTGATCTTAGATTCTAGTCTTTTTCAGTGAGTGACCATGAGGATTGTCCGCATGGTGACGAGGCTTCGGTACATGGACCGTTGACTGAGATGGTACCTTCAGGTAGTGTTCCAGCTATAACACTTCCTGTTGGTCAGCAGTTACAATCGGAAGTACCGGTAGAGGACACAATAGGATTATTTCCTTACACGTGTTTCAGCATCACATACCACTTTGGTTCTGAGACAAGCCCGAATCACAGGCGACTAAGGACTGGCTTGGGGAGGTGGCTGGGTTTCCATCTATCCAGGGCACCATTCGATCAGATGGTGGTCTTGGTAGAGAGACTTCTACGTGGATTAGCAGGATGATGACAGGGTTTAGATTAACCTGATCTTGTGAAGAGGTGACTTTTTTTGTGGGCAAGCCTGAGAACCTTCCTCAGAGAAGGGGGTATCATTCCATAAAGAGCTAAGGGATGAGAGTTCCATAGATCTTCTACAGTTTCATCATGACAACATGTCAGTAGATGACTATTCATCGAGGCGTACCGACTATTCTATGTACTCGATTAATATAGTACAGTCAGTGCTTTAGGGCTCAGACCTCCAAGCGAGGTGTGTTTAGGAACATCCAAACCCACATTGTTCCTCTTTTCATTCTTACTTATGTTTGTTTTCTAGAGAGAACCTTTGTGGTTGATTGTTCTTTGGCTGAGCAGATGCATCCAGTGAATGTTAGCATTGGGAAAGCAAGAAACTGACCGTAGTCTCAGAGACCTGGGCATGTAAAATGTTTTAGGAAGAGGAAGTGATAGTGACAAATGAATATACAGTGAAGCAGACATGGAAGTGAAGTTAGGAGAGTAGCATGAGGTGGTATACATTTTGACATGTTAAAACCACCCCCTTTGTGGTCCCCACCAGGCTCAGGGAGCTGGAGGAATAGGGAAGGGAGTAGCTTCATGCGGTCAAGGAGTGTGACCCAAGGGATCTAGGAATGATTCAAGTTACAATCAGTGTCTATTACTAGCTACCATTTTAATAGATATAGGTCCCAATCATTCCTTCCTTCCACGAATCATGTCCAAGACCTAGAGTTTCCGATTAAACCATTGAGTTGACCCTCACATTTGGAGAAACCTTTGGGAGGAGACTCGATAATCAAACTCATGTCGATGGTGTGATCTGACCCTTGATGTGAGATTTTCGGTTTGAACCTCTTGGTGGCAGCATTGAGGCCTGACGAAGTTAGTTTGGGTGTGGACTGGACATCCAGAGTTCATACTCAGATTGACTATATTAGGCAAAAAGGTTGTGGTTTATGTACAACGTTGGAATGTGGTTTTCCTCGGTTGAAGAAAAAGGAAACTCAGGCATCATAGGATAAACTCATGCAAAGGAGGGTGTAGCTGATCACTCTTGATTCGACCAGCCTTTCCCTCATGGTAGGAGTTTCGAGTTTTCAATTCTAAACATGTGTGGTAGAGTGTGGGGAAATTTTTTCAAAAGATGTTTCTAGGATTACCTCCCCAAAGGGAGAGTGACTTATTCTTTGGCTGGGTACTACTAAAGATTTGTCCCTGACATCTCCAAGGTATAGGAACCCTAGATAGCTTTGGTGAAGAAGGGGGAAGGCTTTCCTGTGGATGGAGAAGTGTCGGTAGAGCTTTCAGGTGGAAGATATCCTTGGAGTTCATGGAGGGAGAACATGTCTTCCTATGCTTCTCACCCTGATAATGATTGTGGAGGTTTGTTCGGGGCGGCAAGCCATCTTTGGGGTTCATCGGACCCTTCCAGATTCTCAGCATAGTGGGCGAGGTGGCATACCGTCTATCTCTTTTCCCAAAGATTCACTAGGTGCATAATTTTTTCCATGTGTCACAGTTGAGGAGATGCATGCATTATCCATTGCACGTTATCGACTATGGTGAGTTGAATTTTGACGATGGGGTGACTTTTACGGAGTTCCAAATGGAGATAGAGGATCAACAAGAGTGAGTCCTTTGTGGATGGTCGATCCCTCTGGGGCAAGTTCGATGGCAGCATGGGGACCTTCAGGAGAGAACATGGGAGCAGGAGGCTCATATTCATGCTCAGTACCCTCTTTTGTTTGTTATGCCTTTATTTTGGATTTCAGGGACATGAAGCCCTAAGGTGGGGAGAATTTAATGTCCCAAAATTTCCATATAATTTTTTTTAACTATGTTAAATTATTTTGAGACTGTGAAATCAGGCGGTGCATGATTCCAAGGCCCGGAGTGCCCATAATGATCCGTCAAAGTTTTGTTAATCTTTATTTAGCGCGTGTAAGCAGTTTTCTTAAAAAAGTGGAATAACTCTTAAACAGTTGCCCAAATCAAAAATATGAGGGTACCGTTGCATTCAGGATGGCAGGTTTACCCTAGGTGCAACTTATGTTTAGTCGGTGCGGGCCTCCTGTGAGAAAACCTAAAACTGGCATAACCATAAATATTATAATTAAATAAAATTATTTTATGTTTCAAATGTTTATTACTCACGAATGGTAACTCCGATTGAAAATCCGAGACCACCGCTGAACTTGTGAGGATATTCACTCTTTAAGAAAATACTAACATTGGCCGGTGCAGGCCACCAGTGAATGTTAGTTTTTGGCTGTAAATAAAATAATTAAGTGACAATTATTTTATTGTAAAATCCATAACATCTAAACGGTAACTCAGATTTAAAATCTGGTTGTACCGTTGAGTTTGTTAGGGTGTTTTCTCCTTATACGGAGCCTAATCTCTACCGGTGTGGGTTGAGGGTGGACGTTAATAATTTATTAAACATTTTTTTGTGTACGTTCAGTAAATGCGCGAGTGATATTTTCTAACTTTTGGACCCATGGTCGGATTAAAAATATAAGGGCATCGTTGAATCCGATGTTCCAAGATTCGCGTAAGGGAGACTTTACTTTGACCACAGTAGGTCTGGGAAAAAAGTTATGTTTTGTGACCATTTAAAAGAAATGTAATAAAATAATTTTATTTTTTTATTTCATATCCTTCAATAGACAAGAAAAGGGGTGGGGCTAGCGATGTGTCATGCCAATAAATGTCTTGACCTGCCAGCCCTAATTAACGAAATCATTGGGGAATTCAGAAACATCATAATTGTTGAGCCTCATTAAATTACAGTGTTGTTAGTTACCCTCCCCCTCTCATAAATATATGGAGCTTGGGGTGAGGTACCAGCACAACTTCAAGAAGCCACAATGTGCTGAAGGAGTGCCGTGATGCCGAATACTTATCGGATGGAGCCGATCCTAGAGGGAGGTGAAAGGTGACACCGAACCACAAACTGGAAGATGATGTATGAGAAATGTTGTTGGAATCCTATTGCGAGAATGAAGAACACCGACCCCCCTTCATGTGATGACATTCTCCAACTGGTTTACGAGGTAGGGGGTTTATTTGTTTAGGCTTTTTAAAAGTTTTCTTCTTCCTCGTTCTTGAATAAGACAATGAACATAGACCAACCGACTAACGGGTTGATCCGTGATTCATTTGTTTTTATGGGAGATTGTTGCAAGGTATATTTGTAGGGTTTTTATCATTGTTAATTCGATTTATTATTAAATATTTAATACCGTCATGTTTACGATCTAACATGGAGGGCGTAAGTCTAACAAACCCGGCCCAAACCCTCTGCTCTCTTGCTATCTGTGTGCCTCCATGGAAGACTGCCAGCGCGATAACACTGGTTGGCTACGTTGGGAATATCACATCGACACATTCCCCAAGAGGAGGCTGAGGCACAAAGCTACAACGGTTATCAGAGCGGCTGGCATCGGCTGGCTGTAGAAGACGTGTGGCACACCGTCTTGCATCGTCGGTGAGCAGAGGACCACGACACGTCAGTTGCAACATATGGAAGAGGTAATCGGCCATGGAAAGAGGGGTGGTGTGACCGACACACCACTGGCGAGAAGAAGGCGGTACGACCAGCGCACCTTCGGCAGACAAGACGCCGCAACCAAAACCGCATCGGAGGCTGAACCCACGCCTATGGTGGGTTCCACGGCGACCGAACGACACACAAATGGTGCCGCCACTTCACAAACTGAACGACCTTTGATCCGTTCAGGAGTTCGAGAGACTGGGGGGGTCCCACCCCCCACGCCCACAAGGTCGGACCCCATAGCGGGTTGCCACCCTACAGGGCCTCCCCCCCTCACGGGTCGCGCCCCATTCAGATCGGACCACCTTTTCGGGCCGCCCCTTTGCGATCCACGCCGCCCTTGTGGGCCTTCTCCTTGCGGGTTGGTCGATACCTCAGCCCAGCGGGCCAAGCCCTCCGAAGCCCATCCCAAACCGGGTCGGTCCGGGTCGGTCCGACCAGGTCGGACCGGACCCAAGCCCAACCTGGCCCAGAAACACATAAACATGCCCTAACTTCTAAACTAGACGTCCAATTGATGAACCTTCAAAGACATCGGGATCCTTAGGACAAGGCAATCCTTTTGAGACGCTATAGTTGAGTTTTGGAGATAGATGGAGTATGGATGGGTTGGATCGAACCCGAATCCAACCGGGCCCCCAGATCTAAATCGCTTATAACTCATAGATCGGGCACCCAATTGATGCACCGTATGTCGCATTGGAACCCTTATGACATGGAGGTCCATTTGAGATACTCCAAATGAGTTTTGAAAATAGTTGGAGAACAACTGGGTCAGATCGAACCCGAATCCAACCGGTTCCCTAGAGCTAAACCACTTATAACTCACAGTCCGAGCGCCTGATTGGCGCACCATCTATCACGTTGGAACCCTTACTACATAGAGGTCCTTTTGAGATACTCCACTTGAGTTTTGGAGAAAGTTGGGGTATGATCGGGTTGGATCGAACACGAATCCAACCGGGCCCCGGACACTAAAAGGCCTGTATCTTGCAAATCGTGTATCTGATTGATGAGCCGTTTGCAGCTCTAGGATTCTCTTGAGGAGACATGTCTGTTGGCATACATTGTGGTGACTTACGTGGATATTGATATGTAGATAGTTTCTTGATGAGCGGTTCTCCCAAGCATATTACGTACGGAACCCTGCGGTTGACTGAGACCTGAAGACTGCTTGACGATGACCCAGAGGGAAGCAGCTTTATGTGACCTAGCAGGCCCACGGTGGGGAGCAGATCTGTGTGACCTGACAGACCAATGGTACTCGACAGGGGGAGTACCTCAATTCGACAACGGTGATAAACGGATCTGTGTGACCCGACATGACCACAATGGATAGTGGCTCAGTGTGACCTGGCTTTCCCATAGTACCCATCCGGGATGAGTACCACAATAGCTCCATGTTAGTGGGAAGCAGCTATGCGTGACCTGATAGGCCCACTGTACTCGATAGAGGAGGAGTTCTCTAGAAGCCACGGAGTTCGATGATTTGGTGATCCTTCTATCCTTGACCTAAAGTGATACATGGTGTGAGTTGAGTCCTTTATCTTCATGGTGATACTTGTATGGTTCTTTTACCTTCGTGGTGATATCTTCGTGGTGATACCTGTGTGGTACTTTTACCTTCATGGTGTTAACTATGTGATATACTTCCCTCATTTATGAGATGAGTATATCTTGATAACTTAGGTATATGAATGGGCATATACCTAAGTAGAGTTGTTGACTGCTTCATGCTTTGTGATTGAGACTTGCTCTGTGGTTTTAGCTTCATGGAACTTTAGGAGACCTACAGGGTCTCGGGGTCCCTACTGAGTATCGTTATACTCACTCCTGTACGGGCTTTACTCGCACCTTATTGTGTCTTGTGCAGACAATGTACAACATTGATCGAGATTTGAGGGAGCTGGGACCAGGCGGTGCGTAGAGGAGACGATCGGACATGGAGTGATGTGGAGGTGATATGTACATACTCTTCAGGTAGGATCCTCGATGGATGATCCAGGAGCTGTTTTGTACTTTTCATTTGTATTTCTACCTTTCAGTTGTACTTATACATTACAGTTGGGCTTGTATTTCCAGCCCCTTTACTTTCATTACTCTTTTAACTATAGTAAATACTTTGTGGTTACATCCTTTTTGTGTTCTAGTCTCTATGGTTGCTTCTTGTTGTTCTCTTGGACTGTGCGTCTGTACAAGTTAAAAAGGCAGTGCCTTCCCATTTTAGGGATATACCTTTCCGGTTCTAGTCGTCATCCCTTGGCCTGTGGAAGACGGGTTTGGGGTAGTCACGACACAGGCTCCGAGGGACTGGTAATGACAATATATTTATTACAATTTTATAATTATTTAAATATGAAAATATATATATTTAAATAAATAATAATGAAATTATAAAAAAATATAAATAAATATTTATTTTAATTTTATAAGTATTTAAATAAATAAATAAATAAATAAATATATATATATATATACATTTTATGACTATATATAATTAATATATTTATTTTAATATCACAAGTAGTTAAATATAGATATTTATTTTTATTTTTGACAACAAATAAATATTTATTTATTTATATTTATAATTATAATTATAATAAATATATTTATTATATTTTTATAATTATTTACAAACATATATATTATTTATAATTATAATTATAAATATTTTTATATAGGTATAAATATTTTTATATGTTTATAAATATATTTATAAAATTATAATTTTTATAAATATATTTATTATAGTTTTATAATTATTTAAATATAAATATATATATTTATAATTATTAATATAAATAAATATATTTATAACTATTTGTATATAATTATAAATAAATTTATATGTATATATATGTATATTAATATATAAATATATTTATTTAGGAAATTATAATAAATTTATTTATTATAATTTTATAAAAAGTGTATATATAATTATAAATATAATAAATATATTTATCATTTAAAAAATTATAACAAATATGTTTATATATTTATAATTATAATTATATATATATGTATATATATATATTTACAATTATAATTATAAATAAATATGTTTAAAAGGTATTTATATTTAATTTTAAATATAATAAAAATATTTATCATTTAAAAAAAATATTGTAATTTTATAATTATTTAAATATATATATATAATTATATTTAATTATAATTATAGTTGTCTTTTAAAAAGTAATTATATGTAACTAAATATTTATAATTATAAATATAATATATATATTTATTATTTAAATATATTTATCGTAATTTTAAGTATTTATGAGAATTCATAATAGTTTCATTGGAACATGAATGAATCATATACATCGAGTAAAGTATGGATCTCATAAAAAATGAGTTATCATATATATGGATTACATGAATAGTAATGAGGGTGTAATGTATAAATGAACATTCATAATGAATAGATAACATATGAATGTCAATTATATTGACTCATCAATAGGCAAAATTCATTGGAAGCATATATTTATTTAATTAATTATGTATATATATAATTATAATTATATTTATAAACATACATATTTTAAAAGTATTTATAAATAATTATAAATATATATATCTAAAAAGTATTTATATATAATTATTAATATATAAATAAAGTAAATAAAATAAATATATTTATTATTTAATGAAATTTATTATATATATATTTGAATTATTAAAAAAATATATTAATTATAAACATGCTTTTTTATTCAACGTATAAAAACAAAAATAATTTTTTAATACAAAATATTAATTTTATATAAATTAATAATATTTTTTTATTAAAAACTATTATCCGCGCTAAAAATAGCGCCGATAAATCTATCCTTTATGAGCACTATAAAAAGTGTTGATAAAGGATACCCCTTTATCATAGCGTTTTTTAGTGTTAATAAATGGTAGATTTATTAGCACTTTCTGATTAGCGTGGATAAAATTCAGGGCATCCTTTGCTCGGATCTGTGGTAGTGAGTATTTAATGGAAAAATTGATTCAAACCGATTTGAAATAATTATTTCTGAAAGGTATTAATTATTCTAAGAATTTATTTTATTTTTCTAAGAACTTTTGGGCTGAGGCCACATTAATTTTTTTTTTTCAAATCTAAAATTATTTTAATACACTTGAAGTCTGTTTTTATAAACCTAATTTACTCATGTATATTGGGAGTCATAGTGGATTTTTTTAGAATGTTCACTACTTTCTAAAATTTGAGAGGGTGGTGATTGGATTAAAATGGATTGAATGGACTTGACTGGTACTTTATTTTTAAGCTATTCTCTTTGAAATATGTTTGTCAGGTATGCTGTTGGTCTTGTTTTTGGAAATTCAATGATAATGATTTTCTTAGGGGAAAAAAGTTTAGTGTGTGCGATTGATAAAACATTATTTTTCATGAAATTTTAGTTGTAATATGTTCTTTAATTTCACTCAATTCAAATTATAATCTAGGTAAAGTTTATGTTTTTGGATCATCATGTGTCTCTGAGAAATGAAATAAAGATTAAAATATATATATGTACTCATGATAAAAATATCATTTTAAAAATTAAATGAAAAAAGTTAAAATTTAATTTTGAAATTACTTTGAAATTAAATTTTATAAATATATTTTCCTTTATATTTTGGATCATAATTGTGACTGCATTTTTTGACATACTTGAATTTTTCAAATTTCATAAAATGCATTTTTTTGATGAATTTGTTAGTTAAAGATGTGGCCCTCTTTGATGGATTCTGGAATATTTCAACACTAAGAGTTACCAATTCTAGATTGCTTTATAAGGTTGATTATATCTGATGTCGCATAACATAACATAATGAAACAACACACGAATTTAAGACTAAGAAAAATTTCCCGTTGTAAGTCCTCTCCCAGTCGGACCACAATATACACATACACTTCCTCTTAGACGCTTCATTCCAGAATCACTTAACTTTTCATATTATGATACCACCTAAACAGGTTCGTTGCACCAATAATAGATGACTCAAATTTCAAATATTAAGAACTGGACCACAATCCCTGCAGATCCTGAAGTTGACCACATAATAGTTCAGCCAAGCACACAGACCTGAGCTCGCCAACCTATTCAAACCTGAACCAGTTGATGCCTTCATGTGTAGCTAACCAGGCCATAGAACCATATTGAGAACTCATTTACTTTCTCTCTGTTGGGGTGGAATAGAGGTGCACAGCAACCAGAACACACAAAAACAGGAATTGAACAGAGCAACACAATTTTTTAATGAGGTTCGGTTTTGAAACCTACATCCATAGGAGAAACAAGTTTCTCTATTATCTTCTCTCTCGATAAAACTTTGAGGATCACAAAGGATTACACACCTCCAACACCATTCAAACAAAGGGATTCAATCATGTTTAAATAGATAAATAAATCCAGCCTACTCCAAATGACGTGGCACTTCCACCATCTTTACTCGATCTCAGGCTGACTGTGGTCCCCATCAAATGATACAAACCTTGGGACTCCATCCCAGTAATCATCGTTTCATCCCCACGTGAGACTTCCAATACTCCACCCTCTATGGAAATCTTGAACCCTTTTTCACCGAGCCTACATAATGATATCAGGTTCCATCTCATCCTCAGAATAAATTTCACGTCAGCCCGTTTACGAACTCCTCCCTTACGTGTCTTCAATTTCACCATCTCAGCTCCTCGATGCTCACATGTTGAGCCATCACCAAGTATCACTGAAACTTGTACCTATTAAAAAGTATCAAATATACCTCTCATCGTACATATGTGTGTCGAGCTCCCTGAATCAAAAACCCATCCGTCTACCTTTGGATTTTGAGCCCGCTCATTCTTCCGTCATAGAAATCGGCATTCCCACTTCATGTGCCCATATCTTTTGCAGTAATGACACTGAACTTCTCCCTGTTAAACTCTCTAATCTAAGTGAAAACTTCCAATTGTCACATTATACTTCATAATCTGCTGATAATTATGGGATATTTCCATCCTCCTCTTCAACTTTCTTCTTCCAAAAAACGTACCGTTTGTTCTCTCCACAATCTCTTTTTACAGTGATCCTTCTGCTCACACCAGAAACACATGATTTCATTTAGATCATGTCCTCTTGATTTTTCTCACCATTATTTTCCTCCTGACTGTCGATGACAGCTCCTCCCATGCTGATCATCATGCATCAGCATGATTTTCTCACCTGAATGCATCACAGGTCTTCAGAATTTATTCAAATCTTGAAGTGATGTCATCATCTCATCTAGTGTCGATGTCTCTTTCCCCATGAGCAATGCAGTCACAATCCCATCAAATGATCTTGGTATAGATGATGAAAGAAAAAGATATTTATCTTTCTCTCCAACATTCACATTGAGCGTCAATAATTGAGTTAAAATCTCATTGAATTTGTTGGTGTGATTAAAAAAATTCGTTCCCCCATCCATGCGCAATGGGTATAGTTTCTTCTTCAGGAATAGTTTTTTGGTGAGTGAATTCTCCATATACTGCTACTCCAACTTCTTCCAGATCTCCTTCATTGACATCTCATCCAACAGAAAGTATTTTAACTCCTTCACCATACATAGTCGAATTGTGCTGGAAAACCGCATCTCGAGCTCTTCCAAATCATCTTTACTGGTTGCCATAGGCTTTTCTCTGATCAACAGTCTAATCATGCCCTGATTCACCAAAAGATCTTTCTCCATGCTTTTCCACAAGCCTAAATTGATTCGACCATTGCACTTTTTGATATCAAATCTTGGTAGTTCTCCGCCACCAGCCATCACTGTTGTTGCAAAATGCAATCACCACCATCGATGTTTCACCCCTTCTAAAACCTCCTAATGAAGTGATAATTTTGAGAAACTAACCATATGGATGCATCCAGAATGGTGGAAATAGTCAGAATCGACTCCTGGATCGCCGAAATTAGAAACCAATTTACCGAGATATGGTCAACACCCATGCAATGGTATAGATCACCCGCTGATGTGGCACTGACGTGGCACGCCAGAGTTCTTGCCAGAATCTCGCTGGAATTTTCACCGGAGGGATGAACAGTGTCGTCGTCTCTGGCATGGTGGTACTATTCACCTGCAATTTTGACAAAAGTTTTACTGAGCTTACCGGGCCCGTTTCAACACTGTTTTATTTACTTCTTGAGCCATTGGAATCATCTCACCATCCTCTTCAAAGATCCGGGATCAGAAAAATTTTATGACCATATTCAATTTTCTAGTCACAAGAAAATTCGCTGCCACCTCGCCATCTCGACTCCACTCACTCCGACTTGCCTCTAATACCACTTGTTGGGGTGCATCGGAGGTGCGTGACAACCAGAACACACAAAAACTGGAATCAAATGGATCAACACAATTTTTAACATTGTTCAATTTTGAAACCTACATCCACAGGAGAAACAAGGTTCCCTATTCTCTTCTCTCTAGATAAAACTCAGGGGATCACACAAGGATTACACATGTCCACCATCTTTCAAACAAAGGGATTCAATCTCGTTTAAATAGAGAAGGAAATCCAGCCTTCTCAATCAGTTGGTGGGTCGCTCATCTACCCATGAAACTTCGTCCCGCCGCCTGTTGCAGTCCAGGGAAGAAGCTGTCAGCTAGGTTGGCGGCCAACCAAGGAATGCTGCTGCAGATCGTTTCTCCTCCCACTGAAAACTCCACTCCATATTGGGAGTGGCCCCAACACTCTCCTCGTCATTGAGATCAACCCACTTCGTACACCATGTCAGTACATACTCATGCTAATCAAGGTTCTCTAGACTTCCAAAACTAGCATCTGTCCTCCATGTTGGCCTCGTGATCTCTAATGTATAAAAAGTTTTTGAGTAAATGAATAACTTAGCTCATTCTTTGGATATATCATGAATGATCACTACATCAACTCTGTGCCAAACTGAATCTAATCCCACTGGATAAACATGCCTGATTTTAGATTCATACAAGCCCCATGAAGCCCACACACCACATGTATGACTCCTCTATTTCTTCTCTGGCAATCAAATGAGTCGTATTTTATATCCCTTTTTGATGGTCCATCAAGACTTCCTTGAGACCAAAATGAACTCAAAACAGAATAGAAAATGAAATAACAAATGGATTTAATTTGGTTCAGAAAAGATCCTACATCAATGGGAGAAAGGGGTACTATTTCAATTACTCTCTCCAGATAATACATCAGAGGATACATGAATATTACAATGAAGTTTTTAATGATTAAGAATTATTGAAATTTGATCAAGCTTTAAAAATGAATGAAAACCAAATTTTCTCTAATTGCTGGGTAGTTCTTCTACCCTTGAAAACTTTCTCACTCTCAGCTAGTGTCTACCATGTTGGATGTCCACCAAAGGAGACATCTCATCCTTTATGTCATTAGACTCTTCCTCCACTAATTTCTCTCTTGATTGAGAGTGGCCCCAAAAAATCTTCTCCTCATGACCAATTTTGAGGTACAAGCTTGACCTGCAGTCTCCCTACAGGCATCTGACTTCTCTTTTAGTAGAATTTTCATCATCATGTCTGCTTCATTAATATTGGTGTTGATTTTCTCAACTTAAAACAATCTTTATTACAACATAATTTATATAAAGTGGTATTTTATGTCAATGTGTTTGGATGTAAATTAAATTTCAAGTTCATACTAAAGATGAATAGCACGGGCTTTGACTATCACAATAGAGAATATAATTCTCCTAAATCTGTACCAAATTCTATAAAATCTTCTCCAGCCACAATATGTTCTTATAGTCTCCAGTGACCATAATATACTCTACTTCTATAGTAGATAAGGAAACACACTTCTGAAATCATGATTTCCATGAGACCGGTCCCCCTACAAATGATATCAGGTACTTGGATATGGATTTTCTTATGTATACATCTCCAGCCATATCAACATCTTCTTATCCTTCCAAAACATGTTAATCACTTCCAAAACATAAAATATGACTAGTTGTATGTCATAGATAACACAATATCCATTTTTATACTATCTAATGATCATTTCCTGGATCTAGTTATAATATTTTAACAATTCCAATAATGTGAGAAATATATCATCTAGTGCACACCATGACATACCTAAGACTACCATCTACTGACTAATAAGGAACTTTTTTCATCTCAGATTTCTCCTCCTTAGTTAATGGGCTCTGATTTGTCATGAGTTTAGGATGACTCTAAAGTGGAGTGATAACTGGTTTCACCTTCTTCATTTATGATTTTCTCCAATTGATCATAAGAAAATTCACAATGGAAGAAATACCTTAATATCAGTATTATTTTCCCCACAAAGCAAAGAAAGAAAAGGTGACAAAAAATTGTGGACCGCACAGGCCTCCCTAGGACACACGATCATGAGACCATTATATTCTCACATGAAGTAGTCATGCATAGCACATAACCTATGGCAGATCTTGAGATGTTACCCCAAACAATAATTGATCATGTGGTGACAGTAATATGACCACCCTTGGTCATGCGAATTGTCAAGCGGTAGGTTCCTGGATAGCCATCTAATATTTTTTTGGAATATTGGGATAAAAATATCCCAAAGAAAAAATCCTCTTGTAGTTTTAAAACTCAAGTGATGCATCCATGCAGCTCACACGACACTATAGAAACCCCAGTGACATGTCCTCCTGGTCGTAAAAGGTCCCACTGGCATGTCACCCTCATCATGAAAAGGGATTTAGACACATCCAGGCAGTCTCACACTCCCCCTTTGGCTCCTAAAACAAGAAAAAAGGGTTTTTCCATGACAATGATCATGCATCACCATAGGAAACTTTATTGTTCATGTGATGCATCAATGATAGAGAGAGTGGTTGTATTTGAAAACACTCATTCAACATCTCAAGATACCTAATACTTTTAAAAATAAAATAAGGAAATAAAATGGAGAATGATGGAGCCTCTTGTAGTGGTAAACCTTAGGCAACATGCTCATGTGCTCCACAATACCTTGAAAAAATAACTTTTGAATGATGCCATGATCTCACAAAGGCCCATTGTAAAGCTATCCTTGTCTCGCAAAAGGTCATAGACAAGTTGTATCAGATAATATGAAAGCCTTTTTGTAGGCATCCAACTCTCATGAAAGTCCTTAGATATATCAGCCTGACCGCATGAAAGTCCCTTTGCAGGCCCACATAATTAGAAGTCACAAATTTAATTGTCCATGATTTAATTAATGGGGTCTTGATAGGATGATCTTGCTGTATGAACATGATTTTTCACCCAGGTATAGATCATTTTAAAATTAGTCTACATAATTATTTGGGACCTAATACAGATGTTTAATGTGTTCAAATGTGTCTGAAGGGTGTCCAAGTCTTGTTCAAAGCCCGGAACCCAACTTTTTGGGATAAAAAAGCTTTCCTCACAGTTAGTAGAAACCGTGAGATGTTGAATGCATAGTAAATCCTAACCACACGGGGTTGGATAGTGGTGTGAAGCAGGGAACACAGTTTTTCCTATGTTTGTTCCAGGGGATGCACACCTGTGAAAAAACATCAAAAAATTTACCCTAGTTCCTTGTCCCAGTTGGAACTTGGTTTCTCTAACCATGCAACATAACTATGAGAGGTTCCCCTTTTTATAGCATATGACACACGGTTGATGCACAATTTGGCCAAAAATGTGGTCAAACTATGCAACCCTTATTTTTGGGTATAATGACCATATTGCATTTAATGATCTAATTAAACCCTATCCCTCTTTTATTTTATATCTCTTGCAGATAGAAAAGGACCCTCCTCCATTATTTGATACCCTTTGAGCTCTTTTATATATTTTGATATCATCCATCCATTCAGATTCCAATAGAAGCACCATTCATCTTCCTGAATCTGCATCAAATAAGATCTTAATTCTGTTTTAGTCGTTCATCATACTTATTTCTATTGACGATGTTATTTAGATGTAGAATCATGTGCCTTATTTTTGGGGAATTAATCTGTTCTTAACATATCTTCCAATATATTCCAAACTTGAGGCTGATACTAGGTTAGGGGATTCATATGAGTATGTGGTAGGTGGTCTATAACTCAACCCTTAAGTTTCATCATTTTATAAATTGTCGTTGTTGTGTGTTCACTGATTTCATCAGGCATTGACTATTTAATTCATATGCCTTAATTAAATTCATCATTATAATATTATAGATTTTTTAATATATTTTATTCATGTCATTAGAGGTTACAACCTAAATTCTATACACAACATGTACAATGTTTCCCTTAATTTTTCCTTTTGAGGTTTTACATGTGCGTCTGTGCCACTGTTCTGGTGTCCTTTGGCTTGAACTTGCTAATGGAAAAACCTTCCATAATTAAATGACTATTGAATTGGTTTTTACCATCCCTTGAACATGTTAGAGTCACTTTTCACTTCTGATCTAGGAGTTCTAATTGATTAATTAATGTTTAAATGATTAAATTGGAAAATATACTCTGTATACGACTTGGACTAATTGAATGTAATTAAATGGATTAGTTTCGCATCTTTATAACCCCTTTCCATTCTTAATGGAAGGTATCATTGCGAAACTAATAAACTTTTGATGATATTTATGAATTATGAAATGGTTGCATGTCATATTAGCCTTGTCACACAAATGAAAGGTAGGAATGAACCCATTTTGACTGATAAAAATGAATGAGTATTAAATGGAATTATTGAAATAACAAATCAAGTATAAGGTAGATCTTGTTTAAAAACCTTGAAATTAATATATGAGTGGTCAGAATTGAGTTAGTCCTAGATCCTTGAGGGAATTCCTTGAGTACTCATGAATTCCATTCCGATTCAGAGATGACAGTTGCAAATGGTGAGACCCACCTTGTTACCTGATATTTGTCTACTTATAGATGCATGATATGACACATTAAGATCCTTCCATTATCATTATAGGATTCCTTGGATATAATTCTTGGATCCATCATGAAGTCTACAGAAAAGAGGATTCTTAGATTCACTCTTGGGCCTGGTCATTTATTATCCTGTTTTACCTAGGATTATTTTGTTGGACTCGATTAGAATTATATCATTGTGGAATGACTAGGGTGATGCACCTCAGATTACACTCTTTCACTTTATATCCAAGCTACAGTTTATTATCTAAGGTGGATCCATCCCTGAGGTCAATATTCCTCAATTATTGCCATGGTTCCATTTCATTATTAATATATTTATAGAATACCTTGTTATATATTGAATCCTTCATTAATACTATCAGGTCAGGATGTTAGTGCTGGCCACCTCACACAATTTACATATATAAATTGTAACATAATTAATGAATTAGATTTTCATATTTTTAGATTCCATATAAGGATGAAGAAGGTACTTGTGTATTTAAATTAATATATTGATTTACTTTTATATATGGATTCTTTCACATTGTTTAAGGTTATATTACACGGACTGAATGTTATAGATTCTATTGGCAGTGGCCTACTGAGATTCATATCACACCCTATCCGAGCCTCCATTGGTACCTAAGAAAATTACATGTATGTAGATGTTGACAAAGGGAAGTGTCTAACCTTGGACCCCTGATATTTATTTATTGCATTATGATGGAGCTTGGAAGTAGATAATAGGAGTAGGTATTTGGATGCTGGATAGTTTTTGGTTTATTTTTTCTACTTTTGTATAACATGTACTTACAACTACTTAGTATCCATGTTTTCTAGTTTTATAGAGACATGAAATGTATCATCATCATATTTTTTATATGAATATCAGTTGATTTAGTTGTTTATTATTACCCTATACTTTTGTTGTTCAATCTATTTATCTTGTACATATTATGTTATTTACCTGTTATCATCTTTATCCTTTATGTTTCACTCTGGTAACGGTGACATAGTCTCTCGAAAAACACACCCTAGGCTCTCACTTCTAGTCGGTAGCCTTTGTAATTTAGGGAGATATTCTTGAGTCAATGTTGCCAATCGGGGTTGGGTCACCTTTGAGTGGAATTTGGGATGGGGATGTCCCAAAGTGGCATCATAGCTTTCCTTTGATGCTTCACTGTTTGGAGATAATAGATAGGAGATTATGAATGCTTGGAACTTGGTTATAAGCTTTTCTTGAGAATACCTAACCCATGTTCAGGGTAAATGTTGAGTTTAATAAATTATAATTTTTTTCTTCTACTTTGTCCTATTATAGTTATTTTCATTTAACTATTTGGTGGAAAACACGTTATGTGATTTTTATTATAATAATTCTAATTGAGTATTTCATTTTACCATTGGCCTGATGACATGAGGGAAATAAGAATTGTTACATGCATCATCTTAGGTTCCAATAATTCACATTCCATGCATATTTCCATGCCATATAGGCACATTTCACTGCTTTAATTTGCCTATATTTCTTGTGATTATTGGGTGAGCCTTGTGAGGATGCCTCCGCACTCGCCCAGCTCCCAACTCCCAATGCTCCCAATACCTCTCCTAGGGTTTTGTGGGTCTGATCGATGGTGACAATGCTCCTCGCATCACCTGGTTTTTCTTCTCTTCCTTCTCTTAATTTCTCCTTCCCCCATTCTCAACTGATTCAGCTTGCTAGTGGGATATTACATGTCGATCACTGCCCCTCTTTCTATCTAACTCCAAACATCAGACCTCCAATACAGGTCTCTGTACTGGTATTTTAGATGGTTTTGGTCGGCGAAGGTGGAAACGTCTGGTGTATCTCTTCTCAAATACCCTTGCTAGCAAACCCATCCTGTTTTAACTCCATTTGGTCGGGATCAATATGGGATATGGGCCTACATGGGATTGTTATGGAAGGGGGAAAATAGTTCTCTCAACTTTTGTTCTTCATTGGTCTTTTGTTCTATTTGGGTTGGGTTGTTCTGAGCTATGGTATGAGGTCAGATTGGAGTTTTGACAGACTCATTCATTATTTCGGAGCATGTTTTATGGTATTGGTTATTTTTGATAGACTAATTTTGGTTCGATGGTTAATGGTGTTATGCAGTTGTCTCTCCCCTATTGACAATGATGTGATCTCTGGCGTGGTCCTCGACCGAAGCCACCTCCACTCAACTCTGCTATGGTATCCCGGTCCAATGCTCCCTTCCGAGTAGGTTTGGTGAAGTGGTCTTGATGGAGGTTCTAGGAGGTGTTGTTCGAGATGACTTTGGTCTCTGGGTGGGCATCTGGAATTTGATGTTCTCTCCTCGATGATGGTTCTGAAGTCTAGTTTTGTTATGATGTTCTTTTACAGTGGCAAGGTGTTAAAACGGCGGTGATGTTGGAGTTTTTTTTGTGATGTCAAGGGTGATTTTCAGCATGTTGATGGGTGTTTTTTCATTCAGTGTTGATAATGGCGGTGAATCATTTTTCTCAATGTTCTGATGCTGACTGGTATTTACTCTGGCTGATGACTGCGCTGGAGACGACGATGCTGCTTGGAGTGGAGGACGATGATGATGTGGATGATGGCGATGAGACGATGGCGATGGCACCAGGATGTGATGATGGCACAATGATGTTTTCACACTGTAACCTGACACGTCAGTCCTCGTTCCACAAGGTGGAGTGGCCAAATTTGGTGTTACTGAAATCGAGGAGTCCTCAAAGAACAATATGAATTTAAATTTTTTTATCGGGCATGAAAAAGAAAGGATCCTCTAGATGCTCATTGGATTCACGATGATCTTGTTTAATTGATATTCTGATGGATTTTATTTTGAAATTTTGGTTGGATTTTTAAATTTTAATTTTCCCACTATGTTATGTTGAATTCTGTGTGATGATGTGTGGGTGCCAACAAACCCTAAAAGTGGCTTTATGAAAATTTTAAAAACTTATTTGGAGGTTGAGTGAGCCTTGTTTATATATACACATGTACTTATATTTGGATGTGATTGAGTTATTTTTTACTTTCAATTCATAAGGTTCATGGTCCCTAATGGGTTGGAATTAGTAATTTATTAAGTCAATCCATTAGAATAAATTAAATGGGCATCAATTTTATCGACAAGGTGTACGGGACTGATTTTACTAGGAACGGTGATCCATTTTAAAAGGACCTTGGTATGTTAAAATAAGAAAATGAAAATTAAAAATATGAAATATTACTTATGAAATAAGTGGTTTCCGTTAAATGAAGAGGCAGGGTGCAATTGACCCTTCATCTACTAAAACATCTGTAATTTATATTTGAGAACATACCAATACCTGGCCTTCTAGGCAGGTAATTGGGGTAGTGTACCATGAGTTGTGATCCCTTTCCTTATCTATAGATTCTGCTATTTCTATCTATATGTTTTAAAGATTATTCTGAGGTGTGTGATTGAAACTTGTAGACCAATGTTGGCACAACGTCCTCATGGTATGCGCTAGGAGGGTGGTGATGACCATGCTTCAGACATGGTGGGCCCTGAGGTGCTAGTCTTACCACTAGGAGGGACACTTGATGCATTGCCTGTTGTACCTGATCTTGGAACAAAAGCTCATCTTTTTTATAGTTTCCTATATCTGATGCATTCTATGATAGGTTCTCTATGTCCTAAACCTATGATGGAAGATCTGACGCATTAGTTTTAGCAGCAGCATCCTCCCTCATTCTCGGGGGATGACAGTTCACAAGCTGTTGAGTATTAGATGGAGGCCACTATCTTTATATTTGAGCATCTGGATACACCTCCATAGAGGAGGGTCAATCTTGATACTTATACGCTGCATGATTCAATAAAGAATTGGTGGGATGTGGTTACCTAGGATGGTATCCATCAGGGCATGGTATGGTATGATTTCTAAACTACTTTCTATAATCAGTTCTTTACTCAGACACTAAGAGCTGAACAATATCGAGAGCTCATGCATCTCGAGTAGCGTGCTATGTCATTTATAGAGTATTAAATGAATTTCACAGATTTATAGTTCTTTTCACCATTTCTAGATGGTGATGAGATTTTGGGTGCTAGTAACTTCAAGGATGGGTTACTATATTCCATCCGTACTCAGGGAAATGTCTTTTTCTTAGATATATTTTTTCAGATATTCAAGCAGTCTCTCATCACTGATTGAGACATGTGGGAAGGAAATAGTACATGGCTTATTGTATTAGTGCTGTGGTAGGCCAGTATGTCTTTCAACAGTAGGAAACATTCCCTAAATGATTATCATCAGGGTATTGGAAGCCAAAGTACCCGTACTGGAGGATCTATGGTGTGACATCAATATAGAAAATAGGGGAATATAATGTCTTAGTGTGATTGAGATCCTATGTAGTTTTGAGTTTGTATTCATATGGGTCACCTTCAGAGATTCTGTTAGAACTTTCCATCAGCTTCTTATGGTAGATGTTCTGTACTAGCTCCTCCCTTAGGGGAAGGTTATTTTACACCAAATCAAGAAAGGAGTTAGAGTAGCACCAACAAGACTAGATGGGGAGGAGGTTTTTCCGTGGTATCTAGACTTTAGATCATCAGTTCCACCAGATCAGTCACACTCACAGTAGCCCACTAGTATCATAGGGTCATGGATTAGGCCAGTTGCACACTTTACAACTGGTACCTGAGGATCCGAGTGGTGGATGGTATATAGTAAAAGGTACTATTCTAGTAGCCTCCCCTATAGTATATGATTTTTTTGATATAGGTTCTTCACACTCCTTCATCTCCAAATGTATCATGGAAAGTATCAGGATGGACATATAATATTACTATGGTGTAATGACTCTGGATACACCATTCAGAGCATACTTAGAGGGAATACGCCAATGTCGGGATTGTCCAGTTGAGTTATGAAGTTACCCTTTCTTATGAGACCTCTTTTTTTCTCGAGATGACGTGATTTAATGTCATTATAAGGATGTTTTGGTTCGTCCTATATCACACCTTTGTATACTTCTATTGCTACAAGGTGTTGTTCACATCACTAGAGGGAAGTAGTTATCTACATAAGGTTTAGTGGGATATCCCAGATAACAGAGCTGGACCGGAGTATCATTGTCTAGTTGGAGTGACCGCCTAGATTTCCAATCTCTTCATGGAGGACTAGGGTTTAGATCAGGATGAATTATCTATGGTAATATATCATTTCAAGGATGTATTTCTTGATGATTTTTTATGGATTGCCTACTGAGATAGAGGTAGAGTTTAAGATTTAGCTCCTTCCTAGGGAATCTACAATTTATACTCTGATGTAAATGATATAACCTACTAAAATCCAAGATCTCAAGAGACGATTGGAGGATTTAAAGGAAAAAGGTTTTAAATTCCCCAGAACATCCTCTTGGGGTTCACCTGTGCTTTTTTCTATGAATTCAAATGGTAACCTTAACCTATGAGCAAATTAAAGATGGTTGAAATATCTTACGTTCAAGAACGACTATCCATTACCTTGTATAAATGGTCTATTTTCCTAGATAAGAGAATATAGGGTGTTTCATAAAATCAAATCAAGATCAGGCTATCATCATATGTGAGTCAGACCTTCTAACATACCTCATAAAAGTTTTAGTAGTAGTTATGGTCAACATGAGTATCTCTTTATGCTGTTTAGTCTTACGAATGTGCCATCTATTTTTATGTATCTTATGAATAAGGTATTTTATCTCTATCTCGATTCTTTTTTCACAGTATTTCTGGAATACATATTGATTTATTCTAACACTCATACTAACCATTCTATGTACCTTGAGATCATTGTGAGTGCACCAAGAGGGATTCATCTTTATTCCAAACATGGAAAGTTCCACTTTGGGATTGATGATGTTCACTTATTGGGAAATATTATCTCAGAATTAGGAGTCTCTAGTGACCTTAATAAGGTGAGTTCTATGATTTCATGGGAGAATATGAAGAACGTGTTCAGAATAAGAGTTTCTTAGGTCTATATTGATATTATAGATATTTCATACAGAACATCTCGTATATGGTTCACATCTTACTAGTCTTACAAAGAAGTATTTTATGTTTTTGTGGTTAGAAGTGTGCAAAAAATCCTTTCAGGAGATGAATTGTAGGTTTGTCTCCACACCTGTTCTAATTCTACCAGAGCCTAGAAGAGTCTATAATGTGTTCTGTGATTCATTAGGTGCATTGGCCTAGGAGTAGTTCTGATGCAGGAGGACAAATTCATTGCATAAATATCTCAATAATTGACGTCTCATGAGAGAAATTACCAGACAGAAAACCTCACGCTCGCATCATTTGTCCAGACCTTATGTTGCTAGAGACGTTATCTGTTGGGAGAGCTTTTTATGGTGTTTATAGACCATAAGAGCTGAAAATATTTCTTTAAGTAACACGAATTGAATCTAATTTTTTTATGAGTATAATATCTTCATTCCGATTATTTTTATCTTTCTTATACACTTGGAAAGGGAAATGTGGTAGTAGATGCATATAGTTAGAAACCATAGGCACAAGTCCCACAAGAAGCCAGTGATGAATGGAAATTAATGACCCTATTTTCTAAGATACATCATGAGTCACACAATATTCATGACAAGAATTTTATATTAGACTTTATAGCTTCTTCTTACTTCCTTGAGAAGGTGATGAATATGTAATTTTTAGATCCTGAAGGTTTGGCTCTCTATGAGAGTATTTTAGGAGATGAACCACCTCAGGACAGGTTTGGGGATAGAGATGATGTTCTGTGTATACATGGTTATGTTCGGGTTCCTAAATACATATGAGAGGAACTGATGTGTGAGTCCCACTCTTCTTAGTGGGAAGTTCATCCATGCATCTATAATAATTATCGATATATGAAACATCAGTATTGGAAGACTAGGATGAAATGTTAGATAGCATGATTTATCCCTAGGTGTTACAGCTGTTAGAAGGTGAAATAAGAGCACTAGAGACCTGCAGTCTTGTTACAATTGCTTCAGTCCTAGAATAGAATTGTGAACATGTTTCCATGGAATTTGCAGTTGGCTTACTGAGGTCCCCATGATGTAGTGAATATATTTGTACTCATTTACCGACTGATGAAGGTATCCAAATTCCTTAATATTTGGGAGAATTTAGAAGTTGATGAGATCAAAATATCGCATGTCTGTGAGATCATCTAACAACTTGGGGTCCCTCATACTATCATTTCATATAGGTACACTCATTTCACATCATAGTTTTGGTATGGGTTATTGAAAGCTATGGATATATAGGTTCTTTTGATCTCAACTTTTCACCCTCAGACCAATGAATAGTCATAACATAAAATTTGGGTTCTAGAGGACATGATTTGATCATGAATCCTATATTTTTGTGGTTCTTGGGATAAACATATCCATCTAGTAGTTTTTTCCTATAACAATAGATTTCAGGTGAAAAGTAAGATGGATACTTTTGAGGCCTTAAATGGTAGGTCATTCCATTCAACCCTATATTGGCTAGAGGTAGGAGAGGTAGAATTTCTAGGTCCTCATCTCATGTAGGAGAATTTAGAGCAGTTTTAGAAGGTCATGAATTGTATGTATACTACTCATTGCAGACAAAAATCTTATATTGATCGTTGTTGAAGACCTCTAGAGTTTGGGGTCAGGGATAGTGTTTTCCTTCAGATAACACCTAGTCATAGTCATAGGCAGATTCAGAGGCAAGAGAAGTTGTTACTTTGTTATGTATGGCTGTTCGATATTTTGGAGAGAGTTTTTATGATATCCAATTGGTTCTTACTACCTCATAGGTACTGTTCCATGCATGAATTCTTCCACATTTCATTGCTTTACAATTTTCATGTTGAACTATCTCATACTTTTGATCCCGATGAAGTTGATTTAGATATCAATTATTTGTTTGATTTGTATTATATATTCATCATTTATCAGAGAATAAAGGCATTCTAAGGCTGGTGTATGCCTTTAGTCTTGGTGCTATGATAGCATAACCATGTAAAAGATGAGACTTAGGAGCAGGAGTGCAATGTAAATACCCAGTTTCCTATATTTTTCTCAGATAATGTTTCTCCACCCTTATAAGGTGAACATGTAGACAAGTTCCTTTAAGTGGGGAATACCGTAAAAACTCATTTTTTCACTCATGTATGGATCCTTTTAGATTTGGTCCAATTCATTATTTTTGACCTAATATAGATTCCTACTGAGTTCACTAGTGTCTTAGGGGGTTTTAATGTCTTTTTAGTAATCCAGAACCCATCTTTGGGGGGGGGGGAGATGGAAACATGGGTAGTAGAAACCATTTTGGGAAGGATTCATTGTTATCCCTAACCATGTGAGGGAGGACAGTGGGGTGAATTAGGGCACACAGTTTTCCCAAACTGTGTGCTAGGGGCCCCACACCCGTGAAAAAATATAGATACATTTTAGAAGTGGTGTTTTTCATGGTTTTCACATAGTTTCTCTAACTATGTTACTTAACCATGTGATGTTATCCTCTTTATAGTAGATAATGCACAATTGGTGCATGGTTTAGGGAGCCGTGTGACCAAACTATGAAAACCATTTTTTTGGGTAAAATGACTATATTTACCTTAAAGATCTAATTAAACACTAACCCTATTATTGGTTTTCTTTCCAATGTATTGAAAATAATCCCCTACATTCTTTGAGACCCTTTGATATCTTTTATTTATTTTGATCCAATTCATCCATCTAGAGTCCGAATGAAGCACCGTTCATCTCTTTAGATCCATGCAGATAAGATTTCAATTAATTTTTATTTTTTCATCATTCTTATTTCTATTGAAAATTATATTTAGATGCATGCGCATATGCCCTATTTTTATGGTGTTGATCCTTTATTCAAATTTCTTACAATATAGGACAAACTAGAGTCTAATAATAGACAAGGAGAGTTGTACGAGTATGGGGTAGGTGGCCTATAACTCATCCATCTTTTTTTTCATTTTATAAATTGTTGTTGTTGTGAACACACCAACTTCATCAGGTGTTTCCTATTTAATTCATATTCCATCCTTGTATTCATCATGATCATATTCTTTATCTTGTTTAATAAATGTTATTCATGTCATTAGAGGTTAAAACCTCAACGCTATCCACCCTTAGTTGGGTGTTTCCCTTAATTATGCCTTATAAGGTTTATTATGTGCATATGTGGCACCATTCAAGTGTACTTTGGTTTGACCATGCTAATGGTGTTCCCTTTGATAATTAAATTACTTTTGAATTAATTTTTGACTATCCCTTGAATATGTTTGTGTCAATTAACCCTTATAAGGAAAGTTTTCTAAATAATTAATGAATGTTTAAATGGTTAAATTTGAAAGTATACTATGTATATGACATTTACTAATTGAATGTAATTAAATCTCTTAGTTTCATGTCTATAGGACCCCTTTACATGCTTAATGGAAGGTAGCATAGTGAACCTAATAAATAGTTGATGAGTTATATCACTGCTGGAATTTGAGCCTATATAAACAGTTCAAAATCATTGGTATTGTATGGAGAAGACTTGGTATATCCTATACTATTGGTTCTCAAAACCATCGCTTAGAAGGGTGTGGGAAAAGGACTATACCAATGGTTCTTATTAAACCCTTCGTATAGGGTCATCAGAAATTCAGTTTACCCAACGGTTCAATGAGAACCATTTGAATAGATGTATCCCAATGGTTCAAAACAGGTAGTATAGAACTATAAGAATTATTTGAACCATTGGGATACATCTATACCAGCGGTTCAGAACTGTTAGGATAGTTATATACCAATGGTTCATAGTGAACTGTTGGTTTAATTCTATACCAATGGTTGTGAAACCATTGGTATAAACCCACCCCAATTCCTAGCCCTACAGTATCCCCACACAACCCATAGAACCAGAAGCAAACAAATATCCTTCAGAACCAGAAAACACACAAAAACAAAAAACAACAACAAAAAAAAAACAAAAAAACAACACCACACTATTACCCCACCTTAGTCAATAACCTACAAACAGATGTCACCAACCAATATACAAATAATGATAACATAAGAAACCAATTATTTCATTCAACTAATGATAACACACCTAAACAAATCACATATACCCATTATGAACAAATCATTAAACATAAAATGTCATAAATATTAGTAAAAATCGTAAAGGATCAATATGTACCTCAACACCATTACTATCATCACTATCATCCTCTCTCTCATCCTCAACCTCATCCTCAACCTCATCCTTGTCCTCGTCCATGGCCTCATCCTCATCCTCATCTTCACCCTTTTCCTTTCCATCATCCTCAACCTCTTCCTCATTGTCATCCTCACCATTGCCATTGCTAGGAATGTCCTTGTCTCAACTAATAGTAGAATTATTTCTTGGTTTACTATACACCATGTGTATTCTCTACATATATGTATCATAACCCATGGAATAATTTTCCATATGTTATAAACCTAAAACTTCCATAAATCTCAAAAATTTAGCGTTTGAAATTTGATTACGTTCACACTCCTGTATGACCATTTTTAGGATTTTATGATTTGGACTCTGTCTGTGTTGGCCATGTATTAGATTTTTCCAACTCAGTGCTACTAGAAATGGTTCCAAAAGTGGGATAATACCTCATCGGGACAATACTCTTCCATGGTCGACACTGTACTCTGCCATGGTTCTCATCTCCCAAAACCTAATATGAGTGATAATTTGGCCCAAAGGATTCAGCTTCCTAAGTATCAAGGGCCTCCAAAGAACACTATTACATATATAAATGGACAATTAAGTTACAAAATAAATATTAAAAATTTTAGGTCAACAAATTAAAACTTATAATCTGCTATTGTGTTTTTTCATTTACCACACTTCAATCTTTTTTCATTCTTCTTGAGAAAAACCATTTTTCTCGAAGAAAACATCCTTCAATATTCAAAATCACCCTATAGAATGAAATTGAATTTATAAAACCACAATTTAAAATAGAGTATTAATAATTAATTTATTACAAAAATATCAAATGGATATTAATTCTAAATGAATTTGTAAAGAAAAAAAATATGGTAGATGAATTATAACTGAGTATCGATGAATAATTTATCAATAGATATAATATATATATAATTTAAAATGTCATCATAGTAATACATATTGCATTCCCTAAAGGAAAATTTTGAGATTTTAAATTTATTAGATGAGTTGTTTTGACTTAATGATACAAGTGAAATTTTTTTTTCTCCATGACATGAGGTCTTAGTGTTCTTTGCAACCCCTCATTCTATTTATGTGATCCAAATTAGGACTAAAACAATTATTTTTTGTGATTTGTTTCTAATTATTTCATTCTAATGATATAAAGGAGATTTAATATCACAATTCTCATAAAAAATGATTTGTATCAAACAAAATAGTCACTTCATAAAAATTAACTCAATAAGATATGTATAATATTTTTAAGGGGTGGGCTATATAGAATCTTAATTTACCTTATAAAATCTTTCAATGATTATTAGTGTGTGGGATGAGTGTTCTTTTACCACAGGTATTATGTATCAAGGATTATTACCATGTGAAATTATTTATGTATAGGTTGGGTGTGAGAGGGATGACATATCATAATTATTGAATGTGTTAATATCCAATTGAAGATTTGTGTTGGTGTTAGATTTTTTTTCGAAACATATTTATTGATCAATGGGATATAAATTGAAAAAAAGTTGGTTATTAGATCTATAGAGAAATATGATGTTTTGGAAGTTGTTGAAGTATCTCATAGGGTCCAAAATAAGACCATAAGAAATTTATGAAGTTATGTTGTTATGGATGGTTCCATTTCTCATGAAATGGTTTTTAAGTGGGGGGGGGGGGGGTCTGCATAAATAATTATCCAAGTGGAATAAATTAGTTGACTTATAGGGATAAGACATTATATAAGAACCTAGATCATGATTATAGTTAATGTATTATAAAAATGTTAATGTCCCGAAGATCCATTCATAAGAAATATATGTTATAAGATTCAAAATTTGTAAATCCCTATAGCTTTACATTGAAATGTAATATCTTATAGGGTCTGTAAATTTGGTAAAGGAAGAAACACAAGGGAATCATAAATAATATTTATTATTAAATAAGTTACACTATGGAAAGGAGGCTCATAGTCTGAAGAGTATATGTAAAGGTTACTTAGATTATATGTTAGAGTAACCAGACCGAGATGTAATGGTTCACCAATCATTAAATTTTTTTTTTGATAAACCTACATGGTGTGGTTTATGATATACATGATATTATAAGATATGATCGATAAAGTCATATGATTGTAAGGATGGTCACACCAAGACTATTTAGAAAAACATATGATACATAAGAGTTATAATAATATTATGCTATTATGCATGTGGATTTTATGTAAGAACTATCTATTTTCACAAAAATAAAAGCAATAAATAATATTGTGGGAAGGATAAAAATTATTTGGAGAGGATTAGGATGATTTTAGTGGTTCTTCCTATTTAAATATTTCTACAATGTGAATTAGTTGATCATGATGAAACTGAATTGGGGATTGAGAAGATTTGGTATATCATGTAGTTATCATCATAGAGTTTATAATGGGATATTATACCAATGTGGTTGTATCTTGTTTTTGATTTGGATCAAATCGTGATAAAGGAATTAATGACATGGGGCTATTGGTGTAGGTTGGAGTTTTAGTTTGAGGTTTTAAAAGAACTTTAGCATAACAATATCATGATATTAACTATGATGTAAAGAAGAAAATTCAATAGGTTTTTATATTTATAATATCGTATCTTTTATTAGGGAAATCTTGGAATTAAATGGATGGATTTGACATGGATTTTAATGAGTTTATTTTAAAAAAAAATCCATCAAAATCGTATTAAATTATATATATTTGGTGAGGAAAAATGGTAAATTTATATTAGAATAGAAAGAAAGAAATTATAGAAAATATAAATTTATATAGATATATATCTTTATAATTAATGGTTATTTCTAATAAATAAACATATAAGGGAAACATAAATATGAATTTGATATCATAGAGAAGTGGAATTCTTGAAAGAATATAAGAAGATGATTGATTTACTAATTGAAACTCCTTGAAGATCATTCTGAAGTAGAATGGTGTAGCTTCCCTGAAGGCTCATGGAAGGTGATGCTATTATTATAGGGATGTTCATTGCTAATATGTGTAGAAGAAGCACATGAAGATCAAGGAGATCATCTTTATACTTAGTGATCCAAAAAAATGATATATTATTGTGTATTTGATTTCAAGAAAAATATGTGCACCTTTTAGGAAGTAGTGAGTAAGATTGAGGAGTAAGGAAGTTTCCCTTTGGTGGTAGTGTTCTATCCCAAAATATTTTAAATGTAAGCGGAACTAGTATTTTTATTTCAATTTTCTATTAAAAGAATGGGAATTTAAAAAAAATAATCAGTGGTTGTATGTGTTCATGATAGGCTAAAAAACATAACAATACTAATCCTAAAATTTTTGTACACACTAAATACTTTCAATAATAAAATAAAGAATACATGATCATTTATCTATCCCAATTAGAAATGGAATGAACTATAGAAGAAACAAAAGAAGTGGTTGTACTAAAGAAAAATTATAAATGAGTGTCATACCTACTTCCTATCATGGTTCGACATCATAGTCCTCCATAATGTGTGGAGGTATTTTGAAGAATTCTTGTTTTTTTATTTCTTCCTGACAATTCCTAAAAAAAATTAATAATACAAAATAATGTATTAATAAAAATCATAGTAATTTTCATTTAAAAGCCTCAAATTATATTAATACCTTAAACTCAGTACTCGTACAATTATCAATCATATCCCTATAATATTCTATCATATAATCAATTATGATAGGTGTGGCCTCTAAATCCATACCAAATCTAGTAGGCCAACCACTATATAACTCATTATTATAGCCTCTCCACATTTCACCTAATTCTATGAGTCATACTGACCTCACAACCTCACCATCATTAAAATTAAAATGAAGTTGACACCAAAATATTAATTCATATAAATAAAATAAAAATAAAATATTAAACCCAACAATTTTTTCCCCATTTCTATGCCCAAGCATTATCCTTTATTATATTTGGATGGTGTCAGAGGGATAGTGGTCTGAAAAGAATGATGTCAGAGTATTTGGAAAGTATCTCCAAAACAATACTACATTCCCTCCCTATTTTTCCAGTCATTTGGTTTTCCTCGTGTACTCCACCATTATTTATGTGCTACGGTTCCACACCACACACATGAGTGTATTCCCACACCACTTATTGGAAGATCCATCTATTAAAGAAAAAATAAATATTATATTAATACATCTTATGATGAAAATAAATTATTGTAAAAAATGCTGTAGTTCTATAAATATACCAAAGACAGTATAATCAGTGGGTGTCACTTGTTTCTATTGATTTGAATGAAGATAAACCTGTTCATATGGAGTGAGTTCTAATGTATGTATTAGAGTCTTAGATCGCATTGAAGAAAAAGTTGCATAAGGAGGAATGTGGTATCTTTAAGAGAAGGAAGAAGATGGAAATGATGATGGCAAAGATATTTGTGGAAATGCATAATATGGATGAGGAGTAGGAACCATCATTGAATAAAGGAAAATTGGAAAGGAGGCCCAAATGCAAATGGTGGTGAAAACATGGGAGACCTAAATATGTTGTGTGTCTCTAAAGACACTATAAGACCAAAAGGTGTGGTAAATGGAATGTTAGGGGGAGGGATGTGGTGTTATTGAGTACGCCGGGTAGAGCGCCTAGATCCAATACCACCCCCCTTGTATTGTCATCCTGAGCACTAGAATGACTAGGATAGTCAGAGAATAATTATTTCCGATGTGGTGAATCCTAGTAAAAAATTAAAAACAAAATTATTCATATGTAATTATATGTTATTGATGTATATATTTTAAATAAAATACTCACAACATCACTAAAGGAGGGATGCTCATCTCACTCATTCGATGATTGTTGTATGTCATCCTTTTTCTCCATATCTCCCCAATGTTTTTCATTTATTGAATTTCAAAACAAATATGGAATTAATTATAAATCCATAAATAATGTGTAACCCAAATAAGTGAAAATAAAAGACATGAAATAATTAAGGAATACAAATTTTCAAAAATATATGATACATAATGATATAACAAAAAACATTTTATATTTAGTGGGAAGAATATCAAAACATAAGAAATGTCATAGAAAAATAAATAAATTCAAATTAACATGTTTTTGATGGGTATGATATAGTTTTCTCCTATTTTAAATTTGATCCAATTAAATTTTGGTTAGGTAATTTGGTTCATTCTGGTCAATTGACAAGGTCATTTTTCCATTTTTTATATTAGGTTATGTAGTTCTTTTTTTCATTTTATTAGGTAATTTTTCCATTTTTATTTGTCTTAGGTCATTTGGTTCATATTTTGGGTTAGGTCATTTTTCCATTTATTTGGTAATGTCATTATTTTCATTGGTTTTGATTTTAATAACAATTAGTTTAATATTTATAATTAAATTAATATTTTCTATTGTTCTAATTTAATTTTTTTCAGTTTTGTGTGGTTTGGTAGGTTTGAATAGAATTTAATTCAATATTAGAAAATAAAACTCAATGAAAACTATAGCAAGTAAATATTGAAAGTGAAAATGAAGGTAAATTTGGATACAAAATACTTGCAATCAAAAGTAAATCAATTTGAATAACACTAACCTTAACAACCCATGTAGAGATAAAAAATAACTAATAAGATATATGGATGATTCAATATATCCCCACTATAACTCTAGGTTCACAATAAACTCTAAAAATTTAACTATTGGAGTCACCATAAGTAATAAATGGGTTGGGTCCAATGGGAGCATAGTTGTAGTTAATTCCATCATCACCATCATTAAAAATATTTCTTGGGATTACTTTAATAATGACACCGAATTCAGGACGAAGATGATCTTTCACATAAAAATCTTGTTTCTCCATTGATATTAATATATATGATTACTCAATAGAAAGAGTGCTAGCCATGTTGATAACTTGAAATCCACAATCATCAATAATTGTTCCATTCCACTTCATCGAATCAAACCACTTGGATTTCATCCAAATTTATTGACCATGAGAGTAATAATCCAATATTAGTATTTTCTCAATGACTCCATAATAAGATACATTTCAAATCGAGGTATACTATCTGATGAACTAACATAATAGTCAATTGTGGCTATTACCATAACAACATCATATTTTGTTATCATGTTAATTTATTATTCAGTGATAATAAATCTGTACCCACTAAGGAAAATTTGTTTTCATTCAGAAACCACGAAATTAGGACCAAAATCCAAAGATCTTATTTCCTCAGAGATAGAGCCTGTAAGAAAACTCAATACCTAAAGAATAAATATATATTAAACATTATTAAATTTTTATTTTATTAATTTATTAAAGTAATATTTCAACCTTCAATTTCAACCAAGTATAAAACCCTTTACCATGCAAAGTCACTCTCCTAATCAAAGATATGGATCAATTCTTTCTATTGACCATTTTTTATATTCCTTACTGAAAAATAAAAATAGCTTAATAGATATGTAAAATTACATGATATGTGATAAGATATACATGTTCAATTTACTTAGTTGATGTAGTCGTCAAAAAAAGTATACTTAAGAAAAACTATGTGTTGTTCCACCTCCTTCTCTTCAAGGTTTGATTTTTTCAATGTATATGATTGGGGGAATTCCCTCTGTTTGTGGAAGTTATGGAAAAATAGGTTCAATTTTCTCATATTTTTCTTATTCATTTATTATTGGTTTATTCCATCTTGTAGTTATATTAGAAAAATTCATTGAATAGAAATCCATATATTCTCAAGCCAAGTAAAAGTTCATGACAAAACGTTCAGGATGATTTCTATTCTAGACATAAGAATTCAATGTGTACATATTTATTTCAGTTGGATACTTACAATGAAAGCAATTATCCCCTCTGAGAATTATTTCAGTCAGATGATGGATAGTTAGCTGTAGTATGCTTATGAAAAATTATGGGGGAAATTTTTTCTCTAACTCATAGAAAATTAATGGTGGGTATGCAAATTTTTTTAGAAGAAATAATTTAAAAAATCTTATCATAATGATCTCTTAAAAATTATACAACCCAATAACTAACACCATTACATTATTGGATAGAAGATGAAATATTTCGATTGGGATCAATTCATTCATAAGGATGTAATTATCATGTGTCATTATAGATTTTAGCTTCAAATATCCTCAATTGAAAAAATTTGATTTTTTTGTTGAATATCCATTAGGAACTTTAATTTTCTTTATTACTTATAGAAGTTGATTTTTTCTATAGGTGTTATCTTATAAGAAGAACATAGAACATTCCATTTATTTTCACTGACACACACAGGATGAAATTCCGGTGTGATTCACTAATACACTTTGTCATGCTGAGATCATAAATCATTTTTGTTTTTCCATCAGAATTTAGAATAATTTAATTCAACATTTCACATATATTATTTTCAACATTAATTACGTCTAAGAAATGATGTAACCAATTCACTGTCTAATATGGAACCTGAATGAAGATACTTCTCCTTATGCAATTGTAACTGGTTTTAGTGGAAACATTATTAATCTTTCTAGATTTCATATAAACCTTCTCAAATGAAAAACTTAAATCTTTTAATTCATTAATCACATCAGTACCATACATACACTGAGGTGGATTTTCATTCTCTATGGTATTTTTAAGTCTTCGTCAATTATTCCTATAAGGACGGTCTATCAGAAATAATTGTGAATGTACCATAAAACAAGAACTATGAAGATGTTTAATTATTTTGGATCATGTATTATTTATACAAATAGGAAAATATATATTTCCCTTCATTACCCATACATACATCATTTCATAAGTAGGATAATTATTGGTCTTCTGCATAAGCGTAGCATGCATCTGAAATATGTCATTCAAGCATGCATCGTTTGTGTGCACACCCACATTAAAAAGATGTTTCAAAACTTTTATTAAAGGTTTCATGTATACATCTATATCATTACTGGGATCAAAATGTCCAGATATGAGTTCACTCATGAAAGTGAAAGATTTTTTCATGCACATCCATGTAGGAGGGATATAAATGTGTTTGTAAATAAGACATGTGTTGTGAGAAGTGAGACTCTTCCCAAACTTATTAAAACCATCACATGAAATACCCAAACTCACATTACACACATAATTTATGAAATCAGGATATTGATCATCAAATTTATTCCATGAAAATCCATCTATTGGGTGAACCAACTCATCATTGTATTTATTTATCTTGGTTCATGCCATCAAATTTGTGTTGATATTTTGTTATACGTGAAAATATTCTGAATATTGATGAGAAATAGAAAGTGACACATTAATTTTTGTGGCACACAGGATGGTGTTCCATCAGCTTTTGGCTTCCATCGAGATGTTTCATATTTTATACAATCATTTCTTTCAGTATTTTCCTACCAGAATAAGGTAAAATCTTTTGAGAAAGCGTGAATTTTGTTTTTTCAAAAATCCAAGTTCCTCATCTAAATTCTATGAAATATATTGGTTTGAGGGAATATCTACATCATATGAAATAAAGTCCTTAAAAAATCCAAGAATTTAATTAATGGAAATATTATAAATACCATACATAGTTTTCTTATGAAACATTCAGATTAAAAATTCCATATTTTTTATTTTACCACATTGTTGATATACTGGATTTGTGGAAGCATTATTAAATTTTCCACCCTATAAAAATCATTATTTTCATTACATTCATAATTTTTTCTCATATCAAAGTATTATGGGGTTGGTATCCATTCCTTCACATGATAAAGAATAAATAGAATCAAATCATCTAATAAATTCTCCAATACAGTCCTCTCATTTGGATCATTAACCTTTTGAGATTTAATTTTCTCTCTATTGTGATACCACACAATGTAGTTTGTTTGAAAACCATATATGGTTATATGGTATCTAACTTCTTAACAAATCAACCAAGGTCTTCCAGCACAATTATAACATGGGTAGTGAATGGGACTACTATATGACTCATTTTTAACTAAAAAATACAATAATCTCTAAAACTTATTTTGAAAATAGGTTGAGATCCGATCAGTTTCATACATCCTATTTCTATTAATTATATTAAAAAATTGTTACATGTCATTTCTTAAAATCAATTAAATAATATTTTAGTTTAATCAAAAATACATTTAAGTAAATGAGAATTGTTCACTTTATATGAAACCATAGATGACACACTATTCTACATGGATGTCATATTATAAAATACCAAAAAATACAATATATATATATAACAATATATTGTGAATATAAAACAATGTTATTGAATTCAATTATATCAATGGGTAATAATGTTCAAAATCCATCTAGGTTCAAGGCTTTAATTGTGAAAATGTTTCTTATGGAATATAAATACCAAGGCGTGTTATTTAAATGAGATTTAATTGAGTGAATATATTTATGAGGCATAAAGGACCTAAATATTGGTTCCTTAGTGACTATATCATTCAACTTGGTCTTGTTCAGGTTCATTTGTTTTAGTTCATTTTTTTTCTGGTTAATTCAATTTAATTAGATTCATGTAAATTCTCTTTTAGTCATGTTAGGTAATGTTAGTTTTTATTGATTTGGTATACTTTGATTCGGTTGGGGTTGCGTATCATTAGTTATAGTTCATATGGTTTTGTTCAATTTTACTTGTTTCAATTTGGTGTATTTTAATTCAAGGTGGGTTAGTTTGGTTCAAATAGCTTCTATTTACATTGGTTCTATTCAATTTGATCATTTCTATTTGTTTATGATTAGATTATTTCTAGTCAATTTAGTTTGGTTGGGTTTTCATTTTTTTATTTGGTTTGGGTCAGTGTATGCCTATTAGTATCAAACATTAGTGAAAATGTGGTAGATATTTATTCTAGATTAATTATTTTTGAAAATGAAGTAGAAGTATTTTTAGATGCTATCTATGTTTTATAGACATAAGATTGACTGTGTTGTAATTTTTTAATGATTTCGTGCTGTAAGGGGATGTTCCATACCTAATAATGTTTCTACAATATGAATTTAAAATAGAAATATAGAGATTAGACTAGACTAACTGGAACCAAAATGAAGTAGATCAAACAATAATGAACCAATACAAAAATTGAAATGGAGGTATACTAACTGGTGACAATAAATGTTTAATCATTATTAAGTTATGAGTCTATGTATCGGTAGGTGAAGAATCATAATAATTAATATTCCATGAATGAATTGTGTTTACATCAGATGATGGTTTAAAAATAATTATTTGGTGGGGATGATAGGGAAACATTTAATTATATGGGTGACTATATAGTGACATCACCTATAGATCTTCACCATTTCCCTACCATCACTCTCACTTATCCTTTGCAATATTTTTACCCATTAGTTTAGTTTAAGGTTTTCTAAAACAATTCTAAAACACATTTAACCTTCCCCCTATTATTATATCATATCATTGTTGCACTTGGAAAGTATTCGTAAAAAAATACAATTTCTAGTTAGATGACCTACAAGAGACTCTATATGTGTCGTATTTTGAAATCGATACAATATATTTGTTAGAAAATAATCTAATTGAATAATTTATTTTCTGCCAACATACAACCACACCAAAGATATATAATTTATACCATATCAATCAGTATGTAAAAAATTACACCCTCTATGAGCATATTTTCTCCATTTCATTTTTCAAAAAAACATTTTTCTAAAAAGTCACTAAAAATATTAGAAAATAATTTTTTTTATTTTTAATTTTTAAAAAGTAATTGAATATTAAAACTTATAAATCCCAAAAACACATTTTATATCGAGATAATAATTTAATAGAAAATCATGAAAATATTAAACAGTTAATAAGAACAATTAGACTAGTTAAACATATAAAATTTATTGAAGCTTCCCACTTAGACACGTCAAGTGATAAGTCAATAAAATACATTACATAAGATCAAACTTTGGAATGAATATATAAAATACTAATAATATGAATGATAAATCATAGCCCATTCATAACTAGTTAAAAATCAAACATTTTTGTAGTAACTTTTTTATTCCATGTTGCAATGTGATATTCCATATGTAATAATGTTGCAGCTATATGAATTTAAAATTGAAATATAGAGATTAGAATAAACTAACTGGAACCAAAATGAAGTAGAATAAACAACATTGAACCAATCCAAAATTGAAAATAATGAACCCAAACCAAGCCAAACTGGACTGAACTAAACCAAATAGACATAAACCAGATATAAGACATCCTAAATCAAACCATGTGATCAAAATAAATTAAATACCAACAAAAATAATAATTTTCACTTGTGTTTTAGTCTAAAAATAAAAATAAAATGGATGGTTGATATAATAACTCAATGATTTGGAACCCACAGATTTAATATCAAATAATAATGAAATGAAATGAAATGAAATGAAGAAGAAAGATCATCGCTTGGCTGGTTGGGAAGATAGTTGAACTCTGCTACTTCTAAGGATTGGGATTAGATCTATATGGGAGGAGGGGAGGGGCACACTCCACTGCAGGATAAAGATTTTAATGAGATAGAATTTATAATAGGGCTTCTTATTCGGTCTGGATGGGAGTAAGGGAGGGATCAATATTAGATCTGGATGGGGGGGAGGGGAGGGGTTCCCACACTAACAATTTATGTAAAACCTATACTAATGGTTTTAAAAAACCATTTTCATAGATGTAGCTATGCTAATGTTTTTTTAAAAACTGTTTGGATAGACATCACTTAATTAGCATATCCTAATGGTTAGGAAAAACCATTGGTATAAGGGAGGCTATACCGATTGTTTTTTAAACTGATGGTATGTCCCCACAGGTATAGCCCACATTTCTAGTAGTCTTTGAATTATGGAATGGTTTCATGTCCTATTTTCCTTGATACACTAATGAAATATTTGTAGCAAACTCTTTTTTACCTATAAAAATGCATGAGTATTACATGGACTTAATTAAATAATTAGTCAAGTATAAGGTTAATATTTTATATGGATATTGACATTACTATAGGAGTGGTCAAACTCAAGTTATCCGTGGATTCTAGAGGGAATTCCTTGACTAGTCTTGGATTCCATTATGATTTAGAGATGTTGATTGCCAAGGGTGAGAGACACCTTGGAAATAAATATTTTTCTACTTATGGTTTCATGGAATAACACCATAGGATCCATCCATTACCATTATTGGATCCCATAGATACCCTCCATGAATCCAACATGACTTCTATGGATAGGTGGCTATTTGGATTCACCCTTGGGAATATTCATTGCTTATCCCATTTTACATTGGATGATTTACCTAGACTTAGTTATAATTTTATCATTATTGAATTCCTTGGGACGATACCCATTGAATTATACTCTTACCCCTTATACCCAGGATACATTTTATTACCAAAGTTGGCTTGACCCCTGAGGTCATGGATTCCTTGGTTATTACCATAAACCCATTACATTATTAATATATTTATAGGATGCCTTGTTATATCTTTGATCCCTCATTATTACTATCATGTAAGGATTTTAGTGCTGGTTATACCTCACATGATTTACATATATAAATTGGAACATAATTATTGAATTAAATGGTCACATGTTCAGACACTAGATGAGGTTGAAGAAGGTACTTGGTTATTTACATTATTGTACTTATTTAATTTTATATATGCATTCTTGTAATCTATTTAAATTTATAGTAAATGAACAAGATGTTATAGACACCATTGGTGGTGGCCTACTGAGATTTTTGTCACACCTTATCCTAAATACCATTGGAACCTAAGAAGATTACATGTATATAGGTGTTGAAAAATAGAAGTGTCTTTCCTTGGATTCCTGACATTTCTTGCATAATTTAGTATGGATATTAGTAGTATATGAATTGGGCAAGGCTCAAGATTCTTGATAGTTTTTAGTTTTTTTCTACTTTTGTATAGTATATACTGCCTACTACTTAGAATCCATTTTTTATAGTTTTATAGAGACATGAAAAGTATCATCATCATCATCATTTGTATATGATTATCAGTTGCTTCAGTCTTTTATTATTGTTTTCTACTTCTATTGTTCCATATAGTTTTATTTTACTACTTCTACTATTTACTTGATATCATGTTTATCCACTATGCTTCACTCTGGTAATGAGGCAATAATCTCTCCATAGACACACCCTAGGCCCTTACTTCTAGTCAAAAGCCTCTCGTGTTTGGGGAGATGTACATGAGTCCATGTCACCAATTGGGATCAGGGTACCTTTGAGTTCCATCTAGGTTGGGGACAGCAAACTCAGAGTCATTGAAAATCATACGACACCCCCAAAATGACCTACAATTGGATCTAATGGCACACATAATATAAAATCTCTTCACCAAATCTATCTAATATTTTTGTGCTATGATAAGTGTAAAAAAGTGAATAATTAGGGTGAAAAGGCCTATAAATCCCCCACCCCAATGTTAAAAATCCATCATTGGATCCCCACATCAGTACACTGAAGAATCATAGAGGATTTATTAGAGTATCTAATCTCATGATCGAAAAGGTTTTCCAATAGGTAAACTCTAGGGAACCACCTAAGAAGATCATGCGACACGCCTAGGCACTACGCATGAACACTCATAGATCATGCTAAGGACTTAAGGTAGGTTATTCAAAGGACATAATACATAACTGATATGTCTCACAAGATTTAAAAAAATTAACACTGAACAAATATATGGAATATGCAATAAAAGGAGGAAAAAATAATAAAAATATGGGAGAGATATGTGAAAAACATATAATTTATTCCTCATCCACTTCACATGAACCACCTAGGTTATGTGACAATACAGGGACATGTAGCCCAGATCATGCAATGGTCCTTTGGTAAACTATTTTTATTAGGTGAAGTCCTATGGACATGTTAGAGCAATTCATATGGTTCCCTCCAATAATTCTACCAAAGTCTCAAAAAACCCTCTAGACTCACCATTCAGACCTCAAAAGGACCTACAGATATTTTTCCAAATCATATGATGACACCACTGTATGTCAGCTAAGTCTCATGATGGAATCAAGAAAAATCAACTGATTCTCATGACATCCTCCCGAAAAGACAACCAGATCTCATGATACCCTCTGATCATGCTAATTGGATCTCATAGCATCCTCTATAAAAGCTATATAGATAACACAATACCATAGGGACATGTCAAATGGATATAAAAAGGTCCTCTGGATAAGCTAGCCAGATCTCGTGACTCCCTCTAGGCATGCCTTTTTGCTATCGTGATGTCCTCTAGATGGGATAACCAGATCCCACGATTCCCTCCAGGTAAGTTTATTTTCTCTCACGACATCCTCCAAAAAATTTATTTAGATACGATGATGCCCTCCGGGTATGTTAGTGGGGTCTTGCGACATCCCTCAGACATGTCAGCTAGATTTCATGATGACCCCGAGACAAGTTAGTCGAGACATGAATCACCCTCAATACATTTCACATTGACTCTTGCTACACCCTATTAGTGTGTCAAACATATTTAATGATGACACTAGGGAAAGTCATATAGATTATGCAGGGAAATACAACAATGCCAGCTGATATATTATGATGGATTCCAAGGTCAACCGTCTAACACTTGCGATGTCCTCCAGAAAAGCCACCCTCGGTCATGTGATGACTCTAGACATGCCATCCAGATTATGCGATGTCCCTCCGACAAGTGAAATGGATCATGAGATTGTATTTGGAAATTTCAAAAATATATCCTCTAACATGATAATTTGACAAAAATGGAATGTTAGGTAGGCAATCAACATATGCCAGGTAGAAAAGTAGACTGGACCAAGCAGGCATTCTAGGACGTGATAACCTTATCCACCCTATATATAAGGGATGCCTAAATGTGTAGTCCATGAATTAAAAAACTAAAAGAACTCTGATTCCTACTATAACTAGGATGTGATGATGCCTTCCTAAGGCTCATGCTCTATAACAAACCTTCAAAGGCCTGTCCTAGGGCATAAGTTCAACATCAATAAGTAGTGAGACTAGTTATTTTATATCCAATGTTTCTCACACCTATCATATCTCACATGGTATTAGGGAGTTTCATTGATCACATCATTCACGTCATAAGCCTATATCAAGATAAGGGGAACCTCGTCATGTAATCTTCAATCAGTGGAATAATAGACATGTACCACATATAAGGGAAGCCTCTGTGTGTAATCCCCGACCTATTGAACTATGAGGATTCTGATTCCTACCAAAACTAGGATACATAGAATTCCTTACTAAGGTCCAAGATAGAGATCAAATGGGAATCCATATTGGTGTATGTCCCACTAGGTCTTCGAAATTCTAACTATTGGGGCTGAGTATCTACCATGGGATAATAATCATTCCTCATCCACCAATGGATTAAGAAATCACTGAACTATGATGACTCTGATTCCTTCCCTAAATGGGATATGTAGGATGCCTCTGAAAGGCCTGAACCCTATATTAAACATATAATGGATTGTTCCTTCATGTAATCCCAACATCCATATGTAATTGTAATGATTACTTTCTATCCCTTGTTTCTCACACTAGACATAGCTCATGTGTGCTTAAGAAGTCATAATGATCACCACAATGGCATCATGAATATCCGCCAACTAGGGTAACCTCAATGGGTAAGCCCTGATCAATGACATGATTTAACTACCCAATATAAAGGGTATATACCTTGGGGAAAATACCAAGGGCAAGAATGAACTATGATTACTCTGATTCTTTCCATAACCAAGATACATAGGAACTCTCCTCAAGATTTTGAGCTTAAGACCTGGTTCCCAAGTTACCACATATATTTCCCTTCCGTAAGATGTTAAACTTCATCGGTTTAATGAACTACATGGGTTTTGATTCCTTTTATGAAAAAAATATGCAAGATAACCCATAATGGCTCAATCCCATCCCCAAAATATTAACCACCTCCCCAGATAACAACGAACTCCAAAGTTACTGGTTATATGGTTTCAACATATAAGAAGAAACACACCAAATGGAAATGGATAAATAAACTGTTATATATATTGATTGATTCACTAAAAAGACCCTCTCTATTTTCATATAAAGAAAATCAATATATTATCATTTTATTAGGGTAAATGATCCTACATTGGTATTAGAAATTGATTCTCAAACATATCTTAAATCTATAAGAGAGTACCAGAGTAGGAAAAAATTCCCCATAAAAGGGTGTGATGAGTCTGACCTCCCATCCTATCAACCAGTGTGAGTTCCTAAGAATTATTGGGTCTGAAACCACAAATGACCACCTGCCTTTGGAAATAAGGTCCCTACTCAGTTATGAGTGGGGGAACTGTTGGGAGTTTCTAATAAATATTAAAAAATCGTGAGCCTATCATGAATGATTCTGTAGAACATTGATCCCCAAAATCAACCCACTTGAAAAAAATCTGTCTATATCATTTAGATGAAATAAAATGGTAAAAATAATGTGATTCAATCAAATAAAAAAATTATTGGGTTATTATTCTCTATGCCATTTTTTTTCATTTACTATGAAAAAATGGTGGATCTAATGTGAAACACTCAAATATAAAGATGATCGGTTGACCACAACATTGATGTTATTGTTGATCCTTTATAGATGGTGTTATTATGAAATAAGTACATCCTTGATTTTATATGTCCACAAAAGTATAATGGATGGATCGATAATAAAAATAAAATTGTGTTACCGATGCATATATGATTAATCATATATCATTACATCAATGGTGAACTAATGGGTGACCTTGTTTTTTATTTTCTACATGACTACAAATAATTCTCTCATTAACAGCACTTCAATATGAGATAATGTCTTCATCCAACAACTATTCTGGAAAATCATCTATAACTACAACCTCTGTGGGAATCAGAAATACCTTAACCATCCAACATCTTTAGCATAGGGTGGAGTATGCAATGGTCTTGGAATACCATATACGTTGTAAAATACCGGCCATCAAGGCTTCCTACAAGGGTCTTTAAGTACTGAAACTGATGAGTTTACATCATCAAAAGAAATCTATAGTAAAATCATTTTCCCTTGTTTCCAGAACCAAATGCTTTATATGTTTCCCCTAGGAGACCATAAATCTCTCTCTACAGTATATGATTATGGCAGATCAAGGGGACCACTATGAATCTCTCATTGTTTAGGATCTAATGAGGAGATCTCCTATCAACCGTCATTGTGAGCGCCACCCCACCGATTCACATCAGTCACATGAAAAAGAAACAAAGAAGATAGATCAGGCATGGAAGGATCTAGATAATTGTTAGTGGGATCAAATCCCTTCTCCCAATGACGATGTTTATCGACATATTATGACAATATCCAGTGAGTATGCTCATATCCCTACTCACTCAAAACAAGTGTATATGAATATTTCTATAGCAGGAATGGGGGAGGTGCATATCCCTACCCCTGACATGAAGTTTATTAGCATATTCTGGTGGCACAAGGAAAGAAAAATTGGTATCATATCCCCAATTTAGTCAAAGTTATCTTTCTGTTGGAGACGGAAAATGTACATACTTATATCACTTCACATAGTTTGCTAATAATCAATTACATCTTAGAAACAACTAAATAAATCTATAAGAATATTCTGGTACTGATATAGATACAGGGACTAGTGTATATTCATATCCCTATATCCAGGGAATCTCAATGCTCTGATCATTATGAACATGTGGTTTCTTTGGAGAAATCACACATTCTAGATCCCATCCAAGAGAACTATCGATATATTATGGTATAGGAAAAGAAGTCGGAACATTATCATATTCCCATTACAACCAGGGATCACCATGTGAGAGCATCACATTTCTTGGGATATGGGCACAAGCCTATTAAAAAAGATCATCAATATATTCTAAAGACTGAGGATAGGGATCATATCCCCATTCTAGGAAGGGATCATCAATTTAAAGGAGCACATGCCTCGGGAAAGGCTCATATTCCAGTTAATGAAGACCAATGACATACTCCAAAGGCCCAATATTGGACTCATATCCTCATTCTAGCCAGGGCACATCAAGTGAGAATGGAAAATGCCTTAGGAAATTCCCATATTACGTTAAGGGAATCTTCTTGGTATTTTCTAGAAGATCGAGAAAACTAGTATCACTTTACTACTTCCGCCAATGAATGACTGAACCGACATCATTCTATGGAAATATAAAAGGATGATTATATCCCTTCTCCCATTCTAGATGTCCATTAGTATATTTTGGTTGGGGACTATATATTCAGACTGGGATTGTATTCGTATTCCAAATGGGGCTCACCAAGTGATATAAGTACATGCCTCAGGGTTAGCTCATATCCTTACCAAAAATAACCAATGGTGTATGCCCAAGTCTTAGGATCTTGATCAAACCACCATTCTAACCAAGGCTCACCATGTGAGAATGGAACATGCTTCAGGATATGCTTATATTTCTATTAATAATGAGAAACCTCATTGAAATATTCCACCTTCTTCTTAACAATGGGAATATACTCTTGAAACACCATATGGTCATAAAAAAGATCCAGGAAACATCATAAAATAGGCTCATATCCCTGCGCAATTCCATAATCTAGGTTAGCTTATTCCAAACTTGATATAGAATGAGGCTCATATCTCTAATATTTTCAATGAAAGTGTACTTGAGGTTGTTGAAGACACATTCTCAATACCCCTAGGGAGTGAAGACTCTTCAATCAATGTAGAAGATGATCATTACTACAATATTCCTCCTTGTGGTAGTATGGAGATGAATAAGAAGGACTCTACTTCTAACATCCATAATGGTCAACCTCCTGATGGTGATATCTACCATGAACAATGAAATACACCATTTTCCAAGAAACCTCTATATAGAGATGTGTTCAAAGCTCAGACGCCTTCGATTAGATAGGTGCTCGAAACATCAGTGTCAATTTTATATCATACCCCAACCTCTCTAGTCTATAGGTGACCCCAAGAATCATATTCTATGGCCTGACTAGATGGAGGAATGTATGCCTAATGAAAAAGAAGATGACATTGACATATCAAGAGAGTTATCTAGAAACAAGATCCCCATCATGTTCTGGCCTCTTTCCACTTCTGACTATGAGACCCCAGACAAGATAAAAAATGATTCCTTGACTTATCTACACCAAAATATTTGGGATACTCATCCACGAATAAAGGGTTGAAATATCCCCTATCTTGTATATGATAATCACATTAAGATCGTCAAAACAATATGTTATCATATTGATATGAAATTATTTTCTATATCTCGGAACCTAGTAATAGAGGAGAATGAAAAACACCTATGTAGTGTTTGCCTCCATATCATGAAAAATCTACACTAACTGATTTAAAGAGCCTCACCAGATGTATGTTTCTGGGGGTGGGAGAAATATGGATCATTTCACTTAACCATGTTCTCAGTGCAATAGAATCCCTACGATATAGCATCCAGTAATGTCATAACCTCCAAAAAAATTAGGGGACTTGGCAATGTTCTAGATAGTTGGTCACTAGAATAAAATGTACCCACTTCAACAATACCCAGAAACCATGAACGAAGGAAGAGGATATCCTAAAAGTCTTTTAAATGGACCCCTTGAAGCAACAAGAATGCATTTTGGATAGGGAATCCATGGTCATAATCAAACTTATTAAATCCTATAAAAACTGACTCCCATCATGGGATTCCATTACACCCAGTTCCTACATGATCACAATTATACCACATTAAAGAGGCCAGAGTAGCACCTTTCATAATAGCCTTCCAGGAGTGGAACTAGATCACCAGGATGGGGGAACATCTACCACATCCTCCACCTCTTAGATCATAAATTTTTGAGAGGATTGAGGAAATATCATCAGTAGTTGTAAAAAAAACCCATCCTATTGGGCTGATGGAATTTATAAATCAACTACCATCACCAGCTTCATCATCCTCAAAGAGGGTCCTGGGTAAATCAATAATGATAAGAGATCAAACCTATACCTCTATGTTGGGTTCATTATATCTCCATGTTCATCCTAGGAATCATTAAAATCCTTGGATGGAATCATCAAATCCTTAATAATAGGATCAATCAATGCCAATTGTGGCCCGAGATAACCCCCAAACCATATGTATAGGGTTATTTTAATCATTATAGTCATCATAGAGAGAATCAGTCTTCTCTATTTTGGGAGGTAAAAACCAATGATTTAAATCCCATCCATTCCTCCTACTACAAGACAAACCTCGTCTATTCAAGGCCTATTCAGAAATCATGTCCAAAAACTACCTTATGGTCATTATTCATAGGATGAGACAAGAGGAATATATTTTGAAGGAAATCAGAGACCATCGAGGTCGTACGAAAAAACAAGCCAATATGCGCAAGGATTTGAAGAACAACCCTAATATAGGAAGTGCATAATATACCTGTGGTGTGGAATGTAATGGGAAAATAACCATTTCATAATAAAAATATTTTAATGTCATCACCATCAGTACAAACCACAATTTGGACCAAGACGCAAATGCAGTGGGCCACAACAAGGAATATTTACACTGATCGTAGGGTAATTTTGATGAACCAACATAGGCTACACACATCCAGAACTAAAGAAGTCTCCAAAATCTGGAACCTCTAAATATCAATTTTACACCTCTCTTGTGGAATAATTCTAAAGATAAAGGGAATGGTGTGGCTACATCCCAATTTTTAACCATAGGAGTCAAACTTCCTTCCAGAAAAGAACATTTTTTACAATATGATAATGAGATACAAACTCTTAAACAACTAAACAAAGAGATACATAGGGGAAATATCCAATATTGGTATTATCTTCAGGATTAGGAATATATTCCTCCTCTTTTAATAATGGATCTTCCTGAAAAAGAATCATCTAAGTGTTAGATTGGATCCTCATTCATGTGGCCAGTCTATATAAATGTGGAAGTTGAAAATGACCATGAATTTCTTCATGGTGAAAACCTATCCCTTTCTAGGATAAAAAATTATTCTACACATGTGTCAAAAATTAGTGGGATAAAAAGTAGGGACACCTCGTTAGTCCCTTCCAACTGCCTCTAGATATGAGGTAGCTCAAATTGTAGTTCCTCCAGAATATCTCAATGTCATTGAGTCTCTGGCTACTTGAATAAAATCCATGAAGGGGGGAAATGCACCTGTGTAGTCTGATAAGTGGAAATATCCTGAATGGGTGTATGAAACTTTACCACCACCCTATTTTTTAAATCCTACCTTTTCAACCTTTGATGGTGTGAGATAACCTAAACAACATCTCACACACTTTGTATCCTGATATGGACAGATTATGGGCCCTTGAGATCAATAGGAGGAAACTAAGTTCTGGTTTTTTGTACAAACTCAGATAAGGATAGCCTTTTATTGGTATAACAACCTTCTTGAAGGATCCATTAGAGGATATGAAGACCTTTATTTTCAATTCATTTACCAGTTTGTCCCGACGTCGAGGAAAATAACAATCATTGACCTAAGTAACTCCAACAAATGTGAAAATTAGAGGGTGTCTGCCTTTATAGAAAGATGGAATGGTTTGACCTATTTAGCAAACATCCCTCTCTTGTAGGAAGATATTCTAGAACTCTTTACTAAAAATATCCAGGATGAGTTGCAGAAACCTCTAATCTTAATGATGTATCCCGCTGGGTTCCATGAGTTTTCAAAAATGGACCAACCTATGGAAGACACCATTTAGATAAGCTGAGATAAATATCTTATGATGCCTCCAAGATAGGGGGAAAGGATCAAAATGGTATAATCTAATGTTGTAACCCTAAAACCATTAGTAGTACCAATTTTATCAGCTAAGCAGGTCCCAAACCACCCAGTGCCTCCTACCGAGTAGTAAAAACCACAAAATTTCCCTTATCCGGAAGCACAAAGAATTCAAGGTCATACATGATTTTAGGAATGGATGAATAAATCCTATTCCTCCTAATATGAACAAGTCCCTGGTTATTTCCTTAAATCCATAGATAAAAACCCACTCAAGCTACCACAACACATGATTCCAATTGAGGGAAACCTCACAAATCATCCCAACAACTTCCCTGTCCACAAAAGGATAGGTCATGATATCCAAGAAAATTTCATATTCAAAGAATAAATTCAAGGAACGGTTAATTCCAGACATGTGGTGTTACATAATTCCTTAGATAAAGTGTTGTGCATAACTGTTTCCTAGTTAGAAGAAGAGGGTTATTGGAAGATTGTTACAACCATGCATGGACATAATTTCAATAAATGGATGACTCGAAAAATAGTTGACTGAGCTCTTGAAACCATTAGAGCATAGTTACAAAGACCCAAAAAGATCCACCACCCTAGAATCTAACATCAAATATGTCCCTCGAAGGCAGACGTTACCATCAGATATAGGAAGATAGATAAGAGTAAGTGTTATATTTTTCTCTAATATCAGCTCTTACTCTTGAATATTTCTTCCTTGCAACATCTGAAACATGGGAACCGCCCTAAAATATGTAACACTCATTAGACTAAGAGATTGTATTTAGTTATATAAATGTGAAAACGTGGAATAAAACTTTCTTGATGATTAATATTCCTCCATGTATTATTCCCTCACACCTAACCAAGGAACTTGAGGCTACATCCACAGGAACTAAGGATACATGGGAAAACATAAGCTTGGCCGGACCCAATATTTTAGTCTTGTCCCCATAGAAAACATATAACTACCAGAAACCCATGGTAAAGTAACCTATATATCCAAAATAAGACATGTTAGGGTCTCAAAACCCTCTAGAAGTCATTCAAGCATAGTTTTCTTGAATGACAGCCTAATGATGGTGCGATTATCCGATCAGCCCAGGCAATGAGGAAGGCCGAAACAATCTGTACCAATGGAAGTAGATGCTTCCAAAACATTTGTAGAATAACTAAGAAAATATATGTCAAATTCCTTAGTTCCTATGACACATGTATAAGAGATACCCCGCCATGGGAAGCACTGACCTCAGGAACAGAAGCCTAAAATTTAAAAAAAAATGGCAGTTTTCCCAGCCAAGATCTCAATCCAGGAAGTGTTCCATATATCAAAACAACTAAGGGAGGCTCTTGTTAAAGCCCTCCAGAGCCCATAAGAGATCGATACATAAGTTTATGTAGTTTAGGTCTATCAATTGGTAACCATTCAAAGAAAATACCATGTCGTTATCTTCTTCATTGAATAACATCCAGAAGATGTCATCCAGGGAAACATAAAACCCCTATATGTTTTCGGTAGAATCAATAATGTCAATATCGGAAAATGATCTGATTGAAAATGGTTCGGGGATCAAAATCATCCTTATTTGAACCCTCCAATGTTTGGGAAATATAAAAGGAGATTTGTCTCCCAGAAAGATAACTATTCAAATGTATGAAAAGCATGAGAAAATACCTCTCAGGAAGATCAAACTCAAGGATCAATTTGGGGATCTCACATCTGACAATGTGTTTATGGTTATTTAGAATCAGACCACATATAATGTCCTTATCAGAAGATCCTATATTCATATCCATGTGGTGATTCCTTCAATATTCTATTAGTGTGTAAAATTCCTATTGATGGAAACATCGACATTCTACATGGTGACATTTCCCCTTTGAAAAATGTGAATACACATATGTTGAAGCTGGTTTCTATAAAATAAAAGGAAAAACAACAATTATGGATGATTATATATAGGTTGAAAACCTCAATATCTTGGGGACCAACCTTTAAAATCCCTAGAGTATGATTGATAGTGCCTATGTGCTCTTCATAAATCTATTTGAGGTAACAAACCTAGTACTAAGGGTCCAAGCCCCTTCTGTCCCCAATGATAGTGTAAATGATTATCAGCTTGGACATCTCTCTACAATGAAGTTAGTAGTAAGGGATTATAATATATTTTATCATGGCCTCTCTACCACCATCATTGAGATCAGGCTCATAAAGTGAGGAATATAAGAAGACCCATGACCTAAACTAATTAGTGTCACCATTTCCCTTTTAGTGAAATATATGGACATCAAATTTATAAAGAAACACTGATATATTTTGTCTTATAACAATACTGAAATTCCTGCACTAAATCCAGATTTGGCTACACACCATCTCATCTTACACGATGACCATTGAAGCTTCAAGCAGGTATCCACGAGTATCCACCCCTCTCATTAAAAAAATATAGAGGATGAATTTGAAAAATTTATCGAAGAAATTTTTATTAGAGAAGGTAAATACCTAATATGACCTATCAATATTTTACCAAACAAGAAAGAGAATGTACAAATTAGGGTCTATATCGATTTTAGAGACCATAATCGACATTGTACAAAGGATGAATTCACATTTCCAATCACAGAACTTTGGATCAATACCACTTCTAGATTCCAAGCCCTTTCCTTTAAGGATGGCTATTTGGGGTGAAATCAGATAAATATATCCCCTAAGGATAAAGCCACTACCTTCAGAGCACCCCTAGGGATCTTTTCTTATCAGGTCATTCCCTCTGGATTAAATAACACTAGAACCACTTATCAATATTTTATGAATCAAATCATTGTGCAATTAATATCAAGGATAGATGAATGTTATGTCAGTGACCTAGTTTTCAAATCCTGAGAATGACGTGATCAATTCACGAATCTTCAAAAATTCTTTGACAAGATGTTGTAGCACCATGTTAAGATGAATCCACTGAAATGATCTTTTAGGGTAACATATGGGAAAATCCTTAGATTTTTGGTATTCTACCACAACATTAATGTTGAACTAGAGAATACTAGTTCTATTTTGACCCATATAAATCTCAATGAACTGAGGGGAATCCAATATAACATAGATTATATTCAGCGTCTCATAATCAAAAAGGATAGAAATTATATCTCTCTAACCCTGACAATGAAGAGGGGAATCAACTACCTGTCGACATGGAATGATCACTTGGAACCCTCCTCACAAAGAAGAAAGATTCCAGGAGTGATAATAGTCTCTATTACCTTGGTTGAGAAATTCAAGGTACAGAGAACTAATACATGAATGTTTAGAATAACTTCCTCACACTCATATTTGTATTGTAGAAGATGAGGCATTACATGATGCACCATGAATTCCATCTAGTATCTCGTATTGATACCCTAATGTTTATCCTTAGATACCCCATTCTAACTACATTTCTGGATTGATGAGTGGTCATTTTTCAAAAATATGATATCTAGTTTATGTCATAAAAGGTGGTGAAAGGGAATACCCTAGTTGATTTCCTCACAGAAAGTACCTCCCCATAAATTACACAAGTTGACACCAAAATCCTAGGTGAAGAGGTTTTTTTTATTCTAATGACACTCCCCACATAAGAGATATGTATTTTGATGGTCCCTCCTAAAATCCTATCAGTAAAAGGATTAAAAATATAAATCTCAATCAGGTTGGACTAGGGATTGTATTTGTTTCTCTAGAAAAATAAAATTTCCCCTACTCTTTATCACTAGCTGAAGGCTACACAAATATTGTGGAAAAGTACCAAACCCTCATATCTAGATTAGAACTAGGTCTACAGATTAAAATAGCCTACCTAATTATCAAAGATGATTCAAAACTAGTGATAAAGTAGATCAATGAGGAATATAACATAAAAAAGGAAGCATTAACCCCTTTCTATGGCTATATCGAAGGTAATAATTGAAGAATTACCGTTTTGAGACCACATTGCATCATGTTACACGATCCTAGAATGATCACACTGACACATATTATAATGTAGCCATAGTCCGGGCCAACCCTAATCAGGAGGAAGCAATCTTCTGTATCACATACTAAAGAATGGTCTTATAAATAATTGTTTGCGATATGGAAAAAATAAATATGGTCAAAACCACCCCAGATAATTATGAACTGATATCCACCCATAGATAGATGAATCCCATAATTAGTTATCTCCAAAATGGGACCCTCCCTACATACCAAGAAGGAAGGGAACAAATTAGATTCCATGCAACAAACATTACCTTTCGGGATGAACCAAATGAGAAGAAAGCCCTCTAAAAGAGAGGCTTTGTTGAAATACTTCTTAGATGCATATAAAAAATATATATTCACGTTTTGATAGAAGAATTCCATGCATGCTCCCATGTTTATCATCAGTCTGGGACCAGGATCTCCCACAAAATTATGAGGCTAGGTTATTACTGGAAAACCATGATATATAAATTTTTGGAATTCACTATGAAATTTAATGCATTCTAAATTCTTGAAAACTTCATCCATCATACACTATAATTTCTACATATAGAAAAACATTTCTGGCTATTTTCCATTAAGGGAATGAATGTTTTTGGGCCATATCCCCAAGCCATAGCTAGGGATTTCAGGCACATCCTTACTGCTACTGACTTCTTCTAAAAATCGGATGAGGAAATACCCCTCATTGAATTTAGGATTTTTAATATCATAGACTTAATAAATCCCAATATGATTACTATGTTTGGGGTCCCTCACATAATAATAATGGAAAATGAACCCTACTTCTATTCTATGGAACTGTAGAAATTGTAAAAAGATTACATCATCGAGTCCAATCAATCATCCCAATTTCACGCAGTAGTAAATGGAAAAATGTAGGCCTTCAAAAAGAACTTGTGAAATATACCCCTGAAGAAGATGAATAAAGATAAGAATAATAGCTGGATAAAGTCCTCCATGCTTTATGGGCCTACTTTACTACTACACGTACTACTACATAAGTATCTCCATACTCATCGATGTATAGGATCGAGGCAGTATTTCCCATTGAAGTACAATTTCCCTCACTTTGAATAGACAATTTTGGAAAACTCTCGAATGATGAGAAATCAAAAAAGTGGCCAGAATGAGATGGAATGGACTGATGAGAATCAGTTTCATACATTGTACAACGTTGAAGTCCATCTAAATTGATTCACACAGGACTTCAATAAAAAGTTCCACCTCCAATAATTCCTCCAAGAAGAACTGGGGTTGGATCTCAGAACCCTAATGTTACGAGGGAAGAAGATTCCAAATCTTGAGCCCAAATGGGAGGGGCCTTATATGATCTATAAGGTTTGACAAAATGGAGCCTAATCATTGACCATAATGGATGAGGAATATTTCAACCCCCATAAATATTATATTTCTCTATAAATAATTTGCATAGCTATCATCAAGCATCATGTTCTAGTAGAAATAATATAAACTATAAAATTTCTCTTGTACTAACTACATGGTGTTAAAATATATGACATTTTCCAGGTTGTAAGATGTTAAACTACACCAAGGTGTCCCAGTCACATGACATTAAACTGTGTAGGAATTTCCAGAACACATGATACTAAACAATATAGAGTATGTACTAACTTCATGATGTTAAAATAAAAAGATCCCCCAATGGTCCATCTTCTTCTATATTGGGAGACCAAAGTCTTAGTATCACGACTTTAAACTGCACAATGTCTCAGGTCCTAAACACATGATGCTAAACTATATGGATAAATTCTTTACCATATGATGTTAAACTGTATGAAATATGTCCTCACCGTATGATGTTAAATTGAATTGGAATCACCATCTCAATAATGAATCACCACACACGAGCTAGATCTATTCAAAAGAGGGATCAAATTCCCCAATCCCCATGTGAGAGTCAACTCCATATAGAGAGTTTCTCCTTTAAGGAACTACATTTTTCTTGATTCTTTCCATCATAGGATATGTAGTGATAACCAAATGTCTATTTTTGGGCGAACCATAGTGTAACTTCCCTTTCACGTTGAGTGACCCTCTTCCTCACTAAAAGACATTAAATTGTACGGATGATGTACTTGCCACATGATATTAAAATACATATGTTTCGAGAACTCTAAATGGATTGATTCTCATTTCAATAAGATACGTAAGGATTACTCAATCCTATATCTTGGTCTATCCACCACATGATACAAAAATGCCCCAATCATATCCTTAATCACTGCTTCATGGTGAGAGGAATCATTTCCATTCATTATTTCTCATAATGAGAATAGCTCACATAAGCTTAGTAAGTTTAGTTAGGGTTTCTTCACATGAACACGGAATATCATATCATGAAAGGGTTACCGTGGAATTAAATACAAGACCATAAATGGCATACGATGAGTCCTCAAAGCATGACTTTAAACTACAAAATTGATGTACTTTTCACAACATAAAACAAAACATTGTTGTGGACCGCACCCGATAGGACCACTATTGTAAGTGTTTCTATCCAAAAAACCATCACAGAAATCTACATGACTTGATTCAAGGATTCAAAGGATACACAGTGATTCTATAATCTCTAGCCTCAGGTCTAGTCACAATAAATAAACATAAGAATCCCCCTCCATTGATATATGTCATAATTGTGTAGGAAGATCCTATTTCAAGAAAAACTAATGGCATGATTCATATTACTAAAGGTTATGTAGGGACACCCAGATTTATATCATTGGGTCCATTTACAATACCCATTTTTCATTGTGATTCCTATATCCTTGCCTCATGATGATAAACTACATGATTCATCAATAACTAAGTGTGGCTTGATTACTATCAATATATGATACATAGTGATGCCTGTATATCTAATCGTGGGCCCAACTATAATAGTAAATGGAAACAATGCCCACCTATACATATGGTTCAGACCAGAAAAGTGAGTTTCCCATTTAAGAACATTGTCTGTCTTGATTCTTATCATCAAAAGATATATAATGATGCTCATATTTTCAATAATGGGCCCAGCTACAAAAAATAAATAAAAAATGAACCCCAACTACATAGGGTATGATCCATTCAATACCATTTTCCAATGTATGATTCATATCTACATGCGACCATATTATACATGTAATATATCTTTCTCAAATATTTCATGTCAGTTTGTGTATCCTCACCGCATGAAGATAAAATGGAAGGGAAATTTATTTAATAAAAAACGTTAAACTACAAGGAAAATGTCCTTATCGAATGATGTTAAACTATATAGAAGAAAATACATACATACTACATGATGTTAAACTGTTCATACCATCATCCATTATCATCCTTTATCAAAGGACCATAATATCCTTACCCTAGTCAGCCAATGTATGGGGTGTTTTCACTATATTTTAATCCCCTAAATTCATAAATCACACTTCATGTCATTAGAACCTAAATTTTCCGCAAATATTTCATGAACCTTGGAAAGAAAAAGGGATATCTCTTCTTGAAAATGCGATCAATGAAAAAGGTCTCAAACCTACCAACCAGAGGAATCTTGGATTTGTAAGGATAGATTTTAATCCTTGTGATCCTAAATTCACCGTGGTTGAACTCATCACCTGATGGTGTTCTGGGTCATTCCTATTATGATTTTACCATATCATTACTCATGACCTAATATTCTCAAGCTGTGATTTACAATATTTTCATCTCCTATGCAGAATGATGTTATAGCACACTTTACGCTTGGTATACTAATTAGGATCTTATTTATAATCCCCCACATTAGTTTCATGTGCATCATGACCTTAAACTACTTGAAATTTGGTCAAAGCTATATGAATTTAATCACTAGCCTATAATGCTCCAAATTGTACGACCTTAAACTACTAACGAAAGAGACACAAAACATATCAGGTTGAAAACTCAAAAAGGGAAGTCTGAGAAAAAATTAAGTATTCACTCACTAAAATATCCATCTTCAGAGTTTAGGCAAAAATTAGGGTGCAAATAAATAAGGAATAAACCTAATAGGGTATCATTTGTATCCCTAGTAAAAGATGAAGCTATGCTCACAGGATCCCCTTGTTCTGGTAAAACATATTGTAATTATTTTTCACATCTCCTCATGATGAGAATATGTTTGCTGAGTGGTGAAAATAATTTTAGGGTGCTTGAAACCTTCATGGATATTACACTTTACAAAAATCACACTTCATGATTTGAGAGCCTTAGATCACCAAAAAACTTCCATGGCCCTTGGAAAAAGATACCTGGAATCAAGGGACCCTTTTTTTGACCATATATGTACACATATGGACCCTGTATATGCACCTATGGTCATTAAAAAAATGTACCACTATGAAAAAGGTATTTATGATCCTTGTGATCCCTAACATCATCACAAAATAACTCAACACCTCAGTATGTTCTTGACCATTCTTAATATGATTTTCCCTTATAATCCTCCTGACCTGAGAACTTTGGACCATGATTTACTATCCTCATACCAAACTATCGAAGAGGAATTTACATCCTCAACATTACATCACCAGGTTGTGTACCCTTTTTCATTTAAGTAATTAAACACTCTATTCCAAAAAATATGATGGCCCACACCTCATTATTTGAAACCACATTCCATGTGGACCAAGCTTAATAATTAAGATATGAACTATCTTAGGGTGATAGAACCCTTCTTCCATAGATTTAATCCATACCCAGCTTCATAATCTTGACATTTGGGTCTCCATTAATCTTTCATGGTCCTAAAAAAGGAGTGGAGATCATATTTTCTTGACCACGATATCGACACACAATGGATTTTAACTAACAAATGAAGGAATATCCTTGTTGTAAGAAAGGTACTCTGAACCTTACAAGCCTTAGAAACATTGTGATGAAGCCTTAAAACTCATGGTGTTATGGGTCATCCCCGACATGTCTTCCCCATTCCATATTCACTGACTCAAACTTTTGGGTTATGATTTACATCACCCACACTCCTACTATCCAGGTGGTCCTAGATTCTCTAGTATTTTGTAATCAACCAATATTACCCCCATAAATATTACATGTCCCTTGGAAAATAGTGGAGACACCTCTATTTGACAATGATATCGACGCATAAGGTATTTGACCTACCATCCAAAGTCATCTCTTCCTTACAGTAAAGGAGATCTAATCCTCATGATCATCAACAACTCAACGGTAGAACACAACACCCAAGGGTGTTTTGGGTCATTCCTGGCATGTATGAATCATATTCCATGATCATAGATCATGTTATGGTAGTAATAATTTAAACTACATGGCATCCTGTTGTCAAAGATAAAAGACCCTAAACTATAATGATAGATTGTCTGAGCTAAAATATATTGAACTACATTGATAAATGGTCTAAGCTAAAAGACCCTAAACTATTGTGATATAATTTATGAGAAAAAATTCCCTAAATATAGTGATAGATGTTCCAATATAAATTACTATAAACTAAATTGATTGAAGGTAAAAACTAAAATATCTTAAACTACAATGATAGAAAGTCCAATCTAGAATACCCTAAACTACAATGATTGAAGGTCTGTGATAAAAGACCCTAAACTATTGAAAAAAAAAATTTAGCCTACAATAATGTAAAATATTGTAACTAATTCCATATGGACTTGGAAATAATCAATCTACACTCACCAATCATATCATATTTAGATTAAGATAGAGCATTATCCCTATGGGAAACATATTTTACCTATGTTATCCTTATTTGGATTAGGTAACAACCCTGACCCCAGTAGCCTAGTGTATGTGGTAATTTTATAAAAATTGAATAGATAAAAGAGACCACACCCCCAAAGATAGACTAGTTTAGTAGTCTTGAAGAACTAGATACTGACATGGTTCCCTTATTACATTGGTAATTAAACATATAAGATGAAAAATGAAAATATACTACTTCCTTGAAACTTATTTAAATATTTAATCTTCATAGCCCGAGGAAGGAATAAAAATAAAAAGGTGATATCAAATGATCGGTAAGGGTTATATGAAAAAATAATACTTGACACAAAGTTAATAAGGAATAGTAATTATGGAAAGGTAAATAATTTAAAAAACACATTCCATCAATACAATGAGAAGGGAAATGAAACCATAGATTTTTTCATAGTGAAGATCCCATGGAAAGTAATAACTAAATACTAAATAAAGAAAATTCTTATTTATTAGAAGTCATGTATATGGAACATTTACCATTATACTGTTAAGATGGTTTATGTTTGTGGGTAGAAACCCATCTGATTCAACTTGGAAGAAAGCAAAAAGTGTTTTTTCACCAAATGATTTGTCTCATGAGACCTGTCAATGCATCGAGGGGATATCTATAACCGATCCCACCCATTACTTCAATTAAAAAGCATTATTCATACATAGATTCAATTCATAAACAATATGACTTATCAAAATATATGTATGGATTATAAAATATAGATTTATAAATATTTCCCATATTAAAACAACATTCAAAGAAAAAAACGTATCTAATAATGGAATAATGAAAAGAAAATACTAATATCTATCATAAAATATATAAGGACATTTGATGAAATCTTCAATGAATGATGATCACAAATAAAAGGGAAGTATACATACACTACACACATATAAAAAGTGATAAATAAGGCATAACAAAAGGGAATATCTTAATGGTATCAATGAAAGAATGGATTTAAATCAAACTTGGAAATTCATAAGGTAAAATAGGAATATATTATGATAAATTAAATCCAACTGATGTGAAAACATGAAAAAAGTATTTTGAAGAAATATTATAAATAAAACATTTTAGTGTGGTTTAAGGAAAATTTTAAATAGAATTTATTGCGAAAAAAGAATAATATTTTATATAAAAACACAAATTATCCATGATATATTTTCATGATAAAATATTTTATTTTATTAAAAAAATGGTGGATTAAAATAGATTATGTATTTTACATAGAAATGGGTAAGAAATCGAGAAGTTCTATTTAATGAGACATGCTTATATGGAGGAAGTCAAAAGGGAACCTTTTAAAAACATGTATTTCCCCATAAAATAAGGACGACCTAATTTTGATACAAGTGTTTGTAAAATATAAAAATAATTTTGAATAATTACATAAAAATAAATAAGAATTATAATGGGATAAAGGGAGAGAGAAAACATAACCCTAAGGAAAAATGGGGGTTCAGAGAGAATCCCTTACCTTTTGTCCGAAAGTGTTCTACACTTGCACTTAATGTCTTGGATAATAAAATTAGATTAATTAATAATTTAATTCATAACCTATTAAACATGTATATGATTTATTATAATTTTATTAAGTTTATTTATGGTTATTTTTATGATTTATAATATTCAATTTCGTTGTTTGGGAGTGTTCCTATTCTTGGTTTTTATGATTTGTTCACTTGTATACATGTATGAAAGATCATGTTAAATGGGAATAGATAACCAGAATTGAAATTATTTTTTATTAATGAACTTACATGACTTTAAATGGTCTTATATATATATATATATATCATTTTTTCCAAATATGAGGTTGATTTATTAGAAAAAATTATAATGATAACCAATTAGATTATTTTGGAGTTTTCTCGATCACCAGGAACTTATTTTGTATTATTAATTAATATTAGGAATATATATATATACAATTTAAATGACATTATATGAAATATAATATGTATACTAAAATCTTATTTAACCATAATAATGGTTTTATGACCATCCTTGATAACATTAATGAAAAATTAAAACAAATCACCCACAATGGCGGTAAATCGACACATCATAGACATTATATTCGTTTTTAGAATAAAGGGAGAGGAGATAGGGTTTGATGATGAATATTACATTAACATAATAGAATCACAATATATATAATAAACTATATTTATCATTAATGTTTGGATGGATAAGGTAAGGAAAGGATAAGTAAATAAAATAAATTAAATGAAAATTAAAAGAATTAAAGTGGGGTTTACCTCTTGAATTCCCCTCCTTGAGAACCTTCTTATGGAAACTAAAAATGACATTTTGGTTGAGACCAGAAAGTACAGAATGTGGGGGGAAAGGTTTGGAATATTTATTGGGAAGAAATTTTAAATTCTTATAGTCTTTGGATGTGTGGGTATAAGAGGTGGTGAGGGGCGATATTTATAGTGGGGGAGATGGGTGTTTTTTTTTTAATTCATTTTTTTATTATTTTGGGTAAATAATATCCGTAGTGTGGATTATTTGGAATAATTATAATAAATACTTCATGTGAGTTTGATATAATGGATCTTATATCATCTATACATCATCCATGACCCAGTAATTCATGTATTTAGCTTACACCACAAATTACTATATTTCACTATTCAAAAAAATTCAACTATTTTAGAAAAATTACAAAAATTCACCCTATACAATTTTTGATGTGTAAAATTTAAAAATGGAAACCATTTTTTGAAAATAATTTCCAAAATTTGATATATTTATTTTTTAATTAAAATCATCATTTATTCAAAAAATACTGATTTTAAAATTATAAATGGTTTTATGACACTTTGAAATATTTATTAAGGTCTCATAAAACTATCTTATAATAATAAGACAAAAAATATATATTTATGAGTCTATTTTATGAAAAAAAAATTCTTTAAAATTATTATATTAATTATAAATTTTTTAAATAAACATTTTCATTTCACAAAAATACCAACACTTAATTTATCAATTTTAATATATTCATTTACTTATTCCATGATATAAATATATCATATTTTCATTCATAAGATACCTAAATTTTATTTATAATTACATAAGTGCGGTAACTATGGTATTTGCTGAATTATAATTCATAATGTTCATATTACTATTCCAATAGTCAAGTTACTATTTAATATTATATCACCATTGGTTTAAGTTTGGTGTTGTGTGAAATGTCTGATATTTAATGAATTGAATTTATTTAAGAATATACATACCATTAAATCTTAGGGTGTTATATTCTTCCATCCTTTTGAAAATTTTTCCTCAAAATTTTTCAGGAATATTTCCTTATAGACAAATGTGGGTGGTTCTTCTTCATAACATCCTCTGGTTCCCACATTGCTTCTTTCATTTTATAGATTCTTCAAATAACCTTTACCTATTGAGTCATGTGATTTCACAATACTTTCTATCTTGTTTCAATAATATCAATAGGATCTTTTTAGTAAGACAAGTCATTCTCCAGATCTATTTCTTCATAGGTAATACATGTGTTGGGTCTGACATGTACTTCTTTAATAATGATATGTAGAACACATCATGAACCACGTATAGAATTATTGGAATTTAGAATTAGTAATCAACATATACAATTCTTTCCAGAATTTCTAATGGACCGATGTACCTGGGGCTTAGTTTCCCTTCCATACCGAACCTTATAAAACCCTTCCATGGAGATACATTCATGAAGACATGATCTCCCACTTGAAACTCTAAATCCTTTATTCGATTGTTAGCATAACTCTTTTTCCTAATTTGAGTTTCTTTTATACGAGTTTGAAAAGTCTTTAAATTTTTTGTTGTTTCCTTCAAAAGTTTTGGTCCTACAAGATTCATTTCACCAAATTCATCCCAACTAGTTGGTGTATGACATCTCTTTCCATAAAATGCTTGATACAATTCCATTTTCATTCTTGAATGGAAACTATTTTTATAGGAAAACTCAAACAAAGGTAAATACTGATCCCATACACCTTGAAAGTCAAGTTAGAATGTTCTCAAAATGTGTTTTAAAATTTATATTGTCATTTAGGACTATCCATCAACATGAGGGTGATAAGAGATAATCAAATTATGGTCAGCATCCAAAGCTTTTTAAATAATTTTATAGAATTTCGATGTAAATATTCGTTCAAAATTAGACACAATTGAAAGAGGTTCTACTTGATGTCTTAAAACATCATTAATATAGAGTCTTGCAATGATCTCTAGTGGAAAATCCTCCCATATAGTGAGGAAATATGCTTATTTGGTAAGACAATCCCTGATTACCCATATTGCATCATTATTTCTTGGATTCTTTGTCAATATAGTGAAAAAATATATTTTAATTTCTTCCCAATTCCATATACAAATAGCTTGAGGTTGCATGACTCCATTAGAATACTGTCTCTCATCCTTCACTTGTTGAGAAAATAGACATCATTACACATTGTCAGAAATTTCCCACTTCATGTTATCCCACCAAATATGTTCCTTCAAATCTGTATACATCTTGGTACTACCAGAGTGTATAGATAAATTTTAGCTATGAGAAACATCTAATATTTCCCTTCTTTATCTCAGGTATTGATGGAACAAATAAACTCTTTCCAAATTTAAAAATTCCATCCTCATACATGAAGTCTTCCAATCTTCATTCCTTAACATTTTTAATTTTATTTTAAAAATACTCATCATCAGATTGATAGAATTTTTTCTTCTCTAGTACATATATATTAGAAATTATTTGAAAAATGAGTGATGTTTCCCCTTCTTCAAAAATTCCATTATCCATATTTACTAAATAAATGAATATATGATCTTCCACAATCCATATTCGGGTTAGAAGTCCATGATATTTCCTTCTTAATGAATATGATAACTTATTTTCTTTCCTCAGATGGTACTGTATTGAGAAATCATAATATTGATGAAACTCATGCCATATTATTTGCCTCATGTTAATTTTTTTATGTGTAAATATATATTTCAAAATATTGTGATCATCTATATCTCACATATTTTACTATATTGATAATTTCTTCATATCTTCAGAGAAAATATTACAACTGCTAATTCAATATCATGAGTTGGATATTTTAGTTCATGAGTTTTTAACTTTCTTAATGCATAGAAAATAAATCTATTCTCCTTAATAAGGACACAACCAATTACTTTATTTGATGCATCACTATAAATTACAAATCCACCATTTCCAAATGGTAGAGTCAAGATCATAGCATTCACTAATCTACTCTTCAATTCATCAATGAATTATTCAAATTCCTTTTTACTAATAAACATAAAACTTTTATGAGTAAACTTGGATAAGGGGTTATCTGATAGGGAAAAATTATAAACCAAATGTTCATAGTAACATGATAAACCAATAAAACTAGGTACCTCAATTATGTTCAATGGTATATGCCATTATTGGAGTGCCTTTAACTTCATAAGATCAACTAATATTCCATACATAGAGACAATATGGACATGAAGGGAAACTTTTTGAAGTTAGAATTCAAAATTTCTAAACTTCCCTTATAACTCATTCTTTATGTGAGTCTCAAGAATTATCTGAATGTAATTGTCATTGTATTCATAGTTTTTAGAATACACTAAAATAAAATTAATAAATACTAAAAAAAATCATCTAGACATTCCTTGAATACTCTTTTCATTTGATCCATGAAAACACGGGGTTCATTAGTCAATACAAATGGAATTACTGTAAAGTTGTAATGTCCATATCTCATCATAAAATATTTTGTCAGAATGTATTCCTTCTTTACTCACAATTGGTGATACCCAAAACGAATGTCAATCTTAAAAAAATATTATTCTTCATGATTTTTATCAAATAAATCATCTACGAGATGAAAATGATACTTTTTCTTTATTATAATAGCATTGATTTCTCTACAGTCAATGCACATCCCCAAGGACCCAACTTTATTTTTGAAAATGAGAAAAGGGTCTTTCTATAGAGAAACCTAGGGGGAATAAATCCATTATTAATCAACTACTCCAGTTGTTTCTTCATATTCATTAATTATATAGTGGCCATTATATAAGGATTATTTGATATTTTCCTTGCATTAGGGATGAAATAAATGGAAAACTCAACTTCACACTCTAGGGGGTGTCTAGGTAAATACTCAAGAAATATATCAATGTATTCTTATAAAATTGGTACATCCTCAATTTGATGATGAATTCACTCATCCTTAGATGTTGATTTATCTTCCTCCCCAATAATTTCATTTAGTAGAGCTACTGAGGGTAGATCTAGATAAGAATCAGATGATAAAGTTTCCTCTCTAAAGATATGGGATTCTACATCCTCCTCAAAAATTTTAATTTCCTTATTCTTGTAATAAATGCTTGAATCATATTTGGAAAGATATTATATACCAAGAATTATATAAAATGAGACCATAGTTATGGTGATAAGATAAAAAAAAGCATGTTTATATTCCATAATGGGAACTTCTCTACACATTATTGTTACAATGAGACTTCCCTTATGGGTTCTGACTTACAACTCCCTTATTAAATCAAAAGAAAAATATCTAATTTTCTGTTAAAATTGTGTTGATATAATGAGTGAGATGATATAGAATCAAATAATGTATATTTTAAATTTGAATATAGGATTATCTTACCTACCACCACATCAATGGGTACCCCTACTTCAGTTGTGGTGATCAGATAAGCTTTGCCATCTCCCCTTAGCCTCCATTGGCATGAAGGCCTTCATTTGTTATTTATTTTTGATAATCCACCTTTCAAGGGGTGAGGTGGAACCCTTAAAAGGTCCGTCGGTGTAAGTATTACATGGCCCCTTCGGCCTTAGAGGAATTCATTGCCCGTAGGCTTGAAACATTACATACAACCCATACTAACTACATGGAACTTCTCCTCCCCAGCATCTTCATCGTGAAATAAGCTCTCCACCTTCGCTTGGCTATTCGGCTAGGCATTCTCGTGCATGAACATGCTTTCCCTGATGGCAGGTTCCATTACCCTCTAATTCTTGAAATTTGTTTAGCTTCTTCTGTGGTGAAAGATCCTTGATCATCCTCCTTATAGAGCTTGTTTCTTGTAGGTTGTCTCGTTTGCATCTGCACTTAAAGGTGGCCTGAAGGCCTTGAGGTGGCCCTAAGGCCTTACTGACCCGAATTCCTAGGTGGCTCGAAGGCCTTAAAGGAATCAGGGACCAAATCAGTGGCCCGAAGGCCCAAATGGGGGCATATTCCCAGCAGCTATAGTGCCAAACAATGACTACTACTGTTCCCTCTATAGTACCCGCTACAGTGCTGTACAGTTCTCACTACAGTACCTGCTACAACACTACTACATTACTGCACAGTTCCCTAGATGATTCTTTCCACAATCTTCATATAATGTAAATTTCTTTATTCTCCTCTTCTTCTTTTATGATTAAAAATTTCCATGGTTATTATAATAACTCATATTCTTTTGATTCCCCTTGTATATATAAGATATAAAATTCATTCTCCATTTTTATGGCACTTAATACTATTTCATCTTATGATGAAAATTATTGAGAGAACAGTTCCCTTCAGATATTTGGCTTAATACATACAAATAAATGATCAATCTTGTATTCAGAATCACATATCTAATCTATAACGTACCTAGATAGTCATGTGAAGGTAGCTTCATACTCTACAACACTCTCTTATTCCCTTTTCTTTATGTTGTGGAATTTTCTCTTCATTTGAGTTTATTGCTCATGGAAAAATTGTTTTTCGAATAATGTTTCCTTAAAACTTCTATATTCTATGTCTTATATTTCATCATCCTCTATAGTTCTATGGGTCAATGACCGCTATTGATAATCATCTCCCTTGAGACAATATACTAAAAGTTCTACCTTTTCGTTTACATTTTATCCCAATACTAAAAATATATTTCTAGGAGACTTTATCCACTACTTAGATACCATGGGATTATTAGTAACACTAAAATATGGGGGATTATGCCACATGAAATTTTCTAACATAGGTGTAATATGGTAATTCATCAATACCTAAGTAATATTTCCTAATATGGTCATGATGTTCTCAGTTCCAACACTAACTGTGTGGACTTTCTTAGTATTGAAATCTCTATATTTTCTATAGGTATTGATTCCTTTGCTTCCATTAGGTTCTATCACTAATTAATGGCACACACTAAGTTATCCCACAATCATCAAGAGTATTGATCCAAAAATTCACTACATGGAGTTACTATAATTCTCTTGTTTATATAACATATAGTACCCATGGTTTCTACTAAATTTTCTCTAATAACAATAATAACAACCCCGAACCCAGTATCCTAGAGTCGGTAATAATTTTATTACAATGGAATAGATACAAGAGATAACATCACTAAGGATCGATCAATTTAATTATATTGACGAACTAGATACATACATGGTCCCCTTATTACATTGGTAATTAAACATAAAACATAACAAATGATAATAAAATTCCTTGAAACTTATTCAAATATTTCATCTTAATTACCCAGAGAAGGAAAAAAATAAAAGGGTGATATCAAATGCTCAGTAAGGGTCATGTGAAACACTAATAAGGGAAGTAAATTAAATAAGGAAAAATCATTATGGAAATGAAAATAATCTGAAAAAACATGCCATAAATACACTAAAAATTGAAATGAAACCACTTATTTTTTTATATTGAAAATATAATGCAAATTAAAAAATGAATAATAAATTAAGAAAATGCTTATTATTGGACCTCATGTATGTGTCACATGAACCATTATCCCATCAAGACAATTTAAGTCTGTGGGTAGAAACCCATCTGATTCTACATAGAAACAAACATGAAGGGTTTTTCACTAATGGTTTTTTCTCATGATACCTATCAATGAATCTAGGGGATATCTATAATCAGGACCCACCTATAACTACTAGTCCAAATCATTCTTCATATATAGGTTCAATTCATTAACAATATGACTTATCAAAATATCCGTATTGAGTAAAAAATACGGATTTATCAATATTTCCATAGTTAAAATGACATTCAAAGAATAAAACATAAGTAAGAATGGTATAAAGATAAGACAATAATTATATACATGGTATAAAAAATATGGATATTCAATGAAATATTCAATTAATGTTAATCGTAAATAAAAGGGATGTACACATACACCACACTCAAGGAAAAAGTGGGGAATAAGGCATAACCAAAGAGAATATCATAATGGTATCCATGAAATGATGGATTTAAATTATACGTGGACATTCATAATAAAAAATAGGCATATATAAGGATAAATTATTCCCATATTAACTGAAAGCATGTAAAAATATTGATTAAGAAACATTATAAATGAAACATTTTAGTGTGGTTTAAGGAAAATATTAAGGAGAATGTAAAGAGAAAAATGCATAATATTTTATATAAAACTAGAAATGAACAGAGTTGTATTTTCATGATAAAATGATTGATTTTATAATAATAATATGTAATTAAAATAGATTATGGATGGTAGTTGAAAATGGGTAAGAAATTGGGATGTTCTCTTTAATCAGGCTTGCTAATTAGAAATAATTGAGAAGGGAACCTTATAAGAACATTTATTTTCCCATCAGATATGGATGAAATGATTTGGATACATGATTTTGGAAACTATACATAGAATATAGAATTTTTATATAATAATAAATAATAATTACATTGGGTTAAAGGGAGAGAGAAAATTTAACTCGAAGGAAAAAACGAGGGTTCGAAGAGAATGCCTTACCTTATGTCTTAAAGTGTTATGAACATGAAATTAATGCCATGTATAATGAAATAAAATTCATTAATAATTTAATTATTAACTTATTAAATTTTTTTTTGATTTAGTATAATCTATTTAGTTCATTTATGGATTTTTTATGAGTTATAATTTATAATTTCATCGTTCGGGGGTGTTTATTTTCTTGGTTTTCATGATTGGTTCACTTATATACATGTATGAAAGATAATGTAAAATGAGAATAGTTATCTTGAATTGATATTATCTATTATTAATAAAATTAAATAAAATTAAATGATTTTATATATCATTTTCTTCATATATGAGGATGATTCATTAGATACAATTTTAATCATAACCGCTTTGATTATTTTGTCCTTTTTTCGATCATCATGAAACAGTTTTTTTATTCATTAATATTATGTATATATAATTGTTCCTGAACATTATATAACATATAATATTTATAATAAAATCTGATTTAATAATAATAATGGTTATACGACTATACTTAAAGGTGTTAATAGAAATTGAAAACGCATCTTCCACGATGGTGGTAAGATGGCATATCATAGATGATGATTTCATATTTATAATAAAAGAGAGAGGAGAAGAGATTTGATGATGAATATTTAACTAACAAAGTAAAATTCTAGTATTTATTTTATTCTGGAGTTTTAATTCATGTTTTTATAGAGAATGTAATTAAAGGATACAAAAAGAAAATAAATTAAAATAAAATTAAAAAATGAAAGGGTGTTTTACGTCTTGAATTCACCTCCTTTAGAACATCCTTAATGAACTTCGAAATGTTATTTTGGGTGATAAAAAAATAGAATAATGTGGTGTAGAGTTTTGGGAGAGGGATTGGGTATAAATTGGGTAGGCTTAAAGGATTTTGAGGAGTGAGGAGAATAGATGGCGAGGGGTGGTATTAAAAGTGGAGGAGATTGGCATTTTTTGATTTTATTATTCATTTGTTTATTATTTTTTCTCAAGAATATAAATAGTGTGGATTATTGTGACTAATTATAGTAAATTGTGCATGCTATTTCTAACTAATGGTTCTTAAATCATTCGTACATCATTCAATACTCAATAATTCATGTATTAGGCATATACCGTAAATTAATCTATTTCACTATTCACATAGAATTCAAATATTTTATAAAAATCCTAAAAAATTCACCATAACCATTTTTAAACGTCTATAATTCCAAAATGACCTCCAGTTTTTGAAAATAATTTTCTAAATATGATAAATTTTATTTTCAATTAAAATAATCATTTATTAAAAAAAATTAATTTTAAACTTAAAACAGATTTTATGACACTTTGAAAAGATAATAAGGTCGCATAAAATTATATTATAATCATAATAAAACAAAATATTAAAAATATTAATCTATTTTATGAAAATAAAATTTCTTTTAAATTATTATATTTATTATGATATTTGTAAATAAACATTTATGCTTCACAAAAATACCAACTCATAATTTACCATTTTTAGTACATTTATTTACTTATTACATGATATAAATATAATTTATTTTCATTCATAAGATACCTAAATTTTATTTATAATTTAATAAGTGGGATTAATATTCCATTTTCCAGATTACTATTTCTAATGGTCAAATTACTATTCTAACGGTCAAGTTACTATTTAATAGTATATCACTGATTGTTTATGTTAAGTGTTGTCTGAAATGTCAGCTATCAAGTGAATTGAATTTATTTAATAAGGTACATACCATAAAATATTGGGGTTTTATTAATCAGGTAATCTCAAGATGACTAGAATAATCGTATCAAAAAATAATCTCATTTTGGTGGGAATTCATGAGCCTTTATAAAAAATAATCTCATAGAATTTAAACACTAAAATATAGGAATTCCAGTTTTCATGATATTATGAAAAGAGTTCAAATCATTGATGGTTCATATAACATTGTATCACCTAAATATCATTCACTTCATGAATAAAAAAATTAGACAATAATATTAACGGTTCGAAAAATCCATTCATTGTTAGTATGAAATGTGAGAAATCTCCACATTTCAGAGTCTCTCCAAGAATCTCATCAATAAAAAAATGCATGTTAATGATCAAACTATAGTAAGATTATATTGGATGGTATGGAAGTGTTATCAAGAGTCTAGAGAGATGTGTCAATTGAACATTGAAGTGCCCCTCACCGCACCTCTTCTGCTTCTTCCCCAGGAAGGAGGTTCTCGACTAAAGTAACCTTCTTCTCAAATTTTTTTTGAGTGGTTTCCAATGGGGATGATGATTCTGAAAGTTTAGACCTCAATAAAGCTATGATCTCCTCATATCTCCATATTTTCACGGTCCAATAATCCATTTGAGCTTTCAAATTAGATACAAACTGGGGACTCTCCTCCAATGCCTCAAGGGCCTCCTACATTTGTTTGGCATGGGGAGCATCATATTCATGATCATGCAAGACCGTTCCATTAATTGAAAAATATTTATGAGAAAGGGCAATTTTCCTCATGATTTTGTACAGTGGTTGGTGATAAAATATATCCACACAAGTCTTCAGATAGCTGATGAAGGTGTTACTCTTGGTCAAGAAACATTTACAGAGGAGTCTCCATGATCAATGAATGAATCTAATTCCAGATCAATATGCACCCTTTTTTATCTTTTTAAGATGAAAAGGAAGAAGGAAAGGATGTCCCGTATATTCTTCCCCCGGTAGAGGTATCACCAATTTTTTATTCCTGATGGCCAATTGTCTTGAAGGATTCTATCTTTCTATCGGGATGGTTGTCTCCAGGATGCAGACATTTCCATGATGGTCTCCCAAATCTTTGAGAAACACCATCATTTCCATAGAAAATGGGTAAGTGGGGAAAATGGTTTGTCCACATGACAAACCAATTGGCTTATGACACCACCCAGGTAGGATACTACCCAGGCCGAGGCATAATCCTGAGAAATATAGGTGGGATAATCAATAGATGAAAGAGTGATCTCAGTATCGGTTTCATCATGCACTAACATTATCTAAAACAAGCGAATGATCTCAGGGTGTCTACCTCCCCGCACACTTGAAGATGGAATAGGGGAGACCCTTTCGGTGTTACTGAACTGGCTAGAAAACTGATATGCTGTGTATCGATCTCACAAGATTATCTCATCAATATTTTATACAAGAACCCAATTTCAGTGGGAGATCTTGTATGAACTTTCATGAAGAGGGCTTCCACCATTATAAATGACTGGACCAATTGGTGCAGGATAATGGATGAAATAAAAAATATCATATTAGATCAACACATCAGTAACCCCATTAGATTCTATTGACTTGAATCCAACCTCATATATGTTCAGTAAACATGGATGAGATAAGGAACCTGGGATCCTTGTTGTATTTTAGTATTCATAGAAATAGAAATAATCCTCTATCTAGTTAAACAAATTAGAAGAACCGCTAATCCTATAAAGGATACATCCCTTCTAAATGTGGCCAAAGAGTTTGTAAAGCAATGAAATGGTTGAAACAACCAAATTATGGCGTCATCCATCCGTTTTCTGCACTACCATCACCAGCGTACTGACCAGGAATATTGAACATGTGTCCCAAGTTGGTAAAAGCCACTCGTTGAAAAAACATGGACATGAATCCCACCAGCCTATGATTTGGTGAAATCTTAGTATCCACTCAGTATCCCCCTAAGGTATGATCCATAGCTTCCAAAATATCTCTATATGAACTAGAGCTATCACGAACATACTAATAAGGGCATCGATGGGGGTGTACCATATATGGAATTGATCAACTATAAAAAAAATAATGATCCAACATTTAAAAGAGATAAGTGAGCACATAACCATCTCATTTTTTATCTTTTCCTTCACAATATTGACCACATCCCACCCTAATAATGGATTCTCTAAAGGGTTATACAAGACATCTGTGGATGGAAGAAACTAATCACACATATCTCCAAGTGGGAGGATCCCACCTTGTTGATAGATTTCCAAGAGGCCGACTCCCACCTTACCGTGGGATATATGAAATGAGTTGGTGTCTGGCCAATGATGACTGACCATTCCTTTGATAATATTATATTGATGATAAACAATAAATTTGGAAACCCGTACTAATTCATAAATACGGGCCTCATATAACAAGTTAGAAAACTATAAGTAGTTTTTTCCTAAACAACAATGGTTATTACCATTCATCAAAAAAATTCCAGTTGGAAGAAGATCCCATTTTGAGGTCCATATGTTGACCAAGTTATTTAGGGAAGATATTAAAATACTCAAATTACTCTGATTAATGGGATGGTGAGGGAATTCATAAATATACAGACTCAAATGAGAGTTATCCAACAAAAAAGACAACTTCTAGGATTGATTTATGACTAGTTGGCCATATTAAAAAAATTTCATCTAAATACAGTCATGAGAATTTTACACCCAACAAGTTAGTAGATTATAGTGTGAAGAAGGAATGAAAATGTTTTCTATCTTTTCAAAACCCATATAGAGGAAGCTGGTGTGATAAAGGATAATTTTGGAGATCAAATAGAAGAATCTGTTTCAGAACTTATTTATTAGAATTCATGCAATATTGAGGGTCAACATTGTGGTTTTTGACAATTAGGTCCCTTTGATTAGTTACAACAGAGTAAGTATGATGACTGCCAAAATCCTTCTTAAAATTAGTAAGTGGAATATTACAGGTGTATAAAAAATAATATTGTAAAAGGAAGGACATAAAAATTAAATCATCTTCATTTTCATTGCATGAATCAGTTGGGCATTCAAGAATCATATAAAGGACTCATGAATCTTCTTTCTCATGTAGATCTCATAGACCACATAATCCCACATAACATCATGTAACTGCATGAATCCTCAGAAGAATCATGATCACGTGAACTTTTTATTCTTTAAAAATACACAATATATTTGAAAAGGATCACTAAATCAATCTAGTAGATCCCATAAAAACTTCAAATCAAGACATACATCCCTATGGCATAATTTTATGAAATTATTGAAATTTAGTTTGTGGGCGATTCAAACAAGCATATGACATCCTGTAATCGATTCAATAAGTACTCCCATGAACTCATCATGGTTTTCCCCTTCCTAGAGATTGGATGGATACCTATAATGGTGAAGTTAAATATTTTTTGTACTTTCACCAATAACTGTTCATTTCAATAGGATGCAAGAAAGATACATGTAGTGTAACTATGTTACAAAAAATGTAATTATGGTAGGATGTATGTCGTGAAAGGAAAGATCATAATGTGAACTGGTACATTTCTTGAATCGTGATTGAACATCATTTATGGTTTAAGTGGTAGGTTTTTAATCTTAGGAAATGGGGTTTTTGGTGTATGTGAGATGCATTAGTTACAGATTGTGATCAAGGGTTACACAACATTTAACGACCCATGTATAGTTTTTAAAGACAACATATGTATTTTTTGTTTAAATTTATTCACCAGTTCTTCATGGATCTCAACCTAAGTTTGTTATGGAAAGTTTTTGAGAGACTCAACCCCTTCTAGAATGAACCATTCAACATCCTATCTCTATTGTGGTCATGGTACATCTCTCTAGTTAAGTTGTCTTTCCGTTTCTTTGTTGATTTTGATTGTGATAATTCCTTATGGTTGTGTTATCATATCCTTTGGTTTAAAGTTGGTAATTCATCTTAGTTTCTTCTAGATCCATTGTGTGATCTCATTCTGAAGGCCTTTTCTTCCATTGGTCAGGCTACGACAGGAATTCTTCTTTGAGGTAAGTGGGTTTCATCTCTTTTTTGACCCATTGTGTTCTGAATTGAATCAATCTTGATGCGGATTTGATTCTAGGGGCTTTTTTTATTTTGTTAAGTTTTATTGATTTGGGAATCTATTATGGGCATCTGTGACCATATTTTTGAGGTAGGTGGTTCTGTCTCTAGCCTACATAGATGAACTTGATTGATATATTTTATAAACAATTTTGTATTTTGAAATTGTCATGAATGTTTTGTGCGTGTTGAAAAGTATTTTTAGTGAAAAGTGGTTTTTTCCTCATTATTAATAAACAGAGAGAAAATGGGGATTTTTAAATCATTGAGATGGAATTTGTGAAATGTTTTTGAAATGGTTTTCAAAGCATCAAAATGAATTGTGAAAAATAACATATAGGTTACCTTGGGTACTTAGGTGGAAGGTTTAACTTTGGTCCATTGCATATTTTTTTTGTGATTATCAAGGAGGTATGTCTTGGGGATTTCCTCTTTTTCTTAGGACCTTTGTTCTAGGAGACTGATATTGACATTTTGGTGGGTTTACTCATGGGATATTACTATTCTTCATAGGCCCATTGTTCTAGGATTAGATTTTTTCACTTTATGGATTTTTATACAAGTGGTATGCAGCCTGGATCTGTAGTATTCATTGGTGTGGTGATAAATATGCTTCTGTTTTGTATTTTTTTATCTTTGAGTTAGCTTTGATATGAATATTTATTCTTAGGGAAAATGATATGGAAAATGTGTTTTGAAATTGATATACCTACTTTTTTTAGAACTTTGAAGAAATTGAAATTTTTACCATGTTTTATATAAAAAAACATTACTACTTATCATGCCATGTTTTTATTTAAAATGACCATACAAGTATTTTTATATAGAGACTGATTATGGAAAACCTAGGTGGCGTCCTACTAAGCCTATTAGCTCACAACTTTCACACCTCTTCGGTGGTGAGAAGATATTTGTTTGTCTTCTAGTGCAGGGAAATGCCAGGAACCATAGTGAGGAGGAGAGGTTCATGTCAACTGGTTGGGTAATTATTGGTGACATGGTGGGAGTTCATCCCTACCATCATTTGAAGTAGTTTTTTGGTTTTTAGTCTCTTGCATTTGGACTTGTATTATAGTTTTTAGATTAATTTGTTGCTGTTTGTTTTCACTATTTTCTCATAGAATGGAATATATATTCGTTAGTATTATACTATTCCTTTCATTATTTATATATGATTTCCAGGTGGTTTTTTTGTTGAGAGAAATCATTCCCTTTATTTTGTTGTTCATTTATCGCTTGCTTATCGCTAGCCCGTGGTGATCAAGAATGCCCTTTGGGTTTGTAACAGAGTGGTTTGAGTTCCATGTTTGAGGGAAACCCAAGTGGGTTCATTACAATTTGGTATTAATGGTTGTCTGTCCTCAAGATTCCATGTCTTGGGATTTCAATTTGACTAGAGATATGATGGTTGGGACTTGAGAGGTATGTTGTGATAAGTGCCTAGATATCACTTTCCATAATGAGACTCAAGTTTCTATAGGACATTGGAATGTGTGTCTCTATTATTTGTTTCTGTTTTAAAAATATCTATTTTTTTCTTATGGGTTTTCTAGTTTGAATTGATACTTGATCTATTTTTTAATTATTCTTATGTTTTGGTGAGCAACAACATGCCTAAGAGATGACTTCCATGAGTTCCTCAAGAAGGTGCGACTAATGCTCCTCAAGGGAACCAACCTATAGATCCCAATTTAATCGAAACTATCATATGGGCAGTCTGCACTGTTGATCAAGGTCTACCATGAGTTTAGAATACAGTGGTTGAGGTATAATTAGGAGTTGGAGGAGAGAGAGATCTATCGTGGGAGTTTTTATTTGAGAATACACCATCCTTTAAAGGAATGAATGAATATCAAGAGGTGTAGGGCTGGATAGATAGGATTGATCCAATATTCAACTTTATAGAGACACATCCAGAACATCATGGTGAATTGTGAAACATTTAGACTTGAGGGTTCTGGTAAGTGATGGTGGGATTCTATGGTCCAAGAATATAGACACTTGGGATTGGATTAGAAGGGTTTTAAAATCGTATTCATTCATCATTTTTTCCTAGAGTCCTTGAGTCTGTAAAAGTCACTACAGTTCCTATATTTACAATAGGAAGAGAATTTGGTGTCACCATACACCAATAATTTTATTGAGCTTGTTTTTTTATCCGAACATGGTGAAGAATGACCAACCTAAGGATTAGAAGTACCTAAAGGGATTTCAGCTAGATATCAGATCAGAGGTGTTTATACTGAAGCTTTCTACCTATATAGAGACAATAGACATAGCTATGATGGAAGAAATGAATATGGTAGGGAAGGTTGGATTTTCCACCTCTCCTCTTCCATCAGGTGGAAACTTCAATAGAGTGCATGGGAAGAAGAATAAGTGGTAAGATCATTGCAGGACTAGTGGATGTGGGTCTCAATAGTGGTCCTCCTCAACAACATCTATTATAGTGGGTAATAAGCCTCTAACTTTATATAATTGTGTCAAGGGATCACAAACCGTACATTCTTTTCCAAAGACCGTGATGACATGCAATAGTTGTGGACGCATTTTTCATTTATAGTCTGTTAGGATATGAATATGCCTCAATATGATCAGGTTTTAACATCTCCAAAGGCTACTGCGGTGCAGTCAAAAGCATTAAAGACTATAGATCTTTATCCACAGGCCTCATGAGTGAATCATTTTCATGCCGTAGATGAGTTTATAGAATAAGTTAATTTAGGGCCGACAATAGTGAAAGGTACTATCCTTATTGAATCTTCAGTAGAAATTACGTTATTTTATAATAGAGCCTCCCGCTCATTTATATCTGCACGTTTTATTGATGTTATTAAAAATCCAATGGACCTTATGTATTTTAATATAGAGTTAGAAACACCTCTTGGTATGATGAGAGAGAAGGTTTTCAGGTGTCCCTCTTGTTCGTTATGGATAGCTGATATAGAGTTGGTCTGGGATTTTCTCATTATTGATTTATATCTATATGACATCATCATAAGAATGGATTCGTTTGTCATTCATCATTCATAGGTTCATTGTTATCATTGGCATGTTTCATTTCTTTTTACCGATGGGAGATCTCATGTGTTTCCGGGGGAGTGGGACCCAACGTTAGGTCATACCGAACCTTCCTATACATAGTTCATGAGCTTGATTTCTACTATTGTGTTTGAGTATGATGACGTTTGTTCTATTAATGACCTTACCATTTTTATTCAAGACTTATTGAAGTTTTACCAGATGATTTCTTTAGTATTCCTTTAGATAGAGTGGTGGAGTTTACAATCGATATGGTTCTAGGTACATAGTTGATATCGATAAATTCTTACCATATGACACCATTGGATTTGAAGGAGCACATGCTTTAGTTGGATAACCTGTTAAAAAGAGTCTTTGATCTCCCTAGCATTTAACATTGGGCATACCATGTTCTCTTTGATAAGAAATAAGATGGTTCACTTTGTTTATGTGTTTACTATTGAAATTTGAACTGGGTGATGGTTAATAAAAAATATCCTTTGCCTCATGTCGATGATCTGTTTGATAATTTAATGGGGGAAAAGTGGTTTTCAAAGATCAATCTTCGGTTGTGTTATCATCAGCTTAGAGTTTGAGATTCTGATACACTAAAGATGACTTTCAAGAGTAGTTGTGGCCATTATAAATATCTTATGATCCCTTTTGGTCTAACTGACACTCCTGTAGTTTTATATGGATTTGATGAATGAGATATTCCATCAATATCTTTACACTTTTGTGGTACTGTTCATGGATGATATTATGGTTTATTCAAAATTTGGGAGTGAGCATGAGAACCATATGAGTTAGGTACTAGAAATTTGGGGAAGTCACCATTTTTATGGAAAGATTTCAAAATGAAGTTTATTGATTCATGAAGTGAATTTCTTGGGGAAGATAATTTTTGATCATGGCTTATTAGTTGATCCAGAGAAGTTACAAGATATGTTTTCATGGAAGTAACCATGAAATGTCTTTGAGATATAAATATTCCTTGGTCTTGTTGGGTAATACTGAAGGTTTTTCGAGTAATTATCAAATATGGTGTCAACTTTGACTGATTTTACTAGGAAAGTGGTGAAATTCATCTGGGATGAAAAGTTTCTGACTTCTTTCGATGAACTAGAAAGGATTCTAACATCAGCTCGAATTATGATATTACCTAATCCTAGTTAGGGATACCTATTGTTTTTCGATGCTTCAGGTGCTAGTTTGGGATATCTTCTTATGCAGGATTATCATGTGGTAGCTTATTTCTCTCTTCAGCATTGACTTGATGAGAATAATTACCCCACTCAAGATTTAGAGCTTGATGAAGTCATGCATGTGATTAAGTGTTAGAAACACTATATTTTAAGGGAAATTGTCATGATCTTCTCTGATCATAAGAGTATGAGTTATATATTTTCTCATAAGGAATTGAATATTAGATAGAGACAACATGTAGAATACCTTCATACGTTTGAATTAGATATTCAATATACCCCAAGAAAGTGTAATGTTGTTACAGATACTCTTAGTAGGAATGTACCATCATATGCTATACTAGAACCAAAGGATGACTGTAATGTTATGGATCTTTTCAGTCAGTTTTACCTAGATGCTCAGGAGGATGTTTCGGGAATGATTGTGGTTAGTGCTCAGTTATCATTTTCTTTCCTGGAGTCTATCTTGCAGAGTCAGCAGCATGATAATGACTTTCAAAAGACATGAGAAAGCCTTTATGGTGGGGAGACTATTTCGGGTTGGTCCCTTTCTTCAGATGGTGTGCTTCACTTCATGAAAAGGATTTTCATACCCAACATCTGTGAGGATTTGAGTCTTGTTTAATTATCACAACTCTTATTGGGCCAGGCATATTGGCACTATGAAGATGTATTATGACATGAGGTGGAAATTCTGGTGGCTGGGTATGAAGTATGACATCGAGGAGTTTGTGTCTCACTGTTACACCTAACAATGGATAAAGTAAAATAACTTGAATCCTTATAGGTTGCTTTAGCCTCTACCGATTCTGATTAGGAAATGGGACGAGGTATTGTTGGATTTTGTTGTCGGATTTCCATGGAATCCCCAAGGGAAGAATTCCATCAGGGTGTTTGTTGATAAGTTAACAAAGTCTTATTATTTTGTTCTGATTAAGGATACTGCTAAGGTTGAAGATCTGGGTAAGTTGTATGTGTTGGAGATTGTGAGGTTACATGGGAGTCCTTGTTCCCTTATTTCAGATAGGGATCCTAGTTTTAATTCAAGATTATGAAATATTCTTTCAGAGGTAATGGGAACTCTGATCAAGTTTATCACAACATACCATCAACCGACAAAAGGTCAGACGAAGCATGTAATTCAGATCCTAGAGGGTATGCTTTATGCCTGTGTCTGGGATTTTGGTGGATCGTGGGATAGTCATATGAGATTGGTTGGGTTTGTTTATAACAAGAGTTATCAGTCATTAATCAGAATGGATCCCTTCGAGGAGTTGTATGATTTCCCATGTAGATCACCTTTTTGTTGGGATAAGGTGGGTGATGTATCTTTTGTTGGACCAAGTTTGGTTTAGGAAACATCCGTGAAGATTCAAGATGTACATTGACATGTACTTACAGGCCAGAGTCGACATAAATCATATGTGGATCGGTAGCATTGACCTTTGGTGTTTTCTGTAGGTGGATGGGTTTTCTTTAAAGTCTCTCCTCAATTGGGTCACTGTCAACTTGGAAAGTAGGAAAAATTGGATATGAGATATGTTGGACCATTTAGGTCCCTAGGTAGATCAGACAAATTTCTTATTATTTATCATTTCTGGTTCAGTTGATAGGTATTCATGATGTTTTCCATATATCTCAGCTCAAGAAATATCACCCTGATCCCACTCACATTCTGAGTTGGGAAGAAATTGAGTTAGAGCTAGATTCTTTTATTATGGAGAATGAGGTTGAGATCGTTGACTCTTAAGTGAAAGTATTTCCTGAGAAGTCGATTCTACCTGTCAGATTCTTATAAAAACAAATATCATATTCTCATGTGACTTGGGAATGTGAATTTCATGAACCAAGTCGGGTCGCCATCTGAACTGACGCCCAACCCGGCCCACGGAAAGGCCCGAAGGGAGTTCCCAATCCCCACGGGCTGGCACAAGTTCCCGGGTATCAAAATAAACTTTGGGAACTATTTTACCTGAACTAACAGATATAAAGAAGTCATTAAAATAAACCCAACCAAAAGTAAGAGTCGCAACCAAATAAGTCTTTAACCAAAACCAGATTTTTGAGTCACATGAAAAAACCAAAACCCAAAAAATACTAAAGGTATGGTGACCAAAATCTCACACAAAAACTGTCGCCTGGCAAGAGGACACAACCCTCAAGCCACCACCACAACACCACGTCAAGAGGTCTGCTAACAACATGAAACACTACTCCCAAATGCTGTACCCTTACCTGTATCAGATATAAACAAATCTACATACACCCAAGGGTGTAAGTAGGGTGCGAGCAATCTCCCAACAGGATGTAACCAAGAAAATATTCCACGCCCAAGAATTAAAAGGCAATTAAATTTTCAATTATACATAAAAGAAAGTAAGAAAAACAAAACAACGATAGTGAAAAAAGTTTTCTATAAACAACATTCAAGAAAAGCAGTTTAAAACCATTTAAGTGACATGCTATGTATCATCGATGTGCGCAAAGTAACTGGTACCACCAAAGGATGGGAGATGCCCTATGGTTACAAGAAACAGGTGGGACCCTAGAACATCGTGTCTCGGTGAAACGTGGCTTATAAGGTCACGGCCCTCAGAAAGCGTGGATTAGAGGGCCATGACCCTTAGAAAACGTGGCTTAGAAGGCCGTGAACCTCAGTCATCACATGTTTAGTTAGTGTTGCAATCTTCAAACCTGACAGTGAAACAAGGCCAAGCCATCTCTAGAATACTAGCTCACTAGTCCAAGTCCCCCCACCTAATACCCCAGTCTTCCCTCCTTGTGCTCACTTAAATTGAAAGTTCACATAACATGTCACATTAACAATTAGAGCCAAACAAGGAGTTTATACACAAGATCATGTCACCTGCACACTGATATCCTCTTTTAAAACCACATGCACACCAAAACTTTCTAAAACATAAACTACACAGCTTACACATTAAATTAATCTAGATACATAACTTAACGAAATCACTTTGATAATTAAGAAAACCACTAAGATAAAATATTGAATAGTTTTCGAACATGTTGCAAAAAAATTTTAAGGGAAAAATGTCACTTAAAACGTTTTTTTAATATAAAACATATTCGGACACAATCGAAAACATAAACCGCATCATCTGCACTTCCTAACTCACACACTACACAGTTTACAAAACAATATTAAAAAATCCAAAGTGAATTTTCACAATAAAAATGGACTAGCATCACATACATAAGAGTCACATAAATATACTTCTAACAAATTAGATGCACATTTAAAATGTAATCAAAACTAATTTTTCAGCATGGAAACTAATTAGCAAGGTGCTGAAAAATTAAACCAACATGAAAATGATTGCCAAATAATAATTATGTGTGGAATCACCTACCGTTGTGTCATAAGCTTTGCAAAATTGGTGTGCAACCCCAACTGCACCACAAAGGCACAACGCAGAGAAAAAATTGGACCCTAAAACAGTAGAATGAACCAAAAACATCAAAATTGGACCCCAACTAATGTGAAACCCTAACCCAAAAATTTTACCAAATGGGAGGAATAACAAAACGATGTGAAACTCACCTACGGCGTGGGTGCGGAAGGCCAGCCAGGGGTCACTAGAGGGTGTAATGGGTTGCGCAATGTCGGAAAAATGAGAAGGGAAGCTGCTAGAAACTCAGTCGAGCAAGGGAGGGGTGCATGGGTCATGGACTAACCTATATGGGGCTGTGCGGATGATTTTTGGCCAGACTAGGGTAGGTTGCTGGTGTGGGATCCCGGCCGAAGAGGAGCCAGTTGGTCTGGTATGTGAACGGGTTGAACCAGGGGGATCCCACATTCCTCAGAACTAGGGGTTCTTTGGCACAATGAGGATAGGGCGCGCGTACTTCGGCTTAATGAGGAGGGGGCATGTGGACTTCAAGATGAGAGGAAGCAGGGTGGCGCGACTATTCGAGAGCAGATGAAGAAGGGGGAAACGTCTTCATCTGGGAAAACGGGAGGGCAGTAGGGGCGGTTGATGGCCTGGGCAGAGCGGGTGTGAGGAGGGCCGGTGTGAGGCAGGCCGATGCAAGGCTGGCCAAGTTGGAATTGAGATGGTTTGGTGGGAGGAGAGAAACCGGCCAAGGGTTTTTGCTGGAGGCGACGTGAACTAGGTGAGGGGAAAGATAATGAACAGTGTTGCATGGAAGGATATAAGAAATTAAAGTGAAAGAAAAAAAGGAAAAAAAAGAAAATGAATAGAGATAAAAAAGTGGTAAAAGGGACCTAAAAAAAACTAAAAGAAAATAAAATAAAATAAAATAAAATAAAATGATAAATGAATTTAATCATATAACTTAATAAAGGGGATTCAATAATAATAATAATAATACTAATAATAATAATAATAACAACAAAAATAACTATAATTATAATAAATCTTATTTTGATTTGATTATTTAATAATCCGCGCACTGGGTAGATCACGCGTTAAATTGGAGAAGCCACACGGCTTCGCCTATGCCTTTCCTGCGCGTCAAGCAATGTCAAGACAACGCTCACTTATCAGTGCCAAAGTGAAAACTCACCTTGGGTTTGGACTGCCCTTCAAACAAATAATTTAAATAAAGGAAAATAAAATTGTGGGATAAATATTGAAATTTAAAACATACCTCAAGCGAAGTCCAGGTGTGACAGTTCTCCCCACCATGAAAACATTCCACCCTCAGAAAGTAAATTCAAAGCCTAATCAAAGAATAGAAATGGGTACTCCTGCTCAACCCAAGACTTCCGCTCCCAAGTCTCATGCTCGTCATTACCGTGCTTCTAGAGAATACGAACCAATGGAATGGACTTTCCGCGAAGTACCTTCTCCTGAGAATCCTCTATCCACACTGGCCGCTCAAACACTGATAGGTCAGGCTTTATCTCTAACTCCTCCCAATTCAACACATGTGGAAGATCTGGATTGTACTTTTTCAGTTGGGAGGCATAGAATACGTCGTGAATCAACATCAACTATGAAGGAAAAGCTAAACTGTATGCCACCATGCCAATCTGATTAGTAATCTGGAAAGGCCCAACATACCTCGGTGTCAGCTTCCCCTGCTTCCCCAAGTGGCAGTGACCCAAATGAGGGGCCACCTTCAAGAACACTATGTCCCTCACTAAAAACTCAAGATCCTGACTCCTCTGATATGCATAAGATTTGTGGCTACTCTGAGATATCAACCACCACTATTTAATCAACTTGACCTTCTCAAACGTCTCCTGATCAAGGCTCGGTCCCCAGAGTGAGGTCTCGCCTACCTCATCCCAACACAAAGGAGACCGACAAGGACGAACATAGAGCTCCTCAAAGGGTGCTATTCTAATAGAGGATTAGTAACTGTTATTATAAGAAAACTCGACCAATCCCAAATTACAATCCCATGAACCTCCGAAATCCAACACAAATGCGCGAAGCATGTCCTCCAGAATTTGATTTGCCTGCTCTGTATAGCCATATGTCTGGGGATGATATGCCATGCTCATCTGAATCTATAACCCCAAAGCCTTTTGGAGGCCTCCCCAAAACTGAGATGTAAAGATGGGGCCCTTTCAGAAACAACTGCTGACGGAACACCATGAAGTCTGACCACTTCCTAAACATATAAACGGCCTAGCTCCTCCACTTTCATTATATCTCTGATTGTGATAAAGTGATCTGAGTTGGTCAAACGATCAATCACTACCTATATAGCATTCCTCCCCTGAGGTGTATGAAGAAATCCAATAGTAAATTCCATGGTGACCTCATCCCACTTCCAGGTAGGAATGGGTAATGTCTAAAGTCGGTCAGATGGTCTCTGATGCTCTGATTTCACCTGCTGACAAGTGTATCATCTCGAAACAAATTCAGCTATGTCCCGCCTCATACCTGGCCACTAGAAATGGCAAAGAATATTGTAATACATCTTGGTTGCACCGGGATGGACGATCCACTGAGATTGCTAGTTATCCTGCATCACTACCTTCCACAGAGACAACACCACTATTGCACGTCCCTTGAAGCAAAAGATCCTCTCGGGAGACAAAGACCAATCAGAAGGGGTCTCCCCACCATGAAGAAACTACATAGATCACTGACACAACTCATCACCAGGCTGCTCCCCATTGGATCAACTCTAGAAGAGCAGGATTCAACTGAATGCTATCCAAGAAAGTACCTCTGTTGTGCTCCCTGCTCTCCAAGTGCATCTGGGCAGAGTCCCATCATAGTCCACTCATCACTGGACTTCCTCAAAGCCTGCACTAGTACTTTTCTTCTCAAAGAATCAGCCACCACATTACCCTTTCCTAGAGTATAGACAATGTCTAAGTCAAATCCCTACATTTAATCGATCCAGCGGCGCTGCCTCAGATTGAGGTCCTTTTGAGAGAAAATGTAGGCTAGGATCTTATGGTCCGAATAGATCACAAATTTATCCCTAAAGTGGTAGTGACGCCAAGTCTTTAGGGCGTGCATCACTGCTTCCAACTCCATGTCGTGAGTCGTATAATTCTTCTCATGCGGTTGGAGCAGGCGAGAAAAATAAGCCACCACTTGATTATCCTGCATGAGTACACACCCAAGGCCCGTACCTGACGCATCACAATAAACCACATAGACCTTCCTAGAATCTGGTAAGATCAACACAGGTGTGGTGGTCAACCACCACTTCAACTCCTCAAAGGATGTATGGCACTTTGGGCTCCATTCAAACTTCACCCCTTTTCGAGTGAGTGCGGTCATGGAGGAGACATGTCGTGAGAAGTCCCGAACGAAATGCCTGTAATAACCTGCCAGGCCAAGAAAACTCCTGATCTCAAACACATTCCTCAGTTGTTCCCATGACATAACAACCCTAATCTTCTCAGGATCCACTGAAACCCCTTGTTATGAGATGACAAGCCCCAAAAACATCACTTCCCTGATCCAGAAACTGCACTTTGAGAGTTTGGCATACAAGCGGTGATCCTGCAAAGTGCCCAAAACAATGCTTAGGTGATGATCATGTTCCTCATCAGATCCAGAATAAAAAAGAATGTCGTCCACAAATACCATGATAAATGAGTCGAGATATTGGTGGAAGACCCTATTCATTAGTTCCATAAAAACTGACAGAGCATTCGTCAATCCGAAAGGCATGACTAGATACTCAAAGTGACCATACCTTCTTCAGAAATCCTTCTTCAGAATGTCTGCTTCTCTCACCCAAAGTTGGTGGTAACCCGCCCATAAGTCGATTTTGGAGAACCAATTTTTCCCCTTTAACTGGTCGAACAAATTGTCAATCTAAGGAAAAGGGTATTTATTATTGATGGTTACATTATTCAATTTCCATTAATCGATGCATAACAGGAGGGTTCCATCGGCCTTCTTCATGAATAAAACTGGTGCGGCCCAAAGAGAGATTCTCAGGAAAATGAATCCTTTAGATTCCAAATCATCCAGTTGTATCCTTAATCCCCTCAATTCGGTGGGGGCCATGTGATATGAGGGAAGAGATATAGGATGTTTTCCCGGTTCCAACTTAATCGAGAACTCCACATCCCACTCTGGGGGTAATCCTGAAAAATCATTTGGGAAGACCTCTGGGAACTCATCCACGACACAAGGTAACCCGCCCTAAGAAACACAACCATCATACTCCACTATGAGCGACGACAACTAATAAGCAGGATTCACCAACTCAGGGAGTGGAGGTCCCGCGCGACCTGATCAAGGATCCCATTCTCCACGAAATAATTGTAGACTCCCATCTAGTGCCATAAAATTGACCCGACGCCGATAACAGTCAATATGCGCTTGAAAGCGCACCAGCTAGTCCATGTTGAGGATCATATCAAAGTGGTCCATATCAAGGAGCACAAAATCCCACTACATCTCGACTCCTGATACAAAGAGCACACATGACGGACACCTAATAACTTGCTCTCTCTTTCCCCAATGGTGTTACCAACTCCATGGAAAGAGATAATAGTTCGGTTGGTAGGTTCAACAGGTACACAAGACGGGAAGATATAAAAGAAGTAGAAGCACCAGTATCAAATAAAACTAATGTTATAGAAGATGCAGTTAGAATGGTACCTCGAACAGTCGAAGGTCCTGCATCTGATCCCGCTGGTGCCTGATACACAACATGCAAATGTCGGTTCCCTGCCTAGGAACGACCGCTCACATGAGGCTCTACCCGGATCTGGCTCTTCCCTGATGAAGATCTGGTACTACCGCCATGACCACCAAATCGAGATCATGTCACCCTGGTCGGCTATGACTGAACAGATACCCCTCTGGAAGCCACAGATCCAGTCCCACTCTAGTAAGGGTGTACAGTCCTACAGAAGCGTCGTAGATGTCCCAAAACTCCACACCCATGGAAAGGTCTGGGAGGGTATGGGCATGCAGGTCGGATGTGACCTACCCTTCCCCACTAATGTAACACCACGGACCCTGCACCAGAACCCCAGATGAAGTCTGCCTAAGATGATGACTTGAGCTTCCACCACTCTTCTTCCATTGCTCATCATGCCTCCTCTTCTCCTCAGATTAACTGCCACTGCCAAACCCTAACACTGATAAAAAAAACCCTAACTTTCCTCTCTGGTCAATCTTGACCATGCAAGCATGATCTCCCACCTCAGCATAAGTTCCCAGCTTGAACAAGAAGATCTGAGAGTGGATTTCTATTCAAAGTCCCTTCTCAAACACCCGTGCTTTCAAATATTCACTTGAAACAATTTCAGGCGCGTACCGCACTAGCTCAGTGAAGCGGTTTGCATACTCTATCATTGTCTGATCCCCTTTTGAAAGATACATGAACTCATGGGATCTGTCATAGGCCAGGATGTCGGGAAAATACTGCTCGTTAAAGATAGCCTTGAAATCCTTCCAACGCATCTGCTCATGTTTCCCAGCCTGAATAACTGATTCCCACCACTTGCGATAGGAACCCTTTAGCTGGAAAGAGGCACACTTTACCCTGACTTCCTCAGGCGTGTCAAGGAACTTGAACATACTCTCTATCTTTTCAATACATTCCCCTGCCTCTTGAGGTTCTGAGCTACCTCATAATGAAGGAGGTTTATTATTCAGAAATTCCCGAGCTTTACCCCTTTTGGAGACAAAATCATATCCTCTAGTTAGAATAGTGGCGGGGGTAGCAATCTCCCATGTCCTAATGTATGAATAGATCAGACCACAACTTCTACCAATCTCTGATCAAACGGCGAGGGAGAACTCTCCCCAGCTTCGTCCCATGGGTGCGTATAAGCTCTCTGGGGAGGCATCTTACTGCAAATAGCATCATTCATAAAAGAACACCATCGATACATCATATCTAAATAAAATTCAAAATTTTAGCTAAATAAGTAATCCTATGTAAACTAAATATGAAAAAGTAACATCATGTCCAAACTCTTCTTCCTCACCAGATGTCCACGCACAGTCTGCAGCCTACACGTCCCACCTGGAAGAGAAGTCAAACAAGCATCCTGACATCCCATGGAGACTCATGGTCTGTCATGAGGTGTGATAGTTAGGCACCCTACTCGCCACTAGAATTATGAACCTCGATAATCCGAACTCTTGTCTAACTAGACTCATCCAAAATAAAATAACCCAAACAACAAAACCTGCCTCTGATACTATTTTTTCACGAACCAAGTCTGTTGGCCATTTGAACCGATGCCCAACCCAGCCCACGGCAGGGCGCGAAGGGTGTTCTCGATCCCCACGGGCTGGAACAAGTGCTTGTGTAGCAAAATAAACACTGGGAACTATTTTACCAGAACAAACATATATAAATCAGTCAAAAAAATAAACCCAAACGAAAGTAAGAGTCACATCCAAATAATTCTTTAACAAATACCAGATTTTTGAGTCACATGCAAAAAAAAAACCCAAACAATACTAAAAGTATGGTGACAAAAACTCACCCAAAAACCATCACCTGGCGAGAGGACACCACCCTCCAGCCACAACTACAACGCCGCGTCAAGAGGTCTTCTAACAACCTGAACCACTGCTCCCAAATGCTGTACCCTGACCTATATCAGACATAAACAAATCTACTTACACACAAGGGTGTAAGTAGGGTGTGAGAAATCACCCAGAAGGATGTCACCAAGAAAAGATTCCACACACAAGCATTAAAAGGCAGTTACATTTTCAATGATAAATAAAATAAAGTAAGAAAAAATTAACAACGATAGTGAAAACAGTTTTCCATAAACAACCTTAAAGAAAAGCAGTTTAAAACCATTTAAGTGACATGCTATGTATCATTGATGTTCACACAGTAACTGGTAGCACCAAATAATGGGAGAGGCCCTATGGGTACTAGAAACAGGTGGGACCCTAGAACGTCGTGTCTTGGTGAAACGTGGCTTAGAAGGCCACGACCCTCAGAATGCGTGGCCTAAAAGGCCACGACCCTCAGAAAACGTGGCTTAGAAGGCCACAACCATCAGTCATAATATGTTTAGTTAGTTTTGCAATTGTCAAACCTGCTAGTGAAACCGGGACAAGCCACCACCAGATTAATAGCTCACTGGTCCTAGTCCCCCACTTAATACCCCATGCGTCCCTCCTTGTGCACACCTAAATTCAAAGTTCACATAACATGTCACATTAACATTTAGAGCCAAACGAGGTGTTTATAAACAAGAACATGTCTCCCGCAAACTGATATCCTCTTTTAAAACCACAAGCACACAAAAACTTTCAAAAACATAAACTACACTACTTACACATTAAATTAAACTTGATACATAACTTAACAAAATCACTTTTATAATTAAGAAAAACACCAAGAGAAATTATTGAACAGTTTTATAACATGTTGCAAAATTTTTTAAAGTTAAAAAATTCATTCAAAACTCCTTTTTAAAATAAAACATATTCTGACACATGCCAAAACATAAACCACGTCATCCGCACTTCCTAACTCACACACTGCATATTTTACAAAACAATATTAAACAGTCCAAAGTGAGTTTTCATAATTAAAATGGACTAGCATCACATAAATAAGAATCACATAAATATAATTCTAAAAAATTAGATGCACATTTAAAATGTATCCAAAACTAATTTTTCATCACGGAAACTAATTAGCAATGTGATGAAAAATTAAACCAACATGAAAATTATCGCTAGATAATAATTGTGTGTGGAATCACCTACCGGTGTGTCACATGATTTGAAAAATTGGTCCGAAACCCCAACTGTACCACAAATTCACAATGCAGAGAATAAATTTGACCATAAAACAGTATATTTAACCAAAAATATCAAAATTGGAACCCAAACAATGTGAAATCCTAACCCAAAAATTTTATCAAATGGGAGGAACAACAAATGCACAATGCCGGTTAGTCCGGTATGCGAACGGGTTGAACCAGGGGCTCCCACGTTCATATGAACCAGTGGTGCTTTGGCTCGATGAGGATGGTGTGCATGGACATCGGCTCGATGAGGAGGGGGCACGTGGACGTCACGATGAGAGGAAGCATGGTGGCACGACTGTTTGAGGGGAGAGGAAGCAGGGGGAAAACAACTTTGGCTGGGAAAACAGGAGGGCAGTAGGGCCGGTCGATGGCATGGGCAGAGCGAGTGTGAGGAGGGCTGGTGCGAGGAAGGCCAGCACAATGCAGGTCGAGGTGGAACCGAGCTTGTCCGGCGAGAGGAGAGAAATCAGTCTAGGGTTTTCGCTGGAGGCGGCACGAACCAGGTGAGGGGAAAGAAAATGAACAGTGCCACGGGGAAGGATAGAAGAAATGAATGATAAAGGAAAACAAAAGAAAAAAAATGAATAGAGATAAAAAAGTGGTAAAAGGGACCTAAAAAAACTAAACTAACCTTATATAAACTAAAATTAGATAAAATAAAATGATAAATAAATTTAATCATATAACATAATAAAGGGGATTCAATGATAATAATAATAACAATAAAAATAATAATAATAAAAACAAAAATAACTATAATTATAATAAATCATATTTTTATTCAATTATTTAATCACCCGTGCACCGGGCAGATCATGTGTTAATCTGGCGAAGCCATGCAGCTTCGCCCTTGCCCTGCCCACGCATCGAGAAATGTCAATCCAACGCTCACTTATTAGTGCCAAAATGAAATCTCACATTGGGTTTGGCCCACCCTTTAACAAAAAAATTTAAATAAAGGAAAATAAAACTATGGGATAAAAATTGAAATTTAAAACATACCTCAAGTGAAGTCCAGGAATGACAGTGAATCATTGATGTGGGAGCAGTGGCCTTATCACTTTTCCGAAATTACATCTTCCACATGAATTCCTTAGGATCAAAAGTATTTATAGTTCAGATTTTGTAACATCGCTTTTCCAATTCATCTAGTACACCATTGACCTCATCATGTTTTTCCATTCCCCAAATTTTGAGAGGATACATATAATGATAAAGTCAAATTTTTTTGGACTTTCACTAATAACCATTCATTTCTACATGCTAAAAAGAAGTTACTTGCTGTGTAATTAGTGATGGATGTAAGTCGTGAAAGGAAAGGTCATGCGGTGAACTGTTACACATCATGAATGGTGACTACACATCATGTATGGTTTAAATGATGGATTTTTTATCCGAGGCGATGAGTTTTTCAGTATATGTGGGACATGGAAGTTATATGTCATGAACCTGGGTTATACACCCTATAACGACCTACATACTTTTTCTAAATATATTTTGCAACTTTTTTGTTTCAATTTCTTCACTGGTTCTTCATAGATCTCAACCTAAGGAAGTTATGTCAGGTTTTTGAGAGACTCAACTCCTTATAAATTGATCTGTTTGACAATTGATCTCAATTAAGATCATGGTGCATCTCTAGGGGTAAGGTTGATTTTAATTTCTTCATTGATTTTAATCATGGTACCTCCTGAGGGTTGAGGTATCAGATCCTTTCAGTTTAAATTTGGAATTTATTCTTGGTTTCTTCTTGATCTGTTGTGTGATCTCATTTTGGAGGCATTTTCTTCCATTGGTTGTGGTTTGGAGGGCGTTCCTCTTTGAGTTATGTGGGTTTACTCTATTCCACTGACCTATTTTCTTTATAATTGAATCAATATTAATGTGGATTTTATTATAGGGCCTTCATTGATATTGTTATGTTTTTTTGATTTTGAATTCAGTTATGTGCATGTGTGACCTGAGTTTTGAGGTAGGTGGTTCCATATCTATCTTAAGTTGATGAACCTGATTGTTATGCTTTATAACCTATTTTTTTGTATCAAAATTTGAATGATTGTTTTGTGTATATTGAAAAGGGATTCAAGTGAAAAATGGGTTTTCCCAAGTTATTGATAAATGGAGAGAAAATGGGTATTTTCAAAGTATTGAAATGGAATTTCTAAAATGGGTTTGAAATGGTTTTTAAATCATCATAATGAATTGTTAAAAAGAGAACACATGTTACCATGGGGTACTTAGGTGGAAGGTTTAGCTTGGGACCATCATCCATTGTTTTGTGATTATCATGGAGTTTTTTCCTAGGGATTTCCTCTGTTTCCTAGGCCTGTTGTTCAAGAAGACCAATTTTGACATTTGGGGGGGGGGGTTACTCAAGGGGTAATCCAATGATTCCTAGGACTATTTTTATTGGATAAAAATTTGTTCACAAGATTGAATATGGTATGAGTAGTCTACAGCCTGGACCTGTAGTATTCCTTGGTGCTGTGATACCCATGCTTCTATTTTGTGCTTCCTGGATTTCTGAGTTATCCTTGATATGCATGTTTATTATTTTGGAAAATGATATGGAAAATGTTCTTTGAAAATGATATACCTAATTTGTTTAGAACTATGGAAAAATGGAAATTTTTACCATGTTTTCTATAAAACCACCTTACTGATTATCATTCCATCTTTTTTTTTAAAATGAGCACAAATGGATTTTTTTATAGAAACTGATTATGGAACAACTGGGTGGGATCCTACTGAGACTATTATCTCACACCCCGTGCACCTCTTTAGTTGGGTGTATACCTTTATTTGTATTCTAGTGAGGAAAATGCATGGAGCCATAGTGAGGTGGTGAGGCTCGTGTTAGCTGGTTCGGTAGCTGGTGGTGAGAGGGTGGGAGTCTGTTCTAACCAATATTTGGAGTAGCTGTTTGGTTTTTAATCTCTTGCAGTTAGATTTATCTAGGAGTTTTTAGCTTCTTTTGTTGTTATTTGTTTCCTTTGTTTTCTTATATTTATGGCATATATATTCATTAGTCTTCTACTATTCCTTTCTTTCATTATATATGTATCCCTTGTGGTTGTTTCTGTTTGGCGAAATTGTTCCCTTGGCTGTGTTGTTCAATGCTCGGGTTCTTGTCGCCATACTGTAGGGATACGGAATAACCTATTTGTATGAAACATAACGGGTTTGGTGCCCAGTTTGAGGGAAACCTAGGATGGTTCATTATAAATCATATAGGAAAAAAATTCTTTCAAAATAGTTCTCATGGGAAGGTCTCATGAACAGATCTCATGATCAGTTTTTTCTAAAGAGTCATATGAAATGATTATGTAATGGAGGTAGGTCTCAAGAGATTGAAGAATTAGGGAAACCGGTGAATGAACCACTCTATACTCCCCTATTTAAGGGGTATTCCATGGAGTAACAAATGTTTCTTAATATAAAAGTGTCTCCCAAATAAACTGATTGGTGACAGTGCCAAAGACTTAGGGAGACATTTTCATTCCTTAGAAGCAAGGCCTTGTCCCTATGGTGTTCACTCCTTGGGGGGGGGGGGAGAATTTGTTTTTCCCCATTAAATTAGGATTGAAAAGTTAATAAGGGAAGAAATACCTAAATATGTATAATATTATTCCAACAAAGAAAAGGAAAAAAGTTTTCTTGAACTCATGGATTGCATAATCCTCCAAGAGACAGATGATTTTGGGAGATTCAGTAGGTCACAAGAAGGATCCATGTGCCATGAATAACCTATGTAAGATCCCATAGATCCCCTTTGATAAGTCCTTTTACTCTTGAGAAGGAATCCTAGAAAAAGTGTGATCAGACAAATAATTCTAGATGATCACCCCCAGGTGAAGCGAATTGTTAGATTAAAGGCACTCACAAGACATCATAAAATCATTGGAAGATAATTAGAAAAATATTCAAAAAGAGGGAACCTCTTGGGGTTGTAAAATTCAGACGGTGTGTCCATGAATCTTGAAATATAATGTAGAATACTAGATGAATTTTCCTGATGGTCATGTAATAGACGATTGGTATTTCACTATAAACACGTGAAGGGATTCAAACATAGCTAGGTAGTCTCTCACCCCCCCCCCCTTGGCTCAAAAAACAAGAAGAAGTGGTTTTCCTTGATAATGATTATGCATAACCATCAGGACATTTTTTGGTCACATGATGCATCACTGATGGGGAGAGTGATTATCTTTCACAACAATCATTCAAGCTCGCAAGATCCAAAATATTTTGATAAATAAAAAATGAAATAAAATCGAAAAGGTGGGAGCATCTTGCTGTAGTAAACTACATGCGTCATGCTCATTCACTCCAAAAAACCTCACAACATCCATTTAGAATGTCATCCTGATCTCATGAAGTCCCCAAATAAATCCATTCTTGTCCCACGGATGGTCCTAGACAAGTCATCATAGATTACAACAATTCCTTTTAATAGGAATATTGATCTTGTGAATGTACTTAGACATATCAACTTGACCTTATGAAACTCCCTTTTCATTCCAACATAAATAGGTGATACCCACTAATTGGACATAATCGAATAAAAAGGGTGTAGAAAGGACGATCTCATGGTCATGGAAAATCTTGTGAATCTACTGGAATGTCATACATCAAGATATTATGAAATGAAATACATCAAAACTCTCCACCAACTACAGACTAAATTTGGGCGATTCATGTTGTGCAAATTGTAAATTTTCAAGGCGACAAGGACTATTAATCCACTATCCCAACATCAAAAAAGGAATCTGTTGATCCTCACACCGGTGCACTCAGGCATCAAAGAGGATTTATCAGAGCTACTAATCTCGTGATTGGAATGGTTTTTTGCTAGGTAAACTCTATAGAACCACCAAATAAGAGCACGTGACATGTATAATCACTTTGCATGATCACTCATAGATCACACTAAATAATATAGGTAGGTTATGTGAGGGAAATCCCACATAAAAGATCAATTATGTGAAGTTTAAACAAATTCACACTAAAAAATGCTAAGTCATAAGCAATATAAAGATGGAAAAAAGAATAAAAACATAGAAGACTTATATGAAGAACATATATAATGTTCCTCATGAACTTGACATGAACTAACATGGTAATTTGACAATGCTAGGAAATGTCTCCCAAATCACACAATGCTCCTTTATTATACTATTTGGATCAGGAAAATTCCTCTAGATGTGTTAGATCAAGTCATATAGTGCCCTTCGGGCATGCCACACTATTCTCGCAAAACCCTCTAAGATTTATATCCAGACCATGAAAAATACCTCTATACATGTCACCCAAATCATATGACCACACTAGTGTATGTCATCTGATTATTAGGATGGAATCAAAAAATGTCAAATGGATATCATGATTTCCTCTGTAAAATATAGTAAGATCTCACAACACCCTCAGAGAATGTCAATTGACTCTCACAACATCCTCTAAACAGGACAACCATATCTCAAGATGCTAGAAGTGTATGTCAACTGGATATCATGATGTCCTATTGAAAATACATCTAGAACTTGTAATTCCCTCAAAGAATGTAAAATGGATCTCGTAACATCCTCCAAACAAACAAGATAGACATCCTGATGCCCTTAGGGAATGTGAACTAGATCTCGCAACATCCACTGGACAAGCCATCTAGATCTTGTGATTCTAGCTAGGAATCCCTGTTGGCTCTTCCAATTTTTGGTAGACATGTTATCCAAGTTTTTCAATGAAATTCAGAAAAGTCATTCAGGACATGCAAGCACTCTCCAGACATTTTACTTTGAATCTCACAACACCCTCCAAGCGTGTCGGCCAGATTTTGCGATGACACCAGTGTAATTCAGCTGGATCATGTGATGCCCTCCAAGTATGTAACCCGAGATCATACAGTGGATTCCAAGATCAACCATCCAGGTATTATGATTTCCTATGTATAAGTAATCCTTAGTCATGTGATGACCTCCAGATATGCTATCCAAATGATATGATGTCCCTCAGAAAAGTCAACCAGATCATGAAATTCTATTTTAACATATCAGGATGATATCATCCAACATTTCAAGTAGAAAACCAAGGAATGTAATTTAGAGAGTCAACATCTGTCAGGAAGAAAATATGGCTAGGACAGTAGGCATCCCAGGACATCATAACCTTGTCCAGACTACATATAAGTGTAGCCTCATAGTGTAAACCCAAACATAAAGAACTATGAGAAATATGATTCCTACCACTACCATGATATGTATTACACCTTCCTAAGTCTCAAGATCCATATAAAACCATTAAAGGGTTTTCCCAACACATAATTCTCACATCCAAAAGTAGTGGGGAAAATTATTTTATATCCCTTGTTTATCGTACTGAGCATAGATCACATGGGATTAGGGACTTGTAATGAAAATATCATACATTTCATAAGCCTCTGTTAGGAAAAAGGGTAGTCTCAAAGTGTAAGACTCGGTCAAAGACATAATATGTTACGTACTACATATAAGGGAGGAATTAGTGTGAAATAACCAACTAATAGAACTCTAAGGACCCTGATTCCTACCATAATAAGGATATGCAGGATGCCTTTTTAAGGCATGAGACTAAGATCAAATGGGAACCCACTTTAGTTTAATTCTCTCCATGTATCTTAAGTAACAACAATTGGAGCCCTATATATCAAATGGTATGATCATATTTCATGATCCACTAGTGGATTGAGAAGTCATTTAACTAAAATGACTCTAATTCCAGCCATTACCAGGATTTGTAAGATGCCTTCCAAATGCACGATACCTATTTTAAGACTCCAATAGGATGATCCATCTTGTAATCCCTAGATCCATATATAATGAGGCAGACTAATTTCTATCCTATGATTCTGATACTGGGAATAACTAACCTAAGCTTTGGGTGTCACAATGATCACCTCATTGGCATCATGAATATCCACTAACTAGGGAAACCTCAATGTGTAGTCCTAGTTTAGTGGCATGATATAACTAACAAACATACAAGGGTATATACCTTTGGAAAATTCCCTTGGGTGTGAATAACTATGGTAAATATGATTCTTTCCATAACCAAGATACGTCGAATGTCTTGTTGAGACTCAATATCAAATACCAGGTGAACAATTTTCCGCACATATGATCTTTCCATACAATGTTAAATTTGGTTGGATTTAACAAACTACATTGGTTTTGATTTTTGTTATAAAATATGATATATAGGATAACTTATAATGGATCAATCCCATCCTCAATATAACAATCGTATCCTAAGATAATAACAAACTCCGGAGTGTCTGGTTATATGGATTCAACATATAAGAAGCTACCCATCAAATGGAAATGGATGTAGATCCTTGGATACAAACAGATGGATTCACCAACAAGACCCCCCACTATGCATATAAAGAGAATTATCCTAGGATATCTTTGTTAGGGAAACTGTGCGACACCCCAAAAATTTAGAAATAGATTTAATATAGAATGCATGAGACACTGAGTCTCTATAAAACACCACTTTATTAGAACCTAGTCAAGTAAACAGAATTTTTCCACCTCTATGATTTGAATTTTGTAAAACTGACATACACAGTTGCGTTTAGTATGATATTTAGAGTCTAATAAGATAAAAATAATTTTTGGGTGAATAGTAACACACCCTTATGAATAGTAACATACCCTTATGAATAGTTATTAATAGTAATAAAATGTAAATCATCCAGAAAAATATAAAATTCACCCATAAATGTATAAATATTATTTTGACATTTAAAAGTGAATAAATGATCATAGTATAAGTATTGGATTTTTTTTCATGTCATAAATATTTTTATTAAAATTTAATGATTAATTAAATTATTTAAAATGGAAATTTATTTTCATAAAATATATTCATAACTTGTTAATTTATTCTCTTATAGTTATAAGATAATTTTATGGGACCTTGATAAAATTTCTCAATCTGTTGTAAAACGAGTTATAGTCTTAAATTTATTTTTTGGAATAAATGATGATTTTAATTAAAACATAAATTAAAAATATTTTGAAAAATAATTTTGAAAAAAAGATTTCATTTTTTAATTCTACACATTGAAAAATGGTTAGGGTGAATTTTTTTGATTTTTCTAAAATACTAAATTTTTTGATTAATAGTGAAACATGGTAAAATACCTTATATACAAATTATCAGTTAAATAAAATATTTTTGACATCATGAGTGATGTAAGGACACTTGTTCATAACTCACATGAAGTTATCGTTATTATGGTTCACCTGAAACAACACCATTCATTGTCTTTATGGAAATAAGAAATTAATGAATAAAATATTCAAAATTCACTCATCACCTCCACTATAAACCCCCAATCACTCCCTATTCTAATCACTCCTCTATGCCTTGAATCACCTCAATGTTCTGCCCAAATACCTATCCCTAGTCACTCCCCATGTACAAGGATCTCTTGTTCTTACCCAAATACCAAAACCTCTCCCTTAAAGAGGCAATCTAGGAAGATCACTTCAAGAGGTAACTTCCTCCTTTCATTTGTTTTATTTCAAGTTCTCTTTTATGTGGTATGTATTTTAAGTTTTAATATTTTGTTATTATTTCCATATTATTCAATCTAAATAATATTTATGAGTCTTTTATGAATGGGTGATCCATTTCCCCTCTCTATTTAATGTTTAATAAAACCATGTTGCATAGCCGTTATGCAGCAGAATTTTAATCTCAAAATCTCTCTCCTGTTCAAGAATTATTATTATGTTATTATATTTTAATTTAAATTGACTGATGTTGGGATATGTCATTCAATATCCTTCTTACATACCTTATTATTTATGAATGATGATATTCTCTTTTTCCCCCATAAAAATATTTTATGAAATTTTAAGCGATGTCGTTAGGCTGCTGAATTTTCGTGACAGATTTCTTTGCTTTTCTTTTATTTCGAGTACCATTATTTTATTTTTATTTCCTCATCACCCCTCATCCATATGATATTATAATTACATTACCTTAAATTAACTTGAATTTTATTATTATATTTAATCATCATCTATCATTTCCCATACTTTTATACTAAAAATGAAAACACCATCCGAGATGTGCTAAGTTACCACATTCAAGCACGATGGGTTTTCAATATCTACTACCGTCTTCAATTATGGGAATGAAACATTTTTTATGGTTGAACCGTACAATAATATATTTATTATGTCTCATATAAATTTCTTTAATCTTTTTTAACATATTGTTTATATTTATAAATAAAATGAGTTTGTGGTGTCCAAAAACTGCCAATTAACCCAAATGGTTATCATTAAATAATTTATATTATGATTCATCTTAACTCTATGTAACTAAATGAAATTTAAAGCCATGTAACCTTCTATATATTCAATAATAACATATAACTTCAATTCAGTAAAAAAATCCTCATTTTAAATGATTCCCCTTTCTTGTATATATGTATATCGATCATGAAACAAACGAACCCGAACAATGAAATTTAACCTCTTAACCAATCAAAAAGGACATTAATTAACTTAATAAGGTTATAATAAACCAATTATATGTATATTTGGTTATAAAAATATAAATTGATGAATTCAATTAAGTTATCTAGGACACTAAGAATAAGTGAAGAACCCCATCAAACTTATGGTATGGGGTTTCTTCATTCCACTTCCATTTTTGTGAGATATTATGTATTCACTACTACTACTTGTGTTTGGTGTATGTATAATTAACTTTGTGTTTCATATAATGAATCTAATTATTTCATGATATTCAATTTATTATTTTATTATTATTAATTTTGTGTCATACAATTCAATTGATTACAACGTTTTAAGTATTTTCAACCCAAACTTCCATTTTTATTCGGGTAACTCTTATTACCTACTCACATCTATTAAATTATAATTTATTTATATTTACTTCTCATATATTCTGTAATAATTTTAAAGATATATTTAAAACACCATAACCATACTTTCAATTATGAGAATTTATATGTTTTAAAAGGATCTTCAAAAAATTCTTCCCGAAATACAAGCTCGATTCAAGGAACTTCTCAAATCCATACCTACTTTGAAGTTCACTATACAATCTATTTTATTCCATTTTTATCTTTATAAAATAACACATTTTGACATGAGAAATATTTGTTTTTTCATTTTGGGTTTTACAAAACCAAACATGCTTTGGGGCTTTAAAATCCTTTAGTATTTTCCTTAAACCGCACTAAAATGTTTTATTTCTAAAGCTTCTTTAAAAACACTTTTTAAATTATTTAACCTGAAAAAGACTATATGTAAGCCTCAAATATAATTTAAATTAAATTAGCATTTATTTTTTTGGATGTACCTGTTTACAATATTATTTCATGAGAAATACAAATGATTGTCCAAAAGAACTATTCTTTCCAATGTAAATATGATTTTCCTCATCTCACTTTAACTTTATTGAGATATATTCCTTGTTCACCACTTATTTATTTCTTGTAATGTTTGTAATTACCTTTGTTATATCATATAAATATTATAATTATTCTCATGATATTCTAAGTTATTATGATTTGAATATTTCAAGGTGGAATGGTACAATTTGGAATGTTTAGGGACTATTTACTCAAGGATTTTTCAATGGTCTCATTTAAAAGTATCTTCGTCTATGTAAAATTCATTTGTTGAATATTGTACTTCATTGAGGTTTATATTCTATGATATCATCTACTATATTTAATTGAATGGTTTATGATTAGTTTGACTGTGTATGTGCTATCTTAAAACCATTCACGAATTTACTCCGAATGGTTAGTGTTTATGATTAATGATTGGGAAATGTTATTTACATTTCATATGTTGGTTTCAATTTGAATGTGTATGTTATTTATTTTTATCCCAATTCTTATAGAGAATGCGTTGGAATTAGTACGTGTCAGGTGGGGCCTTCTATAGTCCCTAGGTGCATCCGTAAGTCTCATGAGACAAACTAGGTCATGTCACAAGGCCTTGACAAAATGGTTATTTATGGTCTTGGCACGAGGCCTGGACGGTATGGTTATGATATCCCAAATATTAATTTCCCAAATTTTGAATTTAGTATGGATTGTTCATGTGGTTATTTTACAAGTAGAATACCCATGATTATGTTTTATTATTGCATCATTTATTCGGCTCTTATTCCAACCACAATGAGTTCAAGTTTGTTTTTAATGGAATGTGTATTAGTCATTCACCATGCCGAATGTTTTTGGTTAAGTTATCTTCTGCTCTATTAATTAACCATTAATGACCATTTGATCTCACCCCTTTCATTTGTTTTTCCTTCCCCAGGTTAAGAAGAAGTGATCATTTATTGAGATTTCAAGGATTCAATTTACTAGCTTTTGTTATGTATCATATTTTTTTTCCTTTCAAAATGTGAAATGGGTTATTCATGACACTAAGATCAAGTGAAGAACACCATTGGACTTAAGGCAAGGGGTTTCTTCATCTCATTTACATTTTTTTCAGATATTATGTATTCACTACTACTACTTGTGTATGGTATAGGTATAAATCCCATAGATGTTTCATATCATGAATCTATTTATTTCATAATGTTAAATGTATCATTTTATGATTATTAATTTTGGGTCATACGATTCAATTGATTATAAAGTTTCAAGTAATTTCCACCAAAACCTCCATTTTCATTTGGGTCAATATTATTGTCTAATTACCTTAATTAAATTATTATTTATTCATATGTACTCCTCATATATTATGTGATAATTTTAAATATATATGTAAAAAATATAATCCTACCTTATCTTATGGTTATTTATATGTTTTAAAAGGATATTTCAAAAAAATTTCCCGAAATACAGGCTTGATTCAAAGTACCTCTAAAATTCTTACCTATTCGGAATTTCACAATTTAAACTATTTTATGCCGTATTTATCATTATAAAATCAAAAATTTTGACATGAGAAATATATTCTTTTTCATTTATGGTTTTATGAAAAAAACCATGCCATTGTGCCTTAAAATCCTTTCATATTGTCCTTAAACCACACTAAAATGTTTTATTTCCAATGCTTTTTTAAAAACTCCTTTTAAATGATTTCACCTCAATAAGACTTTTTTTAATCCTAAAATATAAATTCAATGAAATAAACTTTTATTTTATGGGATGTACATGTTTAAAATTTTATTTCATGACAAATTAAAATGATTTTACAAATGAAATATTCTTTCCAAAGAAAAAAATATTTTTCTCATCTCACTTTAACATTAGTGAGATATAAGCCTTGATCACCACTTATTTCTTTCTTGTGGTGTATGTACTTCCCTTTGTTATATCATATGAAGAGTTTACTTATTATTATGATATTCTAAGTGAATATGATTTGAATGTTTCAAGGTGGTATTAGACACTTAGGAATGTTTAGGGATTATTTCCTCAAGGATTTTCCAATGGTCTCATTTGAAAGGATCTTCAACTATGTCAACACGCTTTGTTGAATATTTTAATTCAATGTGCTTTATATTCTATGATATCGTCTACCATATTTAATTCAATGGTTTATGATTAGTTTTAATGTGTATATTGTAGCGTCCCCATCCCAGGAGCCACCTGAAGGGCGCCTGAAGCCAGGTTGGCCACATAACCTCAAGCACATCTCCCTGAACAACAGAGGTTGCTGACTAGTAGCGAGAGACTTTTTGTGTCTGAGGGGGAGACTATTCCATTATATTTAATAGTTATTATCACAATGGAAGTGAAATTTTTTTTTATAATAAATATCAATAACATATAAATGGATAAACTGAAGCAGAATCAATATAAATAATCCTACTGAATAATAATCAAGTGTGGAAGCTCACAAAACTCTGTCATGCCATGATGTATATATAAAATTAAGGTACATAAATCATAAACACAAGAAGACAAAAAAATTAAAAGAAAATATGCAAAGTAACAACTGCATCATGAGAAAGGATCGGTCCTCTACCCTAGTATCCATCTTAAGAAACATGAAACAATCAATCATCAAAAGCAACACACTTCCCTTTGTCACTGTCTGCCAGCATGTAATCTAATTGGGTGTCAATGACTCCCAAATTGGGTGTGTGATAAAATCCCAGTAGGTTGTCACCCATAGTGTCTAAACCTCTCCATTTCGTGCTGTAATAAAAGGCAATGTTACATTTATAACAAATGCAGACAATTAATTGAGTGAAACAAAATAAATTACTAGGCCTAGAACCCGAAAGGCACCCGTCCCTAATCACCTTCTTCGGCATGAGCCAGAAGTCTGGAATAAGTGCATGTAATCATTAGGAACAATTACATGTATGTATAAAAACCTAGAATGAAAGATAAACAGAGAAGAGGTACACCCCCAATATCATGCTTTAACTTGGGGTCTAAGTAGTGTGTCAACCAGGTGTACTTCAATCACACTAGAAAAATATCAAAATTTCTAAGAGACTCAAAGTGATATGAATATAAAACATCAGTGCATCATTATTAGGGGTTTATGTTGAGAGTTGGAGTACAATCCTGTCACAAAGGTATAACTATGGGACATCTTTCAATTTATCCAATACCACCGAGCCTGTCCAAGGAAAACTTTCCAAAGACCAGGTATCGCTCGAGGCATTTCTTTACTATGAGTCCATTCCAATCTCACAAAAAGGGACCGAGCATCATCTGAGGATATATTAGCCACATTTACAATAGATCTGTCTTGATGGCCCATTTTGGAACCAATGTCACTCATAAGTATTTGAAGGACTAGGAAGTCTCAGTCCGGCAAAGCCAAAGACACCTCCCCTCGATGCGTAGTGGTAACAGTCAGGATCAAAGGGTCTAAGCGTGACCGTTAATATGTGGCCCACCTTATTTCCCCACCCTGAATTTATTTAAAGTTTTCACAGTAGAAAATATGACATAATAAGCATATGAAATTGAAACATGAAATCTAAATAGATACACTCGTACATCACAGGGTATAAACTAAATATTGTTGCATAACAACTTAACAAGGAAAGATACCACATAAACATATGTAGATATATGAATTTTTTAATAAATAAATAATTACGCACCAAAAACTACCAAATATCCACCAATTCAATGTTTTTGATCAATGTAAACTAATAATTTAATTAAATTACAACAAAAATGGGCTGCGAAACACATGCGATTAATTAAATTAAATACCATGTCTAATAGCAATTATACCTACAATTCTGGAACACCCAAAGGGGTGTTAGAACACGTTGAAACAATTTAAACTATTTAATTCATGATAAATAGTTCTACAAAAATTAGGTAAAACAAAAAAATTAAAGAAATTGGGTGAATTTTCACATAAACGGTAGGCATCGACAAATGATATAACGATGCATTTTTATAATTAGAAATGAAATAGAGGGAAATCATGTAGACACCCTACCTTATGTTCGTATATGATTATATGATCCATAGGAGGATTTTTTTGATCTAAAACATTGGAAAAAAGAAGATTTTAGAAAAACCCCAAAATAGGGTAAAATCCTTCCACGACGAATTTTGTGTAGGATACTCAATGAAATCCTACAATTATAAAAGAACAAGGTTTTCATTTCCTTGTGGTTTAATATGCACATAATGGAGAAAAAAGTAGATGAGATATAGAGGTGTGACAGTATTTCAATGTGGATGTATGGTGGTGCGCCACCTAAGGAGAGCGAGGGGTGCAATGTGAGGGAGATGAGGAGAAGAAGAGGGAAATAAAGAAAGAAAGAAAAGGAAGAAAAAAAAGAAAAAAAAGATAAATATAAAAGAGTAATAGAAAGAAAAAAATAAAAGAAAAATAAAATAGAATAAAAATATTGGAAAGGAAAAGGGATAAAAATAAATAAAAAAATGGAAATCACCCATTTTAATTATTTTTTATTTTTTCCATAACTTCATTTCTATTTTATTTCTAGATTTATTATTATCACTTCTTGTTTTATTTTAAATTTCATTAACTATCATCATATTTATTTTTAATCCATAATTAATTATTTTAATCTCAAACACCGTGCAAAAGCGTGGCATAAAATTTTTCATAAACCTCATGCATTTATTTAATTTATTTTTTAAAAAATGCTCAGGACCCTTACTGGTGTTCTCAAGCATACGCCCCATGTCACTTTAAAGAATTAGAGAACAAAAAATAACAACAGTCTATACTATATTAAGGCAGGGACATTACAATCTCCCCTTCTTAAGACAACTCTTCCCAAGTTTCCTTTCTGAGGGTAGTAGAACATCATTAGAGAAATGTTATGGCCACTACACACGTACATCCATCTATCACTCCTAGGTCTCATCCTGATTGCGTCTGAGTTTCCATAACACCCATACCAGAGGGACTGAATTTCCTTAGAGTAATTTAATCCTACAGTCGATGATACAGACCAGATGCTCTGTAAAGAATGCATCTACCTCATGCTCGATGTCGATAGGGTCAAAAGAATTATACGGGTCTGGATGATATTTTCGGGGTTGAGATACATGGAAAACGTTGTGCATGGAATGATACCTCTGAGGTAGCAGTCACCATTAGGCTACTGGGTCAACTCTCTCCACTATCTCCGACGACCCAACATATCTTTGTGATAACTTTCCCTACCTTCTGATTAGCCTGTGACCCAACATTGGTGAAACACACAGAAAGACTCAATGTCCTACCTCAAACTCCAGAGGTTTGTGGCGGTGATCAATATAAGACATATATCTGTACTGAGATATATTCATAAGATTTTGAATCAGCTGGACTTACTCAGAAGTCTTCTGAACGAGATGAGGACCCAACAGAGCTGCCTTACCTACTTAAAGCTAGCATAAAGGCGAAATTCATGGTCTTCCATAGAGGGCCTCAATAAGAACCATTTAAATTGTCACTTATAAGCTGTTATTATAGGTAAAATCAACAAGAGGTATATTATTCTCATAGGAACCTCCAAAATCAAGGATATAGGCTCATAGAATATCATCTAACACTCGTATTGTTATCTCGGACTGCCCATTGGTCTGAGGGTGATAGGTAGTACTCAGAAGTACCTGTAATACTAGCACCATTTTCAACCCTTTTCAGAACTGTGAAGTGAAGAGGGCATCCCTATCTGAGATAATAAAACGAGGTACCCCATGAAGTTACACAATCTCCCGGATATACAGCCATACTAACTCATCAAGCATAAAGGACTCTAAGATAGGAAATAAGTGTGCAACCTTGGTCAACCTATCAACAATCACCAATTCTACACCACATACTTGAGGAGATCTTCTAAATCCTATAATGAAATACATGGTTATGTCATTACATTTCCATTCAGGAAGGGATAGAGGTTGCATTAGACCTGTAGGTCACTTGTGCTCTACCTTCACCTGTTGATAGGTGGAGCACCAAGTGATGAAACCTGCTATCTGCTTTTTCATACTAGGCCTGCAGTACTATCAACACATGTATCTATACATCTTGTCAGCCCAGGATGAACTACCCAAACAGAGGTGTGAGATTCTTTCATTATCTCTTCTCGTATACCTGAAGGTACGCATACACAGCCATAGTAAATGAGGTTTCCATTTCCATCAACAACCCAACAAGGAGGTGGGTTCTCTACTATTATACTTTCCCTCAAAACGATCCCCTCATGATCATTCAGTTGTTGCCAGTGAACTTTCTCTAGAAGAAAGGACCTCACTGTAAAAGCTTCTAGAATTGACTTCTCGCACTATTCTTGAACCTGTAGATGCATCTTAGAAAACAAGGCCATTATCTTCCACTCACTGTTGGATACCTGAATGACTTGTGTCTGTGCTTTTTGGCTTAAAGCATCTACGACATCATTATCCTTACCTAGGGTATAAGAAAGCTCAATGTTTAATGACTACATTCATTTTACCTACCTTCACTGCCTTAAGTTCAAGTCTCATTGAGTGGAGACATATTTTATGGTTTTATGATCCGTGTAAATAATGAATCTATCACCCAAAAAATAGTGTCTCTAATAGCATAGAGCATGAACCGTAACTGTAAAATCTAGTTCTTGTGTAGGATAGTTCTTCTCGTGAGGACTCAACAAGCGGGATCCATAAGCCATGACTCAATAAGTCTGCATCAAAACTGCACCCAATACGATTCCTGAAGCATCATAATAAGCAGTACAACTTTTACTAGACTCTATAAGAATCATGATCAGGGATAAAGTTATTCTTCCTTTAAACTCCTAAAAATACCCTTCACAAGCTTATGACTAGATGAACTGTATTCCTTTCTTAGTCAAGGTTATAAGAGGTGCTGCTAAGTGGGAGAAATCCTAGATGAAATGCCTATAATAGACAAAACGTGCCAAGAAACTAAAAATGTTGAAGAGACTCTTGGGCTGCTCCCATGAAAATACAACACTCACCTTATCTGGTTCAACTGATACTCCTTCTTTAGATATAATATGACCCAATAAGTGAACTTTTTCAATCTAGTGGTGGCATTTGTTGAGCTTAGTGTATAGATGGTTCTCTCTCGGTGTACTCATCACGATCTCAAGATGGGTTAGTGTTTAGAACACAAATACACCAAGATGTCATCTACGAAGACTACCACAAATGAATCAATATACTGGTGAAAACCCCAATTCATCAGAGAAATGAGGACTGTTGGAGAATTCTTGAGGCCGAATGGAATAACCAGAAACACGTACCATCCATACCAGATTCAGAATTCTATACGTGGTATGTCAGATGGACGTACATGCACCTGGTGATATCCTAACCTCATATCTATCTTGGAGAAAATAGTTGATCCTTATATCTTGTCAAAGAGGTAATCTATACGAGGCAATGGATATCGATTCTTTATTATGTGATGGTTAAGTCGACAATAATCGATGAATTACCAGAGGATTCCATCTACCTTCTTGGTGAAAAGAACTATTGAACCCCATGACGATTGCTAGCCCTGATGAAACCCTTAACATCAATAAATTCAAGTTACTTTTTTTGTTCCTGTAGCTATATTAGTTTCATCCTATAAAAAAGAATAGACATTGGTGCCACAGTTAGAACAAGATCTATAGTAAACTCCACGTCCCTCATAAGATGTAAGCCAGAGAAATCATCAGGGAAGACGTCCTTGAAAAGATCCACCAATGGAGGGAATTCAACTAGTTGTGTCCCCTGATCACTAATAAAGAGACATGAAAAATGAGCTGTCGGTATTCCCAACCATACATATTCATTCTTAGCTCAATCTTCCTACATATACCATTATACTTTGTGAAGATACGTGTCACCCTATAGGGATGTAAGGGACACTCGACCACAATAGTAATCCACTAGAGTACAATAAGGAGAAAGCCAGTTCATACCAAGGATAACTTTGATGCTAGATATATCGAGGATATAGAAATTCCCAATGAAATGGTACCCACCTATCTCATGGTGGCACTCTTGGCTCTGGCATATTCCCTCTGTTTTGAATCCGAGTAGTGTTTTGAGATATATGAAACATTAAAGGTACTCAATTGGAAAACCGTGATTTTCAACAACCGCATTAGATATAAAGGAGTGTGATGCATTGGAATCCAAAAGAGAAGAAACTAAAGTAGTGGATACTAGGATAGTACCTCTAACAGTAGATAGTCCTACACTCTACTCCTCTGGTGCTGATTGCACTGTGTAAATGAGACCCAAACCATGGTCCTGAGATGCTGTTTGGTTGGCCTGAGCAGGTCCACTCTGCTGATGCTGATAATATGGAACTTGATTTCCTCAAACATGAACTCCATCATTACCTCATCCTTATCAGCCGGTGGAAAAAGAACTTCCTACCTGCCATAGAGTCATAGATCCTATACCTGATGAAGGTGCAGGTGTGGATCCTCTACCACTAGATGATGAAGAGAAGTAATGGCAGAAACGCTGAAGGTGACCCATCTTATCACAAGCTAGGAACTCCTTAGGGTCTCTCATGCACTGTGTATTCTTGTTAACATTTCTTATGCATTTAGAACATGTGATAGAGACCTCTAAAATTGTTGTTTATCTGGGATTTCCCCCACGTTCACCTTCAAACTGGCATTTCCTCCTGCCAAAATAACAGTCACCCTATCTCAGAACTGAACATCCCTGGCTCACTGGTTTAGCTTCCCTGACATTTATCTCTGAGATTAGAGCCTCATTTATGATCTCTGCAATAGTGGTGAAATGGGAGAAGATCACCTGTGTGCAGATAGTATACTCAAGTCTTTCCTCAAAACGTCTTATAGTAGTTTGTGTGTCACCAGTCAGAGATGGGAAAAAATACTGAATTTAGGTGAAATGAGTAGAATACTCTAACATAGTCATAGCGCCCTGCTGAGGATGTAGAAACTCTCATGCACGATCATCACTTCGAGTATGTAGAAAAATGTGATCATAGAAGGCTACTTGGAAGTCTGCCTAAACCTTTTGACTGGTCTTCTCAGCTTGAGAAACAACATCCCATCAGTGCTTGGATGAGTCACGAAGCATATAGACTGCCAGTTTGACCCTTCGCTATGGAAGTGTCTCAAGGTGGTCAAAGATAGACCTTATGGATTCTATCCATGACTCTATAACATAAGGGCCGCTACTCCCCAAGAAGGTTGGAGGGTGATACTGTAGAATGTCCAGTGTGAGGTCTACCATAGACGGGCCAGGTTTGAGGATACTCTGAACTGAATGCATAAACATGAGGAGACATACCTGAACTAAGTGTTAGGGTCACTTGGAAGATCAGAAGGAGGTAGTACCACAGGAGTCACTACAAGAGTTACCAATGGTGGTTTGGGACCCACCATCTCTGGAATGTGCTCATTGGCACTCTCCTAAGGCATGACATGAAGACGTTGTGGTGGTATTGGTGTACAACATCAAAACACACACCTTTAGAAAAATGTAGCATCTCGATACAAAGTCATCTATGTCCCGCCTCATACCTGGACACTAGAACTGGAGAATAACATCGTAATACATCTTGGTTGCGCCAGGATGGACGACCAACTGAGATTGCTAGTTATCCTGCATCACTACCTTCCACAGAGACAACAACACCACTACACCTCCCTTGATTCACAAGATCCTCTCGGGAGACAAAGACCAATCAGAAGGGGTCTCCCCACCATGAAGAAATTGCATAGATCACTGAAACAAATCATCACTAGGATGCTCCCACTGGATCAACTCTAGAAGAGCGTGAGTCAACTGAATGCTTTCCAAGAAAGTACCTCTGCTGTTCTCCCTACTCTCCAAGTGCATCTGGGAAAAGAGCCCCATCATAGTCCACTCATCGCAGGACTTCCTCAAAGCCTGCACTAGTACTTTTCTGCTCAAAGCGTCAGCCACCACATTACCCTTTCCTAGAGTATAGACGATGTCTAAGTCAAATCCCTGCAGATACTCGATCCAGTAGCGCTGCCTCAGATTGAGATCCTTCTGAGAGAACATGTAGGCTAGGATCTTATGGTCAGAATAGACCAAAGATTTCTCCCCAAAGAGGTAGTGAAGCCAAGTCTTCAGGGCATGCATCATTGGTTCCAACTCCAAGTCGTGAGTCGTATAATTCTTCTCATGCGGTTGGAGCTAGAGAGAACCATAAGCCACCACATGATTATCCTGCATGAGTAGACACCCAGGGCCCATACCTGACACATCACAATAAACCACATAGCCCTTCCTATACTCTGGTAAGATCAACTCAGGTGTGGTGGTCAACCACCACATCAACTCCTGAAAGGATGTCTGGTGCTGTGGGCTCAATTCAAACTTCACCCCTTTTCGAGTGAGTGCGGTCATGGAGGAGACAAGCAGTGAGAAGTCCCGAACGAAATGCCTGTAATAACCTACCGGGCCAAGAAAACTCCTGATCTCAAAGACATTCCTCGGTTGTTCCCACGACATAACAAAACTAATCTTATTAGGATCCACTAAAACCCCTTGTTCTGAGATGACAAGCCCCAGAAACTTCACTTCCCTGATCCAGAAAGTGCACTTTGAGAGTTTGGCATACAGGCGGTGATCCTGCAAAGTGCCCAAAACAATGCGTCGATGATGCTCATGTTCCTCATCATATCCAGAATAAAACAAGATGTCGTCCTCAAATACCATGATAAAGGAGTGGAGATATTGGTGGAACACCCTATTCATGAGTTCCATAAAAACTGTCGGAGCAGTCTTCAATCTGAAAGGCATGACTAGATACTCAAAGTGACCATACCTTCTTCAGAAAGCCTTCTTCGGAATGTCTTCTTCTCTCACCCTGAGTTGGTGGTAACCTGCCTGTAAGTCGATTTTGGAGAACCAATTTTCACCCTTTAACTGGTCGAACAAATCGTCAATCTAAGGAAAAGGGTATTTATTATTGATGGTTACCTTATTCAATTTCCAAAAATCGATACATAAAAGGAGGGTTCCATAGGCCTTCTTCACGAATAAAACTGGGGTGGCCCAAGGAGAGATTCTCGGGAAAATGAATCCTTTGGATTCCAAATCATCTAGCTATATCTTTAATCCCCTTAATTCGGTGGGGTACATGCGATATGAGGGAATAGATATAGGTTGTTTTCCCGGTTCCAACATAATCGAGAACTCCACATCCCACTTTGGGGGTAATCCTAAAAAATCACTTGGGAAGTTCTCTGGGAACTCATCCACTACATGAGGTAACCCGCCTTAAGAAACACAAACATCATACTCCAGTGTGAGCGACGACAACTAATAAGCAAGTTTCACCAACTCAGGGAGTGGAGGTCCCACGCGACCCGATCAAGGATCCCATTCTCCATGAAATAACTAAGGACTCCCATTTAGTGCCATAAAATTGACTCCACGCCGATAGCAGTCAATATGTGATTGACAGAGCACCACCCAGTCCATGGTGAGGATCACATAAAACAGGTCCATATCAAGGACCAAGAAATCCCACTCCATCTCGACTCCTGATACAAAGAACACGCATGACAGACACCTAATGCCTTGCTCTCTCTTTCCCCAATGGTGTTACCAACTCCATGGAAAGAAATAATAGTTTAGTCGGTAGGTTCAGCAGGTTCACAAGACGAGAAGATATAAAAGAAACTAAAGCACCAGTATGAAATAAAACTAATGTTATAGAAGATGCAATCAGAATGGTACCTCAATAGTCGAAGGTCCTGAATCAGACCACGCTGGTGCCTGATACACAACATGAAAATGTATGGTCCCTGCCTGGGAACGACCGCTCGCCTGAGGCTCTACCCAGATCTGGCTCTACCCAGAAGATGGTCCGGTCCTACCGCCATGAAAACCAAATTGAGATCATTTTACCCTGGTCGGCTTTGACTGAACTGATACCCCTCTGGAAGCCACAGATCGAGTCCCACTCTGGTAAGGGTGTACAGTCCTACAGAAGCATCGTATATGTCCCAAAACTCCACACCCATGGAATGGTCTAGGAGGGTATGGGCATGCAGGCCGGATGTTCCCTACCCTTCCCCACTGAGGGCACACCACAGACCCTGCACCAGAATCCCCAGATGAAGTCTGCCTAGGATGATGACTTGCGCTGCCGCCACTCTTCTTCCATTGCTCATCACGCTTCGTCTTCTTCTCAGATGAGCTGCCACTGCCAAACCCTAACACTAATCCAAAAAACCCTAACTTTCCTCTCTGGTAAATCTTGACCATGCACGCATGATCGACCACCTCGGAATAAGTTCCCAGGTTGAACAAGAATATCTGAGAGTGGATTTCTATTCTAAGTCCCTTCTCGAACATCCGAGCTTTCAAATATTCACTTGAAACAATTTCAGGCGCGTACCGCACTAGCTCAGTGAAGCGGTTTGCATACTCCATCACCGTCTGATCTCCTTTTGAAATATCTGTGAACTCCGGGGATCTGTCATAGGACAGGAACATGGGATAGTACTGCTCATTAAAGATAGCCTTGAAATCCTTCCAACACATCTGCTCATGTTTCCTATCCTAAATCACTGATTCCCACCACTTCCGATAGGAACCCTCTAGCTGGAAAGAGGAACACTTTACCCTGACTTCCTCTGGCGTGTCAAAGAACTTGAACATAATCTCTATCTTTTCAAGACATTCCTCTGCCTCTTGAGGTTCTGAGCTAACTCAGAATGAAGGAGGTTTATTATTCAGAAATTCCTAAGCTTTACCCCTTTTGGAGCCAAAATCATCTCCTCTAGTTAGAATAGTGGCGGGGGTAGGAGTCTCCCCTGTCCTAATGTATGAATAGATCGGACCACAGCTTCACCAATATCTGATCAAGGGGCGAGGGAGAACTCTCCCTGGCTTTCTCCCTTGGGTGCGTATAAGCCCATTGGGGAGGCATCTTACTGAAAATAGAATCATTCATAAAAGAACATCATCAATACCTCATATCCAAAGAAAAGTGAAATTTTCAGCAAAATAAGTAATCCTTTGTAAACTAAATATGAAAAGGTAACATCATGTCAAAACTCTTCTTCCTCTCCTGATGTCCACCCATAGTCTGCAGCCTACACGTCCCACCTGGAAGAGAAGTCGAACAAGCATCCCGACATCCCATGGCGACTCAGGGTCTATCACGAGGTGTGCTGGCCAGGCACCCTACTCACAACTAGAATTATGAGCCTCGATAATCCTAACTCATGTATAACTAGACTCGTCCCAAATAAAATAACCCAGACAACAAAACCTGCCTCTAATATCATTTTGTCACGAACCAAGTCAGTTCTCCATTCAAACTGATGCCCAACCCGGCCCATGGCAAGGCACGAAGGGTGTTCCCGATCCCCACGGGCTGGAACATGTGCCTGTGTATCAAAATAAACACTGGGAACGATTTTACAAGAACAAAACTATATAAAGCGGTCAAAAAAATAAACACAAACGAAACTAAGAGTCACATCCAAATAATTCTTTAACTCAAACTATATTTTTGAGTCACATGAAAAAAACAAAACCCAAAAAATACTAAAAGTATGGTGACCAAAAACTCACCCAAAAACCATCACCTGGCGAGACTAAACCAACCTCAAGCCACCACTACAACGCTACGTCAAGAGGTCTACTAACAACCTGATCAACTCCTCCCAAATGCTGGACCCTTACCTATATTAGACATAAAAAAATCTACTTACACACAAGGGTGTAAGTAGGGTGTGAGAAATCACCCAGAAGGATGTCACTAAGAAAAGATTCCATGCACAAGCATTAAAAGGCAGTTACATTTGCAGTGATAAATAAAAGAAAGTTAGAAAAACTTAACAACGATAGTGAAAATAGTTTTCCATAAACAACCTTAAAGAAAAGCAGTTTAAAACCATTTAAGTGACATGATATGTATCATCTATGTGCTAATAGTAACTGGTAGCACCAAATAATGGGAGAGGCCCTACGGGTACTAGAAATAGGTGGGACCCTAGAACATCGTGTCTCGGTGAAACGTGGCTTAGAAGGCCAGGACCTTCAGAATATGTGGCTTAAAAGGCCATGACCCTCAGAAAACGTGGCTTAGAAGTCCATGAACCTCAGTCATCATATGTTTAGTTAGTGTTGCAATTTTCAAACCTGCCAGTGAAACTGGGACAAGCCACCTCTGGAATACTATCTCACTGGTCATAGTCCCCCACTTAATACCCCATGCTTCCCTCCTTGTGCTCACCAAAATTCAAAGTTCACAAAACATGTCACATTAACACTTAGAGCCAAACGTGGTGTTTATACACAATAACATGTCTCCCGCACACTGATATCCTCTTTTAAAACCACAAGCACACTAAAACATTCTAAAATTTAAACTACACTGCTTACACATTGAATTAAACTTGATACATAACTTAACAAAATCACTTTGATAATTAAGGAAAACACTAAAAGAAATTATTGAACAGTTTTAGAACAAGCTTCCAAAATTTTTAAAGGGGAAAAAGTCATTCAAAACTCCTTTTTAAAATAAAAAATATTCTGACACACTCCAAAACATAAACCACGTCATCCGCACTTCCTAAGTCACACACTACACAGTTTACAAAACAATATTAAACAGTCCAAAGTGAGTTTTCAAAATAAAAATGGACTAGAATCACATAAATAAGAATCACATAAATATACTTCTAACAAATTAGTTTCACATTTAAAATGTAACCAAAACTAATTTTTTAGCATGGAAACTAATTAGCAATGTGATGAAAAATTAAACCCACAAGAAAATTATCGCCAGATAATAATTGTCTGTGGAATCACCTACCGGTGTGTCACAAGATTTGAAAAATTGGTACGCAACCCCAACTTCCCCACAAATGCACAATGCAGAGAATAAATTGGACCCTAAAACATAAGATTGAATCAAAAATATCAAAATTGGACCCCAACCAATGTGAAACCCTAACCCAAAAATTTTATCAAATGGGAGGAACAAAAAAACGAGGTGAAATGCACCTGTGGCTTGGGTGCGGAAGGCCGGACGGGGGTTGTCAGAGGGTTTCGTGGGTTACGAAACACCGAAAAAATAAGAAGGGAAGTCGTTGGAAACTTGGTCAAGCCAGGGAGGGGTGCGGGGGTCTCGGCCAAACCTATAAGGGGCTATGCATAGGAGTTTCAGCTGGACTAGGGTAGGTTACTGGTGTGGGATCCCGGTTGAAGAGGATCCGGTTGGTCCGGTATGAAAACAAGTTAAACTAGGGGGATCCCACATTCATCTGAACCAGGGGTGCTTTGGCTCGACGAGGATGGGGCGCACTGACTTCTGCTCGATGAGGAGGGGGAACGCAGACTTCAGGATGAGAGGAAGCACAGTGGTGCAACTGTTTGAGAGGAGAGGAAGTAGGGGGAAAGCAACTTCAGCTGGGAAAACGGGAGGGCAGTAGGGGCAGTCGATGGCCTGGGCAGAGCGGGTGTGAGGAGGACTGGTGCAAGGCAGGCCGACGGAAGGCAGACCGAGGTGGAACCGAGCTTGTCCAGCGAGAGGAGAGAAATCGGCCTTGGGTTTTCAATGAAGGCTGCATGAACAAGGCGAGGGGAAAGAAAATGAACAGTTCCATGGGTAAGGATAAAAGAAATGAAAGAGAAAGAAAAAAAAGGAAAAAAAGAAAATGAATAGAGATAAAAAAAAGTTGTAAAAGGGACTTAAAAAAACTAAACTAACCTTATATAAAATAAAATAAGATAAAATAAAATGATAAATGAATTTAATCATATAACTTAATAAATGGGATTCAATGATCATAATAATAAAAATATGAATAATAATAATAATAATATCGAAAATAACTATAATTATAATAAATCGTATTTTTATTCAATTATTTAATCATCCGTGCACCGGACAGATCATGCGTTAAACTGGAGAAGCCACGCAGCTTCGCCCATGCCCTGCCCACACATCGAGAAATGTCAAGCCAACCCTCACTTATCAGTGCCAAAGTGAAATCTCACATTGGGTTTGGCCCAACCTTTAACCAAAAAATTTAAATAAAGGAAAATAAAACTATGGGATAAAAATTAAAATTTAAAACATACCTCGAGTGAAGTCTAGGAGTGACAGTGAATCATTGATGTGTGAGAAGTGGCCTAATCTATTTTCAGAAATTACATCTTTCATACGAATTCCTTAGGATCGAAAGTATTTATAGTGCAGAGTTTGTAACATTGCTTTTTCCAATTCATCTTGTACACCATTGACCTCATCATGGTTTTCCATTCCCCAAATACCGAGAGGATACATATAATGGTAAAGTCAAAATTTTTTCGGACTTTCACTAATAACCATTCATTTATGCATGATGCAAAAATGTTACTTGTTGTGTAATTAACGATGGATGTAAGTCGTGAAAGGAAAGATCATGCTGTGAACTGTTACACATCATGAATGGCGACTACATATCATGTATGGTTTAAATGATGGATTTTTTATCCGAGGCGATGAGTTTTTCAATATATGTGGGACATGGAAGTTACATGTCATGAACCTGGGTTATACACCCTGTAACGACCTACATACATTTTTTAAAGATAGTGTGCAACTTTTTTGTTTCAATTTCTTCGCTGGTTCTTCATAGATCTCAACCTAAGGAAGTTATGTCACGTTTTTGAGAGACTCAACTCCTTATAAATTAATCTATTTGACAATTGATCTCCATTGAGATCATGGTACGTCTCTAGAGGTAAGGTTTATTTTCATTTCTTCATTGATTTTAATCACGGTAGCTCCTTAGGGATGATGTATCAGATCCTTTCTTTTTAAATTTGGCAATTATTCTTGGTTTCTTCTTGATCTGTTGTGTGATCTCATTTTGGAGGCCTTTTCTTCCATTGGTTGTGGTTCAGAGGGAGTTCCTCTTTGAGTTATGTGGATTTACTCTATTCCACTAACCCATTTTCTTTATAATTGAATCAATATTGATGTGGATTTTATTATAGGGCCTTAATTGATGTTGTTATGTTTTGTTGATTTTGGATTCAGTTATCTGCATGTGCGACCTGAGTTTTGAGGTAGGTGGTTCCGTCTCTATCTTACGTTGACGAACCTGATTGTTATGCTTTATAACCTATTTTTTTGTATCAAAATTGGAATGATTGTTTTGTGTATTTTGAAAAGGGTTTTATGTGAAAAATGGGTTTTCCCAAGTCATTGATAAATGGAGAGAAAATGGGTATTTTCAAAGTATTGAAATGGAATTTATGAAATTGTTTTGAAATGGTTTTCCAATCATCATAATGAATTGTTAAAAAGAGAACACATGTTACATTAGGGTACATAGGTGGAAGGTTTAGCTTGGGGACATCATCCATTGTTTTGTGATTATCATGGTGGTTTGTCCTAGGGATTTCCTCTGTTTCCTAGGCCTGTTGTTCAAGAAGAACAATACTGACATTTTGGCGGGGTTTACTCAAGGGGTAATCCAATGATTCCTAGGACTATTTTTGTTGGATAAATTTTTTTTTCACAAGACTGACTATGGTATGAGTTGTCTACAGCCTGGACCTGTAGTATTCCTTGGTGTTGTGATACTTATGCTTCTATTTTGCGTTTCATGGATTTCTGAGTTATCATTGATATGCATGTTTATTCTTTTGGAAAATGATATTGAAAATGTTCTTTGAAAATGATATACCTAATTTTTTTAGAACTATGGAAAAATGGAAATTTTTACCATGTTTTCTATAAAACCGCCTGACTGCTTATCATTCCATATTTTTATTGAAAATGAACATAAATGGATTTTTTATAGAAACTGATTATGGAACACCTGGGTAGGATCCTACTAAGACTATTAACTCACACCCTGTGCACCTATTCAGTTGGGTGTATACCTTTATTTGTATTCTAGTGAGGAAAATGCATGGTGCCATAGTGAGGTGGTGAGGCTTGTGTTAGCTAGTTGGGTAGCTGGTCGTGAGATGGTGGGAGTCTATTCCAACCAATATTTAGAGTAGCTGTTTGGTTTTTAATCTCTTGCAGTTGGAGTTATCTAGGAATTTTTAGCTTCTTTTGTTTTTATTTGTTTCCATTGTTTCCTTATATTTGTGGAATATATATTCATTAGTCTTCTACTATGCCTTTTTTCATTATATATGTATCCCATGTGGTTGTTTCTGTTTGGTGAAATTGTTCCCTTCGATGTGTTGTTCAATGCCCGGGTCCTTGTCGCTATCCTATAGGGATCAAGAACAACCTATGTGTATGAAACATAATGGGTTCAGTGCCGGGTTTGAGGGAAACCTAGGATGTTTCATTATAAAGCATACAGGAAAAAAATTCTTGCAAATTAGTTCTCATGGGAAGGTCTCATGAAGAGATCTCATGATCTATTTTTTCTAAAGAGTCATATGAAATGATTATGTAATGGAGGCCGGTCTCAAGAGATCAAAGAAGTAGGGAAACCAGTGAATGAACCACTCTATACTCCCCTATTTAAGGGGTATTCCATGGAATAACAAATGTTTCTTGATAGAAAAGTCTCTCCCAAATAAACTGATTGGTGATAGTGCCAAAGACTTAGGGAGACATTTTCTTTCCTTAAAAGCAAGCCCTTGTTCCTATGGAGGTCACTCCTGGGGGGGGGGTGAATTTGTTGTTTCCCATTAAATGAGCATTGAAAAGTTATCAAGGGAATAAATACCTAAATATGTATAATTTTATTCCTACAAAGAAAAGGAAAAAAGTTGTCTAGAACTCATGGATTGCCTAATTCTCCAAGAGACACACAATTTTGGGAGATTCAGTAGGTCACATGAAGGATCCATGCGCCATGAATAACCTATGTAAGATCCCATAGATCCCCTATGATAAGTCCTTTTACTCTTGAGAAGGCATCCTAGAAAAAGTTTGATCACACAAAGAATTCTAGATGATCACCCCCAGGTGAAGCGAATTGTTAGATGAAAGGCACTCACAAGCCATCATAAAATATTTGGATGATAGTTAGAAAAATATTCAAAATTAGGGACCCTCTTGGGGTTGTAAAATTCACCCGACGTGTCCATGAATCTTGAAATATAATGTAGAAGCCTAGATGAGTTTTCCTCCTGGTCATGTAAGAGATGATTGGTATTTCACTCCAAACACGTGAAGGGATTCAAACATATCTAGGTAGTCTCACACTCCCCATTTGGCTCAAAAAACAAGAAGAAGTGGTTTTCCTTGATAATGATTATGCATCACCATCAGACCATTTTTTGGTCACATGATGCATCACTGATGGGGAGAGTGATTATCTTCGACAACACTCATTCAAGCTTACAAGATCCAAAATATTTTGATAAATAAAAAATGAAATAAAATTGAAAAGGTGGGAGTATCTTGCAGTTGTAAACCACATGCGACATGCTCATGCACTCCAATAAACTTCACAACATCCCTTTGGAATGACATCCTGATCTCATGAAGTCCCCAAATAAATCCATTCTTGTCTCACAAAATGTCCTAGACAAGTCAACATAGATTACAATAATTCATTTTAATATGAATCTTGATCTTGTGAATGTACTTAGGCATATCAACTTGTCCTTATGAAACTCCCTTTGCATGACAACATAAATAGGTGATACCCACTTAATTGGACATAATCGAAAAAAAGGGTGTGGAAAGGATGATCTCATGGTCATTAAAAATCATGTGAATCCACTGGAATGTCATACATCAAGATCTTATGAAATTCAATACATCAAAACTCTCCACCAACTACAGCCTAGATTTGGGCGATTCATGTTGTGCAAATTGGAAAATAATTAGGGCGACAAGGACTATAAATCCACCATCCCAACATCAAAAAATGAATCTATTGATCCTCACACCGGGGCACTAAGATATCAGAGAGGATTTATCGGAGCTACTAAACTTGTGAGTGGAATGGTTTTTTGGTAGGTAAACTCTATGGAACCACCAAATAAGAGCACATGACATGTATAATCACTTTACATGACCACTCATAGATCACCCTAAATAATTAATGTAGGTTATGTGAAGGAAATACCACAAAAAAGATCAATTATGTGAAGTTTAAACAAACTCACACAGAAAAATGCTAAGTCATTTCCAATATAAAGATGGAAAAAAGAATAACAACATAAGAGACTTATATGAAGAACATATATAATGTTCCTCAGGAACGTCACATGAACTAACATGGTAATTTTACAACACCAGGAAATGTATCCCATATCACACAATGCTCCTTTAGCATACTATTTGGATCAGGAATATTCCTCTAGATGTGTTAGATCAAGTCATATGGTGCCCTTCGGGCATGCCACACTATTCTCACAAAACACTCTAGGATTTCTATCCAGACCTTGAAAAATACCTCTATACATGTCACCCAAATCATATGACCACACTAGTGTATGTCATTTGATTATTATGATGGAATCAAGACATGTAAAATGGAACTCGTGATGTCCTCTGTAAAATAAAGTAAGATATCACGACACCCTCAGAGAATGTGAATTGACTCTCACAATGTCCTCCAAATAGGACAACCATATCTAAAGATGCTAGAAGTATATGTCAACTCGCTATCATGATGTCGTATTGAAAATCCATCTAGAAATTTTAATGCCCACAAAGAATGTAAAATGGATCCCGTAACATCCTCCAAACAAACAAGATAGACATCATGATGCCCTTAGGGCATGTCAAATGGATCTCTCAACATCCACTGGACAAGCCATCCAGATCTTGTGATGCCAACCAGTCATCCCTGTGGGATCTTCCAATTTTCAATAGACAGGTTATCCAAATTTATGAATGATACCCAAACAAGTCATTCAGGACATGAAAGCACTATCCAGACATGTCACTTTGAATCTCCCAACACCCCCAAGCGTGTCAGCCAAATTTTGCGATGACACCAGTGCAATTCAGCTGGATCATGTGATGCCCTCCAAGTATGTAACCCGAGATCATACAATGGATTCCAAGATCAACCATCCAGGTATTAGGATGTCCTATGTACAAGTAAACCATAGTCATGTGATGACCTCTAGATATGCTATCCAGATTATATGATGTCCCTCCGAAAAGTCAACCAGATCATGCAATTCTATTTTAACATGTCAGGATGATATCATGCAACATTTCAAGAAGAAAACCAAGGAATGTAATTTAGAGAGTCAACATATGTCATGAAGAAAATATGGCTAGGAAATGTAGGCGTCCCAAGACATCATAACCTTGTCCAGACTACATATAAGGGTAGCCTCATAGTGTAATCCCAAACTTAAAGAACTATGAGAAATATGATTCCTACCACTACCAAGATATGTATTACACCTTCCTAAGTCCCAAGATCCATATAAAACCTTTAAAGGGTTTTCCCATTGCATAATTCTCACATCCATAAGTAGTGGGGATAATTATTTTATATCACTTAATTATCATACTGAGCATAGATCACATGGGATTAGGGAGTTGTAATGAAAATACCATTCATTTCATAAGCCTCTATTAGGAAAAAGGGTAGTCTCAAAGTGTAAGACTCAGTCAAAGACATAATATGATAAGTACTACATATAAGGGAGGACATAGTGTGAAATCCCCAACTAATAGAACTCTAAGGACTCTGATTCCTACTATAATCAGGATATGTAGGATGCCTTTTTAAGGCTTGAGACTAAGATCAAATGGGAACCCACTTTAGTTTAATTCTCTCCATGTCTCTTAAATTACAACAATTGGAGTCCTATATATCACATGGGATGATCATAATTCATCGTCCACTAGTGGATTGAGAAGTCATTTAACTAAAATGACTCTAATTCTTTCCATTACCAAGATTTGTAAGATGCCTTCCAAATGCTCGATACCTATATTAAGAATCCAATAGGATGATACATCTTGTAATCCCTAGATCCATATACAATGAGGAAAACTAATTTCTATCCCATGTTTCTGATACTAGGAATAACTAACCTGAGCTTAGGGTGTCACAATGATCACCTCATTAGCATCATGAATCTCCACAAACTAGGGAAACCTCAATGTGTAGTCCCAGTTTAGTGGCATGATATAACTACTCAACATACATGGGTATATACCTTTGGAAAATTCCCTTGTGTGTGAAAAAACTATCATAAATATGATTCTTTCCATAACCAAGATACGTCGAATGTCTCGTTGAGACTCAATATCAAATACCAGGTGAACAATTTTCTGCTCATATGTTCTTTCCATACAATGTTAAATTTGGTTGGATTTAACAAACTACATTGGTTTTGATTTTTGTTATAAAATATGATATATATGATACCTTATATTGGATCAATCCCATCCTCAATATAACAATCGTATCCTAAGATAACAAAAAACTTTGGAGTGTATGGTTATATGGATTCAACATATAAGAAGATACCCATCAAATGGAAATGGATGGAGATCCTTGGATACAAACAGATGGATTCACCAACAAGACCCCCCCTCTATGCATATAATGAGACTTATCCATGTATATCTTTGTTAGGGAAACTATGCGACACCCCAGAAATTTAGAAATAGATTTAATATAGAATTCATGAAACACCGAGTCTCTATAAAACACCACTTTATTCGAACCTAGTCAAGTAAACATAATTTTTCCACCTCTGTGATTTGAATTTTGTAAAATTGACATACACAGTTGTGTTTAGTATGATATTTAGAGACTAATAAGATAAAAACAATTTTTTGGTGAACAGTAACACACCCTTATGAATAGTAACATACCCTTATGAATAGTAATTAATAGTAATAAATTGTAAATCAGCCAGAAAAATATAAAATTCACCCATAAATGTATAAATATTATTTTGACATTTAAAAGTGAATAAATGATCATAGTATAAGTATTGGGTTTTTTTTCATGTCATAAATATTTTTATTACAATTTAATGATTAATTAAATAATTCAAAAATGAAAATTTATTATCATAAAATGTATTCATAACTTGTTAATTTATTCTCTTATAGTTATAAGATAATTTTATGGGACCTTGATAAAATTTCTCAATGTGTTATAAAACGAGTTATAACCTTAAATTTATTTTTTTTGGAATAAATGATGATTTTAATTAAAACATAAATTAAAAATATTTTGAAAAATCATTTCGAAAAAAGATTTCATTTTTTAATTCTACACATTGAAAAATGGATAGGGTGAATTTTTTTGATTTTTCTAAAATACTCAAATTTTTGATTAATATTGAAACATAGTAAAATACCATATATACAAATTAGCAGTTAAATAAAATATTTACGACATCATGAGTGATGTAAGGACACATTTTTATAACTCATATGAACTTATCACTATTATGGTTCACCTGAAACAACACCATTAGTTGTCTTTATGGAAATAATAAAATAATGAATAAAAATTCAAAATTCACTAATCTCCTCCACTATAAACCCCCAATAACTCCCTATTCTAATCCCTCCTCTATGCCTTGAATCACCTCAATGTTCTACCCAAATACCTATCCCTATTCACTCCCCATGTACAAGGATCTCTTGTTCTTACCAAAATACCAAAACCTCTCCCCTAAAGAGGCTATCAAGGAAGATCACTTCAAGAGGTAAATTCCTCCTTTCATTTCTTTTATTTCAAGTTCTCTTTTATGTGGTATGTCTTTAAAGTTTTCATATTATGTTATTATTTCCATATTATTCAATATAAATACTATTTATGAGTCTTTTATGAATGGGTGATCCATTTCCCCTCTCTATTTAATGTTTTATAAAACCATGTTGCATAGCCGTTATGCAGCAGAATTTTAATCTTAAAATCTCTCTCTTTTTCAGGAACGCTTACTATGTTATTATATTTTAATTTAAATTGTTTGATGCTGGGATATTCCATTCAATATCTCCCTTACTTAACATATTATGTATGAATGATGATATTCACTTTTCCCCCCATAAAAATATTTTATGTAATTTTAAGCAATGTCGTTAGGCTGCTGAATTTTCGTGACAGATTTCTCAGCTTTTCTTTTAATTCGAGTACCATTATTTTATTTTTATTTCCTCATCTCCCCTCATCCATATGATATTAAAATTACATTACCTTAAATTAACTGGAATTTTATTATTATATTTAATCATCATCTCTCCTTTCCCATACTTTTATACTAAAAATGAAAACACCACCCGAGATGTGCTAAGTTACCACATTCAAGCACGATGGGTTTTCAATATCTAATACCATCTTTAATTCTAGGCATGAAACCTTTTTTATGGTTGAAACATACAATAATATATTTATTATTTCTCATATAAGGTTCTTTAATCTTTTTAACATATTTTTTATATTTATAAATAAAATGAGTTCGTGGTGTCCAAAAACCGCCAATTAACCCAAACGGTTATCATTAAATAATTTATATAATGATTCATCTTAATTATAAGTAAACAAATGAAATTTATAGCCATGTAACCTTCCGTATGTTCAATAATAATATATAACTTCAATTCGGTACAAAAATCCTCATTTTACATGATTCTCCTTTCTTGTATATAAGTATATCGATCATGAAACAAACGAATCCGAACAATGAAATTTAACCTCTTAACCCATCAAAAAGGACATTAATTATCTTAATAAGGTTATAATAAATCAATTATATGTATAATTGGTTCTAAAAATATTAATTAATGAATTCAATTTGGTTATCTAGGACACTAAGATGAAGTGAAGAACCCCATCAGGCTTATGGTAAGGGGTTTCTTTATTCCACTTCCTTTTTTGTGAGATATTATGTATTCACTACTACTACTTGTGTATGGAGTATGTAGAATTACCATTGTGTTTCATATAATTAATCTAATTATTTCATGATATTCAATTTATCATTTTATTATTATTAATTTTTTGTCATACGATTCAATTGATTACAATGTTTTAAGTATTTTCAACCCAAAATTCCATTTTTATTCAGGTAACTCTTATTACCTACTCACCTTTATTAAATTATAATTTATTTATATTTAATTCTCATATATTCTGTAATAAGTTTTAATATATATGTAAAACACCATAACCATAATTTCACTTATGAGTATTTATATGTTTTAAAAGGATCATTCAAAAATTCTTCTCGAAATACAAGCTCGATTCGAGGAACTTCTCAAATTCATACATATTTTGAAGTTCACTATATAATATGTTTTATTCCATTTTTATCTTTATAAAATCACACATTTTAACTTGAGAAATATTTATTTTTTCATTTCAGGTTTTATGAAACCAAACATGCTTTTGGGTTTTAAAATCCTTTAGTAATTTCCTTAAACCGCACTAAAATGTTTTATTTCTAAAGCTTCTTTAAAAACACTTTTTAAATTATTTCACCTCAAAAAGACTATATTTAAGCCTCAAATATAATTTAAATTAAATTAGATTTTATTTTTTACGATTTACATGTTTACAATATTATTTCCTGATAAATAAAAATGATTGTCCAAAAGAACTATTCTTTCCAAATTAAATATGATTTTCCTCATCTCACATTAACTTTACTGAGATATATGCTTTGTTTACCACTTATTTATTTCTTGTAAAGTTTTTAATTACCTTTGTTATATCATATAAATATTCTAATTATTCTCATGATATTCTATGTTATTATGATTTGAATATTTCAAGGTGTTATGGTACACTTTGGAATGTTTAGGGACTATTTCCTCAAGGATTTTTCAATAGTCTCATTTAAAAGTATCTTAATCTTTGTAAAATTACTTTGTTGAATATTGTACTTCATTGAGGTTTATATTCTATGATATTATCTACCATATTTAATTGAATGGTACATTATTAGTTTGACTGTGTATGTGATATCTTAAAACCATTCCCGAATTTACTCCGAATGGTTAGTGTTTATGATTAATGTTTGGGAAAAGTTATTTACATTTCATAAGTTGGTTTCAATTTGAATGTGTATGTTATTTATTTTTATCCCGATTCATATGAGGAATGTGTTGGACTTAGTACGTGTCGGTTGGGGCCTTCTATAGTCCCTAGGTGCATCGGTAAGTCTCATGATACAAACTAGGTCATGTCATAAGGACTTGACAAAATAGTTATTTATGGTCTTGGCATGAGGCCTGGACGGTATGGTTATGATATCTGACATATGCATTTCCAAAATTTTGAAATTAGTATGTATTGTTCATGTGGTTATTTTACATGTAGAATACACATGATTATGTTTTATTATTGCATCATTTATTCGTCTCTTATTCCTACCACAATGAGTTCAAGTTTGTTTTTAAAGGAATGTGTATTAGTCATTCACCATGACAAATGTTTTTGATTAGGTTATCTTCTGCTCTATTAATTAACCTTTAATTACCATTTGATCTCACCCCTTTCATTTGTTTTTCCTTCCCCAGGTTAAGAAGAAGTGATCATTTTTTGAGATTTCAAGGATGAAATTTATTAGCTTTTGTTATGAATCATATTTTTTCCCTTTCAAAATGTAAAATGGGTTCCATGTATGTATCTAGTTTTTTTCATGACTACTAAACTGATCATTACTTTAGGATTTGATTCCTTGTAATCATGTCAATATATTAAAATAATGCACCAGCTCCAAGCTTCTATAGTAGGGGTGTTACAGTTGGTATCGAAGGAAGTTTAGTAAAAAACTTTAAACAAGATATAAAAAAAGTAGATTAGTGAACAAAACCCTAGGATATCATTTGGGGATAAGAATAAAAGGACATAATCAAATTCTTGGTAAGCAATAGATTATGTGGTTTATCAAGAAAATAAATTTCTGCCTGGATATGAACAAGTAGAGGTGGATCTAGAACATATGTATCTAGGGGTAAAACCCAAGACCACTACTTTGAGCTGGACTCGAACAGGAACTAGGGCACGAAAATAGGCCTTACATCACTCTTGGTTTGACACTCTCAAGGTATATGCTTTGTTAAATTCATAATCTTATTACAAAAAATTATAAAGGATTTATTCCCCCAATGTAACCAAATTATATGGTTCATGGATTTATGATGCATAAATTTATGTTATGTGTTATACCATGTTTAGAGATATAGAGAGTTCATAATTTTATGAGATAATATATAACATGTAATTGATTAGAAATGGAGCCTAGAAAAATAAATGAGAAATTCACCAATGCACTTGATGCGAGGTGTAATATGAATCATATCTCTAATGGTCTAAAGACATCTTTCCAAAGGAAGATTGTCTCCAAGGTATGTTCATCATATGAGGAAATTGTATCATGGGTTAAAAAGTTATATAAATACTTATCTGAGTGCTATGGATTTGAATGGAAGAAAAAGAATAAGTGGATGACATCAAAATACATGGATAAAGGGAAGAAGGGAAATAAGGGTTTTCCGACCTGTGATAACTATGGAAAGAAAAAACTTGGTATATGCTTGATAAAAAAAGGATTGTTTTTTGAAGCGTGGAGAAAAATTCCACCTTTCTCATAATTTCAAGACAAAGAAAGAATATTCCTATATTCAATGCTTCAAGTTCAAGGAGATGGGACACTAAGAAAATCAATGTCCCGAATGTCAAATAAATATACCCCAAATGATTCTTTTGGATAATGATCATGTTATGATGATACCATAGATGATGTTGAATGGTTAATATGCCTAGTCACGAGTCATTCCATTTGAATATTTGTTTAGTAATGTACTGGTTGTATGAATTATGAGATATAAAAGGATTATAATGTAGTACTCTTTCATTTTGGAATTGAAGTCGTTTGATGAATGGGATAAAGGAAATTTGATTCAGTAGAATGTTAAACTTTTTAGAAAAAATATGATTGAGGGAAAGACACCCCTAAATATATATTTGATGTTGAGATAATTAGGAAGAAATGATTTATTTGGATAAATACTGACTTCCTTGGAACTGATTTTTGACTTGTCGAGAAGTGGTCTATGATGTCATTGATGAAGTTTACAAAACTTTTTGGATTTAAGTAATATATCCAATTACATGTATCTTACTTGAGGAAAACTAAATAATGCACGTTTCCAATATGGGTTTTACTGTAATTCAATTTATTAACATATTTCAAGAGGATACATGATGAAGTTATTCACCTGTTTGGAATGTGAATTTAAGAGATGCTTCTTGTTGATTTTGGGTTATGATTTTTTCATCCTTTAAATTTAATGACCTTCATTATAATATGTTGAATCATTATATTATGGAATTATATGTATTTACTAAATGGTTTTATTTGGTCATTGTATGAGGTATTAGAGTTTAATGTAGCTACATAAAGGTTTGATTAATTTTCCATGACCTTGTTGTCCAATTACAATGTGTTGTTTTTTAGTAACCAATTTATTTCCCTTTCCTCTTATTAATTGGATATTTTAACCCTGTCCTTGTTGTGGGTTTCCTATAAGGGAATTTTCAAGTGTCAACAATTATCGTTTTAAGTTCAATTTCAAATTTCGATGAAGGAATTTTTGTAAGGAGGGTATAATGTAACACCCAGAAAATTTAAAAATATATTTAATATAAAAGGAATGAAACATTGAGTCTCTATAAAACAACAATTCTTTATATCCTATCCAAGTTAACGTAATTTTTCCACCTTTGTGATTTGAATTTTGAAAAACTGACATACACAGTTCCTTCAGTAAGATATTTAGAGTCTGATAAGAAAAATATATTTTTTTTGTGAATAGTAACATACCCTTATGAATAATAATGAATAGTAAATCAGAAAAATAATATAAAATTGACCCATAAATGTATAAATACAATTTAGACTTCTTAAATGTGAAAACACGATCATAGTATAAGTATTGGTATTTTTTCATGTCATAAATATATTTATTTAACCATTTGATTAAATTAATAATTTTTAATGGAAATTTATTTTCATAAAATGTATTTATAAATTTTTACTTTATTGTATTATGGTTATAAGATAATGTTATGGGACCTTGATTAATTTCTCAATGTGTTATAAAATGAGTTATAGTTTTGAAGTAGTTTTTTGGATTAAAATATGATTTTTTTTAAAATTAAATTAAAAATATTTAAAAAATTAATTTCAAAAAATTAATTTCTATTTTGAATTATATATATCTAAAAATGGTTAGGGTAAATTTTTTGTATTTTTCAGAAATACTCGAATTTTTGTTGAATAGTGAAGGACGATAAAGTACTGTATATACAAAGTATCAGTTAAATACACTATTTTGATATCATGAGTGATGTAATGCCACTTGGTTCGAAATCACATGTACTTATCACTGTTAGGGGTGATATGAACAGCATTATTGGTTTCTTGATGGAAATAATACAATAATGAATAAAATTTTCAAAATTCACCCCTCTCCACCACTATAACCCCCCCTCAATCCCTAATATCCGCACTCTTATATGCATTGAATCTCATCATTGTTCTGAAAAAATACCAATACCTAGTCACTCCCCACATCCAAGGATCTTTTGGTCTTCCCAAAATACCAAAACCTCTCCCCTAAAGAGGCTCTGAAGGAAGATTAATTCTAGAGGTAAATTCATCTTTTCATTTCTTTTATTTCATGTTCTATTTTATGTTGTATGTATTTCACGTTTTTACACCATGTTATTATTTCCATATTATTCTATCCCAATACTATTTTATGATCCTTTTTAATGGGTGACCCATGTACCCACTCTTTTTAATATTTTCTAAAACCATGTTGCATAGCCTTTATGCTGCAAAATTTTCATCTCAAAATCTATCTCCTTTTCAAGAACTCTTATTATGTTATTATTTTTTAATTTAAACTAGTTTATGATGGAATATGTCATTACATACCCCCTTACTTACCATATTATGTATGAATGATGAGATACCATTTTTCTCTCATCAAAATTATTTTATGAAATTTTAAGCGACGCTGTTAGGCTACAGAATTATCATGAGGGATTTCTCAACTTTTCATTTATTTTGAGTTATTTAGATTAATTTTATTTCCTAATAAACCCTCATAAAAATTATATGATAATTATATTACCATACATTAACTATAATTTTATTATGCTATTGTAATATTTAATCATCTTCTCTCCTTTCCCATTCTTTTATAATAAAAACGAAAACACCATCCGAGATGTGCTAAGTTACTACATTCAAGGACGACGAGTTTTCAATTTCAACTAGCATCATCAATTATGATCATGAAACCATTAATATGTTTCAAATAGACTATAATATATGTATTATGTATCATATATGGTTCTGTAATCTTTTTTTACATATGTTTTTCTTTTATAAATAAAATGAGTTTGTGGTGTCCAAAAACCGCCAATTAACCCAAATGGTAATCATTAAATAATTTATATACTGATTCATCTTCACTTTGAGTAAACACATGAAATTTACAACCATGTAAACTTCATTATGTTCACTAGTATCATATAGATTCAGTTATGGGAAAAAATCCTCATTTTACATGATTCTCCTTTCATGTATATATGTTTACCAATCATGAACCAAATAAACCCCAACAATGAAATTGTACCTCTTAACCCATCAAAAAAGCCCTGAATGAACTTAATAAGGTTATAATAAATCAATTAAATGTATAATTGGTTCTAAAAATATTAATTATTGAATTTAATTTAGTTATTCATGACACTAAGATCAAGTGAAGAACACCATTGGACTTAAGGAAAGGGGTTTCTTCATCTCATTTCCATTTTTTGGAGATATTCTGTATTCACGACTACTACTTGTGTATGGTATAGGTATAAATGTCATTGATGTTTCAAATCATGAATTTATTTACTTTATGATGTTAAATGTATCATTTTATGATTATTAATTTTGGGTCATACGATTCAATCGATTACAAAGTTTTAAGTATTTTCCACACAAACCTCCATTTTCATTTGGGTTACTATTATTATCTAATTACCTCAATTAAATTATTATTTTTTCGTATGTACTCCTCATATATTATGTGAGAAAATTAAATATATATGTGAAACTATAATCCTACCTTAGAATATGGTTATTTATATGTTTTAAAAGGATATTTCAAATAAATTCCCCGAAATACAAGCTTGATTCAAAGTACTTCGAAAATTCTTACCTATTCGGAATTTCACAATTTAATCTATTTTATGCCATATTTATCATTATAAAATCAAAAATTTTAACATGAGAAAGATATTTTTTTTAATGTATGGTTTTATGAAAGAAACCATTCCTTTGTGCCTTAAAATCCTTTCATATTTTCCTTAAACCGCACTAAAATGTTTTATTTCCAAAGCTTTTTTAAAAACTCCTTTTAAATGATTTCACCTCAATAAGACTTTATTTAATCCTAAAATATAAATTGAATGAAATAACCTTTTATTTTATGGGATGTACATGTTTAAGATTTTATTTCATGATAAATTAAAATGATTTTACAAATGAAATATTCTTTCCAAAGTAAAAATTATTTTTCTCATCTCACTTTTACTTTAGTGAGATATAAGCCTTGTTCATCACTTATTTCTTTCTTGTGGAGTATGTACTTCCCTTTGTTATATGATATGAAGAGTCTCCTTATTCTCATGATATTCTAAGTTATTATGATTTGAATGTTTCAGGGTGGTATTAGACACTTAGGAATGATTAGGGATTATTTCCTCAAGGATTTTCCAATGGTCTCATTTGAAAGGATCTTCATCAATGTGAACACGCTTTGTTGAATCTTTTACTTCAATGGGGTTTATATTATATGATATCATCTACCATATTTAATTGAATGGTTTATGATTAGTTTGAATGTGTAAGTTGTATCTTCCCCATCCCAGGAGCCACCTGAAGGGCGCCTAATGCCGGGTTGACCACATAACCTCAAGCACATCTCCCTAAACAACAGAGGCTGCTGGCTAGTAGCGAGAGAATTTTTGTGTCTGAGGGGGAGACTATTACATTATAGGTAATATGTATTATCACAATGGAAGTGAACAAAAATTTATAATAAATATCAGTAACATATAAATGAATAAACTATAGCAGAATCAATATAAATAATCATACTGAATAATAATCAAGTGCGGAAGCTCACAAAATAGTGTCATGCCATGATGTATATCTAAAATTAAGGTACATAAAACATAAACCCAAGAAGAAAAAAAATGAAATGAAAATATACAAAGTAACAACTGCATCATGTGAAAGGCGCAGTCCTCTGCCCTAGTCTCCATCCTAAGCAACATGAAATAATCAATCATCAAAAGCAGCACACTTCCCTTTGTCACTGTCTGCAAGCATGTAATCTAATTGGGTGTCAATGACACCCAAATAGGGTGTGAGATAAAATCCTAGTAGGTTGTCACCTATAGTGTCTAAAACTTTCCATTTCTTGCTGTAACAAAAGGAAATGTTCCATTTATAACAAATGCAGACAATTAATTGAGTGAAACAAAATAAATTTCTAGGCCGAGAACCCAATAGGCACCCATCCCTAATCACCTTCTTCATCTTGGGCCAGAAGTCTGGAATAAGTGCATGTAATCATTAGGAACATTTACATTTATGTATAATAACCTAAAAAGAAAGATAAACAGAGAATAGGTACACCCCCAATCTCATGCTTTAACTTGGGGTCTAAGCCGTGTGTCAACTAGGTGTACTTCAATCACACTAGAAAAATATCACAATTTCTAAGAGACTCAAAGTGATATGAATATAAAACTTCAGTGCATCATTATTAGGGGTTTATGTTGAGAGTTGGAGTCTGATCCTGTCCCAAAGGTATAACTATGGGACATCTTTCAATTTATCCAATACCACCGAGATCGTCCAAGGAAAACTTTTGAAAGACCAAGTATCGCTCAAGGCATGTCTTTACCATGAGTCCGTTCCGATATCGCAAAAAGAGACCAAGCATCATCCAAGGATAGATTAGCCACATTTATAATAGATCTTTCTCGATGGCCCCTTTTGGAACCAGTGTCACTCATATGTATTTGAAAGACTGGGAAGTCTCGGTCCAGCAAAGCCCAAGACACCTCCCCTCGATGCTTAGTGGTAATAGTCTAGAGAGGAGGGTCTAAGCATGACCGTTAATACGTGGCCCACCTTATTTCCCCACACTGAATTTAATTAATGTTTTCACAGTAGAAAATATGACATAATAAGCATATGAAATTGAAACATGAAATCTAAACAGATACACTCATGCATCACAGGGTATAAATTAAATATTGCTGCATAACAACTTAACAAGGAAAGATACCACATCAACATAAGTAGATAAATGAAATTTTTAATAAATAAATAATTCCGCACCAAAACTACCAAATATCCAGCAATTCAATGTTTTTGATCAATGTAAACTAATAATTTAATTTAATTACCACAAAAATGGGATGCGAAACACATGCGATTAATTGAATTAAATACCATGTCTAATAACAATTATAACAACCATTCTGGAACACCCAAAGGGGTGTCAGAACACGTTGAAACATTTTAAACTATTTAATTCATGATAAATAGTTCTACAACAATTAGGTAAAACAAATAAATTAAAGAAATTGGGTTAATTTTCACATAGATGGTAGGCATCGATAAACGATACAATGGTGCATTTTTATAATTCAAAATTAAATGGAGGAAAATCATGTAGACACCCTACCTTATGGTCGCATATGATTATATGATCCATAAGAAGATTTTTTTGATCTAAAACATTGTAAAAAATAAGATTTTAGAAAAACCCCAAAATAGGGTAAAATCCTTCCACGACGAATTTTGTGTAGGATACTCAACGAAATCCTACGATTATAAAAGCACAAGGTTAGACTTTCCTTGTGGTTTACTATGCACATAATGGAGAAAAAAGTAGATGAGAGAAAGAGGTGCGACAATATTTCGAAGTGGATGTATGGTGGTGCACCACCTAAGGAGAGGGAGGGGCATAATGTGTGGGAGAGGAGGAGAAGAAGAGGGAAATAAAGAAAGAAAGAAAAGGAAGAAAAACAAAAGAAAAATAATATAAATATAAAAGATTAATAGAAACAAATAAATAAAAGAAATATAAGATAGAATAAAAATATTGGAAAGGAAAAAGGATAAAAGTAAATAAAAAATGGAAATCACCAATTTTAATTATTTTTTATTTTTTCCATAACTCCCTTTCTATTTTATTTCTAGATTTCTTTTTATCACTTCATGTTTTGTTTTAAATTTCATTAACTATCATATTATTTATTTTTAATCCATAATTAATTATTTTAATCTCAAACACCGTGCTAAAGCGTGACATAACATTTTTCATAAACCTCATGCATTTATTTAATTAATTTTTTTAAAAATGCTCGGGACCCATACTGGGGTGCGCAGGCACACGCCCCGGGTTACTTTAAAGAATTAGAGAACAAAAATTAACAACAGTCTACACTATATTAAGGCTGGGACATTATAACCTCCCCTTCTTAAGACAACTCTTCCCCGAGTTTCGTTTCCAAGGGTAGTAGAACATCGTTAGAGAAATGTTCTGGCCACTACACACATACATCCATCTCTCACTCCCAGGTCTCATCCTGATTGTGTTCATGTTGCCATAACACCCAAACCAGAGGGACTGAATTTCCTCAGAGTAATTTAATGCTACAGTTGATGATACAGACCAGATGCACCGCAAAGAATGCATATACCTCATGCTCGATGTCGACAGGGTCAAAAGAATTATACGGGTCTGGATGATATTTTTGGGGTTGAGATACATGGAAAACGTTGTGCATAGAATGATACCTCTGAGGTAGCAGTCACCCTTAGGCTACCGGCTCAACTCTCTCCACTATATCCACCGGCCCAACATATCTTTGTGATAACATTCCCTACCAACTGATCTGCCTGTGACCCAACATCGGAGAAACACATAGAAAGACTCGATGTCCTACCTCAAACTCCAAAGGACTCTGGAGGTGATTAATATAAGAGATATATCTGGACTGAGCTATATTCATAAGATTTTTAATCAACTGTACTTACTCAGAAGTCTTCTGAACGAGATGAGGACCAAACAGAGCTTCCTTACCTACTTCAAACTAGCATAAAGGCGAACTTCATGGTATACCATAGAGGGCCTCAAAAAGAGCCAATTAAATTGTCACCTAGAAGATTTTATTATAGGTAAACTCAACAAGAGGTATATTATTCTCCTAGGAAACTCCAAAATCAAGGATATAGTCTCATAGCTTATCATATAACACTCGTATTATTCTCTCGGACATCCCATCGGTCTGAGGGTGATAGGCAGTACTCAGAAGTACCTGTAATCCTAGCACCATTTCAACCCTTTTTAGAACTATGAAGTGATGAGGGAATCCCTATCTGAGATAATAAAATGAGGTACGTTATGAAGTTTCACAATCTCCCGGATATATAGCCTTACTAACTCATCAATCATAAAGGTCTCTAAGATAGGCAATAAATGTGCAACCTTGGTCAACCAATCAACAATCACCCACACTACATCGCATATTTGAGGAGATCTTGTAAATCCTATAATGAAATACATGGTGATGTCATTCCATTTCCATTCAGGCAGGGATAGAGGTTTCATTAGACCTATAGGTCACTTCTGCTCTACCTTCACCTATTGATAGGTGGAGCACCGAGTGATGAAACCTGCTATCTGGTTTTTCATACTAGGCCACCAGTACTATCAACACATGTATCTATACATCTTGTCAGCCCAGGATGATCAACCCAAATAGAGGCATGAGATTATTTCATTAGCTCTTCCCGTATACCTGAAGGTACGCATAAACAACCACAGTAAATGATATTTTCATTGCCATCAACAACCCAACAAGGATGTGGGTTCTCTAATATTATGCTTTCCCTAAAAATGGGCCCCTCAGGATCATCCAGTTGTTGCCAGTGAACTTTCTCTAGGAGCAAGGACCTCACTGTAAGAGCTTCTAGAATTAGTTTCTCACACTATTCAGGAACCTGTAGATGCATCTCACAAAACAAGGCCATTATCTTCCACTCACTGCTGGATACCTGAACGACTTGTGTCTGTGTTTTGTGGCTTAAAGCATCTACGACAACATTAACCTTACGTAGGTTTAAAGCAAGCTCAATGTTGAATGAATGCATGTATTTTACCTACCTGCACTGCCTTAAGTTCAAGTCTCATTGAGTGGAGACATATTTTATGCTTTTGTGATCCGTGTAAATAATGAATCTGTCTCCCAAAAAATAGTGTCTCTAATAGCATAGTTCATGAACCGTAACTGTCAAATCAAGTTCTTGTGTAGGATATTTCTTCTCGTGAGGACTCAACTAGTGGGATCCATAAGCCATGACTCAATAAATCTGCATCAAAACTGCACCCAGTAGGATTCCTGAAGCATCACAATAAGCAGTACAACTTTTATTAGACTCTAGAAGAATCATGATCAGGGCTAAATATAGTCTTCCTTTCAACTCCTAAAAAGAACCTTCACAAGATTTTTACTAGATGAACTATATGCCTTTCTTATTCAGGGTCATAAGAGGTGCTAATAAGTGGGAGAAATCCTAGATGAAATGCCTGTAATAGCCAGAAAGTTCCAAGAAACCAAAAATGTTGAAGAGACTCTTGGGCTGATCCCATGAAAATACAACACTAACCTTATCTGGTTCAACTGATACTCCTTCTTTAGATATAATATAACCCAAGAAGTTATCTTTTTCAATCCAGAGGTGGAATTTGTTGAGCTTAGATTATAGCTGGTTCTCTCTCAGTGTACTCATCACGATCTCAAGATAAGTTACAAGGTCGTGTTTAGAACACGAATACACCAAGATGTCATCTATGAATACTACCACAAATGAGTCCAGATACTAGTGAAAACCCCAATTCATCAGAGAAATGAAGACTGTTGGAGCATTCCTGAGGCTGAATGGAATAAGCAGAAACACGTACAAGCTGTACCAGATTCAAAATGCTATACGTGGTATGTCAGATGGTCGCACATGCACCTAGTTATATCCTAACCTCATATCAATCTTGGAGAAAATAGTTGATCCTTAGATCTTGTCAAAGAGATAATCTATATGAGGAAATGGATGTCGATTATTTATTGTTTGATGGTTGAGTCGACGATAATCGATGCATAACCAAAGGATGCCATCTTCCTTTTTGGAGAAAAGAACTATTGAACCCCGCGACGATGTGCTAGGCCTGATGAAACCCTTAGCATCAAGATATTCAAGTTTCTTTTTTTGTTCCTGTAGCTATATTAGTTCCATCCTATAAAAAGTAAGAGACATTGGTTCCACACCTAGAATGAGCTCTATAATAAACTCCACGTCCCTCATAAGATGTAAGCCAGAGAAATCATCAGGGAATACATCCTTGAAAAGATCCACCACTGGAAGGAATTCAACTAGTTGCGTCCCCTGATCACTCATAAAGAAACTTTAAAAATGAGATATCATTATTTGCAACCATACATATTTAGGCTTATCTCTATCTTCCTACATATACCATTATACTTTGTGAAGATACATGTCACCCTTCGGGGATGTAAGGGAAACTCGACCACGATAGCAATCCACTAGAGTACAATAAGGAGAAAGACAGTTCATACCAAGGATAACTTTGATGCTTGACATATCGAGGATATAGAAATTCCCAATGAAATGGTACCCACCTATCTCAAGGTGGCACTCTTGGATCTGGCATATTCCCTCTGTTTTGAATCTAAGCAGAGTTTCGAGAGACATGAAACTGCAAAGGTAATCAATTAGAAAACCGCGATTTTCAACAACCGCATTAGATATGAAGGAGTGCGATGCACTGGTATCCAAAAGAGCAGAAAATAAAGTAGTGGCTACTAGGATAGTTCCTCTAACAGTAGATGGTCCTACACTCTACTGCTCTGGTGCTGATTGCACTGTGTAAATGAGACCCAAACCATGGTCCTGAGATGCTGTTTGGTTGGCATGAGCAGGTCCACTCTGCTGATGCTGATAATATGGAACTTTATTTCCTCAAACATGACCTCCTTCATTACCTCATCCTTATCAACCAGTGGAAAAAGAACTTCCTACCTGCTGTGGAGTCATAGATCCCATACCTGAGGAAGGTGCAGGTGTGGATCCTCTACCACTAGATGATAAAGAGAATTAATGGCAGAAACGTTGAAGGTGACCCATCTTACCACAAGCTAGGAACTCCTTTTTGTCTCTCATGCACTGTTTATTCTTGTTACAATGTCTTCTGCATTGATAACATGTGATAGAGACCTCTAAAAATGCAGTTTATCTTGGATTTCCCCCACGTTCACCTTCAAACTGGCATTTCCTGCTGCCAAAATAATAGTCACCCTATCTCGAAACTGAACATCCGTGGCTCACTGGTTTAGCTTCCCTGACATTTATCTATGAGATTAGAGCCTCATTTATGATCTCTGTAATAGTGGTGAAATGGAAGAAGCTCACCTGTGAGCAGATAGTATACTCAAGACTTTACTCAAAACGTCTTATAGTAGTTTGTGTGTCACCAGTTAGAGATGGCGAAAAATACTGAAGTTATGTGAAATGAGTAGAATACTCTAACATAGTCATAGCACCCTACTGAGGATGTAGAAACTCCCATGCACGATCATCTCTTAGAGTATGTAGAAAATTGTGATCATAGAAGGCTGCTTGGAAGTCTGCCTAAACCTTGTGACTGGTCTTCTGAGCATGAGAAAGAACATCCAATCAGTGCTTGGCTGAGTCACGAAGCATATAGAGTGCCAATTTTACCCTTCACTATGGAAGTGTCTTAAGGTGGTCGAAGATAGACCTTATGGATTCTATCCATGACTCTATAAAATGAGGGCCTCTACTCCCCAAGAAGGTGGGAGGGTGATACTGCAGAATGTCCAGCGTGAGGTCTGCCATAGATGGGCCCGGTGAAAGGATACTCTGAACTGAATGCACAAACCTGAGGAGACATACCTGAACTAAGTGTCAGGGTCACTTGGAAGATCAGAAGGAGGTAGTACCACAGGAGGCACTACAAGAGGTACCACTGGTGGTTTGGGACCCACCATCTCTGGAATGTGCTCCTTGGCACTCTCCTAAGGCATGACATGAAGACGTTGTGGTGGCATTGGTGTACAACATCAAAACACACACCTTTATAAAAAGAATAAAAAAGATGATAAAAAATAGGTAAGGTGAAAAATAGGTTAGGTACATAGCCTGCCTCTGAGCACTAAACTACAGATAGACACTTTAAGAGCCGGGTTCGATATGGAAGAGACGAATTAAAAGGATTACTAAAAAAGGTCTATCGTCCATTTCTAGGTTAAGTCAGTGTTCGAATCACCTGTTTTGATAAAAAAAAATCATATTTCATTTATACGATAATCATGTTTTAGAAATATTTATTATTTCTATCAGGTAATAACTGTGTATATTTAATCTCACTGCTCTCTCGATTAAGTTTACAATAGAAATTTTCTCTAAGTGGAAGGTTACTGATGGAAGGTTACAGATGAAGGATACGATGGAGGTTACTAATGAAGGTTATTGATGGAAGGTACTGATAAAGGTTACTAACAAAGGTTACCGTTGGAATGTTACCACTGGAAGGTTACAAAGGGGGGTTACTGATAAAGGTTACTATTGGAAGGTTACAGTGGGAAGGTTTCTGATAAAGGATACTGATAGAGGATACTTCTGGAAGGTTACCGATGGAAGGTTATCACTAGAAGGTTACCACTGGAATGTTACTGATAAAGGTTACCGATAGAGGTTACCGCTGAGGAACCTCACCAGAGTTATCAATGCAAGCTCGCCACTACGAGTCTACCTCTCAAAGGAAACTACTGTAAATTTACTGCTAATGGTTACTGATACAATGTTATCGATGAAGCCAATCGATGAAGCCTACCAATGAAGCTTACTGATGAATCCCACCATTAAGAAGGTTATCGCTACCAGTCTACCAATACCTACTATTCTAATACATACTTTACCAATTTCTTAAGATTATTCCCACGGTCATATTTGCTAAATTTAATGCTTCTAACATTAATTAATTCTGATTGTAGACATATCAAGAGACAATATCTGGAGGTAGTACAAGGTACGAGGAAGACCGCACGTCTTTTTCATATTCCTCTTGTTAGACCTCAAATATAAAATAAAAGACCAAGGAAGGGAAGTATATGATGCATAATTGATAGAGCAAATATTTTCAATTAATTTATATTGAATATCATTGTTTTGAACACACAAAATTGTTCCCCTAAGATGAATTGTTTCATTTTTTTGATAATGGTGTTATTTTGAGCTGAATAGTAAAAATTGGCAATTTTGGATTTTTAACAGTTTTAAATTATTTCGGTAGTTTGGCCATAACATTATCTACACTGATCCAAATTGCCAAATTCATTCGTTTCTAGATTCTACACATCCATGGATTAATTTACTTTTTTTGGACTAAAATCTGAATCGGCCATATGAAAGCTCAAAAGAAGCTCACAAGTTGGCTTAAGAAAACTGTTTTCAGTTCTGCCTAGTTTTGATGTGAGATCCATAACACATTCACTGTGGGCCCAAAGCTTGTGAAATTCGGTGGGTGGAAGTGAAAGGGGTTTTGGAGCATCTGTTATGAGGGAATCACTGAGTTAATTGGCCGTTTATGGGGCCATTAAATCACCCTAATCCGGAGGATTTCGTTTTGGAGAGTCTGACTGGACAGAATAAGTGATCATTGTAAAACTGCCATAACTCTCGGAATACAAGTCCAAATACGCTGAGATTTTGAGGGCACACGGAAAATGGAATTTGGAACAACATTCAAGAAGGGCCCAACGCGTTCAGATGTCATTTATTGGGAATAAAACGCGTCGAAATTCGGGGGAAACATTCTGGCTATAAAAGGAGGAGAGCTCCACCCTCTCAAAACATCCATTCTCCACCCCATTCCTTCTGGGACACCAAGAAGGAGAAATTTTCAAAATTATATTTTATTTATTTTATTTTTCATAGTTTTTTAATTCCTTCTTCTTCCCCATTCAACTCGATTACCCTTACCATGGTGGGGTAAACTTTTGGAGTGATTGGAGAAGGGTTGGTTTTCTACATTGTAATGGTTGAGTTCTTGGACGCAATTGAATAAATTTCTTTCCTTTTCAAAGTTGTTTTCAATTTCATATAGAGGATTTTATTATCAAGTTTGATCATTCTTGAATATTAATTCCGTGATTTATTTTTTCCTTGGTAAAATAATCAATATCTCCCTCCACTAATTTCTGGTTTATATACGATGGAATAAACCAAGAATTAGTGGTGAAGTAGTCGACGATCGTTAGTACGTTTAAAAGGTGTAGTGAATGTTATTTATTTTTTTGGGATAACAAAAACCCGATCGGGTATTGCCCATTTAAATTAAGGATATTCAATACAACTATTTCAAATATGGAAGGAGAGTTGACCGAACCAAGATCTTGGTAAGGTTTTCTCTCACAATAATAATTTCACCAAGGAAGTGAGAGGAAACGATTGTGGAAACTCACATTAATCAACTAAGAAGAAGAGGTTTGAATTAAATTGAACAAGGATAGCATTATAATTAGGAAACCGACCCCGACCTAATCACCCTTTTAAATATCATTGTTTTTCAATCATTTTAGTTTCAAATTTCATTTCAAAAACACTACATTTTTTCACCCTCGTTTTAAAGTGACAACTCATTTTGTGTGCACTCATCTTTAGGAGACATCCTAGGTCAACCACTTAACTACATTTTAACTTAGGAAATAATTGTTTTGCCACGCCCTACGACAGGCGTGCGTCAAACTTGGCGCCGTTTCCGGGGAGGTAGTGCCACAAACTAATTGTGAATATTTGACTTTTTCAAAAAAAATTTAAAAAATCTTTTTCCATGTTGTTTTCAAATGATCATTTCTTTAATTCATGGAATAATTACCCACCAGTTCAAGAAAAAATTATTGAATCACCTTGTTCTATTGAGTATAAATTTTCTTTCTTGTCTAAACAAATTCGAGGAGCTCGAATACAAATCATCATAGAGAATGAATTCAAGGATCTCATTGAAAACCTTAAAGAGAACCTCGAATACCCAGTGTTGGAGGGATTGGCCAGAGAATTAATTGAACTTCAGGAGTATTTTCTAGAATTTTATCAAGACATAATCAAATTACAACACCAAGAAGAAGAAATTCACAAGGATATTGAAGTGAAATTTGAAAGAATAAGTCAAACAATTCAAAACCAAGAGCCTTCAATACAGTGGATAGCGGAACAAGTACATGCATCCCAGGATCAACAAATGGAGATAGAACAAGAACCAGAACTAGAAAAATTGATGAAAGAAGTATCCCCACAAATCTTTCAGGTTGAAGAACCCATGGAGGACTTGATGAATTTAAAAGAAGATCCATTGAGCCCATATAAATCAATGTTGGAGGAGATTGATGAAGAATATTTAGCAATTGAAATACATATGGGAGATCAAAAAGATCTGGATAACTTCTGGAATTAGTGTGAGGAACTTCTTGAGCCTACTATTCCTCATAATGTCGATTATTCGGAAAAATTGATGGAAGAAACCAACCATGTAGTGGAATTTGAAGAGAAGATAGAGGAGTATGACTACCTTCCTCTATCTAGGGAAATTAAACTCCAAGAGCCACTTCCCATTGAAGAAGAAATTAAATCCAAACAAGCTCAGGGAGTTAATCTTTTCATAAACTCATTATCTTTTGATTTTGTCGAAACTGAATTGAGTATTACCTCCACTTGTTTTAATTTTTCAGATTCATCCAACAGTTGTATTTCCTTGGAGGGAGAATATGCATCTGAAGAGGAACATCTGGAGCTCCCCAAACCTGTTGAACATTTAATGGAGGGAGTATATGAGAAGATCAAAGTGGTGTTTCTGGAGGAAAATGAGACACAATCTACTTGCATTAAAAGGGAAGAATTTGATATTGATTCTTTATGCTTTAATTTTTTTCAAATAGAATTAAACTTTTACATTCCATTTGTTTTTTCCCCAGATGTATCATACCTTCAACAACCACTGGATAATAAAGAAGATGTTGTTCATGCAGAACCCAATAAAGAGGAGGACTCATTCATTATCATAACCCCATCATGCATGTTGTATCTCATTATAATGGGGGTGGACTTGGTGATTTATATCCATGGAGTCCTCCACAAAAATGAACAAGTGCATGATGGAAAGAAGAATTTTTGTTTGTTTATGAGCAAGAAACCTCACCCACCATCAGTTGGGGATAACCGATTAGAACTGCCCCTCTGGAGGCAGTCAAAACCCAAGGCCCACTTGGGGGATTAAAACAAGTTTTATCCTTCTATTCTCATACTATTTCTATTTTCATTACTTTAAATAAATATCTTATGTTTACTATTGTTCTTTTATTTTTAGGTTTTTAGAGTGAAACACTTAGGAGGTTAACTCAATGTTGCACTGCAAATAAATCAGGTTGTACCTCTCCTTCACAATTTCTTGATATTGTGATTCACTTTAAAATTATCTTACATGTTAAATCCACTTGAATGCATCGAGGACACTGCATCATTTAAATGTGGGTGAGGGAACCTTTGTAGTATAGGATTTTTATTTGATGTTTGTTTTCAAAAATAAAAAAATAAAAAATTGTGTGTTTTAAAATTTTTGTGTGTTTATTTTTCAATTTTTGGTGTGTTTCTGAACCTTTTTATCTGAAAATATTATCAATACCATTTTTGAAACCCATGTCAATGAGTGAACCAATTTATTTCATGAAATAGAGCTTAAATGAATGCTGAAATGAATTTGTTTGAAGTTCAATTTTTTTTTGGAATTTCATGAAAAGTACACTGATTTTTGAATCTCATGCCATGTTTCACTGTCTATATCTTTGAAATAACTTTCCTGTGAGGCTTCTAAACCATTTTTATCATATTCTTTTCATTCACCTCATTCCTTGAGAGAACCAGACCATGCTTGCTTTTACCAGAATTTGATTTATTCCTTTCAAAACTTGAGGGTTGGGGTACATGTGTTTTAAATTATTGAGGCATTTATTTTGTTTGAAGCCATCTTTTCAAAATAATCCTTTTCATTGTGGACCAACTTTACATTTATCCTTCATTTTATCCCCTAGTAGCCCCGAATTTCTTGTTAGGTTAGCCACATTACAAGCCAATTTTCCCTATCATACCTTCTCTTGAAGTAAAATTGCATGATCTAGTTGAACTTAAGTGTGGGGGAAGATGTCTTATGGTGTACTACCTTGTTTGGTTATTCTTTGGGTGGAAAATAAATTGTGGATGAGATGTGTGTGATGCTGAAAAATTATTTTGTTGAAAGATGTGCCTTTTCTGGAGCTTTTATGACAAGAGAAGTTGTGCCTTTCTGGAGCTTCCAATGTAAAAAGAAAGTTGTGCCTATCTGGAGCTTAAAAAAATCATGTTTGAAAAGACTGAAATGTTTGTTGCTGAGATGATTGAATGATGATGGAACCTATTTTCAACAAAGGGGAAGTGAAGGAGACCATCGTTGAGTGAAAATTAGAATCTTGCAATTTTGCTTCAATAAGAGCCAAGACTTCCTTTTTCTGCCTCAGAACTTTTAACATCTAAATCCTACCAACCGAAAGCCATAGAACAACCCTAAAAAGTCCTCATGAGAAACACATGTCCTTGACTCACATCGGGTGGAGAATTAGGAATTTATCAAACCTATGGTGACTCTTGTGTGAGTTTGGATGAGAAAATCCTTGTTCAGCCTTTACATTTGTGAGACGAGAGAAAATTCATGTGAGGTAGGTGTTTTCTGTGCACGGGATAAGAAATGAAGTGAAAATATATTAAAATATTAAATGGAGAACTTGAAATAACAGTTTTTGATGAGGCATGATATCTTTTTGTTTCTTGAAATTGATTTGATTGATCTCATTGATATGTGTTTTGGATTTGATTTGATTTGATTTTTACTTGTCCAGGAGTCCAAGTTCTAAGTGTGGGGGAATTGATAGAGAAAATATTTTCAATTAATTTATATTTAATATCATTGTTTTAAACCCCAAAAATTGTTCCTCTAATATGAATTGTTTCATTTTTTTGATAATGGTGTTATTTTGAGCTGAAAAGTAAAAATTGGCCATTTTGGATTTTTAACAGTTTTAAATTATTTCGGTAGTTTGGCCATAATATTAACTACACTGATCCAAACTGCAAAATTAATTCGTTTCCAGATTCTACAAATCCAGGGATTCATTTACTATTTTTGGACTAAAATCTGAATTGGCCATATGGAAGCTCAAAAGAAGCTCACAAGTTGTCTTAAGAAAACTGTTTTCAGTTCTTCCTAGTTTTGATGTGAGATCCATAACTCATCCACTGTGGGCCCAAAGCTTGTGAAATCCGGTGGGTGGAAGCGCAAGGAGATTTGGAGCTTTTGTTATGAAGGAATCACCGAGTGAATTGGCCGTTTATGGGGTCATTAAATCACCCTAATCCGGAGGATTTCGTTTTGCAGAGTCTGACTGGACAGAATAAGTGCTAATTGTAAAACGGCCATAACTCTCGGAATACATGTCCAAATCCGCTGAGATTTTGAGGGGACACGGGCAAGGCAATTTTGCACAACATTAAAGAAGGGCTCAATGCGTTAAGATTTCATTTAATGGGGCTACAATGCGTCGACATTCGGGGGAAACATTCTAGCTATAAAAGGAGGAGAGCTCCACCCTCTCAAAGCATCCATTCTCCACCCCATTCCTTCTGGGACACCAAGAAGGAGAACTTTTCAGCATTCTCTTTTAGTTGTTTTATTTTTCATAGTTTTGTAATGCCTTCTTCTTCCCCATTCAACTTGATTACCCTTACCATGGTGGGGTAAACTTTTGGAGTGATTGGAGAAGGGTTGGTTTTCTACATTGTAATGCTTGAGTTCTTGGATGCAATTGAATAAATTTCTTTCTTCTTCAAAGTTGTTTTCAATTTCATATTGAGGATTTTATTATCATGTTTGATCGTTCTTGAATTTTAATTCCATTATTTATTTTTTCCTTGGTAAAATAATCAATATCTCCCTCCACTAATTTCTGGTTTATATACGATGGAATAAACCAGGAATTAGTGGTGAAGTACTCGACGATCGTCAGTACGTTTAAAAAGTGTAGTGAATGTTATTTATTGTTTGGGATAAACAAAACCCGATCGGGTATTTCCCCTTTAAATTAAGGATATTCAATACAACTATTTTACACATGGAAGGAGAGTTGACCAAACCAAGATCTTAGTAAGGTTTTCTCTCACAATAATAATTTCACCAAGGAAGTGAGAGGAAACAATTGTGGAAACTCACTTTAATCAACTAAGAAGAAGAGGTTTGAATTAAATTGAACAAGGATAGTATTATAATTAGGAAAATGACCCCGACCTAATCACCCTTTTAAATATCATAGTTTTTAAATCATTTTAATTTCAAATTTCATTTCAAAAACACAACATTTTTTCACCCTCGTTTTAAAGTGACAACTCGTTTTGTGTGCACTCCTCTTCAGGAGACATCCTAGGTCAACCACTTAACTACATATTGACTTAGTAAATTATTGTTTTGCCATGCCCTACGACAGGCATGCGTCAATAATCTAGGAACATTACATTCTAGATCTAAATAAAAAGGAAGAACACCAACACTCACACTGTGAAACCAAGAGTTTGACAAAGATCATTTGGTAGAACAAATTCAAGACTGCATTTTGTGAATCATTAGATATCTTTAAAACCAAGAAGTAGAACACCTTAGTACCTGGATGCTTGAACCTGGAGTTTCAACACTCAATTTTGGAGACATCTTCCATAAAAATACTAGAACTGTAATTTCTTCACTCTAAGGAGTCAAGATATGAACGGCAAACACATAACGCCTTCTCAACTCAATCTTTACAACATTAGCTCAATTGTGTTCATTATATTACATTTCTAAGAAGTGCGTGTTTTTCCGTTACGCACCCTATATCCTATTATTGAATTGGAGGATACTGAAAATCCTCACACCAAACATTACTTACACTTTGTTTCCCACGTGTAACCCTGGAAGAGGTTGTGTGTGGTCTAGTTGTCTGTTTTACCCATGATGTACTATGGTAGAGGGTGTGAGCCCTAGACAGTTTGTGAAAAGTGGTGTAAAGCCTGATACAAGCTGTGTATCAAGTTTATTGTTAATATAAACTGCTTGGTAGTAGGTGATCACCAAGTGGAGAAGATTATGTTTGGGATTGAGATTAAACCTATTATTTAACACTGTTGTGTACTATATTATGTAATACTATGCTATTCTAGTTTCCACTACATATAGTTTCAAAATAGAAAAATATTTTACATTAACACTGATAGTTTGTTTTTCTTAGTGTGTATATATGTTTAATTCTGTAAACCGGTTTCAGAAGTTGAATAGGCATTTGACACTAATTCAACTAAGGACTAATCAACCTTTGAGAAAATTGTTGACAAACTGAACATTTATATTTCTACTACCTTAATTAACTGGACTATTCCAAAATTGGGGAATTTTTATCATAAATATTTTAACAGAAATTTTATGTAGAAACTCAATTCACCCTCTCTTGAGTTTCCACTCCGACCTACATTTTGTATAAGAGGTTATTTTTATTTCAAAAATCAAAACTATTTTTCATGATTTTAATATTCTTTTCAACTGTGATTTTAGTTGTATCCTAAAGATATTATATATTCTATCAAATCTAAATTTTTAGTTTTTTAAATTCTAATTAACTATTGATAACCGAGTTGAGGGTGATACTACTAAGAAACCACCTTTCTTTAATAGTAATAATGATTTTTAGTGGAAATTTAAATTAAAAATATATCTATAGAGAATGGGTCCTAAAATATAGGAATCAATTGAAGAACAACATGCATTACCTGCTATTGTTAGGGACAGATGGTCTCAGTTGAAGAAACCTATATATAATAATAACTGTAAAGAAATGAATGCATTGTACTGTTCTATAGGTGATGAATAATTTAATAGAATATCTGCCTTTAAAACTACATATGAAATTTAGTATACTTTGGCTATTTCCCATGAGGGAACCCCCAATGTTAATGAAATGAGATTAAATACTGATACTATTAATTTTGATAATTTTAAAATGATGCCTGATGAACCTATTTCTGAAATGTATCTCAAGTTCATTGAAATAGTAAATACCCTGAATTTTTTTTTTCGGAAACCAGAAGACAACAAGGATAAAATTATGAGATTTTTTCAATGCTTATCGAAAAAATGGAGGGGAACATCTGTTACTATTTGAGAATCATGTGACATAATCAAGCTACCAGTGAAAGAACTAATTGAAAAACTTATGACGTATGAAGAAGAGCTTAAGGTGAATAAATAAGAATAAGAATAACCAAAAAAGAAATCTCTTGCATTCAATAATGTTACCTCAATTATAAAAGATGAGGAAAAAGTTCATGTTCCTGTAGATAGTTCCACTAGTGAAGATTCATATTCTAATAGTGATGATGAGATGGCTCATCTTGTTATAAGACTCAAAAAGTTCTACCGAAAGAAGAATTTATTTATAAATTAAAACTATAATGGAAGGTATGATAGTAAAGGAATGTGGAAAAAGGATAGAAAATGGAATGAAAACACAGATGAGATAGTCTAATATGAGTGTAAACAAAAAGGTCTTGTGAAAGATTATTTTTCCAAGATGAAATTTAAGAAGAAATATGAAGACAAGGGCAAGGTATATAAAAATGCTATGAAATCCACTTGGTGTGCTTCAAATGACTTCTCCAGTGGATCTGACACTTCTAATAATGAAAAAAAACAATCATGAAAACCTGTGTTTCATGACAGAAACATAAGAGGTAACACTTAATTCTCCTATACATAATTCTTACTATTCTGGGAATGAATGTGAATCAAAAAATGATGAAAATATCACTAAAGATGAAATATTTTAATAACATGGAAAGATTAAGGATACCTTTAATGAACTAAAGGATAAATATAAGTTATTGAAAATACAACATTCTTTAAATGAAAATTATAAGCCGAATTTTGATATTAAAAAGAAAAATTTTCTCCACTATTAAAAAAATATTGGACTAAAATTATCAAATGATCAATTTAAAAGAAATATTAAGAAATTTACTAATATTAGAGATTCCATGACCCAATTTCTAGGGTAAAAAATTTCTCCAAAATACCCAAAAGGTTTAGGATATAAACCGGGACAAAGAAGGATTATTAAGAACAAATTTGTCCAAAATCTGAACAGTTCCCTGCTACTTCAAGTTCTAGAACGTCTTTTGAAAAACAATTTTCTAATGGACTTAACTATGTGTTCATGTATCAAAATATATCTATTGATTATAGGAATCCTATAAGACAAATATGGGTTCCCAAAGCTTTACATGCTAACCTCTCTGGACCAAAGAAAATCTGGGTACCAAAGTTACCATTTGCTTAATCTATTTTGTAGGAAAATTATCTAAAGTGATCCTATAATACCGTATAGTAATTGGAAAGTGGATACTCAAGACATATGACAGATGACTACTCATTCTTCAAGATCCTAATTAAATTTGATGGTGGACATGTTATATTTGGTGATAATGCTAAATTGAATATCGTAGGCTTAACCAAGATTGGTAACCCTAATACTATATTGATTTCAAAAGTACTTTTTATTAATTGGTTAATGTACAATCTACTTTGTATCTCTCAGTTGTGTGATGATGGTTTTAATGTTAAGTTTGAAAATGATGCATGTAATGTTTTTAATTATAAAAAGGATTTAATATTCACTACTCTTAGAAATGAAAATATATATGCTATTTATTTAAACTCTTTATCTAAGAAAAATTTTTCTTATCAAAATTGTTTTTATAATGAATCTTGGTTGTGGTACAAAATATTAGGACACTCCAATGTGCAATCACCTAGGAAAATGACTAGTAAAGGGTTATATAGAGACTTACATAAATTTGAATTCCCACTTAAGAATGTTTTTAATCCTTTTTAAAAGGGAAAATAATACAATTTCTCCTTCAAAACAAAGAAATAAGTTACAATTCTCAACCACTTGAGTTGGTTCACATGGATTTGTTTGGGCCATATAGTGTTTCATGTTTAAATGGGAAGAACAATGTGTATATTCTTATAGATGATTTTTCTAGATACATTTGGGTATACATTCTTGCTCACAAAAGTGAATAATGTTCTTACTTCATTAAATATTCCAGGTCTGTAAAAAATTATACAGGACTTAGAATTAAGAACATGAGATGTGATCATGGCCGTGAGTCTAAAAATAAGAATTCTGAATATTTTTTCTCATATAAAGGCTATAATCACAATTTATCTACCCCTATAACACCTCCTCACAATGGAGTAAGAGAAATAAAAAATAGGACACTTTAAGAGATTACCCAAACTATGCTTAATGAGTATAACCTGCCTATCTATTTTTGGGATGAAGCTGTTAATAATGCTTGGTACACCATCAACAAAGTCTTAATTAGCCCCTTCTTTATGAATACCCCTTATGAGATATGAAATATGAGAAAAACTAAGGTTAATTAAATTAGATTTTTTTGTAAAAAAGTCTTTGTCCTTAAACCTAGGGATAATCTGGAAAAATTTTCTTGCAAATGTGATGAAGGAATTTTTCTTGGTTACTCAATCTCTAGTAAAACCTATAGAGTATTCAATAAGAGAACCAAATGTTTGGAATAAATAGTTCATTTCAAATTTTATGAAACTAATAAACATGAACCCAAAACCTATCTTGAATATATTGAGGAAGATATGTCAATTCTGGTCTATAATGATAAAAACAGTGAACCCCCAGTAAAAACAACTAATTCTGAGAATGTTGTAGAATCTAAGCATGTTGAATCTGATCTTGTAAACAACCATGAGGAGTCTATCCCAACCATTTCTAAATGTATTATAACTCTCAAGAATCATCCTTTAGATGTTTTAGTAGGTGATCTAAATAGAGGGACCCAAACTAGAGCATCTCTGAAAAACCACGTTGAAAATATAGCTTTTCTTTCACAGCTTGAACCCAAAAAATTTATTGATGCTATAAATGGTGAATTTTGGGTCATAGCCACACAAGAAGAGTTAAATCATTTTGAAATAAACAATGTTTGGGAATTATTAGAAATACCTATATATAGTTTGACCATAGGAAATAAATAGGTATTTAGAAACAAAGTTTATGTGCCTGGAAATATAGTCAGAAACAAGGCCAGATTTGTTGCACAAGGATATAGCCAAGAAGAAGGAATAGAATATGATAAAACCATTGCACTTGTAGCTATACTAGAAGCCATTAGGATACTAATTTCTTATGCAGCTCATCTTAAATTTAAAAATTATCAAATGGATATTAAAAGTGAATTTATAAATGGGTATATAGTTGGGGTTGTGTTTGTTGTACAACCCCTAGCTTTACAAATCATTTTTTTTTTCAAATCGCGTCTTTAAACTTTCTGAATATTTATATGGTCTAAAACGTGCTCCTAGAGCATGGTATGGTAGAATTAGTTCTCTTATTATTTCAAAAGGTTTTACTAAAGGGAATGCAGGTCCTACTTTTTTTATTAAAAGGGTTTCCAATGATGTTTTAATACTATAAACTTATGTAGATGATATTATTTTCAGATCTCCTAAAAATTCCGTATGTGCTGATTTTTTAAAGATGATACAAGATGAATTTGAAATGGGTTTAATAGGGGATGTTAATTTTTTTTCCACGAATTTAAAATTTTTCAAAATAAAAATGGCATTGTTTTAAATAAAAGTATATATACTAATGATCTTTCAAAACATTTTGGTTTGGATAGTAAGAAAGGTAGTGATATACGTATAAGTACAACTTTTATGTTGGATGCTAATGAAACTACTAAACCAGTGGATCAAACTAATTACAGAGGTATTATTGGGAGTCTTTTCTACATTACTTCTAGAAAACCTAATATTGTGTTTAGTGTATGCATGTGTGCTCGTTTTTAAGACAATCCCAAAGAATATCATTTAAGTGCTGTTAAAAGGAATTTTAAATATCTAAAGTATACTAAAAACATAGGAATATTTTATCCAAGAGGAAAATCATTTGATTTAATAAGTTATTTAGATGTTGAATTTTCTGGTTGCAAGTTATATAGAAAGATAACCTTTTGAATATGTCACATGTTGGTAAATTCACTAGAATCGTGGTGTAGTAAGAAATAGAATTATGATGCTTTATCCACTCCCATAGCTGAATATATAGTTACTGGTAGTTGTGCTCAAATTCTATGGATGAAACACACTTTACTAGACTGTGGATATCAATTCAAACTTGTATCTATAAATTGTGACAACACAAGTGCTATTAAAATCTATAAAAATATTGTATCTCATGCTAGGACAAAGCACATTGATGTGAGACACCACTTTTTGAGAGATTATTTTCAAAGAGGTGATATAACTATTGAATTCATTGGTACTGAATATCAATTGTCTGATATATTCAAAAATCCTTTGATTTATGAGAGGTTAAATTACATCAAACATGAGTTAGGTATGATAAATTGTTAGGACCTCACCATTGGACCTCACCGTTGGAGCTCACTGTTGGGACCTCACCATTGGACCACACCGTTAGGACCTCACCGTTTGGACCTCCTTTTTAGAACCTCATAGTTAGGACAACACCATTGGACCTCACCATTAGGACCTCACCATTGGAACTCACCATTAGGACCTCATTGTTGGCACCATACCTACAGTTAACCTTACTTAGGGCCAAGACTTATCATTTTTTTGCTGAAATGTGAAACATTTTAATCTTATTTATTTCTTTTACTTGATTTTTTTTTCAATCCCAAAATGATAAATACAAGGAAAAAACCACATTTTATCCACTTCAATCTTCTCCCAAACCTCTTTCTCCTAAAGCTTGTAACCTAACCTTCTGCTAAAACCCTTGAACTACTCCATATCACAATGGAAATATTGAAGAGACTGATGGATGGTGGTAAAGGATATGCACCAAAACCTAAAAGACCTTGATCTGAGTGTATTGGTAGAAGTAAGGATGCGGTGAAGCTGATCAATCCTCATTTGTCGAAGTGGGAGATCATGGTCGAAAAATAATTAAATTTGGGATGGCTGCTATCGAGCAGGTCTCTGGTGCTGAAGGCACTCAAAGCTCTGGATTGGGTATAATTTTTCACAAATAACAATGGACCGTATTACCCAAATTTAGTAAAGGAAATTTATGAGTTTCTAAATTTTGAATAGTCTAAGGAGGAGAACCGAATTATTTCTATGGTAAATGGAGTAAGTGTGAGATTTTCTTCTATTGAATGTGATGAATTATTAAGAGTCACGCATGAATGAGTATTCGATTATTACTCTGGAGTGATGCCTCCCACCAGTGAGTTTTTTTTCTATGAAGATGCTCTGGCCGAACTAACAGGGAATAGAATCCCTAAGAAGGTAATTACTGCTGAGTTGGATGGAGAAAACAAATTACTTTTTAAATTTGTTCAACATGTCTAGAGTCCCATGAGAGGGGAATTTTCTACTCTGAAGTATCAAGATATATTTTTGATATATCTATTGAATCATAGACAAAGAATAAATCTTTTCAGGTTGATAATGGTTCAGTTAGAGGATATGACCATTCCTAGTTCCAATTCAAATTATCTATTTTACGCCAATTTAATATTCTTGATTTTAAAAGTGAAACGATTTTTTGAAAATAAGGAATAAATTATAGTTGTATGTAACAACTTCTGTATTACTAAAATGATTTGAATATTTATGGAGATAAACTGGAACCCTTGGAAATGGAAGTGGGTGGATAATGAGGCTAAACTATATGAGGAATTAAATCTTATAACCAATCTTAATAGGCCAAAGAATAAAATAGATCTAGGTATAAGCCCTAATGAAGTGGATCCAGTGTACTCAGATGAAGAAGGGGAGGTTGATGTTGTGAAAGAGAGAGGGTATTCTCCTGTAGATGAGAGGAGTGATCATGAAATTCCCTCAAGTCCTCATATTAATGATGTATCCTTTGGTGATCCTATCCCATGAAAGATATTTCCCCTAAGAGGGACTGACCTAAGGGATAGTGATGACAAGGAAACCAGTGAATAATAAAGAGAAGACAATGTATAAAGAGGTATTAATGTTGGAGAGACCTCATAGGAGGAGGATGAAGATGAATCTGGTCCTGATGAATTTGAGATAGCTGTTGATGAAAGCGAAGAGGAATTCCTATGTCTTAGTCCTTTGATTGAATATATAGAAGTGAGAGAGAGTGAAGAGGAAGATGATGTTGAATCAGTTGGAGATAAAATTGCTATGGATGTGGTTGAAGATTATGTAGAAGAAATACCAGTGGACTCTCCTGCTGATGCGGTTGATCAAGGAGAAATGGTAGAGGTGAATATAGTTGACCAAGAGAATTTTCCCAGTGAGGGGGAGGAACCTGTTTCCATTAGTTTAGTTTTTGTTTTTCATGAAATAGAAGATTGGTCAGAAAAACCTAGATTCATTATGTTGGGATTAGACTATGAAGATTCTGAAGATGGCAAACCCAACAGAAGCCCTCTAATTCATTCTATTTCAGAGACCACTATAGTACAACCGGTGCTTCTTCTACCTCGAAATTATGTAAAGAATGATGATTTAGAATCATTAAAATCAGATTTGAATAGGCACCTTGACGAGAGATTTATTGGGATAAAGAGAACAATGGATCCCAATCAAGATCTTGTGGAATCTTCCTTGGAAAGAATAATTTATACCTCCCACTCCATCATGCTACATGAAGTGAAGAAATGCCAATATCACATCAGAAACTTTGTAGAAACTATGGAGTGTGTGAAAAATTCCATTGTGACTTTAGACTCATATATGGCTTCAAGATCTCAAGTGGAAAAAGAAATTAAGTTTTTTAAGAGTGTCATTCACTAGATGGTCACTTTTTTTGGGGACTTTAAGAAGTCTATGGAGGCACATGTGAGTGGTCAGGATGATGATGTGAAGAGATTAATCAGTGGACTGACCAAGTCATTTAAGGAGATCATAGATTTTACTATGGAACCTCTGTATGCATCTCCTTCCTCACCAGCCTATCCTCCTTTTGATCTAGAAGTTTTTAGATCAGTTTTTATAGAAGAATTGGAGAAGCTCTCTGGTGCAAGAACCTCAGACCCTCAGTCTATGACTCAAGTCAGTTCCACTACCGGGGAAATTCATAATCTTTTATGATATTACTTGAGGGATGATTCCCAAGATTGGAAGGCCATCAAAGAGCAGTTTGACTTCTGTTATAAATGGTATTATACTAAGAATCAGATGGATGATCACTTCAAGCTACTGTTCGAGAACTTGAGGATTCCACCTGTCACTCAGTCTTTTTAGGATCAAGAAAGTAGGCTTAGAGAGTTGACTCCTACATTGGAAAAATTTATGGATAATAAGGATGATTTCATTTTAACAATGTAAAGTAGAGGGAGCATCATTATGGATTTTAGGAATCTTCTATTTCCCTTTCTCCATGTGGACTGCACTCCCATTATGGTTCCTCCAGTCTTACATTCTTCCTCAGCTGCATCAGGCTCTACCATTGCTTCCCCATTGATGAATCCTACATATTCCATCAACAGCTTGAAACCTACGATTCCTCAGAGATCTACTCATTATCGGACTACTGATGCTTCTATAAGAGCTCCTAATACCTTTCTTTTTTCTATCCCTAGGGATGTACCTTCATATTTTGAAGCTGCCTCCTCAGTTATCAAAGACAAAGATCCCTTAGAAATCACTAATGTGGATTGAATTTGGGCTATCTTAGTTGATAGGCATCAATGTAATCTTTTTGAATATTTTACACTTTCTTCACTAATACAATACTATTATTTTGTTTTCTTTTTTGACTTACATTCTTTTTTCTAATCACAAAGGGGGATAAGTTTTAAGAGTAGATCCATTGAATATATGCTCGGATATATTTTCAGCAATAAACATGGTTGAATTTTATGTTATTTCAAATACTGATACGTAATATATGTATACTAAAACCTATGAAGATATTATTAAATGTGATTAAACCTAATTGAATAATACTTACATCTAAATTTCACTTACAAAATTTGTGATTATCAAAAAGGTGGAGGTTATTGGACTCACCAATTTTGATAATCCCAAATCATGTTTATTTTATATGATAATCATGTTTTATTAATAATTATATTTTCTATCAGGTAATAACTATGTATATTTAATCTTATTTCTCTCTTTATTAAGTTTATAGTGCAAAATTTCTCTAAGTGGAAGGTTACCACTAGAAGGTTACCGATGAAGGATACCTATGGATGTTATCGATAAAGTTTACCGCTAGAAGGTTACTACTGAACAGTAACAAATAAATGTTATCGATAATGGTTACCACTAGAAGGTTATCGTTATAAGGTTACTGATGGAGGTTACCGATAAAGGTTACTGCTAGAAGGTAACCGATAAAGGTTACCGATAATGGTTACCACTGGAAGGTTACTTTTGGAAGGTTACCACTAGAAGTTTACCGATAAGGAATACCGATAGAGGTTACCATTGAGGAACCTTGCCGGAGTTATCAATAAAAGCTCACCACTATGAGTCTTCCTCTCAATGGCTACTTCTGTAAAGTTACCGGTAAAACTTACTGCTACAATGATACTAATGATGCCTATAGATTAACCCTACTGATGAATCCCACCAATGATGCCTACTGATGAAGCCTACCATTGAGAAGGCTACTGCAACTAGTCTTCCGATACCAACTCTTCCACTCCTTACATTTTTAATTTCTTATGATTATTCCAATGATTATATTTGGTAAATTTAATACTACTGACATTAATTAATGTTGACTGTAGACATATCAAGAGACCATATCTAGGGATAGTACAATGTATGAGGAAGACCACGTGTGGTTTTCTTATTCCTATTTTATGACATTAAATATAAAATAAAAGACCAATGAAGAGAAGTATATGATGGATAAGCGAGAAACATTACATGATAGATCTAAAGAACAAGGAAGAACACCAAAACTCATATAGTGACCCCAAGAGTTTCATAAAGATCATTTGGGAGAATTAATTCAAGGATGGCTTCTGGGAATCATCAAATATCTTTAAAACCAAGATGTAGAACACTGATGTACCTGGAAGCTAGAACCTGGAGTTACGACACTCTTTTTGGAGACATCTTCTAGAGAATGACTAGAAAGGAAATTTCTTCACTCTATGGAGTCAAGATCTGAACTTCAAACACATATATACTTCTAAACTTAATAATTATAACATTATATCTATTGTGTTCATTATATTTCATTTATGAGAAGTGTGTGTTTGTCTATTACACAACCTCTCTCCTGTGTTAGAACTGGAGTATACTGAAAGTACTCACAGAAAACATTAATTACACTATATTTTCCACATGTAACCATGGAGGAGGTTGTGTGTGGCCTAGTTGTGGGTTTTACCCATGAACAACTGTGGTAGATGGTGTGAGCCCTGATCATTTTGTGAAAACTATTGTAAATCCCGATATAGACTGTGTATCAAATTTATTGTTAATATAAACTTCTTGGTTAGAGATGATCACCAAATGTAGAGGATTAGGTCTTAACTTGAGACTAAACCTATTGTTTAAATCTATTGTGTACTATATTTTGTAATACTCTACTTGTCAATTTTCCACTTCTTATAATTTCAAAAAATAAATCTATTTTACATTAACTCTGATAGTTATTTCTGGTTAGTGTGTATATGTTCTTAATTTAGTAAACCTGTTTCAAAAGATGAATAATCATTTTACACTGTTTCAACTGAGGACAAATAAAATTTTGAGAAACTTGTTGGCCAACTGAACATTTATATCTCTCTTGCCTTAATTAACTGGGCTGTTTCAAGTTGGATGATTTTTATCATAATGTTTCTAACAGAAATTTTAAGTAGCAACTCAATTCCCCTCTCTTGAGTTTCCACTCTGACCAAAATTTTGTATCAAAGGTTGTTTTTATTTCTAGCATTAGAACTGTTTTCAATATTTTCATAATCTTTTCAACTGTGATTTTATTTTTATCCTAACGATCTTAAATTTTTTGTCAAATATAAATTTTCAGTTTTTTAAATTCTAATTAATATAGATAACTGAGTTGAGGGTGTGGCTACATACATGCCACCTTTCATTAATGGTAATAACTATGCTCAGTGGAAATTAAAAATGAAAATGTATCAAGAGAGAATGGGTTCTGAAATTTGGGACACAATTGAAGAATAACATGCATTACTTGCTACTGCTTGGGAACATGATCTCAGTTGACTAAAAATGCATATAAAAATAACTGTAAAGAAATGAATGAGTTTTACTATTTTAAAGGTGATGAAGAATTCAATAGAATATCTACCTGTATAACTTCATATGAAATTGTGGATACTTTGGATTTTTCCCGTGAGATAACCACCAATTTTAAAGAAATGAGATTAAATACTTATAATATTAAATATGATAAGCTTAAAATGAATCTAGATGAACCTATTTATGAAATGTATCTTTGGTTAAATGAAATAATAAATACCATGAGTCTTCTTGGGAAACTAGTAAACAAAATTTATCAGATTATGAGATTGCTTTGATGCCTACCTGACAGATAGAGAGGAACTTCTGTTTCTATTCAAGAATCCCGTGACATAAGCAAGCTACTAGTGAAGGAACTAATTGTAAAACTTATGATGTACCAAGAAGAGCTTAAGGTGAATCACGAATCACATAAATAACCATGAAAGAAATCTATAACATTCAAGGCTGCTACTACAAAGAGAAAAGAAAAGGAAAAAGTTCATGTTCCTGTAGACAGTTCCACTAGTGAAGATTTAGATTCTGAAAGTGATGATGAGATGGCTCATCTTTCTAGAAATTTCAAAAAGTTCTACCGATAGAAGAAGTTATTTATAAATTCAAACTATAAAGGAAGGTAAGATAGTAAAGGATAGTGGAAATAGGATAGGAAATGGAATGACTACACAAATGAGATAGTATTCTATGAGTGTAAACCAAAAAGTCATGTGAAGGCCGATTTCCCCAAGATGAAATTTAATAAAAAATATGAAGAAAAGGGAAAGGGATACAAAAAGGATATAAAATGTAACGACCAATAATTTCCATGTAATTTTTTTACATAAATGGGAATTTAATGAGTCTGTGAAAATTGACGGCGCGTGATTCCAAGGATCGGACTGCCCAGAATGAATTTGTACATTTTTTTTGAGTACGTTCAGTAAATGTGCGAGAAGGATTTTCTAACATTTAATCCAGTGCTCAGAATTAAAATCTAAGGGCACTATTGAACTTTAAAAACCAATATTCTCTTAAGAATAATTTCACCAAGACAACAGTTGGTTGTGGGTGAAATTTAATTTTTTGTGTTTTTTCGTGAATAGAATAAAATAAAATATAGTGTGTAACATTTTATCTTGTTTTAAAACTCCCATGTGGAAGTTTCACAGGTGGGGACCACCTGAATTTACCTCCCATAAGAGGTTGTGGTGGTGGGGACCACCCGAGCCTAACCTCCCATGAGAGGTTATGGTGGTGGGGACCACCTGAGGCTTAAATCCCTTGAAATCCCCTCTTAATGAGGGAGAAACCTCTCAACTACCTCTTTAATTTGGAGGAGCCTCTTGAGCTTTCTCCCCATTAATTGTGCCAATGTCAGGCCTTATTATGCCAGATCAATTTAATTAATTAGGCTTTTTTGATTTTGTGCCAAAAAACTAAATAATAGATATCCTAATCAATTATCATGGGCTACCTTTTAATTTTGGTGGAATTGGGGAAAAGGCTTGGAAAAAGAGAGAGAGAGTTGGATAACTTTGGAGAAAGCTCTCCAACAAAGAACGCCAACGAAGAATGCTAACCTCGACTTCAACTTTCGTTCTCGGGACATCCTCCAACATGGGATGTCTTCAATCGACGATCGTCTTCCCCACCCCAAAGATGTCGTCTTCTCCATCGCAATATCTTTCAATGAATCAAACAAGGTAGGAGTTTTGTTCCCATGTTCTTCCCTTCTATGTTTCTTTTGTGGGAATGGGATTAGTGATTGATGATGGTTGTGGGGATTGAAGTTCTTAAGTATCTTCTATACACGTTCTTGTTCTTGTTGAGCCGCATGCTACCGCTCTAAACTGGAGGGTGCAGGAAAAAAAACATGGATCGACCCCACCACCGTTCTTCTTGAATGATGTATCCTTCATAATGGAAGAAGGTGACTTTGGCGATGGTGATCGGTGTCGGCGGTCGGCACCGGTGGAACTCGAGAACTGCCTACGAAGGCACGGTGCCCCACCAGCCCACGAACTTCGCACCCTGCAGCACTCCACTGTCTGCAGCCATCACCACCCTGCAGCCTCTACAGCTCCGCGCTGTCCCTATCCATGCCGACCTGAGTCTCCACCACCGTTCGACCCACCACCACCGGGTCGAGCTGCCGCCACCGTTCGAGCTGTCGCCGCTGTCCGAGCCGCCACCGTCGTCCGAGCTGCCGCCACCGGGCCGAGCCACCCCCACCATCTGAGCCACCATCGCCATCCGAGCCACCGCCGTTGTCCTAGCCACCACCTCCGTCCGAGCCACCGATGCCTTCCTAGCCACCACTGTTGGGATGAGCCGTCGCCACCGTCTGAGCCACCGCCGCCGCCTGGGCCGAGCTGCCGTCCGGGCCGAGCCACCGCCCAGGCCGTTGCCGCCCTTCCGGCCGAACCACCCTGGCCGAGCCATCATGTGGCCTCGCACCCTTATGTAAACCCCTAGCCTAGCCTCTCCACGGTCTCGTTCCCTCGTGTCACCCTTCACGGCCTCGCAGCCACCCGCGGCCCTCCGCGGCCCATCACGGCCTGCCGGGCCGGACCCAGCGGGCCGGGTCGAACCCAATGGGTCGGTCCGCCTAGCGGGCCGAGCCGGACCAAGTGGGTCAGGCCGAGTCAACCCGAACTGGGTCTTCCCAGGCTGGGTTAGGCCGGGTCAGTCCGACCGGGTCGGTCTGGACCCGGGCCCACTACGACCCATTTACTTTCTTTGGGCCATAACTTTGTCCCTGAATGTCCGTTTGATGTACCGTCAGTGGTGATGGAAATCATGGAGCGAGATGGTCCCTTTGGTATACCCCCCAAATTTTTTTGATAAAGTTAGGGAATGGTCTGTTTGGATCGAGCACGAATCCAACCAGGCCCTAGGATTAAAAGGCTATTAACTCACAGACTGGGTGTCCAATGGCGCGCCGTCTTCTGCGTTGAGACCTCTATGACATGGAGGTCCTTTGAGATACTTATTTGTGGGACATTTTGGCAGTTGGAGAATCGACTAGTGGGTTGGAGAGAAGACTCTCCGATAGAGGAGCAAGCCTAGTGCATAAACCCAGTAGCTGGCTATGACGAGAAGAGTGCTACTATCTATCATGTGCGGGTTAGCTCCTAACGATCCTATATGGGTTATCTCCTCGCGATCCTATGTGGTTCAGCTCCAGTGATCCTGTGTTGGTCATATCCTAGCGATCCTTGGTGGGTCAGTTCCTAGCGATCATGTGTAGGTCAACTCCTAGCGATCCTGTGTGGGTCAGCTCTAGTGATCTTGTGTGGGTCAGCTCCTAGCGATCCTATATGGGTCGGCTCCAGCGATCCTGTGTGGGTCATCTCCTAGCGATCCTGTGTGGGTTATCTCCTAGTTATCCTCTATGCATCAGTTCCTAGTGATCCTGTGTGGGTCATCTCTAGCGATCCTGTGCGTGTTAGCTACTAGCGATTCTGTACAGGTTAGCAGAAAAGCCTCTTAACGGAGTAAGATGATTTATTAGTAACATATAATCATCTCTACTACTGTACCAAAAGATATACCTAGTGTGACCTTATTCAGAACCTCTATGTTCATTCATGATTGAGATGGATTACATGATAACTTTGGTATTGTATAGGCATATACCTAAGTAGGCTTATCTGTTGATTTCATACTTTGTGGTTAATCTTTGGTGGATTTTTGAGATCTTGAGGATCTCATGGTCCCTAATCAGTATCATTATACTCACCCCAACATGGGCTATGCCTGCATCTTGTTGTGTTGGATGCAGAATACAGACATCGCTGACTAAGGACGAGGGTACCAGGACAGGACAGTGCTTGAAGGCGGACCATACGACATGTCAGTTCGCAGAGGAGATGGGTGGATGTAGAGTATTGAGGAGGCAATCTATACCTACCCTTATGGTAGGAATTGTGGTGGATGATCCAAGAGCTACTTTTCACCTATCAGTTATCTTGTACTTTCCATTTTTCCTTTCACTTTCAAGTTGGGCTTCTATTCTGGCCCCTTTTACTTACTATACTCACTCTGTTTACTATTGAGTTTATTTGAGTTCGAATAAAAATCTGGGTACCGAGGTACCCTATGCTTAATCTGTTTTGTAGGAAAATTGTATAAAATTCTCCTATAAAACCCTATGGTATTTGGATAGAGGATGTTAAAGACATATGACAGGATACTACTCATAGTTCAAGAGCCTAATTACTGTTGATAGTGTACAAGTTACATTTGGTGATAATGCTGAAGTGAAGATCGTCAGCTTAGGCCAAATTGGTAACCATAATACTATATTGAATTCAAAAGTAATTTTTGTTGATGGGTTAAAGTACAATCTACTTTGAATCTCTCAGCTGTGTGATGACGGTTTTTATGCTATGTTTGAAAATGATGCATGAAATGTTTTTAATTCTAAAAATGATTTAATATTATCAGCTAGTAGAAATGAAAATGTATATGTTGTTGATTTAAACTATTTATCTTAGAATTTTTTTTCTTGTTTAAGTGATTTTCATAAGGAATATTGGTTGTGGAACATAAAATTGCGACACAAAAATGTGTAGTAACTTAAGAAAATGACTAGGAAAGTGTTAGTTTTAGAATTACCTAAATTGGAATTTCCACATAACAATATTTTTAAACCTTCTCAAGAGGGAAAACAACACAAAGTTTCCTTCAAACCAATGTTATAAGTTTCAACTTCTCAATCGTTTGAGTTGGTTCACATGGATTTGTTTGGACCATCAGAGTTTCAATTTTAAATGGGAAGCACTATGTGTATGTTCTTGTAGATGATTTTTAAAGATACACTTTGGTATACTTTCTATCTCACTAAAGTGAAGAATGTTCTTACTTCATTAAATATTCCAACTCTACAGAAAATAATAGTCGACTTAGAATTAATACATTGAGAAGTGATCATGGCTGTGGGATGGAAAATCATGAGTTTGAATATTCTTTCTCACATTATGGCTATAATCACAATTTCTTTACTCATAGAACACCTCATCAAAATGGAGTTGTAGAAAGAGTAAATAGTAAAATTCAAGAGATTTTCTAGACTATGCTTAATGAGTATAACCTACTTATCTATTTTTGGGCTGGAGTTGTTAATATAACATGTTACATCATCATTAGAGTCTTAATTAGACCCATATTTAAGAAGAACCTTTATGAGTTATGGAAAAATAGAAAACTAATGTTAATTACATTATAATTTATGGTTGCAAATTCTATATCCTAAATAGTAGGGAAAATCTGGACAAATTTGCTTCCAAAAAGGATGAAGGAACTTTTCTTCGTTACTCAATATCTAGTAAAGCCTATAGAGTATTTAATAAGAGAACACAATGTGTGGAAGAATAAGTTCATGTAAAATTTTATGAGATTGATCTACATGAACCCAAAATATATATTGAATATCTTGAGGAATATATGTCAATTCTGGACCTTAATGATCAGTGAACCCCCAGTAAAAACAACTAGTTATACAAATTTTCCAGAATCAGAGCATGTTGAAACCGAACCTATAGATATCCATGAGGAGTCTAGTCCATACCATTCTAAAGGTATTTTAACCCTCATGAATCATCCTTTAGATTTTGTATTATGTGATCTAAATAGAGGGGCACTAACTAGATCTTCTCTGAGAAACCAGGTTGACCATCAATCTTTTCTTCCACACCTTGAAGCCAAAAATATTAATGATGATATCAATGATAAATTTTTGGTGATAGATATGAAAGAATAGTTAAATAAGATTGAAAGAAACAAAGTTTGGGAATTAGTTGAAATACCTAAAGACACTTAGACCACATGCACTAAAGGAGTGTTTAAAAACATAGTTGAGGAATCTTGAAATATAGTCAGAAACAAGGCTAGATTAGTTGCACAAGGATATAGTCAAGAAAATGGAATAGTCCATGACGAAACCTTTGCACATGTAGCCAAAATAGAATCCATTAAGATACTACTTTCTTATGTAGCTTATCTGAATTTTAAACTTTATCAAATGGATGTTAAACGTGCATTTCAAAATGGGTATACAGTTGAGGATCTGTCTGTTAAACAACCCCTGGCATAACAAATCTCTATTTTTCAAATCATGTTTTTAAACGTTCTAAAGCTTTATATGGTCTAAAACGAGATCCTAGAGCATTGTATGATAGAATTCGTTCTTTTATTATTTCAAAAGGTTTTACTAAAGGGATAGCTAATCCTACTTTTTTTATTAAAAGGATTTCAAAAGATGTTTTAATAGTACAAAGTTATATAGATTATATTATTTTGGTATCTTCCAAAAATTCCTTACGTTTTGATTTTTCAATGATGAATTTGAAATGAGTTTAATGGGGGAACATAAATTTTTCCTTGGATTTCATATTTTTCAAAATAATAACGTCATTGTTTTAAATCTAAGTAAATATACTAAAGATATTTTGAAATATTTTGGTTTGGATAGTAATAAAGGTAGTGATACACCTATGAGTACCACTTGTAAGTTGGATGCTGATGAAATTGGTAAACCAGTGGATCAAAATAATTTCAGAGGTATGATTGCGAGTCTTCTCTACCTTACTTCTAGCCAAACTGATATTATGTTCAGTGTATGTATTTTTTCTCATTTTAAAGAAAATCATAATGAATCTCATTTAAGTGTAGTTAAAAATATTTTTAAATATCTCAAGTATAATAAAAACTTAGGGCCATTTTACCCAAGAGGATAATCATTTGATTAAATAGGTTATTCAGATGATGACTTTTTTGGTTGCAAGTTAGATAGAAAGAGAACCTCTGGAACATGTCACATGTTGGGAAAGTCACTAGTATCATGGTGTAGTAAGAAACAGAATTTTGTTGCATTATCCACTACTGAAGCTGAATATATAGCTTCTGGTATTTGTTGTGATCAAATTCTGTGGATGAAACACACATTACTAGACTATAGATATCAATTCAAACATGTCTCTATAAATAGTGACAACACATGTTCTATTAACATATCTAAAAATCTAATATCTCCTGATAGGACAAAGAACTTTGATGTGAGACATAACTTCTTAAGAGATCATTATCGAAGAGGTGATATAACTCTTGAATTCATTGGCACTAAACATCAATTGGATGATATATTCACAAAGAAATTGAATTATGAGAGGCTAAATTACATCTAACATGATTTAGGTATGATAAACTGTTAGGACCTCACCATTAGGACCTCACTGTTGTAATTCACTGTTAGAAACTAACTATTGGAACTCACCGTTAGAACCTCACCATTGGACCTCACTATTTGGAACTCACTGTTGGACCTCTCCATTAGGACCTCATTCTTGGCACCTTACTGATAGTCAACCTTACTTATGTCGGAGACTTAGCATTTTTTGCTGGAATCTGAAATGTTTTAATCTGTTTTATTTCTTTTAATCAAATTTTTTTATCCCTAAATGATAAAAACAATGTACAAAACACATTTCAATCCACTTCAATCTTCTCCAGAACCTCTTGCTTCCGAATCATGGAATGAAACCTTCTGCTAAAACCCTCAAACCACTCTAGATCGAAATGGAGAAACTAAATAGACCGATGGTTGGTGATGAAGGAGATGTGATGAACCCTAAGAGGCCTTAAGCTGGGTCCAGTGGTAGAAAAAAGGTTGTGGTGAAGCTGATCAATCCACATTTGTTGAAGAGGGAGATCATGGATGAAAGGAATTAAGTTTGGAATGGATGCTATCGACCAGGTCTATGGGGCTGAAGTTACTCGAAGCTCAGGATTGGGTAGAATGTTTGGAAAATAAAAATGGACAGCATTACCCGAATCTAGTAATGGAATTTTGTGAGTTTATGTTGTTTGAACAGTCTGAGGATGAGAAATGAGTGACTTCTCAGCTAAATGGAGTAAGTGTGAGATTCTATTCTATTGAATGGGATGAATTCTTAGGAGTCCCACGTGAAGGATTATTCAATTATTACAGTAGTTTGATGCCTCCCACTAGTGAGCATTCCTATGATGTAGAGGCTATGGCCAAAATGATAGGTAATGTAATCCCTAGGATGGTAATTACTGCTGAGATGGATTGACAAAATAGATTACTTTTTAAATTTTTTCAACATGTCTTGAGTCCCAGGAGAGGGGTCTTTGCTACTTTAAAGTATCAATACATATTTTTTTTATATCTACTGAATCATGGACAAACTATAAATCTTTGTAGGTTTATAATGGTTCAGTTAGAGGATATGACTAAGGCTAGTTCCAAGTAAAATTCTCTATTTTAGGAGAATTTGATATCCTAAATGTTAAAAGTGAAAGGAGTTTCTAGAAATAAGGACGAAATTATAGATGTAAGGGATACCTTCTATATTAATAAATGATTTGAAAGTTTATGAAGATAAACTGGAACCCTTTGAATAGGTATTGGTTGAATTATGAGGCTAAAATATATAAGGAATTCAATCTTGTTACCAATCCTACTAGGCCAAAGAATAAAAGAGATCCATGTTTAAAACCTAATGAAGTGGTTCCAGCGTACTCAAATGAAGAAGAGGAGGTTTCTATTGTGAAAGAGAGAGAGAGAGAGAGAGAGAGGATTCTCTTATAGATGACAGGAGTGATCTTGACCTTCCCTCAATTCCTCATATTAATACTGCATCTTTTTCTTAGCCTAGCCACCAAAGAGATTCCCCTGAAGCGAGACTATCCTAAGGGATAATGATGATGAGGAAACCATTAGAGAAGAAGGAGAAGATAATGTATAAAGAGACATTACTATTGGAGATACCTCAAAGGAGGAGGATGAAGCTGAATATTTTCATGATGAATTTGAGATAGCTTTTGATGAATGTGAAGAGGAATGCCTAAGTATTAGTCCTTTGATAGGATATACATAAGTGAGATAGAGTGAAGAGGAAGGGGACGTTGAATCGGTTGGAGCTGGAATTAGTATGGATGTGGTTGAAGATTCTGTAGAAGAAATAGTAGGGGACTCCCCTATTAATGCATATGATCAATGGGGAATGGAAAAGGGGAATGTAGTTGACAAGGAGAATTCTACAAGTGAGGGGGAGGAACCTGTTTCCATAGGTTCAGTTTCTGTTCGTCATGATATAGATGATTGGTCATAAAAACCTAGATTTATTGTGTTGGGATTTGACTATGAAGATACTGAAGATGAAAAACCCAATAAAAGTCCTCTAGTTTTTTCTATTTCAGAGCCCACTATAGTACAACCAGTGGTTCTTATACCTCGAGATTATATAAAGTAGGTTCATTTAGAGTCCTTAAAATTATATTTGAAGATACACCTAGATGAGAGATCCATTGGGATAGGGATAACTGTGGATCTCAATCAAAATCTTATGGAATCTTTATTGGAAAGAATAATTTCTACGACTCACTCCAACTTGATACATGAAGTAAGGGAATGACAACACCACATCAAAACCTTGGAAGAATCTTTAGAGTCTATAAAATTTTCCATTTTGAATTTAGACTCATATATGGATTCAATATCTCAAGTGGACATAAACCTTATGTTTTTTAAGAGTGTTGTTCAGAAGATGGTCACTCTGTTTGAGGACTTTAAGAAGTCTATGGAAACACATGTGAGTGGTCAGTATGATGATGTGAAGAGATTGATTAGTGTACTGAACAAGTATTTTAATGAGATAGTAACTTTTACTATGGCCCCTCTATGTACATCTTCTTCCTCATCAACCTCTCCTCCTGTTGATCTAGAAGATTTTAGATAAGTTGTTAAAGAATAATTGGAGAATCTATCTAGTGCAATCACCTCAGACCCTTAGTCTATGAATCAAGTCATTTTCACTACCAGAGCCATTCATAATCTTGTAGAAGATTAATTGACGGAGGCTACCCAATATCCGAAGTCCATCAAATAGTAGGTTTACTTCTATAATAAAAGCGTTTACACTAATCATCATATGCATGGTCACATCAAGATACTATTGGAGAGCTTGAGGATCCCACCCGTCACTAAGGATTTTAAGGATCAAGTAAGTAGGCTTAGAGAGTTGAATCCCATATTGGAAAACATTTATGAAGAATAAAGTTAATTTAATTTTAGTTATGGGAAAAGGGGGGAGAATCATTATGCATTTGAGGAATCTTCTTTTTCCCTTCCTCCATGTGGACTGCACTCGCATTATTGTTCCTCTAGCCATACCTTCTTCCTCAGCTACATTAGGCTCTACCAGTGCTTTCCCTTTGATGACTCCTGCATAGGCCATCAGACGAATGACCCCTACAATTCCTCAAAGATCTAATCATTATCAATCTACTGATGCTTCTGTAGCAGCTCCTCCTACCCTGCTTTCTGCTATCTCTTGGGGTGTACCTCCATATTCTAAACCTGCCTCCTCATCAAAGAAAAATCACCCATGGACATCTATGATGTGGATTGAATATGGGCAATCATAGTTGATAGGGATATTCTTAATCTTTTTGTATATTTTACTCTTGATTCATTAAAAAAATCTTCTTCTGTCTCCTTTTCTGTCTTACATCCTTTTCTCTAATCACAAAGGGGGAGATGTCTTAAGACTAGAGCCCTTGAATATATACTCTGATATATTTTCAGCAATAAAAATGGTTCAATTTTAAGTTATTTACACTACTAATATATAATATATGTAAACTAACACCTCTTAAGAGATTAGAAAATGTGATTAACCCTAATTCAATAATACTTACATCTAAATTTCACTGATATAATTTGTGATTATTAAAAAGGGGGATATTGTTGGACTCACCTGTTTTGATAATCCCAAATCATGTTTCTTTTATATTATTATCATGATTCATTAATATTTATAGTTTCTATCAGGTAATAACTATGTATATTTAATATCAATGCTCTCTCGATTAAGTTTACAGTGCAAAATTTGTCTAAGTGGAAGGTTACCGCTGTAAGGTTACTAATGAAAGATACCGATGGAGGTTACCAATATTGGTTACCACTAGAAGGTTACCGATAAAGGTTTTTGATAAATATTACCATATTAAGGTTACGACTAAAAGGTTATCAATGAAGGTTATTGATAATGGTTACCGCTGGAAGGTTACCGATAAACGTTACTGAAAAAGTTTACCACTGGAAGGTTACTGCTAGAAAGTTACTGATAAAGGTTATCGATAGAGGTTACTACTGAGTAACCTCACCAGAGTTATCAATGAAATCTCACTACTACGAGTCTACTTCTCAATGGCTACTGTTGTAAATTTATCGCTAAAGGTTACTGTTACAAGGCTACTGATGAATCCTACCGATGAAGCCTACCATTGAGAAGGCTACCACAACTATTCTACCAACACCTACTCTTCTACTCCATACTTTGTAAATTTCTTATGATTATTCCAACTATCATATTTGGTAAATTTAATGCTTTTGACATTAATTAATTTTGATTGAAGACATATCATGAGATTGGATCTGGAGACAGTACGAGGTATGAGGAAGACCACACGTGGTTTTCTTATTCCTATTTTTGGAAATCCAATATAAAATAAAAGACCAAGGAAGAGAAGTATATGATTCATATGCGAGGAAAATTACATGCTAGATCTAAAGAACAAGGAAGAACACCAGCACTCACACTATGAACCCAAGAATATCATGAAGATCATTTGGGAGAATGAATTCAATATTGACTTCTGTGCATCATCAAATATCATTAAAACCAAGAAGAAGAACACCTTAGTACCTAGAATCTAGAACCTGGAGTTGTGACACTCTGTATTGTATACATCTTCTCATGAAACACTAGAACTGAAATTTCTTCACTCCAAGGTGTCAAGAGCTGAACTGAAAACAAATAGAGCCTTAAAAACTCAATCTTTATAACATTAGCTCTATTGTATTCATAATATTACATTTATGAGAAGTGCGTGTTTTTCTATTACACACCCTGTCTCCTGTTCTTGAACTAGAGGATACTAAAAATCCTCACACCAAACATTACATACACTTTGTTTCCCACGTGTAACTATGGAAGAGGCTGTGTGTGGCCTAGTTGTGTGTTTTACCCATGATGAACTGTGGTAGAGGGTGTGAGCCCTAGACAGTTTTTGACAACTGTTGTAAAGATTGACACCAGATTTGTATCATGTTTATTGTTAATATAAACTGCTTGGTGGTATGTGATCACCAAGTGGAGAGGATAAAGACTTGTCTTTAGAGTGAACCTCTTTTTTAACCCTGTTGTGTACTATATTTTTTAATACACTACTTTTCTATTTTCTGTTGCTTATAATTTCAAAACAGAAAACTATTTAACATTAACTCTGACTGTTAGTTCCGGTATGTGTGTATATGAGTTTAATTTAGTAAACCTATTTCAAAAGTTGAATAATCATTTTACACTGATTCAACTGAGGACTAATCAACCTTTTAGAAACATCTTAATTAACTAAACATTTATATCTCTACTTCCTTATTTAAAAGGGCTAATTCAAAATTGGAGGATTTTTATCATAACATTTTTAACAGAAATTTTAAGTAGGAACTCAATTCACCCCCTATTGAGTTTCCACTCTGACCAACATTCATGTTAACATCTAATAGACTATCAAAAATTTAAATTTAACAAAACAACATTTCAAAAAAAAATCCACTAAACACAGCAACACTCAAATGAAAATAGGAAAATGCACACAAAAAGTCGATATGGATAGGCAATATGCGTTTCGTTTTAAATACTAAGGTGCCTAATATGGTGCATGTAATGTATTTCCCTTGTAACATCGAGCTAAAATTATAAAAACACATTTTCACAACAATACCAAATCAAATAACAACGTAAAACAAGTGAGTCACCCAATGGTGAAATCATATTAATAATAACTGACATAATCAATAACTGTAATCCCAACCCATGAATTTGGGTTCCCCATATACATGGGTTAGCTACACCCAAGAACATGGTATATTCCAAGTCCCTATATCCCAGTCTCCTCTATAACCCAAATAGTAAGAGAAAAGGAAAAACCACCACATATATAGATTTTTAGCATCCCCATACTGGGAGCCACCTGAATTATTCCCTAAGCCAGGTTGGCCACATAATCTCAAGTGCATCTCCCCGAACACCAGAGGTTGCACACTAACAGTGAGGGTCTTTTTGTGTCTGAGGGGGATACTACCCCCTCATAGGTATAGGTATTATGACAGTGGATGTAAAAAATAATTAATAATAAATAGAGGAAGCATATAACTGAATAAAATACAGTAGAAGCAATATAAATAATCCAACTAAATAATAATCAAGTGTGGAAGCTCACAAAACAATGTCATTCCATGATGTCTGTCTAAGATGAAGCTATAGAAAATAGAAACCCAAGAAGGAATCCAACTGAAAATAAATGATGCACATCAACAACTGCATCTTGACTAAAGATCAGTCCTCTTCCACTATCTCCATCCTAAGTAGCAAGAATAAATCAAGCACATGAAGGAGCACGCTTTCCTTTGTCACTACCTGCAAGCATGTAATCTACTCGGGTGTCAACGACTCCCGAGTAGGGTGTTAGATAAAATCCCAGTACGCCAGTTCCCATAGTGTCTAAACCATTCTATTTCATGTTTTAATAAAATGCAGTATTCCATTTATAAAAAATAAAGAAAATCCATTAAGTGAAATAAAATAAATTACTAGGCCCAGATCACAAAACCTACCCGCCCCTAATGCCCTGCTTAGGCCCAATATAGAAGTCTAAAATAAGTACATATAAGCAGTATGCACATGTACATGTATATATAAGAACCTAGAAATCAAGATAAATAGAGAATAGTTAAACCCCCAAGCATGTGCTTTTACTTGGGGTCTCTGTCGAGGGTCAACCTGGTGAGCTTCAATCATACCAGAAAAATATCACAATTTCCAAGAGACTCAAAGTGGAATGAATATAAACTTTCATTCCATAATTATTATGGGTTTCAGTTGAGAGTTGGAGTCAGAGACCATACTGAAGGTATTGCTATGGGACATCCTTCAATTTATCCAATACCACCGAGCCCATCAAAGGAAAACTTTCAGAAGACCATGTGTTGCTCGAGGCATGGATTTTCCATGAATCCATTCAGATCCTGCAAGAAGGGATCGAGCATCATCCAAGGATGGATTAGACACATTGCCAATGGATTCGTCTCAATGAGCCCTTCTGGAACTACTGTCACTTATAATTATTAGAAATATTCTGGAAGTCTCAGTCCAATAAAGCTCAAGTCACCCCCTGACGCATAATGGTAACAATCAGGAATAGTGGGTCTAAGAGTGGCCCTTAATATGGGACCCACCTTATTTCCCCACCTAGAATTTAAATAATGTTTTCACATCATTATATATCAAATAATAATCATATGAAATTGCATCTTGAAATAAAAACAGATAGATCTGTTCATCAAAAGGTGTAAATTATATTTTACAGTGTAACAACTTAACATGGAAAGATACCACATCAACATAAGTAGATAAATGAACTTTTTAATAAATAAATACTTTAGCACCGAAAACTATCAATGATCCAACAATTTGAATTCCGTGATCAATGTAAACTAATTATTTTATTTAATTATAACAAAAATGGGATGTGCAACACATGTATTTAATTAAATTAAACACCCATTCTAATGAACATTATACTGACCACATTGGCACACCCAAACCAGTGTCCGACCACGTTTCCAAAATTTAAACAATTTAATTCATGATAAATAGGGATTCAATAATTAGGTGAAACAAATAAATTAAATAAATTGGGTGAATTTTCACAAAGTAGGTAGGCTCTCACTAACATCACAACGGTGCATTTTTATAAATCCCAACAAAATAGAGGTAATGAAAGTATAAACCCTACCTTATTATCTTAGATGATTCTATAATCTGCGGTAGGCTTTGATTTGACATAAAATGGAAGAAAATAGAATATTTTAGGTAAAAAATCCAAAATAGGGTAAAATCCTTCAGCGACGAATTGTGCGTAGGATACTCAATGAAATCCTACGATTCCCAAAGATCAACATTATCCTTTCCTTGAGGTTTACTGTGCACCTAAAATCAAAGAAAAAAGATGATGGACCGTGTTATGATGGACTTACAAATGGGTTGTAGGTTAGTGCACCACCTAGGGAGAGGGACGGGCTCGACATGATGGAGAGAAAGAGAGAAAAAAAGAAAGAAAGAAAATGAATAAAAAGAAAAGGAAAATAAGAGAAAAATAAAAGGAATGAAGAAAGGATGAAAATAAATAAAAAAGAGGAAATTTCCCATTTTAATTTTTTTAAATTTTTTTCATCACCCCCATTCTATTTTATTTTTAAATTTCTTTTTATCCCTTCTTTATTTCTTTTAAATTTCTTTAAATATTTTATTATTTATTTTTATTCCTTAATTAATTATTTTAATCCTGAACAGAACACTAAATCGTGACATAAAATTTTTCATAAACATCATGCAATTATTTAATTAATTTAAAAAAAACTGCCTGGGACCAATAGTGTGGTGTGCAAGTGCGTGCCCTGGGTCACCTTATTGAATTAGACAACTAAAATTAAGAATTCTGCGTACCTGATTAAGTAGGGGACATTAAAGATGTGCTATCTTAAGACAATTCACCAATTTACACCAAATGGTTAGTGTTTATGTTTATTGTTCTGGGAAAGTTATTTACATTTCATATGTTGGGTTCAATATGAATGTTTATGTTGTTTATGTTTTTCCCCATTCATATGAGGAATAATTGGACTTAGTAATTGTTGGGTGGGGCCTGATATTTCCCCTTGTGGCTTTAGTTGGTCACATTAGACAAAAGATGTCATGGCACAAGTCTTGACAAAATGTTTATTTTTGGTCTTTGCACGAGGCCTTGACGGTATGGTTATGATTCCCAACATGTGAATTTCCATCATTATAAAATTACTATGGATAGTTCATGTGGTTATTTGACAAGTAGAATACCCATGATTATGTTTTATTATGGAATTATTTTTCATCTCTTATTCCGGCTATAATGTGTTCAAGTTTATTTTTAAAGAAACATGTTTTAGTCATTCACTATGCCGAATGTTTATGTTATCTTCTATTCTATTTCTTAATCCTTACTGAGCATTTGAGCTCACCATTTCATTTGTTTTTCCTTCCCCTGTCTAAGAAGAAGAGATCATTTATTGAGTTTTCAAGGATGCAGTTTATTAGCTTTTGTTATGTATCATATTTTTTTTCCTTTCAAAATTAAAATGGGTTCTATATATGTATCTAGTTTTTTCATGAGTAATAAACTATTCATTACTTCGGGATTTGATTACTTGTAATCATTCCAATGTATTAAAATAATGCACTAGCTCTGAGCTTCTGGAGTTAGGGCGTTACATTTTGATCTGCTATCTTAAAACCATTCACCAATTTACTCCGAATGGTTAGTGTTTATGCTTTATGTTTGGGGAATGTTATTTAAATTTCATATATGGGTTTCAATATGATTGTATTTGTTGTTTATATTTATCCCTGTTCATATGAGGAATACCTTGGAGTTAGTAAGTGTCGGGTGGGGCCCGCTATATCCCCTCAGTGCATCGGTTGGTCTCATGAGACAAACTAGGTTACAATAGAGGCCTTGAAAAATGGTTATTTATGGCCTTGGCACGAGGCCTTGATGATTTGGTTATGATGTCCGACATATTCATTTCCATCATTATGAAATTATTATGTATTGTTCATGTGGTTATTTGACTAGTAGAATACCCATGATTATGTTTTGTTATGGAATTATTTATTCAGCTCTTATTCCTTCCATAAGGTGTTCAAGTTTATTTTTAGAGGCATGTGTTTTAGTAATTCACCATACCTAATTATTATGTTTATGATATCTCCCACTCTATTTCATAACCCTTACAGATCATTTGAGGTCTCCCCTTTCATTTGTTCTTCCTTCCACAGGTTAATAATAAGAGATCATTTATTGAGTTTTCAGTTACACGGATTAATAGCTTTTGTGAGGTATCATATTTTGTTTCTGTTCAAAAATGTAAAATGCGTTCCATATTTGTATCTAGTTTTTTCATGACTACTAAACTGATCAGTCCTTGAGGATTTTATTCCTTGTGATCTTGCCAATGTATTAAAATAATGCACTGGCTCTGAGCTTCTGGAGTCGGGGTGTTACAGTTGGTATCAAAGGAAGTTTAGTAGAAAACATGGAAACTAGATATAGAAAAAGGAGATTAGTGAACAAAATCCTGAGATAAAATTTTCAGATAAGAATAAATGGACATCTTAGAATTTTTCAAAGGAATAGATTATGTGGTTTATCAAAAAATACATCCCTATGTGGATATGAACAAGTAGGGGTGTCTCTGGCATAGATGTATCTAAGGGAAAAATCCAAAAGACTGCTTTGATCTAGACTTGAATGGGGACTGGTACACGACAATGGGCCTTTCTGAAATCTTGGTTCAACACTCCTGGGGGATATTCGTTGGTAAATTCATAAGGTTATTAAAAAAATTATGAAGGATTTATGCCCCCAGAGTAACCATAGTATATGGTTCTTGGTTTTATGATGCATTGATTTATGTTATGTGTTATATTGTGTTTAGATATATAAAGAGTTCATTATTTTATGAGCTAATATATAATATTGAATTGATTAGAAATGTCGTCCAGCAGAAGGAAGGAGAACTTCACCAACGAACTTGATGCGAGGGGTAAGAAGGATCATATACCTAATGGTCTTAATCTATCTTTTAAAGGAATATTGTCTCTCAAGTATCCTTATCATATGAGTAAATAATATCATGTGTTAACAAGGTATGTAAAGACTTATCTGAGTCCTACGGATTTGAAGGGAAGAAAAAGGATAATAGTATAGAAGAGAAATACGGTGATAAAGGGAAAAAGTGAAAGAAGGGGTTTCCCCCATGTGATAACTATGGAAAGAAACACCTTGGTATATTCTTGAGAGGAAAAGGATTTTGCTTAAAGTGTGGAGAAATAGGCCACCTTTCACATAATTGCAAGACAATGACAGAATTTTTCTATATTCAATGCTTCAAATGCAAGGAGATGGAAAACTATGTGAATAAATGTCCCAAGCATCAAAGAAATATACCCCAAATGATGATTTTGGATAATGATAATGTTATGATGCTACCATAGATTAAGTAGAGTGATTAATATTCCTAGCAAAGAATCATGCCATTTGAATATTTTTTCAGTATTGTTCTGGTTGTGTGAACTATGAGATATAAAAGTATTGTGCTGCAGTACTCTTTAATTAAGGATGTGAGATCCTATGATGAAAGGTGCAAAGGAAAATTATTCAGTAGAAAGTTAAACCTGTTAGAAAAAAATAGGATTGATGGAAAGAGAACACTTAATATATATCTAATGTTGATATAATGATGAAGAAATGATTGAGTTGGTCAAATACTGACTACCTTGAAACTGATTATTGACTTGTTGAGAAGTGGTCTATGCTATCATCGATGGAGTTTAAGTAACCTTTTGGTTTTATGAAATATATCCAATAACATACACCTTACTTTAGGAACAAGAAAAAATGCATGTTTCCAATATGGTTTTTACAGTAATTCATGTTATCACCATATTTCAAGAGGATACATGATGAAGTTATTCACATGTTTGGAATGTGAATTTTAGAGCCTCTTCTTATTGATTAAGGTTAAATGAAATGTTCATCATGGAAAATTAGATACCTTCATTACAATGTGTATAATCAATATATTTTGTAATTTTAATCATTTACGAAATGGTTTAAGTTGATCATTGTGCATGGTTTTAGAGTTTAATGTCACTAGATGATGGGTTGATTATTACTCATTGACCATTATTCCCAATTAGAATATGTTGTTTTGTTGTAACCAATGTATTTCCCTTTCCACTTATTAAGAGGAATTTTTAACCATATTCTTGTTGTGGGTTTCCTATAAGGGAATTTTCATGTATCAATAATTAACGTTCGAAGATCAATTTCAAATTTTGAGGATGAATTTTTTTTAGAGGGGATAATGTAACTCCCCAAAAATTTACACATAGATTTAAGATAGAATGCATGAGACACCGAGTCTCTACAAAACACCACTTTGTTATAACCTATCCAAGTAAACACAATTTTTCAACCATTGTGATTTGAATTTTGAAAAATTGACATACAAGGTTGTGTTTAGTAAAATATCTAGAGTCTGATAAGAAATTTTTTTATTGAATAGTAACATACCCTTATGAATAGTAACACACCCTTATGAATATTAATGAATATAAAATCATCCAAAAAAAAACTTCACCCATAAATGTATAAATACAATTTCTATATATTAAAAGTAAAAGAGGATCATAGTATATGTATTGATATTTTTGCATGTCATAAATATTTTAATTACAATTTCATGATTAATTTAATAATTTAAATTGGAAATTTATTTTCATAACTTTATTTTCATAAATTTTTACTTTATTGTCTTATGGTTATGGGATAATTTTACGAGACCTTGATTAATTTCTCATTGTGATATAAAATTAGTTATATTTTTAAATTTGTTTTTTAAAATAAATTATTATTTTATTTAAAAATTAAATTAAAAATATTTATAAAATTAATTTTCTATAATGGATTGAATATTTTAATTCTACATGTCAAAAAATGTTTAGGGTGAATTTTTTGGATTTTTCTGAAATACTTGAATTTTTGATGAATAATGAAATACAGAAAAATACCGTATATACAAATTTTCAGTTAAATACAAAATTTATGACATCATGAGGGTTTTAAGGACAATTTTCTATAACTCACATTCACTTATCACTATTAGGGGTCACATGAAACAACACTATTGGTTGTATTTATTGAAATAATAAAATAACGAATAAAATATTCAAAATTCACTACTCTCCTTCATATAACCCCCCTCACTCCCTATTCTCCTCACTCCAAAAATCCTTCAAACTCCTAAAATTTATGCCAAAATAACTATACCTAGTCACTCCCCACATCTAATAAGATATTTGTCTTGCCAATAGACCAAAACCTCTCCCTTAAAGAGGCTATGAAGGAGATTACTTCAAGAGGTAAATTCTTCTTTTCATTTCTTTTATTTCACGTTCTCTTTTATGTGGTATTTTTTTCAAGATTTCATACCATGTTATTATTTAAATACTATTTTTCCCTTTACTAATTATTTAGTCTTTAATGAATGGGTGAACCCTATCCTCTCTCTTTTTATTGTTTTCTAAAACCATGTTGCACAACCGTTATGCTGTAGAATTTTCGTCTCAAAATATATCTTCTTTTCAAGAACTCTTATTATGTTCTTATCTTTTAATTTAATATTTTTTATTGGGATACTTCATTCCATATCCAAATTAATTAAAATATTATTTATGAATTATGAGATATCCTTTTTTATCTCTGAAAAATATTTTATGAGATTTTAAGGGACGCTGTTAGGCCTTCAAATTTTAGTGAGGGATTTCTCAACTTTTCATTTATTTGTAGTTCCTTTATTTTATTTTTCTTTACTAATAAAAACTAATCCAAATGGTATGATAATTTCAGTACCATTGATCAAATTTAATTTTATTATTCTATCTTAATATTTCATTATCATCTCTTCATTCCCATTCTTTTATACTAAAAATGAAAACACCATCTGAGATGTGCTATGTTTCCACATTCAAGGACGATGGGTTTTCAATTTCTACTACCGTATTAAATTCTGGTCCTGAAACCATTATTATAGTTGCACCAGACTATAATATATGTATTATGTCTCATCTATGCTTCTTCAATCTTTTTGTACATATGGTTTTGATTTATAAAGCAAATGAGTTCATGGTGTCAAATAACCGCCAATTAACCCAATTGGTTATCATTAAATAATTTATATAATGATTTATCTTCAATATAAGTGAACAAATGAAATTTAAAACAATTTAACCTTCAGTATATTAACTAATTATATATAACTTTAATTATGGGAAACTATCCTCATTTTACTTGATTCTCCAATCATATATATAATTATACCGACCATGAAACAAATTAACCCGAACAATGAAATTGAACATCCTAACCCATCAAAAATGCTATGAATGAACTTAATAAGATGATAATAAATAGATTATATGTATAAGAGATTATGAAAATATTAATTAATGAATTTAATTTTGTTATCAAGGACAATAAGATCATGCGAAGAACACCATTGGGGTTAAGGCAAGAGGTTTCTTCATCTCACTTCCATTTTTGTGAGATATTCCATATTTACTACTACTACTTGTGTATGGTGTATGTATACTTCCCATTTATGTTTCATATAATGAATCTAATTATTTTATGATATTCAATGTATCAATTTATGATTATTAATTTTTGTTCATATGATTCAATTGATTATAATGTTTTAAGAATTTTCCATCTGAACCTCCATTTTCATTCGGGTTACTCTTATTATCTACTTACCTCAATTAAATTATTATTTATTCATATGTAATAATAATATATTCTGTGATAATATTCAATATATTTGTACAAAATACAATCCTACTTTCACTTATGGGTATTTATATGTTTTAAAAGGATCTTTTAAAAATTCTTCCTGAAATACAAGCTCGATTCAAGGAACTTCTTGAATTATTTCCAATTTTGAAGTTCACTACATAATCTGGTTTATGCAATATTTACCTTTATAAAATCTGTCATTTTAACATGAAGAAGATATTTTTTTCATTTCAGGTTTTATGAATGCAAACATGCCTTTTTTCTTCAAAATCCATTAATATTTTCCTTAAACCGCACTAAAATGTTTTATTTCTAAAGCTTCTTTAAAAACTCTTTTTAAAAGATTTAACCTCAAGAAGACTTTATTTATGAATAAAATAAAATTTCAATGAAATTACCTTTTATTTTTTTGTATGAAAATGTTTCCAATCGGATTTCATGAAAAATAAAAATGATTTTCCAAAAGAACTCTTATTTCATATGTAAAAAGGATTTTTCTCATCTCACTTTAACATTATTAAGATATATGCCTTGTTCTCCATTTATTTCATTATTGTGGTGTATGTACTTCCCTTTTTTATATCATATAAAGAGTCTCTCTATTCTCATTATATTCTAATTGATTATGATTTGAACGTTTCAAGGTGTTATAAGACTCTTAGGAATGTTTAGGGATCATTTCATCATGGTTTTTTCAATGGTCTCATTTAAAAGTATCTTCATCTATGTCAACATCATTTTTTCAATATTTTTATTCATTGAGGTTTATCTTCTATGATATAATCTTCCATATTTAATTAAATGGTTTGTGATTAGTTTGAATATGGATGTTCTATCTAAAAACCATTCACCAATTTACTCTAAAAGGTTAGTGTTTATGCTTAATGTTCGGGGAAAGTTATTTACATTTCATATGTTGGTTTCAATATGAATGTGTATGTTATTTATGTTTATCCCCTTTTATATGAGGAATTCATTGGACTTATTAAGTGTCATGTGGGGCCCTCTATAACCCCTCGGTGCATTAGTAGATATCATGAGACTAACTAGGTCATGGCACAAGGCCTTGAAAAAATGGTTATTTATGGTCTTGGCACAAGGCCTTGATGATTTGGTTATGATGTCTGTCATATGAATTTACCTCATAATGAAATTAGTATGGATAGTTCATGTGGTTAATCGACTAGTAGAATACCCATTATTATGTTTTATTATGGAATTATTTATTCAACACTTATTCCTTCTATAATATGTTCAAGTTTATTTTTAAAGGCATGTGTTTTAGTCATTCACCATGCCTAATTATTATGTTTATGTTATCTTACACTCTATTTCTTAACTCTTATAGATCATTTGAGATAACCAATTTCATTTGCTTTTTCCTTACCCATGATAATAAGAAGAGGTAATTTATTGAGTTATCAAGTACGTAGTTTATAGCTATTGTTATGTATCATATTTTGTTTCCTTTCAAAATGTAAATTGGGTTCCATGTTTGTTTCTAGTTTTTTCATGACAAGTAAACTAATCAGTCCTTTGGGATTTGATTCCTTATAATCATTCAATTGTTTTAAAATAATGTATCAGGTGCGAGCTTCTGGTGTTAGGGCGTTGCATTTGGTATCAATTCTAGTTTAGCAGACAACTTGGAAACTAGATATAGAAAAATTAGATTAGTGAACAAAACCCTAATATAAAATTTGGGGATAATTAAACAAGGACATCCTATAATTTTGGTAAGGAATAGATTATGTGGGTTTTAAAGAAAATAAATCCCTATCTGGATATGAACAAGTAAAGGTGGTGATGGAATAGATGTATATATAGGTAAAACATGAAAACACCATTTTGAGCTAGGCTCGAATGAGAACTGGTGCACGACAATAGGCCTTGGTGCACTCTTGGGTCGACACTCCCGAGGGATATTCTTTGGTAAATTAATAAGTTTATTACAATCAATTATGAAGGATTTATTCCCCCAAAGTAACCAAAGTATGTGGTTCTAGGATTTATGATGCTTAAATTTATGTTATGTTTTATACCATGTTTAGAGATATAGAGAGTTCATAATTTTATAGGATAATATATAATATGGAATTGATTAGAAATGGTGCATAATAGATGAAATGAGAACTTCACCAATGTACATGATGCCAAGAGTAAGAAGGATCATATATTTAATGGTCTTAAGCCATCTTTTCAAAGGAAGATTTTCTCCCATGTGTCCTCATAATATGAGGAAATAATATCATGTGTTAACAAGGTATGTAAAGACTTATCTGATTCCGATGGATTTTAAGGGAAGAAATTAATTAGTGTATGGAAGAGAAATATAAGGATAAATGGAATAATGGAAAGACAAGGTTTCCCACATGTCATAACTGTGGAAAGAAACACCTTGGTTTATTCTTGATAGGAAAAGCAGTTTGCTTAAAGTGTGGAGATAAATGCCACTATACTCATAATTTCGAGACAAGGAAATAATTTTCCTATATTAAATGCTTCAAATGTAAGGATATGGGACACTATGTGAATAAATGTACCAATAGTCAAATAAATATACCCCAAATGATGATTTTAAATAATGATCAAGTTATTATACTACTGAAGATGAAGTTGAATTACTACTATGACCTGTCAAGAATCATTCCATTTGAATATTTTGTCAGTAATGTATTGGTTGTGTGAATTATTAGATGTTAAAGGATTGTACTGTAGTACTTTTTCATTATAGATTTGAGGTCGTATGATGAATGGTACAAAAGAAAAGTGACTCAGTAGAAAGCTAAACTTTTTAGAAAAAAAATATGATTGAGGGAAAGACAACCCTTAATATATATCTGATGTTGAGATAATTATTAAGAAAGGGTTGATTTGGATATATAATCACTACCGTGGAACATATCATTGACTTGTCGAGAAGTGGTCTATACTATCATCGATGGGGTTTACGACAGTTTTTGGATTTAATTAATTTATTCAATAACATGTATCTTACTTAAGGAGTATAGAAGAATGCATGTTTCTAATATGGTTTTTATGATAATTCTAGTTATTTCCATATTTCAAGAGGACACATGATGAGGTTATTCACGTATTTGGAATGTGAATATTAGATCTTATTGTTTTTGATTTAGGGTTAATGATATGTTCATCGTGTAAATTTAGTGATCTTAATTATAATGGGTTTAATCATTATATTTTTAAATTTTAAGCATTTACAAAATGGTATAAGTTGATCATTGTATGGGGTTTTAGAGTTTAATGTCACTACATGATGGTTTCATTATTCTTCCATGACCATGTTGTCCAATTAGAATGAATTTTTTTGTAGTAATTGATACATTTCCCTTTCCTCTTATTAATAGGATATTTTAACCATATTCTTGGTTTGGGTTTCCCACAAGAAAATTTTTAAGTATCGTCAATTAACTTTCAAAGTTCAATTTAAAATTTCAAGGACAATTTTTTTATAAGGAGAGGATAATGTAACAGCCCAAAAATGTATAATTACATTTAATATAGAATGCATGAAACACTGAGTCTCTACAAAACACCACTTTATTACAACCTAGTCAAGTAATTTTTTTTTCTTCTTATGTGACTTGAATTTTGAAAAACTGACAGACATAGTTGCATTTAATAAGATATTTTATGTATGATAAGACAAACATAATTTTTTGGTGAATAGTAACATACAGTTATGAATAGTAACATACCATTATGAATAGTAATTAATAGTAAATAGGCCAAAAAATATAAACTTCACCAATAAATGTATAAATACAGTTTAGACATCTTAAAAGTGAAAAACAATCATAGTAAAAGTTTGGGTATTTTCACTTGTCATAAATATTTTAATTATAATTTTCTGATTAATTTAATAAATTAAAATGGAAATTTATTTTCATAAAATGTATTCATAAATTTTTAATTTATTTTCTTATGGTTTTAATATAATTTTATTGGACCTAGATTACTTTCTCAACATGTTGTAAAATGAGTTATAGTTTTAAACTTGTGTTTTTTGGAATAAATTATGATTTTATATAAAAATTAAATCCAAACTATTTAGAAAAATAATTTTGAAAAATGGTGTTTTTGAATTCTACCGATCGATAAATCTTTAGGGTAACATTTTGTGATTTTTCGGAAATACTCAAAATTTGGATGAATAATGAAATACAATAAAATACAGTATATACAAATTATCATTTAAAAACACTATTAATGACATCATGAGTGATGTAAATCCACTTGTATCGAACTCACCTGAACTTATCACAATTAAGGGTTATATTAAACTACACTATTGTTTGTCTTGATGTAAATAATAAAACTATGAATAAAATATTCAAAAATCACCACTCTCCTCCACTATAAAACCCCCTCACTCCCCATTCTCCTCAATCCTATATGCCTATAATCTCATCATATTTCTTCCCAACTACCTATCCCTAGTAACTCCCCATGTATAAGGAGATCTTGGTCTTTCCAAAAGAACAAAACCTATCCCCTAAAGATGCTCTCAAAGATGATTACTTCAAGAGGTAAATTCCTCTTTTCATTTCTTTTATTTCAAATTATCTTTTATGTGGTATGCATTTGAAGTTTGAATACCATGTTATTATTTCCATATTATTATGTCCCTATAGTATTTTATGAGTATTTTATGAATGGGTGACCCCTGTCCCATCTCTTTTTAATGTTTTCTAAAACCATTTTGTATAGCTGTTATGCTGTAGAATTTTCATCTCAAAATCTCTCTCTTTTTCAAGAACACTTATTTTGTTTTTATCTTTTAATTAAAATTAGTTTTTTCTAGGATATTTCATTCCATATCCCCCTTAATTTCCATACTATGTATGAATTATGAGATACCCTTTTCTCACATCAAAATATTTTATGAAATTTTAAGCGATACCATTAGACAAAGAAATTTTTGTGAGGGATTTCTCAAACATTCTTTTATTTCGAGTTCATTTATTTTCACTTTATTTCATAATTACCCCTCATAAAAATGGTATTATAATTAAATTACATTATATGAACTGAAATTTTATTATTCTAATGGAATATTTCATCATCATATCTCCTTTCCCATTATTGTATACTAAAAATGAAAGCACAATCTGAGATGTGCTAAGTTACCACATTCAAGGATGATGGGTTTTCAATTTCTACTAACATCTTAAATTATTCTCATGAAACCATTATTATGATTGAACAATAATATAATATATGTATTATGTCTCATATATGTTTTTGGAATCATTTTTTACATATGTTTTTTTATTTAAAAAGAAAACGAGTTCGTGGTGTCGAAAAACCGCCAAAAAACACAAATGGTTATCATTAAATAATTTATAAAATGATTCATCTTAACACTAAGTAATGAAATTAATTTTACAAACCTTTAACCTTAATTATATCAACTAATAACATATAACTTAAATTCTGGACAAAAATCCTCATTTTACATGATTCTCCATTCATGTATATAAGTATACCGATCATGAAACAAACGAACATGAACAATGAAATTGAAACTCTTAACCCATAAAAAAGGCCATGAATGAACCTAATAAGGTTATAATAAATCAATTAAATTTAGAATAGTTTATGAAAATATTAATTACTTAATTTAATATTGTTATCTTGGACACTAATATCATGTTAAGAACACCATCAGACCTAAAGTTAAGGGTTTTTTTCATCTCACTACCATTTTTGTGAGATATTTCATATTCAGTACTACTACTTGTGTGTGGTGTATGTATAATTACCATTGATTTTTCTTATCATTATTATATATATTTAATTATATTTAATTGATTATTTTTTTATTATTATTTTTTGGTCATACGATTCTATTGATTACAATGTTTTAAGTATTTTCCACCCGAACCTCCATTTTCATTCAGGTTACACCGATTATCTACTTAAATCTATTAAATTATTATTTATTTGTATGAACTACTCATATATTATGTGATAAGTTTCAATATATATGTACAAACCACAATTCTACTTTCAATTATGTGTATTTATTTTTTTAAAAAAGATATTTCAAAAATTATTCCCGAAATAAAAGTTTGATTCAAGGAAATTCTCGAATTCTTACGTATTTTAAAGTTCACTATATAATCCATTTATACAATATTTATCTTTATAAAATCACAAATTTTATAATGATAAATATATTTTTTTCATTTCATGTTTTATCAAAGAATACATTCCTTTGTGCTTTAAAATTGGTAAACATTTTCCTTAAACAACACTAAAATGTTTTATTTCAAAAGCTTCTTTAAAATTTATTTTTAAGTGATTTCTTCTCAATAAGACTTTATTTAAATCTAAAATATAATTTCTATGAAATTACCTTTTATATCATGGGATTTACTTTTTTACAATATGATTTCATGACAAATAAAAATTATTTTTCAAAAGAACTCTTCTTTACAAAGTAAAATGATTTTTATCACCTCACTTTAACTTTATTGAGGTATATGCCTTGTTCATCACTTATTTCATTCTTGTGTTGTATGTAACTCCATTTTTTATATCATATAAGGTGTCTCCTTATTCTCATTATATTCTAAGGGATTATGATTTGAATGTTTCAGGGTGGTATGGGACACTTATGAATGTTTAGTGATTATTTCCTCCAGGATTTTTCAATGGTCTCATTTAAAAGTAACTTCATCTATATCAACATCTTTTTTCAAATATTCTACTTCATTGTGGTTAATATTCGATGATATAATCTACCATATTTAATTTAATGTTTTATGATTAGTTTTAATGTGGATGTTCTATCTTAAAACCAATCACCAATTTTATCGGAATTGTTAGTGTTTAGGATTAATTTTTAGGGAAAGTTATTTACATTGTGTATGTTTGTTTCAATATGAATGTGTATGTTGTTTATGTTTATCCCCATTCATATTAAGAATTCATTGGAATTAGTAAGTGTGGGGTGGGGCCTACTATAGGCCCTCAGTTAATTGTTAGGTCTCACGAGACAAACCAGGTCATGGAACGAGGCCTTGACAGAATTGTTATTTATGATCTTGGATTGAGAACATGATGGTATGGATATGATGTCAGACATATGAATTTTCCTCATAATGAAATTTGTATGGATAGTTCATGTGGTTATTCAACTAGTACAATACCCATGATTATGTTTTTATGGAATTATTTATTTATCTCTTATTCCATCCATAATGTGTTCATGTTTATTTTTAAAGGCACATGTTTTAGTAGTTCACCATAACTAATGTTTATGTTTATGTTATCTTTTTCTCCAGTACTTAACCCTTTTTTATCATTTGAGATCACCCCTTTAAATTGTTTTTCCCTCCCCATGTTAAGAAGAAGAGATCAATTATTTAGTTTTCAAGGATGTAGTTTATTATATTTTTTTAGGTATCATATTTTTTCCATTCTAAATGTAAAATGGGTTGCTTGTATGTTTCTAGTTTCTTCATGGATTATAAATTGATTGGTCATTTTGGATTTGATTCCTTGTAATCATTCTAATGTATTAAAATAATTCACTGACTTCGAGCATCTAGAGTTAGGGCATTACAAACTGGTCCCACATCAGGATTAGGAAGAGATTCTTGAAAACAACTAAATTATATAAGAGAGTCCCAGATTAGGAAACAATTCCCTCTCAAAAGGGTGTGATGAGCTTGATATCCCATCCTCTTGACCAATGTGAGTTCCTAAGAATCATTTTTTCTAAAACCCCAAATAATTTCGTCACTTTGGAATGCAGTTCCACAGCTACTTAATGATCTGGGGAAAATTGAGAGTTTTTATGAATGATTAACAAATGGTGATCTTGTTACGAATAATTTTTCAGAACATTGAACCCCTCTAAATCATAATACCTAAAAAAGACATCCACATCTTTCAGAGGAAACACTCATGTTGAATCATTTATTAAAATTTTCAATTGAATGCTCCTAATATTTCCAAATCTTATGATTCCTCATGTCGTGGGTAATAATCATACCAATAATTTGAAAAGCATCACCCTATTCCTTCATTTCATAATATTAGTTCATCTACTTCTTAAACCTTTTAATTTTGTTGATATCTCTTCCAATAATCGACATATTATCCACATAAAGAAACAAGATAATTAAATCACCATTAGAAAAGGGATTGATGAAAACATATTGATCAACTGTCATCCTCCTGTACTCATTATTCTCCAGGAATGTGTTGAATTTCATATACCAATTCCTCAGTGCCTATTTCAAACCATATAAAATATTATTAAGTTTATATAGAAACATTTCTTTACATTTCACCTGAAATCTATCTCGTTGTTCTGTAGAAATATACTAATCACGATCATCATGTAAGAACATTGTCTTTAAATCCATTTGTTGATCCTTCAGGTTTAGACTAATCATCAATCCTAGAACAAATTTGATAGAAGAAATTTTAACCATAGGAGAAAGAATTTCATCAAAGCCAATAAATTTATTCTTACTAAATCCCTTTCAAAAAAATTATGGATTTATAGAGTTACTCTAAACTACCATATTCTTCTTTGATTCTATACAACCACATTTTATTAAGAGGCTTTTTTCCATTTTGTAACTCTACTAAATCAAATGTATGGTTCTTGTGAATGGATCACATCTAACCTTTAATGGCCTTCATACATTCAATCTTCTGATAACTTATAATTACACCATCATAACTGTCTGGCTCTCTCCCATGAGTGAGAATCACATACTCATGTTGTGTGTATCTATAACTTTGGTTTCTTTATCTAGTGGATATCCCCAATTGCGATTTGGGGATGTCATGACCCGCCTTATTCAAGATGACATAAGGGATAGAGAGATGGTGGGATCTTCCTTCCTCAAGATGAAGGAGAGATAATGACTCTCAAGTAACGCCTAAAATAGGCCAGGGGTGGTGACTGCACCATGGGTATCAAAATTTCACAACAATGAGAGGTACTGCCCTTTTTATTGTGACCAATATTGGTACATAATATTTATCAACCACAAATCACTACAAGAAATATATATTAAGAAACAAAAATTCATCCCATATGCATATTTAAATTAAAACTTCTAGAAATAGAATAAAACTCCAAAGTAATTACCAAAATAAAACAAAGTAACAACTGAGAAACCTTTCCCAATGTCCAAGAAAGTAAGGTCTAGAACGGTCCACATAATCTCCCTTTAAACCTAAAAACAATTTTATATATGTAGGGTGAGCATAAAAGTGTTCTTAGTAGGGAAAAACCAAAGTGACCTATACACAAGTGGTAGATGCATACAAGTGAACCTATGAGAAAACACCAGAAATATAAAAGCACCTAACAAGGTATAATATCCACCCCACCTCACTAAGAGATGCTTATCTAATAACAAAAGCCATGTAAATTAAAGTAACGTAATAAACACATTGATATTTTGGAACCCCGCACCACTTCCCAATGGTTAACTACTCATACCTAATGGTGAACATCCTGATGCTAACATGATCTTCCACAATCCCCTATGTCACAACCTGATCACACACTCATGGGACACACAACACATCACATATCATCCACAAACACTGGGTCCAAAAACCACAACCCCACCCCAAATACATCTAGGAATCACCACAAAACTCATCCTAAAGACACCTCTGATGCACACCTCACCCGCAGACACCTGGGCCTCACACCCACACCCCAACCTTCTAGAAGTGTCTAGGGATACCAATTCATAGACGTGGGAGAAGAGGAGAGCCAATAAACATCCATCCATTATCCCACTGAGATGTTGGGAAGGAAAACCCTCCCACATAATAATGGGGGTATTCGACATGTAGTGCTCAACACAGGTGGGGGCGTATAGAAATTACTAGGAACTACATGTATATATATAAAGGTACCAAACACTCAGGCCAACCTATAGATTTTAAAAATAAAAACTTACACACACTAAAAATTCCCTTGCTGAAAACCCTACATGCACATACCACCACAAATGACGGTCACTTCCATAAGTTGATAAATGAACACTCATTCACTACAAGTCATAACTCAAAACACACTCTAGTGAATTCATTTAACCAGTTGTCACTCATCATTATCAACTTGTTTATTTATTCCATCCCTACCTGAGAAACTACCAAACACTACAAATGTTATAAGGAAAAGCAACCATACTAACCAATTTCAAATCCAAAAAAATAAATAAGGGACAAGGTGAACAAATCCATTCTAACACCCATTTATAAAAACTAACAAAAATTTACCAGCTTGCTATTCCACTGAACACTCCCCTTTCCTAGATGACCCTACCATCATTGTTCTATTTCATGCCACCCTGTCCTTACTCTCAATAAGAAAGACCCCCAACACACCTTATTACTACCACACTCGGTAGCCTGACTACACCACAAAACCACACCCATCATGTCCAAAAATATGAACATGACACAACCTAGTACTACGACTCTGCTTCCCAACCACTTCCCAGATGCAATCCCACTACATAAAAAGATTACCCATTCTACAATAAACCAATATCTCAACTCAATATACCATTACACCACCCATAACACCCCATGATCACAACCACACTCCTAGCTAGAACACCACATGAAGAACACAGACACAAACCGAACAGAACCACACACAACACACAACCACAACAACCATGCATGTTTTATTCAAATTTAACATCAATCGTTTTGTAATTCTACTTGAAAAAACTTATGTTATCTCCAAAAAAGTTTGATCCTGGGGAATCCATTTATTTAAATGAATATATGTGATTAATCATGTTTTTCATGTTTACAACTACTAAATAAAAGGTTAAAAAAATCATTCATGGTTCATGTGTGAAAATAGAGACCACCAACAACCATGACTTTCATAAGGCATATTCCCAACACAATTAAAAACAAGGATCAAATATTGATGATAAAAACAATGCAAGAATTATAATCATCTTCCCAGCCCCTCATTTATTACTTCTTTTTATATTCATTAAATTTGGATTCAATTGTTTTCACAATGGTACATGAGTACACCCACCCTGCATGATACAAAAAAGGAAAGGGACATGACGGAATTCTTACCTAGAACAAAATGAAATCAATGATTATTCCTTGTGCCAAAATAGCGGTCACACTTTTATTAGTTAAGAATCCATGGGAAAACTGAATATATTTCTCTAGAATAGGAACATGACTCTTCAAGGAAGAAAGTTTCTCGAAAAACCAAGAGAAAGAAGAAGGGTTAAAAGGAAGAGAGGATTTCAGCTTTAGAAAGGACAGATCCAAAACCTATGGGGAAAATATTTTAAAGGCCATTAAAGCTAGATCATGATCAAGACCATGAAATTTGGGATACAATGGAAGACTCAGGTTTTTAGGAGATAAATACCATTTGAAACAGACAAAAAAACACATTAAATACAACATTTAACTCATTTAACATTAATGGAAATGTTAAAGGGGTGAAAATGGAAAAACTAAGAAAACTAGAAATGAATCACTAATGGTCGAGTCACCAATGCGAATCACCTACATGAGTGTGCCACTGAAGGATGATCCACCGATGCTGAGCCACCTACAGATGAGCCACCCATGTGACCTTCCAATGCTTGGCTCATCGATGTAACTCATCGACGCCACTCACCGAGACCACTCAGTGATGCACGACCTATCGACACCTCAACATACAGATGCCAGACCTACCAATACCATGACCTACCAACATCCTGACCTAATGATTCTTAGACCTACCAATTCACTAACCTACCAAAACCCTGAGCCACTGATGCCCTCAGTCACAGACACCTTGACTCATCGATGGAAAAGGTGTAATTTTAACAAACTCTTGAAATGGGCCACTACTGCCTCCTAGAACTCCCCAAAAAATATATTTTGACAAAGTAATGGACCTAGGAGGTCCGAACCCTTACATAAGTTACCTATCAATCTATTATCACCCTAGATAATTCAAAACCAACCCCATACGAAAGAGGGGTCCGATCAACTACCATGTAAGATACCTCTCAAGGATAAACCACCCTTTGATGTTTGAAAGATGGAGGGAAACATAAAAATCCAAGAAAACCTCATCCCACATCTACTCACCCAAAAATAAACAAGATAACCCACAAAATAACCAACTATCCAGAAATATGAATTAATGAATTACTTCTTCCATGTAAAGATACTATCCCCTCTGGGTAGCACTGACTCACCCTCATAGGTTTTATTACATCTCAATTAATGCAACATGATTAGGAATAAGGTCTCCCAATTTTCACATGTTATGACTTCCTCACAGACTAAAAAACAAGGAATAAACCTATCTTACAACAAAAAAGGTTCAATCACTACATCACATATTAAAACACACAAGAAAAACTCAAAACAACTCTGGGTACTCAGCACACATCTGCGTCTCTTGCTCCCAAATACTCTTCTCCAAGCCACCATGCCTCCACGACACACGAACCAAGGGAATGGTCCATCCACGCAACATCTTCTACCAACGATCCAGGATCTCTTTTGGATACTCCAAGAACAGTGCGTCATCCCGATATCCAACTCTCCCCAATCAATGATATGAGAGTCATCGTAAAGATATTAAAGTTTTTGGGAGACATGAAAATCTTCATCGATCCTTCCCAAATTTGGTGGTAACTGTAACTGTTTTGCCACCTTGCCAGCTCGTCCCAACACCTTGAAAGGTTTGATGAACCTAGGAGAAATATTACTCCGTCTTCCAAAACTACGCCGACCACATCGATGGGAAACCTTCAAGAACATGTGGTCGCCAACCTAGAACTCCAAGGGCATTCTCCTATGATCGGCATACGGCTTCTGCCAGTCTTTTACTGACTTCATCCTCTCATGGACAAGCTACACCATCTCCATTATACTCTACACCACATCCAGACCAAGAATAGTTACCCCCAACTTCCATCTAGCACAAGGGTGAACAAAACGATCTTCCATATATAGCTTCAAACATAGTCATGCTAGTGGAAGAGAAATACCTATTATTGTAAGAAAACTCTATTAAGGGAAAATTTCTCACCTAAGACCCACGAAAGTATAGGACACATTCCCGCAACATGTCCTCCAATGTTTTGATGTTCTTATTAGTTTTCCCATCTGCCTGAGGGTGGAAAGTAGTGCCGAGGAAGAACTGAGTGCCAAAGGCATGCTGTAATCCCCTCTAGACTCGTGATGTAAAACATGTATCCTGATCTGAGACGATGGATATGAGAACTCCATGTAGTAGTACCACCTCATCCACATACCTCTTCGCTAATAAATCTACTATAATCGACTCCTTCATCACTAAGAAGTGATCTGATTTCGTTAACCGATTTACTACTAAGAATATTACTTCAAATCCTTCGTAAGATCTAGGTATTACTATAAAGAAATCCATTGAGATGTCATCCCACTTCTACTCAGTAACAATAAAGATCTAGAAAAATCCACCAGGAACACGGTGCAGAACCTTCACTTGCTATAACAATAATCACTTTTCCACAAACTTCGCTACTGCTCGCTTAATCACAAGACACCATAAGTATTCCCTCAAGCGATGATACATCATGAAAATTCTCATGTGTACTACTTGGGCTGAGTTATGAAACTAATATAAAATTCATCATTCATCTCCACAGAAAAAACCACCACCCACAAAACATTATCTGATTCTGACCATCCTCAGACCATCCCTACGGAGCATCCCCCTGGTCAATGCGACCACGTATCACCTTCATCTTCCAGTATCCCCATTGAGACTCCTCCACCTTCAACCTCTAAGATGAATACACCATCATTTGAAACAGAAAACCTATGCCGCCATCCATTCCTACGTCTAAGTGCAAGGAAGGCAACTACTCCATTTATCTCTAAGGGTATGAAGATTCTTGAACGTCTTCCTCTTATTACTTATTTCTCAAAGAATTGGCCACAAAATTCCCCTTTCATAAGGTATATGAGATCTAAAAATCATAATCTTAGATAAACTCTATCCACCTATACTGTTGAATGTTAATATCTCTCTGGGAAAAGATGTACCTCAAGATCTTGTGACCTGTAAAGAACACAAAGTGCTCACCAATTTGTTAATCTCACCACATCTTTAGGGAAAAAATGACCACTGTAAGATACAGATCATTGGTGTAATAGTTATATTCATGGGGAAGAAACTTCCTAGACCCATAAGATATAACTCCCCACTGCTGCATCATCACTAATCCAAAATCCTAGCCTGAAAGTGTCACAAAACACCTCAAATATCACCCCTTCCTTTGGAAACATGAGCACTGGAGAGCTGACAAACTTCCCTTTCATATAGCTGTTGTTGTACCTCTCGTACCCCTCGTGGTTTAATTTTCATGATCACAATCACTCTCTTATTTATCTAATATTGTTTTAAGTGTTTTTGGATGATAGGAATGATTTCAGGTTGCCAAGGAATTGGGACAAGAAATAAAGAAGGCAAAAGTGGACTGATTTTCAGTCCACCGGCCAACCGGTGGATGCCCACCGGCCAGCCGATGGAGCCTGGAAAGAAGAAATCCCTCTATCCAGACCACCGGCCAACCGGTGTCCCACAACCGGCCAGCCAGTGGAACCCAGACAAATAGTGTCAGCTACTGCCTCAGCACCGGCCAACCGGTGGCCTCCTCACCGGCCAGCCGGTGGGGCCTGAGCCCGAAGGCCTCTCCTTTTTCAAAGCACCGGCCAACCGGTGGCCAAGCACCGGTCAGCCGGTGGAGCCAGTCAAACTAACCGTTGGGCTTTGACCAGACTTGTCCACTTGCCCCCCAACGGCTCCGAAGGCCTCTCCAACGGATCCGAAGACCCCCAAAGGCCATTTGAGGGTTCCCCCTCAATAAATAAAGGACTAGGAAGCCCCTAAAATGTACGGAAGCCCACGGGAACATTGTTCGATCATTTGGAGAACCTCCGGCGGATTTCTCCAAGGAACCCCCACTTGCTCCAACTCACTTCAACATCCAAGGAGCACCACCATAGAAGCTTGGGAGCGCTCTTCATCAACTTCATCACTCCATTGGCGCCCAAGACTTCTCTCATTACGGTTTTTCTTGTTTTATCATTTTTGAGCATCAATTTGGGTTTGTGCCTACAAACCCCTCTTTTTCTCATCTTCCTTTCATTTGGGTTTTCACACCACCTTCAAGGTGTGAAGAGGTTAGTCAAGCCTTCCCTTTAAAAGGCTTGAGTCATAGGTGAGCTAGCCTTCACCTGTAAGAAGGCTAGTGGGTTCTTGCTCAACCATTAAAAGCAAGTGGGTTCTTGCATAACCATTAAAAGCAAGCTGTAATAGGTTCTAGACTAACCTTAAAGTCTAGTGGGTTTCTTGCTAAAACCATTAAAAAGCAAGCGGTAGTAAATCTCTCAACGGTTGAGTTGGGAGCGGAGACGTAGGCTTTGGTTTAAGCCGAACTTCGTTATCAATTTTGTGTCTTGCCTCTCTTATTTCTGCTGCATTCTTTTAACTTTGATTTTAAATTGTTAATTATTTTTTAAAAGGAAATTCAACCCCCCTCTTGCCATCACTCGACGACCCAACAATTGGTATCAGAGGCAAAATTTGAGTAATACCCTAACCGGTTTCAAATTCAAGATCCTTTGTGATGGCTTCAACTTCTTTTGCCCCCGAAGGCTATTCTTTGGGTCGTCCTCCATTCTTTGATGGAACCGACTACACTTATTGGAAAACCCACATGACCACTTTTCTTAGAAGCATTGGTTATCCTATTTATAGAATTGTCATGCATGGTTATTCTCTTTCTTCTCCCGATGAATCCAAATGGACTCAAGCCGATATTAAAAATTTCGAGCTTGATGGAAAAGCCATGAACGCTCTTCATTGCGGCCTTGATCGTAATGAATTCAATCGAGTTTCCACATGCACCTCATCACATGAAATCTGGAAACTATTGAAGGTTACCCATGAGGGGACCAACAAAGTCAAGGATACTCGATTGGATATGTTCCGTCAAGATTTTGAGTCTTTCACCATGCACCCACATGAATCAATTTCTGAAATGTTTACTCGTTTTACTGACGTTTGCAATGGGAGAAAGTCCCTTGGTGATGATGTGTCTGCAGAGACGATGGTCAAGAAGATCCTTTGGATCTTACCAAGCTCATGGGCACCAAATGTAACGGCAATCCAAGAAGCGAAAGACATCAAGAACATGCCGGTCGAAGAGCTCATCGGATCCCTCATGACCTACGAGATCACCATGAGGAGGCAAGCTGAAAAGGAAGGCAAACCGATCAAAGTTCCAAAGAACATCACCTTCAAAGTTCAAAAAGAAGAAAGCTCCTCCTCCTCATCATCTTCCTCTTCAAGCGGAGATTCCGAAATGGAGAATATTTCCCGCAAAATGCACAAGTTCATGAAGAAGCACAAGAAGAAGAAATCCCACAAGGCTCAACCCAACGAAAAATCCGAGCCCGAGGTAACATGATACGAGTGTGGCATGAAAGGCCATTACAATCCTGATTGTCCACTCAACAAGAAAAAGTCCAAGCAAAAGGAAAAGAAGAAGTCATTCAAGGCCACATGGAGTGATAGCTCCACATCCTCCTCCTCCTCCTCAAGTGACAACGGTAAAAAATTCCTAATGGCATTTCATGAGGTAACCTCTTCCGACTCCTCATCCTCTAGTTCTTAAAATTCTTTCAATCATTTATCTTATGAGGATCTCCAACATGCTAGAGATCAATTGGAGAAAGGTTTTCACGAACTTTCTTCCAAATTTGTTGCTTTAAAAAAGAATTTCAAAAAACTTTCTTCCGAAAAGGAACAACTTCTCAAAGAAAAGGAGGAGTTGTCCCTCAAGGTCCAAAACCATCCCGATATTGATTCTATGGAATTAACAATCAAGGACTTAAGGGAATCTCTTGCCAAGTTCACCCAAGGTGAACAAAATTTGACCAAATTGCTAGGTTCTCAACGCATATCTAGAACCACCGAAGGGCTTGGATATTCCAAGAAAGCTTCCTCTTCCCATGCTCCAACTATTTTTGTAAGGGGGAGCTCTCAAAATAAATTTTGTAATTATTGTAAAAAACCCGGGCACTTAATTTATGAGTGAAATTGCAAAAATTCCCGGTATGGAAGGCCCAAAACTATTTTCTTTAACGATGAATTTTATAGGAGAAGACCCGCCACTAGACAAGTTTGGATTGAAAAATCCCTTTTAGCGAGTCTCACCGGACCAAAATTTGTCTCGGTTTCAAAAACCTCTCCCCGGTGATTTGTTGTTTTTATTTAGGGGGAGTTAGGATCGTTTAAGCTTTTTTCAAAATTTTTATTTCAAAATTTTCAATTCAAAACTTTCAATTCAAATTTCAAAATTTTCAATTGGTTTAAAATCTCTATCTTGTTTTTCAACCTTTCCCTCAATCAAGTTTTATGCCCCGTGCTATTTTGATAATCATAAAGGGGGAGAAATTCTTGGTTGGTTGGGGGAGAAATCTTTCTCTCATGCTTTACTTTACTTTTCAATTTATCCTTTAAAGCATGTCTTTCATTTCATTTTTATATTGTTTGTTTTGGTGATTGTGATCATCAAAATAGGGGGAGATTGTTGTACCTCTCGTACCCCTCGTGGTTTAATTTTCATGATCACAATCACTCTCTTATTTATCTAATATTGTTTTAAGTGTTTTTGGATGATAGGCATGATTTCAGGTTTCCAAGGAATTGGGCCAAGAAAGAAAGAAGGCAAAAGTGGACTGATTTTCAGTCCACCGGCCAACCGGTCGATGCCCAACGGCCAGCCGATGGAGCCTGGACAGAAGGCATCCCTCTGTCTAGACCACCGGCCAACCGGTGTCCCACCACCAGCCAGCCGGTGGAACCCAGACAAATAGTGTCAGCTACTGCCTCAGCACCGGCCAACCGGTGGCCTCCTCACCAGCCAGCCGGTGGTGCCTGAGCCCGAAGACCTCTCCTTTTTCAAAGCACCGGCCAACCAGTGGCCAAGCACCGGTCAGCCGGTGGAGCCAGTCAAACTAGCCATTGGGATTTGACCAGACTTATCCACTTTCCCCCCAACGGCACCGAAGGCCTCTCCAACGGCTCTGAAGACCCCCAAAGGCCATTTGAGGGTTCCCCCTCTATAAATAAAGGACTAGGAAGCCCCGGAAATGTACGGAAGCCCACGGGAACATTGTTCGATCATTTGGCGAACCTCCGGCGGATTTCTCCAAGGAACCCCCACTTGCTCCAACTCACTTCCACATCCAAGGAGCACCACCATAGAAGCTTGGGAGCACTCTTCATCAACTTCATCAATCCATTGGCGCCCAAGACTTCTCTCATTACGGTTTTTCTTGTTTTATCATTTTTGAGCATCAATTTGGGTTTGTGCCTACAAACCCCTCTTTTTCTCATCTTCCTTTCATTTGGGTTTTCACACCACCTTCAAGGTGTGAAGAGGTTAGTCAAGCCTTCCCTTTAAAAGGCTTGAGTCATAGGTGAGCTAGCCTTCACCTGTAAGAAGTCTAGTGGGTTCTTGCTCAACCATTAAAAGCAAGTGGGTTCTTACATAACCATTAAAAGCAAGCTGTAATAGGTTCTAGACTAACCTTAAAGTCTAGTGGGTTTCTTTCTAAAACCATTAAAAAGAAAGCGGTAGTAAATCTCTCAACGGTTGAGTTGGGAGCGGAGACGTAGGCATTGGTTTAAGCCGAACTCCGTTATCAATTTTGTGTCTTGCCTCTCTTATTTCCGCTACATTCTTTTAACTTTGATTTTAAATTGTTAATTATTTTTTAAAAGGCAATTCACCCCCCCTCTTGCCATCACTCGACGACCCAACAGCTGTAAGCTACCTCACACTACTCACTCCACACAAATTCTTTTCGCTTCTGGTGACTAATATTAACGAAGCTTCTACTCGAGAGAAATCATGTAAAAATCTCTGGTAGTAGCTAATCGGACCGAGAAAGTTACAACCTATACCACATTCTTATGTTATACCCAAGAAATGACTACCTAGACCTTTGAAAGGTCTACTACCATACCCTTCTAAGAAACCACATGTCCAAGGAAGTGGACCACCCATCACAAAAAAAAGAACTTTTACATCTTTTCGTAGAGATGGTGGAGTCGAAGGACATCTAGGATAGTCTGGAGATGCTTAGTATGTTCGTCATCTGACATTGAGTAGATCAGGATGTCATTGATGAATGAAATGATGAATCAATCCAGGAACTCATGAAAGATAGAGTTCATAATCCCCATGAACATATATAATATATTCATAACAGCGAATTGAATAACCATGAAATCAAAGTGCCCATACCTACACCCAAAATCAGTCTTCAGGATATCATCATCCTTAACCACTACTTGGGGATATCTAGACCGTAGATCGATCTTAGAGAACAATATTGCACCCCATAGCTCGTCAAAAAATCATCTACCCTCATGAGAGGGTATTGGTTCTTGACCGTTACCTGATTCAACATCTGGTAGTCTATAAATATTCTCAGACCAACATTTTCCTTCTTCTAAAACAACACTGGAGCACACCACAATGATACACTGGGCCGATTAAATCCCTTCTTCATCAGATTATCAATCTGAGTCCTAATCTCCCACAACTCAGAAGGTGTCATCCGATAAGGAGCCATCAAAATCTGAAAAGCACTATGCTGAACATCTATCTCAAAAACAACATCACATTGAGGGGGTTGATTCACAACCACTTTATCAAAAACATAAATGAACTATCCAACAACTATGGGAGCCCCCACTATATCAGCATCCATTAATTCCACTAATATCTTTTCCAAAAAATAAAAGAAGGGGTTCCACATGTCTTCTTCCCATCAGATAACACTGCTCACCAATGAAATCCACATGTTGGCCATCCACATCAGAAGAAATGACTCACCATTGGAATTAGTCAATGATAGCATGCATGGAAAAAATGAGTCGATGACAAGGATGACATTGTATGTCTACATCTATTGAAAAAAAGGATCCCCACTAGACTGATGCGGCCCCAAATTCATTCTACACCCAACAAACATTAAATAAGCTGGTATGACCTCCTACTAGTGTACTCAACACCGAAGGCATGGAATGTATCTCTATGTCCAGTCGTAGATAATGGTCTAGAGTAGGTATAAAAAAGGATTTCGAACCTCCAGAATAAAACAAAGATCAAGAAAGAGTACGAAACACACTGATCGTACCTTGAACGATCTCTGGAACCACTAGAACTACTAACTCTATTTCAAGAAACCAACCTTGACTAGGTCCTCTACCCCTCTTCTATTTTTTGCCTCTTTGACCATGCCAAAGTCGAGGTCCCTACGGATTTCCCTTAGGTTGACCTCCACCTCCTCTATCTCCCCTCGCTAGAGCATGATCCTTCTATCCCTATGGCTAAAATGGCCTAGTAGACAACTACTGTTGAGGTTGGTACTAGACCTTCCCACCTACACTTTGTTGATTTAGAATTGAGAACTGACTCGGAAGGTGTCTGTGGCCTCCACAAGTGAAACACCTCGGTCAAAAGCATACAGGAAAAGGATGAGAACCCGAAGATTGAAAATGGAACTACTGGGGTTAGATCCCCACCGACCAGAACCTAGAAGGTCATAATGCTAGAGACCTTCTACTAAAATCCTTCCCCTTTGAATAACTCAACTGGCTCCCCGCTCATGGTAAACCTCCTTGGGAGTGCATCCTTTCCCATACCTCATTCTTTCTCTGAACCTATATGTATGTCGGTTTGGTGAAGGGAGTAATAACATACTAGAGGGAATGAAGGATTGCGTCCACTAAACATCTCTCCTGAGACTCCTCATCCTATAAGGGATCCAAAGAAAAGTAATAGTGATCCTTGAACATGATCCCCAACTCCCGTACTGAGATACTCCCCCACTGGAGGGAGAGTGTCTCTTTTCTCTTCTCAACCACCATGTTCAAAGAAAGGAATTATTCCCTAAACACTATCTAAAATTCAACCCACAAAACACCAGACTCCTTCTTATCCCCAAGGTAAAGAATCCACCCCTGACACACTACTCCCCTCATCTGGATCACCACTAGGGGAACCCAGTACTATTTTGGAGCCTGGTTAAAGTTGAAAGTGATCACCATCTTCTTGAGCCAAATCTCCATCTCCATGTCTATGACACATCCATCATACATTACTAGATTCTACTACTGGAAAGCAGAGTGTGTCTTCTACCACTGATTGTCCATTTCTTTGGGATCAACCATCTTTTGATTATCCTAATTGGCCTACTGAGACTCCACTACATGAGCTACTCATGGATGATGATTAGGTTCCATAGCTGAAAGGTAAAGAAGAAACTCCTAAGCCCAAGTTGTATGTAATTTATTTAGGATTCATTTTAACTCATTGTTTATATTAATTTCCCAAAAATTCCCAAAAAAAATAATAACACAAGTCCTCAAGATGAATGTAACATTCCTAGGGTCTCTACCCCGGAATCGGTGTAGCCTCACTTGGTCATTTAGTAATCTTAGAGTCCTAGAATCAGATCATGTGGGGACCTAAAATCTCATGTCATAGCTAGTATTCCCTAGACTATGTCATGAACCAAGATCACCTAATAATATTTCCCTACAAACCCATGAAATCCGAACTATTATTAACACCAAACTCTATCTTATCTCTCAACTATCACCTTTGATACCATTCTTTCATGAACGGACAAATTTAAGATGAGGGGAGGGATAAAAATATGTCGAGACCTTCTTTACTCAAGATGAAGTAGAAATAATGTACCATGAGTCTTGCCTCCAATAGGACCCTGGGTGGTGACCAACTATAAGGGTATAGAAATAAGACAAAAAATGGGAGGCATTACCCTTATTATTATATCCATGATTGGGAGATAAGATGTATCGACCTCAAAAAATTCTATGAAATAAATATAAAGAATCCAAAATCAACCCCACAATCATGTTTAAAGTAAAATTGCTATAAGTAAATGAAAATTCCAAAGTAATTAGCAAAATAAAACTAAGCAGTGACAACCCAATAATCCCCAATGTCCAAGCTAGTAAGGTCTATCAGGATCTATGAAATCTCCTTGGAAATATGAAAAACAATTTATACACCTAGGGTGATCATACTAGTATTCTCAATAGGAAAAACCCAAAGTCACTTGTGCCCATGTGGGAGAATCATACTAATGACCCTATAAGAAAATAACAAAAACTCATAAGCATCTAATAAGGTATGATATCCTGCCCAAACTCACCGAGGAGCAGTAACCAAATAACATAAGTAAATTAAAGTAGCAAAAAGATCGATATTTTGGTACCCCACACCACTTACCACTAGTTAACTGCTCATCCCTAATGGCGAACGTCCTGATGCAACCATGATCTTCCACAAGCCCCACTGTCACAACCTGCCGGTACACACCTGAGCCACATACCACATCACATCTCACCCATAAAAACCTGTGCCAAAAACCACAACCCATATCAGAGACACCTAGGAAGCACCACAAAACTCATCCCGAAGACACCTAGGAAGCACTCCCCACCCGTAGACACTTGGGCCTCACAACCACACCCCAACCTATCCAAAGAGTATTGGGAAACCAATGCCTAGAAGAGAGAGCATAGAATATCCAATAACCATCCATCCATCCTCCAATCAGGATGTTGGGAAAGGACACCCTCCCCCATAACAATGGGGGTGTTTGGAACATAGTTCTCAACATAGGTGTGGTGCATATAGAAATCACAAGGAACTACAAGTATATATATATAGTTACCATACACTCATCCCAACCGATGGGTTTTAAAAACAACAACCATCCCACAATAAAACTGCCCTTGCGACCAACCCTACATGCATGTAACACTAGGAATGACAGTCACTTCCATAAGTTGATAAATAAATGATGCTTCACTATAAGTCACAACTTGAAACATAACCCCAACCAATTAATTTAACCAGTGTTCACTCTGCATTATTAACTTGTTTATTTATTCCATCCATACCCAAGAAACTACCAAAAACTGCAAACATTATAAGGTGAAGAAACCATAACAATCACTAACAATTCCAAACAATGAAATAAGGGCCATAATGAAATAATATATTCTAACTCCCATTAAAAAAATAGAAATAAACCATATTGTAGTCCCACGACACACTCCCCTTTCCTAGAAACCCCCTCCATAATCTTTCAAAGTCATGTCGCCATGTCCTTCCTCTCAACCCACAAGACCCTGAACATACCTTATTACTACCACACTCAGTAGCCCCTCTACAACACAACGCCACAACTAACATGATCAAAAACATGAACATGACACAACCCAGTCCTATGAACCCATTGCCCAACCACTGTCCATATGCAGTCCGATAGTATAAAAAGTTCATCCATTCCATAATCAACCGATCTCCTAGATTGAGATACCATTACACCACCCATTCCACCCCATTTTCACAGCCACACTCCCATACATAACAACACATGAAAAACATAGATAAAAAATAGAACCACACACAACTCAAAACCACACCAACAGGGCATGGTTTATTCTGATTTAGAAGAAATTGTTCTTTAATTCCACTTGATAAATTAAGGGTTATCTCAGAACAAGTTCGATCATAGGGAATCCATTTATTTAAACAAATATATGTGATTAATCAATTTTTTTATGTTTACATCCTCTCGAAAAAATATTAACAATAAGAATTCATGCATCCTATGCGCAAACAGAGACTGGAAACGACTATGATTTTCAGAAGGAATATGCCCAACATAATTCACAACATGTATATAAGAATGTAGATAAAAAATGAAATAATCTTAATAATCTTCCCATCCCATAATTTAATACTTCTTATTATCTTCACTAAATTTGGATTCAATCGTGTTCATAAGGTTACATGAGGTCACCCACTCTGTATGATACACAAAGGAAAGAGAGATGAAGGAATCCTTACCTGGAACAACAGACGATCAATGATTCTTCATTGCACAAAAACATGGGTAATTCTAGTAACAAGAAACACTCTAGTGGAAAACTGAATAGACTTCAATAGCATAGGATCATGAATCCTCGAGGAATATATGTTCTTGGATCACCAAGAGAAAGAAGAATGGTTATATGGAAGAGATTATTTTGGATTTAGAAAGGCTAGATCCTAAATCCACAAGGAAACTATTTTAAAGGCTATTAAAGTCGGATCAAGATCAAGAACACACGGTCTGGGATTCAAAGGAATCTTCAGATTTTTAGGTGATAAATACCATTTTAAATGGCCTAAAAACTCATTAAAAATGAAATCTAACTTATTTAACATCAAAGGGGTGAAGTAGAAAAATCTATAAATGACTCACTAATGGGTTAGTGCCTGAAGCGACTCACTAATATGAGTAAGCCATTAATAGATGATCCCCTTAAACTAAGCCATAGATGGATGAACAATCGACGCAACTTTCCATTACCTGACACACCAAAGCCACTCACTGATGCCACACACCAATGGAAGATCTACCGACGCATAGACCTACCAATGCCCAACCTACGGATGCCTGACCTACCAACACCCTATCCTACCAATTCCTTGAGTCTATGATGCCCTGCGTCACTGATGCCCAAAGTCACCAACTCCCTAAGTCACTTATGCATTGACTCATCGATGAAAAAACATTAATTTTGAAAAAAATTTGAAATGAGACATCATTGCCTCCCAACACACCCCAAACACTAGATTTTGAGAAAGTAATACACCCGAGAGGTCTAGGCTATTACATGGGAGAATCTATTTTAAAAAATAATATGATGGAGACATATAAGCAAATGAATACATATTACATGGTAGTGATGTATCATTAGTGTCACATATCTCTCTCTCTCACACTAGATGGAATTGATGGTGGCAAGATGAGTTCATGATTGAATAGAATGTCCTGAGACTACAAATTCTCTACATTTTAGGACTTCTCAAAATCATCAAATTTTTTATCCTAATGAAACACGACATATCCACATGAGAATATCCACCTAGGAAAATAATCCAAAATTTGGTATCCAAAATCCTCACGTGCATATCATAAAAAGATACACTTCTTTCCTCTTCCTTAAACTTCTCTATCTATTTTTTCGAGGTGTAAAAAAATTCCCTACAACCATATACTCCCAGGTGTTTATATGATATATCTTTACAAGTAAAAACCCTTTCTAGAATGTTATTGTTTAGGGAAACTGATGGATAAATTTTGATAATATTATCTTTGGTCCTCATTTCATTCCCCCAAAAGGTTTTTAGAAGCTTTTCATTTGATAGAATGCACCTAACTCTCACAAATTTTTCTATTCATCCTCTTAGAAAAACCATTATGTTGAGGCATCTTTAGTAATATTTTTTCCAACCTAATGCCAAAACTCCCACAACAATGCTCAAATGGACCATGATAATCTCCTCCATTTTCTACCCACAAACACTTTAACCATATGCCTATTTGTATTTCCACCTTTACATGAAACTTCTTGAAAACATCATGGACATGATATTTAGTTTAAAAATAAAAGGCCCAAAATTTTCGAGAATTATCATCTATGAAGGAAACAAAATAAACAGAACCTACAATTGACTTAGTTCTCATCATGAATACATCAGTGTAAATAAAATATAATTTTTTTTCCTAAATGGTAGATAACCAATAAATGATGCTCTATATTATATTACAATGGTGTAATCAACATAAGTATACAAATTTGAAACTTTTAGTCCTGGTAAGAGATCATTCATAGAGAGAATTTTTATTCCCCTCCCACTCATGTGGCCAAGATGCCTATTCCAAAGAATATGTGGAAAAATATTCTATATCTATACTGACTTCTCTTTCACATGTTCTAGAATTTGTGAGAAAAATAGAATTATCTTTATATCCATTAGTAGTTACCATGTTACATTTGATAAGATTCCATTTCCCATCATCAAATGAACTAAATTATCCATGATCATCAATTATTCCAATGGATATTATATTGAGGCGAATATCAGGAACATTCCACACAACCTTCAACTATATCTTGGATCCAATTTATTTCCCAGAAAGTAATTACCAATACCAGTGATTTTGGATGCACCATCGTTCCCCATATTCACATATCCAAATCTACCTATAATTTAATATGAGTAGAAATATCTTCTGGTAGAGACATAGTAGGATGAACCCAAATAAATTTCCCATGTTGAGTATTACAATGATAGACTGACATGATTTTATTCCTAAACAATAATGATCTCTTCATTGACAACTGCCTCATTATTATTTCAGGTCTTACATTCCTGATTCCTCTGATTTACCTTCAACCTTCTAAACTCCCGGTTGAGGTGCTTGAGATTTCCATAATGGTGGAACTGCATGTCATATCTCGATCTAGATATTGAGCACTTCTTTGTTTACAAAATTTGATCTCGATGTTATATTCATCTACTTCTTCCCATAAAGTTTTACTTCCATTATCTTTTTGTGACAAGAGCCTTTGATTCAAGGTTACATCCTTCATACTTATTTCAGGAATCTTCATTCAATATCCCATATTTCAACATTACTATAGTGAGGGTTCCATATAGAGTTGAATTATAGACTAGTACAACTACTGTTTCAAACATCATTAGTAATTAACTTAATATTAATAGTGATATCAACTCATCATCAATCAGCATTTTCATAGAATTCAACTGATCAATAGTAACTTAGAACTCACACATGTGATCTTATAGGTTGGTCCCATATATTTAATTCCAGTTAAAAATTTGTAGTATAATTATTTATTTTTTCTACGTGGTTTTTCTTTTATATAGATTTTCCAATTTTGGTCAAATAATGGACTCATCGTGTTCATTTGAAAATTTTTGGAAGATACTATTATCGATCCACTGCCTGATTTGGGAAGTGAACTTATTATTCGGAAAAACCCAATCCAAATCAACTGGAGGGGTACTGGTTGATTTCATCCCACTTCATTGACCACTTTTTTAATATTCATCCTCTTTCACTATAATGGGCTTAGTGTTCTCCACTATTGGCTTCCACAAATCATTAATATACTAAAGATCCTCCATTTGAGGTTTCCTAAAGGCATAATTAATATAGGTGAGTTTAATCTTGTTAACAATATTTTATTAAATTTATACAATGAGAATATAAAAAATATTACCATTTACATGTGTCCAAAATTGTCAAAACATCTTGAAATGACTTTTGAATCACTGAAAATAGACTTTGATTGACCATGTTATAGGAAAAAAATTTAAAAAGTATAGTTCAATTGATGATGTGATGATGAAGTGGATCACCAGAATAGTAGTTAGAAAACTCTCTAGAATGTCTCCACCAGCATGAATAATACTATCTTCTCTAGTTAGGAGGTACTGTTGCACCACTGAGTTCACTAAAACATTGAATACCTGTACCAAATTCGTTTAAACTTAGATTTTGATGTTGTTTGTGACATTATAATTTTATTAATGAGATATTCAAGAATATATCCTCAAAAAAATTTCTTCAAACTTTTTGTTTTATGGTCACTAGAAACCCTTTTTTTGGTCAGAGTGGTTACTCAAGAGGGGGGTGAATTGAGTTCCAATTAAAATTTTCTATTTAGAAAATTTATATTGAAATACCCCAATTCATAAAACAAGTTAACCTTTTGGGAATTTATAAAGATTGTAAGTGTTCAAATTTTTTCTCAAAGATTGATTATTTCTTAGCTAACATAATCTGAAGATTATGTTAGCTTTTGAAACTAACTTACTGGTTCACAATAATTTAAAACACTTACTAGTTGAACTCTAAGAGTTACTTTAAAATATATTTTAATTTCAAATTAATTTGTTGCAGAATATTGAAAATAGTTTAAACTAAAATAAGATGCAAAACAGTTTTAACCATGAGGTTCAATATCAAGCTGAGACTTAGTCCTCTCAAACAGTTTCTACAAAACATTGATCCACACCCTAGATCGGGGCTAACAACAATACTCAGAATGTCAGTGTAAAGACCCGTAAAATTCAAGGGAAATTTTTTATTAATTTTCTTTGGAATTTTACAAGAACGCGGTTTCTGATGGCACCTGATTCTGAGGCCCGGAGTGCCCGGAATCAATTTCCGAAGTTTGGCTCGGGTACGTTCAGTGAACGAACGAGCGGGAATTCTTAACTTTTGATCCGGTTCTCAGAATTGAAATCCGAGGACACCGATGAACTCGCAGCGCGGATATTCGCTTAAGAATACCTTTTCCAAAGTCGCGTTTTCCTAGGAGGAGTTGTTTAATTTTATGGATGAAATGAAGAGTAAAATAAAATTGTGTTACAATATTTATTTTATATCTTTAAAGTGGTTAAAATCTTTTGTAGGAAGTTGTGTGGTTTAACCACCTAAGAGATGATTAAGGTGAGGAGGGGCCCACCCAAGCCCCACCTTTTCAAATTCCCTAACTCCCCTCTCTCCCTCTTTAAAGCTTGATAACTTAACACTTAATTAATTACACAACTCATGTATAATTAATTAAGTGTTTTGTTTTTGAAATTTAAATTTTTGAAATGCTGGGCTTAGTAAATAAAATAAGGAGGGACCTTATTTTATTGGGATTGTTGGGTGAGGTGTGGAAGAGCTTTGGAGAGAAGCTGAAGAAATCCTCCACCTTCTTCATCTCCTTTGTGGAAGAATGTGAAGAACGTCCGCCGCCCACGAAGAACACCGACGATGACATCTTGACTCGTCTTCTCCGATTGCTTCCTCCTTGACTTCTTCCTCTTCTAACCGACGTCAACAAAACGACGGCCGCTTCCCTCGACTACGTCAACGTGCAACTATCGAGGTAGGGGTTGTTATTATTTGTTTATTTATTTATTCTTGTTCGTGGTTCTAGCATGACTAACGTGAGGATATTTAAATATGTGTTCTCGTTTAACGTGGGGGGGCCAGACCGCATGAACACGGCCGAACCTCCTCCTTTGTTCTTGATGATTTATCTTGCGGTTGAAACAAGATTGTGTGGTGCCATCGCACCACGCGGATATTCGCACGATTATATTGTGCGGCACCGTCGCGCCGCGCCGTGGAAGGATCATCAAGAACGCGACGCCGTCGCGCCGCGTCGAATGGAATCAAAGGCGCGGCGGAGGGGCGCGGTGCCGTCGCACCGCGCCTGACGACGAACACCGCGGCCGGTTCTGGGCCGCGGAAGGACGAGAAGACCGGCGGCTGGGCCGCCGGCGTCGGAAGCTGGAAAGGGGACCGGTTTTCCGGTCCCCTTGGAGAAAAACCGGCCGTCCAGGTGGCCGGCCGGAAGGTCAAAGGCCGGGGGAATTTAATTCCCCCGGCCAGCACTAAACCCCCCCCCCCATTTATGAGGGGGGGGGGCAGGCGGCCCCCCCGGTTCTCTTCAATGCAGGCCCCCCACGAGGGGGGGGGGGGGTTCTTTGAGGGGGGCAGGCGGCCCCCCGGTTTCTCCTCAAAGCAGGCCCCCAGGAGGGGGGCCGTTGATTGGCAAAAGGCGCGGCTAAAAGTCGTGCTGCCAAACTGATGAAGCGGGGGATTTGCCCCCCGCGCGTGGCGACAAGCGGCGCCAGACCGCGCCGCCGCGCCGGACCGCCGCCTGCGGGGCCGGGCCGGGTTGGCCCGGACCCGGACCCCCCGTTTTCGAGACGGTTTCGGTCTTTTGGTCATATCTTGAGCCACAGACCTTCGAATGAAGAACCGTCTGTGGCAATGCGATCCTTGGATCGATACGGTCGTTTCGGTATATTACACTCAGGGTTTTGGAACACTTTGTGTTCGTCCGGGTTGATTCGTACTCGAAACCAACCGGGCCTTCGGAGCGGAAACGCTCATATCTTGAGCTACGGACGTCCGATTGACGTGCCGTCAGCTTTGTTATGTTCCTCCGAGGTTTGGACGCAGGTGGAGTACGGTCAGGTTGGTTTTTCCTTAAAAACCAACCGGGCCCGGGGACGAAAATGCCAATAACTCTCAGACCGGGCGTCCGATCGACGCGTCGTCTGTTGCGTTGAGTTCCTGTTGATGATACGGAACTTTTGGATACATCAACTCTGGACTTTGTGACAGTTGATGTATCAGCCTCTCGGCTCGTGGAGCGGACCCTCCGAACGAGCTTGCTGTGTGCGGTAACCCTAGTGCTGGCTACGACTGTGACTGCTTCTGCTACTGCTACTGTAACTGCGACGACGACAGTACAGAGATCCTGTGTGGATTCGACGACGATGACTACAGCACTCAGCGATCCTACATGGATCAGTGCTATAGGTCCTGTGTGGGCCCGATCCTGTGTGGGTCCGATCCTGTGTGGGTCTTTGCGCTCAGCGGTCCTGTGTGAACCAGCGCCTACAGGTCCTGTGTGGGCCCGATCCTGTGTGGGCCTTTGCGAGGGTTAGTTACCTATCGATCCTTCGTGGGTCCGACGACTTAGATGGATCAGAGATCATCTTTATCATCCTTTGAAGAAGTATACCTGTGTGAGCTGAATCCTGTTGCTTTCCTGTGTGGATTGAGTTGTGTTATCCTATGTGGATTTCGTTTTGCTTTCCTATGTGGAATACGTTTACTTTCCTGTGTGGACTGAGTTGTAATTGGGCTTGGAGGATGGAGCGTGTTGGAATTGATGACTTAGGTATATGTATGGGCATATACCTAAAGCAGTGTCAGTTGTTACTTTGTGTTTGTATCTTCCTTTGTGGATTATCCTTTGTGGATTTTGTGAGACCTTCGAGGGTCTCGGGGTCCCTACTGAGTAGCTTATACTCACCCCTACACGGGCTATGCCCGCACTATGTTGTGTTGGTTGCAGACGACGGACAACGTTGATCTTGGCTGAGGCTTGCAGAGCAAGACGGTACCTGGAGGTGGACCACTGGGCGGGACGTGTTCGGAGCAGACGACGGGACTCGTGGAGAAGTGGAGCTATCTGTACCCACCCTTCAGGTGGGATCTCCAGTGGACACCTCGGTGTAGCGGCTTTTACTTACAGTTGCTTTTTTCCCTTTCGAGTTGTACTTTACTTTCAGTTTGGGTTTGTATACTGGCCCATTTACTTTTCCGCACTTTCAGTTGTACTCTGTTTTTACTTAGTGTTTACTTTCCGCTTGCTTACTCGGTGGTGTTTGTTTACTTTACAAAGGCAATGCCTTCCCTTTTTACCAGGATTTACGCCTTGGTGCTAGTCGCCAGCCCCTGGCCTATGGGAGCCGGGCTTGGGGTAGTCACGGCACGGACCCCGAGGGTGGGTCGTGACAAATTGGTATCAGAGGAGTTCGGTTCTACCGCGAACTCTGATCTTTTCTATGTGAAGAAATAATGTTTAGCGTATTGAGTGTGGTTATCAGTCCAGGGAGTCCAGTGTTGGTGCGGCGGCCGACATATCCGTACACCAGGACCCTGACTTCTGATTTCCGACTTAATGCACGAAAACATTGATTGCATGTGTGTTTCAAAGTTTTCTTTGTGATTACTTATATCATCTCACCAGGTATACTGTTCTGACCGTGGCGCACCTGTTTCCTTTTTAGGATGGCCCCACGACGGCAGCCAGCTAGGGTTCCGAGAGTCGAGTGTGACGACAGCCCACCGAGCGACGAGGCTTCGGTGCAGGGCCCTTTGTCAGCAGTGGCACCGGCGGTAGCTTTACCCGCCGAGCCCCCGATGCTTCCAGCACCAGCCGCTGACGATGCACGTCGCCTCAGCGCACTGCATGAGTTTCAGCGCCAACGACCGCCCTGGTTTCGCGGGGAGATGGATCCCCAGGCAGCCGAGGACTGGCTGGAGGCAGTGGTACGTGTGTTTAGGCTAGTGAGGACACCAGCAGACCTCATGGTGATCCTCGCTGCGAGCCTACTACACGCAGCAGCAGGACGATGGTGGAGCTTGATGCTCCAGGTGCACGATGAGGCATATCTACTTTGGACAGACTTTGAGATTCTCTTCCGCTCGGAGTTCGTCCCAGCCACCCTTCGTGCAGTGCATATCCTGGAGCTTCTTCAGCTGCGGCAGGGCAGCATGACGGTCGCTCAGTACTCGGCGAGATTTACTAATCTCTCACGCTACTCGACCGACATGGTACGGGACCCATTCTTCCGGGCCCGGACCTTCGAGCAGGGTTTGAGACACGAGATCAGGGCATCGCTGATCTCCCTCAGCATACCGACTCAGACAGGAGTACTGGAGCGGGCCCTTCTGATTGAGAGTTTCCTTGCTGAGTCTACACCAGCGCAGCGACCCACCGCAGGGCGGCACGTGGCAGAGTCATCTGCAGCAGGCAGCCGACGGATGACTCAGGGGTCCAGACAGACCAGACCCTCAGGCAGACGACCTCAGGACACTGGCTCAGTAGTGCAGGGCACACAACGAGGAGCCAGTCTTTTGAGAGGCAGACAGTACTACTCGTGCGGCGGGCAGGGCCACATGGCTCGTGATTGCCCGACCCACCGTTCCGAGGAGAAGCAGACAGTTGAGGGACCACCGAGGCAGAGGCAGAGGGTCGACCATGGCAGTCTGCAGGGAGGAGGCGGACGAGGCAGAGGAGCTGGACGAGCAGCCGGTGGTGGGCGACGCTTTAAGGCTCTGCCACCACCACCACCCGGAGGTCCACCCCGACCACAGGGAGCTGGTGGGCAGAGACAGGAACAGCTCCAGGCAGCAGAGTCCTACGACCACGGCGCACCTGAGATGATTCGAGGTACTATCTGTGTCTATTACACCCTTGCTGCAGTTCTTATAGACACAGGAGCGAGTCACTCTTTCATAGACGCTGCCCTTGTTCGGAGCTCGGAGATTCCGACAGAGCAGTTGGCTCAATCCTTACAGCTAGAGACTCCTACGGGAGCAGACTCGACGATTACGCACTGGTGCCGACAGTGTGAGCTTACTCTAGGATGTGAGAGCTTCGGCTGAGATCTTCTTGTAGCAGCGTCGAGGCCTTACGACGTCATCTTGGGCATGGATTGGCTATCTACGGTCCATGCACAGATTGACTGTTTTAGGCGCAAGGTGCGATGTGTACGCACCGACGGGAGTAGGTTCACCTTCACCGGTGAGAAGGGAGCCTTAGCAGCACAGGATGGACTTCCGCGGAGGAGAGGACAGTCCATTACTCATCAGTTAGCTAGCCTCATCCTTGGAGCAGTTGACGTGCGGAGTCCTGGTTTTCCTGCAGTGGTGGATCAGTTTGCGGACATTTTTCCTGACGACGTTCCAGGGCTACCTCCTCGTAGAGAGGTAGAATTTTATATTGACTTGTACCCCGGGACAACCCCGATATCCACTCCAGCATATCAGATGGCCCCCGCCGAGCTTCGAGAGCTACGGGTACAGTTGGAGGACTTGCAGGGCAAGGGGTTCATCCGACCCAGTGTTTCACCCTGGGCTTCCCCGATATTGTTCGCCAAGAAGGCGGACGGGAGCTTGCGACTTTGTGTTGACTATCGTCGCCTGAACCAGGTGACAGTGAGGAACAAGTATCCACTACCGAGGATTGATGACCTCTTTGATCAGCTCAAGGGAGCACGGTGGTTCTCGAAGATAGACCTCAGGTCAGGCTATCATCAGCTCAGAGTCAGAGACGAGGATGTGCAGAAGACGGCCTTTAGATGTCGGTATGGCCATTATGAGTTCTTGGTTATGCCTTTCGGCATAACCAATGCTCCAGCAGTGTTCATGGCCCTCATGAACAGGATCTTTCAGCCATACCTTGATCGGTTTGTCGTAGTCTTCAGCGACGACATTCTGATTTACTCTACGACTAAGGAGGAGCACGCCTATCACATGCGAGTTATACTAGACACACTCCGAGAGCACCAGCTTTATGGTAAACACTCGAAGTGCCAGTTTTGGATACGTGAGGTCCACTTCTTGGGACACGTTATCTCTGAGGCGGGAGTTGCAGTGGATCCTGTGAAGATCGAGGTTGTGTTAGCATGGGAGCCACCCAGGAGCGTGACTTAGGTTCAGAGTTTCTTGGGACTAGCTGGATACTATCGGAGATTCGTGCCAGAATTCTCTAGAGTTGCGGAACCACTCACAGCTTTGACGAAGAATGGGAAACCCTTCGTGTGGTCAGACAAATGTCAGCAGAGCTTCCAGGAGCTGAGACAGAGATTGACCAGCGCACCTATCTTGAGGTTGCCTGAGGAGGGAGTAGGGTACGTAGTCTACTACGATGCATCAGGGACCGGACTCAGATGTGTTCTGATGCAGGAGCGGGCAGTGATCGCCTATGGATCACGTCAGTTGAGGCCGCATGAGCAGAACTACGCTACCCATGACCTGGAGTTAGTAGCAGTGGTATTCGCTCTGAAGACATGGAGACACTATCTCATGGGCGAGCGCTTTACAGTCTTTTCCGATCATCAGAGTCTCAGGTATATCTTCTCGCAGAAGGACCTGAACCTGAGACAGTGGTGATGGCTCGAGTTCCTCTAGGACTATGACTTTGAGATAGTCTATACTGCTGGGAAGGGGAACGTAGTAGCCGATGCCCTCAGCAGGAGGACAGGCATTCAGCTACTTGAGGAGGCGACAGAGCAGCTAGCCTCTTTGCAGATATCCTTCGTGGATAGAGATGGAGTAGCCCTCCTTCAGTCTCTCACAGTCACTCCTCCACTACTGCAGCGAGTTAGGGAGGCACAACGTGGGGACACTGACTGTGAGACACGGCGTGCACAGATATCCTCGGGACAGACATCTGATGGTTTCTCCCTTGGAGCAGAGCACGACATCCTTTTCAGAGGACGTACCATGGTACCAGTCTCTTTGTGAGAGGAAGTGCTGAGAGATTTTCACACATCTCCTTTGGCGGTACATCATGGAGTGGCGAAGATGTACCAGGACCTCAGACGACAGCACTGGTGGCCAGGCATGAAGAAGGCAGTAGCAGAGTTCGTTTCTCGATGCCTCACCTGCCAGCAGGTGAAGGCGGAGCATCAGGTACCAGCAGGCTTAGTACATCCCTTGGAGGTTCCGGAGTGGAAGTGGGACGACATATCTATGGACTTCGTGACTGGACTTCCATGCACTTCCAGAGGTCACGACTCCATCTGGGTGATTGTTGACCGACTCACCAAGTCGGCACACTTCTTACCCATCAGAGAGCAGGGATCAGTGGAGAGCTTGGGACGTCTCTACGTTCAGGAGATCGTGCGGCTCCACGGCGTGCCATCATCTATCATCTATGATCACGATGCTCGCTTTACTTCCCGGCTTTGGAAGGGGTTGCAGGAGGCGTTCGGGACGCAGCTACGTCTGAGCACAGCCTTTCACCCTCAGACGGATGGTCAGACGGAGAGGACCATTCAGACTCTCGAGGACATGCTCCATGCATGTGTCCTCGACTTTGGTCGTAGCTGGGAGGACCACCTACCCTTGGTGGAGTTTGCGTACAACAACAGCTACCACTCCACCATCGGGATGGCACCGTATGAGGCATTGTACGGCCGACCTTGTAGATCTCCTTTGTGCTGGACAGACCCTGGGGAGTCAGCACTAGTGGGACCGGAGATGGTCCAGGCCATGACAGAGAAGGTCCAGGTCATCCAGGAGCGGATGAGGACAGCTCAGAGCCGGCAGAAGTCACACGCTGACAGGAGGCGGAGGCCACTAGAGTTCGAGGATGGTGACCACGTCTTCTTGCGGGTCTCATCTCGACGTGGTATTCGGAGATTTGGCCGAGGCAGCAAGTTATCTCCACGCTTCGTCGGACCCTTCCAGGTCCTCAGCAGGATTGGTGAGGTGGCTTATCACCTGGCTCTACCACCTCAGTTGCACCGGGTGCACGACGTCTTCCACGTGTCTCAGCTGAGGAGATACGTGCACGACCCGACGCACATCATTGACCATGGGGAGATTGACGTTGACGATGGGGCGACTTTTACGGAGGTCCCGGTGGGGATAGAGGATCGACAGGAGAGGGTCCTACGTGGGCGATCGAATCTTCTTGTGCGCATCAGATGGCAGCACGGGAACCTCCAGGAGAGCACATGGGAGCGGGAGGCTCAGATGCGTGCTCAGTACCCTCATTTGTTTCCCTAGTTTTTGATGTATCTTTACGGGGACGTAAAGCCCTGAGGTGGGAGTAATGTAAAGACCCTTAAAATTCAAGGGAAATTTTTTCTTAATTTTCTTTGGAATTTTAATAGAACGCGGTTTCTGACGGCACCTAATTCCGAGGCCCGGAGTGCCCGGAATCAATTTCCGAAGTTTGGCTCGGGTACGTTCAGTGAACGAATGAGCGGGAATTCCTAAATTTTGATCCGGTGCTCAGAATTGAAATCCGAGGACACCGATGAACTCACAGCGCCGATATTCGCTTAAGAAGACCTTTTCCGATGTTTCGTTTGCCTAGGAGGAGTTGTTTAATTTTCTGGATGAAATGAAGAGTAAAATAAAATTGTGTTACAATATTTATTTTATATCTTTAAAGTGGTTAAAATATTTTGTTGGAAGTTGGGTGGTTTAACCACCTAAGAGAGGATTAAGGTGAGGAGGGGCCCACCCGAGCCCCACCTTTTCAAATTCCCAAACTCCCCTCTCTCCCTCTTTAAAGATTGATAACTTAACACTTAATTAATTACACAACTCATGTATAATTAATTAAGTGTTTTGTTTTTGAAATTTAAGTTTTTCAAATGCTTGGCTTAGTAAATAAAATAAGGAGGGACCTTATTTTATTTGGATTGTTGGGTGAGGTGTGGAAGAGCTTTGGAGAGAAGCTGAAGAAATCCTCCACCTTCTTCATCTCATTCGAGGAAGAACGCGAAGAACGTCCGCCACCCACGAAGAACACTGACGATGACATCTTGACTCATCTTCTCCGATTGCTTCTTCCTCGACTTCTTCGTCTTCTAACCGACGTCAACGAAACGACGACCGCTTCCCACGACTACGTCAACGTGCGACTATCGAGGTAGGGGTTGTTATTATTTGTTTATTTATTTATTCTTGTTCGTGGTTCTAGCATGACTAACATGGGGATATTTAAATATGTGTTATCGTTTAACATGAGGGGGCCGGACCGCATGAACACGGCCGAACCCCCTCCTTTGTTCTTGATGATTTATCTTGTTGTTGAAACAAGATGGCGTGGTGCCGTCGCACCACGTGGATATTCGCACGATTATATTGCGCGGCGCCGTCGCGCCGCGCCGTGGAAGGATCATCAAGAACGCGACGCCGTTGCGCCGCGTCGAAGGGAATCAAAGGCGCGGCGGAGGGGCGCGGTGCCGTCGCACCGCGCCGGACGACGAACACCGCGGACGGTTCCGGGCTGCGGCGGGATGAGAAGACCGGCAGCCGGGCCGCCGGCATCGGAAGCCGGAAAGGGGACCGGTTTGCCGGTCCCCTTGGAGAAAAACCGGCCGGCCAGGTGGCCGGCCGGAAGGTCAATGGCCGGGGGAATTTAATTCCCCCGGCCAGCACTAAACCCCCCTCATTTATGAGGGGGGGGGGGGCAGGCGGCCTCCCCGGTTCTCTTCAATGCTGGCCCCCCATGAGGGGGGGGGGTTTCTTTGAGGGGGGCAGGCGGCCCCCGGTTTCTCCTCAAAGCAGGCCCCCAGGAGGGGGGCCATTGATTGGCAAAAGGCGCGGCTAAAAGCCGCGCCGCCAAACTGATGAAGCGGGGGCTTTGCCCCCCGCGCGTGGCGAAAAGCGGCGCCAGGCCGTGCCGCGCCGCCGCGCCGGTTCGCGCCGCCGTGCCGGACCGCCGCCGGCCGGGCCGGGTCGGACCCGGGTAGGGTCGACCCGGACCCGGACCCCCCGTTTTCGAGACGGTTTCGGTCTTTTGGTCATATCTTGAGCCACAGACCTCCTAATGATGAACCGTCTGCGGTAACGCGATCCATGGATCGAGACAGTCGTTTTGGTATATTACACTCAGGGTTTCGGAACACTTTGAGTTCGGCCGGGTTGATTCGTACACGAAACCAACCGGGCATTCGGAGCGGAAACGGTCATATCTTGAGCTACGGACGTCTGATTGATGTGCCGTCAGCTTTGTTATGTTCCTCTTAGTGAGACGGATCTTTTGGCATACTCCGCCTGAGGTTTGGATGCAGGTGGAGTACGGTCGGGTTGGTTTTTCCTTAAAAACCAACCGGGCCCCGGGGACGAAAATGCCAATAACTCTTAGACCGGGCGTCCGATCGACGCGTCGTCTGTTGCGTTGAGTTCCTGTTGACGATACGGAACTTTTGGATACATCAACTCTGGACTTTGTGACAGTTGATGTATCAGCCTCTCGGCTCGTGGAGCGGACCCTCCGAACGAGCTTGCTGTGTGCGGGAACCCTAGTGCTGGCTGCGACTGTGACTGCTACTACTACTGCTACTGTAACTGCGACGACGACAGTACAGAGATCCTGTGTGGATTCGACGACGACGACTACAGCACTCAGCGATCCTACGTGGATCAGTGCTACAGGTCCTGTGTGGGCCCGATCCTGTGTGGGTCCGATCCTGTGTGGGTCTTTGCGCTCAGCGGTCCTGTGTGAACCAGCGCCTACAGGTCCTGTGTGGGCCCGATCCTGTGTGGGTCTTTGCGGGGTTTAGTTACCTATCGATCCTTCGTGGGTCCGACGACTTATATGGATCAGAGACCAACTTTATCGTCCTTTGAAGAAGTATACCTGTGTGAGCTGAATCCTGTTGCTTTTCTGTGTGGATTGAGTTGTGCTATCCTATGTGGATTTCGTTTTGCTTTCCTGTGTGGAATACATTTACTTTCCTGTGTGGACTGAGTTGTACTTGGGCTCGGAGGATGGAGCGTGTTGGAATTGATGACTTAGGTATATGTATGGGCATATACCTAAAGCAGTTTCAGTTGTTACTTTGTGTTTGTATCTTCCTTTGTGGATTATCCTTTGTGGATTTTGTGAGACCTTCGAGGGTCTCGGGGTCCCTACTGAGTAGCTTATACTCACCCCTACACGGGCTATGCCCGCACTACGTTGTGTTGGTTGCAGACGACGGACAACGTTGATCTTGGCTGAGGCTTGCAGAGTAGGACGGTACCTGGAGGTGGACCACTGGGCGGGACGTGTTCGTAGCAGACGATGGGACCCGTGGAGCAGTGGAGCTATCTGTACCCACCCTTCAGGTGGGATCTCCAGTGGACAGCTCGGTGTAGTGGCTTTCACTTACAGTTGCTGTTTTCCCTTTCGAGTTGTACTTACTTTCAGTTTGGGTTTGTATACTGGCCCATTTACTTTTCCGCACTTTCAGTTGTACTCTGTTTTTACTTAGTGTTTACTTTCCGCTTGCTTACTCTGTGGTGTTTGTTTACTTTACAAAGGAAATGCCTTCCCTTTTTACCGGGATTTATGCCTTGGTGCTAGTCGCCAGCCCCTGGCCTATGGGAGGCGGGCTTGGGGTAGTCACGACATGGACCCCGAGGGCGGGTCGTGACAGTCAGGGACCTCAGACCTCTACCAAAGTTCTACGTGGGAAAGCAGCAACAATAACACACAGGCTGTCCGGGTCCTCATACCTCTACCACAGTTCTACATGGGATACACAAAGGTATAAAGAGTTTGGTGTGAGGATTTCAGTATCCTCCAGTTCAGCTTAGGATTCAGTGTGAGTCCAAACAAATAGAAGCACACACACTGCTTGTAATGTAATAAAAATGATCATAGTAGAGAAATAATATGGATATGTTTTTATAATGATCTTATATGATGTCAATGCTACTCTGGACTCCTTAGGATTGAATAATATGAAGCTTTGAGTCCTTCTCTGGAAGTTTTCATGAAAACATAGTGTCGGGGTTTTGTTCCTTTAATTCCAGTACAAGTGTTCAGCTTGAATATGAGAGTATTCCATGTAGCGCTTGAACCTCCTCTTTGAACTTCTATTCTTGATGTGTATGAGTGTTATTTACGTTCTTCATGTATTCTTCTTCTACGTGTCACTTTGTGAATTCTCTATGTCACAAAATTTGTATGCAACTTTGATATTAATTTTATAGCTCATGTCGTGGTTCGACATAAGTCATGATTACTTCTATAGGTACGAGGTACGGTTCCCTGACATCCAACAAACATCAATAATTAATTTCAGAAATAATGTGTGATTACTTCTTTAGGTATGAGGTATAGTTTCCTGACATCCAACAAACATCATTAATTAATACCAGTTGAATTAAAAGCACAAAATATGACCATTGCTAATAATCAAATAGAGAGATAGAGTTTAGAGAAACAGTGATTGGTTTCCATCGGTAGCTCTTTGTATCTGTGAACTTGTAGATGTGAACTTGTAATGGTAGGTCTTGCATTGGTATCTATTACTCTCTATAACAGTAGCTTTATGTATTAGCAGCTCCATGTGTCGCGGTAGCTCCATGTATCGGTAGTTCCATGCATCAGTAGCTTTTCATAACGGTGAAATTCTATCGGTAGCTCTTCCTCACTATCAGTATCTGTTAGCATCAGTAGCAGTAGCTCTCTCTATCAAAAGATTCCACTATCGGTAGCTCCATTCTACCGGTAGCTTGTATCAGTGACCTTTTCTATCATTAGACTTAGTCTATCAGTGACCTTTGCTTATCGGTAGCTCTGTCTGTATCAGTGACTTTAAAACTCGAATACTTATAAAGTATCGGTTCTATGGAATTCATTTGTAGATTAAGTTAGTTATCAAGATTAATCCCCGATAAACATTTATAATCATAAATAAACATTGAATAACATATTCCAATGATATGATATGATCATTTTGATATTCATATCAATATATTAGTATGATTCCATAACTTTAAAGTATAATTCATATATAGATAGACATTATTTGGGATTATCAAAGTATATCTAAACACAATAGATATTATAAAAGCAGGTGAGTAAAACAGTCTCCCCCTTTTTGATAATAACAAATTATGGCATTATAATCTAGAATAAACATTAATTAATTTGAGTAAAATACATCTAATGGAATTTCTCTGTGTGTTCAGATCATAACTCTCAAATGTATCAGAGTTAAACTATGGACAAACATATGAGTAAAAAGAAATAGAATATATATTTTCCCCAATGATACATATTATAATTTTTCCCCATTAGTGTATTTTCTCCCTATATTATAATTTTTCTCCCCCTTTGTGATTAGCAAAAAGAGAAAAAACTATGGTTCAGAGCATAAAAGAAGAAGAGAGAGAAGAGACATTTACATTTCACATGAGATAGTACAAAATTAATACTAGAAGTACAAAGATTCTTATGAAATTTCATAGACATTAATAAATCAATATCATTAATAAGTAATTTGGACTTGGATTTGGGATCAGAAGAGGATTCAGGCATGGTAGGCATAGGTGAAGGCTTGGGAAGACTAGTGATGATCCAAGGTGGTTGAGCTACTAAAACACTATCAGGCCTGTAATGGGTACTCCTTTGTGTGATCATAGGAGTAAGACTTCTGATAGCTTGAGCTGGAGTAAACTGAGGTGTGGAAGCAGACTGACTAGAGGCTAGTAGGGCTAGATGTACAATAATAGAGGTACTATCCACATGCAGAATGGGTAGTAAGAGATTCCTGAAAGCCAGGATAATACCTACCCCTCTCTCCATGGAAGAGATGAAATCATCCTTGTTCTCCATAAATTTTTCCAAATAAGGGGTTAACATCCTAAGCTTACTAACTTGTTCTTTGAAGGCTTGAGTAAGTGGAGGAAGATTCATATTTTCTAAAAACAACTTTAAATGATTGGTTAGCTGATTCTTGGTGTACACTCTTCGAAAATAGTAATCAATTTTGTCTTTGATTTCCTTCTGGGCTGTAGTAGAATCTCCCATATAGTTCTGAACGATTTTTATTATATCCCTGGTGGTAGTAATCACCTGAGAATCAGATGAGCTACTAGCACTAACTTGACCAAGTTCTTATTTCAGCACAGATCTAAACTGTTCAACGTCAACTGAAACTCTGGAGGTACCAAGAGGTTTTATAGTAAAGGCTACAGTTTCTTTGAATGATTGCGTCAAACTACTTATCAAATTTTTCACAACAAGATCGTGAGTACTGACATGTGTTTTTATGGCCTTCTTAGAATCTTCAAACACATCCACAAAATGTTTCACTACACCTCTAATGTAGTTGATGTCAGTATCAATTTGAGATTTAGAACTCATGAAGGTGTCAAATGAAGCAACAGATTGCTTCAAAGAATCAACAGCCTCTGTCAAAATTTTAACTTGATTTTGACATTCTTTTACTTCATCCCTTACTTCTGTCACAAAACATGACACAACATGTCCCCAGAGAAGATACCAAAGAACTTTCCATCTTACTTAGATCTTCAACAAAACATGTTTTCAATTATGATTTTAGTTCCTCAAGATCCCCTTTTCTCACAATGTCTTCAGGCAGAGCTAGATGAGCTATTGGTTGAGCAGTAACTTCCCCTGAGAAAATATCATAAGACACATGATGTCTTCTAATGGGTGTCTCATCATCAGAATTAGTATAGTCTAGTCCCAATACAAAAAATCCTGGATCCACATACCAATCTTTCACTTCATATTTCACAGAAATTGATCCTCTCCTTAGGATTTTCTCTCCCTCAACCTGAGCATCCATCACTATATCTACAGCAGCAGCTGCAACAGCATTTGGTACATCCTCTTCAAAAGATTCGTCTACAACCAAATTCATATCCAAACCATGTTTCATAGGCTTGGGTATGTCAGCAATAGGTACTGGTCTTTCTACTTCAAGAATCTCTTTAACAGGCATAATAGAGTTCTCAATCGAAGGACTGAGACTCAAATAGGTACTTCCATTCTCAGATACTTTTCCTCTTCATCATCACTACTATTGGAATCTGGATCAGTCTTCCTATGATTTGATCTAGGCAGGTCTTCCTCATTTTTAGAGATTTCTTCAACAGTTTCTCCTTGAACTGTTTCCCTTCTTGGTAGGGTCACAGGTGAACTTACATTTCCACATGATACCTTTTTAGCACATGGTCTTGGAGGAAAATCAGGATCCCCTCTATATTCTATCGAGGTTTCCTCCTCCGCATCATCATCATTGTATTGAGGTTCTTTCCCATCAGGTCCTAGACCTGGGTCTCTCTTATCTCTAGGCCTATTTGGATGCTCAACAGGGTTAAATTTATCATAAATTTTCTCATCATCATTTACCCCTTACCTTTCCATGGGTTCCATCCAATCTTCATGTTCTTACAAATAGTTTTTGTGATAAAAAATTTGTCTCTTACAATCACTGTCTCATTATGAGACTCAGCCACACATTTTACGTTGATCATCAAACTAATTAGTTTTGCAAAGAATAAATCATTTGTTTTCGATTTTGGTCGTGTCATATCTTCAATTTGAATCATCAGAAGCCTACACAAATTCACTTTGACACCATGAATTAGCAGATACAACAAAAATATATCTTGGAATCCGAGGTTTTCAAAATCCCCTCTTCTCGGACTTAACACATGATGGATAAATTTGAACAACAACCAGTTTTCTCCATCCATTTCTATAGAAACTACTTTTCTTGGTTTGACATCTCCAGTGAGCTCTTCCAATGCAGTTTCATACTAAAAAATTTCTCTAGTGGTAGGTAATGACTTTGGGAAATATCCAAACTCACCCTCGTGTGGGATATTCAAGCACTCAGCCCATTCAATGGAAGAAAAAGATATTATCTTATCATTCACTACTGATGCCACTCTGTTCTCACTTTCAAATTTCTCAAAATGAACAAACTTATAGAATTAATTTACCAATTTCAGATAATAAGGAAAATTGTTATTAGAAAAACACTTGAGCCACCCTTGTTCCTCCAAAATAGTTAGAATCATAGATTTGCTAGGCAGGTGCGATTCTGCACAATCTTCTTTCTCAATTACAATATTTCTATCTAGTTAGTGCATGTTCACTGAATTCTTGTCACGAATTGTTCCAGTGCCACTGCCTTTAGATCCTTCTTTCTCCCTCTTTGCACTCGGTGCATCACCTTCTTCTCTAACTGAGAGTCTTTTTACTCTTTCCATTTCCGAAATGAAGAACTTAGGGTTCACAAGAAATGATGGGGTTCGAGAAGTAAGGTTTGAAGAGAAGAGAGTTCGCGGTGGATTGACATGTGAAATAGACCTAATTTTTAACATTTAGGAATTGAGATTAAATAAAAATAAATACCTTAAAAATAATAAAGGATTCCATTAAGAACATGAAATCCATACAGCACAAAATATATTGTTGACAACTACTAGTGTGAATTCTAATGGTGAGGTCTCTCTAATGGTGAGGTTTATCAATCGGTGAGGTTTCACTAACTATGAGAATTTTCTATCAGTGAGTTTTCTCTTACAGTGAGGTTTTACTAACCGTGAGGTTTCACTAACAGTGAGGATTTTCTTTCAGTGAGGTTTCTATAACAGTGAGGTTTCACTAACGGTGAGGTTCAAGGAAAGGTTATCATTCCTCACTCATGTATAATGTAACTTAGCCTTTCTAAACATAAAGTCTTGGTGAATATGTCCCCAAATTGATGTTAAGTGTCTATAAATTCAAGATTAATATCACCCTTCAGAAATGATCCCTCAAAAAGTGATTTCTTACATCAATGTGCTTAGACCTAGAGTAAGATATAGGATTCATAGAGATATTGATCGCACTAGTGTCATCACAGTTTATAGATACATGCCTAAATTAATATCCATAGTCCAATAAAGTATGTTTTATCCACATAATTTGTGCATAGAAACTACCAGTAGCTATGTACTCTACTTCAACAGTATACAATGAAACAGAATTATACTTTTTACTACTCCATGATACTAAGGACATACCAAGAAAGTGACATGTTTTAGAAGTAATCTTCTTATCTAACTTGCAAACAACAAAGTCAGAATCTGAATAGCATGTTAAATAAAATGATTGTCATTTTGGATAAAATAATCCTAAATTAATAGTATGTTTAAGATATTTAGAAATCCTTTTAAAAGCAAGAAGGTGTGACTCTTTTGGATTAGCTTGAAATCTTGCACACATACACACTAAACATAATATCCAGTCTACTAGCAGTAAGATAAAGTAAACTCCCAGTCATACCTCTATAATTGGTTTGATCCATTGGTTTCCCAATTTCATCTGCATCCAATTTACAAGTTTTACTCATAGGTGTATCACTTTCTTATTACAATCCAAGCATAAACATTTTAAAATATCATTTTTATATTTACATTGATTTAAAATAATACCATTTCCATTTTTAAAAACTTGAAATCCAACAAAATATTTTAGTTCCCCCATTAAACTAATTTGAAATTCACTTTGAATACTCTTTGAAAAATCAACACATAAATTTTTTTTAGAAGATCTGAAAATAAGATCATCAACATAGATTTGTACTATCAAAACATATTTGGAAATCCTTTTGGTAAAAAGAGTTGGATCAAAAATCCCTTTAATAAAACCTTTTGAAATAAGAAAATTACTATGTCATTCATACCAAGCTCGTGGAGCTTGTTTTAAACCATACAAAGCTTTAGAGAGTTTGAAAACTCGATTTGGAAAATGAGAATTAGTAAATCCAGGTGGTTTTTCAACAAAAAAATCTTCAATAATAAAACCATTTAGAAAAGCACATTTAACATCCATTTAATATAACTTGAAATTATGATGAGTAGAATAATCAAGTAGAATTCTAATAGCTTCTAACCTATCTACTGGTGCAAAGGTTTCCTCATATTCTATTCCTTCTTCTTAACTATAACCTTGTGCAATTAACCAAGCTTTGTTTCTAACTATATTTCCAGATTCATCAACTTTATTTCTAAAAACCCATTTAGTGCCTATGGTCAAGGTGTCCTTAGGCCTCTCTACTAATTCCCAGACATTGTTTCATTCAAATTGATTTAACTCTTCTAGCATAACTATTACCCAAAATTCATCATTGATAGCATCATTGATATTTTTAGATTCCGATTGTGAATGAAAGGCTTGATGTTCAAACTGACTTCTTAGAGAAGATGTAGTTTGTTTTCCTCTATCTAAATCTTCTACAAGAACATCTAAAGTATGGTTTTTAAGGGTCCTAGTTGGTCTAGAAAAAGTAGGGCCAGAAATTGCAGGTTCATTTATAGGTTTGGGTTCAATAGAAACTAGTTCTGGAAAATTTCCAAAACTGGTTTTCTTGACAACAGGTTCACTGTTTTTGTCATTATGGTTTAGAATTGACATATCTTCTTCATGATTTTCAAGAGGGGTCTTAGGTTCATGTGGATCGGTTTAATCAAATTTTATGTGTACAAATTCTTCTACACATTTGGTCCTCTTATTAAATACTCTATAAGCTTTTCTAGATAGAGAATAACCTAGAAAGATTCCTTCATCACTTATGGATGAAAACATATCAAGATTATCATTAGTATTGATAATAAAGACTTTGAAACCAAAAAATCTATAGTAATTAACATTAGGTTTCCTATTATTCCATAGTTCATAAGGCATCTTTTTAAGTATAGGTATAATCAAGACTCTATTTATAATATAACAAGCTATATTTAGAGCTTCAACCCAAAAGTAAATAGGTAAATCATACTCATTGAGCATAGTTCTTATAATTTTCTAAAGGGTTCTATTCCTTCTTTCTCCTACACCATTCTATTGAGGTGTCCTAGGGGCAGAGAAGTTGTGACCGTAGCCATTGTGTGAGCAATAGGTCTCAAAGTCATGATTTTCAAAATCACGGGCATAATCACCTCTTAGGGTCTTAATCTTAAGTCTACTATGGTTCTCTACAGACATGGAGTATTTAATGAAATAGGAACAATCTTCACTTTTGTGAGCATGAAATTATACCCAAGGGTATCTAGAAAAGTCATCTACTAGAACATAGACATAGTGCTTCCCCTTTAAACTAGAAACTTTAGATGGTCAAATAAATCCATATGAACCAAATCGAGAGGTTGAGAAGTTGAAAATTATTTCTTTGATTTGAAAGAAACTTTATGTCTCTTTCCCTTATGATAGGGATTAAAAATTTTGTCTGTTGGGAATTTTAGTTTGGGTAGGTCTCTAACGAAACCTTTCCTAGTCAGTTTATTAAGTGAATGAATATTGCAGTGTCGTAATATTCTGTGCCATAGCCAAGATTCTTTATGAAACACATTTTAACAAGTAGCCTTTTGTTTGGATAATGAATTTAAATCTATAGCATTTACATTTTCATCTCTTAAAGCCGAAAATACCAAAATATTTTTAGAATCAAATACATTACAAGCATCATTTTCAAATTTCACATTGAAAACATCATCACACAACTGAGAAATGATTAACAGGTTATATTTTAGTCCATCAACAAACAATACATTAGAAATTAAAATTGAATCATTATTACCAATCTGGACTAAGTGGATGATTTTTCCTTTTGATTTATCACCAATGGTGACATGTCCTCTATCAACTTTGATTAAGATCTTAAAGCATGAGTAGTCTCCTATCATATGCCTTTAACATCAACTGTCCAAGTACCATATCTTCCTATAAGAAGTTTTCAAGCATGTATATCCCAAAATAGATTTAGAAAGAAGATAATTTTGGTACCCAGATTTTCTTGGGTCCCAAAAGGTTAACAGGTAAAACTTTAGGCACCCATATTTGTCTAATGGGTTTCCTATAGTTAATAGATTCAAACAATTTTGATAAATAAACTTTGTTTGGTCTATAAGAATTTGAATAGCTAGATGAAGCATAATAATTTCCAGAACTTGAAATAGAAGCATACTGTCCAGATTTTGGAATAAATTTATTCTTAACAATCTGTCGTTGTCTAGGTTGGTATCCTAAACTAGTAGTATAATTTGGTGCAACTTGTTTTCCAAGAATTTGAGTGAGAGTATTCTTTCCATTTTTGAACTTCTCTATGTCTTTTCTAAGTTTTTCATTGGAAAATTTAAGTTCAATATTCTCCTTTAACAATTGATAATTATTTTCCTTTTCTATACTATGATCAGATTTAACTGTACTAGTCAAGGCATACTGTTTCTTCAATTATTTTTACTTATCTTTCAGCTCTTTACAATTATCTTCCAACATATTACAGTATTCAAATAATTCTTATTTAGACATATTATCATCATTATTTTAATCACTTTCATTCCCAGAATAATAATCATTATGCATAGGGGAATTAAGTGTTACCTTGGATGTTTTAGTCATGAAACACATGTTGTCTTGATTTTTTTCTTCAGAATCATAAGCTTCAAATCTACTTGAGCTGTCTTCCAAACCACTCCATGTAGCTTTCATGGCTTTCTTGTATTTTTTTCCTTGAAATCATATTTCATCATAAACTTCAATTTTAGATAGTCAGCCTTAAAATGTCCTTTCCTTTTACATTCATAACAGACTATCTCATCATCTTTATTAGCTTTCTTCCAATCTCTCTTCCAATTACCTCATTGGTCATACTTAACCTTATAATTTGATTTTCTGAAAAATTTATTCTTCCTATAGAATTTCTTGAATCTCCAAGCTATATGAGCCATCTCTTCCTCACTATCGGAATCCAAACCTTCACTTGTTGAGAATTTGACAGGTATGTGGACTTTCTCCTTGTCCTCGTTCTTTGAGGCAGTAGACTTAAATGCCACTTGTTCCCCAACTCCCGTACCAACATACTCCCCCACTACAGGGAAAGTATCACTTGTCTCTTCTCAACGTTCATGTTCAATGAAAGGAATTATTCCCTGAACACCATCTCAAATTTGACCCACAAAACATCAGTCTCCTTCTTATCCCTAAGGTAAAGCATCCACCCCTGACGCACTGCTCCCCTCATTTGGATCACCACCAGGGGAACCCAGTACTATTTTGGAGCCTAGATAAAGATAAAAGTGATCTCCATCTTCTTGATCCAAATCTACATCTCCATGTTTAAGACACATCCATCATACATTACCAGATTCTACTACTAGAAAGCTGAATGTGTCTTGTTCCACTAATTGTCCACCTCTTTGGGATCAACCCTCTCCCGATTATCCGAATTGGCCTACTCAGACTCCACTGCCTAAGATACTCATGGATGACGACTGGGGTCCATAGCTGAAAGGTAAACAAGAAATTCCTAAGCCCAAGTAGTATTTAATTTATTTAGGATTCATTTTAACTCATTGTTTATATCAATTTCTTGAAAATACCAAAACAAATAAGAACACAATTCATCATGATGCATATACCATTCCTTGGGTCTTCACCCAGCAATCAGTGTAGCCTCACTTGGTCGTTTGGTATGCTCAGAGTCCTTGAATCAGATAATGGGGGGACTTAAAATCTCATGTCCTAGCCAGTCTTCCCTGGACTATGTCATGAACCAAGATCACCTAACACTATTTCCCTACAAACCCATGAAATCCGCACTATTCTTAACTCCAAACACTATCCTATATCTCAATCATCACCTCTGATACCATTCTTTCATGAACGACCTTATTTAAGATGAAGGGAGGGATAAAAATATGTCAAGACCTTCCTAATTCATGATGAAGTAGAAATAATGGCCCATGAGTCTTGCCTCCAATAGGACCTAGGGTGGAGGCCAACACTAAGGGTATAGAAATATGAAAAAAATGGGAGGCATTACCCTTATTATTGTAACCAAGATTGGGATATAAGATGTATCAACCTCAAACAACTCTAGGAGATATATATAAAGAATCCAAAATCAATTCCACATGCATGTTTAAAGTAAAACTCCTATAAATAATTAAAAATTCCAATGTAATTTCCAAAATAAAACTATGCAGTGACAACCCAATTATCCCCAATGTCCAAGATAGTGAGGTCTAACACGGTCTATAAAATCTCCTTGGAAACCTAAAAACAATTTTACACAACTAGGGTGATCATACTCGTATAATCAATAAGAAAAACCCAATGTCACCTGTGCCCAAGTGGCAGAATCGTACTAATGACCCTATAAGAAAATAGTAGAAACTCAAAAGCATCTAATAAGGTATTCTATCCTGCCAAAACTCACCATGGAACAATCACCAAAAAACATAAGTAAAGTAATTTAATGTAAATTAATAAAAACATCGCTATTTTTGTACCCCACATCACTTACCTCTACTTAACTGCTCATCCCTAATGGTGAACGTGCTGATGCTACCATGGTATTCTACAAGACCCACTGTCACAACCTGCCTGTACACACCTGGGCCACGTACCACATCACATCTCGCCCATAAAAACATGGTCCAAAAACCACAAACCATCTCAAAGACACCTGGGAACATCCACCCAACTCATCCCAAAGACACCTGTGAAGCACTCCTCACCCGCAGACACTTGGGCCTCACAACGACACCCCAACCAGCCCAAAGAGTATAGGGATATCAATTCCTAGAAGAGAGAGCATAAAAGATCCAATAACCATCCATCCATCCTCCCACCAGGATGTTGTGAATGGACACCCTCCCCTACAACAATGGGGGTGTTTGGAAGATATTTCTCAACATAAGTGGGGTGCGTATAGAAATCACAAGGAACTACATGTATATATATAGGTACCATACAATCATACCAACCTATGGGTTTTAAAAACAACAACCATCCCACACCAAAGCTGACCTTGCTTCCAACCCTACATGCATGTACCACCAGGAATGACGGTCACTTCCATAAGTCGATAATTAAATTCCGCTTCACTATAAGTCACAACTCGAAACATAACCCCAACCAATTCATTTAACTTGTGTTCACTCTGCATTATCAACTTGTTTATTTATTCCATCCCTACCCAAGAAACTACCAAACACTAAAAACGTTATAAGGAGAAGAAACCATACCAATCACTGCCAAATCCAAACAATGAAAGAATGGCCCCAATGAAATAATCTATTCTAACACCCATTCATAAAAACAAATAGAAATCAACCATCTTGTAGTCCCATGACACACTCCCCTTTCCTGGAAACCCCCACAATCATTTTTCAAAGTCATGCTACCCTGTCCTTCCTCTAAACAAGAAAGACCACGAACACACCGTATTACTACTACACTCAGCAGCCCCGCTACACCACAATGCCACACCCAACATGCCCAAAAACATTAACATGACACAACCCAGTCCAATCACGCCATTGCCCAACCACTGTCCATATACAGTCCCGTAGCATAAAAAGTGCATCCATTCCATAATCAACCAATATACTATCTTGAGATACCATTACACCACCCATACCACCCCATGTTCACAACCACACTCCCAGACATAACAACACATGAAAAACATAGATAAAAAATGAATAGAACCACACACAACACACAACCACACCAACAAGGCAGGGTTTATTCATATTTAGAAGCACTCGTTATTTAATTCCACTTGATAAATTATGGGTTATCTCAGAACCAATTAGATCATAGAGAAATCCATTTATTTAAATGAATATACGTGATTAATCAATTTTTTTTATGTTTACTTCCACTTGAAAAAATATTAACAATAAGAATTCATGCTTCATATGCGCAAACAGATACCACCAATGACTATGATTTCCAGAAGGAATATTCCCAACACAATTCAAATAATCGATATAAGAAAGTAGATAAAAATGAAAGAATCAAAATCGTCTTCCCATACCATAATTTAATACTTATTATTATCTTCATTAAATTTGGATTCAATCATGTTGATAAGGTTACATGAGTTCACCCACTCTGCATGGTACACAAATGAAAGGGAGATGAAGGAATCCCTACCTAGAACAAAAAACGATCAAAGATTCTTCATCAAACAAAAACATGGGTTATGCTAGTAACAAGGAAGACTCTAGTGGAAAACTGAATAGACTTAAATAACACAAGATCATGATTCCTCGACGAATATAGGTTCTTGGAGCACCAAGAGAAAGCAGAAGGGTTCAATGGAAGAGATTATTTTGGATTTAGAAAGGCCAGATCCTAAATCTATGGGGAAACTATTTTAAATTCCATTAAATCCAGATCAAGATCATGAACACACTATTTAGGATTCAAAGTAATCTTCAGGTTTTTAGGAGATAAATACCTTTTTAAATGGCCTAAAAACACATTAAAAATGAAATTGAACTCATTTAACATCAATGGGGTGAAGTTGAAAAAACAATAAATGACTCACTAATGGGTGAGTCACTGAAGCGACTCACCAATATTGGTAAGCCATTGACAGATGAGCCCCATAAACTAATCCATAGATGGATGAATAATCGACGGTACATGCCAATACCTGACTCACCAAAGCCACTCACAGATGCCACTCACCAATGCCAGACCTACCGACGCATCGACCTACCAGCGCCAAACCTTCTGACGCCCAACCTACCAACACCATGGCCTACCAATGCATTGAGTCAATGACGCCCTAAGTCACTAACACCACGAGTCACCAATGTCGTAAATCACTTACGCATTGACTCACCGATGGAAAAAAATTAATTTTGAAAAACATTTGAAATGAGACATCATTGCCTCCCAAAACACCCCAAACACTAGATTTTGAGAAAGTAATAGACCCGAGAGGTCCGAGCTATTACAGAGGAGAATCTATTTTAAAAAATCATATGATGCAGACATATCAGAAAATGAATACATATTACATGGTAGTGATGTATCATCAGTGTCACATATATATCTCTCACACTAGATGGAATTGATGGTGGAACGATGAGTTCAATATTGACTAGAATTTCCTGAGACTACAAATCCTATCCATTTTATGACTTCTCAAAATCATCAAATTTTTGATACTAATGAAACACCACATATCACCCTCTGAAGATCCCCCTATGAAAATAATCCAAAATTTGGTATCCCAAATCCGCACGAGCATATGACAAAAAGATACACGTCTTTCTTATTCATTAAAACTTCTTTATCTATTCGTTCAAGGTGTTAAAAAATTCCCTACAACCAAATAACCCCAAGTGTTTATATGAAATATCTTTACTTGTCCAAACATTTTCTGGAATGTTATTGTTTAAGGAAATTGATAGATAAATTTTGATAATATTATCTTTGGTCCTCATTTAATTACCCCAAAAGTTTTTTGGAATCTTTTCACTTGATATCATGCACCTAACTCTCACAAATTTTTATATTCATCCTCTTAGAAAAACCATTATGCTTGGGCATCTCCAGTAATATTTTTTCCAACCTGATGCCAAAACTCCCTAAACACTTAACAAATTGACCATGATAATCTCCTCCATTTTCTACCCACTAACCCTTTAACCATATGCTGATTTTTCTTTCCCCCTTCATATGAAACTTCTTGAAAACATCATGCACATGATATTTAGTTTAAAAATAAAAGGCCCAAAATTTTCTATAATTATCATATATGAAGGTAACAAAATATTTAGAACCTACCATTGACATAGTGCTCATCATGAATAAATCAGTGTAAATAAAATATAAAAAATTTTATTTACTAAATGGTAGATAACAAATAAATGATACTCTATATTATCTTACCATGATGTAATCAACATAAGTATACAAATGTGAAACTTTTAGTACTTGTAAGAGATTCTTCACATATAGAATTTTGATTCCCCTCCCACTCATGTGGCCAAGATTCCTATTCCAAAAAATATATAGAAAAACATTCTTTAGCTATACTGACTTCTCTTCGACATGTTCTGGAATTTGTGAGAAAAATAGAAGTATCTTTATTTCCTTTAGTAGTTACAATGTTACATTTGATAAGATTCCATTACCCATCATCAAAGGAACTAAATAATCCATGATAATCAATTATTCCAATGGATATTATATTGAGGTGTATATCACGAACATGCCACACATCCTTCAATAGTAACATGGATCTAATTTATTATCCAGAAAAAAATTACCAATACCAGTCATTTGGGATGCACCATCATTCCCCATTTCACATATCCAGATCTACCTATAATTAAATATGGGAAGAAATATCTTCTGGTAGAGACATAGTAGGATGAACCCAAATAAATCACCCATGTTGAGTATTAGAATGATAGACTGACCTGTTTTTTTTCTTAAACAATAATGATCTCATCATTGAAAACTGCATCATTATTATTTCAGGTATTACATTCCGGATTCCTCTGATTTACCTTCAACCTTCTAAACTTCCGATTGAGGTGCTTGAGATTTCCATAATTGTGGAACTTCATGTCATATCTCGATATGGATTTTGATCACTTCATTATTTACAAAATTTTATCTCGATGTTATATTCATCTACTTCTTCTCTTATTTTTCTACTTCCATAATCTTTTTGTGACAAGAGCCTCTGATTCAAGTGTACATCCATCATACTTAATTTGGTAATCTTTATTCAATATCCCATATTTCAACATTACTATGGCGAGGGTTCCATATAGAGTTGAATTATAAACTAGAACAACTACTGTTTCAAACATCATTAGTAATTAACTCAATATCAACAGTGCTTTCAACTCATTGTCAATCAAAATTTTCATGGAATTCAACTGATCAATAGTAACTTGGAACTCACACATGTTCTCTCATTGGTGGGTCCCATATATTTAATTCAAGTTAAAAATTCATAGTATCATTATTTATTTTTTCTATGTGGTTTTCCTTTCATATAGATTTTCCAATTTTAGTCATATAATGGAAGCATCCTATTCATTTGAATTTTTTGGAAGATACTATTATCAATCAACTTTCTTATTTTGGAAGTGAACTTCTTATTGAGAATAACCCAATCCAAATCAACTGGAGGGGTACTGGTCGATGTATTCCCATTTTATTGGCCACTTTTTGAATATTCATCTTCTTTCACTATAATGGGCTTCGTGGTCTCCACTATTTGCTTCCACAAATCATTAGTATAAAAAAGATCCTCCATTTTGGTTTTCCTAAAGGCATAATTAATATAGGTGAGTTCAATCAGGTTTCCAATATTTTCTTACATTTATATAATGAGAATATAAAAAATATAGCCATTTACAAGTGTCCAAAATTTTCAAAACATCTAGAAATGACTTCTAAATCACTGAAAACAGACTTTGATTGACCATGTTATAGAAAAAACAAATTAAAAAGTTTATATCAACTAATTATGTGATGATGAAGTGGATCAGCAGAATAGTAGTAAGAATACTCACCGAAAAGTCTCCACCAACATGAATAATACTATCTTCTCCAGCTAGGAGGTACTGAAGCACCATTGAGTTGACTAAAACATTGAATACCTATAAAAAAATTAGTTTCAACTCAGATTTTGATATTGTTTGTCCCATTATAATTGTTTTAATGAGATATTCAGGAATATATCCTCAATGAAAATTTGTTACAGCTTTTAGTTTTCTGGTCACTAGAAACCCTTTCACCACCATCACTATTTCATCCACGATTACTATGATACCACTTTATTGGGGAAGTGGAACTCCCTGATGGTAAAAATGAACACAAAATAGAAGAGAAAATGGAATCAAACATGGATTCCAAATTTTTCATCAAGGTGCCTATTCCCATGATAGAAATAAGGGACATTTCTATAACTCTCCCTAGAAAATACTCCAGAGGACACCCAAAGATTACAAAGTGATGTTTTCTGATTAAAAATTTATGGCATTTGATCTAATTTTATAGAGGAATGGAAGAAAAATTCTCTGATTTTTGGGTAGTTCATCGACCCTTGAAAACATCCTTGCTACCAGACTGTTGGCTACCCACCAAAGGATATTACTTCTTCTTTTCAATAGAGAACTCTCCCTTGGTTGATTTCTCTATTCACTGGGAGTTACCCCCACACATATGAACTAAATATCTTATTTTTGTAAATCAATGAACCATATAGTAGATGAGATAATTTTTAACCCCAAAATATAATGAAGAGAATCCCAAATAATCAATATACATGGAGGTAGAGGTCACAAGGGTGGAGATCCGGTGAAGGGGATTCATTCTAGAAAGCTACTATAGATTTTTGTTTCTTAAAAACAAATTTTCTTATTATTATAAGAAATGGGATGAAGAGACATCATTATTTAAGAGTTATGAAGAGCATGTTTTATCCATTCCACTATATGGGAGTTTTTTAGGAATACTCTATTTCCTCTAATGTTTCATGTTTTTTATCTTTTGTGATGTGAAAATCTTATTCTATGTGCCTTATGTGTTCTACTATATTATGTTATTAATTTTTATTACTTAACCATTTATATTTCTTGTTTTTTTCCTTTAATATGATTTTATTACTTCATTAAAATGAAAAAAACCCATTTTTAGGTGGATCTTATGGGGATATTAGATTTTAACTCTTGATCACTTTAATTAATTCATGCACATTCCTCACATGATAAGAAGAGGATCATTACTAAAATATGAGTTTTATCTACCCTAGAAAAACCCATTGTCAAATCTAAAAAAGAACCTATGTTCTAAGATTCATTAAAAGGGAGTCATTCTTATTTTCACTAAATGCATTTCTGATAAAGATCATTTTTTCCATTGCTAAACAAAGTCACTGTAAAATGAGGGTTTTTTATGAGCATTAAAAAGTTTAAAATAAAAGGGGTATGTATCACTGCTAAAAAAGTGTAATTAAATGTCGAAGAAATATATTTTCTGTAAATTGGGGTGATATTTGAAGGTTTTCTATCCACCCCACCTTTTATTAGCTTTCAATTCCCTCCCCCTTTTTATAAATTCTTGTCTGGCCCTCCCCTCGACCAATATCAGTACATGACCATTTCTCTTACCCACACCCGCATGTTCCTTCATGTAGATTCAAACCTGAGACCTCACCCTCATGAGCCTATTACGTTACCACTGCACTTTGTTTCCTTTTTTCTCTTTAATTAATGATATATATTTATTTAAATGTATTTAGTTACATTTCTTATCAATATATCTATTCATTTATATATATATATATTTATATTTATATAACTATTTTGAAATACATTTATAAAATATGGCTTGTGTGTGTGTTTATAAATAAATAAATAAATTCTTACATATAAACATACATATATACAGACATATTTTAATACCTATATGTGTGTCTATAAATAAAATTATTTATATGTATATTTATTTTCATATAATATATTTTAATATATATATATATATATTAGAATATATAGATAAATATATATCTGTTTGTTTATATAGAAACACAAATATATATATATATATATATATTATACATTTTATAGGTATATATTTGTTCATACTTTTTAATTTTATATAAAATGGATATTATTTTTTCTAGATATGGTTGATATATTTTGAAAGATATTTTATATGTAAAAATGTTTATATATTTATTTACAAAATCAATTTTTTTTGTGTAAATATATACTAAAATGTATACATGTGTATATATTTAATTTTAAATAATACTACAATATAAAAAATGATCAAATTTTAATTCCATAGTTTCCCTATTAATGCAATTCATGAGAATAAATTGAGCCTACACTGAAATAAGAAAAGAATACCCCCTTAAACTAGAAAAAATGTTAAAAAAATTGGGTATCCCAAACAAATATTTTGAGATTCTTTATTAGAATTTTTTGACTTCAAAAAAATAGTGACCAATCTCCTTTCAGTCAGTACAATATAGAACTCTTTGTAGGATTCAATTTTATGTCGTAGAACCCAAACAGACACCCATATCCCAATTTATGGTCATTGAAGTTCATGTAATATTTTCAACTTATTTTATAAAATTTATTAATTAATTTAATTTTTCTATAAAAAATTGTTTTTAAATAAATATTAATCAATAATATTTAGAAAATAGTTAATTAAAATTACTTTTTAAGTATTTTATATAAAATTTTCCAATAAATTTATTATCTACTAAGTGTGACTACATATTTAGTATTATATATATCTTACTTTATAAATTATTTTATATTTATTTTGATATAAATATATTTATGTATTAATAAATTATTTTTAATGATATATAATTTTTTATGAAATATACCTTTAAAATCGTTAAAAACCAGAGTTTTAACACTGAAAGAAGAGATAGTTTTAATATTACTTAGAAATGTATTAATAAAAATACCCTTTATTAGTGCTAAAAAAGATCCTATAATGGGGTAATTTTATTGGCAATTTTTATTTTTAATAAAATACCTTTTATCAGCCCTTTTGTTTAGATTTGATAAAGCTACCCTCTCTATCAATTCTTTTTTTAGCATTGATAAATGGTAGCACTAAATAAACCAAAATATTTAGTTATGGGTGTATGAAGAATGTGAGTTAGGTGATAAGAGTCTTTCATTATTCCCATTTTATCTATCATTTCATTATTTTCAATTTAAAGCAACCCTTCAATGATCTATCCAATATATGCTTGAAAGTGGCTAGGGAGACAATGACATGATATGAGTTTAGCTACTATGTTTGGGATGGCTATAATATGACTTGATCATTTATAACAATACTCGTTTAAGGTGGTTTCTGTTAGAGTTGGTGTCTTAAGACCAACTTATGTATACTTTATAATTAACTATATTTTCATTTTTGAATATTAATAAACTACTTTTGACACCATGATTTCTCTTCTTTGTGAGATAGTATGTGATAATGTTCTAAGAGTATCTCTCACACTGAAAGGTCATAAGAGTTCCCCGCTATGATTAAAACAAATAAGTGAAATGAAAATATTCTTATATATATTTTATATAGATGGATGAAATCATTTGAGGGAAGAAATGATATAGGTGATCATGGGTGTATACTCATAGAACTTTGTAGTACCTTCTTATAGTGTACACCCTTGGTAATTTCCATTGTAGAAGATTATGAGGATGAGACCTGCCAACAGGAAATCCATATTTATATGTGTCATTGGATTTTCCTATATAAGGATTAGTGAATTGATTCATAGACATTAAAATTATTATAAATGGATATTATGAGTCACAGAACATTATGTAATAATGAAATATTTGATGAGATATGTTTGTTGTAATGTAAGATACGTTGAGTGCACCATAAGTAATATTTCATTAATGAATAATGCGGGAAAGGATTTATCCCTTCTGTTCTTTAACAGAAGTTTATATCTTAGTTTTTTTATTAGAAATGATACATGTTAAATAAATCAATGACTATGATGTTAAATATGGAATTTTATTTCTGTAAAATTCAAAGAAAAAGATATTGATCACATAGGTTTATGACACGAGAGGAAACCTATTTGATTGGAGATATCATGATGAAGTGATTATGTGATATAATAAGTGTTCATATTATATTCTATGTCATCACAACATTAAATTATTTCTCTATAGATTCTTGGGCGTGTTTATAGATGCTATCATTGGCCATTGGGATACATTTCCTATCATAATAGAAAAAAAGGCTACATAATGACATAATAAGTGTATCGATAACTTCATTCGAATAATAATAATATTAATTATTTAACATGTTTATTAATTATTATTCCCAAACATGGTTTAATAATCATTCATATTTTCTTGATCACATATATTTCATTACTAGTTATTTGAGAGTATTTTTTGAGCACTATTAAATTAATTTTTTTTATATATTAGTGAATATAATATATATTTATTTATTGGTGAATAACTTAGTGTTATTTATTTACTAAATAAATAGTCATTATTCAAGGCTCAATAAACATTGCAGATGAAGGACATAGTGATTTTAATTGTCTGATGAGAAATAATGCACATTAAATATAATTTGAATAAATAATATTTAATTAATTTGACAATTTTGTGCATGAAATGAAATAATAATAATAATAATAATATTATAGATATGGGGTATCATGGGGATTATTGAAATGATCAGTTCATATTTGTAATTATTATTTTATAAACATTGTTGTATTTAAATCCAATTATATCATTTTTAATGGTGTAGTGGCCTTTTTTGGTTGTTCAGAATAACTTTTGGGGAAATATCTCAAAGCCCCAGAGAGCACCATATTCAAGAAAACATTTTATAATAATCCTCCCCCATTATTGATTCTAAATAGATCAAATACAATCCTTCTTGAAAAGATTCTAGGAGAAATCATAGATAAATGACCAAAATGATAGGATCTGCTGAGCTAGCACCTGATGGTTCCATTTGAAGCATTCAGAGGTTTGTCGAGCTCATGTAGATCACTATTGAAGGGAATCTACAATTAATTACTACAACACAATTATGGTATGGAATAGATACATTTTCAAATTCATAAACAAAGAATGAATTAATTGTAAGATATTTATTTAATTACTTAAATTAATTATATATCATTATGAGATGATCTTGCATTTTGGTTCAAATGATATATCATCAATTAATATTTAATTCAATTACATTGTTCATGAGGTTTATTATCTCTTTATATATCATATTAATAATCTATTAGAAACCATGTTGGGCATACAACATTCGGTGCTTTGGCTATGCCCAGAAACTTCCAGTGGTATAAGAGGGAGTGCATTGTTATTTATAATTATTAATAAATCGTAGATTGATTTAAAAATTTATCATTAGTTTTAAATTATATTTTAATTTTTATTTAATCTGAATAATGGGATTTGATCTTATTTTTCTTTATTCTCACAAATATAATCAAAACTGATTAATTTTATGAATGAGGAAAATTCAAAGAACTCATCTAGAGGTGTTGATGACTCTGGATGGAAAACACAATATTACACACTGTGTATCCTGTTGGTAAATTTAGTTTACCCATGATTAAGGAGTCAATATAATTTACAAATTAATTCAGAATTAATTCAATCAATGTGAATTTATTAGACACAGTGTATTCTAAAAGACACCACATGTTAATGGCGCCATCCTGGCAAGACCTTGTGTTTACTGGGCTATACCGATACATGGTTATACATACAACATGATGTGTAACATTCATACATAGTGTATAGTAAATTAGTAAATGGTATTTCATGTTTTTCCTTACATGACCAACATGACTGGTGACTGTGTAACTCGAATACCACACGATGTGTGTCATATGTACATGTTGTGTACTATATTAATTTTAATGGAATGGTTAAAATCAGAGTCCCTAGGTGTAGTGAAGGTCCCGGGTGCAGCGGAAGCTTATGGGTGGATGTTCCCACTTGGCTTTTTTCATTAGCAATGATCAATCAAGGATCAATATGATGATAAATTCCAGACTCCATAGATCGAATCACAGAAATAAACAAAGAAAAGGAGTAGTCCCGGAACCATAAATGTGGATCGTCACGGGTTGATTATAATTAATTTAATTAATTGAGAAGAAGTGCCTTTGGTGTCATTCTTTCTTCATTGATATTTCTGATCTCGTTCCGATGTGATACATAATTGCGTCATAGAATCCAAGTGTAGACTTCCTCTAGCAGTGATCCACACGTGCAACACGTATCTCTGGACGTCGCCAAAGGAATCTCTGGGTGCTAGCATAGAGAATCCTTTGATTGTGTTGTCCACCTTAGATCACCACGATTAGGTGGAGGTGGATCTCTCCCAGTCTTGAGAGTGTTCTTGGAGGATGGATTCCTTTCGGTATTGAGAGAATTCTCTAGAATTATTGTGCACAACGATTCTCTTAGGAAAAGATTTGGGGTTTTGAGGATATTTATAATCGGGATTGAGTTTGTAGAGTTATATGAATAAATAAATATGTTAGACATTTTATTTATTACATTAAATATTTTGAAAATCCCATGTCAAGTCATTAATTCCTTAACATGTGCCCACACTGATTATAATAAATATCATTTAATAAAATGATATTATTTCCTAAAAATCACGACTAGAAAAACTACATGCTGTGTAATCATAAATACATGGTGTGTACTTTTTTTTCATTGAAAAATAAATATCTTGTACATTCAATGTACATGGCTTGTATATCTTGTTTTCATTTTTTTCATTTACTTTCCAAGTTGAAAACTACACGGCATGTGATCATTAATACACGGCATGTACATGTTTTTCAAAATAAAAACTACACGACGTGTAATCATTAATACAAGGCATGTACTTGTTTTTATTATTCCTCCAACAATGAAATGATTTAGGCTTCCTTGAATAATTATTAAATGATGTACGCGAATAATCTTTATTGTACTTGAGATACTTGAATACACTTAGTGTGTGACCCTCTAGGACTCTTTCTCATTGGCATTAGGCGGGCTTGCCTAAAGTCCAAGATTATTGTCTAGAAACAGGTCAAGGCACCCTAGAGAAAGAAGTTGATGCCACATTGATTTGTCACCTCATACGAATGCTTACCGTGTAATTTAATCCCTTTTTCTTGATATATCATCAAGAAGGTTTCATGGAAGTGTCATAAACCTATATGCTTGATCTATCATTCTTTGACTTCTAGAAATAAACTCGTCGTGACACCATGGGATGGAATTTATTCGACAGTTCTATTTCAATAAAAGTACTCGAGATATTTACTTCCATAAAAATTGAAGGGACAAATCCTTCCTCGACTGATAGGATCTTTACTGCTAGGTGCTACATACTTCTCTTGAACAATGCTTCACATCCATACTGATTCATTAGCTGCCTCAGAAGCAGCAATATACTCAGAATCTACTGTAGAATCTATGACCACACTTTGCTTTGAGCTCTTCCAGCTCACTGTACCTCCATTAAAACTAAAGATATATCCAGTCTATGACTTCATGTCATCTTGATCAGTCTGGAAACTAGCATCTACATGTCCTCTGATGACTAGTTCCTCATCTCCTCCATAAAACAGGAACATGTTTTTAGTACACCTCATATAGTTAAGGATAGTCTTGACTGCCATCCAATGGCGGTCTCCTAGATCATCTTGATATTTTCCTACCGCACTTAATGTGTAAGCAACATCTAGCCTTGTATATAGCATATCATACATGACTGACCCAATCATTGATGCGTAAGGGATCCTTGACATTTTCATTCTTTTCTCATGTGTCTAAGGACACAATTTCTTGGAAAGATGAATGCCATGTGACATTTGAAACAATCCCATCTAGGACTGTTCCATATTGAATCTCTTCAGTATTTTTTCAATGTATGTACTTTGACATAGTACCGGAATTTTTTTGATCTATCACGATGGATCTTGATCCCAAGAATATATACTGCCTGGCCCAAGTCTTTCATTGAGATGCATATATCCAACCATACCTTAACAGACTATAAGACATGTACTTCATTTCCAATTAGTAATATGTCATCTACATATACTATTAGGAAAACAATTACACTTCCACTAAACCTTTTTTAGACACAAGGCTCACATTCGTTATTAACAAATCCAAATTTCGTTACGAATTCATCAAAACAAATGTTCCATGACCTTGATGCTTCTTTTAATCCATTAATGGATTTCTAAAACATGCATACCTTATTGGAATCCTTTGGAGTCACAAACCCTTCAGGTTCTATCATGTAGGCATATTCCTGGAGGTTCCCGTTAAAGAATTCTGTTTTGACATCCATTTTCAAAATTTCATATTCATCGTAAGAAATAATGGCCAATAGGATTCTGATGGATTTCAGCATCGCTACCGGTGAAAAATTTTCATTATAGTCAATTCCTTGATGCTTTCTAAAATCATTTGCAACCGGTCGCGCCTTATAGGTGATGACTTTCCCCTATATGTCTAGTTTCTTCTCGAATACCAATTTATTAAAAATAGGCTTTACATCAATAGGAGGATCTACCAAAATCTAGACTAGGTTTTGGTACATAGAATCCATTTCAGAATTCATGACTTCTTCCCACTTGGCAGCATCTCTGCCTTCTACTACTTCCTTGTAGGTAAGAGGATCATCATTGTTAACCAATAACGAGTCACCATCCTTGGTGACAAGAAAAAAATATTGTTCTGGTTCTCTCACCTCTCTCGTGATCCTACATTGTTCTTGTGTCTCTGGAACATATTGTTCTTCCACAAGGCTTTGGGGAATCTGTTCTTCTACCAACTCTTGTGTATCTTGAGCCTCGACTTCATCGATGTCTATCTGGCTCCCACTATCTCTTTCAGAGATGTGATCCCTCTCAAGGAATATGGCATGTCTTGACATTGTAACCTTTTTATCGAAGGGGTGGTATAGGTAATATCCCCTAGTTTCCGTGGGATATCCTATAAAGATACACTTTGTGCCTCGGGGTGCATGTTTGTTACCTGAAGAGGCCTTAACAAATGTTTCTCTACCCCAAACATGTAAATTCAATAACATGGCTTTGCGTCCACTCCATAACTCATATGGAATTCCATTTATCGATTTATTTGGTACTTGGTTTAGTATGTGTGCTTCTGTTTGTAATGCATATCCCCAAAAGGATAATGGAAGACTTGCATGACTTATCATTGATGTCAGCTTGTCCAACAGGGTGCGGTTACTCCTTTCACTTACACCATTCCACTTATGTGGGTAAAGAGGAGTGAGTTGAGATAGAATACCAAACTCCTTTAAGAAATAAATGAAGTAATAATTAATATATTCTCCTCCTCTTTCTTAGTGGAGTTTCTTAATCTTCTTACCTAGGTGGTTGTCAACTTCATTCTTGTATTCTTTTAACTGATCAAAATAATCTGACTTATACCCCATTAAGTAAATATATCCATATCTACTAAAATCATTAGAAAAATTTATTAAGTACAAGAACCCCCTTTCTTTAATTGGAAATGGTCCACACACATATGTGTGAACTAATTCTAGAAGCTCTTTAGCCCTTTCCCCTTTCCCACTAAATAGGGCTTTGGTCATTTTTCATTGTAGACAACCATGACATAAACCAAGTGGTTTTAGTTAGAATGAATCTACATACCCATATCGATGTAATTTTGTCAAAACTTTTCTCATTGACATGACCAGGTTGGTGTTTCCAAAGTTGGGTGTTGTATGAGTCATGTGAAATAACTTTGTCATCGATTACCATTACTTGGTTTGTGTAGTCTAACACATAAAGGACGTTATATAAATGTTCCCTATCAAAACAAATGCTATCTTTATAAAATTAGCAACATTCATTTCCAAACTTGAAGATGAATCCATCAGTATCTAATCTGGATACTGAAATAATGTTTTTAGTAACAGAATGAAAATAATAACAACCCTTTAACACCAAGATCATTCTAGTTGGAAATGTTAAGTGGTAGTCCCCGACAACTACAACAGTAAGTCCGGCTCCATTGCATGCTCGTAGATCTACCTCCTCTTGATCAATCTTCCCAAATCTACTTGGTTCATGTATTTGGATACATATGTGAGAACCAAAATCTATATCTAATACCCAATTTTTAGAAATAGATAGATTGCATTCCATGAAAAAACGCACCTGAAGCATCCCCTTTCTTTCTTGGCTTGGTGAAGTTTTTCTTCCAGTGGCCCTTTTTTCCACATGCAAAACAAATATCCTCCTTTTCTCTTGCCTCCCATTTGATCTTCCTTTTCTTGGAAGGCCTTGAAGAAGATTTGGGATTAAATCTATTCACCTTCCCTTTCCTTTTATTAACTATATGGACATAAGGTTTATCACACTTCATATCATTGTCCACTTGGAGAATAAGGATAAGAAGATCAGATAGAGGCTTCTCAATGTTTTTCATGTTGAAATTTACAACAAATGTAGAGAAGCTCTGGGGAAGTGATGCGAGAATGAGATCGGTACCCAGTTCCTTGGGGAGTTTAAACCCCATAACCTCCAAGTGATCAATGTAGCTAATGAGCTTGACTACATAAGGCCCAGTTGGGGCCCCCTCTCCAGGCTTGCTCTGAAATAGAGCCTTGGAGATCTGAAACCTTTATTGTCTTTCTCTCTCTTGGTATAGACCACAGAGGTTCTCAGGAAATCTGTAAGCATCCATGTCTTCTTGAGACTTCCTGAGGTCACTAGAAATTGATGACAACATCAATACTTGAACATCGAGTGCATTACTCAAATGTTTATCATAGACTAGGAAATCTTCATCACTCGCCCCTGGGGAAGGAGAACTAGGTAGTGAGGACTCCAGAACGTAAAACATTCGTTTATGGCATAGGATAACCCGAAGGTACCTAAACCATTCCTGAAAGTTACTGCCGGTGAGGATATTGTCTTTATCCATAATTGATCGCAGAGAGAATGTGGTTGACAAGCTTTTAATATTTATTATACAAATTAAAAGAGTAGATTTATCAGTACTTTCTTGATTACATTTTATGAGAAATAATAATTTTTATTAATTCTCCCACTATTTTATCAAGTCCCAATGGCCCTCTCCATTGAACTCGAAATGTCCAATTTCTTTGACATTATAGTGGAAAGGATCCATATTACCTTTCTCATAAACCCAACAAGGGTTGGTCAAGCTATTTGAAGATATTTACGTAGGCATATATTTTCTAACTGTGATCTTACAGTTACTTGATCTGTTGAGTGGACACCCTAATCCTGAAATCCTGACTTGGATTTCCTCAACACTTGCCTCCATTTTACAACAAGTCTAGCAAGGTCTACTCCTCTTGAGGTCAAATGTTTATGTCAACCCAAAACATTCATAAGATCTTCCTTGATAAAATTAAGTGTCCCATCAAGGGTTGGTCAAACACATAGCTTTATTGAGTCTTTTCCTTAATCACGAAATGGAAGGATTTGTCTAACATAATATGGTATTTGTGGGATTTCATTCTTTATGCATAGTTGTTCATTATCACATGCTTTTTAATATTAAGTGATGCTTGCTTAAGAGATTAACCATGTTTTGATAATTCTTACTCCTAGTCTGGTTTTTATTTTATTCCATCTTTGCATGCTTTTTTATTTCCTTAATTATGTGATCACGACAAAAAATACATAATAAATAAAACATGAAATCAGACAGAAATAAAATATGATGGCATAATCATTAGCTTCTATTGGTTAGCTTATCAAGCATTTTGATAAGATAACCTTGAACTAGGTAAAACACCTTGAACCAGATGGTTTGTGTTTTGCAGCTCCCATCTGTGTACATTTGCATCTTCTTGGTTTAGTTTTTCCTCGACTTTGGATTTTTGAACCATCTCCACTGTCTTGGGTGATCCTCCATTACATGGGGTCTACATTGAAGAAACCATGGGCACGTAGGCCCTACATTATTTTGTAAGAAGGCTCACAAGACAATGAATTTAAATTAAAAAAATTTAAATGAAACCATACACACATATAAACGGTCTTTGGTCTAGCTCATGATCATCAATAGCATGCAATGACATTTACAGATATTTAGAATTAAAATTATTTTAATCGTTTTACTATTTAAGATAAGTCACGTTTGAATTCAATTAATTATGATCTTATAATTAATCAATTGTTTGTCTTAAATTCTTTTCTGAATTTCCTTGAGATTCTTCTAATCCAATTTCCTTGTAATGGTATTTGTACTTTTAGAGGAAACCTGGGGAAATTCCATTTATGGAAAGTACACGATGTGTAGTCTATATTACACGGCATGTATTTTTCACCCTTAATCCAAAGTACACGCTGGGGGCTTTGGTGTGTTTTCTGTACATTGTAAATTTTGTAGTACATGGCGTGTTGATTAATCTAACACAGCATGTCCTTCCTTGTTACGGGATTACCGGCCTGGAAATCCCATGTACGCGGAACATGAATTCTCTTTGTACACAGTTTCACCTGGATCGGATCAGACTACACAGCGTGTTGATTCAACATACATGTCGTGTATTCCAGTTTCCACGTGCCATTCAATTCTGTTCAATATGGTGTAATAAAACATAGGTATACTCAATTCACATGGTGTGGTTTGGAAGACCCGTACTGGTTTGTTGAACCCAAGTACACGACATGTAGTTTTCACTACACACCGTGTATTCTTGTGTTATACAGACATAAATAGAGGCTCCTCTAGACGAGATCTTCATTTTTAATTTAATCAAAATTAAAATTAAAAGGTCATTTCTGTGATGCGAATCAAGAAACAAAGGGGGGAGAAAAGATCCCGTTCATTCAGTTTTATAGAACGATTTATCTTAAATTGAATCAAATATAAATGTGTAAATTATGAATGAAAATTAAATAACAATAATCAACACTATAACCTCACTCTGATACCAATTGAAGGTCCCGGGGGTAGTGGAAGATCGTGGCTGGAAGTTCCCACTTGGATTTTTGTCATTAGAAATGATAAATTCAGGATCAATATGACGATAAATTCCATACTCTACAGATCAAATCCCAGAAATAGACAAAGAAGTGGAATAGTCTCAGAACCATAAATGTGGATCATCACAGGTTGATTATAATTAATTTAATTAATTGACAAGAAGTACTTTTTATAGCATTCTTTCTTCGTTGATATTTCTTATCACGTTCTGATATGATTCGCCATTGTGTTGCAGAAGCCAAGTGTAGACTTCCTCTAGAGGTGATCCACACATGCACCAGGTATCTCTAGACGTCGCCAAATGAATCTACGGGTGTTGTCATGGAGAAGCCTTTAATTGTGTTGTCCGCCTTAGATCACCTTGATATGGTGGCGGTGGATCTCTCTCGGTCTTGAGAGTGTTCTTGGAGGACAGTGTTCTTTCGGTCTTGAGAGAATTCTCTAGAATTATTGTGCACAATTATTCTCTTAGGAAAAGAGTTTCAGTTGTGAGGATATTTATAATCAGGTTTGAGGTTATAGAGTTATGACAATAAATAAATGTGTTACATGTTTTGTTTATTACATTACATATTTTGAAAACCCCATGTCAATTCATTTATTCCTTAACATGCACCCACAATGATTATAATAAATATCCTTTAATAAAATGATATTATTTCCTTTAAATCCCAAATGGAAAAAATACACGTCGTGTAATCATAAATACACGGTGTGTACTTGTTTTTCATTGAACACAACACGGTGTGTACATTCAATGTACATGGCGTGTATATCTTGTTTTCATTTTTTTTCATTTCCTTTCGAACATAAAAACTAAACGGTGTGTAATCATTAATACACGGTTTGTACTTGTTTTTCAAAATGAAAACTACATAGCGTGTAAACATTAATACATGGTGTGTACTTGTTTTTATTCTTCCTCCATCATTAAAACGATTTAGGCTTCCTTGAATAATTATTAAATGATGTACGGGAATAATCTTTATTCTACTTGAGATACTTGAATACACTTAGTATGTGACTCTGTAGGCCACTTTCTTGTTGGCATTAGGCGGGCTTGTCTAATGTTCAAGATTACTGTCTAGAAATGGGTTAAGGAACCCAAGAGAAAGAAGATGATGCCGCATTGACGTGTCACCTCATACGAACACTTACTGTGTAGTTTAATCCCTTTTCCTCAGTATCTCATCAAGTAGGATTCATGGTAGTTTCATAAACCTATATGCTTGATCTGTCATTCTTTGACTTCTAGAAATAAAATCCTCGTGACACCATAGCCATGGAATTTATTTGAGAGTTCTATTTCAATCAAAGTTCCTGCGATATTTACTTCCATAAATATGGAAGGGACAAATCCTTCCTCGACTTATCCATTAACAACATGTCATTCATGATGCATCCAACATACCGTACTTCCTGCCAATTGTCTTCATGATGGTTTTCGTTAGCAAATCTAAGTGTGTGAGTCATGTCATGAGTTAATGATAAAATTCCAGTCTAAGGACCATTATACATGCTCTTAGATAACAATGTTTGATGACACCAAAACATGATGAATGACTACAGGCGGGTCTGTTCTCATAATCTCCCATCTTGGAGATTACCAAGTGCGAACTCCATGAGAGAGAGTCTTTTCTTCTTACAAGTACTCACACATGATGTTCTATATACTATGTGTCCTATCATAGTATGTCAACTAACCGTAGAACATTATTTAAGAATATTGTTATAGAATTTTAAGGTTCTCATCATAGCGGGGATTTACCATGACCTTATCAATGCATAAAATATTCCAAGACATTATTATATTATAGTCATACAGAATAATGTACGATATATAACAACTGCACATTCATGTAATCAAAGTACAAAAAATTTTGTTCTCAGGACACCAACCCTTACAAACTCCCACATGGACTAGAGACAAATGCCAATGAATTTTAGTCCGCTAGACCTCACATGATGATCATATTTCTGCTGAGTCAAGGCTTTAGTCAAGGGGTCCACCACACTGTCTTCCATGGAAATAATGCTCACTGCAAATTCAACTCCTTCAGAAAAATCCATCAAGAGATGATACTACCAAAGTATGTGCTTTGTACTCTGATGTGACCTTGGATCTTTTGAATGTGCCACCACAACAGTATTATGAAAATAGAGTGTGATAGGATCTTTACTGCTAGGTACTACATACATCTCTTGGATGAAGCTTCACATCCATACTGATTCTTTAGCTGCCTTAGAAGATGTGATATACTCGGAATCTACTGTAGAATCTGCGACCACACCTTGCTTTGAGCTCTTCCAGCTCACTGTACCTCCATTCAAACTGAAGATGTATCTAGTCTGTGACTTCATGTCATCTTGATCAGTCTGGAAACTTCAATCTACATGTACTATGATGAATAGTTCTTTATCTCCTCCATAAACCAGGAACATGTCCTTAGTACGCATCAGATACTTATGGATAGTCTTGACTGCCATCCAATGGTGATCTCCTGGATCATCTTGATATCTTCCAACCAAACATAATGCGTAAGAAAATCCAAGCCTTGTACATAGCGTAGCATACATGACTGACCGAATCGCAGATGCGTAAGGGATATTTTCCATTTTATTTCATTCCTCATGTGTCTAAGGACACATTTTCTTAGAAAGTTGAATGCCATGTGACACTGGAAATAATCCCCTCTTGGATTGTTCCATACGGAATATCTTCAGTATTTTTTTTAGTGTATGTACTTTGACATATGACTGGTATTCTTTTGGATCTATAACAATGGATCTTGATCTCAGGAATATATTCTGCCTCACCCAAGTCTTTCATAGAGAAATATTTATCTAACCATGCCTTAAATGACTGTAAGACAGGTACTTCATTTCCAATTAGTAATATGTCATCTACACATACTATTAGGAAAAAAAATACACTTCCACTAAAACTATTGTAGACACAAGGCTCACATTAGTTCCTAACAAATCCAAATTTCGTTACGGATTCATCAAAACGAATGTCCCATGACCTTGATTCTTGCTTTAATATATTAATGGATTTCTGCAACTTGCATACCTTGTTGGCATCCTTTAGAGTCACAAAACCTTCAGGGTGGTGTCATGTAGACATATTCTTAGAGGTTCCCATTATGGAATGATTTTTTGACATCCATTTTCCAAAGTTCATAGTCATGGTAAGTAGAAATGGACAATAAGATTCTGATGGATTTCAACATTGCAACCGGTGAAAAAGTTTCATCATAGTCAATTCCTTGATGCTGTATAAAACCTTATGCAACTAGTCGTGCCTTATAGGTGCTGACTTGCCCCTCCATGTCCAGTTTCTTCTTGAATACCCATTTATTAAAAATAGGATTTACATCAATTGGAGGATCAACCAAATTCCAGATTTGGTTTTGGTACATGTAATCCATTTCAGAATTCATGGCTTCTTTCCACTTGGTAGCATTTGTGCCTTTAACTGCTTCATTTTAGGTAAGAGGATTATCATTGTCATCCAATAATGAGTCACTAACCCCGGTGACAGGAAAACCATATCGTTCTAGTTCTCTCACCTCTCTAATTCCCCTACATAGTTCTTGTGTCACTGGAACATATTTTTCTTCCATGGGGCTTTGTGGAATCAATTATTATACCAAATCTTGTGTATCTTGAGCCTTGACTTCATCGAAGTCTATCATTCTCCCACTATATCTTTTAGAGATGTAGTCCCTCTCATGGAATATGGAGTGTCTTAACCCTGTAAGCTTTTTTGAGGGGTTGTATAGGTAATATCCCCTTGTTTTCTTGGGATATCCTATAAAGATACACTCTGTGCATCGGGGTGAAAGTTTGTTACCTGAAGAGGCCTTAACAAATGCTTCTCTACCCCACACATGTAAATTCAATAACATGGATTTGCGTCCACTCCATAACTCGTATGGAATACCATTTATCGATTTAGTTGGTACTTGGTATAGTATGTGTGCTAATGTTTGTAATGCATATCCCCAAAAGGACAATGGAAGTCCCGCATGGATCATAATTGATATCACCATGTCCAAAAGGGTGCGGTTCCTCCTTTCAATTACACCATTCCACTAAGGTGTGTAAGGAGGAGTGAGTTGAGATAGAATCCCAAACTCCTGTAAGAAATTAATGAAGTCTTAATTAAGACATTCTCCTCCTCTTTCTGAGCGGAGTTTCTTAATCTTCTTACCAAGCTGGTTCTCATCTTCATTCTAGTATTCTTTGAACCGATCAATAGAGTCTGACTTAGACCTCATTAAGTAAATATATCCATATCTACTAAAATCATCAGCAAAAGTTATGAAGTACAAGAACCCACCCCTTGCTTTAATTGGAAATGGTACACACACATCTGTGTGGACTAATTCTAGAAGCTCTTTATCTCTTTCACCTTTCCCAATAAATGGGGATTTGGTCATTTTTACTTGTTGAAAAGAATGACATACACTAAGTGCTTTTAGTTAGAATGAATCTAGATACCCATATTGATGTAATTTTGTCAAAACGTTTCTCATTGACATGACCTAGCAGGTGATGCCAATGTTGGGTGTGGCATGAGTCATGTGAATTAACATTGTCATCGATTTCCATTACATGGTTTGTGTAGTCTAACACATAAAGTCCGTTATATAAATGTGCCCTACCAAAACAAATGCTATCTTTATAAAATTAGCAACATTCATTTCGAAACTTGAAGATGAATCCATCAGTATCTAATCTGGACACTAAAATAATGTTTTAAGTAATATAATGCACATAATAACAACTGTTTAACCCTAAGATCATTCTATTTGGTAATGTGAGGTGGTAGTCCCCGAAAGTTACAACAAAAAGTCTAGCTCCATTGGCTACTCGTAGATCTACCTCCCCTCGATCAATCTTCCTAAATATACTTAGTTCATGAATTTGGATACATATGTGAGCACCAAAAGCTACATCTAATACCCAATTTGTAGAAATAGATAGATTTCATTCGATGAAAAAATGCACCTGAAGCATCCCCTTGCTTCCTTGGATAGGTGCAGTTTTTCTTCCAATGGCCCTTTTTTCCACATGTGAAACAAACAACCTCATGTTCCCTTGCCTCCCCTTTGATCTTCCTTTTCTTTAAAGGCCTTAAAGAAGCTTTGGGGTTAAAATTCCACACCTTCCCTTTCCTTTTATTCACTATAAGGACAGAAGGTTTATCACGCTTCATATCATTGTCCACTTGGAAAATATGGATAAGAAGACCAGATAGAGACTTCTCAACATTTTTCAAGTTGAAATTTACAACAAAGTTAGATAAGCTCTGTGGAAGTGATGTGAGAATGAGATTGGTACCCAGTTCCTTGGGGTGTTTAAACCCTAGAACCTCCAAGCGCTCAATGTAGGTAATGAGCTTGACTAAATATGGCCCAGATGTGTAGAGACCCGAAGCTTATCGTACATGGACATTACATTACTTTTGCGGAATACTTAGTACATAACAAAAACACACACACAAGGATCGTAATAGTTTAGTGTCTTTGGAAACTCGGAACGCAATCTTCTAATCGTGGTGAAATATCTTCAATATCTCCCTTAAAGATCTTCCCTTTTTTTACCTAAAACCTTTCTTTATATCCTGGGGAAAAGAAAACATAAAAGGGTGAGCTCAAATGCTCAGTAAGGGTAAACAAAAGAAAAATCAATCACATCATATTCATAAGAACATAACTTTTGGAAATCTTAACCTGAAAAAGAGAGCATAATTTCATAACATGGGATAAATCATAGTAGTGAAATGAAATCCCAATAAGCATAACTTAAAACATGAAACTTTGTGGCATACACACATAATCATAGAGATTCATTTCTTGTTAGTCATGACTCATTGACAAGACTATCTTAGTGGACAAAGTCCCTTTCTGAATCGAGTCACCCTCGTTTCAGTCCTGTTTCACTGAACCGGTATAACCTACCATTCCATCCATGTCTATCTCATGAGATATGAAATCATTATCCAATGCATTGGAGGGATATATAGGTCCCACCCATCTCATAATGATACCATTCTTATGTGTTCCACAAAATCATAAATCATACATCATTACATAACCCATGTAATACAAATGGGAATCTTAAACATCATGACATCATAAAATAATTCATATAAGATAAAGGAATTCATAAAAATAATTCCATCACAACATAATCAAATCAATGTAATAATAGGGATAAAAATAGAACCCTTTATTATCTTAGATAGAAAATAATTTTGATAAAACACTTGAACTCCATTCTTGAGGAAAATATCCTTTCTTCTTCAAAAACATTATTCCTTTCATAACATGTCATACAACATTAAACTAAAATAAGGCGATTAAAAATAAACTTGAAATCTTATAAAGGAAGCTTCTTGGAAATAATTTTTTAAAAATCCATTCATGTCGTATAATTTAAAAAAACATTCTTCTCGTACTTTTTTCGGAAAAGTAAAAAAGTACCTCGTATGAAAAACGACAAAAGATTCCTTTCATATCATTTACTAAAAACTCACTGAAGGGTAAAATAGGATTTAAAAAATTATAGGGGAATTGAAATAATATTATATATTGAGGAAACATGGATGTGGATGATAAAATAAACCCCAGTAAATACTTACGAATAAACAATCTCGGATAAAAATGAGATTGTGATATTTCCCTTACCTTAGGTCCGATTTGCTTTGTACGTGTCCGAAGCTCCTGTATAATGGTTTAAATAATGTTATTGACTTATTCCAGAATCATACATATTGATATGATATCATATATGGTTATATTCTTAGCTTCTTATTAGTAATATTTCATTGTTACTTGTTACTCGGGTCTTTATTGCCTTTTGTTCTTATGCGTGTTTTTCCGGTATTAGTGTAACATATATCATATTTATTCATTCAATTCATTTATATAATTACTATGTAATGATGATCATGTAGAATGAGTCGCATCACATCATGGAGACGGTATTCCGTACGTACGCACGAGTGATGATATCGTTCCTATGATCGTGGAATTGTATTTGAGTATATATATATTATTTCAGTATCAATATTACATTATAATAATCATAAATAGTTACTCATTACACCATTATACCCATCCTTGTAAGGTGATGGTGGAAAATAGATTACACCACGGCGTGGAGACGGTATTCCGTATGTACGCACGCGCGGTGATTTCATTTTTCCGTAGGATGGATAGAAGGTGAATTAGGGTTGTTTCATATTTATAATAACATATCAGTATGTAAGTAATACTGATGTTATTACATTATAATTAAACAACTAAATAAGAAGAAGTTGATGAAGAAAGAAATTGAAAAGATCGGTAATGGATATTGCCTCTTCTTTGGAACGCCTCTTTGAATCCTCCACTTAGGGAACTAAGATTGGTCATTGAAGAAGACCAGGACCTCTAGGATTATTCTAGGGAAGTGGAGAGGAGAAAATGGTAGGGGTTTTCCGAGCTTGAGTGCTCAAATTGGTGTGCGGAGGAGGGGGAAGAGGTGCCCTTTTATAAGGGAGGAGAGGGGCACCTTAGGAATATCTCAAAATATTATTTTATATTAAAGTCAAAATCGGTTTATAATGGTTCCAAAGGGTCTTATTTCGAAGCTAAAGTGGGGATGGGTCGAAATCCTAACAACCAATAGGATTTATACAGGTTTAGGTTATTATTTTAACCTTATCAATTAGATTTAACTTTAAGTTAAATAATTTATCTTTTACCGTGTCTTTTTGTTTTCTTACACTATATGGTTAATACACTTACTATAACATGCGAAACAAACCCCAAATTGTTTATTATTAATATATATATCCTTATCTAAGTCATTTGTCCGAACCTTAGATTTTTAGGAATAAAATAACAATTAATAATATAATATTTGATTTAAAAACTATTTTGTGTCAATTTTGACACTATTTGATATATGATTTTTTTGAAAGTCATAACAGAATTATATGTTCGAACCAAGTTGATTAAATCAACACTAATATATCATAGTAACCTAGAAAAGTAGTGTAATTCATAAAAAGTCTTAAATTACATTTATTGTGGTATTTATAATATCAATTATGTCAATATTTCTTTAATAAGATAATTACTGCATCATCTTTGTGTCATACAAAAATTAACTTATTTGATGTCTAAAAATTACAAATAAAATACCATTATGTAGGAAATCTTTTTAGATTTGTAATGAATATTTACAATCGAATTTATCTTATGTATAACCCTATATTAAAAATGTTTTAGTAAATAAACTTTGATTTTAACTCTTTTAACTCTTCTTTGAATTAAATAATAATAAATGTCCTAATCTAATCCAAGTGGGCCTAAGTGGTACTATTTTACACTTAAGGTTGTTTTTGGTCGAGATACATTTGTCCAATAGAATTAGGACAAGTGTTAGGGTAATATTAATATCATTCTTACCCTCAATTACACTATTTACTTTTAACCGTGGTAAATAAAAGTAAAAAGTTACTATTCACCAAAAATTATTTTCATCTCATTGAACCACATTTTACTTACTGACATCAACCGTGTCTCTTGGATTTTTGAAATTCCATTCACAGAAGCGGTAAAATTAAGTTTTATGAAAAATTTACTTTTTTAACTACCACTTAGTAGTTTCACTATTCATCAAAAATTGATGTTTTTCAGAACAATGCCAAAATTTAATCCTAAGCTATATTTCATATTCCGAATTCAAAAATGAAGTCTATTTTACCAAATTCATAACATAGAAGTTGCATTAATTAATTTTATAATTAAATCCTGCTGTTAAAACAAATAGCGTGTTTTTAAGAAACAATATCAATCAAAAGATTGACACTTGATTATGTCTGGTTTAAATGTGAAATTACATTCAATGACCAACATTGTATTAAATTGTAAAAATATATTCTAAATATACTTTAAAACCACTCAAATTAATAATTTATCACTATTAATTATTACGATTAAAAAAGTTGTTTTTAATTATAATTTAGTAATTTTCACTATTCATCAGAATATGAAAGTTATCCGAAAAGTACCAAAATTTCACCTTAGGCTAAATTCGATACTCCGAATCTAAAAATGAATTCCATTTTGAAAAATAAAATTTACAAAATTTCAAAAAGTGGTTATTACTATTCATAACGGCTAGTTTTAATAATATTTTAATAGCATATCGTCGTTTCGTGAAACTCAGTATTGCGTACTACACACGCTATCGAGAAAGGTTGCGATTGCGTGTAATGAAAGGCAAGTCAAGGATGCGTGTTGTGCAATCTCCTTTTGGTGTAGCGTATAACACAAGACATTAGTAAAATTAAAAAGAATATTTTTCATAAAATCTTGGGCTGTTACATTCTACCCCCCTTAAAATGAATTTCGCCCCCGAAATTCATCGGGGTTATAAATGGTTTACTATTCAAAAGTTTCTTTAATAGAAACCCACATCGTAAAAAGAATATCAAAACCAATCTTTAAAAATAAAAGTATGAAACGTAACGGTTACCCAAATAAACTAATCACGGGGTTTCCACATAGGTGAAAATATGGACATGGAAGAGAAATCTAACCATTATGTTCTGATGGGGAGTGGTAGAGAACATGGCTATGGAAAAGCCAGCAATCACAAAGCCATAAATTTGTGACGATCTAAGGTACCATCTGATTCATCAGATATAAGATCACTAGGACAACATTTTTGGTTTTCAAGATCGTTTCCCTAAAGTTAAAGAATTTGAATTAGAATAAATACTTACTTTATTTTTGTACAATATCACTGTTGTTCATGCCTTTAACAATTTCCACTTCATCTCTTAAATAAATGAAGTTGAATTTGTTATTCGTGAAGTGTTAGCAGATCATGTGATAGAATGACGGGTCATTTCATCGGTCTCAAACAAAAGGTTAGAAAAAAAAATTATATACATAAGTCGATCTATAGTGGGGTTAATCATATATGGTTCCTAAAATGGACTTATACATCATATGTCATACAGTTTAATATAATAAAACTAGTTTATACTAAACAGGGACTTCCTGTAGGCCAGTGGTAGGCGATAAAGGCCAGTCGCACTTCGGTTGTGGGTTCGATTTCCACAGCCTTGTCCGACGCGATGGGATGTCGCCCGTCCTGCAGGTTGTCCTTTTTCTAAAACTATATTACTATAACATCCCATCAATAATATCGAGAAAACTTCTATCCTTAAACAATACTAACTTATGTCCAACATAATCCATTCCAATCTTTAGGCTTATCCATAATACTGCAGTCCACTCTCATAACATAGTGAAAACGATTACCAGAGATTTAACACCATCGTCGATCCCCATATATCATAAGATATGTTTTGTTGGTCACATTCCAAACATTCAAAGTCCTTAATCATGTATTCTCTTGAATACCTTAGTGAAAACATGAATGCAGTTTAAATTTAACACTTTCCACATACCAAAATCCTCAAAATTCTATATACTCAAACCATGATATCACTTAGTCCTTATATCAATCATGAGCTCATGAATACTGTTAAACATTTCGTTTTTCTCGTTTTCCCTTCATTATGCGCATATCATCTTATTTCCAAAAATGTCTCAATTACTTTGAATACCACATTAGACCAATACATAAATATTCCAATACTCCATGATACAATATTATTTTGGAATCCCATTACATAAACACTTAATCATTCCACCACATCGTTGTCGTATTCAACATCGCCAATAGTGATCGCATGTGACTTACCTTTGTCCTTTTCCTTCAGTGGTTGCTCATGTTGATCATCACTAACCCTTGGATTAGGGAATTTATTAGCATAATGCCCCATTTCCTTGCACTTGAAGCATTGAAGTTTTGGTGGTGCGTTCTCTGTAGTGTTTGATTTATTCACATCATTAGAAACCCTTTTTCCATTACTTCGACACTCAGCTACTCGATGACCTTCTTTTCCACACTTAAAACATTTTCTAGTCCCTTTAAGACAATCTCCACCATTCTTCTTTCCACACTTTGCGCATAACGAAACATTCATCTTCTTTTCACCATTATTCTGAGATTTCTCCTTGAACTCCATCTTTCGTTTCTTGTCAAAACCATGAGATGGATATGTAACACCAACTTCCATTTCTACCTTGATAGCACAACGCACAATTTCTTCATAGCTACTAAAGCCTCTTATAGCTAATGCCCTTCGAAGACTTGGTTTTAAGCCACTGAAAAATCGATCAACTTTACTTTCAGGTTGGATGATAATGCCAGATGCATACCTTGCAAGTCTTGTAAAATTTGCTTCGTATATACCAACAGATTCATCATCCTTCTGCTTCAGCTCAAGAAACTCCTTTTCCATCTTTGTTCGAAGAATACGAGGGAAGTACTTACTGAAAAACAAGTTCTTGAACTCGTCCCATTCCATGGACTCAATTTCATCTCTTTGCCTCGTATTCTTGATAAGATTCCACCATTGATCAGCTTCACCTTCCAAACAATATACTGCTAAGATGACTTTATCATGCTCAGAACATTGAAGAACTGAAAATATCTTTTCAGTGGTACTGATCCATTGTTCAGCAACAAGTGGATCAGAATACCCACTAAAATAAGGTGGACGTTGCCTCATGAAGGACTCAATAGAATATTGTTCCTTTCTCTGCTCATTTGGAAGTCCAGAATGATTCATAGCTTGTGTAAGTATAGCAATAATATTTTTCACTCCATCTCCCATAACATTTGTTGGTTCAGGAGGGCAATCATTGCATTTTCCATTGCATTGATCAACACGGTTCCTTCGGGTTCCAGCCATCGTCTAAAACCCAAAAAGAATAGTGTGAGAGGCAAAAATCATGCCAGGGAAAACAACATAATAAAGGGGGAGTACCTTCAATATCTAACATCTTAGGTTTAATTCTATTATCGTTATCGTAATTCTAGTACTGTAACCTATACGTATACTTAACCTTAGAGACATCCCTAGACATACCTTAGAAATATCTCTAGGGATCTCACTAAAGTTCTCGCATCCTAGTTTCCAAAGGTTGACTAAAACTTTCCTCTCATACCAACTGTAGAGACCCGAAGCTTATCGTACATGGAAATTACATTACTTTTGCGGAATACTTAGTACATAACAAAAACACACACACAAGGATCGTAATAGTTTAGTGTCTTTGGAAACTCGGAACGTAATCTTCTAATTGTGGTGAAAGATCTTCAATATCTCCCATAAAGATCTTCCCTTTTTTTACCTAAAAACTTTCTTTATATCCTGGGGAAAAGAAAACATAAAAGGGTGATCTCAAATTCTCAGTAAGGGTAAACAAAAGAAAAATCAATCACATCATATTCATAAGAACATAACTTTTGGAAATCTTAACCTCCAAAAGAGAGAATAATTTCATAACATGGGATAAATCATAGTAGTGAAATGAAATCCCAATAAGCATAACTTAAAACATGAAACTTTGTGGCATACACACATAATCATAGAGATTCATTTCTTGTTAGTCATGACTCATTGCCAAGACTATCTTAGTGGACAAAGTCCCTTTCTGAATCGAGTCACCCTCGTTTCAGTCCTGTTTCACTGAACCGGTATAACCTACCATTCCATCCATGTCTATCTCATGAGATATGAAATCTTTATCCAATGCATTGGAGGGAGATATAGGTCCCACCCATCTCATAATGATACCATTCTTATGTGTGCCACAAAATCACAAATCATACATCATTGCATAACCCATGTAATACAAATGGGAATCTTAAACATCATGACATCATAAAATAATTCATATAAGATAAAGGAATTCATAAAAATAATTCTATCACAACATAATCAAATCAATGTAATAATAGGGATAAAAACAGAACCCTTTATTATCTTAGATGGAAAATAATTTTGATAAAACACTTGAAATCCATTCTTGAGGAAAATATCCTTTCTTCTTCAAAAACATTTTCCTTTCTTAACATGTCATACAACATTAAACTAAAATAAGGCGATTAAAACTAAACTTGAAATCTTTTAAAGGAATCTTCTTGGAAATAATTTTTTAAAAATCCATTCATGTCGTATAAGTTAAAAAAACATTCTTCTCGTACTTTTGTCGGAAAAGTCAAAAAGTACCTCGTATGAAAAACGATAAAAGATTCCTTTCATATCTTTTACTAAAAACTCACTGAAGGGTAAAATAGGATTTAAAAAAATTTAGGTGAATGGAAATAATATTACATATTGAGGAAACATGGATGTGGATGATAAAATAAACCCCAGTAAATACTTACGAATAAACAATCTCGGATAAAAATGAGATTGTGATATTTCCCTTACCTTAGGTCCGATTTGATTTTTACGTGTCCGAAGCTCCTGTATAATGGTTTAAATAATGTTATTGACTTATTCCAGAATCATACATATTGATATGATATAATATATGGTTATATTCTTAGCTTCTTGTTAGTAATATTTCATTGTTACTTGTTACTCGGGTCTTTATTGCCTTTTGTTCTTATGCGTGTTTTGCCGAATAAATTCTTATTCTTCTTTTAAGGTTATAGATACCTTATATCCAGAATGTTATTAGTGTAACATATATCATATTTATTCATTCAATTAATTTATATAATTACTATGTAATGATGATCATGTAGAACGAGTCGCATCACATCGTGGAGACGGTATTTCGTACGTACGCACGAGTGATGATATCGTTCCTATGATCTTGGAATTGTATTTGAGTATATATATATTATTTAAGTATCAATATTACATTATAATAATCATAAATAGTTACTCATTACACCATTATACCCATCCTTGTAAGGTGATGGTGGAAAATAGATTACACCACGGCGTGGAGACGGTATTCCGTACGTACGCACGCGCGGTGATTTCATTTTTCCGTAGGATAGATAGAAGGTGAATTAGGGTTGTTTCATATTTATAATAACATATCAGTATGTAAGTAATACTGATGTTATTACTTTATAATGAAACAACTAAAGAAGAAGAAGTTGAAGAAGAAAGAAATTGAAAAGATCGGTAATGGATATTACCTCCTCTTTGGAACGCCTCTTTGAATCCTCCACTTAGGGAACTAAGATTGGTCTTTGAAGAAGACCAGGACCTCTAGGATTATTCTAGGGAAGTGGAGAGGAGAAAATGGCAGGGGTTGGCCGAGCTTGAGTGCTCAAATTCGTGTGAGGAGGAGGGGGAGGAGGTGCCCTTTTATAAGGGAGGAGAGGGGCACCTTAGGAATATCTCAAAATATTATTTTATATTAACGTCAAAATCGGTTTATAATGGTTCCAAAGAGTCTTATTTCGAAGATAAAGTGGGGATGGGTCGAAATACTATCAACCATTAGGATTTATACAAGTTTAGGTTATTATTTTAACCTTGTCAATTAGATTTAACTTTAAGTTAAATAATTTAACTTTTACCGTGTCTTTTTGTTTTCTTACACTATATGGTTAATACACTTACTATAACATGCCAAAAGAACCCCAAATTGTTTATTATTAATATATATATCCTTATCTATGTCATTTGGCCGAACCATAGATTTTTAGGAATAAAATAACAATTAATGATATAATATTTGATTTAAAAACTATTTTCTGTCAATTTTGACACTATTTGATATATGATTTTTGTGAAAGTCATAACAGAATTATATGTTAGAACCAAGTTGATTAAATCAACACTAATATATGATAGTAACCTAGAAAAGTAGTGTAATTCATAAAAAGTCTTAAATTACATATATTTTTGTATTTATAATATCAATTTTGTCAATATTTCATTAATAAGATAATTACTGCATCATCTTTGTGTCATACATAAATTAACTTATTTGATGTCTAAAAATTAAAAATAAAATACCATTATGTAGGAAATCTTTTTATCTTTTTAATGAATATTTACAATCGAATTTATATTATGTATAACCCTATATTAAAAATGTTTTAGTAAATAAACGTTGATTTTAACTCTTTTAACTCTTCTTTGAATTAAATAATAATAAATGTCCTAATCTAATCCAAGTGGGCCTAAGTGGTAATATTTTACACTTAAGGTTGTTTTTGGTCGAGATACACTTGTCCAATAGAATTAGGAAATGTGTTAGGGTAATATTAATATCATTCTTACCCTTAATTACCCTATTTACTTTTAACCGTGGTAAATAAAAGTAAAAAGTTACTATTCACCAAAAATTATTTTCATCTCATTGAACCACATTTTACTTACTGACATCAACCGTGTCTCTCGGATTTTTGAAATTCCATTCACAGAAGCGGTAAAATTATGTTTTATGAAAAATTTACTTTTTTAACTACCACTTAGTAGTTTCACTATTCATCAAAAATTGATGTTTTTCAGAACAATGCCAAAATTTCATCCTGAGCTATATTTCATATTCCGAATTCAAAAATGAAGTCTATTTTACCAAATTCATAACATAGAAGTTGCATTAATTAATTTTATAATTAAATCCCGCTGTTAAAACAAATAGTGTGTTTTTAAGAAACAATATCTATCAAAAGATTGATACTTGATTATGTCTGGTTTAAATGTGAAATTACATTCAATGACCAAAATTGTATTAAATTGTAAAAATATATTCTAAATATACTTTAAAACCACTCAAATTAATAATTTATCACTATTAATTATTTCGATTAAAAAAGTTGTTTTTAATTATAATTTAGTAATTTTCACTATTAATCAGAATATGAAAGTTATCCGAAAAGTACCAAAATTTCACCTTAGGCTAAATTCGATACTCCGAATCTAAAAATGAATTCCATTTTGAAAAATAAAATTTACAAAATTTCAAAAAGTAGTTATTACTATTCATAACGGCTAGTTTTAATAATATTTTAATAGCATATCGTTGTTTCGTGAAACTCACTATTTCGTACTACACACGCTATCGAGGAAGGTTGTGATTGCGTGTAATGCAAGGCAAGTCAAGGATGCGTGTTGTGCAAGCTCCTTTTGGTGTAGCGTACAACACAAGACATTAGTAAAATTAAAAAGAATATTTTTCATAAAATCTTAGGCTGTTACAAGATGGGTCACCATCTCCAAGCTTGTTCTGAAATAGAACCTTGGAGATATCAAACCTTTCCAGTATTTCTCTCTCCTGGTATAGACCATGGATGTGATGAAGCATACTATAGTCATCCCGATCTTCATGAGACATAATGAGCTCACTAGACACTGATGGCAACATGAAACATTGAATGTCGAGTGCATCACTCAAATGTTGATCATAGATAATGAAATCTTCATCACTCTCCCCTGGGGCAGGAGAATCCGGAAGTGAGGACTCCAACACGTAAAACTTTCATTCATGGCGTATGATAACCCAAAGGCGCCTAAACTATTCATGAAAGTTACTGTCGGTGAAGATATTGTCTTTCTCCAGAATTGATCACAGAGAGAATGTGGTTGACGAGCTTTTCATATTGATTCCACAAATTAAAAGAGTAGATTTATCAGTACTTTCTTGACTACATTTTATGAGAAATAATAAATTTTATTAATTCTCCCACTATTTTATCAAGTCTCAGTGGCCCTCACCATTGAACTTGGAATGTCCCGTTGCTTTGACATTCTAGTGGAAAGGATTCATATTCCCCTTCACACAACCCCAAAAGGGTTGGTCAAGATATTTGAAGGTATTTAGGTAGGCAGGTCTTTTCCAACTATGATCCTACAGTTCCTTGATCTTTTGAGTAGACTCCCTAATCCTGAAATCCTGACTTGGATTTCCTAAACACTTGCCTCCATTTTACAACAAGTCTAGCAAGGGATACTCATATTTATGTAAAATGTTTAAGTCAACCCAAAACATTCATAAGAGCTTCCTTTATAAAAGTAAGTGTCCCAACAAGGGTTGGTAAAACACATAGGTTTATTGCGTATTTCCCTTAATCAAGCAATGGAAGGCTTAGTCTGACTTATTATGGAATTTGAGGAGTTTTGTTCTTTATGCGCAGTTTTTCATTATCACATGCTTGTTAATATTAATTGATGCTTTCTTAAGAGATTGACCATGTTTTGATAATGTTTACTCATAGCCCAGTTTTTATTTTATTCCATCTTTTCATGCTTGTTTATTTCATTAATTATGTGATCACGACAACACATACATAATAAATAAACCACGCAATCAGACAGAAATAAAATAAGATGGCATGATCATGAGATTCTATTGGTTATCTTATCAGGCGGTTTGACAAGCTAATCTTGACCTTGGGAAAACACCTTGAACCCGATGGTTCGTGTTTTGCTGCACTCATCTATCCACCTTTTCATATTCTTGGGTTCGTTTTTCCTCAACTTTGGATTTTTGAACCATCTCCACTGGCTTGGGAGATCCTCCATTACATGGGGTTTACATTAAAGAAACCATGGGCACACCGACCCTACATTTTATTGGAATAAGGATCATAGGACAACATATTTAAATTTAAAAAATTTAAATGAAACCATACACACATAAAATGGGTCGTTGGTCTAGCTCACGATCATCCATAACATGAAATGACATTTACACATATTTAAAATTCAAATTCTTTTAATAATTTTACTATTTAAGATAAGTCATGCTTGAATTCAATTAATTATGATCTTATAATTAATAAATTATTTATCTTAAATTCTTTTTTGAATTTCCTTGAGATTCTTCTCATCCATTTTCCTTATACAGGTCTTTGTACTTTTGGAGGAAACCTGGGGAAATTCCATTTCACAAAAGGTACACGGCGTGTAGGCTATATTACATGGAGTGTATTTTTCACCCTTTATCCAAAGTACACACCAGGGGATTTAGCTTGTTTTCTATACTCTGGAAATATTGCAGTACATGGCAAGTAGATTAATCTAACACAATGTGTACTTCCTTGTTATGTGATTACAGGCCTGTAAATCCCATGTATGTGGAACACAACTTCTCCTTGTACACGGTTTCACCTGGATCGGATTGGACTACACGGCATGTTGACTCAACATACATGCCACGTATTCCGATTTTCACATGCTATTCAATTCTGGTCAACACGGTATAAAAAAACATAGGTATACTCAATTCACACGCCGTGGATTGGCGGACCAGTACCGGTTCATTAAACCCAGGTACACTACGTGTAGTTTTCACTACACACCGTGTATTCTTGTGTTGTACAGACAGAAAGAGCGGCTCCTCCGGATGAGATCCTTATTTTTAATTTAATCAAAATTAAAATTAAAAGGTCATTTATGTGATGTTAATCGAGAAACAAAGGGGGAAGAATAGATCTTGTTCATTCTGTTTTATAGAACGATTTATCTTGAATTGAATCAAATATAAATGCGTAAATTATCAACGAAAATTAAATAACTATAATCCGCACTGTAACCTCGCTCTGATACCAATTGAAGGTCTCGGGAGCAGCGGAAGCTCATGGGTGGATGTTCCCACTTGTCTTTTTGTCATTAGTAGTGATCAATCTGGGATCAATTTGATGACAAATGCCAAACTCCGCGGATCGAATCACAGAAATAGACAAATAAGGGGAATAGTCTCAAAACCATATATGTGGATCATTACAGGTTGATTATAATTAATTTAATTAATTGACAAAGAAGTACCTTTTATGTCATTCTTTATTCATTGATATTTCTTATCACGTTTCGATGGGATTCGACATTGCGTCGTAGAAGCCAAGTGTAGACTTCCTCCAGCGGTGATCCATACGTGCACCATGTATATCTGGACGTCACCAAAGGAATCTCCGGGAGCTAGCATGGAGAATCCTTTGCTTGCGTTTTCTACCTTAGATCGCCTTGATCTGGTGGAGGTGGATCTCTCTCGGTCTTGAGAGTGTTCTTGGAGGATGGAGTTCTTTCAGTCTTGAGAGAATCCTCTAGAATTGTTGTGCACAACGATTCTCTTAGGAAAAGAGTTGGGTCGGTGAGGATATTTATAATCAGGTTTGAGGTTGTAGAGTTATGACAATAAATAGATGTGTTACATGTTTTATTTATTAAATTAAATATTTTGAAAACCCATGTCAAGTCATTAATTCCTTGAAATGCGCCCGAACTGATTATAATAAATATCATTTAATAAAATTATATTATTTCTTCAAAATCCAGACTGGAAATACTATACGCCGTGTAATATTAAATACACGGTGTGTACTTGTTTTTCATTGAAAACTACATGGCGTGTCCATTCAAAGTACACGACGTGTATATCTTGTTTTATTTTTTTTTTCATTTCATTTCCAAGTTGAAAACTTTATGGCGTGTAATCATTAATACATGGCGTGTACTTATTTTTCAAAATAAAAACTATACGGCCTGTATTCATTAATACACCACGTGTACTTGTTTTTATTCATCCTCCAACATTAAAACGATTTAGGATTTCTTGAATAATTATTAAATGATGTACGAGAATAATATTTATTCTACTTGAGATACTTGAATACACTTAGTGTGTGACCCTCTAGGCCTCTTTCTCATTGGCATTAGGCAGGCTTGCCTAAAGTCCAAGATTACTGTCTAGAAATGGGTCAAGGCACCCAAGAGAAAGAAGTTGACGCCGCATTGACGTGTCACCTCATACAAATGCTTACTATGTAATTTAATCCATTTGTTTCAATATCTCATCAAGAATGTTTCATGGTAGTGTCATACACCTATATGCTTGATCTATCATTCTTTGAATTCTGGAAATAAACTCATCGTGACACCATGGCCATGGTATTTATTTGACAGTTCTGTTTCAATCAATGTGCTTGAGATATTTAAATCCATAAATATGGAAGGGACAAATCCTTCCTTGACTTATCCAGTAACAACATGTCATTCATGACACAACCAACATACCCTACTTCCCACCAACTGTCTTCCTAATGATTTTCGTCAGCAAATCTAAGTGCGCGAGTCATGACATGAGTTAATGATAATCTTCCAGTCTAAGGACCATCACATGCACTAAAAGTTAGCAATGTTTGATGACACCAAAACATGTGGAATTTCTACTATCTGGTCTGTTCTCATAATCTCCCATATTGGAGATTACCAAGTGCAAACTCCATGAGAGAGAGTCTTGTCTTCTTATGAGTACTCACACATGACGGTCTGTATACTATGTGTCCTATCATAGTATGTCGTCCAACCGTAGAACTTTATTTAAGAATATTGTTATTGCATTTCATGGTTCTCATCATAGCGGGGATTTTCCATGACCTTATCAATGCAACAACTATTCAAGGACATTATTATATTATAGTCACGTAGAACAATGAAAAATTTATTATAAGTTTACATTAATGTAATCAAAGTACAAAACAGTTGGTTCTAAGGACACCAACCCTTACAAACTCCCACTTGGACTAGAGACAACTACCAATGTCTTTTAGTCCGCTAGACCGCACATGATGATCATGTTTTTGCTAAGTCAAGGATTTATTCAAGGGGGCTACCACGTTGTATTCTGTGGAAATAATTCTCACTGCAACTTCACCACTTTGAGAAAAATCCATCAAGAGATGATACTTCCAAAGTAAGTGCTTTTTCCTCTGATGTGAATGTGGCTCTATTGCAAGTGCCACCACTGCAGTATTATCACAATAGAGTGTGATGGGATCTTTATGGCTAGGTACTACATATAGATCTTGGATGAAGATTTGAATCCATGTTGATTCTTTAGCTACCTCAGAAGCTGCAATATACTCGGACTCTACTGTAGAACCGGCGACCACACCTTGCTTTGAGCTCTTCCAGCTCACTGCACCTCCATTCAAACTGAAAATGTATCCAGTCTATGACTTAATTTCATCTTGATCAGTCTGGAAACTAGCATCTACATGTACTATGATGCATAGTTTCTCTTCTCCTCCATAAACCAGGAACATGTCCTTAGTATGCCTCAGATACTTAAGGAAAGTCTTGACATCCATCCAATGGTGGTCTCTTGGATCATTTTGATATCTGCCTGCCACACTTAATGCATATGCAACATCTAGCCTTGTACATACCATAACATACATGACTATCCCAAACGCAGATGCTTAAGGGATCCTTGCCATTTTCTTTCTTTGCTCATGTGTTTGAGGACACATTTTCTGGGAAAGATGAATGCCATGTGACAAAGAAGAGGAATTGTCTCAGAACCATAAATGTGGATCATCACATGTTGATTATAATTAATTAAATTAATTAACAAGAAGTACCTTTTTTGGCATTCTTTCTTCGTTGATATTTCTGATCACGTTCCGATGTGATTCGTCATTCCATCGCAAAAGCCAAGTGTAGACTTCCTCTAGTGGTGATCCACATGTGCACCACGTATCTATAGACGTCACCAATGGAATCTCTAGGTGCTCGCGTGGAGAATAATTTTCTTGTGTTGTCTGCCTTAGATTTCCTTGATCTAGTGGAGGTGGATCTCTTTCGGTCTTGAGAGAATTCTCCAGAATTTTTGCGCACAACGATTCTCTTAGGAAAAGAGTTGGGGTTGTGAGGATATTTATAATCAGGTTTGAGGTTTTAGAGTTATGATAATAAATAAACACGTTACATGTTTTATATATTACAATAACTCTTTTGAAAACCACATTTCGAGTCATTAATTCCTTGAAATTCACCCACACTGATTATAATAAATATCATTTAATAAAATGACATTATTTCCTCAAAATCCTGATTAGAAAATCTACACTGCGTTTAATCATAAATACATGGCGTGTACTTGTTTTTCATTGAAAACTACATGGCGTGTACATTCAATGTACACGACGTGTATATCATTTTGTTATTTTTTAGCATTTCCTTTCCAAGCTGAAAACTACACGGTGTGTAATCTTGGATATTAACAAGTTCAAACTCCATGAGAGAGAGTCTCATCTTTTTACAAGTTCTCGCACATGACGGTCTGTATACTATGTGTCCTGTCATAGTATGTCATCCAACCGTAGAACTTTATTTAAAAATATTATTATAGAATTTCATGTTTTTCATCATATCGGGGATATTCCATGACCTTATCAATGCAACAAATATTCTAGGACATTATTATGTTATAGTCACGCAGAACAATGAAAAATATATAATAAGTGTAGATTCATGTAATCAAATTACCAAATAGTTGGTTCTCAGGACACCAACCCTTACATGTAGTACCCTCAATTTTTATTATGCAACCCTTTATTTTTTATACATATATAGTAAAAGGGAGAAATTTTGGAATGATTGGTGAACTTTCAATATGTTTTTGGGGCTAAAGGAGAGGCACACATGTTGTGCACAGTTTATCCAAACCCTATGGAAATCCTAGGAGAAACCGTGAACAATAACAGGTTTGAGGTAGAGAGATTTGAAAAAATGTACACATGGTTAAGGATACAATGTAATGAGGCTGAGCATGTTTCTATATAGATAGTATCTAATTCATGGTTAGCGAATGGTTTGTCTAACCATGCGGACTAACCATGCACATGGGTAAAGTGGGATGCAAAACAAGTGAATCTCAAACATTTTTCCTATATACTACTCTATTTTTCTCTTAAGTGGCCCTAAATCAGGATTTATATTCCTTGAGGATAGCGAAAACTCTCAGAAGTCATGTTGAGTCTATATAAAGACTTCCCTTAGTGATTCAAAGATGGATTCTTGAGGTACGTGATCGTTCTTCATCATTCTTGATTGGTTTCTTAGATCTACATAGATCCACTTCTCCCCTCATATTGGTTTCTTAGATATACACCTATTATGGATTGATATATGAGTGTTTATTCCAAATAATTTTACATTTGGTCTTGATCTTTATAGGAGAAGTGATCATAGGTGGTTCTATGAATAATTGACCCAGTTTTTTTAATTATTATTTGTACGTTGTATAGTTTCATCAAATCCTTTTGTGGTAGATGGCTTAAATCTAATCTTATCTTTCTAGAATTGATTGAATTAGTTTCAAATTGAAAAAATTGGATATGATTTATTGTTAAATCTTGGTCTGATACTTGGAATAAATCTCTTTAGTGATGATTTATCATTTTTGGATGATTTGTAAAATCATGATAAATTGTTGGGAAACTTGTTTTAGTTTCATGAATTTAAAATAGTTATTTTAAATGGTGAATTTTATGAATCATATAAATGATTTTATTAGGAAGTATTTTTCAATGGAGAAATCATTTTGTTTAAATGTGTTGGCATTACAATGGTTTTAATGAATAACTGTTTTCAATAAAAAGTTTATTTTATTGAAATGGTTGTTCTGTAATTAAATTAGGGCATATTTTGTGCGTGTTCATGTTTCGTAGATGAGACATGGTTTAAATATGACCTTATGATTGGTGAAAAAGGATTAATGTAAAATGGGATACAATTACCTTGTGACGACTTGATAGATCGATGAGAAACCGCTTATGAGTATGGAATTGTCATAATGAAGAATTCATGGTTGATTGTGTTGATGTTTGATATGTATTGGGTATGAAAACAAAGAAACAATGATAAGTTTTTTTTAAATATTTTTTAGTTTTTTTCTTCTAAAAAAGATAACTTGCTGGAAAATTGGTTTCAATTTCACTTATATTCTTTTGGTTGCAAGTGGTCTTGGAAACTTGTTTATATTTTGTTATAAACTATTTTAAGAAATTTCTTTATATAAACTATTTTATATAAGTGTTACTAAATCTTCTATCCCAGTGGAATGAGTAGGGAAGTAATTAGGGAAATCCTACTGAGTTTTATAGTCACCCCGTATTTGGAACTTTTGTGCTTTTGCAGATGTTATCTCCTAGGATAGAGGAAAAGGTAACATATCACATGTTTTTAGCACCACTTCGTGATACATTGGATTTTTTGTGATCTTGGATAATGATGATATGGGAGTATGAATTCTTATGGTATTCTTAGAGTCTTTAGTTATTTAACAATTGTTTACTCTGATACTTGTTTGGTCTTCCACTGTTGCATGCTTTGAAAGTGTTTTGATATGAATAATGTAGTTGAGTCATCTTGATTTTAATCATGAATCATATAGTGAGCAGTTTGGTCATGGTTTCTTTGGTTTGTAGTTATTTATTGATGGGTAAAAAACCCTCCACATGTATTTGAAACCCTTTGGAATTCATTTCTATCTTTTGGTATCTTGAGGATGTCTCTTAAGGAAAATTAATAAATCATTGTAATCGCAATCCAATGAGAATTAACAGGTCATTACAAATGGTATCACCTTGTTCCTTCCTTGCCTAACAGGTAGTTTTCTGTGTTCTTGGTCTTGGAGTTGAAATTAATTCTTGTATATTCCTTAGATTTGAATCTTATAAAGGAGTAGTATTGTTAGAACATTATATCTATATCATAAAAGGATGCATCTAACCCTTTTATGTTGAACTCTGTGTTACTAGGGAGTTGGGTACATAAGTGTTGGGAGAAACTTCTATGAATTTGAAATCTCATTGTCATGGGATTATACAATGAAACAAACTTACCATGAATTAGAGGAATTAAATCCCACTTGTAAATTATACATCATTTGGATTAATGATTTATGTGTGTAAATGTGTGGATTTTTTAAAAGAGAATGAATTTTTTTTTCAAAGAAAAGATTTCCAGAAAGGAGATGGTTATAGAATATTGAAAATGGTCTAATTTTCAAAAGAAATAATTGATTTTTAAAAAATGGTTGAATGTGAAAAAGGATTGTTTGGAAAACAATGTTGTGATAGTTGATTTGATATAATTAGAAAAACTAAGACATCTGTTTCTAGATATTGGGACTTACAGAGTTTGTTTTTTGTTTAGTAAATGGAAACTGGTAGGTGTTGTGGAAGCCCACTGGATGAAGCTGAAGAGAACGTGGTTTCACCAGACCCATAGGTGAACCAAGATCTAGTTTGGAACATCTTCCAGGATTTTAAGTCTCTGGACATAGGGAACCGAAGGTATGAGCAAAGGCATGTGGACCATTCCATCTAGTTCATGAAGCAAAATCCACCCATATTTCAAGGTGATTTTGAAACCGAGAAGAGGTGTGGCTCAGTAGGATGAATTGTATAATCAAGTTCATCATCAAAAAGTGGAGTTAACGGTCAAGGTAGTGATGTATATGCTTGAGGATCTTGCACGCCAGTGGTGGTAACTAGTATTACATACTATAGCATATCAAGGCCTTACATGAGATGATTTTGAGAAATTGTTTAATAGAAAATTCTATCCTAACACGTTCAAGATCCATAGGATGATAGACTTATTTAGCCTGAAGTTATAGAATATCTATGTCATAGAGTATGCAACTAAATTCATGAGTTTAGAATGAATTGCACCATAAGATGTGGCAGGTGTGTCCCTAAAGGCATGCATCTTCGAATCAGGGCTAAGGCTGGAAATTTGATCAATGATTGCAGTGATCTTTATTAATGACTATATGAATATGGTGAAAAGAGTGGAAGTGGCTGAGTGAGGGATCATATGAGCTATTGGACGAGGACCTATGGTGATCCCTACTGAAAATGGTGGAAACCCCATTGCTGGGAACACATTAAAGGGAGATACCTATTTCCAAGGTGGGAGTGGGAATCAGAATCTAATAGCTAGATCATTAAATCTTCCTCCATGGCCAAAGAGACAAGTGGGATACAACCAATGTGGGTCCTTAGACAACATACTACAAGAGTTTGCAACACCCCTAGATCATTCCATAATTTCAATAATATGGGATATCTTAAGCACTATTGTCATAGTACTCTGAGGTGAGGAGCTTGAGACACTTCTTAGGTATTGAAAGCATCATATCCTTTGTCAGGATGAGACCAGTAGAATCAGTTTATTCAATAGAACAAATCTAGACATGGTTATTCTTTCAATACACAGACTCCTCAGTAAGGGATATATTAGTAAGTCAATAAAGAGCAGAGTGTAATGATGAAGCGACTGTATGGAGACGATCAGATGATTGTGGATGATCAGGATAAACCATCTATTGTGAGACATATGATTCTTTTGAATTCTTCCTTCGTGGAAGTATTGTATGATACTAGTAAATTTCATTCCTTTATTGCTTCTTGTGTTTTTTACCTTCTATGTTTAAAACATGTAATGATTCCCTTTGTGATAAAATCGCAAAACCCTCTTGGTGAAATGAAATGTCAAGCCTTTGTGTGTAGTGAATGTTCAATAATGGCTGATGGAGCTGATTTGAAATTAGAATTCTCAATGTTTGAGATGAATTTCTATGAAGTAATTGCAGTTATTGATTGGATGACAATGTTCTAGGCTCACATCAAATATTATAGGAGGACAGTATGTCTCATGACTGAGGACGGTGTTGAGAATCTCTTCAAAGGAGAGAAGGTTGTGAAGAAGGGTGCAACTGCATTTGTTGGCACCAGCAGTGGGAATGATATATTACTATTTGGCAGTGTTGAATTTGGCATCGATGGAAGATATATAGGATTTGAGTTTTTCAGTAGTGTTAAATTAATTTCTATATGTATTTCTTGAGAACTTGTTAGGCTTACCACTTATAGTGGAATTGGATTTTAAGATTTATCTCCTTCTGGAGGCCGGTCCAATTTTCCTTCCATATTATAGGATGACACCGATAAAGTTAAGGGAATTGAATGTGTAGTTTGAGGAGCTGTAAAGAAAGGGTATCATTCAACCAAGTACATCTTTGTGGGAATCCTCAGTCTTGTTCACGAAGAAATATAATGGAAATATTCAGCTATGTATCGATTATTATAAGATTAATCAAGTTACATTAAATAATCGATAACCACTTCTACGCATTGATGATATGTTTGTTCAATTGAAGGGGCCACATTCATTCTCTAAAATAGACTTGCGATCATGATATCATCAATTTCTAGTTTGGATGGAAGATATTCTGAACACAACGTTCAGAATCAGATTTGTCCACTATGAATATATAGTCATGAATTTCGGTCTCAAGAATGCACCAACATTATTCTTGAATTGGATGAATTAGATATTTTATTAATATATAGAATCTTTTATTGTGATGTTTGTAGATTATATCTTGGTGAATTCAAAGATAAGGGTTGGGCATGATGAATACCTGATGACAATGTTAAAAATATTGAGAGATCACCATTTTTATGCCAAACTATCTAATTGTGATTTTTGGATACAAGAGGTATGCTTTCTTGGCCATTTGATTTTTGAAAGTGTTATTTCGATGGATCCTGAAAAGAGAGAAGTTATTATCTCATGGAAAATATCAAAGAATGTATTTGAGATAGGATGTTTTCTTAGTCTATCTGGTTATTAATAATGCTTTGTTCATGACTTCTCATGACTATCCATGCCAAGGAAAACGTTGACAAAGAAGAATGGTCCATTCTAGAGGAATGTCAGATGTCTCTCCAGGAGTTGAAAGTTCATCTTATGTCAACACTTATCATTATTTTTCTAGAATTATGATAGGGATATTTGGTGTACTATGGTGCTTCGGTAATAGGGTTGGGATATGTTCGTATCCATGTAGACCATGATGTCTCTTATGGCTTAAGTCAGCTAAGAGTGCATGAGAAGAATTACAGAACACATGACTCGGAATTAGTAGTAGTCGTTCATGCCTTGAAGGATTCATTTTATTATCATTTTGATGATAAATGTCCTGTGTACATGGACCATAAAAGATTGAAACACATTTTTTCACAGTGTGATTTGAATATGAGGCAAAGGAGATGGATAAAGTATCTCCAAATGTTTGACATTGACATGAGGTATACATCGAGAAAATGGAATTCAGTGGTAGATGCATTGATAAGAATTTCATCTTCTTAGTTAGTTAAAGAATCTTTATATGAATGGAAGTTTATGTGGGTCCTAGTCGATATGCATTCCAAATGTGAAAACGATAGTGATTTATTGTTTTTCTTTTCATCTATTATTGGTCCTGATTTGGTAGAGATACTCAAAAATGAACAATCATCAGATGCAAAATTCCAGGTTAGGAGTTCAAAACGCAAAGGTGGGGAGACCATTGAGGGTTGAAAACATGACATGAGTTCAATTTTGTGTTTCATAGATATAATAGTTCTACAAATGTATTTTTGTGAAAAAATAATTCATTATTAACACCATTCGAGATGGGATGTACATCCAAGAACACAAAATATGTATAAGGCAATGAAAGAATAATTTTGGTGGAGAGGCATGAAAAGGAAGGTGGCTGAGTTTTTCCCGTGGTGTTTAACTTGTCAGAAAATTAAAGCATAGAATCAGAGACCAATCAGTATGTTGCAGCCTTTATAGATTCTATTGTAGAAATGGGAGTAGATAGCTATGGATTTTTACAGGACTCCCAATAATTGTCTGTAAACACGATGCCATATGGGTGATAGTGGACCGTCTCACCAAGTCATCCCATTTCATCCCCATTTGTGAAACTCATATGGTGGAGGATCTATATAAAATATATATCCATTAACTGGTAAAGAGGAATGGAATACTAGTATCAATAGTATTAGATAGATATTCATGGTTGATGTATCATTTCCAGAGATCCCTATAGAAATACCTGAGAACTCAGTTGAATACGAGCAGGGCATATCATCATTAGATAGATGGAAAGTTCGAATGGATGATACAGACATTGAAAGACATGGTTCGAGCTTCTGTAATGGATTTTGGTGGCTCTTGGGAGGATCACATAACCTTAGTGAGGTTCTCGTATAGTAACATCTTTCAGGCCTCAATATATATGGATCCATTTAAAGAATTTTATGGGATCCTTATCATTCTAAACTATACTAGGTGGAAATAGGTGTAACTTCACTAGTCATGCCAATACATGTCCATGAAACAACAGAAAAAGACTCATCTAATTAGAAAGAGGATGAAGAAGACTTAGAGTCATTAGAAATATTACGTGGATAATCGTCGATGAACATTTTTGTTTTCCATGAGTGATCATGTGTTCTTGAGGATCTCTCTAAGGCTAAGAAATCATAATTTTGGAATGTAGAGAAAGTTATCTCCTCAATAAATTGCCCCTTTAGAGATACTATAATCGGTTTGAGAGGTGGCATATCGGTTGGAATTTCAACCATAGTTCAGTTTGGTGAAAAATGTGTTCCATGATTCTCAATTCAAAAAGTATCACCCTGATATTGACCATGTGATCACATGGGATAAAATTGACATAGAGTCTGATGCTTTATTGGTATATATCCCAGTGAGGATTGTGGATAGTTAAGAGAAAGTTTTTCATGGAAAAATAATTGGTCAAGTGCGGGTTTTATGGAAACATGGTCAGATTCAGGATGAGACTTTAGAACACAAGAAGGAAATGAAAGAGCAATGGCTAGAACTCTTTCAGGGAAAGAATGGTTTTCTGATTTCTAGGGAGAGAAAGGAAGATGGTGGGGAGAATGTAGTACCCTCGGTTTCTGGTACATAAACTTTTATTTTTTTATGGATATAAAGTATAAGGGGGAAAGTTGGGAGAGTTTGACGAACATTAAATAAGTTTTGGGGGAAAAAGGAGAGGTACACGAGCTGCACATAGTTTATCCAAACCATACAAAAATCCATGGAGAAACCATGCAAAATAGTAGGTTTGAGGTAGAGTGATTTGGCATGGTGTGCACATGGTTAAGTAAATCATGTGAGAATTCCGTTTGAGGGTCTATGTAGATAGTAGCTAACACATGTTTAGTGCACTGTTTGTCTAACTGTGCAAGTTAACCAGGTGCATGGTTAGAGTGAGATCCTAAAAACGTGGATCTCACACATTTTAACCTCTAAAATACTTTTTTTATCCTAAGAATCCTTAACTGGGTATTTCTCTTCATTAAAGATATGAGAACATCTCACAAGTGATTTGGAGTCAATATGAAGGATAACCTTAGTGATTCAAAGCTAGATTCCTGGGGTACGTGATTGTTCTTCATCGTTCTTGATCAGTTTCTTAGATATAATTATATATACTTCTCACATATTCTTGGTTTCTGTTGTATACACCTTTTATGGGTAGATATATGAGTGTTTATTCCAAATACTTTTATATTTGGCCTTGATCTTTCTTGGAGTAGAGATCTAAGGTGGTTCTGTGAAGAATCGACCCTATTTTCTTGAGAGTTCTTCATCTGTTGTCATGTTTCATCAAAACCGTTGAGGTAGGTGTATTCACTCTCATACCCTATTGATAGAATCAATTATATTAGTTTCAAATTCGGTAAATTGGAAAATATTGATTTTGAAATCTTTGTTTTATACATGGAATAAATCTCTTTAGTGATGGTTTATAGTTTTTGGTAGATTTGTGAAATCTTGAATTTTTTTTGTGAAAATTGTTTTCATTTATTGTATTTGAAATGGTGAATTTTATATATCATAAAAATAGTTTTATTGGGAAGGTTATTTCACTAAAAAAATATTATTTAATTGTTTTGGCATTATTATGGTTTTAATGAAAAAAGTTTTTCAATAAAAAGAGATTTAATTTAAAGGGTTGTTTTGGAATGATCTTTGGGAATATGTGGTGTGTTTTCATGTTTCATAGATGAGTAATGGTTTAAATATTCCCTTTCTCTCAGTGCCAATGGGTTAATTTCACATGGGATAAAATTACCTTGGGACAACTTCGAGGATCAACGAGAAACTGCCTAAGAGTATGGAACTGTCATAATGAAGAATGCATAGTTGATTGTGTGGATGTGTTGAATGGATTGGGTATACTAATATGAACATTTAGAAATTTTTTTAATGCTTTTTTTATTTATATTTCTAAAAAATTAACTTGTTGGAAAGTTGGTGTCAATTTCACTTATAGGCTTTTGGTTACATATGGTTTTTGAAACTTGTTTATATTTATTTATAAACTATTTTTAGAAATAGTTTCATATAAATTCTTATATATAAACATTTATATATCTTGTATCATAGTGTCATGAGTTGGGATGTCATTGGGGGAAACCCTACTAAGTTTTATACTCACCCCTCCATTGGCACTTTGGTGATTTTGCTGATGCAATCTTCTGGGACATTGGAAAAGGTAATATATCACATGTTTTTAGAACCACTTCATGATACATGGGAATATTGGTGATATTGGATCATAGGTCTTGGTGAGCATGGAGTCTTGTGGTCATCTTGGAGTCTTCAGTTGTCTATCCACTATTTACTCTGATACTTTTTTGGCCTTCCTCTATTTCCCAATTAGAAAGTGGTTTGATATGAATAATGTAGTTGAGTTATCTTTCTTTTAATCATGAATCATATAGTGAGCCATTTGGTTATGGTTTTTTGGTTATTGATTATTTCTTAAAGGGTATTTCATCCCCCACTTGTATTTTAAATCCTTTGGCATTCATTTCCAACCTTTGGAATCTTGGGGATGTCACTTAAGGAAAAGTAATGACTCGTTGTACTCTTAAGCCAATGAGAATTAGCGGGTCCTTATACAAGGCATGTGCCACATATAGATGATGATATCTATACATGACATTTTTAATTATTTTTCACATTGTGTATATTAACAAATTACACAAAATTCACAATTAATTTATTAAACTGCATAAACATTACCATCTACTGTTTATTGATTCTTTATTTGTCTATGTACATTCCATGTGATAAATTTTATATATATAAATTAGAACTTTAATTAATTTATCCATAATGTTTAGAAATTCATGTCATATATAAGTCATAATACCATAATTAATCTATAAGAATCAAAATATAACTTGGTACCCAGATATCATATGTTTTGTGTGTCATCTTGTTGAATCTTACACACCCTGATGTTACATGATAAGTATTGTATGCCACATGACACATGAGTAAATAGTATACGATTATAATATAAATTTTGTATCTCAGATGGGTACTCACCATGTTTCCACTAAGGTTCATGTTTTTAAAATATCTAAATTTAAATAAAATTTATTTAATTTATATAAATTATGATGGATGAGAATCTCAATAAATTTATAATAAGAATTAAGATAAATTAGTTAATTAATTAATGAAGATAAATAATTTATTCGAGTGAGAATTATCTTAATTAAGAATGTTTAAAATTTAATGTTTTATTTTATTAAAGTTATAATTTATTTAATATACGTGGATGGTCATGAGTACAGACCATAACTTTCTATGTTTTTGGTTTTCTGTTAATTTATTATTATATTAAATTGATGGTATTTGAATTATCTACCCTCTCATTTTGTAAGGTAACGAATTACCACAATTTTCTTTTCTATAAACCCTTTAACCAATACTTTGGTTCCCCTCACCTACATGTGAGTAAAAATTTATGTAATGGATGGAAATCCCAAGCGAGTGGTGGTGGTTATAGATTATATCCATTGAGGAACAAATCCAAGAGGTACATGGGTTGATAGGTGGAAATCTATAACATGTTCCAATTCATGGTTCAAAGTGTTTTCCACTATGTTGATATTTAGTTTATCATCTTCTAGATAAACTAACAATTAGTAAACACTCATGATCATACAAATTTATAATTTTATTTCATTGAAGTTGCACGGTTAATTTCATTATATATGTCTTGTCACGATCCCATGAATTAATGAATTCACAAACACATAAGCTAGAACTAAAATAAATTGGACTATGCATAAACATTATCTAAAAAATGATTACTCACTTATATAAGTCCAATTTATATTGAAAAGCATTTTATAAAGATAAAATGGAAATTTTTTTCATAAATTTTAAAATCTATCAATTATATATATATATGTATATATTAATTTCGTATAGCCTTCCACTACTTAAGTAAAAATACACCATATTATAAAGTTCTTGACCGGATTATGTCATGGTGCTTTCAATTATTGAGGAATTATTACCTGAATTATTGGTTTGACATAAATTAATTCTTTTCAAGGGTTGACTTCCCAAATTGGACTTATTGTAACTAAGAAGAAAAGGATGAGGAAATATAATATATATATTTTTTAATAGGAGAACCTACTATTTGGATTAAGGAACAATGAGTTAATGAAATTGAAAATTTTAATTCCTACCTAAAACCCTTCAAAATACTTATTAGGGAAAAGTCTGGGTTATGAGAAGGAGAATATGAGTCATTTCCACTAGAATGTCCAAGAAACCTGATATTCCAAAGCTAATTTTGAAGCATATTTAGTTTTAATAAAATTGTGGGAGATTAATATATAGAATTTTTGTTTATCTAATTTTATCATATAATGTACTAAAATTATACTCTTATTAATTGTTGAAATAATAATATATATTCTTTATTCATATCACAATGATACATACTTTAGAAGGATAAAATTCTTCTTGGCACTATCTTCCAGGAATAGAAAAGGTTGTTACACATTATTTGACACCACAAAATAAAATTATATATACTGAAAAACCCTATTCCTATAAAACCTGGCCAAAAGGCATGTGGGGGAGAGTTATCTCTCTATGAGAACCATTTCATTGATGCCATATATGTGCAATGTTTCATTCTATCATCTATTACCAAGGATATTCTAAATAATAATGAGGAATCGGATGTGCATGACATGATGTATCACCTTTATGATATCCATAAATAGAATGTGAGACCGGAGAGATAAGATATCTCCAATGCATTATTTACTTGCATTCCTGGAGAGTCAGTGCTAGCCGTGCCTCAATAATTATTGATTATTGGCTATATTGATTGCTTATAAATATTATGAATTAAATTCCATGATGAGTTGTGGATAGTTCTCATCCTTTCCTCACAAACCAAATCCATCTAATGTTTTATTATTAACTACAACATGAGTAATAATGGGAAGAGTCTTTAAAAACTTCTTAATCTCATTCACCATGTTGAAATGATAATGTGTAGTGAAAACCCCATGATCATTATGGAGAATAAGTAAATGAAGAACTAGGTAAAGTGACCCAACAGTCATAAAATTCTAAATCTCTTGATCACAATCCTTCAAAGAAGGGAAATATCTAGTGGAAGTTAAAGGACAAAGAATAAATATGTTTTTCATGTGGCATATGTGGCCACCAGAGGAGGAACTACTCCCAAAAGCTCAAGGAATATAAAAGTGAATTCATTATCAAATGTAATATTTCTATATAAAAAAATTGGGTATTATATATAGATTTCAGTGCTCACATATGTATCTAAATGAAGTAACCAATTAGACTCTAAAATATTTATAAATTATATGTGGATTTTTGGGCTTCCAATAGTGCTAAGATGACTTCTCTAGATATTAAAGAATACCAACTTTCATTTCCGGCGTGAATGATCTTGGTTTTTAAAAAATTATTACTATATATTTATTATTACCAAAAAAATAATTTATTTACCATGACTAGATAAATAAGGTTCTGTTTTCATTTTTTAAAATAAATGTTGTATATTTTATAAAGAAAACTCATGATATTATATGAAAAAATTAAATAATAATCTTTTTGTATAAAATTTAAAAAACATAGTATTGGAAACTGATAATGGACCATTTTTTATGACTCATAAAACCCCAAAATGTAGAATCACCCCATTTTTAATGTGAACAAGATGCTTCTGAATAAGATCGATCAAGATGGTTATTTAGACACATTTGAGAAAAAATAGCTTGAAAGACGTTGTGGTTTTTTTTCAAGGAAGAATGGATGAAACACCATTTAGTTGATTGGGTCAATGTTCTTCTAGGATTGATACACAATGATGTTTGTAGACCATTTACAATCAAACCCATATGTGAGTATTCTTACTTCATAACGTTTACTAATGACTTAAGTAGATATGACTAGGTATACTTGATGTGGTATATGTAGAGACCCGAAGCCTAACGTACATGAACATTACATTACTTTTGCGGAATACTTAATACATAACAAAAATACACACACAAGGATCGTAATAGTTTAGTGTCTTTGGAAACTCGGAACGTAATCTTCTAATCCTGGTGAAAGATCTTCAAAATCTCCCACAAAGATCTTCCTTTTTTTTACCTAAAACCTTTCTTTATATCCTAGGGAAAAGAGAACATAAAAGGGTGAGCTCAAATGCTCAGTAAGGGTAAACAAAAGAAATATCAATCACATAATTTTCATAAGAACATAACAGTTTTGGAAATCTTAACCTGCAAAAGAGAGCATAATTTCATAACATGGGATAAATCATAGTAGTGAAAATGAAACCCTTACTTAAAACATTACTCATTGTGGCATACACACATAATCATAGAGAATCATTTCTTGTTAGTCAAGACTCATTTCCAAGACTATCTTAGTGGACAAAGTCCCTTTCTAAATCGAGTAATCCTCGTTTCAGTCCTGTTTCACTGAACCGGAATAACCTACCATTCCAGCCATGTCTATCTCATGAGATATGAAATCTTTACCCAATTCATTGGAGGGAGATATAGGTCCCACCCATCTCTTAATGATATCATTCTTATGTGTGCCACAAAATCATAAATCATACATCATTGCATAACCCATGTAATAAAAATGGGATTCTTAAACAACATGACATCATAAAACCATTCATATAAGATAAAGGAATTCATAAACATAATTCCATCACAACATAGTCAAATCAATGTAAAAATATGGATATAAACAGAACCCTTTATTATCTTAGATGGAAAATAATTTTGATAAAACACTTGAAATGAATTCTTGAGGAAAATATCCTTTCTTCTTCAAAATCAATTTCTTTTCACAAAACACCATACAATTTTAAAAGAAAGAGATTTTATTAAAAATAGTCATGAAATATTTTGGAGGAAGGTTCATGAAAATAAGGCTTTATAAAACCGTAAAAATCCGTTCGTGCCGTATAAGTTAAAAAAAACATTCTTCGTACTTTTGTCAGAAAAGTCAAAAAGTACCTCGTACGGAAAAACGACAAAAGATTCCTTTCATATTCTTTACTAAAAACTCACCTAAGGGTAAAATTGGATTTAAATTATTGCAAGTGTATGGAAACAATATTACATATTGAGGGAACATGGATGTGGATGATAAAATACACCCCAGTAAATACTTACGAATAAACAATCTCGAATAAAAATGAGATTGTGATATTTTCCCTTACCTTAGGTCCGACTTGCTTTGTAAGTGTCCGAACCTCCTGTATAATGATTTAAATCATGTTATTGACTTATTACAGAATCATATTCATTGTTATGATATCATATATGGTTCACTTATGACATTATATTACCCGTTCTTTTGTAAATTCCATGTTAAAGAAGCGTTTTGGGTAAAATCGTTTCATTTATCGTAGGTGTTTTGACTTGTTGTTCTTGACATCATTATTACTTATATCATGATTTACTTACTTCCAGAATATAAAATATGATTTATATATCATATATATTCAGTATATATATATATATATATAATAGGTAGATAAATAAAATGAAAAACACCGTTCATGGAGACGGTAGTCCGTACGTACGCATGAACGCTGTTTTCCTTTCCTTATTGTCTTGAAATGGAAGTAAGTAGATGACATACATATGTATATATATACATAAATCCATTAGCTTTATAATGTCATATATTTCATTATTATTTCTTATATATACATTATAATCATTCTTAAATGGTTAACATGGAGAATGAATCTCATCTCGTCGTGGAGACGGTAGTCCGTACGTACGCACGAGCGATGATATCATTTCCATAAATATTGAATTGAATTGGAGTGGATTATACAATATATCAGAATCAATATTATGTTTTAATAACTATGTATAGTTATTCTTTACACCATTATACCCATCCATGTAAGGTGGTGGTGGAAAATAGATTACACCACGACGTGGAGACGGTATTCCGTACGTACGCACGCGCGGTGATTTCTTTTTCCGTAGGATGGATAGATGGTGAAATAGGGTTGTTTCATACTTATAATAACATATCAGTATATGAGTGATACTGATGTTATTACTTCATAATGAGACAACCTAAGAAGAAGAAGTGGAAGAAGAAATAAAGATGAAAGAATTGGTAACGATAATTACCTCTTCTTTGAAGTGCCTCTTTGAGACCTCCTCTTAGGGCACTAAAATTGGTCTTTGAGGAAGACCGGAACCTCTAGGATGTTGCTAGGGAAGTGGAGAGGAGAAATTGTCAGGGGTTGGCCGAGCTTGAGTGCTCAAATTGGTGTGAGGAGGAGGGGGAGGAGGTGTCCTTTTATAGGGGAGGAGAGGGACACCTTAAGAATATCTCAAAATATTATTTTATATTAAAGTCAAAATCGGTTTATAATGGTTCCAAAGGGTCTTATTTCGAAGATAAAGTGGGGATGGGTCGAAATCCTATCAACCAATAGGATTTAGACAAGTTTAGGGTATTATTTTAACCTTATCAATTAGATTTAACTCTAAGTTAAATAATATAACTTTTACCGTGTCCTTTTGTTTTCATTCACTATATGGTTAATAAACTTACTATAACATGCCAAACGAACCCCAAATTGTATATTATTAATACATATATCCTTATCTAAGTCATTTGGCCTAACCTTAGATTTTTAGGAATAAAATAACAATTAATAATATAATATTTGATTTAAAAACTATTTTCTGTCAATTTTGACACTATTTGATATATGATTTTTGTGAAAGTCATAACAGAATTATATGTTCGAACCAAGTTGATTAAATCAACACTAATATATCATAATAACCTAGAAAATTAGTGGAATTCATAAAAAGTCTTAAATTACATTTATTTTGGTATTTATATTATCAATTATGTCAATATTTCATTAATAAGATAATTACTGCATCATTTTTGTGTCATAAATAAATTATATTATTTGATGTCTAGAAATTACAAATAAAATACCATCATGTAGGAAATATTTTTAGCTTTCTAATTAATATTTATAGTCTAATTTATCTTATGTATAACCCCATATTAAAAATGATTTACTTATTAAACATTGATTTTAACTATTTTAACCCTTCCTTAAATAAATTAATAATAAATGTCCTAATCTAATCCAAGTGGGCCTAAATGGTCATATTTTATTCCTAAGTTTGTTTTTGGTCGAATTACACTTGTCCAATAGAATTAAGACATGTGTTAGGGTAATATTAATATCATATTTACCCTTAGTTACCTTATTTACTATTAACCGTGGTAAAAAAAGTAAAAAGTTACTATTCACCAAAAAATTATTTTCATCTCATTGAACCACATTTTAGTCCTTGATATTAACCGTGTCTCTTGGATTTTCGAAATTCCATTCAAAGAAGCGGTAAAATTAAGTTTTATGCAAAATTCAGTTTTTAACCTACCACTTAGTAGTTTCACTATTCATCAAAAATTGATGTTTTTCAGAACAATGCCAAAATTTCATCCCAAGCTATATTTCATATTCCGAATTCAAAAATGAAGTCTATTTTACCAAATTCATAACATAAAAGTTTCATTAATTAATTTTATAATTAAATCCCACTGTTAAAACAAATAGCGTGTTTTTAAGAAACAATATCTATCAAAAGATTGACACTTGTTTATGTCTAGTTTAAATGTGAAACTACATCCAATGACCAACATTGTATTAAATTGTAAAAATATATTCTAAATATACTTTAAAACCACTCAAATTAATGATTTATCACTATTAATTATTTCGATTAAAAAAGTTGTTTTTAATTATAATTTAGTAATTTTCACTATTCATCAGAATATGAAAGTTATCCAAAAAGTACCAAAATTTCACCTTAGGCTAAATTCGATACTCCGAATCCAAAAATAAAGTTCATTTTGAAAAATAAGATTTACTGGATTTCAAAAAGTGGTTGTTACTATTCATAATGGCTAGTTTTAATAATATTTTTATAGCATATCGTTGTTTAGTGAAACTCGGTATTGCGTACTACACACGCTATCGAGGAAGGTCGCGATTGCGTGTAATGCAAGTCAAGTCAAGGATGTGTGTTGTGCAAGCTCCTTTTGGTGTAGCGTACAACACAAGACATTAATAAAATTAAAAAGAATATTTTTTTATAAAATCTTGGGCTGTTACATTCTACCCCCCTTAAAATGAATTTCGCCCTCGAAATTCGTCGGGGTTATAAATGGTTTACTATTTGAAAGTTTCTTTAATAGAAACCCACATCGTAAAAGGGAATACCAAAACTTGGCTTTAAAAACTAAATTATGAAATGTAACGATTACCCAAATAAACTAATCACTGGGTTTCCACATAGGTGAAAATATGGATATGGAAGAGAAATCTAACCATCATGTTCTGATGGAGAGTGGTAGAAAACATGGCTATGGAAAATCCAGTAATCACAAATCCATAAATTTGTGACGATCTAAGGTACCATCTGATTCATCAGGTATAAGATCACTAGGACAACATTTTTGGTTTTCAAGATCATTTCCCTAAAGTTGAAAATTTGAATTAGAATAAATACTTACTTTATTTTGATACAATATCACTGTTGTTCGTGCCTTGAACAATTTCCACTTCATCTCTTAAATAAATGAAGTTGAATTTGTTATTCGTGAAGTGTTAGCAGATCATGTGATAGAATGACAGGTCATTCCATCTGTCTCAAACAAAAGGTAAGCAAAAGTTATTAAATATACATAAGTCATTCTATAGTGAGATTAATCATATATAGTTCCTAAAATGGACTTATACTTCATATATCATACTGCTTAATATAATAAAACTAGTTTCTACTAAACAGGGACTTCCTGTAGGTCAGTGGTAGGCGATAAAGGCCAGTCGCACTTCGGTTGTGGGTTCGATTCCCACAGCCTTGTCCGAAGCGATGGGTTGTCGCCCGTCCTGCAGGTTGTCCTTTTTCTAAAACTTTATTACTATAACATCCCATCAATAATATCGAAAAAAGAACTTCTATCCTTAAACAATACTATTTTATGTCCAACATAATCCATTCTAGTCTTTAGGCTTATCCATAATACTGCAGTCCACTTTCATAACATAGTGAAAATGATTACCAGAGATTTAATACCATCGTTGAACCCCATATATCATAAGATATGTTTTTTTATCACATTCCAAACATTCAAAGTCCTTAATCATGTATTCTCTTGAATACCTTAGTGAAAACATGAATGCAGTTAAAAGTTAACACCTTCCACATACCAAAATCCTCAAAATTCTATATACTCAAACCATGATATCACTTAGTCCTTATATCAATCATGAGCTCATGAATACTATTAAACATTTAATTTTCTCGTTTTCCCTTCATTATGCGCATATCATCTTATTTCCAAAAATATCTCAATCACTTTGAATACCACATTAGACTAATACAAAGATATTCCAATACTCCATGATACAACATTATTTTGGAATCCCATTACATAAACACTTAATCATTCCACCACATCGTTGTCATATTCAACATCGCCAATTGTGATCGCATGTGACTTCCCTTTGTCCTTTGCCTTAAGTTGTTGCTCATGTCGATCATCACTAACCCTTGGATTAGGGCATTTATTGGCATAATGTCCCATCTCCTTGCACTTGAAGCATTGAAGTGTTGGTGGTGCGTTCTCTGCAGTGTTTGCTTTATTCACATCATTAGAAACCCTTTTTCCATTACTTCGACACTCAGCTGCTCGATGACCTTATTTTCCACACTTAAAACATTTTCTAGTCCCATTAAGACAATCTCCACCATGCTTCTTTCCACACTTTGAGCATAAGGAAACATTCATCTTCTTTTCACCATTATTCTGAGATTTCTCCTTGAACTCCATCTTTCGTTTCTTATCAAAACCATGAGATGGATATGTAACACCAACTTCCATTTCTACCTTGATAGCACAACGCACAATTTCTTCATAGCTACTGAAGTCTCTTATAGCTAATGCCCTTCGAAGACTTGGTTTTAAGCCACAGAAAAATCGATCAACTTTACTTTCAGGTTGGATGATAATTCCAGAAGCATACCTTGCAAGTCTTGTAAAATTTACTTCATAGGTACCAACAGATTCATCGTCCCTTTGCTTCAGTTCAAGAAATTCTTTCTCCATATTTGTTCGAAGAATACGAGGGAAGTACTTACTGAAAAACAAGTTCTTGAACTCGTCCCATTCCATGGACTCAATTTCATCTCTTGGCCTTGTATTCTTGATAAGATTCCACCATTGATCAGCTTCACCTTCCAAACGATATACTGCTAAGATGACTTTATCATGTTCAGAACATTGAAGAACTGAAAATATCTTTTCAGTAGTACTGATCCATTGTTCAGCCACAAGTGGATCAGAAGACCCACTGAAAGAAGGTGGACGTTGCCTCATGAAGGACTCAATAGAATATTGTTCCCTTCTCTGCTCATTTGGAAGTCCAGAATGATTCATAGCTTGTGTAAGTATAGCAATAAGATTTTGCACTCCATCTCCCATAACATTTGTTTGTTCAGGAGGGCAATCATTGCATTGTCCATTGCATTGATCAACACGGTTCCTTCGGGTTCCAGTCATCGTCTAAAACCCCAAAAGAATACTGTGAGAGGCAAAAATCATGCTAGGGAAAACAACATAATAAAGGGGGAGTACCTTCAATATCCAACATCTTAGGTTTAATTCTATGATCGTTAGCGTAATTCTATTACTATAACCTATACGTATACTTATCCCTAGGGACATCCCTAGACATACCTTAGAAATATCTCTAGGGATCTCACTAACGTTTTCGCATCCTAGTTTCCAAAGGTTGACTAAACCTTTCCTCTGATACCAACTGTAGAGACCCGAAGCCTAACGTACATGAACATTACATTACTTTTGTGGAATACTTAATACATAACAAAAATACACACACAAGGATCGTAATAGTTTAGTGTCTTTGGAAACTCGGAACGTAATCTTCTAATCCTGGTGAAAGATCTTCAAAATCTCCCACAAAGATCTTCCTTTTTTTTACCTAAAACCTTTATTTATATCCTGGGGAAAAGAAAACATAAAAGGGTGAGCTCAAATGCTCAGTAAGGGTAAACAAAAGAAATATCAATCACATAATTTTCATAAGAACATAACATTTTTGGAAATCTTAACCTGCAAAAGAGAGCATAATTTCATAACATGGGATAAATCATAGTAGTGAAAATGAAACCCTTACATAAAACATTACTCATTGTGGCATACACACATAATCATAGAGAATCATTTCTTGTTAGTCAAGACTCATTGCCAAGACTATCTTAGTGGACAAAGTCCCTTTCTGAATCGAGTAATCCTCGTTTCAGTCCTGTTTCACTGAACCGGTATAACCTACCATTCCAGCCATGTCTATCTCATGAGATATGAAATCTTTACCCAATGCATTGGAGGGAGATATAGGTCCCACCCATCTCTTAATGATATCATTCTTATGTGTGCCACAAAATCATAAATCATACATCATTTCATAACCCATGTAATAAAAATGGGATTCTTAAACAACATGACATCATAAAACCATTCATATAAGATAAAGGAATTCATAAACATAATTCCATCACAACATAGTCAAATCAATGTAAAAATATGGATAGAAACAGAACCCTTTATTATCTTAGATGGAAAATAATTTTGATAAAACACTTGAAATGAATTCTTGAGGAAAATATCCTTTCTTCTTCAAAATCAATTTCTTTTCACAAAACACCATACAATTTTAAAAGAAAGAGATTTTATTAAAAATAGTCATGAAATATTTTGGAGGAAGGTTCATGAAAATAAGGCTTTATAAAACCGTAAAAATCCGTTCGTGCCGTATAAGTTAAAAAAAACATTCTTCGTACTTTTGTCGGAAAAGTCAAAAAGTACCTCGTACGGAAAAACGACAAAAGATTCCTTTCATATTCTTTACTAAAAACTCACCTAAGGGTAAAATTGGATTTAAACTATTGCAAGTGTATGGAAACAATATTACATATTGAGGGAACATGGATGTGGATGATAAAATACACCCCAGTAAATACTTACGAATAAACAATCTCGAATAAAAATGAGATTGTGATATTTTCCCTTACCTTAGGTCCGACTTGCTTTGTAAGTGTCCGAACCTCCTGTATAATGATTTAAATCATGTTATTGTCTTATTACAGAATCATATTCATTGTTATGATATCATATATGGTTCACTTATGACATTATATTACCCGTTCTTTTGTAAATTCCATGTTAAAGAAGCGTTTTGGGTAAAATCGTTTCATTTATCGTAGGTGTTTTGACTTGTTGTTCTTGACATCATTATTACTTATATCATGATTTACTTACTTCCAGAATATAAAATATGATTTATATATCATATATATTCAGTATATATATATATATATATAATAGGTAGATAAATAAAATGAAAAACACCGTTCATGGAGACGGTAGTCCGTACGTACGCATGAACGCTGTTTTCCTTTCCTTATTGTCTTGAAATGGAAGTAAGTAGATGACATAAATATGTATATATATACATAAATCCAGTAGCTTTATAATGTCATATATTTCATTATTATTTCTTATATATACATTATAATCATTCTTATATGGTTAACATGGAGAATGAATCTCATCTCGTCGTGGAGACGGTAGTCCGTACGTACGCACGAGCGATGATATCATTTCCAATAATATTGAATTGAATTGGAGTGGATTATACAATATATCAGAATCAATATTATGTTTTAATAACTATGTATAGTTATTCTTTACACCATTATACCCATCCATGTAAGGTGGTGGTGGAAAATAGATTACACCACGACGTGGAGACGGTATTCCGTACGTACGCACGCGCGGTGATTTATTTTTCCGTAGGATGGATAGATGGTGAAATAGGGTTGTTTCATACTTATAATAACATATCAGTATATGAGTGATACTGATGTTATTACTTCATAATGAAACAACCTAAGAAGAAGAAGTGGAAGAAGAAATAAAGATGAAAGAATTGGTAACGGTAATTACCTCTTCTTTGAAGTGCCTCTTTGAGACCTCCTCTTAGGGCACTAAAATTGGTCTTTGAGGAAGACCAGAACCTCTAGGATGTTTCTAGGGAAGTGGAGAGGAGAAATTGTCAGGGGTTGGCCGAGCTTGAGTGCTCAAATTGGTGTGAGGAGGAGGGGGAGGAGGTGTCCTTTTATAGGGGAGGAGAGGGACACCTTAGGAATATCTCAAAATATTATTTTATATTAAAGTCAAAATCGGTTTATAATGGTTCCAAAGGGTCTTATTTCGAAGATAAAGTGGGGATGGGTCGAAATACTATCAACCAATAGGATTTAGACATGTTTAGGGTATTATTTTAACCTTATCAATTAGATTTAACTCTAAGTTAAATAATATAACTTTTACCGTGTCTTTTTGTTTTCTTTCACTATATGGTTAATAAACTTACTATAACATGCCAAACGAACCCCAAATTGTATATTATTAATACATATATCCTTATCTAAGTCATTTGGCCGAACCTTATATTTTTAGGAATAAAATAACAATTAATAATATAATATTTGATTTAAAAACTATTTTGTGTCAATTTTGACACTATTTGATATATGATTTTTGTGAAAGTCATAACAGAATTATATGTTCGAACCAAGTTTATTAAATCAACACTAATATATTATAATAACCTAGAAAATTAGTGGAATTCATAAAAAGTCTTAAATTACAATTATTTTGGTATTTATATTATCAATTATGTCAATATTTCATTAATAAGATAATTACTGCATCATTATTGTGTCATAAATAAATTATATTATTTGATGTCTAAAAATTACAAATAAAATACCATCATGTAGGAAATCTTTTTAGCTTTCTAATGAATATTTATAGTCGAATTTATCTTATGTATAACCCCATATTAAAAATGATTTACTTATTTAACATTGATTTTAACTATTTTAACCCTTCATTAAATAAATTAATAATAAATGTCCTAATCTAATCCAAGTGGGCCTAAATGGTCATATTTTATTCCTAAGTTTGTTTTTGGTCGAATTACACTTGTCCAATAGAATTAAGACATGTGTTAGGGTAATATTAATATCATATTTACCCTTAGTTACCTTATTTACTATTAACCGTGGTAAAAAAAGTAAAAAGTTACTATTCACCAAAAAATTATTTTCATCTCATTGAACCACATTTTAGTCCTTGATATTAACCGTGTCTCTCGGATTTTTGAAATTCCATTCAAAGAAGCGGTAAAATTAAGTTTTATGCAAAATTCAGTTTTTAACCTACCACTTAGTAGTTTCACTATTCATCAAAAATTGATGTTTTTCAGAACAATGCCAAAATTTCATCCCAAGCTATATTTCATATTCCGAATTAAAAAATGAAGTATATTTTACCAAATTCATAACATAAAAGTTTCATTAATTAATTTTATAATTAAATCCCGCTGTTAAAACAAATAGCGTGTTTTTAAGAAACAATATCTATCAAAAGATTGACACTTGTTTATGTCTAGTTTAAATGTGAAACTACATCCAATGACCAACATTGTATTAAATTGTAAAAATATATTCTAAATATACTTTAAAACCACTCAAATTAATGATTTATCACTATTAATTATTTCGATTAAAAAAGTTGTTTTTAATTATAATTTAGTAATTTTCACTATTCATCAGAATATGAAAGTTATCCGAAAAGTACCAAAATTTCACCTTAGGCTAAATTCGATACTCCGAATCCAAAAATAAAGTTCATTTTGAAAAATAAGATTTACTGGATTTCAAAAAGTGGTTATTACTATTCATAATGGCTAGTTTTAATAATATTTTTATAGCATATCGTTGTTTAGTGAAACTCGGTATTGCGTACTACACACGCTATCGAGGAAGGTCGCGATTGCGTGTAATGCAAGTCAAGTCAAGGATGTGTGTTGTGCAAGCTCCTTTTGGTGTAGCGTACAACACAAGACATTAATAAAATTAAAAAGAATATTTTTTTATAAAATCTTGGGCTGTTACAGTATATGTCCGAGTCCTTCGAGAAATTAAAATAAACAATGAATGGTGAAGAATATAAACGTGAAAATAAGATAAAAAAGCTTCGATCTGATCGAGGCGGTGAATATCTTAACCAACAGTTTATCACATTTCTAAAAGAGTTTGGTATTCTTTCTCAACTCACTCCACCATACACAACACAATGGAATGATGTTAGTGAAAGGAGAAACCGTGCCTTGATTGACATAGTAAGTTCGGTGATGAGTTATGTAGATCTTATATGTTTCTCTTAGAGATATGAATTATCAACTGGGAAATACACACTAAAACGAGTACTAACTAAAGAAGAAAATGGAATTCCTTACCAGTTTTGGAATAGTAAGAAACTCAATTTGTCATATATACATGTTTGTGGTTTCAATGCATTTTCTCCAGCCATATTAGACAAAAAACAAGGATCTTGGGGAAAAAATTGCATCCTTATAGAATATCTTAGGGAAATAAAGGGATACTACCTTTACAACCCTCTCAAACAAGAAAGTGAATGTTTCCAAACAATATATCTTTACTAAAAGGGAGATCATACTCAAGATGGTTAATGAGAGAATTACTAACTTCAATGAAATTTATAATCAATATACATAAGAGTTGGTACATGAATTGATTGCATAAGTCATAATGGAAGAGGTTTTTCATGAAACACAAGCACTATATAGGATCACAAAAGAAGTAATACAACTATAGAGATATATTTTTCAATTAATTGAAGATGGTGACCCATTACAGTTATAAAATAATGAACCTCTCTCTTAAAAAGATTTAGTAGAGAGATCAAAAGTTGCAAGATAGTAAGAATCCCTGAATTCTAAAATAGATTGCATGTATCATAACCATGTTTAGGTTATGGTCATTCTTCTAATTGATGTAAATCCTATTATATGCAAACAAGTATTCATTATAAAGTTAGACATTAAATGTAATGTAAGTACTAGTAAACAAAGTCTAGTGGATAAAGGGTTTAAAAATCATTAATACATTGACTACAATGAAACATTTTCTCTTATCACCAGGTTTCAATCCATAAGAGTACTACTTGATTGAGTGGTGTACCATGAATATGAAATTTGGAAGATGGATGTGAAAACAAATTTCCCTAATGACAACCTTTAGGAAGATGTTTATATGATACAACTATAAGGATTTTTCACTTATGGATATGAAAAAATGGTATGAAAGTTACAGAGATCCATTTATGGATTGAATAAAGCATCCAGGTCCTAGAATATTTGGTTCAACGAAGATATAAAATAATTTATATTCATTAAGAATGAATATTATCCATGTTTTTATAAGAATTTTAGTGGGAATGAAATCATTATCCTGGTAGTATATATTAATGAAATATTGATCATTGGAAATGTTATACCAGTCATACAATTTGTTAAGGATTGGTTAAAAAATTCTTCTCCATGAACTTATTAGGTGAAATAACATACATTTTATGGATAAATATCATTCATGATATATTTAATAGGATTCTTGAACTAATTCATGTTACATATATTGACTAGATACTAAATAGATTTAGTATAGAACAATCAAAGAGAGGATTAATTCTAGTGTCACATGGTATACATCATTCCAAGAAAATTTTTCCTCATACATAACAAGAGAAAGATAGAATGAGTAATATCCCATACACTTCGGAAATAGGATTAATTGTGTGTGTCATGTTTTTTACTAGAATTTATTTTTCCTATGCATTGATCATGGTGGATAGATATAAAGCTGATCTAAGTGAACAACAACGATCTGTTGGGGCTATACTTTAGTATATGAGAATAAATAGGGATATATTCTTGGTGTATGGAGGATATGAGCAACTAGTAATTAGGAGTTATACTGGTTATAGTTTTCAAATAGATCAAAATGATATGAATTCACAGGTAGGATATGTTTTTAGTATCACTAGAGGAGTTTTGAGCTAGAAAAGTTCAAAGTATGATGTGGTCTCTGATTATACGGTGGTGTCCAAGTATAAAGTGGCTTATGATGTATCCAAACAAGATGTTGGGGTATGAAAATTTATTTAGGATCTTGATGTGGTACCTAGTGGTATTGACTCTATCACACTATTTTTTGAAAATAGCACAACAATGACTCTTACAAAGGATCCAAGGACCACCAATAGATAGAGAACATACTACGTAAGAACCAAATTTTAGGCGATTTTTCTCATAGGGGTTACGTTTTTGTACACAGAGTTTCCATAAAAGAAGATGTGGAAGTCCCCCTGACTAAAGCATTATCTCAAAACAAGCAGAAGTATCTTATAAGAGTTAGTAGACAAATGAATAGTGGCATTTGTCTTTAGTGAAAGTGAGATTCTGTTGGAGTTGGTTCACTAGAACTAAATTACCTATAAGTTATTCTTACCTATATTTATATATTTGAATATTAATAATGTAATTATCATATAATTATTTTTATTTTACACGAGTTAGTATGTGTTAATATCTTAGGAGTTACTATTGCACCAAAAGGACATAACAGTTCTCTTCTATGATCAAAATGTAAAAGTGACATGATAATATTATTTAATACATGTTATATATCTTGATAAAACCATTTTAGGGACACAATTGATATAGTTTATTATGTGTGGAAAATCATATAACTTTGAGGCACCTTCCTATAGTATACACCCTTGGTAATTTTTAGTGTAGAAGATTATGAGAATGAGGCCCTCTGATAGGAAATTCACATTTATATATATCATTGGATTTTCATATCCATGGAAGTATGTATTGATATTTAGACTTTAATATTATTTTTAAAAGATATTATAAGTCATGTATTTGAATGTATTGATGAAAAATATGATGACATTTTTTTTTGGTGATGTAAGATACGTTGGGTGCATCATGAGAAATAATTCATTAATTAATAATGAGAGAACCAATTTTTTCCATCTATTTTTTAAAATATTTTGATATATTAGTACCTTGGATGGAAATTATAGAAAATATATAAATCCATTTCCATTGTGTTCTATGGGAATGTTCGTTTTCAAAAATGACACTAGCCCACAATTTCCATGATTAGAGTTACCATGATAAATGAAATATGTTACATAGTAAGAATCAATATGAGGTTTTAGGTTTCTACACAATAACTTATTCTTCTATGGGTTCCTTGTCATGTTATAGATGCTAACCATTGAAATTGTTTTATTTCACCTAAGCTCACTGATGAAGAGGCCTAGAGGGTGACACAGTAACTGTATCCATAACCTTAGTTAAATAATATTATTATTTATTATTTAACATGTTGTGTAAATTTTTTCCGTCATGCGTTTTAATAAATATTAATATTTTATTGATCACATATATTCTATCACTAGTAATTCAAGAGATTATTTTATTATAAAGGCATTTAAAAAACATTTATTTTCTATTTAGTAAATATAATATTTATTGTTTTTTAAAAAAATATTGTAGTGAAATTTATTTAATAAATAAATAATAATTATTCAAGGCCTGAAAAATATTTTAGAGAAGTGATAGTCCTAGTTTAATATTCTCCTGAAAAAAAAATATTAAATATTATTTGAATAAATAATATTTAATTAAATTTCTAGTTTTTCACATGTCAATAAATAATAAAAATATTATTATTATAGACTTGTAGTTCCACATAGATTAATTAAATGATAAGGGAACATGTGAAATTATTATTTTTCTAACCACAGTTGTATTTAATCCCAATTATATTATTTCTAATGCTGTTGTATCCTTTGTTCGTTGTACACAACTACATTTGAAGAGTTATCTCAAATCCACAAAGCGATCCCTCTTTAAGAACTGTCTCAAGACTGGAGTGAGATCCTCATGTACCACCCCTCCTTATTCTAGATATATCAAATACAATCCTTCTTTACAATTTCATATTTATTAATGAAGAATGTAGTCATCATAAGGTAATTAATTTATTTCTTAAATTAATTATAAATCATTGTGCAATGATCCTACATTTTGGTTTCAAAATTCACTCATAAATTAATATCTGATTCAATTTCATTGGTCAAAAAATTTATCATTGATGTGAATCCCATATTATTCATCAATTACAAAAAAATAAAAGCTGGGAATGTCCCATTCAGTGCTTCCACTACACCCAAAACCATCAAATTTTGATTGATTGAAGATACTTTCCCTAGTTTGGGGAATGAACCTAACCAATTTACAATGGGAAGTTATGGATTTCGTTTCATTTGATTTGAGTATATACCAAGATTTTAAATAAATAATAAAGGGTTTACAGATGGTTCCTTTTTGGGTTTTGAGTCTATGAATGAGAGAGAATTAATATTAAATGATAAAAGAACAGTGATATAGTGAATATAAATAAACTTTTTTGAGTCTGTTCAAACATTCTACTTAACTATTGTGTTTTTTTTGAAATTATTGTATTTTTTTCATCTATAAATTTAAAAATAAAAAACTAGTTTCATGATTTAATTTTCTTTAAATTTTAATTAAAAATAAAAAAACATAAATAATTGAAAACAACTAGAATATAGTGAGGGTTTAACATTGGTTCTTAAAGAGACAACCTAGGTTAGCCAATATTCCATACCTTGGGACTAATATTATTTATTAGAGTTCACATCAAGCTCTACTATCACTCGATTCTAGTCTCTTATGTGACCCATGTGTTATTTCTTTTCTAAGGATTTAAAAAGAATTTAATTCCTACCAACATGGATTAAGTAATAAAATATGGGTTCTCATATAAAAGCCATGCATGAATTTAGAGTTCTATAATTTAATTTTTTGAAGGCAGGTAATTTTGTTTCTTGTTTTTTAATTAATTTTCTTAATGGGGAAAAAGAATACACACAATGTTTTTTTATCATTTTTTATAGGTGAGAAATGAAAATGCACCAAGGTACCATGACTACCATGGTTAGTGAACCAACCACAAGTGGAGATTCATAGTTGATAGTGCCACACTTAATTTCTGCATGTACCTACCCTCTGAGGTAGATTCAAGACACAACACTCTAAAGGAATGATCAATCTTTCTACCGTACCTTCCTAACCTACAATAAGTGAAAAATTAATGAATGGCCAGGCCAAGATTTTGTGAGAAAAAAACCTCAAGAGGTTGTGCCTTCGACCTACCACAACCCGTTTATAAGAAACCCTATTGTTGCCAAAGCTAACACTTTATGTTAATCCAATCATCCTCATTGTATCTCAAAGCTACCATATGACGTTTATTGACCTACCATGTATTCCTCATCCTACTAAATTCCGTTATCCATGCTACCACAATAAGGAGCTTCATTTGGCTGCCCCTCCACCTCCACGGAAGACCGTGACTGTCCACAACTCATGTAACCATGCATGTATGAACTACCATGTCTGGGATCCATTTAATCAACCACATGAATCAAAAACCAACCATTCTTGATGAAGAAGATATCAGATCTAAGGGTATATTGATAGAGATGAGCACAAGGCATGAAAACAATGAAGAACCAATGTTGAGAACAATTTATGGGAATCATCACTAAATTGGGTATGGTGGTAGCTAAATAATAATAATAAAAATTGATAATTTTTTTATTTGATCATACCAAATTAATTATTGACCAACATTGTAACACCCTAAGATTTTATGATACATTTATATAAGAATAAATTTAGTTTCTTAAATAGCTTGTGGTTCACACAATCCTATGTTTAAATTATTTTTAATATGATATACCAATATTACCTAGTTAATAATTTTATTGTATGAATAAGAGTAACCACATTTTGAATTTTTATTAGTAATTTCATTATATTCTTTAGAAATAAATTTTCTTCAATTTTTTTACATATTGTGATAAAATATTATAATTAATTTATGCTAATTTTAGAAATTGTATTTGATAAAAATAAAATTATTTTTGAAATAGTAAAATAAATATTATCTTAGAGTTAATTTTTTATAATTTTCTACAAAAATGATTTTTTGATGAATAGTGAAAATTCTACTTTTTATTGAATACTATCATTTCGGTTAATGGATTTAAAAATATCCATTTTTTTAGATTATTTTATAAGTAAAATTAGATCATTTATATTATGAATTATCTAGTTAATATCATTTAAATTAATTTTATGCTATATTTTTGTATAAGAACTTATAAACATTATAAAACAATTTTTTTGTTCAAAAATTGATTTTCACCACATTTTGTGGGTTTAATTTTAAATTAATTTATTTCAATTCTAGGAAATGAATCTTGAAAATTTTATTGTGTGTTTTAAATAAATTGTATCAAATTTAGTAAATATTTCACTTTTATTTTTTGCCATTATGAATAGTAAATACGGGAAATAATTTTCCTCTCGTTAAGGGTAAAATGGGTAAAATGTTTTTAAAAATGTGGGATAATGATTTAAAATTTATTTAACACATTCCTTCATCCTATTTCAGGATTTTATTTTGACCATTCCCATATAATTCTCTAAAATAAGACCACTTGGTTCTATTTTTCTTTTATGTGGAACTATATATTTTTTTAGAAAAGAATAAAAACAAAATGTCACACTCTTGACTTTAACATCTATAATATTTTTTTTATAAGGGAAAAATAAAATTCATGTTCATTTTTAAGTGTTTATATTCATATATTTATCATTTGATTTAATAATTTTTTTTGTGAGTTAATAATTACCTTAATTTCATACATAACACCGACATAATATTTATTCCATTATAATTAATAATAAAATAAATGATTTTAAAAATATTAAATGTAATAAAATTTGTATTAATTGTTGTGTTCCAATAATTTTGTAGATAAATATAACATATTAAGGAAGTGTAAAGGTTTATGTTCGAATTAAAAATTTCATTATGACTTTAACGTTAAAGAAAATTAGTTGTTCCAAAAAATACGTTAATGATATTTTATAAAATATAATGTTTTATTAAATGATTACAAATTCCTAAAAATCCTATCTTCTTCCAAGTGAATTGGATATGTTTTAGAATATCACCCACTATCAACTTATGGGATACTTTTCCTTTTATGGCAACATTTTAGACCCTTAAATAGTAGAATACTTTTATGTTCTAGAAATTGTCAAAAGTGTTATCGAAGGCTTAAAAGTAAGTGATAAGAGTTAAACATCTCATAAAATTGTCAGAATAATATATTATGTGAGATTTTAGAATCATCATCAACCTATATTGTAAATATATCAATTTTAATCAATTATTTTATGAAAAATAATCTATATTAATTTAATACTTTAATTAATTCCAAGAGTCATCCTCCACTCACTTATAAAAGTAAACCCCATCTATATTTTTTTACTTATTCTTGTGAAACCTATCCCAACAAATCTCTAATTAAAACTCTTATAAACATACCTATCCATGAGTTAGAGGTGTCATTTTTCTTAAAATACCATTAAAAGGGACATTAATTAGGGATCTAAAGGAGGTCTACCAATGAAAAGAGAATCATCATACTCGACTAATTTTAGTTTATTTATTCTTATAAATCCTCAAAATATAGGATATTAATCATAAAATAATAAATTAATCATCCTCAATATATTTAAATGTTTTATTGAATATTTAACCACCATTATTCACCATCATTTCCCTTAAATGAGAAGTGAATGTATCACCTGAGTGTACATGTGGAGTATCTCCTCCATATAGTGATATCATTCATTTTCCCTCACAATCTTGCATATATGGTTAATAGGATGGATATAATGTTTGTTTTTAATATTTAAAACCTTGTTATGCCTTTTTAATTATAATATAAAATCATCCTTGTCATGAACGAAGTCGGGTTTCCATCCTACTAATGCCCGACCCGATCCGCTGTAAGGCCCGATAGGCATTCCCAATCCCCACAGGCTGGCACAAGTCCGCGATATCAAAATTTAAGGTTTAGGAACAATTTACCTAAGTGTATATTGGAATTTCAAACAACCAAAAAAATAAACTAAACCAAAACCAGAAGTTATAACCAAACATGCCTTTAACCCAAACCATAATTTGAGATACACATTTAGAATAAAACCCAAAAAAAACTACCACAAGGTAGGGTGACCAACAACCAGTTAAAAAACCAACACCTAAAACAAAGACACCACCCTCAAGCCAAATCCACAATGCTGCACCAAAATTCAGCTAACAACCCAAAAAACCTTCACCAAAAGCCTTACATTTACTGTACCGAACATAACTAGATCTACTTCCACCCAAAGGTGTAAGTTGGGTGTGACCTAATGCCCAAAATGATGCCCCTGAGAAAATATTCCACACATAATTATTTAATGAAAAATACATTTGAAATTTTAATAAAACAAAATAATTAAATGCTTGGATAGTTTTTAATGAATATCAATTTAAGGAAATCATCTTAAAAAGAATTATATTTTTAACGTAAATACACTTTTTCTTTTATTATATCTCAAATATCACACCATATGCTGATGGTGAGAGAAAATTAATCAAGATAACCAACTATGGGAGATGATCAATAGGTACTAGAAAAACTTTTCGACCGAAAACCTCACTTCTTTGTGAAAAGTGGTATAATAACCATGAAAACATGAGTTCTCTTACATGAGACACTAGTAGAGTACACAACCATAACCTAGTGGTCTCAAAATATCATCCAAAAGCTATTTTAGTGTTGTAGTCATAAATATAGATAAGAAAAAATGGTCCAATTCCACTTCCGTATCACTACCATACTAGTCCAAGTCCGCTCGCCTAGTCTTCGAGCTTCCCATTTGTGCTCAATAGGTTCCAAATTTTTATCATGTCATTTTCAAATAAACAAAACAAATGAAGGGATACATATAACGAACACCAAACTTGTAAACACATATTCCATTTTGAAATAATATATACAAAAAATCATTCAAAACTTAATCTATATCACTTACACTATCAAATAAACCAACTACACAGCAAAAAAATACCATTTCCATGATTAAAAAAACCATTAGAAAATTTATTAAACAGTTTTCAAAATTTGTCGCATGACTGAAAATACCAAAACTCACTCAAAACTTATTTTATAACCAAATGCATATTTATTCCATAAAAAAACAAAAACTGTATCCCCTTCACATTTTAACAAACTAACATCACAATTTATCAAACAGTAAAAAATAATTCAACAAGGGTTTTCATAGAGAAACGTATTCTTCTTGCATAAATGTGATAATAAAAAAATAATTTTTCGTTAAATCTCAAATGAAACCAATTTCTAACCTTGAAAACCAATTAATAAATATGATAATCAAATTAAATAAGAAACTTAATTCGTTAAGAAATACCTATATGCAGATCCACTAACCTCGGTGTAGGAAAAACATCGAAAATTGGTGTGAAAAATCCATAAAAGGCCAACCGCACCTCAAAAAACACAAAAAGACCATAAATCAAGATATATAACCATTTACATCAAAATAAAACCAATCTCCACAACATAAATTAACCCAAAACCCTTCCAAATGGGACAACCAACCTATTGAAGAGAAACGTCCCTATAGTCAGGGTGTGGGAGGCTAACCGAGCAAGGTGAAAGGATGTCAGAGGTGCGTTGAGCCAACATGAGACTTTCTGAAAGGGGGATCAAATAAGAGGAGTCAACCTAGAGAGGGAGGCGTGCTGGTTTAGTGTAGTGTGGTTAAAGGGCAGTAAAAGGGGAGGTGCGTGGCTGGCTCGACAGGATGGAGGAGGGGCGTCGGTCTAGTTCACTGGAGGAGGAGAGGAGGGGCGCTAGTTAGGAGAGGAGGGAGAGTAGTGGGATGTGGGTAGGGTTAGGGGGAGCCTATTCTTGATGAGGGATAGTAGGGGAGGAAGAGAGGAAAGTGAATAAAATAAAATAAAATAAAATAAAATAAAAATGAAAATAAAATAAAAATGAAAATAAAAAAATGAAAATGAAATGAAATAAAACCTAAAAAATCTTAGAACAACATTGAATAAAAATAATAGTACTCGGTAATTATAATAAAAACAATGAAATTAATAATTTTATAATAATTTCCAGGTGTTAATAAAAATAATAGCTTATGTAAAATATTATCAAAAAATAATAATAAAAAATATTAATCTTAATATAATAATAATAATAATAATAATAATAATAATAATATTACTATTATTAGATCAATTCTAAAATAATTTTATTTTTGTGTTCACTTTAATGTTAATTAGGCCAATTAATTAATTAACCACACACCAAGTAGGTCGAATGGTGATCTGGTGAAGCCTCATGGGTTTGACCATGGCCTACATGCATGCAAGAAATTTCCCAGCCAAAAATTCCAATTTATCAGAAGAAGTGTAGAAATTTAAATCGGGCCCAATCCAAACCTCAACAAAACATTTTAATGCCAAAATAAATTAAAAAATAAAAAATAAATAAAATTATTACCAAATTCCATAGTTCGATGTTCGGGTGTGACAATTCACTCCACCATGAAAAGTTTCCACTCTTGGAAAGGCAAATAGAAGCCTGATTAGAGAATAAAAACATGCACTCCTAGTCAACCCATGGCTTCTGATCCAAAGTCTCATACTTATCATTCCCATTCTACCAAAGGATATGGACCAATGGAATGTAATTCCCATGAATCAACGAAATAAACTATATAACCCTTCCCAGACTCTAGTAATATCAACACAGGTGCGGTAGTCAACCATAGCTTTAAATCCTCAACTGATTCCTGGCATTGTGGGATCTATTCAAAATTCACCCCTTTGCAGGTGAGTGTAGTCATAGAGGAAGAAATCTATGAGAAATACCTAACAAATCGCCTGTAATAGCCTATGAGGCCAAGAAAAATCCTAATAATGAACACATTCCTTGACTATTCCCATGACATAACAACACTGATATTTTTGGGATCCACTGAAACCCCTTGCTCTAAAAAAATGTGTCAAAAAACATCACTTCTATAATCCTTAAGTTTCACTTCGAAAGATTCACATAATGTAAATGATCTTGTAGAGTGCCCAACACAATGTGTAAATGATGCTCATGATCTTCCTCAGATCTGGAGTAAACCAGGATGTCATTCACAAATACTAGGACAAATGAGTCAAGATACCAGTGGAACACCCCATTCTTGAGTTCCGTGAAAAATTTTGGATCATTTTTTAATCCAAAATACCTTACAAAATACTCAAAGTGTTCATACCTTCATTGGAAATATATCTTTGGGATGTCCACTTCTCTCACCCTGAGTTGTTTGTAACCTGAGTACAAGTTTATTTTGGAGAACCACTTTTCCCCCGTCAGCTAGTCGAAAAAGTCATCAATATGGGGAAAATGCTATTTATTTTTAATGGTTACCTTATTCAACATCTGATAATCGATGCACAATCGGAGATATCCGTTAGCCTTTTTTGTGAATAAGAATGGAGTGGACCATGGAGAGATGCTCAGGTGAATGAAACCATTGGTTTCCAAGTCATCCAACTATATCTTTAATTCCCTTAATTTAGTTAGGGCCATGAGATATGAGGGAAGAGAAATAGGCTATGTTCCCAGTATCATTTCAATTGAGAACTCCATGTCCATCTCTAGGGGTAATCCTGAGAAATCATTTGAAAATACCTTTGGAAACTCATCCACAGCATGAGGTTATCTAATTTGAGGAGCACTACCATCATCCTCTAGCACGAGCGAGGATAACTGAAAATCATGATTTCCCATATTAGGAAGTGAAGGCCTCACATGACCCGACTAAGGATCACATTCCCTAATAAATACTCAAGGATTCCAATCAAGTTCCGGAAAACTAACTCGCCAATGATAGAAATCAATATAAACTTGAAAGCACACCATTCAATCCATTTTGAGGATCATGTCAAACAGGTCCATATCCAGGACCATGAAATCCCATTCTATCTCATTTCCTAACACATAAAGCACACATGATATACACCTAAGGGATTTCTCCTTCTTCTAACCCAATGATGTTACCAAATCCATTGTAAGGGATATGAGCTCAGTTGGTTGGTTCAAGAACATTACAAGGGGGGATGATATAAAGGGAACTGAATCACTAATATCAAATAATACTATTTCCACTGAATATAAAATTAGGATGGTACCTCAAACTATCAAATGTCCTGCATCTGATCCCACTGGTGCTTGATCAACAACATGCATATTTCTGGTCCCATCTAGAAAAAAACTTCTCGTTGTGGCTCTGCCTTGATCTGGCTCAACCATAAAGACGATCATGTAATACTACCACAACCACCAAACCAAGATCCCATCATCATTATTGTCTCCAACTGAAATGACACTACCTTAGAAGCCACCGGCCCAACCCCACTCTAATATGGGTGTGTCACTCTGTGAAAGCACTGCACATGTCACATAACTTCACATTGATAATAAGTCATGGGAGGGGAGGGACACATAGTTCAAATGTTCCCTACCTTCCCATACAAATGGAACACAAAAGACCCTGCACTAGAAACTATAGATGATGTCTGCTTGAGAGGATGGCCTGAGATGCCACCACCCATCTTCCCTTTCTCATCATGCTTTTTCTTCTTCTAGGATGAACTGCCACTATGAAACACAGACATAGCCCCAAAGAAACCAGACTTTCCCTTGTGGTCAATCTACACCATACAAGATTAGTAAACCAACTCAGCATAAGTCTTTATCTAGAACAACAATACCTGAGAATAGATCTATAGTCACAAACCCTTTTCAATCCTTTGATCCTTCATATGATCATTGGAGACTATTTCAGATGCATATCAGACTAGCTCGACAAAGCAGTTGGAATACTCCATCACTAACTAGTGTCCCTAAACATTGACCATGAATTCTCGGGATCTAGCATATGCCATGGAATGAGGGAAGAATTGGTTATTGAAGACTATTGTTAAGTCCTTCTAGCTCATCTGCTCATGCTTCCCAGCTTTGACCACTAAGTCCCACAACCTTCATCTATGACCTTCTAGTAGAAACAAAAAACATTTAACTTTTACATCTTCAGGAGTGTCCATAAACTCAAACATGAACTCTATCCTCTAAACCCATTCGTTTGCTTCCTGTGGCTTCGTGCTACCTTAGATTGAAGGGGGTTTGTTCATAAGAAATTCGTAGGCTTTGTCCTTTTTTGGGCCAGATTCATCATCTCTAACTGGATCAAGAGTTGGAGCAGGAGTCACTCCTTTTCCTAAATCATAAACAACCTGGACCACATATTCTACCAACCGTTGATCAAGCAGGGAGGGATAACTCTCTCTAGCTTCTTCCTGTTGGAGTTAGGAAGGTCTTTTAGGAGGCATGCTTTTACAGGAAGAAAAAATCACATAATAACATCATTAATAAGTAAAACCCAAAAAATAAAACTTCATCAAGAACCATAAACATGAATAAACAAAACATGAAGAAGCATTACAATTTCCAAAACACTTTTCCCCCACTTGATGTTCACGTATAGTTCAAAGCCTGCATGTCCTACCTCGACAAGAAGTCAAACAAACATCCTTTCATCCCATGGTGACTCAAGGTCTGTCATGAGGTGTGTAGGCCAGGCACCCACCTCGCAACGAGAACTCCGATTACCGATAATCCTAGATCCTATATAACTAGACCCATACCACATAATAACATAACCCAAAGAGATAAAATTTTCTCTAATACTATTTTGTTACGAACCAAGTTAGGTCTCCATGCAACTGATGCCTGATCTTGTCCATGATAAGGCTTGAGAGGCGTTCCTGATTCCCATGTGCTGGCACAAGTTCCCGAGTAACAAAATGTAATGTTTGGGAACTATTTAACCAAGTGTACATAGAAATGTAAAACTAGAAACAAAATAAACTAAACCCAAACTAGAAGTTACCACCAAACATTCCTTTAACCAAAACTAGAATTTGAGTTACATATTTATACTAAATCCTAAACAATAACAACAACTAGGGCGGGTGGCCAAAAACATGTTCAAAAACCACAACATTTAATGAGTACACCACCCTCAAGACTTCTTGACAACACCATTCCATAAAGTCAGTTGGAAACCTGGACCACCTTCTCCAAAATCCCTACCTTTACAGACATCAAACACAACCAAATATTCTTGCACCCAAAGGTGTAAGTAGGGCATGAAATAACACCCAACAATATTCCATTGAGAAAATATTCCTCACATAAATATCTAATGAAAATTACATTTGTAAGCTTAATAAAATAACATAATTAAATGCATTGAATGTTTTTAATGAATACAAATTTAAGGAAAATAAATTTAAAAGAATGGAGTTTTTAAAATAAATCAACCATTTCTTTTATAGTATCTCAAATGTCACACCATATGCTAACAATGGGAGAAAAGTAAGAAAGAAAACCGAATTTGGGAGAGGCCCTATAGGTACTAATGAATAATGGTACCCTTCAACCTCAAGCCTCAATGAAAAGTGGAATAAGAACCATGAAAACATGTGTTCTCGTGCACAAGACACTAGTAGGGAACACACAAAGAACCTAGTTGTCTTTAATCATCATCCAAAAGTTTAGTTATTGTTGTAGTTTCCAATCCATCTAAGTGAAACCCAACCAATTCCACTTTCATATCAGTAGCACACTAGTTCTTGTCCTCCCACCTAGTCCCTGGGCTTCCCATTCGTTCTCAAGAGGTTCGAAATTCAAATCACATGTCATTCTCAAATATATAAAAAAAACGAAGAACTACCTATACCCAACACCACACTTGCACTCAAAAATTCTATTTTGAAATAATACACACACAAAAAATCTTTCAAAACATAATCTTCATCACTTACATAATCAAATAAACCAACTGCATAGTTAAAAGGTCCATTTCCACATTTAAACAAACAACTAGAAAATTTATTAAATAGTTTTCAAAATGTGTCAGAAGACTACAAATACCAAAAATCAATAAAAATAACTTTTATAACCAAATGCACCCTGAGGCCATGAAAAAAGACAACTATATCCCTTTCCCATTTTAACAAACTAACAACACAATTTATCAAACACTAATAAATAATTCAATGTGGGTTTTCACAAAGAAATTCAGTCATCTTTCATAAACGTGATTCTAACAAAAATATTACTCATTAAAACTCAAATAAAACCCATTTCACAACATGAAAACTAATTAATAAATCTTATAAATTAATTAAATAAGAAACATAATTAGTCAATCCATACTTATATGCATAATCACTTACCATGGTGTATGAAAACATTCGAACATAAAATCCACCAAAAAACAACCTTATATAATAAAACATGAAATGATCATGAAAAAAGATATTGAAATATTTCCATAAAAATTTAACCAATCAGTACACCAAAAACTAACATGCCAACCTCCCATATGGGAGAAACAACTGATCAAAGAGAAACACACCAATAACGAGGGTGCAGGAGACTAACCGAGAAAAGATGAGGGGTTTTGGAGGTGCGCCATGTTGGCTAGAGTATTGTTGGAAGGGGGGATGTCCAAATGGCAGCATAAAGGAGTGGGAGGTTCCTTGGTTCAGTGCAAGGTGGTGCAAGGCGAGTAGCATGGGTAGCGTGAAACCAGCTCGATGGGCAGGAGGAGGGATGTTGGTCTAGTTTGCAGGGGGATGAGAGAAGGGGCGCTGGTTAAGAGAAGATGGAGAATAACGGGATGTGGTTAGGGTTAGTGGGGAGCCTGTCTGCAACGAGTGAGAGTGGGGGAGGAAGAGAGGAAAGTGGAAAAAAGAATATAAAAAAAAATGAAAAGACATTGAAATAAAATTCAAAAAAATTTAGAACAACTTAAAACAACAATGATAATTAGAAATTATAATAAAAAAATGGGAGTAATCATTTTAAAATAATTTAAATGACTTAATAAAAATAATAGCCTAATTAAAATATTAAAGAATAATAATAATAATAATGATAATAATAATAATAGTATTATTTGATCGGTTTGAAAATTAACTTACCTTTTTTCACATTAATGTTTATTCTGTCAATTAATTAATTAATTGTGCACTTGGTAGGCTGCTTGGAAATCTAGTGAATCCACACAGCTTCGATCGTTCCCTGTCCATGCACTGGACATTAACAAGACAAAAATGATTATTTATCAATAGAAGGTAAAACATTTATATCAGGCCCATCTTACAACACAAAAAAGAATTTTAATACCAAATTAAATTCTACAAGAAATATATAAAATAAAATTATTACTAAAGTCCAAATTTTGATGTTTGGGTGTGAAAAACCTTCTTACCTTCCCATTTTTTGGAAAATGATAATGCTTATTCTGAATAAGTGTGGACTACCACCTTAACGAAGTGGTGTGATCGATTTTTCATTTCTTATTTACTTTGAAAGAAATATAGATAGATTTAATAATTATATATTATATATTATATATATATATATTATATAATAATTATTCTTCAAATTTGAATTATTATGTGCCTTTTTTTCCATCAATCTAAAAATGAAAATGGCACTCATGCATTTGTACGACCTCCCATCTCCATGAAAATTGTAATTCATTCTTCCATATATACCTTTTATTGATGAATATAAATATATATATATATAGTGAATAAATATGATAATTATATCATAATTAACATTCTGGAGATGATGGGTCCATGATAAAAGTTGAAGGACAAAAACTGTTAAACTGAAACTCACATTAAAAACAAGATAATTGACACTCGTAAATGATAATTTTAATAATGAATTTTTAATAAACTTGTATTGAATCATAATAATTTGGTCATATATGATATTATAAGGGTGTATATAGTCATTTTTTAGAATTATAATAAATTTAAATTTATTATATAGTAGGTCAAAAAACATATATGAAGCAATCCAAACTTGAGGTAAGGGTTTATTTCACAATCTCAACATTATTCAGATTTATTTATGTTTAAGTCTTAATTGAAGGAATTATATGGTATTTATGTATTAAAACTAATATAATTCATTTTCCTCTATTTATTTCCTAGAATCACATGTTTTCCTTTAATGTTGCGCTATTAAGTACTAAAGATACCAAAAATAATGCTTTCAAGGGAAACTGACCATGTTTTTGTTTTGGTTAGGAATATTTTTCTACAATTTATATATTTTATTTAAAATGTTTTCAAGAATGTTTTGAAAATTATCAAATGATTTATTAGAGTTATTTTCACCTATTTTTTACTATTATAATTTTTTTGAAGAACATTCTTTTCATTTTCTAAAAGGGACACCTTTTACAAAAGTTATGAACAAAATATTTTCTTAACATTCATCACACACATTAATTTTCCCACCATAATGAATAAAAGTTTCATTGAATATTAATTTAAAATTTTTGAATATTATTTTCTGAGAAATTTGTTTACTTAATATATTGGACATTTTTAAATTTTATATACGTTATTTGAAAATGGATAAGGGTATTTTTCTCAAGAAATCTTCTCATGAAATTTTAAAACTATTTTCATCAATGTCAAAATAATTTTATAAATATTATGATTTATTAATGTTATAATCTGATCAAACCATCTAAACTATTTCCTTAGATGGTTTATGTCAAGTTTTACCTAGGAAATTATTAACAATCTGTTTTTAGTTTTCACAATATAGAATATTATTAATTATAAGGAATATAGATTAAGTTGTATAATTTAAATTTCATATGATGAATACTTTGGAATTATTATGTGATGGGTGGGGATTAGAATTAAATATCACATCGATGCATAAATAGGTATCCTAAGACAAAATAGTGGGGGTATTTGTCCAAGTCCATATCTATTTATGTATTATTTATTTGAAAGAGACCTTGATGGCACATTCTTGATGTTCATAATTATGAAGTCCATCATTTTGAAATTAGTTATTGAAATCAGTGTGATTATTCAAATAGTTATAATATCCATTGATAAGTTTCAATATCATGGGATTATAGTAATGAAATTATTTGTTCTTTATCTATTCCTACCATATTATTCATGCCTTAATTGTGTTTTGATAGCTTCTTCTATATGCATTCCCTTAATTAGAATCTAAGATCCTCACATTATTATGTTTCCTTTCGCTAGTATTATAGGATGTGTATAATCATTGACATGAATGTATATTCTAGATACAATATTTCTGTTCCCAAATATAATACTATGTTTTTTTTCAAATTTAAAGTGATATTCAAGTATGTATATTGTTTTTCCAGAGTACTAAACTGTTTGGTTCTTTGGGATGAAATATATTGTATCCAGTGCCAATGTAATAATGTAACCACTAACTCTGGGGTACTAGGGTAAGGGGTTCAACATGTGGAATTAGTGTAAGTTTAGAAGTAACCTTGAGAACTTGATTTTGTATAACATAGATTAGGGAACATAACCCTATGAGAGACTTTAAGAATATTCCCCAAAAAAACCAAGGTTGTGATTTTTAGATTATTTAGGCTTAAATTTTCAATTTATATTCAGTGTTTTAATATATTTGAAATTATACTTTATGATTCATAATTTAATGATCAAAACTAGTATATTCTATTATTTATATTTGGGGATCAATGGAAGGAATGTAAACTTTATCAATTAATGAAATCTATGCCAGGATTTCCCTCATGGTAAAGATAATGACACTGGAGTTTGAACTAAATAAAATATTATAATATTGGGGATGATAACTCAAGTAATGACCAATAACCTTTCATATATGGATAACAAACTAATTTTTAATTTGGTTTGACAATGTTTGGACATTTCATGTGACTAAAACCACTATCATTTAATGGAACCACAAATCCATTTGTAGTTTTTCAATGGATATGTTTAGTAGAAAAGATATTTATCAATTTTTAAAGTAACGAAATAAAGATGGTTTTAATGAAAAATTGTCATCTTGTTGGGGAAGTGGATAAAAGGTGGACATTGATTAAAAAAATATGTATATGGAGGAAATAAAGAGCATGAATTAGAATTATTTTAAGTTAATAATCTTGGAAAATTATTTTCCTCATGAACAACGAGCAGATATGGAGTGACAATTTATGAGTCTAAGACAAAAGAAAGTGAAGAATGATTCTAAGTATGAAGCTAACTTTTCATGGGTATAAATCCATGTTTTGGACTATGTATATAATCAAAAGAGTAATATTGACTATTTATTTGATTAGATTTATCCAATCCTTTTAAGGGAACTAGTCTCTAAAATATTCTCATCATATAAGGATATAATATCTTGTGATATAAAGAGAGAGAAATAATTCTTAAAGTCTTAAGGATTGGAAGGAAACCAAGAGAAGAAGAGGATAGTTTAGAAAATAATAGTCAAGGGAAAGAGTAGATAAGGGGATTCTTTGACATGTGATACTTATGAAAGGAAACACCTTGGTACATTCTTAAAAATAAAAGGACTTTTCTTCATGGGTGGAGAAAAATTCCATCATTCTCATGAATTAATGGGTATTGTATAATTCATCAAAGTACAGTGATTTAAATGTATGGAGGTGGGGAATAATTCCACTGAATTACCCAAATATCAGGAGAACTTATCATAAAATAATCCAAAGGGAGAAGGTAAATCTTATGCAATTACAAAATCTGAAGTTTAAGTACCTAGTGATGTGGAGAAAGTTACATTTATCACCCTCTACAAGATTGATTTTTTTTATTTCTTTAGTTCTACCCACACTTTTATATCTAATGAATTTTATAAGGGTATCAAATCACCACCTCATAGATTATATATTAGTTGACAGTGAAAAATCATAATGATAGGATGCCCGCATCTCAGGTTGATGTATCCTCTCTGATATAATTTTATTTTAATTAACATCCTATAAATCTTTTCATTATTACTGTAGTTTAATTTGATTTGATTTTGGGAATGGATTGGATCTATCAAAATACAGACTATATCAATTTCGAGGAATAGTAGTAACATGTGATATTATGAATCTACCTTTAGTCGTTTATCAATGTGAGGTTGAACCTAAAATCCCAATGGAAATTACATCCATCATATGGGCTTTTCTACCTCTTCATAAGGGATATTTATCTCAAATGGTTGGAGAGAAACTCAAAATTTTAAATGTGCCTATTATTCAAGAATATTTTAATGAATTTCTTTAGGACATTCCTAGTCTCCCCTTGAATCATGATTATGAGTTTTCAATAGAACTCATACCCGGTTCATTTTCTATTTCAAATACTCCATATAGAATGGACTGATTGAGTTGTAGGAATTAAAGAAGAAACTCTAGGTGAATCTAGACAATGGATTCATTCAGCTTAGTATTTCACCATGGTGTTCACTAGTTCTTTTAGTTATGAATATAATCGGTTAATGTATCTTTTCATTGATTATATGGAACTTAATAAGATCGTTGTTAAGAACAATTATCCTCTACACCATATCGATGAACTATTAGATAAATTGAGAAGAGATATATATATTTTCAATATCTATCTTCAATATAGATATCATCATCAAAAATAAAGAATGAGGATATATCCAAGACAACCTTCAATATAAGGTATGTTCATTATGAATTTATAGTAATTTCCTTTAGACTTACCAATTCTTCTATTATATTTATGGATTTATTGAATAGAGCCTCCAGAGATTACCTCAAACATTTTTTATAATATATATAGACAATATTCTTATATATTTAAAGATAAAAGAAGAGTATGAAGAAAATTTGGTAATTTTTATGAATAACTTGAGGAATAATAAGTGGTATACTAAAATTAAAAGGTGTGAATTTTGGTTTTAGAGAGTTTCATTCTGTGGTCATATGATCTCAAGTGAAGGTATATCATTGGATCTTTCAAAGATGGATGTTATTGAGTAATGGCATAGACCAACCACATTAACCATGATCTATAGCTTCTTGGGGGTTTTTTTAATACAACAAAAACATTATGATAGATTTATATTTAATATCTAATCCAATCTTGAAGTTTATATAGAATAGGGTTAAATTTCTATAGGTTGATAAATTTGAAGATACTTTCAAATAAATGAAGGTATGGTTGGATAGTGAACCTATGATTACACTTACCAATAGTGAAGAATGGTTTGTAATCTATAGTGATTAATTAAATAACAGACTGAGATGTATCTTTATGAAGAATGAAATAGTGATATCATATTTTACTCTCCAATTAAAAATTCAAGATCAAAATTATCCAACTCAAGATTCAAAATTGGGAATTGTATTTTTGTATTGAAAATAATCTGGAATTATCTGTATGGTGAAAGGTGTAATATATATACAAATTACAAAATATTGAAGTATATAATTACATGGAAAGAGTTGAATACACGCTAAATAAGATAGTTAGATTTATTCCAATATTAATATTTCTCAATATATTATCACCCAAGAAAGGAGAAAAATGTGGATGATGATCTAAGTCAAAAATAAAATTCGTGTTTTGACATGATGAGGATTGAAAGTGATCCAATATTTATAGATATATAGAAGAAACATATGGAAATCATGAAGAAAGGGGACATATATTATCTTTCTCTAATGAAGGTTCAACCATCTATCCATGGGTGTATTAAGATTGTGCATAAAGAAGAGGTAGAATTATAGAAGAAGGTGAGGAATTTTCCAGAGTTTAACAATGACTATTCTAAAATGATAAGGTTCAAAATCCATGTATGTGTCCCATAAGTACCATTATTGAAGAAGGATCTATTTGATGAATCTGATTTTTCATCATTTTTATTCGTCATATAAGTAAAAAGATGTATAAATATCTAAAAGAGTATTTTTGGTAAGACAACATGAAAAGAGATTTTCCAGAAAATGTATCTTAGTTCTTGGTTTGTCATCATGTTAAGGATGAGTGAAAAAAGTCTATGGGTATGTTACAATTATTTCCCACACTATAATGGAAATAGAAAAACAACACTATGGATTTTTTCATTATACTCCCCAAAATGTCCAAATAACATAATACTCTTTGGGTTCTCATTTATCACCTTATGAATTCAACACACTTAGTTACTATTAGATAAGAGTTATCAGTTGATCAAATTGACAAAATATGCATTAAGGAATTATTATGTTTTCATGGAGTAAAACGTTTTATTGTATCTGGTAATGATCTATGGTTTACTATGATGTTCTAGAGATGTATTCAATAAGATATGGATTCCTAGTTATGTTTCAGTATTTCATATTATCCTTATAAATATGGTTAGTATGAGAGAACCATTCAAACCCTTTGTGATATAATTAGATTGTTTTTGTGGATTTAAAAATTTATTCTGATTAATGCATTCCTATAAATGACTTTTATTACGATAATAACATTAACTCTAGAATTTAGATGATTTCTTATTAATACCTCTAAATAAATAAGTGTATAACTCCAATGTTATAGGACTAAGTTAAGTAAATAAATCTGTTAGGACATGATCTAACTAAGGAAATGGATGAGAAATGAAAATCCATTCAGAAACACATCAAGTTAGCTCAAAGTCAAAAGAAAATTTATGGTAACCATCATTAATATAATATATAATTCAAAGTTAATGTGATGGTACATCTATGAATTTATCCATGAAATAAGGTTATATGATTCAAAAATAATGGAAATATGAGCCCTAGGTATATTTACCCCTTCGCGATTCTTCATTGGGTAAGAAGTATATATTATTTCTTGGAACTTTTATAGAACATATTTCATTTTCATGATGTGTTACATGTATATATATTGTGTAAGTACAAACCTACTCCTCCACATGTTCTGAACTTATAGGTTGTACCACTAGATCACAATCTTTCCTATAAAGAAAAACCTGTAGAATTATTGGAACGTAGAGATAAATTTTGATATGAAACAAGACTAATCACCTGGTTAAAGATATCTAGATGAATAAAATATTTTAATAAGAGAATTTGGAACCATTTGATGCGATGAAATAGAGATATATTAATTTTTTTTATCAGAGTGATATAATTTAGAATTCAAATTTTGTTACAAGGGGGTATAATTTTACACCTTGATATTTTATGTTATATTTCTATTTGAATATATTTAATTTATCTGAAATATTGAGATACATGAAACTCCATGTTTAAAGGAACTATAATATGTTATACTTCTATAACGAATACATTATTTATTCATTATGAATAGGAATAACCACATTGTGAAAATTATTTTTAGTAATGTCAATTTATGCTTTAAAAATACAATTTAGATAAAAATGGTTTTTATTTATTATTGTGAGAAAAGATTAATGTAAAAATTTTATAATATTAGAAATTTTATTTTATAAATATAATATAATTTTTATATCCGCATATCAAAATTATCTTAGAGTGATTTTTTTTATAATTCTCTAAAAATAATGATTTTTTATGAACAATTTTTTTAAACAATTTACCATGTTAAATTTTGTTTAAAGTGACCTTAAATGTAGAATTAGTTTATTTATATAATTAATAATAAAATTAGGATCATATGAAAAAATTTGATGTCATATTTTATTTTAAAAACTTTCTATACACTGGAAAACATTTTTTTGGAAAAAATAATTTCATTGTGTTTTGGGGGTTCAATTAAAAAAAATTATTCCATTTATATAAATGAAATTTTAAAAAATGTATTTTATATTTCGAATCAATAGGGATTTTTTTAAATATTTGTCTTTTATTTTTGGTCATTATAAATAGTAACCTATGTAAATATTATCCATCCCTATAAGCACAAAAAAGTTAAAACAATCTTAAAACTATAGGACAAGGGTTTAATTTTTTTTAAAACATTCCATTATCCTATTAAATGAGTGAATTAAAACTATTGTCATCCAAGTATCAAATTTATAGCCACTTGGTTCCATTTTTTCAGATATCATCCTTTATATTGTTTTAATAAAAAAATAAAAACAAAATGTCACTCTTGACTTTAATATCTATAATATATTGTAATAAGGATACAAATATGTTATTTTGATATTAAATGTTTAAATTAATTCTTATTATCATATTTTTTTTAATTTTTATTTATTATATAATTACCTTGAATTCTTACGTAAAATTGACATGATATTTATTCAATTAATAGAAAAATAAAATAAATGATTTAAGGAATTTTAAAAATAATAAAATTTGGATGAATTGTTATGTTCCTCAAAATTTTTAGATAAATATAACCTACAAGGGACATGAAAGTATTTTATATTCTAATTCCATAACTATATTGATGAATTTATAGAAAAACTAAATAACTAGTTCAAAAAATAAAATTAATCATATTTTATAATAATAAAAACGGTTAAATTATTAAAAATTCCTAAAAATACTATAATCATCTATGTCAATGAGATATGGTTGAACATATCACCAAGTTCAATTTTTGGGTCAATTTTCCTTTTATTATATCATTATTTGGATACTTTAACCCCCTTAAATGGTAGGGTCTTCCTATTGTATATTTTTCAGAATCTTGGTACATTTAACTTCCTCTGGAGCTAAATTCATGATTTTTAATGACTAGGGGATACTTGTTGACATGATTTTTTTGTATAAAATATCTGGTCAAATTCTCTAATAGTCCTTGTGATCAACTGAGGTTGCTGCCCTATTTAATTCCATTATGGTTCATGGATTTTTCTATGTAATTCTTGATGTTTTTTGGTTCTTATTCATCAAACTATGTGAACTGGATAGTATTATTCCTTGCTTTATACTGATGTCTATTTGAACACTAAGGGTTAATCAATGTTTTAATATGATTATTCTAGTTTAATGTATGGAGTTGATTTTATCATTGATTAAGTGGAACTTTTTTTCCTAGATGTGATTTTTCTCCTAGTGGTGGCATATACATAATTTTGAGATATTGTTTCACACATTAAGATGTTATTTTTTTATTTTGGTGAATTCCAAGCAGATGGCTTGATGTTTTGAACAGGTATGTTGCAAGCTATTCTTTCAGATGTATCCTTATATCTCTTTAAATTGTAACTCCTTCATTTCCTAGATTTTTTATTGTTTTTACAACTCATTAATGTACATTTACCCTTTTATTTTAATAAATTTTCTACAGTCCTGAATTGGGTGACCAATTCATGTCTCAGTTTGATAAAAAAAGAGTACCCCTCCCCTCACTTGTAAAAGGACAACCCCTATCTATTTTAGTTACACATTCTTGAGCATCTTACATTTACTAATACCTACCAAATACTATTATAATATTCATTATCAGTGACTTATATTTTATTTTTTTCTTAATAGAATATTCCAAGGGTCCATAATAAGGGATATGAAGGAGGCCCAATGAAGAATATGTAATCATCCTACCTGACCAATTTAATTTAATTTCTCCTTCTACCTCTTTTAAATCTTTTTTATTCAAAATAAAATAAATTATTAAGTTTCTTTAATATAATATAATGTTATATTTATTATGAAACCACCATTATTCAACATCTTTTTATTCAAATTGGAAGTGGAGGTATCGCTCATGCGTACCTGTGGACTACCATCTCCAAAAAGAGTCACAATTAAGTTTCCATCTCTATATTTAATTGTTGGTAAATTAGATGAATATTATTTTTATATATTATATTTATGAAATAATTCTTATTTTTTAGTTTTAAAATAAAATCTACTTTCTTATCTTCATATCCATTGATGAATGACTACATCGCTCGTATGTGTGGACTAGTACCTCAATGAAGCGATGTGATTTGTTTTTAATTTTAAATTTACTTGTTTGGTAATAAGGATATATTTAACAAATATATATTATATGTATGATATAATAATAATTATTTTAATGTGAATTCTTATGTACTTTTATTTTGTTTCATCTGTCAAAAAATTAAAATAGTGTTCATGTGTATATATGGTATACCGTCTCTAAAAATAATGTAATTATATGTTTATAATCATCTATATTTTATAGATGATTTTAAATATATATATTTATTTAATGGATATAAATTTTAATTATATAATTATTAATATTCATGAGATGGTGGTACCATGATAAATGTACAAGGATCATAATAGCAGAACCGAAACTTACAAGAAAATACTAAAAAATTAACACTCAAAAATGATGATTTTAATAAATAATTATTAAAAAGGAAGGTTGAAATATAATAAATATATCTTATAATATGTTATAGTTATTAATATGTTTGGGGTATATAATTATAATGAATTTAAATTTATTATATAGAAGTTTAAAATAATATATGAAACCAGTTATAATTGAGGTAATAGTTTGTTTCAAAAAATTATAATTATTCAGTATTGTTTTTATTTAAGTATCCATTTAGGGAATTATATGATACATATATCTTAAAAAATATCTTCTTCACTTATATTTATTTCTAAAAATTAAAATTTTTCCATTAATTTATCTCTCAAAAATACTCATTATAGCAAAATAATGTTTTTAATAAAAACTAACCTCATTTTTATTTTAGTGAAGAATATTATTATTCTAAATAAATATTTTATTTAAAATGTTTTAAATAATGTATTTTATATTATAAAAAGATTTTATAATTTCATTTTTATCCCCGATTTTGTTTTATAAAATTTTTTAATGAAAATGTTCTCATTATTTCTCAAATGAGGCTCCTTATTAAAAACGTGTGACCAAAATATCTATCTCAAAATATACCTCATTAATTAATTTTCCCACTACCATGAATAATATTTGATATTAACATTACTTAACAAGTTTTTAATATTCCTTTAAATGATGTTTCCCTTAATATTTTTTTTACTTTTAAATTTTAATTAAGCGATTTAAAATTGGAAATGATATTTTCATTAAGAAATATTTCAGTGATCTTTTAAAGGTATTTTCATCTATGTTCGCATAATTTTATGAATATTATGATTTATTGAGGTTATTATATAATGATAAAATCAAACATATTTCTCTGGATGTTTTATGATCAGTTTGATTGAGGAAATTCATTGCATTCAGTATTAAGTTTGTAGAATGAAGATAGCTATTGATTATAAGGGTGGTTGATTAAGTTGTATTGTTTACAAATAAGATGAATTCATTAGAATTATTAATTGATTGTTGGGGCCTGAAATTATATATCCCCTAAATGTATCGATATGTCTCATGAGACAAAATATGTGGGTTATTTGGCTAAGGAATTTTCTATTTATGTAAGATGTCTTAGAATGAGGGCACGATGAATAGTTCAATGTGTTCGATATTAAAAGTTCCATAATTATGAAATAATCTATTAATTTCCATGTTATTATTCATATAGTTATGATATACATTGATAATTTTCAAGATCACATTATTATTTATATGTACTTATTTGATAATCATTTGTTCTTACTATCTTATTCATACATTATTCATTATATAGTAGCGTTCACTCTAATAATTCTTTAATTGAGCATCTGATATCGTCCATTTCTTAGTTATAATCTCCCTTAGACTAAGGTAACTGTATAATGACTAACATTCAAGGATATTATATGTGGAAGAATTATTTTCCAAAATAAATTAATCAGTTATATTTTTATATTTTCAAAGGTAATGTGAGATTCAATTTTGTATCAAGTTTTTCCAGACTACTAAACTATTCGATCATTTGGGATATGATCTATAGCATCTAGTCCCAATATAATAATGTAAACATTGAAACTAAGATACTAGGGTCATGGTTTTTTCACATCAGCATAAAAGATAAATAATCCTAAGATTAGACAATCCAAAATTTTTAAGAACTATGTTTGTCCTGTCTTTTCATCACTTTGAAGGATAATGAAAAGTTATATTAGAGGTCCCTTTATATCTACAAGGATATAAATATGTTCCCAATGATGTGTACACAATAAAAATTCGATTAAATTCCTTAATGAACTTTCCATTAAGAGTGAAACTGAAGAATTTGGTATTTTGAGATCTTCATGATAGACAATTTGAATTATATATTGGTTAATATTTTTGTATGTGTGTATATGTTTAGTTTTGTTTTTTATGAGAAATTAAGGAGGTATTTTTTACAAATACACATAAATAAATTTTTTGGTATATCGATTTTTTTAATAATAAATTGAGATAGTTAGTGTTTTGTAGCCTGATCAAAGTATCTCTTCGAGCCCATGTGAATCGATACTGATAATGACCCTAAGTTTTCAGTGATGATTCTGATTACGTTGGTTGATCAATTTTAAATTATGAATGAAAAATTTGTTTGTCGAGTGAAGAATTGGTTTATAATCTTACAGATTTATGCAATACGAAACTGAATATAGGGGAGTTTGTTGTGGTTGAAGACACACTAGATCAATACACTAAAAAACAATCCAGAGTTGTTCCACCTATAAATCAAGAAGTAGCTCTCAACAAACAGCATTGGCCCAAGTCTATTCCCATATAATCCTAAGCTCGCTAAGAAAATTAGGCTCATTTTTGTTACACTATGGATTCCACATCATGTATTCCACTATTCCAATCCACAACATTGAAAATTAACTTTGATTATTCTAGAAGACATATAGAATTATATTTTTGGAAGGGAATTTTTCAACAAGAAGATTATAATGATTTCCACCTAGTTAAATATTTACCATTGACCAATACATGTGGTGCTTATTCATGAATGGGGGAGATTATTGAAGCTCATGACACTAAAATTCATTGAAGAGTTAGAAGAGGTTGTATATAATTTATTATATCTCCTTCATGCATTTTAATGGATTAAAACCATGTATTTTCTTCAATAATATTTGGGTTTACTATTTTTTTTAAATTAATTCTAATTCTATTCATTGTTAAATAATTTTGTGCAATTATCTTTTGTCACAAATTTCCCTATGTTTCTCACCCCAGTGATGTACATAGTGATACGAAACTCCCTAATAATTTATAAATATCCCATAATATTTTTTCAAATGAGATTTATAGGGGGTGATATTGAATTTATGTGTTTTTAATCCTAAATATATTTAATGTATTATTCTTTATAGATAGCGAAGATAGAATGTAGAGGATAAGATTGTCACTTTTTATTCCATTAAAACTGTATCATGCCTCTAATTTTTTAACTTCAAAGTATCCCATTTTAATATCACACATTATACTAATGGAGTTTATTTATTTGAAATTATTAATGGTATTCAATTACTACCTTGTGGGTGAGTGGGATAATTCACTCAGTTAATGTGTGTTCTTCCCCATTCACTTAGGAGGAAAAGGGGATTATTTGTCCACCTATGGATTATTGAGTGGATTAGTGGTTCCATTCCAAAGGATAAAATGGACGGTGTGTAGATAAATGAAATAGAGTTTGTGAATTATATTAAGTGATTTATAAAAAATGTAAATGATTATTGAACCCATTGGAATTCATATTAATAACTCCTTTATATATATATTTCTTCAAAAATATTAAGAAAATAATAAAAAGAAACATAAATTATTGGATTGTTAGATCTCCTAAGCCTAAATCCTAAAAAGAAAACCCTGGTCAACTACAAGGATAAATTCTATTTTTAAAAAATTCTATTTATTGGTGGCCCTATTATAGGCCCCTCATGAACATCACACCCTCTTAATCTTGGTGTACATATAGAAAAATAAATCGTCCAAGACAAACTGATAAACATTTATAATCATGCTAAAGGAAATTATCAATGAATAAAATATAAAGGGTATGTTTCATTAAAAGATAAGAATAAATTTAAATTACCTGTTATCATAACAACAAAGGTAGAGGGAGAACCTGCAAATATTGAGGATGTGGCTGATGTCACAATATTTATTACTGAACTCATATTCCCAGGGGCCATACACTTTGAAGAGGAATTCATATATGAAATAATAGTGGGGGAACCTACTATGAAATTTTATTTCTCTAATTATTTTGAAAATATACTATCCTATAATCTCCATATAATTAATTTGAAATATTTCGCTCAACTGATGAGAATCTTGGATGATGAGGAAGAAATCATGATAGATTTTGTTTTGAGGAAAACCAAGAGTAGAAAAAAGACATGATCATTATGAATGATATTTAAAAGGTGTTTTATGAGAAAAATGAGTTTCATCCTTTGCTTTCTTTGAGATTTAATCAACCCTAAATCTCATTTGATTTTAGAATTTTTTTTTCATAAATTGATCTCCCATATTTTATGATTCAAAATGTTGTAGTACTTTTACTCACCCTAGAAGTATTCAAAGAGGGTTAGGATATTTAAGATGGAATTTAAACACCCCTCTAACTACCCCTCTTGATTTATTATGGAGTTGGTGTTTTAACTTTTAATATCTTATGTGTTTTAATGATTATAAACACCAATTCTGTTTGTAAAAATTTATTTTCAGTTTATTTTAATTATTATGTATTGACATAAAATATGGAAGTTTATCGACTAAAATATATGATCAAACAGATATTGGAGAATTATTTTTGTTTCTCTAACTAGTTGGAAGCACCTACTACCATAGAGGAAGGAACTAGATAGTAGTTAGTGTTGGGGCAGATGCTCCTTCTCCCATTTAGACCCACCAGCTAGCCATAGGTGGGCCACCAAAAAGATGATGGCACCAAGATAGACTTGTTGAGAAGTAACAATACCACCAAAAGCCAATGAATCCTAACAAACAACTAGTTGATATTTTCTATAAATTCAACATATGTTTTGTGGGATATTCCCTCCAACCCCAATGACTTTACTAAACTCCATATACCACCAAAACATCTATGCGACCTTCAAGGGATATAAATATACCTAATCAAAGGATTGTAGATATAACGACACATACTTTACATACTTTAATATTACTTAAAAATTGAATTACATTCATTTCAATATATAATAAATCCATGATAGGATCGTAATGGTATAATTTCTTTAGAAACTAGAAAACATAAACAACTGGTTCATAAAATATCTACATTTTCTATCACTTATTTCTTCATAACTAAAATAATTTCTGAAATATCTTACTTTATACCTATATTCATGACCTGGGGAAAAGAAACATATGAAATGGTGATCTCAAATGCTCAGTAAGTGTATAAAAGGAAAATATAAATCATATCAAAATCATAAAACATAAGAACATTACATTTTAAAATATTATCTTGCATACAAAATATCATGATATCATGTGATGGGGTAAATTTTCATAATAATTAATGGAAATAATCCAAAAATTCATAACATAAGACATAATGTTTTTCCACACACATAAGTATATAAAATCATTTCCATATTAGCTGATTATCATATCCAAGACCATCATAGCGGACAAAGTCCATTACTGAATTGGGTTTACTTGCTATTCCTGCCCTGTTTTACAGAACTAGATTTACTTGTCATCCTGTTCATGTCTATCTCATGAAATATAAATATTTACCCAATGAATTTGTGGGATATATAGGTCTCACCCATATCATAATGAAATTATTCACACATGTTCCACAAAAACATAAATCATTCATCATAGAATAACCAATGAAATAAAATGGGTTCCTTAAACATCATTCCTTCATAATATATATCTAAAATGGATTTCATAAAAATAATTTCATAATAAACAAAATAAAATAAAATTAATAAAAGGGACAGAAAGAAAGCCAAATGGCATCTTATATGGAATATAATTTTGATAAAACACTTGAATTTAATTCTTCAGTAAAATATCATTTCTTCTTCAAAAACATTTTCTTTTTCAAAAATTTCAATATATTTTAAAAGATAAGTATTTAGTTGAAAATAAAAATGAAATCATATAGAGTAATCATAATGTAAATTAGTAATTATAAATATGTAATTTTTTTTTCTGGACATATTAGTTTAAAAAACATTTTCGTCGTACTTTTATCGAAAAAGTAAAAAAATTACCTCCTACCAAAAATGAAAAATGATTCCTTTCATACAACTTAATAAAAATTCACCAATGGGAAAATTGAATTTTAAAAATTTTATAAGGATATAAAATATATTTTAGAATACATATTTAGGAAACATGGAGGTGCATGATAAATATACCCCAATATATACTTACAAATAAACAATATCTGATAATAATGAGATTGCAAAATTATCCCTTATCTTAGGTCTGATATCCTTTCTATGTATCTGAACATTCTTTATAATGGATAAAGTATGTTCTAAAACTATACCAGAACAATATTAATATTTTTGACATCACATATGATGATATTATATCATTTTGTTAATAGTGTTTCAATATTTCCATTATTTTGGGTGTTAACTGCTTCATTTTCCCATTCCTATTTTTCCATGCATGTCATGTTTGTTATGATTAGCATTTACTTTATTAACATCCATAATTAAATTAATTTCATAGTTATTATTACTACTCATCATATAAATTTTATAATAATTATTTAATTGTTAATGTAGTGAATGAATCTCCCCGCATTGTGGAGATGGTAGGCCGTACGTATGCACGAGGGACAATATCATTCCTTTTGATGGTTAAATGGTATAAAATTGGATGATATATTAAATACAGAGATTAATAATAATGTAATATTCATTATTCACATACATTATTCCCATCATTTTACCCATCCAAATAATGTATTGTTGAATAACATATTACACCACGATGTGGATACAGTAAACCGTACGTACGCACACATGGTGATATGTTATTTGTAATATGGATAAAAGGATTTATAAGGTTTTCCCATAACTATATTAACATATCAGAATGTATAATATACTGTATTTATTAATTTATTATTGAAACAACATAAAAATATGAAATATTAGAAGAAAATAATTTTGAAAGTGGTGATAAAACAATTACCTTTTTTTCGAGTATCACCTTTTAATTTCTACAAAAAGCATATTTAAGATAGATTTATCCCCAAATTGTGGCTTATAGGAGGTATTTAGGGATGTTGGGAGAGGAAATGGCCGAGTTCTATCCACGAAAAAGGGATTTATAGGTTTGACTTAAAGAGAAGGAGTGGTTCCCTTTTAGAAGAGAGGGGAGGGGAACATTTAGAAATACCAAAACTATTAAATTAAAATAAATTATTTGTTAAATTAAAATAGATCCAAAGAGGAATATTTAAAATTCTATACGACTATGGGTCTAAATACTCTCTAAAAATAATATTTATACATTTTTTTATTTTTTAAAAAAATTATTATTTTGATTTATCCTTTTGTAATGTAATTAATTTTTATTGTGGTAATAAATTATAAATATTTAATTTTCATAAATACTTACTTATATGGTGTTAATTGAAAAAAAGGAAATTTCCTGAAATTTTCGACCATTTTATTATAACTTTGTAATTTTTAAATATTTTTATGATTTTTAAATAATTTAATAAAATGTTATTTTTATAAAATATCAATAGTGTCAATTTTTACACTATTCATTTATTTGATTTTAAATAAAATCTGGACACAAGAAAACCTAGAAAAAACATTTAATATAATCAGAACATGTCATAATAACCTATAAAATTCATTTAAAACCATAATTAATTCAAATTATATTCATTTCAATATGTCTAAATCATTTATTTCATATTTACATTAATAAAATAATTTATTCGTCACTATTGTGTCATCCTTAATGGAAATTATTAAATTTATGAAAATTATAAATAAATTTCTATAATTTAGGTAATTATTTTATCTTTTCATAGACTATTTATAGTATTTATTATCATTTTTTTGTCTATATAACAAAATTAATATACTTATTTAAAAAGAAAGTGTTACGTTTTTTCACATTCATTGATATTAATAAAATTAATGTCATATTCATTGGAAAGTGTCCATTAAGTGAATAAATTTCGAAAAATATATTCTAAGGTTATAATTTAGTCATCTAATAGTATTTTTAAATGTGTTAAGGTAATTTTATAATATTATTTTTTACCTATAATTAACAGATTTACCTTCATCCATGGTAATAAAGATAATTAAGAATGTCACTATTCATAACACCCATAAAAAATGTAGCCTATTAATATAATTTAAACCTACTAATTCCAAATATGTAGTCAATTTTTAAAAAATCAAAACACATAAATTGGAGTAATTAATTTAAAATAAATCCCATTTTCGGAATGAGAGAATGAGTTTTTAAAAGTTAAAACATTGCAAAAGATTGAAATGTTTTTACATTTGAGATCAATGTAAAATTAATGATAATGATATCAATTATATTTAATGATAAAAATATATTATATTTAAACATTAAAACCATTCCATATTAAAATTTATACATATTAATTATTTCAATAAAGATAATTGTTTCCCTTAAAATTTAGTGTATTTTTTTCTGTTCATCAAAACGTGAATGTTATCAGAAAAATATCAAAAATTCAACCAAAGTAAATGTTTATATCCTTATTACAAATAAAATGTTTATTTTGTCATACAAAAATTATTAATATTTTATAATCTTAATTCTAAAGGGGTTCACCATTCAAAGTCCTAAAATTACCCTTTTAAAAAAATAGGGTTTTATACATCAAATAGGGTTTGTTCATACCCTATGACTAAAATATCTATTGGATGAATATAATTTTTTTTATTAATTGTATGTAATATATAAATCACATTTATTTCATTAATAAAAATAATTCACTCAGTAATACAAATATCTAATTGATTTATATTATTCATAAATTAGTGATAGCCAATGAATTTACAATGCATTTTCTTAAGTTGTTTATACTTATTCCTGCTAACTTAAAAGCTAGTATATAATGGTTATTATATACTTAGGGAATTTATTTGTTTGTTTAAACTCATGATTGATTGAAAAAAAGGATACTGAAGAATTAAAATTATTTAACGAAAATATTTCAAAAAAGAATCCTTGTTTTACATTTTACCCCCCACAAACTGAATTTTGTCCATGAAATTCATCACATGGAAACGAACATATCAAGATTCCTCTCCCTCATCATATCCTCAAGTTCCCATGTAGCTTCTTCAAATTTGTGGTTCCTCCATAATACTTTGACCAAGTGAGTGGGCTTGTTTCGTAGTACTTTTTCACTAAGATCCAGAATCTCTATCGGTTGTTCTTCATAAGAAATATATATCTCTAATGGTATGAATTCTATGTTTTGTATATGTGAATGATCATGTATGTAACTTATTAGGAGAGATACATGGAACACATCGTGAACTCAAGAGAGATTCTGTGGAATCAAAAATTGGTAAGCTACCTTCCCAACATGATCTATAATTTAAAAAGGACCGATATACCTAAGGCCCAGCTTAACCATATTTCCAAATCTCATTACTCTATTCTAGGGAGATATTCTTAAAAAAACCTTATAACCCACTTCAAACTCTAGGTCTTTTCATTGTTTGTCAACATAACATTGTTTTGACTCTAAGATTAATTTATGTGTTGTTTAATAAATCTGACCTTTTCTGCCCTTTCATCAACAAGATCAGGTCCTAATAGTTTTCCTTCCCCAACTTCATCCGAGAATGTTGGAGTTATACACTTCTTTCCTTAGAGGGATTTATAAGGAACCATTTGAATATTGGACTGAAAGCTATTATTGTAATAAAATTACACCTATAGATGGTGTTTATCCCAACCACATTTGAAATCCATAGAGAAAGATCTCAAAAAGTCTCATAGAGATCAAATTTTCCTCTCAGAATGACCAGGAGTTTGGGGATGAAAAACAGTGCTGAAACTTAACTATTTATCTAGATCACACTGAATACTTCACTAGAACATCAAGGTAAACCTCATATCACAATCAGATTTAATGTAAAGTGGTACTCCCTGAAATCTTACAACTTATTATATATATAACATAGAAATATTATCAAAAGAGAAATCCTCTCTAATAGCAATGAAGTGTGAATAATTCGTAAGATGATCAACTATAACCTAGATTTCATTATTGTCTTTGGATGTTTTGGGAAGTCTAATGACAAAGTCTATAGTGACGTTTTCCCATTTCTATTCTAGTATGGGTAATGGTTGTAACATCCCCTTACACTTATGTCTCTCAGCCTTAACTTACTGACCAACCAATCATCAAGAGACATATTCAAAGACATATCTTTTCATGAAATCCCACAAGAAATAACCATTCATATCCATATAAATATTTTTTGTTTTTAGGGTAAATAGATTATAAATAACTATCAGCCTCATCCGATAGATCCTTTAATTCAGGAATGGGAGGAATACAAACACGGTTCATGAACCTTATTATATCATCACAATCAAGGTTGAATTTAGGAACATTTATCACCTTCCGTTGTAGCTATATATCTTTATTCTACTCCTCCTTAATATTCAATTTTATAGTTGGTTGAACATTATTTTGAGAACAATAATATTTCCTCCCCTTAAAATTTCAAGATCTATCCTTTTCAAATCCAAAAAATATTAGATCTTTTGTGATCCACATCATGGATAGGCTAGCTTGGTCTTATCCACTCGAAACATCTTCCACCTAGTTTGCTTTCTAAGGGTGGTAATGTATTGAGAACTCATAGTCTTTAATCAACTCCAACCATCTTCTTTGGCACATATTCAGCTCCTTTTGTGTGAAAATATACTTTAAAATTATATGATTAGTATAAATATCACACCTTTCACCATAAAGATAATGCCTCCATATCATTAATACAAAGATTAATGCAGCTAACTCCAAATCATGAGTTGGATAATTTTTCTCATGGATTTTTAACTTCGGTGATGCATAAGCTATCACCATATCATTTTTCATGAGAACAGATCTCAACAACTTCTTGGATTCATCACTATGGATCACAAAACATTCTTCACTACAAGGCAGTGTGAGAACAAATAAGTTCGATAATCATTTTTTAACTCTTTGAAATTCTTTTCACAATCTTCTATCCATTGGAACTTAACCCCTTTCCATATAAACTTGGTGAGTGGATTAGATAATCGTGAAAAATATTACACCAAAAATTGATAATATCCAGCCAAAATAAGAAATCATTGGATCTCAGTTACATTTTTTGGTCTCAGAAAACTTTCAACAAATTCTATTTTTAATGGATCCATAGATATCCTATCTCTTGTTATTACGTGACACAAAAATGAAAATTTTTGAACAGAAAAGTCACACTTGGTAATTGTTTCATAAAGATTATCTTTTCTCTGGGTCGATAATATAATTTTCCAGTGGTCATTATGTTCTTAATTTCTCTTTAAATAGACAATAATATAATCTATAAATACTACCACAAACTGATCAATATAGCCTCTAATTAATCTATTCATTTGATCCATGATGATAGTGGGGGAATTAGTAAGTAAAAAATTGATCACAATAAATTCATAGTGTCCATACCTTGTATGAAATTTAATATTTGGTATATCCCTCTTCTTGACCATTAATTGATTATATCCTAAACAAAGACCGATATTGGGAATGTATTTTTCTCCTTGTAGTTGGTAGAATAATTCATCAATGCAGGGAAGATGATATTTTTATTGATAGTGACCTTATTAAGGTATCTATAATCATTAAAGATTATCATTGATCCATCTTTCTTCTTAACAAATAGAACTATTGATCCCCAAGGTGATAGAAAAGGATGTATGAATCCCTTATCAAGATTCTCTTGGAGCTGCTTCTTCTATTCATGTAACTCAATTGAGGTCATTCTATAAGGTGTCTTTGAAATAGGCATAACACCCGATATTAGTTCTATTGAATATTCCACGTCACGATTTTGTGGAAGGCCTAGAAATTCCTCTAAAAAGAAATCATAAAACTCCCATAAAATTGGAATATTATAATCTTGAGTTTCTTCCCAACCATTTGAGATAAATAACCATCGTTTATAGGAATAAAAACCCCTAAGATGGTTGAAATTTTTATTGCAAGGTTATATTCACCCTTTCATAAATAGATGATCATATATTTACCTGGAATATGAAATGTGACTTCACTTCCTCAGAAATTTATATGAGTTTCATATATATAATGATAATACATGATAAGAATCACATCAAATTCCAATATAGGAAGGATCACAGGATTTTCTGGAAGCAATTTCCCACGAACATCAACCATAGAAGAATTATAAAGTTTTGATGTGATTGTTGTTCCATTAGGAGTAATCATAACTAACACAACATGTAATATTTGAGGTAATGCGGTGATACCATTAGAAAATTCTTTAGAAAAAAAGAGTGTGTGGATTGAGAAACAAATAAAACATTTTCTACTTTAGAGTGGATGGTAAGTGTACCTTTCACCACTTAATTAACGTATTCTACGACACTAATTGTTATTTCATGTGACTTTCCATTATCTTTGGCCATAATTGTTTTTTGATGTCGACCATCATCAATAACCCTAGGATTAAGGCATTTATTGGAATAATTCACCATTTCCTTTCACCTGTAGCTTTGAAGAGTAAGAGGTGCATTTTTCTACCCTTTTCTTTGTTAGCATAATTAGTCTCCTTTTTTCTGATTAATCTGGCATTTAACTACCCGTTGACCTTCCTTTTCACACTTCAAACATTAAATAGTCCATTTTAGACAATTTCCTCAATGTTTCTTTCCAGATACTGAGCATAAGGGAAAACTCATCTTCTTCCCAGTGTGGTATTTAGATTTTCCTTTGAATTCTATTTTTCTCTTCTAATAAAATCCATATGACTGATTTGTTACTCCAATATCCATATAAACTTTGAGATCACATAAAACAATTTCCTCATATCTATTAAAGTCCCTTATGGATAATGCCCTTTGGAGACTTGGTTTTAAGCCACTAAAGAATCTATCAATTTCACTCTCCGGTTAGATAATAATTCCAGAAGAATACCTTAAAAGTCTTGTAAAATTTGCATCGTTGGTACCAATAGATTCATCATACTTTTTTTAAGTTCAAGGATCTCATTTTGTATATTTGTTTGACGAATACGAGGAAAGTACTTATTAAAAAATAAGTTCTCAAACTTGTCCCATTCTATGGACTCAATTTCATCTATTTTCCTTGTATTATTGATAAGATTCACCATTGATCAGCGTCTCCTTCCAAATGATAGATATCTAATATGAATTTATCATGTTCATAACATTATTTAACTGAAAAATATTTTTAGTGGTACTGATCCATTGTTCATCCACTAATGGATTAAAAGACCCGCTGAATAAAGGTGAATGTTGCCTCATGAAGGACTCAAAAAAATCTTGTTCCCACCTTTTATCATTTTGAAGTCCTACATGATTCATAGATTGAGAATTTTTAGTGAGCATGGGAACAAGATTTTACATTTTATCCCCCATAAGATTTTTTTTATCAGGGGAACAATCATTGCATTCCTCGTCGCAGTCAACATTAATGCGGTTCCTTCGGGTTCTATCCACTGACCAAAAACAAGAATCCTATTATGAGAAACACTAATCATAATTGTAAAAGAAAGTAATCTAGAATAAAATTTCAATTTTGGACACATTATATTTTAAACTAGGTTATTCGTGGTCATTTCTAAAACACTAGGATTATAACCCATATTTAGACATTTCCTTAGGCTTCTTGCAATGGATTTATCATCCTAGTTTCCAAAGGTTAACTATTCCTTTCCTCTAATACCAACAATAAAGACCTTTAATTTACATACATTGATATTAAAACCAAATTTATATAAACTCATTACAAAAAATAATAAATCCATGATAGAACCAAATTGGTTTAGTGTTTTTAGAAAATAGGAAACATAAACAACTAGTCCATAAAACATGTACATTGTCTTCCACGTATTTCTTCATGACTGGACTACTTTTTGACAGAGCATACTTAATACCATTCCTTATAACCTGAGGAAATGAATCTTATGAAAGGGTGAGATAAAATGACCAGTAAGGGAATAAAAGGGAAATATCAATCATATAATAATCATAAAACATAAGAACATATCATTTTGAAAACATATACTGCATACAAAATATCATGATATCATTTCATAAGATAAAAGTTCATAAGAATTAATGGTAATAATCCCAAAAGTCAAAACATAATACATAATGTTTTTTGGCACTAAAAAATAATTTAAAATCATTTCCCTATTAACCTAGGCTCATATCCAAGATCATCATAGCAGACAAAGTCCATAACTTAATATGGTTTACTTTTTGTTATAATAGTGTATTACTGAATTAGATTTACCTTACATTCTATTCATGTCTACATAATGAGATATAAATATTTAAACAATTAATTTTAGGGAGATATAGGTCCTAAAAATCTCATGATGAAATAATTCTTACTTGTTCCACAAAAATACAAATCATTCATCATTTCATAACCCATAAAATAAAATGGGTTTCTTAAACATCATTCCATCATAATCTATATAAAATAAATAGATTTAATAAAAATAATTCCAACATAAACAAAATAAAATCAATGTAATAATAGGGATTGAAAAATAACCCTATGTCATATTAGATGTAAAATAATTTTGATAAACCACTTGAATTTTATTCTTGAAGAAAATATTCTTTGTTCTTTAAAAACCTTTTCATTTCTCAAAATGCTATGTAATTTTAAAAGAAAAGTATTTATTGGAAAATAAACATGAAATTTTATAGAGGAAGCATCATGGAAATAATAAATTATTAATATGTAAAAATATTTTCATGCCGTATAAGTTAAATAAAAAATTCTCTGCATAATTTTATCAAGAAAGTCATAAAATTAACTTATTCCAAAAATGAAAAAAATATTACATTCATACTTCTTAATAAAAATTCACCAATTGGTAAAATTTAATTTTAAACATTGTTGAAGGATATAAAGAATATTTTAGAATACATATTTTGGAAACATATATGTGGATGATAAATATACCCCAGTGTATACATATGAATAAACAATATCAGATAATAATGATATTGCAAAATTATCCCTTACCTTAGTTACTAATTTCATAGTATGTATATGAACATCCTGTATATTGGTAAAATTATGTTATTAAATTATTCTAGAACCATATTCATATATATGTTATCATATATGATCAAATATGATTATATTGTTAGTAGTGTTTCAACATTTCCATCATTTCAGGTGTTAACTGCTTCATTTTCCCATTCCTATTTTGCCATATAAGTAATGTTTGTTATGACTAGGATGTATTTTATTCCTATAAATTTTGAAATATAGTTTATCATTATTATTTTTATGCTTAATATAAATTTCATAATCATTCTTGTATTTTTAAAGTGGAGAACGAATCTCACCGTGTCGTAGAGACGGTAGGTCATAGGTACACAAAAGTGATGTTATCATTAATTTTGATGGTTAAATGGTATGGAATTGGATGGTATATTAATAATATAGAATAAAAATCTTGTTATATTCATTATTAACATCCATTATAATCAAAATTATACTTATCAAAATAAATAATATTTGAATAACAGATTACACCACATGGTGTAGACGGTAAGACGTACGTACACACACTTGGTGATATTGTTAATTATAGGATGGATAAAAAGAGGTATAAGGTTGTGCCATATTATAGTAACAACTAATAATGAATAATATGCTGTATTTAGTACTTCATTATGGAAACAACCTAAGAATAGGAAGTATATGAAGAAATGAATTTTGAAAGAGGTGACCAAATAATTACCTCTTTTCCTAGTATCTCGTTTTGATTTGAATAAAAGTCCACCTTAATATTGATTTAATCCCAATGTGTAGTCTCTAAGATAAAGTGAGGGATTTTGGTAGAGGAAATGAACAGGTTTTGGTAGAGAAGAAGGGATTTATATGTGTGATAAAAAGAGAAGTAGAGGTGCCCTTTTATAGGAGAGGATAGAGGACATATGGAAATACCAAAACTATCAAATTAATATAAATTAATTTTTAATTTAAAATGCCTCTAAATTAGATTATTTCGAATATATGATGATTATGGGTATAAATACTCTCAAAAAATAAAATTTATCCACATTTTTATTTTAAATTAAACCTTTCCATTTTGATATATTTTTATTTTATCTATTTAATTATTGTGGTAGTGATAAATTCAAAATATTTAATGGTCATAAATATTTACTAATATGGTGTTAATTGACTACAAATGGATATTTTATGAAATTTTAGAAATTATTAATATCACTTTGTGATTTTTAATAATTTTTATTATTTTTAAACAATTTAATAAAATTTTGTTTTTATAAAATATCAATAGTTTGAATTTTTGATTCTATTCATTAATTTAATTTTAAATAAAATAAAAAAAGAAGAAAAATTCAAAGTGAACAATTTAATATACTCCAATAATTTCATAATAACCTATAAAATAAATTTAGAAACAAAATTAATTCAACTTATATTTCTGTTAAAATTTTTAAAATCATTTAATTGATATTTCTATTTATAAAATAATTTCTCCACCACTATCGTGTCATCCTTAATTGAAATTATTTAGTTTATAAAAATTATGAATTAAATTCTATGATTTAGATAATTCTTATATATTTCTAGATACTATCTTTAGTTTATATTATCTTCTGGTTATCTATATATTAAAATAAATATACTTATATAAAAAGAAAGTGTGACATTTTGTCACATTCATTGATTTTAATAAATTTAATGTCATATTCATAGGAAAGTGGCCATTAAGTGATTAAATTTAGAAACATAGATGATAAGTATCGAATTTAGTCATTCGATAGGATTTTAAAATGTTTCATTGTAATTTTATAATATTGTTGTTTTCTTTAATTAGCAGATTTACATTCAACTACGGTAATAAAAATAATTACCAAAGTTTCTATTCATAATGCCCCAAAATAAAAAAACCTTATAAACATAATTTAGACATAATGATTCAAAATATTAATTCTATTTTTAAAAATTAAAAACATAGAAGTTTCAATAATTAATTTAAAATCAATCCCATTGTCGGAACAAGAGAATTAGGTTTTAAAAGTTAAAATATTGCAAAAGTTTGAAATGTTTTTACATATGAATTCATTGTAAAATAAATTCTAGTGAAATAAATTATATTGAATGATAAAAATATATTATATTTATACTTTATGAAAATTCAATATTATAATTTAACCATATAAATTATTTCTATTTAAAAATTGGTTTTCTCTTACAATTTACTGTATTTTTACTATTTATCAAAACATGAATGTTATCAGATAAAAATTAGAAATTCATCCAAAGTAATTTTTAATATCCTACTGAAAAATATCATTTTTATCTTTTCATGTAAAAATTATTAATTTTTCAAAATCATAAATAAAAATGGGTTCTCTATTGAATGGTGTACAATTACCTTTAAAAAAATTGGGTTTTATACATCAAATAGGGTTTATTCATACCCTATGACTAAAATATCCATTGGATGAATATAAATAACATTTTATGAATTATATAACAAATATATATCACATTAATTTTGATGCAAAATTTAATTAAATAAATAATAAAAATATCCTATTGATTTATATTTTTCATAAATAATTGATAGTAAATGAATTCACAATGCATTTTCATAAGTTAGTTATACTTATTCCCGCCAACATAACAGCTAGGCTATAGGGGTAATTTTATAAAAAGAGCATCTCACGGTTCTTTTAAACTCATTATTTCATGCAATTAAAGCTACTAAAGAATTACAATTATTGATAGAAAATATTTCATAAAAACATTTGGGTGTTATAGTAGATATGATATAAAAATAAAATAATATATTAAAGATATTACTCCATCATTTGAGCTCCCTTGTGCTATTTTTGTTATAATATATCTCTCTCTCGGATATATTTTTCTCTATATTTTAATTTTCAATTTTTTTATATAATTGAAACTGATTTATAAAGGGTTTTTATAAGATATCCTTTTCTTATTATTTCTCTTAGATGATCACTACCATTGAAATGGGGGATATTTGGTTTCCTACTTATGATATGAAAATTCAATTGTATTTATCTTGTATTGGGTTTCTCTCTAACACCATTAAAAAGTTATGTGTTTTCTGGTATCTTGGCTACCCTCGAATCCAAGGGAGTAATCTAAACCCTCTAAAATATTGAGGGGAGAATACATTAGCACTCAAGAATTGAGATTTGGATGAACTCCTTTATCATGGTGTTGTGAATTATCATCTATGTTAATCCTTTGTATCACTTACTGTTCAATTTTATTTATCACATTTTTTTAAATTTATATAGGAAATTCACCTCTTGCATTCCATCCCACTCCAACCAACAGTTTGTATAAATGGAATAATTGTTTTCTAAACCTTCATTGTTTTCAAGAAACAATTATAATCGATATACACTACCTATATTACCCAAGATACTCTCAAAGGGAACTCAATTGGTCAAACTCCTTTCTTTGATGGATCAGAATATAGTTCATGGAAAACTTGAAGGTATAATTTTATTATAAGTATAGGCTATCCTATATGGTAAATAGTTATAATTTATTATAGTCCTAGTAATGAATTAGAATAAAATGGGATTCTTGATTATAATTTTACCACTGAAATTAATGGATAATCGATGAATTATCTTCATTATAGACTATAATGGAATGAATTTAAAAGAATTTTGACTTGTAATACTATGAATTTAATCTGCATATTTATTGTTGTTACATAAGATGAAACCAATAAAGTTAGACACTATGATTAACTTGTACGATCAAGATATTTAAAGTTATATCATATATCCCAACGAGTCTATAAATGAAATTTTTTCTCATTCCAATTAAATATGAAATGATATAAAATATATTGCAAATGATATTTCTAAAGAAAATATTATAAATAAAATAATTTGAGTTTTTCCAAGTTCTAGGGATCCCAAAGTAATAATGATTCAAGAAGAAAAGGACATCAAGAAAATGACTGTTAAATAAATTATTGAATATATCTTGACCTATGATATTAACATGAAGGGGAAAGTTTAAAATAAAGCTAAAAAGTAGATCATAAAAATATAATTTCATTAAAAAAATTGATTAGTACTATTTGAAAAATTATTGTGAGATTGATAAACTGTCCAAGAAAATTAATAATTTATTAAAGAGAAATAAATATCAAGAACATTTCAAGAAGAAGAACCAAAGTAAAGATCCATAGTTAACATGTAATGAATGTGAAAATAAGGGACACATCAAGTCAGAGTTCCCTATTTTACAAAATAAAAAATAAAAAATATAAATAAAAAAGGCATTAAATTCTCCAAATGGAGTGCATGGGATGAATCTATCTCTCGTAAACTAACTCAAGTGACGATTCTTCCAAATATATCATAGCCAATATAGATGTAAATAATTTGGTAAAATGTTTTTATACCACTAATTATTATTCATAATGTCATTTATATTATGATGATATTAAAAATTATAAAGATCAATAAGTGGAAAGATTTTTTGAAATCGACACAAAATTAAAATTAATTTAAATGAAGTATATACAAAATGTAAATAAAATGATCAAATATCAGATAAAAATATGAAACTAAAAGATGATAATGAAAAGATGAAATATTTTTTTTCAGTAAATGATATAGATAAGAAGATATAACTAAGGTTGGAGATCAATATAAGATTCTTAAAATGGAAAAAAATAAATTTAAAGAACAAAATAATGTTAATGAAATAGTATATGATATTAAATAACTTAGAAATTATATTTCTATGTTTATAAAAATAAAGGAAAAATGAAACAATATTTTAGGCTCGCAACAACATTGTATGAATCGTTTAATACTTTGTTATTAAAAGAAATCTAGTTTCTATTAATTTACCATTTTAAAAGGATACTCACATGAAGAAAATTTCTATTATTTTGAAAAAATTTGAAATATTATTTATATATCTAATTTAAAAATTGATAGATATGGTAGACCCAAGAGGAGTTCTCTCACTTTTAATATTTCTTATAGAGAATCTATTTCTTGAAAAACATAGTTTCAAAAATTACTTGTACAAAACATTAGTTGTCCCAAATTCATTTGGGTACCAAAGGGTTTAGTTTCTTGGTTATATTTGTAGTAAAAATTTCTCAAGATAAAATTCAAAGTATTTATATTTAAAATGGAAAATTATTTCCTGAGAACAATTTGTAGTGACTACTTTGAGTTCAATAATAAATAAATTATTAATGGAGGTGGTGTCAACATTGGTGATAACTCAAGGAGTAAGATCATCATAAAAGGTACCATTGGTTTTTCAAATATTACTATTATTAAATTTCTTTATATGTTAATGAATTAAAACATAGTTTTCTTAGTATTATCCAAAAATTTTATAGTGGTATTAATTTTTCCCTTGATTTTTTTTTTGAAATATTTTGGAGTCAAATGATTTTTTTTATTTTTATCCTCTTTATTTTGAAATAACTATTTTATTTGTTTAAATAACTTTCTATCTGATATGTTAAATGTTTGTGTGCACAATATAGTGATTCTTGGATTTTTAATTAACATATTGGTCATTTTACCACAAATTGACTTTTCAAAATAAAAAATCAATTGGAATGAGATTTTCCCAAATAGAATTTCAAAAAATTCATTGTGAGTGGGCCTTTAAAAAATAGAAAAAATAATTTACATATTAAAAAGAAGTGAAAACCTATAAAGAACTTGAACATGTACACCTTGATATTTTTCAAACTTCCCAAGTGGTAATTATATGAGGTAAATCTTATACTTTTTTAATTATTAATTATTATACAAGATTTACTTGGGGTTATTTCATTGGTCATAACAATGTGTCTTGTAAATTCCCCCGTAAATGTGTGGAGATGGTCAAAAATGAAAGAGGGTAAAAGATCACATCCATTAAAATTAATCACAGTGTAGAGTTTGAAAATAAATAATTTTTTTGACTTTTTACTTTAAAAGGGTATAATAATTATTTTTTCCATTCATATAAATCCATAATAAAATGGGGTTGTTGAATGATGATATAAAACATTACTAGTGATTTCAAGAATTATCTTGAATGAATTTAAAATTCTTGCATAATTTCTGGAAATGGTGGTGGATACGACTTATTATTTCTTGAAAAATGTTCTCCTATGACCAATCCTTAAGAAAAACACCTATGATCATTTTAAAGGCAAACAACATAAAGTTCTGTATTTTAATGTGTTTGGGTACAAATGTTATATTCATAACACCAACGAAAACCATAGAAAATTTGACCCCAAATCCAATCAAGGTATTTTAAATGGGTACTTTAACTCATGTAAATAATACCATGGGTTTTGTCAAAGTACCATGACCATAGATCACTAAATTAATATCAAAATTGAAGAGAATTTAACTAATTGAGATCCTCATGTTAATAATGATGTGTTTTACCTAGAAACCTTGGTTGTGAATGAACTACCAATATATAATGATATTGAAGTTGAGTAGGAAAGCCCATCTATAACTCTACCAATGTCATGGGTGAAATCCAAAGACCATCCTTTATAAAATATTGTTAGTGAGATTTATTATGGGACTCATATTATATGATCAGTTTTAAATGAGGTTGAACATTGTGATTTTGTTTTACATCTAGAACCCCAAAATATTAATGATCCCATTATTGGTAAAAATTTGGTACATTAAATTTAAGAAGTGTAGAAATAATAAAAAAGGTATAACATTTGGAATCTTGTTGAATGACCTGATGATTATCCCAATATTGTCTCTAAATGAGGTTTTAGAACAAGTTAGATGATAAATGTAACATCACCCAAAACAAAGATATACTCATAAAAAATAATATAATCAAGAAGAGTGAATTTATCTTGGTTATAACTTTTTACCTATCACTAGGATTTATTCAATTATAATATTATTTAAATTGTCCACACACATAAATTTTAAGAATTTCTAAATAGATTATTAATGGTTTTTAAAAATGGTTTTATTTTTGAAAATGATTTTGTTCATGAAAAACCCAGTTTTAATAATGAAATAAACTAATTCATGTTTTCAATTAACTGATGATCTTTAGTGTATGAAATAATCCCCTCAATCTTGGTATGAATTGTTAACTAAATTTATGTTTCAAAATGATTTTAAAATGGGAAAAGGTAATACAAAATTTTTAAATAATTTTTTTAGTGATTTATTAATTTTTAAAATTTATGTTTGCGACCTATTTTTGGTTTTAAAAGAATCTATTTATAGTATGTTTTTATATTTTATGATTGAAGAATTTGGAGTGAGTTTTATGGGTGAGTTTAAGGTTTTTTCATGGTTGTCATATTTCTTAAAAACAATTATAGTATTTTTATAGGTCAACATAAATAAACTATTGAAAATTGAAAATGTTTAGGAATGTATAAAGTAAAGGAAATAACTAAACCTATGATTATTTATTTTAAGCTAATGTGGGATAATGCTAGTAAAATGGATGATAATAAGTTTTCTCGAGGTATGATTAAGAATCTTCTTTAACTTTACATGACCTGAATTGAAATTATGTTTAGTGTTTTGCTTATAAAAACATTCATGAAAATCCTTAATAATAACATTTAAAATATTATAAAATAATTTTCAAAAGTTTAAAACGTTTAAAAAATATTTGTTTATTTTAACCAAAAGTTACTTATTTTGAACATATATGTTTTTCTGATGCTTATTTTGGAGGATCCCAATTAGATAGTAAAAGTACAAGTGGGAAATGTTACCAATATAGAAAATACCTTATCTCTTGGAGTAGTAAGAAGAAAATTTTCATTTATCATTTTACAGATGAAGTGGAATATATATCTATAGAGAGTAGTAGCACCAAAATTGTATGGATGAAACAAATTCTCTTAGATTGTGATCTTACATATGATCAAATTAATATTAATTGTGATAAAACTAGTTCCATTATAATTTCTAGGAATATGATTATACACTCACCCAATAATCACATTTAAATTGGGCACCACTTATTACTTGATTACATTGAAAAGGGTGATATCTTGTTAGAATATATTAGTATTTATCTTCAATTAACTAATCTTTTTACAAAACAACCTTCCTCTAGATTATATTTATTTTATTATGGTGGATTTATGGTATTCTTATAACTATCTAACATAACATTAGAAATCATTATGTATTTTCATCTCCATATTTTTATAAAACAAAATTTTATCTTTATTGAATTGAGCATTATATACTTGTTCTTTTAATATTTTTTTACTGTTTATTTTCCTCGATTTATAATGAAACTTATTTAATCCAATCAATTGATCATTTTTAAATCATTTTTAATTCAAATTTTTTTCCCACAATTATTTGGGATTGAAAATCCCAGGAGCTCACTATGTGGCCAATGTATCCTCATCTGGTAGCCAACAAATCCTCACATATTAAACAATAGTATTCACAAAAACATTAGTTTTGGAAAGCTCCCACTGGCTAGCTAGTCAAACAAATTTTAGGTGGTGTGAGGTCCGGACAATTTTGGCCCCCAAGGGAGGGTCTTTTAAAATAAAACCCCCCTCTTCCATTTGAGTTCAACTCAAATGTTTCTAATGTCCAAACCTCATCACTTATCCCCCTCTATGGTCAATATAAAAAACCTCTCTCTCAAAAATATAATTCCTGAGAGGGCCATTCAAACATCGATATCCCCTATTCTTTGTGTCTATAACACATAAAATTTCATTGATAACTATGTATTATAATTTATTTTGAGGGATGTATAATTTAATCCCCATATATTTTTTCATACTTTATACTACATTTCATCACATCCCTAATAATTTAATGAATTTAACTTTATATGATCCATCTCTCATCTATTCTCCTAGGTTATTATTAACCCTAGTGATGTTTCATTTGAGATATCAACTTGATAAAGCATTGTGAACCATATCATTGTTCTATGAATGTTTATTTTATGGAATATATGGTATCAATAGTTGATTTATGATCATCTAGGGATCCTTAAAATTAATCTCATCTGAAAGATCCAAGATTCTCTGAAATTTATATGCCTCATTCCATTGCAAATGATTTTATCCTAGATGATGATGAGGAAATGGATGATGAAGATGACGAGGAAGATGAATAATTTCATTATGATGGTGATTATGATGCCGAAGACAAGGATAAAGAAGATGTTGAGGTAGATGATTAGCCTCCTAAGGATGATGACCCTAATAAAGGAGAGATACTAGCATATGAAACTCCAGTTTTGGATCAACCACTAAGATGTGAGTATTTTACCAATGATATGCATCTCTATCTAGAGATACTTGATTACAATTTAAAATCCATTGATACAACTATTGATTAGTGAATCACTAACCTGGAGCATTCCACCACCTCCCACTAGAATCACAATGAGATTATAGCTGCAACAACCCAGTATATCACATGTTTCATTTAGCATAATGATTCCCATTATGATGACATTTTTCAAGATTCAAATAGAAAATATGATCTATGATTTTTATGGAGTTTTTTGTTACAGTTTTTTATAGAATTGTATTGATCACTTTTATATCCCTTGAATTGATAATTTAATGAATGGATTTCATTATATATAGATTTATTTTATATACATTACACATTTTATCTTCACTATCCTTCATTTCTATAACCCTATATATGAGTTTTTTTTATATTCACAAACTGGGAAAAGGTTTTTTTTATCAATGGTATATTAATCATGTTAAAGGTACCAAATCATTTTTATGTATCAGTTGTGTTGATGATTTTGTTATAAAAAATACTCATTATCTTGATTAAAATTTTCAAATTATGTTTATGTTTCAACTATTTTAAATAGAAAATATTTTATATTCCATTTTAATCATTTTAAATTATTTAAAAAATATCATCTATAATTTCATTATGAAATATTAAAATTCATTTCGTAATGTTTTTGGGTATATTTTTGAAATAAAACTTATCATATATGAATGATTATCTTGCTTATTTGAAGTGTTTTTAATTATGAAAATGGATGATATTTTTTACCAATAAACCTATTTGGTAGTCTAATGATAATAATTAATAATTATATTTCTAATCATTTGTTTGGAGTGTATTTTAGTTATTGTTATGGAATATCAACCATGTTAGTTTCATAACTAAACACAGAGATAAAAAGTCACCTAAAGGAACATTTTTGAGGCTATCATTCACTGGAAACACCAACTACTAGTGGGAAGGCATTGAATGACTAGTTAATATGGGAAAAATAACCCTCTCTTATCCTGATGCATCAGTTAGCCCTTGATAATACATCATCCAGATGATCTTACTAGCTGTCAGACCTCAAAATCCCCGTTGAACCATAATAAGCCTACCTTCTAGCTGGTGGATCATATCAGATGGCCAATTATGCTTTTTGAAAATTCATCATATTCATTTGATGGTTTTCCCTCAAAACTCTCTCACCTTCCAATATTTCAATTGATGTCCCAAGACCTCTTAAGCCACCATGGAACATCCAGAGGCTATAAATGCACCACCTTGAATGATTAAAGATACAGAGTGACAAACTTATACTATATTGAATCTATTACTCCCAAATTTTTACTACCTTGTGATAAATTTTAATAATCTTTCACCACAACATTTTTTTAAAATTTTTATCTCTATTTTACTTCAATATATTCTTGAGAGAATTGATGTTCCTTCAAAAGGGATTGTGTTATGAAAACCTCTTCTTCTTCATTCCCTTGGGTTCTCACTACTGTTGGTGTGAGGGATTTTGGGTTTATTATTTACACCACTAAAAAATGTTTCTTTATATTATTTTTTATTTATTTAATTCATCATAAAAAATGGTTGTTTTCAGGTATCTTGGATACCACTAAAGATAAATGAGTAATCAAGAACCTCTTAAGCCTTGAGGGGAGGGGATGCAGGCACTCAATTATTGAGTTTTCTCCAAACTTCATTATCAAAGTGATATGACTTTTGTTTTATATTAATTTACCATTTTACTTAATTTATATTTATATTTTTCATTTTTTAAATTTCATTTTTTAATATGGAATTCAACCCACACTTATCATCCTACCCGACCAATATTTCGAACCAAAATACTCCTTTACAATGAGCAATACTTTTAGGATAAAATAGAGGACAATAAATCCTTGGAGCAGTTTATACACACTATATGGGATTTATAATGATTTCAGTTGCTGAATAAGAGGTGGATATGTGAAATGAGGGGGAGAATCTCAAACTAACTAAACATGTTTTTATTTTCTTTAATTTGATAAATTTTTTACTCTCTTTTGTTTATATATTTACAAGTAGAATTATTAGAGAAGATACTTGATGATTATTACACAACAACTGTTACTGGGTATGAGTGTGGACCCACACATCATCCCACCACTGCCACTTTATAGAGAACCCAACACTAAAAATGCGTTGGAACTAAAAAACTCTATCAAGGGGGAACCCTAAGTAATAATGAAGCTGAGAATCCAAAATTGGAAGAGAATATATTGGTTTTAATCACAAAAATAAATCCCTCCAAAACATTAGGTTTAACTATGGGATTATCTTGCTATGGACAATAAAAACAATTTCCCCCATTGGGAGTAAAAAACCCAAAAGTCTCTCACATTTATCTTTCTTTTTTTCATTTGATGAATTTTTCATTAAAGATACTAATATATTAATTATGTTTTCTCTAGGATTTATATAGTTGTAAAAAAACCTTGGAGTATAGAAGATATTTATCTACGAATCACCCCACGGTATATATTAGCTGAATATTTCTAACAACTTATAATGCTTATTTTCTTCCCTTAACATTTTCTTAATATAGGGAATTTTTTATCTGTTATTAAATTAAATTTAAATTCTAAAATTCATTGAGGTAAATTTTGAGAAAGTGTTAATTAAGGGTTTCAAACATTATTTAGAGTAGTTTTTAATCTTTTTTGTATCTATTTTCTAATTTTTATCTTAATTTTTTTCATTATTTTTTCTTTTATTATTTATTTAATGTTAGTTTTTAGGCTTAGAATATTGCACATTAATTTCATCCCACCCAGTTATAACAACATTCTAAAACGGAATGATTTCATAGGTTCAAAATTTTATATATTTAAATGAGTTATAATGTAAATTTAACTTTTTTAGGTATATTACTTGCTTTGAAACATGGAAAAAGCATCTGGAAGAAAAATAATGTAGTTGAAAAAAATCATAGCATGCAGTAATTAGACTAATGTACTCGAACCTGTGTCAACAACCCTTAGTGATGCATTATCACCTTAGGTAGGCTCCCAAAAATTAAATTAGTTATATCATATGTACTGGATAAAAAAAAGAAGATGAGAACATAAATATAAGTATTCTAAATTAATAAAGAACATTTTTGTGTGCTTTATCCATAAAATAAGGGTTATAAAGGAATAAGAGCCATCTACCTAAGAAATAATTAAATTCCTTGAATATTAAATTTAATGCCAGGGGGTACCTACTATCTTGGGATACTTTATTTTCATGTTTAGTTGCACTTATTTCATAAGTTCCTCACACATAACAGGGATGGGAAAAATTTAAAAAGTGCATAATTTAAAACAATTTATCTATAATGATAGAGGGAATATTGAATCCATATGAAGTGGGATTAATTAAACTACATAAATTTCATTTGAGATATATTAAAAAAGATAAAATTATTACTTTGGTTTAAGGAACATTAGAGAAAGATATAAATGGATATTAAAATAATTATTCCACTTAAATTTATCAATTTCACATCCAAACTAGAACATGAGTTTTACTTTAAGAATGGAAATGAATTAAAATCCCAAGGGGGAAATTAAAATTAGAATAAAAGATAAATATATGATGTATTATTCTCTAGATGATGTATATATATCTAGGATGGATTGTCTATATTAATAAGTGGAATGAATTGTATTTCTTGTAAGTGTAATGGTTTAAGTTTGGGAGGGGGGTATATGAGGAAAATTGCCTAAATGTTTATCTGTTTTTTATTATAAATTATCCCCATAATTCATTTGAATCCCACAAAATTAAATGATGTCATATAATTTTATGGATCTAGAATTAATTTATGAAATATAATAAATAATTATTTTTGTTGGTATTAATAATTTTTGGGATTAATTGATAAGAAATTGATCTTTTGTTCTAGAATTTAACTATTTAAAGGCTTGAAATTTTTATTTTAATTGTTTAAATTAATTTTTTTTGGATAAAATCATACAATCAATTTCCATTTACATTTTGCATAGTTGAAAGATGTTAAGGCACCAAGCTACCATGCCTCTCGATGTAAGAGATCTAACCGCGTGGAAATATTCATAGTGGATCATGAATCAATCAATTACCACACCAATCTACCCTTGTAGGTGGGTTTATGATGTCGCACTCCAAAGGCATGGTTTATCAAGTTACTATGCCAATCTAACCCACTATAAGAGATAAGTGATGAAGTATAAGGCCCCAGCCTTAAACCTTACTTAATCTTGAGTTATTACAAGATTACACATTGAGGATCTTTTCGGGTTTAGAGTTTTAGAGAATTAGATCATAAAACTTGCATTACAATCCACATATAAACAAAGTGGTTACATAAAGATAGTATTCTTCATTCCCATCAATGGAAACACATTTAAAATAAAACATGGATTATTTCTTGACACATCCTTGACTCTATCATCTTATCATGTACCTTTCCCTTGACCTGTGAAAAACATTTCAAAAACTTGGGATGAGCATAAAAACTCAGTATGGGTTATAAAAACATGGAAAGGAAACATGGGTACATACACACATAAGAGTGAAATCATACTTTACCCATAAAACATAATCACTTTAACATACCTCATCAAATCATGAATAAATCATAGGAATCATAAGACATAAAGGTAACTTGAGGCATTCATAACATTCTTACGTAGGGAGTAACCCTCTTGGTTACGTTTGGAATACCCATCACAGTATATTCCCTAAAAATCACTTTGGAGAAACCTTAATGTTTCACTCCTTTGCGTTACCCAATGCATTGGAGAGCTATATCGGGCTCACCCGCCCTTAGTCTATCACGGAACCACCAGTCTTTATAATAATGCCCAAGAACCATAACATAATCGTATCACATAAAACATGCATAAAGGAAACATAAAATTTCCACATTTCAACCACAAGATATCAATACAACACAAAAAAACATTGTGAAACCCATTTTCAATACCAAAATAAAAGAAAAGTAAAACATGGTATTTATTTTTCTTTTAAAAAGAAGGTATGGCTTGTAGAGGAAGCTGAAACTCAAATAACGGTCACGACGGCGGAGAAGTCATTGTCGCCGCATACGTACGACAAAAACATTCCCTTTTGTCGTTTAGTAAACTCTTCAAATAAAAAAGATTCCTTTTGAATAAATGTAAAAGTCAAAGGGGTTTATACACCGTATAAAAGAAAGTTGTGTATAAAATAAAATATGCCTCAACGAAACGAGATTGAGACGAAGTCTCATACCTCGTATCCGACTCGACCCGACCGTTCTTTAATCTCCTGAATAATAAACTTGAGTTAATCTATACTTGATTATGAATCTTTTTCAAGTTCATTATTCCTTTTATACCATGTTATGAACATCATGTAATCAGTTAAGTTAATAATGTTCATTTTGTCGGTATTTGGTTCTTAAGTCAAAAATAGACTTCTTACCCTTACATGTTGTTAATTTGGTCAAAGGTTCATTATATCCAGAATGGTATTCATGATGTAGATATCATATATGTCATATATATCCAGTACATACATGCATTTATAATATTACATAATAATTTAGAGGTAAGAAATGAAATGCACCGTTCATGGAGACGGTAAGCCGTACGTACGCATGAACGCTACTTTCATTTCTATTTCGTATTTTATAGAATGGAATCATAATGATATAAAGGTATATTATAATTCCAGTATAATATAATATATAATATCATAGTTCCATCCTTTATATGTCCCACATATGGTATTTAACGAATCAAATCACTTTGAGGGGGCGGTAGTCCGCACTTCCTAAAATGAAGATATCGTGTTTACCCATAATGGAAGCCATAAAGGTATGCCCAAAATGAAAAAAACAGAAGCTTAAGGAAAACATAAACATATTATATATCATATATAAAAATAGTGACATCATAATGGCCACCTTTGAAGGTGTTAAATGAGTGTTGAACAATCATCGTTTCGGGAGGCAGAATTTCACCATCCACGGAAACCGTATGTTCTTTAACCATTTGATGTAGTTGTGTGAGAGTGTAGCTCAAATAAATCTTATAACAACATCCTAGTATATTTAAGATACTGGTTTTGTTACAAAGGAAGTAAATAAAAAGAGTTTATGGGGTTGGAGAAGCAAAATAAAACAAATGAACATGAGAGAATGAATTACCTTTAAAAGTGTAACTCCTTTTGATTTGAGCCTAAAGGCTTCCTTTGAAAGGATTCTGCCCAAAGGGAATCCTCTAGGATGAGGAGAGGGATGTGGAGAGAGAAAATGGGCAGGGGTTGGCCGAGACAAAGGCTTGAGTAGTGTGTGAAATGAGGTAGAGGTGGGGGCCTTTTATAAGAGGAGAGGAGGGGCACTTTTGGAAAGTAAAGAAATATTACATTATTTGAAAATGTGTTTTGGGTTAAAAAGGTCCCACATTGATATATGTCGTGGATAAGGTGATAAGGGTTCGAAATCCACACATCCAATAAGTTTTGGACATGTGTAGTTCATAGATTTTACATTATCTTTCCATTTTATTTAAATCGTCAAATAATGATGTCATCGCTGCATCATTATTATGTCGTAAATAATTAAATTTATTTAATGTCTAAAAATTATAAAAAAAACTATGATATAGGAAATATTTTTAGATTTCCAATGACTATTTATAATCAAAAATCTGATCTTTATAACCCCATGTAAAAATTGTGTTCATAAAACATATTATGTTTGTGTCATTTTCACATTAACATTAAATAAAAAGTAATTTATGTCATTTCCCAACAAAAGTGGATCCATGGGGTCCCCAAGTTGACCCATGGAATTTCATGGTCGGACATGACACAACAAATGAGGTTGGGACATGTGTCTAGGTCATTTCATTTTATTAAAGCATTATTTATACCTTAAACTACACTAATTACCACTAATCGCGATTAAAAACTTAATAAGTTACTATTCACCAAAAAATTATTTTAATCTCATTTAACCACATTTTACTTCTTAATGACAACCATTTATGTCGGATTTTCAAAATTCAATACACATTAGTGGTAAACTTTCATTTAACTGAAAAATCAGTTTGCTTGATTACCACTTTGTGGTTTCACTATTCATCAAAAATTGAAGTTTTTCAGAAAATTACCAAAAATTCACCCTAAGCTATATTTGATATTCCGAATTCAAAAATGAAGTCTATTTTACAAAATTCAAATAATATATGTCACATTAATTAATTTAATAATTAATTCCCGCTGCCAGAGCAAATAGCGTGTTTTTACAAAACAATAAGTATCAAAAGATTGACACCAGTTTAAGTCTAATTTCAAAGTGAAATTGATTCCAATAACCACCATTGGATAAAATGGTAAAAATATATTCTAATTTCACTTAAAAACCAATTCAAAACATAATCTAATCATATAAATAAATTAGATTAAAAAGCATTTTTGATGTAAAATGCAGTATTTTTCACTGTTCATTAAAAAAATGAACATTGTCAAAAAAATACCAAATATTCACACAAAGTAAATTTTGATGTCCCAATCATAAAGAATAAGTTTATTTTGACAAACATAGTTTATAAAATTGTCAAATATAGATTTAAAAATGGTTTGCCATCAAAAGGGAGTAAAATAATCTTTTAAGAATATTAGTGTATTTCATGCATAAGATTGTATTTATTTTCATTTTAAGACTCTAAAACACTATCTTAATCATTAATAGACATAGATAAAAATACCTATTATTCATTACTTACTTGGGATGTTACATCCTTCCCCCCTTTAGAAAATTGTGTCCCCGCAATTTATTTACTTATCAAATAAATGAGGGTACTTATCCCTCATTGCATTTTCAGATTCCCATGTTGCCTCTTCAATCATGTGGTTTTTCCACAAAACCTTTACCTGCTTAATCACCTTATTCCGTAACACTTGCTCCCTGTGGTCAAGAATCTGGACCGGTTGTTCCTCATAAGATAGGTTCTCTTCCAGCTGAAATACCTCTGGACTCAAAACATGAGATGGATCTGGCATATACTTTCTCAACATCGAAACGTGAAAAACATTGTGTACCTGAGATAAACTCGGAGGTAAAGCCACTCGGTATGCAACTGATCCAACTCTATCAAGAATTTCGTATGGTCCAATGAACCTTGGACTCAACTTTCCTTTCTTACCAAATCTCATCACACTTTTCCAAGGAGAAACCTTGAGAAAAACATGATCACCTACCTCAAAAGATAGATCCTTCCTCCGGTTATCCGCATAACTCTTCTGCCTGCTCTGAGATGTTCTCATGTGTTTCTGTATCAGCTGAACTTTTTCTACCATCTCTTCTACCAATTCTGGTCCCATCAACTTCCTTTCACCCACTTCATCCCAGAAAGCTGGAGTGCGACACCGCTTCCCATATAATGCCTGAAATGGTGCCATCTGTATACTGGAATGAAAACTGTTATTATATGAAAACTCAACCAAAGAAAGATGTTGGTCCCAACTTCCCTGATAATCCATAGAACAAGCTCGTAGCATATCCTCCAATGTCTGAATTGTTCGTTCTGACTGCCCATCTGATTGAGGATGAAAAGCTGTACTAAAATTTAATTCAGTACCCAACGACTTCTGAAGGCCTTTCCAAAAGTTAGAAGTAAACATGGGATCACGATCCGATACAATGGAGAGAGGAACTCCATGTAGCCTGACTATCTCTTTAAGATACAAACGGGAAAGTTGATCAAGAGAGAAAGTATCTCGTATAGCAAGGAAATGATCAGATTTGGTCAAGCGATCAACAATAACCCAGATTGCATTATTACCTCGAGATGCCTTCGGTAATCCAACAACAAAGTCCATGGATATATTCTCCCATTTACACTCTGGCACTGGTAAAGGCTGAAGCATCCCTTTCGGTAACTGCCGCTCTGCTTTAACCTGCTGACAAGTCAAACACTTCACAGTAAAATCAGCAATATCTCTTTTCATTCCATCCCACCAGTAATACTCCCGCAGATCTCTATACATCTTAGTACTGCCCGGATGAACTGAAAACGTAGAACTATGAGCTTCACATAACAACTCTCTCTTCAACTGTGAATCACAAGGCACACACAATCTCTTCCCAAATCTCAAAACACAATCATTATCAATGTTGAATTCAGGCAACTTACCTTTCTGAACCAGCTCTACCCTTTTCTGCAACTCACTGTCTTGCTTCTGTGCTTTCTTGATTCTATCTGATAGAGATGATCTCACTGATACCTGAAACAAAACAGAAGGACTTCCTGCACCAACAACTTTTATGCCAAAGTTCATCAAATCCTTAACCAAAGGATCACGTTCCAAACGCAGCATTGTAAATGAAGCATTACTTTTTCAACTCAAAGCATCAGCCACTTTATTTGCTTTTCCCGGATGGTAATGAATTGTACAATCATAATCCTTGATTAATTCCAGCAATCTCCTTTGTCTCATGTTTAACTCTTTCTGAGTGAATATATACTTTAAACTTTTGTGATCGGTATACATTTCACACTTTACTCCATACAAATGATGCCTCCAAATTTTTAAAGCAAAAACAACAGCAGCTAATTCCAAATCATGTGTAGGGTAATTTACCTCATGAGTTTTCAACTGTCGTGAAGCATAAGCAATTACCTGATCATTCTGCATTAGGACGCAACCAAGTCCTTTCAATGAAGCATCACTGTATATAACAAACTCACCATTCCTGGAAGGTAGTGCCAAAACTGGAGCATTCACCAATCTTCTTTTCAATTCCTGAAAACAATCATCACATTCTTTTGTCCAGATAAACTTAACACCCTTCCGAGTTAGCTTAGTCATTGGACTAGATAACCATGAAAAATTTCTAACAAACCTTCGGTAATAGCCCTCCAAACCAAGGAAGCTACGAATCTCGGTTACATTTGTGGGTCTTGGCCATTCTTCCACAACTTTTGTTTTTGCAGGATCAACAGTTATTCCATCTTTAGAAACAATGTGACCAAGGAAAGAAATTTGTTGCAACCAAAACTCACACTTGCTGAATTTCCCATACAGTTTCATTTCTTTTAAGGTTTGCAAGATAACCCTTAAATGTTTTTCATGCTCATCTTTACTTTTAGAAAACACCAAAATATCATCAATGAAAACCACCACAAACTTATCCAGGAACTCATGGAAAATTCTATTCATTAAGACCATGAATACAGCAGGTGCATTGGTTAGCCCAAAAGGCATTACTACAAATTCATAATGGCCATATCTCGTACGGAAAGCGGTCTTCGGAATATCTGCCTCCTTTACCTTCAGCTGATGGTACCCCGGTCTCAAGTCAATCTTTGAAAAAAACTAAGCTCCCTGGAGCTGATCAAACAAATCATAGATATAAGGCAAAGGATATTTGTTCTTAACAGTGATATTATTCAAGGCTCTATAATCAATTCAAAGTCTCATAGAACCATCTTTCTTTTTAACAAATAAAACAGGAGCACCCCATGGTGATGTGATAGGTCTAATGAAACCTTTCTCTAATAAATCTTGCAATTCCTCCTTCAACTCTAAAAGTTCAATTTGTGCCATTCGATAAGGGGGTTTTGAAATTGGCTTAGCATCAGGAACTAAGTCAACAGTAAACTCAACTTCCCGATCTGGTATTATTCCAGGCAACTCATCAGGAAAAACATCAGGATACTCATTTACCACTGGCACGTCATTAATCTGAATAGTTCCTTTATTTTCAACGACGTGTGCAAGGTAACATTCATTTCCATCTTTTACCAGTTTCTCGGCCTCTTGACATGTTATCAAAAGTAAGGGTTCATTCTTGTAAACAAACTGAAAGTCTTTCTGAAAAGAAACTTCTTTAGCTCTACAGTCAATCTTAGCATGGTAAATAGAGAGCCAATCCATACCCAGGATAACGTCAAACTCTACTAGAGGTAGAACAATAAGGTTTTCAAGTAGGTTCTTTCCACATATAAGGATAGGAAGATTCTTATAAATTATTTTTGCCTCGACACTTCCCCCAGGTGTGTTTACCAAAAGTTCAGGAGTCATTTCTTGAGATGGTATTCCCATTTTACTAGAAATGGCTTCAGAGATGAAAGAATGTGTAGACCCCAAATCAAACAACACACTGGCATAATCTGAAAAAACAAACAAAGTACCTGATACAACTTCATTTGATGGCCCGACATCTGCTGAAGTAGTTGCAAATGATTGCAACACCCCTTTCTGCTTGTAGTCTAACTGCTTCCCATCACCCAAGCTCCTTGTCGGACACTCGTTTGCATAGTGACCCATCTCATTACACTTATAACATTTCACTAACTGTAAATCAAATTTGTTCTTACCTTCACCTTGATCCTTTTCAGTGCAATCACGAGCCTTATGTCCCATCTTACCACATCGGTAGCACTTTCCAGAATTCAGAAGACATTCCCCAGCATGCCTTTTGCCACATTTATCACAAGCTGGAAACTTAGTTTTCTTACCATCAGACTTTTTTGAAGAATTCTTACCTTTCTCCTGCCACCTTGGTCTCTTCTTCTGCTGGTTGTTATAGAACACTTGGTCATCGGCAAACTCCATTTCCACCTTCTCAGCACATCGAACAATCTTTTCATAACTTTTAAACTCACGAGAAGCTAATTCCCTTCGATATTTTGGATTTAATCCTGAGTAAAAATGATTGATTTTACTATCAAGGTCCCAGATAAAATTTGGAGCAAACCTTGCCAATCGAGTGAACCTTTCCTCATAGGCAGTCACTGAGTCTTCCTCTTGCCTCAATTCCAAGAATTGGTTTTCCATCCTAAGTCGAACAACCTTAGGAAAATACTTCTCAAGAAACATACCTTTGAATTCATCCCAGTCAAGAGCATCAATCTCATCGGCGTACCTGATATTTTTAACCATAGACCACCACTGATCTGCTTCACCCTCCAAACGGTAAATAGCAAGACTAACCTTTTGATTGTCTGAACACCCCATGACATAAAAAATCTTCTCCAGTGCTTTAATCCACCCTTCAGCTAGCACAGGGTCAGATGATCCTCTGAATGATGGTGGATGTTGCCTCATGAAATGTTCCACCACTGACATGTTCCTCTGCGGTTGATCTGGCTGATCTCGTGCATGGATACCACCGCCATTTATCGCTTGAGTCAACTGCGCCATTACTGAAACAAACTGTTCAGTTCCAATTCCGACCATTTCTGGATGCTGATTCGGAAGGTTATTTCCTTCTGTATGCCTTCCTAGCACTGCTTCCCTGTTTCCTCTGCGGAAAACCATTCTGAACAAACATGTCTAAGATAAATCAACATGGTAATCTTTAAATGCTATATCATTTCGAAAAAAAATTATTTTTGGATAATCATTTAATAGAATTTCTAACTCCTAAAGTTATCTAAACCGACCTTTGATACCAACTATAAGGCCCCAGCCTTAAACCTTACTTAATCTTGAGTTATTACAAGATTACACATTGAGGATCTTTTCAGGTTTAGAGTTTTAGAGAATTAGATCATAAAACTTGCATTACAATCCACATATAAACAAAGTGGTTACATAAAGATAGTATTCTTCATTCCCATAAATGGAAACACATTTAAAATAAAACATGGATTATTTCTTGACACATCCTTGACTCTATCATCTTATCATGTACCTTTTCCTTGACATGTGAAAAACATTTCAAAAACTTGGGATGAGCATAAAAACTCAGTATGGGTTATAAAAACATGGAAAGGAAACATGGGTACATACATACATAAGAGTGAAATCATACTTTACCCATAAAACATAATCACTTTAACATACCTCATCAAATCATGAATAAATCCTAGAAATCATAAGACATAAAGGTAACTTGAGGCATTCATAACATTCTTACGTAGGGAGTAACCCTCTTGGTAATGTTTGGAATACCCCTCACAGTATATTCCCTAAAAATCTCTTCGGAGAAACCTTAATGTTTCACTCCTTCACGTTACCCAATGCATTGGAGAGCTATACCAGGCTCACCCTCCCTTAGTCTATCACGGAACCACCCGTCTTCATAATAATGCCCAAGAACCATAACATAATCGTATCACATAAAACATGCATAAAGGAAACATAAAATTTCCACATTTCAATCACAAGATATCAATACAACACAAAAAACATTGTGAAAACCATTTTCAATACCAAAATAAAAGAAAAGTAAAACATGGTATTTATTTTTTCTTTTAAAAAGAAGGTATGGCTTGTAGAGGAAGCTGAAACTCAAATAACGGTCACGACGGCGGAGAAGTCGTTGTCACCGTATACGTACGACAAAAACATTCCCTTTTGTCGTTTAGTAAACGCTTCATATAATAAATATTCCTTTTGAATAAATGTAAAAGTCAAAGGGGTTTATACACCGTATAAAAGAAAGCTGTGTATAAAATAAAATATGCCTCAACGAAAGGAGATTGAGACGAAGTCCCATACCTCGTATCCGACTTGACCCGACCGTTCTTTAATCTCCTGAATAATAAACTTTAGTTAATCTCTACTTGCTTATGAATCTTTTTCAAGTTCATTATTCCTTTTATACCATGTTATGAACATCATGTAATCAGTTAATTTAATAATGTTCATTTTGTCGGTATTTGGTTCTTAAGTCAAAAATAGACTTCTTACACTTACATGTTGTTAATTTGGTCAAAGGTTCATTATATCCAGAATGGTATTCATGATGTAGATAACATATATGTCATATATATCCAGTACATACATGCATTTATAATATTACATAATCATTTAGAGGTAAGAAATGAAATGCACCGTTCATGGAGACGGTAAGCCGTACGTACGCATGAACGCTACTTTCATTTCTATTTCGTATTTTATAGAATGGAATCATAATGATATAAAGGTATATTATAATTCCAGTATAATATCATATAGAATATCATATTTCCATCCTTTATATGTCCCACATATGGTATTTAATGAATCAAATCACTTTGAGGGGGCGGTAGTCCGCACTTCCTAAAATGAAGATATCGTGTTTACCCATAATGGAAACCATAAAGGTATGCCCAAAATGAAAAAAACAGAAGCTTAAGGAAAACATAAACATATTATATATCATATATAAAAATAGTGACATCATAATGGCCACCTTTGAAGGTGTTAAATGAGTGTTGAACAATCATCGTTTCGGGAGGCAGAATTTCACCATCCACGGAAACCGTATGTTCTTTAACCATTTGATGTAGTTGTGTGAGAGTGTAGCTCAAATAAATCTTATAACAACATCCTAGTATATTGAAGATACTTGTGTTGTTACAAAGGAAGTAAATAAAAAGAGTTTAGGGGGTTGGAGAAGCAAAATAAAACAAATGAACATGAGAGAATGAATTACCTTTAAAAGTGTAACTCCTTTTTATTTGAGCCTAAAGGCTTCCTTTGAAAGGATTATTCCCAAAGGGAATCCTCTAGGATGAGAAGAGGGATGTGGAGAGAGAAAATGGGCAGGGGTTGGCCGAGCCAAAGGCTTGATTAGTGTGTGAAATGAGGTAGAGGTTGGGGCGTTTTATAAGAGGAGAGGAGGGGCACTTTTGGAAAGTAAAGAAATATTACATTATTTGAAAATGTGTTTCGGTTTTAAAAGGTCCCACATTGATATATGTCGTGGATAAGGTGATAAGGGTTTGAAATCCACCAATCCAATAAGTTTTTGACATGTGTAGTTCATAGATTTTACATTATCTTTCCATTTTATTTAAATCGTCAAATAATGATGTCATCGCTGCATCATTATTATGTCGTAAATAATTAAATTTATTTAATGTCTAAAAATTATAAAAAAAATACTATGATATAGGAAATATTTTTAGATTTCCAATTAATATTTATAATCAAAAATTTGATCTTTATAACCCCATGTAAAAATTGTTTTCGTAAAACATATTTTGTTTGTGTCATTTTCACTTTAACATTAAATAAAAAGTAATTTATGTCATTTCCCAACAAAAGTGGATCCATGGGGTCCCCAAGTTGACCCATGGAATTTCATGGTCGGCCATGACACAACCAATGAGGTTGGGATATGTGTCTAGGTCATTTCATTTTATTAAAGCATTATTTTTACCTTAAACTACACTAATTACCACTAATCGCGATTAAAAACATAATAAGTTACTATTCACCAAAAAATTATTTTAATCTCATTGAACCAAATTTTAATTCTAAATGACAACCATGTATGTCGGATTTTCAAAATTCAAAACACATTAGTGGTAAACTTTCATTTAACTGAAAAATCAGTTTGCTTGATTACCACTTAGTGGTTTCACTATTCATCAAAAATTGAAGTTTTTCAGAAAATTACCAAAAATTCACCCTAAGCTATATTTGATATTCCGAATTCAAAAATGAAGTCTATTTTACAAAATTAAAATAATATATGTCACATTAATTAATTTAATAATTAATTCCCGCTGCCAGAGCAAATAGCATGTTTTTACAAAACAATAAGTATCAAAAGATTGACACCAGTTTAAGTCTAATTTCAAAGTGAAATTGATTCCAATAACCACCATTGGATAAAATGGTAAAAATATATTCTAATTTCACTTCAAAACCAATTCAAAACATAATCTAATCATATAAATAAATTAGATTAAAAAGTAGTTTTGATGTAAAATGCAGTATTTTTCACTATTTATTAAAAAAATGAACATTGTCAGAAAAATACCAAAAATTCACACAAAGTAAATTTTGATGTCCCAATCATAAAGAATAAGTTTATTTTGACAAACATAGTTTATAAAATTGTCAAATATAGATTTAAAAATGGTTTGCCATCAAAAGGTAGTAAAATAATCTTTTAAGAATATTAGTGTATTTCATGCATAAGATTGTATTTATTTTCATTTTAAGCCTCTAAAACACTATCTTAATCATTAATAGACATAGATAAAAATATCTATTATTCATTACTTACTTGGGATGTTACATGAAGTGACTACGCTAATATTCTACGGGAATAAAACCCCTTGTAACAGTTCCTTTGACCAGTAAATTTTTTTCCATAAGCTACCACTAACTAGCCAAATCTACTACATGAAGTAAATATTGGAATCCTAAATGTAGTTCAAAGATACAACATGAAGTTCACCAACCTAATTTTCAAATCTAAACCTACTGAAATATACCATCCAAGCTACTAAAAATAGTATTTTTAACCAATTGTACCTAATCCCTCATAGTTGACCCAGACAATCCAATCCTCAATTGACCATTCTTGTTAAACCTACTATACCTTTTCTCCATTTATTCAACTGAATAAATCCATAACCAACCATGATTTGTGAATTTGATACAAAATCTAAGGGACATCACATTAGGTTGAGAACAAGTAATGAAAAAACTAAATATTATACATTGATATAAGTTGATAGGAGTCTTTAAAAAATATGGTTCCATGATGGGTGAAGATGAATCACAGTGAAGGAAAATGAAAACAACCTAATTTGATCACACTTTATGAAATAATGACCAATATAAACCATGAATATTCTTGAATCCCGAGATTCAATGAGGTGAAATGTTGAAGAACTATATTTGTATAGTCTTTTGTTCCCTATAAACGGTGTTGACAAAGAAGATGATAGGTTCCTTAATCTCCCCATGGATAGAACTATGTTCCAATTGATGTTTACATACCAACCATTTTGTTAAATTCCATAATGATATTCAGAGTTAAAAAGAAACTAAAGACTCTGGAATTTTGGTATCATCCAAATCTATAATATACTGAAGATATTTTGTATGATTCATGGAAGTTTTTCTATCTTTAAGTTCATTTTTAAGACAAAGGGGTGATGGATATTTGATAACTACACATGAAGACAATTTGATAGTTACTGATATTGAAAAAGAGAACTTGAGACTATTGGATAATTTTAGAATAGTGATAGTAGATCTTATATCCTGACATCACCGCCATTGATAATGCCCAATTGTTTCTAGAGTTGATTATGAGTCTTTTGGTTGATCCACATTGAATAAAAGATTACTAAACAATGTTTCAAGAATAGTATTGGTAGATTAGATAATAGATCAATGCCTTTAAAAATATACTATAGGGGGTTTATTGAGGAAGTTTACACACTATACTACTCCATTAAAATCCACATTCTAGACCTACCCCACCAATAAATCGAGAAGTATATTGTACCTAACAATATGGATCCTAGTCCAATCTCATAGAATCTTAATCCCACTAAGAAATTAATGCCCATTCTAATCCTAACATGGATTACACATATTATATGACATTATTCTATGTCTTAGTTAAGTGCATTCACTTGATTTCGTCAAAAGGGATACTAAATTAGATCATGGGAAGATAATTTCCCAAAAAGAATATTCTAGTGATTCCAACCTAGTGAAATCCGGACCCTAAACATGTATATGTGGATATAATTCAAAAAAGAGGAATATTCTTGAAGACCAGGATAATGAAATTCAAGGTGGAGGAGGAAGAAGATGATTCCTATAAATTTTCTTCTTTCTCTCTCACCTATTTTTGAAGGACTCAAACCTTGGCTTCCACCTCGAGTATCTTATGGTTTTCTATTTTTGTAAAATCAATTATAATTCTATTCATTATTCAATTATATTCTGTGATTCTCTTTTGCCGTAAATTTATTTGTGTTTCACACCAATGTAATGTATCCATTGAACTCATAACCTAGAATAGTGGAAAACTAACACAATATGGGTGATCTAAGGGGGGTTATAGTGTGTGATCTTAAATTTATTTGTTGTAATTCTCAATAAATTTCTTATCTAATTATGATATAGAAGTGAAGATGGTTTGTAGAAGAGGAAATTTTTACCCTGTATTCCATTAGGACTGTTTCAATCCTCTATTTATTTCACTTTAATGTGTCCCGCACATTCTAATTAAACTTAATACCTGTGGATTTTCACTTTTTTAATGGAATAATGGAAATATAGTGTTGGTTGGAGGGAAAGTTGGATTAATTACTTAGTAGAGAAGTATTATTTCCCATTAAAAAATGAGAAAAAAATGGGTTTGTTGTATTGTTTGAGGTTTCTTTAGAATATCACTAGTTATATAAAAATGAAATAGTGGGGGGGGGGGTGGAGATAAATAATACTGACTCTATTCATTGAGTTGAGTGATTTATAAAAAAATGTACATAATGATAAATTTCCCTAAAATTTACAATACAACTAGTTGTGTAATGACCCAAACCTTTTACACATATTATTATATGTTTTTTAACAAAAATATCTAGTTAACATGACCTTAAGATTATGAAGCCCAATATCTTTAGAATATTAGGTTCACAATACATCAATAATAAAATAAAATAAAATCATTTTAACATTTTCTATAATGAGAAACTAATTCTCTTTGAGATCCTACAACTATATAGGATAACAAGAGGAATTTATAAAATAAATTAGTGTGCAATAAAGCCTAGTAAGGGAATGAAAATAGTAATAAATAATAACATCTGAGTCTGAAGGTATATCGTAATAGTATAAAAGGAAATGGTCATGAATAATCTTATAGACGCATAACATAAAGAACATTGAGTCATAAGATCATGAAAAATATAATCTAGAAACAACAAAGAACATGATATAATCATAATTCAAGGAAAGATTCCAATACAACATGATATAGTAGACCGAGTCTGATCATTGTTTAGGTTTTCAACCTAATCCCATACACAACGTCTCATGAGAAAAAAATATTAACCAATGAATTAGATTTTAATCTCGGATAACCTAACGAAACATGTACTTGAATATGTGTTCCACATATGTATATCAAACATAAAGCTTAAACATATGGATTAACCATGGAAAGAAATGAGTTACATAACCATGACATGTAGCTTAATCAAATATCATATAATAATAGTTTCTATAAAAGAAGTTATTTATTTATTCTTGGAAATTAATAATAATATTTCATATGAAATGAAATCCATGTGATGTGGACACTTGAAAAAGATATGATAAATCCTTTTGGAAATTTACCTCTTAGATAGGGATTTAGGAAAAATGGAGTGAGTCTTTAAAGAGGCAAGGAAATATAAATTTATGAAAAACCAGAAATGAAACAGAATGGTAGTATAAGATAAAATTATATATTTTTTAAAAAATTATTAGTTTGAAATAATTTAATTTTTGGTTATTATAAATGGGTAAGAAATATAGATGGTCCCTTTAATCGTGTTTTCTTATCAAGAGAAATTGAGAAGGTAACCTCTTTAAACATGTGTATACCTATTATGTAAAGTTGCATTAATCTTGTTATATATGCGTAGGATATATATAGAGTATATAATAAGTAAATAAGAATATTATATTGAGAAATAGAGGTAAGAGAGAGGAATCATAACCTTAAAGTAAACATTGTGGTTTGGGGAGATCCCTTAACTTATATTCAAAAATTGTTTTGTAATTACAATTAATTTTGGAAATAATCAAATTATTTAATTAATTATTAAATTCAATACCTTTATATATATATATATTTGATTTAATAAAATTTTATTACGTTTATTTATAACCTATTAAATTATATATAAGGTTAAATTTTACCGTTCTGAGCGCGTTCGTTTCACAGTTCCATGGTGAGATCACATGTGGATAATTATTGAAGTAATTATAGATTAGGAATAGAACAAAAAAAGAGAAATTCAATGGTTTTTATTTAATTTTAATAATTAAAACGGTCCCAGATAACTATATTCATTTTGAAATAGGGATGATTCTTTTAGTATAAATGTTAATGTTATATGGTTAGTTCATTTAGGAATTTTTACCGACCATCAATAACTAGATTCATTTTATTTAATATTATGAATATATATTCATTATAGAACACAAAATAAGTAAAAATAAATATATTATCATAAAATTTAAATAATAATATATTTATGGTTGTCCTTGAAGGTGGAGGATAAAACAGAAGTGTGTTGTTCATGGAGGTAGAGAAGAAACTATATTGTAAATATCATTTTGGTTTATAGTCAATTAAGGAAAATAGTAGAGGATTTATAGAAGATATTACATTAAAAAAATAAAATTATAATATATATAATATATCAAAATTATTATTCCATGTTTCATTGAATATTTTTGAGGATGAGGAGGAATAAATATTTAAAGAATCAATTGAGGAAATCACCATATCCTTTGGATTTCTCCTCTTGGGATTACACTTATGGGCCCTTTAAATGGTATTTTGGTGATACCATAAGAACTAGGACATGGTAAAGGTAGTTTTTAAGGAAATTTTTAATAAATTTAGAAATATACAATTAGTATAAGTTTTGAGGAGAAGTGGTGGTACTTATATGGGGAGGAGAGTCATGTGTTTTAATATTATAATCATTAGATTATTATTTTGGATCAAGAATGACAATAGTGATGAATATTAAAAACATATATAGTAAATGGTGAATGGGAATTATAAATAATGGGTTCTAATATTATCCATGACCCAAAAATAAATTTAGTTAACATATAATGTTAAATATCATATTTTACAATATCTTAAAGTTCTAAAAAAGTTCAATAGAATTTTGAAAAATTAATGAAAATTAACCCTAAACATTTTTATATATAAATTAAAAAAATGGAATCTATTTTATTAATATACTTTTATAATTATGACAAATATAAATTTTAAATAAAATCATCATTTATTTAAAAAATACCAATTTCCACATTATGACCAATTTTATTACTGTTTGAATAATTATATATGGTATCATAAAATTATCTTATAAAAATAATAAAACTGAATAATAATTTATAAATTCATTTTATAAAATTATCTTTCATTTAATTGATTATATTTAATTGAAAACTTTAATTGAATCATTTATTTTTCACAAAAATAGAAGAATTTAATTTATCATTTTTAAAACATTCATTTACTTTAACCATAGAAAATATATATCATATTTTTGTTTTTAAGATACCAAAATATTATTTTACACTTATATAGGTTAGGATACCATTCTAATGGATAGGTTACTATTCCCAATAGTCATATTACTATTTTAATGATCATGTTATATTCCTATGGTCTAATTACTACTCCACTGGTCATATCTATTACATTCATCTGGTTCCTTACTATAAATACCTCTTAGTTCATTCATTATTCATCATCTTACATTCTCTCTTAATGTAATATATATTTTAATTTTCAAAATTTATATTTCATTCCCAAAATTTTTCTTCATTACAACAGTGTTGTACGTGAGTGTGATTATTTGGTGGATCGAGAATACTCAAATTATCCAATTATTAATTTGGGGTTTTTGTCCAATTGCAATACTTTCAATTCTTATGTCCATTATTATTATCAAAATATAATGCTCCAATTATTATAATAATTTTTTTCATCATTATCATGTTGTGTTTTTCCATTATATAATACTATATTACTAAGTATTACACTAGTATATATTCATAAGGGAAATTATATTGGTAAAATTATGTGTCATTACATTTTTCCAAAATTAATAAATTTTACCACAAAAAACTAATTTTACATGCTAAGGTGAAAATAACTGAGCTTACTTCTTCTTCATTGTTTTTTTAGTTGCCATTCCACCTTCTTCATACTTATGGTTTCTCCATTGTACTTTAACTAGGTGGGGTGTCTAGTTGTATAGAACATTATCTATATGGTCCAAGATCACCACCGATTGATCCACATAACAGAGATCATTTTCTTACTATTCCACCTCTATGTTTAGTACATGTGATGGATTTGTTATGTACATACTCAAGAGGGATATGTGGAATACTTCATGTACATAAGATAGGGTTGGTGGGAGTGATAGTTAATAGGCTGTATCTTCGATGCTATCGATAATCAAAAAGATCCGATGAACCTTTGAATTGGATTTCCCTTATTCCCAATTATCCTGACTCTCTTCCAAGGAGATACGAAGAGTAATAATTTATATCCAACCAAAAACTCTTGGTGTTGTCATATATTGTTAGAATAGATCCTATGTGAACTTGGAGCATCCCAAATGTGCTTCTAAATGGTCTTGACCATTTCAACCATTACATTAAGGATTTCAAGCCCCAAAAGTTTATATACACTATCTTCATTCCAATACACAGGTGTTTAAAATCTATTCCCATAAAGGGATTCATATGGATACAATTTAATTATTGAGAAAATGTTATCATTGTAACTGAAATTGACTAGTGGAAGATATTGATCCCATCCTACTTTGAATTACATCATGATTTATCTCATTATTTTATAATGTTTCTAGATAGTTTTTTCATATTGTACCTTAGTTTGGGGGTGATAAGATGCAATGAAGCTAAAATTAGTTATTATATCATTTTGGAGACTCATCAAGAACATGGAATTATATCTTAGATCTTGATCAGATATAATTGACAATGGTGTTCCATGACACTACAGAAATTCTCTAATGTATATCCTTGAAAGTTGATTGAGTGAGAATTTCTCTCAAATTAAAAAAATTAGAACACTTTGTAATACAATCCACTATAATCCATATATCATTATTTACATTTAATTTCTTTAGAATACCCATGATAAATTACATGGAATTCTTTTCCTATTTCCATGTTGGTATGAGTAATGGTTTCATCATCCCCTTATAGTTTTCCTTTTAGTCTTAACCTAATAAAATAACCTACATTTTTATGTTTATTAAACTATCCACTTCTTCATATTTTCCCACTAAGAGTGATCTTATTGATTTTCATACATCTTCATGCTCCCTATGTGGATGGAGAATGTGAAACTTTTTTATCCATTCAAAAAATATTTTTTTATTCTTATAATTTTAGGGTATAGTTAGCCATGACCAAATATTACAACTCCTTATTCATAAATTTTCATGTCTGAGTATTTTCCTTTTCTAATAGATTACACCTTCTTCTTAATTTTCACATCATCTTTTTATGAATCCTTTTACTTATATAGATGGGTTGGATGAGAAGTTAATTGATAAAATAACGATGATGTTCCATGATTTATGATCCCCATGTCCATTATTTTCATATCCAAGGTGATTAGATTATTTTAAATTCACATCATTGATATGCTTTATAGATCCATTTTTCTTAGACCATATGCCACATTATTTTCTTCCCCAGAGTGGCAGTGGATTGATAAGTCAAAATCCTTGATAAAATATAAATATATTCATTGTAACATATTAATCTTCTTTAATGTGAATAAATATTTCAGGCTCTTATGATATGTATATAATTCACACAACTCTCTATAGAGATAATTCCGCCAGATTTTAATTGTAAATATCAATACAAATAACTCTAGATCATGTATTAGATTCTTCTTTTCATGAATATTCATTATCCTTGAGGCATAGGTTTTAACATTATAATTTTAAATCAGTATAAAACCAAATAATTTCTTTGAATCATCACAATATGCCACAAGAATTTCCCCACATATGGGAAGTGTAAATACCAATGTAGCGTTAAGCCTCTTTTTTAATAATCTAAATCTCTCTTTTAATTAATTAATCAACATAATCTTCAATCCCTTATGAGTCAACCACATTTTTTGGTTTGAAAATAATGACAATTTTCTCAAAAATCATTAGTAATTCCCAACTAGTCCAAGGAAATTATGGATATACATTAATGATATTGGCCTAGGACACTACTCAATTGACTTTGTCATAAAAGGGGACCATAAAAATCCATTTGTTGGTGGTAACATGACCAAATAATTATAAATCCTATATCTGAGACTCATATTTACCATACAGGGAATATAGATTATACTTTCAAAAAGTATTTGGCCCAATATTTTGATGCTTCTCAATCTCATCCTTGCTTTTGGATTACATCATAATATCATCTATAAAAACTACTAAAACTTTCAAGGTAATATCTATTGAATATATTCATTAAATTGTCAAATATATGTTGGAGAATTAATGATTATGTAGGGAATCACTATAAAAACATTATGTCCAAACCTTCTTTTAATGTAAATATTTGGAAAATATTACCTCATCACCTTTAATTGGTGACATCCGGACCAGTGGCCCGCCATTGAGAAACAATGGACCCCATATAGTTGACCGAAAAATTATTCTATCAAAAGAAGGAGATACTTATTCTTTATCCTGATTTTCTTGAGTTCATGATAATCAAGGTAGAGGGGAATTCACCCATCCTTATTCTTAATCAAGAGGATTGGTTCACCCCATAGTGAAGTACTCAGCTATATAAAATGCTTTTCTAGATTCTCTCAAAAGTACTTATTTATATCTTCTAACTCAATGGTGTCTAGTATTTATGGAGTCTTTGATATGGGAAGAGGTCTAGGTATAAGTTAAATTTAAAATTCAAACTTTCGATCATAAAGAATACTAGGAAACTTTTCAAGAAATAAACGAGTTTAATTCCACAAAATGGGAATGTCTTCAAGTATGTTTATCTCCTCCGTCTTAATCATTTGAGTTAGATATGTCTTATCATAAGTAAAACATATCCACACTTGATATGAAGATTAAAATTAAGATTCATCATCCTTTATACACTTATACAGAATAGAATGATTACTTGGGATGGGAAGAGTGATCTTCTACTCCTGAATATTGATGTTGTATTTATATAAAAATATCCAATACATGCCCAATATAGCATTAAAATACTCTAAAATTAGCTAAAAAATATTTTTTTGGGTGGTTCAGTCAACAAATATTTACCGGGGATGAGTTTTATACTTGACAAGTTATAATTTCTCCATTTTATAGTCTGAACGATTTCTAAACCCGAATGTTTCTAGGTGGTGTTTGAATAGTTCTTCTAAAATTTCATGATAAAAAAGAATGTGTAACACCATAATAAAAAATTACCTTCCTAATTATTTAATTAATAACCAGCTTACCTATCACCACATCATTTTTAGGATCCCCCTCAATAGTAAGGATAATTGTCACGACCCCCTCCCACCAAAGATGCCTCTCCTGATCTGGAAATGGTGAAAAGAAGATAATGACCCCCGAGTCCCGCCTCCAGTAGGCCCCGGGTTGGCGACTAGTACCAACGGTATGAGTTTTCACAAATATGGGAGGCATTGCCCTTTTTATTATTTTGGATCGGGAAATAGGAAAAGTCAACCACCAAAAAGGTAAAAGAACAAGTGTATATAAATAAACCCAAACCAAGCCCACATGCATGTTTAAAAATTTTTTATAACAAGGTACAAGTACAAGGAAGCTCAGAAGTACAATGCCAAAGAAAACAAGAGAACAACAACTGTAACAACTCCAACTGCCCGACTAGTAGGGTCCCGCACGGCCCTGGTAGTCCTCATGGAAACCTGAAAGTAAACATAGGGTGAGCATACAAGTATACTCAGTAGGGAAACCTAAAGCTCTCGTGCACAAGTGGGGAGACACCCTAAGGTACCGTGAGAAAACAGAAGAACCATAAACTAACAAGGAAAAACTATCCACCCAGCCTCACTGGTCACACTCACCAAGTAACACAAACAAGTTTAGTATATATATAGAACAAAAGTATTGGGTACCCCGCACCATTTCCCACTTAAATAGATGCTGCTCTTCCTAACAGCAAACGTCCTGACGCTACCAAACTCTTCCCGCCCACACACACCTGGGCCAAACCACGCATCTCGCCCGCACACACCTGGGCCACAACCACTAACCCGCCCGCAGACACCTGGGCCTCATCCCAAAGGTTCTTGGGAATGGTAAGCCTGCCCGAAGAGTCTTGGGCTAAAGGTCGCCTCAAGCCATCACAGCCTCCGAGACCTACCCGAAGAGTCTTGGGTGTAAGGTCACCTCAAGCCATCGTAGCCTATGGAAGAAGGAGAAGGAAGGAGCTAGTAACTAAGGGGGAACACCCTCTCCCATAAAATGGAAGTGTTCGGCACTAGGTGCTTGACATGGGTGTGGTGCGACAAAACACAAAGATACAATTATATAAATACATATACCAAACACACAACCCAACCTATGGCTTCTTAAAAAGAGAAACTGAGCATGTGCCTCGGCACTGCTACCACGAAGCATGCATCAACAACCAAACAATCATCCCCCAACCCCATTTAGGTTTTCATGTTTCATGCAATGGTTTAACAAATTATTACTACTGGGCAACTATAATGCAGACAAAACCTTTCACAAACATATCCCTACCATCCACAACCAAGGTTAGGTAAAATGCAAGAAACCACGTGCCATTTCATTTACAAAAGATTATCACAACCATACAACATTCCGTCATTCATTTATTTCAAATTTCCACACATAAAACCCTTTCCACACACAAAACATTTCCACATTTGAAAACACCTTTTTACTTCAAAACACATTTCATAATCAAAACACTTTTCATAAATAAAGGCATTTTCCACAAAACAACCAAACCACCAACATGTTCATTATTCCAACTTTGTTCAACCGGGGTGATCACACAAGGTTTTCATTCTCATTTAATCAGCCAGTATTTACGTGCTTATCCATTTTCCATGTTTTAACAAAACCAATGACAAACAATTCAGATATCAATTGCGCACGCAAAGGCCACCAATGACCTTGATTTTCAGTAGGCAAAGGCCTTTCAATCCAAAATCACAATCAGAAGATAAAGAAACTGGAAGGCAATAGAAACAGCACAAAACCCCAAACCCTTCTTTATCCGGTTATTATCTTTATTTAAAGTTCTACTGCATCCCATGGAACAAAAGAAAAATATCCCACCCCGCATGTTGCACCAAAAAGAGAGACGAAGGTAAACCCCTACCTCAAAAGGTCCCGATCACGTCGCTTCCGACGACGTCCTTCGGTGTCCTCTGCCTTCGCCAAACCCGACAAATGCCTCCTAGGATGGAAGCTGGAGAAGGAAGTCCGGAAGTAAAGGTGACAAGTCCGGCCTTAGAAGCTTCGTCTCATCGCTACGATCCTGTGGCCGCTGACGGATCGTAATTCGGAGCTCGGACAAACAAGTTAGAGGAGGAAGACTTCTTGATCAACCAAGAGTGTCGTCGTGCGAAGAAGAAGCGATTGGTCTGGAAATAATCCGAGACCCCTTCTTATATAGCCTACGAATAGGTAAAATAGTATGCAGCGTGTATTGATGAATACACGGTGTGACTGTACACCCGTTACGTGTTTTGACTGGTCAACACACGACACGTCACACGGTTTCCACGCGTTTTAAAAAAAACGTTAATTTTATTAATATGTGTGTTTCGTTGACCCGAGACATAACTCATAAAAAGGTATCCATCACTGGTCTTAAAATGACCGTCTTAATTACAGGATTACACTGCCGCTGACGGTTCGTCATTCCGACACCATATGAAGAAGTTATAGACTTTTTAATTTTTGATCACCCAAAATAATAATAATATTATTTTATTATTATTATAATAATTTAATATTTTGATCAAAAGGGCTTGTGGCGTGAATATCTCCCCTTACCCCATGCGCACTCCCTTATTTTATTATTGTATTACTATTTTAATATATTAAATCAACATTATATAAAATATATGATATATTAAATCAAATTATATAAAAAATGATTTATACAAGGGAAAGGGGGCATTCACGCCTCCCCTCCCCATCTCATGTGCCTCCCCATAAATTTATTATAATTTATTAAATAAAACCATTTTCCTTTTAATTGTATTATTATATTTATTATACGATCAAAGTTATTAATTTCATAATTCAATTTTGGGAGAACCTATGCACAACCATTCCATGCGACTCAAAACCATTTCATATAATTGAATTAAATGACAAAACAAAATTAATATAACATACATATTCAACCCCATTTTAATACATTTAATTTTATTAACCTCTCACATATAGTATTACGCCATCATTGTTATTTATTGTTCTTCAATAACAATAACATTTCATCAACTTATTTTATTAACTCACCGACGTTGTTGTTTTTAATAACAAGAAGATTTACGCTTGTCGCATTGACCACGTTAAACCACCATGTTGGATATCTGAATCCAACCATGCCATGTCAGTGTCGCGTAACATCAATCAATTTAATTATTTTAATTCTATTTATTTTTATTTCACACTGATTAAATTGAAACCACATTTATTAAATAAAAACCATTCAATTTCATAAACCCAATATAACGAACTCACCTTTAATTTTTGATCGCACCACCGTGCTTCCACTTGCATGTTCATTTAATTGTTTGCAATAAATACCATGACTCATTTTATCAATTTCTCATTATTATTAATATTATGAATAATATTAATAACACAACAACCATAATTATTATTCAAATTTAATTTCAACAATTACTCAATTAATAAAAAAACTGCATGTTTCATTTATCAACGTCTAATGGATTACACACCTTCCCACTCCACATCATTAATAATAATAACACCAATTAAAACATTTTATCATGATTATTCTTTTTAGTTTAATTAATCACAAAATTTATGTCATCATCATTATTATTAACATATTTTTACGTTATCATCAGTATTAAAATTATCATTATAACGCGCGTCGTGTTGACCACATCGATTTCAACAAAGGAATGGACCGGAGGGGTCCGGTCCATTACATCAGATACCTCTTAAAACATTCTCGTCCCCGAGAATTAAAAACCAACCAAGAAAAAGAATGGATCCAAACAACCACTCTGCAAGATACCTCTTAGGGTTCTTGTCATAACAAGAAACAACCGACAACCCTAATTATGTGAGTTAGGAATTCCCTCTCCTATGTCAAGATATTATCCGCTTTAGGGGGCACTGACTCGCCTGCACGGGTTTAATCGCATCCACATTAATGCGTCTCGATTAGGGATTAGGTCTTCCCCTCCCCACATGATAGGGCTCTTCACGTACATTTAAAGAAAAGCGGGAAACAACATAGCATTAAAAACTCACAAAAACAAGGTCCAGACCCAGAGAATGAGAAAAAGGGTTCCAACAATGGAGTGTAATGCTCCCAACAAAACATAAAGGAGATCATTCTAGAAAACCCAAACACATCTCTATCGATCCCTGGTCCTTCTAGAGATGCTTCCTCTGATGCATGCAACTATCCTCGCTGAGCTCCTCTACCTCTCTGTTGACATCCGCCTACTCGACCACGTCCCGATTGTGATCCTTGAGGAACTCCTTGTGGCTGGCCACCACCTGCTCCATATCCCCTCAAAGGGACTGGAGACTGTTGCTGCTGGAAGGGTCTTGTCAGTGACTGGTGCTGCTGAGGAGGGCGTTGAACCTGTCCATCTCCACCGTACTAAGCATGGGTCGGGCACCGACTCTGAACGTGCCCGAAACCTCCACAAGAAAAACACTTTGGTCCTGGGCTCGTGAAAAAGGGACGAGGACTTGAAGATCTGAACTGGAACTGCTGGGGCCTGCTCCCTACTGGCCTGAAACTGGAAGGTCCCGTCGCAGGAGACCTGCTGCTGACTGCCTTCCCCTTCGATGAACTAGGATGGATCCCCTCACGTGGTGCACCTCCCTGTGAGTGTATCCTTTCTACAACTTCCGCCTTCTTCTGTACGACTAAGTATGTCGGAAGGGTGAAGGGGGTCACAGCATACTGGAGCGAAGGACGAAGCGCCTCTTCCAAACGTCTCGCCTGAGACTCTTCATCCGGAAAGAGTTCCGGAGCAAAGCGTAGGAGATTCTTGAACTTAATCCCCAACTCTCGAACAGTCATACTCCCCTGCTGAAGGGACAGCAACTCTTGATGCTTTTCCGCCTTGATCAAAGAAGAAAGGAATTCCTCTCGGAACTCCTTTTCGAAGTCAGCCCCTGGAATCTCTACCTCCTTCCTCTCCCCGAGGTAGAGCATCCACCATTGGCGCACCGCGCCTCTCAGCTGACTGACCGCTAGGGGGACCCAGTACTCCTTTGGAGCACGGATCAAGGTAAAAGCAATCCCTAGCTCTTCCAGCCACCCCTCCATCTCGAGGTCCTAAGTACTTCCCTCGTACTTCTTGAGAGTCTGACGCTGGAAAGAACGGAGGGTCTTCTGCCACTGGCTGTCTTCCTCCTCTCGATCAATCCTCAGTTGATCGATTGCCTGAACCTGCTGGGCCTCGGCCGCCTGAGACACCTGGGAACGCCGTCCAGGTGCCATAGCTGTAGGGTAAACAAGGATCCCCTAAGCCCAATTAGTAAGAAAAAACTCAAAGTTTTAATTATCATTTTATTTCAATTTCTTTCCCAGAACACCCAAATCAAGTAAAACACAATCATGATGATGCATGTACCTTCCCTAGGGTCTCTACCCTGCAATCAATATAGTCTCACTTGGTCGTTCGGTAGGCTCAGAGTCCTTGCACCAGATCACGGGGGGCCCTAAAATCCCGTGTCCTAGCCGGTCTTCCCTGGCCTATGTCACGCACCAAGATTAACGAACATTGTTGCCCTACCATCCCATGCAATCCTCACTGTGCCTAACTCCAGACTCCATCCTATCTCTCAACCATCACCTTTGATACCATTCTGTCACGACCCCCTCCCACCAAAGATGCCCCTCCTAATATGGCAATGGTGAAAGGAAGATAATGACCCCCGAGTCCCGCCTCCAGTAGGCCCCGGGTTGGCGACTAGCACCAAGGGTATGAGTTTTCACAAATATGGGAGGCATTACCCTTTTTATTATTTTGGATCGGGAAATAGGAAAAGTCGACCACCAAAAAGGGAAAAGAACAAGTGTATATAAATAAACCCAAACCAAGCCCACATGCATGTTTAAACAATTTTTATAACAAGGTACAAGTACAAGGAAGCTCAAAAGTACAATGCCAAAGAAAACAAGAGAACAAAAACTGCAACACCTCCAACTGCCCGACTAGTAGGGTCCCGCACGGCCCTGGTAGTCCTCCTGGAAACCTAAAAGTAAACGTAGGGTGAGCATACAAGTATACACAGTAGGGAAACCTAAAGCTCTTGTGCACAAGTGGGGAGACACCCTAAGGTCCCGTGAGAAAATAGAAGAACCAGAAACTAACAAGGAAAAACTATCCACCCAGCCTCACTGGTCACACTCACCATGTAACACAAACAAGTTTAGTATATATATAGAACAAAAGTATTGGGTACCCCGCACCATTTCCCACTTAATTAGATGCTGCTCTTCCTAACGGAAAACGTCCTGACGCTACCACACTCTTCCCGCCCGCACACACCTGGGCCAAACCACGCATCCCGCCCGCACACACCTGGGCCACAACCACTATCCCGCCCGCAGACACTTGGGCCTCATCCCGAAGGATCTTGGGAACGGTAAGCCTGCCCGAAGAGTCTTGGGCTAAAGGTCGCCTCAAGCCATCACAGCCTCCGAGACCTACCCGAAGAGTCTTGGGTGTAAGGTCACCTCAAGCCATCATAGCCTATGGAAGAAGGACCAGGAAGGAGGTAGTAACTAAGGGGGAACACCCTCTCCCATAAAATGGGAGTGTTCGGCACTAGGTGCTTGACATGGGTGTGGTGCGACAAAACAGAAAGATACAATTATATATATACATATACCAAACACACCGCCCAACCTATGTCTTCTTAAAAAGAGAAACTGAGCATGTGCCTCAGCACTGCTACCACGAAGCATGCATCAACAACCAAACAATCATCCCCCAACCCCATTTAGGTTTTCATGTTTCATGCAATGGTTTAACAAATTATTACTACTGGGAAACTATCATCCAGACAAAACCTTTCACAAACATATCCCTGCCATACACAACCAAGGTTAGGTACAACGCAAGCAACCACATGCCATTTCATTTACAAAAGATTATCACAACCATACAACATTACATCATTCATTTATTTCAAAGTTCCACACATAACACCCTTTCCACACACAAAACATTTCCACATTTGAAAATACCTTTTTACTTCAAAACACATTTCATAATCAAAACACTTTTCATAAATAAAGGCATTTTCCACAAAACAACCAAACCACCAACATGTTCATTATTCCAACTTTGTTCAACCGGGGTGATCACACAAGGTTTTCATTCTCATTTAATCAGCTACTCTTTACGTGCTTATCCATTTTCCATGTTTTAACAAAACCAACCACAAACAATTCAGATATCAATTGTGCACGCTAAGGCCACCAACGTCCTTGATTTTCAGTAGGCAAAGGCCTTTCAATCCAAAATCACAATCAGAAGATAATGAAACTGGAAGGCAATAGAAACAGCACAAAACCCCAAACCCTTCTTTATCCGGTTATTATCATTATTTAAAGTTCAACTGCATCCCATGGAACAAAATAAAAATATCCCACCCCGCATGTTGCACCAAAAAGAGAGACGAAGGTAAACCCCTACCTCAAAAGGTCCCGATCACGTCGCTTCCGACGACGTCCTTCGGTGTCCTCCGCCTTCGCCAAACCCGACAAACGCCTCCTAGGATGGAATATGGAGAAGGAAGGCCGGAAGGAAAGGTGACAAGTCCGGGCTTAGAAGATTCTTCTCATCGCTACGATCCTGTGGCCGCTGACAGATCGTAATTTGGAGCTCGGACAAAGAAGTTAGAGGAGGAAGACTTCTTGATCAACCAAGAGTGTCGTCGTGCGAAGAAGAAGCGATTGGTCTGGAAATAATCCGCGACCCTTTCTTATATAGCCTATGAATAGGTAAAACAGTATGCAACGTGTATTGATGAATACACGGTGTGACTGTACACCCGTTACGTGTTTTGACTAGTCAACACACGACACGTCATGCGGTTTCCACGTGTTAAAAAAACGTTAATTTTATTAATATGTGTGTTTCGTTGACCCGGGACATAACTCATAAAAAGGTATCCATGACTGGTCTTAAAATGACCGTCTTAATTACAGGATTACACTGCCGCTGATGGTTCATCAATCCGACACCATATGAAGAAGTTATAGACTTTTTAAGTTTTGATCACCCAAAATAACAATATTATTATTTTATTATTATTATAATAATTTAATATTTTGATCAAAAGGGCTTGTGGCGTGAATATCTCCCCTTACCCCATGCGCACTCCCTTATTTTATTATTGTATTACTATTTTAATATATTAAATCAACATTATATAAAATATATAATATATTAAATCAAATTATATAAAAAAATGATTTATACAAGGGAAAGGGGGCATTCACGCCTCCCCTCCCCATCTCATGCGCCTCCCCATAAATTTATTATAATTTATTAAATAAAACCATTTTCCTTTTAATTGTATTATTATATTTATTATATGATCAAAGTTATTAATTTCATAATTCAATTTTGGGAGAACCTATGCACAACCATTCCATGCAACTCAAAACCATTTCATTTAATTGAATTAAATGACAAAACAAAATTAATATAACATACATATTCAACCCCATTTTAATACATTTAATTTTATTAACCTCTCACATATAGTTTTACGCCATCATTGTTATTTATTGTTCTTCAATAACAATAACATTTCATCAACTTATTTTATTAACTCACCGACGTTGTAGTTTTTAATAACAAGAAGATTTATGCTCGTCGCATTGACCACGTTAAACCAACCTGTTGGATATCTGAATCCAACCATGCCATATCAATGTCGCGTAACATCCATCAATTTAATTATTTTAATTCTATTTATTTTTATTTCACACTAATTAAATTGAAACCACATTTATTAAATAAAAACCATTCAATTTCATAAACCCAATATAACGAACTCACCTTTAATTTTTGAATGCACCACCGTGCTTCCACTTGCATGTTCATTTAATTGTTTGCAATAAATACCATGACTCATTTTATCAATTTCTCATTATTATTGATATTATGAATAATATTAATAACACAACAGCCATAATTATTATTCAAATTTAATTTCAACAATTACTCAATTAATAAAAAAAACTACATGTTTCATTTATCAACATCTAATGGATTACACACCTTCCCACTCCACATCATTAATAATAATAACACCAATTAAAACATTTTATCATGATTATTCTTTTTAGTTTAATTAATGACACAATTTATGTCATCATCATTATTATTAACATATTTTTACGTAATCATCAGTATTAAAATTATCATTATAACGCGCGTCGTGTTGACCACATCGATTTCAACAAAGGAATGGACCGGAGGGGTCCGGTCCATTACAATAATATACAAAATTTCTCACTCTCCGGGACATGGAGGTTATTATCATTGATTGTCTCTGACAACCCTTGGTTTAGGGAATTATCTTGAATAATTCATATATTCCTTATAATTAAAGAACTATACCAAAAGTTGAGTGATGATCTTAATATTTTGTTCCTCAATCACATAATTGGGATTCATCATCTCTCATCAACCTTGATTATCTTGATTCCCCACTTTTCTAAATTTTAAACATCTTGTGGTTCCCTTAAGATATTTTAACAATGATTCTTATAGAATTTATGACATATGGGATGTTTGGTTTTCTTCCCTCCATTATATTTATCAATTGATCCTTTAAATGAAAAATCAATTTCATGATTTTTTTATCTAGGCCCACAAGACCACTAAGAGTCTCCAATATCTATATCAACATTAATGGAACAATACATAATATCTTCATAATTTACAAAGTCTTAAATGTGTAAATCTTTTAAAGGACTTGGATTTAACCCACTAAAGAAATATTCCACCTTATTTTTTGTGTTGATGACAATGCCAAAGATGTATCATGCAATCCTTATGAAGTTTTCCTAATACACCATAATAGTCACATCTTCTTTTTATTTTCTACGAGGAACTCCATTTCCATATTAAAATTATGATTCTATGAAAAGTATTTATTGAAAAATATTTTCTTGAATCCTCCCCATTCCATGGAATCAACATTCTTTTTGGATATCATTTTCATGATCAGTTTCCTCCACTGATCGACTTTCCCTTCAAGATGATAGACAGTCAACACAAATTTAACTTATTATGATCATTGGAGGATAATTAATATCTTCTCAAAAGACTCAATCAATTATTCCATGATGAGTGGATCAGAATACCCACTAATGATAGGAAGAATTTTTACCAAAAAAATCAACTAGAACTTTCTCATTCATAAGATAATATGGGTGTCCTAGAAATCAATTTTTTATTCATAAGATGAGTCAATTGATCCATAACTACCATAAATTTATCATATCTTTCTCCCATATGGTTTGGAATCTCATTAGGAAAATCATGATATTGCATATGATGTTGTTTGCTGGAACAATTCTTCTTATTTCCCACATTTAACTAAAATAAATGAAAAACAAGATGATAATACTTTCACTAATAAACAAATAAAATGGAAACTATGAAACATGACAGAATTAATTATAAATGAAATTAATATATGAATTTACGATTATATAGGTTTCAATCTAGGTTATCCATTATAATTTTACAATTTGGTTTTCTAAACTAACAATCTATTTAATTGCTTTACAATGGTTTGTAAAGAGTTCGTAAATTTTCGAAACCACATCCCCTGGGATTGTCAAACCATGTTTGAAGAAAGGCTTATTTGGTGTAAACTAGGTGAAAATTGAGTTACTAACCATACAAAATTTTTAGGATTATTTCCCCAAGGTACAAATTTTCTAGAGCCACATCAACCTGTAGTATCTTTATAGATATTTAATTTCTTGTAAACCACTTGTTCTATACCTCACCAAAATTTCAGTATATTTTCTTGTACATAGACTTATCATTAGGGTTACCCCTAAATTGTTCTAGTAATAATACATAAAATATATATACCTTTCTTTGATACCAACTATAGTGACTTAAACCATATAAACATTGTATTACATGATTTTTTAAATAAATATCCAATAAAAAAACCTAAGAATTTTGAGGCCTAATGTATTTAGAAGACTAGGTTCCCAACACATCAATGAGTAACTAAAATAAAACATCATTAATTTATTCTCCATAATGAGCTTCAAAATCCCTTTGATATCCTAAAACTATAAAGGATGACCAAGGGAATAATTAAATGAAAAGGGTGGGGTATAAGGCCTTGTGATGGAATTAACATGGTAGTGATGCATAACATATGAGTGAGAACGCATATCATGATATCTTAAATTAAAGGGCTCATTATTAATTATATTGTGGAAAAATATTTCAAACATTTATTCATAAGATCATCTCAACATCAGAATGTGGAAGAATCATAAAAAATGATATAATCATAAGTCTAGGATTACTACCAATTCAACATCACAAATTAGACATAGTCCCGTTATGGTGAAAATTTGAATTGATTTATATATATATATATATTATAATATATAGAATTTTTGGATTTATTTAGTATTCAGTAGATAATTCCTTAGGTAATTTTTAGTTTTTTAGAAAATAGGAATTCCATTATCAAAGGTGGTTTTATTGTAATTTCAGTAATTTCAAACATTACACATCAAGAAACCTATTAATGACATGTATTCTTCGATAAAAAAGACCCTTGTAGACTAAAGTTAAAACTGTGAAACCGTTGTATGAAATTAATCTTCCAAGACAAAGTAATACACAACCTAAATCTTGTATGTGAAGTGAAATATTCAATTTATGTGTTTGCCAAAAATATACACACCATTAATATTCTATGATACATGTTTTTTTGAAGACATTTGAAGATCTGATTACATGACGTGAATTTCCATTATAAGTCAGAAAAGTTTTTAGAAAGAAATCATTTAAAAGAATCTCATGACGTGAAACCTTTACACATCCTAATATAATCAAGCTTATAAATGTAACAAAACCCCAATACTGTAGAGAGACAACCGAACCATTTTTTTGTTTCATATACACTATATCATCTTCATTTACTAGTCCTTATTTTCTCCTGTCTCTTTTCTAATTTTATTCATCCATTAATGTTGCAATTAATTCCAAGGAATTGTGGATTGATTTAACCTTGTTCTAAATTATATTTCAATTCGAATTAAAATGTTCAATGTCATGTTCTAGTTGTTCTTAATTCCCTTAATCATAGATAAGTTTGCGAAATAATTTTAATTATTTTAATTTTTAATTGGTTCAATCCCAAAATGATTTATGAATAAGAAGTCATGTTGTCATTTATTATTTCATCTAATAATATTTTCATCATGAACATCTAATCATCTAGGGTTAGTGGTCAAGAGTAGGGGTTAAATAATCCTAATGAATACATAGATCAAAACATGTGTAACCATTTGGATAAGAACATGTTTAAAAACTCATGTTAATCACATTATTTTTCATAAACCTAATTCGAGGAATTACAATAGAAGGATCCTAACAAAATTGTGATTGAGTTTACTATCACCAATAACCTATGATGATTTCTTCAGTTGAATCTAAGATTATTTCACATGGGTAGTTGAATACCTCTAAACCAAAGAGTAGTTCCTATCATAGGTAGATCCAATTGGTTTGAACAAAACCATTTGGTGACCTTCTAACTATTTCATAACCTAATCCATAGGACAATCCCACGATATATTTCGGATTTCCATTTATCTAATACTTGAAATCGATCTAGATCCCTTCACTTTATAAGTTAAACCAAACTTCTTACCCTTAGAAATCCAAGCCTATGGGAGTCAGGTGAGGAATACACCTATTAGGTTCCAACTGGTAGACCACCAACATTTCCATATTTTCCCTATGGGTTCAACCCCGTACTACTACTATTCTATTCCATTGTAGATAGTTCAATTTTAGATTTATAAATTACTAATCTGACCAATATTTATTTAGAATCAATGCTGCTATGTGGGACGGTCAAATTTTGACACTGTTTCCAGGAAAATACTATTGATTTTATAGAGTGACTTTCAAGGAACACTTGAGAATACTTTACACCCTCTTTACTATTTCTCCATTATCTTTATAATTTTTTACATGGACTAGAAAGTACATCCACTTTTCTAGTTATTTCATGCACTAGGGCTCTCCAACTCATTCGAGGATCATTAAAGATAAAGAAAAAATTTCTTTTGTTCTTGAGATCTAATGATAGATTCATTCACACCACCAATCTATTATGTATGACCAGAACAACCTTTCATAGCCTTATTCATAAAATATTCTATATACCCCACCTAAACAACAAGGTATGTGACCACAACTTTAGGAGGGTACCATTACTGACTATGTATTTCCATTCGTTAGTGGTGTTGTGAACAACATAGTTTATCTTCCTATCTAGGTGAATGATTTTAAAATAAAACCTACAATCATCCACAAGATTAAAAACTGGGAAAATTTAGATAACTTTAGAATAAAAATACACATGAACATATTTCAAGATTCTAATAGTTATGGGGCTTCATTAGGTGTTAATAAGTGACATCTGATGCAATAATACTTGGATTTTTCAATTTATTATTTCAAGAAATAGAAAAGGATTGGCTTAAAATCCCTGATATGAATTGCATTATGAATTTGGTTTCTTCAGAAAATAATTTTTTAGTCACATATTTCAAACTTATATGAACCTAGAAACTCAAAAATGACATCCAATACTTTTCCCATGTGGAAAAAGAATCAACCTGGCATGCTTGGGATCACATAAAAGAACTAACCCAGAAGTTCTCACATCAAATACTTGATGTATGAATAAAAATTTATATATTTTTCCAAGGACTGCAACTAGATAAAATACTATAGTAAATGACGATGTTGATCGCAGAATCATACTCAATATTACAGAAGATGTAAGAACACTTTTAGATTAAATATCCTAGAATTACATTATATGGAAGAGAGAAAAAGGACCACCCCAACATATACTTCTCTAAGTGGAAGAGGATTACCACCTATCACCCTATGTTTAATCCATTACTAAGAAGTTACAAACCTTCCAACCACATAATGCCCAACCCGAACCTTCTTACACTGTTATGAAAATTATATAATGTGAAAGTGTAAAGGTCGGCACCCATAAAATTTATATAGAGAAGAAATAGAGGAAAATAAAAATTTAGATTTCAATTATGTTAATTACATTCAACAAAACCAATAATTTCAAAAACTCAAAAAATACCAATAGTGTTATTAAAATAAATAATGGCTCAATATCTATATAAAACCAATCAAGGTAACTACTAAAAGAGAAATGGTCAATAACACCAAGAAATTAGGGACCACCAAGGTACCCAACTCAAAATATATCTACTTGACCTCAAAAATAATTCCCTCAACAATAATTTCCCCTATAGGATTAAAAGTTTCACACAAAATTTTGTTTTAGAAATCTTACCTAAGAAATCCACAATAATCCCTCCACCAACAATAAATTCTTGAGAACTTTCTCTCTGAATTTTTTAAAAGGAACATTAGAAAATTAATACCAAATATATTGAGATACAAAATCATAGGGTAGCCCTATGAAACCTTGAGGATCAAGTCATACATATTTCAAAGACACTATCTGACCGACTACCAAGTAAAATTCTCCATAATACCGAGACACAATCGACATAGGATGATAATATTGTGGTCCTTCTTTGTAGAAATGAGACAAGTTTTTAGCAACCATGCATAAATGAGGAAAAGATGATGAAGGAACAAAAAATATAAATTTGAAAATCATTAGTAAAGATTGAAATGACAGTGTACACAAAATTGATCAATATTGTATTATGGAATTTGAGAAAACTAAAATAGACTTCATACATAAGAAGGATAAAAAAGAAGATGTTTTCATGGAACTATCTCAATACATACATCCTATTCCCTTCATATAGATAATGAGATAAGTAATGATATAGAAGAAGTACAAAGAGTTTTTAGAGATGTTTATGAATCTACTCATCAATATCCACTAGGTAGAGGCCATTGGTCATATGTCTGCTTATGTGAAATTATTAAAGGAATTAATGTATAATATATATATATATATATAATACCAAGGAATAAACTCTTTGAATGAATTATTCTCCATTTTTGTTCCACAGAACCTCCCACTAAAGAGTCAAGACCCTAGAATCTTTTGAATTCCCTACACTATTGGAGCTCGAAATTTTGGAAATTTCTTATAAAATCTTTTGGAAAGTATTAATGTCATTTATATGCATGTCTATATAAATTTAGGTCTTTTAGAATTGAAAAAATGAGAGTATAACATTAGCAAGATGATTGATCAGTCATGTATACTCCAAGACTTCTCAAGGATGTCTTAGTCATAGTTGGAAAATATATTTTCCCTACTAATTTCCTTATCTTCTATATATAGGATGAAGGACATATTCCATGAATTATAAGGAGACTATTTCTTTTCATTGGTAAAGTGATTGTTGATGTTAATAAAGGAAGGATTATTTTCTGTGTTGGCGATGAACAAGTAGTGTTCGTCTTAGTGAAGGCAGCCAATCAAGGCAGAGATTCATTTTAATATAAATCCATATTTCTAACCAATTTAAAATAGTATATCATGACCATTTCAGATGAAATAGAGACCTTTTATCCTAATAAAGATTTGTGCGGTGATTATGGGGAAGTGAATTATAGTGATTTGAAGCCCCGACCAAGAACATTAAAGTACTCATTCTTAGAAAATGAAGTTATGATTCTAGTTATCATAATTTCAGAGATGAATCAAGTAATGTAAGTTAAACTATTCCAAGTCCTAAATAGGAAAAAAAATCAACGATTTGGGTTGTGGAAGACATCAAGAGGATAAAGCCCATAATTTGAACCCATAAAATTATATTAGAATAAGGTGATAAACCAATAAATCAACCCCATAGGTGACTAAACCCTTTGATAAAATAATTTGTTAAAAATAAATTTTTGAAACTTCTTGACACATGTGTCATATTTTATATATATGAATGTGAATAGGTGATGCTGGTATAAGTCATCTCGAAGAATGTTGACCTAAAAATTATAAAAAACAATAAAGATTATTTAATCTCAACATGAACCATTACTGGATGGAGAGTATGTGTTGAATATATAAAAATCAACCTGAAAACTCCAAAATGAAATTTTACCCTTCAATTCAAGGATTAGTTCCTAGAGAGATTTTATGGATATGATTTTTTTTTTATTTTAGGGATAGATAATCTATATGAAATCAAATATCTATTGACCTATATGATTACTCGAAGACCACATTCACTTGTCCTTTCAGAATCATATCCTATCAGAGGATTTAATTTTTCATGTATAATACACCAAAAAATTCCAACACACATATTTCATGACATAGAAGAGGTGTTTATTAATATTTTTTTTGGATAATTTCTATGTGTACAGAGCAATGAAGAATTTTTTTAGCAACATTGCGAAGAGTAGTTCCTAGTGATAAACTAATAAAAATTCCCTTTCATGGTCTAAAGAGTCATAACACACATAAATAAACTATTAAGCATGGAATGGAAGTTTATTAGAAAAAAGGGGATTAGCGTTTTACATGAACCCACAATAGTGAAATATATAAGGAGTTTTCTAGGCTACGTAAGATTCTTTCACATCTTTGTTCATGGTTTTGAAAAAAATAGTCCCAACACAGAAAAAATCAAGGTCTAAGGGCATTCCATTAGAATTTAGTAAATAGTGTCGGTGGGAGTTCAATACTTTGAAAAATAGAATGTTGGCTTCTCCTTTCATAGAATCACCCAATCTGGATAAATATTAGGAAAAGATGCGTGATTCCGGTACATTTAGTGTTTGTTCAGTTTTTGGATAGACAATTGGACACATCTTCTACCCCATTTACTATTCCACACATACTCTAAATGTTTATTTGATGAATTAAACAACCATAAAAAACATTTTTCGGTAGTGGTATTTTATTTTAATAAATATTGGTCATACATCATGCTCCCAAATGTCATAATTTATACTAATCATGAAGCACTGATGTTCCTTATGAGTAAAATGGTTTCCAAACCATGACTGATAAAGTGGATCCTGTAAGTACAAGAATTTGATATAGTCATCATATACATAAAAAATACAAATAAATACATTGTTGAACTCTTATCTAGAATTTCGCTACCGAGTATTGGTGATTATGATGATATAAACAATGAAGATGATTTTCCTAATGAGGTTTTGATTAATGTGAATACGCTAGAACGACCAAGGTTTTTTGATATTGATAACTATCTTGAAATGAGATCCCTTTCACCATACTAATCATATCAACAAAGGAAAAAGTTATTTGTTGATGATTCATGGTACTACTAGGATTAGCCACTATTATTTTGGTTTTATGATGATGGATTCATGGGAAATTTCATCCCATGGGATGAAATTTAATGTATGCCTAAAATATTCTATACAATGCCAACTGAAGGACATCCTGGACTTGAACACCCCATGGATAAAATCCTAAAATGTATATTATTTTATCTTATACTCTTTCAGGATATGTTTAGTTTCTTGTAAAGTTGTGATCAGTGCCAGTAAATAGGCAGAATTGGGAATCATAATGATATTCCACAGAATCCAATCCTAAATGTAAAATTATTAGATGTGTGGGGAATAGATTTCATGGAACAATTCCCCAATTATCATGATAATTATTACATATTGGTATGAGTGTAATATGTTTCCAAGTGGGTAGAATCAAAACCCACCACACAATATGGTCATGGATTTTTTAAGGAAAATTTTTTTTCTCCAGATTTGGATTTCCTTGATTACTCATTAATTATTGGGTAACACAATTTAAAAATATTTCCTTTTAAAAAATTATTGAAAATTATATAATTATATAAAAAACTAGAACTCTCTACCACCACTAGACAATAGAGTAATTTGAATTATCCAACTATGAAATTAAAAGAATCTTGGAATATAAATCCAATATAATTTGGAAGGATTAGAGCCTCAAATTGGATGATGCATTTTTGGTGTATCACATGGCATATGAAACACCCATTAACACTACTCCATTCAAACTTGTTTACAATAAGACCAATCACCTACCTGTTGAATTAGAGCATCAATATTATTGGGAAATCATTAATCTAAACATGGATTCTCAAAAAGATAAACAATAGAGAATGATTCAAATGAATGAGAGGGAAGAGATATGAGGAGATGTGTTTTAAAATAAAAAAAATTATAAAGAAAAAATGGAATTACTGACACATCTTGTGTTGGATCATCATGTAACACCCCAAGGGTTTATGGTATGCCTCTTTTAAAATTTAATATCTTCAATAGTTTGTGATTCACACAATAGTGAGTTTAAAACAGTAATATACTATTAAGTATGATCATTGGAATAGAAATGAAACCATTAAGAATAGTAACATGACCATTAGAATAATAAATTTACCGTTGAAATTATAAATAATTTATTTACCTTATAAATATTAAATATGATATATTTTTATCTCGATATAAGTGATAAATGTTTTAAAAATGTTAAATTAAGTGTTGGTATTTTTTTAAAGGGTAAATGATTATCTACGATTTTATAATTTATATATGTTTTTCAGAAGAAAATTTATCTTCCTAAAATATATTCATAAATTTATATTTATTTTACCTGTGATTATAAGATACTTTTATGAGTTGTGAATTATTTTTTCGAAGTGTTATAAAATCTATTATAATTTAAAAATCTGTATTTTTTGAATAAATGATGATTTTAGTTAAAATTTTAATTCCTCATACGAGAATAAATATTTTCATAAAATGGAGTACATTTTTGAATATTACACATCAAATAATGGTTAGGGTTAATTTTTGTGACTTTTTTAAAAATATTTGATTTTTCAAGGAATAGTAATATATTGTAATTTATGGAATAAATACATTATATGTTAAATACACTATTACTTGAGTCATTTTTGAAGTAAAAACCATAATATAGTACATAAAATCATTATTTTAATATATTTAGTGATAATTCGCTAACTATTCATAGTCTTTATCTAAAATAATAGACAAATGAATAAAATATTTTAAAAACACACCTTTCCTCTACTATAAATACCACCCCTCACCACCTATTCTCCTGACACCTATTAAGCCTTGATGCTTGTCCAATATGGGACCAATAATCTTCCCAAGACTCTTACCCACTTATAAAATATTATCATCTCAACAAAACACATAAAATTATTTCTCTATGGAGGTTATCAAGGATAAGAATACAAGAAGTAAAATCCTATTTTTCTTTCTTTATTTTCTTTTCACATACTTTTATTTTTTTATAATATCCTCACCTACTCTATTAAAACATGATTGTTAACTCTAGTATCTTATTTATACTATAATTATGTTATGTTAATGGAAAATCTACCATCAAGTATCTTCTCCTCTTCCTTTAATTCAAAAAATTAAAATATCGTCTATGAGGTGTTGATTTATCACTTTTAACGATGACATGTTTTCATTTTCCTTGACTTCCTACATGGATGTTCATAATATAATTTTTATTGTTAAAATAGATTATAAACATTATGTTTCAACCAATTTAATGTTCTGTAACAATTATATATACATGATGTTAATTAATAAAGCAAAAACTAGTTTGTGATGATAAAAAAGCTCCAAATAATCTAAACACATATCATTAATGTTTTTCCAATGAATCATGCTCACATATATAAGTAAAAAGATATATAGGAAGATTTAATATTATATAATCTAATTAATAACACATAATTTCATTTTTAAACAACTATTCTAATTTTACATGATTTTCAATATATGTATTCAAGTAAACTGATCATGAAAACCAATGAAACGAACATTCCATAATGATAAAATTGTATCTTATAACTAATTCTGAAGGCCATAAAAATATTAATAAAATTATAATAAATAAAATACAAGTATAAAATGTTATGAATTAATTAATTTATAGATTTAATTTTATTATCCAGGATGTTTTGTAAAAGTTTTGAACACTTTTAAACATAAATTAAGGGTTTAAACCAAAATCTCTATTTTTGCTCCGGGTTATGCATTCTATAAAGTCACCCAAATATGATTTGTTTTTATATAATATCTTTTATATTCTATTTTTATGTTCCAAAATCATATATCCAGGTCATTTCCTCTTTATTTAATGGGGAAATGTATGTTTTATATGTTTACCTTTCCAATTACTCCTGAAAAGCAAGCTTGATTAGAGGGAACATCCAAATTTAATAACCATTTTCAAGAACACAACATAATAAGTCTTAAGACCAAAATATTTTTCTCAAATCACTGTTTTAATATTGAAAAACTATTTTAGTTATTTTTTGTTTTATTAAAGCAATTAAGGCCCATCCACTTTAAATACTCTTATATTTTCTCTTAAACTAGAAAAAAGTGGCTCATTTATATAGACTCTTTTTGAATGTTTCAATTTATTTGGACATCATTTATGACTTAAATATATTTACATTTCCTTTAACTTTTCTTTTATGTTAATAAATTATTTCAATATGATTTTATTCAAACAATTTTCTAAAAATAACTCTTCTTTAAAAAGTAAAACGGGTAATTTTCTTAAGAATTTATTAATGGATTTATTAGAATATTTTCATATATTTCACCACAATTTATTGGATTTTATGATATATATAGGTTTTACTATTATCATATCATCTAAAATATTTTATTAAATGTTTTATGACTAGTTTTAATATGGATGTACTATTTTATACCATTCACCATATTATTGAGAATGGATAGTGATTATGTTTACTGATTGGGAAAATTTATTCACATTTCAAATATATAACTTAATTATGTTTCAACTATTTCATATGTGGAATGCATTAGAATTAGTAAGTGATATAAGATGATTTATATACCCCCTAGATTTATTAGTAGGTCTCATGAGACAAAAAGTACATGGACTTGGCTAATGCCTTTCGTATTTATTTTTAGATATGGATTTCGCCAAGGCCTAAACCATTTATTTTTAGATGTCTTGGTCAAGGCCTCAATGGTATGTTTTAGATTTCCAACATTATTCATTACGATATAATGATACTAGTAATTGATATTCCATGGAATTATTCTACAATTATTATATTCATGGTAATGTTTCTTTCTCATGTTTTTATTTATGGAATTATTTAGTCAAATTTTATTTTTGAAATATTATACTCAAGATTATGTTTTAATGGAATGTGTTTTAAACATTTTCCATGATTTTATATTTATGATTATTTATGATAGCTTCCACTGTATTACTTACCTTTACTATGCACCCAATCTCACCCATTTCATTTGTTTTATTTATCCCCAGGATGCGAAGATGTATATTATGAATGATTTATAGAGATAATCTAGGAGTTTATTGGTGTTTCCAATGGAGTTTATATGTTTTAACTTTCAAATTTGTATTTTAGAACATATGATTGAATCTATTTTACAAAAGATACTAAACTATTCAGTCCTTTTGGATGCATAATCGTTTTTTAGTGCTAATGAAATTATGTAAGGAACTGCCTTTAAGAAACCGAGGCCTTGTTCATTAAATTTGGTATTAGATAAGTATTAATAGAAACCTTCGAAACTAGATTAGGGAACATAACCATAAGATATACTTTGAGTATAAAAATAAAATAACATACTTGAATTTTGGTATGGTAGAGATCATGTCGGTCTTCCTTGAAATACATTCCTACCAGGATAATATAAGTTGATGTGGTTCTAGAAAAGATGAACCTAGGGGTAACAAATATGACAAGGTGCCTTGGATTTGACTTGACATATGTTGGTATAAGACCACGGGTCATACTATGCACCTGGTTTTACACTCCCAGTGGATATGCTTTGGATAATTCACATTTTCTTGACAAATCATTATGAAGGATTTAAAAGATAATATGTCCCCATATAAACCACGTTTATGATTATCTACGCATAATTTTTTCAATTTTGGTTTTGTGTTACTAGTTTGGAAAATGCATTATGGTTAATAATCAAATTTAATGTATTAAATTATTTTGAAATGGAGCCTAGTGCAAGGAATGAAAACTGTATCAATTGGTGTACCCCATGTAGGGATTTCCATCCCATGAAAGATAATGATATTGGATCTGGAGATATAACTGGACATGAAAAACTAATAACTATATTGGGAAAACTGAATTAGGTTATGAGAAATGACCTTACTCTCATGGAGAATATTGATCCACCACATGATCTAACGACGTTCGATTCTTTATGTGACAAAAAAACTCCAACGTTCAATGGGATTACAAACCCATTTTTAGTTGAGTAGTGTATAAGTTCCTTAGAAAAGATATTTCATTCTTTGGAAAGTAACAAGAGGGGGAATGTTATATAGTTAGTTTATCTTATATTGGGAGATGTAGATCAATCATGATTACTAATTCAAAAAAAGGAGGAGGAATAAATTTAATTTATAGAATGGATGAATTTTATGAATATTTTCCTAGAAAAATATTTCCCTCATGAACGAAGAGTGGATATGAAGAGACAATTATTGAATATGAGGAAAAAGGAGGATTAGGATGTTTCTAAGTATGAATCCAACTTTAAAAGGTTAGAAAGTTATGTTGCATATTACATATGCAATCCAAAGAGCAAGATTGATCAATTTTTTGATGTGTTAAAACCATTTCTCTTAAGGGAACTGGTTTCCCAAAAAATCAAATCATACAATAATATAGTCTCACACACTATTAAAATATATAAATAACTCTCTATGTTATATAAATTTAATTGAAAACTATATAATAAGAGAGTGGAGTAGAAAAGAATAGATAAAGGGAAGAATAAAAATGTGAATTTTTTAACGTGCATGATTCGTGGAAGGAAACACCCTGGTGCTTTCTTAAAAAAGAAACTTTCAACATATTTGGTGAGGAAGGCCATCATGATCATGATTTTAAGGTAAATGAAGAATCTACCAAAGTTCAATGCTATAATTGTAGTGAGACAGTATCTTATGAAAATTACAATCCAAATCGTGAATGAAACATACATGAGAAAATTCCACAAGATCAAGGAAGAGTATATTTGATCATAAAAATCGAGGTTAATGTTCCGAATGATATGGTGGAAGGTACTTTAATCAAATCCTCAAATTCATCTAAATCATTATTTTATTATGGATCACCCCATTTCTTTATATCTACCCATTTTTCTTGAAAACTAAGATATTTCTAATTTAACTTTATAAGGGAGTTGTTGGTAAAAATACTAGTGGAAACCTTATTTCAACAAATTTTTTTCGAGAGGTTCCAATTATGACACATGAATATGCTCTAATTGCTGATTTTATCATCAAACCTATGGTTTATATTGATATAATCCTTGGTATGGATTTTATTTTAAAATATAATGAAATAATTATTTTAATGAAATAGAAATTATGATTCATAATGAAGGAATGAAATTTCTTATCTTTATAGGGGAGACTAAATAAATTGAGTTATATCTAGATCCAACTCTAGTAGCTGTTCTAAATGCAATTCTTGGGGAGGAAGAGAAAACATCATCTATGTATGAAGAAATAAATCATTAAATTAGTGATGAACCTATTTTCCAAGAATAAATTGAATTATTTCCATAGGATTTACCTGGACATCCTCCATTTTAGGATGTTGAGTGATCTATTTATTTAATTCTTAGTGTAAGACCTATGTTAATGACTTTGTTAATAATGCCCACTTTGGAAATAGTGGATATGAATAAACAACTAGAGGAACTGAGTGATAGTGGATTTATCTTCCCAATTGTTTCTCTTTGGGGACCCCCTATTCTCTTTGTCAAGAAGAAAGATGGATCCATGACCTTGTGCACTGAGTATAGAGAAATCAATGATATTATAATAAAGAACATGTATTATCCGCCTCACAATAATTATTTATTTGATCAACTTCATGGAGCTCATTATTTTTCAAATATTGAACTTAGATTTGGATATCATCAATTGAATTTTAGGAAGGAAGATATTCCAAAGACAAAATTTCAAACCAGTTATACACATTACAATTTTATAGTAATTCCATTTGGACTGACTAATGTACCCTCAGTTTTTTATGGATCTAATGAACATCGTGTTTATAGAATATCCTGATGATTTTCTTCTGGTATTTATTGATGATATCTTGACATATATCCAAAGATATATGGACTATGCGGACCACTTTTTGGTTGTTCTAGTGACTCTTAAATGAAAAGAGTTAGCTGGGATGTTTAGAAAGTATGAATTATGGCTAAAAACCATTTATTTTCTTGGATATATTGTCTCTAAATATGAAATATCAAATGATCTTGTGAAGACAAAGATAGTTCAGGAATGGACTACCCCAATGAACATAATCAAGGTATGAAGTTTCATTGGTTGAGCATGTTATTATCAACATTTCGTTCATATTATTCCCTATTTGGTAATTATTAACCAAGATTACTCGTAAAGGGGATAAGTTTATTTGGATAAAAGAATGTGATGAATGATTTTGATGAATAATAGAGGTGATTAGTGAATGATCTAATCATGAATCTATTATCAAGAAATTGTGGATTTGTGATTTATAGTGATGTATCAAAGAGATGAATTGGTTGTGTCCTTATACAAAATGATAGATTTATTTCCATTCATCTAGGTAGATAAAAACTCATGAATAGAACTATCAAACTCATGATCTTTAGTTAGAAGCTGTAATATTTTCACTAAAAATATGTAGACACTATCTCTCTATTAAAGGTTGCGAGAAATAAACACATCACAAGATTTTAAAATATATCTTCTGAAATAAAAAACTTAACATGAGTAAAAGTTGATGGCTCAAACTACTAAAGGATTATTATTGTTTAATAAACTATCACCTGAGGAAGGAAAATAAGGTAGAATATGAATTGAATAGGAATGATCATGGAGTTCTGAACAAAATGAGTATTGATATGGATTCTGTGTACATCGATCTAAAAAAGAAGCATATGGGAATTATAAAAGATGGTGAAACAACATTAATTTTTCAATTGGTTTACCAACCATATCTAATTGAAAGGATTAAAATTTATCAGTATGAAGATGAGAATTTTAAAAGTAAAATTAATGTTGTGATTGATTGGAAGTTGGAAAAAATTCAGGTATGAGGATGCAATTACAAAATTTGAGAATAGGATTTGTGTTCCTTCTTTACCAAAGATAAAATAAGAGTTATTGGATGATGCTCATAACTTGAATTTCTCTATACACCATACTAGCACTAAGATTTATAGATATTTGAAGGAAAATTTATGGTGGGATAATATGAAGAGAAAAATTTCTAATTATGTTTCAAGATGTTTAGTCTCTCCAAATGCGAAAGACGAAGGACTAAATCCAAGTGGAGTCATGAAACCTATTCCTACTCCTCTATGGAAATGGTATGACATCACTATGGATTTTTTCATTGGATTACCAAAAAACTCCATTAAACAATGATTCAATATGGTTAATTTTTGATTTACTTACAAAATTTGACCATTTACTCAATATGAGAAAGGATTTTCCTTTGGAGCGCATCAAACGACTCTATACTAATGATGATGCAAGACTTCATTATGCACCTAATTCAATTGTGTCTGATCATGATCCAATATTTACATAAAAAGTTTGTGAAAAGTTTTTAGAATGCTTTAGACATTGAGATTCATTTGAGTAGAACTTATCACCCTAAAAAAACAGGCAGTCTAAAAGGACCATTCAAACATTAAAAGACATGTTGAGATCATGATCACTTGAATTTAAAAGGATGTGGGAAATGTTTTTACCTTTGGTATGGTTTTCCTACAATAATAGTTTCTATTCAAGTTTTCAAATGACACACTATAATCACTGTGTGGAAAGAGATGTCATACACTAACTTGTTAGGATGAATTTTGTGAAATGACTCTTGTAGGCCCAGATCTTGTGGAGGAAATAATAGAAAAGGTAAAGTCTATTAAAACATATATCAAATTAGTAAAAAGTAGGAAAAAGAGATATGCTGATAGTTTGAGGAAAGATTTGATGTTTCAAGTGGGCGATCTCATCTTCTTGAATGTATCTCTAATGGAGTGTGTTATAAGGATCGAACCGAAGGGAAACTAAGCCCCATGTACGTCAGACCTTTTGAAATATTAGAGAGAATTGGGCTCTGTGAAAAAGTTTGGCAAAGCCACCTATCCTCTATAATGTATAAAATGTATTCCACATCTCTTTGCTAATGAAGTACATTACAGACCCAACACATGTCCTCAATTCTGAAGGAATAGAATTGGAACCTAATTTTTATTATTATGAAGAGCATATCTAGATTTTGAACACTAGAGTGTATAAGTTAATGAATGATATGAAATCAGATGGTAAAGTTACTTTGGAAAAACGATAAAATTGATGAGTCGACAAGGGAACTAGATGAATTTATGATGATGAACTAACAAAATATTTTTATGGGGTGACATTTTGGAAATTTCTAGGTTGAAACTTTTTTAATGGGGGAAAAATTTAATACCCCAGGATTTTATGGTATGCCAATTTTATAATTTAATATCCTTGATAGTTTATGCTTCACATGAAACTGAATTTAAAGCTGTAATGTACTATTATGTATGATTGTTGGAATAGTAATGTATCCGTTAGGAATAGTAATATAACCAATATATTTGTTAACTTCACCTATGAAAGTATAAATAAAATTTGGGTATCCTATAAATAAAAATATGATTTATTTATATCTTGATATAAGTAACTAAATGTTTTAAAAATGATAAATTAGGTGTTGGTATTTTTTTAATGCATAAATGTTTATTTATTTATTTTTTAATAATTTAATTTTTTCAACAGAAAAATTGTTTTTATAAAATAGATACAAAAATTAAATTTTTTTATTATGATTATTAGATAATTTTGTGAGACCTTAACTAATTATTCAATGTGTTATGAAATCAGTTATATCTTTAAAATTTGTATCTTTTAAATAAATAATGATTGTAATTAAATATTAAATTTATCATATTCATAAGATTATTTTAATAAAATGGAGTTCATTTTATAATTATACACATTGAAAAATGGTTTTCATGATTTTTTTGGATTTTTCTAAAATTCATGAAATTTTGGGGAATAGTAAAATATTGTAATTTACGGTATAAATACATTTAACATAAATACACTATTTATTTAGTAATTGATTTTATAATCAACAAAATCTGTAACATAATTTTATTATTTTAATATATTTAGTTATAATTATAAAATTATACATTGTCTTCATCCAAAATAATAAACAAATGTATAAAATATTCAAAAAACACCCCTCTCCTCCACTATTAATACCACCCGTCAACACTCCTTCTTTTCAAACCACATAAGACATTATGCTTGTCCAATTTCTGGAAATAATATTCCCAAGTCTCTTACCCACATCTTGGAGTTTCAGATATCAATAAAATACCAAAACTAATTTCCCAAAGGAGGTTTTCAAGGAGGCGAATTTAAGAGGTAAAATCCTCTTTCTCATTATTTTCTTTTTTTCTTTATTTTCTTTTCATATACTCTCCTGAGATCCTTTTACCAAACATGGATGATAACTTCAATATCTTATATATACTTTAATTTTATTATTTGAATTAGAAATACATCATCTAGACTCTTCTCTTATATCTTTATTTCCAGAAATGAAATTATGGTCTGAGAGGTGTTGATTTATTACCTCCAAGGATGACAAGTTTTCATTTTTATTTACCGCATTCAAGGTTAGTCAAAAAACCATTTTTATGGTTAAAAAATATTATAATGTATTTAATAAATCCTATTTAATTTCCTATAACTATTATATATACCTGATATAAATTAAAAAAACAGAAATCGTTTTTTATGATAAAAAAATTCCGAATAATCTAAACGGTTACCATTAATATTTTTCAAATGAATCATCCTAAAATCCAGAAAAAAATTATATATAAGAACATTTAATATTTTTTATTTTCATTAATAACATATAATTTCAATTCTTTACAACTATTCTCATTTTAAGTGATTTTCCATACATGCATACAAGAAAACCGGTCAAGGAAAACAAGGAAATGAACGCTTTCCAACGATATAATTGTATCTTATAACTCTTCAAAATGGCTATAAATGAACTTAATAAAATTATAATAAATAAAAAACATGTAAAAAACAATATTAATTAATTAATATATATATATATTAATATTCATGCAGGATGTTAAGTACATGTACTTAATGCTTTCAGATATAAGGTATGAGTTTCTTCCAAAATCGTAGTTTTTCCATCAGGTTCTGCTTTCTCTCACTTTACCTCAATGTAATTATTATATTTTTATATAATTATTCTAAATTATGTGTATATGTTCCAAACTCATGTATCCATGTCATTTCATCTTCTTTTATGGTGAAATACATGTTTTATAAGGATTCCATTTTCAATTACTCCCGAAAAGCAAGCTCGATTAAAGGGAACTTCCCAATTTCTGTCCCATTTTCAAGTACACTCCATAATATGTTTTAAGAAATTTTTTTTTATAAAATAATTTTTTTTATCTTGAAACAATATTTCAGTTCTTTTATAGTGATATTTAAACCAGAAATCCTTATCAACTTTAAAGACTGTTTTATATTTCATCTTATACCACACTAAAGTGGCTCTTTTATAAAGGCTCTTTCTATATGTTTTCACTTAAATTAGAAAAAATTTATGAATTAAATATAATATAATTTCCATCTCCTTTTCTTTGATGACTTTAAATTATTAAAATATGATTTTATGAAAATAAGTTTCCAAAACCAACTCCTCTTTTGAACGTAAAAGGTGTGTTTTTAACTAATTCAACATACAATGTTGGATTTTAGGCATTACAGAGGTTGATATCTTATGATATTATACACCATATTTTATCAAAAAATTTATGATCAATTTTACTCTGGATGTGATGTTTTGACATAATATACCCTATTACTCAGAATGGGTAGTGATTATGTTTAATGATTGGGGAAAAGTATTTACAATTTGTATGTATATGTTTGTTATGTTTCACCCCTTTCATATAAGTAATTAATTGGACTTAGTAAGTGATTTTAGGGGCCACTATAGCACGAAGATGCATAGGTAGGTCTCATGAAACAAAAAATATATGGACTTGGCTGAGGACTTGTCAATTTATTTTCAAATATGGATTTGAATGAGGACTTAACCATTTATTATAAGCTGTAGTGGTCAAGGCTTCAATAGTATGTTTTAGATGTCAAACATTATTCATTATCTCATTATGATACTAGTAACTGATAATACATGTGATTATTAGAGTATTATAATAACCATGGTTACATTATTTTTATTTTGTTTATATATGCAATTATTTAATCATATTTTACTCCTATCACATTTGATTCAAGATGATGTTTTAATATAATGTGTTTTAGTTCTTCACAATGCCTTATTTTTTATTTTATTTATGATAGCTTCTGTTGTATTTATTATCCTTACGAAGCATGTTACCTCACCTCTTTCTTGTTTTTTATTTTTCTCCAAGATGCTATGATGTATATTATGAATGACTTGCTGGGATAATCTAGGAGTTAATTTGTGTTTCCAATGGAATTACTATGTTATCACTTTGAAATTTGTAGTGTAAAACTTATGTATGTATCTAGTTTTCCAAAGCTACTAAAATATTCATTATTTTGGAATTTGAATTCCAGTTATTAGTACCAATGTAATTAAGTAAGGCACTGGATCCTGGATACTATTGCCTAGGTTTTTAAACATTACCCTAGGGGATACAATGTTATTATTTAAATCCCTCCTTAAATTATTCCCTAGAAAAACAAAATCCTGATGTTTGGGTCCTTTTGAATTCATTAAGGTTTTTACTTAAGGAACAATTTAAATACTTCAAATCAATGTTCCAACATATAAAGTCAGTGGATAGGTATTAAATATCTATCAAGAACCATTTCATAACAGTTTAGTTTTTTATTTAAAATTCATTTGACTCAAGTCCTATCTGGATCATGAAACTAAACCAAGCACTAACTTGGATGCAACCCAACTCATTTTCCATTGGTTAGAGTAGTTTTTCTAAAGGTTACGGTGGTTCAGTAACACTGGTAGTACATAGGAGGCTCCTGGGTAACTTGTTATGGAAATTACATTATTCATGACATGTAAATCTTACATGACCTGAATTGTTTGAGGGTAGGAAAAATTATTTGAATCTTTAGTAACATCATGGAAAATGTACATGAAATTAAATAATTGAGACTTATTTTTAGGCTATGAAAATAAGGCTCACATGTTTCAACCTTTATTTCCTCTTGACCTTCAACCTCACCCCTCTACCATATACTCCCCCATAAATTCATTCTCTCCCACTCCCCACCCACTCTTCTTCCTCATCACCTAGTTGAGCCGCCAGTACTATTACCCTCCCTCCCTTGCTCATTATTTATCATTGATGTGGAATGCACTATGAACATAAGTATCACATATTTGGAAAGAGTATCCCAACATGATTATCAGAACACAAAAGCACCCAATTCTAGATCCTCCTACCTAACCAATAGATCCTTCAACATCATCGTATTCATCAGGTTCAAACACTCTATAAAACATTGTACATTACCACACCTCTTCTAGAAAATCCTTGGTCATGAATATCACCCACACATGAATCCCTGATTACACATTCCTAAGATTAAGAATTTGGATCGCATAGTCCATCATTAGGGTAATTCCATGATGACCAACAAGTTCCTTGGCCTGGCCATTATCGAGAATATCTTGATGCATGAGGAGGTCCTAGAGCACAGTAGATGGATGTACATTTGTAGAATTATCAAGGTACATGAGGGGAAATATTATGGTATATTCTAGGGTTTCCTTAATATATTGGAGCTTAATGTCACTCATGTCACCTTCCAGATAGGTGGAAAACCGTGAGAGTTTACGTTGGATGAGTCTTGTGTTGGGCTCGGTATTTATACCTATAATTTCATTAATTCTTTGGTTTATTCCATATTTTGGAATGAGATGGACAAGGTGGATACTAAAAAGAGCTAGGAATTGATATCTATCAACTCATATAACATTAATGAAACATAGAGATAAAAGAGTAACTATATGTGGTGTTCCGCACTACCAATTTTTAATCAGGCCTTGACCCATTCTTAGATTGCTAGAGGTGATTCTCATAGAGTTTCCAAACAGATAGAGGTGATTATTTTTTACTCTTCCATGGGTGTCCCAAAAAACAACATGGCCTTGTAGTTTGTGCACTTATATGATACCCGGGAAAGGAGGGATCATGATTCCTTCATGGGTGGTAGTTTTGTTACACATATGATGCATCATCTGGGTGTGTTCGATTCCACTCTTCCCCAATTATCTCTTAGGAAGATGGAGCCAATTGATTTCCTACTTGTGCACTAATTGAGATATTGTAGAAGAAAAATAAGAAATATGTGTGGGATCCCAAGTATGTCGAGGACACTATCGGTTCCCTTGTCCTCATGTTCTAGCACCACCAGCTCCAGCTCATGAGGTACTCACTCCAGACACCCTAACCGTAGATCCTTCCATCCATCCATCCTCCACTGATACCAAGAATTCACCACCCTTACCCCTTCCTCTTTGTCTATGATATCACAAAATTCCAACTATAATCCATCACACCCATTACATCAAATACGTGGGAAGTGATTCACCGGTATTATAGTTATCTACAATGAATTAGGAAGAACCATTGGTGGATATGGCTTCTTTTTGGGATTATTTTTTCAGAGACGACCCACCAAGCCACCTCCCTAGATGATAACACTCCCTCCCATTTCACCCACCCACTATAATCCATAGTTTATCCTTCCTTTGTCTAAATTCCTACTCCTTACACACTAGCCCATATTGTGACCATCATTTACTTCCCTCTGGAGATTAACAATGTTGATGCGTGAAGGGAATTTTTAGTAGAGTAGGATCATTAGGGGAAAGCGCCTCATATTAACATCATTATCTGAGGAACCATTCATTAATCATTCTAATAGACCCAAAAACACTGTACCAATCAGAAACTCACCATTTTTGACTTACGGTGTTACTAGCATTATGAAACCAGATTTAGAGGTTGATTCATCTACTCATCCCTCCATTTCTACCATAGATAAGTTGTGGAAGATACCCAAACCCACTATTTTGGAGGGTACCTTTAACATAGATAGCAGAGAGTCTGGTAACACATAGTCATTTCACAATGTACACATTCCCTATTGATATTTTTTGATGTATTTTGTACTAACTATATCGCTTTTTCTGGGGCTTATCATTAATTTTACCTAATATGCATGATCTGATTTTTGAATGCATGGATTGAATGCGTTTTTATTCTCATTTGGAAATTTATTTTAGATATATATCAATATTATCCCTTTTATGTGGTTATTTATGAGCCTATTTGGAATTCATGAGGCCTCCCACATAAGTTATTTTCTCATGTTGCGAACATAGATATAGATCTACATGAGATCTTTCTATGAAATTCCAACATTCACCTCTCCGACCTTCGTGGATGCTCCAACTATCAAATGATATTTTTGGTTATCCCATTGATGAAGTGGTAAACCCCACCGAATGAATATCTAAGATTGAGTACAATGAATCTAGTTTCTACAAAAGGAATTGGATAACAAAGAATATGGGTGACACCGAATGTTCTTTTTTCCATCTGTCTGGATGAGGACAACATTGTTAGAAATTCATGGGAGGAAACACATATTTTCTTATTTTATATTTTTTTGTGTTATTAGGAATTATCATTACTATTTTCATGTATTACTTTTCGGTCTCTCCCTAGGTCACCTATTGTAGCATGATCCATGAATATATTCAATCTGGTCTTCATTTATATCTACTATAAGCACTGGTCTATTTTTGTTTCCTCTTACAAAATGGTTGAATCCCATGTTCTGATGGTTTATAAAGTGCATTTATAATTTGTTTCTAATGTTTTTGAAATTTTCTGGTTTTATATCAACATCCATAATTTCCCCCCATAATATGACCTTTTTTACAGTGAACTATAGATTCCCGAATCTAAATTCATAAAATCCATTACGAGTTTGTCTATGCTATTATTTCCTTCTCTCCAACATCAATTTCGAAAATAGGGTAGACACTTATTCATATTTACTTGGGGTAAATTCTTGAGATTTATAGTGTTTACACCTAGACTATTTCTTGTTCTCATTATTATTGGTTATATTTTTCATTGAAATCATGTTTCAACTTGATATCTCATTCCACCCATGTAAATAAAAGAAAAAGTCAGAATGGAAAAATATTAAAATATATTCTTGTTTTTTCCATGAATTCTATCATGATTAATGAGTTGAGTAATTTAATTTTGATTGTCGTTTATTTCTATTTGATTTGATTTTCTTATTAGTAGTTATTATTTACTATGTTATTTCTAAATTTTATATATTTTCATTAATGAGAGGATTCTATTTCATTATTTTATTATCTATTTCTATGTATATTTCTCAAGAGATGTTATGGACTTGTAAACCGATAAAAACATTCATTGGGATCTTATTAAGGATATGGATAAAAAATAAATTGTTAAAATGATTGAGGTAAATTTTTTTCCATTTATCCTAATACCCACTAGTATATTAACCCTTCTTAATCCTATATAAGCCACAAATGACCTTGTTAGAAACGATCCATGTTATAATCCCAATTTGTCCCTTTATACCCTACTCTTGGTATAACTACATTATTGACCTTTAAAAGAGTATGGGGTAGACTATTAATGAAGAACACATGATGTGTGTTACTGAGAATAAGTTCAATTACTTTTTCGCATCATCTTTGGGATGGGGTCTATCGTTTTTCTAATATAAAATTCATTATCAGCCTATAAAAAGAATGGGTTGTGTATTAGGAAGATAAAAAATCACCATTATTAGACCAATTAATCTTTTGATAGATCCTATGTGGATAGGTGATGGATGTGATATCTCGCCTAGACATGAATTTAAAAAAAACATGATACATTCATTGACCTTTCATTTCACATCCATGGAATCTCCCTTGAATTTTTGGGATTTGAGAGATGCTTATTTATAGAGGAAGTTATTAATTTTCCTATTTCTGATGATCATGGATTGTTCTTGAGAATTTACCTACCTTTTTGATCAAGATATTTATCATCAACCCACCTACCCTTAGCCTTAGATTCATTTGATTTCCATCATGATTAATTATATGTTTTTATTTATGGAGTGAATTTGTTAGAAACAATAAAATCTTATGGTTATGAACCTTTATTCAAGGTATGTGAATAACTCCAATTTCATTGTTTCCTTCAATGATGAGTTAAAATTCATGGCGAGGTTAATATAAACAAGGGTAAAACATCTTTGGATCAAAAAAAATATTTTAATTAAAGGAGAATTAATTTGAATAAAGTACCAAATTATTATGCATGGCAGATTTACTATGTAGGGGTAATTTTGGTGGACTAATTTTTTCCACAGACACTTAGTTTTATTTTCCTTGTTGTAATGATTTTTTACTATTGTAAAAAGTATTTCATTTAAAATTATTATTGATATGATTTTTTATTTGGGATAAAAAATTGTTCATGCATGGGAAAATTTGATAATTTGAATTCATATATATATATATATATTAGATATATTTCCTTAGGATTTATTCATGATTTATTATATAATTACATGGGTTTGGATTGGTTTCTTAGGAAATATGAAATAAATTTATAGATGATATGTTGCTGTAATTTTAGTAATTTTTTAGATTTCATGTCATGAAACATGTTCACAATGTGTATTCTTAAAGAACAGGACCCTAGTAGATTGAAGGCCAACTAATGAAACCAGTACATGTCATGAATCCTCCATAACAAAATACATGATGTGAATCTTATACATGATGTGAAAGATTCAATTTCTATACCCATTAAAAGATACAATCTCAATAATATTGGAGGTATTATATTTCTGAAGATATTTTATGTTTTTATTACATGACATGAATTGAAATTACACATCATGAAATTTTATTTAATAAATCATTAAAATAAATCTCACAATGTGAAACCATTACACTCCTTGAGATAAATAAGAATATAAATATAACAACACCCTGATACAAGAGGGAGAAGGCTGACCTTTTTTTTATTTCCTTTACACTCTCTTCTCCACACATTCTAGCCATTATTTATCCCATTTCCTTTCTTTTTTTATTCTTAATTTTCTACTTCACTTCCTTTCAAGTCATTATGGAATGCTTGAACCTTGTTTTTATTTCTATTTCAATTCCCATTACCACGTTCATCATCAATTTCTATGTGTTATTCTTTCCCTTAATTCAACTTATGTGTGTTAATTAATTTTAGTTATTTTAATTGTTAATTTCTCCAATCATGAAATTATTTTTGAATTAGCTAAACATACCATCATTTCTTCATTCATCTATTAACATTGTTATCATACAAATGTGATACACTAGGTTTAGTGGTTGAGAGGAGGGTTAGCTTAAACCAAATAAATCCTTAGATCAAAACATTAAACCTTTTTCTAGTTATTAGTTTAAAAGCTAATATTGATCACATTATATTTCACAACCCTGATATAGGGAATTGTAATGGGAAAATACCAACATAATTTGAGTGGATAATAATGGGACCCAAAGCCTGCAATTCTTTCTTCCCTTGAAGATGATCTTGTTGAACTTTGGTAGTGGACTACCTCTATACCAATGAGTAGTTTCTTGTGTAGGTAGATCCAATTTTTCGACCAAAACCAATTTTTGACCTACTCAATGATTTTCAGTATAATCCAAAGCACCATCCCATGATATATTTTTGAATAGATTTTACATAATCCATGATATTGATCCTGATCCTTTCTTTTTATTCTGAAGTGAAACAAAATTGTTTATCCTTAAAAATCAAAACCTATGAGATTCACATGAAGAATCCACCTATGAGGTTCCAACTACTAGATGACCAGATTTTACAAATTTTCCTTATGGGTCTGATCCCATATTGACACCATGTTATTCCATTGTAGCTAGTGAAATTTGTGATTTTTAAATTTCTAATCAGATAAATTCCATTTCAGAATCAACTATGTTACACGGTCTGGTCACGTGGATTAGGTTTAGTCCCTAATCCCATAGATAACATCTCATGAGACAAAAACAATACCTAATTAATTAGAGATCTATATAGTTTCACCCATCATAACATTTAAATGAAAATGTGTTCTACATAAAGAAATATAACATAATTCTTAAATATAAGGATTACCCATGGAATGAAATGATTTGTATAACTATAACATATGGAATAAAAAGATTAAATATCATAACGATTTACATGAATGAATGTATTTAAGAATTATTGGACATTAATAAGAACCATTTATGAGAAATTAAATCTATGTTAAGAGAATACTTGAATAAGTATGGATATATCTCTTTGGAAATACACCTCTTAAGTAGAGATTTAAAAAAAGGTAATGATTCTTTAAAGAGGAAAGGGAATTATAATTCACAAAAAACTAAAAATTAAATAAATTGAACTTCCATGATAAAATATTCAATTTTAGAAAATATGGGTGGTTTAAAAAATTTTAAGGATTGGTACTTGTAATGGGGTAAGAAATAGAGATGTTCTATTCAATTGAGTTTTGTTATCAAGTGGAATTGAAGGGAACCTTTTAAAAAAAGTATATCCCCATAGATAAAACATTCATTAAGATAAATATAAATGTTTCATAAATATATAAAGTATATAAAATAAGAAAATAATACTATTAGACAGTGAAAGTGAGAAAAGATAGATAAATAATAATCATAAATGAAATAGGGTGGTTTAGAGAGATCCCTTACCTTATGTTCCAAAACTGTTTTTCATTTGTAGTTAATATCATTAATAATAAATATTAATTAATTAATTAATTAATTTATGAAATTTTACATCTATATTTTATTTAGTTTAATTTTATTATGTTCATTTATTACCATTTAAATGAGATATAATGTTCATGTTCTGCGTTCTGAGTGCCTTCATTTGATCGTTACAAGTTTTGATCACTTCTAGATAATTATTGAAGTTTTTTTTTTCAAATGGAATTACTACTATAGAAGTGAAATAAAATTGTATTTTTATAATTAATGTAATTTAAATAGACCCAAATACCCATTCTGGTTCCAATATAGGGTTGATTCTTTTATTAAAAATGTTAAAGTTATACAATTTGTTCATTTAGGATGTGTTACTGACCTTTATGAACTAATTTAATTTTATTGAATATTTGGAATATATATTCATTTTATAACATGAAATAAGTAACCATATAATTTTTATAATCTTATTTAACCATAATATTATTTTTATTACTATACTTGAAGGTGTTTGATAAAAATGAATCTTGTTTTTTATGGAGGTAGTGAACTAATCATATTCTAAACAACATTTTCATTTAGCATAAATTGAGGGAAAGAGAAGAGGATGGATGATAGATTTTCCATTAAGAAAATAATATAGTGTATATACGATAATGGAGTGACTATTTCATGTTTTATATTATTTTTTAGGGAATATGAAGAGATGTTTCTCAAAATAATTAGTTGGGGGGATTACCTCCTCCTTTGGATGTCTTCTCTTGGGCTTCCACCTAAGTCGCATTAGATTAGAATTTGGATGAGACCAGTAACAATAGGGTCTAGAAGAGATAGTTGGTAATATAATTGGGTATAAATTTTGAATTTCCTAAGGCATAAAAGTTCTGAGGATAAGGGGCGGTATTTATTAGGTGAGGAGAGGGGCATTTTTGAATATTAAAATCATTAGTTTTTTTATTTTAGATCAAAACTAAAAATATTGGTTAATCTTGTGACTATATATAGTAAATAGTGAATTTCAGTTCTAGCTAATGGGTTATTACATCACCCATGACTCAAAAATTCATTTATTTAGCTAATAATGTTAATTGTCTTATATTAACATATTTAAATATTTAAAAAATCACCTGTTTTTCAAAAAAAATCACCCTGACCATTTTTTGATGTTTATATTTTAAAAATTAATTTCATTTTATGAATATAATCTTTTAAATATGAGAAATTTAAATTTTAAATAAAATAATAATTTATTTGAAAAACAACAATTTTAATATTACGGTCAATTTTTCAAACCTTGTATAAATTACTTATGGTCTTAAAAAACTCTATTATAATTATAAAACAACTTAATAATAATTTATAAAACCGTATTATGAAAATAAAATTTATTTTAAATCATTATATTTATAATTAATGTGAAATTAAAACATTTAAGTTTAATAAACATAAAACACTTTATTAATAATTTTAAAAACATTTATTTACTTTTACCATTGTATTAATATATCATATTGTCATTTTATAAGTTAAAAAATTTTATTTTACACATTCATAGGTGAATATACTATTTTGAAGATCTGGTTGCTATATCGAATGGTCGAATTACTAATCCAGTGGTCAGATTTGTAATGGTCATATAATTATCTACTTCCTATAGATATGTCATATTTCATTAATTCTTTATCCAAATCCATTCTATATCATATATATATATGTATATTCATATTCAAAATCCACATTTCATTACTAACATTATGTTTCATTTCTACAGTGTTGTTCATGAGTATGATCATTATGGTGGATCGAGAAGATCCAATTTTTCCAATTTTTATTGTTTTATTTTCTATTGGTTATCTCATTGTAATACTAACAAATCAAATTAGAATTTTAATTCTATAAATTTAATTTTATAATTATCATAATAAAATGATTATTGTTTTATCGTGGGGTGTATGTAAATTATATAATATTATATTACTAAGTATGGAACAATTATATACTAAAAAGAAAAATTCAATTGAAAAACTATGGGTCATTACAGCCCGCATTTAATTGTAAACTGTGTTTTTTATACCATTTCAATTTCATATAATTTTTTTTTTCATCCATAAAATCACCCCATGTATCATGATTTCTAAATATTTAGGAAATAAGCAAGGTAATATAAGTTCTAGGATAGTGAGATCTTTGAGGCAAAACTTGTAGAGACCCGAAGCTTATCGTACATGGACATTACATTACTTTTGCGGAATACTTAGTACATAACAAAAACACACACTAAAGGATCGTAATAGTTTAGTGTCTTTGGAAACTCGGAACGTAATCTTCTAATCGTGGTGAAAGATCTTCAATATCTCCCATAAAGATCTTCCTTTTTTTACCTAAAACCTTTATTTATATCCTGGGGAAAAGAAAACATAAAAGGGTGAGCTCAAATGCTCAGTAAGGGTATACAAAAGAAATAAAAATCATATCATATCTTTTTGAAAATCATAACCTGCAAAAGAGATCATAATATCTTAACATGGAACAAATCATAGAAGTGAAAATGAGATCACCATAATCATAACATGAAACTTGAAACTTTGTGGCATGCACACATAATCATGGAAAATCATTTCTTGTTAGTCATGACTCATTGCCAAGACTATCTTAGTGGACAAAGTCCCTTTCTGAATCGAGTAACCCTCGTTTCAGTCCTGTTTCACTGAACCGGTATAACCTACCATTTCAGCCATGTCTATCTCATGAGATATAAAATCTTTACCCAGTGCATTGGAGGGAGATATAGGTCCCACCCATCTTATAATGAATCCTTTCTTATGTGTGCCACATAATCATAAATAATACATCATCGCATAACCCATGTAATAAAAATGGGATTCTTAAACAACATGACATCATAAAACAATTCATATAAGATGAAGGAATTCATAAAAATGTTTCCATCAAAACACAATCAAATCCATGTAATAATAGGGATAAAAACAGAACCCTTTTATTATCTTAGATGGAAAATAATTTTAATAAAACACTTGAACTTCATTCTTGAGGAAAATATCCTTTCTACTTAAAAAACATTTTTCCTTTCATAACATGTCATAAAACTTTAAAATAAAAGAAGTTTATTAAAAATAAACTTGAAAACTTGTAAAGGAAGCTTCTTGGAAATAATGTTTTAAAAATCCATTCATGCCGTATTAGTTAAAAAAAACATTCTTCGTACTTTTATCGGAAAAGTCAAAAAGTACCTCGTACGAAAAACGACAAAAGATTCCTTTTATTTCTTTTACTAAAAACTCACCGAAGGGTAAAAATGGATTTAAAAAATTGTAGGTGGATGAAAATAATATTACATATTGATGAAACATGGATGTGGATGATAAAATACAACCCAGTAAATACTTACGAATAAACAATCCCGGATAAAAATGAGATTGTGATATTTCCCTTACCTTAGGTCCAATTTTCTTCGTATGTGTCCGAACCTCCTGTATAATGATTTAAATAATGTCATTGACTTATTAAAGAATCATATTCATTGTTATGATATCATATATGGTTCACTTATGACATTATATTACCCGTTCTTTTGTAAAATCCATGTTAAAGAAGCGTTTTGGGTAAAATCGTTTCATTTTATCGTAGGTGTTTTGACTTGTTGTTCTTGACATTATTATTAATTATATCATGATTTACTTACTTCCAGAATATAAAATATGATTTATATATCATATATATTCAGTATATATATATATATATAAGATAGATAAATGAAATGAAAAACACCGTTCATGGAGACGGTAGTCCGTACGTACGCATGAACGCTGTTTTTATTTCCTTATTGTCTTGAAATGGAAGTAAGTAGATGACATACATATGTATATATATACATAAATCCAGTAGCTTTATAATGTCATATATTTCATTATTATTTCTTATATATACATTATAATCATTCTTAAATGGTTAACATGGAGAATGAATCTCATCGCGTCGTGGAGACGGTAGTCCGTACGTACGCACGAGCGATGATATCATTTCTATAAATATTGAATTGAATTGGAGTGGATTATACAATATATCAGAATCAATATGATGTTGTAATAACTATGTATAGTTATTCTTTACACCATTATACCCATCCATGTAAGGTGGTGGTGGAAAATAGATTACACCACGGCGTGGAGACGGTATTCCGTACGTACGCACGCGCGGTGATTTCTTTTTCCGTAGGATGGATAGATGGTGAAATAGGGTTGTTTCATACTTATAATAACATATCAGTATATGAGTGATACTGATGTTATTACTTCATAATGAAACAACCTAAGAAGAATAAGTGGAAGAAGAAATAAAGATGAAAGAATTGGTAACGATAATTACCTCTTCTTTGAAGTGCCTCTTTGAGACCTCATCTTAGGGCACTAGAATTGGTCTTTGAGGAAGACCAGAACCTCTAGGATGTTTCTAGGGAAGTGGAGAAGATAGTTTGTCAGGGGTTGGACGAGCTTGAGTGCTCAAATTGGTGTGAGGAGGAGGGGAAGGAGGTGTCCTTTTATAGGGGAGGAGAGGGGCACCTAAGGAATATCTCAAAATATTATTTTATATTAAAGTCAAAATCGGTTTATAATGGTTCCAAAGGGTCTTATTTCGAAGCTAAAGTGGGGATGGGTTGAAATCCTATCACCCAATAGAATTTAGACAAGTTTAGGATATTATTTTAACCTTATCAATTAGATTTAACTCTAAGTTAAATAATTTAACTTTTACCATGTCTTTTTGTTTTCTTTCACTATATGGTTAATAAACGTACTATAACATGCCAAACGAACCCCAAATTGTTTATTATTAATATATATATCCTTATCTAAGTCATTTGGCCGAACCTTAGATTTTTAGGAATACAATAACAATTAATAATATAATATTTGATTTAAAAACTATTTTGTGTCAATTTTGACACTATTTGATATATGATTTTTGTGAAAGTCATAACAGAATTAAATGTTCGAACCAAGTTAATTAAATCAACATTAATATATCATAGTAACCTAGAAAATTAGTGGAATTCATAAAAAATCTCAAATTACATTTATTTTGGTGTTTATAACATTAATTATGTCAATATTTCATTAATAAGATAATTACTGCATCATCGTTGTGTCATGAATAAATTAAATTATTTGATGTCTAAAAATTACAAATAAAATACCATCATGTAGGAAATCTTTTTAGATTTCTAATGAATATTTACAATCGAATTTATCTTATGTATAACCCCATATTAAAAATGATTTACTTATTAAACGTTGATTTTAACTATTTTAACCTTTCTTTAAATAAATTAATAATAAATGTCCTAATCTAATCCAAGTGGGCCTAAATGGTCATATTTTATTCCTAAGTTTGTTTTTGGTCAAATTACACTTGTCCAATAGAATTAGGACATGTGTTAGGGTAATAGTAATATCATATTTACCCTTAGTTACCCTATTTACTATTAATCGCGGTAAAAAAAGTAAAAAGTTACTATTCACCAAAAAATTATTTTCATCTCATTGAACCACATTTTAGTCCTTGATATTAACCGTGTCTCTCAGATATTCGAAATTCCATTCACAGAAGCGGCAAAATTATGTTTTATGAAAAATTCAGTTTTTTTTAACTACCACTTAGTAGTTTCACTATTCATCAAAAATTGATGTTTTTCAGAACAATGCCAAAATTTCATCCTAAGATATATTTCATATTCCGAATTCAAAAATGAAGTCTATTTCACCAAATTCATAACATAGAAGTTGCATTAATTAATTTTATAATTAAATCCCGTTGTTAAAACAAATAGCGTGTTTTTAAGAAACAATATCTATCAAAAGATTGACACTTGTTTATGTCTGGTTTAAATGTGAAATTACATCGAATGACCAACATTGTATTAAATTGTAAAAATATATACTAAATATACTTTAAAACCACTCAAATTAATAATTTATCACTATTAATTATTTCGATTAAAAAAGTTATTTTTAATTAAAATTTAGTAATTTTCACTATTCATCAGAATATGAAAGTTATCCGAAATGTACCAAAATTTCACCTTAGGCTAAATTCGATACTCCGAATCCAAAAATGAAATCCATTTTGAAAAATAAAATTTACAAAATTTCAAAAAGTGGTTATTACTATTCATAACGGCTAGTTTTAATAACATTTTAATAGCATATCGCTGTTTAGTGAAACTCGTTATTGCGTACTACACATGCTATTGAGGAAGGTCGTGATTGCGTGTAATGCAAGTCAAGTAAAGGATGCGTGTTGTGCAAGCTCCTTTTGGTGTAGCGTACCACACAAGACATTAATAAAATTAAAAAGAATATTTTTTTATAAAATCTTGGGCTGTTACATTCTACCCCCCTTAAAATGAATTTCGCCCTCGAAATTCGTCGGGGTTATAAATGGTTTACTATTCGAAAGTTTCTTTAATAGAAACCCACATCGTAAAAAGGAATATCAAAACCACTCTTTAAAAACAAAAGTATGAAACGTAACGGTTACCCAAATAAACTAATCATTGGGTTTCCACATAGGTGAAAATATGGATATGGAAGAGAAATCTAACCATCATGTTCTGATGGAGAGTGGTAGAGAACATGGCTATGGAAAAGCCAGTAATCACAAATCCATAGATTTGTGATGATATAAGGTACCATCTGATTCATCAGGTATAAGATCACTAGGACAACATTTTTGGTTTTCAAGATCATTTCCCCTAAAGTTGAAAATTTGAATTAGAATAAATACTTACTTTATTTTGGTACAATCTCACTGTTGTTCGTGCCTTGAACAATTTCCACTTCATCTCTTAAATAAATGAAGTTGAATTTGTTATTCGTGAACTGTTAGCAGATCATGTGATAGAATGACGGGTCATTCCATCTATCTCAAACAAAAGGTTAGCAAAAATTATATGCATAAATCGATCTATAGTGAGATTAATCATATATGGTTCCTAAAATGGACTTATACTTCATATATCATACTGCTTAATATAATAAAACTAGTTTCTACTAAACAGGGACTTCCTGTAGGTCAGTGGTAGGCGATAAAGGCCAGTCGCACTTCGGTTGCGGGTTCGATTCCTACAGCCTTGTCCGAAGCGATGGGCTGTCGCCCGTCCTGTAGGTTGTCCATTTTCTAAAACTACATTACTATAACATCCCATCAATAATTTCGAGAAAAAAACTTCTATCCTTAAACAATAATCACTTATGTCCAACATAATCCATTTCAATCTTTAGGCTTATCCATAATACTGCAGTCCACTCTCATAACATAGTGAAAACGATTACCAGAGATTTAATACCATCGTTGATCCCCATATATCATAAGATATGTTTTGTTGGTCACATTCTAAACATTCAAAGTCCTTAATCTTGTACTCTCTTGAATACCCATTGAACCTTAGTGAAAACATGAATGCAGTTAAAAGTTAACACTTTTCACATACCAAAATCCTCAAAATTCTATATACTCAAACCATGATATCACTTAGTCCTTATATCAATCATGAGCTCATGAATACTGTTAAACATTTCATTTTCTCGTCTTCATTATGCGCATATCATCTTATTTCCAAAAAAAAATCTCAATCACTTTGAATACCACATCAATAAATATTGCAATACTCAATGATACAACATTATTTTGGAATCCCATTACATAAACGCTTAATCATTCCACCACATCATTATCATATTCAACATCGCCAATAGTGATCGCATGTGACTTCACTTTGTCCTTTGCCGTCAGTGGTTGCTCATGTTGATCATCCCTAACCCTTGGATTAGGGCAATTATTAGCATAATGCCCCATTTCCTTGCACTTGAAGCAGTGAAGTGTTGGTGGTGCGTTCTCTGCAGTGTTTGCTTTATTCACATCATTAGAAACCCTTTTTCCATTACTTCGACACTCAGCTGCTCGATGACCTTCTTTTCCACACTTAAAACATTTTCTAGTTCCTTCAAGACAATCTCCACCATGATTTTTTCCACACTTTGTGCATAAGGAAACATTCATCTTCTTTTCACCATTATTATGAGATTTCTCCTTGAAATCCATCTTTCGTTTCTTGTCAAAACCATGAGATGTATATGTAACACCAACTTCCATTTCTACCTCGATAGCACAACGCACAATTTCTTCATAGCTACTGAAGTCTCTTATAGCTAATGCCCTTCGAAGATTTGGTTTTAAGCCACTGAAAAATCGATCAACTTTACTTTCAGGTTGGATGATAATGCCAGATGCATACCTTGCAAGTCTTGTAAAATTTTCTTCGTATATACCAACCGATTCCTCATCCTTCTGCTTCAGCTCAAGAAACTCCTTTTCTATCTTTGTTCGAAGAATACGGGGGAAGTACTTACTGAAAAACAAGTTCTTGAACTCGTCCCATTCCATGGAATCAATTTCATCCCTTGGCCTCGTATTCTTGATAAGATTCCACCATCGATCAGCTTCACCTTCCAAACGATATACTGCTAAGATGACTTTATCATGTTCAGAACATTGAAGAACTGAAAATATATTTTCAGTGGTACTGATCCATTGTTCAGCAACAAGTGGATCGGAAGTCCCACTGAAAGAAGGTGGACGTTGCCTCATGAAGGAATCAATAGAATATTGCTCCCTTCTCTGCTCATTTGGAAGTCCAGAATGATTCATAGCTTGTGTAAGTATAGCAATAAGATTTTGCACTCCATCTCCCATAACATTTGTTTGTTCTGGAGGGCAATCATTGCATTGTCCATTGCATTGATCAACACGGTTCCTTCGGGTTCTAGCCATCGTCTAAAACCCAAAAAGAATAGTGTGAGAGGCAAAAATCATGCTAGGGAAAACAACATAATAAAGGGGGAGTACCTTCAATATCTAACATCTTAGGTTTAATTCTATGATCGTTAGCGTAATTCTAGTACTATAACCTAAACGTATACTTAACCTTAGGGACATCCCTAGACATACCTTAGAAATATCTCTAGGGATCTCACTAACGTTTTCGCATCCTAGTTTCCAAAGGTTGACTAAACCTTTCCTCTGATACCAACTGTAGAGTCCCGAAGCTTATCGTACATGGACATTACATTACTTTTGCGGAATACTTAGTACATAACAAAAACACACACTAAAGGATCGTAATAGTTTAGTGTCTTTGGAAACTCGGAACGTAATCTTCTAATCGTGGTGAAAGATCTTCAATATCTACCATAAAGATCTTCCCTTTTTTTACCTAAAACCTTTATTTATATCCTGGGGAAAAGAAAACATAAAAGGGTGAGCTCAAATGCTCAGTAAGGGTATACAAAAGAAATAAAAATCATATCATATCTTTTTGAAAATCATAACCTGCAAAAGAGATCATAATATCTTAACATGGAACAAATCATAGAAGTGAAAATGAGATCACCATAATCATAACATGAAACTTGAAACTTTGTGTCATGCACACATAATCATGGAAAATCATTTCTTGTTAGTCATGACTCATTGCCAAGACTATCTTAGTGGACAAAGTCCCTTTCTGAATCGAGTAACCCTCGTTTCAGTCCTGTTTCACTGAACCGGTATAACCTACCATTTCAGCCATGTCTATCTCATGAGATATAAAATATTTACCCAATGCATTGGAGGGAGATATAGGTCCCACCCATCTTATAATGAATCCTTTCTTATGTGTGCCACATAATCATAAATCATACATCATCGCATAACCCATGTAATAAAAATGGGATTCTTAAACAACATGACATCATAAAACAATTCATATAAGATGAAGGAATTCATAAAAATGTTTCCATCAAAACATAATCAAATCCATGTAATAATAGGGATAAAAATATAACCCTTTTATTATCTTAGATGGAAAATAATTTTAATAAAACACTTGAACTTCATTCTTGAGGAAAATATCCTTTCTACTTCAAATACATTTTTCCTTTCATAACATGTCATAAAACTTTAAAATAAAAGAAGTTGATTAAAAATAAACATGAAAACTTGTAAAGGAAGCTTCTTGGAAATAATGTTTTAAAAATCCATTCATGCCGTATTAGTTAAAAAAAACATTCTTCGTACTTTTGTCGGAAAAGTCAAAAAGTACCTCGTACGAAAAACGACAAAAGATCCTTTTATTTCTTTTACTAAAAACTCACCGAAGGGTAAAAATGTATTTAAACAATTGTAGGTGGATGAAAATAATATTATATATTGATGAAACATGGATGTGGATGATAAAATACACCCCAGTAAATACTTACGAATAAACAATCCCGGATAAAAATGAGATTGTGATATTTCCCTTACCTTAGGTCCAATTTGCTTCGTATGTGTCCGAACCTCCTGTATAATGATTTATATAATGTCATTGACTTATTACAGAATCATATTCATTGTTATGATATCATATATGGTTCACTTATGACATTATATTACCCGTTCATTTGTAAATTCCATGTTAAAGAAGCGTTTTGGGTAAAATCGTTTCATTTTATCGTAGGTGTTTTGACTTGTTGTTCTTGACATTATTATTACTTATATCATGATTTAATTACTTCCAGAACATAAAATATGATTTATATATCATATATATTCAGTATATATATATATATAAAAGATAGATAAATGAAATGAAAAACACCGTTCATGGAGACGGTAGTCCGTACGTACGCATGAACGCTGTTTTTCTTTCCTTATTGTCTTGAAATGGAAGTAAGTAGATGACATACATATGTATATTTATACATAAATCCAGTAGCTTTATAATGTCATATATTTCATTATTATTTCTTATATATACATTATAATCATTCTTAAATGGTTAACATGGAGAATGAATCTCATCGCGTCGTGGAGACGGTAGTCCGTACGTACGCACGAGCGATGATATCATTTCTATAAATATTGAATTGAATTGGAGTGGATTATACAATATATCAGAATCAATATGATGTTGTAATAACTATGTATAGTTATTCTTTACCCCATTATACCCATCCATGTAAGGTGGTGGTGGAAAATAGATTACACCACGGCGTGGAGACGGTATTCCGTACGTACGCACGCGCGGTGATTTCTTTTTCCGTAGGATGGATAGACGGTGAAATAGGGTTGTTTCATACTTATAATAACATATCAGTATATGAGTGATACTGATGTTATTACTTCATAATGAAACAACCTAAGAAGAAGAAGTGGAAGAAGAAATAAAGAAGAAAGAATTGGTAACGGTAATTACCTCTTCTTTGAAGTGCCTCTTTGAGACCTCCTCTTAGGGCACTAGAATTGGTCTTTGAGGAAGACCAGAACCTCTAGGATGTTGCTAGGGAAGTGGAGAAGAGATTTTGGCCGGGGTTGGCCGAGCTTGAGGGCTAAAATTGGTTTGAGGAGGAGGGGAAGGAGGTGTCCTTTTATAGGGGAGGAGAGGGGCACCTTAGGAATATCTCAAAATATTATTTTATATTAAAGTCAAAATCGGTTTATAATGGTTTCAAAGGGTCTTATTTCGAAGCTAAAGTGGGGAGGGGTTGAAATCCTATCAACCAATAGAATTTAGACAAGTTTAGGATATTATTTTAACCTTATCAATTAGATTTAACTCTAAGTTAAATAATTTAACTTTTACCATGTCTTTTTGTTTTCTTTCACTATATGGTTAATACACTTACCATAACATGCCAAAAGAACCCCAAATTGATTATTATTAATATATATATCCTTATCTAAGTCATTTGGCCTAACCTTAGATTTTTAGGAATAAAATAAAAATTAATAATATAATATTTGATTTAAAAACTATTTTGTGTCAATTTTGACACTATTTGATATATGATTTTTGTGAAAGTCATAACAGAATTAAATGTTTGAACAAAGTTGATTAAATCAACATTAATATATCATAGTAACCTAGAAAATTAGTGGAATTCATAAAAAATCTCAAATTACATTTATTTTGGTGTTTATAACATTAATTATGTCAATATTTCATCAATAAGATAATTACTGCATCATCGTTGTGTCATAAATAAATTAAATGCTTTGATGTCTAAAAATTACAAATAAAATACCATCATGTAGGAAATCTTTTTATCTTTCTAATGAATATTTACATTCGAATATATCTTATGTATAACACCATATTAAAAATGAGTTACTTATTAAACTTTGATTTTAACTATTTTAACCTTTCTTTAAATAAATTAATAATAAATGTCCTAATCTAATCCAAGTGGGCCTAAATGGTCATATTTTATTCCTAAGTTTGTTTTTGGTCGAATTACACTTGTCCAATAGAATTAGGACATGTGTTAGGGTAATAGTAATATCATATTTACCCTTAGTTACCCTATTTACTATTAATCGCGGAAACAAAAAGTAAAAAGTTACTATTCACCAAAAAATTATTTTCATCTCATTGAACCACATTTTAGTCCTTGATATTAACCGTGTCTCTCGGATTTTCGAAATTCCATTCACAGAAGTGGCAAAATTAAGTTTTATGAAAAATTCAGTTTTTTTTAACTACCACTTAGTAGTTTCACTATTCATCAAAAATTGATGTTTTTCAGAACAATGCCAAACTTTCATCCTATGATATATTTCATATTCCGAATTCAAAAATGAAGTCTATTTCACCAAATTCATAACATAGAAGTTGCATTAATTAATTTTATAATTAAATCCCGTTGTTAAAACAAATAGCGTGTTTTTATGAAACAATATCTATCAAAAGATTGACACTTCTTTATGTCTGGTTTAAATGTGAAATTACATCGAATGACCAACATTGTATTAAATTGTAAAAATATATTCTAAATATACTTTAAAACCACTCAAATTAATAATTTATCACTATTAATTATTTCGATTAAAAAAGTTGTTTTTAATTAAAATTTAGCAATTTTCACTATTCATCAGAATATGAAAGTTATCCGAAATGTACCAAAATTTTACCTTAGGCTAAATTCGATACTCCGAATCCAAAAATTAAATCCATTTTGAAAAATAAAATTTACAAAATTTCAAAAAGTGGTTATTACTATTCATAACGGCTAGTTTTAATAACATTTTAATAGCATATCGCTGTTTAGTGAAACTCGTTATTGCGTACTACACATGCTATTGAGGAAGGTCGCGATTGCGTGTAATGCAAGGCAAGTCAAGGATGCGTGTTGTGCAAGCTCCTTTTGGTGTAGCGTACCACACAAGACATTAATAAAATTAAAAAGAATATTTTTTTATAAAATCTTGGGCTGTTACACAACTCATTGATAGATGACCACAGTCAGGCACTAGGCTGCATTCTAGGATTTAAAAATACTATTTTATAAGGAATTTATGATAGGTATCTCATAAATGGATTATATCCACATAATATTCATCATTATTATTTGGTAATCATGTAGTATATTGATGAATCTCACATAAATTTAGAACATAATCAAAATTCTCATCACCCAAATATTTTATTGCATTGAAAAGTAATTGACCACTTTTCGTTTTATTGTTCAAAAAAAATCTACTTGTAAAGACTTTCAAAGAAAAATGGACCCTCTTTTCAACAAAATAATTTCAAATTAATAATTAAAAATATAGAAAACATCATTTTTTACAACATTGTCACTGTCAATCCATTTATACATAAACACTAGTACTTGAAATCTAATGTAATCAATTTCTCATATATCCTAAATAAATCCAAAATAATATACTAATAAATAATATGTTTTTTTATAATTTTATCTCAGAATATGTATTACTTCAGTGATGATCATTAGTCCACTATTTTCAATAGTATTATTTTAATCTTGATTTTTTATAAAATATAGAATCTTTAATGTTAAAACTAGGCCTTGTGAAAAAATTAAAACATACCCTAAGCTAACGATTTTAATGTTTTAAATTCATTTGAAATATTACTTATAATTTAATACACTAAGATTTTACATTATGTATCATCATAAATAAATTTATTTCCATCGATATCTTATGTTACACAGAACATCAAGCTTAAAAAATGATTAAATATTATTTTTTAATTGTGATAGTTATCATCTAGCCATTGGAATGGAGGGAATGAATGATATTAACAAAATATTTAAAACAATAGTTTACACATGTTTATGAGATGAATTAATTGGATACAAATTAATTAGAAATGTAAATAAAAACCCATAGAACATAAAGGATGAGGTTTTTTTATAAAAAAACTATTTTCATGACCACAATGTAATTTTATCATAAAAAATTAAATTAATAACTATTAGTGAAAAATATTAATTAAATATATATTTTAAATATTCAAAGAAATAAAATTCATCCAATAAGTTTGATAGGATTAACATAAGAATAAATATAATTTTAAACATAAAAGCTATATTTTCTAAAAGTTAATTTTTTCACCTTTTAATGGAGAACCTATTTTGAATCGAAAATTTGACACTTTTTTAATTTTAAATAGAAAATATAAATTTCATTTTTAAAATTGGGATATCAAAATTATGATAGGGTGATTTTTTGATATTTTTCAGATAAGTATTATTTTTTGATGGAAGGTGAAAAATTATGCCTTTTAATTGAAAACTGACTATTAATATAAATAATATAGGATGGTAAATCTTATTTTAAATTGGTTTAAAAGTATAATTAGTTCAATTATACATCAATAAATCCAATTTAGTTTATTGATATAAAATTAACATAGAAATTTTATATAAAACATTTCAAAATTTTTATGTTCTATACTTAAAAACTAGTTTTCCCATTGCCTCTATGGAATTAATTTTAAATATTTTTTTGCAATTCATTGAACTTAATTTTTTAAAATGGATGAATTATTTAGAATAATAATTAAAAAATTAATATCTATGTTCATTTTAATTTTATAAATAAAAACATTACCATGGTAAAAATATTATTTACCTCAGTATAGGTTAAATAATGAAAAGAGTTAAATGGATTTTTGAGGTATTTATCGAACCTGACCAGAATTTAAAACATTAATTATTAGATTTTTTTTGAAATTAAAGACAGATTATTGTGGTTGGATTTAAACATTAAGTATTCACTATTTAATCACTTAACCCCACCTCTCCTCAAGTATAAATACTACCCCTCACTTCCCAATTTGTAAGAACCTAGATCTTCATTTATGGTATGGATCTTATTTTCGGGTTGTTTTTTAGGAAAAAGGAAGCAATGATATTTTTCTAAGCATACGTTGTGTTTTTTGGTGTACGCGCCATGTACCTGGTTACTGCGTACAACCGCTTACAGGCCGTGTAACGACCAAGTACATGGCCGTGTGGTGACCTGACATACCTCTTTAGTCGGTGGTTGGATGAGGCTAATACACATAGTGTAATATTAATCAAAAAACTATGTACATTAATTGTTATTTTATAAATCAGATCTGGGTTGAGTCTTATCTTCGTAAACATATTCATCTTCCAATGTTTCGTATAAGAGGGTGAAAAAACGACCATTGAACTACGAACCCCTCCCGATTCTCCGTCCATGCTCTTATTGAGACACTGTCAGGTGCGTTGAAATCCCACCGGTGTATTCTCAAAACCCCCTTATCCTTTATTCGAGATTCCATATCTCATTTAAGTTAATCAAGGTTGATATTTTTTCACCTTTTTTAGATCTACATCAATATTTTCCGATTCAAGGGATGACATTCAATTATATCAATCGTACTATATTGATTTAGGTGGTTTGTGCCTTTTGTTGTTCATATTTCGATTATATATTCTAAAAGTGCCACATACCATCTTTTTTGGTATTGTTTGATTTGAAATTTAACCCTATTTAATACCTATTATGGTTTGTTCAGTTTAAAAATGGGTTGTTGCTTAAGTGTCAGATTAAATACCTTGTTTACGGGACACCCCATGGGTGCATTTACCTTGATTATAGTTATGACCATTTAGTCTAGGTTTCCCAAATGAGAACCTTATTTTCAATTCCTTGTTTCATTAGGATGGAGTTGATTGATTATATTAAATGCACATGATATGGTTTGTGAATTTTTAGCCACATAGTAATAATAAATCACATGAACTATTTTGATATGATGTGATCGAGGTTTTTCCAATGGACAGTGAGAGCCTTGGAACAGGATTTCTGAGGGTAATTCCATATTATAAACATAAGACCATGAGAGCCTTGGTTAGATGTTGACCCAAGGATATTGACCGTGAGAACTACCCAGGATATTGTTTATAATCGCCTTATTCTATGTTGACCTAGGGTTATTGCTATGAGAGCTTCCTAGGAGGTTGTTTATAATTTATTTAGTACTATGTGGGACCAAATGGGTTAGACAATGAGAGATTTCACAAAAGTTTGTTATATAATGAATTAATTTTATGTTAAACCAAAGGGGTTAGAAAAAGAAAGCATTCCTAGAGGGTTGTTTATGATTTATTGAATGACTATGATGAGTTTTCCAGGACAAAGAACATGCTTCGAATTAGTCTTACATGATTGTTTAGATGGTCTTCTGAGACATCTGTTTGTTACTATTACATAGGGGATATAGAGATTTAGCTAGATCCTTGGATTATGTGATTCAAATGATTAATAATAAATGTAAATGAATGTAATTGAAAACTGTAGTATTGTATACTTTTGAGTACTTCCTAGTTTGTTGCTTCATTTATGTATATTACCTTCTATATATATTCACTGATAGTTAGGAATAGATCTTTTGGTGGTTGCCTACTAGGAATCAACTCACATTATATTAGGGTCATGCTCTTGGACCCAAAAATATTATATGATTGCAGGTGTAGATAAGTGAAATCATCCTTGTTCATTAGGTACTATATTTTTGTTGGAGCTACAAAGCATGGGAGCATGATGAGGCATGCGTTGCTTTTGGAATTTAATTTATTTTATATAATTTGGTTTCTGTATTGTATTTCCATAATTGTGACTGGTTTGGGTTCTTTCCTAGATACATGTGACATGTATCATTTATATATATACTCCAATGGTTTTATTAATTTTAGTCATCTGCTGTCTACTTCTATTTTATGGTATTAATGCTTCCTCTATTTTTTACTATTTCTTTTCTACTATGTATAATCTCCCAATGAGTTCATATTTTACCCAATATCAAACCTAGTCCCTCATTGTCATATTATACACAATGGAAAACAAATATTAAAAAATAGAGGAAGCATTAATACCATACAAAAAAAGTGAAATGTGGAACAGTGAAAGTAATAAAATAACTGGAGCATATATATAAATGATGCATGCCACATGTGTCTAGGGAAGAAGGCAACAAAGTTACAATGCTAGAAATGAAATACAAAAACCGAAGTACTGAAAAGAAAGTAAACTCCAATATCATCACAACCCTTATCTTGGTCCCATGCTCTCCAGCTCCAACAGTAATCAAGTACCTCATGAAGAATGGATATTTCCCTTATCTATACCTGTAATAATATAATCTATTTGGGTTTAAAATAAAAACCCAAATAGGTTGGGAGTTAAATCACAGTAGGAAGCCACCAAAAGATTTGTGCCCAATTTTGTGTGAATATATATAACAGGTAATATGCATAAATAAAGCAAAAAAATAGAATGTACTCCAAAGTACAAAATCATATTATTTTCAATTGCACTCATTTAAATTTATTATTAATCATTTGAATCATGTAATCTAGAGATGTAGCCTAAGATCTATATCCCCCTGTTTAATAGTAACAACACAAATGTATCAGAATACCATCTAAATAATCAAGTAAGACAGAGTCCAATCTTATGCATTCGCTTAGAAGAATCATCACAATCATTCAATCAATCATAAACTACCCTCTATGAAAGATCTAATGGTCTAACCCCTTGGTTTAACATAGAACTAATTCATTAAAGAATGACCATCTCGTAAAGCCCTCATGGTCTAACACCTTTGGTCCTCTATAGTAGTAAATAAATTACAAACGACCTCCTAGGTAGCTCTCATGGACAATAGCACTGGGTCAACAAAGCGTAATGAAATTACAAAAAATCTCTTGGGTAGCTCTCATGGTCAATACCCCTAGGTCAGCATCTACAACAAGGCTCTCATGGTCTTGTGTAAATAAGATGGAAGTCTAATCAGTCTTCCAAGGCCAAGGCTCTCATGATCCATTGGAAAAAGAGCATGCATGTCATATCAAAACAACTCATGTAATATGAAACTACTACATGGATAAACATTCACAAATCATATCAAATTCATTTCATATAATCAATAAACTCCACCTAAACAAAAAAAGGAATGTAAAAAAATGTAGTCCTCAAGAAAACCTAGACGAAACATCCATAATTATCAATCAAGGGAAACACACTCATGGGGTGTCCTGTAAACAAGTTATCTAACCATATGCATAATAAACAACGGCTTTTTCAATCAAAAAAACCATAGAAGTTATTAAAAAGCGTTAAATTGGAAATCAAGAAATACCCCAAACAGGGGTATGCAGAACTTTTAGAAAATATAATCCAAAGATGAACAAAGAAAGGCACAGACCACCTACCCCAGTTTCATACGATCGATATACTTGATCTTCAACCCTTGAATCATCCATGATTATCATAGATCAAAAAAATCTTGAAAAACCATCAACCTTGAATAACTCAAATGAGAGAAGGAATTAGGAATAAAGGCTCTTGGTGTTTTGAGAACAGACCGGTGGGATTCTGGTGCACTTAACGGTGTCTCAATTAGAGCTTAGATGGAGAATCGAGAGGTTTTGAAAGACCATTAGCCATTTCGTTGCTCTCCATTATAAAAAATGTGAAGAAGAAGATGTCTACAAAGATAATATGTGACTGTGTTATGATTTGTAACATAAAAAATAGTGGTGCATAACATGTTCATTAATAGTACATGATGTGTATTATCCTCAACCGACCCCTGAATGAAGCTGTCTTCCAGGTCACCACATGAAAATGTTCTTAGCCTTTACATGGCTAGTACGCAGAAATTGTGTCAATAGTGTGTACACAGTACATGACAGGTACACAATACATGGCCTGTAGTTAGAAAAAATATATTTCTTCCTTTTTCCTAAAACATCCTGAAAACAAGATCCATACCTGAAATGAAGATCAAGGGTCTTACAAAGGCATAGATCCACCAATATCACACCTTGTACCTCACATCTAGTTGGAAGCCTCTGGCATTTGGAGAAATTCATTTGAGGTTATGTGACCATCTAGGGTCCATGCACCTTTGGGTGGCACCCTGATCCAGGACGCAACAAAGTGTTATTCAAGGAGTTTTCTTTTATACATTGGCTTACTGTTTGGAGACAATATACTTGGATAGGAAGGAATAGGTAGTTTGTAATTAACTATGCCTGGGAGTAGCTACCCCATGTACAGGGGAAAGCCATGTTACCTCAAATATTTCAATTTTTCTGGTAATGAAATTGTTACAATTGATTTGATTTCACCATTGGGTGATTCACTTATTTTGTGCAGTTATGATTGATATCATTGTGGTTCTATTTTTGTTGCAACCTGATGAGATGAGGGTATGGAATCTCATGCATCATATAAGAACTTTCTAGGGATCTCATGTCATGCATTCTTATCATACCATTTAGTGTGTATTACTGATTTCATGCTGTTGTGATATATATTATGAAAGATATGTATGATGATGTGATAGATGTCATGATAGAAATACCTACTGTGCTGATAGGGTATTGGTATATGTAAAGTTTCATTTGTATGGACTCCAAGATTTGGTACCTCAGGTGTAATGGCCCCTCTTGGATCAGAATTTTTTGGATCAAGTTTGAACTTAAATTTAATTTTGTAAATATTTGACTAGAATAAGGATTCCAAACATTGATTCACTAGGATTATGGGCACTTACAAATTGGTACTTGGCATTCCTTGGCAAGAAATTTATGATTTTTGGGGTTCCAGAGTGTTTTTGGAGACTTAATATCTGGAAACCAAAAAACACAACATGCAATGTTATGAACATGTGTCACGTGTTCTTATATTATGGAAGAAATAACTTTTCTAATGTACACAATATGTACTATATATAAACACGATGTACCAGTTGACCATGTGATTGAATGTGTGAGAATAGATAAGGGGTTGATAATAATTTGGTAGAACACACCGTGTATTAGGAGTACACATCGTGCGGTAAAAGACCATGTATCTGACTATGTGACTAACGAAATGGGTGGATAAACATGGGTTGTACACGCCGTGTCTTGCTTATACATGCCTTTTAGAAGTTTACTGTATATCCATCCATTTGACTAATAACCCAGGTGGGTGGAACTTATGTGGTACACACCATCCCTATAGTGTGCATGATGTGTAGTGTTACACCAAGAGAGAACCATAGAGTACTAGCCATGTAGAAGTACTTGGGTAGGAGGGAATATTCATGTACAAGTTTTGTCTCATGTGGAATATGATGTGTGTCTAGTGTGTTACAATAACAAGTTGGAAGGGTTACATGACCATGTTAAAGCTTAAGGGAACACGTTGTGTAGTGGTTCTGCACTCCATGAAAGCATCTTTTATAAAAAAAATGAATGTTTTCCTTATCATGTTCCATTCTTTCACTTCTATGTTTCGGATCTTGATAATCTTGTACTAAGTTGTGTGCTTGAACTTGTAGATCCATGCCAACAAGACGTCCTCTAATTGTATCCTATGTAAAGGGTGATGATAAGAGACCGAAAATGTAATACCCGGGACTACCAGTAGATCCTCCCGTTGTTCTCATCTTGGAACCATCTGTTATATAGGATGTAGGTACTGATGACCAATTCTTTGAAGGCTTTAAAAGGATGATGAAATCTTTTCAGGGAGCACCACATCGTACACCAACTATGGAAGTGTTGATATGGGTGTTCCAACAGCAGCATCCTCCTATATTTTTACGGGATGAAGGACTATATTCTATAGAGTCAAGGTTTGAGGCCATGATTTCTATTATTTATTAACTATAGACACCTCCAGAGAGGAGGTTGAAGGTCGCAACTTACCTGCTATGTGATTCCTCTAAGAGATGAGGGATGTTATCTAACAAACAGGATGCCATCCGGATATGGATTTAGAAGAGTTTCAGAGGATCTTATATGATTACATCTTCCCTGAGATATTGAGGGCCGACAGAGCCTAGGAATTAATGCATTTAGAGCAGGGTTCTCTTTCAGTGATGGATTATTTTTATCTCCTTACATAGATTCAATGCTTCCCAACTATTTTAGGAGGTGACGATTTATCACGGGCTAGGATATTTGATGATGGTATCAGGTATGAGATTAGATCACCATTGTATGTTTTCAGGATAACATTGGTGACTACTGTAGTAAATTAGGCACTGATTATCAAGAGCAATATGAGCCAGTTTGGACCTATGATCTACAGGGGTTCAGTGTCTAGGGTTGGTAGTCCTTCAACCGATTGTAGGAACCACTGAAGGGAGATTTCACATGATGTTTCTTCATGTATCTAGGTGAGGTGGTACCCATGAGGAAAGAGTGGTAATACGAGACCTTAATACCCAAGAGACCCATTTGAGTGATGATCTTATGGTAATGTGGTGCATCTTTAGCATTTTTATGGGGTTTCTAACCAAAAACAAGTGAGAGGGGATCTGTTATGACTCCACATTCAGGAGAAGGACCATATGTTTTTCATTAGTTAGGGAATAGGAGTTAGTCAGATTGCTCAGGCTGAGGAGGTGTTCGTGGTCGTGGTAGCCAATTCAAATGATTTTAGTGATAGCAGGGTGAACCAGATTAGGGTAGCCAAATAGGGTGATAGGGCTACAATACATGTTAGAATTTTTCAATGTAATATACCCAGTTGGAGAAGGATCTCGAATCCTCTACAGTTAGAGGTACGCTTTTGGTTGCCTCAGTTATAGCTTCTACACATTTTGATACACAGGCATCCTATAGTTTTTTGTATGTTTCCTTTATAGAGATCCTTGGGTACTATATATTTACTTCTGATGATGTTATGATAGTAGAAACTCCATTGGGTATTTGTATGGCTAGTGTATGTCACTATAAAGAGTTCCTTCTTAAGGTTGGTGGGTGTCACTTCTTGTGGGACATCTATGACTTAGATATGACATGAGTCAATTTCATTCTCAAAATGGACCTGTTGGTCTCCTTTTAGCCTTTTTTTGACTACTACTATAGTAATTTTAGTTTCACATCACTAGAGGGTGGGTCTTTTCTATGCCTGGGTGAATGGGATGTCCAAGAAAGCGAAACGAGACCTGATCATCATGGATTGGGAGGAATTATAGCCTAGATTGAAATTGTATATCCTGATGGCCAAGGGTCTTCACATATGGACTTTCCTCGAGTGGTGGATCATTTAAGGGTTTTCTTTCCAGATGAATTTTCAGGTTAACCTCCAGACTCAGAGGTATATTCCTCTATTGATATTCTTCCTAGAGTGGCACCAGTTTCCACTCCTCAATATATGTTGGCTACACCAGAGTTTCAAGAGATAAATAAGAATTTAGAGGTGTTACCGGCAAAGGGTTTCATCCAACCCAGTACTTCTCCTAAGGATTCACCTATCCTTTTTGCAAATATGAAAGAAAGAACCCTAAAATTATATGTGGATTATTAGAAGCTGAAAAAGTTGATAGTCAAGAACCAATATCCCTTGCTATGTATTGATGATCTCATTGATCATCTTTGAGGAGCTTTGGAGATCTTGAATGTTGAAATGTGATTTGGTTATCGTCAGTTTCATGTTAGACCATCATATATATCATTTACTTCATTTTGGAGAAGGTATGGTCTATATGAGTATTTTTTCTGTTGTTTGGTCTCAAGAAAGCTCCGGTAGTTTTCCTGGAACATATGAACTGAGTTTTCCATTCTTGGGTTTATTTGTGGTAGTTATCATGGATGTCATTTTGGTGTACTCTCACACTCGACACGACCAAGACATCCATCTTGAGATTGTAGTGAGTACAGTGAGAGTGCATCAGTTATGCACTAAGCTCATAGAATGCCACTTTTGGATAGACTAGATTCCATTATTAGGTAATGTTATCTCAGAGACATAAGTGTCAGTAGACCAAAATAAATTGAGAGAAATAGTTTCCTAGGTGCAACCAAAGAACGTCCTGGATGTATGGTGTTTTTTTGGGCAGGCTGGTTACCACATGTTCTTTATTCAATACTTTTCATGCTTAGTAGTGCCAATGAAAGGACTAAATAATAAGGTTGAGAGGTACTTGGGGACATATTCTATTAATTCTACCTTTTAGGAGCTGAAAAAGAGATTGACAACAACACCGATACTGATTTTTCCGGGGCCGGGCAAGAGTTTTACTATTTACCGCAATGCTTCAGGTATCAGGTTGGGAGTAGTTATTATGTAGGGGAATGGAGTCATTGAAAATGGGTCTTGGTAGTTCAGGCCAAATGAGTGGAACTACCCAACACACGATCATGAGTTAACCGTAGTTGTGCATTCTTAGCATTGCTGGATACATTATGTTTTGGGATTTCATTTTTGGGTATAAACTAACCAGAAATGCCTCAAGTATATCATTACTCAATGTGATCAAAATTTGAGATAGTGAAGGTTGGTTGAGTACCTTCAGTCATTTGACATTGTTCTAGCATACAGGCCTAGGAAATGCAAAACAGTGGCTAATGCATTGAGAAAGAGGACTCAGATTCAAGTAGTTCAAGAGGCCAGTAATGAGTGGAATCCTCTGGCATTGTTATCTGAGATTCATTTGGATGTTCATGAATGACAGGGGAAAATGTTTATTTCTTCTTTAGCTATTACCTCTAGTCTTTTGGATTGATTGAAAATGAGGTAGCTGTTAGATTATGAAGGCATAGTCATACGAGAAAATGTGTGAGGCGAGGAACCTAATCCTAGGTGGACTGTAGTTAAGAATGAGGTTTTTCATTTTCATGGATGCATATGGGTTTCAAAAGACATATAGGAGGAGATGTTTCAAGATTTTCATAGATCTGTATATGCAGTCCATCCTTGTGTCACCAAGATGCATCAGGATGTATATCGTGAGTATTGGTGGCCAGGAATGAGGAGGTATGTAGATGGTTTTGTTATGATATGTTCTACATGTTAGTAGGTGAAAGTAGAGCATCATTGACTTGAAGGGTTGTAACAGTAGTTACCCATTCTTGAGTGGAAGGGGAATAGTGTTGTGATGGATTTCGTGATGGGTTTACCAAGGTCAACAAAGGAAATGATGTTGTATGGGTTGTTGTCGACAGAACCCTGAAGGTTTCACATTTCATACTGATTAAGGAAACCTTTAGTGCTGATGAGTTGGGAAACATGTACATCCAAGAAATTTTACAATTCAAGGGGTAATGCAATATATTATTTCATAAAGGGATTCCTGGTTTACAACTTGTGTCTAGTACAGACTGAATATCTCTTTGGTTACATAGGTACTTCTAAGTACAACATACAATACCCAGATAGATGGCCAGTCCAAGTGCACGATTCCAGTTTTGGAGGACATGCTTTGAGAATGCATCCTAGATTTTTGGGGCTCTTGGGAGAGAAACATACCCGTAGTAGTGTTTTCCTATAATAACTATTTTTAGGTAATGATTTAGATGTCACCTTATTTGGATTTTTACGATAGGCCATGCCGATCACCCCTATTTTGGTTGGTGGGATGAGAGGAATCTATAATAGGACCTCATCTTGTCCAGGAGATCATTGAGCTATTGGAGTTGATTTAGAAGAGGATGGACACGTCAAAATATCACCAGAAATATTATTCTGATCAAAAGATATGACCTCTCGAATTCGAGATCGTAAATATGGATTTCCTATGTGTCAAACCGAGGTTGGGACACATGAGTATTAAGAAACAAGGGAATTTTTCATCAAGATACGTCATACCATTTAAGGTTTTGGAGAGAATCGAGTCGATTGTATATTATTTGTAGTTACCTTAGAGGTACCGGGCTATGCACAACATATTTTAGGTTTCTCAGATAAGACATTACTTTTTAGACCCGTCTCATGTTTTTTAACCCGAGGAGGTTGTGTTGGTGGTGGAGCATCCTTCTAGAAGAACCCTATTCAGATTGTGGATCACAACTCATTGGATCTCCATGAATAATATGTTCCTCTGGTATGAGTGATATGGCAGTTCTGGAGAGTGTAGGATGAGACTTGGAGGAGGGAGGAAAATGTACAATTGCAGTGGCTGGAGTTGTTTTCAAATTCTTCTTCACCACAGATGGAAGGAAAAGTTGGGGACAAATTTAATTAAGGATGGATGTTTTTAAGAACCTGGATCTTCATTTCAGGAATCAATCTTGTTTTTGGGTTGTTTTGAGGAAAAATGATGAAAGGGGGTTTTTCTAAGTACACACTATGTACTATTGTGTACACACCATGTACCCGATCACCGCGTTCAGCCATGTACTAGCTGTGTGATCTTTGAGTACAAGGCTTTGTGGTGACCTAGTAGACCACTTAAGTCGAGGGTTGGTTAAGAATAATACACACTATATACTGTTAACAAACACTCCATGTAATTTTTTTTATTTGATAAACCAGAGTGGGGTCAAGTCTCATCTTTGAAAACATCTTCTTCTTCCCATGTTTCATACAAGAGAGTGACAGAATGACTAAATAACTTCAAACCCCTCCAAATTCTTCATCCAATATCTGTTTGAGATGCCATTTATTGAATATTAATCCCACTGGTGAGTTATTATAACCCATAAATCCATTATTATTGATTCATTCTCTAATTTCAGTTATTCAAGGTTGAACATTTTCACAATTTTTTAGATCTACGCTGATCTAGGATGATTCAAGGGCCGAAATTCAAGTATATCGATTGTACAACATAAAGGAAGGTGGTTTGTGCCATTTGTTGTTTGCCTTTTTATTATTTATGCTAAATTCCCACATAACCGTGTTTTGGGTATTTATTTATTTGGAAGTTAACACTACTTAATAACTACTATGGGGTTTTTTGAATGCGAAAGGGGTTTTTGTTATGCATAAGGTTAGATACCTTGTTTATGGGACACCCCATTTTTGATTTTCCCTTGATTGATAGTTATGAAAATTTGCTCTAGGATACCTTGAGGCATACCTTCTTTTCCATTCCTTGGTTGATTTGGATAGAGTTGATTGATTATATGATATTCGGGTGATATGCTTTGTGAATGTTTAACCATGTAGTAGTTATAGATTACATGAGCTATTATGATATTATGTGCACATTGTTTTTCTAATTGATTGTGAGAACCTTGGACTAGGAAGATTGAAGGGGACATCCATCTTAATTAAAGAGGACCATGAGATCCTTGGTGTATATTTTGACCTAGGGGTATTTACTGTCAGAGCAACCCAAGAGGTTTTTTATTATTTCCTTATGCAATTTTGATCAGGGGTATTGACCGTGATATCTACCCAATAAGTCGTTTATAATTTATTTACTTCTATGTGGGACCAATGGGGTTAGACCATGAGATATTTCCCATAGGGTCATTCTTTAATGAAGCAGTTCTATGTTAAACAAAAAGGGTTAGACCGTGAGATCTTTCCTTGGGGGTTCTCTATGATTGATTGAAAGATTGTGGCGAGTCATCCAACTCAAAGCACAATCTTGGACTCATTCTTACTTAATTTATTCATATTGACTTCTGAGACATATGTTTGTTACTATTACACAGAGGGATATAGAGTATAGGCTAGAGCCCATTACATGATTCAAATGATGAATAATAAATGTAAACAAATTTAATTGAATTTTTTATAATTTTCTGATATTGAGAATTTCCTAGTTTCATTCTTTATTTCTGCATATTACCTTCTATATTTATTCATTGATAGTTAGGCACATATCTATTGGTGGATTCCTACTAGGATTCTTATCACACCCTATTTGGGTCATATTTTTGGACCCAAATAAATAGCATGATTGCAGATATAGATAATGGCAAGCTCCCTTCTTCATTAGGTACTTGATTTATGTTATAGATGGAGAGCATGGGACCAAGATGAAGTTTGCGATACTCATGGAGTTTAAATGATTTTATATACTTTTGTTTCTATATATTATATCCAGCATTGTTACTAGTTTGGCTTCTTTCAAAGACACTTGTGAGATGCATGATTTATATATATTCTCATTTTGTTTTATTACTTTAGATATTTTTCATCTATTGTATGGTATTACAGCTTCTGCTATTGATTACTATTTCTTTACACTATGTATACTCTACCAACCGGGTACGAGGAACCATTGGGAAACACCCATATCTGGGATGTTACACAATTTAAAACTAAAAATATTTAAATCAACTGAAATATCTTACAAACAATATTATCATAACTATACCCATATCCATGTTATTCTGATATAAAAAATATTCCAAATCCATGGTCATCAAGGGGTACTCCATGTAGGTGATATTCAAGAGGTAATTTTATCAAAACACATTTTTTATTTTATTTTCTACTTCTAATTTATATTCACCTATTTCATCCATCAAGGAATAATAATTCCAGAATAATTTACATACTATAATGTTATGTTTATAATTTAATATCTTATATCCACCACTTTTGTTACCTCCTCTAATTCGTTGAATGTAGGCTATTTTCCAAATTATATAGATTAATATTATTCATGAATAATAATTACTATAAATTTCCATTACCACCATCATGATTGGTCATAAAACTATTTTAATGGTTAAATAAAATTTTAATACACATATTATAAAACATTTTATGTTTTTGAACTAATATATTCCCTTATTAGTAAATAAAACAAAACTATTTCGGGATGTTCAGAAAAAACAGCACAAATAAACAAATCATTTATCATTATCATTTTATCAAATGAATCATCCTCATATAATTTACCAAAATGGTATATGGAAAGATTAATAATACTTTATGTTCATTTATACAATTTCATTTCAATTTTTTGACTCATATTCCCATTTTACAAGAACATCTATAATTATACTCATGGGAACCAATCATGAGACCCTAAAACAAACATACTTAAAACCGTGAAAATAATGAAATATTAATTATAAAATGGGTCAAAAGATATTATAAAATCATAAAATATGATATTTTAAATATGAAAATACTTTTGGAGTTAGTTAATAACATTATTTAAACCATTATACAGAATTTTAAAACACACACCACTAAAGGGAATCACTAGATTAGGTTTATCTAGACTGAATTTTATTTTTGGGAGATATATGCCTTCTTCACAATTTATTTCTTGTGTGTGCTTTATATAAACTATATTTTGATATATCATATCATGAATATTAATATATTCATGATATTAAATATTAAATTTGATAATTATAAACATTATGGGGCATACGATTTGACTAATTACAAGTGATACAGGATTCTCTTTCAATTTACATTCCAATGAGTCTTATTTATTATTATACACCAATTAACTTATTTGTGGTGTATATAATGTAAATTATATGTGAAATATCATGTTTTATTCATTACTCATGGTATTTTAGGTTTTAATTTGAATTATTTCCTCCAAGGGGGTCTGAAAATTACAACCTGATAAAAGTTATTACATAATATAACTTTTTTTGGGATTGTTAAATTTTTCACGAGACAATCTATTTATTATAATATTTTTTTCTTTATGAATTACATTTTTATTAAAAATCCACATAATTGTGTGATGTATTTGATTATATCATAAACCATATTCCATTTTTTAGATAGGCTGTTTACATAAAAAATTATTTGATTAATTTTGGAAATATTGAGTGATCCATATCTTTTATTCAACAAGAATATTTGATGATAAGGTTAATTTATTATTAATTAAATAGATTATCAGAAATATGATTAATTATTTGGAATAGAAGACATTAGTGCATCCTGGTTATATATATCCCCATAATAAAACGGTATTCTCAAGGGACAAATCAGTTAAGCTAGCATAAAATGGGTTGTAACCTGTAGATTAAACTGTATTATGAAAGGCCTCAATGTTTGTGGTTTAATCGAAAGATATGTTACAAATAATAATTAAAAGAATTACATGGATTCATAATTTTTCATTATTATAAATATTATTTTCCCTATTAAAACATCTATGGATGCGTTTCATTCTCAGTTTATTAATTAAATGGAATGGGTTTTCAGTTATTTAACTTTCAATATTTATTTTTCTCAATGATTAATTGTTTCTTCCATTGTATTTAAACCTTAATGGGCATTTGAGTGCTAAATTATTTTTTCCCTTTCCCAATGTTATAAAGAAGATATCTTGAATGAGTTTCATAATGAAAATTAAATAACTTTTTTTATTCCCATTTTAAAATGGGATCCATTTATATATATAGATTAACAAGACTACTAAACTATTATGTACTTTGGGATGTGATTTCTTGTATATTGTGACAATATAAAAAATTAATGCACCAAATATGGGCTACTAGGGTTGAGGTTGTTATAGTTGGTATCAGAGGAAGTTTCGTAGAATCCTTGGGAACTGGATTTAGTTAAAAATCGATTAGGGAAACATAACCCTAAAACATACATTGAGAATATTTCAAGGGAAACCAATTTTATGATTTAGATATTATTTATTCCAAAATATTCAATTTATGTTAAGTTTTTCAGTAGTTTTGGGATTATATATTATGTTTCATAATGATATGATCTAATCTAGAATATGCCATTATTTAGAAATGCTACTGAGAATGAATAATTGTGTCAATACTCATAAAAAATGTAGAGATTGATCTTCTGAGGGAACCAATACAACTTTTAATGGAAAAGAGAAAATTATATCTCTTTTAGGGTAGCTTAGTCAGGTCTAGAAAAATAACCTTACTTGGATTGGGAAACATATTCCACATTGATATATTACTCGGTTGGATCTCTTTATGTGACAGAATCCCCCATACTTTAGTGGGAATACTAATCCAATTATAGCTGAGTAATGGATTCAGTCTTTGGAAAATATATTTTTTAAATTGGGATGTGTTGTAATGTAAAAGTACATAATTATAGCATATTTTCTCAAGTATATGTTAACCAATGGTGGTTATTGATCCATAATACTAAGTATGAGGAAGAAATATAACTCATGGAATAGAATTATTTATATGATACATTCCTTGAAAAATATTTCCCACATGAGGAAAAAATTAAAATGAAGATAAAGTTTCTTAGTATAAATAATCCTTTAGATAAAAGGTTTTCAATGTATGAATATGTCTTAAAATGGTTATTTAGATATGCTTTATATTACACACATATCACAAAGTTCAATATTGACCATTTCATTAAAGGGATTAAGATAATTATTTTAAGTGTGCTGGTATCACAAAACTTTTCTCCATAAGATGAAATAATTTTATAAGCTATAAATTCAAAGAAATAATTATCCAATTCCAAAGGATTCGAAGGGAAGTAAGAGAAGAAGAGGATGAAAGAGCTGTAGATAGAGAAATGGTATAAGAGAAGGACGGATTTTCCCACACATGATAACTATGGACGGAATCACCTTGGGATGTTCTTGAAGGTATTACGAGTTTGTTATAAGTAAGGAGTTAAGGGTCAATGGAAAATATAATGAAATGGTAAGGATAAATAGGAATTTATTATGTGTCACAAGTATAAGGAGATAAGGAAATACAAAAACCAATGCCCCAATCATCCAAAGAATATACCTCATAAGATGCTAATAAATCAAGGTCAAGCTTATTCTATTTATATTTCTGAAGTTGAATGATTAATTTTATCATTTATTTGGTTCCTTTAATAATGCCGTAAGAGTATATTATCAATGATATCGTGGTTATAAGTATTATATAATGTATATAAGATTGTAATGAAGTAATTTTTCTTTGTAGATTTAAAATAGTGTGTTGATCAGTACCAATAACCAAACGTAGTAACTGTGCAGCAAGTTGATATTTTTTAAAAAACATGATTTGGGGGAATATAACCTAAATATTTGATTAGTGTTGAAATAAATATATGTTTATGATATAGTATTAGTGACCATGAAAGTGGTTATTGATTTTATGGTTTATTTCATCTTTTATGGTTCTACTATATATTTTTATTTAATGAATATGCTCAACAAACTCAGATTTCATTTTTGGAAGAATTCTTGTTTTCATTATGGATTTAAGGTTATCAACGTATTCATATATTTGGTATGTTAGAATAATATTTACATTATGTTGTTTGGAGAATATAATTTTGATATTTTAAATCTTGAAAACTTCCTTCTAAATTTATAGACTATGAATTTTCATTCATGTATTTTGGATTACATATAAGGTTAAGTACTTGTGTAATGTGTTTTGTAAAACCTTGGATATTATTATTTTCAGTTAAAGTATGATTTATCATATTGGACAAAATGTTCTAAAAAATTGGGTTATAGAAAATATTTAGGGACTCGAGAAAAGAAATATTGAAATTATGATTCTATAAAATTGATTTAGGAATTCAAATTCATCTTGAATATACATTTCGTATCATAGGATATGAAGTGAAAATATATCAAAGAACATCCGAAAGATAAGATTATGTTCATATCATAGAATGAAATCAGGTAAGTGTATTTTCTTTCAAGTAATTATATGGATATTTAAATAATCCCTCAGCCTTAGGAAAGTGTTTTTGGAAAAAAATGTTATCTATCTAATTTTATTACAATGTAATCGATGGTATTTAAACAAATCACAAGATTCAATGTTTTTTGATGGTTTAATTTCTAATGACCATCTACTATATCATTCTATATTAGAATATGATGGTTATATTTATATTACATGTACTGATTATCACTTTTTACTAATGTTATCTTATTCTAAATATAAAATTTATTCTATCTCTCTCATTTTACTATCCCTGTTATTAAGGGGATATTTTATTAACCCTATTTAAGATTTGGGTTTTCCACGAAGGTATTTTCAAGTATCAACCTTTGATTTTCAATTAACATTTTCAAATTATGAGGATGAAATTTATTAATGTAAGGGATAATTTAACACCCCATGATTTATAGTGTTTCTGTTCCTAAAAAAATTCAATTTCATTGATATCTTACGTTATGCAAAAATCCTATTTTAAAAAATCATTAAATATAATTATTTACATGTGATATTATCACATAACTATTGGAATGGAGGGAATGAATGAGATTAATGAAATTATGAAAATATATCTTACACATGTTTATCAAATGAAATAACTTGTTACCTATTTATTTTAAATTAAAATAAAAACCATTTGAACATAAAGGGTGTGTTTTTTTTATAAAAAAACGATTTTTATACCCACAATAGAATTTTATTGTAATAAATTAATTTAATCATTATTAGTGAAAGATATTAATTAAATATATATGTTTTAAATTCAAATAATTATTTTTAAAATCATTTATTAATATTTATAAGCTTAATAAAATAATAAATCCAATTTTAATCAAAAAAGCTATATCTTTCTAAAAGGCAATTTTGTCGTATTTTAATGTGGCCCAAGTTTTAAATATAAATTTTTAATCATTTATATATTTTATATGAAAAAATAACTTAATTTTAAAAATAGTTTTTTATAAATTATATTTTCCAAGATTTTTATATTTTTGGTACGTTTCATTTTTTGATGAAAAGTGAAATATAATGCATTTTAATTTAAAACGATATTGTCATATAGTTAATTTATGATGTTAAATTGTATTTTGAATTTCTTTAATGTATAACTTGTTCATTTATAGATTGGTAAGTCTAATTTAGTTTATTTAAATCAATTTCATATATAAATTTTAAGTAAAGTCATTTCAAACTTTTGAACTTTTACACTTAAAACCACCATTTTCCTATTGTGGTTGCATGATTAATTTTAAATATAATTTGGAAAGTTATTTGAATTAAATTTGGAAAAAAGGATTCCATATTTGGAATAAAAATTTCTAAATTAGGTTTTTAGGTCATTTTTTTATCCATGAAAAAGTTACCATGGTAAAACATTTATTTACCACTATATAGGTAAAATAATGAAAAATGGTTAAAGTGAAAAGGTGAGGGATTAAAATACCTAAAAAATACATCATAAATTTGGTTTTTGGAATATTTATCAGCCATAACCAGACTTTAAAACACTAGTTATCATCCAAATTCCTGGAAAGTAATTCCACCTTACTGTGGTTAGCTTTAAACATAAAATAATCATTATTTAATCACTTTAAACCACCTATCCTCAAGTATAAATACCACCCCATTTCAACACAAAAGTCTTGAATATCCTAAAATGTCTTCAAAAACATCTCTTAATCACTCTACCTATGTATAATTTCTTTTTTATCACTAAAATCAAAATCCAAGGTCTTGAATGGGTCTTCCAAGGATGTGATATTCAAGAGGTAATTTTCTCAAAACACCACTTTTATTTTGTATACTTATTCTAATTTATCTTTATATAATTCACTCATAAAGACATAATAAATAATGAATAATTTTTATATATAAATTTTACATTTATAATGTAATATATTATATCCAACGCGGTTATTAACTCCTATTATTAAAATATCTGAAACTATTGTCCAAAGTATGCCGGTTAATCATCTTCCTGAATAACGATTTTGTTTTTTTCACGACCACATTCATGGATGGTAATAAAACTATTATTATAGTTATTTAAGATTTTAATAGGTAAATTATTTCCTATTAAATGTTTTTTAAATAACATATACTCATAATTGTAAATAAGAAGAATCTAATTCATGATATTCGAAAAATCCTCCAAAATAAACTTGTCATTTATCATTAACATTTTATCAGATGAATCATCCTCATGTTATATACTGAACATATATATGAGAAAATTAATACTATTTTAGTTAATTAATACAATTTAATTCCACTTATGGAGTCATGTATAATTTTTATAAGAACATCAATAATTTTACTCATGAGAACAGACTGCGAAACTATGAAACAAAGGCAGATAAAACCATGAAAATATGGAAATAATTTTGATAAAATTTGTGATAAGATGTTATAAAATCATAAAATAAGTTATTATAAATATGAATATAGATATTGTTTTAGTTAATAGAATTATCTAAACCATTATAAATTTTTTTTAAATTATGACCACTGAAGGGAAGTGTGAGGTTAGGGATTACCGACTCACTTTTATTAATGTGATATATATTCCTTACTCACCACTTATTTATTGTGTGTGGGGTATATATAAAATAATTTGATATATTATATCCTTAATATCATTATATTCATGGTATTAAACGTTTTATTTGATAATTAATACTTTTATGGTGCATACAATTCTACTGATTACAAGTGGTAGGGGATCCCATATCAATTTACATTCGATTTAGACTTATATGTCATTATACACCAATTAAATTCTATTTGGTGTATATAATATCCCATTGACATGTAATATCATGATTCATTCATTCCTCATGGTATTTAAAGTTTCAATTTAAATTATTTCAACCAAGGGTATTTTACTTAAAAATTACCGAGTTATAAAAGTTTTTACATAAAATCATTTTCTTTTTTGATTGTTAAATTTATCTATAAAAACAACTTTATTGTAATAAATTTTCATTGGAAATTAAATTTCTCTTAAATATACATATTATTGTGGGGTGTATATGATTATAGACTAAACCATATTCCATTTTTACATATCGTTTTTACTTTGAAATTTATATTTATATTTTGTAAATATTTTTAAATATGTATATTTTATTCAATATAGATATTTGATGATAAGGAAAATTGTTTATTAATTAAATATATTATTCAATAAATAGGGATTGATTTGTACCATAAGAAATGGGTTGGATGAGTTATATATATTCACTCTATGCATCAATAGTGTCATGGGATGAATCTGTTAAGATAACATTAAACATGTCATTACCTGTAGATTAAAATATCTTAGTAAATGTATTGATGGTAGTGGTTCATGTGATAGATACATAAAATCCAATAATTAATAATTTTCTGCATTCAGAATATAGTCATTATTTTCCAGAGGATTTTCACTATGAAAAAAATCTATGGATGCATTTCATTCTCTATTTATTGATTAAATTTCATGTGTTTTCAGTTATTTACCTTTTTATGTTTATTATGATCATTGATTTATTTTTTCTTCCACTTTATTTAACCCTTACAAAGACTTTGATCTCGCCGTTATTTTTTTTCCTTCCCTGGGTTTGGATGAAGAGGTCTTGAATGAGTTCAGGAATGAAAATTAATTTCCTTCTTTATGTTTTATATTCTATTACCTATGTAAAATAAAATTTATATATGTAAATATTTTACATAGATTTATAAATTATTCAGTCCTTTGGGATGTGATTTTTTGTTTCTTATGAGAATGTAATAAAGGAACCTGCTCAAGGATACGAGGGTTGGTGTTATTATAGATAATCTCTTTAAACCATGAAACACAAGACTTTTTATCCCAATTCAAAAAAGACAAATAATTTATTTTCAAATATTATGTTTTCAATCCAGTAATATGCGATGATATATATCATTGATCTTCACTTGCGTCTTTCCAATTGTATTAATGTTCATTTTTTATTCATCTCATGCCATCAAAATTAGTTTTTGGCCTTTTATTTCATTAGCTTAATTGTTGACATACACATGGTTAGGTGTAGGGATACAAACATGCTCCACCTCATATAAGCCATTTGAATAAAACCTAAACACCTCCTGATATTTACATATATATATATATATGAACAATAGAGGCCTATATTCAATGTGAATTCTTAAAATATCTCATCAAAATTTTTATATAACACCTAGAAGGATACATCCAATGTTAATACATTTACACATATAACCATATCCTTAATATTAAATGAATAATTATATGTACAATTATATCACAAAAAGGATGGTGGAAAATTCATCTATAGTTGAAAAATTAAAATTACTATTTTATTCTCTAAAATAGTAAATAAATTTGGATATATGACATTACTAAAAACAGAATTGAACATGAAACTTGAAATAATGATAACATTTATAGTAGGAATTGGTAGTACTCCACATACTATATTCAGTAGTTGTTTCTACCTTAATTCTTGAAAATTATGAAATTCCATGCCTATTAACATTCCATTCATTAATGACACCGCATTTTTAGAATTTAATGAATACCTAGAATGTAATTATAATAGCATTCATACATGAGAAGAAATTAAAATTATCACTATTTAATAACTTATAATAAGTCGAAGGTATGATTTTTTTGTTGTTGTTGTGGGATATAACTCCATACATATTCCTATAGATACTAATTCCGAACATAAATGCAATATATCATTAATATTTCCTTTTTTATCTAATAATGTTTCAATCAAAATATCACATATGTTTTTCTCAACATGAATATCATTAATGATATATTTTACCTTTATAAATAGGTAATAAATTAGATCAAATTTGATAAATGTTTTGTTCCCTGTATTTTTTTCATTATCTGATCATTGGGTCTTCCCAAATATAACATTGGTGTTATTCACCTTGTTGTAATATTCATCTATTACCATTGGTTTTGGAGAAAATCATGCTAACATAAATAAATAAATTTATTTTTTAATCTTGGATATTGGTATTCCATTCACACAAATATTCAATGATCCATGTACACTATCTTTCTCCCATAATGTATTTGATGATATAATGTCTATTCTTTGTAAATTAGACAATTTTAATGTCCCTTAACAATGTATCTAGATAAATTTATATGTATAAGATATTCATTTATTGTAAACATTATCAAAGAATATATAAGGAAATTCACTTCTTGTGTACATTAAACCCTCCAAAACCTTCCTCTTATATGAATTTTAAATCATAAATCAATGGTGACATGTATACATCAGTATCAATTTCATACTATTTTTGTTAATAAATCATTAGGTTCTTCATAAAATATATCTTTTGTATAAAAATCAGGGGGACTAGTTGAAAACATCCAATATATAATTCTATGAACTACATTGGCTACTGAGGGTCCAATAATGATTCATTCCATTTGTGCACAACTCCAATATAAGATTACTAACTCTATTCCCAAACATTGGAAATTGTTGATCCAATCACTCCATTTGGTGTGAATATTATAGGTGATTTTGGAGACCCTAAAAATTTCCTCATCATTATTCCATCTAAATCACTTTCACTATTTTAATTATCAAGTAAACGATTCAATTGATAAATTCTTTGAATAATCCAAGATGACATAGTGTGATTATTGGTACCTTTACCTAGAGATGAAAGATAATTGGATGTTCCATCCATTTTTTACTATGATGTCTCACATTTAATACATTTTGAAAAAACCTTTTATTTGATCATATAAATTACAATATAATTTTGTAAAGCATGAATCTTATTATACACTATTCCCATCATACATAATATATTTATTTGCATCATAATTAGAATTTAGAAGTTTATTTACTGAAATTCATTGAAATGCTTTTATCTTCAACCATTTCTCACATTTTGGTTAACAATCCTAGAACTCTTGATAATGTTATATATATATATATAATACAACTTAGGATCAATAGCTTTTTAGCATATCTTATAGTCATTAAAAAATTATTTCTTATTCAATGGGTTCAAATACCACATCGTGAATTAATTCATCAATACGATCTTCTATCAGATGATGAAAATCTTTATCATCATTAGATATTGATTTTTAGGATATTTTACCATGACTTATATAAAAAATAAAAACCAGATTAAAAACATAGAAATTAAAATGATGAATAATTTCTATGGACTTGGGTTTTCTCATATCCGACACTTCATGCATGGAAAATAAATCATGTCTCTTTTTTCAACATTCTATATAGTAAATTCATTGAAATCAATAACCCCTTTTTATATCTGTCACTCATTTTTTATTCATTTGCCCAATTATAATTAGTTGGTCTCCTAAAAGGAAATATAAAAATAAAAATTAAGAATATATTTTGAAACATTTGATAAAAAACACATATTTGGGTTTTTAATATCTCTATCATAAAACAATAAATAATAACACTGCATTAAAATTAAATGAAGAGTTAGGGAATATAATAATGTATACAAATTTCACAGACACACATATCTAACATACATTTATTTATATATTTATTTATGATACATATATGTATATATATATAAATGTATGTGTATATGTATATCTACACAACATTAAACATATATACATATAATATACATTCATTTATATAATTATATATGACACATATATGAATATTTATACAATATAAAATAGATACAAAAAAACATATATGTTATATAAATTTATTTATATAAATAAAGTAAAATAATATTTCATTAAATTGAAAAAAATATAAAATATAAAAATGAAAGAAACTAAGACACACACACACAACATGCAATTATTTTTATAAAAAAATAATACCATAATATAAAAATAAATTTTTATAATAATGATTAAAATAATAATATTTTAATAAAACCATTTGATTACATTATATTTAAAATACAATAATTTTATAATAAATTTAAATAACAAAGTTTAAAAGTTATCAATGTACAAGACGTACAAACAGACACACACTATACATTTATTTATATAACTATATTGAATACATAAATAAATATTGTTCATAAAAAAATCAATAATATCATTTGAAAAAATGAAAAATAAAATAAAATTATGTTTAGATAAATATTATATATGATAACTGTGTATAAAAATCTCTCTCACACACACTCATATATAATATATATATATATACTTATATTTGATAAATATGTTTATATTGTTTTTTTTGTGTAACCATATCAACATATATTTAAGCTTATGTGTGTATATATATACATTTAAAAATATAATAAGATATATGAACATAAAAACATAAAAACATATATTCATTTTGAAAAATTTAAATATGTTTATATATATATATATATAAATATAAACAAATAGATAAACGCACACACACTGACATATGTGTATTTGTATGTTTACATGTTTATAATATATATATATATACATGTATGTATGTATATATGTTTATATGTGTATATATAAATATTTATATAAATATCTATATGTATGTTTTTTATAATAATTATAATTTCCACTAATCTACCAAAGTATTTTAATAATAAATCTATTAAAACATCACATAAATCAAATGGTACATAAAATTTCATCTAAATAAATCACTAAAATTACACTTTTAATTGATAAGACAATAATAAAAACATAATTTAAGATGTAAATAAAAAATTTGTTAGGCCTATTTAGATTTATAAAATTATTTTACACATTAAATAAATAAATCATCAAAAGAAAAAAGTTCAAATTAAAGAAATAAAAACATTAAAATGATGAATGAGAGGTGGTAGGTTGTTGGTGCGGGTATAGAGGAACAAAAAAGAAGGATTGATCTACAAATGTAATAATTGTGGAAGAAGAGTGAAAGTGGATTGAAAATAAAACAAAGAGTGAGGTAGTGACCCTAGATGACTAGGGTTAAAAATCAGTCCTCAATAAAAATTAAAATGAAACTGAAATCCATTTATTTTAATTTTAAAATAATTTTAACATCATTTTTATGATAACAAATATTAAAAACCATTATGATAGAGAGTTTAATGTAGATTATATAATAACAAATGATAAAAGTGTTTTTAGTACATGTTATTGAATAAAAAATGGTGAAATCTCTACCATGAATGTTTTAATTTTACTAGAAAAAAAAATATATAAAATTAAACATGGAGACCCCACTCAATGATCCTGATAAATGGCCTCGACCTGTACCTAATGTCCCATCAAACTGCTCTAACCTGGCCTCCTGTATAACCCTACTCACTAATATTCCAACACATAGTTTGCATGTCCATGAGGTTTCACGTGTATGGGGTGATTATAAATCTCAGTAAGGCACTGCCAATAAGATCCATAATATATGATACAATTTATCAAGTATATGCACAAAAAGATAATAAATTAGTGATAAATAATATGCAAGAATCTAATTAAGTCATTGTGTATTAACTAGAACTCTAAAACACCCAACCCTACATACTTTATAAAATAGTAGTAAATTGTGGTATCTATATAGAAATATCATATCAAAGTGTGCCATGATCTCTAAATTTGGCCATTTGGGACATTATGATCCAGATAGTAGCTTTCGCCCAAAAAAACCTATTATAGAGGACCTGACTCATTGATATTCCATTTTGGAAACATTTATTGTGATGGGACTTACTTATATTCACCCCTAAATAAATCAATTATCATAGCGGACTAGAAACATGGACACCCATATACAAATTTCCATATGATAAGGGGCCCAACACACTACAATCCCACAACATTTGAACCTTCATTAGAGGATGTGGGACACATCCTAACCATGATGCACTAAATCTTAGTAACAATTATAGACAGAATAATCATATGGCATGCACACAACCCATATTTGGCCCCAACCAGTATCATCACACTCCTTTCCCACAACAAATAATAATCCTATCAAGGGTTTTTAGAATCCTTCCTCTCTTTACTTAAGATTAGTCATTTAAGACATATACACACACATAAAAAAATACCATTAACAACAACCATTCCCAAATTCCAGAACCAATAATTCTAAACATGACTCATAGGTTATGCCCAACTGAACCATTCAATTTTTTTATCTTACCCAATGTAAACTAACCCACCAATCCTCATTAAACACTACCTTGGAGGTGATGGATTCCACTTCGGCCCTCTACCTTGGTGGGGGACTGTCATCCGCTACCTCTTTCTAGATTGTGACAACTATGCTGGCCTCATTCTCTAACCCTGAGTTCTTATAATACTTACCATTGATTAAACTATTCCATAAGGATCATGAATGTTTTTAAGGCCTTCCAAATTTTTCAATTTCAACATTGGAATTCATAAATGAAACCACATTGCAGAATCTAACCTTATTTGCATGCTTCAAAAACCGTCATCTAGTGGTGGATTCCATTGATTGATGGATTTTGGAAGCATGGGGTCTATAGAAGAGGGAAACAGTTGGGCTCATTGATTCCAGGAATATCATGATCTGATATGCATTTGAGGAGGATATGATTCTCGCCTGGTGAAGTGCACCTCACTTATGTGGAGGAGTTTGTTTTCTCTAGTTCTTGTGGTCCTATTATTTCCCTATGAAGAGGTATTATTCAACAATGGTCGTATGGGTATGATTTCCAGATCTCCCTATACCTTTTGCAAACCCATCAATTCTCTGAATTCTTGGTAATTTAGATTGAAGATACCTATGTTCAGACTGTAGGATGAAGGTGGTATGCCATCCAAATTCAACACATATTTTTGTTAAAGTTTATGTTTATAAACCACATGTTGAGTTGTTTTTAATTGATGTGGGTGAAGAGTTCTTGTATAGGAAAATGGTTTTGTTAGAGACCTCATTTCAGTTCTGCTCATCATGCATAAGATTAGGTTATAGTGCAGAGGATTGCATGCATAGGGTTCAATGTCTTCGGGTGCTGGTGACTTAGTGACTTGATCCTAATCTAAAAATCATGTTGGAAAGACAATGTATGTGAATGGAAGTATATCAGTGGAGACCGGTGGAGGTTCAATCTATAAGGAAGGAAAGGATGTAATTATGAGTAATTTAAATGCCGCAATGGCCAAGATACAGGTGGCAGTTAGAGATCCTAATCCAAAGGCAATTGATATTTTTAATGGACAAAGGAAAGAACAAGATGGGACTTCAGAGTTTCATACACTCTACCTAACTGATACTAGCCTCATTTGAAACAAATCTGCTTTGAGAGAGGTTTAGTTGGATGTGAGTAATGTTGTTGCGACTATGGTGGTAGGCATTAAGAGAAGTATACTAGAGAGGTGGTGAAATAATGCTTTGGTAAATCTATCCCAACCAATGTAGCTTTATTTTATGAGGTTTTGAAGGTGGGTGGTGGTGCTGTGTCCATGGAGGGTTTGCAAGGTTTTTTCAGGACACAGTTCACCAAACCAAAACTGCAAATACAAGGGTTTCTGGCCTGACGACCTAGAATCTAGTTCAACTATGCAACAATTAGAAAGTTCTTAAAGTGGATTTATGGAATATAGACCATCCAAAGATTCCCTAGGCCAATGATGAGGTTTGTGAAAAGGATCCAAGGGAATATGGAAACAATTTTTTTTGCAGGTGAACCTTCGAGTCCGGGGGGTAATAGGAGGAAGACCCAAAAAATAAAGGATTAATCCTCATTACCACCTCTATTGAAGATGTGATCAGACAAGAAGTTAAGACAAGAAGATGGAATATAGGGACATTGGCCAACTGAAGTCAGGTGGTGTGGTTGAAAATCATTTTATTTGCTCTGGAGTTTGGAAGAACAGGTGGTCGAACAGGTTCTTCTACTCAATTCCTCTAAGGAGGAAGCTAACAAAAAGATGGGGTGGACACTGTAGGTGACTCTCAGTGAGGATAAATACCCCTATATATACAAGAAAGATCTGATCCTCATTGGGGGATTCAATAATTGGAAGATCATACTTGAGGAGTACAACCCATTATAGGATTAGCAGGCCTATGTGTTTGAAAATATGATAATGGATGAACCAAAAACTCATGAAACATTTTTTCCTAGAAATTTCTTAGTGGTATTAACACTGGTAGATGAAAAGTTTTCTTTAATGGGTATGTCAACTATTTTTGTGGTTGACCTTTTTGTTTTCTCACTTTTCCCTTAAAATTATTTGAAATAATAAAAATTTAATTTTCTGTCTGTTAAAATCGACCACGTACAACCACTTCTCCATAAATTTCAAAATCTGATACCTCTACTGAGATCTAATAAAACACCCATCATGCATGTGATCCCATCACTAATCTATCTCAATCCCCTTACCGTAAGGATGAATATTTGTTATGCTCACTAATCCATTTAAGGATTCCATCCCAAGTCCCATGCCTTAATTATATCCATCTCACACACTCTCTCAACTTGTTTCGAGCACCATGGACATGTGTGGCAGTGGGAAATATTTTAAAATTTTATTTATTAATATTTTCCCAAAACCAAGGGCAAGGATCATTCACATAAAATATATAATTAATTTATTTTATGATTGAAGAAATAAATACCTAGGCTTAAGAACATTTTTCATTAGTGAATATTGATTTTATAAAAAGTGTAGAGACCCGAATCCTAACGTACATAGACATTACATTAGTTTTGCGGAATACTTAGTATATAACAAAAAAACACACACAAGAACCGTAATAGTTTAGTGTCTTTGGAAAATCAGAATATAATCTTCTAATCATGGTGAAAGATCTTCAACATCTCCCATAAAGATCTTATTTTTTTAAAAACCTAAATCCTTTCTTTCTGTCCTGGGGAAAAGAAAACATAAAAGGCTGAGCTCAAATGCTCAGTAAGGGTAAACAAAAGAAATATCAATCACGTCATATTAATAAGAACATATCTTTTGGAAATCTTAATCTACAAAAGAAATCATAATTTCATAACATGGGATAAATCATAGTAGTGAAATGTAATCCTGATAATCATAACATAAAACATGAAACTTTGTGGCATACACACATAATCATAGAGAATGATTTATTATTAGTCAAGACTCATTGCCAAGACTATCTTTGTGGATAAAGTCCATTTCTGAACCGAGTTCACTCCTCGTTTCAGTCCTCTTTCACTGAACCGGTATAACCTACCGTTCCAGCCATGTCTATCTCATGAGATATAAAATCTTTACCCAATGCATTGGAGGGAGATATAGGTACCACCCATCTCATAATGATACCATTCTTATGTGTGACACAAAATCATAAATCATACATCATTGCATAACGCATGTAATAAAAATGGGAATCTTTAAACATCGTGACATCATAAAACAATTCATATAAGATAAAATAATTCCTAAAATTATTTCCATCACAACATAATCAAATCCATGTAATAATAGGGATAGAAATAGAACCCTTTATTATATTTGATGGAAAATAATTTTGATAAAACACTTGAACATCATTCTTGAGGAAAATATCCTTTATACTTCAAAAACACTTTTCCTTTCATAACATGTCATACAATTCTAAACTAAAAGAAGATGATAAAAAATAAACTTGAAAACTTTTAAAGGAAGCTTCTTGGAAATAATTTTTTACAAATCCATTCATGCCGTATAAGTTAAAAAATCATTCTTCTCGTACATTTTTCGGAAAAGTCAAAAACTACCTCGTACAAAAAATGACAAAAGATTCCTTTGATATCTTTTACTAAAAACTCACCGAAGGGTAAAATTGGATTTGAACAATTGTAGGTGGATGGAAATAATATTAAATATTGAGGAAACATGGATGTGGATGATAAAATACACCCCAGTAATTACCAAAGTATAAACAATCTCGGATAAAAATGCGATTGTGATATTTCCCTTAACTTAGGTCCTATTTGATTCATCAATGTCCGAAACTCCTGTATAATGATTTAAATAATGTCATTGACTTATTCCAGAATCATACCCATTGTTATGATATCATATATGGTTCACTTATGGCTTTATTTTACCCGTTCTTTTGTAAATTTAATGTTAAAGAGCGTTTTGGGTAAAATCGTTTCATTTGTCATCCGTGTTTTGAATTGTAATTATTCATATGATTACTTAGATCATGATTACATAATTCCATAATATAAAACATGATTTATATATAATATATATTCATAATATACATATATATAATAGATCAGTAAATGGAAATAAATACACCGTTCATGGAGAGGGTAGACCGTACGTACGCATCAACGCTGTTTTCATTTTCTTATTGAGTTGAACAGAATTAAGTAGATGAAATACATATATATACACATAAATCTAGTATCATTATTATGTAATATATTTCATTATTACTTATTATATATATACTTTATAATCACTCATGAATGGTTAACGTGGAGAATGAATCTCATCACGTCGTGGAGACGGTAGTCCGTACGTACGCATGAGCGATGATATCGTTCTCATGATCGTTGAATTGTATTGGAGTGTATGTATACTATTTAAGAATCAATATCACTTTAAAATAGTCATATATAGTAATTATTTACACCATTATACCCATCCAAGTAAGGTGGTGGTGGAAAATAGATTACACCATGGCGTGGAGATGGTATTCCGTACATACGCACGCGCGGTGACTTCGTTTTCCATAGCATGGATAGATGGTGAAATAGGGTTGTTTCATACTTATAATAACATATCAGTATATGAGTGATACTTATTTTATTACTTCATAATGAAACAACCTTAGAAGAAGAAGTGGAACAAGAAATAAAGGTGAAAGAATCGGTAACCGAAATTACCTCTTCTTTGAAACGCCTCTTTGATATCTCCTTTTAGGGAACTAAAATTGGTCTTTGAGGAAGACCAGAACCTCTAAGATGTTTCTAGGGAAGTGGAGAAGATAATTTCGAAGGGGTTGGCCGATAATTAAGGCTCAATGTGGTGTGATGAAGAGATGGAGGAGGTGCCCTTTTATAAGGGAGGAGAGGGGCACCTTTGGAATAACAAAACATATTATTTTATTATAATTCCAAATTCGGTTTTAAATAGCTCCAAATGGAGTTATTTAGAAGATAAGGTGGTTATGGGTTGAAAGCCTCTCATCAAATAGAATTTATACATGTTGAGTTTACTATTTAAACCTTATCATTTAGTTTTAACTTTAAGTTAGATAATTTTACTTTTACTGTGTCTTTTTGTGTTCTTACACTATAAGGTTAATAAACTTACTATAAGAAGCCAAACGAACCCCAAGTTGTTTATTATTAATATATATAACCTTATCTAAGTCATTTGGCCGAACCGTATATTTTTAGGAATAAAATAACAATTAATAATATAATATTTGTTTTAAAAACTATTTTATGTCAATTTTGACACTATTTAGTAATTGATTTTTGTGAAAATCATGACAGAATAATTAGTTAGAAAAAAGTTACTTAAATCAATACTAACATGTCATATTAACCTAGAAAATTAGTTTAATTAATAAAAAGTCACAAATTACATTTATTTTGGTATTTATAACATCCATTATGTCAATATTTCATTAATAAGATAATTACTGCATCATATTTGTGTCATAAATAAATTAACTTATTTAATGTCTAAAAATTACAAATAAAATACCATTATGTAGGAAGGCTTTTTAGCTTTCTAATTAATATTTATAGTCTAATTTATCTTATGTATAATCCTATATTAAAAATTATATACTTATTAAACATTGATTTCAACTATTTTAACCCTTCTTTAAATAAATTAATAATAAATGTCCAAATCTAATCCAAGTGGGCCTAAATGGTCATATTATATTTCTAAGGTTGTTTTGGGTCGAATTAAACTTATCCAATAAAATTAGGACTTGTGTTAGGGTAATAATAATATCATTTTTACCCTTAATTACCCTATTTACTTTTAACCGTGGTAAAAAAAAGTAAAAAGTTACTATTCACCAAAAAATATTTTCATCTAATTGAACCAAATTTTACTTACTGACATCAACCGTGCCTCTCGGAATTTTGAAATTCCACTCACAGAAGTGGTAAAATTAAGATTTATGAAAAATTCATTTTTTTAACTACCACTTAGTGGTTTCACTATTCATCAAAAAATGAAAGTTTCCATAAAAATACAAAAAATTAGGCCTAAGCTATATTTGATATTATGAACTCAAAATTGATGTCTATTTTACGAAATTCAAAACATATCAGTTTTATTAATTAATATAAAAATTAATTCCCATCATCAAAACAAATAGCGTGTTTTTAAGAGATAATAACTACCAAATGATTGAGACTTGTTTATGTCTGGTTTAAATGTGAAATTACATCCAATGACCAACATTGTATTAAATTGTAAAAATATATTCTAAATATACTTTAAAACCACTCAAATTAATAATTTATCAATATTAATTATTTCGATTAAAAAGGTTGTTTTTAATTAAAAGTTTATTAATTTTCACTATTCATCAGAAGATGAAATTTATCCGAAAAGTACCAAAATTTCACCCTAAGCTAATTTCGATATTACGAATCCAAAAATAAAGTCCATTTTGAAAAATAAAATTTACAAAATTTCAAAAAGTCTTTATTACTATTCATAACGGATAGTTTTAATAATATTTTAATAGCATATCGATGTTTAGTGAAACTCGTTATTGCGTACTACACACGCTCTCGAGGAAAGTCGTGATTGCATGCAAGGAAAGTCAAGGATGCGTGTTGTGCAGGCTACTTTTGGTGTAGCGTACAACACAAGACATTAATGAAATTAAAAAGAATATTTTTTTCATAAAATCTCGGGGTGTTACATTCTACCCCCCTTAAAATAAATTTCGCCCGAGAAATTCGTTGGGGTTATAAATGGTTTACTATTCGAAAGTTTCTTTAATAGAAACCCACATCGTAAAAAGGAATACCAAAACCAATCTTTAAAAACAAAATTATGAAACGTAACGGTTACCCAAATAAACTAATCACTGGGTTTCCACATAGTTGAAAATATGGATATGGAAGAGAATTCTAACCATCATGTTCTGATGGAGAGTGGTAGAGAACATGGCTATGGAAAATCCAGCAATCACAAAGCCATAGATTTGTGATGATCTAAGGTACCATCTAATCCATCAGATATAAGGTCACTAAGACAACATTTTTGGTTTTTAAGATCATTTCCCTAAAGTTGATAAATTAAAAGAAATAGTTACATGATTTTGGTACAATCTTGTTGTTGTTCGTGAATTGAACAATTTCCACTTCATCCCTTAATGAAATGAAGTTGAATTTTTCATTTGTGATGTGTTAGCAGATCATGTGATAGAATGATGGGTCATTCCATCTGCCTGAAACAAAAAGGTTAGAAAAGTTTTCAAAACTTACATAAGCCCATCTATAGTGAGATTAATCATATATGGTTCCTAAAATGGACTTATAATTCATATATCATACTGCTTAATATAATAAAACTAGTTTCCTACTAAACAGGGACTTCCTGTAGGCCAGTGGTAGGCGATAAAGGCCAGTCACACTTCGGTTGTGGGTTCGATTCCCACGGCCTTGTCCGACGCAATGGGTTGTCGCCCGTCCTGCAGGTTGTCCTTTTTCTAAAACTATATTACTATAACATCCCATAAATAATATCGAAAAAACTTCTATCCTTAAACAATACTAACTTATGTCCAACATAATCAATTCCAATCTTTAGGATTATTCATAATACTGCAGTCTACTCTCATAATATAGTGAAAACGATTACCAGAGATTTAATACCATCGTTGATCCCCATATATCATAAGATATGTCTTTTTGGTCACATTCCAAAATTTCAAAGGCCTTAATCATGTATTCTCTTGAATACCCATTTAACCTTAGTGAGAACATGAATGCGGTTAAAAGTTAACACTTTCCACATACCAAAATCCTCAAAATTCTATATCCTCAAACCATGATATCACTTAGTCATTATATCAATCATGAGCTCATGAATACTATCAAACATATTAGATTCTCTTTATCCCTTCATTATGCACATATCATCTTCTTTCCAAATTATTTCAATCACTTTTTATGGTTACCGATGCCATAAAATTATTGAAAACCACAATAGACCAAAACATAAATATTCCAATATTCCACGATACTATATACAACATTATTCTGGAATCCCATTACATAAACACTTAATCATTCCACCACATAGTTTTCATATTCAACATCGCCAATGGTGATTGCATGTGACTTCCCTTTGTCCTTTTCCATAAGTGGTTGCTCATGTCGATCATCACTAACCCTTGGATTAGGGCATTTATTAGCATAATTACCCATTTCCTTGCACTAGAAGCATTGAAGTGTAGTAGGTTCATTCTATGTATCCCATATTTTGTTTGCATCATTAGGCATCTTATTCCCATCATTGTGGCATTCAAATGCCCGGTGACCTTCCTTTCCACATTTGAAACATTTACTAGTCCCATTAAGACAATCTCCACCATGCTTCTTTCCACACTTTGAGCATAAGGAAACATTCATCTTCTTTTCACCATTATTCTGAGATATCTCCTTGAACTCCATCTTTCATTTCTTGTCAAAACTATGAGATGGATAAGTAACACCAACTTCCATTTCTACCTTGATAGAACAACACACAATTTCTTCATAGCTACTGAAGTCTCTTATAGCTAATGCCCTTAGAAGATTTGGTTTTAAGCCACTGAAGAATCGATCAACTTTACATTCAGGTTGGATGATAAATCCAGATGCATACCTTGAAAGCCTTGTAAAATTTGATTCGTATATACCAATAGATTCAACATCCTTTTTCTTTAGTTCATGAAACTCTTTCTCCATCTCTTTTCGAAGAATATGAGGGAAGTACTTATTGAAAAATAAGTTCTTGAACTCGTCCCATTCCATGGACTCAATTTCATCTCTTTGCCTCGTATTCTTGATAAGATTCCACCATTGATCAGCTTCACCTTCCAAACGATATACTGCTAAGATGACTTTATCATGTTCAGAATATTGAAGAACTGAAAATATCTTTTCAGTGGTACTGATCCATTGTTCAGAAACAAGTGGATCAGAAGACCCACTAAAAGAAGGTGGATGTTGCCTCATGAAGGACTCAATAGAATGTTGTTCCCTTCTCTGCTCATTTGGAAGTCCAGAATGATTCATATCTTTTGTAAGTATAGAAATAAGATTTTTCACTCCATCTCCCATAAAATTTGTTTGTTCAGGTGGAAAATCATTGCATTGTCCATTACATTGATCAACACAGTTCCTTCGAGTTCCAGCCATCGTTGTAACACCCGAGACTTTTATGTTATATAAATCATCAAATGAATCTTTTTCTATACAACACTTGCTTGGCTTGCTTTACACGCAATCGTGACCTTCCTCGATAGCTTGCATCGTACGCAATACCGAGTTTCACTAAACAACAATATACTATTAAAACTAGCCGTTATGAATAGTAATAACCACTTTTTGAAATTTTATAAATTTTATTTTTCAAAATGGACTTCATTTTTGGACTCAGAATATCAAAATTAGCCTAGGGTAAAATTTTGGTATTTTTCTGAAAACTTTCAATTTTTGATGAATAGTGAAACCACTAAGTGGTAGGTTAAAAAACTGAATTTTGCATAAAACTTAATTTTACCGCTTCTGTGAATGGAATTTCGAAAATCCGAGAGACACGGTTAATATCAAGGACTAAAATGTGGTTCAATGAGATGAAAATAATTTTTTTGGTGAATAGTAACTTTTTACTTTTTTTACAGCAGTTAATAGTAAATAGGGTAACTAAGGGTAAATATGATATTAATATTACCCTAACACATGTCCTAATTCTATTGGACAAGTGTAATTCGACCAAAAACAAACTTAGGAATAAAATATGACCATTTAGGCCCACTTGGATTAGATTAGGACATTTATTATTAATTTATTTAAAGAAGGGTTAAAATAGTTAAAATCAAAGTTTAATAAGTAAATCATTTTTAATATGGGGTTATACATAAGATAAATTCAATTGTAAATATTAATTAGAAAGCTAAAAAGATTTCCTACATGATGATATTTTATTTGTAATTTTTAGACATCAAATAATGTAATTTATTTATGACATAATGATGATGCAGTAATTATCTTATTAATAAAATATTGACATAATTGATGTTATAAACACCAAAATAAATGTAATTTGATACTTTTTATGAATTACACTAATTTTCTAGGTTATTATGATATATTAGTGTTGATTTAATCAACTTGGTTCGAACATATAATTCTGTTATGACTTTCAAACAAATCATATATCAAATAGTGTCAAAATTGACACAAAATAGTTTTTAAATCAAATATTATATTATTAATTGTTATTTTATTCCTAAAAATCTAAGGTTCGGCCAAATGACTTAGATAAGGATATATATATTAATAATAAACAAATTGGGGTTCGTTTGGCATGTTATAGTAAGTTTATTAACCATATAGTGAAAGAAAACAAAAAGACATTGTAAAAGTTAAATTATTTAACTTAGAGTTAAATCTAATTGATAAGGTTAAAATAATACCCTAAACTTGACTAAATCCTATTGGTTGATAGTATTTCGACCCTTCCCCACTTTATCTTCGAAATAAGACCCTTTGGAACCATTATAAACCGATTTTAACTTTAATATAAAATAATATTTTGAGATATTCCTAAGGTGCCCCTCTCCTCCCTTATAAAAGGGCACCTCCTCCCCCTCCTCCTCACACCAAATTGAGCACTCAAGCTCGGCCAACCCCTGCCATTTTCTCCTCTCCACTTCCCTAGAATAGTCCTAGAGGTCCTGTTCGTCTCCAAAGACCACTCTTAGTTCCTTAAGTGGAGGATTCAAAGAAGCGTTCCAAAGAAGAGGTAATATCCATTACCGATCTTTTCAATTTCTTTCTTCTTCAACTTCTTCTTCTTTAGTTGTTTCATGATAAAGTAATAACATCAGTATTACTTATATACTGATATGTTATTATAAATATGAAACAACCCTAATTCACCTTCTATCCATCCTACGGAAAAATGAAATCACCACGCGTGCGTACGTACGGAATACCGTCTCCACGTCGTGGTGTAATTTATTTTCCACCATCACCATACAAGGATGGTTATAATGGTGTAATGAGTAACTAAATATGATTATTATGAAGTAATATTGATACTGAAATAATATATATATACTCCAATACAATTCCACGATCATAGGAATGATATCATCACTCGTGCGTACGTACGGAATACCGTCTCCACGATGTGATGCGACTCGTTCTACATGATCTTCATTTCATAATGATTATATAAATGAATTTAATGAATGAATATGGTATATACTACACTAATACCATTCTGGAAATGAATTATCTATAACCTAAAGATAAGAATAAGAATTTATTCGACAAAACACGCATAAGAACAAAAAGTTATAAAGACCCGAGTAACAAGTAACAATGAAATATTACTAACGAGAAGCTAATAATATGACCATATATGATATCATATAAATATGTATGATTCTGGAATAAGTCAATAACATTATTTAAACCATTATACAGGAGCTTCGGACACGTACAAAGCTAATCGGACCTAAGGTAAGGGAAATATCACAATCTCATTTTTATCCGAGATTGTTTATTCGTAAGTATTTACTGGGGTGTATTTTATCATCCACATCCATGTTTCATCAATATGTAATATTATTTCCATCTACCTACAATTGTTTAAATCCATTTTTACCCTTCGGTGAGTTTTTAGTGATATGTATGAAAGGAATCTTTTGTCGTTTTTCGTACGAGGTACTTTTTGACTTTTCCGACAAAAGTACGAAGAATGTTTTTTTTAACTTATACGGCATGAATGGATTTTTAAAACGTTGTTTCCAAGAAGCTTCCTTTACAAGTTTTCAAGTTTATTTTTAATCAACTTCTTTTATTTTAAAGTTGTATGACATGTTATGAAAGGAAAAAATGTTTTTGAAGAAGAAAGGATATTTTCCTCAAGAATGGAGTTCAAGTGATTTTCAAAATTATTTTCCATCTAAGATAATAAAGGGTTCTGTTTTTATCCCTATTATTACATTGATTTGATCATGTTGTGATGGAATTATTTTTATGAATTCCTTTATCTTATATGAATTGATTTATGATTTCATGATGTTTCAAGAATCCCATTTTTGCTTAATGTGTTATGCGATGATGTATGTTTTATGATTATGTGGCACACATAAGAAAGGATTCATTATAAGATGGGTGGGACCTATATCTCCCTCCAATGCATTGGGTAAAGATTTTATATCTCATGAGATAAACATGGCTGGAACGGAAGGTTATTTCGGTTCAGTGATACAGGACTGAAACGAGGAGTGAACTCGGTTCAGAAAGGGACTTTGTCCACTAAGATAGTCTTGGCAATGAGTCATGACTAACAAGAAATGATTTTCCATGATTATGTGTGCATGCCACAAAGTTTCAAGTTTTATGTTATGATTATGGGGATCTCATTTTCACTTCTATGATTTATTCCATGTTAAGATATTATGATCTCTTTTGCAGGTTTTGATTTTCAAAAAGATATGATATGATTTTTATTTCCTTTATTTGCCCTTTCTGAGCATTTGAGCTCACCCTTTTATGTTTTCTTTTCCCCAGGTCAGGAAGATGGATATTAAGTAGAATATGCTAAAAGGGACCCTAGATATGATGAAATAAATGGGAGACACTGTAGAAGATTTATGAACCAGTTTTTTATGTTTCCCAGTTTCTAAAGACACTATACCTATACGGTCCTTTGTGGTTTTGTCATATGTTGTAATAAGTGTGCTTCAATTTTGAATTATTAACAATGTATGTAAAGTTTGAGTCGTTATAATCGTCTAAAACCCAAAAAGAATAGTGTGAGAGGAAAAATCATTCTAGGGAAAACAACATAATAAAGGGGGAGTATCCTCAATATCTAACATCTTAGGTTAAATTCTATGATCGTTAACGTAGTTATTAAGACTGTATTATATACGTATACTTATCCTTAGGGACATCCCTAGACATAAATTAGAAATATCTCTAGGGATCTCACTAACGTTTTCACATCCTAGTTTCCAAAGGTTGACTAAACCTTTCCTCTGATACCAACTGTAGAGACCCAAATCCTAACGTACATAGACATTATAATACTTTTGCGGAATACTTAGTACATAACAAAAACACACACACAAGGACAGTAATAGTTTAGTGTCTTTGGAAACTCAGAATATAATCTTCTAATCATGGTGAATGATCTTCAACATCTCCCATAAAGATATTCTTTTTTTTAAACCTAAATCCTTTCTTTATGTCCTGGGGAAAAGAAAAAATAAAAGGGTGAGCTCAAATGCTCAGTAAGGGTAAACAAAAGAAATATCAATCACATCATATTCATAAGAACATATCTTTTAGAAATCTTAACCTGCAAAAGAAATCATAATTTCATAACATGGGATAAATCATAGTAGTGAAATGTAATCCCGATAATCATAACATAAAACATGAAATATTGTGGCATACACACATAATCATAGAGAATGATTTATTATTAGTCAAGACTCATTTCCAAGACTATCTTAGTGGACAAACTCCATTTCTGAACCGAGTTCACTCCTTGTTTCAGTCCTGTTCCACTGAACCGGTATAACCTACCGTTCCAGCCATGTATATCTCATGAGATATAAAATCTTTACCCAATGCATTGGAGGGAGATATAGGTCCCACCCATCTCATAATGATACCATTATTATGTGTGCCACCAAATCATAAATCATACATCATTGCATAACCCATGTAATAAAAATGGGAATCTTTAAACATCGTGACATCATAAAACAATTAATATAAGATAAAAGAATTCATAAAAATATTTCCATCACAACATAATCAAATCCATGTAATAATAGGGATAGAAACAGAACCCTTTATTATCTTATATGGAAAATAATTTTGATAAAACACTTGAACTTCATTCTTGAGGAAAATATCCTTTCTACTTCAAAAACACTTTTCCTTTCATAACATGTCATAAAATTCTAAACTAAAAGAAGTTGATTAAAAATAAACATTAAAACTTGTAAAGGAATATTCTTGGAAATAATTTTTTAAAAATCCATTCATGCCGTATAAGTTAAAAAACATTATTCTCGTACTTTTGTCGGAAAAGTCAAAAAGTACCTCGTACGAAAAACGACAAAAGATTCCTTTCATATCATTTACTAAAAACTCACCTAAGGGTAAAATTGTATTTGAAAAATTGTAGGTGGATGGAAATAATATTACATATTGAGGAAACATGTATATGGATGATAAAATACACCCCAGTAAATACCAAAGTATAAACAATCTCGGATAAAAATGAGATTGTGATATTTCCCTTACCTTAGGTCCGATTTGCTTCGTAAGTGTCCAAACCTCCTGTATAATGATTTAAATAATGTCATTGACTTATTCAGAATCATACTAATTGTTATGATATCATATATGGTTCACTTATGAATTTATTTTACCCGTTCTTTTGTAAATTCCATGTTAAAGAGCGTTTTGGGTAAAATCGTTTCATTTGTCATCCGTGTTTTGAATTGTAATTATTCATATGATTACTTAGATCATGATTACTTAATTACAGAATATAAAACATGATTTATATATAATATATATTCAGAATATACATATATATAATAGATCAGTAAATGGAATGAAATACAACGTTCATGGAGACGGTAGACCGTATGTACTCATGAACACTGTTTTCGTTTCCTTATTGAGTTGAATAGAATTTAGTAGATGAAATACATATATATACATATAAATCCAGTATCATTATTATGTCATATATTTCATGATTACTTATTATATATATACTTTATAACCACTAATGAATGGTTAACGTGGAGAATGAATCTCATCGCGTCTTGGAGACGGTAGTTCGTACGTACGCACGAGCGATGATATCGTTCTAATGATAGTTGAATTGTATTGGAGTGTATGTATACTATTTCAGAATCAATATCAATTTTAAATAGTCATATATAGTAATTATTTACACTATTATACCCATCCATGTAAGGTGGTGGTGGAAAATAGATTACACCACGGTGTGGAGACGGTATTCCGTACGTACGAACGAGCGGTGATTTCATTTTCCGTAGGATGGATAGATGGTGAAATAGGGTTGTTTCATACTTATAATAACATATCAGTATATTAGTGATACTTATGTTATTACTTAATAATGAAACAACCTTATAAGAAGAAGTGGAAGAAGAAATAAAGGTGAAAGAATCGATAACAAAAATTACCTCTTCTTTGAAGCGCCTCTTTGAGATCCCATTTTAGGGCACTAAAATTGGTCTTTGAGGAAGACCATAACCTCTAGGATGTTTCTAGGGAAGTGGAGAAGATAATTTTTCAGGGGTTTTCCGAGCTGCAATGCTCAATGTGGTGTGAGGAAGAGAGGGAGGAGGTGCCCTTTTATAAGGGAGGAGAGGGGCACCTTTGGAATAACAAAAAATATTATTTTATTATAAAGCCAAATTCGGTTTTAAATAGCTCCAAATGGAGTTAGTTCGAAGATAAGGTGGGGATGGGTCGAAATACTCTCATCCAATATAATTTTGACATGTTTAGTTTACTATTTTAACCTTATCATTTAGTTTTAACTATAAGTTAGATAATTTTACTTTTACCGTGTCTTTTTGTGTTCTTACACTATAAGGTTAATAAACATACTATAAGAAGTCAAACGAACCCCAAGTTGTTTATTATTAATTTATATAACCTTATCTAAGTCATTTGGCCAAACCTTAGATTTTTAGGAATAAAATAAAAATTAATAATATAATATTTGTTTTAAAAACTATTTTATATCAATTTTGACACTATCTAGTAATTGATTTTTGTGAAAATCATGATAGAATTATTAGTTCTAAAAACGTTAATTAAATCCATAATAACATGTCATATTAACCTAGAAAATTAGTGTAATTCATAAAAAGTCAAAAATTACATTTATTTTGGTATTTATAACATCAATTATGTCAATATTTCATTAATAAGCTAATTACTACATCATCTTTGTGTCATAAATAAATTAAATTATTTAATGTCTAAAAATTACAAATAAAATACCATTATGTAGGAAATATTTTTAGATTTCTAATTAATATTTATACTCTAATTTATCTTATGTATAACCCTATATTAAAAATGATATACTTATTAAACTGTGATTTTAACTATTTTAACCCTTCTTTAAATAAATTAATAATAAATGTCCTAATCTAATCCAAGTGGGCCTAAATGGTCATATTATATTTCTAAGGTTGTTTTTGGTCGAATTACACTTATCTAATAGAATTAGGACATGTGTTAGTGTAATAATAATATCATTTTTACCCTTAATTACCCTATTTAATTTTAATCGTGGTAAAAAAAGTAAAAAGTTACTATTCACCAAAAATTATTTTCATCTCATTGAACCACATTTTACATAGTGAAATCAACCGTGTCTCTCGGATTTTTGAAATTCCACTCACAGAAGCGGTATAATTATGTTTTATGAAAAATTCATTTTTTTAACTACCACTTAGTGGTTTCACTATTCATCAAAAAATGAAAGTTTCCAGATAAATACCAAAAATTAGGCCTAAGCTATATTTGATATTATGAACTCAAAAATGATGTCTATTTTACAAAATTCAAAACATATCAGTTGTATTAATTAATTTAAAAATTAATTGCCGTCGTCAAAACAAATAGCATGTTTTTAAGAGATAATAACTACCAGAAGATTGACACTTGTTTATGTCTGGTTTAAATGTGAAATTACATCCAATGACCAACATTGTATTAAATTGTAAAAATATATTCTAAATATACTTTAAAACCACTCAAATTAATAATTTATCACTATTAATTATTTCGATTAAAAAGGTTGTTTTTAATTAAAATTTTAGTAATTTTCAATATTCATCAGAAAATGAAAGTTATCCGAAAAGTACCAAAATTTAACCCTAAGCTAATTTCTATATTCCGAATCCAAAAATGTTGTCCATTTTGAAAAATAAAATTTTCGAAATTTCAAAAAGTCTTTATTACTATTCATAACGGCTAGTTTTAATAATATTTTAATAACATATTGATGTTTAGTGAAGCTCATTATTGCGTACTACACACGCTATCGAGGAAGGTCACGATTGCGTGCAAGGCAAGTCAAGGATGCGTGTTGTGCAGGATCCTTTTGGTGTAGCGTACAACACAAGACATTAATGAAATTAAAAAGAATATTTTTTTCATAAAATTTCGGGGTGTTACAAAAAGACCCTTTCATATTTTCTTTATTGTGCTATAAGGATCCAATGATAGAATCCATGTAGTGGTGATCCACATGTGCTCCTTTGATATCTAGGCAACACCAATCGATCTCTGAGTGCCGACGGAGTGAGTCGAATGTATTGTGTTGTTTGTTCTGGATTGGTTGTTCTTTCTTCTTGAATAAATATCTCTTGCACATATTTTTGTTAATATAGATAGATAATGTGGATTCTAGAGAAAATTAATTGTTCGAAAAAATTCTATATTCTCTATTTTTGGATGCTTTACACAATACCCACAACATCCTATTTACAGAGTTAGCATTTAGGTTAAAATATTTTTTAATTTCACAATGGCTGTAAATAAAATTTATTACCATTAATAAACCAAATTAGACATAATAATAATAATAATAATATGTTGTTGATTTTTCCATCTTGTGCAATAAAAAATATTATTTTGCCATCTTTTTAATTAATATTTTCCACTAGACACGGTCTTGGTCCAATTGAACTCTTCTTTCATTTATGGATGACCCTAATAAATATTTTATTCACAAATAAGTATTTCATTCACATAATTATGAATAAATATTTATTAAATATTCAATAAACTAAATAAATATATTTTAATTCACCTACCGATGAATAAATATCAATTTAATTTATGCGATAAATTTTACATGGATAAAATCGTTCCTTGGAAATTAGAATATTATTTATTCCATTAAATAAACACTAAATAAATTTATTAGATATCAAAGGAAACACTTAGTGTGAGACCTTCTATGATTATTTCTCATTGGCATTAGGTTGGAATTCTGCGAGTCCAACATTACTATCTAGAAACGGGTCAAGGAACCTATGAGAAATTACATAATGTCACAACATCAACAACCACATATGAATTACCACTATGTAATTTATCCCTTTTATCACTATATATCATCTAGAAGGATTCACATTCATGTCACTATCATATATGCTTGATATGACTTTATTTGACTTTCTGAAATAAACACGTTGCTAAACCATGGTCATTGAACTTAATTCGATCATTATATTCCTATAAAAGGGCCAAGATATCAGATTTCATAAATACGGAAGGGATAAATACTTTCTTAACTTATCCATTAATGACATTTCAACTGCGATTCACCCAATATACCCTACATCCCAAAAAAAATTGTGTGGCCGTTTTTGTTTGTAATTCTAAGTGTGTGAGTCATGACATAAATTAATTATAATATTATAGTATAAGGAACATTACCCATTCTCAAAGATAGGAATATTTGATGATGCCAAAACATGTTGAAATATTATTGGATGTTCTGTTATCATAATCTCCCATCTTGGATATTACCATGTTCAAACTTTGTGAGAAGAAGGATCTTCTGATTATGAGCACTCACACCCAATGATATGAATAATATGTGTCCATCATATTGCTTTTTCCAACCATTGAACTATATCATGAATATTTTCATAACATATCAAGGGTCTCATCATAGAGGGGAACTACTATGACCTTATCAATAAAAAAAATAATATAGCTCATTATTACATTAAATTATTTTAGAAACAATAAACAATATATAATAAAATGTTATATTAATAATCAATACTTTGAATATACATGCAATCAAATTATAACCAGTTGGTCCCTGGATACCATCTCGAACAATCTCCAACTTATACTAGACCCAAGTGCCTATGACTTTTAGTCTTCTAGACCTTAGATGATAATCATGTTTCTGATGAGTCAAGGATTTATTCATGTGGTATACTACATTTTATTCCATGGAAATAATACTCCCTGAAACTTCACTAATACATGAAAAATACCAAATAAGATGATACTTTTGAAGAATGATCTTCATCAATTTATGTGAACTTGTCAATTTTGTGAGATCAAAAATAAGAGTATTATCACAATAGAGTGTGATATTGTCTTTACTATTATGTACCACATCGAACTCTTGGAAAAATATGTGTATCCATGCAACTTAATTTGCTTCTTATGAAGTCATAATATACATTGACTCTGTTGTAGAATCTATCTGCATATCCTACTCTAAGATCTTCTTGCTCACAACACATCCATTTAATGTGAATATGTATCTTGTTTGTGACTTTATGAAATCTTAATCAGTTTGGAAACTAGGATATGCATATCCTATAATGACTAGTTCTCCATCTCCTCTATAAACCGGGTACATGTGCTTAGTACACCTCAAATACTTAACGATAATATTGAATTCCATACAATGGTGGATAACTGTGTTTGCTTGATATATTCCCACTACACTAAATGTGTAAGAAATATATATCCTAGTATATAGAATTACATACTTGACTGACACAGTCACTAATGTGTTTGAAATCCATTCTATTATATTTCTTTCCTTATGTGTTTGAGGACACATTTTCATGGATAGATGAATGCCATGTAATGCTAAAAATAATCCCCTATTTGATTCTTCCATAATAAATCTATTCAGTAACTTATTAGTTTATGTACTTTGACCTAGGCTAAGTGGTATCCTTGATCTATCACGATGGATCTTGATGCCAGGAATATACATTGCTTTTCTGATGTACATCTTGGAGAATCATTTATTCAACCATGTATTAACAGACTATAAGATTTGTATTTCATTTCCTATGAGTAATATGTCATCAAGATATACAATTAAGAAAATGAATGCACTCCCATTAATCGATTTTTAGACATAAGTATCAAAATCATTCATTATGAAACCATATTCTGTTATGGATTTTTCAAAACTAATATTCCATGTCTGAAATGCTTTCCATATTTCATAAGTGGTTTTTGCAATTTCAATATCATATTAACATCCTTTGGAGTCACAAACCCTTAGATTTTTTATTATAGACATTTTCTTAAAGTTTCCCATTATGGAAGGATATTTTCCATCCATTTGGAAAATAACATAGTCATAGTAATCTGTGCTGGAAAGTATCATTCTGATTGATTTAATCATTGAAACTCATGAAAAGTTTTCATTGTATCCAATTAATTAACGTTTTTAAACCATTTTTGACTAATCATACCTCAAAATTATTGACATGTACATACATATATAATTTATTATTTAATACCCATTTAAAACAACCAATATTTACATTTACTAGAGGTTCTACCAAAATCCAAACATAGTGTTGGTACATGGAATCTGTTTCAAAATTCATGGATTCATTCCAATTAACAATTTTTGTGCGGCTGCTTCCTTAAAGGATACACAATAATTATTATCAACTAATAATGAGTCACTACACTTGGTGACTGGAAGACCATAACATTTTGGTTCTCTAAAATCTATTATACACCTACAAAGTACTTTTTTCTCTGGAATAATTTATTCTTCCTTAGGGATTTGTTGAATTAGTTAATGTACTAACTCGTATGTGCATTGAGCCTTAACTTCATCAAAGTCAATATCTCTCCCACTATCTATTTTTTACATGTGACCCCACTAAAGGAATATGGAATGTTTTTCCACAATTACCTTTTTTCTAAAGGGTCTTATCAGTAATATCACCATGTTTCCATGGGGGTATCCCGTAATGGAATAGAGTGTGTCTTGGAGTGCATGATTGTTACATAAATAGGCCTTACCAAATTATTTTCATCCCCACTCATCTAAATTTGATAACATGGTTTTTATTCCACTCAAATATTTAAATGGAATACCATTCATCGATTTAGATGGTATTTAGTTTAGTATATGTGTTTCTATTTGTTACATATATCCTCAAAATGATAATGGAAGACTCTAATGACTCATCACTGATCTCACTATGTCTTACAAGGTGTGGTTTGTCCTTTCCTTTACACCATTCCACCGAGGTGTATAAATAAGAGTTATTTGGGAAAAAATACCGAACTCTCATAGGTAATCAATAAATTCTTGATTAAGATATTCACCACCACAATATGAGGAGTGTTTCTTAATCTTATTTCCCTGATATTTCTCAAATTCATTCTTTTATTCCTTAAATTTATAAAAAAATATTACTTATACCACATCATGTATACATATCTTTATCTTCTATAATTATTAGTAAAATTTATGTAGTATAAGTACACACCCCTTGCTTCAATAAGAAATGGTCTACAAACATCAAAATGAACTAATTCAAGAATATCATTAGCCCTTTAACCTTTCCCACTAAATGGGGATTTGGTCATTTTCACTTTAAACATGTGTGACAAATACCAAGTAGTTTTAGTTCGAAATAATCTAAACATACATCTTGATGTTATTTTGTCACATTATTTTAATTTACATGACCTAGAATCTGATTCCATAGTTGGGTGGGGTATGAGTGATGTGAATTAAATTCGTTATTGGTTGACAATACTTGGTTCATGTAATCCAAATCATAAAGATTGTTATTTAAATTCACCCTACCATAACAAATTTTATCATTATAAAATAACCCTCATTTATTTAAAAAATTGTAAACAAATCCATATGTATAAAGTCTAGATATAGATATAATGTATTTGTTAATAGATGACACGTAATAAAAACCATTCAAATGAAAGTCCACCCCAATTTACAATATGAGGTGGTAGTCCCCAATATCTATGGAAGGGAGTTTAGCTTCATTGGATGTTTGATTATCTACCACCCATCGATTAATATTTCTGAATCTACTTGGTTCCTTCATTTGTATACATATCTGAACACCAATAGTTCCATATAAAACCCAATTAATAGAAAAAAATAAATTCCACTCGATAAAAATTGCACATGAAGATTCCCCTTTCTTATTTGGATGTGTTCCATTTTTCATACAGTGACCCTTTATGCTACATGAGAAATAAACATTATCCTGCTCACTTTATTTATCCTTGATAGTACTCTCCTTAGAAGGGTATGAAGAATATTTGGGATTAAATATCTTGCTTCCCTTTTCATTTTGTTCACCATGAGTACAAAATTCTTTTCACTTTTAATATCCTTGTCTACTTGGTGAAGAGGAGAGAGATGATCTGTAAGCAACATATCAATGTTGTTGATTTTAAAATTCAAAATATATATAAGCTCTGAAAAAGAGATTCTAGAAATATATTGTTTCCTAGTTCATTAGGGTGTTTAAAACCTATAACAAATTGGTGCTCAATGAAGCTCATGAATTTGACTACATGAGGCCAAAATGCGGAACCCTACACAAGCTTACTTTGAAATATTAATTTTGAAATTTCAAACTGCTCCTATCAATTTTTCTCATCGAAAAGATATTGGAGGTTCCCAAGAATTCTATATTAATCCATATTTTAATGATACTTGATTAGTTAGCTAGAAATAGGAGAATTCATCAAACATTGAACACCAAATTTTTCATTCATATATTTCTCATAGACTAGGAACTCTTTATCAATCACCTCCTTAGTAGGAAGAACTGACCTTGAGAATTATATCACATAATATTTATATTCATGTTGTAGAACAACTCCAAGGTGTTTGTATCATTTATAGATTTTATTTTATATTAGGAGCTTATAATTATTCCATATTGATTGTAGGGATAATATGGTCAAATAGTATTCCATTTTAATCTACAATGAAAAATTGTATATTATTATTATTCTTTATGATTACTAATTATGTGAGAAATAATAAATTAATTTATTCTTATTAAATAGCCCTTAAACTTATCATGTCCCAATATCCCTCTCCATTTAGCATGGAATTTCTAGTTTCTTTAACATTCTAGTGGCTAGTATCCACATTATTTTTTGCATAACCGCAATAATGTTTGGTAAAGAAACATATGGTTTTAGGTAGGAATATATTTTTTAACTACCAGCTTGATGCCCCTTGATCCATGGAGTAGATTACCCAATCTTGAAATCCTGACTTTGATTTTCCCAACAATTACCTCCAATTTACACCAAGTATAGAAAGGGCTACTACTCTTGATGAAAAATGGTAATGTCAACCCAAAAGTTTCTTAAGAAATCTCTTTATAAAAGTGTGTATTCCAAAAAGGGTTGATCAAACAATTAGTTCTATTGAGTTTTTTCCAAAATACGTAACAAAAGGTTAAGTCTGACTTAATATTTTCTTGAGTGATTTTAATTAATTATGTGTAAATTTTATCTTATTTTATTATTTACATGTATTTTTAATATTAAGTGGATGTTAGTTAATTAATTAACCATATCAGATAAAATATTTTCATATAATTTATTTATTTATTTTTTATGCATAAATTTTATCTTGTTTTTACCTTTACATGTCATTTAATATTAAGTGGATGTTACATAATTAACTAAACATGTCAGAAAAACCATTTATGCATAATAAATTTATTAAAATTCAGTCATTGTTTAATAATTAATTTATTTATGTGACTATGACATTACATCCATTAAATATATAATTTCATAGATAGAAATAAGTTAATAATTAAATGATTTGTTCACGAGATTTTTCCAATGGTTGATTTAACAAGGAGACATTAAATGAACCTATGACCTAGTAGAAATAAATCTTATATCTTGTCTTGGATTATGTTATAGCATTCCACATATCCACATTTGTTTCATTTATGTTTGAATCATAATTCTTCAATCTTGAACCACCACTATGGTCTTTGGGATGCTCCATTATTTACATGAATTTATGACTCACACATAGGTGATGGGAAACAAGTGATTTGTTAAAATGGGAGTAAAAAATATAATTGGACACATAGTTCTTACATAATAATTTAGGGTGGGATGAAACATAGGAAATCATATTTAATTTAATAATAAATATTTTCAAACTAATGTAATAAATTAATTTAAAAATCCAATGCATTCATATGTCTTGGTCATGCTCACAAACAGTTATACATGTCATAAATAAAAAAATTTATCTAGCTACTATTAGTTTATTTATTCATTATTTATTATTTAGGATGAACATGATAACATTAATTAATTTAATTTCAACTTAATGATCATTCAAACATAACTGTAGATACCTAACATTTATTGTATTCCTGAAAAAAAAATCATTATTAAATTTTCAAACAAAAATCGGTGTTCCAATAAATAAAATAAGGATTTCATTCAAAAAAAATTATTTTAATGTAATTATAAATTATTTCATTTACTGGGATACTAAATTACATTTACATTGCAACTATATGACATATGCATGGATTTCCATGTATTTTAGTCACACGCTTGGGAATTCAGCATGTTAACTAATTTGGACTACTTGTTATGTACAAGCTAGCTACATACCATGTTTCTTATTTCCATGATACAAGTTGGTCAGTTCAACATGAAGTGGGAAATTAATTTCCCCACTATAATTTGCATCTTTTCACATCCATTTACAATGTGTATGGGTACAAATAATGTGATCCTGCTATAAATTTTGCAACCATGTTTTACCAACTAATGATTTGGAACTTCCTGATAGAATCTATGATCATTCTTCATCTTTTTGTAAATCTTTAATATAATGAATCAATGAATGATCATGATTAATATGTAGATAACATTTTAATTCAAATCATATAAGATATTGAGTTAAATAAAAATAAAATATAACCAAAATTATGCATAGATCAACAATAAAATAAATAACTACAAATTAAATGTGACTTCTTTGATACCACTTATTTATTTTGGGAATAGTTAAAGCATGTAGCAATGAGTGGTATATTAAAATTTATTTTCATAATTTTGTCCTGAAACCAAGATTAGGGATCATCCATGTCAAATTTATAATTTGTTTATTTAATATTTTATGAAATAAATACTTGGGCTTAATAACTTTCATTGTTGGTGAATGTGGATCATTGAAAAAGACCATTTCGTATTACCTTCACTACACTATAAGGATCAAAGGATAGAATAACTGTAGTGGTGATCGACATGTACTCCAATGATATCTGAGAAAACCCATTCGATCTCTGGGTTCTAGAATAGGGAGTCGAATGTCACATGTTTTTTGTTCTTGATTGATCATTATTTAGTTAATATGAAATCTCTCTTGTGCTTCTCATTCTTAAGAGGAAGAGATATATTGGAGTCGAGAGATAATTTCTTGTGAGAAACAATTCCCTATTCTCAATTTCCAGATTCTATAGAAAATAGACATAGTCATATTTTTATAGAGTTATGATTTTGTTTAAAATATTATTTAATTTCATATCAGCCGTTAAATAATATTTATTACTTTTAATAAACTCTCTTCCACATAATTATAATATTATTATTTTGTTTCATTCCCAATCTTGGACAATAAATAATATTATTTAATCAGATTTTTAATTAATACTTGTCACCAGACACAGTATTGGTCCATTCAAACTCCTCATTCATTTATTGAAGACCAGAAAAAAAATTTATTCCGAAATAAGTATTTTATTCACATATTAGTGAATAAATATTTATTAAATATTCAATAAAATATATAAATATATTTTTATTCACTTTTTGGTGGATAAATATTTAATTAATTTATCTAATCAATATTACTTGAATAAAATTATATCTTAAAATTGAGTGGATATTTATTCCATTAATTAAATTCAAATTAAATTTTATCAAAATCAATGTAAATACATAGGGTGTGACCCTCTAGGATTCATTCTCCTTCCAATTAGGCGGGTTTGACTAAAATCTATGATTAATATATATAAATGGGTCATGTAACCCCAGTGAATGAACTTAATATTGAAATGTCAAAACCCTCTTACAAACAGTCACTGGGTAACAAAATACCTTTATCACAATATCTCATTTAGTTGGTTGGTCATCCAGGTCACCAGCCTATATGATCTATATGTATCTATTTTACTATCTGAAAAAATATGTCATTATACCATGGACACAGAATTTAATGTGATGGTTCTATTCCAATTAAAGGGAAAAGATAGATTCTTCTATAAATATGTAAGGTACAGATCCTTCCATGACTTATCCATTAATGAAATGTTAATCATGATTTGTCCAACATACCCAAATTCCCTCCAAGATATGACATGACATTTTGGTTAGTAAATCTAAGTACAAGAGTCTGAACATACATTAATGATAATATTAAAGTCTATGGACCAGTACACAATATCCTATAGAGGAATATCAATTTACACCAAAACCTATAGAATTCTTACTAGCAGTTCTATTCTCATAATCTCATATCTTAGATATTTCCATGTAAGAACTTTAGGTGAATAAGACCCATCCACTTATGAACAATCACATAAGAGTTTCTAGATACTATGTGTCCCATAATAGCATGTTATCTAACAAGAGAACCATATTATGAATATTGGAACAACACTTCAAGGTTCTCATCATAGTGCTGAATTTCTACAACTTTATCGAAATGAAAAATTCTCTATTACATTATTACATTAAATCCATATAGAAACATTGAACAATGTGTAATAAGATATTAAATTTTTATTAAATACATCAAATATACATGTAATAAAAGTACAATCAGTATTTTCTAGGAGAAAAACTCCAACAATCTCTATCTATGTAAATCCTAGGTCCTTTGGCTTCATCATCTCATTTTGTAAGGGAATACATAACTCCAACCCCTGATAAACTCAAACCAATAGTTTTCTATAGGAATACCATATCACTAAAATGTAATAGGACTCCCAAGGCTTGTTTAACCAATAATAGACCCAAAACACCAATTTTATCATTGTGGGATGTTCTAAGACCACATGATATACCCACTTCCTCACTAAAACATCTTATTCCAGCAAGGTTAATCACTATCCTATATATACCAATACCCTTATATAGGAATTTCTATATCCCTTAATCATTATTTGACCAATCACTGAGTAATCCCTCATATGGACTATACCAAAGACCTTATGATGTCCAATTACATAATACTATTCCATGTTCCCAATGGTGGGTAAACATGTACATGGGTCGGGCATGTCGGGGTTGGGTTGATAAAACTGACCAATCTGTTAATTGGACTAGGTTATATCAACCCAAGATCGATCCTTTTATTATTAAATCCATATATATATATATATATATATTAATTTTCTATTTAAAATTTTTTAAGTAATTTATTAATTATGAATTTAAATTTTATTAAATTTAATAAATTTTAGATATAATAATCAAAATTTTGAAATAATAATTATATAATATTAAATAAATTTAGAAGAAATAATTATAATATTTTGTAATTATTCCACGTGGTCTACGTACCTGATCATGTAATAAATAACAATCCCATACCTATTATTATTGAGCTTTGGAAATATATTTTTTTAATATTCAAAATAAATTAGGGCCAATAAGTTATTTTTATCAGGTCGGACTATTCAGGACTAGAGGGTCCTCTGAAACACATATAGATCTATTAGAGACATAGTACATGGGTCATCATAAAATCTCCTAACCAAGTGTGGAACTTATGTTCCATCATCATTATTCTCTACCTATTCTATCTTGCAAACCTACACCCTCATAGTCCTTTTTTGGCTATCTTTATTCGGAACTCCCAAGAATATAGGCACACAAAATACATATATATAAAACATATTTTGTTTATATGTTATATTCCACTGACCTAATAATAATTTGAGTTATCCCCTCCAGGATCATTACATCATTATACCACATATGTAGGTAATCAAATATTTTGAGAAAAATCTCTAAATATGGAAAATTAGAGGAATATTACATTTCTATGATAAACGATAATAGAAATATAAAATAAAAAAAGGATAGGAGGTAATAATTACCTATAATAAGTCATTGACTCTCACGGATCATGAATAAGATGAGAATCTAGTTCCTAAGAACTAAAAAATAGGACAGGATGAATAAGTCCTCAAGCCTCGTACTACATGATAGGGGGTCCTCTACCTTTATCACATTTTAGTAAATAAAATTAAATTTTTTTTTAATTTTTTTGGTTAGATCCATCAAGAACTCGATGTATATTCATGGAAACACCCACTCATGATAATCCAGTAATGTACCTGATATTAGTGTACTGAGTACTCAGTGCCATTCATAACCCATTCGTAGATTATAATTCTCTTATAATTTACCCAAACATCTTAAATTCCACTAAAAACCATACCCTATTGAGAAACAACCTCTAGTAAATCCTTTAGAGTCAAGAAATTAATATCAATCTCATAATTGAAACACCCCATCCTCAATCTTCATGAGGATTTGTTTTCTTCCAGATCCATCGGCTCATAATGATGTATTTTATTAAAATATATCCACAATATAACTTCTCAGTACTTTAAATAATTCCTAATAACCTCCCACCTTATAGTATACTTTTGGAAATTCAAAAATACATCTCATTCTAAATTTTTTACTAGTTATGTAATTCATTCAAAGAACCTAGTCAAGGAAAAATTCTTTTTCTTCAAAAAATCATGCTCTGTTTTATTATTCAAATCATTCATCTACTAAATTATGCCTTAATAAAAATAAATTTCACCACACCTCACCACACTTTCATTTTGATTCTATTATTCTATTCAAATTTTCCATGACTTGAACATTATGGAACAAATTACTATCCTTGTCCGTGATGACCTATACCTAAGGACATTGTGAAATCATACTATAAATGTCATAAAACCCCCATTATCTATTTCTATAGTCCAATATTGATCTCAATTATTTATATAATAACAATTCCAAAGCATAACCCTGCCATCCACACAAAATTACCAGCCCTTGGTTTATGTGCTAGTGCAATGAATAATTACTCAATTTTATGAGGCTATCATCACATAAAATAGATATACAATTACCCTCTCCATCTTGATCTTCATAGTAGCTTGATTAATTGTTCTTACTCTGGTCAGTTACCATTGAACTAACTTTACCAAATACCAATAGTAATTGAAACCATTAATTAAACACTACCCATAGTAGTATCATGTAATATGGATCCTTCTAGAGGATATAGAGAAATACCGAATTTCATTATTCTCCAATTATATTAGCACCATTCATCCTCTTTCATCCACAATCCAGTGGGAAAACATAACCACTATTGGTCCTTTTTCATAAAAACACTATCCATGATAAATTTTAAAAATATCTCAAAACAACCCATCTAGAAATAAAGTTCATTTCCCCACCATATGACTTCCCTAATCACTACTCTAAGTATCTAATACCAAAATTTCAACTTGATCCTAACATAAACACTTGTGATTCATTCTTATTTAATCCTAAGGAAAAGTCCACGATCTTTTCCCTAGGTAAACATCCAATAATATTTTCTAAGGTACCATTATTTGGTATCATCAATGATCCATCAACACTATTCATAGGTGTTTATAGATAACTCTCAATACTATTAACTTAATAACTATCCTATGATTTTCCCCATATCCTACTCCCAGTGGGATCTACACTATTCTATAAAAATTATAGATATTAATAGTGGGTTCCATATGTATATCATGGATAACACTCTAATTCAGTACCTTATTACATCGAAGGACATTTCCCATTGGTTTCCCACATCTAACCTATCATTGAACAACCCCACTCTTTCTTATACCAGAAAAGAAATTGAAAGGACGTGCCAGTCACCTATTAATTGGTGAACTAATGTTTCTCACACCTTATAGGATCACCTCATCTTCAATCACACCCAATCTTGATCCAGTGGTGAATGGTACTAGATCCCCATAAATATATCCCAATGTTAGGATATAATATAAAACCCAACTTTATATTTATTCCACCATATCTATTAGGTTCCTATAACCAATACAATCTCAAATGGTGGTACCTACTCACATATCACGAAATCCCATGTACTATGGAGGAAGTATATGTATCTAGCAGGTATTTCAACTAACTCTAGTGACAAAACATTACAATAATCCATAACCCAAACTCTATTTGTCCCATGGATTAATAGAATCTAAATAACAACTCTCACATTGGTTTATTACTATCCTATATCTCAATAAAATTCCCTATAAATGGTATACACATCTTTTCTAGAAAAATTCATTGCTCAAATAATGATTACATGAGTTATTACCAAACCCCAGTCCCACAATACTAATAAACCGACCATTAAATTATCAAATGACAATATTTTCTCACTAAAAGCATGAACATCACTATCACTCAAATAATTTCTAATGAAAAAGGAATTCTAATGACCAACTGCCTGACCATACATATGAAAACCCTGCTTTTTATTATAACTTAAACATGCTTTATTACATAAAACTTCACTTGATACAACAAAGAAGATCGAGAGGTTTAGTGTCTTTGGGGCATATGATCACTACATAAAAACTTAAAACATGAAATACAACATGTCTATTGAAAACATCCTTTACATGACCACTAAATTCCCTCGTACTTTGCATTGCATGGGATAACCTGAGGACATGCATAAGAAAAGGGTGAGATATAAAGCCCAGTAAGGGAGTACACATGGAATAACATGAGGAGTACAATACGTGTTAGGAAATAGGCATTTCAATAGAGCATAAGATAAACATGAACATAAGGTCATGATAAATCATGATAATCATAACATGGAAATGTGGAAACAACACTTAACATTGAATTAGCATGAGCCAAGGCTCATTGCACATGGATCATGAGTAAACCGTCATTGCACATGAAGCACGAGTAAAACTTCATTGCCCTTGAATTAGCATGAGTCAACACTCATTTCACATAACGTATCATGACACTATACTTTACCCAATGCATTGGAGTGCTATAAGGGCGCACCCTTCTTAAACATTTCATTTCATGCATAAGTGTGACACATGGATCATAAAACATGGATCCATAAAAAATAATCATTTATTCCACGATAATGGAATATGGAATTCATAAATGAAACTTTATAATCAATAAGTAAATGTTCATAAAGGTGAATACCCTTGATGGAGAAATGGTCATGGAATTCACTACACAATGCCATTGACTTAGAAAATCGGTGCGATTTCAGCAGCATAACGACGTGACATAAGAATTCATAAAAAAGGTTGATGAGGGAGAAAGGGGTTCCACATCATATTTACATGTAATGGACAGTAAGGATGTCATATAGATACATGTACCAAAAATTGTAATGGATGTTAGATTCAAGATACAGAATTGTTTGCTTGACTGTAAAATAAGAGAGAGAAGTTCCTTTCGGAATTTCGGCATAGTAACGGGTGTACATGGGAGGCATTTAATGAGGGAGAAAGGGGTCTCCCATCATTGAAACAATAAGAGGGCAGAATGGGGGAGGTGCGAAACCATACCCCAACATTCATAATTGAAATTAAAAGTGCAAGATATCTTAAAGAAAATTGACAAAAATTAGAAAGGAAGAAAATACCCTTACTTGGAAGTGTGCTTCCAAAGGCTAGAGAGAGGCTTGTAGAGGTGAGAGAATTCTTTATTATTTAGGTTTGGGACCCCTTATATCAAACTAATCCAAAACACAAACCATCCCATGGTTTTTGCCCATGGTTTCTGGAAAAGGAAAGAGGAAAACAATATTTTACAAGGCCAAGGTCCGAACTTCTTAAAATATTAGGGTTGCTTATGTGGAGGGGAGTCACACTCCCATGGAAATTAATTTAAAAAGGCAAAGTGTTGAATAAGTCATGAGGGGTCCATTAATGCTTTGAAAAGTAAGTCAAACAAACCCAAAATTACATTATTTTTATTATAAAACATATATTCACCGAACATAAGGATTATGGTATTTTATTACATCACCATTGGGTCATTATGATGTCATAAAACACATTATATATTTAAACGGTATTTAATTTTTACCCAAAAATTTGACTATCTCAGAAAATTATGAAAAATTAACCATTGGATAATTTTGAAGTCCTGATTCCAGAAATGACATTAATTTTATCTAAAATAATTTCTAAATATGTTAATTTTCACCTTTAAAATAAAAACCAATATTTATCGAAAATTCACGGGTTTTGACAGAAATGGCTTTCAAACCTTAATATAACGTTTTAATTGCATTCAAAAAATTATAAGATCATTTATATTTAATAAAAATTAATTTAATATTAATAATAATATTTTATTAAAATATTATTTAATTCAAAAATCCCTTAATTTAATAAAATAGAATTCTTCATTAAATAATAACTAAAAACACCATTTGTACTTTAAAAACTATTTACAGTGTATCAAAAATGACCAAAAATTATATTCATTATTATATAAAAAAAATAATGTACATGAACATAGTACTACTTATTTGTTACATAACCGCTTAAAACAACCGCATAAGACTTAAGGGTAAGGTGTGCGATGGTGACATACTCTTGGGGTGGCTCACATAACATCGCTCGAGTGGTAATTTCAATCAACTTCAACTTTTCCCGTAGACAGTCACGTTTGAGCTTGACATGATGAAGCTCAGCTTGGGCTTGGTCAAGGGCAAAGCCCAAGGATGCCACCTTATTTCTGAGCTCCGACAAATGGGCTTTGTAAGGGGAAATTCTACTGGATGAGTCCATCACTTCTTTTGTCTGAGTAAATTGGATTTGTTAAGGTCCTATATTTATACTAATCATGTGATCACTGTTAAACGGATATATTAACAACGGTAAAAATTCTTAACATAAAACCAAATAAGTTGACATCTTATAAAAACATTTTTCACAAAGAGACATTTAACTGGATCAAGAGGGATTTTCCATTAATGAAACGTTGGGTCGTTACAATATTCCCCCCTTAAGAAATTTCTCCCTTGGAATTTTCCTCTTCCCACACTAAAACAAATGTGGGTAACTCAGATTCATCATATCCTCCAACTCCCAAGTCTCTTCTTCAAACTTGTGGTTTCTCCACAACACCTTGACGAGGGGCATTGTCTTATTTCGTAGAACTTTTTCTCTACGATCTAAGATCTTCATTGGTTTCTCCTCATAAGAAAGATCGTCTTCCAATTGTACCACCTTAGAAGAGAGTACAAGTGAAGGGTCCGGTATGTACTTCTTTAAGAGGGATACATGAAAGACATCATGCACCTTGTCCATGGTAGGTGTACGTGCTAGTCTATAGGCCACCACCCCAGGATGATCAAGAATCTCGAAGGGGACGATGTACCTTGGACTTAACTTCCATTTATTTCCAAACCTCATAACCTTTTTCCATAGATATATTCATAGAAACACAATGTCTCCATCTTTAAACTCAAGGTCTCGTCGATGATTATCTGCATAACTCTTCTATAGACTCTGGGCTGCCTTGATATGCTGCTGAATGGTTTTCACCTTCTCCACCATTTCTTTGACCATTTCTGGTCCAAGCAGCTTACGTTCACCGACCTCATCCAAACATGCTGGTGTTCTGCACCTTTTCCCATAAAGGGCTTCATATGGTTCCATTTGGATGCCCGAGTGGAAACTGTTATTATAAGAGTACTCAACCAGAGGAAGATGTTGATCCCATCCTCCTTTAAAGTCCATTGAGCATGCTCTCATCATATCCTCAAGTGTTTGGATAGTTCGCTCAGATTGGCCATCCGTTTGAGAATGATAGGCCGTACTGAAGTTCAGTTCAGTATTCAGAGCATGTTGAAGACTCTTCCAAAACGTAGAGGTGAATCTGGGATCTTGGTCAGACACAATAGATAGTGTCACTCCATGAAACCTTACCACTTCCCTCACATATATCCGTGCCAACTGATCCAATGATAAATCCTCCAGAGTATCAATGAAGTGTGCAGTCCTTGTAAGATGATCCACAACAACACAGATTGCATTGTTGCCTTTGGATGTTCTTAGAAGTCCGGTGACAAAGGCCATGGTGATGTTCTCCCATTTCCATTCTGGAATGGTCAATGGTTGCATCATCCCCTTTGACTTCTACCTCTATGCCTTCACTTGCTGACACACCAGGCACTTTGATGAATATTCAACAATCTCCTTCTTCATATTATCCCACTAGAAGTTTTCTCGGAGATCTCGATACATCTATGTGCTCCCTGGGTAAATAGAGAAATTTGAACTATGTGCATCATCCAAAAGTTCATTCTTCAGCTCCGGACTTGATGGAACACATAGTCTTTTCCCAAACCGCACAATTTCTTCTTCATTAACATTAATCTATGAGGATTTACCCTTTTTGATAACTTCCACTTTTTCTTGAATTCCCAAATCATCCTTTTGAGAATCCTTTAACCTTTCCAAAAGAGATGGTTGAGCAATCATTTGTGAAAGTATTGATGATGTTCCTTTCTTTATAATTCCCGCGTCCATCTTCATCAAGTCTAAAAAGATTGGATCCTTCTCAATTATCATCATTGATAGAATCACTAGATCCTTTCTACTTAGGGAATCCACTAACTTGTTCGCTTTCCTAGGGTGGTAATGTATTGAATATTCATAATCCTTGATGAGCTCTATCCATCTTCTCTGGCGCATATTAAGCTCTTTCTGTGTGAATATATATTTAAGACTCTTGTGGTCAGTGTATATCTCACATTTCTCTCCATAGATATAATGCCGCCAGATTTTCAAGGCAAAGATCACCTCCGCCAACTCCAGATCATACGTTGGATAGTTTCACTTATGGATTTTCAACTGCCTTGAGGCATAGGATATCACTTTATCATTTTGCATCAGCACACATCCTAATCCCTTCTTCGAAGCATCACTAAATACCACAAAAGCTCCCCACTTGTGGGTAAAGTGAGCACGAGTGCAGTGATAAGCCTCCTTTTCAACTCCTTGAAGCTCTCTTCGCATTCATCACTCCAAGAAAACATTACTCCCTTTCGAGTTAGCTTGGTAAGAGGGTTGGACAATCGTGAGAAATTTCTCACAAATCATCAATAATATCCAGCTAACCCCAAGAATCTACGGATATTCGTTACCGATGTTGGCCTCGGCCATTCCTCAATTGCATCTGTTTTGGAGGGGTCCATAGATATCCCATTGCTTGTGATGATATGGCCCAAGAATGAGACCTCCTTTAACCAGAACTCACACTTTCTGTACATTGCATAGAGCTTCTCCTTGCGTAATGTCTCTAGTATAGTTTTTAAATGATCCTCATGATCCTCCTTGGTTTTGGAGTATATTAGAATATAATCTATAAAGACTACCACAAATTTGTCAAGGTAATCTCTAAAGACTCTATTCATCATGTCCATGAATATTTTTGGAGCATTGGAGAGTCCAAAAGGCATCACTATGAATTCATAGTGCCCGTATCTTGTACGAAAAGTAGTCTTGGGGACATCTTCCTTCTTCACCCTTACTTGATAATATCCTGACTGCAATTCCACCTTGGAGAAGTATTGTGCTCCACGCAGCTGATCAAACAAGTCATCGATTCTTGGGAGAGGATACTTGTTCTTTATCGTGATTTTGTTATGTTCACGATAATCGATGCAGAGCCGCATTGACCCATCCTTCTTCTTGACGAAGAGGACTGGTGCACCCCATGGTGAAGCGCTTGGGCGTATAAACCCTTTATCCATATTCTCTTGTAGTTGTTTCTTCAGCTCTTCAAGACCAACAACCACAATTCTATATAGAGTCTTGGATATTGGTAATGACCCATGTATAAGTTCAATTGAGAACTCAACATCTCTTCTAGGAGGAAGACCAGGCCGTTCCTCGGGAAACACTTCCACGAATTCCCTCACAATAGGCATTTCTTCAAGGATGGTTTCTTCTTTGGACTCAATCATCTGAGCCAGATATGCATGCTCATAGGGAAGTAATATATGTGCTTGAGATGATGGAGCTAAAGAAGATTCATCTTCCTCCAGAAACTTGTAAATAATCGGGGGCCGATTCTCCATATGGAGTGTGATTTCCCTCTCCCAAAAATTTATGTTGGATCTATATAAGGAAAGCCAATCCATGCCAAGAATTGCATCAAATTCCACCAGAGGGTGTATGATGAGGTTCACCGGGAAATTAAATCCACATATTATAACAGGGGAGGACTTATATTCATGGGATGCAATGATTGCACCATTTTCCGTACTCACCGACATCTTTACTTCCATGATTTGTGGTGGTTCTGGGATTGTTCTACTAAACTTTTGAGATATAAAAGAATGCATAGAACCTGAATCAAAAAGTACGTTCTCTATTCATGAATTAATAACTAGAGTACCTGTCACCACTTCATTTTCGGGGTTCACTTCGGAAGAAGTGATTGCAAAAGCTCTTCTATTCTGTCTTGGAGGTTGTTGGTTGCCTCTGAAAACCCTTGGATTAGGGCACTGAATTGCAAAATGACCCAGTTCATTGCATTTATAGCATTGAACAACATGTTGAGGTTCGAACAAAGCGTTTCTCTCCTCTTTCGCTTCCACGTGTCCTTCTTGCTGACAGTTAACAGGTAGGTGCCCTTCTCTTCCATACCTAAAGCATTTTCTTGTCCCCTTAAGGCAATTTGCAGGGTGCTTCTTTCTACACTTTTGGAAAGTAGGGTGATGGAACTTCTTAGCACCATTGGATTTATCCATCGGACCACCATCCTTTAAGTCTACCTTACACTTCTTGTCCCCATGATACCCCTTTGATTCTCTGATCTCCATTTCGACCTTAAGGGAACATTGGACAATTTCCTCATAGCTGTCAAAGTCACGAATCACTAATGCTTTCCGCAAGCTAGGCTTCAGCCCACCAAAGAAGCGGTCAACCTTGCATTCGGGGGTAACGACAAAGCCGGAAGCGTATCGTGCAAGCCTTGTGAAGTTTTCCTCATACGCTCCAACAGATTCTACATCTTTTTGCTTGAGGGAACGGAAGTCCCATTCCATCTTAATCCGGAGGGTGCGCAGAAAATATTTATCGAAAAACATCTTCCAGAATTCCTTACATTCCAAAGCCTTGATCTCCTCCTCAGGCTTCGTATTTTTGATCAATGTCCACCAATGATCAGCTTCACCCTCCATACGATAAGCAGCCAGGAGAACCTTCTCTTGTTCAGAACATTGGATAATGGAGAATATCTTGTCAATGGAGTTGATCCATTGTTCATTGATCGTGGGATCAGATGATCCACTAAAAGTAGGAGGCCTTTTTCTCATGAAGCTCTCGATAGCGACTTGTTCTTTCTTAGGGGGGGGGTTGAACTTTCCTCTTGACCCGTGTTTCTATTCAAAACTTGAGTTAGCTGAGAGAGAAGTGTGACAAAGTTCATGATTCCTTCTCCCATTGGATTGGGAATCTCATTAGTACAATCATCACACCGATCTCCATAACAGTTGTTAGCCCGAGTCCTCTTATTACCAGCCATTGGATGGAATAAAAGGAAAGTTAGGGGTAACACATAAAGGGTAATCCAAACAAAAAAGTTGATGACTTCTAAATAAAATTTAATTTCATTAACTCATGAGTCTATAGGCTTCAATGTAGGCTTTTCATGATCTACTTTCTAACATATATTCTTAGGGGCAGTTTTCCCTTAATAAGATTTCATTCTAAGATTGTGAATTTATCAAAACATATCCCCCAGGAGTGTCGTAACCAAGAGTGCAGCAAGGCTTGTTGTCGTGCACCAGTTCCCGTTCGAGTCTAGCTCAAAGCAGTGTTTTTGGGGTTTACCCCTAGGATACATCTGTTCCAGAGACACCTCTACCTGCTCGTATCCAGATGTGGATGTATTTGTTTGATAAACCACTTACATAGTATTTACCAAAACATAGGGATGTTTTTATTATACTTAGTCTTGTATCTAAGGCTTTACTAGGTTTTTCTTAATCCCAAAAATAACTAAACCAATCCCCTGATACCAACTATGACAACCCTACTTTTTATTACAACTTAAACATGCTTTATTACATAAAAATTCACTTGCTACAATAAAGAAGATCAAGAGGTTTAGTGTATTTGGGGCTTAGGATCATTAAATAAAAACTTAAAACATCAAATACAACATCTTTATTGAAAACTTCCTTTACATGACCACTACATTCCCTCGTACTTAGAATTGCATGGGATAACCTGAGGACATGCATAAGAAAAGGGTGAGCAATAAAGCCCAGGAAGGGAGTACCCATGGAATAACATGAGGAGTACAATTCATGATAGGAAATAGGCATGTAGATAGACCATAAGAGAAACATGAACATTAAGCCATGATAAAGCATGATAAATATAACATGGAAATGTGGCAACAACACTTAACATTGAATTAGCATGAGCCAAGGTACATTGCACATGGAGCATGAGTAAACCCTCATTGCACATGAAGCACGAGTAAACCCTCATTGAACTTGAATTAGCATGAGTAAAAACTCATTTCACATAACATATCATGATACTATAATTTACTCAATGCATTGGAGCTCTATAAGGGCGCACCCTTCTTAAACATCTCATTTCATGTATAAGTGTGCCACATGGATCATAAAACATGGATTCATAAAACATAATAATTTATTACAAAATAAAGGAATTTGGAATTAATAAATGAAACATTATAATCAATAGGTAAATGTGCATAAAGGTGAATACCCTTATGGAGAAATGGGCATGGTATTCCCTACACAATGACATTGGCTTAGAAAATCGGTGTGATTTCGGCAGCGTAACAACATGACATAAGAATTCATAAAAAAGGTTGATGAGAGAAAAAGGGGTTCCTCATCATATTTACATGTAATGGACAGTAAGGAGGTCATATAGATACATGTCCGATCAATTTTAATGGAGTTTAGATTCATGATACAAAATTATTTTCTTGAATGTAAAAGAAGAGAGGGAAGTTCCTTTCGGAATTTCAGCATAGTAACAGGTGTACATGGGAGGCATTTAATGAGAGAGAAAGGGGTCTCCCATCATTCAAAAAATAATAGGGCAGTATGGGGGAGGTGAAAAACCATAACCAAACATTCATAATTGAAATTAAAAGGGAAAACAACTTAAAGAGAATTGAGAAAAATGAGAATGGAAGAAAAAACCCTTACTTGGAAATGTGCTTCCAAAGGATAGAGAGAGGCTTGTGAGTGGATTCTTGGGATATTGGGGCACCTTGGGAGGATTCTATAGAGAGTAGGACAGATGTTGGAAGAACTCCAAAGGATTTTAGTGAGGAGGAAGTGGGAGTTTGGGTGGGTTTATATAGGAAAGGTGATAGAATTATTTATTATTTAGGTTTGGCACCCCTTATATTAAACTAATCCAAACCAGAAACCATCCCATGGTTTTTTCCCATGGTTTCTAAAAAAGGAAAGAGGAAAAAAATATTTTACAAGGCCGAGGTCCAAACTTCTTAAAATATTATGATTTCTTATGTGGAGGTGAGTCAGACTCCCATGGAAATTAATTTAAAAAGGCAAAGTGTTGAATAAGTCATGAGGGGTCCATTAATGTTTTGAAAAGTAAGTCAAAAAAACCCAAAATCACATTATTTTAATGATAAACCATATATTGGCCGAAAATAAGGATTATGGTATTTTATTACATCACCATTGGGTCATTATGATGTCATAAAACACATTATATATTTAAACCTTATATAATTTTTACCCAAAAATTTGACGGTCTCAGAAAATTATGAAAAATTCACCATTGGATAATTTCGATGTCCTGATTCCATAAATGACATTTATTTTATCTAATTTTTTTTTCTAAATATATTAATTTTCACTTTTAAAATAAAAACCAACATTTATCGAAAATTCACGGGTTTTGACAGAAATGGCTTTCAAACCTTAATATAATGTTTTAATTGAATTCATAAAATTATAAGATCATTTATATTTAATAAAAATTCATTTAATATTAATAATAATATTTTATTAAAATATTATTTAATTAAAAAATCCCTTAATTTAATAAAATAGAATTCTTAATTAAATAATAACTAAAAACAACATTTGTACTTTAAAAACTATTTACCGTGTATCAAAAATGACTAGAAATTATATTCATTATTATATACAAAAAATAATGTACATGAACATAGTAGTACTTATTTGTTACATAACCCCTTAAAACAGCCGCATAAGACCAATGGGTAAGGTGTGAGATGGTCACAGACTCTTGGGGTGGCTTAGATAACATCGCTCGAGTGGTAATTTCATTCAACATTCACTTTTACCATAGACGATCTCATTCGAGCATTACATGATGAAGCTCAGCTTGGGATTGGTCAAGGGAGAAGCCCATGGATGCCACCTCTTTTCCATGCTCTGATAAATGGGCTTCGTATGGGGCAATTCTATTAGATGAGGCCATCACATCTTTTGTCTGAGTAAATTGGATTTGTTAAGGTCCTATATTTATACTAATCATGTGATCACTATTCAACGGCTATATTAACAACGGTCAAAATTCATAACATAAAACCAAAGACATTGACATCTTATAAAAACATTTTTCATAAAGATACATTTAACTGGATCAACAGGGATTTTCCATTAATGAAACTTAGTGTCGTTAAAATACGTCACAAGTGTGTCATTATATTTCCAGAAGAACCTATATGTCCTATATTATCCTCAATCAGACCCCAAAACATATGAAATACAAAAAATATTCATTTTTTTAGGTAAGAACTAACTATGCCATATCAAGTAGACACCCTAGTAGGCCTTCCCTGTAATGTTTTCCTATTAACAAATAATGACTCATACAAACATTTTTTACTTTCCATTCATATATTTGAGTACCCAAACAAAATGACCAGTTATTTAATAGATACTACCATTAAACTATACGTTGCTTCCATACAAGGCACTATTGTAATTGATTCAAAGATAGCTCAAGGCACCCTAAATTCCATAGTCAACGAACTTAAGGGTTTAAACCAACCAGTTATCCCATACCAATATTAAGTCACTATGAATATATCCCATTACCATGGTGATATATATATATCCTACAAATATTTATAACATCCTGAGATTTAGTACATATTTCTATATTTTAATTAATACTATATTAAAAACATTTACCGAATTAAAATAAAACAAAAAATATTTTAACTAACATTTTATGTTTTTCTCATATTTTGAATTTATGTTCAATCAATATTTAATTAATTGTTTCAGTATGGTTGAATATATTTTTGATAATTCTATTTGGATGTTTATAAAAGTAAAAAAATGGTCTTTTTTGAAGTTATTTCTTTAATAGAAATTAATTATTAATAAAAGTTTATCTAAAGTGAAAGTGATTTTTAATTACTTAGAATTATAATTTTTTGGTATGAAATTTATAGTTGTGATACATAAACCATATGATTAAATACTAATTCAATTATTTTTGAATGAATAATTATTATCAATGGATTAAAATAAACATAGATGTTTCTAAAACATATTATCATAAAAAAATTCATCATATTTTTAATTTTTTTTAACATTTGGATGGGTAATATGGTAATTAATTAAAGAATCAGAATTAATTGTTAAAGATATTACTTACTATTTTAATAGTGTTTATTAAAAAAAATATGGCCAACCACATGAGTGATAATGGTTATATTGATATACCTTATTTTGGGATAAATATCAACCATAAAGGAGATCCAACCGAAGTAGCTCACATGGTAGAATGTGTGAGGTACTTGCAAGGGGGAAACCTTAGTTGGAACATAACACCCGGATGAGTATGTGGGATTGTGGGCCAGTATTTGGAGGTGTTACTGATGAAGCACAGTGTGTGTGGTATGGTTATGGGAGTAGAACCCGGGATTCTCATATTGATCCACTATTGGAAAATGTATTATTATAATGAAGTGATCAATTGAAAGGATATTATATGTGGGATATAAACATGTGGTGTTTTGTTTACCCGCTTAAAACCACATAGACATATTGAGTTCCATCCAATCTAATTTGACTAATATATTTGTTCATTGTTGAGGTATTTTCTTTAACCATCCAACATAGAGCTAAATACCCACATAAATCTAGATTTCATGGTGGCACATGTCATGTTAGGGTAAAAAGCTACTTGTATAAAGGTATCACTCACTATGTAAGGTAAGAATTCTTGAAGCATAATCGACGTAAGGGTACATATATCCTTATGTAAAGGTAAACCCAAAGAACTCTCCTCAAATAAGGGTAGTCAGTCGAGTAAAATAAAGATATTATACCTATAGTAAGGGTTATGAGGGGATTGTGTAAGGGTAAACCACTTGGTTAATGGGTTACATAAGGGTAAAATACTCCTCACATAACGATAAAAGGACCCTCATATAAAGGCAATACCCAGTTTCAAAACTCATGTAGGGGTCGCAATATCACAGCATAAGAGTATCATAATTGTTTTTAAGCTTGCATACGGGTACCCAAAACTCGTGTATGGGTAAAACAACTCAATTTAAATATACGTGTAAACATCCATTTTTAAACCCTATTACTTTGTTATCTTCCACAGATGAAAATTTCAAATAACATAAAGGAATATAAATATATTGAATATAATTTTACATGAGCTTTTAATTGAAGAATAATATCAATTAAAATTAAAACAACACTAGTAATATCATAAACATTTATAAAACCTTACGTTTTCTATGTATGAGATGTATTATTTCCAAACATGCTCATTGAACTAGTGAAACCCAACTTGCTTGGAAGATTAATATTTCTAGTATAAGGGAAAATTAAATCGGTAAAATGATATGAAATATATATTTTTTAGGCTTTATATGGCCATGATTCTTACACCAATTAATTAGAGACATGTATGACGCCTTTGGTGACAAAAAATAATACATGAAATCAAATTTTTTATAAACACCACCATAAATGATATTTTATCATATCTCTTGGATTTAAGTGGGTGAAGTAGTAGAACCTTCATAAATAATATTTAAAAATAAATAATACAATCATGGATGGGGTATTTAATAAGAACTTTCCTATAGGGTTACATGCAGTCTAAAGTATCATTGAGAAACCCTAGTTATTTTTTTGATTTGAGTGAAAGAGAGAGAATGTTATAAATAAATAAGTCTATACAAGAGTCTATATTTTAATAAAGAGAGTTTCTAGGGTTCTAATAAATTGATTTTAGATACCCTATATAATGTAAGGGATAATATTTTTTTAATAATTTAAAATTTTATGTGTTAAAAAACCCTTTTTTATGGAATAAAAATGATTTTATTGCTATTGTTCCAAACCCTTTTTGATATCTGGTAAATATATAAAATTTTATCTTTTAAACCCCAACATTATATGGTAAAATTGTTTTATAAAATTATATTACTTTTTACCCAAACAATAATTATAAATGAAAATGAATTTATTAAAAATACACTTTGTAGGGGAGTTTATTTTGATATTTGTTATTTAATTTATTTCTTCAAAGATCTATAGTATGAGATTTTTATATCATCATATTACCAATTTAATATTTAAAAATTATTATAATGATTTTTTTCAAGGATGATTTAAATTATTAAAAATATTATTTCAGGTGTTAAATGATCATTCCAATTTATAGTTTTCATTCAATATAACATGTAATGTAAGTCCATGCACTATATTATTTATTAGAATTATATATAGGTTATGAAAATAATTTTCAGTTAATTAAAAGAATTTAATATCAGTGTTTCCTAAGAATGTTTAGATTATTTTTAATATTTATGAAATATGGAATTTACTTTAAGGAAACTATTATCATGTTTATTAGACATGAAATTAACTTCATCATTGATAATAAATTACATAGAAGTGTAGACTTTGAAAGGATATAATACTGTAAATAAAGGATATACAATTGGTTTGGAACCATTGGTATAACCCCTTAAACAATTGGTATAGACTATAAAAAAAAGTTTGAGTAACAATTTAGTGATTATCCATAGGTATTGAACTATAAAAATGGATGAAGAAAACATTTTTTATAAAATTTGTATACCAATGGTTCTTGAAATATTTTTATTGGTAACTTAAAAAGAAAAAACTATACCAATGGTTTGGTCAATGCATTGGTATAGTTCTTCTATTTAAAAATATATATTATTATTTAGGTATTGATCCCAGAACATCCTACATATATTCCAACTACTTTACAATTTTTCTATGACATCCTATATTTTCATATATATATATATGTATGTATGTATGCATAATTTTTATTAAAATAAATATTTTATTATCTTTATTATTTTAGTGACTAAATAATGGAACCACCTGTAATGACCCAAAGATTCATTAATGCAAATCCCTCTTGATCTAACAAAATGTCTCTTTATGTAAAATATTTATATAAAATGTTAAATTCTTTGGTTTTATGTTATGAATTTTGACCGTTGCTAATATAGCCGTTGAACAGTGATCACATGATTAGTATAAATATAGGGCTTTAACAAATCCATTTTACTCAGACAAAAGAAGCGATGACCTGATCCAGTAGAATTACTCCATACGAAGCCCATTTGTCAGAGCTCAGAAAAGAGGTGGCGTCTTTGGGCTTCGCTCTTGACTAAGCCCATGAGGAGCTTCATCATGTCAGGCACAAATGAGACCATCTATGGGAAAAGTGGATGTTGTTTGAGATTACCACTCGAGCGATGTTATCTAAGCCACCCCAAGAGTTTGTCACCATCGCACACATTACCATTAGGTCTTATGCGACTGTTTTAAGGGGTTATGTAACAAATCTCTAGTACTCTGTTCATGTATATTATTTTTTTGTATATAATAATGAATATACCTTCTTGTCATTATTGACACTTTGTAAATAGTTATTTCTAAAGTAGAAATAGTATTTTTTAGTTAATATTCAGATACGAAATCTATTTTGATGAATTAATGGATTTTTGAATTAAATAATACTTTAATAAATTATTATTATTATTATTATTAAATTAATTTTTATTAAATATAAATTATCTTATAATTTTATGAATACAATTGTAATTTTTACTAAGGTTTGAAAGCCATTTTTGGCAAAACCAGTGAATTTTCGATAAATATCGGTTTTTAATTTAAAAGTGAAAATTAACATATTTCTAAAATTATTTAGATAAAATAAATGTTATTTCTGTAATCAGGACGTTGAAATTATCCAACGGTGATTTTTTCATAATTTTCTGAGACAGTCAAATTTTTGTGTAAAAATTAAATACCATTTAAATATATAATGTGTTTTATGACATCATAATGACCCGATAGTGATGTAATATAATAATATAAGCTTTATGTTCGTAAAATATATGTTTTAACATTAAAATAATTTGATTCTGGCTTTGTTTTACTTATTTTACAGAGTATTAATGGACCCCTCAAGACTTATTAAACATATTGTCCTTTTAAATTATTTTCCATGGGAGTGTGACTCATCTCCACATAGGCCACCCCATTATTTTAAGAAGTTCAGAATTTAGCCTTATAAAATATTGTTTTCCTATTCCATTTTTTAAAAACCATGGGCAAAACCATGAGCTGATTTGTGGGTTGGATTAGTTTAATGTAAGGGGTCCCAACCCTAAATAATAAATAATTCACTCACCTTTCCTATATAAACCCACCCAAGATTCCACTTCCACCTCACTCAAAGCCTTTGGAGTTCGTCCAACCTCTGCCCTACTCTCTCTAGAATCCTCCCAAGGTGCCCCAACCTCCCAAGAAGCCTCTCTCAAGCCTCTCTCAAGCCTTTGGAAGCACACATCAATTTAAGGGTTTTCTTCCTTTCACCTTTTTGTGCAATTTTATTAATATTGTTATGCCCTTTTAATTTAAATTGTAAATTCGGGGGTATGGTTTCGCACCGCCCCCATAATTCCCTATTATTGTTTGAATGATGGGAGACCAATTTCTCTCTCATTAAATTACTCCCATGTACACCTGTTACTATGCCGAAATTCAGAAAGGAACTTCTCTCTCATCCTTTACATTCAAGCAATACTTTTGTATCATGAATCTAAATTCCATTAAAATTGTTGGGAAATGTATCTATATGACCACCTTACTTTCCATTTCATGTAGAGATGATGAGAAACCCCTTTCTCTCTCATCAACCATTTTTTTGAATTCTTATATCATGCCGTTACGCTGCCGAAATTCTACCAATTTTTTTAAGACAATTCCATTTTGTAGTGAATACCATGCCCATTTCTCCATCAAAGGTATCCACCTTATTGCACATTTAATTATTAATTATAATGATTCATTCCACATTCCTTTTTCATGGAATAAATTATTATGTTTTATGAATCCATGTTTTATTATCCATGTAGCACACATATGCATGAAATGAAATGTTTATGAAGGGTTCCCCCATATAGCGCTCCAATGCATTGGGTAAAGTGTAGTATCATGATACTTTGTGTGCAATGAGTTTTGAATCATGCTAATTCATGTGCAATGAGGGTTTACTTGTGCTTCATGTTCAATTATGATTTACTCATGCTTTATGTGAAATGGGCCTTGGCTCATGATAATTCCATGATAAGTGTTGTGGCAACTTTTCCATGTTATGATTATCATGATTCACCATACCTTTATGTCTATATTTCTCTTGTTCTCTCTTGATATGCCTATTTTCTAACATGTATTGTACTCCTCATGTGTTCTTTGTTTATTCCCTTACAGGGCTTTATAGGTCACCATTTTCTTATGCATGTCCTCAGGTTAACCCATGCAATGCTAATTACCAGGGAATGTAGGGGTAATGTAAAGAAAGTTTTCAATAAAGATGTTATATTTCATGTTTTAAGTAATTATGTAATGATCCTAAGCCCCAAGGACACTAGACCTCTCAATCTTCCATGTAGTATCAAGTGAATAGTTTACATAATAAATCACGTTTAAGTTTGTAATAAAACCATGGTTGTCATAGTTGTTATCAGAGGATAGGTTTAGTTATTTTTGGGATTAGGATTAGAAAACCCCAGTAAAGCCTTAGAGACAAGTCTAATTATAATAAAAACATACCTATGTTTTGGTAAGAACCAAGTGAGTGGTTTATCAAGAAAATAAATCCCTGTCTGGATACAAACAGGTTGAGGCGCCTCTGGCACAGATGTATCCTAGCTGTAAAACCCAAAAACACCGCTTTGAGCTAGAATCGAACAGGGACTGGTGCACGACAACGGGCCTTGCTGCACTCTTGGTTACAACACTCCTAGGGGATATGGTTTTATAAATTCACATGCTTAGTACGAACCCTTATTAAGGGAATTAAAAAAAATGCCTCTATGAATATATGTTAGAAAGTAGATCATGAAAATCCTAGATTGAATCCTATATACTAATGAGTTAAGGATAAAAAACTTATTTATAAGTCATCAACTTTTTTCTTTGGATTACCCTTTATGTGTTACCCCTAACTTTCATTTTATTCCATCCAATGGACGATAATAGGAGGACTCGGGCTAACAACCGATGTGATGATCAGTGTGATGATTGTACTAATGAGATTCCCAATCCATTGGGAGTGGGAATCGAGAACTTTGTCATGCTTCTCTCTCAACTAACTCAAGTTTTGAACAGAAACAAGGGTCAAGAGGAACGTCCAAACCCCCCTAAGAAGGAAAAAGTCACTATCGAGAGCTTCATGATACAAATGCCTCTTAATTTTAGTGGATCATCTGATCCCACAATCACTGTACAATGAATCAACTCCATTGAAAAGATCTTCTCCATCCTTCAATGTTCGGAACAAGAGAAGGTTCTACTGGAGGCTTATCGTATGGAGGGTGAATCTGCGCACCCTCTGGCTTAAGATAGAAAGGTACTTCTTTCCCTCAAGAAAAAAGACGAAGAATCTATTGGAGCGTACAATGTAAAAATCAAAAGGGCTCAACGATATGCTTTCGGCTTTTTCATTACCCCAGAATGAAAAGTTGACAGCTTCTTTGGTGTGATGAAGCCTAGCCTACAGAATGTATTAGTGATCCATGACATCGACAGCTATGAAGAAATTTTCCGATGTGCCCTCAAGGTCGAAATGAAGATTGGGGAATCACAGGGGTATCATGGGGAAACGAAGCATAAGGTGGACTTCAATGCTGGCAGTCCGATGGATAAATTCAACGGTGCTAAGAAGATCCAGTACCCCACTTGCCAAAAGTGCGGAAAGAAGCACACTAGGAATTACCTCAAGGAGGTGAGGAAATGCTGTAGGTGTGGATGAGAAGGGAACCTAGATATTAACTGTCGGCAAGAAATACCCATGACTGCAACAGAGGAGAGGAACGCTCTGTTTGAACCACAACTCATTGTTCATTGCTACAACTAAAAAAAACCGGGTCATTTTGAAAATCAGTGCCCTAATCCAAGGGTTTTTCGGAGGCAACCAAAAACCTCCAAGGCAACAAGGAAGAGCTTTTTCCACCACTTCTGCCGAAGTGAACCCCGAAAACAAAGTGGTGAAAGGAATGATAGTTTTTCATTCAATAATAGCGAACTTACTTTTTGATTCAGGTTCTATGCATTATTTTATATCTCGAATGTTTAGTAGAACAATCCCAGCACCACCACAAATCATGGAAGTGAAGATGTCAATGAGTAAGAAAAATGGGGAAATCTTTGCATCCCATGAATATTAGTACTCCTCTGTTATAATCTGTTGATTAAATTTCCTGGAGAACCTTGTCATACTCCCCCCAGTGGAATTTGATTAAATTCTTGGCATGGAATGTATTTCCTTATATAGATCCAAAATAAATTATCGGGAAATGGAAATCACACTCCCTATGGAGAATCGACCCCTAATTATTTACAAGTGTAAGGAGGAAGATGAATCTCCTTTAGATCCCTCATCTCAAGCATGGATATTATTGCCCTATGAGCACATGTATCTGGCTCGGATGATTGAGTCAAAGGAAGAAACCATCCTTGAAGAAATGATTATTGTGAGGGAATTCGCCGAAGTGTTTCCTGAGGAACCGTCTGGTCTTCCTCATAGAAGAGATGTTGTATTATTAATTGAACTTATACCAGGGGATCTACCAATATCCAAGACTCCATATAGAATGGATGTCGTGGAGATTGAAGAGATGAAGAAACAACTACAGTAGAATCTGGATAAAGGGTTTATACGCCCAAGTGCTTCACTATGTGGTGCACCAGTCCTCTTGGTCAAGAAGAAGGATGGGCCGATGAACCTTTGCATCGATGATAATGAGCTCAACAAAATCACGATAAAGAACAAGTATCCTCTCCCATGAATTGATGAATTGTTAGATCAGATTCATGGAGCATAATACTTCTCAAATGTGGGCTTGCGGTCGGGATATTATCATGTATGGGCGAAGAAGGATGATATCCTAGAGGCTGCTTTTCGCACAAGATACAGGCACTATGAATTCATAGTAATGCCTTTCGGACTCACTAATGCTCCAGAAATATTCATGGACTTGATGAATAGAGTGTTTAGAGATTACCTTGATAAATTTTTGGCAGTCTTTATAGATGATATTCTAATATAATCCAAAACCAAGGAGGATCCTGAGGAGAATTTAAGAACTGTAAAAGAGACTTTGCACAAGGAAAATCTATATGAAAAGTACAACAAGTGTGAGTTCTGGTTGAAGGAGGTTTCATTCTTAGGCCATATCATCACAAGAAATGGAATATCTAAGGATCCCTCCAAAACAGATGAAATTGAGAGATGGATAAGGCCAACATCGGTAATGGATATCCGTAGATTCTTGGGGTTAGTTGGATTTTATCGACGATTTGTGAGAAATTTCTCACGATTGTCCAACCGTCTTACCAATCTAACTCGAAATGGAGTAATGTTTTCTTAGAGTGATGAATGAGAAGAAATCTTCAAGGAGTTGAAAAGGAGGCTTATCACTGCGCCCGTAGTCACTTTACCTACAAGTGAGGAACATTTTGTGATATTCAGTGATTCTTCAATGAAGGCATTAGGGTGTGTGCTGATGCAGAATGATAAAGTGATATCCAATGCCTCAAGACAGTTGAAAATCCATGAGAGAAACTATCCAACGCATGATCTGGAGTTGGAGGCGATGATCTTTGCCTTGAAAATCTGGCAGCATTATATCTATGGGGAGAAATGTGATATATATACTGACCACAAGAGTCTTAAATATATCTTCACATAGAAAAAGATTAATATGCACTAGAGAACATGGATAGAGCTCAAAAAGGATTATGACTGTTCAATACATTACCACCCTGGGAAAGCAAACAAGGTGGAAGATGCCCTAAGTTGAAAGGACCCAATGATTCTATCAATGATGAGAATTGAGAAGGATCCAATCTTCTTAGACTTGATGAAGATGGACATGGGAATCATAAAGAAGGGAACATAATCAATCCTTTCACAAATGATTGCTCAACTGCCTCTTTTGGAAAGGTTAAAGGATGCTCAAAAGGATGATGTGGGAATTTAGGAAAAGTAGAAGCCATCGAAAAAGGGAAATCCGAGGAGTTTAATGTTAATGAAGAAGGAATCGTGCGATTTGGGAAACGACTATGTGTTCCATCATGTCAGGAGCTGAAGAAGGAACTTTTGGATGATGCACATAGTTCAAATTTTTCTATTCTCCCAGGGAGCACAAAGATGTATCGAGATCTCCGAGAAAATTTTTGGTGGGATAATATGAAGAAGGAGATTGCTGTATATACCTCAAAGTTCTTGGTGTGCCAGCAAGTGAAGGCAGAAAGGCAGAAGCATAAGGAGACGATGTGACCATTGCCCATAACAGAATGGAAATGGGAGAACATCACCATGGACTTTATCATTGGACTTTTGAGGACATCCAAAGGCAACAAAGAAATTTTGGTTGTGGTGGATCGTCTTACAAAGACTGCGCACTTCATTGATTTTCGGAAGGATTTATCATTGGGTCAACTGGAATGGATATATATCAGGGAAGTGGTAAGGCTGGATGGAGTGCCACTATCTATTCTGTCTAACCGAGATCCAAGATTCAACTCTATGTTTTACAAGAGTCTTCAACATGCTCTGGATACTGAAATGAACTTCAGTACGACCTATCATCCTCAAACTGATGGCCAATCCGAGCGGACTATCCAAACACTTGAGGACATCTTGAGAGCATTTTCAATGGACTTTGAAGGAAGATGGGATCATCATATTCCTCTGGTTGAGTTTCCGTATAATAATATTTTCCACTCAAGCATTAAAATGGCACCTTATGAAGCCCTGTATGGGAAAAGGTGTAGAACACAGACATGTTGGGATGAGTTCAGTGAACATAAGCTGCTTGGACCAAAAAAGGTCGAAGAAATGGTGGAGAAGGTGAAAACCATTCAACAGCATATCAAGGAATCCCAGAGTCGACAGAAGAGTTATGCAGATAACCATCAATGAGACCTTGAGTCTAATTTTGGAGACATGGTTTTTCTACACATATCTCCGTGGAATAAGGTCATGAGGTTTGGAAATAAAGGGAAGTTATGTCCAAGGTAAATCGGTCCCTTCAAGATTCTTGACCGTGTCGGGGCTATGGCCTGTCAACTAGCACTTCCAACTACCATAGCCAAAGTACATGATGTCTTTCATGTATCCCTATTAAGTAAGTACATACCAGAACCTTCCCAGGTACTCTCTTATGAGGTGGTATAATTGGGGGATGATCATTCTTTTGAGGATCTACTGGTGAAGATCTTAGATCAGAGAGAAACCGTTCTACAAAATATTACAATGCCCCTATTCAAGGTGTTGTGGTGAAACAAAAAGATTGAAGAAGTGACTTGGGAATTGGGGGGAAATTATGAAGATGAGTTACCCACATCTGTTTTAGTGTGGGAAAAGGAAATTTCGAAGGCAAAATTTCATAAGGGGGGAATATTGTAACGACCCAAAGTTTCATTAATGGAAATCCATCATGATCTAATTAAATGTCTCTTTATGTAAAATATTTAATCAAAATGACAACTTCTTTGGTTTTTGTTATGAATTTTTACCGTTGCGAAAATAGCCGTTGAACTATGATCACATGATTAGTATAAATATAGGGCTATAACAAATCCATTTTACTCAGACAAAAGAAGCGATGGCCTCATCCAGTAGAATTGCTCCATATGAAGCCGATTTGTCAGAGCTAAGAAAAGAGGTGGTGTCTTTGGGATTATCTCTTGACCAAGACCAAGATGAGCTTTATCATGTCAAGATCAAACAAGACCGTCTAAGGGAAAAGTGGAAGTTGATAGAGATTACCACTCGAGCGATGTTATCTGAGCCACCCCAAGAATCTGTCACCATTTCACACCTTAGCCTTAGGTCTTATGCTGCTGTTTTAAGGGCTTATGTAACAAATCGTTAGTACTATGTTCATGGATATTATTTTTTTGAATATAATAATGAATATACCTTGTTTTCATTATTGACAGTTTGTAATTAGTTTTTTTTAAGCCCAAATAGTATTTATTTTAGTTAATATTCAGATAAGAAATATATTTTGATGAATAAATGGATTTTTGAATTAAATAATACATTAATAATATATTATAATAATAATTTTTAAATTAGTTTTTATATATATAAATGATTTTATAATTTTCTGAATGCAATTATAATTTTTATTAAGGTTTGAAACCCATTTTTGTCAAAAACCCGTGAATTTTTGATAAATGTCGATTTTTAAGTTAGAAGTAAAAAATAACATATGTAGAAAATTATTTAGATAAAATAAATTTTATTTTTGTAATCAGGACGTCGAAATTTTCCAATGGTGAATTTTTCATAATTTTCTATGTCAGTCAAATTTTTGGGTAAAAATTAAACACCGTTTAAATATATAATGTGTTTTATGACATCATAATGACCCAATAGTGATGTAATAAGATAATATAAGCTTTATGTACGGCCAATATATGTTATAAAATTAAAATAATGTAATTTTGGGTTTTTTTGACTTATTTTACAAAGAATTAATGTATCCCTCAATACTTATTAAACATCTTGTCTTTTTTAAATTATTTTCCATGGGAGTGTGACTCACCTCCACATAAGAAACCTCATTATTTTACGAAGTTTGGACTTTGGCCTTATAATTTTTTTTCCTATTCCCTTTTCCAAAAAGCATGGGCAAAAACCATGAGCTGATTTGTGGTTTGTATTAGTTTAATGTAAGGGTCCCAAACCTAAATAATAAAGAATTCACTCACCTTTCCTATATAAACCCACCCAAGCTCCCACTTCCTCCCCACTCAAATCCTTTGGAGTTCGTCCAACCTCTTCTCTTTTCTCTCTATAATCTTACCAAGGTTTCCTAAGCACCCATGAAGCCTCTCTGAAGCCTCTCTCAATCTTTTGAAAGCACACTTCCAAGTAAAGGTTTTCTTCCTTTCACCTTTTTGTCCAATTTTATTAATATTGTTATGCCCTTTTAAATTAAATTATAAATTCGGGGGTATGGTTTCAAACCTCCCCTATACTTCCCTCTTATTGTTTTAATGATAGGAGACCCATTCTCTCTCATTAAATGCCTCCCATGTACACCTGTCACTATGTCAAAATTCCGAAAAGAACTTCTCTCTCCTCCTTTACATTCAAGAAATAATTTTGTATCATGAATCTAAAATACATTACAATTGTTTGGACATTTATCTATATGATCACTTACTGTCCATTTCATGTACATATGATGAGACACCCCTTTCTCTCTCATCAACTATTTTTATGAATTCTTATATCACGCCATTATGCTGGCGAAATTGCACCAATTTTCTACGCCAATGACATTGTGTAGTGAATACCTTGCCCATTTCTCCATCAAGGGTATTCACCTTCATGCACATTTACTTATTAATTATAAATATTTATTCCACATTACTTTTTCGTGGAATAAATTATTATGGTTTATGAATCCATGTTTTATGATCCATGTGGCACACTTATGCATGAAAAGAAATGTTTAAGAAGGGTGCACCCTTATAGCGCTCCAATGCATTGGGTAAAGTATAGTATCATGATATGTCATGTGCAATGAGTGTTGACTCATGCTAATTCAAGTGTGACGAGGGTTTAATCATGCTTCATGTGGAATGATGATTTACTCATGCTTCATGTACAATGGGCCTTGGCTCAGGCTAACTACATGTTAAGTGTTGTTGCCACATTTCCATGTTATGATTATCATGCTTTACCATACCTTTTTGTCCATGATTCTCTTGTGCTATATTTATATTCATACTGTCTAACATTTATTTTACTCCTCATGTATTCCATGTTTATTCCCTTAATGGGTTTTATAGCTCACCCTTTTCTTATTCATGTCCTCAGGTTATCCCATGCAATGCTAATTACAAGGTAATGTAGTGGTCATGTAAAAGAAGTTTTCAATAAAGATGTTGTATTTCATGTTTTAAGTCATTATGTAATGATCCTAATCCCCAAAGACACTAGACCTCTAGATCATCCATGTTGTATCAAGTGAATAGTTTACGTAATAAATCACGTTTAAGTTTTTAATAAAAGAAGGGTTGTCATACCACCTATACCAAAGGATTGACCAAACCATTCGTATAGTTGTCCAGAAAAATTACTTCTACAAACAGTTTCTGTCAAACCATTGGTATATGTCCTATATTGAACATAAAAAACCTACACTAGTTATTGATCCCGAAACCTCATGCTTATATTCCAATGAGTTCACAACTATCCTACGACCTCTTATATATTCATATATACATATATGCATGTGTGTGTGTTAGTTTCTGTAATTTTATATCAAAATGAATTATTATTATTTATTATTATTTTTAATTATAAATAATATAACCACCTAAACCAGTGGTTTGACAAAACCATGGGTATTGGTGTCAAAACAAATTACCTATACCAATAGTTTTGGTCAAACCATTATTATAGATCCTATATTGAAAAAACACTGAGACTTGGTATTGATCTTGGAACCTATTTGTTATATTTCAATGAATTTCCCACTTCACTAAGACATCAAATACACTAATATATATATATATATATATATGAAGAGTTATTTTTAAAATGAATTACTCATTATTATGTTTATTATAATGAATAAATAATTGCACCACCAATACCAACTGTTTGACCAAACCATTGGTATAGTTGTAAAAAAAGATACCTATACCAATGGTTTGACCAATACGTTGACATAAGTGCATAGTGAAATTTCCTGTACCAATAGTTTGACTAAACCATTGGTATAGGTGTCCTAGAAAATTATCTATTCCAACTATTCAGTCGAACTATTGGTATAGGTGGCAATATAAAGACCTATTCTAATGGTTCTTCAAACTATTGGTATAGAACCATTGCATTAGTACATATTTAACATTGAGTTATTTTTAATTTATTTATAATAATAATGTATAACTTTACAAAAATGGTTTTTTTAAAAATTTATTACTTGGGTATTGAATAGGGTGATGCGGGATGGGGAGTGAACCCACACCCACAATGAGAATTTTTCGTGAAAGTGATATTTATCCCTTTAATACCACTAGTGGTCATATGGGTTTTCTTCAATATTTTTTAGTATCATTATATTCTATCAAGAGATATTATTTTCAAAAGTAAATTTTTAATTTTTTCAAATGAGAAATTTTGATTTGTTTAAAAGGATATATCTTTTGAAAGTATATTATGTTTTGAAAATAATATTTCTTTTTGAAAATTATCTATTATTATGTGTTTTAAACCCAAAATTATTGTTTAGGGAAAATTATTTTTTTTATGAAATTTTTTATTTCGCCTAAAAAAATTGAGATAATTTTTTTGAGATAATTTTTATTGCAGTTAAAAATTGAAAGGATTTCACATCATATATTAAAACCCATTATTGAGATTTTTTTCTCACCTTATTTTTTATATTAATTTTCACAGGTATATTGATTAGTATATGAAAAATGGTTAATGGTATTAATTAGGATTCTAGGTCGAGTAAAGCTCGAAAGGAGTTAATATAATTTTTTATAAACTCTAATATGTATTAAGGTTTCATAATCCCATAAAACATTAACCATAAAGAATCATTGGGTAAGTAATTGATCCCATATTTCCATTTCATGTTTCATGTTTTTATGGATGAAATTGAATCCAATTTATTTTTATTGGTCCATAAATGAAAAGTTTATGTTTTTTAGCAAAGGACCTAGGAGTGCAGGTTTGTGGTTAACATAGTATCATTCCTAAAATAACCACATAAAAAGTATATTTTTCCAATTCGGATCCAAACCCCATTTTCCCAAATGTTTAACTAACCCACTCTCTAGGAATTTAATAATAAACATCTTCATATTCAAAAAAATCATATCATAGTGGGAAACAGATAAAAAACCATCACTGTAGGGTTTGTTTAATTAATATTTACCAATACGTTTTTTCGGAAAAAAACCCAAAAACTTATTGATGACTTTTAATTAACATCCCCCATTTTCTAGATCATATTTCTTTTTCATTTGAAATGTTATATTTTAGAAACATTTAAAAACCATTTCTTTTTAGAAATTATTTTTTCCAAAACATTTTTCAAATCCATTTTATAATCAAAAGAAAGCATGCATATGTAAAGTTATCCTGTGTTCTAAATATGATGTATTTACACATGCCTTTTTATACTGTAGGCCACGATTAAAAAAAACAAAGAAAAAATATCAAAAATTATAATAAATATATCAAATCTAGAAATTAATATAAAAAACAACAATCCCACACACTTGGAAACATAGACCATTACGCAGGTGTTAGAAAAGAATATAGTCAGTGGTTGTCCCATGTCCTAGAGAGTTCTAAACCCATCTACCATGATTAAAAAAAATATATAATAAAACAATATTTTTATTTCATTTTTGGGGCTCTAGGATAACCCAACTATAGCATCCATAGTTTTATGAAAGAATCACTATGTTCAAGAGCATAAATGATCCACTACAATGAGTTTAAATGAACAACTAAATATTATTATTTAAATGTAACCATTATAACCAAGCCACATGATTAGTTTGAAGGAATAGTATCAACTAATTTATGAAAATATGGTTTAATCATTTTTAAATAATTATTCATCAGTTTCCAAATTTATTAAAAATCGAAATAAAAATTAATTGAATATGAAGGATGTGTTTTTATGAAAACCTATTTAGAAAGAGAATAATTGGGTCTATAAAATCATATCACCCATTATAGATTTTTATTTAATGAAAAATATATGTGATATATTCAATGTTAGGTCTTCAATTTATCTTATTTTATTTCTAGATAAGATATCAGATCAAATTTAATTTTTTTGATGAAAGAAGTATTTTTCTAAAAATCAAGTTTTACCACCTTTTAATGGAAATCACTTTTTAAATTTCGTTTAATAAATTTTATATGTTCTATTTGACAAAATAATCTTCTTAATTATAATACAGAAATCAGAATTTACTTTGTAATAATTTTTTACATTTTTCTCATAACTATCATGTTTTGATGAATAGTAAAAATACACTAAATTTTTATTGGATACACATTTTTCCATTGAAAAAATTTTTATTGTAAAATTTTATTATTGAATGGTTTTGAAGTATAAATACAATATATTTTTATCATTTAATACAATTTTGGTAATTTTAAGTAATTTCACTATGAAATTAGATACAAACGCACATTAATCTTTTGATGGTTGTTACTTTTTAAAAATTATTTTTATCATTTTGAAAATGGGAATTAATTTTAAATTAATTACTGCACCTTTTATATTTTGAATATGGAAAAATGGATTCAATATTTGGAATTATATGGTCTAAATTGATAAAACATGCATCTTTTATTCTATGACATTATGAATAGTAACTTCAATAATTAATTTTTTTATTTACCACCATTATGGGAAATCAGATAATTAAAGTTAAAAATAAAATTATATAATTACCCTAAAACATATCATAATTTTGTTGGATAATATAGTTTAAAGCATCTCATAGAAGCTTGTTTAATTAAATGGATCATGCTTCCCATGGAATCTGGTATAAAGCTTCTCATAGAAGGTTGTTTAATTAAAAGTGTAAAGCATCCCCTGTAAACTATTTTGATGCTTCTCAAAGAAGGTTGTTAAATTGAAAGAACTAAGCTACCCATGTAAGAAATATTAAATATTATCAAAAAATATTCTTTAATTAAATATACAAATACTTTTATGGAATCCCGTTTAATGCTTCTCTAGGGAGCTTCTTTAATTAAAAGGAGAAAGCTCCCACATAAGCTTGTTTAAATCTTCTCTCGCACTCATGTTTTTAATAAGTATTAAAATTTTAATATGGGTTTATAAGTGATCTATTAAACTATTAATAATCATTATAAAGCAAAAAATATTTCCTACATCATGGTATTTTATTTAAAATTTTAAAACATTACATAAATAAATTTATTTATGGCACAATGATGATCAACGATTACCCTATTAATGAAATATTCAAATAAATGATGTTATAATTGTGAAAATAAATGTATTTTTAAAATTTTGATGTCATAGATAAATTTTAAGGATGATTATGACATGTTATATTTGAGTTAATGTAGTTTTTTTGAATGAATAAATTTTTAATGACTTTAATTGAAATCATTTACTAAATAGTATCATATTTTAACTTGGCTGATTTTTTAGAGGTTTTCAAAGAAGTTTTAAATTTTTTTATTTTATTAATAGTTATTGATGAATAGTGTTTTTTGATTAATAGTAAAAAAATATTTTTTATTAAATATTTTTTTTTGTGAAATGATTTTCAAAAATCGGATAAACCTTGTTGTAATCGGGCTGAAAAATGTTCTTAAATAAGATAAAAATAATTTTTTGGTGAATAGTAACATTATCCTTTGGAATATTAATTTTACCATTATGAATTGTAATTTGATTAATGAAATAATAACCTAACCTATGGAAGTATAAATATGTTTTAGTCATCTTAAGTGGTAATGTGATATAATTATATCATAGTATAAGAAAATAATGTTTTTAGAAATTATTAGTTAAGTATTAGTATTTTAATTATTTACATTTATGTAAAATGGAATTAATTTTTATTATAGGGAGTTCAATATTGAATTATACATGTTGAAAAATTGTTAGGGTGAAATTTTGAAATTTTTATGAAATAATTGATTTTTTAGTGGTTCATAAAAATATTGTTTTGAGTTTTCTGTAAATTTAATGACATCATAACTATGTCATAATGATTTAATGAGTAAGTTAAGATTTTGGTCGATGCATATGGACTAAAATATAATATTATGTGTCCCCAGTGTACAATATAATAGAAAAAATACATTGGGGAAGCCCATGGTTTTGAAAATACCACTAATGAGGTGTCCTTTGAAATTAATAAAATATTACATCTCTTTTGATATAAATACCCACCCATTACTTCATTTCCTATTATTTAAAAATCATTATACAGGATGTTATGCTAGTTTTACCTCCAAAGGATTCCTCCCAAGGTGTCCTCAAGCCGAAAAGGTCCCGATCATAGTGTTTTATATGTTACGCTTCAGGGTAACATAATTCACCACTTCTCTTTTCCTTTCTTGTTCTATTTTCGGTGTTATGTCTTAAAAATTTCCATAACATGTTCCCATTTCCATTTTACTATAATCCTATACTATATTTTGAGTCTTTTATGAATGGTTTACCTCTGTAACCTCTATTTTCAATGTTTCTATAAAACATGTGGCATAACCAATTTGTTACATAATCTTGTCTCAAAATCTGTCTCATTTTGTCAAGAAATTATCTTATTATATTTATGTGAATAACCGAACCTATTTAATTTATAGGGTTATTTATCGAGACATAAAATTGAAATATTTTATTCTAAAATTGACATAAATTAAACCCTCATTCCCATTATGTGGGTTATAAATGACATAACGATCATGTTTTAAGCACTTTTAAAAACTTCATGATTTTGATTAGAATCCCATTTCTTTTATTCACTTTAACTTATTTATGAAATGGTTAATTATGATCTATGTGGATCACATGAAAATAAATAAATATTAAAGGTGTCCCATAACAGCACTCAAATGCATTTGTTAAAGAAATTATTCTCCAGAGATGACATGTTTTACAATACCTAAGTGAATAAAATTGGTAATTTTCGTGATACCTTCATGAATAACCTTGGTAATATATCACACACATATGCAACACTATCATGATTCTCCACATATTGCACTTATATGGAAATGAATTCTAGATCAATAAAACCGTAAATTTTTGTGCTTTCATTTTTAAAAAGAAGTGTTAGTAGATAACTAATTGAAAAAGTAAATATAGTTAGTTAATTTAAAACCATATTTTATTAATGAAATATAAAGTCATATGTCAATTTACTTACATGGTAAAAAACTACACCACATTTACGCCAAGCTGTTCAAAATTTACTAGAAGCATTATATCTTCTTTGAGTAATCTCAATGAATATTCTCTTCCACATGTATCGGTCGTCATCTAAAACTGATAAATAAAATTCAATGAAGAAGATGCCTATGATAATTTCTGTATCCCATAAAAAATATCTAAATTATATACAGTTGATTGTTCCTGAACATTTTGTTTCATTTGTGCATCTTTTTTTGCTTTCAGATAATCCAATATAAGTTAAAGGTTAGAAAAAATTGTAATTAAATTTGAATCAATCATTACAAATATTTAAAAAAACACATACCTCATTTGAAAAATATCAAAGCAAACCAGTTGGCCAAAGTAAAATATGACCAAGACAATCCCCAACTCTGGTGATCTCCGTGGTAGGAATTGGTAGTAGAGCATTAGGATCTATAACATTGAGTATTAATACTCTAACCTGACTCATATTCATAGGATGGTGGTGTATAGAATCAACAAAAAAATTCACGATCCCTAAAACAACAATATTTATGTGAGGATCTTCTGCAAATAACTCACAATAAACGTTTTGGTCTGATTGTGGTGGTGGAAAATCAAAGTAATCTGATGGGGAAGGGTATTCCGGGTGAGCAGGCTGAGAAGGATGCAAAATGGAAAATTTATATTAATGTTTATAATTTATAAAATAGAAATATTGATAGAAAGTAAATAATATACCTATGAAGGATGCTCATACAGGGTAGGGTAGGCTGATTTGGCAGGGTTGTCTAGGTGAGAAGGCTGGGAAGGCTGAAAAATGAAAAATTTATATTAGTGATTATAATTTATAAAATAGAAAAATTATTGCAAAAACCATAAAAAATGAGATGTTACTTGATTTCAATGGAGTTAAACTTTCGCATATTTAAATACTTCAGACATGGATATAAAATAAAATCAATGTTTTGAAGATGGAATTTAGAAAATTCCAAGAATTCATCAACACCTTTTTTCTTATTCACTAGTGGTTCATAGTAAATTTATCAAATTCCGATCCATTCAATATTGGATATCACAAAATTAATTGGTGAATATATAAAAACATATAAAAATTTAATTAAGAAAATATATATTTACAGATAAATTGTAAACATAAACACGTTTAATAAAAACTATTAATAATCAGATAGAAAACATCAAATATGAAACACATTAAAAAATAGTAAACATGTTATTTTCATATAATATACATGTTTTATATTGATATTTTAATTAAATTATTTTATCAATATTTTAAAATTTATTAGTTCATTCTACATAGTTGTTGCATTATTTTGATGTTGCATGTATCAAAATTATTGAATATTGCATTAATTTAAAGGGAAAAAAATTAGTTATTTTTAGTATTATGAAATAATAATTAGAGTGAATGTTCATATTATTAGTGAAATAAATCCTAATACTCCCAAAATTATGACATATGAAATTAAGTACATAACTAAATTGATATATCTTACCACAAATTTGGGTGAGAGAACAAATAGAATCATTTGAGGAATAATAAGTGGATGTGGGTCCATTGCATGTTCTAATGAGTATATACATAGATTATTTGGTTCTTTGTATAATTTAGGTAGACCTGATTCAACACCCTCCACCCCACCCCTCTCAAGTGTACTTTATCAATCTAATGGGGACTAATATGTTAGATAAAAATATTGTCAGAACATTATTTAGTCAATTGGTCAAGATAAAAATAATTTTAGATAAAAAAATTCGACTCATTGACTTATACAAATGGACAAGAACATTGACCAACAAATTTATACATAATTTTAGATAAAAATAATGTCATAAAAATATAATTCAATTCATTTTTTGATAGAATTTATTCAAGAACATTGAATAATACATTTATACATAATTTCAGATAAAAATTCCAAACCAAAAATCATAAACCTACAATCCATATTAAGAACATTGACTAATCACTAGTAAAGATGACTATTAACTTTGTTCCAACACATTTTATATAAAATATAAACTAATATTTGAAGAAAATCAAAATTAATAATAAATGATCAATAATTACTCTTAAATTTTTTAAAAAAAACATAAAAAATTCGGAGTTTAACTTGAAAATAGATCTCCAATCTGAACTATGATCCGTATAAAACCTTGGAAAATTTAGAACTGCATGATCTTGATAAAAAATGATTTTAAAAAATAAAAATAAAGATAAAAAATAAAGGAAAATCAAACCATCAATGAAAGTCACTCAAAATAGCATTAAGATGAATAAGTAATCCGTAGACGATCAAAGAAGACCATATAATGATGAACTCAGACTGCAGATCATGAAAATGGAATAAAATCATCAATGATGGTAGTTGGAAATAACAAATAAGGATTTGTGGCCCTCATTAGTCTAGAGGAGCCACCATAGGTTTCGAATTCAATGTAAAATAAAGATGAGGGTTTCCCGATCCCGTCAAATTTTAAAGGACATTCTGATTCCATTTTTCCAGAAACCAACACCCAAATTTTAAAAAAACATTTCAGAGTCGGTTTTTTCCAAAACCGACACGGAAAATATTTTTTTTAAAATTTTAGCATCCGTATTTACAAAAACCAACGCTAAACGTCTCAGGGGCTGTTATTTTTAGTGTCGGTTTTGTTGAAAATCAATGCTGAAAATAACACCTATGGCATTAGTTTTCCTTGAAACTGATGCAGAAATTTTATTTTTATTTTTGCGTCGGCTCATGTTAAAACTAATGCCAAAAATCAGTGCATTATTGTTTTTTGTGTCATTTTATAGTAAAACTGACACAAAAAACCTCTCATTATATTTTTTGGTGTTTGTTTTTAGTAAAACCGGTGCCAAGAGTTTCTCGCAAGAACCATCAGTCTTAGTTTATAAAAAACTGACATTAATAATTCGACGATAAAAACTGTATTTCTACTAGTGCCATTGGATTTGAAACTGATTCAAGGATTATGTCAAAATTTTTATTTTGGAAGATGTTCACTAATTGGGGACTTTATATGATTAAGGTAAATATAATAATAAGGAGTTTTATTTTAGGAACGTTGAACTATTTATTTGTGGACTTATGCAAATTATGAAATGATTATCCTATCTTGGAGATCATGTGATTTGGTTAATTACATTTTGGTATGATACATTAAGTGTGGTTTACCTTACTCTTAGACAAATTTTAAAATTTATATTTAATGATTATGTGATCAAATCTTCTTGAATTTTGGTTTTCAATCTTAGTTTGGATTATTTTGAGTAATTTCATGGACAATTATTTTTTGAATTGTATTTGATTATCTTTAGGTATTTTTAGTGAAATTTTGAAGATTGAGGTACTTTTTAATCATATAATTATTATTGGTGTTTGGGGAAATATCATATTAGGAACTATTTTTTTATTATGTATAATATCTAAAGATAGGAGAAAAAGATAGTTAATCATTTGTGGATTTTGTGATTCTATAGAAGTTAACGTACATAGAATACACATTGTTTGTAGAAAAAGATTAGTGTGTGGTGTAAATTAATTAAAGGATGAAACTATACATGTCATTTAAGTATATTTCCTTATGATCATATTATATGTGGTATTGAAATTCATCAACTCTATGAAAATGATCTTAAAGAAAAAATGTTATACACGAGATTTTGTCAACATACTTTTACCAAACCAATAATTTATGGTATTATGATGGTTCACATTCCATGATCATGTTTTCTATCACTCTATATTAGTCTTTGAGAGTTATTTTTTCTTCCATATCCATTTTTTACTATATGGAATCCTAGTATGTTTTATCATGGGTGTCTTTTGTATTTCCCTTTATTTATTTTAAAGTGATCGTTTTACAGACTCTTTTTCTGATCTGGGATACTCAATGATGTTTTTGAGCCCAATATTAAAAATTAAAGTATACAATTTCCTAAAGGAGTGAATGATGTAACATCTTTAGTTTTAATAAAGAAAAATTATGTTTAGTGTCATATATGATATTCTAAATTGTGCTTAAATGAACAACTAAATATTATTATTTAAATGTTACTATTACAACCCAACCGTTTGAATGGCGGGAATGAATAGTATCAAATAAATTATGAAAATATGGTTTACACATATTTGAATAATTAGGGATTATTTACACAATTTATTATAAATTTAATGAAAAACTAATTGAATATAACAGATGTGTTTTTATAAAAACCGATTTAAAATGAGAATAATGGTGTTTATAAAATCATATCACACTTTATGTTTTTTAATGAAAAATATATTTTATATATTCAATTTAATGTTTAAATTCATCTTATATGTTTTATAGATATGGTATAAGAGAAAATTTAATTTTTTTGGATAAAAGAAGTATTTTTTTTAAAAATGCTGTTTTACTGCCTTTTGATGGAGATCCATTTTTAAATTTAGTTTCTCTCACTTTTATATGTTATATTTTAAAAAATAAACATTTTATTTATAATAGAGACATAAAAATTTAATTTGAATAAAAATTTTAAATTTTTTATGACAACTATCATATTTTGATGAATAGTAAAAATTAGTTAAATTTTAATTGAAAACAACTTTTTTCCATCAAGATAATTGATATGGTTAAATTATAGTTTTGATTGATTTTAAAGAATAAATAGAATATATTTTTATAATTTAATCCTATTTTGTTCATTAGAATAAATATCACATTTAAATTTGATATAACGTTTGTTAATCTTATGAGGGCTATTGATTTTTGAAAACCCATTTTATTATTTTGACAACATGAATTAATTTTGGATTAATTATAGATTTTTTTTGAATTTGGAAAACTTTATTCCATATTTGGAATCATAAAGTAAAATTTAGTAAATAGGTATCTTTTATTTTAGGATATTACGAATAGTAACATCAATAATTAGTCTTTTATTTACCACTTTTAAGGGGAAATCGAGTAATTATGGGTAAAAAAGAAATTAAAATTACCCTAAAACATGTCATAATTTTATTGAATGAGGTAGTTTAAAGAATCTCATAGAAGCTTATTTAATAAAATGGATTAGGCTTCCCATGGAAGCTGATATAAATCTTCTCATAGAATCTTGTTTAATTAAAAGTACACAACTTCCCATGGAAGATATTTTAAAGATTCTCAAATAAGCTTGTTATATTAAAAGAAATAATATTCCCATGGAATCCATTTTAAATATTATCATAGATGGTTCTTTAATTAAATGGACAAAGAATCCTATAGAAGCAATTTTAATGCTTCGCATGGAAGCTTCTTTAATTAAAATGAGAAATCTTCCCACAGAAGCTAGTTTAATGCTTCTCTCACACTCATGTTTTAAATAAGTATTAAAATATTAATATGGATTTATATAAGTGATACCTTTGACTATAAATAGTGATTATAAAACCATAAATAATACCTACATCATGCTATTTTATTAACATTTTTAGAAATTACATAAATTTATTTATTTATGACACAATGATGATGCATTGATTACCTTATTAATAAAATATCCAAATAAATGATATTATAAATAATAATATAAATTTAATTTAACAATTTTGATGTCATCCACTAATTTTATGGATGATTATGAAATGTTATATTTTAGTTAATGTTGTTTTTTTAGTGAATATATTTTTTATGACTTTAACAGAAATAAATTACTAAATTGTATCAATATTAACCTAGGATGAATTTTTAGATGTTTTCTTAGATGTTTCAAGTTTTTTAGTATTTTATGAATACAATGTTATGAATAGTAAATTATTAATTTTAATTTATGAATTCTATTTTTTTGATGAATTGTAAAAATATATTTTATTATTAAATTTCTTTTTTTTTGTGAAATGATTTTAAAAAATCGAACATGCATAGTTGTAATTAGGTAGAAAAATGTAGGTCAATAAGTTCAAAATAAATTTTTGGTGAATAGTAAATTTACTCTTTGGAATATTAATATTAAACTTATTAATGATAATTTGAAAAATGGAATAGTAACATCACCTAAGGAAGTATACATATGTTTTAGTCATCTTAAGTTGTAATATGATATAATTATATCATACTATAAGAAAATAAATATGTTAAAAAATATTATTTAAGTATTAGTATTTTATTTATTTAGTTTTATTTTAAATGAAATTAATATTTATAAAATATAGTTCACTATTAAATTCAACATGTCCAAAAATGGTTATGGTGAATTTTTGATATTTTCTCAAACAGTTGAATTTTCAGTGAATAATAAAAATAATGTTTTGCATTTTTTGTAAGATTAATGACTTCTTAACAATGTCATAATGACTTAGTGAGTAATACAAGATGTTGGATGAGAATTATTGATTAAAATATAATATTAAGTGTCCAAAGTGGCTAATACCATGTAAAGAATATAGTGGGAAGGCCCATGGTTTTGCAAATAACACTAATAAGGTGTCCTCTGAAATTAATAAAATATTCCCTCGCCTTGTTCTATAAATATCCACAATTACTTCATTTAATTTGATTAAAAATCATTCTCCCTAAATTTATTCTATTTATACCTCCCAAAGAGTCCTCACATGGTGTATTGAAGCCACCAAGGTCCAAATCATAGAGTTTTAGAAGGTGTACTTCAAGGCGAGGGAATTCATAACTTCTCTTTTCCTTAAAAGCTCACATTTTGGTGGTATATCATCTAAATTTCCATACCATATTATAATTTACATTCTATTATGTCCCTATACTATATTAGAGTCTTTTATGAAAGGGTGACACATGTCCCCGATATTTTTAATGTTTACTAAAACCTTGTTGCATAGCTCTTTTGCTGCTTATTTTTTGTCCCAAAACTCTCTCCTTCTCTCAAGAAATTATCTTATTTTATTTATATGAATACAAAAACCTATTACATTTATAGGAGTATTAATAATCACATAAAATTGATATTTTATATTCTGGAATTGACATACATGAAACCCTAATTCCCTTTATATGGATTATAAATTATATAATGATGATGATTTTAAGAACTTTTTTAAAACATTATGGTTTTGAAATGAAACCCATTTATTTTCTTCTCATTGGGATATTTATTAAATTCTTGATTTTTATATATTTGGATAACATGAAAATCAATAGATATTTAGGGCCTGCCCTAATATAACACCAATGTATGGGTTAGATAAATTAATCTCTAGAGATGACATGTTTTACGATACCTTGGTGAATAACCTATGTAATTTTTACGATACCTTAGTGAATAACCATGGTAATTTTTAAGATACCTGGGTTAATAACCTATGATATTTTTAAAACACCTTGGGGATGGACCTTGGTGATATGACACCTTGGGGATGGACCATGGTGATATGATTATGAATGTTTAAATTAAATTTTGTAGGGAAATTTTAAAGTAATGATACATGTTCTTATTATTATGGTACTCCTATTTCTCATTCCATTATGAAAGTACTCATGTTATTATTTAAATCTCTCAAGATACAATTTAAATTTCTTCCATTGTTTTATTTTACAGAGATTTTTGTGATTATCCCAAATTTTTAAAAAAAATCAAAGGTCTTTAGATTGGTAAGGACAAAGAAGATGCTATGATGAATGAATTTTAAGATTGGTCTTGAAAATAAACTATGTTTCCTTTTAGCTATTTTTATTAAAATAAGGATGGCATGTAGACTTATCTGATCTATAATATAGATATTTTATGCAAGATTTTGTCCCAATTCCTTAAAATTATATACCTTAATGATCATTCAGAATGAATGAAAATAAATTCTAGTCAAAATTCACTAGAATATGTTATGTTTAAGGATGAGCCTTTATACAAACTGAATTGTGACCAAGCCAGTGATGATATTTTACCTCTATAGGACCTCCATATATTACACAAGCCACCATCTAGTGATGAGTGTTTATGTAGAATATTGAGGATGATGAACTATTTCAAAGAATACAATAAATAATTGATAATTTCAAAGAAAATTTTTATTAACAACTAAAACTAAATATTAAAGAATGAATAATAACATTTAAACTATGAGCTTCCCATAAAAATAAAATACCCATGATATAAAAATGAAGTCACATCATATAATTAGTTATTAAATATATTATCACCCTAGGATTGATCAGGTATAATGTTAATAAAATAACCAAAAATATATATAGAGACTATATTACTATATCAGAAGCAGTGGATTATTTCTTTACCCACAATATTAGCAAGCTACTCTACCCGGACATACTATACAACTGTTCTCTCCTACAATACAACACATAGTATTCATGTAAACAAAGTTGATTGTTAATGGTTTGAGAATAAGTCTATGTAGAACACCATAAATAAGGTTGTGACAATAATTTTAAATTTATACATATTTTTATTTCTATTTCAAGTAAATAACTATTGTACTATGTGGTGGTGTAATACTAAGTGTAATTATTATATGGGAGTGATTAATAAAAGATATTGTAACTTGTACATGAAGTGTCAAATGCTTTCACTCTACTATGAGATCCCTAGGAAAAAGATCTGAATACAAATCACAAAAAACATCATTTGGTATTTTTAGAGTGGACTAGGGCATGTTATTTGTAACCCCAAACAACAAAAAATTGATTATGTATTTCTATTTACATTCTTTAACTCTAATTTATTATCAGATTAAGTAAATGGTTGTTTAAATCATCTAAGAAGAAGGTAGTTTTAATTTTTTTCAAAAACATTAGAACTCAAGTAACCCCTATTGAGTAATTATACCATAGTTCTCGAAAATCAACATATTTTGGAGGAACCAACCCTTAGATATCCTTTATAGAAAATACTAGTCAAAGAGGACCTAGATTATAGCCTTTCTAAAGGAAAATTCTTATCACATGGAGGACCTAGTTTTCTACCTTCCCCTAGTATCCAAACCCCCATCCAAGGATGTGTGCCACCTGACACGTATGTTGTAAAAAATCATTTTTAGGATGAAAAAAATTATAAAGAACCAATATAATCCATCCACATTCCACAACTAGTATCACCTATCACCTAGACCTTGACTATTGATATTCCTATCAAGTGTTTTCTATATACTAGAAGTATCTACTCAATATTAGTCAATATGGAATTATCCATTTGTACCAACCCATTCAACATAAAAATAACCATTATGGAAGGGCACAACACATCATGCTAATCTGGACTCATAAGTCATTCCCATATGAACTAATCACTTTTATTATCTCAACGAAGGAAGAATAACCCACCATCCCTCTACATACCCATCTTTGATTTCAATAAATACTAGTAATGAAGGAAACCAACTATTATGATTATCAAAAAATATAAAATCTTAATCCATCCAAAAAAAATACACCAAAAAAGTTATAAAACCCCTCTCTACATCATCTCATTCTCACTAACCCCAGGTAAAATATTTTTAAAGATCACAATGTCAATTAAGTCTTCCATACCATGGATTAGACCTTAATTACAACTATATCTATGTATTTATTTATTAATTTGATCCCTAGGACCTTGGTCCCCATCCTTAAATTTTAATAGGGATCTAAAAAAGACACCCCTAATAAACTTGAACTACTAGTATACTCTATAAATACTTTGTCACTATGATATTATGAACCTCCCAAGGATCATTTAACCAATTCCAAACCAAAATCATAAAGTATTCCCCTGGTGGTAGATTCCAAAACCATAGGATATAACCAATTCAAAACCAAAACATCCTATTCCATTAAGGTTAATTAATATCCTAAACACAACCATACCCTCTTATGATAATTTCCATATCCCTCAGGCCACATTCAAATGACCTTAAAGAAATCCCCTATGTGGATGATTACAAACCCATAAACATCGAGGTATAATTATAAAAAAAACCCATTCCAATACAAGAGATTCTATGATGGGCCTATTATGCCTTATCATATACTTAAAGACCCTCATGGGACCCATTATACAATATTTTACCACAATAACCATTTTTGATTTAGTCAATGGGTGATCCTAAGATTAAAAAACCAAATATAAAACTTTTGTTTCATCATTAATCAGATATTAATATTTTCTCATATAAAAATAAAACCTCATAGTCCCTATTAATGTCACCAAAATTATAATTCTTAATCATCTAATTACACACACCAATAACATTCACTAAACAAGTTGGTTTATATTTTTGAGACCACGTAACTCATAATAATTATAGTAATACCCTCCAATATCATAATTTGATTATTCCTCATTCATAGGCCATCAAATAATTTCATATTAAAAAACATGGAATCTTATAATATTACTATAATACTACAGTGAGGAACTATAGAAAAAAAATTAATAGGTAATGGAGGTTATCATTATAAGTATGAAAAATTTAACTCTGATGGATTTTCAATTATAATTGAATCAAGCACCCAATAACCCAAACATTGAGTGGTATAAGGGTTTCTAGGGCTTGAAAATTTAAAAATTAATGGTCGGGAGGGGGATCTTATATTTTTTTCAAATTTTATTAATTAATTTTTTAAAACAATTTATCCAAATACACTGGGTATTTAGTGCACATCTAAGAGCATACCTCTATTTTTGGTAGCCAACTGAGATACTCAATATTAGTGTACTAGGTTACCGGTGCCATCTACTACACTTTATGACATGTTCTACACATCTTCCATTCACCTGAATATTATAAATTTCACAAACTGCTCTAGATTTATATAAAAAAATCATTAAACCTATAATCCATGGTCCGAGACATTAATAATAATTTGAAAAATTCAAAAAACCTATAATATATATTGATTAGGGTTTAGTTTCACTCAGATACAGTGACTTGTAATGTTGTGGGTCATTATAACCATGTCTTTTATTTCCCAACCAATATCTATAACCTCACAACATGATAGGACTAGATCTTACTGAGACATCACCTTGGATGACAACCATATGGGTTCACTTTTACTATACCACCATGAATAGGTCAGGGTACGATGACTAAAACCAATTGGGTGTATGAAAAAGTGATAATTTTCTTGCCCAAAAAAATATAATTAAAATCGCCAAAAATTTATTCGAAACCAATTTGTGAAATTGAAATAATTATATATAGTAAAATTATTATAATTATGCATGACATACCATCTATTAGGCATAGCACAATACATAATCAATTTTATAAAGTAAGGTGACTACAATGAAAAAAACTAAGATGAAATATAATGTACATAAATAAACATCTTTGGTAAAATAATTAATTAATAGATACTAACGTCCCATTAAGGCACCACCAATGATAACCACATGATCCACCTCCATTAACCAAGACAAAAAGCCACATTCTAGAGGTCTTGGTTCAATTTATTTTATTTTTTATATATTTTGAGGATAATTTAATTTTTTAGTATAGATGATCTAAAATTTGAATTTTGTCAATGCAGTTATATATGGTTTGTGTGGTTTACTACTGAGTGTGAGATTTTTTTACATTATTAGAGATTAAATATCTAGTATTTTGAGATAATTTCAAAATTTTGTAGATATTTTTTAGCGTTAAGGTGTAACATGATTTCCTTTACTATGAAATTTTTCACCAGATGATGTATTTTATCACTAGAAGATTGATAGTTATGTTCATCTAGATAGTGAATTAAAAACCAATAAATTGTTGGAATAACATGTATGGTGTAATTAATATATCTATGAAACTGAAAGGTATGTATGTGCTGGTGAAATATTTTTTCACCAATAAAAAGGAATATTATATAAATATTCATTTCATATAATGGTTAATTTTTATCTAGAGGATCCATGTTCTACCTATGTGTAGGTCTAGGGGTGATCATTTAACAGACCCATTTCATCCTTCAAAATTTCATATCTTTAAATTCAGAGATAATTTATAAGTAGTTTTTTATAATAGTGTTTTTTAATCTATAAAAGGAGGTATTTAAATTTTAAAAGGGTTAATATGGGGAAACTAGATTTATTTTCTTGATAAATGGAGTAGTTTCATAGGGAGTATCCAAATGATTTCCTATTGGTGAAATATTGATTAGATTAGTCAGATGATTATTATGTATAGGGTAATTTCATCCATTTTATTTGGGTATATTGTGATATGTATTATGAATTCTGGACTTTAGATGGTATGTAATGTTTAACAAATGGATATAAACTGGAATAAAGAAACAAATGGTTAGGAATCAAAATTTATATGGTTTGGATTATATAGGAATGTTTTCCAATAGATAGAAAAAAATTATATTTGATACTAATTCTAATAGGTGGTGTCTTTTTAGAAGGTTCATGTTGTTACTTCAAAATATAATAATCTATTGATTAAAACTCTAGATTTATTTGGAGGATCAAAAGATTCAGATAGTGCAAGTGAAATATTGAAAATTTAGTGAAATATGAAGCTTTCCTAACTTGATTTATGTAGGAAATAAATAATTTTGGTAGGTTTAGAATATTGTAATTCCATTGAAAAATATTATGAGTGTTCCAAATTGTTTAGATTTTGGGTTTTCAATTTTCATTTAAGGGGAACATATGAATTTAATGATAGAGGGAGATTCCGAAGTGTTATATTTTGATATTTAGATAGAACCTAGATATATTTGTGTGATAGTTCAATGGATCTTTGTTTAGAGGGTCGAATTTTAGTAGGATCAGAAATTTTATACTTTTTTTCATATATTTTTAATTTATTGATGTAGGAAATGCATGAATTGAGAGATGTGATTCTAAAAGATGATATGGAGTAGAACAAGAAGGTTTCATTATATTGTGGTCTTACTAACTCGATTGATAGTTTTATAGATCTCTGAGATTCAACTTCTAGTTCAGAGATTGATTCTTTATTACATAACATTCATGTTTCATAGGGTTATTTTTACCTACAAAAGTGCATATTATAGAGGGTTTTGATGCCTAATAAAAATTATTGTTATTTCTAGATGGTATCTTTAGGAGGCTAATTAATGGAATGTGAGATTTCATTAATTTTACCTCGTGGGTGGTTATATATAATATAATTTTTTTCACATGATTTTCCCAAGGTTTTTTTGTTCCTAGGTAGGGCATATTGTGTTCGTTTAGGTGGAATGTTTATTATCACATCCCTATTAGTTTGATGCATGATTAAAGTAGTTGTGGTATATAAATTCTACATATGTTGTTTGATGAGTACCTTGTTTTGGGACCATAGATATCCCAGGAGAATAATGGGTATAGGTTTACATATACCCTTATTATATATGATTCCATTGGAGTAATGGTGTAAAGTAATTGAATTTGAAAATAACCACATAGGTAATGGAAGTATCAGTGTGTCCCAATATCTTGGAAGTGTGCATCCTACTAGGTTGTTTTTGAGTTTGAATTATTTTCCCTCTATAGTGATGGATACTTATTGATGGTGGGAATGGTTTTAGATATGATAAAATTGATCCGATAGTGGATTTTAGCATAATGTTTGACATTATGAGCATTATACTAGTGTGGTGGGAATGATTTGTGGAGGCTATTCCTTTGATGAATTTCATTAGTGAGAATTATATTATATTTATACCCATGTGATTTATGATGTAATATTTTGTTGAGTTATGGGGTCTCTATAAAGGTTATGTTCCATACATGTATTTAGTTGGTCATCATTTTTATAAATTACACTTACATATTCACTAGTATGCATTTACAATATTTGTTTTTAGAGGATTGAAAAAGAACCTACAATGTATGTTCAAACTCAACATTAAAAATTATAAATATTTTTTCAATAATTTTAGGAGTGTAATAGTAGTGGTACTGAGATGTTTTTGGTTGGAAATAGAAGATTGCTAGATCATGAGTATCCATATACCACAATTGATATATATAAGGGTTAATTTCATGTGTGCTGTGTGTTTTACAATTGTATTTTTTTGCTGAAATGTTTTTTATATTGATAGAATTGTATGTCATTACACATATTTATGGTATTCAAAAAATTTAATTTCATAGTATTATATTTTTCCTAAATTTTATCTTGATCAGATATTATTTAGGGAAAATCCTCAAATTTTTTCTTGATTTATATCCTCAACATTTAATTCGAGGATGACTTGGGATTTCATAGTCAGTCATTTTGATTACCTAGGGAGGGGTGTCCATGGGATCAGTCCTTGATAGAGTTATATTATAGTGAGTGTTTTAGGAAGGTATTGAGAGTATTTACAAGTTAATTTTAACAATTTGGTATGGAAATAACATTCTTGAACATTGTATTTTAAGTATTATAAAGAAACTAACGTACAAACATAGATGGAGATTGTGATCCTATTCAAGGACCTGTATAGTATATTGATCATTATTGAAGGATAATTTATTATTAACATGATATTGTTGTAATTGTGAAATCCTCATTATATTTTTTAATATAGGTTTTTTTGATTCTGTCTGGTTATTTAATGATAGTTCATAGGGGGAAGACTATAGAACTGATGTTATGTTGGTAATTCATTTCCTTGGTTTGAGATTTATCAAGTATTTTTTATTTCTGTATCTATGTTATGTGGTTATCTCCATAGACTTTTTGGATATGAGATAATGTAGTAGCCTGATCTAGTTTAGAAGAGGCCTGATCCTATTATTCCAATAGTGTATGATAATAGAGATATGTATTTGGTTAGTTTTATATAGTAGGATTTGATGAGGTGTGAGGGTTCCATGTCAAATTATGAGATTCAGATGTTTTAGATGGTGTTGATAAACTTATTTAGCTTATTCAAAAACTCAAGGAGTATCTTGTACCTTTGGCTGTGAGTTTTATATTAGGGGTTCCTTTACAGTCAAAGAAATTTTATAAGAGTTATTGTTTTAAGAATTCAGTTTTTTTTATAATTATTTTTAAGAGTATAAGCAATAAGAGTTTCTACTGGTATTCATAAAATTTGAGTGTAAACTGAAGTTGTTATCGATTCATTAGAGGAGATCCAATTTTCAAAAATTGGGGGTCATATTTATTGTTTTGGATCATTGATATCTAAACATATTTGATGATCATGAGATGAGATCTATGAATTTGTATGTGAAATTTCATCATCATATACATATGAATACTGGAAATATAAATCTTACTTACTATACAATGAAGGCTGGGCGTCTTGAGATATCTATGTTCTTAATGATAAATACTTCTAATGAGATTCAGTAGAGCTACACAAAAATTGGAGATACTAGTAGGTCTTCTTATCTTTTAGGATAATTGAGGTTTCTTCATAATTATGGATTTCTTCAATAGTTATATTATCAATTTTCAATATTATTTTTTATAATCTTCTATTTGTTGTCTAAGATCAATTTTTTTATCTTATAAATATTTTTGAAATTATTAGAATGTTTTTCCTTCCTCTCAAGGAGATAAATAGATCTAACAACATAATATGTATATGAATATTTATCCTCTATATATTCCGGGACCTATATAGTAACAATTTAAAAATCAATGTCAAATAATATTTCTGATGCTTTCTATTAGGGGTTCATTTCACACAATTCTTACTCATCATTCCCATTTTGAAATGGATGGAGGACTTTACCAACGTGATTGGTGATGTGAGCTGTTGGATCGTAACAAGATGATGGGATGATAATTCCACCTTCCAGGGATTACTCCATGAAGATATTTTCCTAGTTTCAGTATCCCTAAAATATTTTATTCATGTTCATGAAAATCATTCCTCACACTATCTTGAGACAGTTGTAGGTTAATTACATTTTTTTCTATCTTGACAGGGAAGCAACTTTCTAGAGATGTATGCAGTAATGTTGGGAATGTTAGATAATTTATGGACATTAGGAGAGTTTATTATCTTTGAAGATTTTACATCTTCAATTCAAGGTTATATAATGTGTGATGAATCATAGGAGTGAAACCCAAGGCATCCCATGCCATCCAAGGGGTAGTTGGAACCATAGGTGTATGAATTTTAAGGATTTTTACCCCAAGAATCCTATGTTTTTGTATAGGATGGAGATTATGGATCAGGTAACAGGTTTAATATCATAGGGGGATAGGTTTTTCATATTATTAACATATTATGGGGATAGGTAGTTTATAGTTTTAATATCTTGTTGGCGTATGTATTTTATAGGTTTTACATCTTATAGGGATTGGTGGGTTATATGTTTAATATATTATGGGGAAATTTATGTCATATGTTTAATGAATAATGGGAATATTTTGGTGAGGTATAGTGTGTCCCCATGGGGAAGATGATATCCCTCTGTGGTTATTGTCATTCAAGTGGAATAAATTCATATTTTTTGGGAATGTTCTGGTGTTAAGATTGGACCTAAGGGATATATCCAAGGTTTGTTGAGATTCAGAGATGGAACCTCATAGAGATTTCTTATGCACCCTGTTATGATATAGGTATCAAAACCCTTGTAGTTTGATGCCATAGTTTATTGTCTTATTATGAGACTAGTCCATGCAATTTAACATCATGTAGTAATAACGTTCACATCACGAAAGGAGGTACAACATGGGATAGTGTTGGGATTACCCATGGAGGTTTTCTGAAGTTTTCTTTTTATCCCATGGCGGGGGAGGATGGTGACATCCCATGATGATTATACATATGGAATCCTATGTTTATCATATAGGGTATGATGCTAGGACTCATCCCTTTCCAATCATACCCAGGGAATCATGTGTTCATCGAATTAGGAAGAGCTTCCATTTTACATCATGTGTTGATAATGTTATTGTAATGTTTAACTTCATATGACTAAGAAACAGTGATATGATATTTTAACTCCTGAAACTCAGATGTCGTATTTTCCTACCCCTAGGGAGACCATTTCTAGTTAGGAGAGAAGGATACAACACTAAGCCTCCATTCAAGGAAAGCTGGATAGTTTCACATAATTATTTCATATATGGGTATTACACATATACTACAAATGTACCACGAGGTGGTGTATGGAAAAAACACTATAGTGGTGATGTTGAAAATGGTTATTTCAATGTTTTGGTTCCTATTATTAATATAATGAGGCATTAGGGTTCCAATATATTGGGGAAAATGGTAAGGTAATGGTCCAGGTCAATCTTGAAGCAAAGGGGATAAAAATAAGGGTTGAAGATACTGGTTTCATGACATATCAGAGTGTGGATAATCCATTTTTGGATGGGTACATGGTCCCAGGGCCCTTAACTTTTAAGGATGGGGGTTTTCTAAAAGGATTCACTATAGATAGGACTAGTGGATGGGTTTCACAGAGGTTTGGGTTCTTGGAAAATGAGGCTTTTTTCAAAGGGAAGTGGTCTTGTGAGGGTTTATCTATCATGAAATTAGGTGACCTTGGTGTGAAGTAAATTTTTAGTTCCCTGTGGGTTGATTTCATGAAAGATAGTTATCTTGTGAAACTCCAAGTGGTGCAAAAGTATTTCTTCTAACATGAAGTCCATGGAACTTCATAAAAGGAATATCCACCAGGATTTTAGGTTCTAAATAACCCATGTGAGGATGTTTCAATTAATATGGATTCCTCTAGGAACCCATCTCCTTTTTGGATCACTAAGGTCAGAGTTTCTTGAATTCCGAGTATTTTTCAGAATTCCAAAGGTTGTGTCTCCCAAAAACTAGTATGAAGGGTGGTATTTATAGGAATTGTAAAGTTGGAGAAGCCCATTTCCCAAAATATACCACATTATAAATGTGTCTTCAAAATAATTAAATGGTACATGGATTTCCATGAATGCACATATTCTATGTAGAAGTTACCACCTTAGCTTATGTGATTTCCTACAACCTTCCTGATGCACTCCACATTAATGAAGTTTTTTTACATTTATGAACTAGGACCCATAAGTGAGCTTTTATCTTTTTTTTTCTTGGATTCCATTTGAAAAAGACATGAATTCCTTGAAATAACCCATTACATGAGTATTTCAATGTCAAAAAATTCCACCGTCCGAATGGGAGAATAAATGGGAGAGGATAGTCTTATTCTGAGGGGAAACCATTGAAAATTGATTATCTATGAGACCATTTTGTGAAACTGTGCCTAGACCCATGCCTATAAATAGAAATAGGGTTCTCAAGGGTGACCATGTTATTATGCAATATTATAGGCCCTTTCTCCCTATTCATAAATCACATGGCCTTAATGAGTGTTTTGTGTCTTAGATTCTTACCACTCAAAAACTCTAACTCCTCTGCTAATAGAAAATTTCAAAATAACTTTTTGAAAAACATCATAGACTTTGAGAAATCAGCATTCATGAACATGAACATAAAAACTATGTCCTAAAAGTTTTAATGTTTATGAAGATGACAGTTGAAGGTTTTAAGGCTATTGTCGCTTGCTAAATGTAGATTGTGGTAAACATTATGATCTGAGAAAGTTTCTGATGTTTTAGATATTACGAAACCCTCACTGAATTACTAAAAGAGGCATAATAGGTGTATATCCTTTGTAATAGTATTCATTATATTTCTTCTATATTAGGGATTATGTGTTCATGCCCAGTGCTGAATGAGATGAAACTACTTATTTGATCAGGTGTTCACCAGGGTTTTAATAGTGGAATAATACTTTCTGGGATCATATTGTGAAAGAATATGCATTGATTTCCATATACTTATTATGTAACGCATTGAAAAATATCAATTTGGATGATCTATATGGAGAAACATACCCCATTAACTATGAGACTATTCTCAAGACTGGTTTGGAGAACCATCTCTGTGGTTGGACTGTTGAATGGAATATACACAAGGGAAGTAATTTTATTTACGATTGGGATTGTTAATACATGGTATGCAAGACCTATCATGAGCTTGATGTCGATATCAAGAGGGTGGTTCTATTCAAATAGGTGTGGACTTTCTAGTTCCATGTGTATAACAAGTTTAATTTCATTTTGTAACTTCTGAGTAGGAGGTCACTTGAGACCAACACATTACACCTACACCATGGGGTGGTTGGAATCAGTCTTTGGGTTCTCCATTAGATTATGGGGATCAAAATCCAACGGGGAATGTATGATGAATTATTTGTTGTAGACGATGTTTGGGGTGAACATGAGAAGATTCATTCCACATAAATGTACCATTTATATTAGGGTAGGGGTATATTGAGCATAATCTAGTGATGAAGGACATCAGATTCAAGAATTTGTTTGGTTATATTACGAATGATCCCATGGAAAATATTCCAGGGAGTCTACACCTTTTTAAAGTAATCTTAGTGAGGTAAGGTTTACTCATACTTGAAAATTATGGATGAAATTCAATGGCGCATTTGGTGATACAAAATCAAACATGACACCCCTGTAGTCAGAATGTTGGGATTCATTGTAGAACTACTATTTGGGTAGATACTTTTGGTTTATCATGCTCATAATGGGGTGAGACTGAGTACCCTAATCAAAGAGAAGAAAATGACAGTGGGGAAACATATGAAACCTATACTAGTGCTAGATAAGCTATATAAGATGTCTTTGTCACACATCCATAGGAGGACCCCCTTCAGTGTGTGTGTGGTTCCATCCATTTCTTGTATGGTTGGGTCACTGTAAATATGGGTGGAATTAGAACCAAAATTTTATTCCCCTTGAGCACTAAATTTTGTCCATCAATGATCAACATCACTGGGAGTTGACATCTGGAACTAGATCTTATCGTAATGTTGATATGGATTGAGTTAGAGGACGATTTTATATTCTATCCATCCCACTACTAGCATGGGTGGTTATAGATGATAGGCCAGGGTTAATGGAAAAGTGGTTTTAACTCATGGCCTTTCAAGGTGGGGTACTAGTGGCCTGGATGGATTATAATGACATTTAAAAAATATACTCTCCATAATAGTTCTCCAGAATGTTTTATTGACACTAGAAACATTCCATAATGTTATAAAAAGGGTTATATGCCTAGAATAATCCTTCGTTTCTTCAAAAAATATAGTTGATGTTCTTGGGGATGGATGGTGGAGGGAATATTGATCTTCTTATTTCCAATGTCACATATAATATTTATCATGAATATGTGATTAGATGAGAGAGAACATAGATTAGGGTGATGTTAAAGAATCTACCCACTTTGGTGGGTGAAGTGGAAGGGTCATCGTTACCACGGGGTTGGGGGCATGACGTGGTAGGTTGTGAACAACATAGAGTAATACTTAAGATAATGTATAGTTTAGTATATAAAGATCTGAAATATCTAGTGGTAAGGGAAGAACATGGGAGGAAACATTAGAGAAATGGCCTTTGGAGGAAGGGGGGACCTCTAAAGTGGTATAGAGGGAACAACACTAGGATCTTTGGAACTGGATGTGCCACCGAAATATATATGGTGAAACAATTATCTCTGATTTATAGGAGAGATAGGGAATACAAAGAAAATTCACCTCTCACGATGGGATATTAGAATCTCTTCATGATGAAAGGATCAACAATCCTGAGTCAGGCCACCAGATGGATGCTTTCCATGGATCTCAAAATGGGGCAATGCAATATATTATGGGGATGGAATCACTCCTTTTCTTGTGAGGTACCACACATCTCCTAACCATCTAGGTGAAGGAATTTCTAGAAATTCCCTCTTAATAATATCTTCCCGTGGGTAAATTGGACACAAATGTATCTATAGGTGAATAACCAGTAGAGGTAGAATTATGGGGGAGAAATTACTACCTAGGATCCCCTGGGGAAGGAGATCATCATGTTGATCAGTTAATTGTATAATTTTCTGTACCTTGACAAACAATTAGACTTCTAGATCTTCTATCTTTCTCTTTTTTACTTGTGTAGAAATTAGTGAGCAGAGAGGATGGGGATGTTTGTGATGAATCTCTAGAAAATCATTAGAAAACCACAATTCTTAAAGCTATGAGAATTACGCCTCCTCCCAATGTCATGGTTACAGGTGGCCGACAATATTTTGATGAGGTGGAACCTATGGGGGGGGGGGCTTACTGAATCTTGCTGAAATTTTTTGCTTGAATTTAGAAACTCTTCAATGTTTTATCTCTCTTCACCCCTCTTTTTTTTTAATTTTTCTCCCCATGAGTTCCATGCTGTTAACCTTGAACATAAAGGACATTAAAAACCATGTTGGGGGGCTTAACCACAAGTGAAGATGATTAACTATACATGTCATATAGCTAAGGTGATAATAACTAAAATTTCAAACTCCATGGGGGTGACAGAGGTTGTTCCCACAATGGTGGTGTTTGAAGATGTTAAAAATAATTTCATTTGTTATCGAGGAAGTACAAGAGACGGTGATTGAAACTGTGGCCTCGATGGTGGTGGTCGAGGCTATTCCCTTGACTAATGTGGTTGAATACGTTCTGGTGGGCAGTCTTACTATATTAAGAGGTGGATACTGGTGTCAAGGGCACAATAGAAGTGGCTGAAATTAAACCACTAGTAGAGATAGTTTAGGATTCCATGGTGGACCGGACTTTATCATAGGTTATTGAAGTGGTGCTTGTCGAATAGTTTGTTAGGGAGATGGATGAGGAAAACATTCTTATAGACATAGAGCCCTAACTATCCAAGAAGATGTCTATGGATGAATATGTGGAAGATGTGTTGGAATCCTTCCCTGAATATGAGCCTATTCCACCAGAATACTTCATGAACTTAGTATTTGATGTGGATGAGGTGAACCAGATAGTTCGATAAAGATCATGGAGGAGTGTTCAAAAATTCACCACTCACACTCCATGACATGATCTGAAAAGTTGTATGGGGTTCATCCACTATTATCTTATGATCCCATGAACTAGTTTGGTAGACTCCCATGACCTTTATGCTCTAGATAAATACTTCATCATGGAACAAGTCTGGTAAGAGTGGTATGAGATCAATATGGTTTGATATGAGTAAAAGTATGATGAAACCAAGGCCTTTGAGGTGGCTATGGAGGATTTTACTTAGCTGGAGGGGAAGGTACCCCAATATGAATTCAACACTATTTATAAAGTGGAGACTATCAACCACCTAGGTCCATTGTTATTGGAAGCCAAGGCTAGTGCTGTGGGGGTGGAATTTATTGCGGTTGGGTTTTGAGGTGATCAGGATTGGGTGTAAGTTCTAGTTGATGAGTTTTTATCTATTATTGAGGAGAAAGAGGAAAGGATGGTCGAGTGACAGAGGGCCCTGGAGGCTACACAAAAATATTTTGATGGGTTAGAGAAAACATTTTCCAAGTACAAAACATATGGGGATTTCCCTTGTTTGAAATAAATGAGAAGCTTTTGTTTTTGAAAAAACCTCTCTAAACATATGCTGTTGTTTTCTTTAATTCACTTCATGTTTAAATGTGTGTTTTTTCTACATATCAATAATATTATTGAGAAAACCAACAATTAATCCCTAATAACACTTTAATTATTCTTGGTTTTGGAATCAAGGGAAAAATAAGAGATTTCTCACTCATATGAGAGTTCCAGACAGGGATGGAACACTCAGGGTCTGGCATTTTCATGAGCCCCAGTTGTATCTCGACTAGGAAATATTTATTTTGGTGATTGGGAATATCTAAATGGAATATTTACAATATAAATGTGCATATATGCATGAAATTAGTGATTCCATGGTCTTGGAATTCTACCTTAACAAAGGGAGATAGAGGATGTGAAACAAGACGTCAAGAAATTTGAACACAAAGAATTACACGCCGAGAGAGGATGACTACTAACCATCGTCAAAATAAATATTCCAGTATAATTTTTTCAAGGATAGTGAAAAATAAATTGTGTTAGGCCATTGAAAATGTTATAAACATGGAACATGTCAAAATTTCATTTAATAACCTTCAAAAAATGTGAATAGGATGGTATGTCATCAAGTGTGTCCATACACCTTTTTCTATAAGGGGGATCATTTAGACACAGTAGAGGATGGGGATCCCAAAAAATGAGGTTAAAAAGTTTGACGATGGACTGATAGAATGTTCAGATATATTTCATCACTCTTGGGACTACACCACCAAGGTTCAGAGCACATTGGTTGTGGGTATTGGCAAAAATTAAATCCAGATTCATCTTTAATGGGATTTGTTGTCTCAAATTACAAGTAATGAACAAGGAACAAGAATGGTGTAGTAGGTGACTATAACTAATGAGGGAAAATGTATTCATAGGAAAGGGCCTAGGTCGCTTTTTAGTTTTACAGCATTCTATGGGGATGAAGGCTATAAAATTTAATATCTTCTTGTATGGCTTTTGAATGAACAATTTATCATATTATGATGTTAATGATGTGTTATGTAGTTTAACATCATGTGATTAGGACATTCATAGCATAGTTTAGTTTATCTTTACTTGGACATGCAAACCGACATGAATAAATATTACATGTTCAGAGTAGAGGGATGCATGAAAAGGAAACACAATGGTTCGCATGACATAATGGATCTCATGAAAAAAGGGTGTTAAGATTTGGATCTAATATTTTCCTAAACTGATGGGATCTAACAAGTGTACCATGGTTATTTTCCGGGACCACCAATGAGTCTTATATTATTTGAACCACTTCATTTAAAGACTCATTATTTACAAATCTGAATGGGTAATTTAGATGGTGAATGTATAACCCCTACCTAGATTTCTCATATGGGTTATCAATCTGACAGAAATTTTTCTCTATTGCCTTGGGCATTTTTTGGTTATGCCAGTTAGACCATGGAGTTGAAAATAACATAAGTTTGTAATTAATAGACCATGTTGTGAAACTCCATAAAGGTTTGGATGTTATAAGGGGTTAGAAACCCATCCTTAATGGAGGGATAAAGAGGCCATACACTATACAAAGAACTCTCAAGTCCAATCATTGGCCTTATTTTATAGTGGTAGAATATTAAAAAGGATGGGTTAGACTGAAAACTTATTCACCAGTGGGCATGAAGAAAAAAAGACAATATTTCACTATATGTTCCATGGGTTGTGAATCAAGAGCAACGTATTTCAGGAATGTGACATATTTGGAGACTAAACTCAAAAAGTGAAAATCATCTCGCGCAAGTAAGAGGTGAGAGGAGGAGCATTAGTTTTCATAAGAATAAGAGGTGAAGAAAATCAAAGATCAATTGGGTTCCATAGGTGGCTATTTTATGGTCATAATGCTTGGCATATGGGTTTCTTCAGTTTAAGGTCTTTTAAATTTCACCTTGGGGGCAGAGGTGTCTTGGGGATGTTTATGAAACATAGAAGGAAATGAAATCTGTCACGAAGAGAGATAAAAAGGGGTAACCATGTCATAGGAAACAACAATGTGGAAACATTCACATAGTTTAAGGTCATGAGTCTTGGACCAAAGAGGGGAAACACTCAATTTAAGGGATACACGTGTTTGGAAACCTCACATAGGGAAATTCCTCTATGAATCCTATGACCACATGATCCATTATCGGTTTCAGAAACACGGAGTGGCATGAATTTTTAATTATTGAAATTGATAGAAAATAAGCGGTAAGAGAAGAAAACTTCAGGAAGTCTCAATTATGCCAACTCACATAGTCATCATACCTGTACATATGGTAGGATGACTAACAGGGTGCTAAAATTACTACTAGAGAAAAGGAAGCTGTAAAGGTAGGTAAATTGTTACTTATAATATTTGGACAAAATAAAGGTGTGACCAATGGGTTGAGGTTACTTTTGACTATGTTTTAAACATAGGTTCATCATTCACACATGTCTAGGGTGGGATATTAAAATGAGGTTCGGTCGTTGACCATGCTTGAAATATGAGGAATGAAAAATTTCAGCATAGATTTTTAGGGAATATTACTAAGACAGTAAGTGAGTAGGTGTGGCCAAGAACCATTACGATTGGGGAAGCTTATTTGAATCGATAGGATAATGAAGGTCTCAATCAAGGGGAGAATGAAAAAGTATAAGTGGAGGATGTTCCAGAGATGATGGATCTGGGGACCACTCTATCCTACTCTTGAACATGATAGAAGTGTACATTGTTAGGAAATGATTGATCCTAAGCCTAAGGGAGAATTCCGTAAAATGATTTGGTGGTGGGGATAGATCTGAGATATGAGATTCATTCATTTCTACTTATCCCATTGGAATGCGAATCGAGCCAAATGTATTTCTAGAATGCATCATCGTAGGAGACCATTTCCAGAAGTCTAGAATCCTTTCTAGTGAGGATGACAAATCATTTCATTGTAATCATATGAGGAATCCCACATTAATGACACAATATGTTAAGGCTATAATTTAACATCATTAACTGAGGATGTTTGTTTTTTCCATCTCACATTTTCAACATGAGGAATCCCATGTAAACCACACATCGTAAGGATATAGTTTGAAATCTGGTATTGAGGATGTTGGTTTTTTTCATCTGACATCTTCCATATGAATAATAATTTGTTAACCACATGAGATAAGGTTATAGTTTAATTGCATCTATGGAGGATGTGTAAGACTCTTGGATAGGGTTATCTGTTGTTTCTTTCTCATGTTGGGTCATGAGGCAATCTCTATTATTTGATGGATCAAGGGATATGATTGGGTCATAAACTTGATGTGGATTTCAATGAAATATTTTCTCGATCTTGGAAATTGGTCATGGTCATTTTATTTCTAGAAAAGATAACCTTGTACTATGAGATGGAACTTGAGGCCAGGAATGAAGAAACCAGGTATGTGTATCAATACATATCCCTCCAAGATGGGAATCAAGCCACATGTTGTTCTAGAGTGTGGCATAGTAAGACACTAATGAAAAGGGGGAGAATAACATCCTCCCTAGTGAGTACCCATGTTATCGTGCAGTTTTACATTATTTGATGAGGAAATGGAAAGATCCCATTTTTGAAACATGATAAATATAATTTTCATCACATAAGGAAAAACTACAATTTACCATATTGTATTGAGGAAATTAGTTTTGGTCATATCTCATAGGATGAATCTTGTGTTTATCTCATATGTTAAGGCTATATTTTACCATTATCTGATGAGGATTCATGATTTTTTAGTTTAAATTTATAAAAATAAATCACTTATTGATGTTAGTTTAAGTTCCTAGATATAGGACCATGGATACTAGTTTATGTTAATAGATCTTAGACCGTGGATACTGCAAGCTTATGGTAATATAACATAATCTATGCACAGTCACCCAAATATTTTTCCAAAAACAAGGCCTCGGTGTGAGGTGTGATATACTACTCTTAAGTTGTGATTAACAAGTATAAACTAATGTTATATACCTTATGAATGATGTAAGGTCCTTAAAACATGGATATATGCTTCAAAATTTTATTTATGGGTATCATTAGCATCCTGATATATAGTACCATATCACCTAGAAAGAACAATTAGAGGAATACTTTCTTTTTGAATCCTTCCGCTAGGTTGTTCTGGTACCTTTTGAAGTTATGTAGTGCCTAATTCCTATTTTCCTCAATGGATTCCACCTCAATTAAATAGACTTAATAATTTATTTCTGGACTTTTATGGTCATATATTTCCATTTAGAGAGATCAAAACATAACCTACATAAGTAAAACTACATCTATTCCATACACTTGGGAGAATATAGTTTCCTAGGTGGATGTTTGAGTTGTCATACCATAGGCCCAATGGAAATTATGATGTTTATTGGGGAATGGTTTTTTATTCTAGAACATCATTTAATTTGGAATGTTACATACGGTTTTATTGAACACTTCATATTATCATTTACCTAAGTATTATTGTGGTAATCTTGGTTGGACTAGATTTTGTATTTTGAATACAATTTCTTGAACTTGATAATACAAAAAATAATTCCATTCTCCATGAGAATAGAGAGATCCACCAAAAACTGATGAATGATTTGGGAGTTATTGATCATGATCACCAAATAGGTTTTGTACTTCTCTTAGGGGAACCACATCTTCGCATTTTGAGAAGAATCCTGTTCTTATCAAAATGAATTTTCACTGTTGATCAATATTTGGAAGATAGGGACCCACAATTTTGAATACCTAAACTATAAAGGGACATGAATATTTTTCATTTTGGAGGAACTCTTGTATTTAGTGTATTAATTATCTTGTATCTCACATGCATGACACCTTTTGGTGAACTCCATGCATTCTTGAACTATGATGGGCCTAAAGTTACCTAATCTATGAATCTAGTGGGTGAAATTCAGTCTTTAATGATGGGATCCATAGTATCTAAAATGGAATTCTTATGAGGCCAGAGGTATCTCCTTCCCTTATATTTAAAGGATAATAATTCCATCTAACCTATGATTATATAGAGTCTTCTTATTATTATGTTCATTTTGGAGGGTGACCTGCACTACATGAAGACTTATTTTCTCAATCATAGATCAGCTTGGTGGGGGAATTCCATGATGGTGATACACAATGAAGGGATTCATCCAATCAAAAATTTCTTTAACCATGGTAATATTTCAGGGACCTCGTATATAAGTACCACAAACCAGTTGAAATATCTATTGGATTTCCCCATCTAAAATGGTGGGGTCAATAAGCCTTCGATGTGACACATGAATAACCAAATCATCTTGATTAGGATATATTAGGGATGTATAATGGCAGACCAAAGCATCTGGTTGGTTATTCTACTACCATGAAACATGATTAACTTTATATTGAAAGGTAATTGGGCTATTAGTATATGAGTTTTCTCCTATAGTTTCACAAGTTCTTGCTTTCTGATGATGTAGTCACTATTTATCTACTTAATGACCAACTCCGGGTCTCCCTTTACATGTACAGATGGGAAATCAATCCCAAATTACAAATCATGATTAGAAATAATATCCATACATTCTACTTTACTATTAGATCATACTTCTAACCACATGAACAAGTACAAATGGATGGAATGTGCAGGAGTGAGGAAGAAAATCCCTTGAAACACACTATTATGTTTGGGGTTCTTGAGCCTTATACTGGCCAGACATTGGGATTCACCATCAAAATGAATCTTCTAACATATAACTTCTTGGTTTACTAACAGAATGGATTAATTTAGGAAAAAACATCCATGGGAAGTTCTTTAGGGGCTCTATGCGTTGTAGAAAATATTCTTATTCTTGGACCTTCAATTATTTCTATAGGTTAAACCTAATGTTTAACTATGGTATAGTTCCCACCCAATTCACTAATACCCCAATCAACATGAGGCAATTGTGGATACTTGTTATCATGTCTACACGAGACACTAGCAATATACTGTGGTGCTAAAAATAATGTCACAACTTGTGTACTTTATAGAAGAATATGAGGAAACTCTTCTTGAAGAGGGACTATATGGTCTCTATGTACAGGAGAATGCAGATGAGATAATATTGGTTTTTCTTCCTACCCTCATTGTTCTTCTAGGATTTAAGGGTTCAAAGGTATCATTCTAAGGTGATCACATGATGAACCAGATGCACTCATTGGATATGGGTCATCAGGACCAGAGGGCATAGAACATATTGCTTTATATCCTTGAAACCCATTTGGTAGTCTTCGTCCCATTGGTAGGAGAAATCTTTCTTCACAATCCTTGAAAACGGATTAAAAATTCCTACCGTATATTAAATGAATTTATAAATATATTCCAAGTGACATTGGATTCATTGTAACTCCTGAAGGTTGTGTAGATGATGAATTTGTTTGATTGCCTTGATTTTACTAGGATTGATCTCAATGGACATATATCTAATGATAGAACCAAATAAATTTTTTGAGATAACATTGAATTCACACATAAAATGGATAAACTTCATGTGATAGGAGAAGAGGAGGCCAAATACATTGTTATGGTCTTTGAGATGGTCCAAGAATTTATAGGACCAGATCACCAAATCATCCCCATAACACTCCACTAACTTACCGAGTATCATTTTGATGATATGGAACATATCCTTCTTATAGGTGGATCAAGTATTCGTTAAACTAAAATGAATCACTTGGTAGAAGAAGGTCACCTGAGATGCCCTAAAGGAAGTGTTCTCCTTATATTAGGGACCCATCCACATCTATTTTTAAATGGAGTACCCATCTAGGAAGTATATGGCCTAGAAAATAGTCACTATATCAATCATTAGATCTATCAATGGAAGGGGAAAATAATACTCCATGAAATAGTCGTTATGGTCCCTCATATCAATGTAGACTCTAATCTACCATTTATTTTTCCCAACTGGGACAATGTTGGATAGTCACATGGGGTACTAGAACTCCCTGATGATTGTTTTAATTAATAATCTTGGAAACTTTGTCCTTGAACATGAAACCCTCGGAAGGGTGAATCATTCTACAATGTTTTTAGAACCCATTGTGACCCACTGAGAGGCCATGGTGATAGAAAAAAATTTAGGGATCAATCCTTGGAATCTCATTATAACTCCAAGAGAACACATTATGGTGTTACCTTAGGAAATCCACATAAATTTATTTTTCCTTAATCAACTTAACTAGGCTTACCAGTGTCAGACTATGATCCTCCTCAGTATTAAGGTTTACCTTATCCATCTCATCGATAGTGGTAGAGATACCTACTGCAAGGGGGGGGGGGTCCTCCAAATCCTATTTTTCTTTGAAATATAAGGGTTATAGGGAGGAATAAAATGTCCTGAAACTGAATATCCAAGAATGAAATGAAAACACATTATGATGGGGGAAGTGTATTCACCATTGAACTCTTTCCTTATAGAGTCTATAGTGAAAAAGTTAGATGATCCAATACGATGTGGTTTCTGACCCTTATGTCCACTCTAGATATCAATGTTTGGATGATGGGTCAACTTACATTAAGGTAGCCATACTTTGTGGAATATTCAGGAATGTTGTGGATTAGTTTTAATGGGGGGAACTTCTCAGTACATTATGGGGGTAGTGTTTTCTAGTACTATCTGGGCCTACCCAATGTTGGAGTATGAGGTAATCTGAGATCATTCCTTATTCTTGGGGACTATGATACAAAATTTTAGTTTTTTCATGGGTTCTAATGATTGATTGGGAGGACTAAGATATCTTTCAATTATATATAAGGATCTGTTGCGGTGGATATCATATTATTAGGGGCGTTGATACACTTGACAACATCATTATAAGGCTATTTATCTCTCATTTGTAATACATGAATTCTAGTTAATGAGACTCATAATATTTTAAGGGATAATCATTTCCTGAGAGTACCCCTACTCATTCATCAAGGGATTATTTTAGGAATTGGTGTTTGGAATATGGGAACACTACAGACAGATAGATCCAAGGAATTTCTAATAGGGAACTCTATGTTGTATTCTATGAGACCACCATAAATCCAGTTTTTTATAACCAAAAAAATCATTATGTATTTTTTCAAATACTATTCTATGGATTATACTCACTGTTATCATACACTTAAATTGTCTCCTTTGAGGGAGTCAGATCTGCCTTTGTAAGCCCCAATTTTTAGAGTGTTCAGGATAGGATGAGATTTATTTTGGGGCAAGCATCCACTAGGAAGAAATGGATTTCCATGTTGTTGACCTTTCTAGGGATATAAAATGGGAATATGTTCACTTAGATGGTAGCACCCTCATATTCCTCAAAAACGAAATTATGGATCAATATTTTTCCTATTTGACTCTTGATATGTAATAGGTCTCATCGGCATCTACCTACATCTCAATCTAAATTAGGCTATTTAGGGCTTGGATAGGGGCCTCCTGTATATCCTGTGATAGGTGGAGGGAATCAAAGATTGAGATCCTCACTGGTATCTTGACAAGGTGTTTGAAAAAAAATCAAATTTTCATGATATTGGCATTTTCCAACCTACCGAGGGAAAATATTTGATAGGGAGTGTAGTAGGTACTACCAATTGAGGTGTTATGACCTATATAATTATGGATGGACTCTTCTATATGTTAGCTGGACTTGGATGAACATGTAACGACAGAACACCATATGATTTAGGTGAGGCCCAGGATTGATGTGACTAATCATAGTGTGGTTTCATCTAAGTCATGTGGTTGACCAATATTGTCATTTGTGGAGGCACCGTTGAATGGGCATCCTCAAAGGTTTGTGCTTACTAAGCCCTATACTAGCCTTGTTGTCTAGTCTTACTTGTACGATTAACCTGGTTTGAAGTGCAAGATGAGATATTCTACCTACCACTACATCCCCTACCTCTTATTTGAAATATTCATTTATAGGAGCCTTAGGTGGTCACATGTCCCTCCTCATAGTTGGGAGTCATGGAGGGATATATCAATGTGATAGTATTGATGAAGGTGTATTATTTCTCTTCTTTTGTGGAATATTATCTATTTAGATGAACTATAGATTTATATCCCTACTCAATAGTCCTAAACATTCCATGGGTGAAGATGTGCTTCAGAACTGGTAGGAGAATTTGACTGCCCTTATACTATTGATGCCTATTCCTCGAAGAATAAGAAGACCGTGACACAGATGTGACAGTGGTAGCTTTATGAGAGATGGTAACCGTATGATTTTCTGGTCTTCTCAAATGGTTACAAATAATATAATGGGAATATAAGACATTAATACAACCCAACTAGTTAATATACTTATAAATCCCCCGGTTGGTGGCTTATTGACCCTCATCGAGGTGTTTTGTTTCATTATTAGGGTAAGTGGGGACATGTGTTACCTATTATGAGAAGTTTCCCAATTTGACTAATTCATGATCCACATGGTATTTGAGACAATATTTGAAGAATTAATATTATTTTATGGCATGTACATGGATCCTATGGTCTGGTCAATGTTTGGCACAATCGATGAGTTGGGCCTCTTAGGATCTCCTGTATTCTATCAATTTCATGACACTGTTGTTTTGGGAGTAGATAAAATACACATAGATCTATGAATCCTTGAAGGAGTTTTTCCATTTCAACCTTTTGGTTGAAGAAACCATGGGGGCCTTAACCTATCAAGGGGCCGTGGAAAAATTCTCCTGGTGAGGTTGTTTCAGACGATATTCTAGTTAGGGAGGTTTATTTTTTAAAAGGATTATTATAGTTCAACCCACTTCAGATACTCAAAATGTATGGGAGTAACTGTTTCATCATTCAAATGTCTTCACATAGGACCTGGATGGGGAAATGGGCATGAATTTCTCTTGGAATGTTACCAGGGTTCTTCTAGATGGTAGTCTTTTTTATTCAATTTTCGAAATACTTTCATTTAATTCAATGAGATGTGCGTAGGGACCAACTCACCTTTGACAATATCTAAACACATTGTTAGTAGTTTATCCTATGAAATATTAATATAAATAGAGATTGGGATCCCATTTAATGAGGTGATAAAGATAGAAACTTTCTTATCTGACTTCAACTTTGACATTGAAAATTCTGTGGTCCCGGTTATGCACACAATGGAGTTGAATTGGTAGTGTAATGTCCAATGGATATCCTCCCAACCGGATATTTAACCTAAGTTAAACTGAAAATTACAAATGAATGCAAGTCCATCTATATTGTGGATTAAACATTGGATCTTAGAAGCCTAATTCTATCCCAGATTCCCCAATATTGGGTCTCATCACGAGTCGAAGTTGGAAAAATGTTAGAGCGAAACACCCATCATGTTAAATAGAGTAAATCCAGGATTTCCAAATTTATGTGGTGGATGAATGTAATCACCCCAATGATGGGTATGGATTCCCCTCATGTGGCACATAATCTTTTTTCATTTAAAAATCCTCAAAATAGTACACAATAGTTGCAATCACATCATCTTAGTGAGGGGTCATAGTCCAAAATACTTTGATCGGATCATTGGTTTGGGAGGTGGTGGAGCATTAATATTTGGGCAGGTAGTCATGATAATTATGTGGAGTTAGTAGATCATATCTTGACCATTTTTCATAGACATCTAATTCTAACCAGATCAGATGCATATGGCCTCCCTATTCAAATATGGTCGCTTTTATATGGTGGAATATGTGTGCAAACAGAGGAGAGATGAGGTCCCATTTAACATTATCACAACCATGGGACTGCTTGGAGATAATCTCAATAGTAATCCTCTTGATGTCTTAATGATCATGGGGAAAAGTTTTCATCCTGGCATATGACTCAGTTTAGGACATGATCAGAGATAGACTAACTGGCTCAGTGGGCCCCTAGTCTTTTGTGAGACATCAATGGTTAGGTGGTGAGATCATGTTGGTGGTACTTATAATGGATTATTCTATTATCTTATAATGAGTGTAGGCACCTGTTGGGAAATACTTCGGGTACCGTGTCAACCCATGGGGTGGGTTATCCTTATTATTACCTATGTATGTGGTCTAATTCCTCAGATCATCTGGAGGATTGATGATGATGGAATTTATAGTGATAGTGGTTAGAGGAGAATTTTCACCATGATTATGAAGTCCATACCAATGATCCAATTTTTTCATGGCCTGGGGATGAAGTGGAGGGTAACATAATTCCCCCAGATTCTAATATGATAATGTTTGGATTCTTCTTACATAAACTATCAAATCATAGTGAGGATCTGATTGGATGTCTATTGAAAGGTATGGATGTATCTATGTGATATAATGTATTAAGATACATAGAGAATTTCATTGTAAACAATATTTCACTATTATTTGATGGAATTGAGATGCTCATAGATTTATGGTTAAACAAGTTAGATATCATGAAGGTAGTTGAGTTTGGACCAAATATTTTTTTAAATAACGTAGCCTGATCATATATGTGGGACTCCAGGATGACAAAATTGAGGGTGGAAGTTGTCCAGAATGTGGATGAAAGGTGTTCATTGGCTAGGATCCCCAACAAATCCTCTTGTTAATTACCCAGAGAATGACCCAAATCTGTATTGGGCCAACCCCAACTAGTTCTGGATGGGAGAATAGCAGTGGAACTAATAATATCTTCTTTTCTACTAACTTTTCGGTAAGAAGTTCATCACACGGGGTAACCATCCAATGAATATTGGAATATATTTTGGATGTGGGGATAACTTCAAGACCATAACCATGTAGGATGATGTATTCAAAACATTCTCAAAAGATAGAGAGAAAAAATATTGGTAACTGTATGTGGAGTGATCATCATGCTATAAGGGCATCAATACAAACCCTGGAATCACTCCCACTAGCAAAGAGTTTGATAAGAAGAGGGATAATGATGGTAGTATATATGGTTTCACTCTGAGTCCTTAGTGGGAGGCCATAACACTCAATAGATGCTAGTACCTATAGAGTGATGTAGGGATTTTATCAACCTTGAATTTTGGGATCCTAAGACTCAACAGGTCTGTTTATACCCCCATCTCTAGTAGATGAGGTGAAGGTTCCTTCATATATTCATTTTTCATCTCATAGTCTGAGAGACCAATGATGACATGATGTTTTTGGCGATCCAATCTTCAATAGAGAGGAAGCTCACCTAGTGTGAGCAGATTGGAATTTATTGGATTCCTTCTTCATGCAGTGTGGCTAGAACCATGGAAATATCCCTACAATAGTTGTTCTTACTCCTACCCCATTACGTATCTTTAGAAATGTTCATTTATTCGGTGTGAGAGGACCTCCATGCAAGAGTTCGTCATCACGAGAAAGGAATTGATAGTTTCTAGTGGATTTTCTAATATTAAGAGACAACCCAACCTTTCTGTGGGGTATTTCGGGACTTGATCCTAATCATGAAAATACAAGGGCCTACAATGTTATTGTGGGGGAATGAATAGATGATCTGGTAGTGGTTGGGTCCCCTAGAACTGAGGAAGAATACTCATGACTGGTAGGGTTTATGGACTACCCTTGAAATTTTTGTTGTGTGTTTCGATCAAAGACTATTAGATTAGGGGTTAGATAGAACTCTTCTTCAACCAATAGGGCTGGATGACGTCCTTGGCATGGTTAGGAGGGATCCCAACTATGTGGATTCCTAGTGGAAGTCATTGTGGGTGAAAAATTTACATTCCCCACTTTATCAGAAAAAGGTAGAAAGTTTTCAGATCATTCCAGTGAGATCCACCTTAAATGGTTATTAATCATGATTATGGGGATTTCCCTGTAATAGCCCTTGTGGGTGGTGGTTCATGCATGGTTCCGTGTCTTACAGATCTTGTTAGTCCATATACGTAGATGGGAATGACCCCTTTTCTCGTATTGATAGAATAAAAAATTGATGACCCTTCATTAGATATTCCTAGAAATAGAGATACAGAGAGAATTTCTAATAGTCATGGAGGTGGAGAAAATCAGGGTAGGAGCGTAGTGCTGTGGAATTTCCATACTATTAGACCCACTTCCCCATGTATGATGGTGGTGGGTTGTCATTTTTTCATCATGGCCAGAGTCTAATGAAAATATATGGAGCTTTCCATTTGTCAACAACCCTTGATAATGATTCCCAACATAAACAATTTCATTTGTACTTATCTAAGGTTGGGAGAGGATCCTTATTGGCGATTCCTCATATCAGTGATCCTCAATAACCTTCACTTTCCCCTGGTTAAAGGATAAGAGTTTTGCATTTGGCCCACCATCTTCTTGGTTGAGGTCTGGTATTATATATCTGGATTTTCCCAACTCTACCCAACATTACTAATTTACTCATTATTTTTAGAGAAGAAGTTTATGTTGAGTTCAAATTTTTTTTGTTTTTGAAACTTTCTGTTGGGGTCGTATGCCACACAATTCTTGCCTCAAATACCTACATTCTAATGGAATGTAACATATACCATCATAATTGGTGATGTTGTATCATTGATCAAAATGGGTTGACAGGATTTTGGTTCCTCCTTCCATGGATTCATCCTTGGAGATCACTACCTTTCCTGGGTCTCCCTCAAATATTTGGTTCATGTCCCTAAATCACATTCCTGAATCCATTTTATGATGGATGTCGGTGAATTACACTACATTTGTCTCGATAGGGTAGAAACCTTTGTTTAGTGTAAGTGGAAACATTGGAAATTTCTGAGAATTTATGAATTTTGGGTGTGTTGGGAACCTATAAATTCATCCTATTTTAAATTCATCATAATCTCATGTGTGAGGCATATTTAGTTTGGATCCCCATGCATCTCGTGTCGTCCCTAGGGTAGTTAACACAAGGGGTGTATGGCTCTGGGGGACATTTTCCAAGGCATCCTATGTATATTTTATGAGGTAAATAATATGGATTAGGTCTATGTTTTAACATATTATGTGGATAGGCTGGTCATGAGGCACAATGTGGGGATAGGTAGGTGAGAGGATTAACATCATATGGGGATAGGTAGGTCGCATGACTACTGTCTTGTGGGGATCGGTAGGTCATAGGGTTAACATCCTATGGGTATAGGTAGGTAATAAGTTTAATGTATTATAGGGGATGGTAGATGTGGTTATGTGTGTCATGTGGGGAAGATGATAAAACTTTGAGGTTGAAATCATTCAAGGGGAAGACATGCCTGTTTGAGTGGAATTCTCAAGTGTCGAGATTTCACCTTAGGGAGATATCCCATGTTTTTTGAGATGTTGGGATTGTACATCATGATGTTTTCATACATACCCTATTAATATATAAATAACAAATCACATGTAGTTCAGTTCCATATTTTAAGGTCATATGAATAGGAAATTCCATCTAGTTTAACGTCATGTAGTAAGTACAGTCACGTTATTTAAGGAGTGAATACAAGGGATAGTGTAGGGATTATTCATGGAGGATTCCAAAATCTGGAGGGCCATCACATGGTGGGGGTAGATGGTTTCATTCCATGATGATCATACATGGGGAATCCTATGCTTATCACATAGGGTAAGGGGTGAGGAGTTATCCTATTCCTGTCATACATAAGGCATCATGTGTCTAATGCATATGATAGGGATGTAGTTTTATGTCATGTGTTGGGGATATTGTCATAAAATTTAACCTTTTATGACTAGGATGTAGAGTTGGGTAGTTTCATTTGATGCAACTCATATGCGGGATGAGACTACACCTAGGAAGACCATTTCTAGTTAGGAGTGAAATGTTTAGTATAAGGACTCTATACTAGGAAATATTGGCATTTTCCTTTGATGATTTTACATTTTCAGATTACACATCCACTAAACAGAAACCTTTGGGTGGTGAATAGAATAAACACTACTGCTGTGATGTGGAAATGGGGATCTTGATTTTATGGTGCCTATTCTTATAAGTTAGAGGCATTAGTTTGTCAATGGTTAGGATCAATAGGTGAGGTAATGGTCCCTGACATGCTTAAAGAAAATGTTCCAGACACATGTGTTATTGATTCCAATCAAATTGAATACTGGGGTGCAGATGAATTAGTTTTGGATTTTTAGAGGGTCCCTAGTTAATCAAATTCCGTGAAAGGGTGTTTTTTTTGAAGGAGTATCCATGGAGAGGCCTGGTGGATCGGTTTCACGAAGTTTGGGGGTTCGTGAAGATTTATGGTTTCTCTAATCGAAGTGGTATCAATAAGGTTTATATTTCATGAAATAGGGTGGCCCTTCTATTGAGTAAATTCATGGTTCCCATAGGGTTTGTTTAGAGAATGGTGATTTTCTTTCAGAACCCCAATATCTAAAAAATAAATTAATCTAATTTTAGGGCCATAGACCATTGTAAATGGAATCTAAAGCATGGTTCTTGGATCTCAAGAAACCATGGGAGGATGTTTTGTAAAATATGGCCACCATTGTGTCTTCATATTTTCTTTGGCCTACAACAGTTAGAGTTTCAGGAATTTATAGCCATTTTTGAATTCCCAAAGGATACATATCCCCAAAAGAATGATGCGACGATGTATTTATAGGTGTTTTAAAGGAGGAGAAGTCCGTTTACCAAAATATACCACCTCATAAATTCATTTCATAATGGTTTTAAGGAGATGTGGAGTTTTATGAAAGGGAAAATATTGTCTGGAAGTGACCACGTCAATTTACATGGAAGCTTGAAAACCTTTAGGATGCAGTGTGAATTTGAAAAGGTTTTGAACATTATGAAACTAGAACCTTAGGAGGAAATTTTATCTATTTTTGAATAGATTCACTTTAAAAAAGACTTTCCTTCCTCAATATCACTCTTAGAATATGTATTTTGGTATCAAATACTACAAATTCATTTGATGACATAGGGGGAATGGTTAAATTTGGTAGTTGGAAAACATAGAGCATCCTAAAGGCCTAGGGAGAGGTTGGGTAAGGAAGAAAGTTTATTATGTTGGATCACATATGATAAGTTCTTTTCTTGTTTTTGAGGTTCTTTAGGTTGATGATCTAGATGTGGTGAGAGGAATGATTTGTAGATGTTATAATATTATTCCACTTTTGATAGAAACTTAGGATTCTTATTCATTCAATTTTCCTTATCTTATTCATGATTTTGGTCTATTTTCAGAGAGGTGTGGTTAAAAAATGTATTTATCGATTGATATTTGTGGTTGTTTCTATTTTTTACTGAATTGTAGGGGATAATATATCACCCCATGGTTTTGAAAATAAATATTGAATGCTTGAAATACTGAGTCCCTACAAGAAAACACATTTTATAATCTAGATGTTAAACCCAACTTTTCCTCTTCTATGTTTGGAATTTCAAAAAACGGTCATTTAGAGTTGTTATCATTAAGTAATTTGGAGTTTGCTAGAAGCAACTTTATTTTTGGTGAGTAGAAAAATCCACTTATCAATAGTAATATGACCATTATGTATAGAAAATAATAATATTATTTTTTTAGTTTCTTACGGTAATAAGATAATTATATCTTAATTAATTTATCAATGTGATATAAAACTAACTATACCTTTAAAATTGTTATTTTTCGAATTAACATTGATTTTATTTAAAAATTATATTTTTAATATTTAAAAAATTATTTTTTAAAAATGGAGCTCATTTTATAATTATACACACATATAAACAGTTCGGGTGAATTTTTGTGATTTTCCTAATATACTTGAATTTTTTGTGAATAGTAAGAATATAGTTATGAGTTTTAGGTATGTTTAATGACATTGGAATGATGTAATACTTAAAATAAAATGATAGTCAATAGGTGTAAGAACCAGGTTTTTGCTAAGAAATACTTTGGAATATTCTTGATAATATTCTAGAGAAGTGACTTCTGACGGCGTGCGATTCCGAGCCCCGAAGTGGCCGGAATAAAACCTTCAGTGCGTTCACACTGGAAATGCCAAATAAATGGGATAACTCCTAAACAGAGTTCCAGATCAGAGATCTGAGTGAACAGATGGGTCTGGAATGGGGTGTTTACTCTAGGAATGACATACAACTTGTCGGCGCGGGACGTTTGGACCCCTCGCCCGCTTATGGAATGTTAAAACAGATTAATTAATTAATTAATTAATTCATTTAATAGTGAAACTCCCGTATCTCTTAAATGGTGGCTCGGATTGGAAAACCGAGGGCACCGTTGAGTTCAGAGCATGTCGTTTAACCTAGGAGGGGTATAAGTTTCGCGGGCACGGGCTGTTTGTGAAAAATGGGCCCAGGGGCGTTTTCGTAATTTAGCACCTTCAGACGTTAAATTTTATAACTCTTGAATGGGGTCTGGGATTAAAATTCTGAGACCACAGTTGATCTTGGGAGGTGTTTTTTACCCTAGGGGAGGCTTAACCTCGACCCCATCATGAGTTTCAGATGCGGGTCTTTTCAGGGGTTTTAAATTATTTAAATCATTAATTAATTTATTTAAACCCTCCCCCTCCCCCTTCTTCCTTGAACCCCCTGGTGAAACCCCTCTACTCTCCGCCTCTATCTCCGTCGAGACAGTCTGGTGAGGTGACTCTGGCGAGGTGCGGTGGTGCCGGCGGATCGACGCGAAGCTTCGGGCGAAGCCCCACGAGATAGGATTTGTCGTTTTCATTTTCCATTCCTGTACCTACATTGAGCTCGATTTGCACTGTCGATTCCTTGTCAAAACTTCGATCAAATCCCGTATATGCGTAGTACTTTTTCTGTTCTTCCCATCGCCTCTTTCGGATCGAAAATCCTAGTTCGGACGTGGTCGCAAACACCCGCCGAAGTTTGCGGGTTTTGGGATTTTGCGGCGGCAGCGAGGTGGTCTGGGGAGCTCCGGGGCGGCGCGACTTCGGTCGGAGGAGGCGGCGGCGGTAGCAGGGTGGTGTCCGCGGGCATTGGCGCGGGTGTCCGGTGGAGGCACAGGGCATGACATCGGGGTGCTCGGGCGTCGGCGGGGGTGTCTGGCGGAGCGCCCGGCGAGCTGGTGGTCGCCAGGGAGCGACGACCGCGGGGTCGCGGCGCGCGACCCCCATGCGGTGACAAAGACCTGCACCACACGGGTCTTCATGCGGCGGCCGTGACCGGCCCTCGTGACTGGTCTGCGTGCGGACCGGCCGGTCCAGGCCGGTCCAGCCCCATGGGCCTTGCCCCCTCGGTGTTCGGACACCTGTATTTTCCGTTACGGGTGCCTGTTTTGAGTACCGTCTATGGCAGTGGAACCGTATCACTGAGGCATACTTTTTGAGATGGAATTGGAAATTTTTAATTCCTGAAACGAGGGGCCTCGGTGGCGCGACACGTACATCGAGGGGTTAGTCGTTTCTTCGGCGGATCATGTTTTGGACGACGCGAACGCGTCCGACGTCCGATTTAAGCACCGTCAGCGGTGTTGGAACCCTGCCGTCGATGCGGATGTTTCCAGGGTGGTTCCGGGCATTGAAGCCGGAGTTGAGGCGTGGGCCCCACAGCTTGTCTTCTGAGCTACATGAAGCTTTTAGCGACTTTTTCCTCGGACGTCCGTTCGGGGCGTGCGAGCAGTCGATGTTGGGTGTTTTTCCGAGGGCATCGCATTCGCGCAGTCTGCCCGCTGTAGTTCCACATGATGGTGTAGGGCCCACGAGGGCTGTTTGGGCGTCGACGGTGATTTTCCATCTTTATCACCGGACAATGTTTTGGACAAGTGAATAGTACATCTTGTGTTCTTTTTCAAGAGGATCGCAACGGTGTGATCCGTTTGTTGAGTTTCAGGACCGGGTTGTGGGTCCCACATGGCACCGCTCGTGTGCGGTGCGCCAGAATGCATCTTTTTCTTCGGATATCCGTTGCACTCGAGAAAGTAGTGGTTTCGACGTGTTTTATCGAGGGTATCACAATGGTGCGATGCGCCCGACTGTTTTCAGAGCCGAGGCTCGGGATCACAGGACGTCGTTCGGGCGTGAGGCGGCGTTGGAGACTTTTCTGTCTGATATCCGTTTGAGGCGAGTAAGTAGTCTAACTCACGTGTTTTTCCGTGAGGATTTCAACATTTTGATCTGTTTGGTTGTTCGGTGCCTGTTTCACAATCTTGTTAAATGTGGAAGCATGGAAGGTGATGCAGTGGCGGTTCGCCCCACCTTGTTTGTAGTGGACCCTTGGCGTGTGATCGCGTACTCTTGGGAGAGTGATATAAATGTTTCACGAGATTTGGTTGGCCATTCTTGGGCCTTTGAGTTGGAGTTGTTATGTCACGCCTTCGCGTTGATGTTGGGTGTCGTGTGCACGATAGCCCTTTGGCTGAATTTGAGGTATACTCTAGGAGTACATGGGAGCACTTGGAGGCACGTGCGGTTTATACCTGAGACAGTTTGTGTGCTTGGTTGGGGTTTGAATTGGGGCCACACGTCGTGTGGGCCCCATGAGCATGCCGTGTTTTGCTTTGCATACCTTGACCTCTCGCGACGTAGAGGGTCCCTCTGTGCTCGTTTGTTTGACCACCAGGGTGGAGTTTTCCCCTGGCTCTGTTCTCGTTTGTTTGACCAGTAGGTTTGAGTGGTCTCCCCTGGTTTCGTTCTCGATGGATCGGCCGGTGGAGGTGATAGTGACACCTAGTGATGGAACAGGCACTGAACCCATTTGGGTGAGTTGTGATGGAGTTGGGTGGTTGAGCGATACCCACTACGTTTACGGTTGGCCAGTGGTGTACCCTCCAGTAGAGATGGCTAGAGCAGTTCTGAGTTCTACCCTCCAGCGGGGCTGGACAGTGGGTTACTCATCGACTTCTTTGGGTTTACCATCCAGCAGGGCTTGGCACTGGGTTACTCATCGACTTCTAGGGTTTACCCTCCAGCAGAGACTGGGCAGTGGGTCACCCAACACACTTTGGGTCTACCCTCCAGCAGAGACTGGGCTGTGGGTCACCCGACGACCCCTTAGGGTCTACCCTCCAGTAGGGCTGGGCAGTGGGTCGCCCGTTGTCTAGTTCCAGGATTACCCTCCAGCAAGGTTGGGCAGTGGGTCGCCTCACAGCTTTTTCCAGGTCTACCCTCCAGCAAGGCTGGGTAGTGGGTCGCCTGTCGACTTGTTATGGTTTACCCTCTAGTAGGGCTATGCAGTGGGTCACCCAATTTCGTATCCCAGGTCTACCCTCTAGCGGGGCTGGGTAGTGGGTCGTCAGATGATGTGTTATGGTCTACCCTCCAGCGGGGCTGGGCAGTGGGTCGTCATATGATGTTTTACGGTTTACCCTCTAGTAGGGCTGGGTAGTGGGTCACCTGATATCTGGTTATGAATAACCCTCCAGCAGGGCTGGGCAGTGGGACACCTGTTGGCATTCGAGACTCAGTCCTTTAGACTAGGCTAGTATGTGGCTTTCCTTCGTCATTACCGGAGCGGGACCCTTGGTTGTACGGGTCGGTGATGGAATGACCTTGACTTTGAGCAGACCTCTCGACTGCGGGGCAGTGACAAGTTGTGGTTTGACTTTCCCTAGAACTCAAGTATGAGGGGCACCTTCCCCACTAAGACGCATTCTAGTGACACGATCTAAAACCATTTGGGCAAGTCAGTGCCACCCAAAGAGGATAGTGTCGAGGTGTGGTGATTGAGCCCCTTGGCTGGCGGTTAGGGGCAGATGTGCGGGATGCTGGGCATAGATGGAGTTTACTTCTGGGTTTTGGATACTCTTTGCTTTGGATGATCTACGGGACAGAGATCCCCTTACAAGGTTGTTCGGGCTTCTTGATTGGGTATATATATGTATATACCTCGTACGAGTACCCACTCCTTGGGTTTTGGCAACTCTCCTTCTAGGAAAGGCAAAGACGCGCAGGGTATGCCACGTGCTTTCCGTGTCTAGATTCTCGTGGTTGGAAGAGTCTACTCTCCTTCTATAGGTAGAGAAGACTCGAGGAGATGTTCACCTTCTCACCATTTCTAGCTCCTTGTGTCTGGATGAGTCTAACTTCTTTTCTCTTATTGGGTTGAGCTGGACTCCCTGCTGTTACTCTTTACTGCACCCTCGGTTGGACTCCTTTACTTTCCATGTTCGCTCTACTGCTCACCCTTCGGTACCTCCTTTGTTGCTCCCTCGAGCCTTCAGGGTATCCTACTGAGTATTTTTATACTCACCCCTGCTTGGGCTTTGCCCGCACTTGGTGTGCCCTTGCAGACGACGAACAGGTTGGTCGTGACATCAGTGGAGCATTGGAGTTCGGGAGCCTAGACCGCGTGCGGTGGTCGTGGCCGGGTTCCAGGTGGGAGACCCGTCAGCTGTTTCCATTTTTTTTACCTATTGCCGGGTTGTGGCACCTTTTCTGGTTGGGCGCGTGTTTTTCCCCTTTTTCCTTTTTAGCACTGTACTTTGCACTGTTAGAGGTCGATGCACATTGTGGTTTATGTATAGCAGTTTCCCTATACTATTCTTGCCTTTAATTTTCTTTTTTACTCTGAACTTTTTCATTGAGTGTGCTGCGTGTGTGTGTGTACAAGTGCTTAGGCAAAGGCCTCCCCGAGTTGTTGTGCCTTCGGTGCTGGTCGCCAGCCCCTGGCCTATAGAGGCGGGCTAGGGGTATTTGTGGCTCAATCCCGGGTAGGGTCGAGTCGTGACAATAGGTGTATAGTAAGATAAAATATGAGGGTTCCCAAGTGGCTAATACCATGGGAAAGCCTATGGTTTTACAAAAACCACTAATTAGGTGTACTTTTAAATTAATAAAAAAATCCATCTCATTAACTATAAATACCCACACATTCTTTCATTTTCCTTCATTTAGAACTCATCATACTTGAATCTCTTGAATTTTTACCCCGAGTAGCCCCCCAAGGTCTCCTCAAGCCCAAAAGGTCCCAACATTCAATTCTTTGGAATTTCTCTACAAGTTAAGAGAATTCTCAACTTCTATTTTCCATCCAGGTTATATTTTATGTGGTATGTATTTCAAGTTTCCATACCATGTTCTTATTTCCATACTATTACATCCCTATAAAATATTATAGTATTTTATGAGTGGGTGACCCCTTTACCATCTCTTTTTTATGTTTTCTAAAAACATGTTTCATAGCTGTTATGTTGCATAATTTTCATAAAGGATCACTCAACTTTTATTTTATTTTTAAGTTCCTTTTCTATTGATTGTTTCATAAAATCCTTTAAACTAAATGTTATAATATATCCAGTAACATACAGGTACTGTATTTTTTTGTGATAATGTAATAATTCATCATCATAACTCTTTTACCATTATTTTATACTATAAATGAAAACACCATCTGAGATGTGTTAATTTATCACATTCAAGGATGAAAGGTTTTCAATTTCTATCACCCCATTAAATTCTGGAAATGAAACCATATTTATGGTTAAAGTAGACTATAATATATATATTATAACCTATATAATATTTAGGAACCAGTATACGTACATATTATTAAATCATACGGCCACACTAATTCCTAATAATCAAAATACTGCTTAAATAATCTAAGTGAATGTCATTAATATTTCATCTAATGATTCATCCACATTCCATGTAACTAAATGATATAAATTACCATTAAAAACAATTTAAGTTCAAAAATAATATATAAATTCAATTCTAGAGATTTACATCCATTCCACATGAACTCTATTACTTGAAAACTTGTGAACCTTTTATGAAAATCACGAAAACGAACACTTCGGAACGACGAGATTAAATATTATAACTAATAAATAAAGAAATAATGAACTTAATAAAATTATGGTAAAATAAATACATGTTTATAGGTTTGTAAACAAGTTATTAATATGTCCAATTTCATATTCTAGGAACTTATGTTCAATAGTAAAACACATTGGGACTTAAGGTACGTGATTTTTCACTCGAACGCCCATTTTCATTTTGGTTACATTTATTGTTTAATTAAATCAATTAAATTATTATGTATTTTTATTTTATCGTCATAAATTCTGTGTGAGTGTTCTATATATTTTTACCAACCAAAATAATACCCTATGTTTTGTGGAATAACATGTTTTAAAAGGAACTTTCAAAATTATTTCTGAAAAACAAGCCCGACTCAAGGGAATTTCTCCAACTCTTACTTACTTTGATGGTAACTCTATAATATATTTGTAGAAACCATTATCTTTATAAAATCACTAATTTTTTTATGAAAATACTGTATTACTTCAGTTCTGGTTTTATAAAAAGGCTTTTCCAAAATAACTCTCCCTTTCAAAATAAATGAGTATTTATCTCAATAATTACTCGATGATTATATAAGATTATTTTTGTATGTTTCAACACTCTAGCAGATTATTATGTAATATTGGGATTAATATTTTGTCATATCATCTAATTGGATGTTTCATTATAATTTCTGTTGTGGATTTTCTATCCTAAAACCATTCTCCAATTTACTGCAAATGGTTAGTGTTTATTATTAATTTTTGGTGAAAGTTATTTACATTTCATATGTTATTTTAAATATGAATGTAAATGTTGTTTATGTTTATCTTTGATCATTTGAGGAATGAATTGTACTTATTAATTGATGGGGGGGGGGACTCTATAGACCCTCGATACATCGGTAAGTCTTATGAGACAAATAGACATGGACTTGGCTGAGGCCTTTCCCATTTTGGGATATGGTTAGGGCTGAGAACTTAATAATTTTCAGACGTCTTGGCTAAGGCCTTGATGGTGTGCTTCAGAATCTCTGGAATAGGGAGGCACCTTGTTATGAAGCGATTAATTGAAAGATAATGTGTTTATTTAACTTGCAGTATACCCATGATTATTTTTTATTATAGAATTATTTACTTAGCTCATAATCCTGCCATAATGTGTTCATATGTATTATTTGGCCTGCATTTCAATTAATCACCTAGCCTAATGTTTATGTTTTTGATATCTTCTGCTATTTTTCTTATAATTATTGATATTTGGAGCTCACACCTTTCTTATGTTTCTTTTTCCCAGTGTATGAAGAAGTATGTTATGAGTGACTTATAGGCATAATATAGGTGGAATGGATGTTTTTATTGGAATAAATTAGTATTGAATTTCCATTCGTAATGTAATGTTGAAATTCAGTATGTATATTTTTTCCAAAATATACTAATCTAATTGGTATTTTGGGATGAATATTCCTTGTTTATATTACAATGTAATAAAATAAGGCACAAGATCCGGGCAACTAGGGTTGGGTCCTTACAGTTGGTATCATAGGAAGTTTAGTTGAAAACGCAGATACTAGATTTAGAAAACATATATTAATGAAAAAATTCTTAAGATAATATTTGTGGATAAAAAAACAAGAACATCATGGTATTTTGGTATGGAATATATTATCTAGATCTTTCTAGGTAATAAATCCATGTATGGATACTACAAGTGTACATGGTTCTAGAACAGATGTACCTAGGTGTGAAAACTCTGACAAGGAGTTTTTGGATTGACTACGGGTATCATGGTACACGACTACAAGACTTACTGCGCACCTTGTTTGACACTCCTTGGGAATATTATTTTGGAAATTCACATTTTATTTACTAGCCATTATGAAGGATTTAAATTGTAAATTTTTCCTCCAAGAAACCATGTTAGAGATTCTGAGAATAACCATTCATAAGATTTCAATTTATTATAAGTATTTTTCCAAGACTAGATTATAAATTATGATTCATAAGTAAATTTAGTGTATTCTATTTTCTAGGAAAGGATTCCAATGGAAGAAATGGAAACTGCATGAACACATGTATACCATATAGGGATTTCCCTCCAACACAAGATAATGATGTTGGACATGGTGCTACCGCTGGTGCAGAGGAACTAATAACTATACTGGGGAAACTTACTCAGGTTATGACCAATAAATATACACATATGGAGCATCTGGATCCCCCATTTGGAGGATCTTTGTTGGATCCCTTTATGCGACAACAACCGCCATCATTCAATGGGACTACAAACATATTTGTAGCTAGGCAGTGGATAAGTTCCCTAGAGAAGATATATCTTGTCGTCGGATGTAATGAACAGGAGATGTTCATCCTAGAAGTTTTTCGTTTATCAGGATATATGGATCAGAGGTGGTCATTGTTACAAAACACAAAGGAGGAGGAAGAGATAGAAGAGATGGAATGGAGGGACTTTAAGGAAATCTTCCATGATAAATACTTTCTTTGTGAACAATGATCAGATATGGAAAGACAATTTCTGAATTTGAGGAAAAAGGAAGATGAGAATGTTCCAAAGTTTAAAGCTAAATTCACATGGTTAGGATGAAATTCTATGGAATACATATTAACTCTAAGGAGAAAAATTTATCGAATATTTGATGTCATAAATCTATTCCTCCAATGTGAACTACTTCCCCAAATTTATTCTTCCTATAAGGATATATTTTCATGTGATATGAAGACAGAAAAGAAATTATATATGTCTTATGACTCTAAGGGAAATCAAGAGAAGAAGAGGGCTTCTAAAAAATTTGTAAAGGAAATAAGGAAATATATAAGAAGGTAAGATTTGAATATCAACAATGTGATAATTCTATAAGGGAACACCCTAGTTATTGCTTAAATGGAAAATGAGTATGCTACAGATGTGGGATGAAAGGCCATATTGCTCATGATTTCAATGGGAAGAAATAATCTATTAATGTTCAATGATATAATTTTAGGGATATGTGACACTATACTAATGACTATCTAAAGAGTCAATAAAACATGGAACATAAAATACCAAGGGAGCAGAGACAAGATAATAAAATAAAAACTATTGATATTGATGTTCCTAATGATGTGATGGAAGGTACTTTAATAATTTCCTCAAAATTTTCCAATGCTTTACTTGAGTCAAGATCATAACATTATTTCATATCTTCTTAGTTTTCCAAGAAAATTATAAACATTCAATTTGATTTAATAATGGAGTTCTTAGTAAAAACACCTAAGAGAATTATTATTGCTACAACGTTGTGTCAGGCAGTCCCCAATATGGTGTATAAACGTGCTTTATCTACGGAATTTATTATCATACCCATGATTGAATTTGATATAATTCATGAAATGGATTTTCTTTCGAACAATGATGCCAAAATTTATTACAAGAAGATGGAGGTTACTGTTTTTGAGGATGATGTGGAATCATTTATCTTTAGGGAAGAAACGTCATCATATGATTATCATCTAGATCCACCCCCAGTAGCTCAACTAAATTTAATTATTGGGGAGGAAGGGAATGAAATAACAATGGGTGAGGATAAGAATGTCCATATAGAGGATGTTCTGATTGTGAAAGAATGAGTTGATGTGTTTTACGATGACTTACCTGGACATCATCCTGATCATAAAATTGTGTTTTCCATTGACGTAAGTCCTATTTCAAGGCCTATATAAATGATCCCTTATAGAATTGAAATTGTGGAATTAGTGGAACTAATGAAACAAATAGAGTTGTTGAGTGATATTGTATTTATTCTCCCTAGTGTTTCTCCATGGGGAACCCCGATTCTTTTCATTAAGAAGAAATATGGATCCATGATGTTGTGCATTGACTATAGGGAAATCAATTCTATAACCATAATGAACAAGTATCTCATACATCGAATTACTGATTTTTTGATCAAATTCATGGAGCCCAATATTTTTTGAAGATTGATATTTGATATAGATATCAATAGTTTCTTGTGAGGAAGGAATACATTCCAAAAATTTCATTTCGAACCAGGTATGGGTATTACGAGTTTAGAGTAATACCTTTTGGACTGACTAATGAACACTCTATTTTCATGCATCTAAGGAATAGAGTTTTCGAGGAATATGTTGATTAATTTTTGGTGGTATTTATTGATGATATCTTGGTATACTCTAAAATCTATGAAGATTGTGAAAATTAACTTCTCACTATTCTAAAGGGTCTTAGAATAAATGAATTATATGGGATGTTTAGAAAGTGTAATGTTTTGATTCAATCAGTTTCCTTTCTAGGAAACATTGTCTACAAATATGGAATATCTATTTATCCTGCAAAGACAAAGGCTTTGCATGAATGTCCTACTCCAATGATCATAACTAAGGTATGTAATTTTATTGATTTGGATGGTTAATATTGAAATTTCATTCAGAACATCACCTGTTTGGACAACCCAATGACCAAGAATACACTTAATGGGGTTATGCTCATATATAAAAAAGCATGTGGGGGATATTTCAAAGAATTGAAGAGGATATTAGTGAATGCTCAGATCCTAACACCACCATCAGGGAATGATTGGGTTGTGATCTATAGTTATGAATCAAAGAAAGTACTTGGTTGTGTCCTAATGTAGAATGATATAATTATTTTTTATACATAAAGGTAGTTAAAAATTCAAGATCAAACCTATCTCACTCATGATCTTGAGTTAGAAGTGGTAATCGTTTCTCTAAAGATATGGAGACATTATCTGTATTGAGAAAAATGTTAGATATATACAAATCACAAGAGTTTGAAATATATCTTCTCATCAAAGGAACTCATCATGAGGCAAAGGATATGGCTTGAACTACTCAGGGATTATGATTGTAACATACAATACCACCTAGGAAAGGAAAAAAAGGCAGATGATGCTTTGACTAGGAAGGATTATGGAGTTCTCAAAAAATGATGATTGACAAGGATCCTTTGTACACAGATCTTGTAAGGATTGAAATGGGAATTATCAATGAAGGTGAAAAATCAATAATTTTTCAAATGGTTTCCAAACCATATATATTATAAATAATTTAATATTATTATCCTAATGATGAAAAACGTAAAATGAATATTAATTCTCTGAAAGATGGAATGTTGGCTGACTTGGTGTGTGAATATGGGGTTCTAAAATATCGGAAGAGGCTATGCGTTCAAGATATACCTGAAATAAAAAGGGAGTTATTTGATGATTCCCATAGTTAAAACTAATTTATACATCCTTGAAGCACTAAAATGTATATATATTTGAGGGAACACTTCTTGGTGGATAACATGAAGAGGGAAATTGTGGATTATGTATCAAGATGTTTAATCTTTCAATAGGTGAAGGCAGAAAGGAAACATCCAAATTGATTCATGAAACCTATAACTATTCCAACATGGAAATGGGATGACATCACCATGGATTTTTTCACCATATTACACAAAAATCCATGGAAAAATTATGTGATATTAGTAATTGTGGATCGACTTATGAAATCATCACATTTCCTCGCTATAAGGGAGAATTTTCCACTAGATCGCTTAGTAGGACTCTATATCAATAAAGTTGAGAGACTTAATGGAGCTTCTCTATCAATTGGGTATGATCCTGACTAATGATTTATATTGAAATCCGGGAAAAGTCTTCATAAATATTTGGATACTGAGCTTCAATTGAGTACTTATTACCACCCACAAACTGATGGGAAATCGGAGATGATGATCCAAACTTTATGGTACATGTTAAGATCATGTTCACTTGACATTAAAGGTTTGTGGGACAAATATATACATTTTGTGGAGATTTCTCTTAATAATAGTTACCATTAAAGTATTCAAATGGTATCATTTGAAGCATTCTATGGAAAAATATGTTGTAAACCAACTTGTAGGGATGAAGATAAAGAAAGGAATATTGTGGGCCTGAGCTTATAGAGGAAACACGAGTGAATGTAAATACTATTCAAGGCCATATCAATGGATCTCAATGTATAAATAAGAGGTATGCTGATAATAGAAGTAATGATCTATAATTCCATGTGGGAGATCATGTTTTCTTAAAAGTATCCCCATGGAAGGGTATTATAAGATTAGAATGAAAGGGAAATTGAGCCCTCTATACATTGGGCCTTTGGGAATTCTAGAATGAATTGGAGCTATTTCATATCGTTTTTCTATGCCACCTAGCTTTTCTAGAGTGAACAACGTGTATCATGTCTCATGTTTGGGATAGTATATGCCTGAACCAATGCATGTCCTCACTTTTGAAGGTATAGAGTTGGTACCAGACCTATCTTACTATGAAGAGCCTATCCTGATTCTATAAATTAGAGAAAATGTGTTGAGGAATCATACAACTAGGTTGACAAAGTTACATTGGTGAAATCATAAAATTGAAGTGTCAACATGTGAGCCGGAGGAGCTTATATTCAAGACAGACCCAAATCTTTTTAAGTGGTAACTTTCTTTGAATTTTGAAGGAGAAATATTGGTAAAGAGTGGAGAATATAACACCCCAATTTTTTCAAAATAAGTAATGAATGCATGAAATTATGATTCCCTATAAAATAACACATTTTATAACCTAGACATCAAACACAACTTTTCTACTTCTATGTTTTTCATTTTGAAAAATGGTCATCTTGATTTTAGATCAATTAATCATTTGGAGTCTGATTGAACCAACTTGATTTCTGGTGAATAGCTACATACCGTTATGAATAGTAATATGAATAGTAAAATGAACCTTATTAATAGTAAATAATAATATTATTTTATGTTATTAATGCATTAAGATAATGATTTCTTAATTAAAATTTTAATGTGATATAAAACTAACAATACCATTAAAATTGTTATTTTCGAATTAACTATTATTGTATTAGAAAATTAAATTAAATATATTTAGAAAATTATTTATGAAAAATGGTTTTTATTTTTTAATTATATATGTCTAAAAATAATAATGGTAAATTTTTGGTATTTTTCTAAAATACATGAATTTTTTTAGAATAGTAAAAATACAATTTTGCGTTTTCAGTATGTGTAAAGAAATCATAATGATATAAAAATTAAAATAAAATTATGGTTGACTTTTGTAATGTAAATAATATATTAGGTGTCCAAAGTTTCTAATACCATTGAAAAATACTATGGGAAATCCCATGGTCTTACCAAAACAACTAATGAGGTGTCCTTTGAATTAATAAAAAACTCCCTCTCTTTTACTATAAATACACACCGATTCCTTCATTTTCCCTCATTTAAAACACATCATCCTAGAATATAGAGTTTTTTTACCTCCCTTGTAGTCCACCCAATTTGTCCTCAAGACCCCAAGGTTCCAACCCTGAAATCATAAGATTTACAACACGAGGTATGAGAATTCTCATCTTATCTTTCTCATTCATATTTTCTTTTATGTGGTATATATTTAAAGTTTTCATACCATGTTCTTATTTCCATATTATACTATCCATATACTATTTTATGATACTTTATTAATGGGTTACCCTTGTCTCATCTATTTTTAATGTTTTTCAAAACATGTTTTATAGCCATTATGTTGCAGAATTTTTGTAAGGGATCTCTCGATATTTCTTTTATTTTTATGTTCTTTTATTTTATTTATTTTTTCACCTCCTTTCATACAAATGTTATGATATCATCAGTAACATAAATTTACTGGATTTTTATTGTGACAATGGAATAATTTATCATCATCTATCATTTACCATTATTTTATAATATAAATGAAAACACCATCCAAGATGTGTTAATTTATCACATTCAAAGATGATGAGTTTTCAATTTTGATCACCATTTTAAATTCAGGTCATGAAACCATTTTGTTGGTTGAAACAAACTATAATATATGTATTATAACCTATTTAATAATCATTAACCAGTATGCGTACATATTATTAAATCACATGACCAAAAAAATTCCTAATAATTAAAATACCACATAAATAATCTATGTGAATGTCATTAATATTTCATCTAATGATTCATGCTCATTCCATATAAATAAATGATATAAATGAACATTAACAACTATGTAATTTAATATAAAATATTTAAATTTAATTCTGGATATTAACATCGATTCAACATGAACTCCAATACATAAAAATGAGTGTCCTATTATGAAAATAAAGAAAACGAACCCTATGGAATGACGAGATTCAATCTTATAACTAATAAATGAATACATAATGAACATAATAAAATTATGATAAACTAAATAAAGGTCTAATAGGTTCTGAAATAAGTTATTAATAAGTCTAATTTCATATTCATGGAATTTAAGTTCAACATAAGAACACATTAAAAATTAAGGTAAGGGGTTTTCCACTCGGACCTCCATTTTTCATTCGGGTTACTTTAATTGTATAATTATCTCAATGAAAATTTTATGTATTGTTATTTAAGCCTCATAAATTCCGTGTGAGTGTTATATATATATTTACCAACCATAATACTACCTTCTTTGGTCTGGATTTACAGTTTTAAAATGATCATTCAAAATTATTTCTGAAATACAAGCCCAATTCAAGGGAATTTCTCCGACTACTACTTATTTTATAGGGATCTAAATAATATGTTTTTAGAAACCATTATATTTCTAAAATAAATAATTTTATTATGAAAATACATTCTAAATTAAGTTTTATTTTTATACAAAAAAATTTCCAAAAGAACTCTTCTTTTCAAAATAAAGCAGTATTTTTCTCAAGAATTACTCGATGATTTTATAAGAGTATTTTTGTCTCTTTCAACACTATTTTTGATTATTATTTAATATTTGGATTACTATTTTAGCATATAATATAATTGGATGGATTATGACTAGTTTGATTTGGGATGTGTTATCCAAAAACCATACACCAATTTACTCTAAATGGTTAGTGTTTATGCTTAATGTTCGGGGAATGTTATTTACATTTCATATGTTCTTTTTAATATGAATGTATATGTTGTTTATGTTTATCCTTTATCATATGAGGAAATAATTGGACTTCCTATGTGATTTATGGGGCTCGTTATTGCACCTTGATGCATTATCAGGTCCTATGAGACAAATAGATGGGAACCTAGATGAGGACTTTCCCATTTTGAGATATGGTTTTGGACAAGGCCTCAATAATTTTTAGATATCTTGGATGGGGCCTTGACGGTATGTTTTATAATGTCTATCATATTTACATACTTAATTATAAGGATTGTAATTTAATGATAATGTTGTTATTTGACTAGTATAATACACATGATTATCTTTTATTGTGACATTATTTACTCAACACATATTCCTGCAATACTGTATTCAAGTTTATTATTTGGCATGTGATTCAGTTATTCACTATGCCTAATGTTTATGATTATTATATCTTTTCCTGTATTTCTTACTCTTGATGATTGTTTGAGATCACCCATTTCTGTTTTATTTATTACTCTTACTGAAGTAGTTACTGATGAAGGCACTGTAGTAGGCAGTGTTCAGTACTATAGCAGCCGAAACTATTCACCCATTTAGGCCTTCAGCAACCAGTTTGATCATCGGTCCCATGAAGGAAATCAGGCCACCCAATTCCTTCAGTTTAATAAATCTTTAGGGACACCACAAGTCCTTCGGGCCACTACAAGACCTTCGGGCCACATAATCAATGTTGTTTCCCTAGACAGACGCTACAAAAAAAGAGCTTCCCTAGAAGAGGGTTCAGAGGAGGCACACTCACCAGAGTAGAACCAATGAATTTTGAAGAATGTGAGGGTATGTCAATTCCATTGGGACCAGCACATACTTGCATGGGAAGATTATCCGGATGACCATGTGAAGGTGGAGAGCTACTATCATGATACATATGCTAGGGAGGGGCAGTTCCTTATAGATATTTCTGGTTGAATTCCCTAAGTCCATAGGGTCTTGTAATGTCTATTAAGACTATAGGCATGTAATATTTATTCTATAGGACTTTTAAGGGTTCCCCATCATCCCTTAGGATGTGGGTTAATAAACATCAATAAAAATATGGCCATCGAGCTATTTGAGTATTTTCTTTCATAATGTAATGTTGAATGTATATATGTATATTATTTCCAAGAGCTACTAAACTTCTTGGTCCTTCAGGATGGATATTCCTCGTTTATATGGAAGTGAAATTAAATAAGGCACTGGCTCCAAGAAACTGGGGTCCAGTCCTTTTAGATACAATATTTTTTGTGGAATGATAATTTGTATTATGATATTTTTTTATTATGATCAATTCTTAAGATGTTATTCTTGGATTGTATTGGGTTTTCATGGTGTATTCCCATACCGAACTATATTAGTGTAGGGGGTTTTCTAAATTCTACATTGATATCTCTCTATATTTAATGGAGAGAGGTCATTTTTCTAGATCTATTGTTATGATTAATTTGGTTTCTTTATAGTTAGAGAGTTTGGAGTTGGATGCAACGTAGATGGATGTGGGGAAGTTTTCTCTAGTTTTTTGAGAGTTTGTTATGTTTTCCTTATGTATATAATTATTTTTATTCCATGGAGTGAGCCTTTTTTAGTATTAAGTTCCATATTGGCATTGGACCAATGTTTATTCTTTTTCATTGGACGAATTTTGTAGGGATTTATAGGATATCTTTATTCCAAAAATAATTTGAAGAAAAAAACACATCTATAGGATTTACCAGGATATAAAATAATATAAATAAACGTAAAAAATTCACACCTAATATACATGAAGAATATTATACAATATAGAGTTTTTTTGAGACCCCTCAACAGTAATAAAAGGACTCTTACATACAAAAGTATCCAATATCCAAAATTGAATCACTAAACGCTACTACAGAACCACTTTCCCTTGAATGGTGTGATCATAACTCATCCTCGAATGAGAATGAATAGATGGTAATTAATTTTTTTTCATATTTTAGAATAATCTCCATTGTTTCAATTTAAGGTTCATACACTCCATTATATAGATCTAATTTATTAAATGGAATATCATATTAAATTTTATGTGTTTCAATCATTATAAAATGATAATTTTTTGGCTCCTCCGTTATAAAATAAACAATGGTATCTCATTCATTAATATATTTTTAAACCCCTTAAACAATTAGAAAACCATCAAAAATCATTAAATGTTGTGTTATAATATGAATAAAACATGATAATTAACATTGGAAGTTGGCCAATGATATCCCAAATCATTTATCATAAATACCATGATGATTCATCACTAAAAATAACATATAAAAATGGCTTATTGACTCCCACCACATCACGGTTTATGCTTTAGTACATAAATTAAACAATATCCCAATTTAAATACATACTCATAGACTTTATATAACTCATCATAACTCTTCAAATCCATCCAAACATCTCTATATTTTATTATCTTGTGAAATCAATCAAATTTTGGAAAAACAATTTTTACTAAAATCAATCCTTATTCTATAACCTACTCTTCGACCGAATGAGCCTTTGAAACATTTAAATTAATTAAGAATTACCTAACCACCCATAATTTTACGAAATTACCATACTCCATAAAAACATAATTTCTAGTTAATATATAAAAGGATTTAGAGTAATTTTAATCAAACACAATCATATCTCCATATTAACAGTTCTTCCATATGATAAATCTCTACAAATCATATGTATATTTATATGATACATATGTATAAGACATAGAGTCAACCAATAGACATTGATAATATCAATATAGAATAGAACAAATCCTATATTACTGATTATTAGAAATATAATAAACATATTAAATTAATTTATCAAATTTTTTCATTTAAATAGTTGATCAAATTGCATTCTAGTCAACTATGCATGTCCATGAACGTTTTTTTAATTCAATCATGATTAATTGTGTCATAATAGTCATACCAAAGGGAAGTCCCCATCCCATATAAAGCTAATACGGGACATAATCGACAACATACCCAAGCACCATTGAATAGAATAATTATAAAGATGACATAAGAATGGTATTAATGTATGAATGATCACATGTGAAGTAGGTTTTAAACCCCAAGTATTGTGGATTTATATGATGAACATACTCTTAAGTATATTAGTGGCCATATTACCTTCAATATGGTGGGCTTTTTTGGCCTAATCTATATAAAAATTCTCCACGTATTATCTCAGGAGTCGACTCTATATCATATATATGAATCATCTAAGGATAATCCTAATATATACCCACAACCTATAATTCATTTCGCACATGAATGGATGATAAATAGTGATTTAGTTAATTATAAAACCTTAATATAATTATATTCAAAAAACATCAAATATCACATATAACTAATGACTATATACATTATATGACTCTGATGTGGACATGACGTTAATGTATTATTAATAGATATATTATAATTTTCTATATACCCACCCAAAAAAATATTTATATATCCCCTCTCAAGGATTTTTCAAATGAGATGATACTTTTCAAAAGAAGTGTTTTTTTATTTGTTGAGACTGAGGTTCCTTATATTGTGAAATAAATCAATTATTATCATATTAAAGATCAATTTCCCCTATAATTATATCTATACCAACCTAAATGATAAAATTATTTATCAAAATATATTTATTTACTGTATTTTATGAAATGATATAAATTTTCATTATTTTTGATTATGTAAAGGACCTAGTGTATAATGTCAGCTCACTGGGGGGGAGGGGGTGGTACAATACAATGTTTTTATTTCTTTGATTTGTTGTGAAATCAAACTCAACCTCTTTTTATAGTGAACTGACTTACTATTTAACATCCCACACATATAGTAAATGAAAAATTAAGAACATTGAATATAAATGGATCAAAATTCCATATGAGTAGCTACATTCATGGAATGACCCAGATAAACCAAAGAAATGATTTTCCATAAGAATCACCATTATTGTTACAACAAGTATGGTTTATCCTTGAGCTCATGTTATGAATACAACATATCATTCTCCCAATATTTGATGAATGTATTCATACGTGATCAATATTGTTTCTAATGTTTTCTTATCTTTATCACAGTGGGTATTATCCTTTTCCTCATAATTAATGTCTCTTGAAAATTTATTGTTCTATCATACTACTTCACAATTTATAACATGTCTGAACCTCCTTCATTAACAAAAAATATTGGTCAAATGATCACACACAATATATATGTATACTCTTCTTCTTCTTTCTCTCTATTTTTCTATCCACACTGTCCTTCCTCTATCTCCCCTCTTACATAATGAAAAATCTCTATTCAAATAGTCTCAGTAAAAAAATTAACTATCTTCATTAAAATATAAATTCAAAACATCTATTAACATTCCCCTTCTATTTTTGTGTCATTATTTCAATTTATTTTTGAAAGGGGTATTTTTATGAGTTATAAAATGATCTATTACATCAAATCAAATAAAAATTATGAATTTTTTATTGAGGATGAAGTGTTTACCCTCATCAAAATATGTTGTATTATATTTTATTTTAAACATCACTAAAATGATTTTTTTTCCTTTTACTATACTGTTTCCCCATTTATTCTTTTTAGAAGGGATCTTTTTTCTAATAGTATGTTGTGTTATAAAACATAGGAATCCCCATTTTGAACCTCAACCAATATCCACAACCAATCCATATCACTACTCTAGGTATATAAATCCATGATATATCGACTTTAATCAAAATAAACACCGTTGTATGACCATAGTGTGGTCACCACTACTTTTTCTCTCATACAACCACATTGTAATTCTCACATGTCATTTGACCATCATTGATATATTGATATTCTTGTTGACTAATATTACATATATCACTTTTCCTCCTAGTACATTATATGTGATCCATCATTTTTTATTCCTTATAATTAATCTGATATGAGACACTACATATTCAACACGGGTGTGTGTGACCCTCACTATTTCTAATAGATAAACTTTTTATTTACAACACCTTCTAAATTTAAAATTTCAATGATAATCTCACCATTTTACTAGATATGTAATGTAATTCACTAAAACATGAAAAAGTTGGGTCTTTTTCCTTATTATATGACCAATGAAGAAACCTATTTCTTGATTACCCTTTTCATTTCATATCCCTAAGAATAACCACAGTCGTTGTCTTATTTGGATAGTACAGTGTGAGGACTCATGGACTTAAAACAACATAAAAAACCAGTCTCAAACAACAATAAATATTCCATGTATTTTAACCACTATAAAACATTATAATTAAGTTCACTTAAAATGAAACACTAAGTAAATCTTTAGTTTTATCATGATTTATGTGATGGTAACAAAAGGTTCAACAAGAACCATATTAACTTCCTCTATTCTCTAATTCTTCTAACCAAACACACACTAAAAATCTAGAGAATTGTTTCTCTACTCATGATCACATCTGAATCCCCTTGAATAATAATATCCTCCTCAAGGACATAACTGATCTTAATATCACATTCTTCTCTATTCTTGGTCTAAAATATCTCACCCTTAATATTTTCTTTCAAAACATTGAACAAAAATCCATTTCCAAAATCAATTCACTTATAATTGATTCATCATTAATAAATTATAAGACTACATGAATCACATAGGTTCTGAAAATAAGAATATTGAATAATAATGTCATCCAATTCTATAAAGTGACTAAAATTCACTTTCATATAACACTTGAAACCAAATAAGATCAACTTCTTGAAATAAATCTTCTTTCTATTCACAATGATTTTATTTGAAACTATGTTTAATAGGATAATATTTATATTCTCAACAAACATGTATGATTAATTCAAAACTAACAAAACATAAAAACACACATTTTGACTTCACAGCTTAATCCTTTGAAAAAATCCACCTAAATATATAATCCAACTAAATTATAGATCTCTCCCAAATTAGGTTAAAAATATGTCTTTGGATTCTCCCCTATATTATCCCCCAATTTTAAAATTCTATAGGGAAAAAATTAAAGGGATTGATTTTGTATTTATCCCCCTTTGAAAACTAATATCAAAATAACAATCGGAAGAGTGGAAGAAATCACTATACCATAGCCTTGAAAGGGTTGGAATTGATCACTCCAGAACAACCTCATTTTCAGAATCAAATCCTTTGGAATGATTTTAGTGAACACATCTACTATTTGATCATATATTTAAACCACATATTCATACAATACATATTTATCTAAAATATCCTTATTGTAGTGATATTTGATATCGATATTCCTTGATCAATTATTCTAATCTGGATTCCTTGATAGATTTATAACACTTTTATTATCACAACCAATTAGAAGAAAAAACATCCCATTAACTATGATTTACTAAAATTTATTTCTCATCCACACCACATTGGTTGTTACATGAGTTTTGACAAAAAAATAAGACTTTAAGATACTCATGGAAAAGGAACATTTCATGTTTTTGTATTATTATACACACCGTTAAACTGGAGTGAAAATTCCATTAGATGTAGACATTCCATCTTCAATATTTACAGCCCACGCCAAATCGATATATCGAAATAGATTAATACCGTAATGCCCCGACCCCAGTTACCCATAGTTGGTGCATTATTAAATAACATTGGCATGATCACAAAAGATCAAGTCTCAAAATAACGATTAGTTTAGTATCTTTGGAAACACTAGATACATTCATAAATTATACATTACATCATAAAGTGAAAAACTAAAACAACATCTTGTCTTCACACTCATTTCCCCTTATACAATCTCTGCAGGTCATTCATAAAATACCTATTCACACTGTAACACCCCAGGTAAATAAAGAATATGACATTTTTATATTTATCCCTATTTGTGAAAAAAATTTCAATATTAAATTAAATGGAACTCTATGCTCGATGTCTTACCCAATACGCAACAATGAGTTCCTTTGAAATCTTATGTTGCACTCTAATAATAAAATAATATTATTTTAAATGGTAATTAACGCCTAGCCGTTGTAATGGGGGGAATGAAAAGAACTAACTAAAAAATGATTATATATGTTTGTCAAATATTTTTACTCTTTACAATAAATGTTAGAGGAATAAAAATTCAAATGAATCCAATTTTTAAGCATAAACATTCTAATATTCTTTAAAAGGTCGATTAACCACCTTTTGGTGGAGAACCTATTTTAAATCAACTTTTTGACAACTTTATGTGTTATATTTGACAAAATGAAATTCTTCTTTAGAATCGGGACATCAAAATTTACTTTGTGTAAATTTTTGGTATTTTTCTGAAAAAGTTCAATTTTTAATGAATAGTGAAAAATGTTGTATTTTAATTCAAAACCTCTTTTTAATATAATTTATTTATATGATTATATTATCTTTTTAATTGGTTTTAAAGTGAAATTACAATATATTTTTACCATTTAATCAAATAGTGGTCATTGGAATTAATTTCACTTTGAAATTAGACTTAAACTAGTGTCAATCTTTTGATACTTATTGTTTCATAAAAACACGCTATTTGCTCTGACAGCGGGAATTAATTATTAAATTAATTAATGCAACTTATATGTTTTGAATTTTGAAAAATATACTTCATTTTTGAATTCGTAATATCAAATATATCTTAGGGTGAATTTTTGGTAATTTTCTGAAAAACTTCAATTTTTGATGAATAGTGAAACCACTAAGTGGTACTTATAAAAACTGATTTTCCGTTTAAATGAAAATTTTCCATCTTTGTGTTTTGAATTTCAAAAATCCGACATACATGGTTGTCATTAAGAAGTAAAATGTATTTCAATGGGATTAAAATAATTTTTTGGTGAATAGTAACTCATTAAGTTTTTAATCGCGATTAGAGGTAATTAGTGTTGTTTAAGGTAAGAATAATGTTTTAATAAAATGAAATGACCTAGAAACATGTCCTACCCTCATTGGATGTGTCATGGCCGACCAATAAAATCCATGGGTCAACTTGGGGACCCCATGGATCCACTTTGGTTGGAAAATGACATAAACATCTTTTTATTTAATGTTAAAGTAAAAATGACACAAACATGAGATGTTTTACAAAAACAATTTTTACATGGGGTTATACAAGTCAGATTTTTGACTATAAATAATAAATGGAAATATAAAAAAATTTCCTATATCATTTTATTTTTTTTATAATTTTTAGACTTTAAATAAGTTAAATTATTTATGACATCATGATGATGCAGCGATGACCTCATTATTTAACGATTTAAATAAAATGGAAAGATAATGAAAATTCTAAGACCTGCACATGTCCAAAACCTATTGGATGGGTGGATTTCGAAACCTTATCACCTTATCCTCGAATTATATCAATGTGGGACCCTTTAAATCCGGAACCCATTTTCAAATAAAGTAACATTTCTTTACATTCCAAAAGTGCCCTTCTTCTCCTCTTATAAAAGGCCCCCACCTCTACCTCCTTACCCACACATTCAAAGCCTTTGGCTCGGAAAACCCCTGCCCATTGTGTCTCTACACTTCCCTCTCTTACACCTTGAAACCTCACTTTTGGCAGAAGTCTTCCCAAGGAAGCCTTTGAGCTCAAACCAAAGGGAGTTACCCGATTTTAAGGTAATGTCTTCACTTGAGGCCTTTTGTTTTATTTTTCTTCTCCAACCCCCTAAACTCTTTTTATTCAATTCTTTTGTAACAAATTTAGTATCTTAAATATACTAGGATGTTTTTATAAGAAGTATTCGAGCTAAAATTACACACACCTACAACTAATGGTTAAAGAACATACTGTTTCCGTGGATGGAGAATTTCTGCCTCCCGAAACGATGATTGTTCAACATTATTCTAACACCTTAAAAGGTGGCCATAAAGATGAAACTATATTTATATATGATATATAATATGTTTATGTGTTACTTAAGCTTCTGTATTTTTCATTTATGGCATACATTTATGGTTTCCATTATGGATAAACGCGATATCTTCATTTTAGGAAGTGCGGACTACCGCCCCCTCAAAGTGATTTGATTCGTTAATGCCATATGTGTGATGTATAAAGGATGGATTTAAAGTTATTATATATTATTTTATAATGGAATTATAGTATAACTTTATATCATTATTATTTCATTCAATTGAATACAAAAAAAATAAATGAAAGTAGCATTCATGCGTACGTACGGCTTACCGTCTCCATGAACGGTACATTTCATTTCTTATCTCCAAATGTCATGTACTATTATAAGTACATATATATAATAGATATATATGTAATATATTACATCTAAATTATGGGTATCATTCTGGAATTATAATATATATATCTCTCATTTTGTTTTAATTCCATTAATATGGCAAAAAAATGAAAGTTGCGTTCATGCGTACGTATGGCCTACCGTCTCCATGAACGGTGATTTTAATTTTTTATCTCCAAATGCTATGGAATAGTATAAAATGAATATATACTGGATATATATGATATTTAAAACATGAATACTATTCTGGATATGATTTACCTATAACTACATTTTCCAACAAGTTCAATTTTTTTTACTCATGTACTGAACATCGACAAAAACGTCTGATACGAACTCACTTTACTAACCAACTATTCTAACATTATAATATGTGATATGAACTGAATAATAATATTTAAAGGAGGTCCTTAAGCAATTATAAATTGACCAAATTTTATTATTCAGGAGATTAAAGAACGATCGAGTCATGTCGGACATGAGGTAAGGGATCCTACTCCTCTCTTTCTTTTTAAGTACACTCTTTTATGCCATTCCTTTTAAGCTCATCTTTCAGGTGATTGGGATGTTATTTTATATTACTCTTATAGTAATTTTTATGTTCATATGATGAGAGACCCTATTTTCTCTCATCAATCCATTTTTGAAGTTTTGAGTGGCGCCGTTAGGCTGCTGAATTTTCGTAAGAGATCTAACCTCTCTCTTTCTTTTTAAGTACTCTCCTTTATGTCACTTATTTTAAGCTCCTATTTGTTATGTTGGGGGATGTTCTTTTATATTCCTATTTCTTTAAACTTTATGTTAATATGATTAGAGACCCTATTTGATCTCATCAATCCTTTTTTGTGGCGCCGTTAGGCTGCCGAGTTTTCGTAAGGGATTTTTCATCTCACTCTTATTCCCATGAGATTTATGCTACATTTGCCACAATTTCCTTTGAGTGGTGTCTGTACTACCCATTACATTACTCATTGTGTATAATAATTTCATTTATGAGTATTTACATCAATGTTGTATTGTCCTTCTTTCACGGGGTGCATGTCTCGAAAGATACCCATGTCGGTAAGGGAACCTTTCACCCTCCTCTTTTTAAAAGACTTCTTTTGTTGGGTCTTTTAATTTACATACTGTTATGTTGGGATGCGATCTCATATAACCTTATTTATGTAAATTTTATTTCCAAGTGATGAGATACCCTTTTTATCTCTCATCAACTCATTTTCTGAATTTTGTAGTGACGCCGTTAGGCTGTCATATTATTGCAAGGGAACTTCTTAACCCAAATTTGATTCTTTGGGATAATCTTTTACTCCTTGAATATGTCATTCTATGAATATGTGTGAATAAACTCTGATTGTTTTACACTTAATATCCACTTATATTGGGTTTATTCGTTTGTCACACATAATTATGTAATTGACTTATCCTTAAACCAAGGATACCATCATTGTATGGGACTTCGTCTCAATCTCCTTTCATTGAGGCATATTTCGTTTTATACACAACTATCTTTTATACGGTGTATAAACCCCTTTGACTTTTACTTTTATACAAAAGGAATATTTTTCTACGAAGCTTTTTACTAAACGAATAAAATGAATGTTTCTTTTAACATACGCGGTGACAATGACATTTTCCGCCGCCACGAGTATTATTTGATATTTGGCTTCCTCAACAAGCCGTAATGTTTTTAAAATAAAATAAATACCATATAATATTTTATGTATTTTGGTATTGAAAATGGTTTTGATAAATGATTCTATTATATCAATATATTTAAATGATATATTGTGATTGAAATGTGGAAATGTTATCATTCCTTTATATTGTTTTTATGTGTTATAATTTTATAATGGTACTTGGACATATTACGGGTGGTTATGTGATAAACCATATGACTGGTGGTGCCGTGAATACCAGGAAGGGTGGTTACGTTATAACCTCCAATGCATTGGGTATGGAAGTCAGCCGTATGGCTATTCCATTAAGTATGTATGGAAGATGGCTGAATGGCTATTCCATTAAGTGATATGTGTGGAAGTCGACCTTATGGTTATTACACTTAAGTATGTTTATGTACCAAGTTACCTTTAGATGTTATGTGATATTTATATGGGTTTTATGGTAATCTTTTGGTTATATAAGGGTAAGTAATGATCTTTTATTCAGTGAAGAGTTTTTACTAATTTGAAAAGGTGAAAAGTATTACTTTGATAAAGTATACATGGTTTACCTGTTGTTTTGAAAAACTAATAGTTTTCATTCTTTGTGTATCCCTTACTGAGCTTTTTATGCTCATCCCATGTTTTTGAAATGTTTTTCACCGGACACAACGTGGAATAAGGTCAAGGATGGGATCAAGGGAAAGTCATGCTACCTAAAACATGGAACTAGACATGTTTCTTTTTAAGTGTTTTTATTTTATGGAAACTTAGTAGAAGTTTCTACTTTGTAATCTTTTGAGATGTAATAGTTATGTCCTAATTCTATAAAACTCTAAACCTGAAAAGATCCTCAATGTGAATTATTCATTTTATTCAATATTAAGTAAGGTTTAAGGCTGGGGCCTTATACACACCCTGGGAAAAATAAATCATAGAAAGGGGTGAGCTCAGATGCTCAGTAAAGATAACAATATAGCAGAAACTTTCATAGATAATCATAAAGATTTAAGGAAATTTATAACTAAAACAAAATCCTTTTAAATTTTAACTTCAGCATAATATGACAAAGATAAAATGAAATATTTCAATTTAATTTTTCACATGGATATTCTACTGGTCGAATAATCACATGAAATATCAATAACCACTTTCATAATGATGGATTGCTTAATGCCAGACTATCATAACCACATAGTCAAGGCCTTGTGCTAGGACTACAAATAAGATTTTGTCAAGGACTTTTGAAAATACACTAGTTTTTCTTATGAGACCTACCGATGCAACGTGGAGCTATAGCGAGCTCCACCCGTCACTCATTAAGTCCAATTAATTCCTCATATGAATATGTTTAAACATAACATAAACATTCCTATTAAAACTAGGATACAAAATGTCAATACTTTATCTATAAACCATGAATGGTATAAAAATAACACATCGACAGTCAAACATATCACAAAACCTTCAATACTATATGGATGTTTTGTGTCATAATAACTCAACTTCAAATAACCTTAAAATCCATCAAAGGATGTTGACATAGATGAAATCAAAACTATATGAGAGAAATATCTTTTTTTTAAATCATAGAAAAGTGACACATTTTTAAAGGAAGCAATTTAAAAGATATTTTTGAATCAATTTGTCCCATACCACTTTGAAACATTTAAAAGGAGTTTTAATTTTAAAACATTAATATCCATATAAATAAATTCTTAAAATCATTTTGAAATCATGGACATTAATTAAGAATATTTAGAAAGATTAATGTTTAAAACATTTAAAATTATGATCTTGATAAATAGTACCTTTAAAAAATTCTTAAAATATTCATTTTGAAATCATTTTTATGAAAAATGGACATAAATGATGTATATGTCCCAGTAAATACTTACTCATATACAATCTCTGATAATAATGATATTGAGGAATTAACCACTACCAATTTGGTAACTTAAAAAACATACACCCCATGAAAGAGGTATCATCCAATGAATATGTTAATACACATAAATTAAAGTGTATTACACAAAGAATACAGTAATGGGTAGTATATACACCATAGAAAAGGTAATAGTGGCAATATGGCATGAATCTCACAGGAATAAGGAGTGAGATGAAAACCCCTTACTTTGTACTTTTTACTTGATAGAGGGTAGGTTAACCTCCTATATAATGGTGCAATAATTGTTATTTAATTATACAAGAATTATTTCCATTAATATGATATGATATATTATCATTTACCATTGATTTGTTAATAATATCTTAGTATTATCGTCGTTTCGAGTGTTAAGAGATTCATTTTCCTTTATATTCTTTGTTATGTGAGCCATATTTTCTATGGATGGGATGTATCTTATTCATATCCAGAATGATATCATGTCTCTAAACATTATTTTTAATCATCAAATGAAATTTAGTCTTGAATGGATACAATGGGGAATGAATCTCATCGCGTTCGTGGAGATGGTAATCCATACGTACGCACGAGCGACAATATCACCCTTTTGATATTAAAATAATATATAATTGGATGGTATATCATATATACTGAATCATTATCATGTTATATTTATTAATTACATGAATTAAACATCATTATTATACCCATTCAAATAATAAATTATTTAATAACAATTACACCACGACGTGGAGACGGTAATCTGTACGTACACACGTATGGTGACATGTCATTCAAAGGATTGATAAAATAATGAAGATGGATGTACCTTATTTATAATAACTTCACAGTATATAGATGATAGCAGAGTTTTTATTTTAGAATGAAAATAACAAAAAAGAAGAAGTTGAAGAAGAAAAGAACTTGAAAGAGGGTGGTGAAATTATTACCTCTTCTTCGGGTTATTCCTTTTGATTTGATCAAAAGGGCTCCATAAGTTGGCTTTCTAATAAAACTAAGGCCTCTATGTTGAAGTGAGGGAATTTGAGAGAATATTTCGGCTGGGGTTGGCTGAGACAAAAGGCTTTGAAGGTGTGAATTAGAGGGAAGGGGAAGTGCCCTTTTATAAGAGGGGTGAGGGGAACCTTAGGAAAAACTTAAAATATTATTTTATAATAAAATCATATTTGGTTTCTAATGGCTAAAACTGATTTATTTCAAGGCTAAGGTGGGGATGGGTCGAAAAAAACTCAACCAATAGGTTTTATATAGGTATGGGTCACTTTATTAACCTTATCTTTTAGTTTTAACTCTTAGTTAATTAGTAGGACATTTACCAAGTCTCTTTATATTTTTATATTATTTTGTTAATAAACATACTATATACATCCAAGAGACCCCCCAGGTGGTCCATTAATGATACAACTATCATGATATAAGTCTTTTGGACAAACCATAGATTTTTAGGAATATAATATCAATTAATAATATAACATTTGTTTTAAAACCCCATTTATGTCAATTTTGACAATATTTAAGAATTGATTTTTGATAAATTCTTAACAACTTTATTAATTCGAAAAAAAATTATTTAAGAAATACTAAAATGTCATAATAACCACTAAAATTCTAGGATGTCATCAACACCTTCAAATTATATTTATTTTAACATTTATAATACCAATTTTGATTTTTTCATTAATAAGGAAAATACTTCATCCTTATTCTATCATAAATAAATTTAATTATTCAATGTCTAAAAATTATAAAAAAATACCATTATATAAGAAATGTTTTTAGATTTATAATTAATATTTATAGTCGAAAGGATAATATATATATCCCTAGGTATAAATTGTTTTGCTAAAAGATATAAGCTTATGTCATTTTTGTATTTACTTTAACTTAATCAATATAAAGTGTCATTATCTGTTACAAGTGGCTCTATGGGGTCCCAAAATAGACCCTAAGATGCCCATGGTCGGAAATTTATCAATAAATAAGGTTAGGACACGTTTTATGGTAATTTAATATTATTATAATATTATTTTTTACCCTTATTTATCAGATTTACCCTTTAGCCATGGTAAATAAAATATTTACTGAAGTAATTATTCAAAATGACAAAAATAAGAATTACCTATTTACACAATTTGGACCTCCTGATTCTAAATATGGAATCCATTTTTCTAAATTCAAAACAAATAATTGGTAGGAATTAATTTTATATTAATTCCCATTGTCAAAATAAAAAGTGTGTTTTTACGAAATAATAACTATCAATAGTTTGACACTTACTTATATCCAGTTTAAATGTGAAATTATGTCCAATGACAAACATTGGATTAAATTTTAAAAATATAATCTAATAATAATTTAAAATAACTCAAATTCATAATTTATCACTATTAATTATTTCGATTAAAAAAGTTGTTTTTAATTAAAATTTTGTAATTTTCACTATTCATCAAAATATGAATGTTATCAGAAAAGTACCAAAAATTTACCCAAATCTAATTTCGATATTAAGAATCCAAAAATGAAGTCCATTTGGAACGATAAAATTTATCAAATTTTAAAAAGGGGGCACTACTATTTATAATGGCTAGTTTGATTGGTTGTGGTGGGTTAGAACATGAAGTTGCATACAACACATGCTACTATATTATTCAATGAGAAGTGTACTGTGGAAGCATGGGGTGTTACATTGTACACTCCTTAAATAAATCGTGTCCTCGCAATTTAAAATCATTCCTCAAAAATAAAATTATGAAAATAGAAAATACCATTGGGGGAAAACCCACATCAGAAATTGGGTCAATAAAATTTAGTCTTAATAATAGGAAAAGAGACATGAAAGGGTCACCCCCAAATTATGATCTCAATTAAGAGAACATTGGTGGAAATTAGAGACATATAATTGGGGGAAAACATAAATATTTATAGGTAGTGATTGTGGTCATCAATCACAAACTAGTGTAAAATTGAGGTCCTCAAATTCATCAATTTTGGATGATTTAAAATACCATCGGTTCATCAAAACAAAAGGAATTAGGATAAAAAAAATTGGTTTTAGGATCCCTTCAATAAATTACAAGAATTAATTTCTTCATAGAATAAGAGAAGAAGAAAAATATATACTTGACAAGTAGAGTTCCATCCTTTAACTAATTTCTACCACAAACCCATCTTTCACTCTAAAAGATAACAGAACTTAAAAAATATTCTGTTTATCCTATTCATATGGGGTTAAAAAATGAATTTATAATTCATCTACCAGACCATTTTAGAAAAAACTACATTATTCAATCTAGGACATCATGTGGGCCAGTGGTAGGTGATACACCCTTGTCGCCCTTCAGTTGCGGGTTGATGTCTTGCGGCCTTGCCGGAAGCGATGGATTGCCACCTGACCTCCAGGTTTTCCTTTTATGGAAATACAAAAATAATCTCAAACTAGAATAATCCAAAATACTTATTTCCATACTCATAGTCCAAAATTTATAAGGAAGGTAAACACAATGAAGATCTTTTTTCTACTTAATAACATTTGAACACCTTCATCATGCATTCTTTTAAAACAATACAACATCTTGAATTACCATAAATCATTATTTATTACATTCATGATCCCTTATTCCTTATAGAATACTTGATATACTCCTTCTATCAAAAATGTTGTAAACTCCAACAATGATAGAATTTTCAAATCATTAATCAGTTTCAAGGTAGTCAAGAATATGCAATATAATTTATCCAAATCAATCATGTATTATTCCAAAATCACTACCTCGATTTCAGAACCATATTATGGTTTATCTTTCTCTCAACCATATATTTTTTAAAAATTTATCCTACTATTGAGTCACTTTTGTTGGTTCCACACAATCACAAGTCCTTAATGAAATAGTACAGCAGTACAATCCTTATATACTCCATAATTATTATAACCAGTACATTGTTGAATCAACACTCAAATGAGATAATTCTCTAATAACATCATAAGAACTCTAATAATTAATCCTCATCTGTGGTACTATCACAACTTAATTATTATCCAATAGCATCATTTGGGGCATACTCTGATGATTTGGACATTAGATCACGTAGTGTCCCAACTCCTTACAGATGAAGCATTGTAAATTTGAAACCTTTTTCTTACCCTTGCAGTCATGTACATGGTGTCCTTTTTCTCCACACATATAACAAACTACCATTCCCTTCAGCCAAGTTCCAGGGTGATTCTTTCCACAGTTATCACATATAGAAAAATTATTCTTTTCCCTCTTCTCTTTATCCGTCTTTCTCTCTTCCATCCTTTTCTTCTGTTTCTTCTCTTCAAAGCCATAGGACTCAGAGAAATTTTTTACTTATCTTATTAACACATGATAATATTTCTTCATATGTTGAGAATACATGGGAGACTATTTCCATTCTAAATGTTGGCTTAATACTGTGAAAGATATGATCCTTATTACTCATTGGATCATACGTATTTTTGGAGTTCACATTCCTTCCACTGGGCACCATTTCTATATAATGGCATAAACTAGGTCAGTTTATGAATTGTAATGAATAGTTCCAATCTTGTATAATAGCTAATGTAAATTGAATGGTTTATGGATATAATCCATAATCAAAAAGATATTTTCATTGAGGAAGTATATACTCATAAACCCTTCATAATGATTTGTAAAGAAAATGAGAATTATCCTAAGCATATCCCCAGGGAGTGTCGTAACCAAGAGTGCAGCAAGGCCCGTTGTCCTGCACCAGTTCCCATTAGATTCTATCTCAAAGTGGTGTTTTCGGTTTTTACCCCTAGGTACATCTATGCCAGATCCGCCTATACCTGCTCTTATCCAGACAGGGTTGTGTTTCTCAAAAAACTCACAATATCTCTACACTATCGAAATTCAAGTAAGTTCTTCTATACTAATCCTCAAAGTCCATCTTAGGTCTATGTGGTTAATCAGAGTTTATCTAAATCTAGTTTCCAGGATTTGTACTAAACTTCCTCTAATACCAACTATAACACCCAGACCCTATCTATTGAGAGTCAGTGCATTATTACATAACATTGGAATGATCACAAAAGATCATGTCTCGAAAGACTGATTAGTTTAGTATCCTTGGAAACAGTAGATTCATTCATAAAGTTTACCTTACATCATAAAGTAAAAAACAAATACAACAACATGTCTTCACACTCATATCCCCTTATACTATCCCTACAGGTCATTCATAAAATACTTCTTCACACCTAGGGGAAAATAAAACATAGAAAGGGGTGAGATCAAATGCTCCGTAAGGATAACAATATAGCGAAAACATTCAAAAATAAGCATAAACATTTAAGGCAATGTATAACTAAAACTAAAGACTTTTAAACTTGAACTTCAGCATAATATGGAAAAGGTAAAATGAAATAATTCGATTTACTTATTCACATGGATATTCTATTTGTCTAATAATCACATGCAATATCATTAACGTCATTCATAATAATGGAATGCACAATGCCAGATTATCATAACCACATAGGTAGGGCCTTGTTCCAAGAATAAAAGTAAGATTTTGTCAAGGTCTTATGTCAAGACACTAGTTTGTCTAATGAGACCTACCGATGCATCGAGGAGCTATAGAGTTCTCCACCTTTCAATTATTAAGTCCAATGCATTCCTTATATGAATAGATTTAAACATATCATAAACATTCGTATTAAAACTAGCATACGAAATGTCAATATTTTATCCATAATCCATGAATTGTATAAAAATATCACATCCGTAGTCAAACATATCACAAAACCTTCAATACTAAATGGAAGTTTTGTATTATAATAACTCAACTTCAAATAATCTTAAAATCCTTCAATGGATGTTGACATAGATGAAATCAAAACTATTTGAGAGAAATATCAGTTGTTTTAAATCATTTAAAAGTAACACATTTATAAAGGAAGTAATTTAAAAGAGATTTTTGAATCAAAGCGTTCCATAAAAATATGAAATATTTAAAATGAGTTTTAATTTTAAAACATTAATGTCCATATAAATAAATACTTAAAATCATTTTGAAAACATGGGCATTAATTAAAAAGATTAAGAAAGATGAATCATTAAAAATTTTAAAATTCTAATCTTGATAAAGAGTAACTTCTGAAAATTATTAAAATATTCTTTTCGAAATAATTTTCATGAAAAATGGACATGAATGATAAAAATTCCCCAGTAAATACTTACTCATAAATAATATCCGATAATAATGACATTGAGGAATTAACCCTTACCAATTTGGTAACGTACGAAACATACACCCCATGAAAGTGGTATCATACAATGTATATGTAAATACACATAAATTAATGTGTATTACACAAAGAATACAATTATGGGAAGTACCTACCCCACACCAAAGGTAATAGTGGAAATATGGCATGAATCTCACGGGAATAAGGATTGAGATGAAAACCCCTCACTTTGTACTTTTACCTTGGTCGAGGGTAGGTTAACCTCCTATATAATGGTGAAATAATTTTTATTAAATTATACAGGAATTATATACATTAATATTATATCACATATTATCTTTTAACATTTATTTGTTATTAATATCTTAGTATTATCGTTGTTTCGGGTGTTAACGGATTCATTTTCCTTTATATTCATTGTTATGTGAGTCATATTTGTTATGAATGGGATGTATCATATTCATGTACAAAATTATATCATGTCTCTAAACATTATTTTTAATCATCAAATGAAATTTACTCTTGAATAGATATGATGGGGAATGAATCTCATCATGTTCGTGGAGACGGTAATCCGTACGTATGCACGAGCGACAATATCACTCTTTTGATATTAAAATAATATATAATTGGATGGTATATCATATATAAAGAATCATTATCATGTAATATTTATTATTTACATTAATTACACATCATTATTATACCCATTAAAATAATAATGTATTGAATTACAATTACACCACGACGTGGAGACAATAATCCTTACATACACACGTATGGTGACATGTCATCCAAAGGATGGATAGAATAACGAAGATGGTTGTACCATATTTATAATAACTTCACAGTATATATATGACATTGGAGTTATTATTTTATAATGGAAATAACAAAAAAGAAGAAATGGAAGAAGAAAAGAACTTGAAAGAGGGTGGTGAAATTATTAACTCTTCTTCGGGTTCTTCCTTTTGATTTGATCAAAAGGGCTCCTTAAGATGGATTTATGATCAAACTAAGGCCTCTAGGTTGAATTTAGGGAATTTGAGAGAATATTTGGGTAGGTTTTGGCCAAGCCAAAAGGCTTTGATGGTGTGAATTAGAGGTAATGCGATGTGCCCTTTTAAAAGAGGGGTGAGGGGCACCCTAGGAAAAACCTAAAATATTATTTTATAATAAACTCATATTCAGTTTCTAATGGCTCCAAACTGATTTATTTCGAGTCTAAGGTGGGGATGGGTTGAAAATAACTCAACCAATAGGTTTTAGACAGGTTTGGGTCACTTCATTAACCTTATCTTTTAGTTTTAACTCTTAGTTAATTAGTTTGACATTTACCATATCTCTTTGTATTTTTATATTATATAGTTAATAAACAAACTATATACATCTACGAGACCTCCACGTGGTCCATTAATGATACCTCTATCATTATATAAGTTCTTTGGAAGATCCATAGATTTTTATGAATAGATAATCAATTAATAATATAATATTTGTTTTAAAAACTCATTTATGTCAATTTTGACAATATTTAATAATTGATTGTTGTTAAAGTATTAACAACTTTATTATCTCGAACCAAATTCATTTAAGCAATCCTAAAATTTCATATTAATGAATAAAATTTGTGTAAATCATCAAAACATTAAAATTAAATTTATTTTGACATTTATAATACCAATTATTTGATTTTTTAATTAATAAGGAAAATACTACATCATTATTGTGTCACAAATAAATGTAATTATTCAATGTCTAAAAATTATAAATAAAATACCATTATGTAAGAAATCGTTTTGTATTTATATTTAATATTTATAGTCGAATATATAACATATATAAACCTATGTAAAAAATGTTTTTCTGAAAGATATATGCTAATTTCATTTTCATTTACAATAACATAATTAATATAAAGTGTCATTATCAGTTACAAGTGGCTCCATGGGGTCCCAAAAATGAAAAAAAGATTAAAATGTTCGTAAATGTATTAACCAATAAGGTTAGGAAACGTTTTAGGGTAATTTAATAATATTATAATATTATTGTTACCCATATTTATTGGATTTACCCTTTAACCATGGTTAATAAAATATTTACCGATATAATTATTCAAAATGTCTAAAAATAAAAGATGCCTATTTACAAAATTTGGAACTCTTGATTATAAATATGGAATCCATTTTTATAAATTAAAAACATAGAAGTGGCAGAAATTAATTTAAAATTAATTTCCGTTGTCAAAACAAAAAATGTGTTTTTAAGAAACAATAATTATCAAAAATATTGACACTTTCTTATGTCCAGTTTAAATGTGAAATTATTTCCAATGACCAAAATTGGATTAAATGGTAAAAATAAAATCTCATTATACATTAAAATCACTCAAATTCATAATTTATCACTATTAATTATTTCGATTTAAAACGTTTTTTTAATTAAAATTTAGTAATTTTCACTATTCAACAAAATATGAAAGTTTTCAGAAAAGTACAAAAAATTCACCCTAAGATAATTACTATATTCCAAATCCAAAAATGAAGTCAATTTTGAAGGATAATGTTTTTTAAATTCCAAAAAGTGGGTATTACTATTCATAATGGCTAGTTTGATTGGTTGTGGTGTGTTAGAACTCAATGTTGCGTACAACACATGCTACTTTATTACTCAAAGATAAGTGTACCATGGAAGCTTGGAGTGTTACAAATACCTCTTTTTCTATTACATTTCACCACATAATTTACAATTCCTTATATATATCTGAGTATCAACTTTAAAGTGATATGGTTTCACTCCTTTATTACACTCTAAAATCTATCACAAAGTTAACAAAATACACAAGTTATAGTCATGATGTCTTCAAGTATATTAAAATAAAAAATAATGTTTTTAATTACATTTAATTAATTTCTTTCACTTTTTATAAATTGATAGTCTGGTTTCCACTGAAAATTGAGTAGAAACATTTTTTTGAATCCTTCATCAAAAAATTATTTATATGTTACCTGGTATATTTTTATTGATATATAAAAATTTAATTATCCTCTTAATAAATTTAAAAACCCAGTAAATTATTCATATCTTCATGAATATATATATAAAACATTTTCTTGATTGGCAATGAAAATTCTTAATAATAAACTTCTTTATTTTCAGGTAAGATGATATCATCTAGATAGATGATAACAATTTAAGATACCTTCTTTTATTCTTTAATGTAGATGATTTTGTCCATTCTTTATTTCTTGTAATTTGATGAATTAAATTATGAATCATGATTTGAATTCCATTATACAAGGGATTTCTTTAATCCATGTAATTTATTACAAAACTTGTAAAAATATCCTTTATCTTATCTATGAAATAATCCTTTAGGTTTCTCAATATATACCACCTCTTTGAATTATCCATTGATTAATAATTACTTTATATACATTTGGATGATTTTTTTAATTTATACTATGATAACATGAAAAATAATATTGGTGTTTATCCTAGAAATAATTGTATATGTTTCATAAAAAAATAATTCCTTCCATTGATAAATATTATTTGCATATAAATTTTTCCTTGTTTCTCATCAACTCTCATGTATAAATCATTTTTTATAGAACAACAACATTTCTTCAATGAAATTATTGTTTTTGTGTCTTTGGTACCAACTCCCAAGTGACATTCTTCTCAATCTATTCTAAATCCTTATTTTTAAAATCGATAAATTTTTTATTCTCTAATGACTCATAATCATACCTTGACTCAATCTAATTAAACAATTAGGTATGTGTGTTGACCTTAGATTTCTCATAGATTTAACATGCTTTCCCTGTTCTGTAATTATATTTTTCACCTTCACATGCTTTAACATCATTAGATGAGTTAAAAAAGAATTTTATTCATTAATGTAAATAGTCTAATCATCGTCTATCAATTTACCTCTATCTATATTACATTTATTACTTTAATCTAGATTCTGAATAATTTATACTTCATCATCTTAAATTATGAAACCATCCTGTTGTTGTGGGACTTTATTGTTAGTGTGTTACAACACTACAAAATCAGTAATATTAATATTATTTAACTTTTTTTGTCGTAGCAATGGTATCCTATTGTACTTAGAGGATAACCAAGAAATATAAAATCAAATCCACATTATTGGAATTTCCCAAAGTTTTCCCCACTCAATTTGATAATACAAGGGCTTCCAAATACCTTGAAGTATTTCAAGCACGAGGTATTCCAATAATACTTCTTATATTGTGTAAAATTAGAATTGGGTCAACACAAAAAAAATATTTTGAATTATAATCAATGTACTTAATTATTTTCCCCATAAAAAACAAGAAGTATTATTCTCACACTATATCATATTGTTAATTTACACTAAGATTTTATTAGTCTATTCACTAACACCATGATTTTTGGAGTATATGGCATACTAAATTCAATATGAATGCCATTTTTATAGTGTAATGTTCAATATTTTTACTTTTATATTCATCACTATTTTTCATTTGATATTTTCTTTATGTAGTAACAAAACTTATATTTATAAACTACTTTTGAGAATTGTGAACATAATTCATTCGAATTATATTTCATAAAGCTGAATCAAGTAATACTAGTGAATTAATCTATAAGGGAAATAATATACTTATCTCCATTTCTGTTTCATCATCGATTCAATTAGAACTACTTTCATCACTAGTTAATTTTTTATTATTTACATTAGAAATCAGAAAATTTTCATTAACTTCCATAGAAATCTCATCATTATCATAATGGTTAGATAATAAATTTTTATTCATGAATTTAGAAGAATTATTACCTTTTCCATTTGAATAATATTTTTGTGTTATCATCTTCATTGGAATTATTTTATTTTCATCTTCATCATCATAATATTCATATTCTTTCGACGTAGGAAAATTGCTTTTGAAATTTCAAATTGATCATCAATTGAAAATTTTATTGTTTGAAACCAAACTTTTTATATATAATTGTCCATCTAAATAAACTTATTCTTTAAATTTTGGAATATATTATAATATAAAACACATGTGCCACACAATAAAAAAGAACAATACATTATACCATTAATATTTAAAATCTAATTTTGAGAACAATTATATAATCCATAAAATTCAAATTAATATAATGGGATTAGAAAAACAAAAATAACCTAAAATAATTAATATTGAAATATTTGGATAATTTTTCTCTCCTAGAATTTTCACACCCATGAAGAAAATTCTATAGAAGAAAAAAAATTGTAACATAATAAATGTTTTGAAAATTAAGAACATTGATCTTTGAGAGGAATTTAATTTAATAATGAATAAAAGAAAAAAGTAGTTTTTATAAGATTCATAAAAAAGATATGATTGTTGGAATATTAAAACTAACCATTAGGAATATCGACCCGATCATTAAAAATAATAATATGACCATTAAAATAGTAACGTAACTATTTAAATAGTAAAATGCCATATAAATAATATTTACCATGGATAAAATAATTTAAGGTTAATATTATGGTACTATAAAATAAATATTCAAATTAGAAACATAGAGAATGTATAAGTGTATTTTTGATAAAGTATATTTTTGACATATTTTTTAATAACCATAATTCTAATATTAATAATAAAAATTAATAATTAATAATTCTTTTTTAAAATGAATTTAATTTTTGGAATCATCACATTAAAATTTTATATGTTTGAATTTTAGATATTTTTTAAAAAAATTGATTTTTTAAATAATAAAATATATTCTTTCAAAATAATTATGTTTTATGATGGAATATTGATTTTATAATGACTCAATTAATTATAAAATGGTTATATAAAATCTTTTCTGCAATAATTTCTCCCCCCCCCCCATTTTAGTGGGAGGTGGATGTTTTCCTACCTAGGAGGACAAAAACTAACACTCGTGATTCAAAAGGGAGGTGGCGGCGTCTGTTAGTTAGAGAAAGGCATGGTGTATCCAAGAAGGCGATGATGATGGAACATGATGGAAGGCCAGGAGGACATGGAGGACCCATGTAGTGGTTTTGTACATTGGTGGGATAGGTGCTAGCAACAATGATGACACAATCCAGGCACATGTGGTAGGCTTTGAATATGCAGTTTCATCTGAAAACGATGGTGACATCCGCCAGTTGGAGAGGCACATGAAGTGAAATCCTAACAGGTTGGAAGATAATGTTTTATTCTAGAGAATTTACCATTACTGGGGTGAGATATGTATCATTACACCATAAATATCATAACCAACTTTTCTACTTAGTGCACGAAGACACATGTTATGGGGAAAAATTAATGATACATGCACCATATAGAAATGAAACGTTGATTTTCATGTACTTCTTGATTTTTATCCCTAAATATTCATTAATGAATGTTATTTTTTATTATGTTATATGATGCATCCACATAAATAATTCATTGGGATCCCAAGGAATGGTTGTTACATGCCCATTAAAGTGATTGAGCCTCCTATTGATGACATAATGAGTGATAGGAGTTTTATCTAAGGACGTGATCATGAGGTATTTCCACTGGGTGTGTATAGAGATATATCCCCACTGTATAAAGAGTATACCAATATATTCTAGTGTAGGAGGAAATTTATCCACCCATTGTGAAGTTGATTATTCACATAGGATAATATGGGTCTGTGCATAGGCTATTTGTATTGCATGAGTTCTAAGGATAGAGGCCAGCAAGTTTCCATGGTGAGCCTAACCATTATGTTGTCAAGGACTGGAATGATATATATTTTTTGAGTATTTCACCTTGTGTGATCAATTATCAATATGATTTTATTTCTTACAAGTAGTCTTCTCTTTGATGTAGTGATTTTTTTGGGGAAATTTATCATCCATACCCATGATGAGGGGATGATTTCTTTGATAGAGTCTGTGAAAATATTATATAAGGAGTACTTCATAGTTACTTTGAGGTATGTGAACTTCCAATAGATATTATAGTTATATAAGGGAATCATATATATTGCTTAGTATTCCTTGAGATTGATTAATCCCATGAGGCAATCAATCAGAATGGTCTATTCTATATTCCTCATAGTAGGGACGTTTGATTAGGGAATACATTGAAACATATAATTATGATTCATTATATTTTTTATCCATACCTATATCAGGGTTATAGAGTGGGACTTGATGAATAAGAGCATTGTGGATTTGATTTTACATGTATCATCTACTAGTGGAAGTCATCTAGGAGTAGACACATCTGATGTGACCAATATATAAAATGTACCAGATCATGACATAGGTGGAATCAACCTGAATGAACTCAAAAAATCTGATCAACATCTCATGTAACCCATAGGGTATCTAGTTATCCAAGGGACATAAGTTTCTATGACTATATAGGGTGTGGTCATCTAGTGTGTGACTTCCTGACCCAACACATAATAGAGGGCAGTCAGGTAGTTGATGAACCTTAATGTCCGAGATGATAGCATAACTAGATACCTCATAGTGGTAGAAAATGTGGTTCATTGGGGGGGGGGGGTATTTTAATGGGGGTCTGATAGGGCACCAGTTGGAGGACTTTGAGGTTTAGTATGTATTAATACACTTTCACAAATTCCACCCTCTCGCGATCTGTGAAAGGATCATAGGGATGTATGTTAGTGACACGACCATGTGCAGTCAGTGGAGGATTTCAAAAAAGTATCAACTCATATGATTTTGGGTATGACATGTTTCAAATATTCACTGAATCCTTCTTTCATAAACACCTCGTTAGCCATTCCATTTTTTAATCATCCTGGGTATGACAGTTAGAGTTTCAGGTAGAGGCCATATCCCTACCCATGTGGTTATAAACTCTTACTAGAATTTATTAAACTCTTACACACTTTTATTGATGTTGTGATATTTTTCCTTGTGGAGAAATATTTTTGTAGGACCTCATCATGGATATGATTAATCCCTAACAAATTATCGTTGGTATAGACATGTTATCCTTATTTCATGCTCTATTGAACTACCACCATGGGAGAGTGATCTAAATTCGTGTAAATAGATCATGATTGTTCATATTTGGTGAGTGCTATATTTAGTTAAGATGAGAAGGGAATGTACAAGGTAATTTATTAATAATCATCCAATAATTATTGTGTTTGGATTTATGTGTCATTGATACATTGGATAATGATATTCTTTCAATTGTTGAGGCATACATTGATGTTATCTCCAAGTTTGTTCTAGGGTTTCCCCCTTATTAATATGTTTAATTCTACATTTATATATAACCCAATACCACTATTCCCTCTTATAGTGCTTATTAGATGACCTTATATGATCTTAGAGAGATAAGGGTGTGATTTGAGGAAATTATGGTGAAATTTTTCATGAACACTTGTGTGTCTCCATAGAAAGATATAGTGTTGTTATCTGAGAAAGAAGATGAGATCATGTGGATTTGTGTTGACTATAACTTCTTGAATCAGGAGATAGTCAAAAATAAGTACCCTCTACCACGAATTGATAATTTGTTTTAATGAAGTGAATTGAATAAAGTATTTTAGGAATATTAATTTAAGGTCTTACTATTACCATCTTTAGGTTTTGGAGGTTGACATTCTTATGATTAAATTTTGATGCCTCTATGGCCATTATGAGTTTATGGTGGTGCTCTTATTCATGACAGAAGCCCTATAAATGTTTTTGGTCCTTATGAACTGAATATTTAATCCTATATTAGATTGGTTGGTGTCTATATTAATTAACTTCATCTTCATGTATATAACTTCATAATTTGAACATATTGAGCATATGAGGATTATTATGATCTTATTTTGGGAGAACTAGTTTTATAATAAGCCATTGAAGTTTTAATTTTTGATTAAAGATATTGAATTCTGGGGGTATTTCATTTTATATGGAAATGTTGCTATAGACCCAATGAATATTAAGGCAATTATATCTTCAGATCCACTAAAGTTTAGGCTTAAGGTTTAGATATTTCTTACGATGGCGTAGTATTACTAGAGATTTGTAGTAAATTGATCCAAGATTTCAACCACCATATTTTCAATTAATTTAAAGGGTAAACCTTTTATTTGATCCAAGTGATTCTTTAGAAAATTATAGGAGATGATGTAGAAGTATATGGGTTCTCCCATCCTGAGGTTTCCCATCAATGGAGTTAAGTATATGGTGTTATGTGTTGCCTATTGAGTTGGGTTTTTTTGTGTAATGATGTATAGAAAGGTGATGGTTTCTTATGGGTCCTGAAAGTTGAGGTCCTATGAAAAAATATGATACCTAGAATTAAGATCTTATAGTGGTAGTTTTAGTATTGATGGCATTGAGGTACTACCATCTTAGTGATTGTATTGTAGTCTAATTGGACTATAGTTGTCCCAGTTACACCTTTACATAGAGAGATATTCATTTTTGGTTGAGAAATATGTTGTAGTTCTTGTAAAACATAAACATGTAGATTTTATATACTCTACTAAGGAGAAATATGGGGGACCATGTGCTTCATATATGTGTATAGGGGGACCAGTTTGGAGAGTTAAACTGTGAGGTTTTTCGTGATTGGATATCCTTAGGATATGCACCAGATGTTTATTCTAATGGTGGAGAGCATATCATTCAATTCTTACGAAAGTTAGTGGTGCTAGTCATGCTATATGGGGATCTGTTAAGGGATTCTGATATTTCTCCCTTTGGGGAACATACTGGATTAATGAATATTTAAAATGAACTTATGAATCATTTGGGGTTGGTAGGCATGAAATTTAGGGTTTCTGAGTTTATCTCACAATTCCACACCTTTCAGTAGGTGAAAGTAGAGTCGCAGGTCCCAATGAGTTCAACCTAAGTCCTTGAGGATCTAAATTATTATTGGGAAGGTATATAAATTTATTTTATTATTGTTATTCCATGATCAATGAGAGGACACGGTGTAATTTTGGTGATCATCTACTGGTTGAACAAGGTATCCCACTTCCGTTCAATTTAAAAGTAGTATTAGGTGGAGAGATTCATATTCCTATATATGTAAAAATATTCCAACTACATGGGATACCCAGAAATATTGTTTCCTACAATGAAACTAAAGTTATATCTTCGTTTTGGAGGATCCTATAGATGGAATTTGGTTCTATGTTTTGGATGAGTACAATATTCCACCCTTAGACTGATGATCATATTTATAAAACCATTCTGGTTATCAAATAAGTGATGATAAATTTATTTTATTATAGTTAACAAAAAATAATACCTATTAATACACATTTCATGAATACTTTAAATTCATAATATGGGAGGTCTTTCAGGTTAATCATTCATTGGAAATAGGTAGTGGTATTTACACTGATTGGGTCGAAATTAGTATAAGGGATTATAGAGATGGTATAGGTTTCCCAAGAGATTTTTGTGGCCTATGATAGAAAAAAATCCGTAGATGAGATAAAAAGGAAGTTATTTGGATTTTGAGGAAGTATATCATGTGTTAAAAATGTTTTTCTAGGATGTCATTTATAAAGATTTTTTAGGGTGGAATGTTATAATTATGATTAATCAGTCTAATCCAGATCCATTACATGGTGGGTGTGGTTGTATACAAATTGGAATTTACCCCAGTAATTACAAGGTCAAAAAATTCTCTCAGATGTCACAATCAAGGAGATATTTTCATGAACTGTTGCACATCATTAAATTGGGTGATTTGGATATTTTGGATGGAGGAACCTTCTTGGAGTACACATTGGTGGTCACTGACCATTGGGAGATGTATCTTTATCAATAGTATGTTATACTTTTTTGAATCCTTTGGTAATATGGGAGCCTTCAAAAAATGTTATGGGTTCATGAGAACTAGATATGGGATCAACGGTTTTTCCTTATTTAGTAAGTTGTTCTTTTTTACAATATGAAGAAATGAGGCTGGTTTCTAAGATGCTTAACTAGTTTCACGTGTCATGGTATTTCAGTGATGATATATATATATATGATACTGACATGACCAATGGTGTCACGACATGGCCTTTTGTGTCATGACTTGGAGCATGATATTTGAGAATTTGAATACGCACTATCACATGGAAGTGACCTAGTTGTGGAATGAGTGTCCCAGTCATGAAATGATAGAGTCTTGAGGAGTTTTATTTTTATTGGGGTTTCCACCATGACATTTCCACAACTACCACAATGTAATTCTCAGGGTAGTTTGATGCTGGGATTTGTCCCTGGATGGAGGTTTATAAGGGAATTACTTTATTAATTAATGGTATATTTATGATAAAATTGAATCCCCCTTACCTAATGATCTTTATCATATCTCATTAGTGTTAATCTCTATAAAACCTAGATTGAGAGAGGGAAAGAGGATGAGATAAATAGGTATTAAGATATCTACAGAACTAAGTAGTGAAATTCTATATGGAATCACCAATGCCACCCGATGCGGATATAATCCCCACTAATGGGAGATTGAAACGTCATTCATTGATCACTATTTTAGATTTATGACCATTTATTCATAATTCATGTTTGATTCAATTGGTTTTACCCAATTTATTATTTATGGTACCTTTAATTTATGAATTTTAATCACACTTCTTGATTTCCCAAATCCATGTATTATGAAATACCTAGTTTATTGATCTCTTTAAATCCCCAAATTGTTCGTTTTTTTTTGAATTCTTGATGTTGGATAAATAGTGAGGAAGTATTCCCATTTTCAATAATACTTGTATCATACACACCATCGGTGTTATCGAGATCCATGTAGATGGTGATTTGTATTTTAATCTGTTCTCAAACCTCTCCCATATTTTTTCATAGAATTAGAGATTCAATTGTTTACGGTGTTATAGTTGGAAGTGGAAATATTTTTTTTTGGGAGGCATGATATTGGCATTATGGTAGTAGGGAGTCTTGATGGTGTGTGGTGGTTTAATGGATTAGAGTAGAGTGATGACCCTGGGTGCTGTGAAAGAAAGCCAATAAATAAATTAGAATAATTAAAATAATTTTTTCATGGGATAATCACCACTATATGATTCTAGGATTCATGACAGGATAAGATGACTATCTTTGGAGAACGATGCAATGGTTTATGGATAACATGGTTTGTTGGTCAGATGAGGTATGTAGGTCCCGATGTAATAGAGTATTTGATGAAATGGTATTCTAAGTTGACAGAATGAATAAATAACCTATGAAACAATTAATAACTTGAATATTTAGACATAAATACAGGCTAAATGCAGAAAATAATGGTACTCCATGAATTCTGGCTGATGTTTGAGTGGTTATACCATGTCCTAGTGTTCCATGATTCGATGATCTAGTAACTATGTTGTTCAAAGGTAGTAGGGGATGGAGTAATTCCATGAGACCCCTCTTCTGTGATGGGACACCAGGATAGAACTAAAATAGTCACACAAGGATAGTGCCATGATAGTTGATTTATATGAGAATTTCTCCGTTCCTCATGAAATGTGATGGTGCACTCTTTTTTAGTATCTGAGTTGAGACGTGAGGTGATAGATGTAATTTATGATTATTATCTAAATAAGGAAAATGATCGGTTTTTTTCATGGTGATCAGACTCTTCTTGGGGGTTTTACCCTGTAGAAGAGAGGTTATGTTATGGGACATGTCCCCAAAATAATAGAAATGGTTAGTAACCTCCCATATACTCAGAGCATGGTTCCTCTATCTTTAAATTCATTACACCTAGTCTAAAATATCATGTTAGCTACAGGTCCCCCACTAGGGTCAGTTAACCACTCAACCAATACATATACTTTATTAAGTCATATGCCACTCTCTATAATTCTAAAGTGGTTACATGGGTTTCTTGATTTGGGTAGATCAGATTCATGGGTTTTCTTGAAATTTCTCTTATCGATTAGCTTTGTAGATAGGGAATCTTTCTTCTGTTTAGGGTTATCTCATTTAATTATTATCTAGGATCCCTTTTTTATGTTCTATTCATTCCTTAAATCATTATTATTTTGAGATAATTGGTTCTGATTACCATTCCCAATTTGTTTTCATAGAATTCTAATGAGAATGTATATACTCACCCTTCCATCAGAATCTTCACTCGCACATTTTATCTCATACATAAGATGTATGTTTGATGATACCTTCAGTGTACAAAATGTTGATGGATCATAGTGGGGCCATGAGTTGATAGTAGTTGGTGACGTTCATGTCTAGAGCTTGTGTGTGGTAGTTACCTTTTTATCATTGTTATTTAGTTTGGGTTTCATTTTTTGTTTTTGGGAGTGTGTATTTCTCCCATTTATTATAGTACTCATAAAGGATTTTCCCATATTTTTTTTTGAAATTTTAGGTGTATGATTTTTAATTTCTATGTTTTTTCTCTCTTAGATCCTTTTTTGGAATATTTGGACGAAAAAATAGTTGGAGAAGATCTTTTTTCCCTAATGGGGTCATTATTCCATGGTAGAGACCACACTATAGGCCTTGGTCCAAGTCATGCAGATGATATGGTTGAAGTTTTTATCCATTATGGTGTTTAGTTCACAATGGGGTATAAAATGTTGTGTTTAAAGGGGTTGTGCTGGAAAGGATTCTATATGGGGCACGAGGAGGCCAACATTCCATGTTAGTTGGTGTGGTGGTCCCGTGTCAATGGATGTATAGGTGGGTGGGAAAGTTGGAATCAAAAAGAATAGGTCCCCTACGTTGTTGAGAGCATGCATGGTTCATGGGGTGGTTCATCCATTTTAAATAGGGACAATAAAAAACAGTGAGCTGATGTCTATGGAGGTTCTATAAAGAAAATAGAGGATGGTCTGTGATGAAATAAAGAAAACAACAATGAAGATTCTCTTTTGTTGTGGTCATTGGAATGGTAGGTTAAAATGTATTGGGAGGATCCATCACATCATTATTCAAGCGAGGGTATCTATCAAACATGGTATAAATCACCAAACTAGCAATTATTGATATGAGAGAGGTTGTTCCATGAACATAAAACCACATGTGCCTTTTTAGGTGGGTTATGAATTCAAATCTTGATCAAATTTCTCCCCTATAAATGATCTATATTTCTATCCCCATGAGGTTTGTCGATGTAGGTCTTTCTATTGGCAATTTTGGGGCATTTTCATCCTTCTAAAGTTATTTATTTTTGGTTCTTATTGATGGATGAGTTAGATGTTAGAGGATTTTCTATCACTCTTCTTTTATCTAGAACTTGAAATCTTGTGTATTTATAGTTAAACGATTTTAAATTATTGAATGACTTTTGAAAAATTCTTCGAAAAGTAATTTTTTTTCTTTTATGATAGCTTATAGAAATATTCTCTTCAAATTTCTGCTCTATTAATGCAATTTTCAATTAAAGGTTTTAGTGTGCACTAATATTTCATATTTTCATCGCATTGTTTCTTCGTACGTGACTTCCAATGCATAAATTGGTGGAATGATGGATTGACAGGGGTTAGTGTTTTTTCATGATATGCATATATGAGAACTTGTTATTCCATAATATTCTATTAGATCTTAATTTCGGGGTATATGAAATTGTACCTCCCACTAATAGATTGGTCTAGTTGATGCGTTTTCTCATGAGTTAGTCAATTCATGGTGTTTCACTTACATATGGGATGCATATAAGGGTGTGCGAGTTTTGATGTAGGATATTTCATGTAAATAATGTATTTAAAAATAAATGTCTATTATCATTTGAGTAACATATATGTTTTTCTCATCTTATACATTGTATTCTGTTTCTATCCTATTTTATATTAAATGTGCGAAAATATTTTCTTATTTAATTTTCATGCGTGGGATGTTTTTTGAGGATATCCATATGAGTTTTATATTAACCTCATTTAATATTAAACTTTTTGTGTATATAGTTGTATTTTTCTATTTTACAGTTTAGGTGAGAACTCTTAATTTTCTAGTGAATCACATGGATGATACTATTTGGCGTGATGGAGTTGGAAGCTTAGAGTTTATAGTCTTGTAGATCATGAGAGTGTTACAAGTAAAAAATCATTATTCCTTTTTAATCTTGGACTTTTAGTCTTTAATGTATTATTTTTTTCCATCTCAGCTTCGATTATTGTTAATTGATATAATGTTTTTGAATTTGGTCTTATATTGATTAGTGAATCATATATATGTTAATATTTTTTATTAGATATACCTATTTTTGGTTGATTTACATGGAATTGAAAATCATCCCATATGATTTGGTGGTTCCCTTGGAATTTATTTCCACCTTTGGGTGTTAGGGCTATGTAACTATGGTTAGTGAATTTCTTGATATTCCCATGACAATAGGTTTGGGTTGTGATACTATAAATGGAAGTAGTTTAGTATAGTCCATCATTGGGGATGGTATTCATGGAGATAAGATTTTTTGTGACGTGAAATGTTTTGTATAAAAACTATTAGCTAGAATATTTATTTTTAAATTGTAAGCTATCAGTGTGGCCTGGGTATGAATAGGGTTGTTTAACACCTTTAGGAATGTGTTCCCCTCATTATTTTATGTTTAAATAATAATATTTGGATGTCATGTAACATTAAATATACTTCTCAAATACGATTATAGTATTCACATCGTATTTTATTGGTTAAGAAATGGTAAATGGTAACATGTTGACTTTGATTAGTAGAATTTTTTGGTTTTACTTATAATTGAAAATATGAGTTTCTAAGAAATGGTTTCTATAAAATGGAAAATAAGATTCATATTTGTGATGTGTGTTTATTTTGGGTAATGTTGATTGGTTTTTATGTATTCCTTGTGTTTTTATCATTTAATGTAACACAAACATGGAGTTGAACTGAAATTGGAATTTGTAATGAATCTGTCTATAAGTAATTAATTAAATAGAAATTTAAATCCATGCTATTTTGATATATTATTAAAAAGTTCTGAATGGGTACTCAAAATCATAATTACATGTTTACTTTCTTCCATCTGAATTATTGATGAAATGACTATGCTTTAGTAAAACATTACACATTGTGGTGTGATTGTGTTTTATCCTTACATTTAATTTTTTGGGATATGACATGAGTTGATTTTAATTTAATGATATGAAAATTGGGTGCATGATGACTGTAATTAAGAAAAAATCATGTTATAAGTTTTCATATTTTGGTTTTAGTTAATTTGAAAACTTAATAAAGAATATCACTTTGTTGTAACTTATAGATTTGTATACAATTAGGTAAGAATTTATAATATAATGAGTAATGTAGAAAATAATATTAAGGTTTGTTAAATGTGAAATCCTAATAGAATGCTAATTTATTTTACATATCTTAGGATTTCTATGATCCATATTATGAAATTATGTCAAAATCTATGATATGTCAATTTTTCGTTGTTTAATATGGTATTAATTGAGCATGATTGATCGGTTATAGATCATTTCAGGTAAAATATTTTAGTTGGAGAATCATGACATTAAATATCACCATTTAAGGCATGTTATAAAAAGTAATTTTCTTACCTATAGGTAACAATTGAGGAAACATTATATTTTTAAAATTTGTTAAAATTGGTCTTTGTGTGAATGTGGTTTAGTGATCATGATTTCCCAATGAATGAGGAATCCATTTCATGTATATGAAATGATTAGTTCATATTGTATAATTATTTATTATTTGGGTTTACATGATTTTATTGTGGGGTTTATGTGATCTAGTTGCGAAGGACATGTTTTAGAATAGTTTTAAAGAATTTTTTTAAAAAAATAAAAGCGAAAATGTTTATTGTAAATCATGTATTTTTTGTAACATCAGATTTTTTGGTGAAATTGTTAGCAATGTGGTATTATGGTGAATAATTGGTTGTAAAACTAATGATTGATTATCAGAATGGGCAGTAGTGAGTTACTATTCCTAGGAAAGATGTTGCTTGATAATTTATTTGGGGACTTTTCCTGTTGGTAATGTCTTATATGCTAGGTATTAATTTCATACTTGTCATGATAGTTGTGCATGGATGTATATAAGCCTTGGTGTGCTGGTAAGGATAGATATTGTTATTCTATGATGGACACGATATGTGCAAGTGAAATATGAGTTAATGGGAAATGATTATTTTGGGACAAGAATTAAGACATATCAAGGTTAATTATATATTCTAGGATCTAGATTGGTCCCCATGATCAATTACTATTAACATGGTCTTGGTTTAGTAGGATTTACTATCTCAAAATTTAAATTTTTTCTGATCTAGTAAAATTATTGGATTCTACCATTCAATGTTATATTGATTACAATACCTATAGAGTCACTCTCACATATCCTGAAGGATCTATTTGTCTTTTTAAAGGGGGTGGTGTGTGAATATGATAGGAGAAAAGTACTTATAAGTAATTTTGAGAACAATATATTTTCAGTCACCTGTCAGACTATGTGATCTATGATATTAGAAGGGGAATTGGGAAACATAGTTTACTTAATTTTTTTAAAAACCCGCATGGGTAGAATTTCAAAGTTAGGTGTGGGTTTTTAATAGTTGTTTCATGATAGTCAACCTCTTTTAATGTTTTTTGGGGTATGGGTGAGTACATCATCATATACATGGATTTAGAAACATACATTCCATTTTCTTGGAACATTACCTCAAGGGCTCTTATTCTCGGTGATTACTTTTTTATTTCCACTTTCATCTTTTTTTCTTATCTTTTTTGGGCATACCATGGACTATTTTAGAAAGGAGTTACAATTTATGATCCATTTAGTAGTATATGACTTAATTCAAAGGTCTCCTTTCAAAAAGTTAGAAAAATGTTGAGTAGCTGATTATCTATAGGATACATCACTTACATGTACTTGGGATACACATACCAGGATGATATTATGGTCTATCAGTAGGTGGCTATCATTTTTGGCATCGGTGACCAAGTCCAATGATGTTTAGTTGTAAAATTATGATAGTCTTACCATTAGGTAAAATATTAATGGTGGGGATAAATTATGTATAGAGTATAGGATAAAAATTCTATATAATGGTCCAGGATTTAATTCAATTTCCATCTTAGGATAAGATAATTTCAATTGTAATTCCCATTATGATATAAAGAGAGTAGATAAGGTAGAAAACCTAAAACAATAATGACTAGTAGGTATATGTGACTCTTACATATAACTTTCTAGTGGTGGGAGTAAATTATCTATTGATTTGGAACTGCATTTCATAAAATGATTCTGATGCATCTAATCAACAGGTTATAAGGTGACTGACTCATATTGTCAACACATTTCATTTCAATTTTTGTGGAATATTTTTTATAGATAAACTAGTTATTTTTTCTATCTAACAGGGGTTTTAGTTAATTGGTGTACTAACTTCCACAATATATCACAGAGACTCTTGTTAAACTATATTAGGTTTTTGTTGAGTTCTATCATATAACCCCCTTTAGAGCACTATATGATCTTTTATGTTGATCTCTAATTATCAAATCCTATTTTTCAATTTCCTCCATTATTTATTCTTATGGGATATTATATATTCAATGGGTATACCATGGACTAAGGAACCATATCCTAAGTAGGTGGATGGGGGGAGTTATCTCCTCAGTGAGAGTAAACCTCTCATTGTTTAATTGGTTGTGAGCATATTTCTCTTTCATTAGATGTTCCATTTCATTCATACCATGTATAGAATATTGGGATAGTAAAGATAAGATATTTCTATGTTTATGTGTACATTTAGTATGTCTTTCATAGTAACATGATTGGGATTTAAATTATTATTTTGAAAAAGAAAATGTTATGCTGGACTAGTGGCCTGATATTATATATAAAAACTACTAGCCTATAGATTTCCATGTATTGAAAACCTATTGGTGGTGAGAATGTAACAACCAGAGTTCTTGATACTTTATATATTTTATTATGTATATCTATGTCAACTGGTGTATTGGATGGTTTTGGAGAAGTTTTTGAAGGGTTCATAGTTAGAGAAGAGATTTTTGACTCACCAGGCTTCATTCAACCACGGTAGATATCTTAATATTGGTTGTGGTTTGATATGTGTGGGTGTTGTGGATTTGGTGTTTATCCATTAAAGTGCATATTGAACCATTGGATCTAAAAAAATATTTGTTTAAGGGTGTAGTGTTGTGAGGGTTTCCTTGTGTAAATTATATATTCCAACATAAAATGTTATTGGGCATGGTGGTCCTATGTTAGGGGATGTCGATTTGGGTGGGAGAGTTTGAAATTTCAAGTTCATATTCCATATTCCATGATATATGGAATGGTTCATGGGATGATTGACATATGTATAATGGGGATAAATAGTACTTTGTGTAGGTATATATAGAGGTGATATGGTAAAATTGTAGTCCTGTTTAGGCTGATAGGAAGAAATTGGAAAAAGAGGTTCTCTTAAACCATAGTCTTTATAGTGGTAGGGTGGAAAAACATGGGAGGATACACCATGACATAGTCATTATTATGTTGAAGGTCTAACATGTTTTGAATGACCAAAACAGATTCTGAGTTTTTGGGGATTGGATATTTCAGGAATTAGAAACCTTGTATGTGTTTTAGTGGGGTTATGAATTCAATTCATAACATAGTTAGACCCTTAAAAATGATTTTCATCTTATCCTTGTGTGAGCTATCAATCCAAGGATTTCTGTAGGTTATTTTGGTGACTCTATTCCTTTCAAATTTTCTAAATTTTTATTATAAAATATGAATGTGTTATAGGTTTTTGTGTTCCATATCAACTCACTTTTGTTCGGGGTTTGATGGATTGTAACACGGTGAAAATATAAAGTAGGAACATTTTATTTTATAGCTTGTATGACACACCACACCACCAAGTGCATAAGGGAATATAATATCATATGAAACTATAATATATTTACAATTTCAAATAAATTATAAATATTTTATATCTTGAATTGAACATGGACCTGATTCAGTATACATTGTTTGTAATAATGAGTTTCATCAATGACTTGTGTCACACGCAAGACCGAGTTTTACCGAACAATAATATATTATTAAGATAATATTATTTAATATAATAAGATATAACATATCAGCTAAATTAACAGTTTCAAATAGGATTAAATAAAATTTGAAAATATGAGGTTTTAAAAAATATGAAATTAATTAATGAGTTTCTAATTAATTAGAAATGAATATAAGAACCATTTGAATATAAATCGAATGTTTTTATAGAAAACTATTTTTTCCCCCAAGGTTACATTACCCTAATAAATTAAAGTTATTATAATTAGTGAGATATATTAATATACTATATATATAAATTTTATATTCAATAAAATATTTTTTATATTAATTCAATGTATTGGATAGACATAAAATAATAAAAGCCCAATTTTACACCTAAAAAACTATATTTTTAAGGTACTTTTACCGTCTTTTAATTGAGAACCTATTTTAATCCCAATTTTTGGAACTTTAATATATTTTACGTGTCAAAATGAAATTTTTATTTTAATTAGAAACACAAAAATAAGTTTGGGGGAATTTTTTTTTAATTTTTCTATGAAATTTTATTTTTTAATGAATAATGAAATTACTGAATTTTAATTGAAATCTTCCTTTCCATATAATATATTATTAGGTAATATAATATTTTAATTTGGTTTTAAAGTTTAATAAGTTCAATTTTTTTATTATTTAATCAAATTTAGGTCAATTTAATTTATTTTACTTAGAAATTGGATATAAAAACCTAGTAAACTTTGAAATGTTATTACATTAATAAACTTCATTATCATTACATCTACAAAACTAATTTTAAAAATATTTCATCTAATTATGTGAATGATCTTTTTAAAAATGAATTAAATATTTTTAATTATCATAATTGATTATATCTAAAATGTTCAACATTGTTTTTAGGAAAAAAATATTTTTGAATGTGATTAAAATTGTCTTAATTGGGGACTAAACATTAAACTTAAGGGCCTAAACGAACTAATTTTTTGTCCAAAATCTATTGTAGATAAAATTTTAGACAATATTCTCCCTTGTATTTAATTATTTTCATTATTTGTTCCACCTTACATATGAACAACTTGGGTGGAATTCCCTTTTCCAAAATTTACAAGAGAGCCATTCCTCTCAACTATAAAAAGTTACTCATCACTCTAATTTCCGCACACCTCTCAAGATAATTTGGCACGACCTAGATCCTCCCCTCCCAGAAATCTACAATCCTCTATTTGTGTATAAATATAACCATGTAATCACTTTTGTGAAAATTAAAAGGAGTTACCCAAAGAAGAGGTAACACCATTCCTCAAGCACTTTTGTTTTATTTCCTTTATCAACCCTCTAAAATATAATTATTTCATTGTTATATAACAAAAATTGAATAATAAATATACCAGGATGTTATTATGTTATGTTTTTGACCTCTAGAAACACACACTGCCATATTATTGGTAATGAAATTATCATTCTTATATACAATGAACTACAACATAACGAAGTGAAGTTGTTCATTTTTTCGTTTACCACCTCCCTTGGAGAACATTTTGATGGAAATTTTTATATATATGATATATATGATATTTTTTACTTTTTATGATTTTTTAAATATATTATGACACATACCATTATTCTTTTAATTTTCTGTAAATACAATAACATCATTTTTGAATGTGTGGACTACCGCCCCTTCAAAGCGATGTGATTCGTTCAAACTATGCATAGAATATATAAAGGATGGCTTTAATAAACCTATGAAATATATATGTAATATATATGATAATGGAATTATAATTTACATATTTATATATATCACATACATTTCATTCTTCTAATATATGTTAGGGATGTGAATGTAGCGCCCACACGTACGTAGAACCTATAGTCTCAATGAACGGTGCATTTCATTTACTATCTCAAAATTTTTGAATTATTATAAATATATATATACAGAATGTATAATATTAAATCGTTTTTTTCTCTTGGGGATGTGTAAACCCTGATTTATATAAGAACAAAAACAAGTAACATGTTAAAACATACTCGAAAGACTATGCGATTAGGAGCCAAAATACTGAAAATTTTGTAATATTGTTATCAAATGGGTAATAAGATATTATAAAAATGAAAATGGTTTTGAATTAAGATATTAACACTATTAAAACTATTATACATGTGGTTAATGTCCAGTCAAATAAAATGAAATTCAATGTTAGGTAATTCCAATGAATTTTTTACATCTGTGAGATAAGTGTCATATTCAAAACTTACTTATTTTGTGTGGTGTATCTTATATAGTTTTGATATTTTATATAATTAATAATTTAATCTTCATGGCATTTCAAACATTTATTTAACTTTATTCTTTAAATAGGATTTTTATTTAAAATTTTGTAATGTGGTATGAGACACATTAGAGTGTTGAAAGATTATTTTCCTCAAGAATTATTTTAATGATATTTCATTTCCATTTGAAGAAATTATATAACAATTTTTAAATTAATACTTTTTATTTTACTCTCATATGGTTATTCATGATCTTTTCAAGTATTAGTACAACTTTTACTCTCTTGGGTAATCAAAATTATTGAGAAAATGTTCTTAAGAAAACTCGACTTCATATTTCACTTAAATCAGATAAATTTTTTTCTTCTAAAAACCCAATTTTCTAAAATGGTTTTCAAAAATGTTTTTAATCTTTCCAAAATGTTTTATTAAATAAATATTTAACATTTTCTGTCTTTACCATTTTTTTTAAAAGGAATAATCTTGTTACTTTCTGAACAAGGAAATTTTCTATCATTTTTACGATATAAAATGAATGCTCTATTTACATCATACAATATGTATTAATTTACACTCTTTAATTTAATTGAAGCTTCCTTTACATGATTAAAATGTTAATTTTCTTTCAGAATGTTTTTTAAAAAGTTATTTTCAATGAAACAGGGGTTTAAATGTTTTTTTAAAAGAAAATAATACTTTCCTCAAGAATGTTTTTTGAAATTTCCTTTTATTGTATTTCTATTAATCAATGAAAATAACCCTTTATTTTTAATCCATATGAGATATGTTGTATTGATACCATCCTTATTATTACTATGGATGGTTTATGATTTATTTGAACATGGGTAGTATTGAAACTGACTTCCTTTATTTATTTTACCCCCATTGAAATATTCAATTTTCTATGATCATTTGAAATTAAATTTCCCATAAATATTCAAATCCCTTTTCATGTATATGATTATTTCCTTAACTGTATACAATTTTTTTATGGTGTTTACTATGAAATTTATTTTATTATTTGGGGAAACATTGAAAAATTAATTTCCTTTACTCAATATAGATATTTGATAAGGAATATTATTCACAAATTATTCTATGGATTTGAAATAGAATGGTGTGTCCATTTAACGTAAGCCCTATGGGTTGGGGAAGGTTAATGAAATTTCCTTGATGTATCGTTAGTCTCACGAGACAAAATTAGTTTAAAAAGACCCTTAGAGTTTTTTACAAGCTGAATATATGAGTTTTTACCCATATACGTAAAATCTCTTGAGGAAAGATCATGACATCCAATAATTATGAATTGGATAAATTTTGATTCAATTATTACTTATCCTTGAGATTTTTTCCAAAATATATATGGATTCATTTCATTGTTATTTCACTGAATAAATATAATGTGTTTTTAGTTTCTAACCTTGCCATATTTATTTTTTCTTATCCGGTAATCTGAATGGAATGTGTTTTAATTTATTACCTTTCCATATTGTCTATGCACTTCCTTCATATTTTATTGATTACATGGAATGTGTTATTATTTATTCACCATACCACATTGATTATTATAATTAATTAATTATTTATTCTTCTATACTTTACCATTATCAAGGATTTGAACTCACCCTTATTATGTTTTATTTTCCCAAGGAATTCCATGAAGTGTTCAAAGAAAGATATGAATGGATAAAATATATGAAATAAAGTTATTATCCTAAAAGAAAAAAATGAATTCATTAGTAAACTTATTTGTAAAAAAATACATATATATGTATTTGGTTTACCAATAATACTAAACAGTTCAGTCATTTCTAATGTTATTTACCAGTATCTTATGCTAATGTTATGGTAGAATAACAATGACTCTAGGAATTCTAGGGTTGTTTATATACAATTGGAATCAAGGAAATTTTAATAGAAACCTTGAGAACCATATTAATGGAAACATTTATTAGAGAACATATCTCTAGCATAGAATATAAGGAGTATTATAAAAGAACATCCTAATGTTTTAGAATAGATAGCGATTATGTTGTTTCCCTAAAAATACATAGATGTCATGATACTAGAAGTGGAAATTGTTCGAGAATAGATGTACCCAGGAGGTGAAACAATGAAAATGTGCATTAGGTCAGACTCTTCGTAACTGGTACATGAATGTGAGCCTTATTGAACACCTGGTTTGACACTCCCAGAGGATATTCTTAGGATAGTTCTCATTTTCTTTATAAACCATTATGATGGATTTTGATAATCAATATCCTATGTTAAACCCATGGAGTTTTAGATTGAATATAAGGTTACATGATTTAGAAATCCTATAATTTTATAATAGAAAATCCATATCCTAAGGAAGTATCTATGTGAAAAAATGGATGAAGTATTTATGTATTAGGGTTTTAATGAAAACTATATTATATTTAATGATTAAATTCAGAAGATTTATATCATATTTATTTTAGGAATTATATTAACATGGTTTTAGAAAATGAAAACCTATATAGCAGGTGAAAAAAAATCAAGTCCATCAAGGCCACATGTACTGAACCCTGGATTGAGGGACGATAATGGTTCACACCAACCATTAACTGATGCAATTCCCTATTTAATATATCATTTCTTTAGTAAACCAGTTATACAAATAAATATTAATGATGGACTAGTAGTGAAAATTACAGGGTCTAGAGATTAATGAATTTACCATATTGGATTTTCAGAATAGTTAGAGATGATTTTAATGACATTTAAATTTTTTATGGGACATACAATCTGTTATATGTTTATTTTAGTACTTCAGAGATCAATTTATATTTTTTGATACCTATTTCTTGAAGTAAGGGTTGAATTAAAATTTTATCAAAGCATAATGGAAATATGGAAATGTTCATATGAAATTAAAAAATATCGTGTAAGTCAATTTCCTTATCTTCTCAGGCTATAAAATAATTTATCAACATTAGGAAAAGTATCTTAGAAAATGTTGTCCTAAAACTGTAATTTTTATTGAACTGATAGTCTTCTAAATCATTATAGATTTATGGATTTGAGGCCCTAAACATTCCATTGGTCACTCACTTATTTTTAATCGAGGAACTCAATAAATATTGTTAAATATTTATTCTTTTCCTCCATATATAAATCTCCACTTTCCACTAATGTTCTTCTACTTAGAGATATAGTTATATGTTAGTCCATGTGGCCTTTTTAATTTAAATTCTCTATTTTATATAGGATGTTTTACAAACCCTTCTAAAAATGTGGATTCCAATATATTAAATATCAAATAAATTATTATCATATAAAATTTTAAATTGTAAGGATGCACTTTAATTAAAGGGGGTATAATGTAAAACCTCAAAAATCTTATATAGGAACATTATATTTGATAGCGTGTATGACACGCAATACCAAGCATGTAAGGTAATATAATATCCCAAGAAATTAAAATATATTAATGATTTTAAATGAATTCAGTATATTTTATATCTTGAAATGCACATGACACTGATTTAGAACATGTCATAGACAACAACATGTTTTTATAGCAGCTTTCACCACACATAAGATCGAGTTTTATTGAACAATAATATACTCTTAAAATATTATTATTTAATATAATAATATATAACCTAGACCTTAAATTGGTAGTTTTGAATATGATTACCTAACTTATGAAAATATATGGTTTGAAAAAATATGAAATTAATTCATCAGTTACTAATTATTTGTAAACAAATATAAAAATCTATTGAATATAAAACTTATGTTTTTATATAAAATTATTTTTATACCCAAAAATGAATTTTATCCTAATAAAATAAATTTATTAAAATTATTGAGAGATATTAATTTATTTTTTATATTATATATTCAGTAAATTTGTATTTATATTAATCCATAATATTTTATAGGCATAATATAAGAAGAAAACCAATTTTACATAAAAAACATATATTTTGTTAAGGAACTTTTACCACCTTTTGACATAAAACATATTTCAAATCCATTTTATTTTAATATTTAATATAATTTAAATTTAAAAATAAAAATTTCTTTTCGAAATATAAAAAAAATTGGTTAGGTATAATTTCTTGTATTTTTTTCATGATGTATCATTTTTTAATGAATAGCGAAAAATACTGAATTTTAATTGAAAATTGATTTTTTATCTAATTTATTTATAAGGTAAAATATGATTATAAATTAGTTTTAAAGTTAAATTAGATCTAATATTTATTATTTAATCCCATTTTTGACATTGGAATCAATTTCACTTTAAATTGGATACGAAATCTTACCAAACATTTGCACATTTTTACTTTAAAAACCTGCATTTTTGTCCCATCTGTGTAGTTGAATTTAAATTAATTTTTACCACTTATATGACATAAATTTAGGAACAATTATTCAATATTTGGAATCATAATAATTTATAATGTATTATAAGGAAAAATTATATCTCAAAAAATAAATATTAGTGAATATGGTAAAATTAATTACTATGATAAAGATAAATATTAGCTTAACAAGGGACTGACCCTTAATCTTAAGGGTAAAAATGACATATAAACTTGTCCAAAATCCATTATATGGAAATATTTATACTGTATAATTCCATTTATATAATGGTTTAAATTATTGGATCTAAATTTCAATAGGGAAATCATGGGTGGAATTCCCATTTCCAAAATTTAGAAGAGTGCCACTACTCTCCACTGTAAAAGGTAGTCATCCCTCCCAATTCCCCACACATGTCAAGATAGATTTTATTTAAGAAGATATTCCCAAATATATTATAAAAATATATCAAATCATCTTAGAATCCTCTCTTTGGGAATAAATCCATCCATGTAATCACTTTTGTGAAAACTAAAGGAAGTTACCCAAAAAAAGTATCATCTTTCTTCAAGCTCTTTAGATTTATTTCCATTATCCACCCCATAAAATATTATAATTACATTATTATATAAGAAATATTTATCCTCAATGTAACAGGAATATTTATATGTTTTCTACCTGAACTTATGAGAACATATAACTAATGGGTAACAAACTTACCATTTTTGTGTATGATGACCTACCACCTTAGGAAGCGAAGTTCTTCATTTTTCCTTTACCACAAATCATGGATGAAATTATGATAGAAACTATATTTATATATGATATATAATATATTTATTATGTATTTATTATTTTTTAATTCTATTATAACAAATACCTTTATGTTTTTCATTTTGTGTAAATATAAAAACATCATTTGTGGAAGTGTGGACTATCACCCCCACAAATCAATATGATTTTGTCACACTATAAATGGAATGTATAACATATAGTTTTGGTAAATATATGGAACATATATGAAATATATATGATACTATAATTATAATACAACTATAAATAAATATCACATACTTTTCATTCTTTTCAAATATATCATGGAATTGAAAGTAACATTCATGCGTACGTACAAATTACTGTCTCTATGAATAGTTCATTTCATTTAATGTCTCCATGATTTATGTGTTATTAAAAATAAAAATATACTGAATATATATAATTAAAACATGTTCTAAATCCAGGATATTATGACATCATGATCGACGTAAGAACAACAATTAATAAGTTAAAATATACATGAAGGACAAGAAAATTAACACCCAAAATAGTGAAAATAATGAAAGATCATTATGGAATAGGTAATAAGATATAATAAACAAGAATATGGTTATAAAATACGTTATTAACTCTCTTAAAACCATTATACATTCTGTTAAATTCCATTCACACAAGGAAACACAAGGTAAGGGATTTTCATCTCACTTTTTACTTCCATGAGATAAATGTTATATTCACCAATTATATTTTTGTGTGGTGTATCAAATGAAATTTTTATATATTATATCATTATTAATTTTATATTCACGATATTTAAAACATAAATTAAATGTTATTCCTACCTAAGGATTATGATTTATAATGTTTCAATGTGGTATAAGACACAGTAATGTTTAAGTATTGTTTTCCTCAAGAGTAATATTAATGATATTTCATTTCCATTAAAAGTCATTAGATGAACATAATTAAATGTGCCATTTAATTTTAATATCCTCCGGTTATTAATGACCAGTATTAGTTCCATTTTACCTCTCATTGGTACTAAAAAAATTTCAAATATTTTTTAAGAAAACCCGACTTCATTACTCTCTTTAGTCATGGAATCCTTTTTCATCTAAAAACCTTGGTTTATAGAAATGTACTAAAAAATGTTATTATCCCTACCAAAATGATTTATTAAAGTAATTTTTACCCTTTTTTGTGTTTTACAAATTTTTTTCAAATGAATCTTCTTATTGGTTTCTCATCAAGGTTATTTTCTATCCTATTTACCATGTAAAAGAATGTCATTTTAACCTCATATAGAATGAACGTGTTTACCCACAATTATTTCTTTGAAGCTTCATTTACATGTTTAAAAGGATAATTATTATGGAAAAAATTTCAAATGTGATTTTCAAAGAAAAGAATTTTCAAAATATTTTTAAATGAAAAGGATATGTTCATTAATAATGTTTTTAAAAGAATGTTTTTAAAAGATATTTTTTCTAGTATTTATTTTAATCAATGAGAAAACCCTTTATTTTTAATCCATGTGGGATATATTGTATTGATACCATATTTACTATTCATCTATTTAGTTTATGAATTATTTTTCCAATGATAGTATAAAAATTCACTTGGTTCCTTTTAGTCCCCTTGAAATATTCAATTTCCTATGATCATTTGACATTTAATTTACACTAAATATCCATATCATATTTCATGGATATGATAATTTACTAAACCATATACCATTTTTCATAAAATTTTACCGTTAAATTCATTTTAGTATGTGGGGGAATGTTGATAAATCCATATCATTTATTCGATAAAGATATTTGATAAGTCATTTTGTTAATGAGGAATGATTGGGATGTGAAATATGTGGGTTGAGAACCATTTAAGGTAAGCCCTATGGGTTGAGGACTGGTTAATTAAATCACCTAAATTAATAGGTAGTCTAATGAGACCAAATTAGTTGGAGGCATACCCTTCGAGTTTGTTTCTAAGCAGAATAGATGAGTTTTTACCAATAGACTGAAACTATCCTTAGGATAGATCCTAAAGGTATAATGGTCCACGTGCCAGATGCATGACGTCCAATAATTATGCATTTCCAGCAGTTTGATTTAGTTATTATTTATCCTAGTGTTTTTTCATCAACAAATCGATAGATACGTTTTTTCTCAGTGCATTAATTAAAATAAAATTTTTAGTTTCTTAAATTTATATATATTTTTTGTATTATCTAGTTACATGAATATGGTATATTTCCATTTATTACCATTCCACATTATTTATGAACATAATTCATAGTTTATTGATTAAATTGAATGTATTATCATTTATTTACCTTTCATAATTATTATTCTCATTAATTTATTATTTCCTCTACTATACTTTACCCATACTATGCTTTTGAGATCACTGTTATTAGGTTTCCTTTCCCTTGTAATTCTCTATTGTGTACTTTGAAATATATGCAAGGATTTTATAGATGGAATAATGTTATTATCCTCAAGGGAAAAAAAATATATTTTAATTAGTGTACTCATTTGTAAAAAATGACTCATGTACATATCTGGTTTACCAAGACTACTAAACTTCTTAGTCCTTTGGGATATGATTTACTTGTATATCATTCCTATGAAATGATAGCATGACCCCGCCTCCATGATTTATGGGGTCGGGTCACTACGGGATGTAGCTATGTTTAGTGTAATTCTTATCCTACCCTATCCAATGGGTTGGTTTCGTGATGTTGTGAATTCTATTTGTGAATCTTTGAGTTTTTGACATGTATTATTTTTTGGAATTAGTCTCTGTTGTCTATCGTAAATTATTATTTCATGTGTTAATATATTATATGTATATAGGAAAAATAGAATATCGCATCCCATTTTGTGTAATATGTCTTCTTGGTGCTAGTCACCCACCATTGGCCAATTGGAGGCAGTCTTTGGGTGGCATAGTTGGATAACATTCACCAGGAAACGTATTGGAATGTTGTTTCTTGAAAACTTATTTTGGTAATGTGATATATTTAATAAGATTGTGTGTGTCACTCATGATCATGATGTGAGATTTTATTACATTTTATTAAGTAATTATTTTTAGACATATTATATTCATGACCAAGATTCTATATTTGTTCTAATTTTATGCATTTTGTTTTTCCACATTGTTATGATGTTTCTTTATTATGTATATATTGTCCACCTTCTATGCCTCCTTTAAAGGATTCCTATAAGAATATGGTGATGATTATATGTTTATGATTTGATGATGATGATTTTTATCCCTATAGTTCTAATATATGTGCATATCTCATGATCATTCCTATTATTCCTTCCATTATAATGATTTTAGGTCTCCCTTTGATTGATGTATTTCTTCATGTGATTACATTTATTAAGAGAAATAAAAAATCTTTTAAGAGGAAAATGTATTCTTATGATAATGATCCTGTGATTATGATATAATGATGGTGATTTTTATTTCCAATGTTCTCATATTTATTCAAATCTCACATTCATTCCTATTATTCATCCCCTTACCAGGATTTCATATAACCCTATAATTGATGTTTTTCTTCATATCATTACATTTATTGAGATCTTCATGTAATATTTTAAGAGTTCCACATTGAAGGATTTTAATAATGTTTAAAATTTCTTAATTAATCATGTTGTATGACCCAAATATTTCCAAAACACTAATTATTTGGATGACATATTCCATTATTTTTATGTTATTTATCAAAAAAATGATGTGATAATCCTGTATTTCATCGAAATATATATATTGGTTATTTAAAAAAATTTATGTGATAAATTTGGAAGGTGTAGACACTAATATAAAGGAGTCAAAAAAATACATAAAATATAAAAAATTTAAATTTCAAATTTCAAATAGATTTTCATACTGCCACCACTGGCCATAGATGTTTCCTCTAATATTAAATACATGAGAAAAACATATTTTGAAGAAAACATCATCGAAAAAGTTAGAAACACCATCACCTAACATAAGATAGACCTTATAAATTTACCATAATATCATCAATATAGGGGATCCAATAATATTAAAAAAAACAACTATATTGTTCTATGCCTATGAGGGAGAATCTGAAACAAGAACTAGGAAACATTGAAATAACTTGTAGAAAATCATCCACTAGGCTAGGGATCTGAATGGTAGAGGGATGATACACCATGATCCAAAATTATTTCAACTAACATGAACTCTATATATAAATCATGATATTGATGTCATGGATGAACTACAAGAGGACTGCCATAATTAGACCATCTGATTCAAATAGAATCCTTAGTAGGGGAAAAAACCTTCTGAGATTCGACGTTGACATTGAAAAATACCCTCAATACCATCCCAAAACACAAAATATTCCACATTATTTAACCTTTAGGCATTCAATAATGATGGGTGTAAAACCCCAAAATTATAATGTAAGAACATTATATTCGATAGCATGTATGTCACAGAACACCAAGCATTTGAGGGAATATAATATTCTAAGACATTATAATATATTTAGAATCTATAACATATTATATATATTTCAATGAAATAAAAAAATATTTTAAATTTCCTTTCATGAATAAAATACCTTTTTGTATTGCATACATTACATGCAAGACTGAGTTTTACCGAACAACAATATATTATTAAAATATTATTATTTAATATAATTAGATATAACCTAGTTTTTAAATAAGAATTTATCAATTATATTAACTAAATTATAAGAATATATATAATATATATCCTATAAAATATTTTTTATATTAAATAAAAATAAATTAGATTCATAAAATATGAACAAACCTAATTTTCCACATAAAAACATATATTTTTATAGAGGTAGTTTTACCGCCTTTAAATGTTAAAAGACATTAAATCCAATTTTTGGAACTATTTTAATTTTATATGTCAAAATAAAATTCATATTTTCTAAATGAATAATAAAAAATAAACTTGGATAATTATTTGGATTTTTTCTGCGAAGTTTCATTTTTTGATAAATATTGAAAAATACTGAATTTTAATAACAAAGAACATTTTCATCTAATTTATTAATAACCATAAATTATATTTCAAATAAGATTTAAAATTTAATTGTATAAATTATATTTAAATTAATTAAATTTAGTTCATCTTAATCAATTTCACTTTGAAATTCTATATAACTATATCTCAATCTTTTGAATATTTTTAATTTAAAAATATTCTATGTCGTCCCGGCTGCGGGATAAAATCAAAAATAATTTCTACCAATTACATGATTTTATTTTTATAAAATGGATTAAATATTTTAAATCCAAGAAATTTATAATTTATAATATGTTAAACATAGTTTTATAAAAAAAATTGTAGTAAATGTAATTAAAATAAATTATAGTGATTAAGAGAAAAATTATCTTAACATGGGGCTAAACCTTAAACGAAAAGGACTTAATGACCATGAAAATTGTAAAAAATAAATTTGATGGAAATATTTCGACCATATAATCAATTTTATATAATATTTACCTTTAATGGAGTAAATTTATGTAAGTTATACATCTCAATATTGTTTACCTTTTTATATTTATAAGAATGCCACTCCTCATCCACTATAGAAAGGCAGTCACCCCTCCCACTTTCTCACAACTATAAGGCCACTTTGGCGTAACACAACACTTTCAAAATAATATTAAAAAAAACATAACCTCATAAAATAATCCTCACTTTGTTAATAATGAATACTAAGGAAATCTTTCAGTTTAAACCAAATGGATATACCCGAATAAGAGGTAGTATTCTTCAATGATCATATTTTGTTTCATTTAGTTCTCCAACCCCTAAATTATTTTAATTTCTTGATTATATAATAAAAATAGTATAATTAATATACATATATATTTATATTATGGATCATATATACACCTATAAAAAATCCCATCAAATGGGTTACAAGATTACAGATTTGTGTACGATGAACCGTCACCTCGTGAAACGATGATTTTTTATTCTTCCTTTACAACCTCTCATGATTAAAATTATGATGGAAATTTTTTCTATATATAAAATATATGATATTAATAATTTATTTTTTTATTTTTATATAACACATAACCTTATCTTTTCCATTTTGTGTATATACGATAACATCATTTTTGGATGTGTGGACACCCACCTCTTCAAAGCAATTTGATTTGTTCACACTATAAATTGAATGTATAAAGGATGGATTTAATAAAAAATGTGACATATATTAGATATATATAATAATTTAATTATAGTATAAATACATAAAAATATCATTTTCATTTTATTCTTTTAAATATGATAATTAAATGGAAGTAGCGTTCATACATATGTATGACCTACCATCTCCATGAACGATGCATTTAAATTTTTATCTTGAAAATTAATGGATTATAATAAATACAAAAATAATGAATATATATGAAAATTAAATCGTGGTTTAAATTATTTAGATAATGAAATAACGATTCAATTAATAGGAACATTAAGTAACATGTCAAAACATACTCAACAAATAAGGTTGTTAACACCCAAAATAGTTAAAATAATAAATTATTGTTAACAAACATTTAACAAGATATCATAAGAAGATGATATATGATAGTATAAATATTAGAATGGTTCATTTATAAGATTTGTACATGTTTTAAACCTATATTTGGGAGGTTAATGGATTTTCAACAAAAAATAAAAAAACGTAAGCTATTTTCATCTCACTTTTTACATCAATGGGATAAATATCATATTAGACACTAACATATTTTTTTGTTTATATATTTACCATTTTGATATATTATATCATGATATATTTTATTCTCATGGTATTTTGATATTCAATTTGAATTATTTCTTATAATGTTATTTTAGTTAAAAGTAACCATGTGGAAAATAATTTCATAACCCAATTTCTTTTCATGGAGTTATATTACTTCCTCACGGTAAATAATATTATAAGATTTTTTGTGTAATAAATTTTTACTATATGTATTTTTATTTTCAATTTTATATTTGTATTTACATTTTACACACAGAAAATATTTATTGTTTAATTCCCACTTCAACATCATCGTCTTTTTTTAGGATTTAGTTCACAGTGAAATTTTATTCGAGATTGTTTAAAATTAAATTTAAATTTGAGGAAATTATTTGATATATATCCAAAGAAGCCTTTAATTTTATTCTAATTTGGTTATTAATGACATTTTCCTTGTAATGTTACCATTTTACCACTCTTTGGTACTCAATATGTTTTATGAAATGGTTTTAAGAAAACTCAACTTTATTTTTCTCTTTTATCAAAGAACTTATTTTCTTCTAAAAACCTTTTTTTAAATGGTTTAAAAAAATTACCCTTTCCAAAATGATTTATTAAATAATGGTTTACCCTTTTTTCTTTTAAAATTTTTTTTCAAAGGAATCTTATTATCTATTTCATAACAAGGAACTTTTATATCATTTTTTACCCTGAAAAATGAATGTTCTTTTTTACCTTGGATGTGCTGTACAGATTTACCTATTATTATTTATTGAAAGATTAAATTTCTTATTTAAAATATTATGTTTTAATTAATTTTTTTTAAAATTGATTTTAAATTAAAATTGTTGTAAATATGTTTTTCTTAGTTAAATTGATATTTTACTGAAGAATGTTTTTAAAGGATCTTTATATAGAAATGAATTATAAGATGATAATCACCCTTCATTTTACTCCACTTGGGTTTTGTTTTGTTGATAAAATCAATATTCTTCCTTAAGCTATTTTATGATTCATTTTACCAAGGATATTATTGACATTAACTTCCTTGATTCCATTTTTAGTCCCCTTGAAATATTTAATTTCATATGTTCATTAAACGTTGAATTCACACTAATTATCTATATCACTTATCATGGATATTACATTTTCCAAAACTGTATACTATTTTTTCATAAGGTGTTTACATTTATTGTTTTTTGAATATATAGGGAAATATTGATAAATCTATATTATTTATTTAATGTTGATATTTTAAAAGTCATATTATTTATTTTGATCATTTGATATGAGAAATGATTTTCACTAGAAATGATGGCTGGCACCTACACTTTATATATACCCTCAATGAATTGATAGGTACTTATGAGACAAATTGGATTCACAAATTTAACATGTTTCAACATGTTGGTTTAAACAATATTGTGAAAGGTATTAATTGTATAGGTTTTAATGTGCCTCATGCATGACTAGAAATAATTAAGAATTGCCTTCATTTAGATTTAGTCATTATTTATCCATGAGATTTTTCACCAACATATCTAAGGTTGCATTTCATTATCATTTCATTGATTAAATGTCATGTGTTTCAGTTATTTTTCATATCATATTGATTATTCAATATCCAAATTTTTGAAATGAATGTTTTTCCAGTTATTTCCATTCCATATTTTTTATGCACTTCCTTCTCAACTTATTGATTACATGAAATATGTGATTAGTTATTTTCCATCATATAATAATAGTTCTAATTGATTCATTATTTCGTCCACTATAATTCACCCTTACTATGAATTTATGTTCTCCCATATTTTATTTACTTTCTCCAAGATTCCCTAAAGTATACTAAAAATGATATGCAATGATATGCTATATGGTGTAAAGTTATTCTCTAAAGAAGAAAATAAGTATGTTATAATTTCTGTATTAATTCCTAATACAATAATCATGTGTGTATCTCGTTTACCAAGACTACTAAACTCTATGGTCCTTTGGTATTTGATTCCTTGTAATCATTCAAATGTAATGGCAGTAGACACTGGATCTGGGATTTCTAGGGTCAGGCTGCTATAGTTGGTATATACGGAAGTTTTGTACCAACCATTGGAACTAGATTCGTGAAAAATAGATTAGAGAACATGTACCTAAGGTATAATTTGACGATATGTATATAAAAACATCCTAAATTTCTAGATAGATAGATATTATGTGGGTTTTAGAGAATTAAATCCCTATCAAGATACTATAAGTTAACATGCTTCTCACAAAGATGTTCCTAGGAGTAACAACTTTGATAAGGTGAATTAGGCCTAACATGATTGTAACCTAGTACATGACTGTGGTTCGGAGTAGGAAAATAAAAAGGTGGGTGAATTGGGTTCCTAAAATAATTTATGTCCAAATAATTAATTAAAAAGTTACCTAATTTTGAAATACAAAATAATCCAATTAACCAAAGTATAATATTTATAATAGATTGGGATATTTTGAAAGCCTTCTGAAAGAGTGATTAGTTCTTAGTGAAAGTAATATGGATAATTTTATTATCTTTTAAAATAAATATCCTAAACCAAATTATAATAAAAACACTATCTAATATTGACTATCAGTGTGAAGAAGAGTTTTCTAAAAATAAAAATAGTGAAAACTATTATTAAAAGAACATAATGGAACTTGAATCAAGAGGCTCAATATCAAGTAGAGAATTAATCCTCTTTACTTTTTGATCACCTACCTGTAAGGAGTTTATATAAATAAACTCTGAACCACCTCCCATATTAGGATAAAAAATAGTATACAAACTTTCCAGGCCAACTACACCTCTTCCACTATTTTCATGGGACTACAAAAATAACCAGTCCACATACGGACCTATTTTACTATTATATATGGGAGTGTAAAAAGTAAAAAATATGGTTTGTGAATATATCTTCATATCATATAATTTTTCACAAGATTCAATGTATGTTTATACAATAGATACACACACTTCTCATAATGTAAAAACAATACACAAGAAGATAAAAATATAGGGAATAGTATTTTGTAGATTTAGTGTGATTGGAAATGTAGCTTGAGATTATTAGAAGATGTCTTGAAAAGAAGCTTGAGTTTATTTCTAGAAATAAACACACAAAAAAGAATCACCAGTGCTTTTGTATAATGTGTTTTCTAGTTAGGGAATAGTTTCATTATGTATTTATTCTCATATCGTTATTTTGTCACAATAAGATGTTATTTTATTTAATCTCTCAACAGTATCACCCATTGAGTACAATAAGTAGTTATTCAGATATTTTAGTTACACGACCAGCTCTCCATGTTTCTCTATTCATACTTTTACCTTTTTGATTGGATATTACCTTTATATGGTGCAACAGACAAGAAGCATGTTCTCTAGTACCTCATGCATCATACTAGTTTCTGACATCAATATTAATTTTTTCTACAAAAGAGAAGAAAAGTTATAAAACTAAATAATAGAACTATGATTCAAAAATATGAATTTTAGAATAAATATGAATTTAAAAGAAAAATTGTGATTTTACGGTGTCTTAGGAATGGTTTAATAGGTAGTGGTGTATTATAACTAGTGTCTTAGACTTATATCATTCTAAAATATGTAATGGTGAGACACGTATTAGTGGATTAGGATTGGTAGGTCATTCTGAGGGTGACTCTTGCTATTAGTAGATCATACCCATAACTTATACTTAGTGAAACATTATAATGCAATCTATAAGTAATTATATAGGTCAGTTGATGGAATTATGACTCTGCTATTGGTAGCTCAAGGTGAAAATGTCTCATCCTTTTTAAAAATTATGAGTTGAGCTATTGGTAGGATGAAAAATAGAAACTCAGTGCATCATTAGCTTGAGTAATGGTGTCCCATTATTTTACAGAATTTAGTTTCTATGATGAAGGTGAGACAGTAGAATGTGGAAAATATTATAGGTAGGTCCATACCAAAAATAGATTACAATTAACCAATTTTCTTTCATCAGTATGTTCAGCATAACGGTGTCTCAATATGAATAGTGATAATGAGTCAAAAATAATTGTGACTCAAATATAGTAAAATATTACCAACAAGTCTTATGATTTGAAACCCTAATAGAATATATTATGATGATAAGTAAAACTAATTAAACATAATTAATAAAAATGAAAAATTCCACAACTTAATTATAAATGATTTGTGAGCATTAAAACCAAAAGATCCCAACAATATCCCCTTTTTGATGATCACAAATCAAGACATTAATAATCCATTTAAAATGGTCAAAGTAGAAAAGAACTGTTCTACTTAACATGTCTTATAGATCATGATTATGTTAAATTACAGGATAATAAAAAGAAAATCAAATTTAAATCAAATCAAATTAAATTTCCTTTTATATTTCTCCCCATTTTGGGATTATCAAAAATAGAAAAACTATGAATAGTAAAATAACATGTGATAGAGGAATAGAGATAATATATTTCATGATAAGAAAGAGGGCACATTAGATGTGAAAAATCCCCAAATTACATCCCTATAAATGATTAACCCATAATAAACTCTTCTCCAAAGAAGGATCCATGAATGATTTGGCCTTATCAGTAGTAATAGGTGGAGGAATAGAAAATATAGAAGGATAGGATGTATAGAGCTGATGAATGGGAACACCAGTGGTTCTATAGGTGTAAGACCTTTTGTAGATGGGGAAGGGGTGGTATGTTACCTATATATCATAGGCCTTCGACAAATAAGAGAATATCCTAGAGACATGTAAAATTATTGAAGGGTTATAGGAAGAGGAGAAAAAGGGTTCATAGTCATACCCGCTTAGAATTGAGGTCCATTAGATCAGTACATTGAGAATGAAGGAAAATTGATAGTCCCTGGTCAAAGAGGGAATTCCTATAGTTCTACAATTATAGTACTATAATGATATAGGTCATGCTTCAAAATATTTATAAAATCCAAGATTATCTAGAAACCATTCTCCAACTCCATTGTGAAATAATATTTTTTTCAATAAACATATGAAGTGTAGGTGTAAGCTCTTTGAGCTTTATCACTTGTTCCTTGAAGTCTGGTGTGACAATATATAGCCTCAAATTATCAACCAAATATTTTAAATGAATTTACAACTGGTGTTTGGTATAAATCCTTTTAAAGTAGAAATATACTTCCTTTTTTTATCTCCTCTTGAGAATTAGCGACCCCTTTCATTTAAAACCATACGATGTCATATATATGATCATTGTTCTGTCAGTGTTTTCATAGGTACTCCTGATATGAGCTACCCATAATATTATGATGTTCTTGTATTATCAATGATATGATCATATCACTATTTTTTAGGACAAATAAAATCATCAGAGGTTGAATCACATTTCAATTACTATGGAAGGATTGATCTCAATAGATCCAGGTCATGCACTGGAGGCTCAGGGGTATAGTAACCCATACTGTGTACCCCTCTAGGGCCGGAAATGTGAGAAGGAAGATAATGACCCCCGAGTCCCACCTCCAGTAGGCCCGGGGTTTGCCACTAGCACCGAGGGTATAGTAACACACAAAATGGGAGGCATTACCCTCTAAGAGAACACATGTGGATGAGAGAGATAAGATAGACACCAATCAACTCCATCTCAGACTACAATATAATGGAAAACCCACGTACACATATGAAATGACATGAAAAAGTACTACAACTGGAATGGAAAACTACACGTACCCAAAAGAAAGAAAAACAACAACAACCACAAGCTCGAACAACTCCTGCAACCACAAGCTAGTAGTAACTAGCTTGATCTCCAACCTGCGCCAAGTGACCTGAAAAACAGTATATATATACATAGGGTGAGTATAACAGTATACTCAGTAGGATCCTCCCCAAAGCCACTCATGCAAAAGTAAAGAGAGTATGCTAAATCACAGTGACCAACAAGTGAAACTAACTCGTTACCAAAGCATATATACTAAGTTCCCAACCTCACCATGGCTACTCTCACCAAGTAACGCATACAAGAATATAGAATATAGTAAAGAATATCAAGGTTAACCCACTAATACTTCCCCACTGGTTTTCCACTTTTCCCCAACATCAGACATCCTAAGCATCTCTCTCCAAAAAGGCTTGCCTGCAGACACCTGGGCGAAGCACCACAATATGCACCTCCTGTATCATAAGGCTTGCCCACCGACACCTGGGCGAAGCACCATACAATCCTCACAACCAAAAGTAACCAGGAAGTTTCCGAGATCCCCCAAAGCTCGCATAACGTGTATCATACATCGGGTATTATACCTCAAGCCATTACAGACCATACACCGAGTAAGGATCCTCAAGCCATCACAACCTATACATGTTACTCCTATAGTAGTCCATAGGATACTATATCCAGAATATATGTGTGTGAATAACCATATGCCATTACAACCCTCTACAAAAATATATAGGGAAACTAACCATTGTTCCTGTCGACAAAAGTAACTACCAAGAGAAGAGAGTGGGGCCAAAGGGGTAGTTAGCCATGCATCCTCCCACTGGAATGTTGGGGACAACACCCCCCAGGACTCAGAATCCCAGAGGTGTCAGTTTTCCTTAATGACAGGGTGGAGTATCGTATAGAAACACAAAAATTACAGAATATAATATAACACACAACCACATTATGGACATAACCTAGTCTTAGACAGAATCATAGCTAACATCTCTCAGACTCCGGGCTGCTACTTCTAAGACTAGGTATCGTATTAGCACACAACCATTTTAAGAGCCTTATTACATTACTTCATTCCCTTTTTATCAGTTCCACTGTACGTTAATTAATTCATCAAACATTAATTAAACATGAACAAAATCCACATTAAATTTTATTAGAATCACACCCAAAATCAACTATTCCTTCATATGTTTTCAACCTCATCCATAAGTTCTAGCGAACTCCAACCCCATGAGTTAACACCATTTATTCAAATATTAATTACAAATTTACTTTCCCATATTCTTAGGCATTCTAGAAAATCATTCTATGCTACTAACACAAAGGGGATCAACACGGTGAGTAGATTTACTACCCGTCGATTCTTTTCCACCTATAGCAAGATCGTAGACCCATTCCCCCCTTGAGAATATAAACATGGAATGAACATGGCATACCCTGTGTGTTTTGGCCTCTTTCTAGAGAAGGGTAAGTAAGAACAACTTCCTTGAGCAGTGGGTAAAAGTAAGCATATATAAAACCAAAGAATCAATAAGCATAGAACATCCACATTCATCCCATTCCATCATCCCTGGGGTCCTCCCCGACACCCACATGCATAAACTGATGCATCTTACCACTCTAGGCATCATCCGCTTCCACAACTAAAAGGAATATATCCCCCACATTTCACAACACCCCTCCAGGATCACGTCTCAACACAAGTAGCAGGAAAAACAACCATCACATCAATTGGGCTATTGCCCTTTAACAAACAAGAGGGTAACACAGAACCCTTCAAGGAATTATCTAAAAAAACAAATTATTTAATCCATCTGGAATTAACAGATTTAATTCGTAGGTCCTAAATTCGGGAAACCTAATCAGTAAGCAATCATAAATGATGAAACATGCTTTCTACGCCAATTGTATTAACGTCAAATTAAAACAAGAACGATATTCGTTTTTATTCCTCTTTATTTTTTAGCCAAACAATTGTCAATTAATCTAGGTTTATGTTCTTTACTGATTTCCATCAAGAACAAACAGCTAAACAAAGCAAGCGTAGATATTACACTATATATAAAAACAAGAGGAAACAATATAAAATCAACAACAAATTCATTATCTAGTTCAAAATAATTATTATTTCAATTCCATTATCATCCAGTAGGATTTAAATATGCTAACAGTATAGTTGGATGTAAAAGATCGAGAAGAAACGAATCCCATACCTCAAGGGATTTTGACCAAAACCCCAAGAAACGAAGAACACACAAGAAAGACGAGTTGATTCTCCAAAAACCCAACTAAAATCTCTTCTCCTAGCAAGATCAAGACCAAATCTCATCATATATGGAATCCAAGCACTTAGATATACCCATAACGGGTGTAGATCTATGAAACCGAGAGAAGAGGGGAAGTAGATCTATTTATATCTAAGAAACCAAATATGAATGATCACATACCTCATGAAACCGGCTTCGATTTGTCAAGATAAGCCTTCAGATCACCTCCAACATTCTTGGGAGAGGTTCTTCAACCTTCAAGGGTGGGTAATCCCGAGTTATGGCCACTTAGAAGCTCAAACGAGCAAGTTAGAGGCGAAACGGCGGAGATCCACAATTTTAGGATCTAATTTGAGTGCCCGCACAGTTAGTCCACACGGTTTGACAAATTGTGCACTAACCGTGCATTATCTACTGCCTTGGATACCCCTCTCGCACAGTTTGGCTGCACGGTTAGACAGACCGTGCACCTCCCATTCGGAAGCTATTTCCTCGTCAAATAATCCTCACACGCTTAGGCCACACGGTTAGATAAACCGTGTACTAACCGGGTGTTTGCCACTGCCTCCAAGATTACCTATGCACGTTCTGGCCACATGGTTTAGACATACCATGCACAGCCCGTGTGAAATCTAATGCCCATTATTTTTCTTTAAAGATTATCCCAAATGCTCCCCCAAGTCACCTTGACCTCCCTAAACACCCCTAACACCACATTTTCTCAATGTAATGGACTGGAGAGGTCCGGGCCATTACATCAGATACCTATCAAAACATTATTGTCCTCGAGAATCCCAAACCCACATAAAGAGAAAATGAAACAGGGTCTAAACAACCACCTACCGAGATACCTCTCAAAAGAGAGAAATCCACAAAAACAAAAAAGAAAGCAATCTAATAAACATTATTTTTTTTCATAACCACAAATGCTACAACGATACATGAAACGAGTTAAACATCAAACAACTCTATGTACTAACTACATATTTGTGACTCAAATTCCCAGGTACTCTCCTCCAAGCGACCGTGTTGCTGCAAGACACAAACGAAGGGAATAGAACACCTACGCAACACCTTATCCTTGCGGTCTTGTATCTCCATTGGTCGCTCCTCAATGGTTGCATCATTATCAACATCGATCTCTCCCCAATCGATGATGTAAGAGTCATCATGAAGATAACGATGGAGTTTTGATACATGGAAAACATCATGTACCTGAATCATCTATGGTGTAAGTGCTACTCGATACACCATAGCTCCAACACGAGCTAACACCTCGAAAGGCCTAACAAACTAGGGATAAAGCTTACTTCCTCGACCAATCCTTCGCTGGCCACGATGGGGAGTCACCTTCAGAAACCCATGATCCCCACCATTAAACTCCAAGGGTCTCCTCCTTTGACTAAAATATGATTTCTGACGATCTTGAGCTGTCTTCATCCTCTCATGAATCACCTAAACCATCTCTGTTGTATTCTGTACTAGTTCCGGTTCGAGAATTACTGACTCTCCGACCCGAGTCCAGCACAACAGAGAACAACCAGGCCAGCCATACAAGGCTTCAAACAGCGCCATACCGATGGTGAAGTGAAAACTATTATTGTAAGTGAACTCTACCAAGGTTAAGTGCCTCAACTACGATCCTCCAAAATCAAGGACACAAGAGCGTAACATGTCTTCAAGAGTCTGGATGGTTCGCTATGTCTGACCATCCATTTGAGGATGAAAGGATGTGCTACGACATAGTTGAGAACCAAAAGATTATTGGAGACCTCTCCACACCCTAGAGGTAAAATGAGGATATTGATCAGAAATTATTGTCCTTGGGACTCCATGAAGTCTCACCACCTCAACTAGATACTTCCTTGACAAAAGATCCACTGAGCATGACTCCTTGATTGCTATAAAGTGGGCCGATTTTATTAAATGATCCACTAACACCTAAATAGAATCATTTCATCCCAAAGCATGCGGTAGACCAGTAACAAAGTCCATTGAGATGTCCTCCCACTTCCACTGAGGAATCTCTAATGGTAAAGAGAATACCTCATGGAACATGATGTTAGGCATTCACCTTATGGAAGACTAAACATCGAGACACAAACTCTACAACCGCAGGCATCGGCCCAGGCCACCAAAACCGACTCCTCAAGTCTTGGTACATCTTTGTCACGCCAGGATGTACCACTAAAGGCGATCTATGGAAATCTCTGAGAACCTTCTCATGCATTTTAAATGGAACAAAAAGCCTTCCATAATACAACACTCAGTGTTGTTCATCTTCAGTCCAAAAATCAGGGTCCCCAGCAAAAACAATTCAGTCTCTCCAGATCTACACCTCTAGATCTCCGAACTGGGACTCTTCTACATTCTGCATTAGGGATGACTATACAATCATCTATATAAGACAACCTCTACCCCCAACTTCTCCGATATCAATATGTAATGCATAAAATTCTTCCATTACTCTCTAGGAATAACCAGATTCACACACAGCATCACTACGTGACTTTCGACTCAGTGCATCAGCCACAACATTCCCCTTTCCAGGTTTGTATGATCTTTCGAAGTCTTATTCCTACTATAACTCCATCCACCGACGCAATCATAAGTTCAAGTCACACTGGGAGAAAACATACCTCAAACTCTTATGATCGGTGAAAACCACAAAGCGCTTACCAATGAGGTAATGTCTCCACAACATCAGTGAAAACACCACGGATGCCAACTCAATATCGTTAGTGGTATAGATTAATTCATGGGGACATAACTACCGAGACCCATAAGAAACTACTGATCTTTTCTACCTCAGAACACAGCCTAAACATAGATGTGAAGCATCGCAGAAAACATCAAACTGAACTCCTTCAACTGGAAGACAAAGGACTGGAGCACTTACTAACTTCTCCTATAGATACTTGAAATAATCCTGACACTGATCAGTCTATATAAATTCCTGATCCTTCCTGGTCAAAGCTGTCAGTGGAGTCGCAACTCGTGAAGAATTGGCTAAGAACCTCCTGTATTAGCCTACGAGAGAAAGGAAACTTCACTCCTCTGACACTGTCTTGGGGGCTGCCCAAGACAGAACTGCTTAAATCATCTATGGAATCATGGCTACTCCCTATTGGCACACAACATGCCCTAGGAAACGGACTTCTTGAGGCCAAAACTCACACATTGAAAACTTCTAGAATAGCTGATGCCGACAAAGAACTCCCAAAATGGCTTGTAGATGCTCTGCATGCACCTCTTCAGATGTGGAGTACACACGGATGTCATTGATGAAATCTACCACGAACTTGTCCAGGAACTCTCATAACACAACATTCATCAATCCCATAAATACAGCTAGAGTATTCATCACTCTAAATGGCATTACAACGAACTCATAATGCCCATGATGACAACGGAAAGTGGACTTCGGGATATCCTCATCCTTCACACACATCTGATGATATCCTGAAGACAAGTAGATCTTTGAGAACCAAATTTCACAATTCAATTGATCGATAAGTCATCAATCTGTTGAAGAGGATAGCTATTCTTTATCATCACTTTGTTCAAGCGACGATAATCGACACAGAACCGCAAAATGACATCGACCTTCTTCACGAACAAAATTGGTGCACCCCATGGTGACACACTTGGCCGAACAAAACCGCACTGTAACGGACCATCAAGCTATATACATTGTTCTCATAACTCAGAAGGGTACATCCTATATGGAGACATATAGATATGAGAAACACCTAGCTATAGTTTGATCCCAAACTTGATCTCTCGTTGAATGGGTAATGCTACAACCTCTTCTGGAATGACATCAGGGTACTCCTCTACGACCCTAGGAAACGCCATCTGCTGAACCTTTGAAGAACATATACTCATTACAACCATCATGGATGATAAGGACGAAACGTACCTATGACCCATCCGAGGATCTCACCCACCAACAAGCACCACTTGCTCTCTATCCGCACCAAGGAAAATGACCTTCTTCCTGAAGGAGTCCATGATAGCCTCAACGAATACAACCAATCGATGCCGAGGATGAAATCATATGGTTGTATTCATAAACATAGAAAATCTCCCCTAGAGTGGTGTTTCCACAACACTAGTTCATAGTCTCTACATATTTCAAACAAGTCATCTCGACCTCCAACTGGTGTAGTCAACGCCAAGGGCACTTGAAACCTCTCTACCTCAAGTCCCAATGCAAGGACAAGGATATGTGATATGAAGGAGTGTGTCCCTCCTGAATCAAAAAAGGTATACTCCAAGGTAGAAAACAAGCAAAGGATACCTCGAACGATGTTTGGCTCGCCTGGAGATGGCAACACTAGAGCTTGTAGATGACCCCGACCTCCTCCACAACCTCTCCAAAACCTGATGACGACCACCACCACTGCCGCACTATACTCTCTGAGGACAAGGAGAGTCATGGGGATATCCTCTGCCTACCCCATATACCCTCTGCATATCTAAAGCTGGTGCAACTGGCTACTGCTGCCTCTGATGGAACTGCCTCAATGGAGGAACCTAGATCGTAGCAACTGGTGCACGATAACCACTCTGAAAGGTTAGGCACTCTCGCTGCTGATGACCACGACCACCAAAAGAAAATAAAGTACGTGATCCCTTGGCATAGGACTGAGGGTTGATGCCTCAAGATAAAAAAGATCTGTAAGGGTGGGACCTACCCCCGACTGAACAAAAACTCTACTGCCCTGAAAACAGGAAACCACAAACGATAGCTCTGCTTCATGAGAAATCAGGCCGATTACCCTCTCATGATGATCCGATCCAAGACAAAGTCCTCTCAACAACCTTTTCCCTCACTAGTACCTCACGATATGTTTTCAGCATAAATGGGGTGACCTGGCACTGGAGCTCTGGATGTAAAGCCTCCTCGAAGTGCCTCACCCTGGCCACCTCTTCAAGTAATTGGTCTGAAGCATATCATAAAATTTTATGGAAACAGACTCCAAACTCTCGGACACTGGACCTCCCCTATCGAAGGGTAAGAAGCTCCTGGCGACTGGATTTCTTCGTAGATGAAGAATGAAACTCGACTCTAAACTGGTCTCAGAACTCCTCCAATGAGATCACTGATTCCTCACGATCTGCAAGGAACAAGAAACACCACTACCTTGCTACTCCTCGCATCATCGTCATAGCGAAGGACATCTAGTGTTCCTTCTGAGCATGGATCGAACCGAATAATATATCAACCTCCTCCAACCAATCTTCTGTGACTATATCAGAATCGAAGCCCTCATTCTTTTGTAGACACTGGTGCTGAAACTCTCGAAGTGACTTCCTCCAAGTGTCTTTGTCATCGACCTCTTCCCTACAGTGACCTGCTAGAACAGCTTGCTGGACATTTTCTATGCAAACCTGATGAGGACATCGACCTGGATCCATACCTGTAAAATAAAAAACTATAAGAGATCCTAAACCTGGAATATGGAAGGCTCAACATTAATTAATTAATTATTTTCTTTTATTCATTTTAGGTTAACCTATCCCAATGTCTACCCATTCAAACACTGACACAAAGAAGAATGATGCATGATCCTTTCTTAGGACTCTACCCTGTAACTAGTATCATCTTGTTTAATTTCCATTCTAAACATAAAGATCCTTACATCATATTATAGGGGGCCCTAAACACCTATGTATCAGCCGATCTCCAGTTTCTACCTCACTTTCTAAACATGAATGACATCGTTGCCCTACCAACCCATGCAGCCTCAACCGTGCCTAACTCTAAACTCCATCCTATCCCTCAACCAGACCTCTTATACCACACTGTCAGGACCCCCTCCCCACAAAGTGTACCCCTCCAGGGCAGGTAATGTGAGAAGGGAGATAATGACACCCCGAGTCCCACCTCCAGTAGGCCCTCGGGATGGAGAATATCATTGAGGGTATAGTAACACACAAAATGGGAGGCTTTACCCTCAAAGAGAACACATGCAGAAGAGAGAGATAAAATAGACACCAATCAACTCCAACTCAGAATGAAATATAAACGAAAACCCAAGTTCACGTATGAAATTTCATGAAAAAGTACTACAAATGGAAGGGAAAACTACAAGAACCCTAAATAAAGAAAAAAAATAGCAACCACAGGCCCGAACAACTCCTGCAACCACAAGCTAGTAGCAACCAGCATTATCTCCAACCTGCTCCAAGTGACCTGAAAAACAGTTTATATATACGTTGGGTGAGTATAACAGTATAATCAGTAGGATCCTCCCCAAAGCCTCTCATGAATATTTTAAGAGAGCATGCTAAAGCACACTGAGCAACAAGTGAAACTAACTCATTAACTATGTAGGTATACTAGGTTCCCAACCTCACCATGGATACTCTCACCAAGTAACGCATTCAAGAATATAAAATATATTAAAGAATATCAAGGGTACCCCACTAGTATGACACTCTACTGCAACATCACACGTCCTAAGCATCTCTCTCAAAAAAGGCTTGCCCGCAGACACCTGGGAGAAGCACCACAATATGCACCCCGTGCACCACAAGGCCTTCCCACAGGCACCTGGGTGAAGCACCACACCATCCTCACAACCAAAAGTAACCAGTTAGTTTATGTGAGCTACCACAGCTCGCATAACATGTATCATTCATTGGGTATTATACCTGAATCCATTATAGCCCATACACCATGTAAGGATCCTCAAGCCATCACAACCTACACACCTTACACCTATAGTAGTCCATATGATACTATATTCAGAATATATGTATGTGAATAACTAAAGGCCATTACATCCCTCTACAAAAATATATAATGAAACTAACCATTGTGCCTGCCAGCACAAGTAGCTACCAAGAGAAGACAGCGGGGCCAAAGGGGGTAGTCATCCATTCATCCTCCCACTGGAATGTTGGGGAAAACACCCCCCAGGGCTCAGAATCCCCGGGGTGTCAGTTACCCTTACTGACAGGGTGGAGTAGCATATAGAAACAGAAAAAGTACTGAATATACTATAACTCAAAACCACACTATAGGCATAACCTAGTCTTAGACACAACTATTTCTAACATCTCTCAGACTCCGGGCTGCTACTTCTAAGACTAGGTATCCTATAAGCACACAACCATTTTAAGAGACTTATTAGATTACTTAATTCCATTTTTATTTGTCCCACTGTATGTTAATTAATTATTTAAATATTAATTAACCATGAACAAAATCCGCATTAAATTTTATTATCATCACACCCAAAATCCACTATTCCTTCAAAAGTTTTCAACATCATCAATATGTTCCAGCAAACTCCAACCCCATGAGTTAACACCATTTATTTAAATATTCATTACAGATTTACTTTCCCATATTCCCAGGCATTCTATAAACCATTATATGATACTAACACAAAGATGCTCAACACGGTGAGTAGATGTACTACCCGTCGAGTCTTTGCCACCTATAGCAAGAGAGTAGACCCATTCCCCCTTGAGAAGCTAAACACGAAAAGCACGTGGCATACCCCGTGTGTCTTCACCTCTTTCAGAAGAAGGGTAAGAAAGACCAGGTGCCTTGAGTAGTGGAAAAAAGTAAGCATATAAACAACCAAATAATCAACAAGCATCCAACAACCACATCCATCCAATTCCATCATCCTGGGTGTCCTCCCTAACACCCACAAGAATAAACCGATGCATCTCGCCACTCAAGGTGTCATCTGCTACCACAACCATAAGGCCTCTATGCCCCCATATATCAAAAAACCCCTCCAGGGTAACGTCTCAACACAAGTAGCAGTAAAATCAACCACCACACCAATTGGGCTATGTCCCTTTAACAAACAAGAGGGTAACTTATAACCCTTTAAGGAATTATAAAACAAAAAGAATTCTTTAATCCATCTTGAATTAACGAATTTAATTCGTAGGTCCCAAATTCGGGAAACTGAATTAGTAAGCTATCACAAATGATTAAACATGCTTACTACGCCAATTTGATTAATGTTAAATTACAACAAGGACCAGATTCATTTTAATACCTCTTTATCGTTATCAAAACAATTATCAATTAATCCCAGTTTACGTTCTTTACTGATTTCCATAAAGAACAAACAAATAAACAAAGCAAGCGTAGATATCACACTATCTAGAAAAATAAGAGGCAACAACATACGATCAATAAAAAATTCATTATCCGGTTCAAAATATTTATTATTTCAATTCAATTGTCATCCAGTGGTATTTAAAAATCCTAAAAATATAGTTACACGTAAAATAATGATAAGCAATTAATCCCCTACCTCAGGGGTTTTTGATGAAAACCCCAAAAAAAGAAGAACGCACAAGAAAGCTGAGTTGATTCTGAAAAAATCCACCTAAAATCTCTTATCCTAGCAAGATCAAGACCAAAGCCCATCCTATTTGGCATCCAAACACATAGATCTACCCATAATGAGTGTAGATATATGAAACCAAGAGAAGAGGGGATGTATATCTAAGTATATCTACGAAACCAAACAAGAACCATCACATACTTCAAGAAAACTGCTTTGATTTGTCAAGAGAAGCCTTCAGGTCACCACAAAAAAGCTTGGGAGAGGTTATTCTACCTTCAAGGGTGGGTAATCCCGAGTTATGGCCACTTAGAAGCTTAAACGACCATGTTAGAGGCGAAACACTTGAGATCCACAATTTTAGGATCTAATTTAAGTGCCCATACAGTTTGACAAACCGTGCGCTAACCGTGCATTATCTACTACCTTGGCCACCCATCTCGCACGGTTTGGCTGCACGGTTAGACAAACTGTGCACCTCCCGAGAGGAAGCTATTGCCTCGTCAAGAACTCCAGGCACGTTTAGGCTGCATGGTTCAAAAATCCATGTGCTAACCGGGCGTTAGCCACTACCTCCAAGATTACCTATGCACGGTCTGGCTGCATGGTTTTGACATACCGTGCACAGCCCATGTGAAAGCTACTATCCTTTATTTTTCCTTAAAGATTCATCCAAATTCTCCCCCAAGTCTCCTTGAACTCCCATAACACCTCTAACACCACATTTTCACAATGTAATGGGATGGAGAGGTCCGGGGCATTACACTTAATCTCATATTCTCCATTTTTACCACTTCTAGTTTAGATACAATATGAGGGTGAATTTGTGAGACAACGCTTATAACAAGAAAACAACATATGTTCCACTAAGATGATACACTTGTGTTGGTTGAGGTTGGATGATAGCACTAACTACTAAACAAAAAAAACCTTTTAAATACATTGAAATGACTCTAGGTAACATAATCTCCAAGAACAAGTGAAATAGGCGATTCAGAAATAAAAGTAACAGCTACTACTAAAGTAGGTACAATTTAAAAAGATGTTTTGACTAAAAATATTTGAGCATGAACTACTACTCAAACTAATTCATCTACAAATGATCCCTTAGGATCATATTCCTCAATATGTTAATCTAGATAGTCCAAGACAATAGTGACATACCCAAGTAAATTTTTCCATTCCTTGGTTGTCACATCATATGAGTGAGACTAAAAGAAATAACGTTCTTAGACTATTTCTCCCCCCCCCCCCCCTCAATTGATGCTTCCCTCTCAATAAGTGATTTCTTTATGGAATAAACATTTTGTTGCACTGGAGAAACTCGAGCTTATTATTCAACTATCATTAACTAAGAATCCTTTTTATATTCCTCCACTGGTACCTTTTCTACTAAAACAATTTCATCCAAAATTATAGGGTTTTAAATATTTTTTTCCCAATACATTTTCCTTCTCCACAAATGTATTTTCAACAAGAGCCTCAAATTATTCAATAGGTCCTTGATACCTAATAGTTGGATTGGATTCACCCTAAACTTCACCATCATTTCCACCAACATCTTCATTTTTCCTTTTATTCTTTATTTCCATCACCTCCACCTTCATCTTCAGACTATTTTTATTCCTCTTATTTCCCTTTTTTCATCCTCTTCTACCTTGGCATCCTCATTATCATTTCCTATACCCTAATTTTTTCCTCTTCATCACTATAATAATCCTCATCTTCACTTTCTCTTATATTATAAAATTCATTATCTCCATATTCTTCTGTCTCCTCATTAAAATTATCATCTAGGAGAGGTTCATTGGAAGGAAGCCATTTGGAGGGCTATAATATCCAAAGGTGACTTTTAATAAAACTATTATAATATCTAGATCACTTTTAAAATCAATAGTAGATCCAATTTCTTTCTCTACCTCATATAATTCTTCTTCCCTGTCTGAGTATTCTACCAACTCATCTATTTGTATACCAGGATTAACCATATCTTTCTACCTATAAGGATTTTGAAAAAGATCCAAATTTTAATTAATTTTCCCATTATCCTCAACCCACTTCCTCTTATAGTCATTCCAAATAGTCTTGATTCTCATTCATATGGATTTGGTGACGAAAAAACAATCATAGTCAGTCATCGTTTCTTCTCCTTCACAAACGCCTCCTTTATCATTTAGCATCTCAAAAATCATGTTAGAATAAAATAGGGAAATTGATTTGAATAGAGGCTTTATCACGTAACTCATGTCATCCATGATATATATGTAACACCCCAATATTTCATTGTACATTATCTCTTAAAAGTAATTCAATAACTTGGGCTACACACAACACTTAGTTTGAGCGCACAACGACTAACCAAACTAGCCATTCAAAAAGAGGTCATGATTAGTATTAACTGAATTTTTTATTTCATATACTCCATATAATTTTAAAATCCATATTTTGGGTTTATTAGACATAATATATAAACAAATTCATTTTTTAAGATAAAAGAATTAGTTTTCAAAAAATGAAATTTTACCACCTTCTAATGGTGAATAGTTTTTAAAACTAGACACTTTTATATATTCAATTTAATGAAATTAATTTATTCTTTAGAATAAGGACATTAATATTTAGTTTGGATTAATTTTTGGGACTTCTCTGATAACTTTCATATTTTTATGAATAGTGAAAAAATACTAAATTTTAAATGAAAACAACTTTTTATTCGAAATACTTTATATTGTTAAATTATGAATATTAATGATTTGGAAGTATAATTATATAATATTTTTATCATTTAATACAATTAAGATCATTATAAGAAATTTAACATTTAAATTTGACATAAACACATTTGAATCATTTGATAGTTTTGTATTTTTAAAAACTCAGTTTTTGGTTTTGACAACGGGAATTAATTTTAAATTAAATGAAACATCAATGTATTCATTTTGTTAAATATAATTAATTTTTGTATTTTGAATATCAATGTTACCTTAGGATGAATTTTTGGTATTTTTCTAAAAACATTCAATTTTTTATGAATAGTGAAAAACATTGCGTTATTGTTTAAAAACTGACTTTTTATTAAAATAATTATTTATTTAAATTAATTTTAAGTCTATATAGATACATAATACCAATATTAGTTCAATTGTTTTTCATTTTAGTCATTTTAATATAAAATTATATGTATAAAAGTTTATTGGATTTTTTAACGTATGTTATCCACCTTCCTGGAACGTTTGCAAATTTGCATAAAACATAATTTTACCATTTATGTGAATTGAATTTAAAAAATCCAGAGACACAGGTGACATTAGTAAGTAATATTTGGTTCAATAAGATGATAATAATTTTTGGTGAATAGTAAATTTTGACTTTTATTTACCATAGTTAAAAGTAAATATGGTAATTAAAGGTTAAAATGATATTATAATTACCCTGACACATGTACTAATTCTATTGGATAAATATATTTTGACCAAAACCAACCATAGGAATAAAATATGAATCTTTTGGTCCAATTGGTTTATAGTAGGACATTTATTATTATTTTATTTAAGGAAGAGTTAAAAGTGTTAAATTCAAATTTTAATAAATAAAATATTTCTAATATAGGGTTATAAATAAGATAATTTCGACTATAAATATGAATTATAATGATAAGAATATTTCATAAATCATGTAATTTTATTTATAATTTGTATATATAAAATAATTAAATTTATTTATGACACAATAATGATGTTGTAATTACCTTATTAAGGAAATACAAAAACTATTTATATTATTAATATTAAAATAAATTTATATTGAGACATTTGAGGCATTCCAAACATTTTATAAGTTAATATTAAATTTTAGGGTTGATTAAATATATTTTTTTCGAATAAATCATATTGTTATGACTTTCACAAAAACAAATTACTAAATAATGTCAAAATTGACCTAAATGATTTTTTGAAACAAATACAATATTATGAAATGATATTATAGTCCTAAGAATATAAGGTACTACAGAAGAACATATATAATAATATATATACCATAAATGAACCACTTGGGGTTCTCTTGAAATTTTATAGTATGTTTATTAACCATATGATATAAAAATACAAGGAGAGATGGAAAATGTAAAACTATTTAACCAAGAGTTAAATCTTAAAGTTAAGGTTAATATGGTTCCCTAAAAGCATATATAACCAATTATTTAAGAGTATTGAGACCCATACCAACCTTATATTAAATATAAATCTTTTTGGAGCCATTATAAACCGAATATGATCATATAATAAAATAATATTTCAAAGCTTTCCTAAAGCGACCCTTACCTATCTTAAAAAAGGGTTCTTCTACTTCTCTCAAAATAACTACTCCAAAGGCATTTGGGTCAGCCAAAACCTGCTAAAATATTCTCCCAACTATGCTCAATTAAGCCTATTGGCCTTACATTGATCAGAAAGCCAACCTAAAGGGCCCTTTTGATCAAATCAAAAGGAAGCACCAGAAGAATAGATAATTATTTCATATTCTCTTTAAATTTTCTTGTCTTCTTCTAATTCGTATTTCATTGATGTTTCCATACCAAAATAATAAACCCAGTAACTTCTTCATACTATGGTTTTATTATAAATATGGTACAACTAAATTAATTATTCTATCCATCCTATGAATGAAAAAATCAACTCACATGTGTACGTACGGCTTATCATCTCTATGTTGTGGTGTAGTTTGTTATTCAACACTTATTGATTTTGATGGGAATAATAAAGAGTATAATTTATGTAAATAATAAATATAACATGATAATTATTCTTTATATATGATATACCATCCAATTACATATGATTTCACCATCAATAGAATGGAATTTTCTCTCGTGCGTACGTACGAATTACTATCTCAACGAACGTGATGAGATTCATTCTCCATCATAACAACTCAAGAATAAATATCATTTTATGATTAAAAAATAATTTTAAAGAACATAATATATTTCTCTCGACAAATCAAATACATCATATCCATAACAAACATGACTTATGTAACAAAACATATAAAGTAAAATAAATCCGTTAACACCTGAAACAATGATACTACTAAAATATAATTAACAAAAAAAATTAAAAGAACATATATGACATAATATTTATGTATATGAATATTTTATAATTTTATAATTATTATTTCCCCATTATACAGTATTTTAACTTAACCCTAACTAAGGAAAAGTACAAGGTAAGTGGTTTTCATCTCACTGCTAATTTATGTGAGATTAAGGCTATATTGCCACTATTTCCTTTTCTATGGTGTATGTACTTCCCAAGAATGTATTATTTTTGTAAAATACCTTAATTTATGGAAATTTACATCTTCAATTTATTATCCTTATTTATTGGGTTTTATGTTTCGTAAGTTACCAAATCGGAAGGGGAATTTGTAATTTCAATTTCCACACATTGGTTTCTACACAGAATTCATTGATGATTTTACTCCATGATTATGTGAGAGATCACTATTTATTTACTTATATAGTAATTTACACTCCCCTTTGTGTCGATATACCTTTGATACACATAATAAATCTATTGATAAATTCTAAATTCATCAATATGAACTCGATAAGAGTAATCTAAACTCAATTTCCATTCATCAAATTAAACATCCAAGTCATTGGTGTTGTTTTTACAAGAATTTGTGTCAATTTCCTCTAATTTATTTACAATTAATATCCAATCATATAGAGTGTATTTATATTTTTTAGTCATAATTATGTCTTTGATTTATCCTTAACCTAAGGGTACAGTCTTTATAAGGGATTTCATCTCAATTTAAATTCCATTGAGACTTCTTTGTTGTTATGGCCCATTTCACTTTTATATGGTGTATATACAATATTTTCAAATAGTATATCATGAATCGCTTTGTTCTCATGATATTATAATGTTTTTATTAACTCAATTATTTTTAATCAAGTGTCTCTCATCTGTTTAGGAACTCTAACTAAAATACAATTTTAAATGTTTTAATGATTTATTCTTTTAAATCATTATCATTATTGCCCATGTTTTAAAAAAGGTTTTTAGTATTTATTAATATAGATATGAATGTATTAAAATGAAAATTCATTCTAAAATTTTCATAGTGGTATGGGACACTTTGATTCAAAAATCTATTTTTAACAGCTTCTTGATAAATAATGAAACTTTTAATTATTTTCAAGAAAAGGGGATATTTCTCTCAAATATTTTTTCTGATTATTTTCATCTATGTCAATATACTTCATTATTCTTGATTGAGGATGATTTATGATAATAAAATCATTCATATTGTGTTGAATTATTTATGATTGACTGTGGATGTTCTATTTTTATAATATTCATGTTTTTTGGCTAAAATATTTACATTTCGTATTCTAGTTCTAATATGAATGTTTAGAATATGTTTCAATATTTTCATATTAGGAATGCATTGGACTTATTAAGTGACAGGTGGAGTCCACCATAGCTCCTCGATGAATCAGTAGGTCTCATGAGAAAAACTAGTGTCTTGGAACAAGGCCTTAACAAAATCATTATTTGTAGTCTTGGCATGAGGTCTGACTATGTGGTTATGGTGTCCAGCATCATGCATTCCTTCATTATGAAATTATTTATTGATATTACATATGATTTTTTGACCAGTATAATATCCATGTGAATAATTAAATGTCATTATTTGATTTATATTTTTCATATCATATGAAAATTTCTGTTTAAAGGATTATGTTTTAATATTATACATTTCATTAAATATTTATACTAATTTAAGAAAGTTTCCACTATATTTTTATCCTTACTGATCATCTGATCTAACCCCTTCCTAAGTTTTATTTTTCCTAGGATGTGATGAAGTAAATCATGCTTTACCTATAGGAATAGGCTGTGGGATATCAGTGTGCTCAAAGGGGACACAATGTTGTTTTTCTTTATTTCATGATGTAATGTAAAACTTATGTACATATCTAGTTCTTCCAAGTCAACTAAACTAATCAGTCTTTCAAGATTTGATCTCTTATGAACATTCCAATGATATGAAATAATGAACCGACTATGGGTAACTAGGTTTGGGGTGTTAGAATTGGTATTAGAGGAAGTTTAATACAAACCATGGAAACTAGATTTAGAAAAACTCTGATTAGAGAACATTGCCCTAAAATAGAATTTGAGTATTAGTATAGGAGAACAGTCTAGAATTTCGGTAATGTTGAGATTTTGTCTATTTTACAATAAATAAATCTCTCTCTAGATATGAGCCGGTAGAGGCTGCTCTGGCACATAAGTATCTAAGAGTGAAAACACCGACAAGGAGTTTCAGGCTTGACCTGCGGAATCTTGGTACACGACAATGGGCATTGCTGCAGTCTTGGTTACGAAACTCATAGCAGATATACTTAGGATAATTTACATTTTATTTATAAACTGATTTGATGTATTTTAATATAAGATTATTGTAAATAACCATGGTTAATCCTATGTTGTTTTAGATAAAAATAAGGTGTCATGGTACTCTATAAATAATTTTATGACTATTATTACTCACAAAATGATTTATGGTTTTAGTCAATTAATTTATTACAAGGAAGTTATAGTAACATTTAACATGATTTAAAAGGTGGGAATGGTGTTGGAAATGAGTAATGAAATGGAATTTTAATAGGCGTAAAAGATATCATGTTTATGCGGAATAAGTTTTCCAAAAATATGCTCAAAAACATATATACTAACCAACTGCTAGACCCAACAATGAAGAGAAAGGATATTAATGATAAGAACTCCAGAAGTGGATATCATGGAGAAAAGAATGCTCGATTTCCATCACACAAAAAAATGTGGAAGGAATCATTCTTGAATGTGTCTCACTGGAACAAGGAAATGATTTATGTATTTGAATGAAGGACATAAAGTAAATAATTTCCCAGAAAAAATGAAGAGTACTATGGAAGCAAATCTAAATGATCCAAAAAATCCATTTACATTCATATTCCATAATTTTAGGGGACCTGGGCATTACCGGTGTAAATGCCCTATTCTATTGGATAACCTCTTGGTCAAGGAGGAACCTATGTGGAAATAATTTGATGGTGAAAGTTTAAAATAATTAGTGCTTTATGTTGATGGGATTAATTTGGAAGACTTTTCTCCCATATTTATAACCCTAAAGTTTGTTATATAAAAATTATATTCGAGGAAGAATTATATCTTCTTTTGTTGATATAGTTATAAATAATCATTTTGGTTTATATTATACTTGAATTTTAGTCAATTACCAGTTATTAATTTTTGGGATAAAAAAGTGAGTTATGAGATAACATTTGCGGTTAAATTATGTTATGGTTATTTTGAAGAATCTTTCTCATTTTGGTAATGTTATAAAATGTAGTTTTTGAAAACAGACAACACGCAAATTGTGTGACCAAACATCGTGTCGGAAAAAGCCACAGGAATTGAACCAACAAACTAATTGCGACTAGGATTTATCGCCTACCACTGGACTACGTGAAGTCCCTAGTTAGTGTGACTAATTATTTTTAGTTAAATTATTATATTGATCATCAAAACGTTTTTTTGGGATATTATAATTTATCAAATAGATATCCTTTGTGTAGGAAAATGATTTAGTGATTATGTGATAAATGTAATTGTGGAAGATGTACGCTGTATTGGGATCACTATATGCCTATGGAAAATATAATACTATCGAATTTAATTTGAGGAGTAATTATGGATTTATATCTATGTTTTTTATTGATTTATAGAGATTTGGGTTATTTATGGAAATGATTATCCTATCATTGAGAATATGTGATTACGTTAATTACTTATAAGTATATGACTTTAAGAGTAGACGATGTTATTTGGAGACAAAATTTAACACGGAAGACTACGTAATAAATTTCTTCTATGTTTTGGATTTCAATTTTATATTGGATTATATTGAAGTATTATATGGACTATTATTTATTTAATGGTATTTATTGTACTTTTGGTATTGTTGTTTTCATTTTAGAAATTAAGATTAGTATTTATTTCTCAAAAGGATTATTCTTTTCGAGGAGCATCTGTTCTTGTATTAACCGTTTTGGTATTGGTTAATCTCTAAAGACCATGGAAATGTATGGTTCATCCTTTTTGGATTATTTTATTCTCTATATGTTGATTATAGTGCTCCAAGTATGACTAAGTCATCTTGAATACTCATCTTTTGGAGTTAATGATGAGTTTGTTGTTGAAATTAGTTAATGGATAGAACTCTACTTATCAAGTTATTTATTTTCTTATACTGTGATGATATTAATTATTAAACTTCAGGGAAAGGATCTTAAACCTAAAAAAGTATTATCCTAACAACTTATGTTATTCATCATATATTTATGGCTTTGAGGCCCTCAATTTTCCATTCACATTTTTGGGATTGATAACCTCAATCAATCCCTATAAATGTTTTAGTTTTTCCTCCAATCATAATTTCCACTAATGTTCTCCTATTTGAAATCCTAATTTGTTGGTGACTTTTTCTTTTCCTTCTCCCACTTTTTAAAGAAAAATTTTAATAAACCAACTTTTGATGTGGGGTTTTCACAAAGGTATTTTTCTATTTTTAACCACTTATTTTTGATGAAAAATCTCAAATTGAGAGGACACAATTTATTGATGGAATGGATAATGTAATACCCCACGGTTTTAAATTATATTATATCTTTGAAGTAATTCAATAACTTGTGCAACCTGCAACCCCGAGTTTGGATACACCACCACTTACCAAACTAGCCCTTCAAAAAGAAGTTATGAGTATTAATAGCTAAATTTTGAATTTATTATACACAATATAATTTTAAAATCCATAATATGTGTTTCTTAGACATAATATAACAACAAATTCTTTTTTTCAGATAAAAGAAGTATTTTTTAAAAAATGAAATTGTTCTGCCTTTTATTGGAGAACCCTTTTTAAAACCAATATTTGACCCTTTTATATATTCAATTTAATAAAATTAAATTCTTCTTTAGAAGGAGGACATAAAATTTTGGTTTGGATAAATTTTTGGTACTTTTCTGATGACTTTCATATTTCGATGAATAGTGAAAATACTAAATTTTCATTTAAAACCACTATTTAAATTGAAATAATTTACAGTGTTAAATTATTCATTTTAATGGTTTTGAAGTATAATTATATAATATTTTTATCATTTAGTACAATGTAGGTCATTATAATTAATTTCACAATAAAATTTTTCATAAACACGTGCCAATTTTTTTATAGTTTTAACTTTTTAAAAACCTGCCTTTTCGTTTTGAAAATGTGAATTATTTTTAAATTTAATCCAACATCTATGGTTTTAATTTTGGGAAAACCAATTTATTTTTGAATTTTTAATATCAAAATTGTCTTAGGGTGATTTTTTGGTATTTTTCTGAAAACATTCAATTTTTGATGAACTGTGAAAAACACGACGTTATTGTTTAAAAATTGACGTTTTATTTAAATATTTATTTATTTAAATTTAGTCCAAATAGATATATAATTACTATATTTGTTCAATTTAATTCATTAGAGTTATTTTATAATAAAAATTTATTTATAAAAGTTTATTCAATTGTTTAACGACTTTTACCCACCTCCTAGGCACATTAGGAAATTTGGAAAAAACATTTTACCAATTGTTTGAATTGAATTTCAAAAATATAAGTGAAATGGTTGACATCAGTAAGTTAAATGTAGTTCAATAAGATGAAAATAATTTTTGGTGAACGGTAACTTCAAACTTTTATTTACCATGTTTAAAAGTAAATAGGGTAATTAAAGGTAAAAATGATATTAAAATTACACTAAAATATGTCTTAATTGTATTCGATTAGTGTATTACGACAAAATTCAACCATAGGAATAAAATATGATCATTTATTTACACTTGTACTAGATTATGACATTTATTATTATTTTATATAAGAAGAGTTAAAAGGGATAAATTCATTTTTTAATAACTAAAACATTTTTAATATAGGGTAATACAAAAGATAATTTTGACAATAAATATTCATTATAAATCTAAGAATATTTCCTATATCCTGGAAATTTATCTATAATTTTTAGGTATTAAATAATTATATTTAATTATGACACAAGGATGATGCAGTAATTACCTTATTAATGAATGATTAAAATAATAGATATTATAAATTTTAAAATAAATGAAAATTGAGAGTTTTGATGCATTCCAATGATTTTATTGGTTAATATTTAATGTTAGGGTTGATTCTATTTTTTTTAATAAATCATATTTTTATGACTTTCACAAAAATCAAATACTAAATAATGTCAATATTGACATAAATGAGTTTTTAAAACAAATATTATATTATTAAATGATATAATAGTCTTGAAAATATATGGTTTGACAAAAGAACTTATATAATAAAATATATGTCCTTAAAGAACCATTTGGGGTTCACTAGACATTTTTTATAATGTTTATTAACCCTTTAATATAAAAATACAAGGAGACATGGTAAATGATAAACTATTTAACCAAGAGTTAAATCTAAAAGATAAGGTTAATATGGTTCCCTAAACCTATATATAACCAATTGGATGTGACGTTTTTGACACAGAAACACCTTATCCTGAAAATTATTTTCTTGGAGCCCTTATAAAATGAATATGATTTTATAATGAAATTATATTTTAAGGCTTTCCTAAAGTGACCCTATACTGTCTTATAAAAGGGTACTTCATCTTCTCTAAATATCACATCCCCAAATCCATTTAGCTCATCCAACCCCTACACAAATATCTTCCAAACTACCCTCAAGTCATCCTAGAGTCCTTACTTTGATAAAAACGCCATCCTAAGGATCCATTTTGATCAAATCAAAACGAAGCACCCGAAGAAGAGGTAATTATTTCATCCCCACTTTCAATGTTCTTTTATTCTTCCACTTCCTTTTTCATTATTGTTTATATACCAAAATAATATACCGAATACCTTCTACAAACATTTATGTTATTATAAATATGGTAAAACCATATTCATTATTCTATCCATCCTATGAATGACAAAGTCACCACACGTGTGTACGTATGGATTATCGTCTCCACATCGTGGTGTAGTTTGTTATTCAACACTTAATTATTTGGATGGGTATAATAATGAGTATAATTTATCTAAATAATAAATATAACATGTTAATTATTATTTATATAAGATATACCATCCAATTATATAGGATTTCACCATCAATAGAATGGCATTGTCACTCGTGCATATGTACGGATTACCGCCTTCAAAAACGTGATGAGATTCATTCCCCATCGTAACCATTCAAGAAAAAATATCATTTTATGATAAAAAAATAATTTTTAGGAATATAATATCATTTTTTATAAAAATAGAATACATCTTATCCATAACAAAAATTACTTTCATTACAAAACATATAATGAAAAATGAAACAGTTAACACCCAAAACAATGATACTACTGAAATATTATTAACAATGAAATACTAAAAGATCCTATATGATATCATATTTATTCATATGGTTCTTGTATAATATAATATCAATTATTTAACCATTAAAAAGGATTTTAAAATACCCTCATATAAGGAAAAGTACAAGGTAAGGGGTTTTCATCTCACTTCTTATTCACGTGAGATTCATCCTATATTGCCACTATTTTATTTTTTTGATGTATGTACTACCCATGATTTTATTCTTTGTGTAATATAATTTAATTTATGGGTATTTAAATCTTCAATGTATGATCAATCTTTCATGAGGTGTATGTTTTTTATGTTACCAAATCGGTACGAAAATTTCTAATTTTAATTTACATTCATTAGTTTCTATGCAAACATCATTGATTATTATACTCCAATATTATGTGTGAAATCACTTTTTATTTACTTATGAAATAATTTACACTCCCCTTTGTGTTGATATACTTTTTATACACCTAATCACTCCATTGATAAATTCTCATGTCATCGATATTATCTTGATAAGAGTAATCTTAACTCAATTCCCATTCATTGAGTTAAAAATCCAAGTCATTTCTATTGTTTTAAAAGAATATATGTGAAAGTCCGAGGATTAATTTCACCTTAATATCCAATAATATTTTGTGTATTTAAATCTTTCATGCATAATTATGTCATTGATTTATCCTAATCATAAGGATACAATCTTCATAAGGGATTTCATCTCAATTTACATTCCATTGATATTTCTATGTTTTTATGCGCCAATTCACTTTAATATATTGTATATATTGTACATTGACATAGTATATCATGAATCCCTTTATTTTCATTATATTATAACGTTTTTAATACCTCAATTATTTGTATTCAAGTATCTATCATTTGTTTAGGAACTCTATCTAAAATATAATTTTAAATGTTTTAATGATTTATTCTTCTAAATCATAATCATTATTTTCCATGTTTTAAAAATGGTTTTAAGTATTAATTTATATGTACATGAATGTTTTAAAGTTAAAATTTCTTTTAAAATTTAAAATTGGTATGGGAAACTATGATTTAAGAATCTATTTTTAATAACTTCTTGATAAATAATGATACTTTTAAACTTTTCATGAAAAAGGGGATATTTCTCTCAAATAGTTTTATTGATTATTTTCATCTATGTCAATATCCTTAATTATTCTTAATTTTGGTTGATTTATTTTAATAAAATATTCCATATTGTATTGAATGAGTTATCTTTTACTATAGAGGTTCTATTTTTATACTATTCTTAGTTTGTGGTTAAAATATTGACATTTCGTATGCTAGTTCTAATACGAGGGTTTAGATTATGTTTCAACCTTTTTCTATATGTAATGAATTGGACATGTTAAGTGATGGGTGGAGCCTGATATATCTCCTCAATGCATCAACAGTTATAATGAGACCAACTTTTGTCTTGACACAAGGCCATGATAAAATCTTTATTTGTAGTCCTGACACAAGGCCTTGACTATGTGGTTATGATGTCTGAAATTACACATTCCATCATTATGAAATTAGCTATGATATCACATTAAATTATTCAACTTGTATAATATCCATGTGAATATGTAAATGAAATTATTTGAATTATATTTTCCATATTATTTTGAATTTTAAGTTTAAAAAGCTTGTGTTTTAGTCTTATACATTGCCTTAAATGTTTATTCTTATTTATGATGGTTTCCACTATATTGTTATCATTAATGAGAATCTGAGATCACCCATTTCAATGTTTTATTATTCCGAGGATGTGAACAAGTATATCATGATTAAACTACAAGAATATTCTATGGGATATGAGTGTGTTCAAAGGTGACACAATTTTTTTTTCATCATTTCAGGTGTAATGTAAAACTTATATATGTATCTAGTAATTCCAAGGCTACTAAACTAATCGGTGTTTCAGGACATAATCTTTAGTAATCATGCCAATGATATGTAATAATGCACTGAATCTGGGTAACTTGGGTTGGGGTGTTATAGTTGGTATCAAAGGATGTTTAGTACAATGCTTAGAAACTAGATTTAGAAAAACTCTGATTAGATAACTATATTATAATATATACTTTGAGGATTAGTATATAATAACTTCCTCAAATTTCATAAATGTAGATATTTTGGGTATTTTATAAAAATACATCCCTGTCGGGATACGAGTAGGTAGGGGTGGGTCTGGAATTGATGTACATAGCAGTGAAACTCTAACAACGAGTTTCAGCCTTGACCCACGGTATCCTGGTACATGACAATGGGGTATGATTTACTCTTGGTTATGACCCTCCCGGGGGATATTCTTATGATAATTCACATTTTCGTTACAATGTTATTTGAAGTATTTTAATATATGATAAGAATAAATGACCCTGCATAATCCTAAGGCATTTTAGATTGAAAATAAGGTGTTATGATATTCTATAAAACAATTTATGACTATTGTTACTCACATATTGTTTTTTGGTTTTAGTCAATGAATTTATTACAAGGAAGTCATAGTAACATTGATCATGATGCACAAGGTGGTAAAAGTGGTGGAAATGAGAAAAGAAATGGAATGTTGATAGGTTTAATAGAAATCGTATTCATGCCGAATCAGTTTTCCAAAAATAAGATCAAAAACATATATATTAACAAACTTCCAGAATCAATAAAGAAGATAAAGGAGGTGAATGATACGATCTCCAGTAGTGGAGACCATGGAGAAATGAATGCTTGATTCCCATCATGCTGGAAATGTGGAAGGAGACACCAAGGAAAGTGTCTCAATGGAACAAATAAATGATTTATGTGTGGGAAATGATATAATGTAAATAATTTCCTAGGATAAATGAAGAGTACTATGGATGAAAATAAAAATTATTCCTAGAATACATTTATAGTCATTTTCTATAAATGTTGGGGACCTAGGAATTACCCAAGTCAGTGCCCTATTCTATCGGATAACCTCTTGGTCCAAGAAGAACCTATGTGGAAATAAATGGATGACAATATTTTTAAAAGTATTATCACCCTTTGTTGATGGGGTTACTTTGGAATACTTTTCTCTCGTTTGTATAAACCATCAGTTTGTTATATGAAAGTTATATTCAAGAAAGAATTATATTTTCTTTTGTGGATATAGTTATAAATAATCATTTGGGTTTATATGATCCTTGAAATTTAGGCAATTAAAAATTAGTAATATTTGGGATGAAAATGTGGGGTATGAGATAAAATTTGTGGTTAAAATATGTTATGGTTATTTTGATGATTTAATCTCATATTGGTAGTGTTATAAAATATAATTTTTAAAAAAGGACATCACGTAGACCGTGTGATGACCCGTCGTGTCAGACAAAGCTACCGTAATCGAACCCACAACCAAAGTGCGACTAGGATTTATTTCCTACCACTGGACTAAATGATGTCCCTGGGTGTGTGACTAATTATTTTCAGTTAAATTATTTTATTGATAAATAATAATTTGATTTGGGATCTTCTGTTTTATCAAAAGGATATCCTTAGTGTGGAAAATTATTTGGTCATTAAGAGATAAATTTTATTTTGGAAGATGTTATCTCTGTTGGGAACACTATATGCCAAAGGAAAATAGACTACTATGGGATTAAATTTGAGGAGTAATGGTGGATTTTTTAATATATATTTTTGTGGATTTATATAGATTTGGGTTATTTATAGAAATGATTAAACTATCAAATAGAATATGTGATTAGTTTAATTACTCTTAAGTATCCGACATTATGAGTTGTCGATGTTATTTAGAGACACAATTTGACCTAGAAGACTACGTAATCAAATTATTTTGAGTTTTCGTTTTCAATATTAGTTTGGATTATATTGAAGTATTTTAAGGAAAATTGTTTTTTGAATGGTATTTATTGAACTTTTGGTATTGTTGGTTTAATTTTATAAATTAAGATAAGTATTTCTTTCTCTAAAGGATTATTCTTTTTGGGGATATTTTTATCTTTTTCTAACCATTTAGGTTTTGGTTAATATCTAAAGAAAATAGAAATATCAAGTTTATCCTTTGTGTATTATGTGATTCTAAAAAAGTTGATTCTGGCGCTTTTGGTGTGACCAAGTCATCTTGAATACACAAATTTTGAAGTGATAGATGAGTTTTTGGTAGTAATTAGTTAAAGTATGGAAATATACTAATCAAGTAATTTTTTTCTTATTCTATGAAGAAATTAATTCTTAAGCCTTAGGGAAATTATCTTAAACCAAAAAATGTATTATCCTAATACCTTACGTTATTCATCAAAAATTTATGGCTTTAAGGCCCTCAATTTTCCATTCACTTGTTTGTGATTGATGACATCAATCACTCCCTATAAATATTTATTTTTTCCTCCAATTATAATTGCAACCAATTTTATTCTTTTCGAAATACTAATTTGGTGGTGACTTTGTCATATCACTTTCCTTCTTATTAATTCAAAATTTTAATAACCCTATTTGTGATGTTGGTTTCCACAAAGATATTCTTCAATTTTTTACCTTTTACTTTTGAAGAACAGTTTCAAATTACGAGGATGTAATTTATTTAAAAGAGAATGTAACACCCTATGATTTCATAGTATGTTATCTCTTTGAAGTAATTCAATAACTTGCGCTACACACAACATCGAGTTCGAGCACCCCATGACTTACTAAACCTGCTTTAAATAATTGGTTGTGAGTATTATGAAATGAATATTGAATTTATTATACTTAATACAATTTTAGAATTCATATTATGTGTTTCTTATACATAATATAAGAAAAAAATGCACTTTTTAGATAAAAGAAGTATTATTCAAAAAATAAAATTTTACAGCCTTTTAATGGAGAACCCTTTTTGAAACCCATATTTGACACTTTTATATATTCAATTTAATGAAATTAAATTATTCTTTTTAAGCGGGGCATAAAATTTTCATTTGTATAAATTTTTGGTACTTTTCCGATAAATTTCTTATTTTGATGAATACTGAAAAATTCTAAATTTTAATTAAAAACAACTTTTTTATAGAAACAATCGATAGTGTTTAATTATGAATTTTAATGGTTCATAAGTATTATTAGATTATATTTTTATCATTTAATATAATTTTGGTCATTATAAGTAAATTCACATTTATATTTTACTTAAACACATGTCAATCTTTTGATAGTTTTTACTTTTTAAAAACCCACTTTTTGGTTTTGACGACAGAAATTAATGTTAAATTAAATGAAAATTCAATGCTTTGAATTTGGTAAAATAGAACTCAGTTTTGAATTCGGATTATCGAAATTCGATTAAGGTGAATTTTGGGTATTTTTCTGAGAACCTTCTATTTTTTATGAATAGTGAAAAACCCCTCATTATTGTTTAAAAACCGATTTTTTTAAAATAATTATTTATATAAATTTCTTTTAAGTCAAAATAGATAAATTATACCTATATTAGATCAATTTAATTCAGTGTAGTCATTTTATAATAAAATTATATGTATAAAATTTTATTGAATTTTTTAACGTCTTTTACCCACCTTATAGGCACATTAGCCAATTTTAATGAAACATAATGTTACCACATCTTTGAATTAAATTCAAAAAATACTAGAAACATGGTTGAAATCAATAATAAAAATGTTGTTCAATAAAATGAAAATAATTTATGGGGAAAAAAAACTTTTGACTTGTATTTACCATGGTTAAATATAAATAGCGTAATTGAAGGTAAAAATGATATTATAATGACTCTAACACAGATCCTAAATATATCATATAAGTGTATTTAGACTAAAATTAACCCTAGGAATAAAATATGATCATTTTGTTCCACTTGGTTTAGATTAGGTAATTTATTATTATTTTATTTAAAAAAGAGATAAAAGTGTTAAATTCAAATTTTAATAACTAAAACATTTTTAATATATGATTATAAATAAGTTAATTTAGTCTATAAATATTTATTAGAAATCTAGGAAAATTTCCTACATCATGGTATTTTATTTATAATTTTTAGACTTTATATAATTAAATTTGTTTATAACACAATGATGATGCAGTAATAACCTTGTAAATGAATGATTAAAACAATTGATTTGATAAATATTTAAAGAAGTGTAAATTGATATTTTTGACGCATTAAAAAATTTTAGAGGTTAATATTTAATTTTATGGTTGATTAAATTTATTTATTTTGAATAAATCATATTTTTATGACTTTCAGAAAAAACAAAGAATAAATAATGGAAAAATTGACATAAATGAGTATTTAAAATAAATACAATATTATTAAATGATATAATAGTTCTAAAAATATTTTTTTTGCCACAAGGACATATATAATAATTTATATGTCATTAATTAACCACTTTTGGGTTTCATGATATTTATCGTAATTTTATTAAACATATAATATAAGAATACAAGGATACATGGTAAATGTTAGACTATTTAACCAACAGTTAAATCTAAAAGATGTGGCTAATATGATTCCCTAAACCTATATATAACCAATTGGTTTAGATTTTTTCAACCCAAATCATCCTTATCCTAAATATAGATCTTTTTGGAGCCATTATAAACCGAATATGATCATATAATAAAATAATATTTCAACGTTTTCATAAACTGACACTCACCTATCTTATAAAAGGGCAATTCCCATTCTCTTAGTTTCACACATCCAATGCCATTTGTCTCAGTCCAAATATATGAAAATATCCTCCCTAATACCATAACTTCAACCTAGAGGCCTTACTTTGATCAGAAAGCCATCCTAAGGACCCCTTTTGATCAAATCGAAAGGAATCACTAGAAAAATAGGTAATTATTTCATCACCTCTTTCAATGTTATTTTCTTCTTCCACATCCTATTTATTTTTTGTTTCCATAACAAAATAACAAATCCAATACCTTCTACGTACTATGATGTTATTATAAATATGGTACAACTGTATTCATTATTCTATCCATCCTATGAATGACAAAGTCACCATTCGTGCATACGTGCAGCTTACCATCTCCACATAGTTGTGTAGTTAGTTATTCAACACATAATTATTTGGATGGGTATAAAAATGAGTATAATTTATTTAAATAATAATTATAACATGTTAATGATTCTGTATATATGATATACCATTCAATTACATACTATTTCATCATAAATAGAATGGTATTGTCGCTCGTGCTTAGGTACGGATTGCCGTCTCCACGAACACGATGAGATTCATTCCCTATAGTAACCATTCAAGAATAAATATAATTTTATGATTAATTTTTTTTAATATCATAATATAATTCTGTATACAAATCATATACATCCTATCCATAACAAGCACAAATTACGTAAAAAACATATAAAGAAAAATGAATCAGTTAACACCTGAAACAATGATACATCTGAAATATTATTAACAGATCTATATTAACAGATCATATATGATATCATATTTATGTATATGGTTATTTAATAGTTTAATAGAAATTATATCACCATTATAAATGAGGTTAACATACCCTCCACTAAGGAAAATAACAAGGTAAATGGTTCTCATCTAACATCTCATGCGCCTGAGATTTATGCTATATATCCACTATTTCATTTGGTGTGGTGTATGTACTGCCCATGATTGTATTCGTTGTGTATTTTACATTAATTTATGGGTTTTTAAATTATCAATGTATGATCTTTATTTCAATTTATTTTTTAACATCTTCTTGATAAATAGTGATACTTTTAAATGTTTTCAAGAAAAATGGGATATTTCTCTCAAATAGTTTTACTGATTATTTTCATCTATGTCAATAACCTTAATTATTCTTTATTTATGTTGATTTATTAAAATAAAATCCTCCCTATTGTATTGAATGAGTTATGTTTGACTATCGATGTGGAATTTTATACCATTTAGGGTTTGTGGTTAAAATATTGACATTTCGTAGGCTAGTTCAAATAGGAATGTTTAAATTATGTTTCAACTTTTTCATATGAGGAATGCATTAGACATAGTAAGTGACGGGTGGAGACTGCTACATCTCTTTGATGCATCGGAAGGTCTCATGAGTCAAACTAGTTTCTTGGAACAAGGCCTAGAAAAAATCATTATTTTTAGTCTTGACATGAGGCCTTGACTATGTGGTTATAATGTCCGATATTATGCAATCCATCATTATGATATTAGCTATTGATATTAATGTGATTATTCGACTAGTAGTATATCCATGTAAATACATAAATGAAATTATTTGATATATATTTTCTATATTATGCTGAAATTTAAGTTAAAAGGCTTGTGTTTTAGTCATATACATTGCCTTAAATGGTTATGCTTATTTATGAAACTTCCCACTATATTGTTATCCTTAAAAAGCATCTGAGCTCACCCCTTTCTATGTTTCATTTTTCCCAGGATATGAAGAAGTATATTATGATTAACCTGATGGAATAGGACATGGGATATGAGTGTGTTGAAAAGATACATAGTGTGGTTTTTCTTTATTTCATGATTTAAAGTAAAAAATATGTATGTATCAAGTACATCTAAGGATAATAAACTAATCTGTCTTTCGGGACATGATCTCTTGTGATCATGCCAATGATATGTAATAATGAACTGACTACGGGTAACTAGGGTTAGGTAATTACATATATGTTCAAATTAATCAAGTGTTTTTCCTTCATCAGATACAGCAAATAGAAATCCTCAAATTTCAAGGAAGAAAATTCCCCTTTCCTGGGACATAGTTGATGCTGAATAAACATAAACAACAACCTATATTCACTATCCAAATCCGTTTCTATAGGTCTTATTAGGATTCCATCACTGGTCAACTCAGTTTGGACTATTTCATTACTGAAAATATCATTATCAATAGGATCACTACGATGGTAATCATCAAAAATACCTTCATGAGGTACCATCATACATTTTTCCCACTAAATAGAAGATAATAGAATACTTTTTCCATTTATTCTCAACTCAATCCAATATAATTTAGATCCCTTATCAACAAAATCGGGATACTTGTAAAACTGATAAACTGGTTTCATATAGATAAGCCACTTGTTGTAGGAGAACCACTCCAACCAACCATGTTCTGTTAGAACTTCAAAAATGAGAGATATACATTTATTCAACCATACTGCATGTACTTTCATCTCAGTTATGACTATTCTGTTGGAAAGATCATGGTTAATAGGTATGGGTTTTGGAGAACATTATTCACCCTTTTTATTTTTCGAAGGATGTGGTATGTTGGGAGACTTTTCTGATGGACATTTCTCTCAAGAAATTGTGAAGGATTGAAAAGGTTCGATTCTAAGAGGAAGGCAATAAATGTTCAAAAGAGAATGGTTGGTTTTTGGGAGAGTGAGGGAGTAATAAATGATTTTGGATTGGTTCTATGTTTATCATTTATGGATTTTATAATCATAAATTGAAAATTAGGAATAAAATAAAATGAAATTATTAAAACAGAGATTTGAAGTTCGAGTTAGAAAAATAACAAAGTAAAGACCAATGAAAAGTCACAACGGTGATTCCTAAACAATGTTTCATCAATGATGAGTCATCAAGGTCGAGTCATCAATAGTGAGTCATCGACTATGACTAATAAATGAGGATTACTCATCAATGTGTCATCAACGGTGAGTCATACAAACTGTGTCATCAACGTTGAGTCATCAACAGTGATTCATCAATGGTGATTCATCACTGGTGAGTCATCAAAGGTGAGTCATCTACATGATGTCACCCAACATTTAGTCACTCAAAATTGATCATCCCTAGCTCATGTATCATGTATCTGATTTTCTCAGAATTTAATTTCTTAGTAAAAATATAAAAAAGCTAATGTTTAGTGCTAATTAATACCAAAGATATATCACCTTTTTGATAATTATCTCTCAAAAAGTGATGTCCTACTTCAATATGATTTATTCTTAAACAAGAAATTGTATTCAATGAAATTTTAATATTACTTGGGTTGTCATAGTTTGTAGGTACATACTAAAATTGATACCCATAGACTAGTAAAGTGTGTTTCAATGATAATTTTTTTTCACAACAGCTACAATAAGGATTTTTTTCTCCATCAGTAGTTGATAATGTAATGGAATTCTGTTTCTTACTACACCCTGAAACTAGATAATTTCCCAAAAAATTCACATGTTTCAGAATTTATTTTTCTTTAGAACTTGAAACAACCAAATTCATCATCAGAATAACTAACTAAATCAAATGGTTTTCCTCTAGGATAAAATAGTCCTATGTTAGTTGTATAATTGAGGTATTTGAAAATTTGTTTAATTTCAAGAAGATGAGACTCTTAAGTATTTTCATCAAAAAGAACAAACATACACTCACTAAACATAATATCATGTTGACTAGCATTTATGTAGAGAGGAATTCCAATCATAACTATGTAATTGGTTTGATACAAAAATTTTCTATTTTTATCAAGATCTAATTTATATGTGGTACAAATAAGAGTATCACTACTTTTAGAGCTATCCATATTAGAACATATTAATATATTTTTAAAATATTTAATTTTATTTAAAATAATAGCTTCTTTATTTTGAAAATTTTGAAATCCCTAAATTAATTCTAGTTTAACCTTTAAAAACATTTCAAACTCATTTTAAATAATTTTTGAAAAATCAAAACATAAATAATTTTTTCATGATCCAAAAATAATATAACCAACATAAATTTCAAAAACTAAAACATCTTTATAAATTATATTTATAAAAAGAGTATGATAAACTATACCATTTGTAAAACCATTATAATAATATAAAGTGGTTATAACATCATCCCAAGATCCTAGATCATGTTTTAAACCATAAAAATAATTTATTAATTGAAAACAATTATTTGGAAAATGATTATTTTTAAACTCGAGGGGTTTTTCAACAATAACATCCTCAAATATATAACCATTCAAGAATTAAATTTTTTTACATCCATTGGATAATGTTTTAAATTATGATGGGGTGAATATGCTAGTAGTATTATAATGGTTTCAATTTGGGAAACAAGTGATAATGTTTCTTTATAGTCTATTCTTTCCTCTTGACTATAACATTGTGAAACTAGTCTCTCTTTATTTCATACTATAATGACAGATTTATTCACATTATTTCTAAATACCCACTCAGTTTCTATTATCAAGGTGTCTTTGGGTGTATCATCATATTACCATACATTGTTTATTTAAATTGTGTTTAATTCTTCATTAATAAAAATAAACAAAAAGTCATCATCAATGCCATAATTGATGTTTTTAGGCTCAATCTATGACAAAATGACCGGATGATCAGCCTGGTTTCATAGAGAAGTTCCAGTATATGTTCCTTTGTTTATGTCCCCAAATAAAATATCCAATAGATGGGTTTTAAGTGTTCTAAAAGACCTAGAAAATGAAGGACTAGTAACTTTGGGTTTATCTAGAGGTTCTGGTTCATTTTCAGAATCTAGAGTTTTTCCAAACCTGGGTTTTATTGCATTCTTGACAACGAAGTTTGAAGGATTATTATTTCTGTCTAGATTAGAAAAATTATCATCCATACTTTATAGGGAGGTTTTAGACTAATGTGGACATGTTTCATCAATCTCTATTTTCACATATTCTTCTACAGACATAGTTCTCTTACTAAAGACTCTATAGTATTTACTAGAGAATTAATAAACTAGGAAAATCCTATTATTAGTCTTGGAGGTAAACTCATTAATATTATCATTTTTATTATGGTTAAAGTCTTTGAAACCAAAAACACTAATGTAATTAACCTAAGGTTTCCCATTATTCTGTATCTCATTGGGGGTCTTTTTAGGATAAGACAAATTAAAACTCTTTGATTATATATCAATCTTTACTCACATTTTCTGTATAAAAAATAGGTAGATTATAATCATTAAGAATAGTGCATTATTCTTTTTCTATGGTTATATTTATAATTTCATCTACTTTATTCTACTAGGGTGTCCTAGGATCAGATAAGTTATAAATATTTCCATTTTGTGAGAAAATATTCAAAATATTTCTTTTCAAACTCACATCCATGGTAACTTATTAAGGTTTTGATCCTAAGTTTACTTAAGATTTCTACTGATCTAAAATACATGATGAAATTAGACAAAGCCTTACTTTTGTGAGCTAAAAAGGGTCATGTATACCTAGAAATGTCATATACTGTAACATATACATAGTTCTCCCCAATTAAACATGAAAATGTAGGACGTATAAACAAATCCATGGGAACCAACTCAAGAGGATGAGAAGTTGAAACTTTTTTCTTTGGTTTGAATGATATTATGTTCTATATTTCTTTTTTGACATGGATTCCACAATTTATCATTTGGAATTACTACTTTAGATAGATCCTTTACTAATCCTTTTATAGTATTATTTCTAAGAGAGTGAATTTTACAATGGCCTAGTATTCTATTCCAGATACAAGACTCTTCATGAAATGAACTTAAGAAAGAAATAGTCAGTGAGACTAAATAATGCAGATTTACAGTACAAGCGTTTTCATTTCAAAAATAATTTATGACTAAATCATTCATAGAATTGAAATCATTAAAAGAATCATTTTTAAATTTAACATGAAAAACCTCATTTTTTTTAAATTCTATGATGATTTTATTTAAGACCGTGAATATAAAGAACATTATAAATTAAAACTCATTTATTGTCATTGATTTGTCTAAGGCCAATGATTTTAACTTTTTCATTTTCCCTAAAAGGGGAAATTTCCTCCATTAATATTTATAAAGTATTTGAAGCCAGTGTAGTCCCCTACGACGTGTCTTGACCACTAACTATCCATGTACCATAAGCTTTTACTGGAGCTCTTCAAATTATTTTCCTATAAAAATAATTTAACCCAGAAAATAATTTGGCAACTTGTCTTTCTCGGGTCCTCCAATATTGGTAATTAAATTATTAGGAACCTACATTTTCATGAGGGGTTTTCTATAGGTAGTTTGTAATGTTTTGGAAAAATAAATTCCATTATCCTTAACATTAATAATCATTTGACCCCACCCTTCATTTATATCATTTCTCTATGATTCTTTAAATTATAATAAAAAATATATAAAATAATAATATATACTGAATAATTCTATTATCTGTAGAAGAACAAAATTAAGTTTTATATAGTGTAATTATTTATCATACAAGACTCATGTATGTATTTGGTTTACTAATACTGATAAACTCTTAGATCATTCATCATTTGATTCCTTGAAATCATTCTAATGTAAGGGTATTAGACACTATATCTAGGAATTATGGGGTCGAGGTGCTATAATAGGAATGTTTGAAAAGAAAATAAGGGTGAATATGAAAACGAGAAAGAGCCACTGAGTGTCAAATCTGAAAATCATAGCCACCAGAGCACCTCTAGGGACGAAAATATGGGATATATGATGATGGATGAGGATACAATAGAGGTTTTTGGAGTGGATAGTGGCGATAAAACACAAATTAGAATCCCACCTTAAGGGAAAAAGAATATCCCACACACCAATAGAGAACCCCAATATTAGAAAAGGAGAACATCAATGATGAAACAAAACTCAATAACACCGATTATACCACACCTCTATAAGTGACAAAACCATCGGAAAAGAGCACCAAGACAATATCTGTATAAGGAAGACAGTAAAAAACCACATAATAATATAGGTTTTTTACTTAAGCCAAATCGAATAAATAAGGTTAGGTTTGAAATGACCATAGATGAGAAATTACACCTTTTTAATGAACTTCGAATCTTATCGAGCTACAGATGAAACTGTAGATGATAGATGCACCAAACGAAGAGAGAGACTAAGAAATAAATTGAGAGGAGAAAAAAAATAAAAAATTGAACAAATACCACAGGGATAGAGGAATCCAATCAATATATCAAGGACAAAGCCTGAGAGGGAAAAAAGATGAACAAAAAGTAGAAGCATAAAGGATGCAGGAGAAAGAACCAAAAATATGAAGCGAGAGAAGAAAATCCTATGTCACCATGAGAGGATGACCATGAGAGTGATAAAAAATAATAAAAATATTGTATTTATGAAATGGGTCACTATATTTATTTATAATAGTCCCTGGAAACATTCATTTCCATCATATAACACATTATTAAATGAATGACATGAGTTCGTAAAATTTTATTTCGATATTTTCTTCATTAGTAAATTATTCTTTACTAGATAAATTTTATTATTACGAGTTTCATACTATAAAGAATGGAATGAAATTTCCCTCTCAAAATTTATCTCTTTATTTAAAGTGCTTACCTTATGCATTTTATTAATAATCAAGATGTATTTAAAGTCATGCAATGGAACTGTACGTATATCCATGTCTTTAATAAAAAAAGCATTTTCCTTAAATCTATCTTAAAATATATATAATATCATCTAAAAACTATAGAAACATGTATATTTTAAAAAACCACTTATATAAATATAAAATTCATCGAGTCTAATAAATAATCCACATACTCTTTTATTGTCATTAATCTTGATGATTTCATAGTTAACCCTCAAAACCTATAACTGGATTATTTTACCTCATAATTTCTTATATGTTTTTTTTAAGTTATCCTAAATGAATTTTTCTTTCTTGATCTATCTAACTATGTGAAAAACCATATTTTAAAGTTTTGAAAGGATGAAACTATAAGAAATTTCATCTGTCTATTATCTTATTTTATCTACTACCTTCATCTCAACACCATCAATATAAGGAAGAAAAGAATCGGTATAATCATCCAAAAATTATATTCAAATAAATATATGTAATGAAAATATATGATCTTTTGAAAAGATAATAATTATTTCGATCCAAAAATTGGAACTGCTATGATGTTTACTGAATTAATTTTTCCCGTGATCATAATAGAAATTCATAACCTAAAACTTTAAATAGAGGGGAAATGTTTATTTATGAAATTAAAAATCTATGATGGAAAACTATGATTCTCTAATAAAAATAGTAGTATACCTAGTGTATAGTGTCTTTTCATTATGAGGGGATAGGTGGGGGATGGTGACTTCATGATCAATTATATATATTTTTATAATTTATTTAAAAATAAAACTCTCTCAATTGTAAGAGGGAATGCCATTTTTTATTGTACTTAACACACACCATTTAAAGAAAACACGCAAATATCATCCAATGTACAAGGTTCATTACTCAATGCATGGAGATATTTCCTTTGTATAATCCAAATAAATATTAGATGACACATTCCATTAGAATAACCATTATGGATACAACTGAATGGATTTATCCATAAACTAGTGTCATAAGAATAAAACATAATAGCCTCTTAACAAAAGAAGAAAAAAAAATTCTTCCATGATCAATATTGTCATTAATGTTCCCTTTTCTTAACCAATCCATGGATTATCCATTTCCTATGAATTATTATCTCTTGAAAAAGTATAGATCTATTGAACATATTCAAAATATAAAATCAGTGTGGATATCCTTCCTCCATGTTACAAAAAAAATTATATGATCACACAAAAAACTATGTGTGTTCTCTTCTTATTCTCACTTTTTATATCCACACTCATTTTTTATACTATCCTTTATTTATTTATCTTAATTCATGAAAGATCATAACACCTAGGGTTTTTAGGAACATGTTTATGAATTAGTTAAATTTATTTTATTATTTGTGTTTCATGTTATACAAACACTAAGTTAATCTTGCGCTACTTGGAACAATGAAATAGATTTCATTAAATGCATCATCATGTTTTAAAAACATTGTCATATTATTAATATAATTATTTAAATAAACCTTTATGATAAATATATTAAACATAGTAAAATTAATTTAAAAATAAATTTTTAAATATAATTGTTTTATATAAAAAACATATTGATAAAAAATATTTAATTTTCAGTAATGTATTTTATTGTTTTGAAAATACCATTTTTTGAAAAATTGTTTTTATTTTTTTGGGAATATTAATAAAAATAAATTTTTATAATTTTAGAAAACTAATTTGATAAAATAGAGTTAATTTTAATATTAATAAAATAAAAAAATTCTCAGGGTGAACTTTCATGATTTTTCTAACAAGTTTCATTTTTTATGAATAGTGAAAATACATAATTTTAATTGAAAATTGACTTTTCCAATAATATATTTATGTAGTTAAAATTATATTTTAATTTGGTTTTGAGGTATATTTAGTTCAATTTAAAACATGTTAATACAATTTAATTCATTTAAATCAATCTATTATTAAACTGAATATAAAAACATTGTAAACTTCTGATCTATTTTCTTTAACTACCCACTTTCTTGTTGCGTCTGCGAGATTAATTTTAAATATAATTATGAAAAATCTATGAATGTAATTTGTAAAAATGTATTAAATATAAGGATTATTAATAATTAATGTTATCCAATAATGTTAAATTAATATTTTACCCTAATTAGAATTGAAATTTGTTAAAACTTATGAATACGATTGGGGTTAAAATATGGGTTTGCACATTACATGTATTTCTGTTAATATTAATTTTAGACACAGAAAGTATTATAATTTAATGAATTTCAATTCATATTTAGAATACATGGGCCTAAATTAAATTATAAATTTATTTTTATTTATATTATTAAAGGTTATATTACCTAGGTAAATAAAAAGGTATAAGTTACCTTAGTAATAATTATAAAGATAAAATTATGTAAAACCATATACTAGGGAATAAATCGATAAAAAATTTATTTATTTTGAGTTATGAAGGTATTTAAAGAACCATTATTCCCACCAATAAATTATGTTTCATTTTATAGGCACATTTGTAAATGGATATCTCCAATTAGTGAATATTATTGTGTATTTACAAGTATACCACTCCTCCTCAATAATACAAGGGAACTCACTCTCTCCCCTTACTTACACCTCTGAATCCATTAGTCTCAACCAAAACTAGAAAATATCACTTACCAAATTCCATAAAACCTTATTTTAAATATTAATTTTTCTATAAATCCATATTAGGATGTCCACTGGTGAAAACCAAAAGAAGATACTCGAAGAAGAGGAAATGCTCATCAATAGATATTTCGGTTCTATTTATTCATTCTACACATTAAATTATTTTTACATAATGACTGAATAATAATATCTATAATGTTATAAAAAGGGTTCTAGTTATGAATAACATAGTGGTATATGATGTAGCTCACTTATGAACAAATGTTAATGTTTCCATGTTTCCAAAGGTACTAACTATTATTGATTTCAAGAATGTATTTGTGTAATGAAATAAATATTCCACAAAACTGATATAATTCTTAAGTATAAAATGCCATGGTTATTATAATATGTATCATAGTAAAGGTTCAATTAACCTTTTTAAACTATGATGATAAAACCTTAATTTTATCCCTAATGACATGTTTATGAATAAGTATAAGGATGAGTTAAAGTATAGGAAAATTTCCTAGATATTTGGTAAAGGATAGACCGAGGGGTTTCCAAGAAATACATCAGACTGTTGATACTAAAATTAGATTTGGATCTAGAATATATGTATCTAGGGTTAAAAATCACAAAAACATTTTATTGAGCTAAGCTCGATCGGTAACTAGTGCATGAAAATAGCCCTTGTTGCACACTTTGTTTGATACTCCTAGGTATATGATTTAGAATTTCACAAACTCTTTATGAACATTCCTAAAGAATTAAAATGGAATATTACTAGGAATGACCAATGATAAATATAAGGTGTCATAGATGAAATAATGGGTCATAATTGATGATGATGGAAAGATAAAGTTCAGGAACAATGTACTTGTTCATTCTTTACCTAACTTGAAGAATGTTTTAAAGAGGAAGCTCATAGTTCTTCAATATCTATCCATAATGGAAGTATTAAGATGTATAGAGAATTAAAAGAATACTTCTAGTGGGATGACATAAATACATATATCTTATAGTTTGTATCTCAGTGCATGGTATCTCAACAATTTATGGTAAAAAGACAGAATTCTAAGGGGATGTTGCATCCATTACATGTAACATAATGGAAATGAGAGAACATAACTACAGATCTTGTCATTGGAATCCCAAAAACCATTAAAGGAAGTAAAACAATATGAGTGTTTTTCGATCACCTTACTATGTTAGAACACTTCGTTGCTATTTGGGAATAATTCTCTATGGACGATCTTTCAAGGATATCATTAAGTAATTAGTAAGGTATCTTAAGGGAAAATATTACATTATGTCTGATCGAGGCATGATGTTTACCTCAATGTTATAGTCAAGCCTTTAGAAATCCATGATATGGAATTGAGTTTCAGCTATTCATATCTTCCCCATAAAGATGGTCAGCCTAATATAAAAATTTAAACCCTAGAGAACATGTTGAGATCTTGTTCATCATATTTCAATGGTGGTTGCAATCAAAACCTTCCTTTAGTTGAGTTTTCATACAATAATAGATTTCAGTCAAGAATATAGATGGCTCCTTATGAATCCCTCTTTGGGAAAAAATGTAGATCTCAAACATTCAGAAATGAAGTTGGATATAAAAAGCTATTGTGACCTAAGATTGTTGATGAAATGGAAGAGTATGTAAGATCCATTCAACATCACATTAATCCAGGTAAAATTCAGTTGAAAAGATATACATATAATAATCAATGTGATCTATAATTTAATGTCAGTGAAAAAGTATTTCTAAGAATTTCACCATAGAAAAGTTTATGAGATTTGAGAAGAAATGGAAACTAAGGCCTTATTATATCAAACCCTTTGAAAATATTGACTGTATCAGGATGGTAGACAATCTCTTGGAACATCCACCAAACCCTTATCAAATCCAGGATGTGTTCTAGGTATCTATCTTATGGTAGTACATACATGGGCCATCATATGTACTGAACTCATAGATTATACCGCTGTAGAATGACCTTTCTTATGTGGAATAAGCAGTAGAGATTTTGGAACCTAAATATAATGTTCTAAGAAATAAAACCACTCACTATGTGTACTACCCCAGATCTGGGTGCCACAAAATGGGTGCCCCAAACCTAGTTGGTCACATGACCTCAAGCGCATTTGCTCAAATTCCAGAGGTTACCGACTAGTAGCGAGGGACTAGGACTGATAGTGGGTAAACTATGCCATCATTTGTCAAAGTGTAACACAAAAAAAATATAAACATACAAATGTGGAATCACAAAACAATATAGACCTGAAATAGACAACAGAACTGTAGTAAAAGGTATCCAATAGTCATATATATATATATGATGATGCAACATCTCTCTAATCTTAGAAACTAGTCAAAATAGGTTACACTTCAATATAATATAATACCGCACAAGGTACAATGTACATAAAAACAAAACCAAAGAAGTGCAATAGGAAATTAGCAACATCACAAGCCTATGCTCGGTCCAATGCTCTCTTACACCTCTAAAACAATCATGTACCTATGTAGGGACCATTTCCCTTATCTACAACAGCATCAATATAATCTATTTGGGCCCAAGACATGACCCAAATAGGGTGTGAGAAATAAATCCCAGTAGGCAACCACCAAAGGAACATGCCCAAATGTCAGTATAAATGTGAAACAGTAGTGTGAAATAATGGAATGTTGAAAACTAGGAAGAACATAAAAGAAACCATTCTACCAGTTATACTTCTATTTTAATAATTATTTAACAATTAAATATAATTGAATTTTGAGTTTTCCTGAGACTCGGCCTCGACCGAAAATCTCCTATACTAGTGCCACAACAGAAACAAAAATAGGCCATCCAATAAGTGAAAGATAATAATAATACCAAGAATATTCTTTAGCATGGCAGGTACAATATAATAAATCACCACAGTAAATATTTAAAGTAAACATTGTCCTCAGACATGAAAATCCTTACCCTGATGCAAGATGAAATGAGACCCTCAGGTGACTGTCCTCTAGCAAAAAGAATATTTCCCTCAGGAATATGAGATATTTCCCTCAGGCACCAAAGCTACTACCCCTAGGTATAAGAAACGTTTCCCTCAAGGTAAAAAAAACCTTACGCTTAGGCTAAAAAACACTGCCCTCAGGCATTTCAGAGGAAAAGAAAGTAATCGGGCCGATCCCAATGCATAAGAAAGCAGTTTATATATTTCCTCTCAAGAAAACTAAAAACATGCTATAATAATAACATACCCACTGGTATCTAGTCCAAATGGATAAACAAGGGGAAAACATCCACATGGTGGACCTATTTCAAAGAAACAATCTCAAAAAATAGTTTATACTTAATCATTAGATTACCTATGTAATTCAATGTATCTCAATAGTGAAGGCCTCAGCCATATGACACCCTGATAATGGGTTTATGGCACAACTGTACACAAAATTAACACGATAGTTGGAATTAAACAGAAGACCACCTACCTCGATATCCTCTCATCGATATACGTGAAAGGCCTCTCATGAAACAACTAAGAACGATGTAGATTTGAGTTGAATGATTACCCGTTCAAACCTAAATAACTTCCCTTAGGAAAATATTTGGATAGAAAGACTCAAGGAGAGGAAAGACAAAAAAATCACAGTTTAAAAGAGATGAATGGCGGATGAATCGGAGTCACAATGAGCGATCAGGAGCTTCTCCAAGCCTTGGCCTCCTCTCCCGCAGCTCCTGATGATTTCTATGCCTCCCTTGATGAATGAGGAGGCTACTGCCTATTTTTAATGGAAAAAAAATTACTAAACGTTGTTTAATTATCTAGTACACGACATGTAGTGTTCTTTTTAAACTGTTACTCTGGCGGCTACTCTACACCGCCTCAATGTTCATCTGCCGACATGATTACACAATGTGTACTACTAAGTACATGGCGTGTACTATCGTTCCTCTGGCGGTTACTTCCACCACCTTATTGTTCCCCTATAGACTGATTACATGGCGTGTATTACTAAGTAACCACGCATAGTTAGTCTTTACACCCTTAATCACCAATAAGCCTACACACCCTATATTCTCATCCCACACTACCAAAGTACATGGCATGTATACAAAATTACACAGTATATATCCATAAATTTGGGATTTTTGCCACATTTACTCATTTTTTAAATAACTCTTATGGAAAATGGAAAAGAAGAAACCCATACCTCAAGAATATGAACTGGGTTCTAACAAAATTCACCCCATAAAGAAATTTGTCCCCAAATTTCCCTTCCAAGGGTGGTGAAGATAAAACTGAGAAAAATTCTGGCCACTGAGCACGTATGTCGGTCTCACGCTCCTAGGTTTTGTCCTGAACTCGGACATGAAGCCATAGCACCCATACAAGAGGAACTGACCAGCCTCAGAGAACCTCTGTGCTTCTATCAACAATACGAATCAGATGCTCCTCAAAATATATATCAACCTTTGGTTCAACCTCCTAGGGATGAACAACATGAGACGAGTCTGAGTGATAATGGCATAGCAGAGATACATGGAAGGCTTCGTGCATGGCCCTGTACCAATCTGGTAACTGAAACCAATAGGCAACCAGCCCAACTCTCTCCAGAATCTCAAATGGCCCTACATACCTTGGTCAATGTTTACCTTGTCTCCTGGTCAGCCTGTGTCCCAACCATGATGAAACACGTAAGAAAACATGATCCCTCACCACAAACTCCAAGGGTAATCTACGATGATCTACATAAGGATTTTGACAAGACTGTGCAGTATCCATCTGGTTCTGAATCAACTGGACCTGCTCTAAAGTATCCTACACGAGACGTGTTCCCAGAAAAGCTACATCACCTTCCTCGAACCAGCACAAGGGTGATTTACATGGCCTAACATATAAATCCACGTAAGGTTCCATCTCAATGGTTGCCTGAAAACTATTATTGTAAGAAAACATGACCAGGGGTATGTGCTTCTCCCATGATCCCCCAAAGTCCAAGATTCATGCACACATCATTTGTTCTATAACTTGTATTGTACGCTCTAACATGCCATCAGTCTGAGGGTGGTATGATGTGCTCAGAAGCACCTGTGTACCCAGTTCCCTCTAAAAACTCTACAAAAAACGAGACATAAAATGTGCATACCTATATGAATTAATAGAACGAGGGACCCCATGAATACATATTACCTCTCGGATATAGAACTTCCTGAGCTCGTCAACAGTGAATGTCTCTTTGATAAAAAAAAGTGATATACCTTCGTAATTCTGTCCACAACAACCCATATGGTATCACAGCTTCGACGTGATCTTGGAAACCCAGTCACGAAGTCCAACGTGAAATCATACCATTTCAAATCCAGAATGGGTAACTGTGGTAATAGTCCAGATGGCCTCTGATTATCTTCCTTCACTTGGTGATAGGTGGAACATCTCATAAAAAAACTAGCTACCTCTATCTTCATACTTGGCCACCAATACTTATGTCTCAAGTCATCGTACATTTTGGTAATTCCAGGATGCATTTCCTAAGATGAAGAATGAAATTCCCGCATCAAATCCTCACATATATCCCCAGGAACCCACACTCGTCCATGGATACACAGTACCTAGACATTTCCTATCCTCTAACCAGGAGGAGGGTCCTCACTTTCCACCGACTCCTGTAGCACTAGGCCTTCTGAATCTGATAGCTGTCTCATTCTCACTCTCTCCAGGTGGGTAGAAGTCATAGCTCAGGATGAAATATAGGCTCACCCCTAACTATCGTGCACCTCCAAATGCATATTAGAGAACAAATCCATAAGATGCTGCTCACCACTGGCCTCCTACACTACCTGTATCTGAGTCCTCCTACTCAGTGCATCAGCTGCTGCGTTACCCTTACCAGGTGTATAGGCATGCTCAAATTCGAAGGAATGTAGGTACTCAACCCACAATAATTGTCTAAAATACAAGTCACACTAGGTAAAGATGTATTTAAAACATTTTTGGTCCGTAAACACCACAAAATGTTCTCCCAAGAGATAATGTCTCTAATATTGTAAGGCATGAAAATATGCAGCCAACTCGAGATCGTGCGTTGGGTAATTTCTCTCTTGCGGCCTCAGTATCCAAGACCCGTACAGAACAAATCAACTGCCTTGCATCAACACTACTCCCATCCCAATACCTGATGCATCATAGTAAACTATAAAACTCTTCCCTTAATCAGGAAGTATCAGGACTGGTGCTTATGTTCACCTTCCCTTCAGCTCCTGAAAGGTTATTTCACAAGCTTCTGACCAAACGAACTTCATACCCTTCTTAGTCAAACCCATCAGCGGCACATATTAGTGGGAGAAGTATAGTATAAAGTGAATGTAGTAACCATCCATCCCCAAGAAACTCTTTATTTCAAAAACGTTCTTTCCTGATCCCAAGAAAGTACTGCTCTCACTTTCTCCGAGTCAACCACAACTCCTGCCTCTAAGACAATATGTCCCTGGAAGTGAATATGGCCCATCCAAAAGTGGAACTTTGAGAGCTTAGCATATAACTGGTGCTCTCTCAGTGTACTCAATACAATCTCAAGATGGATGGCATGGTTGTTTCGAGTGTTAGAGTACACCAAGATATCATTCATGAAGACTACCACAAAAGAATCCAGATATGGGTGGAACACTCGATTCATCAGAGCCATGAAAACTCCCAGCACATTTGTGAGTATGAACGGCATGACCAAGTACTCATAGAGACCATATCTTCTCTGAAAGGATATAATAAGTATGTCCAATGGTATAACGCGCAACTGATGATATCCATATCTCAAGCAAATCTTCGAAAAAACTTATGATCCTCAAAGTTGATAAAAAAGACCATCCATCGTTGGTAATGGATATAGGTTCATAACCGTCAATGGGTTTAGCTTCTGATAATCCACACCAAGTCTGAGGGTACCGTCCACCTTCTTTGAAAATTGGATAGGAAAACCCCAAGGAGAATTACTGTGTCGGATGAAACCCTTTGCCTTCAACCGCCCAAACTGCCACTAGAGCTCCGACATCTCTGTTGTACCCATCCTATAAGGGGGAATGGACACCGATGCTACTCCAAGAACAAGCTCAATAGATAAATCCACCTCCTGCTCCGGAGGTAAAACTGATCGCCCAAGAAGACATCCCTAAAAAGATTAACGACTAGTGGGAAATCCTAATTAAAAGTTCCCTGATCGTCCAGATATAAACTCGCAATCTGGGCTGTCACTAAACCTCACCCACGATGCTCGGGTCCAGCTCAGCTCGCCTAGACATACCATTCGCCCTGGTATAGAAACTCTCTGTCCTCTGGTGACGTGAAACTCATCCTGCGTTGATAGAAATCCACAAAGGGACAAAAGGGTACCAACCAGTGCATCCCAAGAATGATATTATAGGTTGTGATCTCTAAGAAATAGAGGTCCCATAGAAAGTGACTCCCACCAACCTCTAGAAGGAACTCCTTGCACTGACACACACCTTCCTTTCTAGTTCCCAACAGAGTGTCTAGAATCATGATATCAAAATAATAAGTAGCACACAACCCAACTCCTCAAGAATGGGCACATATATAAAGCTTTGCGTAGCACTAGAATCTAAAAGTACGGAAGATAAAACAGAAGCAACTAAAATAATACCTCTGATAATAGAAGGTCCACGATCCTGCTCCTATTGGGTCTATTGCGATGTATATGCATGCCCAGTTCTGTGACCTTGCGACACAACCTGGCTACCCTGAGCTGACCCGCCCTACTGTCTCTGAGATCCTGGTGTCCGGCTACCATGGTCACGACCACCACCTCTGCCTGAACATCCTAACGTATTCCAATTCGCTGACTAGTAAGAATATGTTGGCCCTGCTCCTGCATGAAGAGTCTGCATAGTACCCCTCTCACTAGACACTGGTGGAAATTCCCTGGAAAAAATGCTGAAGATGACCCATCTTGACGCTAGCTCAGCACTATATTGGGTCAAGTGGACACTAAGGTCTCTTGTGCCCCTTTTCACCGCACTGGTAGCACATCACCTGGCCACCTGAAGAATTCATCTAGATAGTCCCCACACCATGTGAGAAATCCATCTGCCTCTTCCTCTTTACGGTTGAAATAATACCATAGACCGGTGGCGAACCGCCCCTGTCCACACCACTAGCTTCCTGTAGGTTCCGCTCAGCAAACAACGCCTGGTTCACAATAGCATACACTATAGGAAAACTGAAAACATTCACCAGTGCTAAGATGTTATATCGAAGACCACCTTTGAAGCGTCTAGACCTCAACATATAATCACCCACCAAAAAGGTGCAAAAAGTAGTAACTCAATGAAGCTAGAAGAATAGTACATCATTGACATGGATACGTAATTCATATTTATGAACTCTTGAGCTCAATCATCCCTTAGCATCTGCAGAAAGAAAAAGTCATGGAAGAATGCCAAAAATGCTTTCCATGCCAAGTCTCGTTGATGCTCAGTCTGGGTGGTAACATCCCAACCTGTCTTGGAAGAATCACACAACATGTAAGTAGAGAGATTGACCATCCTCATAGGAGGATACTTCAGATTCCTGAATATTGTCTGCATAGAACCTATCCATGACTTCGTAGACTGTGGTCCACCATCCCCTGAAAACGTATGCAGATGTTGCTACTAGAATATACATGTCAGCTCTTCCATAGATGTGGAAACCAGCGGTGCTCCCTGGAAGGTCTCCATGAACCCCATGAATCCTTCACCGAATTACACATCCGTGCCTGCGTCTGGTATTACGGCTGGCGCCACATCTGGCACTGTTGGAGGATTCATCAGTAGCCCATGGCCTACAATCTCTGGAGTATAATCATCACCACTCTCCTGGAGAACAACTTGTGTTCGTCTCGGTGACATGACTCTACGAGGTCAAATACACGCCTTTGATTAAGATCATTCATGACTATGAACTAGAATCATATGAAGGAATCAAAAGAATGAAAAAAATTCAATTTTTACAAAAAAATACTACACGACATGAATAATAACTACACGGAGTGTTCCCTCAAGTCTTTCACATGGGTGTGTACTTCTGCCAGAATTGGTCATGTAACACCCCAAACAGAAGGCGTGTAATTGAATTTTATTCCCCTGGCCAAGTCCTTCTACCCGGATAAGCCACATGACTCCCCTTAGAACAAGGTTACACGGTGTGTTACATGCACACATGGCGTGTACACCACCGCATTTCCCCAGCCGAACGTCCAAGTCCACAAGGTCTCTCTCCAGTCAAGACTACATGGTGTGTCCCATAGGTACACAACGCATACTAGAAAAGCTTCACCGGCCCATGTTGTTCGAGACACGACCAGATACACGGCTCACAATAAACGGTGTGTTCCAGAAAAGCATGGTATGTACTCGAAAAGATAACACCGACACTTGTTGTTAGCTAGATGGTCAGATCCTAGGATTACACTACACGACGTGTTTATATTCGACAGGATGTGTATAAGCGATGATTTCTCCGTCAGTGTTGTTAGTCACACGGGTGGACACAGGGTCAACACGACATGACGTGTAGAACTATTACACGGCGTGCTCTCAGTAAAAACTAGATAACCCGTGTTCCCTCCACCATAGTGGGTTACACGGCCTTATACTACACGACGTGTATATATAAGTACACGGTGTATAATTAACAATTGTTTCATTCCATCCCAAACAGAGGAGTACACTGTGTGTGTTCAAAACTACACGACGTGTATTCTGGGTTTCTCTATGTATTAAGCCTCAGAAACTACTCCGGATTACCTTATTTCATTAATTTCAAGCATCGATATGACAAATTTTGATCTGTGGGGGCCCATACACCCCGCAAACCAATGTATTGCACCCAGACATTCACATTATAGCACAAAACGCTACAAAATGTTGGATCATGATCCACTATATTCCAGTCTAAGAGAGCCCATACTTCTCAAAAACTAAGGATTAGCGTCTTTAAACCAAACTATAACATGTAATAATTCCCAGTCAACAATAGGCGTATCTATCTAGGTACCAATCACGACAACATGAATTTTTCTAGCACACTATCTATCACAACAACATGCAATTTCTAATGCACCTAAATGGGATGGAAACAAATGCATGAATTGTGATTCTAACATGTTCCTAAATGATAAATGAGATGGAATACCCTCATCTCATTGAGTTGAAAATAAATAGAACCCATGCATAAAAATATAAACATCACACCACAAGTGCATCACTAAATGGTGAAAATAAATTAAATTGTAATAATCATAAATAGAAAATCAGAATTTAATTTAAGGCAATCCAGCCTTTACCTCTATACTTGTTAGCTACTCCAGAGCACAATTTATTACTGAATCCCATAACAATCTATCACTTTCAGTTGTCGCCAAAATAATAAAATAATTCAGATAAAATAAAATCCTCTGATACCACTTTTTAACGTCTCGGATCTGGGTGCCACACAATTAGTGCCCTGAACCCAGTTGGTCACATGACCTCAAGCGCATTTCCCCTAATGCCAGAGGCTGCCGACAAGCAGTGAGAGCCTAGGACTGATAGTGGGTAAATTATGCCCTAATTTTTCAAAGTGTAGTATAGTAGAAAAAAATATAAATATACAAAACCGGAAGCAGTAAATAAAATACCCCTGAAATAGACAATAGAACTGAAGTAAAAGATAACCAATAGTAATATATATATATATATATATGATGAAACATGTATTTAATCTATGATATTATTCAAAATAAGATACAATACAATCTAATATAATACAACCCAAGGTAAAAAGTACAAAAAAACAAAACCAAAGCAGTGCAGTAGGAACCCAACAGTATCACAAGCCTTTGCTCGGTCCCATGCTCTTCTACTCCTCAGCAACAATCATGTACCTATGTAGGGACCTTTTCCCTTATCGACACCTGCAGCAATATAATCTGTTTGGGCCCAAGAAATAACCTAAAGATGGTGTTAGAAATAAATCATAGTAGGCAACCACCAAACGCACGTGCCCAACTATTAGTGAAAATGTGCAATAGCAGTGTGCAATAATGAAATGCAGTAACATAGGAAGCACTCATAAATAACCATCCTACCAGATATATTTCCATTTAATAATTATTTTACAATTCAATATAATTGAATTCTGAGTTTTCCCGAGACTCAGCCTCAACCGAAAATCTCCCATACCTGTGCCACAATAGAAACTACAACATGCTATCCAACATGTGAAAGATAATAATAATACCAATCTTGTGCTTTAGCTTGGCAAGTACAATATATGAAATAACCACAGTGAATATTTAAAGTAAAAATTGTCCTTAGAACTGCAAATCCTTACCCTCAGCAATCCAGAAATGAGACCATCAGGTGACTACCCTCAGGCATAATGAATATTACCCTCAGGCATATGAGATATTTCCCACAAGCACGGAACCTACTGCCCTCAGGCATAAGAAATGTTTCCCTCAGACTAAACAAAACCTTTCCCTCAGGATAATAAACCACTTACCTTAGGCATTCCATAAGAATAACAAGTAACCGGGTAGAGCCCAACGCATAAGCAAGTATTTTATATATTTCTTCTTAAGAAAACTCAAAACATGGCATAATCACGTTCTAACCACGGGTATCCTGGACAAACGGCTAAACAAGGAGAACGCACCCACAGGGTGGCCCTAGATCAAGATACAATATCAAAAATTAGTTTATATTTAATCATTAGATTACCTATGAAATTCTAGGTATCTCAAAAGTCAAGGCCTCATCCATACGACACCCTGAAAATGGGTGCATGGCATACCGGTACACAAAATCAACTCGACAGTTGGAATTAAACACAAGACCGCCTACCTCGATCTATTATGATAGATATACGTGAAAGGTGCCTCCCGAAACAACCAAGAACGACATAGGTCTGAGATGAACAATTACCCGTTCAATCCTAAATAACATCCCTTAGGGAAAGAGTTCGAATGAAAGACTCAAGGATAGGGAATACCTTACCTGCACGGTTCAAAAGAGATCAACGACGGAAGAATCAGAGTCTTGGTGAGTGATCGAGAAATCCTCCAAGCCTCAGCCTCCTCTCCCAAAGCTCCTGGTGAGTTCTCTACCTCCTCTGCAGAATGAGGAGGCTACTGCCTGTTTTTAACGAAAATACATAACTACACGACATGTACTTATCATGTACAAGGCATTTACTATTCTTTTTAAACAGTTCCTCTGGCGGCTACTCTCCACTGCCTCACTAATCATCTGCTGACCTGAATACATGGCGTGGAATACTAAGTACATAGTGTGTACTATCATTCATTTGGCGGCTAATTCCACCACCTTAGTGTTCACCTACCGACTGATTACACGGCGTGCATTACTAAGTACACGACATGTAGTTAGTTTTTACACCCTTAATATCCAACAAGACTACACACCCAATATTCTCATCCCACATGGCCAATGTACACGACGTGTGTACAAAAGTACATGGCATGTACCCATAAATTGGGGATTTTCCGAACAATTCCTTGTTTTCCCTAAAACACATAAGGAAAATGGAAAAGAAGAAACGCGTACCTCAAGAATAAGAACCAGGATCTTAAAAAATGAAAATTGTTTGTGGTGAAACCACCAATTTTATGAAAAAATGTGGTAACTTGAGGATATGATAAGAAAACATCTTCCACAAGTTTTTTTTAGAGTGATGTATTTCAGGGGGGAAATTCATTTTAAGGGGGTATAATCTAACACCATTAGTTTTTATGAACTTATTTTTCATATAAATTTAATTTCCTGGATGGGTTTCATTACATGCTAAAACAATATAATCATGCTTTATATGAACCACCATGTTATGTTCGTTTTACTTGCAACACCTTCATAACTAGTAATACACATGACCTCATGTTTTGACAATATAATAATATATTACTAATATATTAGTTTAAAAATTACTAGTATAGAATAGAAATTAAAATTAGTAATATGAATAGTAAATAATTTTTAAATATATTTTTTATATAAATAAACAATATATTTAATAAAATAATTTTTTTTTCAGTAAAGTATTTATATGTTTTGAAAATAATATTTACTTAAAAACTGATTTTTATGTTTTTTTGTGGATTGTAATAAAAATAATTTTTTAAAATTATATTAAATTAATTAGTAAAATGAAAATAATTTTTTTAATTTATAATTTTTAAAATAAAATTTTGTGAAATTTAGGGACTTTTTGAGAAGTTTCATTTTCTGATGAATAATGAAAAATAATGTATTTTAATTGAGAACTGCATTCTTGTCTAATTTTTTTATATAGTTAAATTATATTGAAAATTGGTTTTAATTTATATTTATTTAAATTATACATCTAAAAATCCAATAAAGTTAGTTTTAGTTAATTTAATATTTAAATGTAATATAAAAACATTAAAAGCTTTTGATCATTGGACTTTAAAAACTTTCTTTTTCATCGTGCCTGTGGGATTAATGTTATATTAAATTCTACCACTTATATGAATGGAATTTGTGAAAATGGATTAAATTTTTTAAATTTTATTAATTTTTATTATCAAATAATTTCAACATAATTTGTGATAATAATTATTAGAGAAAACAGTGAAAATTAATTAATGTGATTAAAGCTAAAACAATGTTTTTTCGCATTATATGAATTTGCATTAAAATTAATTTTACACACATAGAGATGATTTGAAATTAATGAATTTTTCATCATATTTTTAATAAGTTGTCATTAATTATATAAAAAAACTATTAATAATTTTAATCTTAAAGGATAAATTACCTATGTAAATGAATAGATACAAGTTACCTTAGTAAAAACTATAAAGATAAAATTGGGTACACATAAAGGACACAGAATAAATTGATAATAAATATATCTATTTTGTGTCTTGGTGGTATTTATAGCAAAATTATTCTATAACATCCATTTTTTTAAATTTTGGAGGCAGATGAGGTAAGATAAACCTCTTAATATTGAATGCTTTTCAGTATTATAAAGAATACCTCTCCACATCAATTATAAAAGGGGACTCACTATCCCCCTAATTCACAAAATTAAATTTATTTTTCACAACAAAAAGAAAACCAAAATCACTTACCAAAATCCCTAAATGCATCCTAGAATCCATACGTTGTATAGAAAACCAATCAAGGATGTCCATTAGTGGAAACCAAAAGCGGATTCATGAAGTGGTGATCTTCGTCAAAAATATTTTTATTTCTTCCTAAAACCCTTAATTTTATTTCTTTAAAATGATTATATAAAAATATCATTTTGATAAATATAATTATATTTTATATGTTATGGATATTACCTAAAACTATACAAAATTAAATCAAATGGGTTAGAGAAACATCATTGTTGTGTACATCGGACTACTGCGTCGTGGATCGATGTATTTTGTTTTTTCCATCACACCTCTAAAGGTATAGAATAATGATAGAAATAAAATTTATATATGATATATATGATTTATTTATTATACAATAACTATTATATAAGACATACCTTCATGCTTTTTTTTTGTGGGAATATGATAACGTCGTTCATGTATACGGTGGACTACCGCCTCATAAAGCGATGTGATTCATTCATGCAATAAAAGGAATCTATTAAGGATGAGTATCATAAATTTTTTTGATATATATTACATAAATATTATTATTTAATGATAATATATCATATATATTTATTTCTTTTAATACGATAACAAAATGGAAACAATGTTCATGGGTATGTATGACCTACAATCTCAATGAATAGTGGATTACATTTCCTATCATAAAATTAAATGTATTACTATAAAAAAATATAATAAATATATACAATATTTATATCATGGTTATAATTATAGAGATTTTCAAATCATCATCTATGTAATTGGACCAAGTATAACAAGTCAAAATATGTACAAAAGACAGAGCGCTTATTACCAGATATATAACATTAACATGAAATTATTAATAAAATATTAAAATAAAGTCACAAGTTAATTATATATAGTTTTATATAAATTAATTTTGTTAATTAATGTAGTTATAATAAAAATATATCCTATATATATATATTAATTATTATGATGAGATTTAAGGCATAAGGTAAGGGATTTCCACCTCACTTGTATCTTTTATGACACACATGATTAATTCAACATATACTTCTTCTAGGTGGTGTATTAATTAACCATAATGTATTTTATGAGGATTATTATAAACTTTACTATAATTTTAATATCCATTTAATTATATCTCTTTCTTGGGGCTTACGGTTCAAAAGTTATCACATCTATAAATGAATTTTGTCTTAATTTTCCTTTTAAAGACACATGTTATGAACATATAGTATTTTACAAGGTGTATAAAATACCCCTATGACATTATATATCAAGAATTAAATTAATTTAATGATATTTTAATAGTTATTTAATTTTATTATTTCATGTGGATTATGTTTCAATGTTACCAAATTAGAAAGAGTTTATTGCTACCATCTCATTGTTTATCTGTATTATTAATGACTATGATTCCATTGTTAAAATAATAGGACCCATAGCTTTTTAATTATAATTTATTTTATAATAATTTGGTTATTAATTATATATCAATGTAATGGTATGAATTTTACACTCTTTTTTTACTAAATATTATTAAGATTTTTTTAGGAAAGTTCAACTTTATTCCCCTCTAAGGAAGGAAATCTATTTTCTTCAAAAACCATGTTTTCTAAAATTGTATTTAAAATTTTTATATCATTGAACTATGATTTTTAAAATAAATTTTAACCATATTTTACCATTTTACAAAATGGGTTTGAATATAATCTTCTTGTAATTTTCCAATCAAGGATCTTTTGACTTCTACCGAAAATATGAATGGAATATTTATTATTACGTAAACATCATTTATAGAATTATTAGCCATAATAACCACTATATTATTTGAAGCTTCCATTATATTTTCAAAATAATATATTAAAAATGAAAATTTATACTTATATATATTAGGAAATGTTTATATTTAATTTTTTTTTCAAAGTAAAGGATTCGAAAAAAGATTTACGATTAAAATGTGTTATGAATGATTTTCAAGGGATCCTTTATATGTTTTCACGGTTATTTTTAGAGATAATTTTTTCTAAAAAATATATGTATTGGAAAAAAAAAATTCAATGTGAGATGGATATTTTGTGTAAGAAATTATTTAAATGATCTTTTAAAATTATTTTTAATCTAAGATATCATCTGTTGATGTTACCTATGCCATACTGGGGATGTGATCCTAGGTTAACATTCCAACTCATTCTTTGAATGGTTTATATTTTAGATGAAAATTTATCTATAAAAATAATTTATCTCCCATGGGTTATATAATGATAAAATGATTATGAAACCAGCTTCTTTTGCTGGGGTATTCTATGATGAAATGATTATGAAACCTATCTCTTTTCCAAATGTTATGACAGGATGAAATGTTTATAACACCAATTTAATTCCACTGGTTTGGATATGATTAATTTGTTATGATCCTTTGACATGCATATATGGTTTTCTTTGTTTGATGTGTGGGTCCCATATCTGTCTCCAACGAATTGGTTAATGATTTATATCTCTTGAGAAAGGAATGATTGAAATGAAGAGTGAACTTAGTTCAGTAATACAGGGATAGAACGGGAAGTGTACCCAATTATGTAATATAAGGATGGAATAAAGCGTGAATCCAATTTAGTAATGGAATTTTTTTCTATGATGGTCCTGGAATTAAGACCTAAAAACATGGAAATTATTTTCTACGCATATCTATATACACAAAATTCCATGTCTTATTCTCACATGTATCAAGTTAATTGAATCCCTTATGAATATAATCTCATGAACTACCTATCTGTTTTACAAGACTCATGATAATAATGTTTTTGTGCAGGGAATAGTTTTCAAATTTTATTTCATATTCTCAACCCCTTATATTCAGCTTATTCTTATGCATCTCCAGTGTTTTTCATTATTATTCATCTGATCTCACCGTTTATTATGCTTCCTTTCTATAGGTTTTGAAGATATTTATTATATATGATATGTATACAAAGAGTTATAGTTATAAAAACTTAGTGGGATATGGCATAGGATACTTATAGACAAGTGTTTATTTTCCACATTTTCAAAGGCGCTAATCTATTACAGTTCAAAAGCATTTATTTATAGAATGAAATAATTATTCTACAAAAATTATATAATTAAATTTTATGAAAATCATTGTTTATTATAATATCACAATTCACATTGTCTTACAAAATAAAAATTCCTCAAAATAATTCAATCTTGACATTCTAATTAAAATTATACTTCATAAAATTTTCCAAATTATCTTCATACCTCCAGATTTATTTTAGAGAATTAGTAATGATTTTTTGGTGAATAAGTCATCATCGGTCAATTATGAGTATCCCATATTTCATAAATGACCGAAATCATGCAATTTAATAAAATTATTGAATGATTCAGTGACCATGGCATGATCAACTTCACCAGGAAAGGTTTCACACGATCTCAATTCAAATTGATTTGAACTACTTGAAACTATTTTTCAATATTACTTGCTCCATGATTTTCTCTACATTCACAATATTATATTGGGAATTTATTCTGACAAAATGTATACTGTCATTTAATTGGAATACATATTTTGAGCCTCATATAATAACTGTGAATAGAAAATCCATTATCTTCCCTGAGTAATATCATCCTTGATGTATCAAATTTATAAAAATTGACATCCATGGGTGGACCACACTATTTTCACTATCATTTTGATTTAATGGTTACTAAATTACTGTTTTCACTATCCATTAACCATCCATGACACATTAAACATCATATAGACTAATTTTACAAAGCCACCTTTAATATAGGATAATCATACATGATCCACGATAATTTTTTATTTTCCATAAAAACATTCCTATGTGTGACCCCCTGACCTCAACAATGAAGTATACAAGACATCCCATTTCTCATAGGGAATTTTATCAATATAAAATATTTAAAATACACTTATTTTAATTTCTATATTCTTGTATTACATGATATGGAATGAACTTCATAGCACCTTTTCATTGTTGGGACTTCATACATAGACTATTGCTAACTAGAATTCCCATTTCCTAAGCATCCATTTCATTTCACAACCAAAACTAGTGTCACAAACATTTTTTGTTTGAATATTTTGTAATGACTTCACTTGTAATTAAAGAACATAAAAATAAACTATTCAACATCAAAACACCTTCCAAATTCATTTAATCACAATATAACCATGGAACCAACATCACCACAATTAAAACTGTATGTAAAAATTTCATTTGAACATTTTTTTGGTGTTGATAATAATTGAAAAATAAAAACCATATCCACTTTATATCTTCCCCAATTATTCTTTCCATAAAAACCCCTCAATGAAAGATATTTCTTTTTCAACTTGTAATCTTTGGAAAATCCCCCCTATGTCACAGACACCTTCGCAACATCACAACAACACTTTTTTAAACTATATTATCCATTCTGGGTATTAATATAGTTTTAAAGGGTTGGTTTTTTGTCACTATTATAAATGGTAGCTCTATCATTGATGAAAACATGAAAATAGATGGAGATCTCATATCATCAAAATTAGTCTGATATCTATCATCAATTTAAGACATTGCAATGAGATCTTACTCACATCTAATGATGTGTAAAATATCATTAGTTCATTTAAAGTAAAATATGATGTTATTGGAATTAATATATTCACTCTTACAAGGATTGGATTGATACATACTATTTATAATAAAAGAATAAGAGACATCAATATGAATAAAAAACATAAGATACATGATAGATCAAGAACTATTCAGCCTTTCCTTGCAGATGGATAGCCTTTCTAGGTTCATGTGTTCCATCCAAGGTGCTGGACAGAGTGAATAGATTTATCTGTTATTGTTGTTTGTCATTGCTGCTACATATGAGTTCATCTAGAAGGTACAAAATAGTACTATCTTTGACAACCACATGACCTCTTCGAAGTATTGGTTGAATTTGATATTCAAGGTGGTGTTTCCCACATATAAAATTCAAATCGGTTAGATGAATTACATGGTTTCTGACTTGATTATTATAAAGACTCTCTGTATACTTGGCTAGGTAAAGAATCTTATGGTGTCAAAATCAATCAGATGGATCTCGCCTATCTTCCCATGGTTGAAAGTGAATGTTGATGGAGCATCCTTGGGTACCCCAGGACCGTCAGGATGTGATGGCATCTTCCACACCCATCGGGGCTTTGTTAAAGGATGTTTTTACCATTATATCAGAATTGGATCCGCAATTGAAGCTGATATTTGTTCAATGAGAACAGTCATAAAATATGGGATTCAACATGGTAGGACACTTATATGTGTTGAATATAATTCTACCATAGTGGTGAAAATTTTTAGGACACACTCACAAAATGTTCCTTAGAAAGTGATTTTGTCATAGAGTTCATGTCTTAGTGCTCTAGTTCATTTTTAGTTGGATGTAACTCTTGTCTATATGGAGGTCAACCAGGTAGAAGGCACTCTTTCCAAGCGATCTATCATAGTGGTTTCCTCAATATGGTCCTTTACTAATCCTTATTTTTCTCTCATTTTGTAGAATCAGATATGCATGGGGTGTTTTAATCACAACATTGTAATCCCTCTGGTTCTTCCACCTTTTCTATTTTCTATTAATTTAATAGAGACGGGTTTTTCCCGGTCCCTGAGCATGATTGGTCTAAAATCACTGGGGTTTTAAATTGAAAATCCAAAAATAAATACATCTTAAGGAATGAACTTTTATCATTGGTCTGACATACCTCATTATTATAATTTATACCAACAGGGAGAAATAACTGAATGATTATTATGATACTTATTTATAGTATATATTATGATTTCTTATATCCATTTTCCCCTAATAAGTGTTTATATGTATATAATAGGTTGTCCATGTTAATTTTGTTGTATAAAAACATATTTTTCCATATGAGTCTCACCCTTTCAAATGAATCAACTATTTTTTAAACATTGTTAATGAACATAGAGTCTAACTTATATATCAAGGTTTCTAACAACTTTTTAGATAGAGAAATCTCAATGACCTCTTAATGGGTAATAAATTTATCATATATAAACATAAATACATCTTTATTTTACTTAACAAATCTATATAATTAAGTATCCTAATGAACCCTTCTAGAACATTGAGGTTCTTATGTAACCCGAGTCAGTTCTATTTCTATAAATTCATATAGAACTAGACCACTTTATATATTAAAATCCATTACTATATGTGGGATTTAAACATAACAATATTTAATTTTTATTTCACTATAAGCTTAATTTATATGTTCATTCTTAGGGATTTTACCAAATCATTCAATATTCAATTTTGGTTTAGTTTTATTATAGAAATAATATCCCAAAATTTCATTGAGATAGATAACAATATGGTATTTATATTATTTATGGAAATGTTTTTAATAATTTAAACATGACATGTATTCTTCGAATCATAAATCCTTAAAAAATACAGGCTAGGATGTCTCTCATTCTATATCTCATATGAAATATTTACAATTTCATTATATAGAATACAGTTTAGTATAAAAGATATTTCTTATGGGTAGTATCCCTAAAAAGATATAATAATTTAAAACCTAGTCATCATGTATCAAAACATGTGAAATATGGTTTTTACTCTTCTTAAATAGTACATTATATTACCAAATATTAGGGTGATTTTGTTTTGAGATAATTACAAAATATATTAGAAGAGTAAATTCATAGTCCATGTATTGGCCACCTTAATCTATTTGAAGGATCGCTGTAATGCTTATTATTTATTTCTTTATATAATTTAAATATATTTATACATTTTCAAAGGATTCAAACTTATGCCTCATAATAAATACACAACTTGAAATACTAAATTCGTTAGTAAATTATATTAGGTACCTACAGACACCACTTTATTTTTCTCTTATTTTACTACACATATCACAATGTATAAGATCAACTAATCCATTAGGCCTTTTTCACTTTTACACTAAAAATGTATTTTCTTGTTTTACTTAATAAATTTTATTTGTATTTTTTAAATGTTCCATAGTCAAAATATTAAAATTATCCAAACATATAGAGTCTTTGGATGAATCTCTTATATATATGCCCAAGGTGACAGTGCCAAAGTTAAGTGGTTCTTTAATCTACTTACTTACCCTTATTATCTGTTCTTTTATAGGAAACATTATTAATATATAGATTATATAAACTTTTCAACACATTCTAAATGCCATAAAATATTTCATTCATGCTAGGAAAACAAATATTTCACTAAATAATTAATGAGAAATTATCTTATCCAATCAAGATATAAAAGTTAAATTTCTCTCTATAGATAAAGCATAAAAGAATAATTCATAATTATAGAACCAATCCAAAATATTATCCTAGTAATAAGCTACTATTTATAATTTAGTAACTCTTTTCCCATTATAGACACATTTATCTACTTAAAATTTATTAAATTCTCTCATATTTCTCATCCCATGATTATCAACACAAATATGTGATCCACACTCAATATCTAACACTCAGGAGTATGAATTATTGAAATTGAATCATATAACATTCCTATCATTATTATTTTCATACTTATTCTCAGGAACTCTTATCAAACATACACACCAATGAATTAAACTATATGTACAACCTATAATATATCTCAAAATGATGTTCATAATGGATGTTTATATCTACAACAAGACATATCTTTATATGAGTATAATGTTTTACAACAAATCAATATTGAATTTTATTTAATATACTCCAACTAATAATGATGACCCCATACTTCATTTATATATATATATATCATCCAATATATATATTTCCCTATAATATTTTTTGGTTTAACATTTCTCATATTACATTGAAATTTAAAGGGGCCATAACGCCAATCATATCACTTATTATTCTTGGATAGTTGACTGGGAAGCCCTTTTAATAAATCAATCATATAAATAATATACAATATATTCCTTTAGTATCCTATCTCATTTGGATTCCAAATTAATTTTAACCCAAAAATGACAAAATAACATGGTTATAAAATTTTTATGTTCGTTCAAAAACATAATTCCTAACACAAGATAATCTATGGGTGCCTATATTTTTTTTGGATTACCCATACTGAATGATCAAGGTAGTAACATATATTTTCTTTTAATGAATAAAAATTATTTTTTATAGGGGTTTCTTAATATTTAAATTTTTATATACATCTTATTCATATCATATATTAATATTATATCTCATACAATCTTTATAAAACAAGATATACAAATATTTATGTAAAAATTTAATTTTGAATCATATGACTTCAACCCAATTATTATATTCCCAAAATATTAATTTACACCACTTTAAATAAAAAATGATTTTCCTTATACACGAAAATCAAAATTTAAATATATATACATACATATAAATAATAAAACAGAAAAGTTATATCAAACCATTTAATCTAAATTCAAATAATCATACAGAACCAAAATATCTATAAGGGGGACAATGGTGCAACTGGTATCCAAGCCCACTTTTTTGGATGGTTTTGAAGATCCTGGAATAGTTCGAATTATTATAAATTTTTCATTATCCATAGATCAATAATAAATATACACCTCAATTTCAATATAAATTTGACACAAAATATTCGTAAATCATAATAAATATTTATTATTGAATTAATATGTATAATAAAAAATTATTATATTAGTTAAAAAATACACAATATTGTATCAAACCTAACATGTATCTTTTATATGCAAGGAATCGGAATTATAAGAAATATTTTTAATAATTTAAACTAAATCATAACAATATTCATAATACAAACAATTTATATACATTAATTTCGAATAGTATTTTATATAAATAAATTATAAAATGAAATAATTAACATGAGATATTAAAAAATTTGATATTGATATTTGGTATACAAATAAATTTTTATGCGGTCTAAATTCATATAAATTTTATGGAGGCCTTGAGGTCTACATTGGTGAATGTTTTGGGGAATGATTATTATTTAAATATTCAACAAAACCATTCTCTATAACCCATATGTAGTTTCTCTGATTATTTTTTTCCATCGAGAAATATTATTTTTCTAAATCTTGACTATTTTTTTAAAATAATGACATGATAATATATATTTTATGATGATCTAATTTTTTCTAACAAAAAGCATTGAATTTTGTCAGAACAATTGGTATTTTTTATAAAAATTTACATAAACCATGATGTGGTTATCTAAATCATGGTTTCTGTTTTGAAAAAACATCATATTAATTTTCAATTTTCTAAATTTCCCTTATTATTTCTTCACCGACACATTCTATGATACCACATAAGGGATTTTAGGACAACATTATGATAAAATATATAGGAAAAAAGATTAATGAATATCCACATAATCAACAAGGAAATGAAATTGAAATAAAAATAATTAACAATTAATACATCACTATCCATATTGAATCTTCCACAATAGTGACTCTTATTGATATTCATGTGCAACAATAAAAGTATTAATACCTAAAATTATATCCCCTAATTCAAATGGAATCACTAAATTAATTTGGAGGAATCATTCTTATTAAAAAATGTGATTGAAATTCCACAATGATGGTAAATAATGAAGAAAATAAAGATATATATTTGGTTTTTATGATTGTAATGTTTAGTCCCGAAAAATGGAATTCATAAAATTTTTAATATTAAACTCATTTATAGAATAAATAAAACTCTATGGATAAAAAAATTTCATACATTATGAAATGAAATATTCATTGAATCCTCATTGTATCCTTTAAAATGGACCCTTACAAATTAATGTGATAATTAAACACTATTAATAATCAAAGAACCATCCAAATATGATGATATGAGGTTTCACAATCTGAAAAAATGATTTCAACCTACGAGTGTTATCCAAATGGTCTTCTATATTATTCATATGAAACACTAAAAATTAGTGTCACTAACCATTAAATAACACAAACCATAATTCAGGAACTCTCACAACAAATATATTTTCACATTATCATGTTATAACAATTTTATATACCTATGATTTATGCGTTTAGAGATTAGAATGGTGATTTGTGGGTAAGAGGTTTCATATATCCTAGCATGTCTCTATAGAGTGAACCAATTTTATATTCTATGTTGCATTAAATATTTAGTATTTATATATATCTCCATTGGTAAAATAATTTAAGAAAAATACACATTATCATTTTTGGGGATTAATAATATCTCTGTTTAGATTCAAGGTGTGATTTGATTTTAAAATATTTTTTAGAATTCTGGATATCAGCATATGGGGATTTGGGTGGAGGATATCCTAAATATGATTTTTCATTACAATATGAAAATTTATGAGTCTCTATAGATAATATTTGGATTCTAAAATATTCCTAAAAGGTTTATATGATTGGTGTAATAGATATGTCATCCATTTTTAATCAATTTGAGGGGGTGCTTATTGATTAAATACTAGTTTATTTATGTTTATATTTTATGTGTGAAATATATTTTAGTATTGTAATAATTATTATTCTTGGGAAACTTATATATGATTAGTGGTCCAAATAAATTTTTTGGAAGTGTGAGTATATTTTCATGGGTCATATTATCCTAGTGAGTGGTATTTTTATTGATCAAGAGTAATTTTGGGAAATTGAGGTTTAACTGTTTCCTTTGACTCTACCAATGGTGTGAATTTTATTTACATTAAAAATATAAGAAAATATATAATTAGTTCTAGTTTCTTAAACGACATATAAAAAATTATGTCATTATATTTTTTTTATTTTTATATCTGGATTTAAATATTTCTACTAAACATTACAATTTTTAGTGATTTTACTAAAAAATATTCTAAATTTTATTTAAAGGTGGTTATAAGAAACTAACACAAAGTGTTCTTAAAAAAAATAAAACCACTTTCCTTTCACCCCACTCATCCTCGACCATTGATTCAAATCACCAACACATATAACTGTGATTTCCTCCTCCCTCATCATCCTCCATAACATCACTATCATCGCCTGTATCATCACCACATAGCCAACCTATCACTACCACCCTCCTCCCATGTCATAATATCCTCCCAAATAAGTTTTTGTTGCATTATTTAGTTTTGAAAATAATTTATATATATTTAAGATGATTTTTGGTACTTCAGAAAAGTTTTATTCTTAATTGATGTACTGTTTATATTGTGTAATTGATATTTTGAATACATTCCATTTAAATTTTTTGGTTATTAAAATGTATTCCACGATATTCTAAATCTTTATTCTTTTCTTGTTACCTTATAACTGTTGAGATAATTAACTCGTTTATTTTTATAGTTAATAAAATTTTATTAGTTATTAAGAAAAAATTATTTTATTATAACCAAAGATGACCTCAATATAATCTTATTGGTTTCATTTTATAATTATTAGAAATCTTCTTTATTGAAAATGACTAATAAAGATCATATAAGATTTATATTATCTTGAAAATAAAGGGAACACAAATATATTATACATTAGAAGAAATTAATTTTCCTACAGTGAAAGGGGTTGGTATATATTATTGTTTTAGAGTTAATATTATTATTAGTATTCAACATATGTGATATATTTCATTTTGGAAGGATTAAAAGAATGATAAATAGATTAATCACTACTAATTAGGGAATAATTAATTTTTAATTGAGATGAAAATTAGTTCATTTCCATTTTTACATTAAAAGGATATAATGCATTAGAGTGTAGGCCCTTACAATTTTTATGTATCAATATAATGAATTTATTTTAAATGGAAAAGGGGAAAATTTTACTTATGTCTAAACATGAGATATTGATATTAGATATCAAGTTTAATTTTCATAACATCAAAATACGAGTTATTAAATGAATTAATATAAGTGAATGTATAGGATATCTATTAAACATATATAAATGTTGTATTATATAACTATTAAATTTTTAAGTAAAATTTATTATTTAATTTTTATGTAATTTTATACCATTAATTTTTATTTGAGTTTATTGGATCTCAATTACTTATGGAAATATGATGGATTACATTACCCTAGAACACATATAATTACACTAATGGTTTAGAAACGTTTTGGGTTTTTTAATTGAATGTAATCACATAAAATATGGAATAAAATTTTCATTATTTAAATATAAATTTTGAAGATGTGTGAAAAAAGATAAACACCTTTTTCACCTAAAATTGAAAATATTTCCTCAACAATAAATGTATTGGGATTTGTATGATGGATAATAAATTATAGAAAGTCATATTAGTTATGTCCAGTATTAGAATGAAAAAAATAATTCCCCAATTGTGGGGAATGAAATTTAGAATCAGATTAACGATGACAATAATTATTAGGTAACACCATCAACACTGTTACAAATCTATTAATCTTTATAATATTGTATTATATATTACTGATTTTTCTATAACTATAAAGAAAATTATCAGGATGATAACATATTAATGGATGATTTTATAGATAATAATATAGGATAAAACTTAACTTATGAAAAAATTTCATTTTTAGAATGAGTCAAATATTGAATTCAATAATTATATGAGGTTTTTAAAATGTATTCAAAACCATATTTTTAAAAAAATTTATACCACATCTAGATCCTTTGTAGACCTTTAAATAATGAAATATAAGTTATTTTAGAATTCTGGGATGTTGTATCTACAGGTGCGATGATTATACCATCATATTATGAGATAGAAAAGGTTATTTTTAATATTGAAATATTTATATAAATAAACTTTCTTGTCTTAATGATTTTATGATATATTAGATAGAATATTCAAATAGAAAAGAGTGTAAAAGATTTAATACTTCTAGATTGAAGCCACTAAATAATGATGATAGTTGATATCAATATTCTTCTATAAGGAAAAAATAAAGAACATATAGATGTTTTTTATTACATTCCCTTAAAACTAAAATTTATAATTTTTATGTTATCTAAAACAACTCAGTATATGAAGTGAATATATTTGGATAATAAAAATAATATGTTCATATTAAATCCATTAGATTTAAAATACTGGATGATATTTTATCTGTTACATCCATATTTCCCATTTTATACATGAAATGTGATCCTCTGATTATGAAATGATGTATTCAACCCTTTCAAAAATTATAAATTATAGAATAGAGTTAGTTGTTTTGGTCCCTTTCAATCCAAATCCATATACATGTATGATGTAAAATCGATTCCTCAGATTTATGAATATTCTTGGAAATAAAATTCCTTTAAAAGACACCGTTGTATACTTTTAGGCAATAATATATGAATTTTTGGAGTTATAAAATTATGAAACAACAAAAAAACGATTCATATACTATGAAGATAATCAATGCACATGTTGTACTGATGTTGAACATCAATTAATTTCTTAAACACAAAAATTTTGGTGTAAACATGAAATCAAGTTTCTCTTGTTGAGTTTGTAACTTTTTCTATTGAGAAAAAATGACTAAAGCATTGAAAAAATAGTATTATATATTTATTAGTCCATTATTTGATATATGATTTCTTCATGATCATTCTATGAGAAATGTGTCTAGCTGGGGGAATAAAGTAACTACCTACACATCTTGGTGAAATAGTTACACTAAAAAATGAGATAGGGTAATAAAATTTAAATTATTAATAAATATATATATATTCATAATAATAATTAAAGAAATTTAATTTAAAATGTGTTTTTTGTATAGTTCTATGATACATGTGACATATATTGGTTTTTATGTAGGATCAACTGAGATATGATTTGATATTTGTAAATAAATTATGTTAATTATGTGAATAAAATGGAAAAAAATATTTGGGTAAAAGATTTTTAAATACTTATAAATGTTACGAAATTGCATTAAAAATCAATGTTATTAAATTTTTTGTTTAAAATAATTCAATTTGGGGATTACAATCCCACCATATCAGCTTTAATATCATGAAGATAAATATTTCATGGGATTTATAAAATGATATTTATGGTTGTCAGTGTTTAGGTGGGGATGTGTCGTAGAAGGTCTCATTCATTGACCTTTCGAATGAAACAATCTTATATATTTTTTAGTAATGATAACAATAGAGGGTGTATAGGTTTTTGTGATACCAAGTTAAATTATAATTCATACACTATATAATATTTTTCAAGATCAAGTGTTTCATATTAAAATAAATTATTAAAAGGTATCCAATTTATAAACTGAATTAGAATATGTGTTTTAAAGGTTGATAGTATGTTTTATGAAGAAATATAAACACTGATCGAGAATTACATGCTAATAAATTTCACAAATTTATAATGATGTTTTTAATTTTTTTAATTACATTTTTTTCATTAGAAATAACTCATTGATTGGGCACCCAAAAAAACATACCATTAGAGGGAATTTCTTGAACAATACCTTATAAAAAGAAATTATAATCACTATGAAATATATAACTTGGTTAAAAATAATAATTATCGAACATAAATATAATGAATGATCTGTCATATAGTAAATTAAAATTTCTTATAATAATTCATATTTGTGATATGGGTTTCTTTATTTATTAACATAAGTGAAAAGTTATGTACATAGTTTTCTATAAGTTTCTCATAACAATCATAGTGTTTTTAGCTTTTGATAATAATTAAAAAATGAAACATTAATAAAATTATTGGTTGGATCAATGTTTTTTCAATAAGTGTTTTAATAAAATTTTAAAAAGTGTTTTCAAAGAGATCCTAAAATTTGTTTATGTTTTTAATCATTGTTTTCAATTATATCCCAATGAGTTTTTATCCTTATCTTAAGGGTTATTTATTCCTTATTTTGTGATTTATAAACTAATGGATGGGGTGGTGAATCTATTTTTCTCTATAAAATGGTATAAGTTTTAATGTAAGAGTATATATTAAATTGATAATATTCTTTTCCAATCTAAAATAAATAAATTTAATTTATTTTAGGTTGTATTCTCATTCATTTATAACATTATAGTTAAATGTAGACTCATTTTAACAAAATTATATATAATATTTTTAATTAATTTTTTTTATGTTAATGTAATATGTAATATGATTTTGATTTGATGATGATGATGTTATTTTATAATAATTAATAGTTTCTGTATTGGTTAATTTGGGAAGGGAAAAATTATTAAAATTATTAAACAAAAAAAATGATGATATTTATTACTTGTGATCATTAATTTAACAAAAAATGCTTTAACATAAAAGTTATTCAGTGATTTCATTTTATAGTTTCAAAAATGTTTTCATAATATTTTTAATTTAATGATGATTTCCATTATTTATAAAAAGAATTCAATTTCCATTTTGTTCGGGAAAAAATAAATAATTCAAATTTATTTTACTATATATATTTTATATATATCCCAGAAAAATATCATTTGTATTGATGTTAAAATATTGTATGTTTCTATTTCACAAATAACCTAATTTTATCTAATATTTTTTGGATATTTTTATTAGTAATTAATATTTAACAACTTTAATTTGACACATTTTAGACATAGAGATATTGGGGAGGTGATAAAAAATAAGAACTATTTAAGGAAAGTGAATATTATGAATTTTAATTGACCACCATGGGAGAGATGTGTTTGTTGATATTTTTTTGAAAAATAATATTAATAAATATAGTAAGAGTTAACATTTTTTAAATTTTAATATTATGTTATTATTATTTATATTTTTTTTGAATACCAATGTTTAAAAACTATTATCATTTTTATATTGAATTAATTGTTTATATTTTTCATGAATCAATTTTATATTAGTTTTGTACAATGTGGAATGGAATATAATGGTGTAGAGGTGTGAAATAATTCTTACTACACTATAATAGGTGGTTTAAACTATCAATAATTATTAACAAGTAGTTAAAATCACTAATAAATTTGGAATATAATTATATTTATAAATATATTTTAATGTATATTTCATAAACCACTACTAATATTAGGGAGGAATGTTTTTAAACATCTATTTGATATAAAAAAATTATACAAAATATGTGATACAAATAATATCATGAATTGATCATGTAATTAGTGGTGGTTTAGGAAACCAAAATTTTTCTATTATAATCAATAAATATTACTATTTCATGATAATTTAAAAAAACCATCATGAAATATTTCTAACCCCTAATAATGAAGTCCAAGATTTAAATTAGTGTGAATTTATATAAACTATAGTCAAATGATATAGTAATAGTTAAAATCAACTGTAATCATAAAAATTTCTTTACTAATTTCACTAGTTTATGTAGTGAAGCTGGATATTTTGAGAGATTCACTCTAGAGTTTTATTGGATTGTGAATCTTTACCACATTTAACAGGAGGTTTCATTCCATTATCTTAATGGGGGATTTTTAGATGGTTTTTTATTTTTAAGAGAGTGGATGAATACTATACCTATTTTAGGTTTACTATTACCGTGTGTTTCCAACAATGTATATTTTTGTACTTATTATTATGGTGTCGGTTATTTTTTGATTTAAAATAATATCATGAACGATTATGGGTTTATATATATTCATTGTGTTGTTTGAAACTTGGGAAGCCATGATTTTGATTGGTCACCTGAGGTGACTTCATTTAGTATATGGAGGCATTATCTTCTTTGTGTGCATTATATGATCCTCTCAAATTTTTAGAGAATATATTATATCATTTTCTTGATGTATTTGGAGTTGTTGAAGAGGGGGTGGATTGAGTTCCTTTTTATTATCATTTTGAGATAAAATAAACCACGATAATGGGTATCGCGGTATTTAATACCCTGATTCATAAGTTTTATAGAAATGTTGTATGAGAATTAATGATCAAGTATAACATGATTTTGTAGAATGTAGTTTTTAATCTTGATATGGATCAACTGAATGGTCATGTTTGTTTTTATTAGACATTGGTGTTTTCTCTTTGTCATATCAAGTGTTTGAGTCTCAATTAATAGATATTTAGATTCATTTTTTAGTTGATCAGATTATATAGGGTGATATTCTTATTAGTTGGTTTGAAAGAAGGGTTACCGGGTTATAATATGAGAAAAACTATTTATTCTAGGAGGAATGGGTGGGGAAGTGTTGTAATAGTTTTATGGTTAAACATTGGTAGTACATCTAGATTGATGAACATGTATTATGATTTAAGGAACAAGTTTGAGTGTCCTGGTTGAATTGGTCAATGATATAGTTCATTTTGGGTTATTTTATCTTCCACCAGGCGAAGGTTGAGAATCATGTTCCTGATTGTTTATTACGTCCTTTTTGAATTACACTATGGAAGTGAGAGGATATTTACATGTATTTTTTACTTGATCACCTCATTAACATAGATGTTAGATTTCTATATTGGATATTGTAGATTGGTTGAGGATTTTGGCCTATTTTATACCCTTTTTATAATTGTATTTGGTGGATTCATTGGTATGATAATTTATATTAGAGCTGGGGATATTTGATAGATTTCACTACTAAATTTTATCAAATTATTATACAGGTTCTACATATCCGAGGTGGAGAGGATTTTAATATGACCCCAGTACTAATATATATCAAAGAACTACATTTCCCCAACAAATATAAGGTCAAATAGAGAGTTTAATTAGGAATTGAAAGCATATATTATAGGTATCCATTATAGGATTTTTTTGGTTTATCGACTAAGTATCTACATTTGGTGGAGTTATTTATCATATAATATCATGTACCATTATGGAGTGAAATAACACAATTTGATGAACTACTCGGTCACCCATTATGTTTTCTATTATATAGCACATATACTAGATAGATGTTAGTGATTAGTCTTAATTTAGAATAAAGGATCTGTGAACATGTGATGTTATTTTGGAAGAGAATGATAATTTTCTAGATCATACTAAATCCTTATAAGATTCGAATGCAAATACCACTGGTGTTTTAGATTATAGATTCTTTATTTTTGAGAGTTGCTCTACAACATGAGAAATGTTCATTGGGCTAGGGTATTAAGTTACCACTATGGTTCATTGAGAATTTTGACTTCCTATAGTGAGTGAATAAAGTGTATTATAAATTAGAATTCCATCCTCAAATAACAGACCACAAATTTTTTTCCACATTTTATGCTTGATGAATTTTATATGTGATCTTTCCCATTTTATAGATTTGGGTGAGACAATGATTGATAACGGTGTATTTTTAATGGAATTTCCATTTTATATTCAATATATCCAAGAAAATATTCTTTAATTTATTTATTTCCTTTTATTTGTGTGATTTGGAGGCATGGTAGTGTATTTGTGAGCACCCATGAGGAAATGTCCAATATAAGGTTGGACTTCATAGAGTTATTTATGTTTTTTTTGTTTCTTATATTTTTTATATGATTTTAGGATGTAGTTCAGATAATGATGATATTATTTATTGTATAATTGATGGATTTATATTTTTAATGAAATGTATTTTATCATTTTGCGGATTAAATTTTTCCAATGTAAGGAAAATATAGGGTTATTGGTTATATTTTCATTGTTATTACTAAAACTTTAAATATAATTTAGTAATTTTTCATATTAAAAATCGTATAATATTTTATGTTTTAGTGTGGTTGTGATTGGTTGGTGGGTTTAACCCCTTAGTGTGAGTTTCAATATGAAAATATTGGTCTAAATTTTTCATTTCAAGAGATCATTTGATAATTCTTCGGACAATATTGGTGCTAAGGAGTTCAATTTTTTACAATGTATATTTAAGTTGATAGAGAAGTATACAACCTTGAGGTTGGTATTAAAAATATGTTTTGCTGTGTATAAAATACTGATCAATTTTTGTAAAAAGATAGGTAATAGAGATCATGTTTCCTTGACATCAAAAGGATTGTTAGTGGTACTGGAAGAAACAAGAACTAGTGAAAAGGATTATTCTAAAAATATTTGGGTAGTTCAGTGATTATTAAATAGATGGAGGATTCGGGTTTTTCCTATAAATAGTCACTTCAGAAATCATTTTAGAGAACATTTCATTTCTATTAGTTTGTAATTATCTATAACATGAGGAAATTCAGGGAAAAATATCTTTTTTTCAGGATATGTTATATTTTGATCTAGTAGATATGGTTTGTCTATTGTGAAGGAGTTTGATTGAGTGAATGGATATTGTGTCTTGGTGGAAGGAGTAGTTCTGGAGGGATCTTTTCTCATGGTTCTTCAAGGAATGAGATAGATTTTAATATATGGTTATGGTTTTATTCAATCACCCCATTTTTAAATATTATCATGCTTATGTTTTATGATATACTAGAAGTAAATTGAATTATCTACGTATTTATTATTTATAGAGTTATTTATTCTATTTTATTTATGTAGACTATGATTTTTATTCATGATTGTGACATTAAATTTTCTATATTGTGAGGAAAATTAATTTTACATTGAAGAAATTAATAAATAAATAACTCAAGAAACTTGGTTGGTCTTTATAACAAATGATTATTTACAGATAGATTGAGATTATAAATTTTGGTTTGATTTTAGAAACTGGTGTCCTTCTCACAGATTTATTGGTTTCGATTTGATCTAAACTAATTTACATTGGTTACCCAAAATTTAAACAGGTTTGAAATTATAATTGCCCTTTATAAATTACCTTTGTTTTTATAGAGAGATCAATTATTTTAAAAAAAATTATTGAAGGGGAAATTGACAATATTAGTTTTAGAGGGTGATTATAGAGTTTTGATGATGGATATTCAAATAGTATATTCAAGTATTTTTATAAATGGTTTGTAGGAAAAAGTTTAGATTGTTGAGTGACTAGAGGACCTGTTTCAAAAGGTACACTTCCTATAGGTTCGTAATTTCAATTCTTTTCCTTTTTACCATATATTTTCTTGACTGAATAATTACGACAATAGTTTATTTATTAGAAACAATAACATAGGATTAGGTTGTACAAAATTGATAAATTTTTCAAGATAGTGGTTTATTGAATAGATAAATAGTTCTATAGTGCTTGGCTACCTTATTGCTGGTTCTAGGGAGAGACTCCTTGCGACTCAACATTCATGTTATAGAGCGTGTTTTTATTGAAAAAATATATTTTCTATGGGATGAATATATAACTTTTAAGATAAATAAATTTCATAATGGTGAATTCAAGAGGGTGATTCCCTGAAGGTGATGTTTTTATGGTGAAATTTCATTAACATAAAATCTCTTATAATCATTGACTGATAAGTGTATGACCGTGTTTTTACTTTGAATGCATGATTCCTTAGTGGAGGGAAATATCATAGTTTGAGAGGCTATTTTATTTTATCCTCTCCATAAACAAGTGGAATGGATTGAGATATACCCATTCCATGGAATTAGTGTGATGTGTACCCTATTTTTGAACTTTTTAGATCCCATAAGTGTGGTTGTGATGGATAATTTGGAATATGGGTGTGCATGTATCCAATTTTTTTTTCTATTCAAGAGATTATGTAGAGTCATCCACTATGTCAATCAAAATAAAATCAAGGGAGTCATGATAATGTCCCATCATATTGGCAATGTGAATATTGTGGGATGGATTTTTGGGTAGGCCTTGTCTCCCCACCCCACATACATATACTTATTATTGATATTAATGGTTTCAAGTATGATATATCAACATTTTTTGGGGTTATTTGGATTTTTTAGAAGTAATATACTAGTTGGAATGAATAGTTTATGGCCCCTCTTATTTTGATATATTTTGGTGGTGTGAGTTATATTATATATATATGTAGTGTGCTTTTCGTGGGTTATGGTGTACCTCTATAGGTTTTAGAAATTACTATAGAGTGTGCTATTTTTAAATTTTATCATTATCACCTAAATTTAAATTTATATTACTTGATCACATTAGTAGTCGGAGGAGTGACTATGAATTTTAATTCCTGTAGTGTTATTTTCAAGTAAAAAATTAATTAATTTATTATTCAATGATATTAGTATTTTAAATAATTTGGATAAAATTATGGACCTTATCAACGGATTTTTGATATTTTTTTGTAGTTTAGTAGGTGAAATACTTTATCTCTACATAAAACCAATATATGACTCAAGGGGGACATGTCATGATTAGATGTTGTGTGAGGGATGTCTTGGATTGATGTCCTAGGTTGATATTTAGGGTAGAGGATGTTTTAGGTTCAAATAATGACCCATGGGTATCACAACATGATGGGTCTTTATTTTTCAAATAAGGGTTTTTACTTTAATTTTTAGGGGGAATGATAATCAAACAAAGTAATAGGGGAATCCCAACATGTTGACTGTATGAGAAAGATGGAAATGGGAAACTCCCAAATATAAGAGTCCCATGAGTATGAATTTTTTCTTATATATTTGTACCCTCTTACATAATTGTCTCATGATTTAGGAAAACTGAGTAAGGTGGAGGGTCAAACTGAGATGAATAAAGGCCATCATGTGACCATACATAAGGTTTTACACTAAGGTATGGGGGAGGATAGTCACATTATAACTAGTGTTGGCCACAGAGAGACCATATGTAAGGGTTATATGATTTATAAGGTTTTACATTTTCTATTTTTTGAGTTTGGAGGTGGGAAGAAGTCACACCATGAACCAGGTGGCAGCACTAAGAAAAAAAAGGTCATAAGAGTAATGATTCAATTATTTCGAGGGGGTAGGGGGTCTAGATTATCAGACAAGGATGGGGAGGTCACTCCATGAGATTATGGGCCCAATTTATTTCAAATATATATTAATTTGTTAAATAAATAGTGAAAGGGGGTTCTTGTAATGTTATTTATCAATATTGTGGGTGATGAAAAGTCAAACATTCCCAGACATGAACATCACTACTCTTTCCCCTCCCCCACTCCCTTTCAATCATAGTAGATCTTTTATTAGGAAATCACTTTTAAGTGATATAAATTTCTCTATTTTCATTTTATCTCTTCTTCTCCATAGTTTTCTTTATTCCCAAATTATGATCTGGTATTTTGGTGTTACAAAATTAATTATTCATCCTTTGTGTATTTCCACTAATAATTAAGGGAATCATTGGTTTATGGTTGGTGGTTCGATGATCTTGTTTTTCCTGAATAACCATATAAAATTTTCATTTCAAAAGATTCTCTGGAATTTTTTCACAAATAATTTTTGTCATCTTAAGAAGTACTATATATATATATATATTATATTGTTTTTTAATTATACTCTATTATGTATGAAATAAATATGGTTTCCAAATAAGGTTTTTTATAAAAGATAATATTACACATCACATTCTTGATGAAATGTTTTTTCATAGAACTAGTTATTTGATAAAATATTAAATTCCTATGAAATATTTTTTCCTAATAGGAACCTCAATTTCATGGATATGGTACATATTTCTAGTACTAACTGTGAATTTTAGATTCTCTCCCAAGCCATGGATTACATCCTTATGAGTTAATCTTTTTTAACCTAATATCTTATGATTCACAGTACAACTAGAAATTGATGTTTCAACCCTTAGTAGATTCTGACCAATTTGATAGTGCTGATTCTAAACATGAGATAATATGAGAATCATATGAAGACATAGCCTTATCGTCTATAGTTATTATCCCATAATACATATTTTGGAGTTCTTTGTTACATCTCCTATACTTTTTTGTTTAAAATTGTTCAAAATAATTTTTCATGTAACTTGTCGTCAAAATGGTAAAATAGTAGTTTAATAAGTTTATTTTTATACCAGTTTTAATGGATTATATGAAAATGTTAATTTTATATGTAAAGGAAATGAATCAGTAGGATGTGGTGGATTTCCATGCTAGCTATGATCACATTTAGTGGATGTGAAATGGTGGGAGTGATCCCTCATGTGACACTGATAGTGGTATTAGTTTTTAGTTTATTTTAGTCTTGTTATAGAATTAACCACTTTTCTATTTCCTATACAACATCCCATTCTATTACCAATTTTTTTAATGGTCATGTATATTTATTTTTGGATCATTATTTTAAAAGAAATTTATTATACTATTTACTTATTATTTGGTTATTGTTGATTCCCTTCGTTTTCGTGAACGCCATGCCTATATATGGAGTGGATGTGTCAGTTTCTCATTTAGGACCCTCTCAATTGAATTATTTGGATGATATATTCCTAAATGTGTATTTATGGTTCCAAATAAGTTGTTTTCAACATATGGGAATCAGGAATACCCTTCAATCTGTATCAGAGGTTGGCTTTGGTTACCAGTGAGGAATGAACTGGGTTGGTTCTTATAAGGAATCTAGTAAGTGTGTTTATAATTTTTCTAATCCTTGTATATATATATATATCTAGATTTTTAGAAGCTTTATGGTGGTGATACTTTTTAAGGGTTTCTTTTAAGTGGAGGATAACTATAGAATTAGTATCCTTATTAACTAAAATTGTGATATACATGATATTTACTTTCAGAGATTATTCATGAATTGTTCCCTATTAAAATATCAACCCTAATTTTTAAAGGGGTTATATATAATATGTATGTGAAATATACCCTTATATTATATAGAATCCCCTCATTCTATTATAAGCATGTTTGTGGGGATTCATTTTATATTTTTGATTACCCAAGGAGGGGTACTAGCAGGATCAAGTTATGATATTCATATCAAAAAGTGTTCTTAAAAACAATAAAAAATATGCAGAATATCACGTATGTCACCGTACAAGTTACATATAAGGGATAATGTTGAGGGGGTTTTAATTAGTGGATAAAACTTATCCAGTCCCATGGAATAAAATAGAAATAAAATAATCATAATATACCCATTTTTTTGAAATGAAAAGAGATTATACTATTAGTAAATAACATACATAAACTCTATTAAATTAGATCTTTATTATTGTTCAATATTTTCCATGATGGTCACTACAAATAACAAAAAATAATATTTCCTCCGTAGGAATCCATGAGTTGAATAATATCCCAAAAATACCAATGTATATTATTTAAACCATTGGAAACAATAAACATATGTTAAAGGAATTAAGGAAAAATGTGTTAAATTTTGTTTTTTATCATATAAAAATAAACAATTAAATTTCACACCACAATTGTATTGGAATCCCTTTATGTGAACTAAAGATATTTTATATAGGATCCATAATTAAGATGAATTGTTTTAGATCGATGTTATTTTTTATAAAAATGTTACATCTGTTCAGATGATTACTTGACACATTAATGTATTTTTTCAAACACCTTTAATGTTATCATATAAAAAATAGACGAACGATATAAATTATAGAATCAAAATAAATATATGAATAGTCAATTTATATATTATATATACAAATAATATTATATGATATTTATAAAACAATGACATACGATATGACCATATCAAATAGCATTGAATTTCCAATCCATTGGCATGTGATATTCCAATGTCTTATAATATGATATATAGGATTTATTTTATATCATCATTTGATATACCACTTGATCAAAATTATAATTAACAAACGTTTAATTTAACCTTATTACATATATCAAATGTGAAAAAATTCAAAAAAATATCCAAAAACCTTTTGCATATCCTTTAAATCAACGATTGGAAAAACAATCATTCCTTTTGATCATATATTTCACCATATGTAACAACTTTTGAAAATACATTAAAAAATCCTTTCAAATAGTATCCAAAATCCTTTTCTTATAATATCTATTTGTTTTTTACAATCCTAATCTTTATTCATATATCCAAAATGTGTGATCCAACAAGCCTATGTACCACTAAAATAATTATGAACTCTCAAATAGATAATTTAATGTAAACCATGAACTGCATAAAAACATCAGTTCAAATTAAGTTACAAATGTATCAAGAATGATACCCATCAAATAAATGTTTCTCAATACCTATTTCCACCAACTATAACATATACGATTTGTATAATCATATAGTCACTTTCATTATTGGTTGTAGTGACCATGATACAAGGATAATGTCAAAATTTTATATCTTACTCTTATGAACTTGATTTTCCAAGTATAAAAAACCATATTGATAAAAACATAACATGTTATTCATCTAGATGGATGAGCACATAACATGACCAATATCGAAATAAATAAGTACCAAACATGTCAATTATATATGTATATACATACACCTTATTAGTCTATCTCAATTAAGGGATAATATATCATACTAATCATATAAGTGTAGAAATACCATATTGGTTAATCCTTGAGAAATGAAATTATCAACATCATAACAGACCACCTTTTCATAATCATAGCCACTATTTTTGTTTAAGAAAGGTATAAAGGTGTGATGTTTCTAATTCTTAGTATCTTATCAACCTTATGAACCAAGGATTACTATAAAAATGAATCATGATTATACAAAAGAAAAATTATAAAACAGTATTCCATCTTTAGTACTTAGTGGGTCATCCTACACAGAAAACGCATTTGATTCCTCTCTAGTCAAATATATATCTCTATTTAAAACATAATTCATGAAAACTTGTGTGTTTCATCACTGACAATAATACTCTATAATTACTGTTGGTTTGGGATTAATAAAATTCAAAGACATTCTTTTGGAGTTTATTTTTAATTTTACTTAATGTGATATAAATATCCAACATGAAATAATGATAATGTGGAGTTTACTTTTTCATAACATGATATATGTTATATATCATTAAAATCCATTAATAATATTAATAAAAAAATATATAATAATTAACCCAGTGATATCATATATGGTAGCCGACCATAAATAAATTATGGTGTTTTTAAACTCATTACATCACTATGTGATTCCTGACACATCTCTAGATGAAGGTGCCAGAATACAATCCTAACTAGAATGTACATGAAACTGAAAGTACAGGTAAACTGGAACAGCTCTAGTGATCACACACCAAGGATCCTACCTGAAGGGTAGGTACTACTCTCAAACAGTTTTCTCTGCGGTACACCTCATCTAAGGTCCACCTCTGATCTACCTCTAGTCCTAGTACTCTTTTCCTCCTTCAGCGCTGTCAGTTGTCTACACCAAACAAAACGAGGTGTGGGCATACACCGTTAAGGGGTGAGTATAACAATACTCAGTAGGGACCCCAAGACTGTAAAGGTCTCACAAAATATACAATGGATAAACCAAAAGCATGAAATCAACTTTCAACCCCACTTAGGTATATGCCCATACATATACCTACGTTATCAAGTAAACCCATCTCGATCATTTGAAAGAAAAGTGTCCAACTCCGAAGCCCCTAGCTCAACTATTTTACAAAGGAAGGAATACCACATAGGCAAGTACCACACAAGAATGCCACACCGAAGAATACCACCAAATTATTACCACAATGAAATGTACCACACAAGTATAGGCTCAGCTCACACCAGGTATAACTTATGTACAGTAGTAGAGATGACTAAATGTAACTACTATATCATCATACTCTGTTAAGACATAGACCAACATAGGATCGCTCGGTGCTGATCCAAACAGGATTGCTAGGTGCTGACCCACACCGGATCGCTAGGTTTTGACCCACCCAGTACCACTCACGTAGTCCCGCATAGAATCCTACAGCGGTTCTAGGTGGGACCATCAACTTCATACCCACCAGGGATCTCTTCCATAAGTCACTACCATCTACTAAGATCTCGCACTATGCTCGCTTGTCTCTGAGAGGGTCCACTCAACAAGCCACATGTCAATACTCCAACTACCATGACGTCCCACAAAGAAGTAACTCAAAATAATTCCACGTCATAGGGGTCTCAACGCAATAGAAAGTGCATCAATCGGACGCCTGGTCTATGAGTTATTCATATTTTAGTCCTGATGGCCCGATTGGATTCGTGGTCAATCCAACCCTAAAATTTCCCAATGATATCCAAATCTCAAGTGGGGTATACCAAAGGGACTTTCTCGCTCTTAGGTTTCCATCGCCACTGGTGTTTCGTCAATCGGACGTCCGGTGCCAAGTTATGACCAAATGAGCATAAATGGGTTGTAGTTGGTCCAGGTCCTGTCCAACCTGGCCGGAACCGGCTTGGGATGACCCAATCTGGGTCGACCGGGCCCGACCCACTCAGTCCGTCCCAACCCACTGGGCATCTAGGACCGTTGGGTTCGGGCCGACCCACTGGGCAGTCTGGCAGGACGTGAGGGGCCTTAGAGCGGCTCTACCGTAGTGTGGCACGAGGTCGTGGAGTGTGCCGCAAGGGCAGCTCAGCCGTGGGTTGTCGCGAGGGTACGAGGCGGCATGGAAGCAGATGGTGCACGACCGCGGGGTGGCTCGGAGGGTCATGTGCATCACGACTAGGCATTGGGGTGGAACGACGAGGCTGTGGGGCGACATGACATGGCGAGGCCGCGGGCGGTGGAGCGCCGCAGGGCGCAAAGGGCGCAGGCGGTGGAGTGGCAGGCAGCGGAGGACATGGGGCGGCACCGGGTCCTTCGTGGTGGTTGGTAGCCATCCTCTTCCATCATGAAGAACACAAGAATTATCCCAATAAATTTGGAGAGGATGGGCCATGTTTGTTTGGCCCGTACTCTCTGCATTAGAGTTGTAGAAAGTGGCTATAATACTTGAATCACAAGAATATCACGAACATGTAAGGGAAATAATTCAAACACCCTCCCTACCTCATTTGATTCATTGACAGAGGTAGCGAGAAAGAAGATGACATTTTTGGGGATAGACAAATGCCAGTGATGTCAGTGTTCCCTTGATCATCAGTTCGTTGATGTTGAAGATATTCCACATCAATGATTGTCTCGAAGAATAAGTCTAAGTTGAAGTCGACGTTCTTCATTGGCATTCTTCGATGCAAATATTTCACCATATTCTCTAAGATTCTTCCTTTTGTCAATATTTTCTTCCTAATTCCAACAAAAATGAGTTATCCAACATTATAGAATAGGATGGCTTAATTTCAAATTGTAATAATTAATTGATTTGGTGTATTAATTAATGGGGGTGGCATAATTAATCAAGGGGAAGTTCAAGAGACTTCCCCGAATTTATGTTGGAGGTTCAATGTGGTTTAATCTCAGGTGGTCCCCACCACTATAACCTCTCATTGGAGGCTTTAGGTTTGGTGGTCCCCACCTCCATAACCTCAAGGGGAGGTATAATTCGTGTGGTACCCACTTCTCAACATCCAGAAGGAGTTTCAAAATAAAATAAAAAAATGTTACACACTTTTATTTTATTTTTATTCTCTTACAAAAAAGTGAAAAACTAACTTCCACCCTCGACGTACTGCGGTCAAGGTGATGGTCTCCATAAGCGAATATCGGCGCTGTGAGTTCAACGGTGTCCTCAAATTTCAATTCCACGCCCCGGTTCAAATATTAGAAAATCCCTCTTGCACGTTTACTAAACGTACATGAAATAAAGTTCAGAAATTCATTCATGGAACTTTGGGCCTTGGAATCACAAGCCATTAATTTTTGCGGACTTAAAAAATTATGATATATTAAATCAATTACATGGAATTTCTAGGTCTTTAAATTCTCCCCACCTCAGGGATTTATTTTCCCATAAACCACATCACAAACTAGTTAAACAAGTAGGGGTACAGTGCATGTATATGAGCCTCCCACTCCCATGTTCTCTCCTGGAGGATCCTGTGCTGCCAGCGAATGCACCCTAGAGTTATCGACTGCGCACGAAGGACCTTCTCATGTTTATCCACAATATCTATCGGAACATCCGTAAAAGTACCCCCATCATCGACTTCCATCTCTATATGGTCGATGACGTGGGAAGGGTCATGCACATATTTTCTCAGCTGGGATACATGGAAGATATCGTGCACCCAGTGCATCTGAGGTTGAAGAGCTAAGTAGTATGCCACCTCGACAACTCTGCTGAGGACCTAAAAAGGTCCAATGAACCTTGAAGATAACTTGATGCCGCAGCCAAATCTATCCAAACCTCGTTGAGGTGAGACCCATAGAAAGATGTGGTCGCCATCCTCGATATCCAGAGGTCTCTATAAACCTGCCAGCAAAAGACTTATACCTACTCTATGCAGTATTCATCCACTCCTTGATGATCTTTACATTCTCTGTGGTAGCCTGTACCATCTTCGGTCCCACTTGTGCTGACACACCCGAGTCAGTCCAAAACAATGTTGATATGCAATGTTGCACATACAATTCCTCAAAAGGTGTCATATCAATGGTGGAGTGATATCTGTGGTTGTATGCTTACTACACCAAAGACAAGTGATCCTTCCACTGTGATTGAAGTTGAGGACGCAAGCTTGTTGCATGTCCTCGAGGGTCTGAATGGTCCGCTCAGTCTGACCATCTGTCTGAGGATGGAAGGTAGTTCTCAAATGAATCTGTGTCCCAAAATCCTGCTGCAACCCCTTTGATAGCTAGAAGAAAAATGTGCATCACAATTGGATAAAATCATCGAGGTTACTCTATGTAGCCACACAATATCCTGCACATAGAGGCATTCCACGCTCTATACTGAACCCTGATCTCTGATAGGTAGGAAGTGGGCCGACATGGTGAGTCAGTCGATGATCACCCAGTTTGATTCATGACCTCTAGGCATACATGGATGTCCTACCATTATGTCCTTGGATATCCCATCCCACTTCAACTCTGGGACCTCTAAAGGCTGAACCAAGCCTGCTGGTACCTGATGTTCCGCCTTCACTTGCTGATAAGTGAGGCATCGAGAGAGAAACTCTCCTACTGATTTGTTCATTCCCATCCAAAATTGTTGTCATAAGAGATCCTGGTACATCTTCGCCACTCCTGGATATACCGCTAGAGGGGATGTGTGCAACTCCCACAATACATCCTCCAAAAGCGACACTAGAATCATGATACGTCCTCTGAGAAGGATGACGTGCTCCCCACCTTCATAAAATCCATCAGGTTCCTATCCTATGGGTATCTGAGCATGTCGTGTCCCAAAGTCAGTGTCCCGACATTTCACCTCCCAGACTCGTTGAAGAAGTGGGGGAGTGAATGTAAGATACTGAAGAAAAGCTGCTCAATCTCTATCCTAATAGGATATCTGCAAAGCGGTTAGCTGCTTTGTCACCTCACCTAGCAGTTTTATAGAAAATCTCCAAATAAGTGCATCTACTACAACATTCCCCTTCCCATGAGTATAGACTATCTCGAAGTCATATTCTTGGGAGACCTCAAGTCAACGTCGATGTCTCGGGTTCAGGTCCTTATGAGAGAAGATATACCTGAGACTCCTGTGATCAGAGTACACTATAAAACATTCTCCAATCAGATAGTACTGCCACATCATCAAGGCGAATACCACTGCAGATAACTCCTAGTCATGGTAGCATAGTTCTTCTCATGTTGTCTCAGCTTTCGAGAACCATATGTGATCACTACTCGCTCCTACATCGGGACACATCTAAGCCCGGTCCCTGATGAGTCGTAGTATACTATGTACCCTACACCCTGCTCTGGGAGCCTCAAGATGGGTGCACTAGTCAGCCTCTACCACAGCTCTTGAAAACTCTTCTGGAAACTCTCCAACCACATTAATGGTTCCCCCTTCATCATCAATACTAATAGTGGTGCTAAAACTATAGAGAAATCTGGTACAAATCTCTGGTTATATCCAGCTAAACCCAGGATACTCCGTACTTCTGTCACACTCCTGGGTTGCTCCCAAGAATGTACTGCCTCAATCTTCACTGGATCCACTGCAACTCCAACCTCCGATATGACATTTCCTAGAAATATAACCTCTTGGATCCAAAATTGGAACATTGAGAGATTAACATAAATATGGTGATCTCAGAGTGTGTCCAGTACTACCTACAAATAATAGGAATTCTCCTCTTTAGTAGCTGAGTATATCAGAATTTCGTTGATGAAGACTATTACAAAGAAATCAAGGTATGGTATAATGATCTATTTAATGTGTACCATGAACAATGTTGGAGTGTTGGTTATGCCAAATGGCATAACTAAGAACTCAAAATGGTCGTCCCTACATCTGAAAGCTATCTTCTGCACATCCTCATCTCATAATCTGAGCAGGTGATATCCTTATCTGAGGTCTATCTTCGAGAACCACCATGCTCCCATCAGTTGATCAAAGAGCCCATCAATCCTCGGAAGTGTGTACTTGTTCTTCATGGTCATCTGGTTCAGGCACCAATAGTTGAAAAAAATCCTCAAGATCCCATCCGGCTTCTTAACGAACACAATCAGAGCTGCCCAAGGAGAAACACTGGGCCGTATGAATCCCTTCCCTGACAAGTCTTCTAGCTGTACCCGTAGATCACAAAACTCTTAGTAAGCCATACGATATGCTGGTTTAGATATCAGTGTCATCCCGAAGAACAAGTCAATGTAAAAGTGAACCTCTCTATGAGGAGGTCGACCTAGAACATCATCAGGGAAGACATCCGTGTACTGTTCCACCACTACAGGATAACTCAAACTCTCCACATCAACTGCTTCGATGGTAAGGTTATCCAACTGATGAGTAATCAACTGCAACCTCCTCTGGGTAAGTCCATCATGTGTTGAAAAGTATCCCTTCTCTCCAGTAAAGGTAAACCTAGTCCCATCCGTGCGGGCACACCACACTTTGCACCTAATACAGTCTATTTGGGCATGGACTGTAAAAAACTAGTCCATACCCAGGATGACATCATAAGGAATCGATTCTAATACTAGGAGATCCTAGCTGAAGCTCTCGTTTCTTATAGTAAGCTCATATTGTCAGCACCGGTGGATAATCATCGAATTTTCTCCCGTAGGAGTCTTTAGCTGTAAGACTCAAGCCAACGGATCCATCGGAATCTCAGAACTCCGAATGAGGGCAGTGGAAATAAAATAATCACTCACACCTGTGTCTAAATGTACTGCAGCTAAGGTGGAGTAGACACAGATCATACCTTGTATCATCTCTAAAGTGCCATGGTCCTAGGCCTCAGCTACATGGAGTTGAGATCTCCCCTATCCTCTATCTCCCTGTGGTCGGGGTGGACCACCTGGTGGTGGTGGTGTTAACATCTTGAATCGTCGCCCACTACTATCTACATGACCAGCTCCTCTACCACGTCTTCCTTCTCCCTGCGTACTACCTCGGTTGAATCTCTGTCTCTGCCTGGGAGGTCCTTCGATTATCTTCTGATCATCCGTACGGTGGGTCAGACTGTTATGAGCCATGTGACCCTGTCCGCTGCCTATGTAACACTGCCTGCTCCTGGCATGACTGGCTCTGTTCATGTGCCATGCACAACCGAACCTGAATCATGCGGTCATCCACCTGATGTTCTGGTCCTTTTGGAACATTGTGTTATCTATCTTCTGCCAACTATAGAAGACTCCACCACGTGATGACTTGTAGTGTGTCTCAATGCTGGTAACTGCTCGGCAAGAAAACTCTCCACTAAAAGGGCTCTCTCTAACACCCCCTCCAACTTCGGGATGCTAAGTGAGATCATCAAAGCTCTAATCTCCTGCTTGAGTCCCTAATCGATGGATAGAGCCCTGAAGAATGGGTCTCGTACAAAATCTGTAGAGTAGTGTGAAAGTTTAGTGAACCTCGATGAGTACCGAGCCACAATCATGCGACCTTGCTACAGATGAAGAAGATTCTGTATGCGCACTACGCGAAGAGTCACTAGGACAAACTCTTCCCGATATAGGCACACGAGGTCTACTTATATAAGTGTCACCTCGTCATGTGACTTGAGAATCAAGCTCCACCATCTACCTACTTCTTCCTATAAAATGCTAGAAGAAAGGATACCAATGAGATCGAATGGTGTCCTTACTAGTCGGAAGTCTCTCACCATGGCCTCATGCCAATCCTCTGCCACTTGTGGGTCCATATCTCCTCTGAACCTGGTTGGCCTCTGGCGCAGGAATTTTTGAAATGCACTCAAGCGGCGTGCACCCTCTTCTGCTGGGGTTAGTGGCATCAGTGGCCCAACAAGTAATGGTACCACTGGTGCCACTACTAGAAGAGGTCCCTACACCGAGGCCTCATTGCTCGGTGGGCTATCATTGCATAATACATCTGGAACCCTAGCTGGATGTCTACATAGAGGCATCCTGAAAAGAAACATGTGTGCCATGGTAAAAAAAAGTTATACCTTGTGAGCTGACTGAAGAGAACACAAAGAAAACTCTTGGAAACACACACACAATATGTGTTTTCATTCACAGAGTAAGAAATCATACATCAAGGACCTGGTGTATGGATACGTCAGCCACTGCACCAACACTAGATTCCCTAAACTGATAACCACACTCACTACACTTAACACTATTTCCATTGAAACATTGATCAGAGTCGTATCTTCTACGGTAGAACTGACTCCTATGATACCAATTTGTCACGACCCATCCCCCGGGGCCCGTGCTGTGACTACCCCATGCCCGTCTTCCATAGGCCAGTGGCTGGAGACTATCACCGAAGGCATATTCCCTAAAACTAGGAAGGCATTTACTTATAACCTGTAACACACACAACCAATCACAAAGCAAGATATGAACTCAAGTAAGATAAATAGTAAATAGAGTGATTACAGTAAGTAAAAAGGGATAAAAAATAGGCCCAACTAGAAAGTAAAAGAAACTGAAAGTACAAGTAAACTAGAATAGCTCCTAAGATTTCCCGCCAGGGATCCTACCTGAAGGGTAGGTAATGCTCTTGAATGGCTGTCTCTATGGTACGCCCCATCTAAGGTCCACCTCCAAGCTCCCACTAGTCCTAGTACTATTTTCCTCGGTCAGTGTTTTACATCGTCTGAACCAAACACAACGAGGTGTGGTCATAGCCCGTGTAGGGTTGAGTATAACAATACTCAGTAGGGACTCAGAGACACTCAAGGTCTCAAAAAATTTTCAAAGGATAAACCAAAATAATGAAATCAACTGTCAACCCCAGTTAGGTATATGCCCATACATATACTTAAGTTATCAAGTAAACCTATCTCAATCATGAGGAAAACATAGAGTCAAACTCCAAAGCCCCAATCTAAACTATTCCATGAAGGAAGGTATACGACATAGGCAAGTACCACACTGGCACGCCACACCAAAGAATACCACCAAAGTATTAACACGATGAAAAGTACCGCCCAGGTTTGGACTTAGCTCACACTAGGGTTAAATTTAGTATTTAAGAAGAGATGATTAGATGTAACTACTAAATTATATAACTCTGTTAAGAGGAAGAACCACATGGGATCGCTGGGTGCGGACCCACATAGAATTGCTTGGGGATGACCCACACAGGATCGCAAGATGCTGACCCACATAAGATCACTCAGTACCGACCCATAGAGGTTCCCTTGGTGCTAAACCACACATGATCATTAGGTGCTGACCCATATGATATCGCCTAGGTAGTCCCGCATGGAATCATAGAGCAGTTCCATTTCGGACCCTCAATCTCAAACCCACGAAGGATCTCTTCTTTACGTCACAACCAGCTACTGGGTTCTCGCACTATGCTCACTTGTCTTCGGGAGGGTCCGATCTACAAGCCAATGTTCGATACTCCAACAGACAAGAAGTCCCCCAAAGAAGTAACCAAAATGACCACCACAACATAGGGGTCTCAATGCATCAGGTGGTGCATCAATCGAACACCAGATCTGTGAGTTATTATCCTTTTTGTCCCAAGGGCCCGGTTGGATTTGTGCTCGATCCAACCCCATCGTTTTACAAATTTATCCAAATATTCAGTTGGTTATACCAAATGTTCCATCTCACTCCAAGGCTTCCATCACCACTTACGGTTTTTCAATCGAAGTTCTGATGCAAATGTTATGGACAAATGAGCATAAATGGGTCCTAGTGGGTCCGGGTCTGGTCCGAACCGATCCGACCGACCCAGACTGTGCCGACCTGGTCTTGAAAACCTAGTCTAGGTAGACTCAGCCAGACCTGTTGGGTCCGGCCCAGCCCGCTTGGTGGTCCGACAAGCCGTGAGGGCCACGAGGGGCAGTGGAGCGGCTCGGCCGCAGAGGGTGCCGGGAGGGCGACACCACTGCAGGGTTGACGCGAGGGCACGGGGCGGCTCGGCCAAAGAGCGGAATGGCCACGGATGGCACACGGCAGCTCGGAGGGCCACAAGGCATTGTGGAAGGCCCCGGGTGGCATTTCAAGGCTGGCCGTGGGGCGGCGCGGCAGGCCACCGGCGGCGGAGCACCGCAGGGCAAGGAGGCGGCGGGCCACGAAGCGCTGTGGGGCATGGAGGCTGCGGGTGGCGGTGGCTGCTCAACATCATCCTTACCATCATCACTTTTATCATGATTGATAGCCATCCTCCTCCATCAGAATGAACAAAAGAATTATCCAATGAAATTCAGGGAGGACAGGCCATGTTTATTTGGCCCGTATACTCTTCATTAGAGTGGTAGAAAGTGACTATAATACTTGAATAAAAAGAATATCAGGAACAGGTAAGGTAAATAATTCAAACACCCTTCCTACCATGTTTGATTTGTAGATGGAGATTGCATGGAAGGAGATGACATTCTTGGGGATAGAAGGACATCGGTGACGTCGGTGTTCCCTCGATCGTCAGTTAGTTAATGTTGAAGACGTTCCTTGTCAACGATTGACCAAAGAAAGAAGTCTAAGTCAAAGTCGGCATTCTTCATTAGCATTCTCCATTGGAGAGCTTCATCCCAATTCTCCATGTTTCTTCCTTTTTCCATGAGTTTCCCCCCAATTACAAAAAAAATGAATTATCCAACATTATAGAATATGTTGGCCTAATTTCAAATTGGAAAAATTAATTAATTTAGTTGGGGTATTAATTAAGGGGGGGGGGGTGGAATAATTAATCAAGGGGAAGTTCATGTAACCTTCACTCATTTAAGTGGTAGGTTCAAAGGGGTTTAATATTGGGTGGTCCCCACCACCATAAGCTCTAATGGGAGGATTTTGGTTTGGTGGTCCCCACCTCTATAACCTCATGGGGAGGTATAATTCTGGTTGTCCCCACCTCTCAACATCCACAAGGCGATTCAAAATAAAATAAAAATAATATTTTACACGATTTTATTTTATTTTTATTTGCTCACGAAAAAGTGAAAAACTGATTTCTACACTCGACCTAGTGCGATAGAGGTAAATGTCTCCTAAACAAATACTAGCGCTACCAGTTCAACGGTATCCTCAGATATCGATTCAGAGCACCGATTCAAAAGTTATAAAATCCCACTCAGAAGTTTACTAAACGTAACCGAAATAATGTTCAAAAATTCATTTCAAGCACTCTAGGCTTCAGAATCACGTGCCATCAATTTTCACGGACTTGTAACATTCCCATATATGAAAAACAATTACATGGATTCAAACACCCTCTCTATTGTGTTTGAGGAGAAGGTATCCTCAAGTGAATACAGCCACTGCGAGCTCAACAGTGTCCCCGTATTTCAATTTGGAGCACCGGTTCAAAAGTTAGAATATCTCGCTCGCACGTTTACTGAACTTACCTGAAATAAAGTTCAGAAATTCATTCCGGGAACTCCGGCCTCAGAATCATGTGCCATCAATTTTTGTGGACTCTTAAAATTTCTATATACTAAAAAAATGCATGGAATTTCTAAATCTTTACAAGATATTTGAATATAATATTTAACATCTTAAGTTCACAGTATGCAATTCTACATCTTTATCATGAATACCATAATCACTTTTTTCATCTTGGCTAGCTTCATAGCTATTTCTTTCCTCGGAATATTTTGTTCCAAAATGTAAAATTTTACTTCTTATATGAAAACAATTTTCAATTTCCTACACTTGTTCTGGAATTTCCTTCCACTCAAAATATACTTTTAATTAATCGATCACAAATTGAATGTTTATGATGACGAAATTTATATCTATAACTCAAATTTTTATCTTATGAGTATCATGTTTTATAATAATTTAATAAGTGAATTTTTAAGTATAATCCCACGTAAATTGATGCCTTTTTTAATATCACAAATAATTTTGGAATAAAACCCTAATTTATTATGAATTAATCTAGATAACCTAGTCAAATATTCCATGACTATAACTCATAGACAATTATATCAATAATATTATATATGATTCTAGGATAGTTTTGTAGACAACTAAATGAACCATTAATTATATTGATTAGATCCACCATATTGCATTATAATTATATCCAATATGGTTGTATATCTTGGTAGAAAAAAAATTATACCACTAATTTTCACTTCACCATTAGGATTCCCTATATTTTTTCCCTTTCAGAATATATTATATGGTAAACCAGTTTCCCCTTAATCAAACCATTTAATTAATCTTTTTTTATAATACTTTTCCTTGGAAAGAATATAACACTCAATATATTAAATGGCTTTTTAATATTTCACCATCACATATCATTTATTTCTTTAATTTATTCTTGATTCTACAATTTAATTGTATATTATATCCTTAACCAAGTTAAAATTATTGAAACCAATTAATATAAAAGACATTATACAACTTATGATTTTTGTTAAATACAAAAGAATAGAATCTGATTATATTCACACATATATATTTATTTATCTCATATATTAAGTATATAAATCCATTCAATTCAATTTTTTATGACAATGTGAATCTGAAATCATCAAAAGGCCATGTAAGGTGTGATAGGTATTTAACTCCCATATTGCTTGATTGAGCCTATGCATCCATCAATTAGAATATCCGTCCAAATTCCCAATACCCTTAGAACAATAATCATCAACGACAATAATTAATATATAATCATAATACTTAATATGTATAAATGATAACAAACATTTAATATTGAGTTTATGACTCACAAAAACAAAATATAGACTTGGTTGAATGTATGTAATTCTTAAGTTATATATGGAAGGTAACTCATTAAATATATAGTATTTGTTTTTCAGAAACTCGTTTAAATAATTTCAATTAAAGAATAAATTTATTTATAATATAAATAATCTATATTCATGAATTAAATAATGAAAAGAATAAATTAAATAATATAATCATTAAAAAATTTAGACGTCTGAAATGTATTTATGAAAATTGAAAAAAATAAAAATTTATTAGAAAATTATAATTACATATAAAAATAATCATGAACATTTCAATTTTATTTCAATATGAACTATTTTATAGTCACATTTTTCATGGTATTAAATAAAAACCAATTATATTTTAAATATATGGTATATATGAATCTATAAACCTTTTATATTAAACATGAACATTTCATAGTTTTTGTAAACATTTTACATAATTTAAATATCTTATTTTATTTTAGTTAAACCTTGATAAAATCCACCAAAAATAATTTTAATACTTTTTAAATAAATATCCAAAATATGTTTTCAAAATATAACCATTTCATTAAATTATAAAAACTAAATTATATTTGTCCTTATTTTATAATTTGTAAAATCTTAATAAATTAAAATATAATTTTAATTCAAACATTTTATACAAAAATTATAATTTAATTCCTTGTGAAATGGACTTTTTTAATAATAAAATTTAATAGTAATGAAATATATTTATTATCTATTACATAAATATTTTATAAATAAGTTTTAAATTTTTAAATTAAAAATTAAATTATATTAAATTAAAAATGAAATAAAGGTCTCAGTATATAATTTTCTATAATTTATAAATATTTCCTAAATTATATAGTAATTTTATTAATGAATCCAAATAATATTTTTTCATTTATATAAAAAATTACGTTATACACTATATCGTTTGGAAAGATATTGGTTCGTTGTAAAATAATAATTTATGAAAGTTATATGATCCATATTCTAAAGGAAATATGATGCACCATTTTTTAGATTATGAAATTCGTTATTAAAAAAATTACAAAGATATCATATACTTTTATATCATCAGTCATACATTACTACTCATCAAATAATACTAATTATAATTGCATTTTCATTTGAGATATCAAGTATCATAAATCATGATTCAATCAATATTTTTTATATTATATATCATAAAATGGAATTTAGTGGCCACTATAATCAAACCACATAGATTGAGGCACATTATGTCCTAACCTACATTATCACATATCGTAGATTTCAAATTTCTTATTCTTTTTTTTATAAATATTATATTCAAATCAAATGATCATGGATATGATCATATACTATTTAAGGTTCTCTAGGTGGTGGATAAAATTTATTTGAGGTAGTGAAAGAAAATAAGAAATATATAATTCCAATATCGTCCAAGAATATTAAATAAGAAATTCATATATTGTAAATGAATAAATTAACTCAACTCGAATTAAACACGATCCATGTTATTCTTCATTTTAGTTGATTTATATTTATAATAAGAAACCACAAGATTTATTCTTATTAGGGAACCCTCATGTTCTAAAAATATCCCAATGATTAGGAAGGATCTCCATTAAACCGAATTTTCTAGATTCTTATGTTTAATGGAGGAGAAAAATATAGATATGATGGAGTTTCATTGTAGTATTTTCTCACCCAATTTATACTCCAATCCTAATGGACTAAAAAAAATTTAATAACCACCTAAGACAATACCTAAATTATCCATCCTTAAATTGATACTTTCAATTTTAATAATATTTCTTATAAACTATTTTAAATAAATTTTGCTGATCATTTGACACATTAAATTATTCTTTTGAAGCCTATTCAATTTTATCATATAATATATAATTAAATGATACCATTAAGGGAATAAATATATAGTTATATTTAACAATCATCTTTATTATACCCATAGATCATCAAATATAATATGTATAAAATTATGGAATATGATATCATCATATCGTAAAGTATAATATGTCCAATCGATAGGTATATGATATACATATATCATAAAATATAATATGTTCGATTTAGGCAATACCTCCATGAAGTAAAATAACCTAGTAGGAAATCCTAAGAACAAGTGAAATCCTGATCCGAGCTCGAACGTGCATGATAATTTAACCATATGAATATAGGATACATAGTCAAAACATAAATTCTCTATACCGTCCAGGGGTAATCTATGCTAAACATAAGTAAGGAGACTATATCATCCTCAATGTCTCGTAAGATATTTCACATAAGTCTATATTCGTCTATAATTTATCATGTCATTGAAGATAAGCCTACATTTTAAAAGTATTTCATTCCCGAACTCACCATAAGCATCACTCACCAAATAAAAATATCATAATGATATACACACCAATATTGGCCTCACAAATTGACAAAAAAATATCCACTGGGAGTAATCTATCATCTTTAATTATAATAAAACTATCTTTAGATAGCAATCCATAGTGGATGACATATTCCTCATCAAAGTAATATATTAGTCATGTGAGAATATTACGACACTGATGGAGGTATCTTACATAATCATAATGAATAGATAGATTGTTTGAGTACCTAACCCAATATGTCATATAGGAGATCAATGCCCTGATGATGATAATGATAATCATGGGAGTGAAAAATCCTATCTCTTTAATGTATGAATCATTTATTTTCTATGATAGTATTGATCTTGGGATTACCTAACCCGATTCTTCAAATGGAATACCCTCACCCTCTCAGGAATTAGAATGATTACGTATATAATTTATATCATTTTTTCCAACACCTTTTAGAAGCTCATAGATTAATAAACACACTTATGGTTCAACATTGGATACATTCGTGAATTACATGATCTAAAAGTTTCATCAAACCATATAATTGAACACATAAACTCACAATGAAAACTTATTTTCATGGTGAAACTCATTTAGGTGTTCATGATACATAAATCCTTCGATATATATGTGATAGTATTTCATAATCATGAATGTGATAAAAAATTATCAATGAGATAAAATTATCATATAAACGGATTCTGTTAGATCTATCCAAGTTCAAGAGTCCCACAAGGACCCCCTTGTGTGTCTTGGTAAATAGAATCATGTCTAGACATCCCATCAACATATCCAAATAAAAAATCATGAAAAACTCTCTTTGGATATATAAATTACTCAATTGAATACACTATTATGTCATACTCAATAAAATAAACAAAATAGTACCTTTAGAATTTTCCTTGGTTTATTCATTCTAAAATCAATTTTTAAATACATAAAAAACTAATAATTATATTAATATTACCTCCAATTTCTTGGAAGATATCACCATTATGATCTCCATATAAAATCATGTAAAACATACTCCCAATATTTCTATTACTAGAATCAGATTGATAAAATTTATTTTTTTCAATAATTATATAGTTTAGGACGATATTAAGGGCTGTGGGTGAACCACATAGATCCCCAGGAGTATTTTAGGATATCTCGAGTAATTCTATGAAGGATACACACATGTGAAAGGAATTACCTAAGAAAATCCATGTCACATCTATACTTGAGAGAATTTTTCTTTCTTTCTTGAGCTCATCAATTTATTTGGGAACCCAGCATGGGTTATAGGTGATCACATCCGATTATAATACATCAGACATCCTAGGTACAATTTTCTAAAATTTACAACACTTTATAGTTTGAAAAGGTTTGTGACTATCGATTATGTATAAATCGACTATATTAGGTGATTGAACAGGTAGGACAATGTCATATTTAGTGTTAAAATATTTTTCCCATGTTTCATCTAATAGTAAAACGTAATATCAACCATTTGGACAAAATAATATATTTTTTCACTATAAAACATAACAATAATCTCTACTTCTATCGATAATCAGATTCGTCCTATCCATTGGTTGGTATCCCATTCTCATCGTCGGTTTAATGTGAAAATTAAATGCAAAATATTCATAGAAGATTATTTGGTTTATAATGAAAGAACAATTTTATGAGGAAGAGTTGTCATGATCAGAAAAAACAAATAGGATTGGATAGTTATGATTGGTTTATCAGTGCACCCATTTCATATTGTGCTGAGGTACATCGACGACTGTGATAGGCCCTGAAATATGGGGGGAAGAAATTTCTGACCTCCACCAGCTATTATTTAACATGTAAAAAAACTAAATCATAATATCTATAAAATTATAATTGTATACAAAAATGAATAAATTATATTTAATAAATTATATAATTATACTTTAATGAACTATAAGTAGTTTTCATAAATAGAATAGTGATAGGGGATTAACAATAAGGGCCTATATTTTTCCTAAACCATTTTCCATTTAATGTGAACTGAGTGAGTTTGAGGATGTTTGGGGATTATCATGTGGTCCAAGGAAGAAGTTTTCTTGCTTTCCCCATGGATCATGATATGAAGGTTATGTTGTAGTTGGATGGTCCCTATCATGACATAAATATGTATCATGACATTTTAGTATAGGCTATGATAGTTTAGTGATGCTATATTTCAAGATGGAAGTTCAGTCATGATGTGGTTGTATTTTTTCAAGATGTGAAGATTATCTACACGAATTTTGGTAATGTGAGAAACCCTTACATATCACCCTAATGGGATTATCCCTAACATGAGTAGACCAAATGTATCACCATTTTGTCAGGGGGAACCCTAATATATAGATGAGTACAAGTTTCATTTACAATTTATCTACTCAAATCATGTTTTTTCTATCCCATCATGAATAACTTGGTCTAAAGATAATTGGTTCAATCCCTTTAGGAAAAGTTTTTATAGGGAATGTAATCCACATAATGATTTTGGATTGGGGTTGGTTGAAATTTAGAAGAGGGGTGAGTAGACACACTTTGATTTATAGGGCTTTTTACATTATGATGCTACACCCTTATAAAGCAAATGAACCTCCTTATTTCCAAAAAAAATAAGCATTAACCGCAAAATAAATAGAAGGTGTAACATGTATGGAGATAATGATGTGATATTCGAATCATGGCCCACCGTGAAAGGATGAATCATTATCACATAGTGAAAATGTGTTCTATTAGATTATTTTTAAAAAATTTCAGCCTCTCGAATTCAATATATTTCATCCGTGCCTCAAACTTTAGGCAATTATGGGAGAATTTTCGACGAACCATTGCTTCTACGATTGATCCATAGGTCTTTATTTTGTGAAATGAATCCCTTCAGCCCAGTGTATCATTTTCCACATCATCTCATCTTTATTAATTCCATAACATAAATGTGTGTCCATTTTTACAATAGGATTATTATTAATGGTTTATGGAGGATTCCACATATATTATGTATATAGGAATCATGAGTTTATCATTAGGCTTTTTGTTATTGATCCTCATCCATAATTTACATTCCAATCCGGTGATCATTGAAGTTTAGTATAAAGTAATGGTATTTAAGGCTTAAATTATTAATTATGTGTAATTATGGGATTATCATGATTAGGTTTCTAATTATTAAATATTTATGTTTTATCTAACAAATAAAATATTATAGATTTTAATATTTGAAGTGTTGGATGCATTTTTTCACATGATATAATGATTATTCTTCATGATATATATTTATATTATTTTTTTTATAAAGTTTGATAACCTAATTCTATGGTTATATATTATTAAAGATATCTTTTCATTCCTAAAGCCTTTTTAAAAACATAAATGTATAAAGAAAAGGTGGAAAATTTAGGAGTTATTCATTGAGTTTTCCATTCATGACTAGAAATTTATAATGTTATAGGGAATTTCCGTAAACACATTATTTTGATTATTATTTCAATAATTAGTTATCGATTTGTTACGTTTCATCATTTGTTTAAACCAACTATTAATGAACTGATTAATTAAGATGGTAAAGGGAGATGATGAATGTTGGAATTAATACTAGTGGATTATTACATTAAAACCTTCTTCATATTAGATTTCATGCATTGTTTGAATCATTAATGATGTCCCATTGATATTTATTTCTACTATAATTATGAATTAATTCCATATAATTATATATATAAAATATAGATCCATTGATCTAATTTAAATAGAAATGTAGTATATTTAGATGATATGGATATAGTTGAGTAGTTTGTATATTATTCTAGTGATGGATCAATATGGTTGATTGTGGGATAGTGTAAAAGGTTTTTTGGATTGATGTGGAATTAGATGTATTGAGATAGAGGTGGTGGTTAGCTACCAGTGGCCTCTATTAACCGCTATATTATAATTTTCAAGGCACTGTTTTCTTAATTTCTAGTTGTTATTTTCATCCTTGTATGATGATTTACTTATAACCCATAATGTCACATTCCCTCATAGTATTCATTGTTGTGTCATAATGCTCAAAATCATAGATGGAAATAAATGGTGAATTAATTGAGGGGAGAATTGTTCTTGAATATAAAATAAAAAAACTAGATGTATATGATATGTTATTATGTAAAATATTTTCAATAGTTAAATAAGTAAAAGTACAAGGAGATAAAACTAGAATTATATTTCATAGTAAAATAATCATGGAATTATATGGGTAATGTGAACATTGATTTATTTTTAACGGTGGGCATTATAAAATGCTAGATATTTTATTAATATAAAATATAAAATGGTATTGGACCTTGAATCTTGTATGTATTGAAAAGTGTTTCCTTCATTATCAATGATGACGAAATTTAGTTTTTCATGTGGGATGTTAGTTATAGATTAAATATTATGTATTTTTTTTCATTATAATTGGTGTGTTATATAGTATTAATTTTTAATGTAATATCTTATGATTCACCAATAGAGTTAGATAACGTGACTAAGAACTATATTTGGAAATTGGTTCTGAGTGATCTCCCAATATCAAGGTTGTCAAGGATATGGATGGATGACTATTTCTCTATACTAATCAATCATAGAATCATTTTATTTATGCATGAATATTTGGTCCATGTTAGATTAAATTTTAGGATATGTACTCTTATGGGATGCAAGGACTCATGGTTAGGAAATACATGTATATGTGGGTTGTGGTTCCTTTAGGTTATAAAATATACTTGTATATATGTTATAATTAATTATGTTCATTACATTTAAGCATACACAAAATTTTTAATGGATTAAGGTGTAGGGGTAATTTCAAAGGGATATCAAATCACTTGGTTTTATTATATGATTATGGGGATTTGGTGATGAGAGAAACATGACATATGATGTTGGGTTTTAGGGTGTCTGGTTCAATGAGAAAGTGGAATTATAGGACCATTATTCTAAATATATTCTTTGTTATCATGTTACATAATTGTGTGTATTACATGGTTAGTTTTCGTTTTTGGGGAGGAAAATATAGTTTACCTTATTTAGGAAATGATTTTGTTTTAATATTTATTCACTGGGGATTTAGAATGCTTCCTTGACAATTTCATGAGAGGTTTTGGGGAGGATCGTAACATGTATACTTTTTTCTTTTCAATATATATATATATATATATATATATAGAATTCTGGTTTTTCATGTTGTAGTTTGTGATTGGGTTGGGGCTTATTAGCTCGTGGAGGTTATTTTACAGTAGCTAATGTTGGTTGTCACTACTATATTTTTTTATCATGGTATTTTCCATTTTGATCATGTATTTTATAAAATTATATATATATTGATAGGTTTATTTATTATTATGATGTTTATTAGAGTATTCATTTACTTTTCATAATAATTATAAGGGGAATTCCTCCCATATGTGTATATTTTATACCCTCAATTCTAGTAAAAAGTCATGTCTTATTAGAGAAGGAATATAGGAATCACTCCTCTTTTTACAACTGACATGGGGGTACTAGTTTGTATGATTTTGGACAACGTGGTATAAAATATTTTAGTTGTGAGATAGGATGAAGCTTTGGTATATGAATTCGTGAAGATTAAATGGGTTGTTAGGGAAACACTGTTAGTTGAACTTTGTTTATGATGTAAGAAATGGAGATCCGACAGGGCACATATGAGTTAGTCCCCCTATATGATGTGATACAAGGACAAAATGTTTGTTAACTTCACTAGGATAAACCATGATATATAAAAATTAGAGACCTAGGTATAGATGATACATCCCAGTTGATAACACCTATGATTAAATTGGTTTAATGATGGGAATTAGGGTGAATCTTATTTAATTAATCATAAGAATTCCATATCCTAGATTTAGGTAATCCCAATGTTTTTTTATTTTTAGGTATAGATCAATCTAAAAATCCCCATTTATATCTTCTTAGTGAATATATCCTAGATATTCAACTCGATCATATGTGTGATGCTATAAAAAAAAGATGAATCTGCTCAAAATAAACTTTTTTAGTTTCAGTTTTATTCCCTATAGATTTATGATGGATTTTTCCTGATATAGAGATGGGGGCATGGTTGAATGAGGTTAATCTTGATTTTGGGTTGATTAATTCTATAAAGGATGGATAGATTCCATAGGCTACAGTTATATTAAGAGGGAATTGTTTTCTATTGTGTGTTTTATTCTATGGTGATTTTAAAGATTCCTAAATTTTATGGAATATGTTCAATGATAAATTTAAAGATAAGTACCATTCCTAAAACTTGATGGAATAAAATCTTCATGAAATACATTCTATTTTATAGGGGATATCCAATATATGGATGTTTTATATTAAATTCAATATCCTTCTACACTATTCTTCAAAACGTATTTTTAATGGAGGGGCTAAAGAAATACATTTTATGGAGTTATTTCATCCATAGATCCATCACTAAGTCACCCCATTCATGTTGTTGACATTCCTAGAGTAGTTAATGGTGGTAGAGGTTATTGAGATAATTCTAGATTATACCAATTTAAAATTGATGTAGAGTCATTATAAACTTCTAAAGAGATTTTATGTGGGAATAGATTCTTAGTTTTCTGGCTAGTCAATGATTCTGATAGTAGAGAGATGTATTTAGCTTCCTTCAAGTTGTTTCACTAGGTATAATAGTTCATAGACCTATATAAGTAGATCAGAAATCAATACCATCTCTTAGGGAGTTAATTTCCAATGAATTATAGAGTAAATGACCTTCCCCAAAAGTTATCTTGCAGTTGAGAACTTACATTTGGTTCAACCATTCCATTAGTAACCTATATGGTTGTATCAATATTAGGGTGCTCCATTATTTCACTCATAGTGAGTATATGGAGTTTAAGGTGGAAAACAACCTAATATCCCACATCCTCAGGGATATAGAGTGGAGAATGACCATGCAGGAGTTCGAAAATAGGGTCAATGGGTTTATGGAGTGGAATGTGGTCATATTAATGCTATCTAGTAACCAATTCTAGGTGAACCAAACATCTTGTATCCTACCATATACCTATTTTATACTAAGGTGTATGATTTTTTTTTGAATCTTAGGATAAAAACTCTATTTTTCACTTAATCTATTCCAAGAACTAGGAATTGTGGTGGAGAGGATTTCAGAACCCCTAGTATTGACTATGATAGTTGGAGGTTGTGAAAGCGTGTATAATGTATTTAAAGATTTTGATTTGATGTTATGGGTTTATTATTATTTATAAGACATACAATATTATTCAATAAAGTTGTACTATGTTATAATCGACATGGAAGGACTACATTTGATGTTATTTATCTTTGATTAATTAAGATGGTGAGTTATATTCATTGATTCTAATGGAGATCATATCTTGTTCATTAGGGAAAAAAATCCACAGATAGTTTAGAGACATGTTGTGTCCCTATATTCCCTAGTGATCAATCTGGTGTTGAGATCAATAATGGTTTATCCGATGGAATTTCCAAGTCTTATATAAGAGTAAATTGGGTTTTCCAAGAATATATTGAAATCATACCCCCTCAAAAATAGATTGAGTTTGGGATATAATATTAGCTAGGTGTCTCTTTGATATCAACGAATCTATATATTATTTAACCTTTTGAGTTGTGGGAGCAACATATTTAAATTTATTTTATTTTACAGAGAGTTTCTATTTGGCCAATTATGTCCCCATGGGGTGATTTTTTAAAATCTCAAAGAGGAGGATTTACAATTTGTGATGGGGTATGGATTATCATTGCTTGAAATTGGTGAATATGTTTGAATCCATGTTTTTAAGTCATATTTGATTTCATAGTAATTTCAATTTATTTCATTTATTCTTGAATTTGTATTAATTATCGAATACATGTTTTAATGGTGTTGAAGAACTGATACATTGTTTGAAATAATAGTAAAAGGGTCATCGATAAGAATATAAGATATTTAATAGGACCATAAAATATATCAATATTTTGTTAATATGTGAGAATTATAATAATATTGTGTTCCATACATAGAATATAATTTATATGATGTTTGAATGGCCATATATCAACAAATGGGCCAACCCTAAGCCAACCAAGGGCTATTCTCAACTAGATATGGGACTAGGGTTCAACCACATGGGAGGTAGGTTAGCGTGGATAGTCACAAATAGTATGATAAGGTTCATATAACCCATAGGTAGCGCATGGGTGAAGCACTTATGGAAAATAAAACTCGGAACAAAACACCCACAAGTATGAACGTGGGTATCTAAAAAGGGAAAATAGGTTCACGTTACCCATGTGGTGTGTGTAAGTGTTTTGGGTGCCAAACCTTGGTTCCATCTCAAGAGGATAAAGGAATAGTGAGTATTACTATGAAGTTATTGACATGCCTCTATTTTGATGTGGGATATAGGAAATGTGGACACTATAGCTCAATTTTAAATTATACATTTCTATGGTAGCCCATCCAATCAAAGGTAATTGGATGTTGTACACACATACACATTTTCAAATTTATGCTACCACATGTGCGGGTTCACTATGCATTTTTATTGAAACATTCAGATAGAAACTCCTTTAACTGATCATCAGAACACATTTAGAGTGACCAATGAGAACATTAAGTTAAGTGACCATGTGAAGGAGTAACCACATGAGAATGGTATGTGATGTGATATAGTGAATAAAAATTGAACATAAAAACACTATAATTAATGTGGTCATGTGAAGAAGTAGCCATATCAGCATGGAAATTAAAGTGACCAAGTGAAGAAGAAGTGACCACTTGAGAATTGTAAGTTATGTGACCATGTGAATAATATTGACCATAAGATCATTGGATTTGATGTTTCTTTATGATCAATAAGCTACCACACAAAAAAACTGAAGTAACCATCTAATGTTAAAGTTACCACAAAGATAGAGTGAAGTGACCATTTGAAATATATGTTACCATGTCAATAATATGATGTGAACATGTGAAGTAGAATATACAACCCAAATAGAGTGATATGATCATGTGTTGGATGATTTTTGACCCTATGTTATGTTATGATCAAATCATATTACATATACAACCATCTGGATCGAAAAAATCTTTAGATTCCATGTCTATATATTCCAATGGTCACATAGGCGATCTACATATCAAAATGGTCACGTAGGTGATGTATATTGAAAATTTTCATGAAACGTACTCGTTTCTTATTGATATGTAAGTGTTTCGAGAATAGATCACATATTTTATTTCAATGTAGACTTTTTATGAAGAATTCACATATCCAATTTCATACCAATATGATAATATAAGATATTTTTGAATACAAAATTTTTGAAAAATTACAGATTTCTCATATATTTAAAAATATTAGGAATTAATAGAAGGCACAAATACCGTATTCCTTATGATATTTAAATGAGTGATATTTTTAAAGAATAATTCTGATGATGCAATTTAAGATGATATTTTGAATAATGAATATCTCGATATATGGATCATGATTCCTACAATATTATTTAAAGATTAATTCTTGGATATTATGCACAAAATAATATCTAAAATTAATTATTTGACATTTCAGTTTTAATTTTGATAGAGTTAATAATAATAAAGACTAATTGTAGTTTCATGTAATTTTGTAGAAGAAGCCTCAGAGAAAAACATGAGTTAGAAGACCATGTTAAGCATAACATACATTGAAATTGACATTATTATATACATATATTCATTGCATGTTGTTTATTTATTATGTTGATAATACAAAAAATGTAGTTGAAAATGCGGTTCAAGTTCTCACGGAAATATTTATTGGTACTGATGAATAAAATAGATAGTCGACTCAAGTCATTAAAATATAACATAAAGCATCAGAGAAGTAGAAGGATACCCAGTTTAGAATTTTATGAGCTAATGAATAACAAATGAAGAAGATAAAACATAATAATGAACTATGCATATCTGTTTGTACTCGACGAATAATAAGAATAAGGGGAATAATTTTCCGAGTTGTCCATGAAGTTCACAGAGAGAAGAATAGTTGTTTCTAATACTTTATAAACATAATAAGATGATGCAAAATAATTATCATATTAGTTTGATACGATGAAGATTTGAAGAATAAGATGTGCGTAGATTTATCCATACAAAGAGAATAAAATATTTTACTCTATACAAAGAATCTAGAATTAAGACGTAAATAGTAATAGAAAAATTATATATTGGTGTTAAATGATATTATTGATACCCCTATATTTAATGTTAATGTTTAAAGATGTTCCTGAGTGTGGGATGCACCATACTAGTATGTGGGATATACACCCTAAATTGTTTTTGAGGATATAGTGTAACACGAAGATGATTTTTATAGTGTATTATTTGACCATGCATTTTATTATATAACACCAATGTTAATCCTTCCCATACATTGTGGGGAAACATTTATATACTTATGTCCCATTTGGTGTGTTTGTCTATGGATGTGCATACAAGAATAAATGAGAGAGTGATAGAAAAATAGAATAAGACAATCAATTAACCATAATAATTGAAAGAGGTTTAAGAGAAGGGGGTTGAAATTATTAATTTTTCCTACACTGATTTATCTCTATATTAGTGTCTAACAGACCCCTCTTTGGACCTCACATGTGAATTAAATGGATTCTCAAAACTTTTGGATTTAGAATTTGAAAAATTGCATTGATGTTAAGAATGATCAAATAGATATCAAATCTAGGAGGATCAAAGTGATTGACTCATTATTATAAGAATATGATTCATTGAATGAAGTGGAAATTGGGAATATAAGGATTTACTATGAATAAAATATGGAATTTATTGATGATCAATGGAATTCATTCAATAATTGAATTCTAGAATTATAAATCTAGCTAGATAATTTTGAAAAGAATCTTATTTGGACTTCACAATTAAATTAGATTATTGCTGCTACCACAAAATGTTCATTAGTGTATTCAATAGAAAAAGGTCTCTATTTTAATGCATTAAAATCATTATATCACATATAGATATTTCATATGAATCACTGAAGAATGAATTTCCAAACATACATATTTGTAATAATTTTACTAGATCTATTTCTACAAATAGTGATGGTTTAAATAAATATATTGTACAAATATAGATGAGTATAAATATATAATAAACTATCACAATGTACATATTTAATAAAATAATATGCATTGAAGTTGGTTCATAAATAAAAACCCAACAGGTGGTGAAAAAGGCCCAAAACCAGAAATCCCATTATGCTGAAAATTATGGAAAGCATGGTGAAGATAAAATAAAATCAATTTTTGAAAGTAAATGTTTCTATTGTAATAGTTTCAAACATCATGCACTAGATTTATGGTATATTCCTTTAAATGATACGCTGAAAAGGAATCTTATTCTAATGGGGATCGTTCCAACAAGGATGCATCAATCGAAAGTTGAAAAAAAATCTATGTACAATATATTTGATGAAATCAATGGTCTCTATGATGTTCTAATAACTAGTGGTCCCAAGCATGTAAATCTCAACATGTATCAAAGAAGAATGAAATCATAATACCAAAGAGACTAAATAATAAAACATGGGTGTAAATGTGAATAGAGTTGTAAAATAGATCAAACCGAAGTAGCAATAGGAGATGTCATCCTTGGACACAACACCTATGAAAATGAATATTCAAAACATGTCTTAGAAGTCTATCAAATGGTGTGTCTAGTATAATTTAACATGGAACGAATGATGGAATAAGAAAAGGAAAAATAATGTGAAAAATATAAATTGAAGAATCTAATTAAAGGAGGATAATTTCCAGATAGGGTGTCAAAAAATTACAACTCTTATGTTAATGAAGTTCTATGTAACATAAAAATTAAATAATGACAAGTTTTCAAATGTTATTTAATAATATTTATATTATAATAAGAAGCATGATAGAGAATGAAGATTGCATCAAGAGTTGCATATGATATAATGTATAAATAGACACGAACAGTATCCCACAAAGAGGATAAAGGTGTTATTTGATCCATTGTACTAAAAGGGAAAATAGATCTTAAAATCAGATGAGGACGCACAAATATTGATGAAAATGGAGATACTAGGTTATGAAAATATCAAACATTCTGTTCACATTCTGGATAAAAATTAACCAATATATTCCCATAAACATTTATGTGTTTTATTTTTCTCTAAAAATTAGGCTCTTGAATGTGATGAATGAACTCAAGGGATATCGTAATAAGTTTGTATTAATATTTATTCTTGAAAGCATCGATAAAAAAGAAACAATATTTATTTTTTTATACCATCATGTGTATTAATTAGAGAAGATCACCCTTTATGAAGATGAAAAAGTATAAAAATCTAGAAACACAAATGAAGGAATGAATTTTTTTATTTTTTTAAATTGTATAATTATGAATGTGATTCACAATTAGGATGATATTTACGTGTGTTTACATTGAAGGGGAGACATGTAAAGAATAATCATCTTTAATATTCTCTCCCCTGTAATTATAAATAATCTTTTTGGTGATTCATGTAGAATGTCATTGAAAAGGTATTTTTTACATAACTATATAATCCCCACTAAAAAATATAATATTATAACCCAGTGGGGGATAATTTTTATAAATTAAAAAATAGATATTTTATGAATTGTTAGGGTTATGGTATCCTATTATTATTATATGAAATGTTTTAATCTATCTTTTGAAGTGAATATAAAAGTTTGGAAAAAAATTTAGTTTTTCAAATTGTATCTATCAATTATCTCTATTTAGAATATATTTTGATAGTTAATAAAAGATATTGTGTGTTCCTATTTCATTTTGAATCATTCTATTTTATAAGGGAAAATGTTGCTTTCTAAATAAAACACTGTTATTTTAAAAAATGAGTGTGAATTAAGCTGACATAATGTGTAATGGTTCATGTAACTTTCTAAGTATGAATGGATACATAATTTACTATATAATTTGTATTTTTTTCGAATGGGTGTGGGGGGGGGGTAATGTGAAATAAAATGTTGAAAATAAAAATGGAGAGAAGTAAAAACACCTACTAAAATATCATTACTATATGGGTATTAACTAGTATATAAAAGAGTGAAGATTGTGGAGTCTACATTTTTGTTGTTATATTTGGTTTTAGGGTAATAATATTATATTTTATTTAATTTTTAACTGGTCTTACAGCTCAATGAAATGTGTCATTAGTATTGGAGAACTAAAAAATTAGTTACAAAAATATTATGATGTCTATGGTGATGAATTGATGATAAAGAAGATGTCACTATAATATATCTATGTATTAGAGATAAGTAATAAAAGGCAAATATTTTATTGTATACATATAATTTAATATAAGTAATATTCAAGTGGTATTATGTGAAAAAATATCCCATCCCTTTGCATACTAATGACACATCTCTACCACATATAAGACCAGGGGTCCACTACATAGGAGGTAGGTCAGCATGGATAATCACGAGCTATGGTAGAGGATGCATAAAGCCCATATAGTGTTCACGAGTAAAGAACATGTGAAAAAATGGAGTGGGTGAATAGAACGTTACATGATGTTCATGGGTGACACATAGGGTTATGCAGGTTTGTGTACCCCATGTAGTGTGTGCAAGTGCTCTAGGTTCCAATCCTTAGGGAAATCTTGAGAGGATGAAGCAATAATTAGTATTATTTATAAGATCTCAGCAATCCTCCAGTTTGACATGGGATATGGGTAACATAAACACTACAACTATAATTTTAACATACACATATAAGATTATCCATATTATCATAGATAATATGATGCATCATACACTCCCACAGTGTGAAAAATAAAACTACTGCATCCTAGGGAATATTGTGTACTTTTTATTATAGTTAAAACACACCTACTCCTTGAACTAGCACCCTATACTGCTGTGGATGACCGTAAAAAATTGTATGTGTAGTGTCCATGTAAAGGAGTGACATCATGATCAAAATAAGTGATGTTATAGTTTGATAAAGTGACCACACAAGAATGATAATTAAAGTGATGGTATAAAGAATAAGTGACCATGTGATCATGATATGTGAAGTGAAACTACGATGAAAAATAAGTTACTGAACATGAATGATATATAATGTGACTGTGTGAAGAATAAGTGAACATAGAAGAATTGTAGGTGATGTTTCCATTTTAAGAAGAAGACACAAAATGAGTATTTTGATTTATCCATTTGATGTAAATGTATGAACATAAATAATGTGAAGTGACTATGTAAAATAGAAGAAACCACACGAAGATGAATAAGTGATCACTTAAAGTATAATCTAGCACATGAATAATGTGAAGTGATCATGCACTGAAGATTTTTTCAACCATAGTTTGTGTCATTATCATTGAATTTTATATATATTGGAATGAAGATTTATAGGATACTGAGATTTCATGCCTACATAGCCCAACGGTAACACAAATGTTTTATAATGTTGAATTTTACATGTACACAATCTATGTTGTGGATTGGTCATGACGTGTTCACAAAGCCAATTGATAGAAAGGTTTTTTTAGAATATTTCACATATATGATTACAAAATAGGTGTTTTATAAAGAATTAATGTATCCAGTACTATATAGAAGAGAAAAACCTAGTTTCTCTTAAAGAAGAAGGGTTTGAAAAATTAAAAAGTTACTTAATATTTAAATACATTGTGAATTTACATAAGGAATAAATACTTGAGTCTTTGGGGTTTTTAAATGAGGTTATTTTTGAAAAAAATAATTATGGTGATTCAATTCATGTAAATAATTAAAACAAAGAATATCATGTTATCTTGATCAATATTCTGACAGCATTTTTAAATGAATAATTCTGGAATATTATGTGATAAATAATTTCTAGAACTAATGATTTTGTATTTCAATATTTTTCAGACCAAATTACAAATAATAATAACTGTTTGTGGTTTCACATAATTATAAAGAAGAAATATTGACTGAAAATATGAGAGAGAATATCATTTGAAGGAGAAAATGATGATGAATTCATTATTATTATATTCATGTATACATTGTATTTTGTTGATATCTTTTGGAAAAGTTGGAACCATTATTGGTGAAGATCCAATACCAATTCTCAATGAAATATTTGTTGGTTTTGGGGAATAAAATATATATATGACTACAATCATTCATAGACATCCTAAATCATCAAAGATTAAAGCGATCAAATGTTTTCCATTATGTACTGAAGAATAAAAATATAATAACAGATAAGAGAATAAATAACTATGTATATCTATTTTCACAAGAAGAAAAATATGATGGTTGAGATGAATTAACAATGTTTTCCCTAAATTTCATAGATATAAGAAAATATATGTGTAATCTTATTTACATATGTGTGGATAGAGTATAAGAATTAGTATATCAATTTTCAACTGTGAAGAGATGATGAGTATTTTGTGTGCAATACTGTGCATAAAAACAGATGAAGAGACATGCCACTTTTCATGGAAATTAGATGAAACACATAAATAAAAATAATTTATTCTAAAAAGGTTTCAAAATATCTTATTTTTTACTCTTACATTAAATTGTAAAGGTAAAAGGTGTTCCCAAGTGTGGAATGCACTACAAATCTCTATGGGATGCACAGTCTACTCCATCACGATACTATAATGTTACACTCACACAGTTTTACTATTTTGTTGTGTGACAACGGGTTTTACTATATCACAATGAGTATTAATATTTTCATACATAGAGTTGAACCTTAGAAATCCTTTTATCTGTTTTTGTGTTTGTTTTTGTATGTTCATGAAATAATGAAAGAGTGAGATATAAATAGAATTGGAGAATATATTCTCCTTAACCAATACAATAGGTCTAATTGAAGAGGGATACAATATATTAATTGGACCAAAACTAATTCACCCCCATATTTTATAATATATCCCATTGTGGTCCTCACAAAAATAAAGATTTGTTATAGCATTCCATGTATTAATGCCCTATTTGATCATTTAAAGGGCTCGAGCTAGTTGTCAAAGATCAATTGGTAGTTAGGTTATTATCATATGTAGGTGACGAAGAAATATACTATAAAAGAAAACTATATGTGTTTTAATTGGAAAATATATTTACTAGTAAGTCTCTTAAGTTCAAGGAACAAACTATCCATGTTCACAAGATTAATGAAATATATATTCCTTGAGTTTCTTTACAACATTGTAGTAGTGCTCATCGATTTCATCCTTGAGAACATAGAATATAAAGAGGTGAATGCAGATCATATGCTAGCCATTTTTGAGGTTCTCCAATATCATAAATTTTTTTTATAATCTATCTATATATAGGGTGTGGTACTTTGAGGTGAATTTATTGGGACATATCATTTCTTAGTGATTATTATTTGTGAATCCACTAATTATTAAGGAAATTGATTATTGTGAATCTCCAAAGAATATTGAAATAGTTCGAAGCATCCATGGTATCATAGGCTATTATAGGAGGTATATGATTGATTTATCTCAAATTAGAACACCTTTTATAGAATTAATTTGTAAGGATTTTTCTTTCATGTGGAATATCTAGGGACCGATTGGTATTGATTATTTGAAGGTGAAGCATTCCAGTGAACACATTCTTAATTTTCCAATGGAAGGAGTTATGTTTGTTGTTTTTTTATTCTTCTCTCCATGGATTGGATTATTTTATAAAGAAATAGAGAGTCTCCATCTCTTCTATTTCATGGTATATATAACCCCATGAAAAAACTGAACTAACCATGATCATGAGATTGATGCTGCATTAGTTTCCTTGATGTTTTCGTGAAACTATGTCATCTGTGAGAACTTTTTGTTCTTCACATATCAAAAGAGTTTGTGATATATCTTATCCCATTGTGATTTAAAATTTTATTTTGAAGTTAATGGAACTCTTATAGTATTATAATTTCAATATATAATATACTCTAGGGAAAGGTAATTTGTTTACTAACATGGTGATATGGAAATTGTGTAGTGATGCTATAAAAAAGTCTAAGGATTCTTTAAGAGTGTTGGAGAATATTTCATTGATACATATTAATTTGAATGTATTCAGTGGTAGAATATGTTACTAAAAAATGAATATTAATTTATCGTTGTGTCAAAAAGTAAACGAATCTAATTTTGGGGATTCAAAGTTCGATGTTAGTAGAGATCATATTTCATATAGTGATGACCATGAAGGAGGTTTAGATAGTGGTACACATTGGGGGTTATTCCAGGGATGACTTCTCATTACCTCAATGATATGTGTGGTATTACTTTATGAGTTTTAATGGTCACCCACTGAGGTATATCATAATGTGTATAATATGAATCATACCTTGATGGTCAGTTTTTATAGAATAGAATGAGGAGACTAGTTTCTAGGTTTTCATCCTAGTGTTTGGTCTTCTAAAAGGCGAAATCTGGACATTATGTTCCTGGTGGGTTACTTCCGGATCAAGTTATACATAAGTTTATGTTGAAAGAAATTGGGATGGATTTAATGACTTTTATACCTTAATTTCATTGTAGATATGATTCTATATTTGTTATCACTGATTGTTTGGGGATGTTAGATCACTTCTCGGTGATTAAGTTGTTGAGCACAGTTGATTTCCAATTAAGGAATTATTTAGAGGATATTTTGAGACTCTGGGAAGTATAATATTCTATAGTTGTGTGTCGAAAGGTCTATAACATTTTTTTAGATCTAAATTATGCCTCAACACAACCTTCCCTCAATAGATGGATCATATCAATGATGTTTTCTATGTATCACATATTCATCTAAATCGTCATGTTGAATATCATGTCATTGATTGGGGTAAGTTAGATATTAAATATGATAAGACATTTTAGGAACCATGTGGTGAGATTTAAGATCACTAGGAGAAGTCGTTGGGTGATCATGGTATTCATTTAGTTCATATAACATGGTGGTATAGTTATTTAGATTAATGTACATGGGAATGTGACTAAGATATACACAATCAATTCCTCAAGTTATATGAATATTTTTTTGATATGATTGTTATGACCTTGGATTGATTAGTGAGATACTGTACACGTCATGTTATTTTTTTTCCTTTCCATATGATCAGTTAGTTGTGGTCTTATTATTGTGAGATCCCAGTTCTAGAGGTATCTCACTAGGTGTTTGTTATATAAATCCCTTTTTATTTCCCCGTTAGGATTGGTTTTGATTCTCAATGATGATAATCTTTTGTGAGGTGCTTTTTTATAGTTCCTTGATTTTTTCTAAAATCCTTCAATTACTATTTCATTGTTATTGGGGATTATTGGAAATAATTGACTATAATCTTGTAGACTAAAGATACATTTTTGTGGGTTTTTAGGAAGAAAAATATAAAGGTGGCATTGAGGTGCAATGGTATATGTTACTATGTGATGTTGTGTTACAATTTGTGGGTATAAGACATGGGAATTCAGTTCTATGCAATTTGATGTTGTAATTATAGTCATGAAAATATTTCCTTAAATCACAATGTGAAGTGTCTTGTGGATAATTTTGGGAGAGTAAAAAACCATAAGTATCACCCTATTGAGATAAAAACTAATGTGATTCACTCATACAAATCATAATTTATATCAGGTGGATTCCTTATATATGGATTAATACACTCACATATTTTCTCTTCTATATTTTTTATTCATGGAGAGAGGTATGTATATTATACCAGAAAACCTAGAGGTATATTTATTTGGTGTGTCTTTTTAAGGGTCATTGTGGCATTTTCGGAAGGCCACTCCATGGTTTTAGTCTGGGATTAGCTAGGATATGGGGGAAGGGTCAGGTGTCATGTCATGATTTATAGGGCTTGAATATTATGGCATGACACCTTTATCAATTCTATGAACCTCCTTATTTATATTGAATAAGTAGTCATATTTATAAGGAAAAGGTGGATCCACATGGGGTGTTAATGTCAAAATGTTCAGATCTAGTCTCATAATGACCTGAAGAATCCATATCACACTATAGAATAGTGTTTAAATTGATTCTATATGAATTGAGAATTCTTTAAGAATCCATTCAATTTACTTCATCTTACCATGAACCTTAGGCTATAGTGGGAGAATTTTAGATAATCCAAGACCTTTTTACAGATCTATAGGTAATTTTTATGTAATTATTACATCTGATCCAAGGTATCATGATTAAAATTTTCTATTCTTTATTACTCAATCAGTAATCATTTATAAAGCCTTTAAGTGTCTATTCCTCTGAATTTTATGGATTTTTTTATTGATTATTAATGGAATATTCATGATGGATAATGAGTTTAGAAATCTTAATTTCATCATGATGGTTCATGTTGGTGATCATTTTCTATTATTATGTTATTGTTTTGAGATTACTGAAGCTTCATATTGAGGTAGGGGTTCCAGAATCGTTTTTTTAATTATGAATTAAAGTGGGATTAACATGATTATGTCTTTATTGGGTGAAGAGTAAAATTTTATCTAATGAAGACAATAATCTGAAATTTTTTTAAGGGATATTAGTGTTTATTGACATGAGATTATAACCATTCTTCACTACTCTACCTCCTTATATTTTTTTGGTAGTATGATAGAATATATGTATGATTATCATTGTTTGTTTTCATATTTTCCATGCCGGAAACTGATTAACAACTAAAATATGTCATGAAAACGAAAATAATGAATAAAGAATTTATTGAGTTTATCATTATTCCTTAAAAATTCTTAACATGATAAAGTGTTTCCCTATATTGTTTATTTGGATATTTTTTAGTAATATTAATTCCTTATTTATTATATTTCTTCATAATCATGAATTGATTAACTAATATGGTAATGGAAGATTATGATTATTATAATTCCAACTAGTGATTGAATACATGTAGAACTTGTTTTTATAAGCTTTTATGCATCGATTGAAGTATTATTTATTTCTCATTGATAATTTTTTACTAAAATCATGATTTTATACCAAAAAGATATATATATATATATATATATATTTATATCCTATGGTGATTTAACTTGAATGTTGGTATCGGTGATTGATATAGAAAGGGTTGTGCTATGTCGATATTGTAGTGGTAGTGGATCAATGTGACCGATTAGGGGATATTGTAGATGGTGTGAAAATATGTTGGGGATGAAATTGAGGTGAATGTATTGAGATAGAGGTGGTGGACATCTATTGGTGTCCATTTTTAGCCACTGTTTTATGATTTTCTTACCGTTGATTTCTTACATTCAATCTTCTATTTAATTTCTTACATAACAATTTACTTGTGTAAAAAAACATGTTATGATCCCTCATAGTAGGTATAGTTGTTTTCTAGTTCTAAAAATCATTGATGTTAGTAAATTATTAATTAGTTAATGGGTTGATGGTTCTAGATGTTTCAATTATGAATGTAGTGTTATATGATATGTTAATATGTGGAAGATATGTATTTGGTAAATGATTAAAAGTGCATTGATATAAAACTAGAATTATACTATTAAATAATAGTTACTAGGATTTTGATTATTAATTTAAAAATTAATAATTTATTGACGATGATATATTATAATTTAACAGTAATTTAATTAATAATAATTTGTATGAATGTATTAAACCTTGAAGCTTGTGTGACTAGAAAAGTATTAGCTTCATAGTCCTTAGGGATGGCAGGTGGCTTGTCATGAGGGACATTTGTTATATATCAAGTCTTTGATAAGTTACTTTCACTTATAATGGGTTTTAGCTATAAATTTTACTATGAAATATTTTATCAAATGGGTTTAGATTGTTCTACCAATATATAGGACTTTGAGGATATGTATGACTAGCTACACCCGCTACCCCACTCTCCCTTCAAGATATAGTTTGATTGTGGGAATATCTAGGTTATGATGTATTATTGTGTAGGATATATAATCAAATAGAATTTCCCATCACAAGGTCATAAAATATCTAAATATGTGGGTTATAGTTCTTAAATTCATAATTTATAATTTTATCTATGATGTAATAGCCTTCGGTTGTTTTATTTGTACTTATGCATAGGCTACAATGGTTTAAGGTATAATGTATATTTATATAGGTTGTAATGGTACATGATCTTGTACTATTATTATAGAGATTTGATGGCAACATAGCCATGGCTAGGAGGCTTATGTAGGGATTTGTCATTATTACTGTGCATTATGAATTATAAAGAGTATTGGAGAATTGGGATGTGTGACAATGTAGTTCAGGGTGGATGGTTTAGTAGAAATGTATAATAAGGAACCATTCATCAATATATGTATATATATATATGTAGAAAAAATATTTTTTTATTATGTTACATAATTTTTTGTGTTTCCCTGCGAGTGAGACGCTGTGAGGAGGGGAAAATAGTGTACATAATTTTGATAATGAGTTGGTTCCATAATTTATTCACTAGGGATTTAGTATTTTTTTTTAAATTTTGATGAGTGGTTTTAGGGAGGATCCAATGGATTATACATTTATGATCACCCATAGACACACACACACATGTAAATATATAGATATATATATATCTGAGTGTGTGTGTGTGTTTGTGTGTTTGTGCTTTTTTACGGGTCCACTGTGGGGATTTGGTGATCGAGGTGGGTCTACTTGCTCTTAGAGGTTATTTGAGGGGTGTTAGTGTGTGGTCTCCACTAAAATCGTTCCCTATGGTATTTTTTTTATTTTGGTATTGTATTGTACTATAATTTATGTATTAGGATTGGTTTATTTATTAATGAAAATATGATTGGTTGATTCATTACCTTTTTTAGGAATCTAAAAGAAATGTGACCCATATTTGAATTTCCATTACCCTCAGTTCTAGTCACCAATCGATGGACTATTAGATGCAGGTTTTTTAGATCATTCATCTCTTCACTACGAGCCTAGGATGGTACCATTGGGATAGGTTGTGATAGAAACACTCCTATCTCAGAAGGACCACAAAATCCACTTTTTTTAATACTGAAAATCAAGTTACCTTAAACTGTATGAAAATGAATATTAAAGAGAATATTGAAGTTATATATAGTAATATAATATTGGGATGTATTTGAATTCCATATAAAATTAACATCCCAACTAAATGTAATATCATTACCTAGTAAATACTATTAATATAAAATTTTATTTCAGTGTCTCATTAGTAGGATATTATTATTTTTCTTGGGGGCCCTTGTTGACACAAAATTTAAGAATTCATATCTTCACATAATACATCTTGTGCATCCTTATTGAACCATACCAAAGACCAATTCAATAATTTATGGAATTAATGAATATATTCTAATAAAAATGGGAGATAAGTTATGATCACAAGCTATTTTATTCTTAATTCAGACCTGGTTATTGAAATTCTCAAAACCTTTAAGTATATTTATCCAAAAAAGTAAAACATCATCAAGTGGTGATGATACTAATTTTACATCCATAATATTTGATCTCTATGTCACTAAACTATATAACATCATACATACCTTGGATCTCATGGGGTAATTTGACCATTTATAAAAAAATTTCATTATGATACAATCATTTTACAAATAATTGAAATAATTCAGGAAAAAATATTTTACATGAAACTCACATAATCCATCACATAATTCTTATTATACACAACTTTCAGTGAATTGATTCAAAAAATATATCATACATTTATCTACTTGCAATGATAATAACATGGGGTAGGTCACACATGACAACAACATCACATCAAACAATACAGGGTAGGAGGGAAACAAAGATATGGACTACATATCCTTATTTGTCACCCATGGAGGAGTGAGCTTATTTTCCTACAACGTGGATTTGTTTAAAGCTAATGTGAATTAATATTATTAGAGGGTATTCCCTGAGTATCCACCATTTTAATCCCTAATAGCCTCATTCCTCAATCATTTTTTGTGGTCCTTTTTTCCCTTGTCTTTATTTGCATTGAATAAAAGTTTACATGATGATGATGATGGGGTTGGTAACACAACCCACACAGCCTAGTTCAAAAATCACCCAGTAAATCTTAGGGAGAGCTAACCCCACAAATCTAGGTATGGTAATCCACAACACACAAATATTACTAAGTTATCCTTATATTTTCTTTAATATCACATGAATGGACATGGAATATCTATGAGAAACTATCTAGATTACTATATAATCCATCTATTCCTAGAAAATATTACATGATGTTAGTTACACCTCTTAAAATCTCAAGTATCTCTCCCAAAAATGAGATCCCGAACAAACATCTCAATCATAGATAAATATCAATAGTCTCACATGAAATGATAGAACCACTTCTATTAAAAAACATATAAACAACCCAAAAATATTATCTCATGAATAATTTATAATCTATTATTCAATCCATAGGTTAATAATTACCTATACAATGTTACAACACTTAAAAAATATATAGTTAATCTACCATAAAACCCACCACATTAACATTTCACTTCCATTATGAAATAATAAATATATAACTCATAAACTTGACATAACTCATTACTAATCTGTTACTTAATAATAGGTAATAAAATAAGATATAAATTATTGGCAACTTTGTATATTCACACACCAACGAATACAAGATTGTCTTTCAAATTCCATGCATATATAGATTCAAATCATGAGAATGACTTGAGAGGTTTTGATTACATTTTACTTTACCATCATATTCGCCAAGTTGAGTACCTTTTTAAGATAATCATTATCTATTAAACTATTATATTAGTTATTATACCTATAATATATATATATATAAGATCCCGAATTCCCATAATAAGAATTATACATTATTTATTCACATTTTATCCAATCCTTGAACATTCCCACTTAATTTGAACATGATATTGTGTTGAAACTCCTTATCCAATTGATGAATCTCTTGGTAAACACACCATTTTCAGGTAACACTTACAAAAAAAATGTGGAACATTACTAACACATTTCTTTCATAGGTAGACCAAATTAATCATATATATTCATTTTACAAATACCACTATTCCCCTCTTTTAAATTGGAATATAAAGGGTTTCATGGGAGAAAAAAATTAAAAACAATCCTCAACATCAATGATTTGAAAAATAAAACTCTACCACACAAGGTCAATACTTTTAGAAAAATAATTATCAAGATCAAACATTTATGTTCTTCTTTAAATTAAACTACATATAATTACTAATAAATATTTTATTTAATTCAGTATGTGTTTTAAATAATCATAACATGGAAATATTTTATATCTTCCCATATAAACATTATTTAGAAGTAAATTTTAACACCTCACATATTATAATAAAATATTTCAAAATATATTCACAAGAGTTGAAACTATTCTTACCTACCAAATGAAATAGTATGTGATTTTAATCTACTAGATAATGAATCTAAGAAAATAACACCATCACATCACATGACCAAATGATAATCTAGTTTCCAAGGATACTATATTGGTACTTTTTAATTAGATTAGATACTAATACTAGTTATTCCAACTTCACAACATGAGGAAAAACAAAAAACCTATCATTTCAAAAACATTCATCTCACCATTTATAAATACTTTGGTTATAGAATCACCATTATTTATTGAAATAATCTACCAGATTAGAGTTTTCAATGCACTATCCCCAGTCAATTTTTCATTCACTAATGACCTCACAAAGATAAAACTCCTTTCATTACTACAATAACAATGTATTTTTATTTCAAGAGGGTGATGTAACTAATCAAAATAAATATACATAGTCATACCATACTCTAGTATCCTTTAGTTGTACTATAAAAATGTTAAAAAATTATAAGGGTTCCATTAAATAAATTATAAAGTTGAATTTCCATATTATATCTAGATTAAAATAATTTTAACAACCTAGACACTAGTAACATAGATTATATGGGGTTTTTTTATAAAAATTTCATAATCTAAATAAGAGAAAAACATACAAATTCCAATATTGTAGTTGTATTATGGTAATAGATCTAAAATGAACATTTCATTCCCTTGGAAACATTAAATAGATTATAAAATCACTTAATTTCTTATATTTACCCATTCTTTCCATAATATATATATATATATATATATATCTTTATGGTTTCCTTGGTAAATGGGAAAACCAGTAAAAGGGTGAATATAAATAATTTGTAATGGGAATCATACAACAAAATATATAATGAAATATACAGGTCATACCTAATTTAGAAGAGGTACATTATAATAAAATTTTATATAACTAAGAAAAAAGTCATTATATTTATCAATGGATAACATAATATATGAAATAAATAATCAACCTAAAATTAATAAATTATCTTATCATGATTGGATTTATAATTCTTGACATCATACTAATATTGTTATGGCTTAAAAAACATACAAAAATGTGATAAAATACCCAAAATAACCAAGTTACCATGTATTAGAATATCGATAGATGCATTAACAGTTATCAGACCCTCCAGTTGCATAATAATTCCAATGATTCCATTATATAATATGAATTGTTAAAAATAAATATAATTTTATTCCCAAATAAACCCCATACATAACCATTGATGATTATTCAATAGTTATCCATATAATAATAGGATATATAAATTATTTCAAAATTTTTGTACTCAACCTAATAATATATTAATCTTAGTGAATCCCTATAAACCAAATAAGAAACTACATGATATTCACAATAATATAGAAATAATCCTTTTTAAACACATGACAAAGGAGTAGTAATGCATGATACCTTAATCATATGAGGATATCAATAGGAATTAGTTTTTTGGATATAATATTTATCATTGGTATGAATATAATTGTAATAATTAAGATAATTTGATACACATATTTGATACACATTATTGATAAAATAAATTCTAAACACAGAACATCCTTATCAGTATGAAATGATGAAAAATGAACTTGTGAAAAAATATAGTTTAATCAAATTGGCACCTGTTAAAAAATTATTAATCCTCATCACTATCATCCTTATGAAAATCCCATATATTAAAAATAATAGATCCATAATATAAAAAAATGACATATATTGGGATTCATCTGTGGGGTTTTAGGCTTTGAAAATATTTTTAAAATAACAATGAATAATAGTAGTGGTATAATGATAAGAAATAGTAATCTCCCATTTATTTCATAATAAAGAATTTAATATAATGAATCAGAAAATGTTATTATATTTAAATGAAAATCATTTGTAATGGATTACGAAATAATGTAAGAGAAGATATTTGGAACCCTTACCATGCGAACAAGTTTACTAAAACCTGGGAAAAACACATTCAACCATTAATAAATAAAGGACGGACTCATCAAAAGAAATATTATCTATGTTACATTATCATGTATTTTTTGGTGAAAAAACATGATAGGTTGGATGTATATTCAATAAAATTAGTGATAATTGTTTTATTAATTATGGGAAATTCTCTTTAGAAATTTGTACAATGGAATGTTTAATACCATGAGATTACTAGTGGTTTTAAACCATGATTTTTAGAGTTAATGGCATGGTTTCTAACATTAATTAATATTAGAATCTAAATTTGTTTTTTAATATTTATTTCGTCAAGGAAAATACCTATATTTTTAGAGAGTTGTTTAAATGCATGTACTTATAATTAGACAGTGGAAAATAATTATTGGTTTTAAATTTTTTTCTTAGTACTTTAAAATACATTATTTTAATAAATTAACATTCTTTGGATCAATAATTCATTTATATTAGTTATTACACCTTTTTTCCTTCATAATTGAGAGATTATATGAATCTTATATTCACAATGTATTTTATTATTTACCTTAAAATTCAACAATATTAGAAAATTATAAAAATTTCACTATTAATTTTTATTTTATACGATGATTTTAAATATAAACATAATTTTATGAAAATAAAATTATTTATATTTGAAATTAATATATTTTATAAATATTTTGTTTTATTTTAAATTAATGTATTTGTTACAAAAAATTTAAAAATATTTTAAATATTTTATCGTTATATATATGTAATTAAATTTTTATTCAATGGTTAATATAAATTTTCACTAAAAAATTATTCTAAAATTTACAGATTATGTTGATTATTTTTTATAAACATGGATTTAATACTTAACAGTATAATTTATATTATAATAATGATCTTACCATTTCAATGTTCTGAATTCCTATGGTAAAATTCCAATGGATTAATTTCTCTTTCTATAAATCCACATTAATTTAACCTATAAATTCATTCAACACATTTTTTATGTAATAAAATTTATATTCCATTGATAAATGTATTCTTCATAATAGCATCATATATTTTATTCATGTTGTGAATTATAAAATAATAACTAATAGAGTTCATTATTATGGAAACGCCCCAAATTTTTATGTGTTTTGAAACAACTATTTCACTAAGTATGTTGAATTCAAATTTCCAGATTTATGTTTTACTATTTATATGAAATAATAAAATATGAATTATGAAATGGTTATTTTAATGTAGTGGTTATATACTATATTAGAATATAAGGTCTCACAATATCCCCATGTTAGAATTGTAATCTTCAAAATTTTGGACATAAATAAATACGTGAAAAATTGTTGTAAATTATTCATCATTGCATCCTTAGTCCCCCATGTTGGTTTAACCAACTTATAATTCTCCCATAGTACCTTCAATAGCTAATTTGTCAAATTATACATCATTTTATCTCTAATATAAAGGACCTAGAGAGGGTTTTCAATATTGGATAAGTAAATCTCTAGATTAGTTATTTATGGTGATTATATATGCTGGTTTTTCATTTTCTTCATTCATAGTGAGACGTGCAAGACATCATGCACTTTATAGAGGCTAGGTCAGGTAAAAATAGAATCTTCTATTTATTTAATTATCTAAAAAATATCATAAGGACAAATGTACATTGGAATTTTGTTCCCCTTATCACAAAACTATAAAGATACATTCAAGGATACCTGATCCCCCATTTTTAATTCCATGTCCTCCCTCTAATTATCGATATAAAATTTTTATATACATTTTTCTGTCATGATATTATTCAAGATAGATCACACATTCTCTATTTTCTATTCCATAGGGTTTAAAATAACTATCCTCCTTTCCCATACTTCAACTAATCAGGTTTTTGTATTACATGTTTCCCAACAAAAATCCATATATTTTAATTCACCTAATACCAGTTTCCTACTGTTGGTGTATGGTTTATTACATGGATATCAATGTACAAGATATTTAATTCCAATGATCATGTTTTAATTGTCTTTATTATACCGCAGAAAATACATTAAAATTTTATTATAAAAAATTAAAATTCATAATTCCAAAATTCAATCCTTTTTCAATAATATTATTCCACCTCATTACATAGGGGAATGGGGAAACACAGTAAATATTATGAGATTAATTACATAGTATGTGAAAAAAATCAATAGAATCTAAAAATAGGGAGATACATATCATATAAGAATCATCATGAGTATAGTGGGGTCCATATATAACTGTTACCCATGGGAGAAATATAAATTCATAATCACACGAGACACAAAATAATCTAAAATATGGAATTCCATTACTACATACCTTAAAATCATATCATCAACTCCTTCAACATTGAAATTATACAAACAGGTTAAGGAAACCCCCATTACCCAATCATAGCTATCCTAATAGACCTACCGGTGTATTGAGGGGCCATCTATATTTTCACCTCATCCATCACATAGTTGTATAATACATTCCATCGCATACCAAATGAATATTGGTTATTCAAGGAATAATTTTGAAGGTTGAAAGAAATACACACACATGGAAAATTTTACCAATAAAACCTATCAAACAAGATCAACCCACATGGAACAATATTTTATATGGGTCAAAAATTTATTTCCCTAAACAATAAACCTAAAATAATGTATAGGTTAATTAAATTAATGTATATAAGGAATAATTAGGGGTCTATATTTTTCAAAAAGACCCCATAACATGTGAGTTATAAGAAGTTATATCAAACATGTACATGTGAAGATTAATGATTTTTAATGTGTTTTGAATATTTTATTTGAAATGGTAGCAAAAAAAGAGACATATAAATTATACACCACCATTTATATGCTATATTTTGGTGTGTAAAAATTATAATAATTATCCATAACATATCTTCTGGGAGTGTTAAACCAAGTGAATAGTAATGGCTTATACACCATGCATGAGGATGATGATTGGGATATAACCTACCAACTATTTTTAGAGTTATTACCCATAGATAAATATGAACAAAAATAAACTCCACTTGTAATTTCCATACATGTACGTATTTTCTTGGTAAATCACCCAATTTTTAATTTTCTAATGTAATGTATTTCAATGGCTATGAGGGGGTTAATTCATAGTAATTAGTTATGAATTGGGAATAATGTTAGTGAAAAGAATTCTAATGTTAATCATATTTCTTATGAATGCAAGATAAAATGACATAAAAATAATAATGGGATAATAACATGTTGATTTAAAAGGACGTGATAAGGGTAATGGAAATAAGAATTGTGAAGAGTGAGAAAATCTACCCCAACTATTACATAGTAATAACTTAAAAAAAGTGTAAAAAATAAGGGTTATAGTTAATATAACATTGATAAAAGATCAATGGGTTCATAATCAAATTTATAAATATTAATGAATCATATAAAATGGATGTTTAAAAGTGATTAATAAAAATGAATTTGAAAGTGGAAATGAAGAGTGGGAATTACTAACCCTTACATATCTTGTGATTATTTGATTAGAATCTCACCATAAATACAAAAAAGACTTCAGGAATGTTTATATATATAAGGGAGAGAGTATTTGAGATATAAATGAAGTGGAAAATATGAATTCAATGTGTATGAATACGTATAGGGGTTATTATTTATAGGGGCAGTTAGTCGAATTTTATGTATTAATTTATTAATTATTTTTTTTCACTTTCCCTTAGTACCGTAATATAACAATTATGCTCCACTACCACCCTTAATGGTTGGAGATTGTGTTTAGTTAAAAAATAGTGATATAGATGTTCCTTGTTTGAAATAATTAATTATTACCTAAATTTGAGGTCTTATATACCACAATTTATTGTATACCACCATTTATATGGTATTTTACTATTATAATAAAAAATCACCCAAATTTTCCTCTGAGAAAATTCTGTCATTATGATTCCAAAAAATAAAACCATTTTATTATATTCGTTCTACAATTACCTTTGTTATACCTTTTATTCTAGGTTGATACACATATCAATAATTAAGTATACGAGTAAACATGATTTAAATTTCATAAAGAATTTACATTATTATATAACTCAATCCTTTGATACATATCCTCTTAGCACACCAAATATTATATAATGGTAAGGTGTTAAATAGTGGTAATTTCATGGGGTGGTCAGATAACACTGATTTTGTTGTGATCTCCAATAACGTGAAATTTTCTCATTGATGATTTCACTCTAACTTCCCATGTTAGAGTTTTACATGGGCTTAGTCAATGGAGTACCCCTAGGATGATACCTCTATCCCATGAAATGAAAAATGAAATTCATTTGGGGTGTTTCTACTAGTTAAATCCTTATTTACCCCCTTGTGTAATAATTAACATTCATCATTACACTTAATATTGGCCAATCATAATAGTCTATTCTTAATCTCTACTCCACCAACAATCATAATACCCAGCAATCATAATAACTAAAATTTATATTTCTCAATGGTCATATTGGCCAATTATCAAAATTCTAAAATATTATATTTACTAAGGGACATAATTCTCAATAGTTATACCCATCCATATATATACATGCCACTATCTAAATCCCTTCAGATTATTCACTATGTTCTTACACCATTTCAGTTTTAATATTTATTGTTTTCTTATTAATATCATTGAATCACATTTACCTATTATTCTTTTTAGGGTATTACCCATTGGAGTATAACATTTAAAATTTTAAACACATTCTTAAATTATTTATAATACCTGAATTAGATTCTATTATAAATATAATTTAATATTTCTTTCATTATATCAATATATGTTTTTCTATTATGATGATATAATAATGTATGAATTCTCAAAAAATCTTCTGATGAATTTTTTTTACTTTTATAAAATTAGGGTTATTACATCCCCCTCCGAATTTTATTTATACATAAAATGTTAAAATAATATTCAAATATTATTTTGTAGTAATTTAATATAGCATCATCTGACTGTAATGTTGTCTCTTCTAAAATATGATTCCACTATAGAAATCTTGTCGGACAAGTTGTTCCATTTCATAATAACTTTTCCATTTTATCAGGAATCTGAAATGACACATCCTAATATGTGAAGTCTTGATCAAAATGCATGAAATCCACTTTTAGATCCTTGTAAAATCATCAAAATATACACACATAGAAGTGACACATGAATGACCTCACAGAAATCAGATAAATTATTTGAAATGGCATAATGATATGAAATTTATCATCTCTACTGTAATATTTCAAAGTGCCCATTATATATTAAGCTAAACATCACTTTATTTTTAAATATCATTACCCCTTTTGATGGAGATATCTTATAGACGATACAGTCTTACACATGGAATTCATGACTCTCTTATTGTTAGCATATATTTTTTTGCCTACTTTAGGATACATTGATATTATTCTTGATGGATATTACCGTATGAGTTGTCTCTTCTAGAAGTTACTAGCCCAAATGTATCCATTTTCAAAATTTATCTATGAAGACCCCCAACATAATAGTCCAATGTCAGTGGTTACTGTATTACATTAGATCTGGATACCATCCATCACATCCGAAATGAAAGAATTATTTATTAATATTTAATAACTAGATACTTTATTTAAATTCACATTACATTGAAATTATAACATGGAAAATTGTATTTTCATTGAGAAACCAATTATTATTCTTATCATTTCCCAAAATATCAATTATACTAAATTTCATGGATTTCTATAGAAATGAAACATAATAAAGGGGATATATATAATCCTTAGGATTGGTATGCATACAACAAAATCTATCTTGAATACATATAGAATAATGAATATAAGAAGTTAAATAACAGAAACACATTCCAGTTAATCATTACCTTGAATATAAAAAATAATATTGTAAGAACAAGTGGACATCAAAATAATGCAATGTAGTTAATGACATGAGTTTTATACTTATACATGGATATTCTATGTAATTAAATAATCACATGGACATAAATTTCTAATCTCATAGTATTAATGAATACTTCCAAACATCATAAATATATCGTTGGGTAATCATTCCATAAAAAATTAACATAATTGGATAATGTCTTTTCCAAATACCCATGCTAGTTTTTCATATGATACCTACTGAGGAATTGAGGGTCTACAAAGGCCCCCACCAATCAGTTACTAAGTCTAATACATTAATCAAATCAATGTGGGGAAATATAATCATCATAAACATTAATAGGGAATATATAAAATAATGGGTTTTAATAATTTACCAAATTAGTTTATATAATCCATAAAAACATTCATATTAGTAAACTATCATGTAAATGTTGATGAATTTCCTAGTGAATAAATTCATAAAACATCTCAATTAATATAGTGAATAGTGTCGAAATATTACATACCGAGTCAAACTGATCATAAAATATCTCGATAAATAATAAAGATGATATCATTACAACATATTCTGAATAGATCATACCTATAATGAGAGTTATTTTATTCTCTGAATAGAAATACAATAAAAATTAAGCCAAAAATATTCTTAAGTAGAATAACCATTTCATGTTGAAAATGAATTTTTAAAACAAAAAATCTTCAGGTTGATGGGGAAAAAATTCATTGAAAATGGTCATGGATTTTTGTAATGGAAGATTCAAAAAAACATGTGGTCATGATGATGGGTAATTCTGAACATACATTATAAATTAAACGGAACATTCTTTTCACCTTATTGAAAAAGGATTAAAAAGAAAATCATACAGAAAAATGGGAATATTCCTTTCAAACAATTGTTTTAGAAGAAAAAAGTGTGTAAAAATATAAATAGTAAATAATGTTGGGAATGAATAAAAACATTTCTGAGATAATTTTTACAAAATATGGATATACAAGAAAAATTAGTTTTGAATGAAGAGAGAAATAATGTCAATTTTTTCATAAAAACATTTTCTCAATTATTTTAAGTACTAAGGAGAGTAAAATGGTACTATTAAATTAAATGTTCATTAATAAGCATAAGATGAAAAAATATTGGTTTTTTGATATAAATATCAAAAAATTAGTCTAAGGGATACCTAAACATGAAAAACTTTGAATAATTATGAGATTTTGAAAAAAAAAACTTTCATATCAATGCAACTGCAGTTTCATGGTTTTAAAAGATATATAACACCCCTACCGGAATACAAGTTGAGGGATACTATTGTCACTAACCATGTGCCTCGTTTTGTCATTCCAAAAACTGGCCTCTGGAAACCCAATTCTCTCCAAAATCATCTAGTCATCCAAGAAACCTCTCAGACACATAAAAATGTTTAAAGAAAACCTTTTTATGTTTTTGAACTTTTAGATTTACATTTGAATCTTGGTTAACGATTCATCCTTTCCACTAAATGAAATAATGAAATTCCATTACAAAATTTCAACCAATTTATAATATAAGATCTTACTGACTCCCTGCCTTAGAACTTATCATCCCTAAGAATCCTTAATGGAAATAAAATCATTCCACCATACATAATTGGGATGGAAATTATCATTCAACATCCTAATAGTTTTTTTAATTCCCAACATGTTTATTATCATTTTTATGCTAATGGAAATGAATTTTCTAAAACTCAATCCAATGCTCATAGAAAAAAATTATGTACTATGATCATGTTACCCAATATCACCTATAACAATACTAAATCACATCATTGCATCATTCTAACATCCCCATCTGGGGTAACTATAAACGGGGGTTCACTAAACGATGACCTGAGTTAGGTCATCCCATGACCCAAAGCACACCTCCAAATATGCCAGGTGATACCGACTAGTGGAGAGGGTCTAATAAGTCATGTGGGGAGAGTATACCCCATTTACCAGAGTGATCCACATCAGAAAATAAATTAAATAGTGAAAAAAAGTAACAATAAACAAAACATATAGAAAAACATCCCCCAAATAGGGTACAAACCACAACAAAACATGTAAACATGGCATGTCATCTAATAGTGCACATTTGAAACAAAACCCAAAATAAAAACAATTAACAAATCTCTCCAGAAATCCTGACACCATGTCTAGATCCCTATATATGCTCAACCAAACCTGAATCAACAACCTTGAATCATGCCTTTTCCCTTATCTTTACCTGCAACCATGAGATATGCTCGTGTACTTAATGTAAGCCTGGGAAGGTTGTGCTTACAACCCAGTAGGCCACCACAAACGATGTATTCAAAATATACAATCTAAAAAGATAGTGCATGCAAGGAATAAATATATTACATGATAAAAAATGAAGTCTTCAGTACCATTAGATAACAATATACTCTTAAACCATTTTCATAATTATTTTTATTTTATCAATTAAACTATATTTATTAATGAATTCACCTTCCTTTCATGATACAAGGGTTAGACATTTATATCATTTTCACAATGCTCCAAGGTAATCAATTACCATGTAGAAGTAAAGGATTCACATTCCAAATCTCACCAGGGGTAACATTTCACAATCAATCATGTCACACATACCATGAAGCATCATTCTAGGGAATTCCATCTAATGAAACAATTAGGGTCCTAGAGCATCAATCCAACTCCATAACCCATTCATATTACTGGCGGGGAATGGAGCATTAGTCCAACCCATACAATGGGTATCTAGGATCAGTGGACCCCATATCTACTAGGGGTATTAAAGGATTAGACCTACCTAATTTTGGTTATTTAGAATCCATGGATCCCCACACTAGCAATCCATGTGCACATGATAATTAAACCTTTTACCACATATATCATACCACAACCAAACATAATCAAATGACATGTCATTCACAAACCACAACCATTCACCATATACGTCAACATGTAGCCTTATCCCATTGAAAATAATTAACATGCACTTACATTAACCCATTTTACATTATTCATCAATTAAAATGTTTTCTCCCACATACACATTTCAATTAGAGGTCAGAAGTCATTTATCACGTCCAATTAATAGCATTTTACTCTTATTTACAGTTTTCCAACAACAACTTATTCCAATGCCAATGAATATACTTCAATACAATTAGTTATCATTTAGAAATAAACTAAACATATCAACATAATTATCAGGAGATATTCTTTTTTATGAGTCAATTTATTAAATACCATTTTAGTTTTCTTTGATTTGTATTATTAGTGAATCTCATGGGTCGCCCAAAATAGATAAAATCCAACACAATGCATCCCACATGGATCGTAATGGACTAAATTCATCTTATAAACACCCATTTTACCAAACATTACTAAAAGAATCAATCACATGACCCAATGGAACCAAGAACACAACCCATAAGAAGAAAATACATAATAACATTTTTTAATATAACTTATAGACCACCTACCTATAATCCTTTGATGGACACACTCCTAATCATAGCCTTATATTCAGACACAAAAACCCTTTGAATCCCAATACTATATTCCCTTAGAAAAAGAGGGACTTATTAGGTTAAAAGAATAAGAGAGAAACCAAAAACACGAATCTGGAAAAGAGAAGCAAGAGGAAGAATAGACTTACACGGAGATTCAATTCCCTACCAACTATGCTCCAAATAGTCTATAAATGCAGGTGATCAATATTTAGGAGATCTTGAGTGATTAGGTTCTTTCCTAAGACTAGAGGTAGTAAAAAGTGGAAAAAATCAGGTGGAAACCTAAAAAATCAATGAGTAAAAACTATAATTTTTAATTTTTAATGGGGATCACGATTTATCTTGAAAGTTTTCCAAACCATGAACAAACCCGAAACAAAAACAGTCTAAGGGAGGTTGGGTTGCACAATTTGACAAACCATGAACCAATCATGCTGAATTGCACTATCAAAATATGTATAGTTTGGACTCCCCCTTTCATGATTTCACCAAACAATATACCCTTCCTCCTACCATGCATGTTTTGGATGCAAAAATATCTCTAACAGTGCACTAACCATGTAGTATTCATTGTATGGCCATTTTCTCCTTTTATTTCTAGTCCCAACCCCCTCCCCCTAGAACACCCCATCCTCCTCCAACAATCGTTAAACATTCCATTATCCAATGCTAATAGTTTATAGATGATTTTTAAACTAGGTCATGCCGCCATGAAATCTAGGTTCTTACAACCTCCCAACTTTATAATGGCTAATACTCAAGAAAAAATTCCTAATATCACTATGATTATGAAGAGAAGAGATCAGGACACTATGACCACATATCTAGATCCCTCTACTACGTCTCTTTAGGAACACTCCCATTCTTTCATAGTACTCAAAACAAAATGACAGTATGGCCCCACAATACATTCTCACTATGATCCACAATAGGAATTGAATGCTCCTAAATGGACACAGAAACCTCATGATCAAAATCATTAACATCAATCACATGATATGGGCGAGGGTGATACTACCAAATATTTGAAACATGATAAACATTATGCATGACACTATACCACTATGGAAGAGACAATTAGTATTCCACCCATTCAATCCTCTCCATAATCTCAAATGACCCTAGGTACCTAGGTTCCAACATACCCAACTTCCGAATTCAACAGTGACAGATCCTTTTAGACAGTAGATTAATAAAATGATTTCCCACCACAAAATTGAGAGTTCTACAACACTGATATGATTAGGATTTTATTCTATTATGCACCATTTCCATGAATTCTTGAATCAACTGAACCGGATTTTATGTCTACTACGTGAGACTCAGTATAAGGCCCCATCCTTAAACCTTACTTAATCTTGATTTATTACAAGATTACACATTGAGGATCTTTTCAGGTTTAGAGTTTTAGAGAATTAGATCATGAAACTTGCATTACATTCCACATTAAAAGAAAGTGGTTAAATAAAAGACAGTATTCATTCTCCCTATCAACGGAAACATAATTAAAATAAAACATGGATTCTTTCTTGACACATCCTTGACACTATCATCACATCATGTACCTTTCCCTTGACCTGTGAAAAAAATTTCAAAAACGTGGGATGAGCATAAAAAGCTCAGTAAGGGTTATAAAAATATGGAAAGGAAACATGAGTTCATATATACATAAGAATGAAATCATACTTTACCCATAAAACATAGGCATATCAAATCATGAATAAATCATAGAAGACATAAGACATAAAGGTAACTTGAGGCATTCATAACATTCTTACGTAGGGAGTAACCCTCTTGGTTACGTTTGGAATACCCATCACAGTATATTCCCTAAAATCTCTTCGGAGAAACCTTAACGTTTCACTCCTTCGCGTTACCCAATGCATTGGAGAGCTATAACGGGCTCACCCGCCCTTAGTTTATCACGGAACCACCCGTCTTCATAATAATGCCCAAGAACCATAACATAATCATATCACATAAAACATGCATAAAGGAAACATAAAATTTCCACATTTCAATCACGAGATATCAATACAACACATTGATATAAAAACATTATGAAAACCATTTTCAATACTAAAATAAAAGAAAAGTAAAACATGGTATTTATTTTTCTTTTAAAAAGAATGTATGGCTTGTAGAGGAAGCCGAAACTCAAATAACGGTCACGACGGCGGAGAAGTCGTTGTCGCCGCATACGTACGACAAAAACATTCCCTTTTGTCGTTTAGTAAACGCTTCGTATAAAAAAGATTCCTTTTGAATAAACGTAAAAGTCAAAGGGGTTTATACACCGTATAAAAGAAAGTTGTGTATAAAATAAAATATGCCTCAACGAAAGGAGATTGAGACGAAGTCCCATACCACCTTGAAGCTTTTAACATTTTAAACCATTAATATCCATATAAATAAATCCTTAAAACCATTTTGAAAACATGGATATTAATAAGAACAAATAATTAAAACATTTAAAACAATATTTTGGTTAAAGGGGTTTTACCAAAATTATAGACACTTGAATACAGTAATCGAGGAATAACATTTAGTCAGAACTTTATAATATCATGAGAATAAAAGGATTCATGATATAATACTCCAAAGGACAGTATATACACCATATAAGAGTGAATTGGTGCATAACAACAATGAAACCTCAATAGAAATGTCAAATGTGATGAAATCCCTTATAAAGAAGGTATCCTTAAATTAAGGACAAATAAATCTCAAAAATATGTGTGAAAAATATATATACACCCAATATAAGTGGATATTAAGTGTAAAACAATAAAAGGTCAATCACACATATTCATTGGATGACATATTCAATGACTACAAGTTGAACCCAAAGAAATCGAAATTGGGTTAAAAAGTTCCCTTGACAACCTAACGGCATCACATCAAAATGAGTTGATGAGAGATAAAAAGTGTATCTCATCACTTGGACATAAAATTTACATCAATAAGGATGTATGATAACATATCCCAACATAAAAATATGTAAATTAAAATACCCAATAAAAGAAGTCTTTTAAAAAAGAGGAGGGTGAAAGGTTCCCTTACCGACTTGGGTATCTTTCAAAACATACACCCCATGAAAGAAAGACAATAGGTCATTGATGTAAATACTCATAAACGAAAGTATATTACACAGAGAGTAGAATAATGGGTAGTACATACCCCACTCAATGTAATTTGTGGCGAATGTAGCATAAATCTCACGGGAATAAAAGTGAGATGAAAAATCCCTTACGAAAACTCGGCAGCCTAACGGAGCCACATAAAACATCCGAATATGGATTGATGAGATCAAATAGAGTATCCCATCATATTAAAATAGAATTTAGGGCAAGTGTAATATAAAAGTAAATCCCCCAACATTGCAAGGAGGAGTTTAAAAGAAGTGACATAAAGGAGAGTACTTAAAAAGAAAGAGAGAGGTTAGATCTCTTACGAAAGTTCGGTAGCCTAACGGCGCCCCTCAAAACTTACAAAATGGATTGATGAGAGAGAATAGGGTCTCTCATCACATGAACATAAAAATTACAGTAAATTTAATACAAAATATCATCCCAATAACAAGAAAGATGAGCTTTAAAAGGAATGACATAATAGAGTGTACTTAAAAAGAAAGAGAGGTGTAGGATCCCTTACCTCGGGTCCGACTTGACTCGATCGTTCTTTAATCTCCTGAATAATAAACATGAGTTAATTTATACTTCATTAAGAACCCTTTTCAAGTTCATTATTCCTTTTATATCACTTATTACCATGTCATAAACATTATGTAATCATTTAAGTTAATAATATTTGTTTTGCCGATATTTTGTTCTTAAGTCGAAAGTGGACTTCTTACAATTACATGTTGTTCATGTGGCCAAATGTTTATTATATCCAGAATTTTATTCATGATGTAGATATAATATATGTCATATATATCCAGTACATGCTTGCATTTATAACATTACATAATCATTTAGAGGTAAGAAATGAAATGCACCGTTCATGGAGACGGTAAGCCGTACGTACGCATGAACGCTACTTTCATTTCTATTTCGTATTTTATAGAATGTAATAATAATGATATAAAGGTATATTATAATTACAGTATAATGTCATATATAATATCATATTTCCATCCTTTATACATCCCACATATGGTATCTAACGAATCAAATCACTTTGAGGGGGCGGTAGTCCGCACTTCCTTAAATGAAGATATCGCGTATACCCATAATGGAAGCCATAAAGGTAAGACAAAAATGAAAAATACAGAAGCATAAATAAAACATAAACATATTATATATCATATATAAAAATAGTGACATCATAATGGCCACCTTTGAAGGTGTTAAATGAGTATTGAACAATCATCGTTTCGGGAGGCAGAATTTCACCATCCACGGAAACCGAATGTTCTTTAACCATTTGATGTAGTTGTGTGAGAGTGTAGCTCGAATAAATCTTATAACAACATCCTAGTATATTAAAGATACTGGTGTTGTTACAAAAGAAGTAAGTAAAAAGAGTTTAGGGGGTTGGAGAAGAAAAATAAAACAAATGAACATGAGAGAATGAATTACCTTTAAAAGTGTAACTCCTTTTGATTTGAGCCTAAAGGCTTCCTTTGAAAGGATTCTGCCCAAAGGGAATCCTCTAGGATGAGGAGAGGGATGTGGAGAGAGTAAATGGGCAGGTTTTGGCCGACCAAAGGCTTGAGGAGTGTGTTAAATGAGGTAGAGGTGGGGGCCTTTTATAGGAGGGGAGGAGGGGCACTTTTGGAAAGTAAAGAAATATTACTTTATTTGAAAATGTTTTTCGGTTTCAAAAGGTCCCACATTGATATAATTCGTGTATAAGGTGACAAGGCTTCGAAATACACTCATCCAATAATTTTTGGACATGTGTCGTTCATAGATTTTACATTATCTTTCCATTTTATTTAAATCGTCAAATAATGATGTCATCGCTGCATCATTATTATGTCATAAATAATTTAATTTATTTAATGTCTAAAAATTATAAAAAAACTACTATGATGTAGGAAATCTTTTTATCTTTCCAATGACTATTTATAATCAAAAATATGACTTGTATAACCCCACTTAAAAATTATTTAAGTAAAACATATCATGTTTGTGTCATTTTTACTTTTACATTAAATAAAAAGTTATTTATGTCATTTCCCAACCCAAATGTCTCCATGGGGTCCCCAAGTTGACCCATGGCTTGTCTTGGTCGGCCATGACACAACCAATAAGGTTGGGACATGTGTCTAGGTCATTTAATATTATTAAAACATTATTTATACCTTAAACTACACTAATTACCACTAATCGCGATTTAAAACTTAATAAGTTACTATTCACCAAAAAATTATTTTTATCCCATTGAACCACATTTTACTTCTTAATGACAACCATGTATGTCGGAGGTTTGAAATTCAAAACACATAAGTGGTACAATTCCATTTAAACGAAAAATCAGCTTTTATAAGTACCACTTAGTGGTTTCACTATTCATCAAAAATTGAAGTTTTTCAGAAAAATCCCAAAAAATTCACCCTAAGCTATATTTGATATTCCGAATTTAAAAATGAAGTCCGTTTTACAAAATTCAAAACATATTAGTCAAATTAATTAATTTAATAATAAATTCCCGCTGTCAGAGCAAATAGCGTGTTTTAATAAAACAATAAGTATCAAAAGATTGACACTAGTTTAAGTCTGATTTCAAAGTGAAATTAATTCCAACGACCACTATTGGATTTAATGGTAAAAATATTTTCTAATTTCACTTTAAAACCAATTCAAAATATAATCTAATCATATAAATAAATTACATTAAAATGTGGTTTTGAATTAAAATACAACATTTTACACTATTCATTAACCAAATGAACTTTATCGGAAAGATACCAAAAAAAACACAAAGTAAATTTTGATGGCCCGATTCTTAATAAGAGTTTTATTTGGTCCAAAAGAATGTTTAATAGTGAAAAAAACTATATTTAATGACGGTTATCCATCAAAAGGTGATAAGTGAACCTTTAGTGAAAACTAGGGCATATACGCCTAAAATTGAATTCTTTCTGTATTTTATGCCTTTATCTTTTATTGTATAAATGTAAAAATATTTAAGAACATATATAATCATATTTTAGTTATTTATATCCATTCCCGCCTATACAACGGCTACATGTTAACTACCATGTGAAATAATATTATTTTATTATTAGAGTGCAACGTAAGATTCCCAAGAAACTTGTTGTTGCGTGTTGGGTACGCCATCGAGCATAGCGTCCCCTTTAAAGTCATATAAATATTTTATTCAAAAATATGGATAAATATGAAAATTTCATATTCATTATCTACCTGGGGTGTTACATCCTTCCCCCCTTTTGGAAATTGCGTCCTCGCAATTTTAAAATTGCGCTTGGAAACATCCTTGAAAGTCCCACATCGGAACAAAAGTCGGCAAAACAAACACTTTAAAATAAAGAAAGATAAGTACAAAGGTCACCCGAGTTAACCCATACTAGGATTCCAAGTATGAAGATATGGACATGGAGGAAAAAACAAAGGGCCATGTTCTGATGGAGAGTGATAGAAAACATGTTTAGGAGAAAGTTAACCACGAGAAAATCACAAACTTGTGATGGGTTAAACGGTCTTCGATTCCCCAGTAGGAAAAGTTAATAGACCACATTTTTGTTTTAAGTTACTTTTTATTGAGGAATTTATTCATAAGGAAGCATAATCACTTATCATATTGACTTTCAACTTTTATTAGATTCCTTACACAAACTCATATTTTCTCCAAAAGACGAGTATTTAGGAAGACTTGTTCACATTAAGAGTACTATAATCAACTTCTAGAGAATCACCTAATACACAAAATAGAACTATATACTTCCCATGTCTTTAGACTTTAACCAAAACCAAACCCAAAAAGGCTAGTACAAGATCAGATAATCCAGAAAAGGATAACCCTTTATAAAAAGAAAATCTATCCTTAATCTCCAAAATTTGTCCAACAAAACCCAAAGTTCAACGAGGACCATTCTATAATCAATTTGTCCATAAAATTCTTCAAAGTAAACCAATATAAGATTGAAACCCAAATATTTGAAGGATTTAGTCGCATAGTCTTCCAAGATAAATCATAACATTTATCTCCAAACAATATCAGTTGCTCCTAAAGTCTCGTTTTGAAAAGTAATTAACCTAATCACATATCCTCCATGATAGGTTAATCATTTTCATAAATAACCCAAAATCAACTTACTCTTAATTCACAAAATCATATAACTAGAATGAATCAGCCAAACTAACCAAGGACTTCATGTAGTCCAGTGGTAGGCGATAAATACCAGTCGCACATTGATTGTGGGTTCGATTCCCGCAGCTTTGTCCGACGCGACGGGATGTCACACGGTCTACGTGTTGTCCTTTTTCCAAAACTATATAATTCTTAAAACATTCCCCAAAATGAGATAAAATCTTCAAGAATAATCATAACATATTTTAACCTCAAGTATATCTCATTCCTTTCATTTTCCATCATATCATAGAGTAACCCATAATTACCAAAAAATTAAGTATCATATAAACCCTAATGGTTACCTTAATAATTATTACCTGAATTTCCACATCGAGTTGGCCATCTCGTACATGATGCATTAGAGAACTCACCAAGGTTGATGTGGTTGATCATGACTCCTTGATATTTGGTTTAGAGCAACCACGAGTTTCCTCATTGAGTCCTCCATTTTATATAGTATCTTAAACAGAGAACCACCACAGTTTCCTTCAAACCTGTTGTCTCTTTGGTGCCTTCTAGATCAATCCATTCACTAAAAATAGAAATGTCAGTGTGAGTATATCAACAAAACCATCATGTACTAATGAGGAAGGTAAACACTAAGATACACTTACTCATTCACTTTATCTAAAACTTGGACTCTTTCTGAAATCCTAACCATTATGGTAATGTCACTTATGCTTAAAGAATACCCTAACCTCTAAAGTTATCTAAACCGACCTTTGATACCAACTATAAGGCCCCAGCCTTAAACCTTACTTAATCTTGATTTATTACAAGATTACACATTGAGGATCTTTTCAGGTTTAGAGTTTTAGAGAATTAGATCATGAAACTTTCATTACATTCCACATTAAAACAAAGTGGTTACATAAAAGACAGTATTCATTCTTCCTATCAACGGAAACATAATTAAAATAAAACATGGATTCTTTCTTGACACATCCTTGACACTATCATCACATCATGTACCTTTCCCTTAACCTGTGAAAAACATTTCAAAAAATTGGGATGAGCATAAAAAGCTCAGTAAGGGTTATAAAAATATGGAAAGGAAACATGAGTTCATATATACATAAGAATGAAATCGTACTTTACCCATAAAACATAGGCACATCAAATCATGAATAAATCATAGAAGACATAAGATATAAAGGTAACTTGAGGCATTCATAACATTCTTATGTAGAGAGTAACCCTCTTGGTTACGTTTGGAATACCCATCACATTATATTCCCTAAAATCTCTTCGGAGAAACCTTAACGTTTCACTCCTTTGTGTTACCCAATGCATTGGAGAGCTATAACGGGCTCACCCGCCCTTAGTTTATCACGGAACCACCCGTCTTCATAATAATGCCCAAGAACCATAACATAATCATATCACATAAAACATGCATAAAGGAAACATAAAATTTCCACATTTCAATCACGAGATATCAATACAACACATTGATATAAAAACATTATGAAAACCATTTTTAATACTAAAATAAAAGAAAGGTAAAACATGGTATTTATTTTTCTTTTAAAAAGAAGGTATGGCTTGTAGAGGAAGCCGAAACTCAAATAACGGTCACGACGGCGGAGAAGTCGTTGTCGCCGCATACGTATGACAAAAACATTCCCTTTTTTCGTTTAGTAAACGCTTCGTATAAAAAAGATTCCTTTTGAATAAACGTAATAGTCAAAGGGGTTTATACACCGTATAAAAGAAAGTTGTGTATAAAATAAAATATGCCTCAACGAAAGGAGATTGAGACGAAGTCCCATACCACCTTGAAGCTTTTAACATTTTAAACCATTAATATCCATATAAATAAATCCTTAAAACCATTTTGAAAACATGGATATTAATAAGAACAAATAATTAAAACATTTAAAACAATATTTTGATTAAAGGGGATTTACCAAAATTAGAGACATTTGAATACAATAATCGAGGAATAACATTTAGTCAGAACTTTATAATATCATGAGAATAAAAGGATTCATGATATAATACTCCAAAGGACAGTATATACACCATATAAGAGTGAATTGGTGCATAACAACAATGAAACCTCAATAGAAATATCAAATGTGATGAAATCCCTTATAAAGAAGGTATCCTTAAATTAAGGACAAATAAATCTCAAAAATATGTGTGAAAAATATATATACACCCAATATAAGTGGATATTAAGTGTAAAACAATAAAAGGTCAATCACACATATTCATTGGATGACATATTCAATGACTACAAGTTGAACCCAAAGAAATCGAAATTGGGTTAAAAAGTTCCCTTGACAGCCTAACGGCATCACATCAAAATGAGTTGATGAGAGATAAAAAGTGTATCTCATCACTTGGACATAATATTTACATCAATAAGGATGTATGATAACATATCCCAAGATAAAAATATGTAAATTAAAAGACCCAATAAAAGAAGTCTTTTAAAGAAGAGGAGGGTGAAAGGTTCCCTTACCGACTTGGGTATCTTTCAAAACATACACCCCATGAAAGAAAGACAATAGGTCATTGATGTAAATACTCATAAACGAAAGTATATTACACAAAGAGTATAATAATGGGCAGTACATACCCCACTCAATGGAATTTGTGGCGAATGTAGCATAAATCTCACGGGAATAAAAGTGAGATGAAAAATCCCTTACGAAAACTCGGCAGCCTAACGGCGCCACATAAAACTTCCGAATATGGATTGATGAGATCAAATAGAGTATCCCATCATATTACAATAGAATTTACAGCAAGTGGAATGTAAAAGGAAATCCCCCAACATTGCAAGGAGGAGTTTAAAAGAAGTGACATAAAGGAGAGTACTTAAAAAGAAAGTGAGAGGTTAGATCTCTTACGAAAGTTCGGTAGCCTAACGGCGCCCCTCAAAACATACAAAATGGATTGATGAGAGAGAATAGGGTCTCTCATCACATGAAAATAAAAATTACATTAAATATAATATAAAATATCATCCCAATAACAAGAAAGATGAGCTTTAAAAGGAATGACATAAAAGAGTGTACTTAAAAAGAAAGAGAGGTGTAGGATCCCTTACCTCGGGTCCGACTTGACTCGATCGTTCTTTAATCTCCTGAATAATAAACATGAGTTAATTTATACTTCATTAAGAACCCTTTTCAAGTTTATTATTACTTTTATATCACTTATTACCATGTCATGAACATTATGTAATCATTTAAGTTAATAAAATTTGTTTTGCCGATATTTGGTTCTTAAGTCGAAAGTGGACTTCTTACAATTACATGTTGTTCATGTGGCCAAATATTTATTATATCCAGAATTTTATTCATGATGTATATATAATATATGTCATATATATACAGTACATGCTTGCATTTATATCATTACATAATCATTTAGAGGTAAGAAATGAAATGCACCGTTCAAGGAGACGGTAAGCCGTACGTACGCATGAACGCTACTTTCATTTCTATTACGTATTTTATAGAATGGAATAATAATGATATAAAGGTATATTATAATTCCAGTATAATGTCATATATAATATCATATTTCCATCCTTTATACATCCCACATATGGTATTTAACGAATCAAATCACTTTGAGGGGGCGGTAGTCCGCACTTCCTTAAATGAAGATATCGCGTATACCCATAATGGAAGCCATAAAGGTAAGACAAAAATGAAAAATACAGAAGCATAAATAAAACATAAACATGTTATATATCATGTATAAAAATAGTGACATCATAATTGCCACCTTTTAAGGTGTTAAATGAGTATTGAACAATCATCGTTTCGGGAGGCAGAATTTCACCATCCACGGAAACCTTATGTTCTTTAACCATTTGATGTAGTTGTGTGAGAGTGTAGCTCGAATAAATCTTATAACAACATCCTAGTATATTGAAGATACTGGTGTTGTTACAAAAGAAGTAAATAAAAAGAGTTTAGGGGGTTGGAGAAGCAAAATAAAACAAATGAACATGAGAGAATGAATTACCTTTAAAAGTATAACTCCTTTTGATTTGAGCCTAAAGGATTCCTTTGAAAGGATTCTGCCCAAAGGGAATCCTCTAGGATGAGGAGAGGGATGTGGAGAGAGTAAATGGGCAGGGGTTGGCCGAGCCAAAGGCTTGAGGAGTGTGTTAAATGAGGTAGAGGTGGGGGCCTTTTATAAGAGGAGAGGAGGGGCACTTTTGGAATGTAAATAAATATTACTTTATTTGAAAATGTTTTTCGGTTTCAAAAGGTCCCACATTGATATAATTCGTGGATAAGGTGATAAGACTTCGAAATCCACTCATCCAATAAGTTTTGGACATGTGTAGTTCATATATTTTACATTATCTTTCCATTTTATTTAAATCGTCAAATAATGATGTCATCGCTGCATCATTATTATGTCATAAATAATTTAATTTATTTAATGTCTAAAAATTATAAAAAAATACTATGATGTCGGAAATCTTTTTATCTTTCCAATGACTATTTATAATAAAAAATATGACTTTTATAACCCCACTTAAAAATTATTTAAGTAAAACATATCATGTTTGTGTCATTTTTACTTTTACATTAAATAAAAAGTTATTTATGTCATTTCCCAACCAAAATGTCTCCATGGGGTCCCCAAGTTTACCCATGGCTTGTCTTGGTCGGCCATGACACAAAAAATAAGGTTGGGACATGTGTCTAGGTCATTTAATATTATTAAAGCATTATTTATACCTTAAACTACACTAATTACCACTAATCGCGATTAAAAACTTAATAAGTTACTATTCACCAAAAAATTATTTTTATCCCATTGAACCACATTTTACTTCTTAATAACAACCATGTATGTCGGATTTTTGAAATTCAAAACACATAAGTGGTAAAATTCCATTTAAACGAAAAATCAGCTTTTATAAGTACCACTTAGTGGTTTCACTATTCATCAAAAATTGAAGTTTTTCAGAAAAATCCCAAAAAATTCACCCTAAGATATATTTGATATTCCAAATTCAAAAATGAAGTCCGTTTTACAAAATTCAAAACATATTAGTCACATTAATTAATTTAATAATTAATTCCCGCTGTCAGAGCAAATAGCGTGTTTTTATAAAACAATAAGTATCAAAAGATTGACACTAGTTTATGTCTGATTTCAAAGTGAAATTAATTCCAATGACCACTATTAAATATAATGGTAAAAATATTTTCTAATTTCACTTTAAAATCAATTCAAAATATAATCTAATAATATAAATAAATTAGATTAAAAAGTGGTTTTGAATTAAAATACAACATTTTACACTATTCATTAAAAAAATGAACTTTATCGGAAAGATACCAAAAAAAAACACAAAGTAAATTTTGATGTTTCGATTCTTAATAAGAGTTTTATTTGGTCCAAAGGAATGTTTAATAGTGAAAAAAACTATATTTAATGATGGTTCTCCATCAAAAGGTGATAGGTGAACCTTTAGTGAAAACTAGGACATATACGCCTAAAATTGAATTCTTTCCGTATTTTATGCCTTTATCTTTTATTGTATAAATGTAAAAATATTTAAGAACATATATAATCATATTTTAGTTATTTCCATCCATTTCCCGCCAATACAACGGCTACATGTTAACTACCATGTGAAATAATATTATTTTATTATTAGAGTGCAACGTAAGATTCCCAAGAAACTCGTTGTTGCGTGTTGGGTACGCCATCGAGCATAGCGTCCCCTTTAAAGTCATATTAATATTTTATTCACAAATATGGATAAATATGAAAATTTCATATTCATTATTTACCTGGGGGGTTACACTCAGTCCCGACAATTTTGAATCCCCATCCTCTAACCAAAAAAGTTTAGTTAATCATGGTATACCATAGTGTTCTTCATATAGATCCATATGAATCATGGCCTGAAAAATGTTGTTATATACAAACTCAAAAATTTTAAATTTCTTTTACCGTGATCTACAAATGTTTAAGAAACATGATCTCAAAATGAACTCGAGAATTTAAATAGTATTCTATAACTACCCATCCATCAATGGGTGGAAAGACATACTAAACAATTCATATATGCCAAGTGCATTCTATAATCCTTAAAACATGCATGTTGTAAAATGAGGATCACGGTCTAGAATTATGGTGTGAGGAACCCCTTACAACCGTACTATCTCCCAAAAACACGACTCAACCTGCTAATCCATGGTGAAGGCATCTTGAATCGGTAATAAATGGGCCACCTTAGTGAACTGATCAACAAATACTGAGATCATATAATTCATTAGAGGTTTCCTTAGAAGGACAACCATGAAATCTATCATTACGTCATCCCATTTCCATTTTGAAATGGGAAGTTGACGGAATAAACAACCCAACTACCGATGTTCAGCCTCCATTTGTTGGTGTGTATGGAATTGTGCTACGAAACCCACAACCTCCTTCTTCATTCCATGCTAGTAATACTAACAATTATGGTCAAAATAAATTTTTCCAAGGATGGATTCACTTCCAACATTGATGAATAGTACTAATGCATCAACACTTATCATATAAAATATGGAATAACCACACAACCATGAACATGATTGATCCCATCATCTCTAGTGGTATAACCCGAAGGTGGCTCCCCACCTTTAAAACAATACCTCATACAAATACATTCGGGGTCATCAAGTTGAGTCTCCTTGATCTAGCCCAATAATGTGAACACAATTTCCACTTTTTCAAGGGTAACTTTCCCATGGCCATCCGGCACCTCCAAATGTATATTAGAAAAAAAACCACCATTCTATAGTCAAAATTAGATTCTTGAACCACCTATTTTTAGGAGTTATTTCTCAATGAATTATAAAAGGTGTTCCCGTCTTAATATGTATAAATCAGTCCAAAGTCGATTTAAAACATGTACTAAACCCATGTTCACTATAAAACTTTCAAATTTCACTAACTAAAGATGTATTTATTTATTTTATGATCTGTATAGAACATATAAATCCCTCCCAACAAGTAATTATTATTTCATTTCAATGAATATGCCACCAAATCCAACTCCAGATCATGAGTGGGGAACTTTATTTCATGAGGCATCAACTATCATGAACTGTACACAAGAACCCCATTATCATGCATGAATAAATCTTCTCTCCCCACAACAGATGCATCAAAAAACACAATATACCCCTTTCAAAACTTTGGAAAGTTCAAAATCGATGTTGTAGTCGACAAATTATTTAACTCTTGAAAAGAAATATCCTATGCCTCAGTCCACTCAATCTCGGCAGACTAGTTGTTCATGACTGAACATGGAAAATCCAAATTTTAGAATTACAAGATGAACCGTCACTAGTAGTTTAACAATCCTAGAAAACACCAAAGATCAGAAACATGCATGGGCTGCTTCTTAGATAAGACTATCTGCAGCTTCTCTAAGACTACAAACACTCCTTCCTCTAAGAAAATGTGACAAAAAACAAATATATCAATCCTGAATCAAAACATGAATATCTTGGAATAAGGAATATGCTCTCTTACTGTACTCAGGATGATGTCAAGAAATTTTTCATTATAGTCCTGAGTTATGGAGTGAACCATGATTTTATCAATAAAAGAAATTAAAAAATGAACAAGATAAATGTCATAGATTAGTTCCATTAATTCCATGAACACTACCAATGCATTAGTCAATCCAAATGGAATCACTAAAAACTCATATAACTTGTACCTTCTTCCGAAGGCAATATACAGTACATTATAAGGTCTAACTCTTAACTGAGGATACACCAATCTCTAATCAATCATTGAGAACACTAAAGTACAACTCAATTGGTAAAAAAGATTATAGATTTGGGGTAGTGGGTATCAGTTCTTAGATATTTCCTAATTAAAATTCTTATAATTGACACAAAAAAACAAAAAACCATTGTCCATATTGTTTATCAAAATAGGATATTTTCATGGTGACATACCTGGAAGAATAAACCCTTTAATATCCAATTATTCTAATTGGGTTTTAGGTTCCTTGAGTTATGTAGGAGCCATTCTATAAGGAGGAATTGAGAATAGCTCTTGCCCCAACATTAACACTATTTTTAACTCAAAATATCTCATGGGAGGAAGCCCAGAGATGTCTTCAATGAACAAGTCTAGGAATTGATCCACTATAGGAGAAAATAAAATCTTCTTCATACATCCATCATCAAGAAAAAGGCAAGCCACTTGAGCTGTGAGTTTACCCATCTGCTAAAAAATTGTCCATGCGTAGATAGCTCGAATATCCCACTCACCACTAATGACATACATGTCTCATTTAGTAGGAGTGAATGTTACCCAATAGTGGTAACCACCAATATGATCCTAATATAGCACCGTCCATTCCATGATTATAATAGGATCAAAACCAGAAATCTCAAGCACAAACATGTTCCATAGTAAATGACACCCACCAAAAACTTGATAATACCCATCATTTTTCCTAATATTTTATTTCCACACCCCGAATATTGTATGAGTAAACATAAACTCACATAATCCTTCCTCCACTATTCCCAAAAAACCCCAAATTAAGTAGAAATAATATAATGTGAGTAAACTGTGTTGAATAAATCGTCGGTAAGAATAGAATAAAAAAGTATCGTACCTAGAATTGTTTATAGTCCAACATTTCCACCCTTAGATATAATATTTATTGAATGATGCTTACCTACCCATTTACCCTGGCTCCTAGTATAAAAATATAATTCCAAATTACTATGCTGATATGGATTCTCTTTCCCAAAAGTTCCTTGTCTTCCACCCCTACTGGTATGAACTGTTGAAATCCAAATAACATCCAAATAAGGGGTAATTTACCCCGTTGCTACACTAGGAATCAACCTCAATCATTCATTAGTGCTTGATTTTTGAGGTTTCCTACATAACCATTGTGTGTGACCCAACTTTCTGCATGCTCAATACTCTACTGGTGGTTAGGGACACTAACCCCACATGTTCCCCAACATACCTCCCTGAAAAAATACTCAGATGCTACCCTAAGACACTAGTTCCATTTTCTAGATACACTATCAATCACGACCATGGTGAAGAATCTCAAAACGACGCTTCTTACCATTAGTGGTCACACCACTAGACCATCCTACTGGAACCACACCTCCACCATAAGAATCCTCCTTGAGATTTCAATCAAAGAAGAGTTCATCATCCATCACCTCAACAAACCCCTTTAAATGGAAGATATTTTCTTGGGACGTAATCCCATGTATAAGTCTATCCAGGAATCACATTTCCATTATTACCTCATACCCTAATAAAGATGGAATAAAAAATTTCAAGTAGGTAAAACGAACTACATTACCCACTATAGACATAGATCCATGGGTTATCCTCATAAATTCTATATCCATATTTTGCCATATAATCTACGGTTTGTAATACACAAGAAACATTTCATGTAAACTATTCCATAACATACCCTCTACCTACTAAGTCTGAACTAATATGCACCACCATAATTTTTCTTAACCTTTCAACATGTACATTGCCAGCCTAATTTACATATTAGGGAGAGTATCTATGTGATCAAAAATCTTCTGGATGAAATCTATCATGAAATCATCCACCTTTGGTCCACCCTCTCTAGTAATGGATGGAGTGTGGGGCAGCCAAAACTCCTTAGTCTGCTCAACGATGCTCGGTGTAACCCACCTTGGGTCCCATTCTGTCATTATGTAAAACAAGTTAGGTTTCCATTAATCTAATCCTCTACTATGTTTCAATGAACCACCATGTCCACCTGCTCTACTTTAGAGGGAATGTTCTTGGGTATATCCTCTTTTATCCCAACCATTACACATCGTCGAGGAGAAATTCTATAAAATACCAAATGTGAGTTTTTAGAATAGATACCATATGGTTTCTATAGTTTACATAAAAGAAGGATCATAATTAGACATAAATTCATTCACATTCACTATCTCAAAAAAAGTCAATAAAATCAAGCACACCACCCCCATTCATCCCATATCGTGACCATGGTCATCACATGCGTAACTAACTTACATAAGCACAATAATTTCAATGAAACATAATTATTTAACCATCATTATAATTAATTTTATTTACCCATTTTCATAACCCTTGTATGAAACCATTTTCTTAAAATATTTAAGGAAGATTATGGTGTTATAATCATTAAGTCCCACACACCCACACCATATGGACTACCATTATTAATGACTCATATATACCTAGGTGTTGAAACTGATGCATGAATTCACATTTTTAACCACTTTTATCCATGAGAATAATATAATAATTGTTATATTAAACCACAAGTGCATCACACAATGGTGAAATATCATTCAACTATAAAAAAATAAATAAAAATAAATTCCCACCATGGGAACATGGGTTTTCCATTATACATTGGTTAGATATCCCTAGCATGATCTCATTTCTAAGACTAGAAAAATCCTAATCTCTAGTCTACCATAGAAAATAGTAAGACATAGAAAATACCACTCGGATAACACTTTCTAACATTCCCGACCTGTGAGACACTAAACTATGCCTCAATCTAGGTCACCACATGACATCAAGCACACCTCCCCATATACCACAGGTTGACGAATAACGGTGAGGCTTTATTAAGTCACATCGGAAGACTATACATTCATTATCAGAGTTCTCCACAATATAAAATAAATTAAATAGCATATAAAAATAACAATCAGCATCACACATAAAAAACCACCCCCCAAATAGGGTACATTCCTTAACAGAAAATGTAAACACTACATTTCATTCAAATTGTTCCCATGTGAAAAAAAACATAAAAAAACAACAAATATGTTAAGTGGTGTTGATCGCATGTCTGGATCCTCATCTGTGCATATCCAATCCCAAATCAACTCCCAAGAATCAGAACATTTCCCTTATTCTTACCTTCAACCATGAAATCTTCTTGGGTACCCCAAGGAGCCCCAAATAGTGTGTGATTGCATGTATGTATGCCACCCACAATGATGTCTACAAATCATACTATCTAAACTGATAATTCATGCAAGTAAAAAATAAAAGATAAGGTAAATGATAGATCACTCAGGTTCCAATATTTAACAACATAACCTTAAATAATTTTCATAATTATGGTTATTTCATCACTAAAACTACCTCTATTAATAAATTATATTTTGCTTGCATGATCTATGGGTTAGAAATTTAAATCATTTACACAATTTTGAATGCTAATCAATTACCATGAATAAGTAAAGGTGTCAATTTCCCTATCTCCTAGGGGTAACATTTCAGAATCGATCACATTATAATTTACATAGAGAATCAATCGATGAAGTTTCATCCAATGAAACAAATAGGGTCCTAGAGTATCATTTCAACATCCTTACCCATGCATTCTAGTGGTGGGGCTTAGAGAAACAACCCAAAATGACCCTTGGGTATCAAGCAAAAATGGGTCCCCAGATACCAAGGGGTTTAGATCCTTAGTCCGACCTGATCAAGGTTATCGAGCATCTAGGAATACCCACAAAACTATTCCATGTGCACAAGTTTATTCAACCATTTACCAAATATTCCATACAACAACTGAATGCAATCAAATGAAAATTAATTCACATACCAAAATAATTCATCATATAAATCAATGTTAAGCCTTAAACCATTAACCAAAATAAAAGATTCCCTTACGTTAACCCCCTTTACATAATTCATCCATTCACATGTTTTCTACCATTTATGGGATCCAATTATAAGTCACATGTCATTTAACAAATCCAATTCTTATCATTTAACTCTTATTCACATTTTCCAAAAAACCCCTTATGCCAATTCCATGGACTAGACATCAATACCATTAGTAATCCTTTAGTAACCAATTAATAATGTCCACTCAAATATCAATAAAACATCATTGTTATCAGTCAATTTCATTCTTAACATTTCAATTTTCCATTTTTTGGATTATCAAAGCACCCCCTGGGTGGCCCTAAATTGGTAATGTCAAACTGAACGCATCCCAAAAGGATCGTTTGGGACTCAAATCATCATTTAGACACCCATTTTTTTTTCAAATATCACTAAAGGAATCAATTATAGGATAAGCAGGAACCATGAACAAAACCCCAAGCACAAATCCATAATAAAACTGTGATATGACTTGTATACCACCTACCTCGAATCTGATGATGATGTAACTCATAATTGTAGCCTTATATTTGGATTCAAACACCATTTGAAGTCCCAATAATGATTTCAACAGAAAAAGAGTGTTTTAAGCCTTCATAAGATGGTGATAGAAACTACAAACCCAAATCCAGAATAGAGAATCAATATGAATGTTAAACAAACCTAGAGCTCAGATCTACAACCAATGACACTGCAAATATCCAAGAAATAAGCGGCATCGATCCTTTAGAGATTTGGAGGGATTTGGTTCATCACTAGTGCTGTAGGTAGAAGAGAGGGGATAAAAATTAGGTGGAAATATAAAAATCTCGAATGGGAAAATTGGAAATTTTCAATTTTTAATGGGGTGCATAGTTTGTCTTTAGTGTTTGAAAAACCATGAAGAAACCATATGCTAGCCACAATGTAGTAGAGGTTGGGTTACATAGTTACGTTGGTAGGCTCTCATTTTTTGAAAAACCATAAATTGACCATGTAGAATTCCACTATCCTAATACTCATGGTTTGGCCTCCCCTAGGCACAATTTCACCCAAATAATTCACCCTTTCTCCCACGTTCCATGATCAGGGTGCACAGTTATCTCTAACCATGGGAAAACCATGAAATCTGCACTAAAAGACCCTTTTTTAATTTTTATTATAGTCCCAAACCCCCATAACACCCCCGATCCTCCTCCGACACCTGATAAACATTTCATTAAAAAAAATAAGAGATTGGATATGAAATTTAAATAAGGTCATACCTCTTTGATATTCGAGATCTTGCACTTATTAATCTACCAGCCAATGGTGCATCACACCACATGTTCTATTGTTGAATGAATAATTCCAAATAACAAAACCACCACTAAAATAATTTCTACTAAAACGCATACCTATAATCCTGAAGTCACTCCATAGACAATTATTAATTTATCAAACTATTGAATTAAAATTTACCTAATAGTATTTGTTCATAATAGATTTTTTCTTCAAAATAATTAGGGGAACCTTTGAGTGCACATGTTTCTTACAGACATAAATTATGTGGTTCCTCACTGACCACATCATTCCATTTAAGTATAATCTAGTTAAACAACTTTGGGCCTATCACATTGGAAAATTATTATCTTTAATAGCAGATGCATTACGAAAATCACAATCCAAAATTCATTTACCCCAAGGTGTAGCAAGATAGCTCAATGAATGACCACTAAAGCCCATACCTGACTTCCAGAGACATCTCCTGACCAAACCATCTTCTGTTCATTTCCATTACCATGTCACTACAATAACACCAAGGAGTTCTTGATCCATTTCTATTGGACCTTCACCAGTTATTTCGATCCTAAGAACCGCACTAGGACTCCACCAAACACTAATTTGAACATGATTTACGAATTTACCATGGAATAGAACCATACATTGTTCATCTTATTGAATGGAATATGAGAAAAAGTGAAACCATCCAATGATAGTATCGAGGTACCATGATTTTTTCATTGGAGGGTCACTTACCATTGACTGAAATCCCACTCTCCACATTAGACAAATCCATGAAATCATATGAAAAAATATATTTTTTTTACAACAAACCATACCCTATCCATTTCCTGACAAAATAGTAGGTATGAATAATAACCCAATCATCTTTGAACACTAATTGAAATGTGTCCCATCACCCATTCCTACTTACTATGAATAGTTCTGATGGCGTTTTTCATATTTAATAATTTACATCGAGGGTCACCACCCTCTAATGGATAAAGATGTACCCCATCATTTTTTCATAACTTTAACTGCTCCTCGAGTGAATCTCCCATAGAGTAAAAACCTCTCACCAGAAAATATGTATAAATAACTCGATTTATAGAATAAAATACCTTAGTGTAATCTAGAAAATCACAAGATGTTGGATTTGATTTACTCTAAACAAGTAGTGCACAAAGATTACATTAATAGGTTGGTTTCACTATCCTAATCCATGCTCACATACGATAAGAGGAAATTTCATTTAACCATATATTGATATCACTTGTTCTAACAATGTGGGTAATTTTCCTTTCACAGGTTAACCGAATAATTGTACAATGTTTATATCTATGTTATCCCTCCACATTGGGGAAATTTATTTAATTTATCAAAATATTTGGTTCATTGTTCCCAGAAACATCACAGAATAAAACATTGATCCTTGAATCATACCCATATTCTCATAGAAATTACACATAAAAAATTTACAATGATGAAATGATAGGAACTAAATCTGATACTCATAGTTTGTGTACATCCCTTACCATCTGATAAAATATCCAACTCATGCTCCATGATTTTTCTATCGGTAAGGACAAAATTGACTATGCTATATAGAATTTCATTATTAAAATTCCAGGAGATGCCTTAGAACTCCTCTTGAAAATTAGGTATAAAAACATGCCATGAATTATCAATCAACGATATTCCGTATAGATTCATTTATGAAATTAAAGTATCTGCTATAAAACAAATGATCAGATGTTCCAGGCACCCAAATAGTCTTACCCATTGAAGATAATATCAAAACTCAAGCACCCCATGTTTTCCTTAATAATCACAAGAATCACCATATCTGTATCACAATACCTTGTCACCTTCCATCCATCCATCTAAAAATGAGAATACAACAAACTCATTACCTATTGAGGAATCCAAAAAACTTTGCCAAAAAACTATCACATATTTCCCCAGATCAAATAAATTTTTTATGAATCATCATGTTTTGACACATAATTGAGGGCTTCTTGTTCCCCCACCTGTCCCTACAATTCAAGACTCAAAACAAGGCCATAGGTCAATCCAATTATCCATAAGGTCTCTCACAGGAGAACCATATCCCAAATATGTACCTCTATTATAGGATATGAAATGAACTAGAAAAATCCATAAAAAGAGTTAAAACTAACGGAATATAAAATATGATCAACCTACAAGGGTTTAAACCTTTCAATAAAGATATAATGACATCATATTCCAAGCATCATTCTATCAAGACATGATCTTCTCTATGAATTCTCATAGTAGAGTGATCTTTGAAGGGTCATAAAATTAACATAAAAGGATAATGATATGAAAAGAAATGGGCATTTGTATATGATAGAACCCCATTGAGGTTCAACTAACCATCTAACCACCTATCTACGTTGGCTGTTTTTATAGTCAAAATTTTATTTTCAACAAAAATAATAAAATGGACTGAACATATCTTTCCTCGAATCATAACTCAAAGGATTACCATTTTCTCATTCCCATGGTTTCATACTCAATCTGGAGGTCAGCTAATAAAAATTGAAGGAATTAACTTTAGAATAATGTTTCACACAAAAAACCACTTTGAACAATTCAAATCATTTAATCCCAACATATTAGAATATGGAATTTATTTCCATGGGAATCCTAAAAGTTCTCATCCATGTAAACTCCAAGCAGTGTACGAACTGTCAGTTAAACTGAGGTCCTTCATTGATATCATTACACAAAAGGTTTAAATTCATCCACTTCCATCATTTAATATTTATTAAATCACTTAAGAGGATTAGATATATGAAAATCCAAGTAGTAGTTATAGATAACTTGAACAAGGAACATTATTTAACAAATAACTTATAGCCCTTTTAGAATACATATCTTATACTTTCCTTTTAATCCATCACTTGTATATCTATAATCTCTCACAATAGTCTTAGGTGAAGAAAATTACAATTACAAACTATAGAGGAAAACACTCTTAAAGTTTTATCCATAATTTTAATTAACAAACACCATATAATGATAAACCTAAAGATATCCAAAAGATATTTTATCATTTAAGAGGGATCCGTTAATAAATATTTCATCGTACATTTATATGAAACATCATAAATGCGGTTTCTGGATTTTAATAAAACCATCCCTATTTATCACTGGTATACCCCTATGTGGTAAATCGTAAAGAAAAAAAAAGAGATAAAGGTAACCTAGGTGGGTCTCATCATACGAGCCTAGGTTCATTTATATATGGGAGTCCATTCAAAATTCAAGGAGTAAAAAATAATTAAATTACCATAAAAATCAATTTATGTGAAACCCATTATAGGAATATGATGCTAAAAAACAACTATAAGGTTCAATCCATGAATGTAAGGATTCAGTTATTCTGGTCACCGTTCCAATGTTTTGAAGGAAAAAAACATTTATATGTTATAATTTGCTCCACATTTCGAGGAAATTCATAATAAATAACTTGAATTCATTAATAACTAAACAGTTTCAATGAAATTTAATGGTTCTATTAAAATAAATTCATTTAATAATTAAAATTTGTTTTATTTTATACAATACCTTCTGTAGGTTAAATATAATTTCACCCTCAAGATATGAAGTAAAACAACATTTATGTCGATATTGACACTTTATTTAACCAACCATACATCATAAATATAACAGGGATTATATCAAATTGGTAAAGAAAATCGGTAAAAGGGATTTATTTACCCAATAATGGTATTCATGATCATGGAATTTAATCCTATATGTATTGTATATAGAAAATATTCTAAATAATAACATAATAATTGTGTTTGAATAAACATGGAACATAATCCCACAATCAATGTATATAGGTAAGAATGTTAATTACATGCGAATCCTATCTTCCTAAATGATTCATGACCAATTCGCATCTCTTTCCATACCCAAACAAGAGGTAAATATCACAAATCAATAACCAACCGAAGTACATAAATCAGTCACTATCAAATAATAAAAAACTGTAGTAATGAATAACAAAAAAACATTACCATTCATGGGAAATTGATATTTCCCCATGCATGGGTCAGTAATATAAAGAAATAAACTATTTACCATGTTCTGACACATTCCTAAACACCCGTCTACCATCCAAAAATAGAAATACAAGGAAAAAAATTCTCTAAAATCACTTTGCCTTGTCCCAACCTGGTTTTCTCTATACACAATAACCAGACTGGTTTGTGATATGGCCTCGAGCATGTATCTTTATATAAAATAAGATACCAGACAATAGGAAGGTCTAAGTTGGTATAGTTTAGAGACTATACACTCTATGATCAATAAAAAAGAGTTAATTCATAAATAAATAAATTTAATTGAAATTATAATAATAACGAACATGTAATAGCATACTAACGAAATCCAAATAAACACTCCATAAGTGAACATGCAATGTTATAATAAAAAAATTCAATAAATAGTAGGTAATACATACTACATAACTAGATTGAGAAAAGAATAAATACATATAAATAACAAATACTATTGGTTCATTGAGTAGATGCTTGACCCCCAAATATTGTCATGTCATAGTCAATAGAGATTGAAAACAAAGATGCACAATCCAATTTCTTAACCTTCAATAAAGAGATTTTTTCAGGTACCAAATAGTGACCCAAATAAGGTCGGAGTAAAACTCAGTAGGCCACCAACAATGACATCTAATTCATATCCAGTCCATGAGTATAAAATGGTATAGTGTGTAAGGATAATAATGTAATCCATAAAATAAATAGGCCATCTCAGATTAGGTTCCTCATGGGATACACATCTGATACTACATGATTCCGACTAAGACATAATATATCAAAACCATTAGATTAATATAAATAGACTTGGGAACCACTATAGATATCCAATGAATCAATGTAATGTTATAACTATAATATGTTTCATATAAATATAAGAGGTATAAATCCAAACCTCTAAACAAAGGGAGAGTCGGTGACATGTCAATGAATTCCCAATTCATTTCTAGAAATATGAACTACACCAATGGTTATATAACAATGGTTTGAAAATCTGTTTGTATTTTTACTCTATACCAATAAATTTGTATAACCATTGGTATAGGTATATATATGGCCACCAATACAAATGTGTTGAACAATCCATTGGTATAGGTAATTTTTCAAGAAAACTATAACAATTGTTTGCGAAAACCGTTGGTATTATTGCATAGATTTTCACCTATACCAATGGTGTAAAACCCCTAGTTTCTGTTTCATTACCATTTAATTATGTCTCATATGGATATATAATGATTGAGTTAATTTTTGGGTAGTTCCTAGGGGTTGTTCCACTTTTAGGATTGTTTCTATTGGTGAACGGTTTGAGAATAGTTAGTAGAAACCATGAAACAACTCCAGGAATCGATGAAAATGATAACAATAGTCATTGGGTAGGCATACAGTTGGTGCATGGTTTGGACAAACGATGCGAATTACCCAAAGAAATATTTCGTGACTATTTTCATTTGATATAGTGAATAACCCTTAGTTGGTGCTTCTTTTCTATAACTGTGTGAGCCGAACAAGCGAGGGGTTGTTTGTTGTAGTATCAAATCATAGAGAGCACACAACATTCTTACACCTTTACACTAACCATGCATCGTGAAATTACAGATCGTAAAAATGTTGATCTAACATATTTTATCACCATAAGAACTCATTTTACCGTTAATCTCGCCATAACACAAATACATTTTTCTAATAAGGCTAGAGGGAAAATTCCATTCGATCAAGGATCAATTCCTAGGAGAATTAAACTCTTTTGGAGGCGCAAATTCGTTGTTAAGTGCATGTTATTCATCATTTTCATTTGATATCTTCATTTATTATATATTGGAATCAATGTTATTATCTATTTGGTTTAGATCTATGTTCAATTACGTCAATCATGATTTGATTTGACTATTTTGGTTGATTGTAACATCTTCTTTGTTTAGATTTAGAGGTTCTAATTCAGATTTTTTATGTTGTTGCACCATTCTTGGTTTTTTTCAAATTTTAGATGTAGGAGAAATATCTCCCTAATCATCTTGATTATAAATTTATGTCTTGTATTCAAATTGTTTGCATTTCTTTAATTTTTTTGAAACCCTTGTTTGATTTTAGAGAAACCTATCAAGTGATGTTTTATGGAAATTATTGTAATTGGATTGTTTTGTGGAATTTTAATTTGCTTCATCAATTTAAAATGTTGTTTTTAAAATTATGGTTTTGTTTTGATGAATGAAAAATGTTTTTAGATTTTTTTAATTTTTTTATTAAAATGGATATTCATGGGTGTTGGAATACATGGTTGGAGTGTGATCATTTAGTTTGATGTGACCCTATTGATGGTGTGTGTGCCATTGAGGTACCATGTATTTGTTACCTTTTTATGATTCAGTAGATTGATGAATGACAACTTATGGGAATTCAACTATCACATAATAATGAATGTATTCATTTTTGGATGTGTGGAATGGGTATGCCCAATGGTTTTGAAATTTTTTTGATGTCCTATTTTATTTCTATCTAGGGAAACTATTTTGGTTTCGTAAACTATTTTGGGTTTTCATAAAAACTACATTACTTTTTTTATAAAAATGTGAAAACATGTTCTATCCTAGTGGTGTTATTTACAAAGTCAATGGGGGAACACCTACTATGATTTATAATCACCCCATTATTGGGAGCTATGGTTCTTTTGGATATATTATTTATCAAGACATAGGTAAAGGAATGGTATCCCAGTTCTCTATTGATGATTCTTGATATGTTGGGATCACCATTTGGATTTGGATCTTGGAGTAGATTGGATGTTACGAGTTAGTTTCTTTGATTTCTTTTAGATTTGATGTCTTTTTTTTTCTTTTAGTTATGTCCCTATAATTCAGCATGTATCATGATATTTTCTTTTGGCATTATTTTTTATTAGCTTTTATTTTTGTACTCAAGCTTAATATAATGTTTTTTATGGTTATCATGATTTTTTTATATATCATAAAATGAAAAATAGTCCCCAATTGTTTATGAACCCCTTGACATTTTTACCATCCTTTGGTGTTTTGGGGTTGTTGCCTAAGGCTAGTAACACCCACCTCCTCTTTCCAAGCATGTGGGTTAGGGGTGGGATGTTATAAAAAGTATCTTCTTGTTTAGTCATTTAAATAGTAATAGTACCAGCCATTATCTTGTGATTATAAAAAGGATTAGGATTATCTAAACACGAGTTGTAGAGAATTAATATACATAGCTATCCAATGTATGTTGAACATCTAGTCACTAAAAATATCAAGAACATGAGTGTTTTAAGACACTTACAAGAGTTTTTCATCTCAACTCCATGTGTTTAGATGATGAGAGGAGAATTATAGGCATTGATAATATTGAATTCCCACTAGGAGGGAAGAATCACTCAGTAATAATGTATACAACTAAAATTATGAATTTAGTTTTCTTATCACTAGAAGGTACTACATGTGAGTCCTTGAAAGAACACATTTTAGTGTCCGTATTGAGACCAAAAGTTCAATAATACATTTTGGTGATTTGTAAAATGGAATTTAAAGGGATGGTTTATAGATACATAGTGGTCGAAAGATACATCATGCAAAATATAGTCAGGGGAATCATTTTAAATACTATGAGAATTGGGGAGAACACCAATACTGAGAACAAATAGTGGTAAAACTATTCTTAAGGGTGTGGTATATCTTAAAATAAAAATATGGAGACAATGAAACTTCCTCCACAACTGAAGAGTAACATTGGATGTTTTTATTGTTATTATTTTTAATATATGTATAGAGATTGTAATACACCACCTAAATCATTTCATAATTACAACTAGACGAGACATCATCAGGGATATTGTCACAATGCTAAACGGGCATGTGATAGAGACAAATATCATCATCTCATGCATCATATGATCTGATAGGATGAGTGGAATAGAATGCATTTCATCATCAGAACCGATTAATATATGGTGATTCTAGGAATATAAGGAATCATCAACTAGGGAAATTTCAATAGGTTAACAAAGAGAAAAGCGAAACAATTAAACAATAGTATAGAGATGATTATGTTATCATGGATGATAATTTATGACCCTCAATGGTGAATAGGTATGATTATTTTTAATTCCAACCATACAAACATTTTGTTAGATATGGGTGTGTCCCATTTATTTATTTCTTACTCTATAATTTATCTAATGGGTTTACTTGTTGATATTATTCCTTCTAATATGAAACACCAAACACCTTTGGTTAAACAAGATTATTGAGATTTATCACTTCAATCAATTGATAGGATCTATGTTCTTCTCTTATATTTAATTATTTCTATGATATCAACCGCTATTGTTTTGAAAATAGTATATTCTAACGACATATTTCAGAAGCAGATATAGCCTTTATGAGTTCATTTTGTGCATTTCGGTCTTACAAATTCTTGAAAAATATTTATAGAATTTATGAAGAATATATTTCAAAGGTAAATGGATTCCATTATGGTGGTGTTTGTGAATGATATACCAGTGTATTTTTGGACAATTTTGGATCATATACAACACTTAGCTATAGTGATGGGTATCTTGTAGGTGCATCATATGTATTCCAAGATATCCAAGTGTGATTTCTGGATACATGTTGAACATTTCCTTTGACATGTCATTTCAAAAAAATAAATTTCCATAAAACCATAAAAGATTGAACATGTTATCTATTGGTTCCCACTTAATAATGACTTTGAGATAAATAGTTTCCTTGTCTTGGAGGGATACTAAAAATGTTTTTTACAGGAATTTTCTCTTTTGGAATCACTGATGACCACTTTGATGATGAAACGAATCACTTTCTAGTGGAACAAAGAATGTCAAAAACCATTTCATGATCTTGAGGTTATAATTACATATGTGCATTCTATTTATTTATTAGATTCTGGAATTTGATATGCAGTCTATTTTGATTCCTTGAGATTATGGATGGGATGAATTCTCCTGTAGGGAGATAGTGTTTTTGATTAAGGTTCATGAAAGTAACTATTTCATGAGAAAAACTACCTAATATATGATTTTTAATTGATGTTGTAGTCCATTGTTTGATGTCTTTGGATTATTATCTTTTTGGTAAGAAGATCATAGTGTTTACAGACCATAAGAGCTTGAAACACATTTTCTCACAATGATATTTGAATCTAAGGAAAAGAATATGGATGGAATTCTGTGAAATGTTTGACATTGAATTGATGTGTAAAATAGGTAATGGAATTTCAGTGGTAGATTCATGAGTAATGAATTCATATTATCAGGTGGTTAAATATTCTTTGTATTAGTGGAATCTAATGTCGGTTATATCAAATATGCACCTGGATTGTACCAACAAGGGTGATATTGTATTTTTATTCCTAATTTCATTTGTTATAGATTTGCTTCCACAAGTGAAAGAGGCTCAGATATCGAATTCAAAATATGATTATATGATTTCAAAACTCCATTTTGGGGTGACCATTTAGGGATTGAGTAAGGATGAGAGTTTGTTTTTTAGTTTGAATATCAAATCATGGTATCTTTGGGTTTTCATGAAAAAATAGTTAATGTATACCACTATTCGAAATGGACTGTTCATCCAGTATTTTAAAAGATCTAAAAAATATGGAATGAATAATTCTTGTTGGTTGTCATGAAAAGGGAAGAGATAGAGTTTGATTCAGGATACCTTATCTCTCAGAAATTCATGGCTGAACACCAGTGACCCATAGGAAATTTGTAGTCTCTACCAACTCCTATGTGGAAGTTGGACAAGATAGAAAGAGATATTACGATTGGTCTCCCAAAAATGGGTTGGAAATATGATTCTATATGGTTGATTGTGGAACAAATAAAGAAGTTGGATTATTCTATCCTTATTCACGAGTCCCATACAGTGGATTACTTGTCCCAAATCTATATGCAATAAGTTAAAAAGAGTTAAGGAATTCTAGTATTGATTATATCTGACCGAGGCCACTGGTTTAAATATCATTTTCAGATATCCTTATTGAAATTCCTTTCGAATAATTTAACTCTAAGAAAATTGTACCATCCTCAAATGGATGGAAAATATGAAAGGATGGCACAAACATTGGAAGACATGATTATGATTTTTAATGAATTCTGGTGGATCATTAGTGGAGTACATTCTATTAGTGGATTTATCATAAAACAATTATATAGGCATGATATATATGGATACATTTTAATCATTTTAGGGATTTTATTTTAGTTATCCACTTTTTAGGTGGAAACATGTGAGACTTAAATGGTTGGATCAATCCTTGTGCAAGAGACTATATAGAATATTTAGTTACTCAAAAATCTGTTGAAGATGGTACAATGTTATTAGAAACCATATTTTGATCATCATTGATGACTATATTCAAATGAGGAGAGTGATCACATGTTCCTTAGAATCTCTTAAAGTCATCGGAATTAATATTTTTAGAATAAGGGTAAGATATCTCCTCAATACAATATTCCTTTTGAGATGCTTGAATGGTTTGGTTGAGTGGAATATTAGATGGATTTTCCACCAAGGATCGGTTCATTTCAAAATTTATTTCATTCATCTCAATTGAGAATGTATTAACATTATCCTAACCATGTGATTTAAGGGGATCACATTGACCTATCGCTAGAGGTTACATTGGATTATGTGATGGTATGAATCTTTAATAGGAAAGAGAAATTATTTTGGGGAAAATATTGTTCTAGTGATATTTTTATGGATATATGGTGGTATTTTTAATGAAACAAGGGAGAGAGAAAAGAAATTGTTGGAGGAATATCTGAAAATATTTTTGGACAACTATGGTTTCTACTTTCTTTGGATTGAAAAACTAGTGGTGGGGAGAATGTATCACCCTTAAAGTTTTAGGTACATGACCATTAAATTTTTTATTAATGTTTTATAATGACGAGGTAATGTTTTGGGCGATTTTGAGGGGTTTTGGGCCCTTTTTGGATACTTTTAGAGAGGTTCATGGTTTGATCAGAATTAGTTCAAACCATGAAATACCAATAAAAACTGTGTAAAAGAAAACATATGTCACTTAGTAGGTGCATGATCGGTTCGTGGTTTAACCATACTATGTGGATTCCTAGGAGACCCTGTGTGAGGCTACTATCATTTGAGATAGTGGATAACACATGGTTGTTGCATGTTTTGTCTAACCATGCTAGCCAACTCAATAAGGGGTTTCATGTTGCATTATCTCATGCACGACCAGTGCACATTTTTCCTAATCATGTGTCGTAACTTTGTACTATGAATTTTCATATAAAAAACATGGATATAACAGGGTTTATCCTCTTAAAAAAATCACCCCTAATCTTTCCACAAGAAAATTTACTTTGCTCCCAATGCTGGTGAGGTAATTCCTTTTTACATCGAAGTTATTCCTATGTGAATTAATGTCCATTGGAGTCTGGAATTCATCAATATTTTCCCATTCATCATAGTTTTTAGATATATTTTCCTCATATCTCCTGTAATCATTGGTCTAGTCCATTGGGTTTAGATCAATTCTATTTTATGTCAATGATGATGAGATATTATTAATTATTTGAATGGAAATAAAATCTGTCTTCGGAACATTAATTTCTAATATGATTTGTTGAAGTTGTTGTACCATTCTTCATTTTCACTAATGTTTCATCGGAAAGTGTATTCTCTCTAAAATATTTCTTTATTAGAACATTATTCCTTGGTTTTAAATTGATTTACTTACATTAAATTTTGGTAAAACCCGTGTGTGATTTTATGGAATCTTCTTTGGTAAATTTTTCATACAAATTGTGGAAATTGGATTATTTTGTGGGAATTTAATCTGTTACATGAGTTTAAAATGATGGTTTTTAAATTATTGTTTAGTTTTGACGCGTGGGAATGAAATTAGAATTTTTTAATATAAGTAATGTTTTATTGAAATTGATTGAATGGTTTTTTCAGACATGGTTGGTGTGATTTCATTTTCAATAATGTCATCCTATGGAAGGGTTGTGTTTCAATGGGCTACCTCGTATTGGTTACCATGTGATCACTTAGGATATTGATGAGAGACCACTCATGAGTATGTAATTTCCACCTAGGCATGCATGAGAGGATTTTTGGATGTTTGTAAGGGGTGTTCCAGATGGTTTTGATGTATTGTTTTATTTGTTTCCATGGAAACTATTTTTGGCAGGAAAAATGTTTTTGAATAGATATAACAAACAATAAACTTCTTTAATTTTTTTTATAAATGTGCTAACATTTTTTGTCCTAGGGGCCTGAGTTGGGATATCATTGGGGAAAACCTAATAAGTTTTCTACCCATCCTCTTCTTGGTAAATATGGCACATTTTCCATTTTAGTTTATCGAGATATAGATAACTGAAAGGTATACTAGTTATTTAGTGACATTTATTTGTTCCTTAGTCTGGGAATGTGGATTTGTATCTTGGGATAGATTTTCAGATAGTTGTTAGCTTCCTTTGTATCATTGATTTTTCTTATATTTTGGTTATTTTGTGTATGTCAATCTGATTCTATGAGTACTGTGATATTTTCATTCAACTTTCTTTTATATTGTCTTGTATTTATGTACTCATGCAGTATATAGAGTTTTTATTATTATTTATATCATGTTTTTGTTGTTTAACTTATATTGTAAAATCATCCCCCAATTTTTTATGAAGCCCTCAGAATTTATTTCTAGTCTTTGGTGTCTTGGGAATGTCACTTAAGTCTAGTAGTACCCACCGCCTCTTCCAAATCCAATGTTAGAGGGGTGGGATGATAAAAAGGGTTTGGTCAAACTATTGATATAATTAACTTTTCTGGGATCCTAAACCAATAGTTTGAGAAAATAGTTTTTATATATGACCTATACCCACAATTTTTTCAAATTGTTTGTATAGGAATTTCCATTATTTATGTATAATAGAACAATTATTAATATGTACATCAATTTAAATATTTTTATACATATATTTGAATATAATAACACATAATATATCATATAGTAGTTGTATTATTTTTGAAATATAAGTGGGAGGTTGTTGGATTTATGCCCTACGTCGGATTTTTCTTCAATATAAGACCTATGAAAAATATTTTGGTAAAACCATTGGTATATGTAATTTTTCAGGACACTTGTTTTAGTCAAACCACTGTATTGGCAGTTCCATTATTTATTCATAATAAAAATAATATTATTAAATAGCTTAATTTAAATAATATATATGTATATATGTATATATATGAATAAATAATATGCCATATGATTGTGGTAATGTTTTCTGAATATAACTAGGATGTTGTAGGATACATACCCCATGCTGGATTTTCTTCAATATAGTAAACTTATTAACAATAAGGTATTCCATATGAATGGTTTGGTCAAAACATTTGTATAGGTCCATACCGACCTATAATCACCCAATGGTAACACAAAATTTTGGTACAAGCTATACAAAAAGTTGTTGGACTATAATAACGGTTACAAACAGTTAGTATAGACTTATTTTCAAGTAGTGATAATTAATAAGTTAAACCAAACCCGACCATTTAACTAGAGATAATAATAATAATAATGAAAAGTATCACCACATCCAACATGCATGGTTAAAATTAATGATAAGTGATCCATGAATATCAATTCAATAAGTAATAATATGGGGTTCCATGACTAACAACTGCCATATGAAATGAGATGGGGTTCCCATCAAAATAACTTCTAATCGTAATTATAAGGATCAATTTTTCCAAAATGTTTTAACAATAACTAAAAGGAATTTTGTGTCCAATAAATTCAAATAATAAAGAGCAATGGCGTGTCAAATAATTACAACTGAATGATGATGATTACCATTTCAAAAAATACTTAACAATTTATAATTCATTAATTAATGAGCCTTGTGAACCAGTCCATGGAAGGACCATGTAAATTGATATAGGGAAATAATGAATTTAATAAATTAATATATTACATAAAAAATATATATGCCAATTTACACGTATAAAAGTAATTTAATTAGATTATTTATGAGTTCCAAGAAGGGAAAGGGGCATGGATAAACCATTCACATTTTTTTAAGTCAATTTACTATTCAAACGAATCTGGAAACATAGAACACCTATAGCAATGGTTCAATTCCATATTCAATGGATAGTCATATGAAAAATTCATAATTGACAAGGTCTAATTACGACTCTATTAAAATAAACATCTTTCCATGATTTATTTAACTAAATGAATCCTATTTCAATTCAATTTATAGTACTAGTACATTCGCTTTTTATTTTCTTAAAGGCATCAATTGATGGTATTCAACATTTTAGTAGTTCACTTAATTCAAATATGAGCCCCAATATTTAGTTGGACACTCAATATGTCTCATGTTTGGATTAATTACATCATCATTACATAATGTTAATGGGAATTTATATCAACACACCCGTTGGGATGGTTCACATTTTGGTAGAAAACCTCCAATGATGGAATTGGGTCTTAAGGAAATCCAATTTAAGGTACTAAATTTTTATTTAAATTAGTTTAATAGTTAGGAGGACATTCAGGGATAATTCTGGATACGAAAAAATGCCCCATTTTATAAATAACGTAACTCAATTGGAAGGGTACTGGACCACCTATCCTGTACCAATGAAGCTTCACACATAGATTATTGAGATTTTATTTTTGAGACAATGAGATAAATCTATGAAATGGAATAACTCCTATAAAATAGGTAATACATTCTTTTATAGATACAATATCTAATATGGTGAGATATATAAATGAAGGAAATAATATGAATGATATAATAACTGCAGGTTATCTGAAAAAACTAAATATGATCAATTTTGAGCTCGTTTAAGGGATATCAATCAAAACAAAAGAGAGACCTAAGAGGGGAGCTTGATTTCACTATTGATATTTCACAATGTGGGAGAGAAGGTAGAAATAATGTTTAAATTAGAGGATTGAGAATGGTAAATTTCCAATTTTAAAGGGTCACGTAGTTTGGACACAAAGTATTCCAAACCAGGCTCCATTAACGTGGCCCCCACAATCCATGGGCCACACCACACATGGATCAATTTCAAGGTTAGGGACAACAATCAACAACTATTTATTTGTTATATTCTCACAACTAGACCTCATATCACTAGGGGTATTGTTTGAAAATATTCATGCATCCTCTGCGGTACACCTATAAAATTAACAGTAGACTCCTCACACGACAGTGAAACCTCATGTGTATGTTTTTTCAAACCATGTGATTCACCTATAAATATGTAATATTGATTTGAATAAATATAAATAACCATATGCCTATCTATTTTCTTCAAATTACCATTCTCTCAATGCATGATTCTCTCAAAACTCATATGGGATTCTGAGACACATCTTGGTCACTTATTCTAAACAAAAAAAAAAGAAAATTTTAATTTGTTCACACACTTAAAATTTCATTCCAAAACCCTATTTTTATTCTTCCCACCCATAAACTGAAAACATGAGTTCCTTTATAAAATTTTATCAAGTAAAAAAAATATCTTAAGGTATATATGTAGTGCCCATATGTGATTCTATATGAATATATGGGAAATTTATTTGACAATTAGAATATGAGGTGGCATCCTAACCCTTTCATTATTATGATTGGAGACATATTTATTTGTCTTGGAATATTGAGTTTTTTGATATCCAGTTAAAATGATTGTCTCTATTATGTATTATTATATGATTTCATTTAGTTTTATTTCATAATATATTAAAAATCTGTTTAATTATATATATTTTATTTTTCAGATATTGTATTATTTTTAATTGCATGATGGATTTCACATCGATGTACATTAATAAACCAGGAATAGAAATATAAATATTTTAATGGTAGACTATTCCAGGAATTTAATGTCACATCTTTATTAATTTCATATATGTATGTAAAGGTCGCTGAGGAAAAGTCTAGGGACCAATGTAATGCATTTATTGATCATCATTTGGTTGAATCCCATAATTTATATTGTTATATTTCAATACATTTTTAAAATTAACTTAGTAACATTTCAATATTAATTTATATTTAATTATTTTAAGGGTATTCTTTCAAAAATATAGTTATCTATGAGGATAAGGTAAATCCCCACAAGGGTAGGTCAAATATTTTCGATAGAAAGTGAGATTTCATGATACAATTTAATTTAGGAATAATATATATGTATACAAATTTAATTAATTTAGATTTTAAATTTTAATAATATATTTTTTAAATTAGAAAATGATGTATTTGATCCTTTTGGATGGGTATAGATGTGGTTTAATGTCTAAAAACAATTGACAGAAGTTATGCGAATGATCTTACAGAAAATATTGAGGTAAAAATTTTTAATAACACTTTGAATTTATTAAAATATTTTGAAATTAAATATTGAAATTAAAACTCAGTGTAAATTAATAGATGTGTGGTATTTCATTAATTATCTCTTAGATTCAGTATCCTTAGAGGATGTTAGGTATTCAGTTTTTGGAAAAGAGAATTATGGTCATGTTAGGGATATTTCTGTGGACAATCTCCATCACATGTATTTGGAAGGTCACATATATATTTATCATAAACAAAACCTGGAAATGGGTTTACATCTCAGTGTGTTACTACAGTACATTAGAAAATTCATTAACATAATAACACATTTAAAGGTGATGTGTAGCTTATTATGACACAATTTGATTAGTTGTTTTCTTTGGAGATTAAATATTCTACTGTGTTTTAAATGATTTAAGATAGTTGTTGGCGCCAAAAATGTGGCCCGAAAGAAAGGAACGAAAATGGTCGGCGCGCTGCCTCATGAAGCTCCGCCGCGAAGCTCCGTCGCGAAGCCTCGCCGCGAAGCGCCCCAATCATGGCGACGCTACGAAGCTCCAGAGGAGGTAATCCTCCGCGAACCCGTTTGACGTTCGCGAGCCGCCGCGAAGCTCCAGAGGCAGTAATCCTCCGAAAACCCGTTTGACGTTCGTGAGCCGCCACGAAGCTCCAGAGGTGGTAATCCTCCGCGAACCTGTTTGACGTTCGCGAGCCTCCGCGAAGCTCCAGAGGCGGTAATCCTCCGCGAACCCGTTTGACGTTCGCAAGCCGCCGCGAAGCTCCAGAGGTGGTAATCCTCCGCGAACCCGTTTGACGTTCGCGAGCTGCCGCGAAGCCCCGGAGGCGGCGCACGAGCCTTGCTTCGCGGCGCCCCTTCCCTATAAATACTGGACTCCCCCTGAGTCCCGAGGACGGACAATCCGACCTTTCGGATTCTCCTCTCCCGAATCGCGATGCACGCTTTGCCTCGGGAATCATGAGCTCCGCGAGGTATTTCTACTTCGCGAGACGACTCTGCTTTGTCTCGTTTTGAGCCCCTCTTCCGAGAGGGATGCCCTTCGCAAAGCTCAAGGGCATTCGCGAAGGAAGGGGATTCCCAAGGGAACTCGGGCAGCCGCGGAGCACTTGTGCTTCGCGAAACACCCAACCCATACGAGTCATCCCTATGCTAAGGCAGGATCGCTCCACTTCGCGAAACACATTGCATGGCAGGACCCTGCTTCGCGAACCACACCTTCTTCGCGAGGCAGTGCTCCGCGAACACTGTTCCACTTCGCGAAGTACCTCCCACTTCCACCTATGCCCCATGCTAAGGCCAAGGCACCCCACTTTGCAAAGCACACTCCTTTGCTTAGCGATTCCTCTTTCCGTGCGACCCTCCAGGTTTGCACGATGTGATTTCAAAGTCCCATGGACAACACCTCCTGTAGCGTTGCTTCGCCTAATGCTTCCTCGTATAGGCACGCTAACGGCTATTGCTTCTTCGCATAACCACGCTAACGTGGACCCCTCGATGGCTCGCCCCACTACCCCCCTTTACCATGGCCTTACCGGCACCTTCCCTTCCCCAAGGACCAGAGGGCACCGGTTATGTAAGTCCTAGGGGTGTGGAGTGAACCCACCTCATCCGAGATGCAGGACGTTAAACTGCCAAGCACCACGTCCTCAAAACATGACGTTAAACTGTGACCCAACCTCGTCTCCCTCATGAAGGGTCCCCCCAGCTCGAACATTCTTTACGTCACTCGTCTCCACAGGAATGGAACTCTTCCGCACATGGAATGAGATCCTCCTTATCGGAGTGGTGTATGTTCGCAGCGGAAGGGCTGCCTCAGAGCGTAAGCCCCTAACCTTGGGTACGGATGATTGCACCCATGCATCTCTGTACTTCCCCACTACCAAGGTCAGTGGAGGACGTGATAGGGAACGAGGCACCCCCCTCTGGGCCTCCATCCTAGAGTAAGTCCCAACACCATGGGCCGCCCAACGCGTAAGCCCCTCTTCGCTTCTCACGGACGCACCCTTCGCGACGTGATCGTCAGGTCCATGCAACCTCTTGTTTCTCACACCGAGCATGACTCACGTGGGCTTAGAGTGATCACCGACCCTGACAACCCACCTGAACTACGAGGTCTTTGATCCAAGTCAAGGCATGGTACGTAGGAAGCCTCCACGAGGTTCAAGCCCACCAACAGTGGACCAAGGTCTGCTTTCACGTCGGCTCACCGACAAACCCCACCTGAACTACGAGGTCTTTGATCCATGTCAAGGCATGGTACGTAGGAAGCCTCCACGAGGTTCAAGCCCACCAATAGTGGACCAAGGTCTGCTTTCACGTCGGTTCACCGGTGAAAACCCACCTGAACTATGAGGTCTTTGATCCATGTCAAGGCATGGAACGTAGGAAGCCTCCATGAGGTTCAAGCCCACCAACAGTGGACCAAGGTCTACTTTCACGTCGGTTCACCGGCGAAACCCACCTGAAATACGAGGTCTTTGATCCATGTCAAGGCATGGTACGTAGGAAGCCTCTACGAGGTTCAAGCCCGCCTGTCGCTCATTCACGTTGGGTTTCACCCCCGTCCGGCATGACGTTAAACCGCATTCCAGTCCAGTGGTAAGCCGCTGCGACCCATTCCCATCAGAAATAAGAGGACTTTGATCCATGTCAAGGCATGGTACGTAGGAGGCCTCTATGAGGTTCAAGCCACATTGCTCGGTCATTCATTCACGTCGAGTTTCGCCCTCGTCCAACATGACGTTAAACTGTATCCCCCCTTTTTCCTGCATGACATTAAACTGCCCAACTATTCCCATTTGAACTACGAGGTCTTTGATCCATGTCAAGGCATGGTACGTAGGAGGCCTCCACGAGGTTCAAGACCACCCCTTAGTGGATCCACGGATCTACTTTCACGACGGTACGCTGACGATGCCCATTGGACCAAGGTCCACCTTCACGTTGGTTCGCTGACGACATTCATCGGGCCAAGGTCCAGCTTCATGTCGGTTTACCGGCACCATCCCGAACTACGTGGACTTTGATTCCCTGCCACGAGGATACGTAGGAAGCCTCTCCAAGGCTCAAGCCCAACTTCACAGTCGCCCAGAGGCTAGCCTCGGTGTCGGTATCCCTTCAAGGAGGATCCCTCAATCCGATCTATCCCAGCCAATGCTCTGGTTGGGTTGATCCGTCTCCGCTGGATGTTAAACTCGCAGCGTACCCTGTGTTGAACACGGGAAGCTGAGGAAAACCTCAGATACGTGTCTATGACATGTAATTCCCCGCGCTCGATGTGGGATGCCTCGGGCTTCCACGCCCTTGAGAAGCCTTGTGGTCAAGGATAACAGACATGCCAGGTACCCCAGCATCCAGACGCGCTACTGATGCCTCAACGTGACTACTCCCCTGACCGAAGGTTACTGCCCTGACTGGACCCTTTGGAATGTCCTGACAGAAGCAGTTTAATTAACCGGCGTCCATGAAAACATGGAACTGGGAAGAGTTTCACGAACTACGTATTAAATCTATAAGGGAGACCCGGACTAGGTGACGAGTTCTGAGGAGAAATCCACAGAAGGAAGAACCGACATCCCATCATCCCATTTCGATCAAGGAGCAGGCGTACCTGAACAAGGAACGAATGTCGCCCACCTTTGGAAAGCGGGAATGCGGGGCAACAGGCCGCGCGTCCTCCTGACGGACGGATGCGCGCGCCCCAACGAAAGCGTCGGAAACAGAAATGGTGTACTCGACGTGAATTTCTTCTCCTCAGCATGGAGATTAGTAGCGTTCAAGACACCAGTAGATTGACGTGTCACCGGATCCAGATATCTGTTGCCTGGTCCCGCCAAGCAAATGGCGGGCCTGTCGTGAAACTCACCGGAAGTCGGGGTAGTAGAACGTGGGGCACTCCGCTCTGAGGCGTGTTGGCGTGGATCCTTCTCACAGACATGGAGGATGGAAGAACGCTGGGGCACTGGCTATCAATCCTTTTCCTCTCAGCACTGATGAGTTGATCCCTTCGTTTCCCAGGAACCAGGTTGCTATTTCAGAGATGCGGTCACCATCCGCTCCTCGCCCACGCAGGGGCAGGGGAAACACCACGACGGCCAATCCACATGGGGCCACTACCGCCACGACTGCTGCCACGTCACGGGATGCGGGACGCCCACGTCCCCTTTCCCCATCAGAGGTCATCCAACGAAGGGTGATCAACAGCCTTGTGCGCAGGTATGAGGAAGAAGGGGTCATCCCAACCCGGGATATGGCCCGCCTGGACCTGGAGGCCTCCAGGCCCCGCCGTCAACGCCGCCCTAACAGGCCGCGCAGGGAGCCCCTGCTCCCCACCCCGACATTCAACCGTTTCGGGAGCCTATCCCCGGAACGCCTTGACGACTCCTCGCCTTACGCTGAAGAGGCAGGCGCTGTCCGGCTCAGTCCTCTCAGGGCCCCGACCCGGGGCCCCCAGGCGAGAGCTCCCGTCCGGCCGCGTCAGCGCCGCCGTCCGGCCCCGCAGGAAGAGCAGGCAGACTACGTCCTTGCACAACCTGCACCGGCTCATCTGACCCGACGTCAGCGCCGGGCCCGGGCTGAGGACGCTCTCTCAAGCGCGTCCACGTCGACAGCTACAGTGGCCCGAGCCACCACTGACATACATCATGAATCCCCCGCGTACATTGAGCAGGGGCACCCCTTCGCCCAACCAAGATTGAGACCCCAACCGCCCCATGGGCAGGCTGGGTTGACGTTCCGGGTTGCAGGCCCAAGTAGTGATCACCGCGAGCTAACCCGCGGTGATGCCACCCCGTACGAAGGTCCTCCCCATACCACTACTCCACAGAGCGTGGGCCTTCCCCGCTCCGAGGTTCGTCATGGAGGCATGCCTCATGCTGCCCCAATCCTGCAGGAGGACCTGCCCCGCGGCAGTGATGCTCAGCGCGGAAACATTTCCCGCGCCCGCTGTACGGGGTATGGGGTCCATCCTTCTGAAGGCACTGTCTATCCGGTCCTTCTCCAACGTGGGGGCCCTCCCTACGTCCTCTCTGCAACCGGCGAAGGTCCTCCTCGCCCCAGCAACCCGAGGAGTGAAGGTCGGCCTCTCTCCACTCGCATCGACCATGGAGGTCTTCCCCATGCTCCTGCCAGTTCCAACAGAGGCCCGGCCCACATGGGTACTGTTCATGGAGGTCCTCCCCATGTACCCTTCGACATTTTCCCTGGTGCCCCTCGCACCCCGGCTGTCTCGAGTGGGGGCCCTCTCCGCCACGGCGCCAGCGCCGCCCCGAGGCTGCCTGATAGGGGTCAACCCTGTCCCGAAGAGCCACCCAGGGGCAGAAGAGCGGGTCGTCACCGCCACAAGAAGAATCCTGGGAAGGCCCAGGTGGAGATCAAACCTGCCTGCTTCTCCGATTCGGAAGCGGAATGAGATTTAGCGATGGAACCTTCTCCCAGCTCCTCCGTATCAAGGACGGGGGCAGGAACCAGACGCGTCAGCCTCGTTCTCCCAGAATTTGAGGTCCACCGGATTCCCGTCTCTCTCCGCAGGTACATCCAGGAGGAAGAAATCATGGGAATTCCGCAGGTCTCGACCATGCAATCACCGCCTATGTCACCAGAAGTGCCCTCTACCTCTACCAGGGAACACGTAGAGTTATTTTGGGGGCCAACGATGGTAGAGCGACGACACGACCTGTCACCGGTAGTCACGGCTCCTGTTCCGGAAGCTGTGATTATCAGCCCGTCGTATCGTGACATCGTGGCCAGGTCACCTCACTCTTCGGAAGATGGCCCGGAATTCGGTGGCCAGTCAGCTCGTTTGCCATATTCTCCACCGCCGAGCTTACTATCCCAAAGGTCCTCCTCGGTACCGCTTCCGGTTCCTCAGCCGCCCTCGGTTGACGAGTGGGGAAACACAGGGCCAGACCCTGAGTCCGAGCCTAGGAGCTTCTGGAGTATCCTTGCAGCGGATTACTTCCCAGAGAAATTTTGGCCTACGGCGGCACTGAATTTCCACATACCAGAGTCTCTTACACCTGAAAAAGTGGGATGCTTTTGTCGAACCCTGTGGGCGACACACTTCCCCCTCCGTTATGAACGGGTGGTGTACCCCAGAAGTCGTGAGCACTTCGAAGAAATCGGCGAGCAGTGTCGCCTGATCGATGCGGCCTCACTTCTTGTAGCCCAGCACCCCGAGTCGCCCGGTCCCCAGAGTGCCCTCCAACGAAAATGCGTTCAGAGTTTCAAGGCACTCCGCAAGATCGTCAGAGAAGCCACCCCCCATGTGCAAGTCCGTGGTTGGGGACACTATGCTGCCCTTCTGTTCAATCCTATTCGACGACAACCCGATTCGCTATGCGACATCGAGGACATGCCCTCGAGAGGAATCGCGGTCCATATGGCCGACATTGTGGACAGAGAAGACGAACTGGAACTCCTTGATGGAGACTTCCCCCCAGAGGGTGCACCGCCACTACTCGACCCATCAGGGAGAGTTACCCGTCAGCAGAGGAACCTGCTAGGCCTCCCCGTACCCACAGAGTCGTTGGTACTCAGTCGAAACACTGGCAAGGGTAAGGAGCACGTCGGGACAGTCAAGAAATCCGACCCGTCCGCCTCTGTGCAGAAAACGGACGAAGATCCTGAGAAAGCCGCGTTACGCCAGCAGCTTGCTGAGCAGAAGAGGCTGGTTGACGAACTCTTGGCTGAACGCGCCGCAGAGCGACGACCCAACTATGGTAATCCCAGGCCGGGGCAGTAGGGGCAGGAACAATTTCCCCCCGGTGAGATGCCTCCGGGCAACCCTGATCATGCTACTGCCGCAGACAGGGCGGAAGCTGGAACATACAGCAAGAGGGCGTGATACGTCTCGCCAACCCCCCCTGAGTGACGGGGCAATCTGAAGAATCCAACCCGGGTTCCCCCAGTCGCCCAGCAGGTCATCCAGCCAGTTGACCCGCGAGTGGCCGAAGCCGTCTACCGTGTTGAAGAACCTGACAATGAACTTGTGGTTAGGGATCCCCGTCAAGACAGGGACCCACACCCGGAGGACCTTATTGCGGCACTCACAGCCCGCCTCGAGGCTTTGGAAACGCGGCAGGTGGCGGTCCCGCCGGATGGCAAGCCTTATCCCGCGTGGGTGGATGATATGCCCGCGCCTCCGGGTTTTGGGAACCCCACTTTCTTGCCTTTTAACGGGACAGGGGACCCGCCCCAGCACTTGGCTCATTTCTCTTCCAGGTGTGGCCCCATGCTGGGGACCCCGGCTCAGCAAGAAGCCGCCAAGCTCCGATGTTTTGTACAGACATTGGAAGGTCCGACATTCGTCTGGTACAGCCAGCTCCCTATCGGATCAGTGACCGGTTGGGAGGATCTTCGCTGGCAGTTCTTATACCAGTTCAGCTCCACCACCCGAAAGACCAGCATTGCGGACCTCTTCAAGTGCAAACAGATGCCTGATGAGCGGGTTGCAGGCTTCATCGCCCGATGGAAAGGACTTACATATTCCCTTGATATGCCACTGACTCAGGAGAAATTACTGACGATGTGTGTGGGGAACATCAAGACAGATATGGTACCCTCCTTGATTACCCAGAACTACACTGGAGGGTTCAGAGATTTCTCGGATAAGGCCCAGCGCCTCGAGGAAGCCCTGCAACAGGGTAGTCAGGCACGTTTGCTGCCCCATATGATCCCAGCCAGGAGGGCTGCCAGGGCTGAACCTGCCGCGGTGGCTAAAATAGAAGCCCCGAGGCGGCTGGAATTGCTACCGGTGACACCACCCCCGCAACCCCGCAGAGGTCCTCCACCTCAAGCACAGGCTCCTGCCCAGCAGCGACCGCCTCAGAACCGACAGGTTCCCCCGCGCAACGCGCCACCGCCACCTAGGCGAGACAACCAGGCGCCGCCTCCTCGCAGGCCCCTCCGGTCCCTCGACAGGACCAGGCCCCCAGGGCCCCTTACCCGGAAATAAAGTACCATACCTATTCGTTCAACGAAAATTAGGTCCCTGGCTACTTCCGAAGTGCTCTAGAGCAAGGGATCATGTGTCTGCCTGAGTGCAGGAGGCCGGCAGAGGCGCACCTCACCAATCACCCCAACTACTGCCCTTATCATCGAATCATGGGGCACACCCTCAAGCAATGCTATGTGTTTAAAGACTGGCTTCAGGACCAGGTCAACAACAACATAGTCAAGTTGGGCCCAGCGCCAGCGCAAGTGGCAGGCGTCTTTGCAGGATCAGAAATCGGCAGCGACAGCGAAGGTGAGTGGCAGCAGGTCCCTAGCCGCGGATCCTAGAAATATGACAACTGGATGGCTCGAAAAACTATCGTCTGTGCCCAGGGTATCATCCGGGCACGCCTGAAGCAGTCAGAACCTTCAGAAGAAGTAGTCGGTGCCTCCGCATCGTCTTCACAGTCGACTTCTGCCCAAAAGGGAAAGCAGCAGTGACGCAAGAAGAAGCAACGTGCACCGCCAGTGCCATCACCGTCCCGCACTCTAGGCGACTTTATGCCTCCCGAAATGGGGATTCCTCCCAGAATCCGCCCAGCGGTGGATGACTCTTCGAGTGACAGTCAAGGGTACGCTTCAGTTAACACCGTGGAGTAGGTAAAGCCCTATATGACCCCCGACGAGGGGGAACCCCAGGCAGACCTCCCCAACATTTCCAGCCGATGTCAATGTCAGCGGAATCGCAATCGCGCCTGTCATCGAGGCATGTCAGCCGGCACTTGTGGCCAAGCCGTGCACGCTACTGAGACCAAGCAGTAGGCTCAACGCAGATCTCAACACGCGTAGACCCATCCAACATCCTCTGCTCTACCTCCACCGCCGTTCGTGCTACTGGATCGGGGATAGCCGCCTCGTCCGTATCATGGTCAGTCTTGCCCGGCTACAGGCCAACCTCTGCTGTCCGATCCTAGCCCGGCGACTACTCTCCAGGCTTCTACTAGCAGACAGCAGGACGTACCCAGTGCTAGCCGACCTCCAGTTCAACCGGCAGGACCCGCTGTGCATCCAAATGCCGAAAGACCGCCTGTATGCAGAGGTTCGCATTTGGCACGAAAGTACGATGTTCTGAAGCACCTGGCTGGCATCCCGGCGAGGCTTTCCATACTTGAGGCCATGCGCCTGTCATCGGAAATGCGCGAGGCACTTGCCGAGGCCCTAAGGAGCCCCCTCCAGTTCGAGACGGAAGTAGCAGCTGCAGAAGCCTTCCATACCGAGACAATTGAAAACGCCGAATGTCAGGCGATTATCTCGTTCTCCGGTGAAGATGAGGACCCTCCCATACAGGGGCACATTCGCCCGCTATATATCACTGGCCACTTCAACGGTGTGGAAGTCCGCCGCTGCCTCGTTGACACGGGTTCTAGAATCAACCTAATTTTGACCCAGACGCTGCGAAAGCTGGGTCTGTCCGAAGGTGATTTGACTCCCTCTGACCTCAGGATCCAGGGGTACGACAGGACAGAGAAAACCCCGGTCGGCAAGATCCGCCTGAAGACTCAGTTCGGTGGCTTAATTGCCAGCACCGAGTTCATGGTTGTTTCTCAGGACACCGCCTACAATGCATTGATGTGTAGGCCATGGCTCCATCTGCATGCGGAGGTCCCCTCGTCGTATCACCAGTGCCTCAAGTACTCGCTCAACGGTCGAGTAGGCGTGCTCCACGGAGACGCGTCCCCTTTCGCTTCTTGTGAGGCCCGCTATCTGGATGCGGGTTATTACAAAAGTAAGGACAAGCAAATCCTGGTAAGCGAGGATGAGCTCGCCCCGATCACAAGTGATCCCTGGGCAAGCATGGACGACGCCTACATCCTCCCGATCCACCAGTTTGAGGCCACGACCCCCGACATGGGGCAATGTTTCGTTGTTTCGGGTACGCAAGGAAGGCATGTTCCTGTGTCCAAGCGACGGTGGAAAATCACCTCGTACTCCTACATCAACCAGGCTCGGGTCATCCCGGAACCTCCTACCCTTGTACGGTACCGGGACTTCAAGCTCATGACAACGGTGGTGCGCCATACGTGTCTATTCCGCCGGGCTGGAATTAACCGACTCAGGCCGACACGTCACCACTGCTTTGATATCATCAAGCGTGGCCCCTTAGGCCGAAGGCCGGATGGGATAGGATCAAATGCATTCGTTTCTATGGTCTCAACGACAAGTGAGTCTCCTGATGTGATGACCGCTGCTGCCCGAGCCAGCACCAGCTGCCCCGCGAATCTTGATAGCCCAGAAGTATCTTCCGTCGCGGGAAGTCCCCCCACGGCTGGGGAGGAAGACTTGGAGGATGCTCCCCTAGCCTTTGAAGAAGGCGTCTCTACCACAGTTGATGAACTGGTACAGGTGAACCTTGGTAGCGATGCAGATCCGAGACCCACATTGATCAGTGCGGCCATGTCCCTCGAGGAGCGGCAGCAGTACGTAGACTTCCTCAAACGGCACCGTGATGTGTTTTCCTGGAGTTACGATGAGATGCCAGGGCAGGATCCCCAGGTGGTCGTCCACCGTCTGGGCCTCCCGGCAAAACATCATGGGTTTAAGAAGCCTCCCAGGAAAATGCACCCTTCTCATGGTGCTATGGTTGAGGCCGAAGTTGAAAAGCTTATCAAATCCAACTTCATTAAGGAGGTCCAGTACCGCAAATGGCTCGCCAACATTTTGCCGGTCAGGAAGAAGAATGGGCAGTTCAGAGTCTCCATCGACTTCCGCGATCTCAATCGCCACTGCCCAAAGGATGACTTCCCACTCTCAGTGACGGAGCTGTTGATTGACGCCACGGCCGGGTTCCAAGACCTCTCTATCATGGATGGGTATTCCGGGTATAACCAGATCCGGATGGCCCCCGAATATGAGGAGTCCACTGCCTTCAGGGCTCCCCAGGGTACCTTTTGCTACCGGGTAATGCCATTCGGTTTGAAAAATGCAGGTGCCACTTATCAGAGGGCCATGCATCGCGTATTCAAACCGATCCTCAGGACATTGGTGGAATGCTACGTGGATGACCTTGTAGTCAAATCATGCCAGCGCCAGGACCATCTCAAAGACCTTGAGAAAGTGTTCGGTTTCCTCCGTTCCCGTCACCTGAAGATGAACCCGCTGAAGTGTGCCTTCGGAGTCACCTCCGGGAAGTTTCTGGGTTTTATTGTCAGATACCGAGGTATCGAGATCGACCCGGAGAAGATCAAGGCCATCATCCAAATGCCTCCCCCGAGAAACATTCGAGAGCTCCGAGACCTCCAAGGCCACATAGCCTATATACGCCGATTCATTGCAAATCTGGCCGGCAAGTGTAATCTCTTTTCCCGGCCCATGAAGAAAGGCGCTGCCTACGAATGGGATGAGGAGTGTCGGATCACCTTCGAGGAAATCAAGCAGTATCTGCTCCAACCTCTGGTCTTGATGCCACCCGTCTCTGGAAAGCCGCTGGTCTTTTACGTGACCACCCTTGAGAGATCCCTCGGCGTGCTGCTCGCCCAGAAGAATAACGAGGGCACTAAGAACAGTCTCTACTATCTCAGTCGCATTCTTCTCGATACGGAGGTCAGATATTCCCTTATCGAAAAGAGCTGCCTTGCGCTCGTCTTCGCCGTGCAGAAGTTGCGACACTACCTGCAACACCACGAGGTGCAATTGATCTCTCGGGTGGATCCGATGAAGTACATCCTGAACCGCCCCATGCTGACTGGACGACTAGCACGGTAGGCGGTGATTCTCCAGCAGTTTGACATCAGTTTTGTGCCTCAGAATTCCATTAAGGGAAAGGCGTTGGCAGACTTTTTAGCTGCCCATCCAACCTCCGCAGATCAATCCCTGGACCTGGATTTCCCAGACGAGACGATCCTCTCAGTCGATCATGCTGTCCCGTGTTGGAAAATGAATTTCGACGGCGCCTCCCGGAGCCCCACCGGTAGAAGGCTCAACGACCCCAAGCTCAACAAAGTGGGTCTGGGTATTGTTTTCATTACCCCGGCGCAAGCCGTCCTGCCGTACTCGTTCCTGTTGTCAGAAGGTTGTACGAACAACGAGGCAGAGTACCAAGATCTCATCACCGGCCTCGAGTTGGCCCTTGAGATCCATGTACCCCATCTACATGTGAAGGGAGATTCCGAGCTGGTAATCAAACAGGTTAATGGCGACTACGTCGTCAGGAAGCCAGAGCTTGCGCCGTTGCTGGAGTACACCCTCCTCTTAATGGCCCAGTTTTCTTCTCGGCCAGAGGTTACCCATGTCCCACGGTCGCAGAACAGCCAAGCGGACGCCCTAGCTGGCTTAGTCGCATCGCTCGCACAACCCGAGCAAGATGATTTGGTCATACACGTGGCCCACCGGAGAGTCATTGCTCCCGTCACCCAAGAGGACCGTGATAGCCTGCGGGTAAGTCATCTCACCGCCGAACCCTCCATATCGGGAGTCCCGGGTTTGTCAGACGCAGTTGTTGAAACCACCCCCGACTGGAGAGCACCTTTTGTCGAGTATCTCCAAAATGGTCTGCTCCCGAACGACCGGGGCGAGCGCGAGCGAATCCGACGCCGCACACTTCAATTTACCCTCCAGAGCGGCCCCAGTCTTGAGAAGATCCTCTATAAATGGGGTTTCGATGGTGTCCTCCTCCGTTGCATCCAAGGAGTAGAGATAACTCAAGTTATGCAAGAGTTTCACGCCGGTTCCTGTGGCGCCCATCAAGCTGGGCCGAAGCTGTCCCATCAAATCCGGAGGTTAGGGTACTTCTGGCCCTCCATGATCCATGATTGCATTGGATACGCCAAGAGATGCCACGCGTGCCAAGTACACGCCAACTTCTTGCGTTGGCCGCTAGAACCCCTCCACCCCACCAAGTACTCTTGGCCATTTGCGGTATGGGGACTCGATGTAGTGGGACCGTATCCGCCGGCAACAGCCCGCCAATGCAGGTTCATCCTGACTGCTACAGATTTCTTCTCCAAGTGGGAAGAAGCAGTTCCGCTCAAAGAAGTCAAGGCCCGTTCCATCGTTGACTTTGTGAGCTCCAACATTATCCATCGGTTTGGAGTCCATCACGCCGTCCTCACCGATAACGGCACCAACTTCCGAGCAGCTGAATTGAAGAAATTGTACGCTAAGTACGACATCCGGTCGAACCACACCTCCCGCTACCACGCGCAGGCGAATGGGCAGATCGAGGCGTTCAACAAGACCCTCTCTAACATTCTGCAGAAGATGGTTGGTCAGAACAAGAAGAGTTGGCCGGACAAGCTCCCCAACGCCCTCTGGGCTTACCGGACGATGACTCACAACTCTACCCAGGTGACCCCATATTCCCTGGTGTATGGAGCTGAGGCCGTCCTACCCATTGAGATCCAGCTGCCGTCGCTACGCACTGCAGTTTATGATCACCAAACATCAGATGAGGTAGCCGAGATCCGTCTAGCTGAATTAGAGGCACTGTACGAGAACCGGCTTCGTGCCCTGCACAATCTGGAAAGGCATCAGGACAAGATAGCGAGAGCTTTTGACAAGAAGGTTCGTCTCCACTCTTTTCTACAGGGTGACCTGGTACTGGCCCTGCGAGCGCCAATGATTCCCGGTAGGAAACCGCCCAAGTTAGAACCCAAATGGGAAGGGCCTTATATCATCCATAAGGTATACCCCAATGGAGAATACTCCTTGGTGACCACAGATGGAGAGCGTATAACCCCTCCCACCAATACCATAATCCTCAAGCGATACTTTGCCTAGGGCAAAAGTGGTCCTGCAGGACCCTAAACTGCGAGAGGGTCCTGCACGATCCTAAACTGCGACTTGGTCCCACATGACCTTAAACTGCATCTCCTTCCTCACTGCAAGACGTTAAAATGTAAGCCAGTCAGGTCTTCTTGACCGAGGCTCAGCCTCAGGCCCCTCGGCCTCTTTGGGCCCCTGGCCCCGTCTCCACTGCGGTGTGGCCCCAGGCACCCTCGTTTCTCTCCGACTTACCCTCTTACGGGATTGTACGGTACGGTGTAGGACTACGTCCTCACGTTGGGATCATGTACCATACCGTACACATCCCCGAATGAGATGCCCCTCGTCCCGCATGACGTTAAACTGCATGTCAAGAACAATGTATGGATTGATTCCCATCTTCATGGGATACGTAGGAACGCTCGGACGCCTCGTCTTGAGGCCAGCCCCAAGCTTTTCTCTTCCGCTATTCCCCCTGGGGATAGTCTCCTTGGAGGATCATTGTGTAGCAGGGAGTAGGCTTTCTTGGCCTCACTCATGCAACCCCACTCGCGCAAAGATTTTAAAGGTCGTACCATGCGCCCACTCCCGTTCTTCTACCCTCCCACGTCCTCACCACATGACGCTAAACTGCATGGCCTTCAAGAACTACGTATGGATTGATTCTCATCCTTATGAGATACGTAGGAACGCCTAGAAATTTCGTCCGTTGGCCCAGCCCAAAAGCCAAAATCTTCCCCTCGGGTCAAGACATGGCAGGGTGCACACTTTTGCCCCGACCCACGTCGAGCATGCCTCGACCCGGCTGCACATTCCCCCCTGGAGGTGTTTGCCCCTTTCGTGGATGAACGCAACTGAGCTTCACCCACTCCTTGACTGGGATTCTGTCACCTTTCACACCTGGAGGGACCCCCGATAATGGCCTGGATACAATGCCCAAGGGCTATCCTACCGATACGGGCCAACGCCCCCGAGGGTTTTCATGCAACAAATCGATACAAGTCCCACGTTGCGAATTTGGTCAACGGTCGACGCTCATTTGTTGCCCCCATACGGGCACCATAGGAACGTTGTGTTTCAAACATGGTCAACAGTGTCCTGGATATTCGGGTCCACCCTGAGATGCCCCAGGCATCAAGAATAGTGATCCCCTCTGCCCCATCCCCTCTACCCCAGGTGGTGCTAGCGATCCGGGCCACGACCCAGGATTCCTCATAAGGGTGTACGGTGTGATGTAGGACTGCGTCCTCATTCACGTCGGGATCATGTACCATGCCGTACGCCCTCCCTTTACGAGGCTCAGCCTCAGGCCCCTTGGCCTTTTCGGGTCCCCGACCCTCGTCCTCATGTAAGACGTTAAACTACAAACCAGTCAGGCCTTTATGACTGATAACTCCCCCTTTTCTCTAGGCCACGGCCCAGGATTCCTCATCTGGAGTGTACGGTGTGGTGTAGAACTATGTCCTCATTCACGTCGGGATCATGTACCATGCTGTACGACTCCCCTTACGAGGCCCAGCCTCAGGCCCCTTGGCCTCCTCGGGTCCCCGACCCCCGTCCTCATGTAAGACGTTAAATTGCAAGCCAGTCAAGTCTTCCTGACTGATGCCTGACCTTAGGCCCCTTGGCCTTTCCGGGCCACGGCCGAGATCCCCTCTTACCCAGGGTGTATGCTGTGGTGTAGGACTACGTCCTCATTCACGTCGACTTCTTCGCCATACCGCACACCTCCCTTGTGTCGGAGTATATTACTCCCCTCCTCGTCCAGTATGACGTTAAACTGCATTTCAAGAACTATGTGTGGCTTGATTCCCATCCTAATGGGATACGTAGGACCACCTGGATGTCCAAGATTCGGGTCCAGCCCCATCTCTCGGGAATCCTCATCCCATCTTGGCCCCTTGGCCTATCCTTCCCCCATGAGGGGACCATATGGTGTGGTGTGGGATCATGTCCTCATTCACGACGATCTCGTAATGACCACGCCATGCTCCCCCCCCCTACTGAGCTGTTTTGTCGATCCTTTTTCTTCGGCGGTTCACCAATGTGCTTAAGGGTACACTGGTTTATTACCTGGAATACCAAGCTTTACTCGGACACGTCCGCACCCGCTTTCCAGGCTTTGCATATCCCCGCATCAGGGCTTTCATCATCTTTCACACACGGAGGGACCCCCAAGAACGGCCTGGATACAATGCCCAAGGGCACTCCTACCGATACGGGCCAACGCCCCCAAGGGTTTCGGACAACAAATCGATAAACTCCCGTGTTGTGAATATGGTCAGCGGTCGATGCTCGTTTGTTGTTCCCACCTCAGGCTAACGCGATATGGACACTGTGTTGCGAACATGGTCAGCAGTAATCCTATATCGCCACGCCAGCCCATTGAACCCAAATGCCGGGTACACAATTCACACCCTTCATCACTTCATCATGTCCAAGTAGAGTCTCGGGACTCTTTGTACTTTTCCCCCGTGCAGGTCTGCGCGTTCGAGGAACAAACTACATCAAAAGTGTCCTTAGGAACTCTCTGTTGACTCCCCATTGGTGGATGCCCCAAGTATTGCGATAAGGATACCCCCCTTGTTTCCCACACCGAGTTTACCTCACGTGGGCTTAGGGATTGGGTTGATATATGTGCTTACTCGGGAGTTGTCACCACCCATGGTCCGAGCTCAAAGACCATAAACTAAGATTCTCATCTGGAACTACGTTCAGCGTGATTCCTATCCCGATAGGATACGTAGGAATGCTCGGACCCCTTGTCTCCGGGCCCAGCTTGAGTTCAGCAAATTTACCCCTCTAATCCTGCCTTCAGGACCCCGATCACAGGGCTATGTGGCGTGATGTAGGGCTACGTCCTCATTCACGTCGGGTTTGCAATAGCTGCACCACGCACACCCCATTATGAGGTTCAGTCCTCCTGTTCTCTGTCCTGCATGACGTTAAAAGGCACCTTTCAGAACTATGTATGGCTTGATTCCCATCCTAATGGGATACGTAGGACCACCTGAATGTCTAAGATTCGGGTCCAGCCCCACCTCTGGGAGATCTCTTGATTTCCCGGTCACCTAGGCCACTTGGTCCATCCCTCTCCAGCAGGGGGGTGTGTAGGTATGATACAAGGTTTTGGGCACCATGCCCCCTTCCCCTGGGAATCTGCCATCTCTCGATCACCCTCAAGGTTGAGTCCCTTGACTCCCTACAGTGGTTCACCCATGTATTAAGAGCACTCTAGTCTAGGACCAAGAGTGTCAGATTCAACTTGATCAAGTTCCTTACACTTGTCAAGCTTCGTGTTCCCCTCTATTCGGACTTCCATCATCTTTCACACCCGGAGGGACCCCCAAGAATGGCCTGGATACAACGCCCAAGGGCTCTCCTACCGATACGGGCCAACGCCCTCCAGGGTTACGGACAACAAATCGATAAAATCCCGCGTTGCGAATATGGTCAGCGGTCGATGCTCATTTTGTTAGTCCTCATTTCAGGCTAACGCGGCAGGATGCTATGTGGCGAACATGGTCAGCAGTAATCCTCTGTCGTCACGCCAGCCCCTTCAGTCCTTGAATGTTGGTTGCATGATTCACATCATTTTCCACCCCATCATGTCCAGGTGGAATCTCGACACTTTTGGCGCTATCCATAAGTGCACCTTTGCATGCTAGGGGGACAAAGCTGCAATCTGGCGCCCTTTGGGGCTCCCATGGTCCGAGCTCTAAGACCATAAACTAAGATCCATTCGGGACTACGTTCAACTTGATTGCCATCCTCATGGGACGCGTAGGACTGCCCAGACACCCTGTCTCCGGGTACAACCCATTCATGAAGCCAGTCTCTCTCCCTGTTTCACCTCCGTGTAGGCCCCTCGGCCTAAGGTTCCCCTCCCTGGATGGCGTACAATTTTATGTGGGATCAGGTCTCTGTCAATTGTGTTTTATAACACTGTGCACATTTCCCGCCTAGCATCGTCTCTGCTACGTCCGCGCTGCACGATGATAAAATGCATGCTTGGTCCTATCATACGACCCTAAACTGTGACATTATCGTCCTGGCCGCACGACGAAAAACGGCACCGCATTGTGGTGACCTCGCAGTAGAGGACATCACGTTAGGGATTGGTCATGTGCCATGCCATTTGTCAACGCCCATCATGGCTTGATCCTTGTGGCGACATCACGACCTACTGTTCTCGGTCTGTCGCTTCACAAAAAAAAACCATTCACCTAAAAGAACAAACAAGAGTTATCAAATTCCGCTCCTTTTAGTGTAAGGGCTATGCCCACACTTCCCTTTTCCCCAAGCACTGGTACCTTACCGTGCCACCTTCCAGAACTATGTATGGCTTGATTCTCATCCTTATGAGATACGTAGGAGCGCCAGGGTACTTCCCCGCGGGCCCAGCCTAACCCTTGTGTTCGGTCCCTCGACTCGGGCATTTCCCTAGAGAATGCATGGTAAGTAGGATTATGTCCTCATTCACATCAGGTTCTGATGTCATGCGTCCCCTGATCCCTTTACCCATCTATGGTCCGAATTCTATGACCCTAAACTAAGATCTCCCCAAGGGAAAGGAATCTGCTCCCTCTCTCTAATACATTTCGTTGACGTATTCAGATGTGTTTTGACAAAAAGCCGGAAGCATGGGATTTTCACAGGGACATTCCCCTCACCTCATGACCAAGCTTCGTGAGCTCACTATTTGGATCCTCATCCTCTTCCACATCCAAAAGGACCCTCGGACGACGTGGATACTAAGATTAAGGGCTCTCCATGAATGCTGGACCTAAGGGCCCTTCAATCGTTTCGGGCCAACGTCCCTACGGATATTTGACAACATTTGTGACATGGTCCCGTGTTTCGAACGTGGTCAACGGTCGACCCTCATTTGTTTGTCCCCATTTTAGGCTAACGCGATAGGATGCTGTGTTGCGAACATGGTCAGAAGTAATCCTCTATCGCCACGCCGCCATCATCGTGATCCGAATCTCGAGCGTCATGATTCACACGTTTCCACTTCCTTATGTTCAAGTGGAACTCCATCATACTCGGCTATTTCTCTTCGCGCATCTAGGTGCGATAAATGATCGTGTTAGTGTCATCGGGCCGGTAGTCACCAAGCATCCCTTTGCCCTAACCTGCCCCTCTCTGCGTCGGGAAATTCCCACCACTACTGCTTGTTTCCCACACCGAGCGCGACTCACGTGGGCTTAGTAGTTTTGGCTGGATGTGTGCCAACATGGTCGGGCTGCTCCTCATCCAGTATGACGTTAAAATGAACTTCCAGAACTACGTACGGCTTGATTCCCATCATCACGTGGGATACGTAGAGACACCTAGGAATTTTACCTAGGATTCAGCCCCTGGAATCCTGAAATCTTGTTCCTCCCCATTTCCAGCCCTCGCCAGAGGCCCTGTCTGGAAGAAAGAATGATCCGTGATCAGGCCAATGCGCCCAATCTGGCGTACTCCCACCACGGTGGTGCAACTACCGAGGTGTTGGATTCTGTTTGAACAAACCACCACTCCATGTTCCACGCTTTGTGTGTCCCTTATTCGGACCCTCGTCCTCTTTCATGTCTGAAGGAACCCCCTAACAGCCTGGTCTTATGCCGCATCGGCTCACCTACCGTCCTGGGCCAATGTTCCGGAAGACTGGTCATGTTTGGGGGGACCCCCAATAACGGCATGGATACTACACCCATGGGATCTCCTACCGTTACGGGCCAATGTCCTGAAGGATTGATCGACAACAAATTGATAAAATCCCGCGTTGCGAATATGGTCAGCGGTCGATGCTCATTTGTTGTCCCCATTTCAGGCTAACGCAGTAAGGATACCGTTTGTCCGCCACGGTTAGCGGTTGTCCTTTATTGTCACACCATCCCCACAGTGTTCCGAATTTGGATATCGTGATTCACACATCCCATTTTCATCTGTTTGAACCGATTTCAGCGCCCCTGGTGTTGCCCCGTTCGTGCATAAGAGCACGTTGGAGAAACGGTAATTCGGCTATCCTGGAAGTTCCTCCTCTGATCAAGCCTTCCCCATCTTTCGGGAATCTGGACTGGTTTGGGGGAATTGTCGCCAAACGTCCCGCATACATTTTAGGGATGTAACAAGGCAATTCAACAGTGAAAATCATGCGTGCCACAGAACTCAAAACAAAGGAGAAAGAAAGAGTTGAAGCACAAAAGTGTTAATAAAAGTTTCTTTCGGGTTCGATAAAATACTCGGGGGTTGACTTCCCCCATGGACGGGTTGACCCCGTCAAAAGAGCATTGAAGATCCGCCACCCACTGACTTGCGGCGTCCAAAGCCTGTTGCCGCTGATTCAACTCCCGCTCCTCTTCAGCAGTGGCGGGGCGTAATTCATCATCTCTGGCCCTGGCCCTTTCTACCTCGGCCTGGACGACAGCAATCCTTCCAGAGGTCTGCCCCATATGCTCCTCAGCCTCTACCAGCTGGGCCTTCAATCGTGAGACCAGCTCAGACTGTGCATCAAGAGTGGCTGAAAAGCTCGTTGGCCCGGATCTGCATCTTTTGGACCTCGCCTTCAGCCTCCTGAAGCTTCCTGATGCTGGTCGCCTTCCTCCGCTGCTATCCCACACTCAGCCCATGATCATGCTCCTGGATCTTCTCAGCCATGAGGTCTCGGATGAGCGCGTGAGGGCGTTGGGCATCCACTCCCCCAGCACACAGTTCGCGCAACCGTGAGCGGAGCCTATCCATTTCGGCCGGCCATTGCGCTTGGGGAGTGTCCCTGATAAAGCGCGTGATCAGCTTCCACGACCGGCGACGAACTATGCTGTTGTCTTCCTCATCGGAGGCCGTTTCATCCCAATCCGCGCGGTTGGCAGGCTCGTACGCAGGATATGCCTGCCGGAATTCCTCAGCAGGATCTGAATCTGGTGTTGAGTCTGGTACGACACCTGACGCCGACGTAGGCAGGACAGGACTGGGACCGACCGGTTGATCCTCTTCTTCAGAGTCCACCTCGATGACTTCAGGTACGGACCTGCTGGTGGCCCCGCTAGTGATGGTGTGCGCCGCAGCTTGAGGAGGTGGAGGGACTATCGCCACCATCACCGGCATGCCCCAAGGGGGGATGCCACCAGACATCCCGACCAGCCTCGCCGCAGCGGCCCAAGCCAGCCGAAGAACTGTACGACAGAGAGACATAAACGCCAGTTGGCACGGCCTGCATGTGACAACGAGGAGACCAGTGGAGGAGACTTACGAAGATCGGCCTCCGAGCGCTGCTCCTGAGCCGGTACTGATGGGACTCCGAGACGAGGCCCCCCGTATATTGTTGGAAGGTCTGGAGATTCCAGAGGAGCCGCCTCAGACCCCCTGGTCCCACAAGACGCAGAACTGGACGCAGCCATAGGCCCTGGCCCCGCATCGTCACCCGCCAAGGAGCGAGAACGAGGCCTATGAACAAGTTCCTCCTCCATGACTCAAACATTTTTGAGAAGTCCATAGGGACCCAAAAACAGGTCATAAGGAGAGATGTTTGGAATGCTACCTCGAGAGCCTCCGCGGAGTCGTCAGATTCTGAGATTCAGTCTCCGACTTCGCCCTCCTCCAACGGGCTCCCTCCTCCAGCCTCATCCCCCCGACAAGAGTCCTCTGATTCCTCCGGCAAGGGGAAGCGCTCCCTCAGATCGGCAGCCGATAACTGCGGGGGAACCGTCTGATTCAACAGTACCCTCACCCGATCTGTCATTGGGCGAGGAACACCGCTGGAGTGGACGTAATCCTCCAGCTCGTCCAGGTATTGTTCCGCCTCCGCATGAGACACCACGAATCCAGCCCGAACTGGGCCTATTCCCGACAATTCCATCCTGAGGCGATTCAGGTGACCCCACATCTCAGGTGGGCTGAGGAATTTCCGGTTGACATACCAAATGCCCCAAGCTTCCGGAAAGACAGCATCTTCTGCCATGTCAATGTGACGCAACCGCTTCCCCGAAGCCTGAGTGGATATCCTACGGAATCCCCTCTGTGGCCGCCCCTCCGGATGACCCTGCTCTCCTGGAACCACCGGATCTGCCGCTGCTGCCATACCCTCGGCCGGTACGGGTCTCGCCACCATGGCAGCCCCGCTACCGCGAGCGGCCCTAGCTGCCCTCCGACCTCGACCTCGAGATAGAGGATGCCCGCCGTCACCAACCCGAATCGTTGGCTGCTTCAGCATCTCCCCCGGGTAAACGGCCTCCCAATTGATGGCATACTCCTTCACTAATCCGAAGGTCGCGGTGGATGGAGGCAATGCAATCCGCATCTTCCCATCTTCCCGTGTGAACATGAGCCACAACTGCCTCATCACGCACGGGTGCTCCTCGTGGCGCACTTCCCAGTAGACCTGCGGGGTCAGCCGCTGGAGGCACCGGAACTGCCTCGCAAAACGATGCGGGGTGTACGGTTCACAGATTGGCTCACGATCTATCTGAGCCACCAAACCTCCGCCTCGGAAGGCTAGAAGGTAAGCCCGATGTTCTTCCGTTCCTCGCCCGTCATCAGTAAGCATCCTCGTCGGCAAAAGGAAGGGATGGAAATTGAATTCATCCGCCCTCCACACATGATTCAGTACCATCGGGACGGCCAGTTTGAACGGGAAGCTCCCAACTGCGTTCAGAATGGAGGGGCGAAAGTCTGATCCCGGTGGCGAGATGGGGTTTGGATACTCGTAAATCCCCCTGATGTGCACTGTGATCCACCCATATAGGAGGTGGAAGGCCCCGCATATTCTTGGCGGCTTCTTGCCCTCGCTAATATGCCGCAACATTCTGTACAATTTGGTGAGCATCGGGATCCCCAGGTTGATCCGCTGCCCCATGGCCAACATCGACACCATGATGAACGAGCTGGGCCGTACCCCCATGCTTGTATCTCTCACCGACAGGATCCATCCGCAGATGAGAGCCATGATGAACGCCGCTAGCCTGACTATTGGCTGTTGTTCGGTGCTGATGCTGAAACCCCAAGTCTTCCATTGGCTGTCCTCCAAAACCCGCCAATACGAGTGCCCCTTGCCCCGCTGGGCTGCCCTTGGACAAGTTCGAGGCCTTGGAGGGAACTCTCGATCTTCTGGGAAATTCAGGAAGCATTTGAACCATCTTTGGAAGTAGACATCCCTCACTGCCTCCTTGTCCTCTCCAGGGACAAGCGCCATCAGCGCTGACGCCAGTCGCGGCATTTGCTCCGGATCTCCCCACGTGCTGGCAATAGGGAGGAACTCGTCATACATGACCCCCAAGATCGGGACCCCAGAAACCTGGTGGACATCCCACAGGCTGATGCCCACCTCCCCGTGATGCAGGTGAAAAGTGTTGGTCCTAGACGACCATCTACTCAGCAGTTCCGGCATCAGCTGCTTTCGTTGGTAAATGTGGAACTGGGAGGCCCATGCCGCCTCATACAATCCCACTCTCCTTAGCTCGTCCTCGAACTCCTCGCATGAGGCGCCTACCCAGTAGGCCTAGGCTTAGTCATCGGTAAAGTTGCCGCTCTGGCGCAGGTCCCACTCATCGGACCATCCCTTCTTCGGATCCTGCAGAGCCGCCTTCAGCATGGTGCGGTAGAGAGGAGGGGACGTCTCCAGTTGTAGTGGCTTCCCATCGATATCATTGACATGATTGTAGATACAGTCAGCGGTGATGGGTGTGAAATCCTCTAGCGCGTGACCATCGGTCGCCCTGAACCATTGGTGCTGGCACGGTGTGCTCCTGAACCAGCAAGCCGGTTCATCCCTTCTCGCATCAGGGATGAAGACGCCATCCCTCAGCCCGAAGCCGTACAACGGCAGTTTCTTGCACTGCGGATAATCCTTCTGACCTTCCGACAGCAGATCTGTCAGAGAATTGTGGTCCGAATGGCTCCGAACCATTTCCCCCAAGCCTGGACGGTTGGCCATCTCATCCCGACGAGCGGCATCTGCAAGCACTCCCAGCACAGCCTCTTGATGGGCCATTTCGATGTCGACCCTCAGAAAAGTTTTTCCCCTGGATCGCGAAGCTCGGCCGCGAAGTTGAATCGCGAAGCTCGACCGCGAAGTGGAATCGCGAAGATCGGTCGCGAGACCAAGTCGTGAAGTCCGGCCAAGGCCGACAATAAGTTCACCTAGCGTGGACGGGGAGTCGGAGACCCGCGGTTCGCCGCGAAGCTCGATTCGCGGAGGGCTGTCGCGGAGTACGCGGAGCATCGCGAAATCGAGAGCACAAAAAGACAAGGAAGGCACGTAAAGACAAAAGAGGGCAGACACCCTATTTATAGGCGACGACCCCGGAGCATCACGGCGCGCCTTATCCACGCGAAGCATCGTGGCGCGTCCGGATCCGCAGCCCCGGCGAGCATCGCGGGCCTCCTTCGCGATGCTGCATCGCGAACCACCGACAGTTTTGGCGATTGTCCCTCAGACTTCGACCCTTCGCCCTCCGCGGCTCCATGTCTGAGGGGGGGCATTTTTTGGCGCCAAAAATGTGGCCCGAAAGAAAGGAACGAAAAAGGCCAGCGCGCTTCCTCGCGAAGCTCCGCCGCGAAGCTCCGTCGCGAAGCCTCGCCACGAAGCGCCCCAACCATGGCGACGCTGCGAAGCTCCAGAGGCGGTAATCCTCCGCGAACCCGTTTGACGTTCGCGAGCCGCCGGGAAGATCCAGAGGCGGTAATCCTCCGCGAACCCGTTTGACGTTCGCGAGCCGCCGCGAAGCTCCAGAGGCGGTAATCCTCCGCGAACCCGTTTGATGTTCGCGAGCCGCCGCGAAGCTCCAGAGGCGGTAATCCTCCGCGAACCCGTTTGACGTTCGTGAGCCGCTGCGAAGCTCCAGAGGTGGTAATCCTCCGCGAACCCATTTGACAATCGCGAGCTGCCGCGAAGCCCCGGAGGCGGCGCGCGAGCCTTGCTTCGCGGCGCCCCTTCCCTATAAATACTGGACTCCCCCTGAGTCCCGGGGACGGAAAATCCGACCTTTCGGCTTCCCCTCTCCCGAATCGCGAAGCACGCTTTGCCCCGGGAATCATGAGCTCCACGAGGTATTTCTACTTCGTGAGATGACTCTGCTTTGTCTCGTTTTGAGCCCCTCTTCCGAGAGGGATGCCCTTCGCGAAGCTCAAGGGCATTCGCGAAGGAAGGGGATTCCCAAGGGAACCTGGGCAACCGCGGAGCACTTGTGCTTCGCGAAACACCCAACCCATATGAGTCATCCCTATGCTAAGGCAGGATCGCTCCACTTCGCGAAGCACATTCCTTGGCAGGACCCTGCTTCGCGAACCACACCTTCTTCGCGAGGCAGTGCTCCGCGAACACTGTTTCACTTCGCGAAGTACCTCCCACTTCCACCTATGCCCCATGCTAAGGCCAAGGAACCCCACTTCGCAAAGCACACTCCTTTTATTAACGATTCCTCTTTCCGTGCGACCCTCCAGGTTTTCATGATGTGATTTCAATGTCCCATGGACAACACCTCCCGTAGCATTGCTTCGCCTAATGCTTCCTCGCATAGGCACGCTAACGGCTATTGCTTCTTCGCATAGCCACGCTAACGTGGACCCCTCGATGGCTCGCCCCACTACCCCCCTTTACCATGGCCTTACCGGAACCTTCCCTTCCACAAGGACTACAGGGTACCAGTTATGTAAGTCCTAGGGGTGTGGAGTGAACCCACCTCGTCTGAGCTGCAGGAAGTTAAACTGCCAAGAACCACGTCCTCAACACATGACGTTAAACTATGACCCAACCTCGTCTCCCTCACGAAGGGTCCCCCCAGCTCGAACATTCATTACACCACTCATCTCCACGGGAATGGAACTCTTCCGCACATGGAATGAGATCCTCCTTGTCGGAGTGGTGTATGTTCGCAGGGGAAGGGCTGCCTCAGAGCGTAAGCCCCTAACCTTTGGTACGGATGATTGCACCCCTGCATCTCTGTACTTCCCCACTACCAAGGTCAGTGGAGGACGTGATAGGGAACGAGGCACCCCCCTCTGGGCCTCCATCCTGGAGTAAGTCCCAACACCATGGGCCGCCCAACGCGTAAGCCCCTCTTCACTTCTCATGGACGCACCCTTCGCGACGTGATCGTCAGGTCCATGCAACCTCTTGTTTCTCACACCGAGCATGACTCACGTGGGCTTAGAGTGAGCACCGACCCTGACAACCCACCTGAACTACGAGGACTTTGATCCATGTCAAGGCATGGTACGTAGGAAGCCTCCACGAGGTTCAATCACACCAACAGTGGACCAAGGTCTGCTTTCACGTCGGCTCACCGACAAACCCCACCTGAACTACGAGGTCTTTGATCCATGTCATGGCATGGTACGTAGGAATCCTCCACGAGGTTCAAGCCCACCAATAGTGGACCAAGGTCTGCTTTCACGTCGGTTCACCGTCGAAAACCCACATGAACTACGAGGTCTTTGATCCATGTCAAGGCATGGTACGAAGGAAGCCTCCACGAGGTTCAAGCCCACCAACAGTGGACCAAGGTCTGCTTTCACATCGGTTCACCGGCGAAACCCACCTAAACTAAGAGGTCTTTGATCCATGTCAAGGCATGGTACGTAGGAAGCCTCCACGAGGTTCAAGCCCGCCCGTCGCTCATTCACGTCGGGTTTCACCCACGTCCGGCACGACGTTAAACCGCACTCTGGTCCAGTGGTAAGCCACTGCGACCCATTCCCATCAGAACTATGAGGACTTTGATTCATGTCAAGGCATGGTACGTAGGAGGCCTCTATGAGGTTCAAGCCACATTGCTCGGTCGTTCATTCACGTCGAGTTTCTCCCTCGTCCAGCATGACGTTAAACTGTATGCCCCCTTTGTCCTGCATGACATTAAACTGCCCACCTATTCCCATTTGAACTACAAGGTCTTTGATCCATGTCAAGGCATGGTATGTAGGAGGCCTCCACGAGGTTCAAGCCCACCCTTTAGTGGATCCACGGATCTACTTTCAGGACGGTACGCTGACGATGCCCATCGGACCAAGGTCCACCTTCACGTTGGTTCGCTGACGACATTCATCGGGCCAAGGTCCAGCTTCACGTCGGTTTACCGGCACCATCCCGAACTACGCGGACTTTGATTCCCTGCCACGGGGATACGTAGGAAGCCTCTCCAAGGCTCAAGCCCAACTTCACAGTCTCCCATAGGCTGGCCCCGGTGTCGGTATCCCTTCAAGGAGGATCCCTCAATCCGATCTGTCCCAGCCAATCCTCTGGTTGGGTTGATCCGTCTCCGCTGGACGTTAAACTCGCGGCATACCCTGTGTTGAACACGGGAAGCTTAGGAAAACCTCAGATACATGTCTATGACATGTAATTCCCCGCGCTCGATGTGGGATGCCTCGGGATTCCACGCCCTCGAGAAGCCTTGTGGTCAAGGATAACAGACAGACATGCCAGGGACCCCAGCATCCAGACACGCTACTGATGCCTCAACGTGACTACTCTCCTGACCGAAGGTTGCTACCCTGACTGGACCCTTTGGAATGTCCCGACAGAAGCAGTATAATTAACCGGTGTCCATGGAAACATGGCACTGGGAAGAGTTTCACGAACTACGTATTAAATCTATAAGGGAGACCTGGACTAGGTGACGAGTTCTGAGGAGGAATCCACAGAAGGAAGAACCTACATCCCATCATCCCGTTTCGATCAAGGAGAAGACGTACCTGAACAAGGAACAAATGCTGTCCGCCTTTAAAAAGAGGGAATGCGGGGCAACAGGCCGCGCGTCCTCCTGACGGACGGATGCGCACGCCCCGGCGAAAGCGTTGGAAACAATAGTATTCCTACAGAAAGAGTGACACTGATTGGGGACTGAAGAATTATAAGATTCATAAATCCATAATTTTATTTGTCATTTTCATATATATATTTGGTTTAGTAGAATATAAAATATTATACAAACACATAAGATTCCTAAATTAATACTTCTGTTTGGTTTTTTTTGTCAATTTTGGTTCATATGTTTTTTGTTCCATTATTATATATTTGAGTAAAATCTTTTCAATTTAATTCAATAAAATTTTTGTAAGTTCATTTTAGTATGATATGTTATGGGTTAGGGGAGTTTATGATAATTCAGCATTCATTTATTTGTTATGGATTCGATTAGGTTTGGTTGTTATTGATTAGGTGGGATTGGTTAGGTTGGTTTATATTTCATTAGTTTAGTTTAAATTATCTGAGGTATTTTTTATTATTTTTGGTTTAAATCTAGTTAATTCAGGTTTCTTCAATTTAGTTAGGTTTATTTTTTGATTAGTTTGGTCAATTTGGTTCAATTATATTTAGTTTAGTTTACTTTTTTTCATGTACCTTAAGGTATGTTTTGTTTCGTTTAGTTTAGTTAAATTAATTTCATTTCATTTTTATTTGGAATCTATTTGAGTGTGATTGGTACATTTTAGTATTTTTTGAACTAGTTTACTTTAATTTATTTTTTGGTTTACTTTTTTTTGGTTTGGTTCTACTTAGTTATGTATGGTTGGAATTGGTATCAGTTGGGTTACATATTATTAGAATAAATTTATAAATTTAATAATTTCATTGTATTTGAATAGTTGGTTTGGGTAGAATCATGTTATTTTAGATGAATTCAATTTTTAATAGTTTTATTTGGTTCCATTTAATTTGGAAAGTTTTTTTGGGTTAGTTAATCAATGTCTAATTATGTTTGATATTTTTTCTCATGGATAGTTTTTTTGATTTAGTGCAACCATGATCCATTCAAATATATTCAATTTGGTTCAATTAATATCCATTATTAACATTTTAGTGTATTTTAATTTGATTTAACTCATTTGATTCTATTTGGTCAAATTTAGTTAAATTCAAATTGGTTTGAGTAGGTTGTATTTTGTTTTGATTGATTTATTCCTTTGATTAATTTGGTTCATATATATTCTATTTATTTTTGTTTTATTTTTTTTTTATTTTCGTCATGTTTGTTTTTTTTGTTTATTTGAGCTATAATTGGTTTGGTTGGGTGAATTATTAGTTTTGTTTCACATTTTAGTATCAATTACCATATGGTCAGATCATATTTTTTTGTTGGGTTTTTGTTTTTTCAAGTTTGGCCGAGATTTATCAGTATGGTTTCAATTTTTATTATGATTGGTTTTTTGAGATAAGTTCATTTCATCAAATTTTAGGTAGGGTAGTTTCTGTATTGTTTAGTTTTTTTTTTGTTTTTTTTAAATATTTGTTATTATTATACTCTATTTTGGTTAGACTAGCTCATTTGAGGTTGGTTAGAGTAACATTAGTTCATTTAATTTTAGGTATATTTTGTTTTGTTTGATACATTTTAAATCATATATATTCTATTTAGGTTCAATGATTTAATTTTGATTGACCTATTCAATTTGGTTTGTTTTTTTTGGGGTAATTTGTCTTAGTTTTGATCCATTCATTTTGTATTGATTTATTTTGAATGGGTCTGATTTGGATCTATTAGACAGTAATTGATGTGATTTAGATATATTTTATTTAACATTGATTGCGTTATATTGGTTCATATTTGTTGTATATATTTTATTCGAGTTAGATAATTATAATTTTAATATAATATCTTAAATTAAAATCCTTTAAATTTAGTATAATGTTATTTTATTTAGTAGGATTCCATTTTCTTCAAGTGATATTTTTTCAAACCAATTGAATTTGTTTCAGTTCAGTTTTGAATCATTCTATTTGGGTTTATTTGTTTAAAAGCCTAGGTATTTATTTTTCATATGAAGACACATTTTCCTCTTGTCTTAATTTTTGTATTTGGTTTTACCATGATTGGCTGAATTAACATGAATTTATGAATGCATTGGTGGTGTTTTAGACATTTTTTGTCCAATACGGGAGACTCCCCACTGTTGTGCTGGTCGTGGTGGTCCATGTGTGTCGAAACAACCCTGTGAAATAGTATATCATGGCTTGTCTATGGGTGTGGATTACTATAGGTCCCTCGGTGGACCACAACCTAAGTGACGTCACCACACCCTTTTTGGAAGGTGTGATGAGTTAAAATATCCTAATACTTGACACCATATTGTAGGTGAGTCCATTTTGGAATGCGTCATCATGAAAAATACAACCAAGGTAGCCTACGGTGGAGCGAATGGTGATCCTCATGTTGTCCATGAAATAACTAAAACTGTCATCATTCATCATAGATATTAAACAACTCAATGTGGAAATTTTTGGGTAATTAATGGGTGTATATTATTTAGTTTCAATCCAATTATTACAATAGTTATCTAAACCATTCCCCTAGTCCTTGAGGACTCCTTTAAAAAATGTTCCATATATCTCTCATATAAACAAAGGGTATTTTTTCAACCATTATTTCATAGAATGTTTCTTAATTGAATATACTTGGTTATCCTTGAATATCATTGATTGAACTTATTGGAAGATCAAACCTTGAGGACAAAGGTTTTTTTTTGAATTCAAGGATATCAAATCTTCTACCCTGCTGTCACATTCCATGGATTATGATTTTTCAAATTATTCTAAAAAACATGGAAACTACAATTTTCAATAAAAGATGTCGGTTATGTATTATTGTACCCTTGGAATTTTCTTTCTTGTGACATTCTTTAATAAATGTGTTATTTTTTTAGAAACTATTTTCAGAGTTCTCTGAGAGGGATATTGTTTTGGTTTGTGTGAAAATGTGGTTTAGGATATGGTACCATTTATGAACCTTCATGTTAACATAAAAAAACTTGAGGTTGGATGTTCCTTAACATTGGGAAGTCCTTCATGAACTTGTTTCCTTGGTATGATTATTTTGTTAGAGGAATTTATGGCCATTATTTATTATGATCCCATATGGGTGTGTTCATTGCCTATGATACCAATTCATGATATTATTATAGAAATTTTTCATGCCTGATGAGGATAAAAAGTATTTTATATATAAACTATTTTTTCAGGATGAAATGCTATTATTTTCATTGTATTATTTACCCTATTATTTTTGATTTCATTATTTTCGAATTATTATTCTTGGGTCTCACAATAGATGAACTATAAGGACATGGTTATCCTGTAGAGTGGGAGTACTCATGACTTACCGAGATGGTGGTGACAGAACATAGAATATTATAGGTATACAAAGATACTTCATGAATGAAATTTTGTTTAATCGATACCTAGAATATGTGTCAGCACCGAAATCTTATCATGAAGCCAAAAAACCTATTTTTGAATGAACTGAATGCACAAACCACCCCAAAAGATCATTTTGGGGATAAGAAGTGGATTACGTGCTTGTTTTAATGGATGAGAACAAAGGAGTAATTACACTTGAAAAAGACTTCTGTGCCAACGGGAATATACAGTTCTACAGATACTCCCAATGATGACTACACACCCAAGGCCCCTACTTTTAGAAAATAAGTTTTTTGTGCATGAGAGGAGTGTTTCAAGAAAACCCATCATGAAGCCATCCATGTTTCATGCCAAGGGAGTTTTTAAACAAGAATTGTTTCATGGATAAAGCCCACTGATAGAGGACAGAGAAGCAAACAACCTAGTTCAGTGCCCATGAAGTTGCACAAAAATATCTAAGGATTTATTCTATAAATAGACGATCACCTCAACCAAAGATAGGCTCATTGGAAGATGAAGGGACACTCTATTGTGCTCCACTACCTCTAATCAATGATAGTTCATAACAATTGAGACCATGGACCCTAAAATGTAGATAACATGTAAAATAGATGTCCAGTGGGCCTAAAAATTACTTGGACTACATTGGCGTGATCAAAACTTAAATAATACCAAGGCCAGTTGGTTTCATGCAAAGAGAATAAGCCTTCGTGAATCCCTTATCTATTCATAACTCCCAATATTGTATGAAACTTTGCCCCATGATACTACAAGTTTCTCTTATTCTACAACCGCTTCTATCACTACTCTTTCTCGCCACAAAATAATGTTATCTAAAACAACACCATAGTCCCCCACATATCATTCTCAGTGCCAATAGTGGAACCATTACCATATACGTTTCTCCTAAAAATAGGCACCCTAATTTTCATTTAATTTATTCATAGGTAACCTAATGTCGGTCATCCTGAATTTCACTCCTCTACAGTAGTTCCACTGCCATGTCCATCCCATTGGAACATGGGTGGATGTCATGCAAGCCCAATTGGTGGAATACATGATGGAAATTGTGAATATGTCTTGGATTTGGGCCCCTAAACAAAATATTCCTCTGACCTTGATAGGGTCCCCCTTGGGGAGTGATCCATTCCACATATGATATGTATGATTTAGAACATATTAAAGACTCATCCTCTTAACAAAATAATGAGCTACATGATAACATCGACAAAAAATGGCATAAAACAATAGCCTTACCCTATGTGATGAAAAAAGGATGCCCATGTACGATCATATTGGGATTCCACCCTCTCCAACAAAATGGGATATGAACCACCCACAATGGGAAACTTCCATGCATAAGACCCACAATATCCCTCGATGTTGATACTTCCAGGATGTAAGCATCCTTTCCACATGATGTTAAACTACATGGATCAGTTATGTCTCATGACCATAAACTATAGCACCGAAGTACATGAGTTTTGATACTTGCCTCTAAATAAGGGTATGTAGTATTCCTCCCAAAGGTTCAATACTAAAAACCACCATAGGGTGTGATATAATAATTCAAATTGGGACACCTCCATGATCCACCTCAATTGGGGGTATTGATCAACCTTCAATGTGTGAAATATCCCCTACCATGGAAGCACCTCCCTAGATCCACCTCAGTAGATCATTATAATCCACCATCCTTGTGTGACATCTTCCATTCATGGAAAAAAATTATTTGATCCATCTTAATATGATGTTCTGATCCATCTCCTCGAGACATTAAACCTATAGGACAAATCCACCATCCAAGTGTTACATCATTCCTCCTTGGGACACACTTCCCTGATCCATCATAAAAAGAAATTTAGATATATATCCATGAGATATTAAACCTTTGGGATACGTCACTTCATCCAAGCGTTACATCTACCCTCCTAGGGACCCACTCTCTAGATCATCCTCAATAGGAAATTCTTATCTATTACCCAAGTGTCACATATTCCCTCATAGGGACACACATAACCTAATTGATCCCTCTCAATAAGATTATCCCATATTTTCCCTAAAATACATTAAACCTATGCCTATTGTCTTCCAACATGATAATAAATATTCTCCCATCTTATCAGTGTATAAAATTAAGCATACACCCATATTGTCACTAAAATACATAAAACCAACAATTTTCCTATCTTTAGAAGACACTAAACCTATACCCTACATAACCCCATAAGAAATTAAACCAACACATGACTTGTACCCCAACACTTTAACACCATAACCATATCCACAATATGTTAACCTTGTTCCCTAACCCATAATACCCACACCATAAAATTTGCATGGGAAACATCAGGTAAAATATTTGGAAGTCATATTCCCCTGGAGTCAATTACCTCATGTTAGACATGGGATTCCTTGGGTTCCTCACCTATGATGCTTCACCTAATATTCCCATAGGTTCCCAACATGACTGCTCTAATGACTAATGGTTTCTTATCTCTCATGATATAATAAGTGTAATTAACCAATGTCCACAATGAGATATCATAAGGAATGAGTTCCATGAACTTGAGTTAATCATTGACGGAGACCCAAACTAGGCAACGAGCTCCATGGAGGAATCAATGGAAGGTGGAACAAGAATCCCATCATCCTATTTAGATATAGTATAATAAATCATCAATTAATGTGATTAGATTTTCCATGATTATAATGTATAAATAAAAGGGAATAGAATCCGCACAAAGTGACTCCTTGGTTCCATGGAAAAAGAATCAGAAATAGAAATGGTAATCCTGATGTGAAACTATTATCCTCAACATTGGGGACTAGTAGTATTTGAAGCATGAAATGATTTAAATTTAACAATATTCATTATTTTTTCATCAGGTTCGACCATGAAAATGTGGTACCATCAAGAAACTCACCTAAGAACTGGGGCAGTTCGCATTGGCCATCATCAGTTTGCGACATTGTAAATGTGGATATTTCTCTACTTGTAAATATTGGATGATGTTGAGGAATTGGTAATAAATTTTCCAATAACATTACTTACTGATGAGTCCAAATTCTAGAAAAGAATAAATCCATAGGTATCTAGAAACCATGTTCTTGAATGAACCAGGTCTATAGAATCATTGATGTGGAATTAACACAAAACTACACCTCCACCATGACTTTTACCTCTCATTATGCTATTGGGTTCCCAAACCCAATTCCACCCTCTAAGATCATCCATAGTTGGGTGACTGGAACCATAATTCATCATTAAAAATATTAGGGGGTCATTCCCATAAGGGATATGGGTCACTAAAACCTAGAGGCATAAGATCATCATCGATACCAATGACCTTGATGACCATGTATGGGGAAACCACATCTTTTTATGATGATGATCTTCGTTAGGTGTCTCCCCTAAAGCACTATGAAATTCTCAGTCCCTTAATATGAAGAGGTGGGGGATGTTTTATTTGATTCATGCACAAAAAATACTTGATAAATACCTAGTGGGGTTCCCACCATGCCTAATCAACTCCAACAACAACCATCCCCTATTCCGAAAAACATGATTATTTCATCCTCACCCCACTAGACCTGGTACAAAACACCCAATGCCAATGTTAGGGTAAGGCCCAAAACACCAATAGATAAGGAACATCTTCCACATATCCCATGCCCCCATACACCACCAGTGCAACCTACTAGATCCCTATAATAAGGGATCATGGTTCTGTCTTTTCCAATTGGGATAGAGACCCCAACAACCACATAGGTAGGACAATTTTTCTATATTAATCATCAAAAACTCCAACAACTGTTATGGGAATTCCCTAAAAAAGGAGGACCAGTATGGAGGTCCTCCCCATTCTCATGTCAACTAGAGTGGAGGTACTCCCCACTCCTTTAACTGTTATCCGGGAGGTCCTCCCCATTCTCTTAAAATCCAATATAGTGGTATTTCTCTTATTCCCACTTGTTTAAGTGGTGGCCCTCCCAATACCATAACCAATTAAAGTGTAGGTTCTCCATACTCCAGAATAAATGATAGAAAAAATTCTCCTTATACTGATGAGACACCCTTCCAAAAAGAAGAATCTCTGGGTAAAATCCTGATCACCTGCTATCATAGGCGAAATCCTAGGAAGCACTACGTCATCATTGACCTCATTGACCTCTCAGATTCTAAGGTGACAGATGAATCAATGATGTAGTCACCACCCAAAAAATCCATAGTATAGGGAAGAAGATCATTAATTGGGATTCATGATCCCATAATCGAAATTCTATATGACCCCAATCCCTCCTCAGATACATGAAGGTGGAGGAAATTCTCCCTCCATTCAAGGGAATCATAGTGAAACTAACTTCATCGCTGCTATTTTCCAAGAACTCTTCCTCTAAATGAGATACAAGAGAGATTATAGGGTCTAAACCTATGCCCCACGATGATTCTTATTATTCCTCTAAGATGAAAATGTATTCCATTGCATTTACACAAAAGGCAATGGTGAACACAACATCTTACAAAAATGTGGTGATAGGGTTTGAACCACCCCCAACATAGGTCCCATCATACAATGAATGTTTTACTGATGTTGCGAATCCTATCCTAGTAAACCCATTATAGAACCTATCTACGTCGTTGATTCCAACCATTTCGCATCCCACTCCAATTGGGGCCTATGAATTCCAAGACCATGACCTTTCCTCTGAATAAGAGGGAATGTGGGACGTTATTTGAACTAAAAAACTATCCATGGTGTTATAGATGCCTTAACCTTTAGAATTTTTCATCTAGAGTCCCTCCCTAGAGAACATGTTGTCTGTTTCTACCAGATTATTAGGGCGATGCATCACTACCTCCGCAATAATCATTTTCTAAAACCCAAATATCTAGAAATCCTCAATGCCATGAACAAGCAGGGATGAAGGGTTGAGATTACATCCCTCCCCCTGGCTCAATTACATTTTTCGTACATCTACATCATAAATCATCCACAAATCTAGGATCAGATCCACACAGTAATCCATTTATTTATTAAAGATGCTTCTCCACATGTGTATATCATAGGCTAGGGATTGTAGGATACTATCCATTTTAGATCTATATTGCAACCACCCATCCTATCTAGTGACGATGTATGTTACCCTCCTAACACATACATGGTTAATATGGTTTTCAATGAGAATATACATGATTAGGGGAACATGGGAACTAATGTAGATAAGGAAATGGAATATCCAGCTCCAGGGGTGATGTAGTTACAGGTAGACCCCTCAACCGGTTTCCTCTCTCATTACCAGAGGAAGACACATGGCCTTAGAGATCCCCCCATGGAGATGTTGCTGCCAACATTCAGAATACTAAAAAAGGTCAAGTAACATGTTGAATTTTCTAACCAATTTTTTTAGATACATATAAATTAGAGATAGAACCCATAATATACCCCCTTTTATAGTAGATCAAGGATTATAAAAGGATTACTATAAAACTAATCACTAAGAGACACCTAGATTATATAGATTCTTAAGAAGCCCCAAATACCTCGTAGTGGGGAAGCTAGTTATCATCATTCAAGAAACCCTATTAAATCTTGTTTTCCTCGAACATCTATTCAAAATAAAAGCTGTGAGATATATTAAGAAACCAAAATATGAGTCACCAAACCCACCCAAGCAGTGTAAGTATCCACCATGGGATCCATGTTGTGAAAAGCCTCATGTCCATGATCTCTCTTCCTGATTTGATGAAACTATCAATTTATTCTTGGAAAGAGATACACACTATGATTTCTTGATATCCACTCTCACATCTCTCCTTGATGTATATAAAAAGAGATGGATGTAATTTCACCTAATGGAAAGTCATACCTGGTGTGGGTGGAAAATATCTAAGAACCCTATGAGTTTTTAAATCAAATATTCACCCAGATAAATTGGATGGGTGACCTTCTTTAGTACCCTACCCACTCTATTTCATGGTGTGGACTTATGTTTGGGACTGTATAATAGGAGGAGGAGGGATCCAAACTCTATTACATTATTCAAACACTTGAAGGACCTATATTTTTCTAGTAAATCCATCTTTCCATAGGGTCTGTTGTTGGCTAGGAAGATCTTTGGAGATAGTTCCTCTATAATTTCTGCTCCACAATGAAAAAGAAACATATTTATGACCCTTTTATGATCAAAAAAATGCTTTATGAGTGAGTTTAATACCATTTATCCAGGATTAAATGCTTCACTTATTCAATTTACATGTCACTCTCCTCAGAGAAACTATTTATGATGTTCATAGGTAACATTGAGAGTGGGATGAACCATACCATTATCACCTAGAACAACCCATGGGGATTATAAGAGTTCTCCAAAAAGGACCGGTTTCTGGTGGAATTTACACTATAGACCAGACAATAGTCAGTCCTCATTTATGTACATTCTACCATTATAAGACCGGAAAATATAGAGACTACCACCACTCTTCAAAGAGAGGTTCATGAGATTGTGCACCTTCTAGCTCCTTTTCCAAAAGATACTCATATAGTGAAATCCCAATAGACACAACCTCACCTTAAATAGCCCCACCATTTATGACCTATTCAAGAATAACAACAAAGATGATGAAATATGGATCATTCCCCTCATCATGGCCAGGTTCCTTATGTTCCATTATCATATATAAGAAACTATAACAATTCCTTCAAGAATTCACAATTTTAGATAAATTTCATTTTTTTATAGGGAGAAGAAAATTTTTAAATTTCAAAATTTTAAGTGTCCCCTTGTGGTTGGACTCACTATCCATGCCGATCATTCCCTATACCACATGATCATTCGAAAAACCACAACAGAATGATTACTATTAAATTATTAACTTTAGGACCATGTTGATCCAGGATTGGGAAAGCTATGAAATATTCTACGGTAGGTGACCTAGGACTTTTCCGACCCTGACAGTGATAGTTAATGTTCAGGTGAATGGTATAAGGATTTTATCCCTAAGATATAGAAATATAATGATTAGTTGTCTCAAAAGTTAGTTTCTTGCACTCATGGTGTCATCTGTTCTTGTTTTGGTAGGATCGAACCTCGTGGCATTACCACACATCCTCTAAAAACTCCCTCTAGATCTGTGTTGCATCCTTAAACATCTTATGATAATAGACACCAACAATGAAATAGAATTTGGAGTCCCCCACTGGTGCTAAATCCATATCTAACTCTCAACAACTTTATGCATCCTATTTTAATAGATGTTCCCATCCATAGACATATCCATAGATGAGGAACAACTGTACACCTCTCTCATCTTCATTGATCAGGTAGACCGCTATATGATGCTGAATAGTTAGGAATGCCAGGAAAACTGCTCATGTTCCTCTAGACGGTTCAGTTGAAGAAATGTTAAATGAAGAATAAGATGAAATAATGATAAGACTAATTACATGTATGTGGACATTCATGCTACTAGGACTATAACAAAATATTTCCATAAAATCATAGCATGCACTATCCTCCCAGTTTGCTCTATCTGGAATGCCTCTGTAGCTGATCTTTTTAGTTGACTGAGTATGTCATCCATGAATGCACATTGATCAACAACATCAATAAAGATTTGGGACTCCACCAACCAACAATCAGCTGAATGTAGTCCAGATTAGTTCAACTAGTTGGCAACATAATATTTCAAGCACTAGTCAGACCCTAGTTGTTTCTTCAACTTCATCTATTACACCCCATCCCAAGGAGAGACCCTCTATGGGGAAATATGTTCCCTATTCATGGAAATATAATGTGGTGAAGAAACTATCCCGCTAACCAACTAGGATTACAATATTTAATCCATCCTATTGTCATAGGAAATAAGTGACTCCCTTGTAGAGACCTTGAAAATCCATTTCCAATTTGATGTTGAGGTAGTTGTCAATGAGGCCTACTGTGAAGATGATTCCATTAATGATGAATGTCGAACCATCATTTTTTTGGTGAAGATGAGGGAATACTTATGTAAGGGAACATACACACTCTCTATATCACCTTCCATTTCAATGTAATGGATATCTAGAAATTCAAAGTGGATACTGGTTCTATGATTAACCTCATCCTGACCCAAATTCCCCACAAGCTATGACTGAGAGAAGAAGACCTGACTCCCTAAAACAAGATGATTTTGGGTTTAGATAAGATAGAGAAGAATCCAAGTTGAATGGTTTGACCAAATACCAAGTTTTATGGCCAAATATTGAGAAATAAATTCATGTTATTCTCACAGGGTACCACCTAAAATGAACAGTCGAGTTGGACCTAGCATATTTTTCATATAGATGTCCCCTCCTCATATCATAAGTTCCCCATGTACTCCTTTAATGATTGTGTAGGGTCACTTTAATGTGATGTATCCCTCTTTGACTCCTTTTAATCCTGATACCTGGATGCCTAATAATTCTAGAGAGTTGAGAGTCATATTCATATCAACAGGTTTTAATTCATCAATACTCCAAATGATTTGACAACCACCACGGTCAATCTGTGGTTAGACATGGATGAATACTTCATCCTCCTAAATCATCAATTAGTGGAAATGATGCTTGACCTTGTGGATTGTTTAATTATATATAAAAAAATGGGTTTCCACACCCCTTAGAAAAAGCAGTGAATCTAGATTACTACATACAATTTCACTTGAAAATCCCAGGTGGTATAATAAATCCCCAATCCTATGAATTACTGATAAGTGTTCCCTATTTCCACCAGTTGACTACATTCCCATCTATTATGTAGAGTATGGTTGACTCGATGGAAGATGAGTCATCATTATTTCATTGATATCAATAGTGGGAATCATGGCGAGAGGCCTGATAAAATCGGATTGAAAAATTCTACCTCCACAAATATAGTAGATAAGGAACCCCCGTGAAAAAGATTATGTGTCCACCATATAAGGAACTCGTGCTTCCCCAGAATCGATAGTCCTAGGAGAGATACCTACCGCCAACGATTCACCTATCTCATCTGAAAAATATCACATTGAAGATACCCAAATTCATTTTAGGAGGGATTCACAACTGCCATTGATGAGCTGACTCCAGTGAAACATGTAAATAAGGAAGATCAGAGGATGAAATTGATTAGTGAATACATTAGTCCCGAAGAGTAGAAGTAGTATGTATCCTTCTGGAAGTAGCATCATGATGTATTTTCATGTATCCATGATGAGGTTTCAGGGCTATAATATTAGGTCATCATTAAGTGTTTTCCCACCCATTATGTCACCATGTATTCAAATATCCTCCGAGAATAATTCAACCCTCTCATGGGTCTATGGTCAAGTTTAATGCAAAAAAGCTTATTGTTTAGACCGAAAGGGGATAAATACCCTGAGAGGAGGGGGGTGAATTAGGTTTTGGATATTCTATTCCAAAATTCATCTATCCCCACTAGATATAGACAACATTATTATAAGGGTAACTTTGATTGCGCTTATGTGTTTCTATTGATCTTATTTATCCCTTATTTATCTAATGATGATGATGCTTTGAATGTGATGTTGGAATTAAAAGAGGTATACACAAAGATTTTTACTTGGTTCCCCATCACTGGGTGACGTCCAAGGAGAAAGCAACATCTATGTATCGATGTACCAAATCCACAAAATCTCACTGCCAATAATGTTTGGGTGAGATCACTTCTATGACCAAACTCACTTCATCTACAATGTTTTGGGTTAGCTCACTACTTTCACAAATGTCACTCCCTATTTCTCTCTCATTGGATCACTGTCAGTAGAAAGGATAACCATATTCTTATTCCTTTGCTATGTGCACTTGGAAGGGATCGACTCACCGTTTATAGACCTATAGATCTCTTCATTATCACTAATTAATGAATCCTCTACTATATGTAGATGATCTATTGATGTACAAATTTTATCCACTGATCAATACCCATTTTCCCTAGAACACAGAGCCACAACCTTGGAAAAATACTGTAAGAACCCAGATCTTCATTTTTTAGGTATGCTTTCCTTTTTCTAGAGTTTTTTAGAAAAATGAAGTTTATGGAAATTTTTGAAGTACACGCTGTGTACTTTATGAGTACACACCGTCTACTCTTTTCCCGCTCAAAGCCATGGGATAGCCATGTCCGGGCCACACACACAGCGTGTAGGGGTGAGGTGGAGCTGATTTAAGCGGAGTACAGACAAACCCACTACACGCTATGTAATCTAAAAGTACACGCTGTGTACTTTTTTTTTCATTAAATGGACTGGGCTCACACCTGATCGCCTATAGACGTCTTCTTCTAGGTCTAGTTTGACCGAGAGACACCATACGACCGTTAAACTTCTCTTGTTTCCCGAGCCTCCATCTGTTGGCCAATTCGACTGCTGTCGATTGCGTTGGAACCGTAGCGTTGAGTTATTCTTTCTTCTTGAGTTTCAATCCTTGAATCTTCCTCTTTCTTAATTTATTGTGGTTTGAGTGTTTTGGAGATTTTCTCAGATCTACGATATTCAAGGGAGAATCGGTCGTCATGGTTCAAGTATATCGATCTCCTAGGATCGAGGTAGGTGGTTTGTGCCATATCATTCAAGGTCTTTGAGTTCTATGTGAAAATTCCACCAATACATATGAACATGGTGTTGTGTGTTTACCTTTTTTCCCTTGTTGTTTTCCTTCCTTGCTTTTATGATTTTTTAGAGGTAAATTAATCATGTTATAAGATATTTTGTTGTGCTTGGATGTTTTTCCATGTTTTGTTCTGGTTACGACCTTTGGGTTTCGTTTGCCTATGGCTATTACACTTTTTTCCCTGCCTTGTGACCATAGGATAGAGTGAGATCCATAACATGCTTGTTGTCCTGTAGAATGTTAGTCAAGTATCTCTATAGGTGTACTTTGGTTAGACAAGTAGCTATATAGGTGTAAATTGGCCTTATAGAATTATCATGCACTGTCTGGAATGAGGCTATGAGAACCTGGTGCTATAGACTATAAGGGATAGACCGAGTGAGCTTCCCAGAGAGTCCTTGAAATTATACACTACATGAGGGTAGACCGAGTGAGCTTCCTCAGTGAGTCATAGACATTATAGGCCACAGGGGATAGACCAAGTGAGATTCGTAGAGTGCCTTTAGATATTATAGACTACAGTAGGGTAGATTGAGTGGGCTTCCTCAGAGAGTCTTACTTTGTTTGAATCTTTTTAAGAACCATCCAAGGCTAGAGGATTAATTGACCAATTGAGCTTCCTCAGAGAGTCTGTGGTATAAATGAGGCTATTGGAGGAATTGACAGAGATAGATTCCTCAGAGATACTCTAGACCTTTGGGATAAGAGGGTTAGACCGTGTGATATTCCTTAGAGACACCCTGACTACCCTAGAATATAAGGGGAATTGACCGAGTGTGCTTCCCCAGAGAGTCTCATAAATTTGTATGACCAAACCATAGGGGTTAGGATGAGTGCACTGCCCAGAGGGTTGTTGTACTTCTTGGATATGACCATAGGTAATGACTGTGAGTACCTCCTAGAGGGTTTCCTGCTTGTTAGTTGTTTGCTTCACAGCTGTTGTTGGTTGTGTATCGATTACTATTGTGTATCATCCTGCTTACTGCTTAGTGTTTATTGTCTACTACGTTGCTGTTGTTGTTTACTGCTTATTGTAATTTTACCTGACACATACTCACTGACTATTAGGCACAGATCTTCGGGTGAATGCCAACTGGTATTTAGTCTCACACCATGTTTCGGTAATTCTTTTGGTCCCAAACAGACTATGTTGTTGCAGGTATAGACAAGGGCAAGAACCCTTTGACTTATGGTACGTGATTTCTTGGAGAAGGAGAACTAGGTACCAAGAATTGTCTTGCAATGATGAGGAGCTGTTTACTTTTCTTTTGTACTTGTTTTGGTACTGTGGTGTTTTTCAGCATTGTGACTTGTTTGGCTGCTTTCCTAGATATGTATCTTGCATCATTCCATATATATACATATGTTCTCCAGTTTGTTGGTTTAGTCATCCGCTGTTTATTATTGTTGGTAACTTACAGCTTTTGATATTTTATGTTAATTAGTTCCTCAGTGTACTTTTCCAATGAGGGAATAGTTTCCCCACTATCACACCCAAGGCCCTCGCTGCTAGTCGACAGCCTCTTGTGTTTGGGGAAATTCACTTGAGGCCTTATGGGGAACCGGAACTCAGATCCCCGGTTAGTGGCATTCGGGTCGGGATGTTACAAAGTGGTATCAGAAGGATTATTTTCTCTTGACTTACTCTTTGGAGCCTTTAGCGAGGGATAGGATGGATTCGGTACTTGGTATTATGCTGTGCTTGGGAGTAGCTAACACGTGTACAAGAAAAGCCATAATACCTTTTTTTTCAGTTTCTGGTTTTTATATTTTATGGTAGATATGATTTCACCTAGAGTGATTCACATGCTTTGTGTTGTTCATGCTTTTGTATTACGGTTATATTTCTTTTTCAAACCGATGAGATGAGGGTATGCCATCTCATGCATCATATAGACAATTGTAGAGATCACATGCCATGAATTCTTGCCATGCCATCTAGGGTGCATTAGTGATTGCATGCTGTTGTGATAGACATTGTGTAGATTATATATGTTGTTGTGATAGGTGCTTGATAGAATCTCTGCTGCTTTGTTAGTGGATTTTTTTATTGTAATTTTCTTAAATGAACGCCGATTTTTGAATCTTGAGGTGTTATGGGCCCTCCTGAATTGGAAATTTGTGGATCATGGTCCTGTTTTCTCTTGCCTATGACTGTAAGAGATTCCGAGCATTGATTAGCGGGGAGTATGGGCCCTCACAGATTGGAATATGGCACCTATTTGCCTTGTTTTCTGTGTTTTCTGGGCTTCTGTTCAGTTTCTGAGCTACTGCCTAGAAAAACCCCGAATACATGGCGTGTAATTTTTGACTACACGCCGTGTAGTTTTTAGACAGTGTCACAGACCGTGTGAGCTGGGACACGTTGTTGAAGAAATGCCTTCAGGAACACGCCGTGTACGGTAGGTACACGCCATGTAGTTTCGAGCCGTGTACCTGACCATGTCACTAACAACATGGGACGGGGAAGCTCGAGTAGAACACGCTGTGTTGGTGAATAGCATTACATGTAGTTTTTTTCAGGTACCCGGCCATGTCACGAACAACACGGGTCGGTGTCACCTTCTTCCATACACGCTGTGTGGGTAAAGAATACGCCGTGTAGTCTTGTCCTAGGTACCAGGCCATGTCGCGAACAACACGGGCTCGCGTTAACATCTCTTATACACACCGTGTTTGTTCAGAACATGCTGTGTAAGGGTCAGTAGTGTAGACGGTCGTGTAACTAACAACACGGGCCGCTGAGACCGTGTCTATTATATGTCGTGTACCTAGGGAACACGCTGTGTAGTCTGGGGTTAGTTAGGACTGTGTGGGTTATCCATGTAAGTAGAATCGGGAAGGGGTTTAGAGTTCAAGTATATTCCATGTGTGGGGATGACACGCCGTGTAGTTTGGGGTGTTACACAACCTGTTGGGTAGGGGTACACACCCATGTTAACGGCTATAGAAGACACAACATGTAGTTTTTATAAACGCCATTTAGCCGTGTATTGTAAAACTTGAATGTTTCTTCCCCCTATATCCATTTTGTACTCCTGTGTTTTCAGTCTTTGATAATCCTGATCTAAGGTGTGCTTTTGATCTTTCAGAGCTATGCCTATGAGACGTCCTCCAACTGTATGTCAGTTATCAGACGGTGATCAGACACCAAATATGGCCAATCAGGGACCTCATGTTGATCCTCCCGCTATTCCAGCCCAGGCACCGGTAGTTATACCCATCAGATGAGCCAATTCATAGTTTAGGGAGGATTTCCTGAGGATGATGCAGACTTTTCAGGGAGCACCACCTTCTGCCCCGTTGATGGATGAGTTGACTGGGGTTTTTTAGCAGCAGCATCCTCCTAATTTCTTAGGGGATGGAGGACCAAGGTGTTGTACCCCACTCTCTTGGATTTTAATGATCACAATCACTCTCATCGTGATCTAATGTTGTTTCAAGTGTTCTTGTTAATAGGCATGATTTCAGGAGCAAGAAGTGGCAAAAAAGGAAAAGTGGACTGTTTTCAAGTCCACCGGCCAGCTGGTGTGGGACCACCGGCCAGCCGGTAAGGGCACCGGCCAGCCGGATCCAGCCCATCGGCCAGCCGGTGGACCAGGCAGAAGGCCTTGCCCTCTGCCAGGTGCCACCGGTCATCCGGTGTCTGGCCACCGGCCAACCGGTGGCCCCAGACAGAATGGGATGCCCTCTGTCCAGACCACCGGCCAGCCGGTGGCCTCCTCACCGGCCAGCCGGTGGAACTCCTTGGAATAGTGAGACCTACTGTCTCACCACCGGCCAGCCGGTGGCCTTCTCACCGGCCAGCCGGTGGCTCCTGGGCAGAAGCACTCTCCACCTTCCAATGCACCGGCCAGCCGGTGGATCAGCACCGGCCAGCCGGTGTGCTCAGTCAAACTAGCCGTTAGGCTTTGACCAGGCTGGCCCACTTGATCCCCAACGGCTCCTAAAGCTCTCCAACGGCTATTTTGAAGTATTTGGGAGTATTTATCCTATAAATAGACGTCCATGGATGCCGGGAAGACCACCGATCATATACCGAAGCATACCAAAGCTATTTTGATCATTTGAGGCTCCTACGACAATTCTCAAAGGCCACTTGAGATCCAATTGCCATCCTTGAAGCATGGGCTGCCTCTACATCAACTACACTCACCTCTTGGCGCTCAAGGCTTCCTCTAGTTTGTTCTAAATTATTTACTTCATTTGTTTAGTTCTTAATTGGGTTTGTATTAAAACAAACCACCCTTTTTCTTCCTTCTTTCAACTTGGGTTTCTTGCTACAACCATAATAAAAAAGAAAGCTGTAAGAAGGTGATCTAGCCTACCTTAAAACGGCTAGTGGGTTTCTTGCTATAGCCATTAAAAAGCAAGCGGTCGTATAAATCTCCCAACGGTTGAGTTGGGAGCGGAGACGTAGGCTTGATTTTAAAGCCGAACTCCGTTATCAATTGTGTCTTGCCTTTTTACTTTCCGCTGCATTTAAATTTGTTTTAAATTGTTAATTAATTTTAAAAAGGAAATTCACCCCCCCTCTTGCCATCACCTCCGACCCAACACAAGGCTGTAGAGTCGTGGTTCAAGGCCACCCTAACTATCTTTGAGCATCTGGAGATACCCTAGAGAAGAGGGTAAAGCTGTCCACCTATATGCTTCGGGACACCACCAAGAGGTGGTGGGAGGTGATCTCACAGTCAGGATGCCAGCAGGGTATGTCATGGGATGAGTTTCAACGCACCTTCTATGAATAATTCAATTCGGAGACCCTGAGGGATAATCGAGCCCGGGAGTTTATGAGTCTGCAACAGGGTACTCTTTCTATTATGGAGTACTCATCTCACTTCACTGAGCTGCAGCATTTCAAGCAGATTCAAGCAGGTGATGAGTTGTTCCTTGCTAGGAAGTACGAGGACGGTCTCAGGTAGGAGATCTGTTCCCAGGTGAATATCTTCCAGTTGACTTCTATATCCTCCATAGTCAACCAGGTTCTGATTACTGAGTGCAATTTGAGGGATTCTAGAGCAGTGATCCATGGTGGTTCGACATCCAGAGCTGGTGTTCCTTCTACTGATAGTTGGAAGTGTTGCAGAGAGTCTTCTCGAGGAGATCGGGGTTCGCAGGGTGTGTATTATGGCATCCATGTTGTATGCTACCAGTGTAGTAGGAGTGGGAATACTAGGACTCAGTGATAGAAGGATCCAATGGTGTGCCAGTCTTATGGCAAGATGGGCCATCTTCAGCACTTTTGTTAGATCTTCTCACCTTCAGCTGGTGGTAGGGGTTCCTATATGACCCCACGTTCTGGATATGCTTCAACTATTTCTGACTAGTCTGGGAACTAGAGTTCTTCCGGCCATTTGGGCCGAGGTTGAGGTCGCGGCCGTGGTGGTCAGTCACCCTGTCATCAGCAACAACAGAGTGGATCAGCTCCGAGCGGTCAGCCAGGGGCATAGGGTCGTGGTACAGGCCTGTCTTTCGCCGTAGAGCAGACCTATTAGGAGAAGGATCCCGACCCTTCTACAGTTTGTGGTACAATCTTAGTAGCCTTAGTTTTATCTTCAGCACTTTTCGATACTGGTGCTTCCCGTAGCTTTATCTCTATTGCGGTTATGGAGAGCCTTGGGCTCTGTATCGTTTCGTTTGCCGACTTGTTGACTCTTGACACATAGTTGGGAAAGAGGACATCTACCGTACGTCAGTGCAGAGAGTTCCCTCTTGAGGTTTTGGGGTGTCATTTCTTATGGGACCTATACATCCTAGAGATGATGGGCTATGACGTCATTCTCAGTATGGACTGGTTGGTTCCCTTTCAGGCAGTCGTCGATTGCTCTAACCGTTGGGTGAGTTTTATATCACGAGAGGGCAGATTGTTCCTTTATAGAGGTGGGTGGGATGTCTAGGCAGGTAGAGCTGGACCAGAGCATCATGGGCTAGGAGGAGTTACATCCCAGATTTCCAGCCTTTATCTGGATGACCTGGGGACTTCACAGTTAGACTTTCCCCTAATGGTGGATCGTTTCAGGGAAATATTTCCAGAGTACTTTTCAGGTTTGCCTCCAGCGCGTGATGTAGACTTCATGATTGAGCTCATGCTAGGAGTGTCACCATTGTCCATTCCTCCTTATAGTATGACTTCACCTGAATTTCAAGAGCTCAAGAAGCAGTTGGAGGAGTTCCCGGAAAGGGGATTCGTCCGACCGCGTACTTCTCCTTGGGGTTCACCTATCCTATTTGCGAAAAATCCAGACGACACACTTCAGCATTGTGTGGATTATCGGAAGTTGGACCAGTTTACGATCAAGAACCGATATACCTTGCTGAGGATTGATGGCCTTTTTGATCAGCTTTGAAGAGCTCGGGTGTTCTCAATGAACGATTTGAGGTCCGGTTATCATCAGTTGCATGTTAGACCATCAGATACACATTTTACATCTTTCAGTAGTAGGTATGGTCTATATGAGTATACAATCATGCCATTCGGTCTCACAAACGTGCCTGCAGTTTTCATGGCACTGATGAACCGACTGTTCCATCCGTACATGGACTCCTTCTTCGTGGTCTTCCTGGACGATGTCTTGGTGTACTATTGTACTCAACATGACCATGCTACCCATCTTGAGATCGTTCTGAGTACACTAATAGAGCATCATATTTATGTTAAACTCTCGATGTTCCACTTTATAATGGATCAAATTCACTTATTGTGTCACGTCATTTCAGTGGCTGGAGTATATGTGGGCCCATAGAAAGTGAGAGTTATAGATTCCTTGGAGTAGTCGAAGAACGTCTTTATGGTATGAAGTTTCCTAGGGCTGGCGGGGTACTACATACGCTTCATTCAGGACTTCTCAAGCCTAGTAGCACCGTTGACAGGTCTGACCAAGAAAGGGGGGGATGTTTTTATGGTCAGATTATTGTGTGTCCGTCTTTCAGGAGATGAAGGGTAGGTTGATGTCAGCACCGATACTAGTCTCGCCAGAGCCAGGAAAGAGCTACACTGTTTATTGTGATGCTTCAGGTATCGGTCTAGGAGCGATGCTTATGCAGAAAGGTGGATTCGTTGCATATGGGTCTCGGCAGTTGAGGCCACATGAGAGGAATTAACCTACACACGATCTGGAGTTGGCCGCTTTTGATCATGCCATACGTTGTTGGAGACACTATCTTCTGGGAGAGAACTTTGTGGTTTTCACCGAACACAAGAGTCTCAAGTATATCTTTACTCAGAGTTATCTGAATCTAAGAAAGTGCAGGTGGGTCGACTATCTGCAGTCTTTAGACATCGAGCTCACCTATACGCCCGGAATGGGCACCGTAGTAGTAGATGCGTTGAGTAGTAGAACTCAGATTCAGGTAGTTTAGGAGGCCAGCAGTGAGTGGAAGCTTATGGCTCTGTTCTCTAAGATGCACTTGGAATTGCATGACAGGCAGGGACAATATGTCCTATATTCGGTATTTGTTACCTCTACACTTCTTGATCAGGTACGGATGAGGTACCTATCAGATTCGGAGGCCTTAGTCTTGCTGGAGAGTGTGTCAGGAGGGGACCCTCTTCCAAGATGGACAGTGGGTGAGGATGAGATCTTGTGTTTCCCGGGACGTGTGTGGGTGCCAGCAAACATACGCGAGGAGATGATGCAGGATTTCGATTCCTCAATTTGGGAAGTTCATCTTGGCATCACCAATATGTATCGTGATCTACACCGCCAGTACTGGGGGTTAGGTGTGAAGAAAAATGTTGCTGGTTTTTTCATGAGATGTTCTACTTGTCAGCAGGTGAAATCAAAGCATCAGCGACTAGCAGGGATTTTACAGTAGTAACCCATTCCCTAGTGGAAGTGGAATGATGTTGCGATAGACTTCATGACCGGGCTACCGAGGTCACCTTGGAGGAGTGATGTTGTTTGGGTTGTCATTGATAGGCTTATGAAGGTTTCTCACTTTTTTCCGATCAAGGATACCTTCAGTGTTGATGATCTAGGACGGTTGTACATCCGGGAGATCGTACACCTACATGGAGTTCCACACTCCATTGTTTTAGATAGGTATGCACGATTTACTTCACGGTTCTGGCATGGAAGTCAAAAGACATTCATTACACGGGTACTTTTGACTATAGCATACCATCCCCATACAGATGGCCAGTCCGACCGCACGATCCAGGTGCTTGAGGATATGATCCGAGCATGTATTCTAGACATTGGATGTTCCTGGGAGAAACATATACCTCTTGTGGAGTTCTCTTACAACAACAGTTTTCAGGTGACCATTCAGATGGCACCATACGAAGCTCTGTAAGGTAGGCCATGCTGATCACCCTTATGCTGGATGGAGACAGGAGAGGCAGCCTTGATGCGGCCTCGTCTTGTTCAGGAGACCTCTGAGCAGATAGAGTTGATTCAGAAGAGGATGGATATAGCACAGTCCCAACAAAAGTATTATGCTAATCAGCAGAGACGAACTTTGGAGTTCGAGGTCGGGGATCAGGTTTTCCTGCATGTCGCACTGAGGTTGGGACACAAGAGGATTCAGAGACAGAGTAAGCTTTCACCGCGGTACGTCGGGCAATTTGAGTTTTTGGAGAGAGTTGGGTCGGTTTCCTATTGGTTGCAGTTACCTCAGAGGTACCGGGCCATGCACGACGTCTTCCTTGTCTCTCAGCTCCGACATTACTTTTCAGACCCATCTCATGTCTTGCAGCCCGAGGAGGTTGAGCTTGAAGAAGATGCGTCGTTTGAGGAGAATCCTATCTGGATTGTCGATCGTAGTACGTAGTTTCTCTGTGGGTAGTAAGTTCCTCTAGTACGGGTGCTATGGTAGCATGGGTGAGTACAGGATGAGACTTGGGAGAGGGAGGCCAATGTACGATCGCAGTGTCCGGATCTGTTCGGGGTTTCTTCTTCTACGCCTCGGTTGGGAAATTTAGGGACAAATTTCTTTAAGGGGGGAAGTTTGTTAAAACCCGAATCTTCTTTTTTCAAGTATTCTTTCCTTTTTCTGGAGTTTTTGATAAAATTGCTGTTATTGGAAATTTTTGAAGTACACACCGGGTGCTTTCTGAGTACACGTCGTGTCCTTTCTCAGTACACATCGTGTACTTTCTGAGTACACGTCGTGTACTCTTTTCCTGATGGAAGCTGTGTGCTGGCCGTGTCTGGGCCACACACATAGTGTGTAGGGGTGAGGTGGAGGCTTATTTAAGCAGAGTATGGAAAAACCCACTACACGATGTGAACTCTAAAAGTACACGCCGCGTACTTTCTTTTTTTTCACTAAATGGACCGGGGTCACACCCGATGGCCATAATGTCTTCTTCTAGGCCTGTTTCGACCGAGAGACGTCGTACGACCGCAAAACTTCTCTACTTTCTCGAGCCTCCATCTGTTGTCTGATTCGACCGCTGTCGATTGTGTTGGAACCGCAGTGGTGAGTTCTTCTTTCTTCTTGAGTTTCATTCCTTGATTCTTCCTCTTTCTCAAGTTATCATGGTTTGATTATTTTGGAAGTTTTCTTAGATCTATGACGTTCAAGGGAGAATCAGTCATCATGGTTCAAGTATATCGATCTCCTAGGATCGAGGCTGTTGGTTTGTGCCTTACCGTTTAAGGTCTTTGAGATCTATGTGAAAATTCCACCAATACCCGTGAACGGGGTATAGTGTGTTTACCTTTTTTCCCTCGTTGTTTTCCTGCCTTGCTTCTATGGTTGTTTAGAAGTAAAATAATCATGTTAAAGGAAATTTTGTTGTTCTTGGACGTTTTTCCATGTTTTGTTCTGGTTACGACCTTCGGGATTCGTTTTCCTTTGGCTATTACACTTTTTTTCCCTGCCTTGTGACCATAGGATGGAGTGAGATCCATAACATGCTTGTTGTCTTGTAGAATGTTAGACAAGTAGATCTATAGGTCTACTTTGGTTAGCCAAGTAGCTCTATAGGTGTACTTTGGCCTTATAGAATTATCATGCAATGACTAGCACGGGGTTGTGAGAACCTGGTGCTATAGACTATAAGGGATAGACTGAGTGAGCTTCCCAGAGTGCCTTCAGATATTATTGACTACAGGAGGGTATACCGAGTGAGCTTCCTCAGAGAGTTTTACTTTGTTTGAATATTTTTATGATCCTTCACATGCTAGAGGTGGAATTGACCGAATGAGATTCATCGGAGAGTCTGTGGTATACCTGAGGCTATTGGAGGAATTGACCGAGATAACTTCTTCAGAGTGTCTCTAGACCATGGGGGTTAGAGGGTTAGACCGCGTGATCTTACTCAGAGAGTCCCTGACTAGCCTAGACTATAAGGGGAATTGACTGAGTGTGCTTCCCTAGAGAGTCCCATAATGTTTTATGACCAAACCAGAGTGGTTAGGCTAAGTGCACTTCCCAGAGGGTTGTTGTACATCTTTGATATGACCAGAGGGAATGACTGCGAGTACTTCCCAGAGGGTTTCCTACCTGTTAGTTGTTTACTTCACTACTGTTGTTGGTTGTGGATTGATTACTGTTGTGTATCATCCTTCTTAATGATTACTGTTTACTACCTACTGCGTTGCTAGTGCTGTTTACTTCTTATTGTACTTTTCCCTACCATATACTAACTGACTGTTAGGCACAGATCTTCATGTCAATGCCTACTGGGATTTAGTCTCACAACCTATTTGGGTCAAGCTTTTGGGCCCAAAAAAACTATGTTGTTATAGGTATATACAAGGGAAAGCGCCCTTAGTCTTCTAGAACTTGATTTCTTGGAGCAGGAGAGCAAGTGACCAAGCTTTGCCTTGTGATGCTAAGGAGCTGTTTAATTTTCTTTTGTACTTGTTTTGATAATCTATTGTTTTTTAGCATTGTGACTTGTTTGGATTCTTTCCTAGATATGTATCTTGCATCATTCTATATATATACATATGTGCTCCAGTTTGTTGATTTAGTCTTCCGTTGTTTATTATTGTTGTTTACTTACTGCTTCCTCTATTGCATGTTTATTACTTCCGTTGTGTACTCTGCCAATGAGGGAATTGTTTCCCAACTATCACACCCAAGTCCCTCACTGCTAGTCGGTAGCCTCTGGAATTTTGGGAAATTCGCTTGAGGTCTTGTGGCGAACTTGCTCTCGAAGCCCCGGTTAGTCGTATCCGGGTCGGGATGTTACAAATACCTTCGCAAAGCTCCCTACTTTGTGAAGATCCAAATTTGGAAAATCTTAAACAAGACTCCATGAATTACCAACATTTTTGAAAAGCACATAGCTTGACAGAGCGGAGGCCTTCGCAAATCCTAGGTCATCGCGGAGCTCATGTAGTCCCAGAGTGACGTCCTTCATGAAGCTCACTGAACAAATGCAGAACTCACCTGTTTCACGGAGCATGATTAGCTGCCTTGAAGCTCTTTCCAATCGCAATGCTCACTGCCTTTGAAAAGCAACTTTGTGATTTGAGAGAAAAATATTATCCTTGAAAACAGTCTACTTCGCTTGAGGGGGCCGAGATCTATATATAGGTGATTCCACTGACCCTCAAACAATCCACGTGAAGTCATTTCTACACCATCTCTAATCACGACACTCTGAAATTTCTGATGAAATTCTAACAATATCATGAAGGACCATGAATATTTTAAGATCGCGGAGCTCATCGTAGTCACAGAGCATTCCGTCAATTCCTTCGTGCCTTCGCCGCAAAGCTCCACTCGCAATGCCCTTCATCAACACAATGCACTACTACTCTTCTGTTCGTGAAGCTCATCGTAATCACATAGAATATCGTCATCTTTGTTCATGTCTTCACGAAATCCACATAAAGAATCCCATCTTCACTAAAATCATTCCTTATCCATATTTTTTTGAGATCTTTATGGAAATCCATATTTCGTGATGCACACCAAACCCCAAATTTTGGACCACAAAAAATTGGCAATCACTGGAATAAAAATCTACCTTCCACTTACAGATTATCCCTTCCTTTTTCATGGTTATTTATCAACATGGATTGTCAAAAACATCTCTAGACCCTGAAATTTCACCATGGAAACATGCTTTGTAAAAAAACACAATCAACCCAAAAATGATGGAATGTTACTTTGAGATATTTATACACAACAATCTCCCCCATTGTGTTTGTTCACAAGTATTTCATAATGATTTTCTACACTTGGATACCTCACTAAGAATTCATCCATCATCAACCACCATTCAGCTTTTGCAATTCAGGTAGCGACCAATGATTCACTCACCACATACTCAAATCCCACATGAGTAGTTCTCATCACGAGAAACAAGAGTAAATGAAATGTTCATCAATGAATCACTTCATTTCTAACACCATCCATTGTCACCAATCTGATACCAATTTCCCAACTGATACCAGTTTTCGATCACTAGAAACCTTCAAAAACCATTCCAACATCACTCTTCGGGTTTTATCACGATCCTTAGCTATCGTGATATATATGCTTTGATCGATCACTTCCTGCATCATCGAATTTAATACTCTTATTTATCTTCAACTCTCCCTAACTTGCAACTCCACTAAACAGCATGTCCCCACATAATTCATGCTTTCTCAAATCACCACACTGTCTCCCCCTTGAACAATCACTATTTTCTCCCCCTTTGTCAATGAACCCCAAGGGCAGTCCATTGCACTCTGTAACAGGGTAAAAACAATTAGTTGAACATTAGAGAAAAACACATCATACCTTGGGGAGGGGGGTATCACATCCACACTTTTTCAAGTGAAGTGATTAAACTGGACTACCAAATCCAATTGAGGTCTCTCAAAAGCTTCATTGGGTAAGGCCTTAGTAAGAATGTCGGTAACCTATAGTTCTGTAGGCACATACTCCAACTTTATGATTCCCTGCTAAACCTTCTCCTTTATAAAATGATACATTATCTCAATGTGTATTGTCATGGAGCAATGGGCATGATTTTTTTAGAGATATATAGCACTTGAGTTATCCTAATGAATTCTGATCAAGGACTTCACTTCAACTCCCATATCATCAATCTGTTGCTTCATCCAAAATTACTACGTGAAATCTTAAGTGTCCACAATATACACAACTTCTACCAATCTCAATGAAATAAAATCTTGCGTCTTGATTAGCCAATAAATACACAAAATTATAAGATATAAAGCACATATTGATGTTGATTTCATGTCATCCACTGATCCAGACCAATCTGTACTACTTGGCATGTGGAGAAAACTATGTCAGGTCTCATCGCTATCATGTACAGTAAACTACAAATAATCTGCATGTGTTCTGTGATGTTAACTGCCTTTCCATTATCATCATTCTATAATTTCATCCAGGTAGCAATCAGAGTATTCATTTCCTTGTAATTTTCCATTCCAAATATTCATAGAACCACCTTGTAATATTTTTATTAAGAAAGGAATGTGTCATTACTTCATTGTATCACCTGTAAACCAAGGAAAAATGGTAGCTCACCAGTCATAGACATTTTGAACAAATGTTTCATGAATTTAGAAAACTGTTAGCACTATGTTTCATCTGATCCTCCAAATATTATGTAATCAACATAAACCATCACCATCATCCTTTGATTACTATCATTGTTTAAATAGCGACTGCCATCAAATCCCCCATGCTGGAAACCAAGTTTCTTCAAATAATGGGCAATCCTTGAGTAACATTCATTTGATTCTTGCTTCGGCACATACAAATCCTTCTTCAGTCAAAAAACCATGTTCTTATATTCATGAACGAGAGAACCATGTGTATTTTCAATATACACTCATTCCTTCAGAACCCCATTCAAGATTGTAGAATATACATCCATTTTGAACACTTTAAACTTCTGTTTCACTGCAATTGCTTGGAAAAATCTGATTGTCTCTAGACATGCAACTGGTGAAAATGTATCATAATCCTATATTACCCACATATTCTATTTTGGCTCTTTGGAGCTCATATTCGTCGGAGATTATGTTGAAATTTATCAAGGTTTCTCAAATCATCCATATTGGAGAAGGTAATTTTTTTCATTCATAAAGAATTCATTTCTAACACTTTCCCGACCATTTTAGTCCCAAATTGACCTCATCATCCTTATTATAACATCCCTATTATTTTTTTATGTTTTTAGGTTCACCAATAGGTGTATTAGTGGATATTTATTAATGATATCTAAAGTAAGTGTGTTTATGTCCTTCCTCCTCCCATTTTCATAGTGTTTCATCAATTTTTATAGAAGACTCTAATGTATATAATGTATGTCATTGATCCTAGGGTTTGATATTGTATTTATTGGTTTAATATTGTGGTTTTAGGATTGATTTACCACCCTATGGTGTGGCGTTGGGACGGTTAAACTTTCTCACATGGATTTGGTGTTTTTGACACTTGTTGTAGGATATTCCCTATTTAAGAAAAACTAGATGGGTTATCCTTGCTTGATTTATATTTTTATTACACTGCAACATCATAGTTCTTGTTAAAAAAATTAGTTTTGGTTATATTAGTTAAACAATTGATTTTTAACTGCCCGTTTTCTGTGAAAATGGGTATTTTACACATGTGATTTATGTTATACCACTTGTGGTTGTTTTATAAATCATGGAAGGATTTCATAATTTTCCTTTGATTCCAAATCATGTTTGGGGTAATTTTTCTGGTAATTTTTTTTTCAATGAGGGATTTTAGATGACTTTTTATGAAAATTTTGGTTACATTCCTTGAATTTTTTTATGGAAATTCGACGTGGATTATTGAGTTATATAAATGGTGAAAAGAATATTTGGACAATATTTTGAATGTGTGCGACTAGAACTGATGTTTTTATTCGAAAATGAATTTTAGTAACATATAGAAATTTTTTTATTACCAATGGGGAAGCCTTGGTATCTAGGTGGTCGGATGTATACTAGTACACTTGTGATTCGGAGTGGTTTTGTACATGTTGCACTTAGAATGTTGAAAATTGAAAACACTAAAAAAAGATAATGATTATGATTGGGGACCAATAGGGAATGGGTATGTTCTCTAATAGTGTATCATGCATGATAATGGATTCAGTTATGGTTACTTTACATCGAGATACGAGGTACATGGGGCCCAAAACTAACTAGTGCATATGGGTGTTCTTGAGATTTGTGCTTGATGATTATTTGGTAATTATAATTGGTTTACAGTTTGTATGGATGGAAAATTCAGAAGAATAAATGATTTACTAAAATGTGTTCACTCTTGGAAATTTCCCTTTGAAAACTATTTAGATTTAAATGTTTCGTTCTTTAGATGTTATTGCCACTATTTCTTGTTTATAAAAAATTACCATATTTTTTTCTTCTATTTATTACTATATAAAATATTTTGGGTGGTATCATATTTGTACTAGTATCACACCCAATATAAAATCCTTGGATGTATGAATACTTGTTCATGTTTTACACAGTTAAAGGCAAGGCCTTGGGTGTTGGAGGTTCTTGTTGTTAGTTTCCTTCATTGTGCAGTGTTGTGGAGATGGATCATGGATGATGACCCATTGACGTGTGGTGTTCCTTGGGATATTTTGTGGCATATTTCATGTATATTTTGACCTATTGATTAATGTTTCGACCCATTTATTCAATTATTAATATTATTTAAAGTCTTTTTTGTTATGAATTTTCAGATTATGTTTATTGAATGTTTTTGATTTTTTATGTACACATTCTCAGGTAAATCAATCCCAAACTCATATTTGTGATTCCTGGGAACATTTTCAAGAACATGGGTATAAGGAATTCCCTTTGTTACTTTCCATGGACGAGTTCACATGCCAGTTTTAATGGAGACCAGATTCAGTTCATGTCAAAATGTTACCAAAGTAAGTTTATGTTTCTATGTGAAATTATTATTTTCAGATGAGTCAGGCTAAAAAACATATAGAAATATTAATGCAAATTGTATTAGTTCTTATTAGGATTCCTAGAACACACCCCTCCTGAAAAACCATGAGTCATCATGGGATGTTGGTATTGTTTTTTTAAATTCACTTCATGGTGAGATGTGTGGGCTACAGACTGCAGGTGGAAATCTGATGGATGTGATGTATTTGGTTAGATAATTATTATAATGTGTCTGGCTTATTTATAATTTATTATATCTCTTAATTTTTTTCAATATTTTATACTAATTTTTTTATTGTGACTATTAAATTTTGAAGCAACATGCCTCCCCATAATGCTCCCATTAACCCATAAGAGTATACTGGAGAGAGTTCTCCCTCACTTCTTGATTAGTGGCTAGTGGAGGCTATGGATCCATCTAAAAAATATCTACGATATGGATTATATCCAATTATATCTTCTGTTATAAATGATGAGACTGGTCCTATGAAGGACAAAGCCTAGGAGGTTCTAAAAAACCAGCCTCCTACTTTCCGAGGTAGCACTGAACCCCAGGAAGCAGAGGAGTTGATCGAAAAGATCCACACATGATTGAGTTCTTGGAAATACCCAAGGATGTCAGGGTGAATTGTTGCTTTTTCTGTTAGAGGGTCACATCCACAAGTGGTGGGAATCAGGGATTCAATCTTGGAATCATGAACATATTAGGTGGAAGGAAATCTAGGTTACCATCAATGACTAGTACACCCCTGATGTTTAGGAATATGCAGGATACTAGGAGTTTATAGGGCTTGGTCATGGGTCCTTTTATTGATGTAGTATGCTAATAGTATTGTTCAGTTGGTCTGGTATGCTCCATAAATGGACTCCAATTAGAAGTTGAAGGCCTATGAGATTGAGAGGGGTTTGACCGTGGAGATCTATTCCCAAGTCTTTCTGTTTAGGCTGAAAACCAATGGAGAGGTGGTTGATTAGACGCAAATGGTGGAGATCTACAATAAGGGGAGGGATTGTTTCTCTTGGATAGTGTTAGGAATGATCATTCTAAACTCTTCTGAGAAGAAAATGAAGTGGGATGAGCTGGGAAATAAGTGAGGTTGCAGCTCAGTCCATCCTTCAAGGTGGTTTTCTTTAGTGGATTCTGATGCGAGGTCTGTTGTGTGAAACCAGTGAGGAAGGTCGTGTAACATAATAAAATCTTGAAAATCCCCTACAATACCTATTATCAGTATTGGGGTATGGGAGACCTGCATCATTTTTTCAGGTTGGCACATCCACACAAGTTTGGTGCAGGATCAGTGGCTTCTAAGGATGTTCCAGCTCGGTTGAATATGTCAGGGATGGGGGGATCCTGGTATGGATGGCATGTAAATAGGGCCATATCATCTTTTTTGAAGATCCAGTTTAGGTTAGACCCATAGTCCATTTATTTTTCTTATGTAGAGGTCAGGATTCTTCATGCGGTGTATCTGGAACCAGTGGGATCAGAGGTGGGACCGTCGACAGTTCGAGATACTTTATTGACTACATCTTCTATAGCTAAGTCTCTCTTCAATATCAGTGATTCTGTTTCATTTTTCCCTACCCGTATTGTGAACATTCTTAATTTTACAAATGATATTTTTCTATTGTGATGGAGTTGGTGATACCATTGGTGAAGATGAAGGAGCATGGTCTTAGCTTCCCATCGTGGGTGATTTCCAGGTTAAGGGTTGAGAAGGATTGGGAACTCCTGGTCCTAGATATGGATCTATTTGAAATAACACTAGGCCTGAATATTCTGGTACACATTCATGTGCACATAGATTATTATAGGTGGCGGTTCGGTTTCACAGAAGCTGATGGGAGTCATCGTGTTTTCCTTAGGGATTGGGATCCACAGTTATGTCATGCAGGACCTCCAATCCTAGAGTTTTTGAATCTTTTCCTCCAGCAATCTTTACTAGCACTAGAGGAATATAGTCATGCACCTGAAGGTGGACTACCTCTTGTAGTGGATGAGTTTCTATAGGTATTCCGAAATGAATTTTTAGGATTTTCTTTTAGAGTAGGATGTGGAGTTCTAAATTTATTAAGTGTGGGGAACATAGCCAATATATTTTCCCTTATATCATATATTCCACAACAAGATGAGAGAATTTAGTATACAACTGAACATTTATAATCCAAAGGAATAATCCTCCCGATCATCTCTTCTTGGGATTCTGTTGTTCTTTTTTGCAATGAAGGCTAGCAGATCCCTCTGTTTGTGTATTGATTACCAGAAGCTGATCATGGTAACCTTCACGAAAAAATATTCTTTTTCCTAAATAGATGATCTATTTGACCATTTAAAAGGGGAAAATTGGTTTTCCATAATAGTATTGCATTAATTTTACCATCAACTCAGGGTGAAAGAGGCTCATATCCCGGAGACAAATGTTTGAAGCAGATACATCCACATTAAGTACTTTTTCATGCTCTTAGAATTGACCAATTCTCATGCAGTCTTTATGGAACTGATGAATATGGGTTTTATCTGATATCACAATTATTTCTTCATGGTATTCCATGATGAAATCCTAGTTTACTCTAGATCTGAGTAAGAACACGAACATCATTTTTGGATCGTGTGGGACACATTGAGAGAGAATTGACTTTATGAATATATATCCATGTAAAAATTTTGGATTAGGGATGTGATGATCTTGGGGCATGTGATCTCAGTGCAAGGAGTTTCGGTGGAACTAGAGAAGGTCAGTGTGGTTATGTCAAAGGGGAATCCGAAGAATGTGTTTAAGATCAGTAGTTTCCTTGTACTAGCCGGTGACTAGAGGCTGTTTGTTCAGGATTTCTCTCGATATGATTCACCCTTGACCACACTCACCTGGAAAGGGGTGAAGTATGTATAGGTCTTAGAGTGTGAGGCATCCTTAGAGGAACTAATGCGGTGGTTAACTACCACCCCCATGATGATTTTCCCAAAGGATGGAAAGGGGAATGTGGTGTATTGCAACACTTGATGTATGGGTCTTGGGTGCGTGCTTATACAGTGTGATCACGTGGTGGTGTATGGATCTCGCCAATTCTGACTACAACAAATGAATTATCCAAACCACGACTTGGATTTTGTAGCTATGATGAACGCATTGAAAACATTACATCGCAAGATTTTTGGGGAGAATTTTGTTGTCTACTCTAATCACAAAAGCTTGTCCTACATCTTCTCAAAGAAGGATCTCAATATGAGCCAACAATTTTGGATCGAGTACTTGTAGGGTTTCTATATAGATATTGTCTACACCCAGGGAAAGGTAAATGTGGTTTCACATTCTTTTATTAGAAAAGTACCATTTCAAGCAATGAGGATATACAATAACGAGTGGACTCTGATGGGGATTTTTTCTCAGATGGTTGCAAAGAACTAGAGGAATACTGGAGGCACATTCTTGGTGAGAATTGATTTAACTCCTTACCTCTAAGAGTTTATTCAGTGAGAACAACACAATGATGAGCTATTTCAGTGATTGAGGATTTTTCTTTATAGCGAGGAGAAGTCTTATAATTGGTCATTGTCTCATGATGTAATCTTGTTCTTCAAGGTCTGATATGTAGTTCTATCGTCTCTGTGGAAGGTATAGATGTAGAGTACCCACCACTATTAGAGGGTGGTCCATATTGGTTCCACCAAGATGTATTATGATGTGTGTAGGATGTTCTCGTGGCCTGTAATGAGACGGGGCATTACTGACCTCATGATGAGATGTTGTACATTTCATCAGGTGAAAGAGGGGCATCAAAAGCCCTTTAGTTTTCTCCAACCTCTACCCATTCCTACCTCGTAGTGGGATGAGGACACCATGGATTTCATTGTTGGCCTGCCTTATACACCCTAGGGCAGGAATGAAATATGATTCGTAATTGACCGTCTAACCAAATCATCCCACTACATTCAAATCAAGGATACAAAAAAAGTGGGTGCATTGGGGAAATTGTGTCTTCATGAGGTGGTGAGGCTTTATGGTGTTCCATCAATAGTTGTCTTGGATAGAGACTCCATATTTCACTTCTTGGTTTTGGAAGGTCCTTTTGAAGGCCTTGGGGTTAAATATTAAAATTAGCATGACATACAATCCTCAAATTGATGGGTAGACAGAGTGGGAGAATCCTATTTTGGAGGACATTCTCTATGCATGTGTTTTAGACTTTAGAGATTCATGGGATTTACATTTTCATATGGTTGAATTTTATTATAATAATAATTTCTAATCCTAGATTCAAATGGATCCTTTTCAGTATCTCTATGGTCAGCCTTGTCGGTCCCCTCTGTGTTGGGATGAGGATGAAAAAACTTTAATGTTGGGGATGAGCCTTGTTCAAGAGAGGTTATAGAAGGTCACACTGATTAGGGAACACTTATTGATATATCAAAGTATCCATTAATCTTATGTATACAAGAGGTGGAAAGTCCTATAGTTTTATATGGGTGATCAGGTATTCTTGAAAGGGGCCCCTCATCTAGGACATCATCTTTTGGGATGGAAATGGAAGCTGACGCTATGGTATGTTTGAACATTTGAAATCACTAAGAGTTTTAGAAATGTAGCATACAAGTTTGATTTTCCTTCTCAGTTGACATCCATTAATGACATCTTCCACATCTCCTAGTGGAAAATGTACAACCCAGATCCATCCCATGTTCTGAATTAAAATGAACTGGATATAGAGCCCTATTTATTAGTGTTTGAGTGACCAGTGTGAATTGTGGACTCCTCATAAAAATTTATTCAATGTAAGGATATTCCTATTGTTTGATTCCTCAATAATCATGGGACTAATGAGCATGATACATGGCAGCAGAATTATTGGGTCAATGATTAATTTTCTATTCTCTTATCTGATAAGGCTTCAAGTTGAATTTTTCCAGGTAGAAACTTTTTATGCTTTGTAGAATTTTAAAATACATAACATAATTTAAAATTACATTTCATTTAATTTCAATTATTGATTTTTTGGGGGTTTCTGATTTTTTTTGGAGAAAGGAGGGGTTTCATCAGGATATGGGCCAAACTGTGAGCCAATTTCCCGATTTTAAAAAAACATTTGTTTCTTTTATAAACACATCAATTTTTGACAGTTTTCACCCTTTCCACTATTACCTTTTCCTCCACTGACCTATTCAAACTACCAAATCCATTTGGACCCCTTAAAAACTCGTTATCATTGTGGATTTGGGGTATATATTCAAGAATCAGACCAACACATGAGCCCATTTCCTATTTAAAAAAAATTATTATTTTTATATCTCATTCATTTTTAATGGTTTAACATGATTCCACATATCACTCAAACCATAAAAACCTATACTTAATCCATATTCCATACTTCCTATTTGGAGAACATATTCATTGAGGATGAAGGAAAAATTTCTCATGGTTTCTAAAATTGTACAGATTAGATAAGGTAATTTGTTTCTTTCATAAATCATTAATTTTTTACTATTTTCCCCAATTTCAGTTCCCAATTGACCTATTCATCGATAGTTTATCCTACCTTTCAGAGTTTGAAGCTTGGTGATTCCCCTATTGGTGTATTTGGGGTGATTTCATCAAGATATCTAAAGTAAGTGGGTTTCATTCATTCCTCCTCCCAATTTCATAGGGTTTCATCAATTTTTCATGAAGTTACTTATGTCAATATGTTTTATTGGAACATTGGGTTTTATACAGAGTTTATTGGTATAATATTGGGGTTTTAGGTCAGATTTAACACCCTTTTGGTTCATCGGTGGTGTGGTAGAAATTTCTCACAAAGATTTGGTGTTTTTTACAACTATTGTAGGTGATTCCTTGTGTATGAACTAACAGATGAGTTAGACATCCTAGATTTATATTTTTACCATACTCCTCCTTCATTTCTCTTTCAACAAAAATGATTTTTGGGGGAATTAATTATACATTTTATTTCTAAACCACATTTATGTGTGAAAATGGGTATTTTACATGTGTGTTCCATGTTTTCCCAAATGGGGTGGTTTAATAATTCATAGAAGGTAAATAAAAAAATGTTTTTCTCATTCCAATTATGGTTTTGGGTAATATTGGATGTAATTTGTGTTTCAAATTGGTATTTTAGATGAATTTTATGTGTAATGTTTTGTTACATTCCATGAAATATTTTTATGGAAATTCATTGTGGTTTATTGAGTTATAAAAATGGCGAAAAGCGTGAGTAGCTAATGTTTTGAATATGTGTGTCCAAAACTGATGTTTTAAGGTGAAAATGTCTTTTGGTAACCTATGAAAATCATTTTACCACAATGAGGAAAGACCAGGTATCTATGTGGGCATACATGTACTTGTAAGCTAGTGATCCAAAGTTGGTTTGTCCATGATTCACATAGAAAGTTGAAAATTAAAAACACTAATAAAACTATAATGATGGTGATTCCGGACCATTGTATTATGTGGATGTTCTCTAATAGTTTATAATTAATCAGAATATATATGGTTATGGTTACATTACACAAATATATGAGGTACATGGGTACCAAAACAAACTTCTGCCTAGGGATGTTCCCGAGATTAGTGATTATTGGATATTTGATATTGAACATTAGATTATGGTGTGTTTAGATGGATAATTTATAATCATAAATGATTTATTGAAATTTGTTCACTCTTCAAAATTTACCTTTGAAAACTAATAACGTTTAAACGTTTCATTCTTTGGAAATTATTTCCACCGTTTCTTATTTATTAAAAGGTTCATATTTTTTATCTTGTATTGCATAATAGATGGAATCTTTTGGGTGGTATCCTATTGGGATTTGTATCACACCATACATACACCACTTGGGTATAAGTAGAATTGATCATGTTCGACGTAGGTAAAGGCAAAGCCTTGGGTAATGGCAGTTCGGGTGGTTAGTTTCGGTCACGATGCAGTGTTGTGGAGACATCTCGCACGTTATGACCCCTTGTTGTGTGGTATTTCTTTAGAAATTTTGATGATACTTATATGTATATTTGCATTTATTATGTAATTTTTAGAACCATGTATTATGTTATTAAGTTTTAATGTATTTTTTTCCATGAATTTTTAGATTTGGTTTATTGATTATTTTTTGTGGTTTTATATATCCATAAATGGGTAAATCATTACCAAACACATATTTATGATACTTAATAATTTGTACCAGCCCATGGGTATAGAGACCTCCCTTCTGGATTTTTTTGAAAGCACATTGAATACATTTATTAATGTATACAAGATTCAGTTCATGACATGTAGTCCTTTTTACTAAAATGAATGTCAATTTTATATAAGGATGTACATAGAGTCATATCGATCACACAGTTCCTTAGATTGTGGTGTGGATAATTGCTACATGTCCCAAATTACATATGTATCTTTTTACAAATTTTTCAGAATAATTTGAATTAATTTTCATTGTTTCTAATACACTATATGTATTTTATACTAAAATGTCATTTTAAACTTGAAACACACAATTTGACTCATAGTGATCATATTGTGTATCATTTTGATGTGATACTAATTCAAACACATTGAAAATTATTTTATAATAAATTTACTAAATTATCAAGATAATATGATCATGTTTTCTTAGTTTTCAATGAGTGACATGTTCTGAATTAAAATATCGATTTTGAACGGATTATATACACATTGGGTCATACCAGGAACAATGTGTATTGGATTGAGGTGAGGTAGAGTCATGCATGTAAAAAATGAAATATCTATCATTTTAATAAATTATAAAAACATTTTAAATATTTTTTCTGAGTTAGAAGTATGTCAGTTTTCTTTTTTACAAAAATTAATGTCAATTTGAAATAGAAAGAATTACTTGGAGTCATACTGGTAACATTGTGTGTCTGACTGAGGTGTAGATAACTCTTACAAGATCTAAATTCTCAAAATAATCCTAATTGTCAATGTTACTAGGATTTCCATTGACTATCTTCTTCTAACTACCAATAATGCATGTAGATTCGATTTTCATAGTTAAGAAATATTTCTCATTATTGAAATCCAGATGAGTAGTGGATGATTATGTTCCCATTATACAATGAGACATTACCACAATGGTCACATGAGCATCCTATACTCATCTAGAATTCAAAAAGAAAATTTCAACTTCTAAGAATATAGAATACATATAGTGTGTCAATTGGGTGATAAAGAAAGGAAATGGAATGCGTGATTAAATTGGATAAAGGATCATTTTATCTCTTTTGTGTCTAGTTGTTGATTGCTGTAAGGAGAATATGATTTCTCAAAAGATCTTGGAAAATAAAAAAATACATATTATATAAACATTATTAGGAAGTTAAGTAAAAACTATTAGATAAAATAATGGAAAATCAATCAAATAAGTAGTACTACAGGATCCTGCTTGGCATCCAAAAGACCCATGATCGAATCAGGGTAGGGGTGAATTTCCCAGGTATTGTAGTAGTAATCTAGCAGGCACTGTTGCAGCGACGCCACTGTAGCAGCAGCAGCACTGTAGCAGTGGAGGGACTATAGCAGATACTGTTGTGGTGGTGGTACTGTAGCTGGTTCTGTTGCAGCGCGTGCACTGTAGCAGTACTGTTCACCGAGGGGTCCTTTGGGAAAAATATGGGCTTTCATGCCTTGTATTCAGGACACTTGGTCTTGGGCCTTCAGGCTATGTAATGGGTCTCCCTCTACCCAGTCTAATTTGGTCTTTGCTTTCAAATAACAAATTGAGGCTTCAGCCCCATCCTTTAAAAAAAATTATCTCAGTTTTAGGATGAAATTCCAATATCTCATGAGAATGAGTAAATTTTAATAGACCAAACCAACTCTAAAGAAATATTCCAACTATATAAGGGAACAATTTTTTTCTTAGTAATATAAATTTTTTTTTAAAAAAAATACATTAATTCTACGGAGTCCAATATCTCATGAGAATGAGTAGATTTTAATAGACCAAACAAACTCTAAAAAAAAGTTCAGCTATTTAAGAGAACTATTTTTTACGAGAAATATAAAAAAATCAAAAATATGGAAATATTCATTAATTCTAGGGACAATTATTTTACAGTGTAAATAACAAGATAACATCTATAATTTAGAATTAGAGGGGAATTGAAGGAAACTAATAAATTTCACATTGCAGTGGTGGAATGTTTTCAAGGGAGAATAATTTTGTAGAAGTTATTATGCATAAAGGCATGAAAATTTGACAAACAACCCCAAATAGAACAAATTAATCCATTTTTAATGGACAAGACCACATAGTTTAACCTATATAACCTAGTGAACATTCAAGTGTAGAATTATATCAAATTAAAATATGGGGATGGAAATTTATAACTAATACAACATGACAAGAACCTCCTTATTCATGATTAACAACATCGTGGGTCTATAACAATACTGTATATTTATATTAAAAATAGGATGAAGTTGTTAATGTATGTCATAAATTTTGAGGAATAATGAAACAGAAAAAAAACACACCCAATCATTCATGAAAAAATGAATGTTGATTAATTTTATTACTTTAAAACTAAAAATAATCATTTAAACAACATTATTTATTTTTGATGAATACCCCTTTTGAATATTTACACTATTAAAGAATATATAGAATTGAAAATTTTCCAGTATGGATAGATTGTAAGCTACTAGAGGTATAAAATTGGTAATAAAATTTAGGAAGACAATTAACACACAATGGACGGTGTTATTCTCTAAAATTATTCAACGGTGAAAGTTATAAACAACTATAATAATCATCATCTCATCTATTTGATATTTATTATTTTGTTTTATCATTTCAAACACATCCTCCATCTCTTGTGTAAATAGAACAATGTTTCTTGAAATACATTAAGAAGTATTCATTAATGGGATGGATAATGCCTAGAGTAGTACAAGAAACATAAAAGATATAGGGGAAGTGTCTCATGAAAAAAATATCAATAATAACCATTTGGGAGATGATTCTTATGAGGATGAAAATTGTATTATAATAAATAAACGAAAAGAAAAATTTAATGAATAAAACTTTATTGGTGATTCAAAAATTTCGGTGCAAACATAGAATAGTAATACCCCACAAAAAACTACATTTTTCCTAAGTATAGCCTAAATAATTTGTATAGGCTTACAATGATGAAAATTGGATCAAATATATGCATGAAAATCTTGATCCAAATAAGATTAATGTGACATGAGAAATGATTCCAAGGATGGAAGGAAAAAAAATTCATAACAATGTAGGTGTTCTATAAAAAACTCATTAACTAGGGAAAAGTTTCTCAAAATAATGAATGGATTTTGTGAAAGGTGAAATTACTAGATTATTGGAATTTATAATTATTATTAATTAACTCCCATATCCTGGTTGTAACCTATGTTAATTTTCATGGATGTTTTAGTATTTTTTTTTAATTTATACCAATTGGATGTCAAATCTAGGTTCCTCTATGGATTTTTAGGGGGGTTTATACATTGAGAAACTAGATGGTTTTATTATTGATTGAAATGAGTGAATGATTTTCAAGTATATGATTCTCTATATTAGATAAAGAAATCACTAAGGAATTGATATTTAAGGTTTAGTCAATACCTATGAATTTTTTTATTGAGATAGAGTTGATCACAACATCTACTTTAAGAATAATAATTATCAATGGATTTTGGAACACATATATGTTAAATATATAATACTTGAATATTGGACAAAGAGTAATACATTTTTTTCTGGATCATATGAGGTTTGATAACAATATGTCTATGTTTGGAATGTTAAAATTTTAATTTCTTTATATGTGAATAAAGGAAATTAAAAGACATTGATTTCTAAATCAAAATATGTAAAGAGGATCACAAGGGATTTCCAAAGGAATATTCCAAACCAATGAAACACCAAATCCTATATAGATGAATGTTTCAAATGATGATGATTGAAAAGAGTTAGATTCAATGTAATATAGTTATTAGTATCCTATTACACCTCATAACAACATTACCCAACATTGTGTTTGATATATTCCAAGTTTTATAGTACCAATGCTATCCCAAGGTCTGTCACATGCTATCGAGGGAGACAAAAATTCAATATAACCAAAAAATTGGAAATTTTGGGTTATTTTATTATTGGATAGTGCAATTATAGTTGTTCGAAAAAACAGATGCGGGCTGGGAAGGTTTAGTGGATAAATGAGAAAATGTTGAGATATAAAAAATCATTCAATTTATTCGAGTCTTTGATTAGATATTGGAAATAGTTTTGTCCTTTATTCTAGCAATGTTTCGATCTTTGATTAATCAAAGAAGAGAATCCTTTGTATGAGGATTCCCTAGATAGCCTTAGATATCTCGAACATTTTGGCTTCATAAAATAGATCGGGACACTGTTATCAGCGCTAAGATAATAAGGGTAAATAATAATAAACTCTATCAATGTTAACTTAATAAGAGATGATAACAGAAATCATTATGAACAATTTTTTTCCATGGATAAATCTATATCTTTATCCATGATAATGTTTTAGCCCTGATAAAGATAAATTTTTTCAACACTTTGTTTGCAGTAATAATGATTCATTTTATCAATTCTTATTACATAATTACTATTAAAAAATGTATAATTATAATAATAAATAATTTTTTAAATATATTTAAATAATCATATAGATATTTATATTTAATATATATATATATATGAATATTCTAAATATATTATTTATTTAATTATATTATTTATTATTTTAAAATTATTTCAATATATAATTAATTATTTAGAATTACCTAAATAAATTTCAAAATAAAACATATTTATATCATTATATATATTTATATAATTATATTTTTATATATTTAATAAATATATTTTAATATAATTTTTATAAATAGAAAAATTATTTTAACAAAATGATTTTAAATTTATAATTAAATAAATATATAATTATTTATTTGAATTATATTAGTAATTTTTTTAAATAAAATATTTCCTTTTTTATAATTATAATTTGTAAATATATTAAATATAGATTTATAAATATAATAATTTATAAATATGTTTTATAAAATATATTTTTTCAAATATATTTTTTACATTACTAATTAGTACATAACCATGAGTCCATGCATGTTAAAAATTAGTGAAATTGAATAATTAAAAATGTGTACATTTTAACTATATTGAATAAATGGTATTTTTTATTAATTAAATATAAATTATTTAAAAAATGGATATATATTGGAAAAATATAAATACACATTGAAAATATTAAAAGGTGGTGAATATATATATATATATTAAATAATAGAAATTGATTAAATTCTGAAAATAATAAAAAATAAAAAATAAAAAAATAAAAAATATTAAAAATGAATAAAAAGTACATAACATTAATAATATTAATAATAAATAAATAGAATTTACTGATTCAAAACATAATATCATAAATATTTTACGTTATAATGATGCACTGAAATGTATACTAAAATATAAATAAATCACATATTTCATTGGTTTATGTATTTTGAAGGCTGGGCCGAAGCCTCTTTTATTATTAAATCAAATAAAAGACCACTTTTATCTGGGTAGAGGGAGACCCTTTAAATATCCCACAGTCCTAATGGGCATTTATCCCATTACATGGCCCGTAGGCCCAAATTTTGGGCCCAAGGCCCATTCTGTGTATAGTACTGCTACTGTACCCGCATACTACAATACCACACAGTACCTACAACTCCTACAGTACCCTGCCACTGGTACAGTGTCCTGCCACCACTATAGTGCCCGTTGCTACTATAGTATGCTACAGTACTACTACAGTACCTTGCGCCCCATGGGTTTTGAACCCCCCTTTTTTCATTGGTGTATGTGTTTCTATATATGATTTCATTAATCGTGTAAAACTTTTTGTGTACGAATGGTATAAAAAATGTATTAATTACATATATTTATGGAAAATCAATATAACACACACTTGATCTATGTTGAATTGAAAAATAAAATAATATTCAATTATATACATTATGTGATACAATAAGTCAATATTTTTAATGCAAATTAATTTTTAATTATTAAACATTTCACACAAAATAGATTACCAATTTAATGAAAATCATAAATATTCTATATTATAAAAAACAAATTTTTCTATATTTATCTATTTATCTATATATATAAATCTTTTTATTATATGCTATTCATTAACAATATAAATAATTATTTAATTTAAAAAATGGTTAATATATATCTCAATTTGCATTTTTTTATTTTTTATTTTTTATTTTCATTTTACATATAACTATTTATTTAATATAAAATATTTATTAGTATTTATAGTTTATATATTTTATAATTAGTTTACTCATTTTTATTAATAATTATTTAATTAATATTTTTTAATTTTTTTTTAATTAATTAATTTTCATTTTCATTTATTTAATTAGTTTATTCAGCCAGACCATTTTCAATTTTGTGAAATCACTAATAAGGGGTATCCTTTATCAATGCTGAAAATAAATCATTGATAAATTTAACATTAGTGAGTGCTAAAAAATTTCACTGATAAAGGATTGCACTATTAAAGGCCTATTTTGTAGTATTGATTGAAGAATAATAATTAGAAGAAACATAAACAATTTTTTGAATTAGACCTTCTGTGTCAAAAAATAATATAAACGGATGTTTTATATACCTAGTTGGTTGAAGTTGTAAATTATGGCGATGAAGAAGTAGTGACAAATGAGATATTTCATGCTATGAGAAAGATCAGACCCTAGTGTTAAATTTTTTTTCCTCATATGTAATGATTTAACAGCCATTTTATTAAGTGTGTACACTGTTGGTCCGATTTTTGTGGTTGTGTTCTTGAATACTGAGTTGTGAGAATCTAGCGAGAATATTTGTAGAAGGAATGGAAGTTGTGATTAAATATAGACAAAGAGTTTCATACTTGGTTATTGTATAGAAAAAGGCTATTGAAGACTTTGTGATTGATGGTGATTATAAATTTTTTAATGAAGTTACTTACAAGATATATTGTTCATTTAAATCAATGAGTATTATAGAATCAATGTACAACTGTAGTGATTCTAGTATAATGAACCAGTAGGATACAAATTACATTCTCATTAATAATATTTTGAATGTATACATACATAATATAGTGAACCTGGTTAGAAGATGATCTTTTTCCAACCCATAGTATTTTTATGAAAATAAATATAGTGGATGATCTGTGACTCAATGAAACCCAATCACTAAATGATGTAGGTTTTCTAAATCTAGGATGATCCTTGTAAAAACATGTATGCCCAAATTTACTATTTTACAAGATCTTCTTATGGTGTATGTGATACGGTTGAAAAAAATAGATCCATTTACTTACTAAGTGGTGATAAACTTTCAAAACCAAAGTAGGGAAAGAGATAAGAAGACAAATTGGATTTTTCTAAATTATTTTTCAACACAAGATTCCCAGACCCCTATTATATATCTCCACCCATCCACTAGGAATTTCATATGGGTTTGAGGTTATTTTTTTGTTTCATTATGTTATTTGGGGATTTTATATTGGAATATAATAAATAGTAATGTAATATTATCTACATTAAATTCATACATTATATGTTGAAATTAGGCATGGAGATGATGAGAATAATGACCAATATCAAGAGAGTAATGGTAATGGTGAGTGATAATTGAGAACAAAAATTATTTTTTTTCTGAATGACCAACGTAACATGTTTTTTTAAAATATTAAGTTTTTATATTCTATAAGTTTATTTTATTGTTTAAATGTATTTGTACTATAATTATGTTATACTAAATAGAGAGTTTATTTTGTATATGTTTTATTCATTGGTGGAGTGTATTAGGGTAGATTAATGAGTTTTTTTCTATACAATATTTAGTGGTGATTTTTTCCAGCGTTAAATAAGTTTCAAAAGTTAAAATTCCCACTAAATATGTAATATAATTTTATAAATGTGAAATATTTTATAGTTTTTATAAAAAAAATGAAAAATATGTAAAAGTTTAGTATTATTTTTTAAAAAAATCACAAAAAATCGGACACTAGGGGAATCTTAGACATGGTTAATAAAAAAACCATAAAAAAGGAAAACCCCCGTGGGTAATTTTTTATAACAAAACGTGCAAAATATTGTGATATAATCATAAAAAAAACATTGTGAGGTTTTCTTGAATACACTATAAAAAGATTTATTGTCTGTTTTAACCGCCTATTAGGGTGTATTTACCTCCATTAAATCCCTATTAATTGATTTGATGAATAACAATATGTTAGATATCCCTTACCTCCTGAGGGTATTTTTAATACTATTTCATTTATTATTGTCTTCTTTATTTCCTTAAAACCTTATTCAATTTTATTTGATAATGTGAATCTAATCCCTTATCATGTTAACTTTGTTAACATGTTAGTTAATTGGAAAATATTTCAAAAAATCATTTATTGTAAATAGTTAATACAAAGAAATTATGTATGGAAGTTATATTTATGGGTGTAATATATTATTTGACCACCATAACATTTCAAGGATTGATAGATATTAGACCCTTGAACACAATATTGGAATGAAAAGTTACTTTTTGGAACCAAAAATTGCACTTACTGAATTTCTCATATAACCCATTATCACTGAGATTCTTGAGAATAACACAAAAATGGTTCCCATTTCCTTCTTATATTTTAGAATATATAATGATATAATCTATAAATATATTAAAATTTTATTAAGATAATCCTTTAATACTCTATTCAGATGATCCATAAACACATAGAGAGAATTTATTAATCCAAAATCCAATAATATAAACTCATAATTCCCATACATTATAAGAAAATATATCTTTGGTATACCATTATTATTTAAATTTAATTGATGATATCTACGATGAATATCAATCTTTAGAAAAAATCATCCCATGTAAGGTGATGATATAGATTATCAATGCATGGTAAATGGTACTTTTTATGAATAATAATTGCATTGATTTCTCTAAAATCGATAGAAAACATCATAAAAACATGATTCTTATTCACAAAAGTATTGTTTTTCCTAAAGGAGAGACAATAGGGTATGTGAATCACTTATAAAAAACTATTTTAGTTGAGTCTTTATGTATAACCATTCCAATGGGTACATTTTATTGGTATGCATATATATATATATGGGGTTTTCATTCGATAAATTTTTATGCATAATTATACTTCCCGATAAAGTGGATATCATTTTAATTATAATGTAAAGACATCAATATAATGTTAAATTTTATATACATCACCAATTCCTAGGACAAACTTCCCATTCATTGATCATCTTTGATCTCATTCTTCAATAAAAATTTCAATAAGATGACCCAATATATGAGGTTCTTGATAAGTATCATCTACTGAAAAATATCCTATAAAAACTAGGGATTCTATTCCATGTTTAGTGATTATAATATTATTATCTAAAAAATATATTATTTCATTATACTTATTGTTCCAATCCATCCAAATAATTATTTTAAATTAAACCATTGGTATAATAATGATGTTTGTAACTAGCCAACCACAATGAATTTTAAAATACATAACCTAACATATTTTATTTTATAAATATTCCTACAAGGAGTTTTAATTGAAAAAAGCGTTTATAGTATTTATTGTTGTGGTTAAACGTCCTTAGATAACATGAATAATATTAATGATTTTTGTAGATGTAGGGTCAAATAATATGTAAACAAACTTCGTTCTTATTTTAAAAATACTTACTATTACATCATTTGGAACATCAACATCATGTATTACAATTATATAAGACAAAACTTAGTCTCTCAACAACTTTTCATGAGTATTCCAATGATCATTGGGAAATTAATCATAATACTGCACCATATATATTGAATTAAATAATTTAATATTTTTAGTTTCACATTTTCATTTACAATCATGATCTTGATATCCTTTATCAGCACACTTTTATCAAACTACATACCTCTTCATGAATTATTCATAGTGCATCATTCCATAATTACTCCATGTCATAAATTCTAATCTTACCCTCTTTTCCTTGGACAATATTTTTTCTATATAATTCTTAATATTCATATTCATATATATATATCCATTAAAAATATATGAATTTGATAAATGTTACACTTTTTCTATTGCACTTGTCATTATCTCCTTATATATGGAAAAATTATATGAGGGAAATTCCCTTCGGAGGACTCCCATTAGATTATATAAGATGAAGTTGATCATGATTTCATTAATATGTATATATATTGTAGTATGTATCTATAATATGGTAAATTTAGAATCATACCATGTAACTGTTTCCTTTTCATTTAGTATTAAATTCTAAAATTTACTTCCCATGTCATTATATTTAACTTTAGGGAATATATTTTCAATGAATATCACCATACATGTTTTAAATTCAATGATTTTTATATATTAATTATTATTTTTTGTTTTGAAACAATAACCACAATTAACCAATACCATCATGTATATGATATAAGACCATGATAACCAACCCACATTCACTATATCCAAATATAATTAATATCTTCCCTAAAGACATGATCCATTAATCTACCATTAATGTATTAGTAAATATACTGAATAGGGGTTGTGCCTCAGAAATGATACAATTCAATTAATGCTTGTTGAGCGGAAAATGGTTGTTCCATATAGTGAAGGTTATATTTCATAACCTGAGATAATTTCTACAATATAATAATAATAATCATTTCATCTCTAATAATATCTTCCTTAGTTTGTCCGGAGGTCAATACCTATAATGAATGTGGGTGTTGACATGATTTCTATTTCTCTCATTAGGAACCATACCTAAACATTGTCAAATAAGTAATTATATCATTAATAATTCTATGAATTATGAGTCATTGTATTTAATTCCAGTTTATTTATTTAGAATTATTTTCCAATATTCAATAAAATTTCTATAATATCTTGAGGGTTTCATGAAATGTTATGCAACCTAACAATGTTATTACAAATATATTTCATAAGATTTCTAATAAAATTTTTATATTAACAACTATTAAAACCATGATTCTAGTATCCCGAGTACAATGGTTATTATTTTTCATATTTTATATAATATATAATATCAAAATACACATGATCGAGTAGTTTATTAGTCATATCAGACTTGATACATACATTCACTTTAGTTAATATTAGAATATTAAAATAAAATCTATCAATAGAGAAAAAGGATTAATTTTTATTTCTTATACATAAGTTATTTGATGTATTAATTTATATTTTTTTAGGAAAATGAGAATTATTGTAAAGGAGGAAACTCAAATACTCAGTATGGGGTAGTATAAAATAGAAGTTATTATCAAATATACAAGGAATGAATAATATGGAAGAAATAAATTTTTAAATAATCATACATAACTAATAACATGAGAATAAATTGTATCTATTGGGAATATAAAAATAGAAATAATGAATCACATGAATAACAATAAATAATCTCATAGTGATGGAATGGAGAATGTTGGACATCATAACTATACCTTCAAGGCTAAAATGAAGACTTCGTACGTACATGGGTAGGCATACAGTAATTACCCAAGGTCTTTTGTCTCCTGAGACCTACTAATGACTCAAGGGGTATATATTTCCATTCTTGACCTATTAAATAATAAATCTGATTCATTTATCATATGAAAAAATTTATAAGAATACATGTCAATTTTTCTATAAGGAACCACATATATTATCATGGATAATTATTATACAATTTTTTATATTTAAATATTGTATATGAAGTATTTAAATAATTCCCCAATAGTTTATATAATATATTTTTCTTGGTGGATATCGATCAATTAAATAAGAAACTATAAGACATTCATATTGAAGTAAAAAATATCCTCATCAAATGATAATGAAGGAGTTGTAGTTCCTGACAACTTCATCATATTCATATATTAATAGTATTATGTTTTTAGATTCCATATTTTTTAATGTAGAAGACCAAATCAATTATTGAGATATCCCATCAAAAAATTAATACTATGTTACACACATATTGATACATAGTAAGGATAATAAATTTATTTTTGAATAAATTTCCAGGTTATATTTCATTGATAGTAGAGGTGTACTTGATCCAACATCAATTTAATTCAACTTGGGACCTCATAGTGGATCCATGAAAGACATCACCATCATCCTTTAATATAATAATTCCACTTATTATAAATAATCTATGCAAAATGAAACAAAAAAATAATATACATAAGGATTTTGACAATTTTATTATATGTTATGAAAATAATTTCAACATTATAATTAATAATTAAAGTAGTATAACAAGGGGGAATATTAATCACATATTAATATTACTATAAGTAATTTCTTATAATAAATCATAACAAAATTTCATATAGAAATTAATGTAATTAGAAATAATCATAAGATATTGGATTAGAAGAGATTATGAACTCTTAATTTTTTATGTAGCTTCCAAATAAGTGATTATGAACTCTTTATAAGCTTTATATATCCTTTATATTAATGGTGTGATAGATTTTTAGTAACAAACCATGTTGAATAATTTTTGAGTGAAGAATAATGGGTTGATGAGTGGGTATTTATTGAAAATTTGGGAGAATTATTTATTAATTTTGGGACATTGTTTTGGGAGATCTATATTGGATAAAATTTAATACCTTCTTTTAACCTATGGTTTTAAACTATGGATTTTTAAATTTATTCATTTGAGAATATAATTCTATTTTCTAATATTATTTTTTTTGTGGAAAATAATTTTATTTATAAGGAATTGTTTTAAAACCATAATTTCTATATTATACATTAGGAAGTCCATTTTTGGATTTGAAATTGATTTTAATAATTTTAAATACATTATATTTATAAATTAAATTATTTTTGGATGGTTATTCACTAATATTGAATATTTCATAAATTTTATATCATAATTATGTCATAATACATACTTTATATTCAAATAATATTTTTTTTATTTTGCAAAAAAGTTGACTGTCTCAAAAAACAAGGAAATTTTTCATTGGAAAATTTCTCTTCGTTGGTTCTAAAATTTGAGTCCTTTTGCTGAAATAATTTTCTACATATTTGAAATTTAATTATAAAATAAAAATTTTGTGTGCATAAAAATAATTCATTTGGTATCAAAAAATTATAGTCCAATCCCAAATAAACTAAAACATTAAAATATATTTTTGTAATTAAATTCTTATTCATAGATAAATATAAATTATGTTTAAATATTTACTCTACTATTACAATTTTAATCTTATAATTCCATTGGTATAATTCTTAAATGATGGATTCCAATGATCATATAATCCTTCTAATTAATTTACTTCATTTATACCTCAAAAATCAATCACCTCATTTTCTGTGGTTATAAAATGTATATTCCCAAATTTGAAATTTTATTCATAGCATAAACATATCTTTTAGTCCTATAAAACATTATAAAATAGGATATTCTATAGTTTATGATTATGTGGATGCTCTGTATTTATATATATTTCATAGCACTAGTTATGATAGTTATAGTGAATTTAATTTTCCAGTTTTATGTTGTGTTATTTCGATGAAATAATAGAATAAAAATTAAAAATGGTTATTATAATGATGATCCTATTCATTATAATATATTCTACACCCATGTAATAATTTTCTATCTCATAAACAAGGATGAAACCTAATTTCAAAACATACATCTATAATAATTTAAATTAATAACATATTATAACTAATTTTAACTAGATATTATGACCCACAATGACACATGTAATGATAAAAAGAGTTTTAGAGAAATTATCATTTATTATTCCCGTATTATTTTCTGAGGATCCCATCAATCCAATTTAAATCAATATGAATATATTTTCAATGTTTTTCCTAAAATAAAAATCTCAATGAACAACTTCCTACAAAAAATAAGACCCCATCATCGATATATATAATATATCAATTGAATAAAATTTACACATTCCATTGAATAAGAATCCATGGACAAAAAATTCAATGAGAATTTTTTAATTTAGATTATAAATAACTATAAATATCATATATGTGTGACACCATTACAGATAATGTTTGTTTCCCTACAATGTTGAATAGAACATGTATCTCAAAACAAGAAAGACACTAAAAGATCATTGTCATTCATAATGTATAACTACCATCCACACTTTTATATAGAATTGATTCATCAATAAATGAAATAAATGTGTATAATTTTAGTGTATCATCCTAATGAATCCACCCTTAATCTAGGTACCCAAGTCATATCATGAAATGCCCCAAATTTCATTCTCGATCACTTTTGGTCCAAGCAATAGTTCATGGGAATTATGGAACACACTATTGAGAGTGTTTTTTTAACAAAGAATATTCATATCCCTGGGGAATTAATAAGAATGAAACATGACATATCCATACACATGTAATTAATACATGAAATCATATAACATGGATAAAAAATTCAATCACATTGAATATCATTAATAAGAGTTTTAAAAAGAACACAAATAGGTACACAGGCATTAGGAAATGTTTTTAAGTAAAAATAGAAATACAGAAAATTTAAAGTGGGATTGAATGAGAGTTGAATTTTTGATACATGATTAGTATACAAAGACTAATAAAATGAACAAAAGGGTATATTAAACATAATGATGTTACATAATGGCATCATCCCATTAGGTCAACTCCATAGCTCCATTGAGATAACTTGAATTCCAAACACCTCTCTTTAGTTCCTTGAAATTTCCAACATTATATAGAAGATTGTATTAATACAACATTGGGTTATACAAGGAATTAGAATAAAATTTATAATAGGATCCCATAAGTTTATCCATAAAAACATTTTTTAGAAAATATATTTCAATATATTATGAACAAAACATATGAAAATGGATATTAAAAATATTTATAAAATAAAAACCAATGAATTTTACCTTTGGGGTAATAAGGTATCTTATATAAACTTGTAAAGGTTATTTTTATCAAACTTGAAACATGGGAATATACCCTAAGGACACTATGTATATGGACATAAAGTATTATGGTATCAACGATTAGGATAAGTCCCTAAATTATTGGGATGAATAATAAATGATTTTTTTATCAAGTTGGTGTTCCATATAATTTTATTCAATAGGATTAGTGACACATGTAACTAGTGGTTGGGACCTAATACCATTTAGGTCAACCTCCCCATGTACTCAGAGTTCCCCAATAGTTATATTTGATACTAAATTATTCCTTAATCATGAAATTTCAATTAGTAAATCCATAATATGTTCCAATTTTTATTGGGAACTAGATCATCTCGTATCCAACTTATAATGAATAAATTTAATAGTAATGACTTTTGAATATTATTTTTAAATATGAAAACACCCATATGTTTAACCAATGAAGAGATAAATAGTTCAACCTACCTCTATCAATTTAAACCACTTGTAAATTGGGTAAATCCTCAATACATGAAGAAGAAACACTCCTAGGCCCCAAATGTAACCCTAAAATTAAAACCCACATCATAATAATTTGGGAAAGGTAACCCTATGCCACCATGTATTTGGAAATAAGTTAAATCGATGAAAAAGAGAAGGAACAAAAATCAATGATTGGTATAAGAGGAACATTCTTTGGGATTGATTGGAAGAATTTTAGGAAACATCACATAAAATCCTAGAATGGGGAAGGTGAAATTGGTTTTGTGAGCGATGTGAGGCTAGAGTAAAGTGGGGAGAAAAAATATGGTTTTGTAAATTTAATCAAAGAGATGAAAATAGCAATTTAAACATTTCTTATATATATACATACCACATTAGTTGGAAGTATTGTTTTCGAAACCATACACAAACCATGTAGGTGGAAGATGATTTACCTATGGAGTTGTACAATCTATGGACAATATTAATTAAATGAAAAATCTATCATAAAAATCACATTTGACCCAAAAATATTGGATATTCTTGTTTTTTATTATTTTTCATCATGTTCCATTTGTAAGACTCCCACTACTAACTAATTTTATATAGTTTCAGAAAAATCACCTAAAGAAGGAGTGAAAAAAAAAATAATAAATAGAATTCAAACATGAATATTAAACTATGGAAGTGATATACTACCACACTATGAAGTTGATGTCACCATAATAATGATACCAAAATATCCTTATCTAATCATGATGTCACCACAACTCTCTGACAATATATAGGACTGATCATATCATTATTTTCTTATCCTCCAATATCAAAATCATTGAAAATAATTACATCTAATTTATCATAATGTATTAGTGATGTTAATAAATGACAATCTATCCATTATCTATGAATTCTAAACATATATGATCTAAAACAAAATCTATCATCAAGATGAATCAATGTAAATATGTTTATGATATCATTATGTAGATCAATTATAATGGTCAGGGATCATATTGATGATTCATCATAATCCCTTCATAGAACATGATAAAATAAAATAATAGCGAAAATCTATTATAATTATCTATTATTGAAAAGAAATATTTCCATGAGTCTTATAACTCATGAAAATGGACCATCATAAAAATTTAAAGATAAATTCTAAGGAGAAAAATAATATAATCATCCTCTCGGTCACCTAGATTGATCTTTTTGACAAAAAAATCAGCATACACCACCTGTTTTATATCCAACAAATGAAATCATTATGAAAATATATCTCAAATGTGACACCCCAGATTGAGACACCATGTTTGAAATGGTGTTCAACATGAACTCATGCAAGCCTCCCTATATAGAAGAAGCTCCTGAATAGTGGTGAGGGATCAAATTGTTACAATGTAAGACAACACCATCAAAAAATATTCATATACCTGAATTAAGATAACAAAAATTAAAAATCCTAGATTAAAAAAAACTAAAACTAAATTTAAATAATTTTACTTTAATAAATGGAATATAAGTTATAAAATATTATCCAAAAGAATCCCAACGTTGTAAATCAAACAATACATGATAAACCTTGAAAATAAATTAAATCAAACTATAATAGATCAGAGTTCATCCCAGTTTAACCTCTATGATCAAATATAAACGTTCTCAACTCCCCGACATATTGTCCTTATCCTTAGTTGGATCACTAACCATTAAATCTACATGCACCCCTATATGTTCATACTTGGTGTGAGTATAGTCCATGTAGGACACCATAAATTCACCAATACCATAATGTGAATATTAATATAAAGAATTATGTCATGATGGATTGTAAAATAAAAAAAATAAACCCATAATATGCTGGGAGATCACATTTTAACCCAAATTTCACAATCCCAATCACCCCAAATTTGGTTCCATGCGAGAAGAAATGAATTATACAAAATCATATGTTGTATCAGTCCATAATACGAATACATTTCTTAGATGAAGGCCCAAAAATAATAATTCCTCATATTAGGCCAAAAGTCCATCACACCCCTAGCTCGGCCTCAGGTTAGGCCATAAGGCCATCATGCCCCTACATCTATTAGGTTAGGCCACAAGGAAGAAACACCCTTGGATCAATCATAGTTTATGCTGCAAGATAATCATACCCCCTCATCTACCAGGTCATACCCTAAGACCACTTACCCCATCCAACATTTCATGTCATCCCAAATGGGATTCATACCCCTGCTCTATCTCTGAGTTCCATCTTCATCATCATATCATGCTGGAATAGAAAATTATCTTACTCTAGGGTATATATATGGAAAAATATCTCAACATATCACTTTTATAAAACATATATATACCAATAATTCACCCAAAATATGGAATAATAGAAAATATAATAAACACTGAACATAATTCATAGTTCTCATGGGCCACACATGGCAACCATATGAAGAAACAAGAATACCATATCACACAATGGTTCTCACAGCCACACACACACACACACTCCCACCATGCGGATAAATTATATAAATGAACCTATGTGGAATAGAATTCCAACCTCATATTTGAATATGTCCATATACAAGATACATCACCAAACCGCATATGTTTACCAGTGATTCTCAATTAGATCTACTACCAGCATTTGGTATTGTTATAATAAATGGGTGGAGAGAAATACTATAGAATATACATCTATCAATCAGGAAAACAATAACTCATTTTCAGATAATAATGGAATCCATAACTCAAGTGAATATATTCTAGAGATCATGAATGTCACTTTAGAGAGAATATACCATCATTAACAATATTAATTCACCAAAATTTCAACAGGTATAAATAAAAATCCAAAAACAACAAAACATAAACAATAAATATGTCATTATCAATAATAAATGGTTTAAAGGTCCTAAAATATAAACCAAAAGACTCCCAATTTTGTAAGTAACCCAAGGTAAGAAAACCTAATAAAATAAACTAAAATATTATATGTCTATCTCGGTATCTCATTTTTCCTCCAACCCATACGTGCTTAGATCCCTTATGCAGCTCCTGTGAACTTAGCTGGATCCCTGACTAGGAAATCATCATGTGCATCAAGGTTACCATGTAGGGGGTGAGTATAAACCTAGTAGGACACCACTAAGGTGTTAATAAAATAATTTTTACATTTATAAGAAGTTGTAAGTCATTATTGAATGTAATTAAAAATAAACAACCCATCATAAATTTTGGAATCATGTTCTCACTTGACATCCATTAGCCATGACTGTACCTATAATAGCACCGTGGAAGAAAATAGGATTCATAAATTATCCCTAAATAAATTAGTAATCTAGTACAACAGAATTTTTAGATCAAGGTATATATCCAAAAAATACTGTGGAATGTCAATTAGATTATAAGACCCATGACTCAACCTCCGATTTTGCCACAAGGCCATCATTTTTCACCTATACTAGGCTAGGCCATAAGGCCATCGCTCCACTAGATCAATATCTAGTGAGGCCACAACGTGTTTTACCCCTTTCTGTACCATGTAATTCGAAGTCGTCTAATTACCCTATCCTCATTCTATAATGATGGTACAAGGCTGTCATACCCATTCCCTTTTTCTAGGTCCTATCATCATTATTATCAAATTAACTCATGTTCCCATGTTGTGGATATCCAAGAAATGATGATCCCATATATTTCATTGATAAATCATCCATAGGCCTAACATTCATGAAAAATAGTTAATAACACAAAATATTATATAAAAAATTAATGTATAAGACTCATGTGACACACAAACACAACCTATATAAAACATAAGTATACCACATCACACAATGATTCCCATGGACTCACCCATGCACACACACACACTAAAAAAATAAAATTTATAAATAAGCTACCATGATAGAAGAACATTATACATAAAGTGCAATGAAATCAATCCCTATGATCAATCACTGAACCATATCTATGAAAAAAATTATTCCCAATGTGATGTGCTGCCAATAGATGATCTAGATTTATTGATGGGTGGTTTTATACTCTATAGATATAACAATAATCAATCAACTGAACAAGAATTATTTGTAATATTATGATGAAATAAATAGATCCAACCAACAAAGAATAGATATATGATTCATATCATGATTGGAAGTGTTTTTGGGATATAATTGATGAAACATTTCATTAGGGAACCCAAATATTTATTCAATTTTGAAATTCTAAATGGAGGGGTAGGATAGAACTAATTTTAACAATAGAGATATCACAGGTCTATATTATGAATAATGGTCTTATCTAGATAGAGGGTTATCAAAAATTCATGCGATTGAAATATTTTGGAAACACCCTTAATAACTGAGCCATCTTGAAACCACCATCCAATTGGTGGTTACGATCTAGTCAGTTGGTAGCTCCAGGTAGAATCCTATGCTATTGAATCATCCATTGGAGGATTAATGACTATATACTAGATAAATAGTGGGAACAATTATATTTCTAGTTCTTATTCCACCTCTACCAACATTATGTTTTCACTATACCATATTGATTGTTTAAGACATACAACTCCATGCATCTTGTTGGTTCCACCATCACACTCTCTTCCAATTCCTGAATTCAAAAATCTTTAAAGAGGATCAATATTTAAATGAAATCATATTATGTATTCCCATACATAAAAATAACATACATTATAATTTCCCGGATGTTAGAAATCACCCCCTCAAACAACTTATTCTCTACTAGAAGTGTCTATAAATGTTTTTCTTGAATAACTCAATCCATTTTGTTCAATCATATTAATATTCTCCAATGTCTCCTATTGGATTCATCTATGTTACCACATAAAACGGACATGTGGTAACATCTTCTACCCAAAAAATTAGAACCACAATCGATAATTCATACCTTCTGATATGCTTTATCATATCAAAATTCATCCAAAATAATGATTTAATCTTCCCCTACTTCAATAATATTCGATTACCCAATTGATCAGAGACCAATAAAAAATAATGGTTGTGCATGTTGAACACCAATGGTCATCTTCATTAATCAGGATATTATTTATTCCTACATTGAGAAGTCAACAATGCAACTAGAATCATCTAGACATGATCATTGGTCTTCCTCACCAAACTCAGTCTGACTCTAGCCACCTCACATACCTCATTCCAACAAAATGGAGAAAATACTATAGATTATAAAGCAACTTGAATGTTTCCTTTTTATCAAATACCAGTTAATAGTGTTTTATGAAAACTCTAATATGTCTAGATAAGATACCCATGTTCCACTAAAATCCAATAAAAATGTCAAAAGCATATCCTCTATAATGTAGAATGTGCTCCCTAACTACCCATCAATCTATAAATAATGAACCATTTTATTCATAAACTAAGACCCCATTATTTTCATAAATCCATAAAAATAATGACATTAAATGTGTATTCTATTAATACACTATTATCTAAGGTACTTTATATTTCCATGCAATATCTCATATATTGATCCTTCCCAACTCATTGGCAAAATAATTCTCTTCAATCGATAAGAAATGTTCCACCTTTGTTAGCTGGATAAACATGAACTACACACATTCTAAACATATTAGGTTTCTAGAAAACCATAATTTTTTTTAGCATAACCATATCCCACATCCACACTTGGACTTGAACAAGCTAATGAAAAACACTAGGTTGTTGATGTTATACCTTAATCATATGAAAAGAAAGAAAATGATATAAATAATCGATAATTTCACTCTTCATAATTAGACACTAGAAAAATTATATAAAATCATGATACATATTTTTTGATCCATGGTGCATCCCCCACTATGAATCATGAGAGTCCTTCATAAGATCTTCCTTAATGAAACAAAAAACCATAATTTTCTGTTGAATGTAAGTCACATCATCTCTCTTTAAAGTATATCCTAGAACTGATCCATTCCCCAATGACCATCCCCACATATATTTGTACTCTGAGACCAACACTTGGATGGAATTAACCATTTCATCAGGGGATGAATTGATTACTAAGGGGGAAATTTTCATCATCCAGTGGTCCTCATTTACACCAACTAACTATCTAATAAATAAATTCATTATTAACCATTCCTCCATTAAAGATCTCTCTATAAGATTCTATGTTGTTATACTAAGATAATACAAAAAAATATTAAATTTTATTGGAGAATAATACATTATAAATTCCAAATATTTTATATACTCAACCCAAAACCTCTACTAGAGATTTAGGCCCCCAGATGAGAAGATATACAACAAGATTATATGGTCTGTTTTAGTGAGAAACCACTCACTAGAGAGTTAATGGAATCACCACTTGAAGGAACATACCAAAAGCAAAATATATTGGTCATGTATTTGGTATTTACACTCATGATATCACATATAAAAAACACACTAGCATTGTTTTGATCTCTCTGTATCAATATAGCACTAAAACCATCACCTAAGTCATCAACATAATCTACATATTCAATCACAGGCTCACGTAAGATCCAAATATGAATTGATTTCAATACACTCTTAATTTTTTGGAAGGCACAATTACACTAATAATTAAACAAAAACATAAATCCCATGTTCGTATTTGTAGTCATTGATTATTCCAAATAGGACAAGTCTTGATTGAAAGGTCGGTAGTAACCAACCAAACATAGGAATCCCCTGATCTCAAAAACATACATAGGGAATGGATAATAAGTAATTTATATACCTTCTATGAATCATAATAGGTTATTTTCATAGATATATTATGTTTAACAAAGCACACCTCTTGAATCCAATGTTGAATCTTTTATGTCTTGTCATAATCCCAATGTGCTCAAAGTGTTTTAAACATGATATCAAGGTTTATAGAATTAATATCTACGTTCCATGAGTATAAAAGATATCATTAATTAATGAAACTAATAAATTATCATAATATGGGATGAAGATCCTATTAATGAGATCCATGAAGATCTATAGATCATTCATTAACTCGAAAGGCATGAAACGATGTCCATACTATACCTACCAACACCTAAACACTGTCATTGGTATTTAAAATTCTCTAAACAGAAGCCGGGGGAATCATGATCATAATTAAATATTAGAGAACCCCAATCTATCCTCAACTAAGCAAAAAAATCTAAAATAATCAATAGTTATTTCATGTTCTTCATAATGGCCCGATTCAATTTCCTATAGTCAACACCCAACTTATATAATCCATACGACTTCATAGAAAAAACAACTAAAACAACAAAAAGATAATATTTATGTTTTTTAAATACCTCCACCTATAAATATTTACGAATCACCTTGAGTTCCTTCAACTCAGAATAGTCCATACAATATATATGGATCCATATAGGATGTGATTCTAGAATGAGTTTGATATCCACTTCAGTTACTACATCGAGAGTAATTCTGAATGAATCATCCAGAAAGACATACTCTAATGTGTCAAAGTTCTACTTAACCAACATCACACCTCCCTGTATAACTATTTCAGTTTTATGTGGATGACTAATTTTTCATGAATGTGTTACATTAAATGGGGAATCAATCATAGTTGAAGTAGTGGATATTTGTACCCTTGGGTGTGAGACCATTTTAGTGTGAAAATATTTACCTACCAAATGGATAATCATATATGGAATTTAGGTATGAATAGTGAGTTCCATGTGTTTTATATTTAATGGTATCAACTTGATCTTAAGCATGTGATTAACAGTGCGGGAATTGAGTTGTAACATGAATAATTGTTTTTGGAACAGTGGTTATGCATTAATTTTCAAAGAAAAAATGATTTGTGGTGAAAGTAGATAAACCTCAGTTTTTTAATTTTATAGAAACATGGATTAATGAAAGAGGATATTTGGAGGGTGAGATTTATATGTTTGAGTGAAATAAGAATGATTTATTCATGCATGAATACAAGATAAACTTCTCGATGACAAGAAATAACTAGATGGAAGACTTATAACATCTTTGAAATTCCCCAAATGGTTATGTCTATGTTTATACCTATCATGGTTTTTTTAATTAAGATGTTTTTATGGAGTTTTAGAAGATAGGAATTAGATGTGAGGGAGTTGGGGTAACCAACCAACAGCTTGGGGTCTCTAGTATATCACCAGTTGGCTTGAACAGTTCCATTGAGTACACAATTGTGGGGTTAAAGCCTATGAAATTACATCAGTTACACTATTATGATTGTGGATTATGTTGTATCCTAGGATTCTAATTATCATTGCTAACTAAATTAATGTACACAACTATCCAACTGGTGGAGCCCCCACCCAAAGGTTAAACCCACCGACTCACCATCGTTTCCTAGACTACCCAGTTATTAATGGTAGTTCCACAATCTTTCATTAATGAGTATTTTTGATATCCCTATATCTAGATTTTACCTTCATTTGTATAAAATTACCCTAGGATCTCATCTCATTGGAATTTTATCTCTAATCCTCCTCTCTTTTTTATTTTAATTTTAGACCATTCTATCAATTTCTAAAGTGTATGTTTTTATATTCTAGCCCAAATACTCATCTTATATTTAGTGGAATCATATATCTAATCATTGTTTTCTAGATCTATCGATTCTATTTTTATTTAATAAGGAATTATTTGTTTATTGATGGAAGGATGTCAGATTTAGATAATTTCCATGATCCGTTGAATACATCCAACTCTCTAATTTCGGTTGGATCTATTTGGGAATCATTTCCATGTCGATGTGGTTTTGTTATATATATTGGATGTTGGCATTACGACACATGAGGAATGAAGTCCTTATGACATAAGGAATTTATTTAATTTTGATTGGCATGGTAGGATTGTGTGTGTGATATTATCCATGATAACCATTGTATGATATTTTATGCTTGTGTCTAGCATAAGGGGTGTATGTATGGTCTATGAGAATTATCAATTATGTGATATTTTTGATCCCCTATGTGATATACCCGATTATATGTGAAAATATGGACTATAAAGGTTATATGAATGTTATATATGGGATGTTCAATTTTTTTCTTGCACACAGTGTGGAGGGGGGGGGGGGGGCTAAGCTTGGGCCTTTCATGAAGATGATGATAATGAGACATATAGAAAGGGTAGGGTTATGATGGTCTTGTGTTCTGGATTAAGATTGTGAATGGGGTATGATTAAATTATGTCCTAACCTAGTATATTAAGGGTTATAAATACTTTATATCATAATTTGAGATAATTTAATTGGTTTGATGGACTTATGGCCTGACCCAATAGAGGTAGGGGCATGATTGCACTGGTGGATGAACTGAGGTCAATTGTGTTGTACGATGACCATAAGTCCTGCACAAGGACTTTGATTGATATTTGACATCATAAAGGATATGTGTTTTCCATCTAACCAAATATATTATGTGATGACCTATCAGAAATTTCTTTTGAAATAAAACAAATTCATGTATGTTCAATGCTCATGGAAGACTCGTTTGCACATGATCAATTTTTAAATGACTGGTTTCATGTTTTTGAATATACTTTTCATCTTGACATAAAAATTTATATACATGGGAAAACTATGTTAATGTTGAATTATTGGTGTCCTATTGTATTTATAGTCACACCCTACATACGATTTCTGATGTTCATATATATTTTGTAGTCTGGGTTTTAGATAAGGGAAACATTACTATCTTTTTAGGCTAACACAATGGAGAATGGAAGATGAGAGTGATACCTAGAAGGTCTCTGAAATATTTCTATAGTGTTTTAATATATTTTATTTGGTTATTTAACATTATTTTACATATAAAATTGTCATTATTTTGTTATGAATTTTATTAAATAAATTATATTTATAATATCATGATAATTTAATTTAATATTTTGCAGTGTTTTGTAGGATGTTTAATAAGAATTTTATTTAATTTTTTTAAATGGTTATTATTATTGATGGCATATTCCCCCCGAGAGACTCTTACGACCATCACTACTATTTAGAACGATTTTCAAATTAGGAGGTGGATATGAGGTTATGATGATAAATGGTTTTATTCATATCCTTTAGAGTAGGTAGTTTATGGATAAGTGCTATATATTCTCGCAAGATATATTTTATTTGAGACCCTAGGTTTGGTTGGGGAAATCATTTAAAGGCATTTCATAGGGATTCCAAGGGGTTTTTATGACTAAGAACCCATATATAGAGGCAAGTATTGAGGTGATCCCTTGAGATTTAGTGACATATTTGGATGTCATTTCCTTTGGAAGTTTTTTTTGAGTTTTCAGGGAAGGTTGTGCATGTGTGTGAATTTATACTTTTCACTCAAATTTCTAACACCCCATTAAAAATTTCCAAGTCTGAGGAAAAATATGACATCGCCTCAGGCATCCCTAACCACATGAAAGAGGATGGAAACTAGTGGAGAGTGTATGGAGGGTGTTGTAGGAATAATATTCCCTTGTTAATAATATCCATCAACCAAAATTACAAAAAATATAAATAAAAATCTTATAACATCACATTAAAAACAAAAAGTACATCACTATACAATAATAAATTTAATATTGGCCATACAATATAAAAAATTGACTTAAAATTCGGTGGTTATTTTAATATATTTTAAACCCTAAAAATAATCAAAATATATATAGTAATATTCTAGAGTCCATCCTAATATCCGCTTTATACTTTAAGCTCCACCTTCTTCAATTCCTGATGCAATTCTGTCTCATTGATCTAGATCTGTAAAGGTGAAATATACATGCTCATACAGATTCCCATGAATTGTGTGAGTATAAAATGAGGAGCACTCTACCTTGTGGTCTTTAATGTAAATCCCACATGTATATAAAGGATTATTTAATTATTTAAATTTAATGAATAAACAAGAATCCAATAATATATCAAGTGATTTTGATTAGAGTCCATGCAGGAATAAATGTCTCATGTGTCATCACATATATCAGATTAGAAGGTATATGGTGACTTAATACAAACATACACAATTAATATTTTGAATCCATGGTATAATTAATACATCTCATAGGTATTCTCATAACCAATGGACCTATAGGTTTTATTTCATGAATAAAAGATATAAAAACATGTTCTTTTACAAAAATTATAAAAATTTATCCAAAATTATGTTCATATATACCCTCTTCTAGAAACGTCATAAGATACAAAAATTTTCATAACCTGGGGAAATAAAAAAAATAAAGGAGTGTGACCAAATTATCATTAAGGGAAAAATATCAACTGTTTATAATCGGTAGATCATAAACATGAGCATTGAGTATGATGTCAAAGGATTAAAAGGCTATAGAATAGACATCATAAAAAATAAGATTATAAACACATAAAAAAATATAATAAAACATTAAACTATAAAATAAAAATTGTAATATCTTTTTCATTGAATGTCATAAAAATTTAGAATATCTTGGAAAGAAGTAACATTTAATAGAAGATACACTAATATAAGGTCATGAAAACATTTTTAACAGATAAAAGTGTTTAAATAAATTATTTATTATAAAAAAATCATAGTATGTTCTCCCTTTTTTTGATATATTCACGTATTCCCACAATTTAGTTTATGAAAAAATATAATCATGTATATGATTTATTATATAATGAGATATTGAACAATAATCAATGAATTTGAGGTTGTTATAATACTCCATACATAATCATCTATACATATGAGTTCTATATGAAATCCAATCCTTATTCATATAAAAAATATCTCATGAGAAGAAAATGGATTTCATAAATTTTAAAAATTGTATCACATAAATAAACAAAAAAAATGATACTAAAATCACAGACCTCAAATGGGATTATTTAATTAGATTAAATATAAGGGTATTTATAAACCAGTTTTACATTGTATATGAATCATTTAAATTTTTTTGACAAATAAAAAAGATTTTTTCATAAAAATAAATTCTTAATAACATCTTTAATAATATTATTTTATAGTAACTTTATATAATCCATATTAAAAAAATGGGGAAATAAATTATAAAAAAATTAGTTCATAACAGATTAGAATGATGAAATCCTGATTAGAATTAAAACATATGTAAAAAATTGAAGTATAATTGAATACTATAATATCATGGTAAGAAAAGTCCATTTAAATATTATAAAATTCATTTATTGAAATCCTATATAATTAAAGTGATAAAATCATTTGTTTTGAAATTATTAATCTAGAATAAAAGGGTCACTGGAGATAAAAAACTATGTTTCCACTTCGTAAAGGACAAAAGTTTCAGGAAGTAAAAACATGGGTATGGAAGAAAAATCTATAAATAGAAATGAGAATTACTATTAATAAAAATTATTTTCAAGAAACAATAGATTCATCAATGAATAAAACCTCAGTGTGAAACAAGATTTACCTAGAAAAAATTGTGTAAATAAAATATAACAATATCATATGGAGTAATAGATATGTCTTGAACGACAAAAGTAAAAGATGAGTGATAATTACCTAAGGACATTAATTGAGTCATTAAAACCCCCAAAACATTATTACCACATATTTGAATGCACTCTATACTCCTGAGAAATAGTTTCAATATTTTAATGAAGAATTTTATTACAATATTATTACGTAAAACTGTGTATACTGTTAATTTATTTCAATTATTTTCAAGTATATTAGTTATTTTTTACATATTTTACCGCATAATGTTTGTAATGTTTTGAACTTCTATACTAGTTTCGTAGGATATATGAGGGTATTATTTATTCATTCAATCATAATAAATACAATATAATTAAATATAACATTATTTATTGCATTGAATTATTTTATATTTCTTAATTTTCCTTAATTTGTTTCACTATATGCATGAATACGAAATCAACAACACTCTAACTTCAAGGATTTTTATAAACCAATAAAAGAAGTTTTCTTATTTATTGAGTTATATAATGATATATACCACCAATAACTAAAAAATATTTATTTAAATATTTATATCATATTATATTAGTTATTATGGTTTATATACATCTAAGATATAAATTAATATCATTTCTCAATTTGGAGGTGAAACTGACCCAAACATGAACATACCATGATTAATGGATGATTATGAGGTGATTCTGTCACAATATCATTAAAACAATAATATATTGAAATTATTTACTTATTATTAGTTTTATATATCATTATTCTGAAAACATTAGATCAATATGCAATTCATATGGAAATATTATCTAAGTTGAATAAAATATTTTCGTCCTAGGACACCTGTTCAAAATGATTGAGTTAATAATGATTTTTTATCACATTTTTAATAGGTTGTAAAAATAATCAAAAACATTAATAAAATAAAAAATTAATATTTATCCATTAAAACCAACCCCATGACCATTTATATAAGGTGGTGATGAAATGAAAAATGGAAATTAGTCATTCAATAGTGGTGATATTTCACACATACACATGGTTGATTATTTTGTTTTCCATAAAATGAGAGAAATGAATAAATGGTTCATCATTTAAGAATATAATATATTTTAATAATTTAATATTTAGTTAAAAAATTCAATAGCATTACCCGTCATGTATGGTGGTTAAGGAAAACAAAACATGTCACTTTGTAGAGGTAGTAGTCCACAATCTCACACAAATGTCATTTTCATTTTTCTTTTTGGAAAAGGAAAGGTTGGAAAATTATATTAGTATTATTATTATATCATATAAGTATAATATTGATACATATTGTTAAATTTAATATTTTTTAATGTATGTTTAAGTTGAAAAATTACACATAAATAGAATGAATAGAGAAAGAATGGTTAGGAACGTATACCTCACTTCTTGGATTATCTCTTTTTGAGATTGAGTTAAGCCCTATTGTGATGGTATTTTGAGAATAATAGAACATATATATGGTATCTAAGTCAATTTTTTATTAGTTTTGAAAGAATATGGGATTCAAATAAGGGGGTTTTGTGTGATTTGATGTGAAGAGAGGAGATACAATTTTATAATAGAGAAAAGATGACATTTTCGTATATAAAGATATTATTTCAATAATGGAAAATAACTATTAAGTAATGTGGTTAATGTTTTGTATGAATAACATGGTTAGTAGTATATAAGGTTTATAAATCCTCAAACACGTTTTTTCACAAATTTTTAATCTTTTTTCAATCTTTTTATCCATTTAATTATTACCTTTTACATTCCAGATTTTACCACAGTAACTAGTTTGTATAAACATATACTTAATATTTAAGGGTGTAAATAATTTGGAACTTATTAGATAATTTTGAACAACTAATTTAATATTTGAAATCAATTATCTATTGTTCAACTACTAAATTTTATAAAAATTAAATTTAATATAAAAATTTTATAATGTTTTATAATAACTTTTTATAAAAATAATAAGTGATTTATAAAACATAATTATTTGGTTTGTAAAAAATAATGATTTTTAAATGTATACTGTAATTTATAAATAATTAAATATGGTAGTATAATTTATATAAAAAAATATAGGTTCATAATACAAAATATTTCTTAATGGAGTGAAAATTGAGATAGAATCCCTCTTCTCAAGTTAGAATTGCCTCATAAGTTATTTTAACATCATGTATAGAAAATATACATTTATTTAAAGTGCATAAAATAAGTATAAAACTATCAATATTATCATATTGAATATATTAATATTATATTATCATTGATTGTTAACAATTTATTTAATATCATTGTTTTTTGTGTTAACAACTTCAATTTTCATGATAATTTTTCTTTGACAGTTTCAGTCCCTGTATCTCACTTATGGTTCATTCATATATATAATGTTATTCATGAAATAAATATCAGATATATTCATTAAATAAATATTTATTTTTATCCATTAACATAAGATATATAAAAATTCATTACACCATTCATGACGATAGTAGTACAAATGTATGTTTGAACACACAATTCACTTTTCGATGGATGGAAAAAGAATGGTAAATATTAATTTACCAGTATAAAATAATTTTTATACATTATATATCATATATATTCATTAAATTTAATCTTATTATAATCCAGGTAATCTGTAAATGAATAATATATTACATCACTTCATGGATGCGTTAGTGTACACACATTCATGATCAATGTTATTGTTTTACAAACAATTTGAATATAAGAAGTAATATATATATATATATATGATATTATAAATATAGAAGAATTTTTTTCCATAAATATCATAAATATTTATTAGGTAAATATTCATTACCATCTTTGTAAATTCGTGATGAAAAACAAATTACACCGCTTTGCGGAGATGATATGATGTACGTACACTAGATCTGTGTTTTCTCGTTTGATAGGATGAAAAAGATGTGGAAAATAGTTTCAAAATAATAATAACAAAATAATAGTATATTTATGTTACTATATTTATTATTTTAATATTTTAAAATTGATTTATAATAGGTAGAAGGTGAATTAAATTTTAATGATATATTAAAGACAATCACCAATTCATCAGTAGATATCCTTCAAATCCCTTCTTAAAGACATTAGAGGTGGTATTTTAAGAATAAAAAAACCTATAATTAATTAATATGTAATTTATTAAGACAATTTGGAAGTTTGTTTTGAGATATATGGCGTAATGTAGTGTAATGAATAGAGAAAAGGGGAGTCCATTTATAATTGAGGGGAGTATCACTTTTGAAAATTCCTGAAATATTATATTATAATATGTATCTAATACATTTAAAATGGGTAAAATTAAAATTTATTAGCATATAAGTAGAATATGGTCTTTATATAATCTAAAATTAAAATTTGGAGTAGTTTATATATTATTTTAAAACATTTTCATTAGATTAACCTATTGGATAACTAATTTGAACCTTAACCACGACAATGAAATATGAGATACTAAAGAGTTATAATTTTATTCATAAGGATAAAATTGAAAAAAAGGAAAAGGGGTGAAATTTTAAACCATATATTATCCCAGATCAACTATTTCAATAATATTTTTTTATTTATAAATTGTATAATAAAACCAAACTGTCATATAGTATAATTAATGCAATTTCTATTCATATTAATTTAATTTATTATTAAAGACACTATAAAGAACATATAATTTGAATATAATCCTTTCACTTGTCCTTAATATGATATTTTCATATATTAAATTATTTATAAATGATAATTTATCCAAATTAAATTCCACTTTAATTTTTTAAAATCATTGAACTTATTTTTATTTAAATTGAAAAAATACTGCATCAGTATTACATAAAAATATACGTTAATTATTGACCTAAAAAAATTAAAAATATATTACTATGATAAAAAATTATTTCATAATTAAAATAAAATTTTAATATTGAATATGAACTCATTTTTTATTTTTTAGAAATATTAGAGATATTAAATTCTAGAAGATGCCACTTTGTTATTATAGTTTTTATAAATCAAAATAAAAGAAAATATACATCAGAAACAAAAAAATTGGCCATATTTTCAAGACATGAATATAAATAAAAAATAAAAAATTATTAAATAATATAAAGTAAGTTAATAGAAAATTTTAATGCCTTATCCCATTGATATAACCAAATTTAGCATTTTACCCTTATGGAGGTGACACATATCCACTGAGTTTACTATTAATAATGAAAAAATAATAGTAGCGTATTTACAAGATATTAATCCCTTGGTTTTAGATATGGAATACATTTTATCATATTAAATTAAATTATATCATATAAATTAATTTAAGAAAAAAACCCAAAATTGAAAAAATAATTTTTTTAGAAAAATGCTTTTCAAGTCCAAAATTGAATGTATACCAAAATGAGGTATAAAAATAATTCAACTATAATAAATTTTATTACTTAGAACTAATGTTTTTTTAATTTAGTATTAAATTCAATGCAATGTGGGTATTATTTAGTAAATATAAACGATTGTTTAAAAAAATTGGTATGTTTACACTATTCATTGAAAAATTAAAATGATTAAAAAAATCCCAGAATTTCAACCTAATATATTATTGAGATGATGAATTAAAACATGACATAATTTTGACATAAGAGTATTTTAATATTATTTCATAGTTAATTTAATCACTCAGTTGCATGTAATGAATGTTTTGAATGAAAATTATTTAGAGATAAATATATCATTAAATCTTTTGTTGTCACACTAACGTTATAGTTATCTATGTCAAACCTAGTTGGAGAACATGGAAATTTTTAGTGACACCACTAAATACATTTCAAGGAAAAGTTTTATAAATTGTTCGGTTAACCTATCTAATATTCATATTATGATGTTGAAACATTACTTATTTAGACTATAAGAGATGTCAGACTTTATCCCAATAGAGATCGTATATAGGAAATGAATCAAGTTCCATGAATGTGATGTGAGAACCACATTAAAAGAATAATATATGGATATGTGGATTATACCAGTTAGAGGATTCAATATAAAATTGTTTATATGATTTTGTGATATTTTAATGTAGCCACACCAATCTCATTTTGATCATTGTTTACATAAACACATTCACTAACCTTTAATGAAAGCTAAATGAAAACTAGAACTGAAAATACATAATGGTAAAATATTGTGGTATTATATAGTATAATAGAGGATCAAATGATGCCATTTTATAATGATATTGATACATGTTCCTACCATGCATGATAAGATGAACCTTTTTATAGAAATTCTGTCAAAGGAGCTATTTCTATATCAAGATGGAATTCATATGAGACATGTACACATATATCCCACTAATATTTTGTTTATAAATGATTTAAAATTTATTAAAAATCAAATATAATTTTCATAAAGTTTTTTTATAAATGGGGAAAATGATTGGATCATTGGCACTTCTCCCAGTGTGGAATGATCCCATGAAGAAGGGAAGTTTATGAGTCCTCCTACCTATAATAATTAATTACCAAAACATATTATGTGAAGTTTTATCACCTTGGGAGGTCCAAATACTATTTTAGTATCTTTTAGAGGGAAGAGGATACAGTCTTTCTTTATTTTTGTTCAATATAACTATGACCCATTTCAATCCCCTGATAATTATCATGCTACATTTTATTGATAATTAATTCAATAGTTGTACTGAGGGGAGGAACAAGTTTTTTTTAATTTTTTATTATTTAATTTAAAATGTTTTTTATATTATTTTAATATTGATATTTTAATATTTTAGTGAATTTGAGAGGTTTTAGGAATGATTGTACCAATTATCATTGATTTCTACCAATTATTCTCATATCAAAGGACTTCAATATTCCATTCATTATTTTTCCATAATAAGGATGATTTAAATAATGTTCTAATTTTGGACACTCGATTAAGATCCATGTGAATTGGGGTGAACTTACTTTTTTATAAAATGGGATGACAAGGATAATATACATTTTCTCAATTGATATTTATGATTTAAAATTTTATATAGATAATAAAAGGGTAAATTAACTTGTGATTGTAATTAATATTTACATTTATAAGAGATAACAAAATGTAATATAGAAAATAGAATTCAGTTTCATTTTCATGTGTAGATATAGAGGATTTTTTGAATTTCAATAAAATAGTTAATTAAAATTATTCAATAATTACATAAGGCACATATAACATTATTCATTAACTTTTATTATGATTTATCATTTTCTTGTCTTTTATAATCTTTTTTACATTTCACCATGAAAGAATCCATATAATTTTAAAATCATTATATTGTAAATGAAAATTGTAAAAAATATTAATAAGAGACATTAAAAAATCACCGAATAATTTAACGTATCGTCTAAGATGACTTTGGGGTAAGAAAACATGATGCACTCTTAAGTAAAATTTAAATTATATTTTGATATTATTTTTTATACTTTATGACAATTGGATTTTATTTATGAGGTTGTTAATTAATTTGGATTTATTTTTTCATTAAAATTTTATGTTAATACTTATGTTTCGATTTATCAATCATTTTTTTAAATATATTTTTAATTATTGATGAAAATATTTCCTCTATTAATTAAGGATGGGTTTTTAAGAAATGTTATGGATGGATAAAAAATATAATTTTGTGGAGGGTAATTTAGAGAGTTCATTAATGAAATCTAAGAGGAACATAGTATTACATACTATAAAAATCTTGATAATTAACATAGTGATTTTTCGTAATATGTTGTTGAATTTAATGTTAATATGGCAGGGGAAGAATTTGTTCTATAATAATATGAAATGAAGCTTTGTACCTTTGATATAGAAAAATTGGATGGTTTTAGATATTTTTTATGCTTATTTAATACTGAATCCATCCAGTTTCCATATAGAGAAAGTCAATGAAGAATAATAATTACTTGTGAAAAAATTTATGAGAGTTAACAAAAAATGGATTGTTTTTTGTTCATTTTTTTACTATTGAATTTCTATCTCTTGTTTTTGTATTTCATCAATTTATGACCATTGAGTCTATCCCATGATGATATTAAAGATATCATATTTAAGGTGTTAAACTGTAAATAATGAATGGATGAGTTGTATTTATTACATATAGTATAATATTTCAACATTAAGGCATTGAAAATGGGGGTGAGTTAAAACAGGATATTTTCCATAGATTGTGTTTTAATTTTGAGTTACATATATTTAGTTTATGTCAAAAAAAATTTCACAATAACCTCTATTATTGTGGAATATTAATCTCATAATCATGTTGTATTTACCATGAAGGTGGTAATGAAGAAAAAAATAAGGAGGATGTGGTGATATTTGAGGTAGAATAGGATTCTATTATTGATTATATATAGTATATCCTATGTTACAATAAAAACCTTAATATGGGAGACAACACCTAATATATAGATACCCATTATATCTTACCAATTCCACCAATTATATAATTACCATTTGATAAGTGGTTTTGGGAAGAAACATTGACAAAATGGGACCTCCATAATATCTGTATTTGGGTACACAAGAGTGAAGATAAAATGTTGTGGTTTATGTCGAGAAACATATATCTAATTTCAGATTAGAAATGGACACTTCAACTATATTGAGAGATATAATAAATAGAAAACACATATGGGGTGGAAACCATATAGTTTTAATGTTCTAAATTTATTTTCTAGTATCTTTGGTTCAATTTTTATGAAATAAAAATTTCTTATTTCTTTTTTAAATTGTAATTCTTGGATATATTCCACTCAATAACATTCTATAAGATCTTTAGAATATAATAAATTGGAGGAATCACATCTTCCAAATTCTATCCAAACATAATTAATAGTAAAAAACCCATGATTTATCATTCCTTTATACTCATTTTCTCCATCATATTATTTCTTTCTTAAAGTATTATTCATCCAAATCATTTATGTTATGTATGTAATGAAATTGGAGTGTGGGGTTGGGTAAATCATCCTTTTTATGTTGTTCTTCGTTGATATTAACTATTTGTGAATGTTTTCCACTATATATTTATATACAAATATATATTTTAATTTGTATAATGTTTTTGGGGAATTCTTTTTCTGTTTTCTGAAACAATTTTGAGTTAAAAAATATTAATAATGAATTCAGGACTCCTATGTGGCCTATGATAATTTTGATTTTATTTTCAAAATTTATGTTTATGTTGAATAATGATATGTTGTTTATTTCAATGTGTGCGATTTTATACAAGAATCTTTTTTTAATTATTAATGTAAATTTATGAGCATATGTGACTACCCATAAAAAAATATTGGTCTTAATATGAATTCTAATCCATTTAGGAATATTATTTATTATACCCATCTCGTCTTAAGAGTATAATAGGTTGTGTTTAGTGTGAAATAATTTTCATGGATTCTTTGTCAAATCTATTGAGATTTGTATTTTTTTTGTTAATATTATTAAGAAATAAATTTTTTGGGTCTATTAAAATCCGATTACGACCAAGAATTGCATGTATCCATATTTTAAGACATAATTTCCCATTAACCACCTTATATTTATGCCAAATGTCTAGCTAATATATCCTTGAATAGAATGAATTACTATTTTTCATGATTATTTTAAAGATATATGTGTATGGAAAAGGATTCATATGTTTGTATTAGATGATTGGATAATATTTTATGGATCATGGCGTTTCATGGAATAAACACCAAAGTGGATGAAAAACAATAAAATACACATTCTATCATCAACAGAATCATCATAAAACTAAATAACATCAAATAAATGTATATATGTACTATTAGGATCTCTATATTTTAATCCTTTATGAGGTATTATTGATAATTTGACTTATAAGAAATTTGAAATAATAATTCATCTGTGGGTATTATGTTGGACTTGGGTCTTATTTCATAATAAGAGGACTCATATACTAAAAATGTGAGTTATATTATTCCTCGATGAATATGAGTTAAGGACTATAAATATATTTTCTATTTTTCATAGGAAATAATAATTAACAGTCATCATTAGTGGAGGGAGCCCAAAAATTTTATAGACACTTCTCATTAATATAAGAGAGTCTGAGCATCGAATTCCCACTCATTGTAGCCGATGTTTTTTTCATCCCATTTACACTTTCATAACCATTTGGAAATTTAAAATTATTATATTATTAATGTGACTATATATATGAATTTTTTTATATAACAGATGTAAACCAATTGGGAATATTTTTAAATGGTCAAACTCATTCAACAAATGTTGATAGACTTTTCAAACATTACGATGAATGTTGTTGATGATAAATTTATTCCTCTTATGATACAATCATATAATAAGATATGATATTCATGCCATCTATAAAATATATTATATATTCATGGTATATCATATAAAACAACATCCCTTATTTTATTTATTTTATAATTACACCATATTGCACTAAATTCCTCTAAGGAATTCATTCAAAACATCACAAATAATTATAAAATCATATAAACACCTTTAGATATAGTTTTTCAAACTCTATTAATTTTTGAACAAAGAGATTTCACCAAAACATAATCCATATCAAATGGTATACCTCTGTGACCCATTAAGACTATATAGAATTGAAAAATTATATAAAATCATGATTTCATAGATAAAATAAAGGAGCAACCACTATTAAGAAATCTGTTATACTCTTGCTAAAAATGGGTATGGTGTGATCTTTAAGAAGGACACTCATATCTCAAAATGAATATATCCATAACAAGATGTATCATATACATCATATATATACCTATATAATTCTATTTTCTATCAAATAAAGTAACCAATAGACAACAAACATGTAAATTTTTTATAATCCATCTCATACATTCATGATTCCATAAAAAGGATAACTTAGTCGATGAATACATTATATGTATTTTATATAGAATATGAGAACATCCTTCTTCCCTTATGTAAGTAGATAAAAAAACCACGTATTTCAACTAGGAATAGATATAAATTTCCTCAATTTAATTTGATCAATGGACCAGATCTCTTTCCTCATATTGTTTTAAGAAATCAAACCTTTCTTCATCTCCAAATGATGAAAATATTTACAACATAATCAATCGCAGCATTATTAACTAAGACACTTGTCCTACATATGAATAGTATCAATTTGAGAAGATTATCGTGATTGGTATCTTGAAAACCACAAATGTTTCAAAAGAATCATACAAAACATATCATATCGAAGACAATATAGAATTCTATTTCACATACATTAATGGGTCAATCTAAATAATAAATATAAACTTAAAATCTAAAGAGAATATTCTTCGATTCTTATATATATATTTGTAATTGATATAATATTTAATTAATGATAAAAATTATATATCATCACAAACCAATATAATCCATAACTGTCATTGATTAGGGAGAAATTAAAGTTATTCCATGATGTGGATATTATGATTTCACTATTCACATAGTAAATAAGTTTCAACACATATAAAATAATGACAAAAAAATATTTACATTATTATAAAACCATGATACATTTCAAAACCATTTCATATAATATATTATCTATCTTATACAAAATGATTAACCCTATCCATATTGGTGTTTATATGGTAATGGTTTCATCCATAGATCAACTATATTCTTCTCAGTATCCATCCAAAAAATATTTATACCAATCCTCACAATGATATTTACAATTAGATGTTACTTGAAAAGGATATGTCTAGTTCTTTAGATAGATTGTGGTTCGTTAGGCATAAATGGAAACTAGAATGAGATATCATGCCATCATTTTTAAATTAGAAACTAGCATCAATGTAACTCTTTACACTAAGCCTGTCCTTACCTAAAAATTCTAATAATAGATCATTAATATTTTTTACCTCTATAATGATGTTGTTAAAAACAATCTAGTGAGTCTCATGAATATTTTATTTGTATATATTTGTACTTACCATGAAATTTGTGATATTTGGATGATTAAATGATATTGCATACATGATATATATGATGGCAGATTCATAAGACATTTTATCCATATTTTTATAAATAGTTAGAAGGGTATTCAATCATCTAAAGATACAAACCATGAAACACCATTAAAGACCCATTATTATTGTTATCCATGCTAACAAACATTAAATTTTATCAATATATGTGTTCGGGCTCAGTACAAGGAGAGTCATATATTTATGTCTATATACATTCATAATTAGTATATATGATTATTCACACATGAATTTTATTTTGAATCATTTGACCAACCACATATTTATAGATTATTTTGTTGGGACATCATTTGTAATTGGATGTATGAAACCATCCTACGATATATATTATAAAAACAAACTCAAATTAGTCTACTTCTATAAAAAATCAAATGTGTTTGAAATGAATCCAAAAATTTCATGATGATTTCTTCAATCATTAAATGGAATTTTTCAAATTTCAATCCAAAATTGTCACATTTATAACATCGCAACATTTAGGATGTACCATATACATGTCATTGACAAACTTTTAATATAGGAACATGTTTAATATCTATTGGAAATATTTATAATCAAAATTATATTTTATTTAATGCAATATGTAAATATATATTATCAATATTACTTGGGAAAATGTATCTTCATAATAAAATCCATGAAATTTAATAAAACCATTTTAAAATAAGAGTACTTTATTAGAATACATTATAATATGAATTTAATTTTTATTATAGAAACATAACATGTATCCTATTTGTATTTCACATTAAGATGTATCAAAATGTTAAAACCATGGTTAGAGTATATGAATTTCATTCATGATTTCTTTATTATAAGAATTTCTCTTAATCATAAATCTAAACAGACACTCAAAAGGTAGTAGGTTATTCCCCAATAAAAATTACATACTAATAATTTTAAAATAGAAATCAATATCTCTTGGGCTCTAGATGAGTTCAACCAGACCATAATGGAATGTGTGTAACCTGAGTTAGTTTTCCTAAAATAAATCTTCATGGAAATTACATAGCTAATATCTGAGGATAAATTCTAATTTTTTTGATCATGAGATTTCAACATTAAAATTTTCACCACCTGACGCCTCAACACATATCAATATAAAAAATATACCAATTAAGTGAAAAGAAGATTATATTCAATAATATTATAGAAATAATAATTCTCAGTGTCCTTAGGATAATATATAAATTAGTTATTTTAAAAGTTATAGTCATTTTTTAGAACATGACAATCATAATTGAGATTCAAAACCACAAATATTCTGGAAATGCCAACTAACCTATTTCCCATAAAATTGATTATATGGAATATTTATGAATACATTAGAAGAAACATGATTATGTCAGAATAAAAATATTATAGAGAATACCCCAACAATGATATATTAAGGTCTCACTAGCACATCATCAATTAGACCAAATTCAATAGGGTAAATTTACTCCTCTCAGATAGTCATTCCACTATAGTGTTCTTAGAGGAGAGAGGTGAAGAAAAATTCCACAATATCTTAGTTGGGAAGTGAATTATATGATTAGGTATTAAATAACATAATATGATCATATGATCATATTAATTATTCATAATTTATTATATACATACATTAAAAGATATTTAAACAATGAAAAAGTTCCATAATTTTGTGAATTCCAAACCATAGAACCATGATGAATAAATTCATTGGCAAAATTTATGATGTTCCAAAATCATAAAATTATTAAATAGTCAATGTTCCAGATACATCACTATTTTTTAGATACAATATTCCACTAACCCTTTAACCTCTCAATAAAATGTTTTTTTGGTCTTATTACCAAAAAAATATTATCACATATCTAAGGATTCATTGTAGAATGATTCTATCAATACATTTCTTTGGGGTGCTTGTGTGTTTTTTCAATTATATGAACTAGATGAAAATGACAATGGTAGCTGAAATTAGAATGTAACATGAAATAATTATTCTGAATGTTATATAATATATTATCTACAACACCCTGATATTTTACAGTATATTTATCTTCAAATAATTATAAAATTTTCTATAGCTTGTGATACACAGATCCCCGATACAAAATGAACCATAATATAGTATGTTGTATTAACCATGAAATTAAATTAGTGGAAATGAATTAGAATAAGTATATTATGAATATTATATCTTTTAAAAATTTTAAAATAAAATTCATTGGTTATAAATAGATTATAAATTAAAATATAAATAATTTTAAAGTATAAGATATGTTTTTAAAAAAGTTGTTTTTATGTATTAACATTTTTTTAGAATTAATCACTATTTGAGAATGAATTTATTGAAATTGATATATTATATATTCAGTAAACTATTTACCATTCAAATTATTTTTTTCTGGTCATTTGATAAGAATAAACACATTTTTATGCATAAATCTGTGGTTTTATAAAAGTGGATCCATCACATTTTCTACACTTATATTATAATTTTTTTAAAAAAATTTTAAAAAATGTATATAATAATATTGACTAAATGTTTCTAATTATAATGGGAAAATTAACTTATAGTTGTTTATTTGAAATATCTGAAAAGATTAATATTTTTGAAGAATAGTGAAAATACAATTTTTTCGACCAATTCCTTTTCATTTAAAGAATTTAAAAAGATAAATTTATTTTTAATATTGATTTAAATCAAAAACTTGTTCAATATATTATTATTAATATTATATATATAATTTTAATCAATTTAACATTGAAATTGGATATAATTTTTTTTATTAATTAAGAAATATTTTCTTTGGAAAATATGATTTTCATCATGCTGATGAGATCAGCCTTAGTTTAAATTCAATAAATTATATTTATTTAATTTGGTTAAAAGGATTATAAATTTTTAATAATATTAATAAATATTAGTTAATAATTTCAAATTATTTTTTAATAGTTAATAGTGAGAACCAAATTAATTACCACTATTAAGGTTCAAACTAGTTTACAGACGTGTTAAACCAAAAAATAAGTGCTTGTTTTCCAATTAAACACGAATAAATACTATTTTATGGCCATATTTAGACTTTAAAATATAACATATTCAAATATATGGAAATATTAAGGTATTTTCCTCGGTAATAACTCTATCATTTTTTATTATTTTAGGATATTTCCAAGGGCCCACTCATGCACTTTTAAAATGAAACCCCTCTCTTCTCCCCTCCACACATTATGATCCATTTAGTTAAGAAAATATTTTTCCCAAATATAATCTATAAACTCATCCCCATTACAAATAATTCTTGTTTGGTTCATAATACAATTCATGGAAGGCTTTATAAATAATCATAATGTGGTACTGTGAACAATATATATTGTTCTTAACCATGCATTTTTATTTTATTTCTTATTATATCTCATACAAATATTATTAAATTATTGTGAAATTATAAATGCATTATATTTCATATAATTATTTTTAATTGTGTTAATTTAATAACCAAAATCTTCATTTTCTTCTATAAAATGGGAATTTGATCCATCAGTCTTGTGTACTGGGGACTACTACCTCACGAAGAGATGTAATTTTTTCCATCGCCACATCTCAAAGATAGATATTGTGATAGATTTAGTGTGTATATATATAATTTATGAAATAATAATACATATTTAATTATAATATCTCATCTACATTCATTCCTCCAAATCCATTAGAAAACAATAATGTCTCTCCTGCATACGTTTGGACTACCATCTCCATGAAGTGATGTGATTTATTTTTCATTTTAATAATTCATGAATTGTAATAAGTAGATATTTAATTAATATATATTATATATATTAAATAATTATAATTAAGGAAGGGTGATTATTATTTAAAATTCATTCATTCAATGTTTTTAAACAACTGAAACAATATTCATGAGTCCATACGACCAATCGTCTCCCTGAATGATGTAAATCATTTTTATATCTCTATCATTAATGGTGGAATATACGTATGTATATTTTTATGAAATAGTATATTGAAATAATTATTAACATTTTTGAGATTATGGAACCCTGATCAAATTAAAATTATTAAAACTATCAAACTAAAACAAACACTGAAAACGAAGATGTTAATATCCAGAAAAGTGATTTTAATAAATAATTATTGATAAATATGTGATAAAATTTAACAATTAAATAATATAAGGTATGAAATATATTATTATGGTTCTTTAATATATTTATAATAAATTTATATTATTTTAAATGGGTTTCTAATGCTTATAAAGGATGTTTGACATATGCTAATGGTTTATTTCACAATCATAATAATATTTGTGATTGATTATGTTAAAATATATATTGGGGAAATTATATAACATTTTATATATTAAACAAAATATATTTTATCAAAAAATAATTAAATTTTTCAATTAATTATTTTCATTCATTTTCCTCAAATTATGTACCCAAGATACTAAAATTATCTTTTTATAGAAAACTGATTTTTTTCTTCACAAACTCGAATATTTTTCTTCCATATGAATATTTTCACAAATTTTTAAGAATAATTTTTAATTTACTCTATTAATTAATTAATTAAATTAATACCCATTTTTAGAAATGGTGTAAAAGGAATCATCATTTCTTTTTCTAAATGAGATTTTTTTAACCTTTTATAAAATTATAAAATAGATAATTTTTGACATAAATAAAATGAATAGATTTTTCCAACATAGTGAGATATAATTTCTTTTTAATTTATTTAAAATTTTCCTATTTCCCTTGGAAATAAAAATGTATTACTTAATTTATGTGAAATTTTTAGATTTTGAGTAATTATTTTTAAACTGAAAATTATATTATTTTTTTAAGAAATATTCTAGATATCTATTTAATGTATATTTATATATATCCAAATTATTTGGTGGATATTACGATTTAATATGGATGTAATATTTTTATAACATTGGATATATTATGTAGAATGGTTTCTGAATATGATTGTTGATTTGTGAAGGCATTACAATTTCATATTCTATTTTTTTCAATATAAATGTTCACATTGATTATGTTTCACCCATTTCATATGAGGATTGAATTGGAAAAAGTAAGTGATGGGAGGGAACTTATATTTCCACTAGATGAATTGGTAGTTCTCAGGAGAAAAACTTTCTTGGGTATTTGGATGAGGATTTACCCATTTATGAAATATTTCTTTAAATGTGGACTTGAAGGTATATTTATGATGACTGATATTATGAATTCACTCTTAATTAGAATAGTTATTGATGTTCATGTGATTATTTGATTAGTAATTAAATCAATTTTTAATTTTCATGATCATGTGATTATTTGATTCTTATTATTTGAAAATCATTTATTCATACGTTATTATTCTTTATGAGCATGTTATTGATTAGATGCCACATGTTTTCATATAATTATCTTTCCTGATTGATTACACCTTATTAATTCTTGATATATTTTACTTTACATAACCATTAATAGGAATAATAAGTCAACCCATTATTATGTTCCATTACTAAAGGATACTAGGAAATGTATTGTGATTTATATGTAGAGAAATGATAAAGTGAATAATGGTGTTCTCAATGAAAATACTATGCTATATTTTATATTTTATATTGTAATATGATGTTAATTAATGTATCTAATTTTTAATGTCTAATAAACAATTTTTTTCCTTTAGGATGTTATCTGTTATATCTAGTAATAATGTATTAAATTACCCACCTGTAGTGGGATACTAGGTTCATGATTTTTATAGTTGGTATTAAAGTAAGTTTAGTTGATACCCCGGTAAGTTTAATTAAGAAGACATAGATTAGGTCATATGTCCCAATTAAATACATTGAGGAAAGTTATATTTATATAATAACATAATATGGTTTTGTTAAGGTAAATGTTATGTGGTCTTTATTGTAATTCATCCATGTAAGGATACAATAAGTGGAAGTTTTTTTTTGAATAGATACTTATAATGGTAATAACCCTGAGAAGTGTTGGTCTAAGTATATCTCACACACTATAATAGTTAATGGCAGTTTTCCACTACCGTGAACCTAGATTGAAACTCAATAAATATTCTTGAGTTAGTTAATAGTTTTAGTAATAAAATTATGATGGTCATGAAAATATTATGATAAAATTCCGAAATAAAACATGTTTACGATTCCGAAATTAGATATGAATAATTTTATAGTACATTTTATGTGTTATAAAAGTTTTGAAATTATACCATATGATTCCTAATATTATGATATAATCTAGGGTATTATTTTTTTAGAAATGGTTTGTAGTGGAAGGAATCATAACCGTACGAATACATGTAATCCTTGTATGGGTTTTCCTTTTGGGGTAGATAATAATTATAATGAAAGAGCTATAGTTAGAGCTATAAAATTATAAATATATTTGTGTAGTTTAATATGGTTATGAATAATAGAAATACCTATATGGAGTATACTACATATCAATAATGTGGTGTAACAATGCTGGACCACTTCATGCAACAAAAATATACATCATTTATTGGGGATTCAAATCAATTTATAGTTTATAAATGTATAGGTTCCATAGAGAATATATTTATAACTATAAGAAGTTTACTATGGGGGAAGGATTTCATTAATGTTTACCAACTATTATGAGACTCACATAAATAGTGGTGATTAAAGCAATAATATAAGGATGGTGAAGAAATAACAATAATGGTATTGATGTATTTTAATAATATTTTATCAGAAAAGTATTTTACTCCCAAAAAATGAATAGATATGGGGAGAAAATTTTGGAGTTTAAGAAGAAAGGAAGAGGAATATATTGATATGTAATATGACAATTCTACAAGTTTGGTATGGAATATAGTAGAATATACATGTAATTCAAAAATAAATATTGATCATCTCATAGATGGAATATGACCATCCTTGGAATGTGACTGGTCTCCTAAAAAATATCATCATACAAGGACACAATATCATGGGCTATCAAGACTGAGAATAAATATCAAATTATTTATAATTCAAAAGTACGAAAGATTAGTAGTGGGTGGTTGAGCACTATACAAAAGTAAATATGAAAAAATTAAGAAGGGAATAGTGCAATTTCCATCATTTAATAAATATTGAAAGAAATAATGTGGAATATACCTACTGTGAATTTGAGGTTTCTTCATTTGTTGGGAGAGAGGCCACATAGATCATGATTGAATGGGTAATAAAGATGCATCCATTATTAAATGATTAAATTCTAAGAATATACCGAACATTATAAATTATTATCACAGGCATTAAGCTAATTTCCGCAGAAAAGGCTGAAGGAGAAAATGAAGATTATATTATCACAATAGCTGAGGTTGATGTTATTAAATATTTAAGGGCAGGTTCATTATTTATGACCTCAAATAAATTTAATCTTTTATTTGATTCTATATTTTTTCACTCTTTTATATCATTATTGTTTTCCAAGAAAATCAGATATTTACCTACATCCATAATAATGGAATTTATAGTAAACATCCCTAATGGACGTATCATTGAAACAATAATTTGACAATTGGTTCTCATTATAACATATTAACCTTGCCTATTTTATTTTTTCATTATCATAAATATGTTTAATTTTATATACTCTAGGGTTTGGACAACATTTCAAAATATGATGTAAAAATTTATTATAAAGAGAAGGAAATTATAATTTGGGATGAAATGTGTAATTATTTATCTTTATATGGGAGGCATCATCATATAAGTCTTGTCCAGATCCACCATAATATCTCTTCTAAATGATATTTTTATGGAATAATAGAAGAAAAATCTATAGATAGATATGTAAATATTCAAATTGAGGATATAACTGTTGTATATTAATATATTTATGCATTTCCTTATGAATTACCTAATCATACACCAGAGAATGAAGATGTTTTTTACATTGATTTAATACCAGATTAATGTTCTATATAAAATTCTCCCAATATAATGTACAAGGTTTAATTGATTGAATTGATGAAACAACTATATTAGTAGAGTAATAAGTGATTTATATAACCTTTTTTTCACCTTAGAGATCAATAAGTCATTTAGTTATGGTGATAGATTGATCTATGAGGTTGTGAATTTATTATATACAAATCAATGCTATTATAATAAATAACATGTATCCTCTAAATCATAATGGGTAATTATTTTATCAACTTCGGGGAGCTAAATATTTTACAATGATTGACCCTCATTTTGGGTGTCATTAGTTTTGATAAAAGGAAGAAGATATTAGATAGAAAATATTATTAATGAAGTATGGATATAATTAGTTTACAATAATTCATTTTGCATTCAAAATTAAAAAAAATATTATGGATCTAATTAACATAGTATTAAAGTAATATATAAATTATTTATATGGTATTTATTGATGATTTCTTAGTATATTCTAAAATCGACGAGGACCATGATAATCAATTATAGATAATTCTTCAGACTCTTAAAAGAAAACTGTTATATGGGAAACATTGAAAGTGTGAAATATTAATTCAAAAAGTTTCAATAGTTGGCCATATTCTCTCCATGGACGGAATCAAATTTGATCCAGTAATGAAAAAGGCTATCCAAAAATTTTCAACACCAATAAACATAACTGAAGAACACAGTTTCATTGGGTAATAAGGTTAGTATCATCAATTTGTTCCATTTTTTCCTAATTTGCTAACCCATTAACCAAGCCTATTTATAATTTGGTTATGATTATCCAGTAAAATGAATTTAAAGAATATATTGATGAAATGAATAGGAGAATGGTGAATGATTCAAATTTGAGTCTATCATCCAGAACTGATAGATTTGGGATATATAGTGATGCATATATAAAGAGAATTGTTTGTTTCTTTATAAAGAATATAAATTTTTTTACCTTTGCCTCAAGCCAGTTATTGATTCGTGAACAAAACTACCAAACTAATGATCATTATTTTCAAACAATATTATATTTTTTATCTATGAAGACATTACATATGTGGTGAATGATGTGAGATATAAAATAATTATAATAGTTTGGATGACATATTTTCATTGAAAGATATAAACATGAGGCAATAGGGATGGATTGGGATACTTAAGGATTATGATTTATCAATACATTCTAACCTAGTGAAGTAAAATAATATATCTAAGGAATTTTGTGGGAATAATCATATGGTTATGATCAAAATGTGGATTTATTTGAATCATAGGTTCCCAGATCTAGTGATGATTGATATGTATATTTTTATTGATGGGGACATATAAATATATTTTAAATTTTTTTCTAAACTATATTTTTTAAAATATAAAAAATGATTTCAACAAGAAAATGAGAATTTGAAAAAGGAAAATAATTTTTTGAATGAAGGAATATTAGGAAAATTCATTTGGAGGATGGAGTTATGAAATTGGAAAGAGACTATGTGATTTATCAACACCAGAGATTATTATAGAATTTTTTGACGATGATTATAGCTAGAATATATATATATATAACCTGGTATAAAAATTATGTATAAATATATGATGGAAAATTTATGTTGGGGTAATATGATGTTGGAAATTACTAACTATTTATTATGATATTGGTTTTTTCAACAGGTAAAGTTTGAGAGACCACATCCAAGAGGAGTCATGCATCCTTTACCAATTCCTATATGGAAATGGATTAACATTATAATGTAATTTTTCATTGGATTACCATATATTGATACAAATATTATTTCAATATGAGTTATGGTTGATCTCCAAATAAAATCAAAATATTTCTTTTCTATAAAACATGATTTAGATCCTTATTTCATTACAAAACTCAATTTTAGTGATGTTTTATGTATTTTAGGCAAACCACTTTCAGTTTTGTGTTATAATGATGCATGATTTATATTGAAATTCAAGAAATTTTTTAATAAGTTCCTTAATACTGAGATTCATTGGATCACTACTTATAACCATTAAATACATGGGTTGTTCTAAAGGACTATTTAAACATTTGAACACATGTTGAGGTAATGATCAATTAACTTTTATGAAATGTGGGATCAATATTTACCTTTTGTAGGGTTTAATAATGACAACAACATTCATTAATATATTCAAATTAAGACTTATATATCATTATTGGTTAAGAGTATCATAATGTATCATGATTTGATGAAATTGGTGAAATGAATATTTTAGGCCTGAAACATGTGGAGGAGACAAAGAAAAAGTTAAGGACCATTAAAACTGATATCAAAGGAGCACAAATCAAGAAAAAATATCCAAGCCAATATCTGAAGGAATTATTTGAAATTCCATGTGAGAGAACACATTTTATTCAAAGCATCTACATTAAATGGTGATATAATGTTTGTTAATAAAGGGAAATTAGGTACTAGTAAAATTAGAACTTCAAAAATTCTATAAATAATTGGAGCTATGGGCTACCATTTGACAATGATGACAAGTATCACTAAATAATATGATGTGATCTATATATCTTTTATAAAGAAGAAAAATCCAAACCTAACCCATTTCATCACCTCTATCAAAAAATAATTAAAACCATATTTATCAGAACATGAAGTTCTAATTAGGAATTTAGACACTAGAGAACATGTTATTGAGAATCATACAACTCGGCTAGTCAATATAATTTGGAGAAATCATATGACAGAAAAGGCTATATGGGAACCTAATGAAATTATAATGAAATAATACCAAAAATATTTTATTAAGTCACATTATCAAAATATTATTGATTAATATTTTTCTATTGAGGGAAAAATTTAACACATTAATATTTTAAAAAATATATTTTTTAAAAAAAATTATTCCTTTCGATAGCTTGTAATATATGAAACCTTGAGTCTAAATGAACTATAATTTTATAATAAACTTAAACATGGAAATTAAATTAATTGGTATTAATATTAATAAATAAATTTGTTACAACATATTCTTTAGACAAGTATAGAATAAATTCATTGGTAATTAATTGATTGAAAATTAAAATAGAAATCCATTGAAAGTAAATGAAATGTTTTTTCTCTACAAAACTATTTGTCTATATGAAATGATTTTTTTTAAATAAATCACCCATAGCGATATAAATTAATTATATTTATATATATTATATATTGGGTAAATTTTTTATCATCAATATAATATTTTTCCTAGGCCTGAGATTGGAAAAAACCCAATTTATGCTTGAAAATTTCGTTTTTTTCAATAAAAAAGTGTACGTCACATTCTATAAACCTATTAAAAATTAATTTTTACAATATTTAAAAAAAAAATTGAAGGTGAAATTTGATTTTGAAATAATCAGGTCAAAATTATATTTTTTTAGTTTTCAATTATTTTTTGAAAAGTGTATTATTTTCAATGAATTGTAAAAAATACTATTTGAAAAAATAATTTTTCATTAAATTATTTAAAAAAGATAAATTTGTTTAAAAAAATATTATTAATGATAATGTAGTTAAATTATGTCATTATTAATAAAATTTATTTCATTATAATCATTTTTATGTAGAAATTTGATAGAAACACCATTTCTACATATGAAAACATTTCATTGGAAAACTGTATACTAATCGTGCTTGTGGGTTTAATTATAAATTAAACTCATAGAGTTTTTTTTATTAAATTATGTAAAATCTATAAACTTTTTGGAATCATAAAAATTAATATTATTTAATAATTTCAACCAATTTTTTCGTATCTAAAAAAAAAATCAAAAATTATTTACCCTTGTTAGGGTTAAAATGGTTTTCCTACGGGGTAAGACAAATGATAATGGTTTATTTTCCCATTAAACATGTTTAAATACTATTTTCTACATATTTATTAGACTTATAGTATATTAACATTAAAGATACCACCATTTTGAGGCTTTTTACATGAAAATGACATTATCATTTGGTATAATTATAAGAAATTTCAAAGGGGTCCCCTCCTACACTTATAAAATGAAATCAACTCTCCTCTCCACTCTGTACTTGAGGAATGTTTTTTCGAAATTACATGACCAAATTACTTCAATAAATTGATAAACATGAAATAGATTCAATGTTTTGGTCAGAATACCATCCTAGTAGTGCATTATGTATAAAACAAAAGTGGTTATTTGAAGAAGTGTTGTGGTTCGTAATAATACATTGTCATTTTCTTTCTTATTCTACCACCCCAAATCTTATTCAATTATTTTTAAATAATCAAATATTATCTTAAATATTCTGATATTTTATTATGTTAATGTAATTACATAAATAATAATTCTCTTCCATTAAATGTGAAACATAATCTTCTATCGGGTGTAAGGTGGAATACAACCTCATGAATAGAAATAATTAATTTTCCCTCACCTCCTCTAATGGATGGATATATTGATTTTTTTATTATATGTATATATATATTTATTATATTTATGAAATAAGTATAGTTATGGAATTAAATTATCACTTATACCTTCTTACCTTATAATCTGTTGGAAAGAGTGAACATATCTTTGGCATTTGTGTGGACTACTACCTCTATGAATTGATAAGATATATTTTCATTTTTTATACATAGACAGCAGAGAGGAGGAATTTAATTAATTTATATGATATATATGATATATTACTTATTATGTAAATATTAATTATTTTTATCATTCTTTCATACCATTATATGAAAAATTAAAACAATGTTTATGCATACATACAACCTACTTTCTCCATGAAATGTGTATTTCAATATTCTATATCATACTTATATGGACAAATATAAATATTTATATAATAAATTTATATTATATATAATTAATTATTAATATTTTGGGTATGATGTAACCATGATCTAGCATTAATGAATAAAACATCTAAACCGAACACAAATGAAATATAAAGCAATTATTAACCAGAACAAAGATATAAACAAATAATTTATAATAAATGTGTTATGAAAGATGATAAGTAAAAAAAATAATTTGTAAAATATTTTATTATTTTTAACTAATTTATTTATAATAAATATATATTTATTATATATGAGTTTTGGACACAAATAATGGAAATTGGATATAATGTAAAGGGTTGTTTTAAAATCTCATCATTATTATGTATTTTTTATGCCAAAGCCTTCACTAGGTGGAATTATTTGAAAATTTTTATTATAAACACAATATATTTTCTTTTACTCTAGTTTTTATGAAAATTATAGTTTTTCCATCATTTTCTACTCTTTTTGTACTCCTGATAGAGAAACAATATTTTAAGGGAAAACTTAGATTGATTTTCTACTCAGATAAGAATATTTTTTCCCATATATATATTAACCCTAAAAAGATTCAATGAATATTTTTAAATTTTCTATAATTATTTATTAAATAAATTTATACCAATTTTTTTATAAAAAAAATTAATTGGAATCTTTCTATTATTTTATTAATGGGGTACTTTTCTGTTTTTACAAAAGGGCTAAATGAATTTTTTAACATATATAGAATTAATTTTGTTTACCATCATGACAATTAATTTATTTAACTCTTAATTTACATGTTTCAAGATTTATATAATAGAAAAATTTAATCTTTCATATTAAATATTTTTAAATAATTTTACTCAAAATTGAATGGGTTTTTCCTCGAGAAATATTCTAGTGATATTTTTAAATTATATTCATCTATATAAATATTTTTTAGGGGATATATATATAAATGGAAATTTACTATTTTATACCATTCTCAAAATGACTCTGGATGATTCAGAAAAATGTTTATTTATTGAAGAATATATTAGCATTTTGTATTCTATTTTTTGAAAATGTATATTTATGTTGATTATGTTTCACCCCTTCCATATGTGAAATGCAATTTTGTTAGTACGTAATGAGTGAGGAATAATATAACACATCGATTCATCAATCGATATCATGATTGAAACTAGCTTGGGTATTTGGATGAGGATTTATCCATTTTTTGAGAAATGTCTTGTCATTAGGCCTTTACGGTTTGTTTATGATGACTGATATATTGATTTTACTCATTATTTTATTAGTTTTTTTATCTTTTTGTGATTATTCAATTAGTTATGATATCCATGAATATGTGTCAAGATCATGGGATTATTTATATTAGATTATATGATAATTATTTATTCCTTCCATATTATTCGTTATGTTCATGTAATTATTTAAATCAATTTTTTAAAATATTTACCTTCTTATACTAATTATTACTTATTTACTCATGACATATTCTATTTTATGTATTCCACTAGTATGCGTATAAGCTCACCCCTTTCTTGTGTTTACATTTCCTTAGATCTGAGGAAATTTACTATGATTTATATTCCGATAAATTATAATGGGAATAGTGTTTTTCTCAATGAAAATAATACATTTTATTTAATGTTTTTAAATGAAAACTGATGTTTGTGTTAAAATATGGTTTTATACATCTATTAAACAATTATGTCTTTTAGGATGAGATAACTTGAATATATTACCAATTTAATAATGTAACCATGGACTCTCTACTACTAGGATTGGGTACTGTCATTATCCATATCAAGATTGTATAATTTTATTTACGAAAATCTAATTTCATAAAATATTTCTCTTAAATATTTTGTCACAACCCACCTTCACCACGATTAAAGAAGGGCTATAAAACTGCCAAACAATTCCTTATTCAAGGAGAATGAGAGATAATGACCCCCGAGTCCAGCCATCAATAGGTCCCAGAGTGGTGACTAGCACCATGGGTATATAATTACATGTAATATGGAAGGAATAACCATTTTTATTTAGTTGTACTGGGTGATACGATAGTGAAAACCAAAATAACTCCAAAACTGAAGGTTAAAGTAAAGATAAAACCCATTCCCATGTGTAGGTTCAAAGAAAAATGCATACATATTATAAGAAAATCCTAAAGGGGAAGTACAAAAAAACAAGAAAAGAACAGCATTAACTGCCCCAACGTCTGAACTATTAAGGTCCGACATGGTACTCAAATTCCTCTTGGAAACCTAAAAGTAGTTTTATATATGTAGGGTGAGTATACATGTATACTTAGTAGGGAAAATGAAAAACCTCTCATGCATAAGTGGGGATGCATTCTAATGCCCCGTGAGAATGTAGAGGTAATAAAAACACATAGAGAGGAAAACTATCTGCCTCACCAAGGAGCGTTCCCCAAATTATGTAAGTTAGGTAAAATAAATGAAATATCAAATTGATGTTTGGGTACCCTGCACCTCCTTCCCCCTAGTATTTGAAGACATCCTACACGTCAAACCTCTCTCACAATTCTCACAGTAGTCCCACTACCATACACTTACTCCACACATGTGGTCTACCACTACCACACATCCTACCCGCAAACACCTGGGCCACAACAACTGCTACCACGCCCAAAGACACCTGATCCATAATAATTGTGCCATGCCCAAAGACACATGGGCCTCATCCTGGAGACTCATGGGAAACAAACATGCCTGCACACAGCTCGACCAACCACCACAATGTACCCTACCCAAGGAATTTTGGTCTATAATGGACCTCAGGCCATCAAATCTTGCCCTATGAGTCTAGGGCTACCCGGGAGAGAGAGCATAAAAGAAGCTAATAACCTGCCACCCAAAAATAACGTAGTTAAAACACCCTCCCCCATGACATGAGGGTGTTCCACACGAATTTCTCAACATCGATGGTGTGTAGAAAGGAAACACAGAAACTAATTTATACATATATGTAAACAAGAACTTCTCCCAACCAATGGGTTCCAAAACTAGCCTATACACAAACACCCTCGTTACTATTCATACATGCAAAAAGTCACAACCACAACCAGAGCACCACCCAATTTTTTTATCTTGTTCATGTGCTTCCATTTAAATAGAAATTAACTACTATGAAACTAACAGACATATCCACAGGTCCAAACAATAACTAAAGGAAAACAGTCGCACAAAAATTTAAGCACTCATGCCTGATTCTAAAGTAATGTCATAATAAAAATTAGGATCTCTAAGATCCCTCAATGTTTAGGAACAAAAAAATCCACATCCCATTGGACTATATTCACAAGCCATCCACTGAACAACTTGAGATCCCATCCACATCCACACCACCCTACAAGCATCTAGTAGAACAATCATGAGTATTAGCAGAATAGAGAAAGAGTGTTTTTAGATTTAACCAACATTATTCATTAAGTCCCTTCCTTCCGTTTAGTTAACTGGGGTGATCAAATTAGTGTTATAGTTTTTTTAGAATCCCTTTTATCCACAAACATTACATGATTAACATGTTACCACCTTACAACCATTCAATCACAAGATTATCCAGAAAAATAGAGTTTCATTAGTACGCATGAAAGGACCACCAACGAACACTGTTTTTAGTGGGCATAATCCCATACAATTCACAATAGATAATTGAATATAAAAGAGCATGAAACATCACCAAAAAACACACCCCTTCATCATTTAAAAAATATTTTTTATATTTTTTATGGTTGGGATTCACCCATGTCCCAAGGGAAATTCATCACACCCACCCCTCATGATAAACAGTAAAGAGAGACGATGGAAACACCCAACATGGATGATCAATGATCAAAGTTTTCCATATCAAGCCATGAACCAGGGAAGCATGATTTAAAAGGGAAGAGCTCCAATGAGTCCAAGCGTGAGTAGAAAAGTCTCCAGTATGGTTTCACAACTATACTCGAGAATAGATACTCTAAATGCCCCAAGGAATGGAAAAGAGACTAGCCTAGAAGAAGATAGAAACATCGTGCAATAAACGGAGAGATCCTGGAGTTACGACATATGAAATATTATAGGGATTTAATGTTGGATCATGGGTTCTTCATCCGGTTGGGAGGTTACACATGAAAGAAATAATTTTTATTTAGTAATTCTCCTCAGAGAGGTGGCGATAAAGGCTGTCAATTAAAGGGTATCATTTAAACTGGGAAACACTACGTATCCGGGGTGAAGCTAAAAATTACTGTTTGAAGGCGTGACATGAGGAAAAAATCCATACATTTTTCTATGTCAAGGGCTCCCATATTGGGGGATTTTAGATATCATTTATGGGTATTAAATGTCAATGATAGGGGTATTAATAAAATTTTACGTCAAAAGAAACTTTGTGGGGGTGGGACTAGGAAATCTCTGGAAACTGGAAAAAAAGGAAAAGGGGAAGACATGGTTCCATCATATAGGTTCTACCATAATGGTGAGACATAATATGTAGTGCCACCATATCGGTGTGGAACCATGAAGGTGAGACCATGAACATGCGAACATAACACTGCCACCATAACGGTACCACCGGTTTAGTGGGACAATATAAGCGGTACCATCATTTCGGTGTGCACCCCTGACTGTAACACCATCATGGTGCCACCAGTTCAGTGAGACACCATAAGAATTGTCATCATTTCGATGTGCGGCTGTGATGGTGCCACCATCATAGTGCCACCGTTGCAATGACACAATGACCAGTACCTCTGTTATGGTGGAACAGTTTGGTGGTTCTGAGTTTTTTGAAAATTTATAGACTCGAAGGGTCCAAAACATTACATCAGATACCTCTAAAACTATTGTTGTCTTCATGAATTGAAGGATAATCCCAAATAAAAGAGGAGGGGTCTAAAAAACCACCTCATAAGATACCTCTCAGAGACAAACCATCCTATATTTCTTCGAAATATGAGTCAACCTTGATATCTATGAACACATCTCCCTTATCTATCTCCTGAAAAACTACAGATTCCCTAAAAATATTATCCCTCATGTAACTGCACAAACATATAAATGTTTCACTATCAGGACATATGGATTAGGTTTTCCCTTTCCAACATGTTTAGATACTATCTGCTTTGGGTGGCACTGACTCGCCTGCAGGGGTTTAATTGCATTCAGCTTAATGTGTCACGATTAGGGACCAGGTCCTCCCCTCTCCATGGATTGGACATTTCACACACACTTAGAGAACAAGAAATGTACCACATCTCAGAGTTTAAAAGGTCTAGAACTATGTCACAATCTTGTACAATACAAAATATGAAAAAAATCCGAACAACTCTAGGTATTGGGTGTTCATCTAAGCCTTCCATTACTAAGAACTCTCTTTGAGGCCACCATGCCTTCATGACACATAAACCAAGAGAATTTTATTCCCATGAAGCACCTTCTATTGAAGATCTACAATCCAAGATTGTTTCTCTGAGAACGTTGTGTCATCTTTGATATCCACCTATCCCTAGTCGAGGAAGTTTGAATCATCTTGTAGATACCAATGGTGGTTTGACACATGGAAGACATCATGCACCCTTATTAGCGGCGGTGGTAGTGCTAGCTAATAAGCCACTTTGCTGACGCGCTAGAACACCATGAAGGGTCCAATAAACCTAGGAGAGAGCTTACTCCCACTACCTAACCTTCATTTCCCACATAGGGGAGAGACCTTCAACAATAACTGGTCCCCAACCTCGAACTCCAAGGGTCTTCTCCTATGGTCGGTATACGACTTCTACCAGCCGAGATCGCCCTTCATCCTCTCTCATACAAGATGAACCTTCTCTGTTGTGCTCTGCACTACCTTTGGTCCATGAAAAAAGACTCCCATGACCTCTATTCAGCACACGAGATAGAGACACAATCATTCATACAAGGATTTGAATGGAGCTAGGCCAATGGTAGAGTGATAGAAGTTGTTGTAGGAAAACTCTACCTGAGGTATGTGTCGCACCGACAATCCCCTGAATCCCAAAACACAAGCTCATAGCCTATCCTACAATTTTTGTCTAGTCCACTCTATATGTCCATCTGTCGTGGGGTTTAAAGAAGTTTTGTGGCATAGATGGGTTCCAAAAGCATGTTACAATCCATTCCATACTCATGAGATATACCATGTATCCCGATCTGAGACTATAGACCTTGAAACATTATGCAACCACACCACCTATTTTGTGTACCTCTATTCTAAGGCATACACCGCACTCGACTCTGTGATTTTGAGGAAGTGAGTTGATTTCTTTAACCTTCACCTACTAACACATGAAGCACCATGCCACAAACTCTACCTCTACCTACTTCACCCTAAACCACCAAAACTAACCCCTCATGCCCTGGTACATCTTGAAAACACCTGAGTGTACCGACATGGGGGTTGGAACTCACTAATAACTCTCTCGTGCATTTCCACCTAGAAGAACAACTTTCCATATAATATCATTTGATTCTAGCTGTATTCTGACCATCTCTCTGGAGGATTGATCTGGCCAACACAATCACCCAAAAATTTCAGCCTCTACATCCCCCCACTTAGACTAATCCACTTTTTAAAATAGAGTGTATGGTATTTTTCATCTGAAATAGACAACCTCTACAATCCTCCGCCCATTCATCCTAGTGTAGGGAAGCCAACTCCTCCACCACCTTCCGATCATTTTCTGATTCACAAACCGCATCCTTCTGCAATTTACTGCTCAGGGCATCATCCAACATGTTCCCTTTCCCTAAGTGGTAGGAAATATCAAACACTTAGTCCTATTGGAACTCCATCCACCTCCACCATCAAAATTTCTTGTCACACTAGGAGAAGATATCCCTAAATCTCTTATGATCCGTGAAGACCACAAAGCGGTCCCTGATGAGGTAATACCACCATAACTTCATCGTGAACATAGCCACTAAAAGGTCCTAGTCATGGCTAGAATTATTATGATTTTGAAGACGTAACTTCCTAGACCCATAATAGATCACTCACTGATGCTGAATCATCACACCCCCCAAGCCTAGGCCTAAATCATCCACAAACACTTCAAATGCTACCCCTTCCCTTGGAACCCTCTGCACAAGGTCCCTGATGAACTTCCCCTTTAGATAGCAGAAGTTTACCTCACATTGCTCACTCTATACAAAATCTTGGTCTTTCCTAGACAAGGATGTCAAAGGTGTTAGAACTCGAGTGAAGTTGGGCACATACCTCTGGTAGTAACCGGCTAGTCCCAGGAAACTACACACCTCTTCTACATTTTTGGGTGCTTCTCTAGAAACAATTGTCTCATCCTTTGATGGGTGCATGAATATTCCCTACATGGAAACCACATGTCATTGGATGTGCACCTCTCATGTCTAGAACATGATATTGGACATCTTCCCATAGAGGAAGTTATATTGGAGGACTTATATAACCACCCTCAGATGCATGGCTTGATCCTCTTATGATCTTGAGTAGATTGGGATGTTGTCGATAAATAAGACTATGAAACAGTCCAGATAATCATAGAAAACTGATTTTATGAGCCCCATGAACACGACCGATGAATTATTAATGCCAAATGGCATGGCCATGAATTCAATTTTCCCATATATACACCTGAAAGTAATCTTTGATATGTCAACCACCTTCACCCTTAACTGGTGATATCTTGATCACTGGTCGATCTTAGATAACCAACCATATCCTTTAAACTAGTCTAAAAGTTCATATATCCTTGGGAGGGGGAATAGTTCTTGACCGTCACTGGATTCGGCCATTGATATTTTATAAAAATACTGATACCGTCATTTTCCTTCTTTGTGATCATGGCTGGAGTAGCCCATGGCAACACACTTGGTCAAAAAATAACCCTTCTTCATCAGATTGTCAATCTGAATACATAACTCTCACAACTCAGAAGGCACCATCCAATAATGATCTATGGAAATTAGACGGTCACTGAATTGTATGTCTATTACAAACGCAAAATGACATCAAGGGTGTAGATTCACAACTTATTTGGGGTAAACGTCTATGAACTCACTAATAGTCCACAAAACATCCACCATCTTAGAGTCTCCTGAATCCACTGACAGCTCGACTAACAATGAAGGAAGGGTATCCACTAGTTAGCATCCCTCATAGAAACCCCAATCACCGAAGAGAGTCACCCATTGGCCACACATATCTAATAAAACCATTCTCCGGAAGTAGTAGATAATAATACGCACCGAGAAAAAGCAATCAATGACTAAAAAGACATCATATGGTTTCATATTTAGAAAAAGAAGGTCCTAATTGGAATGATGCTTCCCTAAAATTAGTTTACATTCATGGAAAACATAAGAAAAGTTGTTCTGGCCACTAACTACAATACTCATTACCAGGGGAACATGAAGTCTCTCTGCGTCTGGACCTAGATCATGGGCTATAATGGGTGCAATAATGGAGTGTGAACCTCCTGAATCAAACAAGGAACATGAAAGTGTACTAAAAAATATGATCATACCTAGAACGACCTAAGGACCTGATAACACTGTTGCCTCCGATGTGCCCACGCTCACCTCCTCTGACCCTCAGCTATTGGCCGCCTCCCCAACCATGCCCTGGTTGAGCTCCCTATGGAATTCCCTAGGGTCGGCCACCTCCTGCAATATCTTCCCTCGGAGTAGTGGGAGCTTGCAGTCTCTGCTGCTCCTGCTGAAAGGGCTTGGATGGAAGCTGCTACTACTATGGAGGGAACTGAACCTACCCACCCCCACTATACTGTACTCATTCTGAGCACTGATTCTGAATGTTCCCAGGACTGCTACAGATGAAGAACCATGGTCCTAGTCCAGTAATGATAGGTCTAGGACCCGATGTTTGAAACTATAATTGTTGGGGTCTGCTCCCCACTAGATTATTCCTAGATGGTCCTAATGTTATATTCCAAATGATAACGACCTTATCCTATGATGATCCCAATTGGATCCCCTCTCTTGACACACCTTCTAGCATCTGCATCTTCTCTACCCCTTCAACCATCATTTGGACCTCTATGTAGATCGGCAGAGTGAAGGGAGTAACAACATACTAATGTGAAGGTCGGAGTACCTCCTCTAAAAATCTCTCTTGAGACTCCACATTCGGAAAGAGGTCTGATGAAAAGTGAAGGAGATCCTTTAACATGATCCAAAACTCCCTCACCATCATACTCCCTTATAGGAGAGAGTAGCTCATGCCTCTTCTTAGCCTTCATCATAGAAGAAAGGAATTCCCCCCAGAACTCCTTATCGAAGTCTTCCCACTAAACCTCAATCTATGTCTTCTATCCATGTAGAGGGTCCACCACGGACACGCTTCTCCCATTATTTTACTAACTACCAATAGAACACAGTATTAAACCAGAGCCTAGATCAAGCCAAAAGCTGTCACCAACTCCTCGAGCCTTCTTTTCATCCCTGTGTTTGCGACACTTCCCCCGTACATCCCCAGGGTCTTCGATTGAAATACATGAAGAATATCCACCACTGTTCATACTCATCCTCTTGTTCAGTCATCCTATGATCATCCAAGCTAGCCTCTTGTCCCTCGATCACCTACACCACTCAAAGACGTCACCATGTACTATTACTTCATGGTAGAAAAAGGTGTTCCTAATCCCGAGTAGTGTATAATATCTCTTCTAAATATTACTTATAGTTATTATTTATTTAAATTTCTAGAACACCCATAACATATAATAACTCAAGTCATTATGATGAATGTACCATTCCTTGTCCCTCTACCCGGAAAAGAGTGTAGCCTCACTTGGTTGTTCAGTAGGTCCGGTGTCTGTGCATCAGATTAAGGGGGTACCCAAAATCTAGTGTCCTAGTAGGTGTTACCTAGTCTATTTCATGCACCAATATTTCCTAACATTGTTTACTTACCATCACATGAAATACCGATTGTGCCAAACTATGATCTCTATCCTATATCTTAGCCATCATATCAGATAACATTTTGTCGCAACTTGCCTCCACCAAGATGAGAGAAGGGACAATGAGCTTCTAGACCCTTCCTTCATCATGTTGAGTGAGTTATAACGACCCATGTATCCCTCATTCAATAGACCCAGAGTGGAGAGTAGCACCAAGGGTATAGAATCACACATAATATGGAAGGCATTTCCCTTTTTATTTCTTAGGATCCGGAGATATGATGGTGAAAACCCAATCAAATCCAAAACTGAAGGTAAAAGTAAATCCAAAACCAATTCCCATTTGCATGTTCAAAGATAAATCCATACAAAGTAAATGAAAACACTTAAGGGAAAGTACAATATGAATATAAAACCACAATGGAAAATGTCCCAATGTCTGAGCTAGTATGGTCTGGGATGGTCTTTAATGTCCTCCTGGAAACATGAAAGTTGTTTTTTATATGTAGGGTGTCTATAAAGGTATACTCAGTAGTGAAAACCAAAATCTCTCATGCACAAGTGGGGACACATTCTAATGCTCTTTGATAAATTAGAGGTATCCAAAACACCTAGAATGGAAAACTATCCATCCTTCCTCACCAAGGAACTCTCCCAAAATATCGAAAGATATGTAAAATAATAGTAATAACACATCTATGTTAGGGTACCCTACACCTCCTTCCCAATGGTTATTAAAGACATCATATGCATTATACCTCTCTCGGAATTCTCACTGTAGTCCTAATACCATACCCAGACAACACACACATGAGATACAACAACCAAAAATCCCACCCACAAATACCTATTCCCCATCAATCTCTACCAAGCTAAAAGACACATGAGCTAGAATAAATGCTACCCTTCCTGAAGACACCTAGGCCTCATCCCAATGACACTTGGGAAAAAATCATACCCAGACACACCTGAGACAACCACCAAAACATACGATGCCTGAGGAGTCTTGGCCTATAATGGACCATAGACCATCATGTCTTACACGATGTATCTAGGGCCACCTGGGAGAAAGAGCAGAATGGGAGCCAATAACCAGCCACTCATAAGAAGGTTGGAAAAACACCATCCCAAATGAAATGGTGGTGTGCAGCATATTCTTCACAACATGGGAGGGGTGTGTATAAGAAATAAAAAAACTAATTTATATATATAAGTAAAAAATAAGGCGTCCGAACCTAAGGGTTCTGAAACAAGCCTATACACAAACTCCCTCATTACTATTCATAAATGCACAGGAGAACAACAACCACAACATGAGCACCACCTATTTTATTTATCATGGTTATGTGATGCCATTTAAATAGTCCAACACTACTAGGAAACTAACAGGCATAATGAGGAGAAAAAACTACAACTAAAGGAAAACAACCGCACACCAATTTAAGCATTCATACTCAGTTCTCTTGTAAATTCACAAAACCAAAATAGATCTATGAGATCCCTAAAATTACAAGAACCAAAACATGCCCCAACATATGGGTACAGATTCAAAATCATACAACTAAACAGTAGGGGATCCAATCCCCATCCAAGTCACCCCATAAGCATCAAGCAGAACAATCATGATTATTAGTGGAAGAAAGCAAGATACTGTTTAGATTTAACCAACACCATTCATTACGTTCCTTCCTTCTGTTTGGTTAACTGGGGTGATCACACAAGGATTATTATTCGTTCTTCATCCCTTTTATCATCCACTTGTATGTGATTAAATATTTCCATGTTATATCCATTCAATCACTAGATTATCCAGAAAAAATGAGGATCATTAGTGCATAAGAATGGACTAGAAAAGACCACTATTTTTAGTGGGTGTAAGCCCGTACAATTAACAACATATAAGTGAATATAAAAGAGAAAGTAGCATCACTAAAGAACACCCCCTTCATCCTTAAAACCAAATTTGTTATCTTTGTTAATGTTTGGATTCACCCATGTCCCACAGGAATGTCATCATAACCACCCCGCATGATACAAATTAAAAAGATACGAAATAAAAACCCTATGTGGATGATCAATTATCGAAGTTTTCCTCCTCACACCAAAATCTAGGGATGCACGACTTGTAGGGGAATTGCTCAATGGAGTCCAAGAGTGAGTAACAAAGTCTCCATAATAATTGAAAAACTACCCTTGGGAAGGGAGACTCCAAACAACCCAAGGAAAGGAAATGAGACTAACCCAGTAGAAGAGAGAAACTATGTGCAATAAAAGGCCAGATCCTAGAATAACAAGATATGAAATATTCAATGACATTAAATGAAGATCCTGGTTTCTCCACATAGATGGGAAGTTAAAATTGATGGGGATAATTTTTATGTAAAAATTATCCTTGGAGATGTGTCGATAATGGTTGTGAGTAAAAATGTTTCCTTTAAATGGGGAAAAACTAAGTAACATGGGAAAAGATGATAACTATCTGAAAACGGGGGGAAACATGGAAATCAAACAACATGTTTTGATAAGTCAAGTGTCACTTGGATGATGGGGAATTTTAGATATCATAAATGGGATTTAAATGGCTATTAAAGGGGTATTAAAATACATTTATGTCAAATGAAACGTTGTTGGGGTGGAATTGGGAAATCTCAGGAAACTGGAAAAAAAGGCAAAGGGTACGACATGGTGCCACCGTAAAGGTGTCATCATAACATTGAGACATCGTATGTAGTGCCTCCATTTCATTGTGAGACCGTGATGGGGAGACCATCATGGTGCCCCCATAACGGTTCCACTAGTTTGGTGAGACACTGTAAGCAGTGCCACTGTTTTGATGTGCTACCATGGCAGTGCCACCGGTTCGGTGATACACCGTATGTGGTGCCACCTTTTGGGGGTGTGACTATGATTGTTCCACCATCACAGTTCCACTGAAATGGTTCCACTGCAAAAGTTCCACTGTGATCAGTGACTTTATAATTGTGGAACCGAATTTTTGGAAAAGTTCTAGTCTAGGAGGGTTTGGGCCATTACATATATATGGCCACCAATATTCTCATTAATGAATATAATTATCATATAGTCAAAACAGGATATGGAAAAACAATTCTTGGGGGTGGGTAGAACATAATAATAAATCTCTAATTCCATAAATAATTTACTAGGTAGACTTTTATCATTTGTTTTTATTACCAATAAAGAAACTCTTTCTCTATAGGTGACAAAAATATCTATTTTACATTTCATTAATTTCCTTCCATAATTGAGTATATGTTTATTTTCACAAATTTTTAATTCACACACATTGTGAAATACTCGTGAGTCAGAGTTAGAGAAATTGATCTGTATAACATTCACATTCATTTTCATTGAATTTCTTTTGAGAATAATTATCAATCTTAGATATAGATATATTATTTTTTGTTGGTTATAACTATATGAATTCTAGAAATTTTAATAATTATATATTCCATAATATATATGAAATACTTATCTATGTGTGGGTAACAAATTTTATATTTTTCATCAAGGAATATTATAGAAATTTCTCCCATTAAAAATTATTAGCCCATAAATATCCCATATCCATTTAGTTATCCAAGATCAAAATATGTATCTATAATGAGTCCATTATGGTGTTTCTATTACAGCTTAGTTATTTTAGTAGTAAATCTACCTAATCATATCATATGTGACTCATGTATAGTTAAAAAGATAACTTTATCATCTGGATAAATTGAACTCTATTCCACTAGTAACCTCATATTATCAGGGTCTCTCATCTAAGTGAACCCCAAATCTCATAATTAATTATCCGCACAAAATCCTAATTTGGTTAATCTTGCCTATAATCCCATACACATGATAATCCAAGGGCACACAAAAATTTTTAGGCCTTTCTAGTAGGATGATCATGGTATTGACATGGGATGGTATGGAAAGGCTCCAACGAATTGCATTTTGGTGTTGTTATTTCTGTTTTTGATGAATTATTATACATAATTTTTATATAAAATTGATAATTATTAAATCACATGAATTCATTATTGTCTCATGTATTATTAATTTATTTATGCATGATTCTAGTGAGTTAGTTTCTAAATCGCTGTTATACTCACCAAATAAATATGTTCATACCACATTAATGTGTAACTCTTTATGTGACAAACAATTTATGTTACTCAACAGAAATTTCATCCGACCTTATTTCTACATATCTATATCCTTCTAATAAATAATTTATTTGAATTTTTCAAGAAATGGTTAACAATTATTTGAGATCGATAGTCTCCATATGAGTATGCATGGAGTGACAAATATCTAACCCTAACCTTTCTAATTTATGGTATATTCCTCCAAAAAGTGGAATATCAATTTTATTGTACCAATATCTATGGGTACATTACTCAAGGGTGAATCAAATTCATTGTATTTCTAATCCCCTACAAGTATAAACAATATTTTATAACTAAATTCATGAATAATGATTCATTAAAAACCATGGTTGATGAATATTAAAACTAAACCTTATGTTTTGATTCCAAGTATGTAATTCATGTAGTATTAATTTATAAGAATAAATTTATCATTAAATTATATCATACATAATATTCACATTCAATAAACACATTACAATCATGAATATTAAAAATTAAAAAAATGAACTCTTTATTAATTTTCTAAAAATGATACGAATATATTAGTATTTTATATTAAATTTAGGAAAGGGAATTAAAATTTTATAGTTATTAATTATTAATCTTTATAAAATTTTTATAAACTATAACCAATTCTATAAAAATATTGAATTTTTACAATTTTGAATTAAAAATATATTTTATGACAGTTAATAGGATTATCAATCATAATGAATGACTGATATTAAAACTTATGATGGCCATTATAGCCATGTCTCAACCATATTAGATGATATCCATAAATTTATAAATAAATAAAACAATTTTCTTTTGAAAAATAAATACTCAATCATAAATTATAAAATCATATATCCATTCATATAGTGTATATGTAAAATCAAAACAACACTTTTTCATTTCTATTTTTTTATATTATTTATTTGTGGATTTTTTAAAAAAATTTGAGTGTTTTGGGATATAATATTATTGTTATCAACGTTTTCCCTTGCAAACTAGTTTCAACACTTTTGGATTGTACATTGAGGATTTCAAAGAAATCTATAAACATTATATAATTCTTTGATTGTGTAGTATTGTAAGGTTATTACAATATTTATAAATAATGTGGAGTTTTATTGGTAAATGTGGGTGTTTGGTTGATGTGTTGGGGTAACCTATATGGTTGGATCATATTTAGGAGAAACAATATTGTCAAAACCCAATGGGGGTATGGGGTTATATTTAGTGAATCTCACACAGTTGGTGCATGATTTAGGAGAAACAATATTGTCAAAACCCAATGGGGTTATTACTTCCTTATCCTCTCATCTCTCTTTCCCTTTATTTATCCTTGACTTTTATTTCCCTTGTATCCCTAAATTGATGTGAAAAATATGGGTTGGTATTGAGTTAAATCTAATCTTTGTTTTTTGTTATCTCAGGCCCCTAGTGAGAGCTACATAAATCATGTGTGTTCTTTATGTAAGGCCACCTGTTACAGCTTGATTCCACTAGCTTCAATGTATGTGTTTCTATTATTTTCCGATATTTATCAATTTGTGATATTCATGAGTTTTATGAAATTTCATTTAACTATATTTTGGTTATGTATTCTACCAGATACATGTTTACAAAAAGTTATCATGAATTTCATTTCATGATATAAAAGGTATATTGATGAATTATGAAATGGGTTATTGAAATAAATGTTAAATCATGGTGACCCCCTTATGTAAATTTCTAAGTGTACTTTTTAAGTGGTTTTTTGTGAAATATGTGGAACTTATTTATTTTATTTTCAAATGATGTAAATAAATATTAAAAGAAAAATTTATAAGGGATTTTTTTGTTTTATAAAGTGGTGTTATTTATAAATTTTATTATTAATATTGATGTCCGTAGAAGTGCCTTGTACTTTTCATTTTGAATAATGATTATTTTAAAAGTCATATTTTAATCTTTTTTAGACAAATGGTTTATTTATATAGAGACCCTCTTTTATTTTATCTTCTCTTGATTCATGTGTTATGGGTTTCTTATTATTTTGTATTTGAAGTATGATGGAATAATGTGAAATTTTGTGCGAGGTTGTTATATGTGAGACATGATATAAAAATAATGATTTAATTTGGTAATTATGTCATTTAATTACAATCGTACATGGTATATTATCCATGGGTTCCCATATTACTATATAGAAATGTCTTGATTCATGTTACCCTATTTGTGACAAACATCACTTGGGTCCCAATAGTTGTGAATTATGCCTACTATAGAGGGGTCGTTCTATTCTATTACGTATGATATCAGCTAATGGGATAGTCTATTTAATGGTTTAACCCACTATAAGTCATTTATTATCATATATTGTTATAGAGCTATTAGGATAATATCAATTTAAGTCATACAGAGTTTCCACAGACACTTATTCATTTATTATTTTTTTATATAGGGGACTTCTTTTTTTATTGTTTGGCCTCTTGCTCATATTTATTTATGGAGCTTCTTATGTTATTAAATTTATTTCTCCTTTGGTTTGGTGGTTAATGATTTGTTTACATTCTTATTCATCATTATTAGGTTTCAATAATAATTATTTTTTAATAGATATTTAGAAACGTTTTTTTCCAATAAAATAGAAAAGTTTTCTTTTATGAATGGAATTTCGTGAAAGCGTTTTACAATGAAAAAAAAACGGTTTTAGTTGACTTTTTCCTTTCAAATGGAATTTATTTTAGATGTTATTATCATGTTTAGAATTAAAAATTAGTGATTCTATTGTAGTTTTTAAAAGGTGAAAGTATTTACTTCCTTATGGCTAATTGAATATGTATTTGTTTTCTTAAAGATTTATGAATAGTAAAACCTTAATTTCTATTGCCATTTAGACTTTAATTTTTGAACTATTTCAGAGGAATTTAATAGGCTCCTTGGTGAGATCCTTTCAGGTATGTCAGCCCACAACCTAAATATACACATTCTGTGTGTGTGCAGGATGCCTGTATTATTATAGTTTCTTGTTTTTATTTTCACATTTTCTATTTTTCACTTTGGTCGGGATGGTGGGTTCAAAGTTGGTGAGAACCCATGGGTTATAAGGAGGTGATTTTATAGTATTTTTTTAAAATTTAATTAATTTATATTTTGATATTGACACATTATATAAGAGATCCTTTCATGTATTTGAATTTAATTTTGATATCATTTACCCTATTTTGTATTCTGTTTTTATGGTGTTATTTGTTGAAATAAATGGGTTCAATAAAATTCATTGACTAAGACTCATTTAGTTCATTATTTTTATGTATCCAATTATTTTATTTTTGATGGATGTCTAATTTATGGGGAACAATGGACATTTTTTTGGTAATTTATATTCTACCTATTACATTGAATTTACGAAGATACCTTTTCCAATACGAGTTCTTTATTTCACATGATCTTGTTTAAATCTCATGGCAATTTGGAATTCCCTTTTGTCATAGTGGTTATTTGAGTTTTGTGACATGTTAAATCATCTCTGTTTGGTTCACTACTGATTTTATTAGAGCCTAATTACTTAGTATGGAATGTGTTCTTGATAGTTCAATATTTTTATATGGGGATGTATCTTGGTAGCATTGAAATAGTGACATATGGAGTCATGTGGAGTGTAATGGGGAGTTCCTGGATAGCCCTCCCACATACTGAACCTTGAGTTATTGTGGGTTTTTGGGGTTGATTCATTACTTTTACTATTTTATTGAATAATATTCTTTTATTTTTAGTTTTTATTTTGGTATTTATATCCCTAGGATTTTTTAAAGTAAATATTTAAGGTTCTATTTCCTTTTGAAATGAGATTGGATGATGAATTAGAGAAGAATGGTGGAATCATATGGTTTGGAAACATTGTAAGGAATATAAAGATGGTATTAAGAACTATATATATCCTATATCATTTTTGGATAATGAACCACCAATCCATGTGAAAAAACAATAAAAAAACTACATCCCTCTTAGTTTTATTGTTTCAATGTCTCGTGGTCTAAAAGTTATCCAAAAGTGGTTTCCACTTACTATAATTGAATTTTAAAACATTTGATTGTGTTTTTATATTGTTGAAATTTTTTTCATGAGGTGAAATTATTTATAATTCATTTTATTGATGTTTTATAGGGATTTTTTAGTGGAATGAAGAATAACATATACTAATGACTTAAAATCTGGTATTGGTGGGAAAGTTAAAGAATAATTATATTTTTTCTTAAATGGTTCACATTAATGTGGATGGTTTTATAATATAATATGGACAATGTTTTAAAATCAAAGTTGGATTTATCATAAATACATTAAATAAGGATCACATTGCCCTTAGTTATGATTTTTTTTTGAAATAGGTTGTAAATTGATTTTCTTATTATTTAAATGAAATAATCAATTCTACCATGATTGGATTGATCTAAAAGAAGAAAGGTGCCTTGATTTTGGTATGTATACCTTAGTAAATTAGGATTTCAATTATTTAATTAGGGTTAGTGATTTTAAATAATGAATGTTTTATGATGTGTTAGTTATGTTCTTTTAGTTGGGAGATGTAAGATTCATGTCTTGTCCCATGGTTGATAGTGGGTGTTTTTTAGTTTAAATTAGGATGTATAAATTTGATGGGTTTATGTATTGTGTTTAAAAAATTACTCCCATGATATATAGTATTAGGATTATTAAAAAGGATCATTTCTCAGTGAATACCATCATCCATTACTATAAATCCCCTTAGTTTAAAAATCTACCAATATTCCGAATAGGGTGGTGGCCTTGGGAAGCTCCTTTCTCCTAGATCATGTTTTAGAATTCTAAAATCATTGTAAAACCCATTTTAATTGACGATAATGGTTTAATTTTTGTAGTGGACTAGAAATAAAGGATTGATGGGATCCATAATTCTCTTTAGAATCATGAGGATTCAAGGGAAAGATGTTTTTTTGAGTTTTCTTGATGGATTGATTTGAGTGTTGTGTGGATTGTCGATCCCTTCCTAGTTCCATTATAAATTATATTGGGAGTCTATAATGATGATATTCATTACGTGGTTTTATCCTAATTATGGGAATATATGGAATGTTCTTGAGTCACTATCCTTAATCTGTATTTGGGGTTATTGAAGGTGTGTGTCGATTGCTTTATGGAGATGGTGATCTTATCTCTTGAAATGGTGGTCAATAGATTTTTGGGATCCTATTTAAATGGTGGAAGTATTCACTCAAAAATAATATCAGCTATGCTTTGTTTTGGAATGAAATATTATATATAGATGGTTGGTAGGTCTATGCAGGAATATCATAGTCACACAATGAAAAGTGTGAATACTAGTACCCCAATTTTATCAATTATGACCATAGACAACTATTCTAGTCTAGAGAAGTTACTAAAATATATAGAATCAGTAGTTTAGGTTGGTGAATATCAATATTATCTAGGAATTTTTCTTCCCCGTGATAAGAATATATCCCACCATGTAATTTTAGTGGTGATATTTTGGGAACATGAAGACCAAATATCATAAATATTCAAGGGCCTAACTTTTTATGTTTCCCAATCTGGAACTCTTTCACTTGGGAAAAATGGTGAGATTTAGGACCTCATGCATGCCTCCACATATTCTAGAGGATGCTGACTCAAAGAAGCGGTGTGAGTATTATAGTGTGGATACTATACGTCCATGGTATGAAGTGACATACCATAAAAACAAATCTTAATAAAACGGATATAATGAGAGTAAAATAATTCAAAAGATGGCTTTATAGGCCAACTGAAAAAACCAATAAGTAATATAGAAAATGTAATGACATGCTAGAATGTTAATATATGTCATTAAAGAGACAATACAAGGGAAATAATAACATACACAAATAAAAGAATGAATGTCCTGGGTCATGTGCCTCATGCTGATCCCATCTGCAAAATCCATCTGAACAATAAACAAGCTATCAACAACAAGGTTCTGTTGCCTTGTCCAAACCTGTATCCACAAAGTATACTTGAATTCCAAATGGCGGAATAAATTGTGTGTGAGTTAAACTAAATAATTAAACACCATCATGTCTAAACAAAACAAATCTAATTGGATGTGTATGCAATAATGTGGTTAAAAAGTTGTAATAATTAATTCAACAATTAAGTTGTTATAATTACCTAATTTGGATTCATGCGAGAATATTTGTGATCATGTCTTAAGACCATGAATACTACAACCATATAACCAAGGTAAATAAACTAATTTATCACTGTGTTGGAATTTATATGAGCATGTATTACAAGCATGCCAACCACCACCATATAACCATCGTAAATAACCAGCTTCAGCACCATGCTATAATTTATCTAAGCATGCATTACAACAATTCAAACCGCATATATATAACCATTTTGTAGTAACAAAAAACAATCATTGTTAAATCCCAATAATCATTACATCATGGGACTAAGAATATCACACTCTCTATAATCATTATATCATTTACTTAACTGATCCTACTAATAATTAGCATTATAATATATATGTGTAAAGATTCCTGGGCCTAGCCCATTATAAAAGCATCACTACATCGAATTTTTTTTTATAAAATAGGGATTTCATAATATCACATAATATCTCAATGGAAAAAAATGTGAATTACCATTACTATTTCATATATGACTTTTAAATTCTATTTTAAATTGTTTATAAATTATATCAATAATCATTGGGCCATAATTTAGGGATTCTATAACAAAAAATGACCCTAGCTCACATGTATTTCTATAAATACATTAATACACTAGACAAATCACATATATTCATTGGATTTCTCACTTAATGGGTTAAAATTATCCAGGAAAAATGCTAATTTAGAAAAATTTAATTCAATGAATAATCCCATTCGATAATTATTTAATTGGAGGGAACAATTCATTAGTGTATTCTCGATATTACATAATCCTGACAATAATAAAACCATAGGATTGAGATTTATACCACCTAATCATAAACCAGTGATACAATAATTCTTAAAATGACCAAATACAATGAGAAATAAGGTGAAGATGATTGTATAGATGATCCTAGAAAATAACCTATCAAGACCAAAACCAACATTGTAATCATCTAAAGGATTTCATTACAATGGGTTGGAGAAGAATGTTGGGAAGGATGATAACCAACAAAAAGGACATAAATGTGGATTATCCCACAATTGAGACATCTGTAAGGGATGATGGAACCTCAAAATCACATGGGGGACTCCCTAGTTTCAAGAGTATGGGAGTTAAAATGAAAACATATCATTATTCACCCACACATCATGTTTAAAACAACATGCCAGGCATTTACCTGACATGTAATATGGGTTTACGTTGGGTATATGTTTTTAATGGTATTAAAAAACCCCTTTAATATGATTTATATTATTAAAAACTACAAGAAGTAACATGACATCTAATACATTCACATGATGTGTAAAAGTTAAATTTTTTATTTTCAACCCATTTTCTATTTAAACTACCCAAACCCCTTTAAAGCTTCTCAACATACCAAGAACCCAAATTAAAACTCAGTCCCATTTATACCTAAACTAAATTTATTAAAATAATCATACATCCATGATCATTAGGGAATTTTTTCCCAAAAACTTATCTCAATATCTAGAAAAGACGTGGACACTAAGTTAAAAATGAAAAACTTATAGAGAAACATACCTGAAAATTGACGGGACCTTACAACCTCCCCACATTATGACAAATAATCCCTAAGTTTCTCCAAGAGTCATTTTGAGGTCTCAATGAACATTTATGGACAATGTGTTATCAAATCTAAACCCTTTCCCCAGTCTCCTCCTAAAAACTCCCATATTAGCATTGTACTTGAACCATTGATATAGTTTGACCCAAATGATATTTCTCCCTGTGATCCACAACCTCTATAGGTTGATCCTTAAATGAAGAATTTTCAAAAAGATCTATTTATGTAAATTATATCACATGGGAAGGGTTTTTACAATATCATAATAGTTCAAGCATTTGGGACACGTCATGCATGGAACTGTAGCTCCATTGAAGGGCGAAACAATTTTCCAATGGACTAACCCATGCCACTATTTCAATCTGTCAGTCAAATGTGTGTGCTAGCTTTCCTAGTTCCTTGATATGGTGCTACCCAAACCTAGGAGACACTCAATGTAAAAAATATTGAATACCATAGAATTCCAGAGTTTGTTTGTGATAGTCAGCATATGATTTCTACCTTTTCTTTGCAGTCACCCACCACTATTTGATCAACTGAAACAGTTCAGATGTTTCTTGTGTGAGACTAGTCCTAACAAGGGATAACTCAACTACTAAAATAAAAAAAGATTCTAATGACATTAAATTATATGAAAATCATTAAAAGATTCAATTTGGATCTATACATGCTGCTATTATTATAGGAAAACTCAATGAGCTCCATATGTTTCTCCTAGGAACCAAAATAATAAAAAGCACAAGCACAATGAAAATCCTCTAAACTATGAATAGTCCATTGATATTTGCCATCAATTTTTGATGATAGGTTTTCTTAAAAGATCATTAATTCCAAAGGATTTATTAATACCCTTCATGAAATGTTGTCTGAAACTAGGATCCCTGTTTGAAATAATACTTATTTGAACACCATACAATTGAACCACATCATGCACATAAAAATTTCTATGATCTTTAATTGTGGAGGTTCCCCCAATAGGAAATAAGCACTCAAACTTAGACATTCGATCAAAAAAACCCATACCTCGTCATTCTTATGGGTTTTCCTGGGTTGTCCTATCACAAAACCCGATGTGACATCACCCCATTTTCACTCTAGAATGGGTAAAGGCTATAAAATCCTAGCAGGCTCATGATGCTTAGTTTTCACCTACTATCTAGTGAACATTATATCCATGAAGCTATCCACATCCTCCGTCATGTCAGACCACCATTACATTTTATGGAGATCAAAATACGTAGTTGTTAATCATTGATTCACCTACCATAATGAATCATGAAACTCCCTCATCAGCTCCACATGAATTCCCATATGAACCCATACATAGCCACATAAAATAATATAATTACCAATTCTGAGAGACCATCCTGATGGAGTCTATCCACCATAAATTTTCTCTCTCCACACTTATACTTTCATATCATACAACAATTAGTGCTTAATCCACACCATAAGCACATGTATAACTGATGTTTAAGTCACAGATATGAAGCCCCATATTACTGAACATCTAGATGAATTTCTACAAACAGGGTCATTATCTACAACTCACCAAAATACTCTCATACTCCCTCTATCTTTGTCTTTCATATCAACACATCGACAATAACATTTCCCTTTCCTAATATATTAGTCAAATCAATGTCGAAAGATTGTAGACAGTCAACCAACCTCCTCTGATAAATCTTAATGTCTCAATTATAATGGATGTACCTGAGGCTCTTCTAATCCATGTATACCAAAAACATCTCACACATTAGATAGTGTCTGCATAATCTCAAGGAATGTACCACTAATCAAACTCCTGAATGCGAGTTAGAAAATTCCTCTCACCTGGTATCAGCTTACTAGAGCCATATGAAGCTGTAAAATCATTATACACTAGAACATATCCAACTCAAACTCTGGATGCATCATAGTATATGATATATGATTTACCCAGCACATGTAATGTGAATGTAGGTTCTTATGTAATCTGGCCTTTAATTTCATGGAATGATATTTTACAAGAATTATAAAAAACAAACTTCACTCCATTTTTTGTCATCCTAGTCATTCGTGCTGACCAACAGAAGAAATATTCTATAAAACACAGACAATAACATACTAAACCCAAACAGATACATATTTTTACTACTTTCATTGGTTTTTCCAATGATATCATGGCTGTGATGTTATCTGGGTCAACTGACACTAGTTCCTCTAAGAAGACATGGCCCAATGCATGTACTTTATTTATCCAGAAACTGCATTCGCTTAGCTATGTGCAAGGATTTTGTTCTATCAATGTACTCAGGGTAATGTTAGGATTCTTGGAATGATCCTCTATTTGTTAGGAGTACACTATGATACCATCATTAAAAACCACCATATTCCAATCCTGAAAAAGATGAATGATATTTTTCATTAAGGCAATGAATACCTGAGGCACAATAGTTATCCCAAACGACATCACTATAAATTCATACAAGAAATATGTCTACCTAAAAAATTATAATGTATATCCAATAGTCTCCAACATAACTGATGATATCCTAATCTTATGTTAATTTTAGAGAAGATATTTCTACCTCATAACTAATTGAAAATATTTTCAATGATTGGAAGTGGGTAATTATAATTGACTGTCATCTGGTTTATCCTCCAACTATCCACACATATGTGAAAAGATCCTTTAACCTTTTGGTGAAGAGAATTGGAGAACCCCAAGGAGACATAATCATCCCTATGAAGAATTTTGATTCTTGATCTTCCTACTAAACCTTCAACTCTTGATTATCTACTAGAAAAAATCAGTATGGTGGGACATAAAATGGTTATTCTCCCAACACCAACTCGATCATGAACAAGCCATCTCACTTTGGGGGGTATGTCATATAAATCATTACGTAAAACATCCCGAAAACAGTCTAGAACTAGATGGAAAGACTCCAGCTATATTATAGAATTATTTAGAGAATGACTGGTGACCTATGCCATGATAAAATCCATTCTACACTAAATTGGTCCCACACGACAATCCAAAAGATCCCACTGACCCTAGTTTGAATAGATTCATTCTTATGAAGATAGGATTGTAACACTCCTCTTATAAACTTGATATCAGCCTGATATAATAATAACCAATCCATTCCATGAATAAAATCCAATACCATCATTTGGACCACGAAGGTCTCCCAAAAGAAATAGTTACCACCAATCTCTACAGAAAACACCTTATAACATTTGATTTTATCTGGCTATGCTCCCTGCATTGTGTAAGTGTTTGAAACACCTTGTAATATATCCACATCTAATCCCAAAATATTTTCAAAAGGTGTAGATAAAAAATAATGAGATGCTTCTATATCAAATCAAACACATGCTTAAGAAGATTATATGATAATTGTACCTATGACTGTATATAGTATTGCATCCACAATATATGGAGTAGTATACATAATTTGAAATAGAATGGTACCTTTATCTTAGGCTTTAGTATAACTACCCTAAGCTATTTCCCTTTCTTGGTATGGTTTCTCATGCATTGGGATACCACATCATCCACCTCGGATTGAACAACCTATAGAACTCCATCTACCATCTTGATGTGGTTTAGTTGAGCCCCTTCTTGATTATGATGCTTTCCCTAATCCATCACTAGTTTTTTGTGTGGAATGTTTGAACTAATCCTTGGAATATGACCCATTCGAAAAAATATATTCCATTTAACTTTGGGGTAAGGCCACTTCATTATCTTGTGACTAAACATACAACATTGGTAGCACTGGAATGGAACACGATCTTGAGATGGTTTTACATAGCCCAAACTTCTATTCCCACACATCAATTAGCAGAAATTTTCCCAATGGTGCTTCTTACCACTCAATGAAGAAACCAATATTTCCCTATTGAAACAGCCTAGCCACTTCTTAGAGCCTCTATTTCTAATTTTTTTTCATGATTAAAATCCAATTCATCACATCTTCAAAGATTATTAAACAAAAAATGTTTACCTGGGTCATGATCTCATAGTTAATAAGATCATATAAACACCTCCCATTGGTAACATCATTATCTCCCAATGACTTTTCAAAGCATTGTAGGTCGGTAAAATGAATATGAAAGTCTAGCACTGAAAAGCCCTTCTATGTCACTTGCATGAAATCATGATATTTTTCATCCCTTAAGGTATCATGATATAAATAGATCAAGAACCCAGTCTATAATTCCTTCCAAGATAGATGTTCTGTTTCCCAATATTATTCTATAGTATCAGAACAATTCTTGGAAGGTTCATGGAGAATATACACAAAAATCTTCACCCTCCAATCCATAGTTGTCTCGAGATGCTTGGAGATTTTCTGCACTACTTCAATCAAATAATATGCTTCCTAGGGTCCCCCTTCCCTAGTTTATGTAGGATGATTTTTAATATGGAACTCTTTTTTCAGATCAGACATCAAAGGAATGGTATGTAAAATATCTCTTTCCATGGATCACGTGACCCTCAAGAGGCTATCACGAAGCTAAAAGTCGATAAACTTTTTAGGGACTACATGAATTTAGGGTTTAGATCTATTAGGAGTCTGTTGATTTCCACCCTTATAACTCTCAAATTAATGATGATGATGATCTATTTTCTCTTCCAGACAAACACATGCCTTAGAGAACAAGCTAGAAACAAGGTCAACCTAAAAGGTAAATTCAATAGAGAACATCAAACTATTGGTCTCTATAGAAATGGACTATAAGTATTTTAGCATGATACAAAAAAATAACTGTATTCATCTAGTGAAAAAGATATCTCATATTATAGTATAACAGGAACATATATATCACATGAAAAAATAAATATTCCCCAATCATGAACATTCAATTTTAATGTATCCCTATGTGCCGATTATGATGCATGTATTTTAATTTTGTTCCATACTAAGCCATGAATATCAAAAATAAGAAACAAATACTTCGTTAAATGATAACCTCACACATCACTTGAATCACCCAAGGTGAAATACCATAAATTTTAGAAAAACACAACACTAAGAGTATTACTAACCCTAGGTAGATGGATTTTTCATAATTCATGGTTTAGATACTCCCTTAAACAAGCTCATTACGATGTCCTAAAACATCCTGGTATCCTATATACATTTCCCAAATAGTAATGAAGAAATATTGCATGTCCCTCACTATGATACAACATTGAAATGTCCAATAATCTGGTACAATTTCTCATGGTTAAAAAGGGTTGGTTTGGGACCTCAAGCGTGCCTCCTCAAATTCCATAGGATGCCTACTAGAAGTGAGGGTGTGGATAGTATTGTAGAGAGACTATACCACCTTGGTATGGAGTGACATAGAAGAAGAAAAAATACATAATAAAATGATAATAATCATAGTAATATAATGAAAAAGATGATAATAAAGGAAAACATAATAATCCAATAAGTAATAAGGAAAATGTAATGACATTATTAAACATAAATAAATTTGATGTTTAAAAGTAAAATAAAAATAAAAGAGGAACCAAATAAAAGTCTTAAATTCTAGGGTCTTGAGTACCATGCAAGTACCATCTTCAAACTCCATCCCAACATCATACATTCAATCAATAACAAGGTCCTTTTCCCTTGTTAAAACCTGCATCCACTTAAAATTATTGGGTTCCAAATGATGGACAAAATATAGTGTGAGTAAAAATATGTATGTGGAAACCACAATGTATAAAAAAACTAATATGATAAAATATGTATTCAATAAATTGATAAAAACTTATATTAATTAATTAAACAATTAAAAAGACACAAAATCCTACTTTGCCTCCATGGTGAAATGTCTACGAGCATGTCCTATGACCATTCTCACCAAAACCATATATACAAGATAAATAACCTACTATACCACCATTCCATAATATCAAAGAGGATTTCTTACAACAATGCCAATGATTACCATATAACCATGGAAAATAGAAAGCTTTAGTACCATGTTAGAATATTTATAAGAATGTCTCACATGCATGTCCACCAAAACCATATAACCATTTTATAGTAACAAAAACAATTCGGTTCAAAGACATATAATAATTACAACATAGTAATTGGCATAAACCACTCTATAAAAGAATTACAATAGGGAATGGGATGATCCCTCTCACAACCAGCAGTATAACATATATGTGTTCAAGAGCCTTGTCCTAGACCATTATATAATAATACCATCATAAGACAAAATTCCTAACAAACAACATGGATATAAAAATTTTAGTTTTTTTATTAGGTACGGAATACGTTAGTGGTTTTCTGGATTATTTATGTTTTGTCATATTATTTTTTTGGTTTTTTTGGTTTTGATTCAATTGGAATGTGAACGATTCTTTTTAGAAAGACACTTGTGGGGATTCGATGATTTTATCTGTAATTGAATTTGTTATAGGAGTTCTTTATCTTTGGTTTTCCTCAATTTTTATGATAATATTAATTTTGTTACACCATTTTAATTCACCAATGAATATCCTAGATAATTATATTTTGTCTTCTTCATCATGCAGAGGAGTAGAGGTTCTAGTTTACCATTAACATCTACCTTTACTAACTATATTTTGGGGGCATAAGAAGTAATAGTGAGGAGAATCGGTACACCGTGGTGATAGTATAGTTCATAATATTATTTTATTATGGGATGAAGTTGTCTTTTTAGTGTTTTGGGATTTATTTTTTCAGTTTTAAGTGTTTTTATTCTAATACATGGTTAACTCATTGTTATGTAAAACATAATTGATTTCCATTAAATCAAAGAAAATGATAAAATTATTTGATAGTGGTATTTTACAAGAGAATATCAATATTTTAAAATAGTGTGACGTTCTCCAAGTAATAGTTTGGCTTGGGTTATTCTTAGTGGTGACCTACACTATCAGTTTATGGTTAGGGAAAACTGTGTAGCCTAATCCATGCAGGGTATGGAGTGGTAGTCAATTACTCCCGTGTGTTTGGCACACGATTTGGAATAACATGAGGTCCAACAGTTTTGTTGTTCCTAAAAAACTAAAATGTGGAATTATGTAATTCACCAATTCAATCTTAATCCCCTTTATCCTCATTTCACATCCCCTCCACATAGATTATCTTATCACGAGCTCAAGGATTGTTCCTTCTTCTCCTACATTGAAATTTGGAATCTTGGTTTGGATACTGAGAATATCCTCAAGGTATATTTATTATTTATTCCTTATTTTACTTCTCCAATATCTTTTTATATATTTCTCTTCGTCTCTTAATTATTTTGAACCATAAATTATTTTTCTATCTTTGATTTTCCCTTGGTTTGCTTCTAATCTTGGTTTTTGGTTCCCTATGTCAAGTAGATGTCCATTCCAAAATTGTATATATGTTCAAAAAATTTAGGCATGTTACAGATTGATTGAACTTGGATTGAGGTAGGTGTTTCTAAGTTATTCCATTATTTGTTAATTCATTAGATCCTTGAGTTTTATAAAATAAAATCCAACCAGATTATGGATATGAATGATACACAAAAAGTCATAAAAATTATTTTCATGAATTTCTTATCATAACATAAAATTATTAATGATAAATTTTCCAATTTAATTTTGAAATAAATGTTCTAGAAAGAATGTAACCTTGAGTAAATTCCTATTTTGATATTTAATGTGGTTTGATGGAAATCCAATCCCAATAAAGAAATTTCTGTTTTTTTATAAAACAACTATGTTTTTAAAGAATTAATTTAATTTAAGTTGTTGTCTTATAAATAGGTGTGATTTTTAATGTTCTTTAGAAAAAATGATTTTTGATGAATATGGAAGAACTTGGAATTTTGAGTTATATTTAATTTAAAAATCCCATTCCGAAAAAATGGTTTATTTATCATGAGACTAAATGATCGTTTGACTATAATAATTTCATTTATAACTTCTGCTCACACAAGTAAAATTCTAATTGGGGTCGAACACTAGATAAGGAGGGTCATTGTTCTATGGAATTATTTATAACCTATAAAACTGAAAATAAGGGGAAAGTGGTTATGTATAATAATGAGAGAAAATTGTTTTATGAAATGAGAGAGAGGTTTAAACTGTGTTATAAATAATATATATTGAACAGTATGAGGCATGAAAAATAAAATATCAAGGGAAGACTGATTTAATAATCATGTAGAAATATGACGATCATTGAAAACGAATGCAAAAAATATAGACAATGAGATCCTGAAAATGGTCTATATTCACTATTTGGAATTATTGATATTATTTTATATCAACATGTTCATCTTCATGTAGTGTTTTATACAATATTGAGATGTAGAATCATCAAAATATAATTCATGAAATAATCCACTATTCATTTAAGAATGGTAATTCATTCAAATTTTATATTCTCAATTTATTGATATGTGGAAGTGGAAAAATTATTTCAATATGGTATTGATTTTTTTTTTCTTATATTGATATGTTAAAAAATCTACACCAAATAAAATAAAATAATGTTGAGAATACTGAGTGGTATTTTGAAGGATAAAATGAAGAACACGAAATTGATTCTGAAACAAATAATTCAATTCCATAATGAATTTATGCACGTGTCCTGATATCTGAATTAATAAGTTCCATGTTTATATAGAATTGAGATACACAAGAATAAAATGTCACGGGGAAATGTAATATCTTCCCTATTGTGTTTAATGTTGACACTCCCTTTTTTATATTAAATATTATCTCCATTATTTAAGGTCCTTCACCAACTTCGACAATGAAATATAATCTCACTCTCCATGTTTATATAATGAATAAATTCAGTTTAAAATCCATCTATTCTAAATTATTTAAAGATGATATATTAAATTTAATGTGGTAAAATATATAAACATAAATCTAATTTTTGAATATCTAGGAAATTCCCCACATTCATTTGTCTAGATGGTAGTACCATTATTGAATTTCAGCTTCCTTCTTTTGAAAACCATCTGACAACATCTTTCCTCATCCATCTAATACATCTATTCATATGTATGTAGAATATTTTGAATCTTATTAATAAATGGCCCATATTCAACTTTCCTAGTCATAGTGTATCATGTAATTGATCCTAAAACCAAATCTCTAAGGCATTAAAGATCATGTGATATTATTTAGTAAATTTATTCAATCTTTTTCCATACTTATGAAAATAATATTTGAAAATGAATAGAAATTATATAGGATATAATTGACATAAAAGAAGTATGAATAATTGTTCACATCGATTGAGACCATGACCTCAAATGCCATTTTTATTCTTATTCGAAACTTCATATGAACTTATAATGTTAAACAATGTTCAATATCCCATATCCAATTAGATCATCACTATATATACATGTGGAAATAACAAAAATACTCAATTAAAAACATTATCTTCCAAGGATAGAAATGTTATTTAGAAATTTTTTCGTGAATCTTAGATGCATTCATCTGTATCGAGGTAATCAGATCACTGATAACAAATCAGCCTTACTATTTTTCAACTCATCCTTATAAGAAATTAATTTCTATAAAATACACATATTCGTATTCAAAACTCTAATTTTATGATCTTTAGTTGGTCTACTTTTTTCATAACTTCACTATAGTTAGGTAATGTTCCCACATTCATCTTTTCTCATTACATTCTCACTAACACTCATCCATCAACCAATCAGTTCATTAAGGATTCTTTAGGATGTTCTATTAGATTCAGTACATTATTGTTTGATTAGATTACTAAACAAATCACTTACATAAACAATGCTTATGAACCCAACAATATTTCTTCATTAAATGTTGTAACTTCTTGGATGGATTGAGTTACGAGATCTTAGATCATGCTAATTTATTAAAATATAAATATTAGGATCTATACATTCTTGATATTCCTCTATGATCTAGTTCAGAATCCCCATTGTTATCCTCTAGACACAATACTCTATCAAGTTCCCATTGTACTCCTTTTTTCAATTTCGTATGCGACACACCATTTCGTTTCAAATTTTTTTCATTCATGTTTATCCTGCAGTAGAATCACATTCCTCATTAATTATTTGGATTTTGGTTTTAAACTTCCCACAATCTTCATTTGGTTTTGGTCGTACTTGTGATGCCATCTTTAACTACTGATCTAGGGTTCTTTATTTGGGGATGGCATCATCAGCTTCACTATGGTTCAATGATGTTGGCATTATATGTCATTGTGAAAACCATTCATCTAAATAATTTGAATAGATAAATTCTTGGTCATATTTATTGATTGTATCTAAAAACTATGAGATATCTACTATAGAATAGGTGAAATTCCATACAATGGAAACCAGTGAAATATCATATGAGGGTGAAACCTAAAATACACTATGAGACTTCTTCAACATGGTCAATAGAGGTAACCATCTTGAAATGAATTATGTGCATATAACAATATATATTTCAATATTTTTTTCCAAAAATACAATATGGGGTTCCACTAACCGATTTTTTAAAATGAACACCAAATATATATTAAAAGAATTTGTCAAAATGTCTATTATACTTAAGACCTCTACTGAAATATGGATGTTAAAAAATATAGTAGCGAAACTTTTATTGATGTGAAACAATAAAAATATATATAAATGTCACTAAAACCAATAAATTAATGATTTTTATCATTAAATTATATGATTAAATTTTCTTTCAACTATGGCTTCAGAGTCAAAATGTAAAACACTGGGAATCTAATATTTGAATATAATTGAATTTTAAAAAACTAAAATTTCCTTCTAAAAATGTATTAAGATTCATTATAATAACATTAACTAATTTATATTATAAAAATAATCATTTTAATGCAAATATTAATAGATCCATAATTTCAAAATATTAATCAGAATATTGAATTATATACCATTTTAATCTATTCTTTACCCAAAATAATCATAAAACAACATCTAAAATATTTGACAAAAATGTATTAAAAATAGTTCATCATGAATGAATATCATTTCCCGTCATTTTTTATTCTCTCATAAGAGAATTGTTTTCCTTTTGGGTTGGATGGTTGATGGATTATGGTGATGTATTGTGTGGGGGAATTAGAATTGTGTGATGCAGTGTTTAATATAATTTATTTATGTTATTATATCGACCTCTTACTTGCCTCTATACAAGATTGTTATGGTGACCTAGGTGTCTAAGTGGAAGGTCTTTATTCTTGTTTCCCTAGTGGGTACACATACTAGTCAGTCCCCTAGTTATAGTATAGTCGAGGGAAGGAGGGAAGATTTTGTTATAATAAGGTCTGTGTGGGCTAACATGATGGACTGTGTTATAGTTGGACACAATGTATGTCATCAATTGGACAACGTTATTATAGTGTTGTTAGGATTATCTCACTTTAGAACCGAGATAGTTACCCAAAAATCGTATTCCTTGATTAGAGGATTATGTAAAAGATTTATTTTAATGATATATATCCCATTGTGATTGTTTTCTTTTGGAAATTCAATCAATATTATTATATTTATTTCCTCTTTGGTTTATGGGTCCTCCTTATATTCCATTCTAATTAATAATTCATTGGTTTTTGTGTTTAATTGTTTTCAAATTTTTTTTGTAATTGTTATTTCAAATAAGTTATATATGTTTTCTTTTATGAATATAATGTCATGGAAGAGTTTTTAAAAGATGAATAAAATTTTTTAGATAATTTTCATATTTTCATTGTTCCTCCATTTATGTGTAATTAATATGATAAAATTTATGAATAAATATTTAACATGGTTTTATAAAAGAATTAGTTTTTTATTAATTATTGAAGGCTTGTTTTTTGTTGAATTTATAATTTTAAAAATCTAAAACCTCTCTTCTACTATATTTAAAACAATAATTTAAGAACTATTACTTTAATGGAATTTCATTCTCTATATTGTTTAATCCAATAGTTAATGTTAGATCATGACCAACATATACACTCTCTATATTTGTATTCCGCACATATGTATTATATAGAATACATTTTCTAGTTTGGTTACCATTCACTTTGGACACAATGTTATATTGGAAGGTTTTGAGAAACCATGGGTTGCATAGTTTTTTCCTTACAATATGGTTCAATTTGGAATTTTTTTATATCAATATATTATCCTAGATGACTATTAAATTTTTAAAATTATAATTTGTTTTTTTGTTATTTTATTTATAGATATTAATGAATTGATTCAAATTAATTTAGTATGGCTTGTTTAGTTCAATATTTTCTTATAACAAGTTCTTTTATTTTTCATGAGAATCCAAACTATGGGTGACCCATGCCAAATTTCTGGTAAATTATCTATTTTCATTTTTGTTTATTTGATGGGGAAACCATTACTAATGTGCCCCAATTTATTCCATGTAAGTAGTTCCCAAAATGTGGGGATTGGGAACACCCCTCATGCCTAGTTGTGATCTAGGTATGATGACATGTTTGGTAAGATTGAGGTGAGTTGTTGCAGTCATGGGTTTTTATGAATCGTATTATATGATATATAGTACTCATACTCTACAACCGAACAAAATAATAGAAATCCATTATATTATATAGTAAAATATAACCCAAAACAGCTTATGATATAAAAATTATTTGAAAAATCACTTGTAATACATGATAGCTCGTTAATTGATGTTTTTCTAATATTACTAGAGGGTTCAGGGGGTTCATCCAATTATCATGGTAGTGGAAGAAAACAGAAGAAATTTTTTATCTATCATCAATAATATCAACATGTAATTGAGGAAAAAAAAATAAAAGGTTACATTTATCTCAAAAAAACTACATTTACACTTTTAAAAATTACCCCTTTTAATGATCACAATGTGTCTACCGAATGAATCCTTATACTATGAGAATTACACAGGCCTCCGATCATCATTTGTAATAAGGGGACCCATGTTTTTTAAATTTTTATTAGCACATTCATCAATAAATATAGATGATGAACCACAAACTAAAGAGAGACTTGGGTTATTTCATAATACAATAAAACCACCAATAATTGGGAGAATGTCATCACTTTTATAAACGGAATTCATTTAATAAATACAATCATATAATTAAACTATCATTTATAATCGAATGGAATCTAAAATGAATTACATCACATCGATACAAGCCCAACTATTTGAACAACTTAAATGTTAATAATATGAATGTAAATCCATAAATGAATGATATTATTTTTCATCAAAAGAGAAATTGATCTAGAAGACATGGAAGTGGAAATGAAATTGTATAACATAATGTATGACTTATCATATACTACTTTAAAGGATAATAGTGGAATATGTATACCTCTTCGAAAATGACCTCACATTAAATTGGGATACCCATCTTAGGCATATCACAATGTAATACTTCAGGTGATATCATATAATATGATATCCATTATTTTGTACACCTCTGAGAATATTTAAGGAAAATTGTATTTGTCATTTTTTGGTGAACCATTTATTTTTTGTTAATATTACTTTTTAATTTTTATCCACTCAATGTAAAAAATGACAATAAAAAAATACAAAAAAAAATATTTTTCATGGAATGATTAAATGAAATAATAAAATAATAAAATGGATATTGAATGATATACATTATTGAAATATTTTTTCCATCAAAAGAGATTGATATTTTTCATTGGTGGTATAAATTTTGGATTGCACATATGTAATTATGTTTGATGAAAATAATGAATTATTATTAATTGGGATATCCTCCTTGAGATTTTATTTAAATTCACCATCAATCCCTTAAACATAATATATTCTGATGATAATTTAAAATTATAGGAGAATGATTTTTCTTAAAGAGAATTAATGTGATAGAATTCCAATAACATAAATTTCATTCCATTGGAATTATAAAAACTCTAAATTTGTTATCTCTTGATTGAAGGGAGGTAAATTATTACCTGTAAAATATGTTAAAAATTATTTTAAGAGTGGAGATAATTTTTTTCAGAATTATACCTAGAAATGAAAAAAATAGAGTGAAATTAAAATAAGAATTTGGATAAACTTATGTTGACAATATTTGGAATGGTTCTCTCAATAATAATATTGATGAAAAAAATTTCAATGGGAATATATTTTTTAAAATAAAATTATAGCTATTATATAAACATAAACTATTAATTTTTTTCACATTCACATATTCAATAAAAAAATTTAAACAATTAAATCTTTATATTTATTTTTTAGTTTTTACTCATGAAATTATGAAAATCATGGTTGTATTTAAACCATCCTTGAGGATCCTATGTTAAGAATAATACATGGTTTTAAATGAATGAAATTTAATTTTTTATGTGTATTTATAAAATTAAAATATATATTTAGCTATTAGAATGTTCCATAAGAAAATATAAATTATTATGAGTAGATGGAATTTAAATTATATTTTTAAAGCAATTATTTTAAATTGATTAATAATTTTCATAATGATGATACAAATGAAAGTCTAATATGAGACTATTTGAAAACAATTGAATATACTTGTGAACTAATTTGGGATGTGTGACCATTTTGATATTTATAGTTTCATTAGGACTACATTCATGAAATATGAATTAAATACGTGAATCTCATTTTGAAATTCATTATATACAATATTTGTTTTTAAAAAAAATTATTATTTTGTTAATTAATTGATATTCTATAAATGATATTGAAATTTAATTGAATAAGAAAACTACTATTTGTATATTGGTTGGATAGAAAGAATTATGGTTTCTATAATAACACAGTTGAGGTTTCATGCTATTTTTGGGTTATAATATCAAAATTTTAGATGATTTTTACTATTTTAAAAAATCTCATTTTGAACATTAATATGTGGGGTTTTTAAGTGTTCATTATTTATGAATCTATTACTAATGATTTCCCTAGGAATGAAAAATCAAATTATAGGGTAATTATTAGTGTGATAATTCTACATATTTTATATTTTGATTTCATAAAAAATAACCAACATCTAATATTAAATTATAGGTTATAAACACATTACATGAAGTTGGTAGGAAATTGATATAAATTTTAAATACAAGTATATTTTCATGTTTTTAATCAAAAACATACCCACAAATTTTTTTAGATTAAAATTTTATTTTTAATTTTTAAATTTATTGAATTCCATTTTTATATTTTGATTTTTTAAGAATACTTGTAAAGTATCCCATTGTTCATAATTAGGCCCATTCAATTCAGAAAAACAAGAAATATCCTTTCTTGAATCCCATATTTCATTATATAAAATAAGTCTAGATCAGTGTCCAGTAATCAAAGAAGATAAACAGTACACTGTTATTTCAAGTATATTTTCCATTATATAATATCTTCACCACTAGTAAAATATTAAATAAAATCCATTAGAGAAGGTTGTAAGATGCAACATTCCCCCATAAAATCCACCCATCACCAGTTGTATTAAAAACCAATTACAGCATAGTCCCCCTACATTCATGGTTCAATACCAACCATATATAGAATGAGATTGTTACCACATAATAGAAGGTGTCAATCTATACTCAAGAAATTATGGTAAATTTCACATAAATATTTCCCCTTTTCTTTGTGTTACAAAACACTACAATTCATATAGTATCATTCTATAAAGTCATGATTTACTAGATAACAAACTAATCATAACATACCAAAAAATTCGCCTTAAATCAATTTAGATAATCTATATAGATTAAAAAAATGGAATTCATTTAAGTACTCAATCAGTATAATTGAAGAAACACAACTATAAATTAATACCTCCATCACTATAATTATCACTTAATGAAACACCTCACAACACTAGTTAAGCCAAACAAAAAGGTTATTTAGTGAAATTACACATCAAATGAGAATATGTAAAACACCCTAGTATCCATAAAGTGATAAGAACCAACGAATTCTAGCCTAAATTTGTCCATTCAGTCCATCCCTCTTCAGCACAATCCCATCACTATACATGCTAAATCAATCTAGGCATTAGTCATCTTCTAGAAATATTCATAATAACCCACACCCAACGTATAATAGGTCTATCCCAACACCCAATAATGATAAAATATTTTATTTAAACAAATTTCATTATAGTTTTATCTATCTACAACTAGTTACTACTTCAGGAATATTTAACAAAAACCACAATCCTAGAATTGTTTCTGATTTCTAGAAGTCAATTTTCATATTTCTAATAAAAAACTCCAAATACACTCTTTCATTCGATTAATTTCCTTTTTGAGAAACATAAAGAATCTTTTAATAGATAAATATAAAATTAGTGAAATAGAGAAGATTTATTCTTCTGAAATATCTATGGAAGTCTATGTTATTGTAGATTCAATACTAAGCTGTCCTTGTGAAAAGTAATACAAGGATGAAGATAATTATAGGTGTTTAATTCATTTAACCAAATTGTGGGGGGATATTTTTTTGGGATGGATATTCTTCCGTATAAATAGAGAGTAGGGAAAAAGATATTGACTATTGTAGACCATTGATTTATTAAATTTCATTATGTTATTTCATATTTTATTCTTCTTCTTCATATGTATTAAATATAACCTCTCCTTATCCATATCCCTGACATCGTAGTATTAGATAACACCTCATTGGTGAAACATTGGGGGAGAATCCAATGTAAATTCTTGAGTTTGAATATATATTTCTTTATTATTATTCATTTTTAAAATTTGTTAAGGAGTGAGTTTCGTGATATATTTAAATTATTGGTTGTTATATTTCCTATTTTTCTTTTCTCTATCATAATTCATTAATTTCAACATGTTTAAAGTCTAATTTTTCATATTTTAATTCCTATGGAATGTTAATATATGATTTTATATAGTGGAACTTATTTGTGTCTATATGGAGAGTGATATATCTTTTCTTAAATGCTGATTATAGGAGTATTTTATGAACTATCTATTGGTTTGGGGATTGATCCTATAACCTTAAAAATTTGGATAAATTTATCAGTGAACATAAAATTTTAATGAAAAGATAAATATTTTCTAGATACGGATATGTAACGTATTAAATTTTATTTTGATAGGTTATTGAGTGAAAAATAATAAGAGAGAAACAAAGTTAACAAAAAACTAATTAACACTGATTGTTTATAATTTTAATCTTTTCCCAATATTCCTCTAAACATTATCATAAATTTCATTTATTTTATCTTAATTTATTTTATTTCATATTGGATAAAAACCAAATCAACCTCATGTTATATTTAATTCCATTTTAAATGAAAATACTACAAATTTTTAATTATTGAAAATAATGAAACATTGACTAAATAAATTATTTATTGGAGATAACCCTTTCCCAACAATTATTCTTCCATATTATGTATCATATAACTAATATTATGAATGGAATTTGACATTTTATGTTAGATTCATAACCCCATATTTCTTATGGGGACCCTAAAAACATGATGAATGTGTCGATTAATGGAGTACCTATCCACATCTATCATATAGGGGACCCATGGCTTTTCAATGATATGGTCATTAAGGGGAGTAATTAACCCCATTTCTAATATGTTGATCCACTCCCTAATTCGGGTAAGATATATAAAAATTTAATTCCACCACTTATTAAATTCTCAAATCTCATTAAACTCAACCGATATTCAATAATTATTTTCAAAATAAATAGTATCATGATATTGTTGCATCGAACCACATTTTCATCATAAAATATCGAAAAAAAAACATATTGGAAAAATAATAATTTATTTGGAGTTCGTGATTCACAAATCCCAAAAAATTTATCCCATAGTTGGTTCCTATCATTAATGTGACAATTTATTTATATCAACCCAAAATGATAATACAAATGGATTATTATTGTCACACCGATCAATATAAGCCCAAATGGGATCTCATAATGTATCATGGTTGTGATAAATAAAATTTAGGCTACCCATATTATGTTTAATAAAAAATAAATTATTTTTTTAAAAACCCTAACCATGGAGTTGTAAACATCCCAGATGAAGTTAGCCTTCAGTTATACTCAGAAAATAAACAAAAAATTCCCCCTTAATTCCTCGTGGATAAGACACCATCAATTTCAGTGTAAATCCTAATAAAATAAAACTAAAACACTTCAAAAAACATGATTTTCATTAAAAAATATACAATTGTGAATGAAAAAAAAGGGTTAAAATTTAATATATATATTTTTGAAGTTTTCACATGATAAAATGTGAATTTTTCTCAAATAATAGAATGTTTAGTTCCTTGTGATTTCTTAAGGGAGTTCTTTATATAGTCGTATAGTGTTTTTTAGTTTTCTAGATACATTGAATAAAAATTGCATCACCTAAAGAACTATCCATGCTAGGAAGAGTCAATATTCACCATATCCATTTCATATCCATCGTAATTTTCAATCCCGATGTAAATATTCACTAGTCTACCTTAGTTGATCCTTTTTTTTTGCGAACTCATCCCGATTAACTAGGATTCACAATCTATCATTATACACCACACATCCAATGTTTTGTTTCATTATATTGTTGGAAAATTGTTATAGAAACTAACTACCAAAAATTTGGAATAGATCAAAAGTCCTAATGAATTCCACACCTTCATATTCACACATTCCCTATTTATCATATGGGGTTTTCCACATTTCTGCACTTTTAAACCTTAATCTCAATATAAAATGTTTTCCCCTATTTGTCTCAACCAAAACAGACACCATTATTGGTAGTCCCATTGTTATTGACTCATACTCTCTGTCAATATGAAGTCTACATACTAAAAAACCATCCTTTCTATATATGTGGGTTTATAATGAAATGTCATGGACAAATATTTTAAAATAGTCATTTTGTGGTTGGTTTTTAGTGTTGTCTATTAGAATAACTTCAAAATGTTTCATGTTTATTTTTTATATTTTGTTTTAGAGACTCGAAAATGATTTATATTATTTTATTAAACTATGATTAAATTTCATAGAGTGTTGTAATAATGGTTTTAACCACAACTATTTTTTTTATATTTGTGTATATTATTATTTATTTAATATTAGAGGTTTATTTAAAAAAATAATCACATAATTAATGAAGAATAATAAGTATGGGACGTTAAAAATCAATAATCTGCTAAAAATGACAACACAATTTGATCTAGATTTTTCTGCGCTCTATGACCAAGGACATTAATGGTTACCAGAAGAACACCAATCATATTTGACAATAATTTTATAATATTGAAAAATAAAAAATTTATTAATTTTATATGAGAAGTAAAAAATCCAACACAAAAATTAAAGGACCATAATATTTGACCGAAGTGTTTTTATAGGACACATGACCTTTGAAATCATAGACTATGAACTGCTCTTGATAAAATAGTTTTTGGAAACAACATTCTTAAATTTTCCTTGCACTAAAGTGGTGAATATGTCCTTAAGAATTGTGTTTTATGTTATTGTGTTATAATTTTTGATTTATCAATTGAATATTTTTTTAGGGAGACTTCCTGTCCTTTTTGGTTGTGTAATTAAATATATTTATTTATTTATCAATGTAGGTGTGTACATAAATATATATAATATTATCTAACAAGATTTTTTGATCAAAATTTCCTATATGAATACATAGATGTGTCATATTTGGTAATGTTGTACTATATAAAGAACCTAAACCACATGATAGAGCTAACCCTATTTTATTATATTGACATTAACATTACATTTAGATTATAAATATATCCATTAAAATCAATATAGATATAATTGTAGAAATAATACAAGAAAAAATTAATATTATATTAATAATTTGATATGTATGTGCCCTTAGAATGATCTCACTCATCAGAAAAAGTGTAGAATTTTAAAAAAATATTAGAAATTAAATATACATATTGAATGTGATAAAAAAAATAACATTGAGAGAAAATTAATGTTAATGAACTATGAATAAAATCTGAGGTATTTATAGAGGGTAGGGAACCCATATAAATTTTACAAATATGACCATTAGAATAGTAATCTAACCATCAAAATAAAAAACTAACCATTAATAATAGTAAATTGATTGTTAAAATGGTATACTCACCTATGTAATTATAAAATAGTATTTATTTATCATATGAAATTATAATTAAGAAAATTTATATCATTATAAAAATAATTAAATGTTTTTGAAATGATAAAACAAGTGTTTCGATTATTATAAAAAAATATTATTTTTTAAAATTTTTCTCATAAATTTAAAAATATAAAATAAATATTTTTTTTAAAAAAATGGGTTTAAAAAATTATATTATGTTTTATAATTATTTTAAATTTATTTTATTAGACTATAATTAATTTTTCAAATTATGGTAAAATTGATCATAGTAAAAAATTTTGGATTTTTTAAACAAATAATGATTTATATTTAAAAGCTAAATATTAATAATTTAGAAATTTATATTCATAAAGTCAATTATATTTTTTAATACACTCATTGAAAAATTTAGGATTTAATTTTTGTGTGTATTTTTATAAAATTTTTGAGTTTTATGTGAATAATGAAATAATTCAAATATGATATTTTACATTAAAACTTAAATACATGAATAAATTAGTCATGGATGATGTGATTATCTGTTATCGTGAAGTAACATTAATATATTACTATATATAGTAAAATATACATCACTATTTGTCTTATTTAGTAATAACATAATGTAACAAATATTGTATTAAAAAAACCCCGACTCCTCACCTTATTAATATCGCCTGCACCACCCTTTACACTCACACCTTATAATAATTGGATCACCCTGATGTTAATTATAATTCTCTTCCAATCATCTCCACCAAATTTTTATAATTTTGGTCTCCCAAAAAGGCAAAAACAATGCCCCTTTTGTTTTATCTCAAGAGATCACATCTGAAGTGGTTGTATTCATAACTTTTTTATTTCAATACTTTTCGTCTTATACCTACTCCCTATATCTTCAATCCAACAAGACATAATAACTCAATTATTTTAAATAAAATTGATTATAATTGTTTTAATGGAGTTTCCATTATTCTACTTCTTCCCATTTCATTCTAAAATGAAAATGTTTCCCACACTATGATTGGTTCACAACCTATGAGAAAAACATAATTCATTTTTTTCATCCCCACAATGAAGGCTAGTTTTAATACATTTATCATGGGGAGAAATTATCTAAATCATTATATTATATATATATTCATATTGTTTATTGGATAAATGAAAATATTCTTCAATAAGACCATGTAAGTTAATAGTTTTCTGAAAAATCACCTATGTGAGTTTACCATAAAACAATAACATTTATAAAATATAAATCATGTTTATTTTAGTACAATTTCTTATTTATAATCCGTTAAAAATCCATTAATGACCATAATAACATTTCATCACATATATTGAGTTATATAACTGTACAATATAATCTTTCTTAATAACCTATAAATTTATCCAACTAAGGAAAAATGACATAAATGAAATAGGGAAATTTATTATACTCATGAAATATCAATGAAATTAATCTAAAAAAATATAAAAAATTAATAATAAATATGTTATGGTTGAATCTGTTTCTTAATCGATACGTAAATAATTCTAATTTTACTATATATTTCATTAAGAAAAAGTGAAAAATGAAATTGGACAAGTGGTAATGGATCTCTTAGGAAAACTCTCATTTATTTAGGTTATTTCTTATCCCTCAAATATAACAACCTAATAATTTACAACATATTTATTTTAAAATACATTTAATCTCTTTGATGTCTTGCGATACACACAACCATGAGTCTAAATAAACCATAATATAGAATACTTTTATAACATTGTTGTTAAATTGGAGAGTATGAATAGTAGTAATTAAATTTGAAAAAGACTGTGGTTTACTTTCTTATAAAGTAAATTCATTGTTTATAAGTTAATTAAAATAAATCTAAAATCATTTTAATGTAAAAGAAGTGTTTTTATGATAAAATATTTTTATGTGAATGATTTTTCTATCTTAATAAATAAAATTAATAAAAATTAGTAAAGTATTTTTCTATATATGAAAATTATATATTTAATAATTTTCTTTTACCATTCATCAAATATTATTACTATGAATGTGGAAAGAATTATTCCAGTTTAATGCTTAAAAAGTTGTCTTTTTTAATATTTGTTGATCTATTTTTTCACACTTATTTGGAAATTAATTTCTACTAAATCAAGGTATTTAATTTTATAAAATGGATTCCATATTTTCTATCAGTATGTTAATATTTAAAAAAAAGGTCCCCTTTATTTTTAGGAATTATGAATAGTAATGGTTGGAAAAATTATCTCATAGGAAAATGTTAAAATGGGTTAAATGTCAATAAAACTAAGTGATAAGTTCATAATATTTCATCAAAATTTTTATTCAATGAAGTTATTTGGAACCATTTTATGTTAGGGTTGCAATTTATTTATTTAATGGACACTTTTCCTTTCAAAGGACCTATATAATGTTTAAATCATTGAAAGTTATGAAATAAATCATTCTCAGTTTTAAATATTTATTATGTATTCAAATAAGTGAAAAATAAATTTATGAATGAATCTAAATGCATATTTTTAGAATATGAAAATTATTTAAATTTTGTTAATTTATTTATAATTTTTAGGTATTAAATAAATACACAAAGCTTATACACCGTCGAAAAGATATTTATTCAATTAATGGGGAAATAAAATTAATTTCATTAAATATATTTAAATTGATATAATTTTATTTATTTATAGGATTCCATAAATAGTTTTGTATAATTTAGGATATTATTCATGTTTAAATTTATTTTATTTAAATTAAAGAAACCATATCTTGGGTTTTAAGGTCAAATTAATTGAATAGTGTTTGAATTCACAATAATAATATTTTATCAAAATAATATATTGTTAAATTATATAGAAATTATAAAAATGATGAATTTTAACAAGGTGGATAATATATGGTCTAAAATATTATCACATGGAATTTTATTCACCAATTATTACCTTATATTTAAAATTACAACCCCTTAGAACTGAAAAAGACATTACAATAGTTAATGTTTAAATATGTCAATTAGGAGGTAAAAGAATAAAAGATTTAATATATAACATAAAACTATTTAATTTTTTTTTATTTTAACCCTATCCCATATTATTTTCTGAATACCTATATTTTTTAAATTATTTTGTTTTAGAATATTAAATTTTTAATTTTTAGAAAATTACAAAAGATCTAATCTCCTCAATTATTCATGGGCACCTCCTGCTCACTTCCTTATATCACATTAAACAATATAGAATAAAAAATCACTACCATAATACCTTAATAAAATTATTAAACACATAATATTGTTTCTTTTCAATCTATAAGTCATTCCCTAATACCTAGAAGAAAAAAACTAACTGAGTGGTTTCAGAAAAGATATAATAACCATAGCATAACACATAATTTTTAATTCTTCTTTACCACTAAAAGTATTTGTAATTTACCAATAAATAAAAATGTAATTATCATAATAATTTATAAATGATAATATGTTTATGAAATAACCATTATCCTCCCTATTTTATATCAAGTGGGATGTGAATGTTTGGCTGGTGCGTATTTATGACATATAGTCTCCACGTAGAGATACAATTAATTTTCTCGGACCATATTTGATGTTTATTTATTATTATGGGATTAATGTTTACATATGGTATTTCTGATTTAATTATACCTCTATAATTACAATATCACATCTAATTTATTACCTTCCAATCCTTTGGAAAACAACAACATTGCACATGCATACGTGTGGGCTTCAACATCCATAAAGGGATGTGATATGGATTTCATTTTAGTTTCTTTTGTAATAATGATATATTTAATGAATATATATGATATTATTGATATAATAATGATTTTGTAAAGTTGAATTATTTGTTATCATTGTTTCATTCCTTCCGCCACATAACAAAAATAGTGTTCATCCATACGTAAGACATACCATCCCCATGAATGGTGTAACTCATATTTATATCTTGAAATTTCTTTGATGAATCCATATATTATATAATGAATTTATATGATGATTAAAATTTTTGATATTAATAAACCATGATCAATGGTCAATTACCAAGACCATTGAACAGAAAAAATGAATTAATTATCACTCAGAGTTATGAATTAATAAATAATTTTTAATAAAAAAGTCATAAAATGTTAGAAATAAATATTATACAGTATGATATATATTATTATGGTTATATAATATATTTATTATAATTATATATTTATTATATAGGGCGTTCAGAAACATATGATGGGAATAGGTTACGAGGAAATATTTTATTTCACAATCCCATCATTATTTAAGATTGTTTATTTTTTAATATACCATGGGGTATTTGTTTGATATTTATATATTAAACACAATATATTTTTTTATCTAGTTATTCATGAAATTTTAATGTAATAGAACCATTTTCCTCACTTTTGTATGAATTTATTTTGAATTTATTTTTATAAAAAGAAAAAATTATTTCATTCTTTGTTTGAAAACCCGTTTTCTTCAATATCAGTGTTTTCTAAAAATATTATCAAAAATGTTTTAATCATCCTCAAAATTATTTGTTAGGTATATTATCAAGAATTTTTTTCATTTTATATTTTTTTGAAAGGAATCTTCTTGCAATTGTATAAACGCGGAACATTTTTACTTTTTTTACAATGATGTGAGATGAATTTATTTGTAACTTATAAAATATGTATGGAATTTATAACTATCATGAAAACTCATTTAATTGAATATTAAATTAAATTTCTTCCTATAATTTTTTAAATGATAATTATTTTTGAAATATTTTGAATATAGATTGCTTTTAAAGGTGATTTTCAATATGAAAACGGTATTTTACACAAGAATGTTTTGATGAAATTTTTATCGTATTAAAATTTATAATAGATAAAATCCATCATTTTTAATATGAGAAACCTGTTATTATATTTAATGATACCATTCATATTTTTATCAAGGTGGTTTACGAAAAGTGCTCAGGGTTTTTCTAATTTGATATCATTCACCATATTTTTCTAGATTGGTTTTTATTATGTTTGTTGATTGTGTAATGTATAACCATTTCATATACTTGTATTTCAATTTGAATGTTTATATTTTTGTTCACCGATTTATATGAGGAATGAATTGGTCTTAGTATGTCATTGTAATGGACCGTTATATCCCTTTGATACATAGGAATTTTTCTTAAAACTACCATGTATATTTGGATAAGGCCTTACACATTAATGTCTGATGTCTTTCCCTGATGCCTTGATGGTATTTTTATGATGTATATAATTATTAATAACATCATTATGATATTATTTGTTTATGTCTATTTAATTACTTAATTAGTTATGATATCCATGGATAAGTTTCAAGTTCATGTTATTATTTATACATCATTATTTGATCATCATTTATTCCTTATACATTATTTTTTAATTATCAAGGAATTTATTAAATAACGTGTAATTTATGATATTTATCTTTTTATATTGATTATTCCTTATTTATTCATGACATATTACACTGAATTCACACATTAACTGATTGTCCAATCTCACCTCTTTTCTGTCATCTTTTTTTCCCAGGATTCTGGGAAAAAATGTATGATTGATATATAGGGATATGATAAAGGAAAAAATGGTGGTCCTGGAGAAATTAATATGTTTTATTTTATGTTATCATGTTTAATGAACGATTAAAGCATGTATTATGTTTTATAGGACTACTAATCTATTAATTATTTTGGAATATGATCCTTTATATTTAATACAATTGAAATGAATTAACCACTGACTCTAGGCTACAAGGGTTAGGGTATTTATATTAAATCCTCCCATCAAATCTACTATATTGTTATGAAAAAAATTCATATATTATGTATATATGTGTAATTAATCTCAAACTAAGATATACATGTTTCATTAGAAGGGGATATACCTACTTTTGATGTTCCACTTCCAAATATTTCCTTTTAATAAACCCGATTTACGGGAACATCGTATTTATTAACACATGTTGTGGAACATCCCATGACATGTTTTTAATAACCAATGGTTTTTAACATATAAAAATTATATTATTTACAAACCTCATAGTCCGCCTATTGTCTTATGATTTTTTATTTGTATTCAACATTAGATATTCCTTAAAATATCTTAATAAATTGTTAATGAGGAAAAATTCCCAAACTACTTATCCCCCATTCCACAAGAAAATTTCTTCAAATGAACTATATAGTTGTGAAATATAAATATTTATCCCAAAATAATCCCCCAAAAAGATTAATTTATCATCCTATTCTGATTCCTTATGATATATCATTTGATTATGATTTTTGGGAGATTATATGACCTATTTAATTCCTTGGGTATTTCTTATTTGTCTGTCATATGTTTGAATCCACTATGTAGAACACATATTCATTTATATGTTAGGATATTTTCACCAATATAGTTCTATAATTTATTTTGTATTATTTATATCTCATGATATTATATTCCTTGTATTTACGGGTAAAATTAATCGACGATGGGACTCTGTCATCCATGTTATGTTTTCATAGGAGCATGCATTGAATTGTGATTATTTCTTCTTCTATTTTATTTTTACATTCCTTTGCATCCATAAACTTATGATTCCATAATTATTATTTCATGCTCCCATATGAGCACTCACAAGCCTTGAATTTTATGTTATTATGTTTTTCTATTTGACACAAATGTTATGATTCATTATCATGCTCATTCTATTACTATACATTATAGCTAAATCCTTTTCATTAATTTAGCCCCATGTTATCCTATACATTTTAAAAGAATAAAATTCATTAAAAGAACATTATAGAGGTAAAATAATGATTTTTTATATTAATTTCAGGAAAATGTTCTATAATTATAATATTAATATAAAAAAATACAAATAGATAATTAGGTTTGGTTTATTTTATATTTAAATTAAAAAATGAAATAATAACATATCTATGAATGGATGTGATATGAGTAGGACTACTAATGTGTGGAAGGAAAGAAGGATCCAACAAATCCTTATCCTATTGACTAATTTTTCAACTGTAAAGAACACATACACTATGAATACCAATTCACTAATCCATGATTTGAAAAATAAAATCAATGAAAAAGTCTTCAATTACATGATAAAAATGAAAAAATTATACTTTTAATACTACTGAGGTGGACCAATAAAACGATGTGGTGATCGGTAAACTATTTAATTATTCATGATTATTTGATAAATTATATTATTATGGATTTAGATATTATTTCATATAATGTAGTTTTAATAGAAATATTAAAACACCAACTCAAAAAATTGAGGTTGTGTTATCTATGGTAATAATAAATGTGGACATTATTAAGTCCCAATTATACAACTTGTACCTATATAAGGTTTATAGAAAGGAACTCTTAAAAAATCATTCCATATTTCCTTTAGTGAAATTTGATGTTATACTATGTATGGAATCATTTTTCTTATCTAAATATATAATTAAATAATAAGAGAGAGAAATGACTCTTTATATCCTACTTTATACTCAAATTTAGTTCATGTGTTAGTAAGAGGATGAATATTTTTTGGAATATTCTCTAGAGGCATGAATTTTATTGCATTATGATTAATCATATAGACCTAAAATGATTGAGATCTATGATAGAATCATGAATGAATAAATTCCTATTATGGGAGAATATTATGATGTATTCCCTAAAGTGTTTCAAGGTCCTCCTCTTGAAATAGAGTCTGAGTTCCCAATTTAAATTCTGCCTAGATCACATCATATATCCAATATTCCCAATATAATGGGAACTATTTAATTAGAAGAACTGAATAAAATGTTAGATTCTTTTTGATAGGGGTACAATATGCATGATTGCTTCACTTATACTCCCACTACCCTTGTGTGGAGAAATTTTTCCACAATAATGGTATTCTTGAAATAAGGGTTTGTGTTATATACAAATGAAAAATTATATTATGATAGCCAATTCCACAATTTAGTTGAAATTACATGTATAAGATATTTAAATTAATGATCTAGGGTTTGATTCTCTAATATTTGGAATGATGATTTTATAGCATTTTCTATTCGGTGACAAATGTGAAAAATATTTAAACCATAAGAGCCTTAAATATATATTCACAGAGAATTATATTAACATGTTCTATTAAGATTTGTTAGAGATAATCAAGGATTATCACTGAAAAATCCATTACCATCCAAGGAATGAAAATAATGTTGTAGATCCTCTAAGTATAAAAAATCATAAGGAATAATTGATGATGAGAATTAAAAAGGATCCTATATTATTGATCTTGAAAGGGATATAAACATAAATTATAAAAGATGGAAAAATATCTTATAAATCTCAAATGACAATTAAACATTCATTTTTTGAGAAGAAAAATGATTCTCTTGAGGATGATGAGGAAATAAAGAAAAAAATTCATGATATAAGATTATGGAAATTCTAAAAATTCAAAATTTATGAGGAATGAGTTGTTAGACTTGGGTAAACACTATGTGTACAATCAAATACGGAGATAATGGAGTTTTTCTAGGATGCACATAGATTAAAGGTTTACATACTTCTAGAGATTATAAAGATATACTAGGATCTCTGGGATAACTATTGGTATGAAAATATATAGAATGATATAGTAGAATATATGTCAAAGTTTCAGGTCTATCATAAAGTGAATGAATAATGTAAAAAATTCTAAGGGAATGTTTCTACCATTACCAATACCTATATAATATTGAGAAATCTTCACCATGGACATTGTCATAGGTTTTCTATAGACAAATAAGGGAATAGTTACGAGTTATTGTGGATTAATTTAAAAAGAAGATTACATCATTGAAAATTTATTATAGTTATCAGTCAATAAATATAAAATAATATAAATCATGGATATAGTGAGGTAGTAAATAAAACCACAATCAATTGTATATGATTGATATTTGATGTTCTCCTCCTGTTATAGATATGTATGCAACATCCTCTGAATAGAATATTGTACTTTAGTACCACATATCACCACCAAAGTATTAGAAAATCCAACAACACTATCTAGCCACCTCAGAACATGTAGACATGACTCATAATGTACAACAATGGTTTATGGGATTGCAATATTCCACTTGTTAATATCTAGTACCATTATTTCTTTCCAATCAACCATCTAAATAAATCGAACAAAATTACACTATAAGAATATATATATGAAACCTATGTTTTGGGTTGATGTTTGTGAAAAATGTTATTGGGACATTAAATAATTAGGGAAATGGTAAAAACGACCTTGATAATTTAATATAAAACACAGGAAAATAATAGAAAAAAGAGTTATGTTAATAACCATTAGAGTGACATAGATTTTGAGGTTTGAGGTATTGTATTTCTATTCATATATATATTGAATAAAGACATAATATTTTGGGAAAATGTAATTCTATGTTCTAGATATGTAATGGCCCGAACCTCTACGTTCCATTCCTTGGCAAAAATCTGATGTCTGAGGTGTTCTTGGAGGTCAAGGTGAATTATCTGAAATACTTTTCCAATATTTCAAATTATTTGAATAGTTCCACCAGTGAGACCAATGTGAAGAGTTCAATCAGTGAGACCGATGTGAAGAGTTCCATCAGTGAGACCTATGTGAACACTTCCATCTCTGTGACTGATGTGAACAGTTCCATCGGTGAGATCGATGTGAACAGTTCCATCGGTGAGACCGATGTGAAAAGTTCCATCGGTGAGACCGATGTGAACAGTTCCATCTGGGAGATGGATATGAACAGTTCCATCAACAAGATCTGGGTGACTAGTTCCATTGGTGATAGTAGTGTGAACAATTCTATCAGTGAGACCAGTGCGACAAGTTCGATTAGTGATACCGATGTGAACAGTTCCCTCCATGAGACTAGTGTTAACAGTTCCATTGGTGAGACCAATTTGAACAGTTTCCTCAGTAACCTTAAGTGAACATTTTCATCGTTGACCTTATGTGAATAGACCAATAGTGAGGTCCCAATGGTGTGGTTCCAACATTGGCCTCTTTCCTTTTCCAATGTTCATGTTCATGAATAGTGTTTCCAAAATGGAGAGGTTCCAACGATGACCTCTTTCCTTTCCCAAATTTCATGTTCATGAAGAGTTTTTCTAGAATGGTGAGGTTCCAATGGTGACCTTTTTACTTTTCCAAATTTCATTTTCATGAACTCTGTTTCCAGAATAGTGAGGATCCAATAGTGAACACTTTCCTTTGCCAAATTTTGAGTTCCTGAAGAGTGTTTCTAGAACTGTGTGGTTCCAATGGTGAGGATCCAACGTTGAGGTTCATGAACAGGGTTTCCATAATTGTGAGGTTCCAATGGTGAGGTTCATGAAAAGTGATTCTAGAATAGTGAGGTTCCATCGGTAACCTCTATTTATTTTTCCAAAATTTGAGTTCATGAATTGTGTTTCAATAACTGCGAGGTCTATTGGTAACCTCTATTTCCTTTTCCAAATTTCGTGTTCATGAACAGTGTTTCCAACATCCTATAGTTTTTCCCCCACTGACATTTCCTTTGATGTAAAATGCATTTAAAGCCACATTTTAAGGACTCCAATTTCGATTAAAATGACATAACTCCTATATTAATTTCTCTTAAGGGTCTTTTTGGTTTCTTGACAAGGTCAACCTGTATGGTTTAATGCAATCCATTTTAAATGGAAAATCTAGTGTATCCTAAATCACTCATCCGTTAAATATTCTAAAAGAGAGGATATATATTCTTCCCTTATTCCACCTTCTTGTTCCCTGGTGCGAGACACTCGATCCTTTCCTTCTTCACTTAGGAGCGGTGTGATATAACTTAATCTTTGGATCAGTTCCCCTATGTTTTTGGTGCAACGATGTAGTATTGATCGATCTCTGATATAAAGTATGTTCTATCAACATTATTTTGGGTTCATCTATTTCTATTTCCCCTCGCCCTTTTATGGAATGTTATATCCTCGATTCTAATGGACCTTTCTTGGGTGTTGACTGGTGTGGTGGTGTATCTACGTCCTCAGGTGGATACAGTTGTCACGAGGGGAGGAGATTGTAAACTGTTGTGCGGCTCATCAAAAACTGTTTGCAGTCAGGGATTCATTACTTCTCTTTTCTTTTATTTGAAAATGTATAGCAAGCATGTTTAATCGCACTAAATAAAAATGTAATTGAGAAAATAAATATTTGAACTAGATAAATTAATTGATATCGATCATATATTATATCAACTTTTTTGCTAGATATTGTGATTTCAATTCTTGCTTGGTTTATCCTTTTGTTCTTAACGGAAATGGGTAAAGAACCTAAAGTTAGAATTAATTGATAATTTTTGGGATAATGATAATGAGGCATGTAAATGAATCTTGTTCTTATTTTTATAGTTTGGTGGTAATCAAATTGGTGCAGTACATATGTTTAATTATTTGTGATGGATTACTGGTTAGGTTTATCAAATTTTTAACCTACAAATAATAAATCGGTTAATCAATGGTGGATTAAAGAACTGGTTGTTTGATAAAAGATAGTTCCTTGTAGGGTTCCGACTTACCGTCATGATTGTTTAAGGGCCAAAATCCCATTTGAAATGATGTTTGTTTTCATGCTGCTTGTGTTGTGATGTGAGCCTAGATGGCTGTTGCATTATGTGGGGGCATGGAGGCCTTAAAAGTTATGGTAGAAGTTGACAGTTAGAGTGGAAAGATGCATCAGTTTATGCATGTGGGTGGCAGAGAGGACACCGAGTATAATGAAATGAGTTGTATGGGAATGTTTGGATTTTTTTCTTTTCATATTGGCTGTTTATCTTCTTTACATTCCCCACTGCTCAATGAAGCTAGTTTTTCTTACACATGCTCTCCGGATTTATCATCCTAATGGAGGAAGTGTCTTTGATCTTGCTATAGGTAACAATGACTGGACGGGTAGTTCATCTACTCACCGGGTTGATCCCCTTGTGTTTAGTACAACCAAATGTTTTTCAAGAATGTCTGAGAAAATGGGAAAGTAATGTTATTAATAAATAATTTAATAAATGATGTTAACCCATGGGGTCGGATCTTGCTAAGATGTAATGGTGAAGTTAATATTTAATGGGACAGTGGACGTTGGGTGTGATGCTAATGAAATATAATGTGGAAATTGATAATGGTTAATCAGTGTTTAAAGAATTAATTAACGTAAAGTGAAACAGATAAAAAGTGAATGAAGTAATGTAATAAAGCTCTTTAATTGGTTGTGTTCTTATAGGATACCTAGTCATAGAAGTGGTAGCTGGGAGTCCGATAGACGTTAGCTACATTTGATTGAAAGACTAGGTTATGCCCATAGTGAGGTTGTGAGATATAGTATATTCTATACTTTTTGTGTTTTGATACGCCACTCCCCCTGTTAGTTAGGGAAACTAACACGCTAGAGATTCTAAACCATAAGGGTTTTTTCCCCAACATTCCGGTGGGAGGATGGCTGGCTGACTACCCCATTTGCCTCATCTCTCTTCTCTTGGTAGTTACTTGTGCTGGTAGCCACAATAGTTAGTTTTGCCCATATATATGCGTGGAGGGATATAATGGCTTGTGGTTATACACACACAAATATTCTGGATATAGTTTCTTATAGACTACTATAAGTGTTACATGTATAAGCTATAATGGCTTGAGGATCCTTACACGGTGTGTGGGCTATAGAGGGTTGAGGTTTAATAACGGATGCATGATACACGTTATGCATGATGTTGTGGATCCCAAAAACAACCTGGTTACTTTGATTGTGTGTATGTGGCGGTTTTATTGCATGAGGTGCATGTTTTGGTGCTTCACCCAGGTGTATATGGGAAAACCATTTCATAGAGAGATGCATTGGACATGAAACAATGGGGAAAAGAGGAAAACCAGCGGGGAAGTAGTAGTGGGGTACCTTTGATAATCTTTATTATATTATATTCTCTTGTATGTGTTTCACGGTGAGAGTATCCCTGGTGAGGTTGGGAACGTAGTATACCTATTTAGGTGACGAGTTTGATTCACTTGTTTTTCACTTTTCTTTAGCATGCTTTCTTTACGTTTGCACAGGAGGATTTTGGGAGGATCCTACTGAGTATATTGATATACTCACCCTATGTATATATAAAATGTTTTTTATGTCACATTGAGTATGTTGTAAATCAAGCAGGTTTCTACTATCTAGGGCTTACAGGAGCTATTTGGGAATTCGGTTGCTACTGTTTTTTCTTTCCTCTAGGTATTTCATGTTTTCCCCCTTTTAGTTGTATTAGGTTGCATGAAATTATATATTTTTAGATGGGAAATCATTTATATTTTTGTCTGAGTTGGATTTGGATGGTGTCTATATTATCTCTCTCTTTTTCATCTGTTCTCTTAGAGGGTAATGCCTCACATCTATGTGTTTACTATACCCTTGGTTCTAGTCTCCTACCTGGGGCCTACTATGGGGGGACTCGGGGTTCATTATCTACCTTCTCACATTTTTGGCCCCGGAGGGGTACAGTTTGTCGAAACAGGGTCCTGACAGAGTGGTATCAGAGGTTAGGTTGAGGGAAAGGATGGAGTTTGGAGTTAGGCATAAGTGAGGTTGCATTAGTTGGTAGGGAAATATGGTCAGTCAAGTTAAGAATGTGATGTAAAAAATGGAGGCTGACTAAGACATAGGCCTTAAGGGCGCCCTAGGATCTGATGTATAGACCTTTAATTTTATAATGGCTTCTAAACGAGGTGATACAAGTTCCATGGTAGAGACCTAGGAAAGCATCATGCCCCATTATTCTTTATGCCTGTGTTGGAATGGGTAGACCTTCGGATAGGTTATCCTAAAATGAGTAAAAGAAAAAAATTAATTAATTAATGATGACTCTTCCATATTCCAGGTTTAGGGGCTCTAAATATTTTATATTTTGTAGGTATGGATCCAGGTCGATGTCCTCTTTAGGATCATATAGAAAATATCTAGAATGTTGTGCCATCATATCGTTGTTGGGTAGAAGTTAACGAAGAAAACACTTGGAGGAGGACACTCCGAGAGTTTCAGTGCCAATGTCTACAGAAATATGAGGTCTTCATTTCAGATTCAGACACAGATGACTATTTGGAGGAGGTTGAGATAGGCTTCAGTTTGATCTGTGATTGAAAAGAGCATTGGGCTTCCTTGGTTGTGATGATGCTTCATGGGGCAGAGAAGCAGTGGTGGTTCTTATTCCTCAGGTTTCACAAAGAGTCATCGATATCATGAGAGCCGTTCCATGACAAGTTTAGAGTCAAGTTTCATTCCTAGACCGCGAAGGCTTCTAGTATAAAGGAGCATATTACCCTTTATCAAGGGAGTTACAGCGTGAGAGGGTTCAGAATCTGTTTCATGAACCTTTTATGATAATATACATCAGACCTATTCCAAGATGAAGAGGCCAGGGCAATGCATTTCGATGAGTCTTTGCATCCAGAGATCCCGCACCAGGTCACCCTATTTATGATGAAGACATATATTGTGGTTATGGAAAGGGTAGAGGTCATCGAGTGGACTTTGGACATAATTATATCATCACGAGATCGGAGTTTTCATGATTCCTCACGAAGCAGTGTTGTGGTCTAGGGTTCCCGATTTTCAGGGCAGAAGAGTTTCTGTTCAGTCGAGGGTAGGTCCCCACCCTCCACATCTCATTTTCCCAGAGGTAGTGGATATCAATCCTATTCTAAGGGATCATGTGCTTGTTTTTCTTAAGGTGGTTTTGGTTATTAGTAGTGAGAGTGTCTGACTTTTCAGAGCACTCATCGTTCCCCAGGTTTTCTGCTCCCAATTCCCCAATTGAGGCAGTTCCATTCGAAGAAATAGTAGCAGGTTTCACCAGCTTTAGATCGGAAGAGGGTGGATGGGGTAGGCAGAGGATAACCCCGTGACACACCCCATCCTCAGAGAGCAGATTGCGGCCGTGGTGATGGTCGTCATTAGGGTCAGAGAAGTCATAGGGGAGGTCGTGGTCAGCTTCATGCTTTAGTGTTTCCAGCACTAAGTGAGACAGACATCATTCAAGATACCCATTTCTTATTTTATACCATGATTTATGTCATTTTTTATTCAATATTGACACACTCCTTCACTTCACATACCCTTTTATAGGCTTTGGGACTTGAGTTAGAGAGGGTTCCAGCCCCCTTGTCATTGACTATGCCAGTTGGAGTTTGAGATGACATGTTTGAAGTATGTAGAGACTGTGAGAAAGTGTTGGGGCAACAAAACTCTTGGGGAGATATCCTATATTTACGTATATATCCATATGATGTTTTCCTCATCATGGATAGTTTGTATTTGGTGTAGGATATCTTGAATTTATTCCATAGGAAGGTTCTGTTCTTCGATGCGGATGGAGATCCAGTGGTGTTCGTTGGCGAGTGAGACCCTCGGATGGGTCAAAGGTTTGTTATGTCCTTATCATCCATGATGGCTGATTAGATGCTGAGTTCTTCACAGGTTTAGTTGTTTTCATTTCCTAGGGTCATATAATAGTACCCTGATGTCTTTCCAGAAGAGGTTGTTGCATTACCCCCTCGATGGGAGATCGAGTTTGAGATCGAGCTACAACCAGGAGCCTCTCTTATCTATATGTCTCCATATCGGATGGCCCATTACGACTTATGAGAGCTATGTATATAGCTTGATGTTATGTTACAGAGTGGTTTTGTTCAGCCTAGTGGGTCACTATGGGTTGGACCAGTTTTGTTCGTGAAGGCTGATGACAATTTGCAGTTGTGTGTCGATTATCTTCGCTTAAACACTGTGATAGTGAAGAATCACTATCCTCTTCCATGTATTGATGATTTATTCAATCAGATGAAGGGAGAATGTGGGTTCTCAATAATCGACTTGTGATCAGGATATCTTCAGATGCATGTGTAGGATGAGGATATACCAAAGACTGCTTTCTGTTGTCCTCACAGGCATTATGAGTTATTTGTAAAGTCATTCGTTGTGAAGAATGCTCCAGTTGTGTTCATGGGATTAATGAACACTGTGTTCTATGTGTTCATAGACTTGTTCCTGGTGGTTTTCATCGATGAAATCCTTGTGTACTCTATGACTGAGGAGCATGTAGAGCATCTACATGCCGTTTTGGGAGTTCTTCATCAACATCTGTTATTTTGGAAGTTGTTGAAGTGTGAGTTTTGAGATCATGACGTCCATTTCTCGGGGCATGTTGTATCCCAGTAGGGATTAGCTGTGGATCCATTGAAAATAGAAGTAGTCTAGTCTTGGCTAGCCCCCAAGACAGTTTTAGAGGTGCGGAGTTTCCTTGGACTCATAGGCTACTACATGTGGTTTGTGGAAAATTTCTCTCGAGTTGCAACTCCTCTACAAATAATGACAAGGAAGGATCATGTGTTCATATGTATTGATCAGTGTGAGGCAGCTCTCGAGTGTCTAAAGGAGAAGTTAGTATGTGATCTAGTTCTCTTTCTTCCAACTGAGGGAGTTTAATTTGGTGTTTTCTATGATGCTGCGCATTTGCGGTTAGGTTGTGTTCGGATGCAACAAGGATCTGTTGTTTCTTATGGTAATTGACAGTTGTGTCCTCCTGAATGTAACTATGCCACCAATGATCTTGAGTTGGTAGACATGGTTTTTTCCCTGAAATTTAAGAGACATTACCTTATTAGACAATGCTTTTTGGTTTTCACTGATCATAAGAGCTTGAGGTATATTTTCTCCCAGTGTGACATAAACATATGACAACATCAGTGGATAGAGTTCTTATAGGAATGCAACATCTAAATAACATATACACCTTGAAATGGGAATGTTTTTGTATATTCTCTAAGAAGGATGTCCCGTGGTGATGTAGTGCATGAATATTGTGATTCCGGGAGTGTAATGGAAGAAATATCCACATTACATATATATATAAGAGATGTTGAGGATAGAGGTTTTATTTTTAAGATGATGGTGCATTCATCACTGGTGCAGTCGGTGGATGAGTCCCAGTTAAGGGATCAAGAGGTGGGGGTTTGGAGAGACCGAGTTGTTTGTGGTGAGGCCCCTGGTGATTGGTCTAAGGATGAACAATACTGAGTGTTGTACCATGGAAAAATATTTTTTCCTTTGATGATCCACGAGATGGTTCTCATAGTGTTCATAATTCTCCTTTATCAGCACATCCTGGTGTAAAAAATATGAACCAAGACATGACGAGCCAGTTTTGGTGGCCTGGGTTAAAGTCTGTGGTTGTGGAGTTGGATCTTGATGTTTGGTCTTACAGAAGGTGAAGGTTGAGCACCATGTCCCCGGTGGTCTTCTCCATCCATTGGATATTCTACAATAGAAATGGGAGGACATATCAATTGAATTTGTTACATGTTTACCTCTAGCTCCGGGAGGACATGATGCTATTTGGATGGTATTGGGTCGTTTAACAAAATAATACCACTTCATAGAAATCAAGGAGTCATTCTTAGTGGATATTTTATCTAGGTGGTATCTGGAGGAGGCGGTGAGACTTCATGGAGTCCCAAGGATGATCATTTCTGATTGAGATCCCTTTTTTACCTCTAGGGTGTGGAGAGGTTTCCAGCATGATTTTGGTTCATTACTATTCCTTAGAATAGATTTTCATCCTCAAATGGATGGACAAACAGAGTGAAATATCCATACTGTTGAAGACATGTTACACTCTTATGTCCTAGATTTTGGATGTTCGTGGATGAGGCACTTACCCTTGGTGGAGTTCACTTAAAATAAGTGTTTTCACTCCACCATCAGTGTGGTGCCGTCTGAAGCCTTTTATGGTCATCCATGACATTATCCATTGTGCTAGACTGGGGTTAGAGAGTCATCTATTCTCGGATTGAAACTAGTGCATAATACAACAAAGATGGTTTAGCTTATTCGTGAGAGGATGAAGAAAGCACAAGATCGTCAGAAATCATATGTCAATCAAAGGAGGAGACACTTATAGTTTGATGTTGGGGATCACATTCTTCTGAAGGTGACTCCCCAACGTGTGCAGTGAAGGTTTGGTAGTGGGTGTAATCATTCTCCCCGGTTTGTTTGGCCTTTCGAGGTGTTAGCTCGTGTTGGAGTTGTGGCGTATCGAGTAGCACTTCCCTTACAAATTAGCCGGATACACGATGTTTTTCATGTATCACAGCTATTTTGATACCTTCATGATAAATCTCATTCCATTGAATGGGGATAGATCAATGATGATAATGATCCAACATTTGAGGAGCGACCTGTGGAGACCCATGACCACCAAGATATGGTGCTGAGTGGGAATTCGATACACTTAGTTTCTATCTTGTGGTGACACAGTGGCATAAAGGGGAGTATGTGGGAATGTGAGTCATAGATATGTGCTCAATAACCCTAGTTGTTTGAAGTTTAACTATTTTCATGTAAGATAGAGAGAGATGTTCTCTTTGAGGTCGTAGACCTTTCATGTTTACGAGATGGATTTCGTTGGTTGCTTCTTGTTGCTTGCTCTCTTATGAGAGGTATTTATATGGGTGGTTGTTCAGAAATATTTTCTATTCCCATTAAGGTTGGTTTTGAATTTCTTGAGGATGACAACATTTTGAGAGGTATCTGATGCAATGCCCCAAAACTCTATGGTCCATTGCTTTGTGAAAATCTGGTGTCCAAGGCATTCTGGGATGTCAAGGTGACTTATCCCCAACACTTTTCCAATTTTTCCAACTCTTTGAACAGTTCTATCAGTGAGACCGATGTTAATAGTCCCATCGTTGAGACCGATATGACTAGTTCCATCCGTGAGACCGATGTGAATATTTCCATCGATGAGACTGATGTGAACAGTTCCATCTGTGAGACTAATGTGAACAGTTCCATCTGTTAGAGGCATGTGAATAGTTTCATCGGTGAGACTGGTGTGAACAGTTCCATCGGTGAGACCATTGTGAAAAATTCCATTGGTGAGACTGCTGTGAACAGTTGCATCAGTGAGACTTATGTAAACAGTGTCATCGGTAACCTTAGGTGAACAGTGAAATTAGTGACCATATGTGAACTGTCCAACGGTGAGGTTCTAATGGGGACCTCTTTCCTTTTCCCAATTTCATGATCAGGAACAGAGCTTCCAGAATGGTAAGCTTCCACCAATGACCTCTTTCCATTTCCAAATTTCATGTTCATGTACAATGTTTACAGAATGGTGGGGTTCCAATAGTGACCACATTCCTTTTCCAAATTTCAGTTTCATGAACAATGTTTCTAGAATGGGGAGGTTCCAACGTTGACCTATTTCCTTTTACAAAATTTGAGTTCATGAACAGTGTTTCCAAAATGGTGAGGTTCTAATAGTGAGGTTCCAATGGTCAGGTTAATGAACAATGTTTCTAGAACAGTGAGGTTTCTAATGGTGAGGTTCATGAACAGTGCTTCCAGAATGGTGAGGTTCCAATGGTGACCTCTTTCATTTTCCAATTTTAATGTTCATGAAAAGTGTTTCGTGAATAGTGCGGTCCCAACAGTGACCACTTTCCATTTCCAAATTTCATGTTTAGGGACAATGTTTCCAGAACGGTGGGGTTCCAATGATGACCTCTTTCCTTTGCAAAATTTCATGTTCATAGACAGTGTTTTTAGAATAGTGAGCTTTCAATGGTGACCTCTTTCCCTTTCCAAATTTTGAGTTCATGAACTGTGTTTCCAGAACGGTGAGGTTCTAACGGTGAGGTTCCAATGTTGAGGTTAATGAATAGTGTTACTAAAACAGTGAGGATCCAATGGCGAGGTTCATGAATAGTGTTTCCAGAATGGTGAGGTTCTAATGGTGAGGTTAATGAACAGTGTTTCTAGATCGGTGAGATTACATTGGTAACCTTTTTTCCTTTTCCAAATGTTGAGTCCATGAACAATGTTTCCATAATGGTGATGTCCATTGTTATGCTCTATTTCCTTTTACAAATTTCGAGTACGTGAATAGTGTTTCAAGATTCCCACAGTTTCTCCTCTTTAACATTAACATTTACGTAAAATTCATTTAATGCCTCAATTTAAGGACTCTAAGGCTGATTCAAACTTCATAACTCCTATATTAATTTCTCTTATGGATCAGAATATTTTATTACATGTTTAAACCGCGTGGTTTAATGTGATATGCTATTAATGGAAAATACAACATATCTTAAACCACTTGTCTATTAAATATTCTAAAGGGATGATATATCTTCTTCCATTGTTCCACCATCTTTTTCCCAGGTGTGAGATGCTCGATCCTTTTCTTATTCCTCTAGGAGGGGTGTGATCGGACCATAATCCTTGGATCAGTTACCCTCTGTTTTTGGTGCATCCAAGAAGTATCGATCGATCCCTAATATAATGTATGTTCTATCGATTTTTTTGGGTTCATCTCTTTTTTTCCCCTCTCCCTTTTATGGAATTATATCTTCTTGTTCCAAATGGGCTTTTTTTGGGTGTTGACTGGTGTTGTGGTGTCTATGGATCCTCGGGTGGATACAGTTGTCATGGGGGGAGGATATCGTAAACCATTGTGTGGCCCATCAAGAACTATTTGAGGTAGGGGATTCATTTCATCTCTTTTCTTTACATGAAAATACAAAGATATCATGGTTTATCCCACTGGATCATAATGGAATTAACATAATAAATATTTGAACCGGAAAAATTAATTGATATCGATTGTATGTTATTCAGTATTGTTTTTCAAGATAGTGTGTTTTTTATGCTTTCGTTGTTTATCCTTTTGTTCGTGATTAAAATTGGTAAAGAACATAATGCTAGAATTAATGGATAATTGTTTGGACAAAGATAACGAGGCATGTAAATGAATCAGGTTCTACTTCTGGTAATTTGATGTTAATCAAATTGGTGAAGTAATAATGTCTAATTATTTGTGATATATTACTAGTTAGGTTTCATGAATTTTAACCTAGTAATATTAAATCAAATAATCCAAGGTGAATTAATGAACATGTTGTTTGATAAAAGATAATTTCTTGTAGTATCTAAGTTACCCTCTTACTTGTTTTAGGGCCAAGATCCCAATTGATATGATGTCTTTTTTCAAGATTCTTGTGTTGTGATGTTAGTCTGGATGGATGTTGTGTTATGTGAGTGCATGAAGGACTATTGGTTGTGGTAGCAGTTGACACTTAGAGTGGCGAGATGCATCGGTTTATGCATTTGGGTGTTTGGGAGGACACTAGGGATAATGAAATGTGTTGGATGGGAATGTTTGGATTCTTTCTTTTCTTATTGGTTGTTTATCTACTTTACTTTCCCTAATGTACAAGGAATCTAGTTTTTCTTACTCTTCTTTGGAAAGGTGTGAAGACACACTGGGTATGCCACATGCTTTGCATGTTTATCTTCTCAAGGGAGGATAGGTCTATGCTATTTCTATAGGTAGAAAGGAAATGATAGGTAGATCATCTACTCACCAGGTTAATCCCCTTTTGTTTAGAAGAATATAATTTTTTTCTAGAATTACTCGGATTGTGGGAAAGTAATGATGTAAATAAATAATTGAATAAATGATGTTAACCCTGGGGGTTGGAGCTTGCTGGGATGCAATGGCGATGTTACAATTTAAATGGACAGTGGACATTGGGTGTGATGCTAATGAAAATAATGTGAAAATTGATAATAGCTAATCGTTTTTTAAAGAATTAATTAACATAAAGTGAAACTAATAAAAATGGAATGAATTAATGTAATAAATCTCTTTAAATGGTTTTGTTCTTATAGGATACATAGTCTTAGAAGTCGCAGTCAGGAGTCCGAGAGATGGTAGCTGCAGTTGAGTCCAAGAGTAGGTTATGCACATAGTGTGGTTATGAGATACATTATATTCTTTAAATTTGTTATTTCTATATGCCACTCCCCCTGTCAGTTAGGGAAATAGATGCCATGGGGATTCTAAGACCTGGGGGTGGGGGTATTTTCCCCAACATTCTGCTGGGTGGATGGATGGCTGAATACCAATTTTGGACCAACTCTCTTCTCTTGGTAGTTACTTGTGCTGGTATGTACATCAGTTAGTTTTCCCTACATATGTGTGTAGAGGGTTGTAATGGCTTGTGGATATTAACACACATATATTCTAGAAATACTTTCATATGGACTGCTATAGCTGTAACATGTATATGCTATAATGGATTGAGGATCCTTACTCGGTGTATGGGCTATAATGTCTTGAGGTTTAACACTTGACATATGATACACATCATGCCAGCTGTGGTGGCTCCCAGAAACTACCTAGATACTTTTCTTGTGTGGACATGGTGGTTCTGTTGCACGAGGTTCATGTTGTGGTGCTTCACCAGGTTTCTATAGGCAATCATTTTGGGAGAGTGATTCGTAGGACGCGCGACATTGGGGAAAAGAAGAAAACCAGTGGGGAAGTATTAGAGGGGTACCCTTAATATTCATTATTTTATTATATACTGTTGTATGCGTTACATGGTGAGAGTAGCCATGGAGAGGATAGGAACATAGTATAATAGTTTATGTGATGATTTAGATTCACTTGCTGTTCATTGTGCTTTAGCATAATTTATTTACATTTGCATGAGAGGCTTCGGGGAGGATCTTAATGTGTATACTATTATACTCAGCCTATGTATATATAAACAATTTTTCGGGTCACAAGGAGCACGATTATGATCAATCAGGTTTCTACTAACTTTTGGTTGCAGGAGATGTTCGAGCATGTGGTTGCTGTTGTTTTTACTTTCTTTTGGGTATTTGTAGTTTTCCACTTCTAGTTGTAGTACGTTGCATGAAATTACATATTTGTACATGGGATTTCATTTATATTTCAGTCTGATATGGAGTTGGCTGGTGTCTATCTTATCTATATCTTCTGAATATGTTCAGTTAGAGGGAAATTACTCTCATCTGCGTGTTTATTATACCCTTAGTGCTAGTCACCATCCCGGGGCCTACTGGAGGTCGGACTCGGGGGTCATTATCTCCCTTCTCACGTTGCCGGCCTAGGAGGGGTACACATTGTGGGAAGGGGGTCATGACAAGACCCATATCCTTTTCTTATGTTCTTAATTGCATCACATATATAGCCTAACGAGTAGCACTACCACTGCCCCTGTGTAAATTACATGAAATTTTTAACATAACCCTCTTGGTACATGTATATACCAGATCCATCTCATGTTCTGAATACAATGGCAGTATAGTTGGAGCATGATATTTCTTATAAAGGCAAACTAGTGAAGATCAATCACTATAGAGGATATTTTCTATGAAAGAAGACCACTCATATAGATAAATAACTATATGAGAACCAAATATACAAGGATTCAGCATGGGAACCAGAGGGAGAAATGATGTAGAAGTACCCTCATCTATTTTTGTCATAGAATGTGAAAAAAAAATTCTAGGATAAAATTCCTAATGGGGAAAATGTAATGGACCGTACTTTTATAAATAAAATTTCAATTTTTTTATATAAATTTAACACACAATGGTTTTATGGTATATTAATTTTCTGATATAATTTATTTGAGATTATTCATTTCACAAAACACTATACTAAAATGAAAATGATATATAATTAAATATTAATATTTTAAAATGATCATTATAAACTAGATGTTAAATTGAAGAGAATGAATACTAATAACCAAATTATGAAAAAATTATATTATATATTTTTTTACATTCATAAAAATGATTTTATATCCATATGATAAGAACGAATCTAATTTAACCCACTAAAATGCTATAAATTATCATGGTAGTTTTACCTCTTTTTAATGATATAGTAATTTTAAAACAAAATTTTGACACTTTTATGAATTCTATTGAACAATATATAGTTTATTATTAGAATTGGAATATCAGAAATTGAATTGTGTGAAATTATCATATTTTCCTAAAATTTTTTATTTTCATGTGAATAATAAAAAATACTGATTTTTATTAAACTGTATGTTTTTTATATAAATGATTTGAATTAGATAATAACATTTTAATTATAAATTTAATATTTTTTTCTCATAAATGAAAATATAATATATTTTATCCTGGAATATGTTAATATATGTTTTATAAAATATAACTTATGTATTGGTATTTTAGTGAGATATAAATGTTTATTTAGAATTTTATAACTAAGTTAATTATTTAAAATGAACATTATTTACAAAAAATAGATTCCTAAATAAAATTATTTCCTTATTATTATAAAATAATTTTATGAAACCCTAATTAATTTTCCAAAGTGTTATAAAATCTATTATAATTTTAAAATATTTATTTTTGGCATAAATTTTAATTTTATTTAAAAATTAAATTTATCATATTTATAATTCTCTTCTCAAAATGGAGTCTATTTTTAATTCTACACATCATAAATTGAATAGGGTGAGGTTTTGGTTTTTCTCTAAAATAGTTGAATTTTTTGGTGAATAGTGAAATACTATAATTTACGGTATGAGCTAAATATATGATTTATTGAGTAATGGATGATGTATGGATGAGTTAAGACCTAATGGTTCCAGAAAAAAATCAAGGAGAGGAATTCTAGAGCTAAAATCCCCCTTCATTCTTTAATGTTACATTCAATTACTTTTCGTACCATTTCATTAAATATATAGTAAAAAAAATCAAGATTACTCCTGTATACTATATAAACAATAATTTTATCTTTTTTATGGGTTATCCAACATAAATTATCTTCCCTTTACCATTTTTACTAAAAATGAAAACATCATTCTTGAGGTTTTGATTCCCATCCTTTATGAATGATTATTTTTTTTCTATTACTGACATAAATTTTTGTCATAAAACAACTTTTTTGTTAAAAAGATTATAATATCTTTTTTATATCTTATTTAATGTTCTATAATCAATTTATATATATTATTATTAATTAATAAGAAAAAAATAGTTTGTGATTATAAAAATGCTTCCAAAAGAATCAAAACCAGTGTCATTAATGTTTAATCTACAGAATAATCCTCATATCTAGAAATAATAATATATAATACAATTATGTATTCTTAAATATCATTAATAACATATTATTTCAATTATGGATAACTATTCCAATTTTATATTATCATTTATAAATGTTTATAGGCAAATTCATCATGAAAACCATGGATACAAACACTCCCAAATGGTGAAATTAAATCATATCACTATAAAAAAAGACATAAATGAACTTAATAAAATTATAATAAATCAAATAATTATTTAATGTTTATGAATTAAATTATTAATTTATTTAATTTCATTATCTAAGAAATATGTAAATCTGCAGGACACACTTAGACATAATGTACGGGTTTTCTCATCTCACCTATATTTTTTTGATATATTTCTTATTCCCCACTACTTCTTTTCTATGGTGTATGTTTAATTACCTTTTATATATAATATCATGAACCAATGTATATTACTGGTATTAAACATTTCATTTTATGATGAATAATTTTATGGGACATATGGTTCGACGGTTTACAATGTGGTGTGGGATTCCGCACTGACCTCCATTTTTCATTTGGGTTACGTTTTCTATCTTGTTACCCAAATTTAATAATTATACATTTTTATATAACTATTATAAATTATTTTTATATGTTCCAAATTTATGTATCTGTTCCAGTTCATTTTTATTTTATGGTGAACTAGTGTTTTATAAGGATCAGTATTCTATTCTTTTTCAAAAACAAGCCCAATTAAAGAGTGCTTCCCAATTTCATACCCATTTTCAAGGAAAATCCATAATATTTTTTATGAAACCAATATTTTTAAAAAATAAAAATTTTTATCTTGGAAAAATATCTTATGAATTTTCAGGATTTATGTAAATTAATAATAATTTGTCCACTTTAAAGGGTCATTTATACTTTCACATAAACTGAATTGAGGTGGCCAATTTATGGAGTTTTGAAAAACTCTTTTTAAATGTTTAAACATTATATATACATAATTTATTGCATGATAGTATTCTAATTGTCCTTACCTTTTATTTTCTAGGATATAAATGATTATAATATGATTTTATAAAAAATAAAAAATTATTTTCCAAAATATCTCTTCCTTCCAAAATAAAAAGGGACTTTCTCTCAAGAATTCCTCAATGAAAATATTAGAGTATTTTTGTTTATTTCAAAAACAGCTATTTATTTATATTATTTATTTAAATGGATACACTATGTTATCATAAAATGTATTTTATTGAATGTTTTAGGATTATATTAACTGTGGATGTACGATCTTGACACCATTCAACAAACTATTATGTATGGTCTATAATTATGTTTATTGATTGGGGAATTTTATTTACATTATATTTTCCCAAATCTCCCAAAGGCCTTATATTTTTATTTGTTTTTGATAATATTAGTTTTAAGGGTTGAATGGGAACCCTTACATGGCCTATAAGCTTCATTACTTTACACGACCCGAAGGTCATAGAGGAAGTCATCCAGAATATAACTACTTATTACCGATTCTCCAAGTCTCTACATCACTATTTTAACACTTGACCTTCACATGGATGTTTTTCTAGCCTTCTTGAGGATGCATAGGTAGGTCCGGATGGAAATTTTTATACCCTCTCATTCTTCTAAATTTATTAGCTCTACTCTGTTGAATGCACCTTGCACAAAATCATCATAAAGAGCCTACTCCTTGTAGTTTATATGGTATATTTAAGAACAGTTTCATGTGGCCCGAAGGCCTTGCGGTGGACCAAATTCCATGAAGGACTCAAGGACCAATCTGATGACCCTAAATTCCAAATGGATGAATATTTATCAGTACAACAGTATTGAAAAGTGACAACAATAGTACCTACTTTAATTATTTATTATATACTACTATTATAAGTCTGAAATATGTCTCTAACCAAATTTGATCTCAGGTCTCTTGGTTTCACATAACCTATCCTCTCCAACTGGGATGAGGCTCTTGTGATTTAATGTTCTATATAATAGTTTCAATGTTAATGCATATGATGATTATTTTTCTCCCCTTTCAATTGAAGAATGAATTGTACATATTATGTTATCGATGAGGCCTACTATAGCCCCTTGATGAATTGGTAGGTCTTATGAGAAAAACTAGAAGAAGTATTTACACATTTATGTGTGAAATCTTGGTCGAATCCATGATGGTATGTTTATGATGTCCAACATTATGCATAAAATATTTATGATATTAGTCATTGAAAATCCATGTGATTATTTGACTAGTAGAATATCCATGGTTATGTTTCATTATCATGTGATTATTTATATCACATTATTTATTTAAATGTTTACCCTACCATATTATTCTCTAGATTATGTTTTAATATCATGTCTTATTATAAATTCACCTTACCTCATTGTTTTAGTTTATGATAGATTACACCATATTTCATACCCTTACTAAATATCTAAGATCACCTATTTATTATGTTTTATTTTCACCAGGATGTGAATCAATATATTATGATTTCCATTTTTGGGATAATATATGATTTTATGGGTGTTTTCAATTGAGTTTCTATATTTTGTGTCCTTTCAATTTGTAATGTAACAATTACTTTTTTATCTGGTTTTACAAATATACTAAAATATTTCGTCATTTGGGAGAAGGTCACTTGTTTGTAGTACTAATATAATAATGTAAGGCTATAGCTCATGGATTTTGGGGTTGGGGTCTTTATAGTTTTAATTAGAGAATGTTTATTAAAAATTTTGGAAACTTTATTTAGGAAAACATAGGTTAGAGAACAAAATCACACGTGAAACTTTTGAGGATAACTATATAATAACATCCATAAAACCATGTTAACGAGATTATCTAAAAATAAAATTTTCAATTTCAATTATGTATTTCACTTGTTTTGGGATTATACATTATGTTGGATAATGATACAAACTAATATAGTGTATATCATCATTTAAAAATTGAACCTCACTGAAGTAATGAGGTACTTAACAATAAACCTGATCCAAAGTGTAAGAAGGATCATGTATTTTATGGTCTTATATAGTTGGGGTTTGGATTAGTGGTAAGAACCTTGTAATCCTACATGAAAAACGGGGGTTCAAAACCCATGTGGTGCAGGTACAATAGAAGTACTGTAGCAAACTGTACTAGTGGAAGCACTGTACCTATGACGGGTACCGTGAGGGACAGTAGCAGGTGGGTACAGTATTAGTACTATTTATAGAGTGGGTATTGGGCCAAAAATTTGGCCATATGGTCCATATAATAGGATAAATGCCCACTTGTACTTCAGGAAATGTAATGTGTCTCCATCTACCCAGTTAAATGATGTCTTTACTTTGCTTCAATAATAAATGAGGATTCGGACCAACCATTAAAAAAAATATTTTATGGTATTATGCCCATCATTCTAATCAAAAAGTTATTGAAAAAATTATAATTATAACAAGCTGGTTTTTACATATAAGAAATTTAAATATTTATTTATATATTTCTAGAGCTTGGTGCTATGATGGAATTCAATTATATGGTTCAGAGTTCCCATAATTAATTTCATAAGACTATCAGATATATTCTATGATGTGCGCGTGAGTTTAGATAAATAGAAAATCATATATCTTAATTGTTTGATATGATTAAAAAGATGAGACCATCATTGATTCTAAAATGTGGTGTTTACCCTAGGAACGACATAAGTTGAGTTTTCTTGAGATGTTTGAACCCCTCACTCATTAGCTTTGATTTTAAGTGAATTAATTAATTTATATTTTTTATAAATTATTTGTTATGGAGAACATTCTATGGATGGACTCTTAACTTTGATATTTAGAGTGGAAGATCCTCCTCCCCCTATGGAAAATCCCTTCATTAAATGAGAGAAAATATCTAGTTCTAGGGTAATCGATGCATGACGAACAGCTCCCCTTGTCCAATCATCCTACGGGCACATTCAACACTGAAGATCATTCTAAAATCGATAAAAGAATCATTATATGTAAGTTTTCTCCCCTATAATTAAATTATTGAGTAGAACATTCTTCTTCCTTTGATATTTTCTCATATTATTTCCATTTCAAGAGCTCATGCAGTAGATATCGTTGGATTAATAAATTTTCTAACGTTGGTGACCTATTCTTGGTCATCAAACAAGAAAGCCAAGCCAATGATGATTAAAATTTTTTGGTGTGTTTCTATCAATGATTCATTGAATTCTTCACTAATAGAATCTCCATGGTTCACTGCTCATCAATTTTCAGGAAACTCTAGATCGATCGGGTACCCAGCTTCATGGAAGATTGATGGAATGATGACAGTTCTTTATGTGATGCTTAGATGTTGTATCATCATGGTTCAAGGATGCTTGATCTTTTGATTTTATATCAAGAACCTTATTTATTAATGAACATCAAAATTATGAACACCCATGGAAACATCCATTCATTATGGTGACTCATTTCCATTGGGTGGTAGCCCCAATTAACAATTTCTAGGTCGATACAACTTTTTTCGGCCTTAGATAGCACTATATTTGTAGATGTTTGATTGAATTCAATGCATTTGTGAAAATCTAGAAATATGAAATTTCATGACAAATCCTGACTACAAACCTTGTAAATTATAAAAACTTAGTGTGTAGCATCCCATAGCAGTGTGGATAGTTTTGGGGAAATCATAATGATGACACTACATGTATCCCGCACTGGTTTTTTATTTGTTCCCCAGTTGGACAATACGTGTGATGGATCACATGAGAGGGGACTCCATGTAAGAAAATAAGGAAATGTTTTGGACACACGGGAAGCATCTCATGTGGACTGAAAACCCATGAAATGATGTAAACATACAAAGTGTCTTAGTACATGGACAAGACCAATGGGACACAGCCCCATTCCATGTTATTCTTGACACACCATATTTTCAACCTACATGACATGTTATACTATAGGGGATGAATCCATGTTCTATCTTGGGAAATTATTATGCTTTTAAGAGAGGCAACATCCTGTGTGGGTCCCCTCACATGCTTCCCACCCCTTGATATCCTATCTAGAGATTTCAAAAATCTATATCTTCATTATTTGAATTCAAATATTTCCCAATGAGTAGCATATCATTAGTGATTTTCAACATACAACTCAATGGTTCCCATGGAAGTGGATACAAGATATGATGTTAAATGTTCATGGTCTATCAAGTAGTGAGGTGACCATCGATGAAAGAAGATGTTGTGAATAATCAGTTGATATTTATAGGTGTTACACTCTAGCAGGGATGGGAAGTGGTGTTCCCCGAAAGCTTTCACCTGGCTTACCCTTCAGTAAAGATGGGTAGTAGAAATCATATATGATCATTACATGACACCCTACAATACCGTTGGGTGGCGGAGTTCTTCGATGTTTTGGATTACCCACTAGGAGAGCGTGGAAATGGAATTCCCCAATAATCTTGTTGATTTTTCCAATAGCAGGTTAGGGAAGTGGATTTCCTTTACATTCTAGGGTTACCCTCTATTAAGGATGGGTAGTGGCATTCCATGAAAAACCCTTTCCACGGTATTACCCTTTAGTAGGATTGGGTAGTTTAGTCTCCCAGTTAATTTCATGAGATTTACACTTCATCATGGTTGGGAAGATGATTTCTCCAGTTCCTATCAATATAGAACTATCCAATTGTATGAAGGATTAAGGTCCTTGACTAGAATTTGTATCCCCTCGATAATACGACACAGAGAAGAGATGTAGTTTGATGTACTTATGTGCTCCTATGGAAGACGTGTGATTTCCCAACCGATACATGTTCTTTTAACCTGACCTAAAACCATGTGGGAGAGTCAGTGCCACCCAAAGATCATAGTATCATGTAGTGGTTATTGAGTAACATTTATGTGTGTGTTCATTGTAGATTCAAGTGATGCTAGGAATCATTTTTGGACCTCTATTGGAATTACTTGATACAATTCTTCTTAGGAAGATCTATGAGATATAGGTTCACTTACTCTCTCATTTGGGAATCTATGACTAATAATATATATGAATCATTCGGTTGTAACTACTCATTGGGATTGGTTATTCCCCTTCCAAGAGAGGAGACGAGGATTGGGGTATACAACCTCCTTTATGTGTCTTACTTATCATTGTTGAATGAGTCTACTCTCATGATATAGGATGCATAGTCTAGATGGGTAGTTCATCTACCAACTATGTTTATCCCCATCATCATAAAATTTCATACATTCACTATTTGTTGGGTTGAGTTGTACTCTGTTATGTTACCCTATTCTATATACTTCTTTCCACTTCAGGTTTTTCTCTTACTACTCCCCCTTCCCCCTTTCAGGGTATTGTACTAGGTAAGTATACACTCACCCCTTCATGGGGTTTTCCATCATTTTTTTTGGGTGTTTTGTAGAAGACAGATATGTTGGACATGAAATTAGAGGAGCTTCGGGATACTAGGTGCATGCAATACGCATGGTGGTCATAGCATGGGATTCATGAGATGGTCTCTCCAAGATATTTACTTTTCATGTTTTCTTTTAGGTTAGGAGATATTTATTATTTGGACATGTTTTTTTACTTTTACTTTTCTTGTTTACAAAACCATAATTTTGGTACTTTTTAGAGGTCTACTCATTTTTGTTTTATTTATAGTTGTGTTGAATCTTTTAATTCATTCACATTTAACTTCTTCATCAAGTTGGTTGCGTGTATGTATATTGGTTCTTTGTAAACGGACTCCCCATGTTAGTTATGCCTTCATTTCTTGTCGCCACTACTAGACAATTGAGGCGGGCTTGGGATAGTTGTGGATTGAGCCCCAACATGTGTTGGGTCATGACTAATTGGAATAAGTGCATGTAAATTCATTCGGATGTTGTTTGAATGTTTCCCCTTAAGATGATTGGTTGGGTTTAGGGAATCATATTAAAACATCTCAATTGTGTCTCTCATTCCAGAGAGTCAAGTGATGGTTTTTCCGACCAATGTATCCATTAAATATGACCTTGACTACCCTCTCGTCAACTCAGAATTATGAGAAATTTATTACAATGTTAAATGGTACACAGATCCTACAGGATTGAGTCTTTTAATTTCCTTATTGATTCTTCTTCACAATGTTTTTATCACTAAATATATTTATTCTCAACTAACTATAGTACTACTAGAAAACAATATGGATTCCTCTACGATGTAGCCAACAAGGATTCTAGCTCGGGTTTTTGATGAAGAACATATGAGTGAAGATGCCACATTTCAGGGTACATCCCATGACCATGTTCTTCCAAGTGGGAAGGTAGAAACACCTACACCTATTGAGTAGAAGATTATCCCACCAGATTAGGATGAGGATATGTGTAGCCTTAGAGCACTCAGCAAGTTCCAGCATCAGAGACCTCTTAGGTTCCATGACAAGATAGATTCTCTAGGAGAAGAGGATTGGATAGAGTCAATGGTCTATATCCTCGGTTTTTTTCAGATCCTGATGTATTATTTGGCAGCACTTGTGGCCATCATTTTCCATAGTGTAGTTGGGTATTGGTGGATCCTTGTTACATAGATACATGATGAGTACAATGTCTTATGGGATGACTTCCATCAGTAGTTTAATGAGGAGTAATACTTCTCCTTCTTACACATATTTCAGATCCAAGGGCTTCTTTAAATTTAGTAGGGAGTGATGAAAATTTCTCATTATAAAGATATGTTTATACAACTTACTCGGTACCCTCTCGGCATGATCTTTGATGGCCACTTTCGAGCCCAAACATTTGAACAGGGTATCCGCAGAGAGATTCATTCCAAAATTGTGCCCTTGTTCGTCCCAACATATGATAGGGTTTTGAGTGTGACCTAGTTTAAGAGTTACTTATTTATATAGGTAATCCAATAAGTTTGAGCTAGCAGTGGGTGTCCTAGAGATGATTCATCTACAGTAGGTAGTAGGTTCCAGAAATCTCAGGGTAGGAGAGCCTTTCATGAGTAATCTAAGGCATGTGGTCATATGAAAAAAAGATAGCACAGAGATATAAAGAATACCATATAAGGGTTTTAGGTTACTTGTTATTGGAGTGGTCACAATGCATGGGACTTCTCGACCAGACACGTCGAGTGTCATGGGATGATAGATTATTGACCACTACAATAGTGGAAGCTCCATGACAAGGGATCTCTGAGGCGTGGAAAGGGTGGTCCCCTAGGAGGTGTAACTTTAATTTGAAAAGGGTAGGTGTGTGTGTTGGACAACACCACGAGATCATTCCACCACAACTACCTGGTGGACAATGGCATGCTCACAGATTTGGCAGCACGACCTAGGAACAGTTGCAAGATTTGGATTTCTATGATCTCGTAGCACGCAGGATGATTCAAGGTATGATATATGTTTATTATAATATTTTCAAAGTACTAGTTCACTCATGTTAAATCCATTTTTCTATCTCTACAAACATAATTCAATAGCACGAAGTCCTAATAGAGGCTCTATCATGACGACATTGACTTGAGGTACCTATAGGGTACTCTCATACTATATCTTTCATCTGTCAGATGTGATGGATATATTTTGGAAGACTAAGGTTCTTGCGGACCATTTTGTTATCACAATGTAACCCTATTATGTCATATAAGGTATATATTTTCGTTCATGGTCCAAGAAAAAATTACTTTTGACCATAGACAAGTCATATCACTATGCATTGATAGGATGCGAATCTTGATTTATGGAGAGAGAGAGAGAGATCTCATTATTAGGAAATTGGGTTCAATGAGAAGGAGGATACAACCCATCACCCATTATTTAGAATGTATATCCCATGGTGAAGATGGATATTCAGGCATCTATGTTCCATCAGATGTTGAGGATTATATGGATCTCTTCCCTGAAGATGTTTTAGGAATCCCAATGATGTGGGAGATGGATTTTTGCATTTAATGGAATCTTGGGACTACCTCAATATTTTTTGTGGCATATCAGATAACACCTACTAGGCTCCTGGAGTTGTGTCTAATGTTGGATGACCTAGTGAGAATGTTTTCATTATACCCAGTGTGTCTCATTCCGTAAATCTAGTGTATTTTGTGAAAAAGGAAAATTAGAGCTTATGAGTATTCAGGTATTCTCATCTCCTATACTAGGCCTCAATAAATAAAAAATACCCCATTACAAGGATTTAAAAACTCTTTGATCAATTGCGAGGTGTGGGGTGGTTCTCAAAGATCAATCTTTGGCATGGATACCACTATTTGTGGGTTCACGATTATGACATTCCAATGTTTGCATTCTGATTTCGCTATGGTCACTATGAGTTCTTAGTGATTCCCATTAGTGTGAAAAAATCACCTACTATATTTAGGAATTTGATGAACCTTCTATTCCTTCTATAAATTGTACTGTTTTTTCTCATATTCATTGAAGACATAATGGTCTACTGAAAAATAGAGGACGATCATGCAAATCACTTGAGAAAGATTCTTCATATACTTTGAGGGGACCATATTTATGGGATGCTCTCAATTTTCATTTTCTAGATTCCTATGGTTCACTATCTGAGGAATGTCATTAATGAGAATTATTTTTCCATGGATCCAAGGAAGAAAAAAGAACTGATATTAAGGATCAACCCAAGAATGTTCTGGAGGTGTGGAGATCCATGGCCTTGCAATTCACTACAAGAGATTTGGAGTAGACTTCTATTATACTGTATCCCCATTGACCACCCTAATTTGGAAAGGGAATATGTTTATCAGGATTGAGTAGTGACATAGGGAAATTGAAGAGTTTATGTAATGGGTGAAGAGTTCTCTAGTGTTGAGAATTGTAGATAAAGACGTTGAGTTCATAGTTTATTTTAATTCTTCAAAAGCTAGTCTCAGTTTCATTTTGATGTAGGAAGAAGAAGTTATCACACACGGGTCGAGTTAGTTCAGACCCCATGGGTAGAACTATGATTCTCATGAACTAAATCTAGTAGTGGTAATAATCACCCTAAGGATGTGAATACACTTCTTTATGAGAGATCAATTTCTGTTTTACTGAGACAACCAGAATATTAGGTATGTGTTCACACAAAGAGACCTAAACCTAAAGAAGTGATGCTAGTTGGAGTTCTTATAGGTATAGGACTTTGAGATAGTCTATAATCAATGGAATGTGAAGCACTGTATAATATTTATTTAGAATTAAGTCCTAGGATTGAACAATGTAGGATGCTTCATAGTAGATAGCTTCCCTGCAGTTGACCCACAAGGAGCTCAATGGTACAACTTTTCATTAGTTGAAGGTTTTTACTCCATTGATACTTGATAGTGTGAGAGATTCCCAAATGGGAGACATCAACTAGGAGGTTTTGAATGATCATATATCCATAGGATACACAGTAGATGGATATTAAGGTTGTGGGAGTCCCATCATCTCATTCCAGTGGAGAATAGTGGTTCCAGTCTTGTTGTGGGAGGAGGTTATGCCGGAGTTCCACACTTATCACCAACATGTATATCACACAATACGGAAGATGTATAGGAAAAATTAGGGGTAGTTTTAGTGGTCTGACATGATAAAAAACATATCTGAGTTCATCTCTCGGTACCTCATGTTTCAGCAGGTAAAGGACAAGCACCATGTTCTAGAATGTTTTATGTAGCCTCTATAGAAGCCAGAGTGGAAGTGGGACAACAATTCCATGGTTGTTTTCACAGGGTTTTCATGCACAACAAAAATATATGAAACTGTATGGGTGATAGTTGATCACCTCTTGAAGTCTGTGAACATCCTTTCTATTGGGGAGTAGAGTTTAGTGAAGTGTTTGGGGAAATTATATGTGTGGGAGATCATGCTTCTTCAAGGGTACTGTCGATGATTGTCTCTGACCGTGACATGCAGTTTACATCATGATTGTGGATAGGTTTGTGGGAGGAATTTAGGAGTCATCTCTGGATGAGTAAATACTTTCACCCCCAAACCAATGGGAAGACAGAGAATATTATATATGTTCTAGGGATATATTTAGGTCTTGTGTTTTGGACTTTAGCTGAAATTGGGAGCATCACCTTCCCTTGGTTGATTTATCATATGAAAAAAATTCCTACATTACCATCATCATGGAACCCTTTTAGGCCCTATATGGGAGACCCTACAGGTCACCCCTATGCTAGATAGTTATGGGTGGGTCATCTGTTGTAGGCCTTGAGTAGGTGTAAGCACCAATGGAGAAAGTTAAGGTCATCTGTGAGTGGATGAAGCGATCCAAGAATAGATAGAAATTATACACATATTTTCATCGTAAACTCATATAGTTCGATCATATAGATGGTATTTTCTTGTGAGTCTCGCCAAAAAGATGGATGTAGAATTTTTTCAATGGAGGAATGATATCCTTGAGGTTCAACAGGCTATTTGAGATCACACATATCCTTGGTGAAGCTTCCTACCACATTTCAAGACACCCACAACTAGTGTGGGTGCACAATGTCTTTTAGATATCGTATTTGGGGAGATATGTGCATGACCCTACCCACATCATCGACTAGGTTGAGTAATATGTCAAGGATGGATCCAACTTTACAGAGAAACCAATTTTGATTGGGGACCAATAAAATAGGATTTAGTAGGAATGTACAATCACTTTGGTTTTAATTTTATGGAAGCATGGAAATGTGCATTATAGTTCTTGAGAGTGGGAGAGACTAGTGAAAGCTTAGTGACCCATGATTTTTCCTACCTTTTATTTTTGGGGATGAAAATAATAAATTATGGAATGATAAAGAGACCTGATATTTTCTTTATAAGGCTTTAAAATATTTTGTTCTATATTTTTAGAGCTATATTTTATGAGGACATGCGATCCGAAGGCCTGTGTACCAAGAATTAATTTTATAAAAAAAATTATTTTACGCAAAAAAATATAGTTAATGAAAATGTGATAACCCTAAATTTGTTTATTAGACAAGAAATCTGAGGCCACAGTTTTGTCTGGAACATGAATTTTAACCTAAGAGTGATATAAAATGAGTTTTCTCAAATTGTTTAGACACCTATTTTATTGGTTCTCCATTTAAATGTATTAATTAATTATGTGAATAAAAAATTTAACCATTTTTTTATATATTCGATATTATGGATACCTTTACAAGTTTGGCCTCATAAAATTTATATCACCAGAAGGATATGATCCTATCCATATTTTCATAATATCATCGATGAATGATGAAAAATATCTAGATCATGGCGAATTGAAGCATGCTAATCCCATCTACTTCTTTGAATAGTTTCCTGAGTGTGTTCTTCACCAACGATCGATGAAAAATAGAAGTAGAATTATTTACATTTGGGTTTTCTCCATGATAATTAAATTATAGAGTATATTTTTAATCTTCTAATGATATTGTCTATGATTATGGCATTTGAATGAGCCTATTTACCATATTTCATTTCTTTAATCAATGTTATATCACAGGTTCCCCATTATTGATCGTCGTTCAAGAATGATTGTTCGGTGATGATTGAAACACTTTTTTTGTTCCATTATACTAATGTATTTTCATCTTATTTTCTGATGAAATCCCCATGGTTCTTGGTTAGATAATTTCCATGAAACTTGAGCTCGATCGATCACCCATATTAGTGGTGGATTGATGAAATGATGATGGTTTTACAATATAATCTTAGATCATGAATTGTCAAGGTTCTAGGATGCTTGATCTAATGGTTTAAGATAACGAACATTATCAATGAACAAATGATGGCATGAAGAACACGTGATGAAGTCCCCCTACATTATGGTGACCAATATCCCGTGAGTTGCAACCTGTAATCTTTATTTCTAGGTAGATCTGCCTTTTTGCCTATGTTGGAGTTGAATCTGAATTGGTTTGGACGACTTCGATCCACATATTCATATATGGAAATCAAGACATTCTGGTGAAAACCCAACTACATACTATTTACATGATGAATAACACACCATGTGTCCTCCCATAGTGGAAATTCTTGAATCTGTGGAATCATAAGGATAACAAAACATGTATACCTCCCTCACACATCCTGAATTCTGAACCAAGTTGGACAACTTGTATGATGGTTCACACAGGACGAGAGTCATAGTAAGAGAACATAGACACATAGTGACCAGGAGAGCGACATCCTGTGTAGACCAACATGATATGTACTGATGTACATATACACAATGTCCATGTTTATGAATATGACCAACATGACATGGCCCCAAGCCTGGTATGTCATGACACAACATGTAGTCCACCTACTTAGAATGTTCAACTATATTGGATGAATCCATGTTTTAGATAGGGACATTACCAGGTTTTGAAGCAAGACCATACATCATGTGGGTCCCCTCACACTTTGTATACCCAATGATCTGCAATATAGATATTTTATACTTATATATCTCCGTAATTTGATCTATTATTTTAGTCTACAAGTATACAATCCTGATTTTTTTATGTGAAGAATTTGATGGTTCCCTGAGAAGAAGATTTTTCTACATGATTTGAAATGTTTCATGTCTTCAACACATTGTGGTCAAACCTTAGGACGAAAAAATCATGTATAATAAATGGGGAATTTCGATCACAACCCTCCTTCAGGGATGGGTAGTGGAGTTCCCTGATGGCTTTCACAAGTCTTACATTCTAATAGGGATATAAAATGGCATTCCTAATGATCATTATTAGTTACCATATAAAAGATATTAGTATTTTAGTTCCTTGATGTTCTAGTATTACCCTCTAGTAGGGTTGGGAAATTGAATTCCTCAATGATCATTCATAGTTACCCTCTTGTATGGTTGTGAAGTGGGGATCCATAACATTTTGAGATTACCCTATAGTTGCGATAGATAGTGGAATTCCCAAAAAAATTCCCTTGGAATTACCCTCCATCAATTCATGGCAATGGGGTTCCCCTATGACATTCCCAAGTGTTACCATCCAGTTTTGATGGGCAGTGGAGTTCCTCGATGACTTTCAGAGTAGGACCCTCCTATCCTACTAGAACATTGGATAGTGGCCTAGATATTTTGGAACATCGTTTGTGTTGCACAGGGATGAGATGCTATTTTACGTGCATTTAGAATCTTGAGGAAGTGGGATACATTCTCGGCCGAGAGGCTTTATTTTGACATAACCTATATCCTTGCAGGTGATTCAATGCCAACCAAAGTAGAAAGTATCATATTGTGGTCATTGATTACCATGGACATATGTGTTTAGGGAAGATACATGAGATGTTGGAAAACATTGATGGATTTTTTTTGGATCTATTTGATACTATTCTTCATAGCCTGATCAGTGATATGGATATCCCCTTACTCAGTCATTTGGGTTTCATTGAAAGAGAATATGTACATATCCTTATATTTTACCCACTCCATGGATTTTGTTACTCTCCATCCAGGGGAGATGAATACACATTGGGTATTAGACATGATTTTAGTGGATAGATTCTCTTGATTTGAAGAGTATACACTCCTACTATATGTGGTGAAGGCTCAACCAATAGTTTATTTACTCAATATGTTTAGCTCATTTCCCAGCGACATGCTTACTTTCACAACTGTTTATTGGTTTGAGATGTACTCTTTTACAATACCTTGTTATATCTATAGATTTTCTCTTCAATTGATTCACTTATTAACCCTCCTTAACCCATTCTAGGTGTTTTACAATGTATATTTATTCTCAGCCCTACATGGGATTTTCCCTCATATGTTGTTTCATTCATTGAGGGAATACAGGTCCACTGGGACTACAACTAAGTTTAGACATACTGGGTGCTTCAATGGTGTACGGTGGTTGTAGCTTGGGATTCCTGATCTGGGCTCTCTCATTTATAAAATTTTCCATTTTTCAACCAGATTGGGACACATTTCTAGATTGGGAATGTTATTTGACCATTTTACATTCCCATTTACAATACTGTACTTTTGTTACAGTTTAGAGGTTCATGAACATTTGTTTTATTAATAGAAGTTCTGCGTCATTTATTTCCACCCTATGAAATTTCTCATTGAGATGGTTGTGGGTGTCTCCACATGATCTTATGAAATGTACTTCATGAGTTTGGTATCTCTTCATCACTTTTCACCACTTCTAGGCCTATGGATGTGGGCATTGGGTAGTTTTGGCTTGAGGCCCAACATGTTTCAGTTCATGAAACTCATCATATGAGTATGTAGTATCATGTGATAATGGGACAAAGAAATAATTCTCTATGTATTATGGATCTAGAGTGAAGCATGAGAACATGGGTACATCTCAAAAAAATATGGATAAATGAAGGAAGTGAAGGAATTATTTTTCCCACATGTGACAATTGTGGGAAGAAACACCCTAGTAGTTGCATGAACTGAATGTAGTTTGTTACAACTTTGGACAGAAAGGTCAACTGGCTGATGAATGTATGGGAATGAAAGAAGTTATAAATTTTTAATGCATCAACTATAAAGAGATGGGAAACTAAACAAATGAATGTCCCAAAAATTATTGAAATATATCTTAGAAAAAGTAAATGGATCAAGTTCAATATTATGATACTACTACAATCGAAGTTAAATAATTTATGTATTTGTGTTTTAGGATTCATGAATTATGTTATGTTATTATGGTTATGAGAATCATGAGATATATAAATATTATAATTTAGTACATCTTCTTTACAGATTTGGAATCATGAATATTTTTAATATGGTTTTATGGTGATATGGGTTTTGATATATTTGGTATATGGGATTAATAGATACATTATTTGAGGAATATTAGGTAAAGTTGTTTTTTGGAAATTCATTGACCATCGTTATAATTTTTTGGTCATTTAATGTTGCCATAAATTATTTATATGAGTCTTATTATTAACTACTTGTGGAATGGATCATGTTAGAATTTGGAAATTATTGTCTTTTTATAACATGTCCTATCCTTCTTGGTTTCAGAAATAATATAAAGTTCTAATGAACAACATCAGGACTATATAATTCATTAAATGTTATTTAGACCTGAAAATTTCATCTTGAACATTAATTTCTAGGTGTAAGGGGTTATGTGAAAATAGATAGAAGAAAAAAAGGATGATATTATTCTTATGACATGTATGTTAATAAAATATGTTTATTTTCTCCTGTGATTATTTGAATATTAAATTAAAACCTCACATCTAGGAAAAATATTTTGGACTAAAATTGTTCTCTATTTACATTTATTTCTAGAAATATAATAGACATTTAATATATTATAGATTTATTTTGGCCTCATCCTCTACAGTTGTTCTAGAACCCTTGAATCATCCCCCTCTGTGATTCCTCCACTTGAGAAAGAGGATCCTAAACACTCCCTTCATACCCTGTCATCTTTTTTTTCGGGAATGAGGTTATCCATGAAATATCCCCTTCTCTGTGGTCCTTTTTCTTCCCTTAATTGTCTCCCTCCATTCCAGGAGGTTCTTTTAGAATGTTGTGGATTTAGGTTAGAGGTAGGATCCTCGGTTCCTAATTTCCAATTTTTTGCTTTCAAGGAGTCCCCTTCCCTCCTCAAGTGGTCATTGGAGGATTGTTTCGGGGTAGAAAACCCCCATATGGGGTTATTTTAGAACATGTTTTTCTCCAAGATCTTGTCCCTACTAGAAAGAATATCATAGCTCTATTGAAAGACGTTACTCATTATCCTGGATTCATTGGAATATTTTGTATAGGCCTAGTCCTATATCTCCCACACATTCATCCATTGGCACTTTCACCTCTCCCACTTGTCTATTGAAGTGAATTTTAAAAAATAATACCCCCAATAGACGTTATGGGTGAAACTAACTGGGATTCCCCTTACAATTCATAATCCTTCTTTTTTGGGGAATATCATTATTTCATTGGGAGAATATCTACGGGTGGATAACTATACACTCCACCTCCAAGATGAAGTAGCAGCTCAAATTTGTGTAGCCATAGACTGTTCTTATCCCCCTTTCTCATTTTCATCACTAGGTAAATGGAATTATAGATTTGTCTCAACCCCTTATGTATCTATCACTGCCCCTTTACTACTTACGTTGTGGTATCCTTGGTCACTCTCTGTCCGAGTATAGAAAGAATACATCTTTTCATGTGAATTGACCATAGGTGACCCACGTGGCCCTACCTTCTCCCCCACCCCGCCAGCTTCCCCTAGAATTCAACAAGCATACTTTTCCCCATCGTCTGCTAGATATAATTCTTATCCATTATCATTTCTCTTTCTCCCACCGCACCTCCCCCTCCTTCTCCCTCTTCCACCCCCTACATACCTTTCCTCAACTTCAAACCTTCCTCCTCACCCATTGTCCCACCCCCATGCTTCATGAAGCACCCCTATCTCTCCTTGAAAAGACATCATCCATTTCCTTCCCAAAATTCCTTCCCTCACCAACCTCCCCCATACTTCCTTCAGCTTCCCCAACCAGACCATCCAATGGGAATGAATTGGTATGATTTTCCTATCTCTAGATGCCTTCTTCTCCCATGTGCTATGTTTCTACAGCCTTCCCTCTCCATCATTCCAATATCTACAATGTCCTATCCCATGAGTCGACTCTGTCCTATCTCTAATCGACTCCCCAAAAGATTATTATTTCCTACCAAGCCAAATTTAGGGGATCCTAATCCTCCCCAAATCCTAAATCATCTAGGAATGAAGTATTCATGTGAACATAATACAGGAAAATATTATCCTCCCATACCCTAGAAGGTGATCCGCTATTCATGCTAGGGGATAGTTCCAAGTGCTCATATTATCAATGGTATCAGTGATCATATGGAATGCTTGAGGCCTAAGAGCCTCATTAATGAACAAATACCTCTATCACGAGGCTTCAAAATTTAAATACACCATTATAGTTGTCCTGGAACTGAAGTAGTATACCTATAAAATTGGAGAGTTTGCTTTAATAATTGTTTTTAGGCATTAGATTCCTGGTGATCCTACCAACCATCATATATCGGTGTTCTGGAAAAAGGATTTGGAAGTTGAAAATTATACAGAATTAGATCAACACTACATTATTATAATTTTTTTTTGGAAAAGAACATATTCTCTTCTTATTTCACTATGAGAAATTCTAATATAGGATTCATGAGAAACTCTAGTTAGATCATAGGTACATAAACTCTAGAGATGATGCTTGGTTTTTGGGGGTGATTCCAACCTAATTTTTGAGGTTTCTGAAAAGGTGGTTGGGTGTGTTGATTTCTCCCTCTCAGTGAAAAGAATGAATTTTCATCCTTTTCCAACCATGGGGGTCTCATGGATTTAGATTAATCAGGATACATGTATACCTGGTGATTTAATCTAAATGGAAGCAAAAAAACCATCTTCAGATTAGACATCCACCTTGAAAGCCTCCAATCACTTTCTTCCTTCCCCAACACATAATACATACACCTTGTGAAATCTCAATCCAACCATTATCCCCTCATTTTCAATTTGAAGGTGGGTAATTTTGGCGTGAGGTGGTTCTTCTTCTCTATCCACTAAATCTCTCATTCTTATTTTATCCAATTTGACAAAAAATCATGGAAACTCCCATTCAAGGAGAAAGGTGGATTGGACTCCCAAATAACTATAGGCTCTAGAAAAATCTCACAGTATGGGCCATCTCTATCATTTAAAATATTGAATGACTGGATGGTATCCAAAGGGCTACTAATAGAGTAGATGTCATCCAGGAATAATCCTATGATAAGGACCACTTGGCCTCTCATGGTCTTGAAAAACAACGGTATAACAAATACCATCTTGGGCATGGAAGAATCCTTCATGATCAGTCTTAGTCAACATGGATAAAATAAGGTTACCCTAAATCAGCATTTTTCCATGTTTTCATAATGGATAAGAATTATGATTTCATCCCTAACATTCATAAGGGTGATTTTTCGTTCACCAGTGACATGTATGAGATTGGAGGTATGGAAAACACCTACTTCAAATCCTTTTTATGTTATCCTAACACCATCATGCATAGTGGTTATCCATGAGGTAAAGATAACCTCTTCATCTCCATTCCAAGATGGTTTCTGTTTAGGTCAATGAAGAGATCAGAAGTGTTCTATTGGAGGGTGAGGTCGGGGACTATGTCATATCTCTTAATCCCAAGAGCTTTCTAGGACCTGGTGGATTTCATAGTTCCTTATATGCTTCTTCCTGATGTATTATTAAGAATTAATTTTTTGTTTATATCCAAGATTTCTTTTGAGGAGGGCCCCTCCCCTAGGAAGAATTTTCACCATCCCTAGTCCTCATTCCAATTGTTATGGACTATCCTCAGTCAGCCAGCTTTGACCGATAAGTAGGTGCAACTTCAGATATAGTGTGTTAGCCTCCATCATCAATAAGAGGCTATCATTGAACATGAACTCATGTGTCTTAGAGGAAAAGAACACATTTATCCATGGAATTAAAATCCAAGGGGTGATCAAAATCACTTAGTAAATGGGTAGTGATATCAAGAAGAAGGTTACGGGCTATATTCATATCATTAAAAGGGATATGGGAAAGGCTGATGACCTCACTGAGGGGGGATTCAATGTATGGGTCATGAGGTGTATGATTTTTTTGAATATTCTATGGATTTGATGTTTCAGAATTAATACATGCCTTGGATAAATCTCTTATTCCAGGGTGGGCAGTTTAGCTTCATCAAATTAGTTAGAGGACAAAGACAATGGGATCCCCTCTCCCTTATCGTGTCTTTTATGATATAATACACCCTCGGAAAATACATCAGTACATGCATGAAAAAAAGGCCCCATCAGTATGTACAAATGGAAAAACCACATCCTCGGGATTTCTTACCTCATGGTTTTTGATGATCTGTTAATTTTCACTAATGATCGTTGTACCTTGGTTAAATACTTCAACAAAATTATGGATGAATTCTCTATATGGAGTGCCCAAGAAAATTAACGAAGACAATGTTCATGAATTATTCTCATATTCAATGTTTACCGGAAGAAGTAATAACATTGAAACCATCATGGGTATCCATGGGGAACCCTTTATAATAAAATACATATGCCCTACAATAAACTGTGGTAGGGTCCTAGAAATACATTTTTTCAGTATTCCCAACAAGATCACAAAAATAATTAAAAACCTAGAAAATATATTTCATTCATTTGGTTATAGAATTAACATCACCAAATGTGTGTTGTCATCCATTCAAATGCATATTCATTTAGTTCTGAAGGTTCCTAAATCAACCCTCAAGGAAATTTAAAATATCTTTGAATCATTAATTTTGGTTGCCCAGGTGGAGGGAATGTTCCATTGGGACTATTGGCCTAGGATTTCTAAATCGATGGAGAATGGGAGAATTAATACAAAGAATGTGGATTGGGATAAGCAGTTTTGGTTTAGATCCTATAGAAGGGGCTCAGGAGGATCCCTGATGATCTTCTGCTCTCCATGATGGTGACGACCTCTATGCCGGTCCCACCCCATTTATGGGGATGTATTATAGTCTCCCACCAAAAAGAGGCTTCCTCCTTCACTCCTTTCATAGATCCTAAAATCCTTCTCATTGTCTCTCATGTTACGCTCGGTCTGATGGTCTCAGACATTCTTGATGCATGCCCTAATATTCCTCTATCAAATGAAGAGTTCTCAAAGTCCTCAAATATTATGATTAATAGGTCAATTTATAGATTTAAACAGCTTCGTACCTCCATTGTTTCATTTTACAACCACATCGTCGGTGCTTCTGAGTTTCAAGATAGGGAGATAATGGGTCTTTTGGATAACAGTATCATACTGGTTCGTTTTTCTTTGGAGGTGGATCTCATAAAGGCCTATTCATATGCTCCTTACATCTTCAAAGAATTCAGTTTTTGCTAATTTTGGTGGTCCTTTGATCTGGATATGATGCGTGATACACCTATAATGGAGGAGTGGGTAAGATTTCCAATTCTCCCCATACCATTCCAGAATCCTTATATTATACATATTTTAGGTAATATCAATGTTATATATGTGTGGTCAGATATTCTTACTGAGGCCCTCTATCACCCTATTAGTCCACGTGTTTGCATGAAAATGGATGTGTCCAAAAATCTGTTCGAGGTTGTTTGGATCACAGTGGGTGAGGAGTATGATTGCAATTAGCCAGTGGTTAATTAATCTATAATATATTATTTTTCTTAATGTAATAACCTAGGGAACTCCTTGGATGTATGTCGTAGGGGGTCTCAAACATCTGTGAGGATGAGGGGTAGTGGGCTCGATAAGGAACTTGAGGTGTTTGATGAAGAGGTGTTGGAGCAGCGGCCTATGGTTTTAGAGGTTAATGGAGGAACGAGTGTAGAGGGGAATATCTACTAAAATAACTAAGGTATGTGAAATGCATAAAATAAGGTAGATAATTACTCATCCCGAACTGGGAAGAAGGTTTTGGTTCATCAGATTAACCTGACGATTTCTTATTTCTTCAGCAAATTATGGTAGGACCTAGCCAAACCTTCTTACAACAGCATGCTGATCCTTAATGGCAGCGGTAGGGAAGACAGAATTGTTCTTCATTACATGAATACATTGAAAAATCAAGTGTATATTCCTATAGGTATGGGGGTGAATAAGGAGGAACATGGGATTAAAGGTCTTGGAGAGGTATTCTGGGTTCAGGGGGTTCGGATGCAATGAAGCCTTCAAGGACTCCTTATGTTGTTGTTTCTATGGTCGGTAAGGGTCATGAGGCAAAAAAAGGGAGATCAACATGTAGATATAGGGTGAACCAGGTGCACCAGGATCACTAGGTGAAATGGAGAAGTTGGTGAAGGGCGGGGACTGAGCTAATCAGAATTTGAATCGTTTGATGAATAACATCAATAACCTTTTTGATAGACTGGGATCAGAATCTCTTGATCTACTGTCTAATGGGGATGACTTTCCCATTGGGATGGTGTTTGGGGAGGGGGATAGAGATGGCCTACCCTCGGATGAAATTGCATAAGGAGGATACAGTAGTGGGATGCATAACCCAAGGAAGAAGAAATGACCAAATGAGAATAAGGATCTATGAATATGCATTGTTAGAAAGAGGATCAATTCCAAATGTTTCAATGATTACTCATACCTACCAAAGCCTATAGAAAATAGATCGTCTAAAAAGGGTGGGGAAAAGGAAATGAAGGGTGCGCCTCTTAAAAAAGCACAAACGAATGAGGTTGACCTGGTGTGTGGATCTCAAATGGTGTAATATCGTAGGCCAAAGGAATAAGAACTGGATAATAAGGATGGTGAAAATGAGGAACATCACCAGAACAAGGTTGTATTAGTTGCTTCTATTTCCCCTTTTCATGCGCCTCTGGTGGGTATAGAAGATGAGGATGGGGAAACTGTGGTTATCATAGTGGGATGTTCTCGTAGAGGCCATAGATGATCCATGTGACCTTTTTAGGCACTCTGAGGAAGAGATTCTTGGGAAGGTATTGTATCATAATGATTTTAAAGAGGATGTAGAATTTTTGAATGGTGAACCAATTCATGTGTATACTAACAAAGATAAAGAAGCATGGATCTTCATGAAATACCAAATCATGACAAGAGGCTTCAATGCCAACGAGATAACAGTGGAAGCATTTGTGCAGATGTTGGAGAAATTGATCTATCAATTTGAAGAAAAAACCAGATATGATCCTGATAAAAAGGTAACTGAACAATCCTGAAATTTATATAGTTATGATGCTTCAAATATGTTAATGTTGGCCTTTAAAGAGGTTGTATGGTCTGATGCTCTTTTTTGTATCTGATGTTTCTCAAATTCATTCACAAAACATTCCTTTTTAATAAAAATTACAATTTTTAGGAGGTGAATACATATAATGTGGGGGATTTCTTGTGCTATATTTAGTGGAAAATGGAAGGGGAGGTTGTTGATGGATAGTCTCCATGGATTAAATTTATTAGAGGTATGTATTTTTATGAACCTAGTGACAAATGTATCAAACCCTCATCCCTTTGAAACACCTTTCAACTCAATATACTGGTCCTTCAAAAACAATCCAGATGGATCATTAAGGATGGAAACATCAACTTCTAAGAGAGTAATTACACAGGGGAACCCCTATGGTATCCATACATCCCTACTCTAGATCGATATTTCATTCGGGGTATCTCATACCCATCCATTATCCATGAAATTATAAATCCAATCAAGTTGAATTCATTTAATGATATCATGATGGATTAGATTCCAAATCAACGAATTTTTATGAGCTAACCTTCAAGAAGATTCACATCCAAGTCCTAGATATAACTAATGCATAGGGAATCAAGTCCAAACCCCTCGATGAGAAGTCTTTGGTCTATTGATATCCCCATTAAGTACAATTTTCTCCATTGGTGAGTTCAAAATTTTATTGATCCTATGGAATCAGTAGTGAAGAGAAAATTCATCAATGTGGAATCAATATTCCCCTATTGCATTCCCCTAGTGAAGAACCAACATAACACCTATTCTTTGAATCGATGGATTATTGTATTTGGTAGGCCTAACCATGAGGAGGAGGAGCGAACAATCATACTTTGATCTAGATGCTGGTCCATCTGGAAATCCAGTAATCAAGATCAACACAGAAGTCACCCTCCACCTTCATTTAACCTAAATGTGATGGTCTGATTCCATCTGGTGGAATTTTCTATCCTTCAAAATCACCATGAAATTGACAACTCTCTCATATTCTTTTCATCTAATATCTATGGGGTTCCAATACCAATTTCAATGGGTCATTGGGTTTGCTGGTCACCACCCACCTAGGGGCATGAACATAACACTTATGATCCTCTAAAAGTGGGGGTGGTACCTGAGGGATATGTGGTTCAAGATAACATATACTTAGTTTCATATTCCTTTTATGCTATATATAGTCCTGGTGACTCCCAAGCAGCATAGGTGAAGGCCATTCTCATCGACATTGATCTTTTCCACTCTCACCATATCCCTCTCTCTTGTGTGGAAATTAACTCTAAGATCACATTATCCTACTTGAAGGACATATCTCATATCCCATGGAAGATTACTTACCCAATCCATGGAATCAAGGCCTACATTTCCAATGACATTGAGCTAATCCACACATGGTGGGAAGGTAATCAAGTAACATGATACTTGGTATCACATGAATCCCATGACTCCCCTCTTATGGAGTTCTTCATTATAAGATCCCGCCACCCTAGGTATATTTAACATTATTTTTTATGATGACCTTGGAATCAAGTATTTTAGACCCCCACGAATTTTGTGTACTTTTTCTCAGTTCTTTAATAAATTTCATTGACTGATTGTGACAAGAATAAGATTTACAACCCCTATTAATGATCTAGAATTTCTACAAATGAATATTCATTTATCATATTATTTGGAAGTGAAATTTACATTATGAGGATGGAATATATATAACAAAGGTTGAATACAACAAAATAAGATTTTATTGTATCTCATTAAAATTTATTTTTTTTGACAACATTCATTTCACAAAACAATAAGGTTAAATGAATAATGATATACAATTAAATGACATTATTTTTAAATTGAACTTTATAACCATGTATTTAAATTTACAGGAATGAATAATATTAACAAAATTATTAAATGTTATTATTATATAATTAATAAAATGTTTTTAATTACATCTAAATGATTTTATAAGCATAAGAGATGAATTAATCAAATTTCCTACATTAAAAGGATATATTTATTCTAAATTTTGTTTTTACACTTTTTAATTGCACAGATGTTTTAAATTTAAATTTTTACACCATTATAAAATCTTTTGAAAAAATACACATCATTTTTAAAATTGAAAATTGAAAATTAGCTTTGGGTGAAATTTTTATATTTTTCTGAAAATATTTATGTTCTAGTGAATAATGAAAAATATATATTTTTATTAAAATATAAATTTCAGAATATTTAATGTATAATTATTATTAAAATTAGATAAAAAATATAAAGTTATAAATAAAATTTTGGTGTCTCATAAATGAAAATATAATATATTTACACCATGAAAGATGTAAATAAATGTTTTAAAATCGATAAAATAACTATTGATATTTTTGTGAGATGAAAATATTTATATAAAATTTTATAATTTGTTTAATGATTGAAAATAAAATTTATTTACAAAAAATAGATTCATAAATTAATATTATTTCCTATTATTATAATCTAATTTAATGAAACTTTAATTTATTTTTCAAAGTGTACTAAATTCAGTTATAATATGAAAATCTATATTTCATAAATAAATGATGATTTTATTTAAAAATTAAATTTATCATATTATGAAAATTATTGTCATAATATAGTGTGAATATTTTTATTTCACACGTTAAAAAGTTGTTGAGGTTATTTTTTTATTCTTCAAATATAGTTGAATTTTTCGTGAATAGTGGAATATAGTAAGTTTTTGAATATGATAAATTATTGAATTACTAAGTCTTGGAAAATGTATGGATGAGTTAATCAACCATTTTTTGGAACTCATATTCACTAGATACTTTATTTAGTCACTATAATCCACCATATTGCTTTTCGTGGGCCAAATTAATAAGTAAATGAAAAAATAAATCAAAAAACACCCCTCTCCCCGACTATTAATACCACCCCTCACCACCTCTTCTCCCCAAACCTCCAAATCCATGATCGTTGACTAATTTATGCCCAATACATATCCCAAGTATCTTTTCCATGTTATAGTCTTATTTTTATAACCCAAAATAATACTCCAATGTTTCTTAGGGAGGCTATATAGGACATGAATTTTAGAAGTAAAATCTACTTTCATTATTTTAATTCTCTATCAATTTATTTTCTTGTATTTCTCTTACCTACTTTATAAAAACGTGAATGAAAAATCCAGAATATTATATGTAATGTAATGTTACTATGTTAGTGGGATATCCACCATCAATTGTCTTATCTTCCACTTTATTTCTAAAAATGAAAACATTGTCCGTGATGTGTAGATTTACCACCTTTGTGGATGATGATTTTTGGTTTTATAATACCACCTTAAAGGATGGTCATAAAATAATTTATATGGTTAAAACTGATTATAATATTTTTATTAAAATATATTTAATGTTATATAATAATTTTATTTACATAATATTAACTAATATGTCAAAACAATATCGGGATTATCGAAATTATGCAAAAACTAATCTAAATGATTATCATTAATGTTTTATCTAATGAATCATCCTCATATCAGGAAACTTAATAATTTATAAGACACTTAAATATTACGGATGTTCATTAATAACAAATAATTTTTGTTATGGAAAACTATTACCATTCTAAATGATCATTCATTCATGTATACAAGTTAATGAATCATCATAACCTTAGAAAATAACACTCCCGATGGACGAAATTGAATCTTACAACTCATCCAAAAAACCAAAAATGAACTTATTAAAATAATGATAAATTTAATACATATCGGATAGGTTGTTAGTAAAATTATTGTTGAATCTAATTTCATTATTTATGAAATTATGTTCAAGTGTATAACACTATTGGACAAAAGGTAAGGGTTTTCTCATCTCACCATCGTTTCTGTGAGATATTCCCCATTCAATAATATTTCTTTCGAGTTATTTATATATAATGACCATTGATGTAAAATATCATGAATATATTTATCTTAATATTATTCAATTTTCTGTTATATGATCATTATCTTTTTGGGATATATGGTTTGATTATTTAAAAGGGGGTAAGGGATTCTCCCCGAACCACCATTTTTCATTCTGGTTACACATTCTCTCTATTTACAACAATATAAATCTTATTTATTTTAGAATATTTATTATAATTTATATTTTTATGTTCCAAACTCATTTATATAGTTCATTTCATCGTTATTTTAATGAAAAATACATGTTTTAGATGGTTCTCTTTTCAATTCCTCATGACAAACAATCTCGATTAAAGATTACATCACAATTTCTTACCAATTTTCAAGAATACTCTATAACATGTTTTAAAAAAAATAATATTTTTCTGAAATCACACATTTTATCATGATAAAATACCATAGATGTTTCTGTTCTTATACAATCAATTAATCATTTTTCCTCTTTAAAGAGTCTTTTATATTTTCCCTTATACTGCATTGAAGTGGCCCATTGGGAATGTTTCTTAAAACCTCTATTTACATGTTTTAACTTCAGCAAGACATCATTTATAACTAAATAATAATTTAATTTTCATTCCCTTTTTTCGGAGATATACATGTTTATATTCTGATTTTATGACAAATTCAAAATGATTTTCCAAAAGAACCATTCCTTACAAAAGTAAAAAAGTTTATTTATCTCAAAAATTAATTAATGATTTTATTGTTTTATATTTAACTATTTTAAAACCCTTATGGAATAGTATAATGTATTGAAATTTATTTCTAAAGTTACTATATAATATATTTTTATTGAATGATTTATGATTATTTTGATTGGGGATGTACTATATTAATACGATAAATGATAGTATTCTTGCTGGATTATGATTATTTTAATTATTTGGATCATGTTATTAACAATCCATATAATAGTTTCAATATGAATTTATATGTTGATTTTGATTCAACCAATTCGTATAAATAATTTATTGTACATAGTATGTTATTGTCGGGGCCCTCTATAGCCTCTCGAAGCATCGGTAGCTCTCATGGGCCAAACTAGGCAGTGTTTTTACCCATTTATTCTATGTGTCTTGGATGAATCCCGGATTGTATGTTTACGATGTTCAACATTATGAACATATAAATTATGATATCTGTAATTTATAATACATGTGAAAAATCAACTATTAGAGTATCAATGGATATGATTCTTTCTCATGTGATTGTTTATATGGAATTAGATATTCATCTTTTATTCTGACCATATTATTCATAAGACTATGTTTTAATGGATTGTGTTTTTAGTTATTAATCATTACATATTTTTTATATTTATGATAGCTTCCAATATATTTTTTACTCATTATTATCATCTTATATCACCCCTTTCTTATGTTTTATTTTCCCTAGGATGTTATGATGTATATAATGAATGACCTATAGGGATAATCTTGGAGTTTATGGGTGTTTCCATTTTAGTTTATATATATATTTTTACTTACAAATTTTAATGTAACAATTATATTGTATATATTTTTCTTAATATACTAATGTATTCAGTCCTTTGGAACATGATCACTTGTTCATATTACCAATGTAAAAAACTCAAGCATCTACTGTAGTCTACTAGGGTCAGGGTCATTACAACAAATCATTCATATATAGTGATGAATTATTATCTAAAGAACATGTTCCAAATTATAGAATAAATACCTTTTTATTATACTATCTTGAAAAATGTGTTTAGCAAATAAACATAAAAATAAGAATTTAATTTTTGAAAATGAGATAAATAATAGAAAATAAGATATCTATAATATGAAATTTGAGATATCCTTGGTCCACTAGAATGATCCCACCCATCAGCAGCACAATAAAAATGAAACATAATACCATTAATTAAAAAATAATTTCTGAAATGAGAATATATTTAACCATGAGAGAAAACATAAGTGAAAGTAGAATGACTGAAATATCATGTATTTATAGAATGTAGGGGTCCTATATATCCAATAGAAATATGACCATTGGAATAATTAACCAACCCTTGTATACATAATATGGTCATTTTTAATATCAACAAGTCTTCTATAATAGTAACCTCATGTTTTTAACATTAAATTATTATTAAGTAATATTATGAAATGAAAACATCGAAAATTTATATCACGATAAAAATAAATAAATGTTTTAAAAATGTTAAAATAATCGATTGATTTTTTATTAAAAATATTTTTTATATTATTTTTTATCATAAATATAAAAAATTAAATATAAGTTAATTATCATATATTGGATTTATAAAATAATATTAACTATCTTTATAATTATAATATAATTTAATGATAGCCCAAGAAGTTTTTTAATGTGTCATAAATTGATAATAATATAAAAACTGGTGGATTTTATATAAAAATGTATTTTATTAAATAATAAAAATTGAATATATGGATAATTATTTCCAATTTTTTTTAATATACACACTAAAAATGATTTGGGTGAATTTTTTATATTTTTTCTAAAATAGTTGAATTTCTGGTGAATAGTGAAATGTGGAAAAATACAATATTTTATATTATAATTTAAATACATGAATAACTGAGTCATTGATGAGGTAAGAAGAAAATATCTGCAACTAAAATGCATTAATTAGTTTATATAGTCATACTATAAATCAATATTAGTTGTCTTGGTCCAAATTAATAAACTAAAAAATGATATATTCAAAAACTGCACTCTCCCCCCATATAGATACCACCCATCACAACCTTTTCCCCTCACACTTTATAATATTGTATCTTTATTTATATCCACTCATTTATCTAACTAACCATCTCACCTACATCCTCATAGTGTTGGTCTCACCAAAAGGACAAACAAATTTTACTTAAGGCTTACTTCAAGATATGACATCCAAAGAAGTAATATTTTCAACTTATCTATTTCAATACATTTCCACTTCAAACTCCAAAAAATATCCTCTATAAATCATGACATAATTACTCCAGAAAATTACATATGATAGAATTTTATTGCGTGAACAGTATATACATTATCATAACACTTCTCATTTAATTCTAAAAAGAAAATGTTTGTTCACATTGTGGTCTATTCACCACAACCTTCTGTTATAGTTTTAATACATTAATTAATGGAAAAAATTATCTAAATTAGTATTAAATATAAACTTAAATATATTAATATTATACAGTGGATAAATTATCATATAGGTAAATAAAACAGTGTAAGTTTGCTTTGGATGAAAAAATCCATAGTTAATTAAGCATTAAACTATAATATTTATATTTTATAAACCATGTCTATTTTAATAATATTTGATATATAAAAAAATTTACAAATACAGAAATGAAATTAAAAAATTTAATCACAATCGCAGTGTTATGTAACCATAACCCAAGAACAATAATAATTACCTATAAATTTATCGAACCATTTAACCATGAAATAAGGTATCTAGGGACAATGGTTATACATAAGAAATCTAAATTAAATCACTCTCAACTAAAAATATAGTTCAATAATAAATAAAATATGATTGAATTATGTTTGAAATCATGTTTTTAATAAATCTAAATATGTTATTAATTTCATTAAGAAAAAATATTAGAATGAATCCATACCGGAGGTAACCGAACTCTTAGAACCACCCAGTTTTCATCAGGTTATGCTTTATCTCTCTCCAAATCACATTACCTCTTTAATTTAATGAATAAAACATCCAAATTATATAGATACATATACATACATATTTTCTATATATTCCTATGTTATACATGTTTTTTTTCTTGGTATATTTGTAATGATACAATAATTTACTATATGTTTTCCTCTAAATAACTAAAAATCATTTGATAGATTTTCCCATAGAGGGCAACAAACTGAAAAAAAATGTTTTCTATATATATATATATAAATATTATAAATATTAATTATGGCCAATAACACTCACAATAAAATTATTTGGTATTAATTAGAGTATCTAAAATACAGTATACAATATTGTATATATTTATATATATGAAATTATTTTATAAAAAATTTCTTAATTGATTATTGTGTTTTTGAATAATTATTTTCATGAATTATACTTTCTATTAATTAATACTAAATATATTATTTTTGAATGATTAATTTGATAAAGTATAATATTTATTGATTAATTATAGTTTTATTAGTGATTTTAAAATTATGAATAAGAACAAAATGTATTATAATAAGCTATTTTTATATAAAAACAATATTTCATTTTGATTTAAACTTTTATTTAAACAAAAATTAATATATTTAATAATATTAAATTTAAAAAAAACTAACCACATTTTTGGATTAATCATAATAATATAATTTTTATATATATTTTTTTGGATATTTATAAAATGGTTTATTTTTTTGGTCAATATTACAAAATATAGTTTACATAAATACGACCCTTATGTCATTATTAATATATAATTTTTAGTTTAAAATTCATAATTTTTTTATAATACTATATATTTATTTGATAAATTAATTTATAATCTTCACAGTTTGTTTAAAATTACAAACCTTTCTTTGAGATTATATAAATTAATTTATTTTGGTTGAAAAAATAGTATTTTATAAATTTTACATTAAATATTTAAAAACTACTTTTCAATAACTTAATAAATTTAATAAAATAAATTTAATTTTAAATATTCAATCCATAGGTTCAAATTATTTAATATGTTATACTTTTTGTATGTTTATAAATGATAAATTAACATGGTAAAATCTTGTTTTCACTGTGAAAACTAAAATGGTAAAGTAGGAAACCTAAGATGAGAAAGAAATAACATGATAATTTTTTATTGTAGTGTTTGATGTAAGGAAAGACCATATATACTCCCTAATCCATTATATATCAATTTTTCAGCCACATTCCTTGAGGGTGACTCCACGCTATTGAAATTGTTTGTGTATTTACAAAAATTCCATTTGTTTTTACTTATAAATGGGGGAATCCTCTCCTAAATTCACCTCTCAGCAAAACAAAAATTGTTGGGAAGAAAACCCAAACCTGTACTCCATATTAAAATAAAACATAAGAAAAAAATTTATTCTTTAAATCCCATCGATCAAAAAATTAAATCCCTTTGCAATGTGATAATCAAAGAAGTGTGGAATAAATTTCTAGTCACCAATATTTTTTTTCTATTTATTTATATGCACATGTTATTCAATAAACTAAAATTAACCATATTTATATGAGAACATCAGTTCCATTAGTATACTGGTGTTTTATTATAATTATTTTGATATAAATGACCACCCTTCCTATTTCTATTTATGAAAAATAAAAACACAAACCGTCCATGTGTAGATAATACCACCTCTTTTAAATAACTTGTTAGTTTTCCTTCACTGAATAACATACATTGTAAGATAGATAATTTAATAGATAATTTTTATATTTATGAAATATATTTTATTCATAAATGATAAAACATATTAATCATTTTCTCTGTTCAATGAAAACAAAATCATCACACATGCATATATAAAGACTACCACCTCAAGAAATCAATGTATTCCATTTTTCATTAATGCCTTTCATATATGGTAATAAGAATGGTTTTAAAGGATAATAAAATTTTAATATATTAATAAGATTATATAAATATAATTTGAATATACTATTTATTATATAAATGAAAAAAATCAGTATAAAATAAATTTTCCTAAACAATCCAATAGAGATGAAATGAACAATTTATTCTTATTATCTAATATATTCATATCCATTAATCCTTGTTTTGGATCCTTAACATTATTATATCTAAATTTTATAAACGCTAAATATTAAAATTTTATTTTTTATAATTAAATTTAAATTAAATCACAAGATAATCATCCATTGTTCAAGTAATGTTTATGTTTGGGTCTATTTGACAACTTACTTGAAGAATATTATGAATATATATCATTAAATACTATTGTAAATTATTTAATTAAATAATATGTTATAAATGTTTACATAATTATTATTTCTCGGGTTTTGAATATTAACATCAATAACAAACTAATTAATTTTTATAGCACTCTTTATTCATCATGAATTACCAAAAAATGATTTTTATTAATTTTATTCTAAAACATAAATGATAAAAAATTTATTTAAATTCATTTAAAACATTAATAATAATACCTAATAGTAACATTAATGAGATATAAATGATGAAATATGGGACAATATAGAGGAAAGCACAATTTTTATTAAATTATTTCAAACCACCCAAGTTAGTCACACCCGATATTTAAAATGTAAAAGAACAAATTAAAATAAATATATTGAATAATTATAATTGATGTATATGTTATGAAATTTTTATGGAATTATATTTTTTTGGTTTTTTTATGAGTTAATTTCACATGTTTTTTAGATAATAATTATCTAGGAAGAGATCCTGGGGGGGTTCAGATAGTTTTAGAATGCTTTTGGGTCCTTTTAAATGATTAAATATTTAAGAATGATTTTCTCAAACCATTGAATTATATGTGAAAACACTAATTTCATGGAAGAGTCTCAATTAGTGGAACATGGATAAGGTTTATAGTTTGAAAACACATTATAGTCTCATTATAAAAACCATGTCAAAATCTATACTAGATAACATAACATATGGTGCATGTTTTGAAAACTCATTCATCCAAACCGTAGTCGTTGAACAAAATCCTTGAAAGGGCATACAAATAGTGCACAATTTATAAAATCATGTGTCCAAACTATACCAATGATAAATTAATTATCATGAAAAATTAATAATGACCATTTGTTATCCATTTCTATCTATTATAATTTTTGTAGTAATCGTCCTAAATTTTTTAGACTAGCCTAGAATTCTTTGTTGAAATCCTCTCCTCGAATGAATGATTCAAGTGAATCCATTTTAGTTATAAATATATATTTGAGATCAATGAATTTTAAAATGTGTCTACGATATACCCTTTGGATTGATCTAGATTCTTCATGGAAATAGTCCTTTTCTATACATAAGGTTTCGATATATAATGGTTTATGAATTCAAACACTATTCCTCAATCCATAATATATATGATGAATTAGCTACATATCCTTCGACATAATAAGAAATTGGATCCATTAACATACTCCTTATGGAATATTTGAACTATAAGATCATTATAATTAGATGTTAAATGTGATTCTACCTTCTATTCTATAAAAAATGTTATATACACAAACAAAATCATACGATACGAATTCCATTACAGTTTTGAGGCTCTTGTACAATATTATTTCCATAATTCATGACTTGTTTTAATAGCTTGTAGTTAACAATTTAAGGTGTTTGTTTAGAAGTAAAACCCATAGATGATCTTTTTTTCCATTATTATTGTTTGGTGATGTTTTTACTAGGATTTTTTTTCATGTTGTTATATATTTATACAATATGTTCATAATGACGTGTTTTATAGACTTATTATGGGCTTCCCTATTATGAGTGATTCCATGTATTTTATGGTTATATTATTTTAATTATTCATAGGTTGACCTTCTTTATGTGAATATACATTATAGGATTAGTGTGAATGTTGCGTGGTGGTGGTGAAGGTTGTCCCACACGTGGGCCAAGACCTAGATGGACTTGTTTCATAACAAAAAATTGATTCCTATTAGATAATGAGAAACATTCCAAAACAGGATGTCATTATAATACTGAGTAAATGTTAAATAGTTATCCTTGTGGATGGACTTGATACTTGATGCCTTGAGGATTCGAAGTAGAAATTATTCCAGATGTGTGACTAGTCAGTGATCTCTTCTAACATCATTGATCATCCTTCCAATATGGTGTTCATGTAGGTGCATCCTTGGTTCATAGAAGATTGTTTTTCACATGGGTTCTATATTCATGAATCATTATTATTGATTATTAATTTTTAATTATCATGAAATAACACTATTATACATGTGAATATTGGTAAAAGGAAAACATTATGGTGTCCTACAACGTTTTATTACACACCCTTGTAATGGAATCTCGATGTGTGTGCATAATATTAGTTTAAGGATCTCAGAAAGGGAAAATGGACCATGGTTGACGGTCTAGATGAGTGGTACTGGGAAATGATATTTAGTTTTATATTTGTAGAGGATAGAAGCATTTTATTTTTTATTTTCTTATAAATATTATTTAGTTTATATTTCAACACTAGGAGCCCGATAATTTATCTTTATTTTTCTGTATGTCATGTGTTCTATTTTAGATAGAATCATGATGTCTTATACTAGATTTTGATTACTATATTTTATCATAAAATTTATTTATATTATTTATTAAAGGATATAGTAATAAGGGAACAATCTCCCAAAAGATGTGGTTCAGACCCTCACCACTAGTCGAAATCCTCCTAAATATTGGGAGGTGTGCATAAGCTGATGTGAAACATTTTCCAAGATATTTAGCTTCAGTTTGGGGAATTTCACAATGGGGTCAAAGGACGTTGTTGTATTTTATTTTTGACCAACCTATGAAGAGGTAAAAATAATTTTTACAATGTGGTACTTGGGTATGGTATTTACCATGTTCTTGGAAAACTCATGTGTAATGGACCACTTTGTTAACATTAATAACAATTATTGTTACATTGGTATTTAATTTTGCTGAATTTGTTAATTATGGGAAGGTATGTAGGATCACATGGCAAAGATTTAACATTTTTATTCTTACTTGTTTTATAATTGAATGCATTTATGTGAACTATCTATTTGAGATAAACTTTTGTTTACTGACTAACTGATATGTCTTTTTTATTTAATTTTATGATATATCTAATGGAATTAATTAGTTAAACTATAGAATACTAATATATTTTTCATATATTTATATACATGTGTTTGTGTGTTTGTGACTATGAATAAAATTAATATATGGGGAACTTGGTTAGTTATTGGGGAAATACATTTATTTATGGATGGGCTCTTAGGAAAACTGTGTGTGATCTGATACACTAATTATGATATGTCTTAATGAAGTCTATCTCTCAAAATGAATTTCTTCACCTATTAAAAAATTTATCATTAGGGATTTATTACTAGACTATATGGTGGAGTAGATTAGAAACCATTTTAAGGGATGATGTTGTTGTTCATTTACCAGTGTTGTATAATAATTTAGCTAATCATTGTCCCACATCTATTATAATGGAATAGGTGAAAGGACCACTTCAACAAGGGGTATTTCACTTAGTGATTTTCCATTGTGGAGATGTTTCCAATACTATGGTTGAATATTCTTGATAAAATTATTACACGTACCATTGATTTTGATAGTGCACTAGAGGCCATCAGGATGCTGAAGATTGGATTTATTTCATTATGGAAATCTTCAACCCTATGGATACATTCAAGGAATGTTGAGTAAATCTAGTATTTTTATATCAGACATCAGTAATTATTTTGATAATTATTATATTAGTAAGAAAATGAAATTTGAGGCCTCACACCAAATTGACGGTAACATTATTGATAATATGTAGGCATTGTTTGCACTTTATGTGGAAGAAGGAGGTTTGTAGTTCATCAACTCTGGAATGGTTGGATATTATAACAATTTTTTCTAAGAACCCTAAAGGATGTGTCGATGATGTGGGAAGATAGGGAATCTTGAGCAATTTATTTCTAGATATTTCATGTCATACAAGGGTTAATGATAAACATGATATGGAGTATAAGGATTCATCTAGGGTCTATAGGAGTATGTCTAAATTATGATGACTCTAGCAGTTCCTGCATATCAGGTACATAGTCACAATATTGAGGCAAGCTATGTTTAGTTAGTGGATCAAACTATAGCTGATTGTGGTGATGGATAATATACTACTCTTGGTAAAAGATTTATCACACCTACATTTCATTCCATATTTATGATTTCGGTGCTTCCTGTTATTTTAAATCCAAAAACATATTTATTACTATTAATTACCATTAAAGAAGTTTTTTTTGAGTTTCGTAACCTTGATACATCATTTTTCATGAATGTAGAGCTTATTTAGTGACGACCAGAAGTCCAATAGATATTTCAAGTTTTCATCTTCCATAGGAAATCGGTATTGTGAATATGGTGAGATTTTATGGGATTCTTGGAGTAAATAGGTATAACATTTTCCAAGATCATATTGATTTATATCATAGAGGGGTATCATTTATATTTTCTAATGGAGTGATGTTTGCAATGACTGGTGTAGGGGAAGCGGGTGTAGTAAGAGTTGTTCCAGAAATAATTCATATAGAGATCATTATGACATTGATTATCAGCTTAGATATTTCAGAAGGATCAGTGGTATCCCCCTATTCTTTTCCTAGGTAATTGGATCTCAATCATGTTGTCTTTCTAGAAGGATTCCATGGACTTCCCCTTAATAAAAGGTTTGAATTTTTTATAGATCACATTTAAGGTGAAAAAACCATTTCAAAACCCCCTTATCATATGGTGATGAAGAAGATGAAGTCGTTGATGTTATAACTAAAATACAAGGAACAAAATGGATAGATCTATTCAAATATTTTACCATGTGGAACACAAATTTTTTCATCAAGAAGGAGGAAGGTATGCTTTGAAATTTCAATGATTATCAGAAGATGAATCAAGTGATAGTGAAAAATATATGTCCTCTACCCAGAATAAACAATCCATTTGATCAATTATAAGGATCCAAATGGTTCTATAAGAATTATCTTCTATTGGGATACCACTAGTTGTAGTGTTAGATGGATAACACCTTGATGAAGGAGTTTTATAAAAGATAAGAGTTATATGAGTATATAAGGACTAGATTTTTTTTCAAAGAATGATCTAAATCTTTTTATGGGTCACATTAACAAGATCGCCCCCAAAAACATTGAATCATTCATCATGGTGTTCATTGATATCATTCTAATCTCCTCACCAACCCAAGAGTAGCATAATTGACATTTTAAGATAGTCTTATGTACACTTCAAGTCTATAGACTCAACGAAATGTTTTAAAAGTGTCATATTTGGATTTAGGAGGTGAAATTTTTGGGGCATGCCGTGTCCAAAAAATGTATAACCAGGGGAACAATGAAATTTAAGGTAATTAAAACCTAGAAACATCCCATAAATGTGTTTGATGTTAGGATGTTTCTTGGTTTAGTGGGAAGATACCAATTATTTAACCAAGACTTATCCTACTTATCAGCACTCGTTATTGTAATGGTAAGGAAGGAAGTGATGATCAAATGGTTTTACCAGTGTGAAGAGGCAATATATAATGAACGAAATGGGATTAATAAAACAATTGTGTTGGTTATTCATAATCCATGTATCAAATATTCAATATATTTTTAACTGTTAGGCATTTGATTGGGAGTAGTACTAATATAGGGGGTGTATGTATTAGCTTATGGGTAACATCATAGTGTTATATGATAGAGCAATATCTCAATGGAGATGACCCAATACACATGTGGTGATTGTATAGAGATGATGTGATAATAGTTCATGGGAGAGTTATATTACCTGTTTCTATTAGAAAATAAGAAATGAAAAAATTTATTCCTATAAGTTGGAGAAACAACCTGAAATGAAAAATATGCATCATCACCCTGTGATATAGTTATCAAGGATATATATGAAAAGTATTATTGTTGGATTTGGTTCCCAATACCTTACTTGAAAGATGTTAGGATGGGAACCAACATCCTGGTGGAAGACTCCCACAAATTCCTATGCCAATGTTAATGAGGGAGGACATGATGAAAAAACTCATTAGGGACTCAAATGAGTTTTGGAAGAGTGTATACTTCATAGAAAGATAGAAAATCTTTGAAGATAATTCACATATTGAAGGACATGCATTGAGACTAAATCCAATACATTAGTGAGAATGGGATGATCAACAAGCCTTGGTTGGTTGATTATACATCAATAGTTATCCGACTTCAATTCACATGGTAAATTAATAGAATCCCTATGGTAGGTCATGTAATTCATTTAATTGTTGGAATGAAGCTGGTGATGTGTTATTTATGTGGCCCAACATTGTACTTGACATCTCTAATATATTAAAATTGATTCAGAAATGCAAGGATGATAAAAATTTTAATGTTGGGAGTAATATTATTCCCCACACAGGGGGATAACTATTGATATTTTTATAGGTGACATGGTTTTTTTTAGAGTGACTACTTAGTTAGGCCATTAACATTTAAGGTAGAAAGGGTCTCTTTCCCCACACTTTTAGAGACATTGAGATCTGTAAATTGGTTGGTGTAGTGGCATACCGTCCAGATATTACTTCATTTTATTGAGGTATACATGATATGTAACATGTGTCTTATCTCTGGAGATACATGACTGATCTCATGCATGGAATTAACTATGAAGATGTTGTGGTGGAGAATCACACATCCCTTATTGATTTCCTAATGATGATTATTGATTTAAGTTAGAAAGACATATGAAGAAATAAGACACCACTTATCTAGATTCAATTGTGGTATTAACAAATCTTGGAAGATATATTAGAGTGGGAGGTTGATTTTTGTGTTAAATTTGAATTTTTTTAAGAATCAATCCATTTCATTATTCTTGAGGATACGAATAATTTAGAGTGCATTAATTTTAAAACAATATATATATCTAGTACATTACATGTAAATTTTAGTCATTAATAAATTTTTGAGGTAGGAATTATTTAGGTGAGTTCTATGGAGTTTTCACTTGATTTATAATGTTATGGTTATGTTTTATAGACTCCATAGATTAAATAATAATTTCTCTAACCATATAAATTATCTTGAATACTATATAACATAAGGAAGAGGTTCAATGGGTGGATCATAGTTGTGTTTCACACCATGAAAAAACCAAATTTTCACACCTAGATAACCATGTGGTATGAACTACTATCCTACAAAATTGTTGTTTCAAGGTTCAAAAAACCATTATTCCAACTACATGAATAATCCAAAATCCTATAAAGGATTCATGGTTGGTGATAAATTTTTAAAAATAACTAGACAAAACAATAACTTGTAAATTAATGAGATGAATCCCAAATTAGTGGGGTTTTATTTGATTTTTTTGGCCCCGTCATAATTTTATTAGACACCACCATGATAATTGAGACTCCACATCCTTACACATTAATTCATCTCCTTTAAAGTGAGATTTGGAAGAGTCCATGTGAGTTCATAATATCAAATTATGATCGATGGTGGTTTTGAAATTTTAGAGTCATCCACTTTTATTGGGGTTTAATTCCACATTGATGGTTGATGTTTCTAGACATTACGTTCTCTTATATAATAAATGAGGAATTTCAGATATATTCCAGGATATATAACATATCCCCTAAATATGAGACCAATCCTTCAGCATATTGTACCATTGGTTCAATTGAATGAATCATTAATGAATACTTAATGTATCATAAAATTCTTTCTGTGTCTACAACATGAATTTTTCATTAATCCTTTGACTATCATTAATGCGATTTATCAACAATGTTGTGGTATAAAGTTACTTACCACTATTATTCCCTTGTATAGTCATTTATCCTTTAGGAATGATATAGTGGAATTTTAATTTGTGGATAATTTAGGGTGTTTCCTTATTGGTGCATTCGTAGCCATGATACCCATTTATGATCCTTGATTCAATAAATATTGATCGAGTATCTTGTTACAATGATTTATAGTGATCCATGAATATCATACATAGATATTAAATCCTTTTAGTTTAATATTATGTACATTATACAAACACATGTCTGGGACCATAATATTTCAGTGCTTTTAGAAACATGTCCCCAATATTCTTAATTCATGTAATATATTCAATATATCTAATAAATATGTTCCCATTTGTTTCTCCAACTTAAAACCCTTCATTATAACCTTGGTGATGGAAACATAATAATGGGTGTTATCAGATACTATAAAAGGGTAAAAAAATAGATACATAAGAATCACATTAACACATGGGTATGAGAGTATGAAAAGAAATGTGAAAACCATTACTTGTGTATCAAATAACATAATCTTGATTCATGGAATAATTATTGGTTGTTAATAAGACATGAATCCTAATTTCATCAAAGACCAAGAGACATGAGAGCAAAAATTTGTTTTAATACATATAATTAAAACGTATATATAATCAAAGAAAGTATATTACATAGTATTCAAGGTTCATTGGAAAACATTATATGGGTACTATACGGAAGACTAACCACCCTAGGTAGGAAAAACCACAATACCTAGTGGAATCCATTTCTTTATAGAGGAATGAGTTCACTACCCAAACATTCATCATATCTATGGTTAACCCCCAATACCATCATACTAGAAAGGTTTCTTACTGAACCTATTTCACTCCCCATTCTAGTCCTTTCAATTTAATGAAATCTAAATCATTGACCAATGCATTGGAGGGTGATTCAGGTTACACCTTTTTTATAACTTAATCATTGTCCATGGTTATGACATAACCGTTATCGCATTATGAAAATCATACATATGTGTTACACAAGATCATAAAACATCACTATATAATAACCCATGAAATGAAATGTGTTTATATAAATTACATCATTTCATAACATTTATGAAATTGGTAGGTTTCATAATAATTTAAATGTTTTATTGAAACATAAATAATGAAATGAATGGGGTTCCATAAACCTTTTATCATGTAATAACAAATCGAAGAGAAATGGGTTTCATAAACATACTTTCATCATAATAATAAATCATCTAAAGGAATAATAAGAAAGTTATGCTTGGTTAATATCCAAATAAAATCACTAGATACATCAAAATTTGGGATCTTATATGGAGAATTTATTTGAAAGAATAATTAATTAGAACATTTCTTTGGAAAGAATACATTCCTTTAAAAATCGTTTTTTAATTCAAGAAAATCATAAAACATTTTGAAAATAAATTTCTTTGCAAATATAATTTTAAACTAATAAAGTGATCATTAATAATCATTTATAATGTTTCTTGAGGGAAATATATTTTCCACAATGAAAAACAATTTTTAGTTTTTTCCAAAAATACACGTTACTTTAAAATAATTTATTTAAAATATGAAAATTTCATAAGTATTGAAGAATAATTATTATTTGAAAAAAACATTTAAATAATTTAATATAATATTAAAATATTTTCATTATAAAAAACATGAATTATTGTTTATGTTGTGCATGTTAAATAAAAATATTTTTTTAACGATTTAACTAAAATCCACACTTGAATTTCTTGGAAAACAATACATATTCAATTTAAAAAAAATCATTAAAAAGTAAAAAATGGGTAAAAAGATCTTTAATAATTAATTATAATTTTTTAAAATGTATGTTTATATTTTTTAAAACACGTATTTGGATGAAAAAGGTGTTTTGACAAAAAAGTTAATTTTTATTAAAAATATTATTTTGGAAATATTGAGTACATAAAGTGAATAAAATTAATGGAAAAAATGTATTCTCATGAAATAAATTTAAGAAAATAAAATTAGTAAATTTATTGAGATATGGATCATAGTTTTTTTCATTGAAAAAAAAATCATTAGCAATCGTTGTAAACAATGAGAATGAAACAAAAAATATTTACCACTTTTGAAAATTTGAAAATTAATCCTCATTAAATTATATCATAAAATTGCAATAAAATATCTAGAGGGTAAATTAATACATTTTATTACAATTAAAATGATATTTATATACACCTTTAATAAGAATATACATGCATAACATTTTTATACGTCTTAATGGAGAAAAATTGAGACAGAAACACCAGATCGATTTGGATATTTTTCAATCATAAACCCCGTGAAAGAGAGATAATACAATTGATATATAAATAAAAATAATTTTCATTCTTTGAATCATATCAAGAAATATTGGTTATTATATAAACCATATAAAATAAATATGTGGGGAATAACACATATTTCTCACGGAAGTGAAAAGTGAGATGGAAATCCATTAATTAAGTATCAACTTCATTCATAGTCATTAATTCCTCACATAAAATAAATATATATTTCATTATATTTTTATAACATAAACATAATATTTTTATCATACAATATATGATTTACTAATAAACTTTTATTACCTATATATTAATAATTCCTTGTAAAAATTACATTTCGTGTAATAACCGTTTTGTTTTTTCATATTCATTTAGATTTATTATTTTGGATAGTATTAATTTTATCATGATTACATAATTTCAAAAATAATAATCAGGAATTAATTATTATATTTATATATCAATTATACTTTTTGAAACATTCATTAATCATGGTTTCATGAAATAATGTATGTTATGATCATGGAGATGGTAGGATATACGTACACATGAGTAACATTTCCCCTTGTCAATGGTCATTATGGAAAAGTGGAAAGAAATATATTACCCTTAAATAATTATCATAATATTATATTAAATATAATATTTCATTAAATATACTTATACAAATAATCCATGTGGTGTGATGATGGAAATACAGAGTCGCATCGCATCGTTAAGGTGGTAGTCCACACATACATGAAGGATGTTATCGTCTTTCAGTGAATGAAAACCCATGAAATAAAATTATATATTATCTATCTAAATTATAATTATGTAATTATTATCATAATTATTTCATGTATATCACTTATTTTAATCCTTATTACCATCCATTAAATGCGTAAGTGAAAAAAGAATCACATTTTTTTGTGTGGGTAGTCTACTATAAAAAAGGGCGATATTATAGTATCGCCAATGAAAATGGAAAACAAAATGTTATATATGATTTAATAAATAAAATTTATAATAAGGTTATATTTATAATATATATACTTTATATCCATTATCATATCAAACTGTTAGAGGTGGTGGTGGAAGAACAAGTGACATGGTTCATGATTTGGTAGTCCTCTATACACACAAATGATGACTTTGTAACCCATTTTATGGAAGTGGAGATAGTAATAGGTCTAGAAATTGAAATAAAAACATAAAATTATATTTAATGTTCTATTTTTATTATATAATAATTGTATAATATTAATTTAATGATGTGGAACGATAAATAATATAAAAACACTCATTGATGAATTCAACCACTTCTTCGGGTCTCCATCATTGTTTTCTCCCAAAGCCTTACCTGGTAGAATTTATGTCCAAAATAATTTTCCTTCAATGTTTTAGGGATTTTGGGAATTCTATTGATATCTCTATTTTTAACCAAAAGGTTATAAATGTGTGAATAATATAGAAGTGATGGTGTCCTTTTTTAGGTTTTGTGAGAAACACACTTGTACCAGACAACCTACAAGGAACAAGTTCCAGAAGGAGGATGAGTTGGGAGCTTTCACCATAGTAGAAGCTAAATGGATTTCAAGAATTAGAGGGCATGGAAAACTACCATCGGGACAAGCTTGTGCATGCATGGGAAATCCTAGATGAACAACCATGCGAAAGTGGAGAGATGATTCCACGATAAATATGCGGGTGGGGAGAAGTTCCAAGTAATTAGTATGGGTTGTATGTAATTTTTGAAGCCTATGTGCATTGAATTAATCTAAGGCCTACTTTCCATGTAATAATAATTCCTACATGCCTTATAAGGGTTCCACATCACCCCTTGAAATGTGGATTATCAAAAATACTCAAAAAATGAAGGCCTTTGGGCCTTTAGAGGAGAGGAGTGGCACACATGTATTGTTTTGAAAACATTCAATCATAAAAACATTTTTATCATTCTAAAATACCACAAACTGGGTATTTAATGAACCAAAAAAATATATGATTCAGAAATGTACATAGAAGGGGTGTCATAAAATTTTATCGGTCATTGTTTACTATCAACTTCTTAGTTTAACCATTTGTAAATCCATTTTACCTAACCACAAAAATTTACATTTACTGTTTTTAATATTATATTTTTAAAAAACGAATTTAATCAAATTATAAATTAATAATTTCCACTATTAAAAATATGTAATACATATTCTATAATAATAATATCATAAGTGATAAAATTTAATTTAAAATAAATCACATAGACGCGATGAAAAATATGGGATTCAAAGAAAAAATGTTAAAAATATTATAATGTTTTTTACAAAAATAAAATATGAATATTATTTAAATTATAAAATTTGAATTAATTAATATTAAATTTAACTAATTTTACTTTAAACCAATTCCAAATATCAAACGTATTTATAAATTATTTAAACGAACCTGGTGGTTTAAATTGAAAATGTAAATTTGCACTATTCATAATTAAATTTAATCTTTTTAGGAAAATCCAACAAATTCCCCATAATATAATTTTGACAAGTCATTTTTAATTAATTTATTTTATAATTTTTTAAATAAAATTCTTCATTTTTTAAAAAAGATCACCAATAGAGAAAAAAATGATTTTTTAGAAAAATATAATTTAAGCATAAAATTGGATTGATTAAAATCTGGTTTCATGAAATAATAGAGGATAAATTCTAGATATTTTATTGAATATATTTTATTTAAATTTCATTGAAAAAATTTAAAATATTTCATTTTTAAAATTTATTTTGTAAAAAGATGATTTTACTCATAAAAATTGTTTTCCAAAAGAAGATATCCTTTATTTTAATGTGGTATTTATTTTCATTTACAATTAATTTTTCTCAAATGAATTAATTAAATATACTTTTTTTAAAAATATATTCAAATAATTTAGTTAATATTATTCATACATTCAATTCAAAAGACTATTTGATAGATATCATATTGAATAAAAATATTTTATTTGTATGTCATGTTTGGATTATACTCAAGGGTTTTTTTAATCAAGATTATCTCAGTGTCGGTGTAATGAAAAATGATCAAATGTTTACAATCATTTAGAAATATATTCGACGAAATCATGATCTATTATTTTCTTTATTTTTATCACATTTATTTATTTATTTCTATTATAGAACCCCATTAATTTCACACATAGATAGTACATCCTAATAGTTGAATATTTATTTTATAACATTAATACCCATCCTAGAACTATAAAGGTGCATTGTCTATGGATAATAGATATTAAATCATCTTATTTCTTAAAATATATTCATCATATCCGTCACGGATATTTCTATTTAGTACTCTTCTTAAGTATACCCTACTAATTGAATTTCATTACAACCTAGGGAAAGGAAACATATCAAATGGTGAGCTCAGATGCTTAGTAAGAAAAACATGGGATTTCAATGATCTCTTAATCATTTCATATATAAAAGGGTATTATAATATGAGGTAAACATTTGAAAAACCTACCAATTATATCATAGATCATAATATTTAATCATGTAATAAATATAGTAATTTCTTAATACATGAATTATAATGGAATCAAAGAACACGAGAAATGAGAGAAAATCATTGGATTAAAAATGTTTTGTTGTCACATACATAATCATTGAAATTAATTTCCAAAGTCATGGATCAATACCAAAACTATCATAGTGTATAATGTTTGATCACAATTCTATCATATCCTTAGTCATTGTTCACTCCAAAGAATATCATAGTGGATAGAGACACTTACTCAATTTGGTTTAGTCGATACTCATGTCCATATTATCTCATTATATATCCATATTTACTCATTGAATTAGTGGGATATATTATTCCTGTCCCTCCCATTACATAAACATAATTTATTCATATGTGTTCCATAAGGAAAAAAATCATTTATCATATATCCTAACTTGTGTAAAAAGAATCATATTTCATAATCATTTTGATATCTAATTATAGAATAAATAAATAAAAATAATAGGTTCCTTAAATATCTCATCATCATAATCATAACCCATATAGAGAATAAATAAGGATGGCATCCTTAGATCATATCCCCAGTAAAGAATAAGTAAAATAAAAGGAGGTTATAAAAATTAATTTTTTTTATGATATCTCTATATCTTTTCATGACGAAAATAACCCTTTAATTTAAAAATAATTTATTTAAAATAATGATATTTTAAATGTTTTAAGGAAGTAATTTTCATATGGAATATGCTAAGAAAATTATTAATGATACATTAAATAATTGTAATTTCATGACCGACAGAACATTTTATTATAATGTGTAAGTTAAAGTATTGATTCATTTTATTTTTTATGTAAAAATAAAAAAGTAACTCATTTAGAAAATCAAAATAATGTCACTCTTTTTTAATAAAATTTCAGTCAAGTCGAAAAGTTATTTTAAAAAATAATTAGAGAATTAAAAAATACTTCTTGAAAACAATTTCTTAAAAATAAATATAGAAGAAAAAAATATTATTTTATAAATAGAGAACAAACGTTGGTTTTACTTAAAAATATTATATTAGTATATTGATTTCATAAATAGTTATCAATGAAATTAAAACATTTAATATATAGAAATTAAAATAGGATGAGATAATTAATGAGATTCATTAGAGATACGTCATAAAATCTTATCATCATAAACTTAATCTTAAAAAAATACCTATAAATAATGATATTGTTATATAGATCCCTTAACACATTTTTAACATTTAATAAAAACATCATGAAAGTGAGATCGTTATATATATTAACCCTTTTTTCCCTTGAAAATATTTTTAATATTTTATTTAATAATTTGAACAGTATATGCTGAGTGAGCATGCGGTTTTGATATTCCAAGAGGAACAATATTGATAAAATTAAAATATTGAATATAATATATCTCATTCATGTTTTTTATTTAATAATAGAATAACCCCCAAATGGATTCTCATATGGGAAATATTATACTTCCATTAAATCTTAAATGTTCCTTTCTCCGTAGTAATGAAATAATCTTTGTCTGTGTTATTTGTTTCTCCAAAGAGAAGTCACATATGGTTAGTGAATAAATAAATAAATTAAATATTTTTTATTTCATTAAGGTGATGTAAATCTCATATATAGTTTATAACATTTGTTGTAAAATCCTAGGTTTCATGACATATCCTTATGGATTTGAGGAGACTATGGAGGATATATTTGGTGAATTGGGATAGGATCAAAAATCAACGATTAATACCACTTTTTTTTCATCACCAACAGGGTTAATGGATCACTATAATAATAAATATTTAAACTATTCTTTATCAACAATTCATCAAAATCCATGTTTGTAAATATTTTTATGTTAGTTTAATCCAATTTTTGTTTTAATCTATTTTAATGTGAGTTAATTCCCTTAAAAATTAATGTCATCATCAAATAGTGGATTATGGTTGATCAAATTGTTATCCTAGATTTATTTTGGGTCAAATCTTGTCTATAGCATTTTGGCTCACGCATAATATTGGATTGGGGCATACTTGAATAATGGATGGGTTTCATTCATTGTGATTATATTTATTTATTTCTCCCATCATTTTTCACATGTTCATCTTCAGTATTCCCTTTGGCTAGCAGTTTGAAAAATAAAAAGGTAATTATCCTTTAAAAATAATTATGTGGTACAATGGATCATTTCCATAGACTTGATATTTGTATTGTGGGAATGGAAAACATGTGATGTGGTGTGATTGGATATTTTAGATGTAACTAAGGAGAATTATATTTTATTAATTTTTAGGTTTGGGTGTTCGGTGGAGTGATGCAAAAAGATAGAACCATGAGCAGATCAGGTTTCCTAAATCCATCCACTAGTGACAAACCATTTGAGATAAACACCAGATCCATGTTCCATAAAGGGATTAATGAAATAATTAGTTTTATTTGTTGTGTATGGTGAATTTTTATAAAACATATCAGGGTCTAGAAACTCCAAACATACAGAGTGTATAGTCTAAATAAAACATGCTGTGTAGTTCACCTGGATTCAATTGATAGGGTTTTACAAAAAATAAATATGACACTTCATGTTGTCTTACCACATGCTGCATGAATCATTTATGGAAACATTATGTGTTACCCTGAGATATGTGATAGGGGAAAAGAACAGTTATACATGCACATTCATAGAACATGGGAATTAACCTAAAACATAGACACAACAAAGCACCTGAACACATCTAGAGAACCCAAATAGGACTAGAGTACCTGTGTACTACTAGAGTTAAGGGGAATAGATAAAGTACATGGAAAAAAGATGAATTATACTAGAATTATACATATTATAATGTCATGAGATATAGTGCCCAAACATACCTAGCGTAGTTATGAAATGTTCGGTATACCATAAACCCATACTGAAAATTTTTCAATGTATTTTGAGGCTCTCATTATATTTTTAAGGACAACTATCTATATGGAGTGTGAACTTAGTGCTTACTTAAGAATGTTTAGTGAGGAATCATGTATTATGTATAATATGTGATCCCCCATATGAGATTAGTCTTTTATAGTGTCATATAACCCCTTTATGTATCCAGGAGTGGGATTATATATCAATAAATTCATCCCTAGGTAGGGTAAGAAATCGCATGACCAACATACTTTGGTGTTTGATCTGCCACATAGTGTGTTATTCTAGATAGATTCATGTATTCACATCATACCCATGGTGAGATCCCCAACCTTTATATCAAGATATTCGGAATTCCATCACGTACATTTATATAGAGATTCACAAAAAGCATGACTTCTCCAAGGAGCATCATCTCTATTAGCAGGCTCGTGGAGTGGGTTCTACCAGATGAGCATTACCTTGGATATGTGAGTGTAATCCAAGGATAACAGTATTATTGTGACATTATATGGTTATATAGTGTGTATCTTGAGTATATCAATATTCTTATTATTGTATCTTGTATTTTGATTGACATCAGTTTGTGATGATGATATGACTACTCTCTTGATGCTTTATGTTTTGAAATTTTGGGGTGTCGTGATCGGTATGTATATAACCATCCCTCCATGGGATCTTCCATCACATGTTAGGTCATATTAATATAATATTATTCTTGAGGAAGTCATTGGGGTACTATGATAATGTGGATAATTTTTTTATCTAGATAAACCATGGTTCATACTAGTAATTACATTTGACTGTACAAACCCCCTTCCTACAAGACTTGACAGTTTTTATAGCACTGATGAGCCTATATTAGGACCATTATGATTTTAATTTAACATTTCATACTCTTATATGGGGTATAAATTAATGAATTCTTTTTTATATTTATTTTATTTTATTTTTCATCATTATGTTAGTATTTGGAGAAGTTTTCATGTGTACATATCCTTTAGACTAAGGCCTCCCATATTTGTGATATGCCTTCGTGGTGATGGTTTCTTGTCCCTATCCTATTAAAGCAATACTAGGGATGTAAGACATGTATTTGTATTGCTCAATCAGGCCTCAGTGGGTTAGTTAACTATAGATTTGTAACAAAGGAGGTTGTATTATGAAAATAGGTTTTAGATTTTCCGTTACTGAGGTTTGTTTGTGGGACCAGGTAAATAATGTTAATGTATCTTGAGTACCTATATCAGGATTGGGAACCCAGTGTTTTTGTGGAAATAGAAATAATCATTCACCCTGATTCTAATTAACTTTTTTACATGGTTTATATAAGAAACAGTTTCAGAAAAATCATTGGAACCTGAATAATATTGAAATAGGTTATGGTTTCCATATCATTTATTGAGTCATCTACCCAGATATAAACTTTTAACATGATACATATTGACATTTTAGGGATGGATCCATAATGAAATCCTTCCAAGATTTCATAATATATCATAAGGAAGATCCACCAACCAACCTGGCTTTAGTACATGGTCACTTATAGGTGGTGGTACCTCCAAGGGGTTTGCTGATCATACCACAACCCCTCAAGCATTAGGTTGTACCATTCATAAAAGATGATGATGTTCATAGTTTGAATATGATTAATGTGCTTCATAGATATTGAATCATTAGGTTTATATGTGAGAAATAATCCTAGGAATTGAAGGATTGGATTGACCAAGTTGGGCGAGATTTCGGCCTAGTCAGGACCCCCACCCAATCTGATGGTTGTCCTTGTGGCAAGACATCTCCAAGGCTCTGTAGAAAGAGGGTGGAATATAGTGACTCATTTGTATGAAAATGTGACACTTTTCATGAAATGATTTCAAGAATATATTTATATTGGGGTTCTATCTATCCACATTGTGAGAAGTGTACATCCTATAAATTCTAGAGCTTCAAAAAGGAAACATAATAATTGAATAGTTGTTAACAAGGGTCACTAACGTTACACAATTCTCTATAGATATGGTTTAAGAGGAATTAATTAAAGTAAAAAAAACAAATTCTTGCCTTCATAGGGGTATATGGAATTTTGGTATAACGCTTTTCATTTTTACTTATATTGGAGTCCTCATGTGAGATTTTGATATAGAAATCTCTTTGGAGGATCCAACCCTGATATTTAGTGATCTAGTGAGCATGGTGGAGTTGAGACTTTATTATCTAGAAGAGGATAGGAGAATCTGGGAAACATGTCAGATAGGAACTTCTGGAGGGAGTCATAGGATAGAGGTTATGCAGCTTAGGGATATTAGGATGGTTCTAGTTTGGTGATTGATATGTGATTCAACCCTTACAACGATCAAGGAAATCTCACATGAGATTATCATATTCATCATATAGCTAACCGAGTGCCCGAAGACGTGCTAAATAGGAAAAGGTATATTCTTGGGAACATTGGTATTAATGGTGGATGTTATATTAGAGGTGATTAGAGAAAATAATTATGTGGCTAACATATTGATATTTCCCCACCACAGCCCCCAATGGTCCATGCCAGGCTCAGGGAGTTGGTGGTTAGTGATGTGGGTGGCTACAAGATTTTAAATAATATGAACCAAATAGTTTATGGATGATTTAATATAATATATGAATATTATCTATATTAGTTATAGTACTGATATTCATGGTCTTCATCCAATATTTATCATCTACATACATTATTCGAGATATATATATTATTTTTTAGTATTTAGAATGGCCCTTTGAGTTGGCGAGTCCTACTAGAAGAGATTCAGTGATCACACAATTATTCTGATATTTTATATTGACATGTGTAGGGGATAAATTGTTTTTTGATCTTTTTATAGTGTCAGTGGGGAAATAAAAATTCATATTAGGTATTTACTATAAATCCACATTTCATGCACATATTGATTATTTCTTGTGGTGGATGTGATGTGTATTCGTCGATGGGATAATATTTTCCATTATTGGTGAAAAGTAAATGCATGAAGATTATAATGGTATCGAAGACATAAATAAATAGTTGACTACACATAAATTTTCAGAAATTACCTTTGTAGAAATAGATTGTATGACCATTCTTCTTCAATTAGTGGTCGTAGAGTATAACAACGTCTTCCATGAGTACATTCTAGAATTACAACCCCAACAATAGATCACATTCTATATAAATATTATTCAAGGTACTTCAATGATATTTGTTCCATCATATATGACTGATCCCATAGTGCCACATGAGATGATGGTACAATTGGATGAGTTATAGATGAAGGGATTATTCAGACCTGGAGTTTCCCCTTGGGAAGCCCTATTTCTGTTTTCCAAGAAGGATGATGGGATCTGGAGGTATTGTATCAAATACCAATAATGTATCAACCCCAGAAGCCCAAATCTGGTGCATTATTTTAATACGATGGATGATTATATGGAATCAGGTCTTAAAGGACCAATCAATTTAATAGTCTTGGAAAATAGATTACATAAATGAAAATTACATTACCTTTCCTAACATAAAACACATCATGTATAATACTTTTAAAAAACAATTATTCCATTATATTATCCTTATATATTAATCATAAAACAATTCTTGGAATCCCAGGAAAATAAAACATAGGAAATGGGTGACCTCAAATACTTAGTGAGGATAAAAAACATAGAAGAAGATATCATAAATAGTAATAAAATTTTATGTCAATGTACAAAATTAAAACACAAGACTTTTAAAAAATTATATTCATCATTATATAGAATGAATAAATCAAATAATTACATTTAAACATTCACATGGATATTATACCAGTCGAATTATGACACATAAAATCAATAACTAGTCTCATAATGAGGTAATTCTTAATTAGGGACATCTTAATCATACCATCAAGGAACCAGCCGAAAAAACATACCTAATTGGGTAAGACATTAGCCAAAACACAACCATAATTATCTAATGATACTACTGATGCATATAGGGCTATATGGGGCCCTCCTGACATTTAAATTGTCCAATTAATTCTTCATACAATAGTGTGAAACATTACAAAACCATTTTTATTAAAAAAGCATACGAATTGTCAATACTATAACCATAAACCATGAATGGTATAAAATAGCACATTTATAGAGAATGATATCACAAATAATTCAATAGAATATTGAAGATTTTAGAAATAAAAAATAATATAGAATAATATCCAATAATGTATGATGACATAGATGATGATAATCGGTAATATTATTTGATAAAAATATCCATTATTTCTTGAAATCTTTTAAAAATCACAAAATTTATAAAATATGTCATTTAATGAATATTTTGGATTTAAATTATCAAATACCACTATGAAACATTTGAATGGAATTAACATTTTAAAATAATTATGCACATATAAATAATTTCTTAAAATAGTTTTTAAAACATGGACATTAATGAAAAATATTTATAAATATAAATCATTAAAACATTTAAAATGATGTTCTAGTCAAATATTTCCTTCCATATAACCGTATAATATTGCTTTAGAATTTTTTTTATTAAGAATCGAAATTGATGATAAATATGTCCCAATATATACTTACACATAAAGAATATCATATAATAATGAGATTGAGGAATTAACCCTTACCTTAGGTTAGATACTCTCTGTAAATGTCCAAAAATCCAATATAATGATTTTAACATATTGTTAACTTATTAAATAATCATAATAATAATAATTATATCATATATTATTATTTAATGACTTTATATTACTTGTTTATTACAAATTCCATGTTAATGAAACATTTTAGGTAATATTCGCTTGGTTTATCGTACGTGTTTTGACTTGTTATTCTTGATCACATTACTTATAAAATGATTTAATTTCTTCCAAGATGTATAATATAATTAATATATCATATGAATTCATAATATAAATATATATAATAAATAGTTATATGAAATGGAATACACAATTCTTGGAGACGGTAAGCGATACATAAGAATGAAGGTTGTTTCCATTTTCTTATTTTATTGAATGGATGTAAGTAAATTCCATATATGTACACACGGACACACACACACATATAAATATATATGATTCCAATAACCTTATTATATTATTTATTTCATAATTATTCATGATATATATATTTTTATAATCATTCATGGATGGTGAACGTGGAAGATGAGTCTAATCGTATCGTGGAGATGGTATATTGTACATTCACACGAGCGATTGTATCATTTTATTAATTGTTCAATGGTATAAACTTATAAAGAATAATAATTTTAAATAAATAATATCATATAATATTTGTTATTTAAGTCATTTATATTCATAATTATACCCATCTAAAAAATGTATTGATGAAAAAAATGTTTACACTACCGCGTGGAGACGAGAAGTCGTACTTACACGTGTATGGGGATATTATTTTTTCATAGGATGTGTAAAATGTGTATTAGGGTTATAAAATATTCATAACAACATATCAAAATATATTATATGGTGGATTTATTATTTTATCATGGTAAAAACATAGGAAGAGGAAGTAGAAGAAGAAAATAACTTTGAAAGAAAGTATAGAATAACCATCACTTCTTTTGGTGTCTCCTTTTTAGTTTCAAAAAAGAAATGATTAATTTGGTTTTCCTCAAAAAGGGGGGAAAATATGATGATGTTATGAAATTTGGGAGGTGTTTTGGGTAGGGATTGGCTGATCAAAATGGATTTAGACGTGTGAATAAAAGAGATGGATAAGTGTTGTTTTTATAGGAGAGACAAGGGACACATTCAAAAAGCCATGAAATATTAATTTATTATAAATTTATTTTATGTTTATAATAGTTAAAAATTGATTTATTTAAATTATATGATGAATATGGTTTTAACTCCTCTCAAAAAATCGATTTTTGAAATTTTTTGGTCATAAAATCAACATTATCATTTGGGATTAACCCTTAGTTAAATAGTTTAACTCATGACATGTCTTCTTGTTTTTTATGCTATATGTTTAATATAGTTACTATAAAATGCCAAGAGAGCCACAATTGTATCATTTCTAAAAACGTTAACATTATATTATTCATTTTTCCTAATCATAGTTTTTCATTATCTATATATCTTTTAATAAAATAGTATTTTTTTTAAACTCATTAATGTCAATTTTGACTCCATTTAGTAATTATTTCTTGTTAAAGTCATAACAACTTGATTCCATTGAACCAAAGAAATTAAAACATCCCTAATATGTTAATGTAATCCAAATTTTTTTTTATGTCTTCAAAATACTCAAATTACATTTATTTTAGTATTTATAAATTCATTTATTTGAATATTTCATTAATATGGCAATCATTGCGTCATCATTATGTCAAAAATAAATATATTTATTTATTGTATAATGATTAAAAATAAAATACAATGATTTATGAAATATATTTAGATTATAATTACTATTTATAGACATATATATCAGTTACATAACCTTATTTGAAAATTGATTTATAAAAAGATGTGTGTTTATGTTGTACTTCCCTTTTCTTGAAATTAAATATTATAAAATTTCACTTTCCCAAGCTTGTGGATCCCAAATGTCCCAAGCTTTTCCTAATGATAATCATGGTCGGAAATATCTCATTAAATATTATTAATAATTTTTTTAGGATAGTGTATATTATTATAATATAATTTTTAACCTTATTTACCTAATTTACTCGTTATCCTTGGTAAATAAAAATAATTATTGAAACTACTATTCATAATGTCAAAAAATAAAAGGTACCTATTTAGAAATTTCTGAACTTTTGATTAAATATATAGAATCCAATTTTCCAAATTCAAAACAAAAAATTGTAGAAATTAATTTGTATTTAATTTTTGTTGTCAAAACATAAACTAGGTTTTTTAGAACTAAAATGTATCAAAATATTGACATGTGATTATGTTCAATATAAATGTGAAATTACATCAAATGGAATAAATAATGTTAATTTATTAAAAATTAATCTAATTTTTCTTTAAAACCTAATAAAATAATAATAAATCAATATTAATAAGTTTAAAAAAAAGTAGTTTTGAATTAAAATGTTGTATTTCTCACTATTCATTAAAATATTATTGTTAATATAAAAAATACTAAAAATTTACCCAAATTAAATTTTATGTCCCTCTTCTAAATAATAATTTAATTTTATTAAACTGAATATATAAAAGTGTGAAATTTAGTATTTAAAAAAGTTTTCCCATTAATATAGTAGAAAATAACATTTTTTTAAAACACATCTTTTATTTGAAAAATTGAATGTTTCCTTATATTATGTCAATGAAACACATTATAAGAATATTAAATTTATATGGGATATATAAAATTTAAAATTTTGTTATTATTATTCATAACCCCTTTTCAAATGGCTTTTTTGATAGGTTCTGGTGCGCTAGAACTCGGTGTTGCGTGTAGCGCAAGATAATGCGATATTGTGTATAGCACATGCTAATCATGGCATAGAGTATAACAAAAGATATTGAATTTATTTAAAAATAAAATATTGTTGATTATTGGGTTGTTACTATAAAATCATTTTAAAAATATGACTGTCATAAATAAGCGCCACTATTAAGAATCAATAATCTCTTCGACCAGTCGAAATGGGTGAGATGTATCTCAAATATCGACCCCAGTTCAGGAAATCATTAAATTTGAGTTTTAAATAAGGATATACAAAAGTTGAAATTCATAAATTTCTATGCTAACTATATGTATGTGTTTCTACCTTTCATATTTATAAATTCCCCATCATTTTTCATGGGTCCCATGAATCATTTCATTCATCCCTTATAAGATTAGTCTACAGTAGTCTTCAGTGGTGAGATCCTAGTGTACTTAGAATTTGAGGAGGAGAACTCAAGAAAATAATGGATGGTTTAAGATGTACTCTGAGAGAAAAAAAATCTAAGAATAACTTAATGTATTATATCTAGAATCAAGGGTTCTACATCATGTGATATGTCATCATAGAAACGGGAGTATTAGTGGACCCATCCAAAGATGAGGTAGTGTTATCTTGGGAGCCAACCAATATCTTGTTTGAGGAGTAATACATCCATGGAATGGATTAATAATATCAAATATTCATATCCAATTTACCTTGTATATCAGAAACCATGAATAAATTTACCTAAAATGAGAATCCTTTGATAAAGATAAAGAGGTTCTATTAGGTTTTTTAGGATTTGCGGAAGAGGTTGACATGTTTTCCCATATTGAGATTTCCAGAGGAGGAAGTTGGATATGTGGTGTTTTCTGTTTCCATTTGATCTAGGATTGGATATGTATTAAATAAGGGTAAAATGTTAGTATTCTATGGGCCCTAGTCATTGAGACCCCATGAGAAGAACTACATGACCCATGATCTTGATTTGGTAATAGAGGTATTCACCATAAAGATGTTGTATCAATTGCTTATGGGTGAGTGGTTAATCATATATTCTGACAACAAGAGTATAAATAAAAAGTTTTAAAAAAATATCATAACATCATTTGGAGGTTATAGATAGACATAATCAATGATTATGACTTCAAGAAAGTATATACTTCCGAGAAAGGGAATGTGGTGGTAGAAGATCTCATTAGAAGATATTATATGAAGATATTGGGTGAGGTTTCAGAGATGTTTCTCTCATTATAATTATCCATGGTAGAGGATGATAGTGAATCCTACCTTTAGATGACTGGTTTTATCCCTCTACTCCTTCATCATCCTAGAAGGCTCAGCTTAGTAATACCAATAATGAGACATTATGAGTTTAGTTATTCATAAGATATGCTACGGATTGATTTTTAGTTGTTAGGGATAATGTCATCCTTCATTATAATAGGATTATGGTACTCAGACACTTTGAGAGGAGGTTTGATGTAGTTTTATATTCTCTCATTAGTGTTATATATAGGAGGGATGAATATGTATTAGGACCTTCCGAATAAGATCATGGTGCCAGAGAAGATGATGTGTGTAAAAGTGTTAGTCTCTCATTTCCTCACTTGTTAGGAAGTTAAGGATTAACACTAGGTTATTTTAGGTGGTTCAAAACTACAAGAGGATTGAATGTGGAAGTGGGATGATGTATCTATTTACTTTTTCTGTTTATTATGTGATCATCTAAAGGACACTAAGCAATCAGGGTGATCAAAGAATTACTTTCCATGATAGATGAATACATAGTCATTAAGGAAAAAGTTTAGTAGAGATATTATTTTGCATTTACTTGTAATTTAGTGTTAAAAATAATTATGTTACCACAAAAATAATTTCATACAATTATTTTTGATTTATTTCATTGTTATGGAGAGGATTTCATGAGACCATTGGGACTATGTTGTGTATGAGAATGGTGTTTATTCCTATAAAAAGGACTAGACTAAGAGGAAAACTACGTTTCTAGATGTAAATATCCATATTTGTAGTTGGAAATTTTACATAGTTGGGAGGATCACAAAACCATGGAAGAGTTCACATATAACAATATATAACACTCCAGTATCAATACAATACAATTATTGACCTTCTATGAGAGAAAAATTTGGTCACAATTCTTCTATAATGATCAAGGAGAGTCTATATTCCTGGGATCAATGTGGGTTTGAGTGACAACAAGGATTATGTATGTCATTTAGGAGAATATGAGGGTAACCTAGATCCATCATGAGTCCTTTGCAGACTAATGATATAGGACATTGGAGTTTGACAAGGGAGCCCATGTTTTCTGTATATTGTCACCTTAGTAAGAATTTTAGATGTTCGGTCAAGGTTATAAGTTATCATTGAGATTAAATATGCTTTTATAGATACTACCTATGGTTGGAAATGTGTCACACATCTTATCCCTACCAATATTGTAATATAAGGTACATGATGTCTTCAATCAATCATAGTATAAAAGATATGTCCATGACCCATCACATGTTATGAAATGGTGTGAGCTAGTAATCAACGATAGATATACCATAAAAGAGTACCTATTAGTGATCAAGGATAATTAGGTGATGATACTTTATTGAAGAGTGATTCATTTAGCCTGTTTACAATGACAGTACTGGAATCTTTAAAATAAAACATGGTAGTTGGAGAAGCCGATGTGATCCCTATACAATCATGTTTTGAGGAAATTTTTACATTTAATGATGAAAATCCTAGAGAATGTAGGAATGTAACAACAATATTTTTTTATTATAAAACATAATAATTTTTTAAAAAAATTAATTTTAAATCAAGTAGTTCTATTAGTGTGAGATTCCAAGGCTTGGGGAGAATTGGTATTGATATAATAAAAAGACAAAATACATTATACAATGTTACTGTGGTTTTTTAGGAATTACAGGACAACCCCTTAATGTAGTCTTGGATGGGAAATATGATACCTCCCGTAAATATAGAATGATGATTTTACCAAAGGTGTAATATGCTCTCTTCCAGTGTTAGGTGTTCTATTAAATAGCACCAACAGGTACATAATGAATGAATGAATGAATGAATTATTTTATTGGTTTGTTTAATTGATGTTACATAAACCCCTTATCTATTAAATCTATGTTATTGGAAAATCATAGGTTTATCCAAATTTTATTGGTATATGGAGAGATCATGGAGGATAGGTTTGGAGAATGATAACTAGATCATGGATTAATGATTTATAATAATGAGTTTTTCTTTTCCAACAATGTTTGTAGATATCGCCGATGACAATGAAATCTGACCATTGTTCATCATCAATTAATCTAAAATTAAGGTAGACTATTTTTATTTTTTTATATTCCTTACATTATTTACCCAATAAAAGGTAAATTAATTACTTGAAAAATTTATTCATTGATTGATCATTGGATTATGGTTTAGGAATTTTTATTCATGGATTTATGTTTCATTAATTTTTATTTAACATTCTAATCTTCAATACCCATATGAAAATATTTGGTCCAACCCAAATAATATTAGTGGTTTCTTCCTCTTGTTTTTAATTAATTTATCCCATATTTCTTCATGCAGACGCCATTTGTGTTCCCTTCAGATGATGTTTTGACAAATACTAAGTGAATGATCATTGTAAAATTTTTATTTTGAAAAAAATATTATTATCATAGGTTTAGGTTTGATATAAACTGTAACAGCCCAAGATTTTATAAAAAAATATTCTTTTTAATTTTATTAATGTCTTGTGTTGTACGCTACACCAAAAGGAGCTTGCACAACACACATCCTTGACTTGACTTTCATTACACGCAATCGCGACCTTCCTCGATAGCGTGTGTAGTACGCAATACCGAGTTTCACTAAACAACGATATGCTATAAAAATATTATTAAAACTAGCCATTATGAATAGTAATAACCACTTTTTGAAATCCATTAAATCTTATTTTTCAAAATAAACTTTATTTTTGGATTCGGAGTATCGAATTTAGCCTAAGGTGAAATTTTGGTACTTTTCGGATAACTTTCATATTCTGATGAATAGTGAAAATTACTAAATTATAATTAAAAACAACTTTTTTAATCGAAATAATTAATAGTGATAAATCATTAATTTGAGTGGTTTTAAAGTATATTTAGAATATATTTTTACAATTTAATACAATGTTGGTCATTGGATGTAGTTTCACATTTAAACTAGACATAAACAAGTGTCAATCTTTTGATAGATATTGTTTCTTAAAAAAACGCTATTTGTTTTAACAGCGGGATTTAATTATAAAATTAATTAATGAAACTTTTATGTTATGAATTTGGTAAAATAGACTTCATTTTTGAATTCGGAATATGAAATATAGCTTGGGATGCAATTTTGGCATTGTTCTGAAAAACATCAATTTTTGATGAATAGTGAAACTACTAAGTGGTAGGTTAAAAACTGAATTTTGCATAAAACTTAATTTTACCGCTTCTTTGAATGGAATTTCGAAAATCCGAGAGACACGGTTAATATCAAGGACTAAAATGTGGTTCAATGAGATGAAAATAATTTTTTGGTGAATAGTAACTTTTTACTTTTTTTACCACGGTTAATAGTAAATAAGGTAACTAAGGGTAAATATGATATTAATATTACCCTAACACATGTCTTAATTCTATTGGACAAGTGTAATTCGACCAAAAACAAACTTAGGAATAAAATATGACCATTTAGGCCCACTTGGATTAGATTAGGACATTTATTATTAATTTATTTAAGGAAGGGTTAAAATAGTTAAAATCAATGTTTAATAAGTAAATCATATTTAATATGGGGTTATACATAAGATAAATTCGACTATAAATATTCATTAGAAAGCTAAAAGGATTTCATACATGATGGTATTTTATTTGTAATTTTTAGACATCAAATAATATAATTTATTTATGACACAAAAATGATGCAGTAATTATCTTATTAATGAAATATTGACATAATTGATAATATAAATACCAAAATAAATGTAATTTAAGACTTTTTATGAATTCCACTAATTTTCTAGGTTATTATGATATATTAGTGTTGATTTAATCAACTTGGTTCGAAAATATAATTCTGTTATGACTTTCACAAAAATCATATATCAAATAGTGTCAAAATTGACACAAAATAGTTTTTAAATCAAATATTATATTATTAATTTTATTTTATTCCTAAAAATCTAAGGTTCGGCCAAATGACTTAGATAAGGATATATGTATTAATAATATACAATTTGGGGTTCGTTTGGCATGTTATAGTAAGTTTATTAACCATATAGTGAAAGAAAACAAAAAGACACGGTAAAAGTTATATTATTTAACTTAGAGTTAAATCTAATTGATAAGGTTAAAATAATACCCTAAACTTGTCTAAATCCTATTGGTTGATAGGATTTCGACCATCCCCACTTTATCTTCGAAATAAGACCCTTTGGAACCATTATAAACCGATTTTGACTTTAATATAAAATAATATTTTGAGATATTCCTAAGGTGTCCCTCTCCTCCCCTATAAAAGGACACCTCCTCCCCCTCCTCCTCACACCAATTTGAGCACTCAAGCTCGGCCAAACCCTGCCAATTTCTCCTCTCCACTTCCCTAGAAACATCCTAGAGGTTCTGGTCTTCCTCAAAGACCAATTTTAGTGCCCTAAGAGGAGGTCTCAAAGAGGCACTTCAAAGAAGAGGTAATTACCGTTACCAATTATTTCATCTTTATTTCTTCTTCCACTTCTTCTTCTTAGGTTGTTTCATTATGAAGTAATAACATCAGTATCAATCATATACTGATATGTTATTATAAGTATGAAACAACCCTATTTCCCCATCTATCCATCCTACGGAAAAAGAAATCACCGCGCGTGCGTACGTACGGAATACCGTCTCCACGTCGTGGTGTAATCTATTTTCCACCACCACCTTACATGGATGGGTATAATGGTGTAAAGAATAACTATACATAGTTATTAAAACATAATATTGAATCTGATATATTGTATAATCCACTCCACTCCAATTCAATATTTATGGAAATGATATCATCGCTCGTGCGTACGTACGGACTACCGTCTCCATGACGAGATGAGATTCATTCTCCATGTTAACCATTTAAGAATGATTATAATGTATATATAAGAAATAATAATGAAATATATGACATTATAAAGCTACTGGATTTATGTATATATATACATATGTATGTCATCTACTTACTTCCATTTCAAGACAATAAGGAAAGGAAAACAGCGTTCATGCGTACGTACGGACTACCGTCTCCATGAACGGTGTTTTTCATTTTATTTATCTACCTATTATATATATATATATACTGAATATATATGATATATAAATCATATTTTATATTCTGGAAGTAAGTAAATCATGATATAAGTAATAATGATGTCAAGAACAACAAGTCAAAACACCTACGATAAATGAAACGATTTTACCCAAAACGCTTCTTTAACATGGAATTTACAAAAGAACGGGTAATATAATGTCATAAGTGAACCATATATGATATCATAACAATGAATATGATTCTGTAATAAGTCAATAACATGATTTAAATCATTATACAGGAGGTTCGGACACTTACAAAGCAAGTCGGTCTTAAGGTAAGGGAAATATCGCAATCTCATTTTTATCCGAGATTGTTTTTACTTTGGCATTTACTGGGGTGTATTTTATCATCCACATCCATGTTCCCTAAATATGTAATATTGTTTCCATCCACTTACAATAGTTTAAATCCAATTTTACTCTTCGGTGAGTTTTTAGTAAAGAATATGAAAGGAATCTTTTGTCGCTTTTTCATACGAGGTACTTTTTGACTTTTCCGACAAAAGTACGAAAATGTTTTTTTAACTTATACGGCACGAACGAATTTTTACGGTTTTATAAAGCCTTATTTTCATGAACCTTCCTCCAAAATATTTCATGACTATTTTTAATAAAATATCTTTCTTTTAAAATTGTATGGTGTTTTGTGAAATGAAATTGATTTTGAAGAAGAAAGGATATTTTCCTCAAGAATTCATTTCAAGTGTTTTATCAAAATTATTTTCCATCTAACATAATAAAGGGTTCTGTTTCTATCCATATTTTTACATTGATTTGACTATGTTGTGATGGAATTATGTTTATGAATTCCTTTATCTTATATGAATGGTTTTATGATGTCATGTTGTTTAAGAATCCCATTTTTATTACATGGGTTATGCAATGATGTATGATTTATGATTTTGTGGCACACATAAGAATGATATCATTAAGAGATGGGTGGGACCTATATCTCCCTCCAATGCATTGGGTAAAGATTTCATATCTCATTAGATAGACATGGCTGGAATGGTAGGTTATACCGGTTCAGTGAAACGGGACTGAAACGAGGATTACTCGATTCAGAAAGGGACTTTGTCCACTAAGATAGTCTTGGCAATGAGTCTTGACTAACAAGAAATGATTCTCTATGATTATGTGTGTATGCCACAATGAGTAATGTTTTAAGTAAGGGTTTCATTTTCACTACTATGATTTATCCCATGTTATGAAATTATGCTCTCTTTTGCAGGTTAAGATTTCCAAAAATGTTATGTTCTTATGAAAATTATGTGATTGATATTTCTTTTGATTACCCTTACTGAGCATTTGAGCTCACCCTTTTATGTTTTCTTTTCCCCAGGATATAAAGAAAGGTTTTAGGTAAAAAAAGAGGAAGATATTTGTGGGAGATTTTGAAGATCTTTCACCAGGATTAGAAGATTACGTTCCGAGTTTCCAAAGACACTAAAATATTACGATCCTTGTGTGTGTATTTTTGTTATGTATTAAGTATTCCGCAAAAGTAATGTAATGTTCATGTACGTTAGGCTTCGGGTCTCTACAGTTGGTATCAGAGGAAAGGTTTAGTCAACCTTTGGAAACTAGGATGCGAAAACGTTAGTGAGATCCGTAGAGATATTTCTAAGGTATGTCTAGGGATGTCCCTAGGGATAAGTATACGTATAGGTTATAGTAATAGAATTACGCTAACGATCATAGAATTAAACCTAAGATTTTGGATATTGAAGGTACTCCCCCTTTATTATGTTGTTTTCCCTAGCATTATTTTTGCCTCTCACACTATTCTTTTGGGGTTTTAGACGATGACTGGAACCCGAAGGAACCGTGTTGATCAATGCAATGGACAATGCAATGATTGCCCTCCTGAACAAACAAATGTTATGGGAGATGGAGTGCAAAATCTTATTGTTATACTTACACAAGCTATGAATCATTCTGGACTTCCAAATGAGCAGAGAAGGGAACAATATTCTATTTAGTCCTTCATGAGGCAACGTCCACCTTCTTTCAGTGGGTCTTCTGATCCACTTGTGGCTGAACAATGGATCAGTACTACTGAAAAGATATTTTCAGTTCTTCAATGTTCTGAACATGATAAAGTCATCTTAGCAGTATATCGTTTGGAAGGTGAAGCTGATCAATGGTGGAATCTTATCAAGAATACAAGGCCAAGAGATGAAATTGAGTCCATGGAATGGGACGAGTTCAAGAACTTGTTTTTCGGTAAGTACTTCCCTCGTATTCTTCGAACAAAGATGGAGAAAGAATTTCTTGAACTGAAGCAAAGGGACGATGAATCTGTTCGTACCTATGAAGTAAATTTTACAAGACTTGCAAGGTATGCTTCTGGAATTATCATCCAACCTGAAAGTAAAGTTGATCGATTTTTCTGTGGCTTAAAACCAAGTCTTCGAAGGGCATTAGCTATAAGAGACTTCAGTAGCTATGAAGAAATTGTGTGTTGTGCTATCAAGGTAGAAATGGAAGTTGGTGTTACATATCCATCTCATGGTTTTGACAAGAAACGAAAGATGGAGTTCAAGGAGAAATCTCAGAATAATGGTGAAAAGAAGATGAATGTTTCCTTATGCTCAAAGTGTGGAAAGAAGCATGGTGGAGATTGTCTTAAAGGGACTATAAAATTTTTTAAGTGTGGAAAAGAAGGTCATCGAGCAGCTGAGTGTCGAAGTAATGGAAAAAGGGTTTCTAATGATGTGAATAAAGCAAACACTGCAGAGAACGCACCACCAACACTTCAATGCTTCAAGTGCAAGGAGATGGGACATTATGCCAATAAATGCCCTAATCCAAGGGTTAGTGATGATCGACATGAGCAACAACTTAAGGCAAAGGACAAAGGGAAGTCACATGCGATCACAATTGGCGATGTTGAATATGACAACGATGTGGTGGAATGATTAAGTGTTTATGTAATGGGATTCCAAAATAATGTTGTATCATGGAGTATTGGAATATCTTTGTATTAGTCTAATGTGGTATTCAAAGTGATTGAGATATTTTTGGAAATAAGATGATATGCGCATAATGAAGGGAAAACGAGAAAATTAAATGTTTAACAGTATTCATGAGCTCATGATTGATATAAGGACTAAGTGATATCATGGTTTGAGTATATAGAATTTTGAGGATTTTGGTATGTGGAAGGTGTTAACATTTAACTGCATTCATGTTTTCACTAAGGTATTCAAGAGAATACATGATTAAGGACTTTGAATGTTTGGAATGTGATAAAAAAACATATCTTTTGATATATGGGGTTCAACGATGGTATTAAATCTCTGGTAATCATTTTCACTATGTTATGAAAGTGGACTGCAGTATTATGGATAAGCCTAAAGACTAGAATGGATTATGTTGGACATAAAATAGTATTTTTTAAGGATAGAAGTTCTTTTTTCGATATTATTGATGGGATGTTATAGTAATAAAGTTTTAGAAAAAGGACAACCTGCAGGACGGGCGACAACCCATCGCTTCAGACAAGGCTGTGGGAATCGAACCCACAACCGAAGTGCGACTGGCCTTTATCGCCTACCACTGACCTACAGGAAGTCCCTGTTTAGTAGAAACTAGTTTTATTATATTAAGCAGTATGATATATGAAGTATAAGTCCATTTTAGGAACTATATATGATTAATCTCACTATAGAATGACTTATGTATATTTAATAACTTTTGCTTACCTTTTGTTTGAGACAGATGGAATGACCCGTCATTCTATCACATGATCTGCTAACACTTCACGAATAACAAATTCAACTTCATTTATTTAAGAGATGAAGTGGAAATTTTTCAAGGCACGAACAACAGTGATATTGTATCAAAATAAAGTAAGTATTTATTCTAATTCAAATTTTCAACTTTAGGGAAATGATCTTGAAAACCAAAAATGTTGTCCTAGTGATCTTATACCTGATGAATCAGATGGTACCTTAGATCGTCACAAATTTATGGATTTGTGATTACTGGATTTTCCATAGCCATGTTCTCTACCACTCTCCATTAGAACATGATGGTTAGATTTCTCTTCCATATCCATATTTTCACCTATGTGGAAACCCAGTGATTAGTTTATTTGGGTAATCGTTACATTTCATACTTTAGTTTTTAAAGCCAAGTTTTGGTATTCCCTTTTACGATGTGGGTTTCTATTAAAGAAACTTTCAAATAGTAAACCATTTATAACCCCGACGAATTTCAAGGGCGAAATTCATTTTAAGAGGGGTAGAATGTAACAGCCCAAGATTTTATAAAAAAATATTCTTTTTAATTTTATTAATGTCTTGTGTTGTACGCTACACCAAAAGGAGCTTGCACAACACACATCCTTGACTTGACTTGCATTACACGCAATCACGACCTTCCTCGATAGCGTGTGTAGTACGCAATACCGAGTTTCACTAAACAACGATATGCTATAAAAATATTATTAAAACTAGCCATTATGAATAGTAATAACCACTTTTTGAAATCCAGTAAATCTTATTTTTCAAAATGAACTTTATTTTTGGATTCGGAGTATCGAATTTAGCCTAAGGTGAAATTTTGGTACTTTTCGGATAACTTTCATATTCTGATGAATAGTGAAAATTACTAAATTATAATTAAAAACAACTTTTTTAATCGAAATAATTAATAGTGATAAATCATTAATTTGAGTGTTTTTAAAGTATATTTAGAATATATTTTTACAATTTAATACAATGTTGGTCATTGGATGTAGTTTCACATTTAAACTAGACATAAACAAGTGTCAATCTTTTGATAGATATTGTTTCTTAAAAACACGCTATTTGTTTTAACAGCGGGATTTAATTATAAAATTAATTAATGAAACTTTTATGTTATGAATTTGGTAAAATAGACTTCATTTTTGAATTCGGAATATGAAATATAGCTTGGGATGAAATTTTGGCATTGTTCTGAAAAACATCAATTTTTGATGAATAGTGAAACTACTAAGTGGTAGGTTAAAAACTGAATTTTGCATAAAACTTAATTTTACCGCTTCTTTGAATGGAATTTCGAAAATCCGAGAGACACGGTTAATATCAAGGACTAAAATGTGGTTCAATGAGATGAAAATAATTTTTTTGGTGAATAGTAACTTTTTACTTTTTTTACCACGGTTAATAGTAAATAAGGTAACTAAGGGTAAATATGATATTAATATTACCCTAACACATGTCTTAATTCTATTGGACAAGTGTAATTCGACCAAAAACAAACTTAGGAATAAAATATGACCATTTAGGCCCACTTGGATTAGATTAGGACATTTATTATTAATTTATTTAAGGAAGGGTTAAAATAGTTAAAATCAATGTTTAATAAGTAAATCATTTTTAATATGGGGTTATGCATAAGATAAATTCGACTATAAATATTCATTATAAAGCTAAAAAGATTTACTACGTGATGGTATTTTATTTGTAATTTTTAGACATCAAATAATATAATTTATTTATGACACAAAAATGATGCAGTAATTATCTTATTAATGAAATATTGACATAATTGATAATATAAATACCAAAATAAATGTAATTTAAGACTTTTTATGAATTCCACTAATTTTCTAGGTTATTATGATATATTAGTGTTGATTTAATCAACTTGGTTCGAACATATAATTCTGTTATGACTTTCACAAAAATCATATATCAAATAGTGTCAAAATTGACACAAAATAGTTTTTAAATCAAATATTATATTATTAATTGTTATTTTATTCCTAAAAATCTAAGGTTCGGCAAAATGACTTAGATAAGGATATATGTATTAATAATATACAATTTGGGGTTCGTTTGGCATGTTATAGTATGTTTATTAACCATATAGTGAAAGAAAACAAAAAGACACGGTAAAAGTTATATTATTTAACTTAGAGTTAAATCTAATTGATAAGGTTAAAATAATACCCTAAACTTGTCTAAATCCTATTGGTTGATAGGATTTCGACCCATCCCCACTTTATCTTCGAAATAAGACCCTTTGGAACCATTATAAACCGATTTTGACTTTAATATAAAATAATATTTTGAGATATTCCTAAGGTGTCCCTCTCCTCCCCTATAAAAGGACACCTCCTCCCCCTCCTCCTCACACCAATTTGAGCACTCAAGCTCGGCCAACCCCTGCCAATTTCTCCTCTCCACTTCCCTAGAAACATCCTAGAGGTTCTGGTCTTCCTCAAAGACCAATTTTAGTGCCCTAAGAGGAGGTCTCAAAGAGGCACTTCAAAGAAGAGGTAATTACCGTTACCAATTCTTTCATCTTTATTTCTTATTCCACTTCTTCTTCTTAGGTTGTTTCATTATGAAGTAATAACATCAGTATCACTCATATACTGATATGTTATTATAAGTATGAAACAACCCTATTTCACCATCTATCCATCCTACGGAAAAAGAAATCACCGCGCGTGCGTAAGTACGGAATACCGTCTCCACGTCGTGGTGTAATCTATTTTCCACCACCACCTTACATGGATGGGTATAATGGTGTAAAGAATAACTATACATAGTTATTAAAACATAATATTGATTCTGATATATTTTATAATCCACTCCACTCCAATTCAATATTTATGGAAATGATATCATCGCTCGTGCGTACGTACGGACTACCGTCTCCACAACGAGATGAGATTCATTCTCCATGTTAACCATTTAAGAATGATTATAATGTATATATAAGAAATAATAATGAAATATATGACATTATAAAGCTACTGGATTTATGTATATATATACATATGTATGTCATATACTTACTTCCATTTCAAGACAATAAGGAAAGGAAAACAGCGTTCATGCGTACGTACGGACTACCGTCTCCATGAACGGTGTTTTTCATTTTATTTATCTACCTATTATATATATATATATACTGAATATATATGATATATAAATCATATTTTATATTCTGGAAGTAAGTAAATCATGATATAAGTAATAATGATGTCAAGAACAACAAGTCAAAACACCTACGATAAATGAAACGATTTTACCCAAAACGCTTCTTTAACATGGAATTTACAAAAGAACGGGTAATATAATGTCATAAGTGAACCATATATGATATCATAACAATGAATATGATTCTGTAATAAGTCAATAACATGATTTAAATCATTATACAGGAGGTTCGGACACTTACAAAGCAAGTCGGACCTAAGGTAAGGGAAATATCGCAATCTCATTTTTATCCGAGATTGTTTTTACTTTGGCATTTACTGGGGTGTATTTTATCATCCACATCCATGTTCCCTAAATATGTAATATTGTTTCCATCCACTTACAATAGTTTAAATCCAATTTTACTCTTCGGTGAGTTTTTAGTAAAGAATATGAAAGGAATCTTTTGTCGCTTTTTCATACGAGGTACTTTTTGACTTTTCCGACAAAAGTACGAAGAATGTTTTTTTTAACTTATACGGCACGAACGGATTTTTACGGTTTTATAAAGCCTTATTTTCATGAACCTTCCTCCAAAATATTTCATGACTATTTTTAATAAAATCTCTTTCTTTTAAAATTGTATGGTGTTTTGTGAAAAGAAATTGATTTTGAAGAAGAAAGGATATTTTCCTCAAGAATTCATTTCAAGTGTTTTATCAAAATTATTTTCCATCTAAGATAATAAAGGGTTCTATTTCTATCCATATTTTTACATTGATTTGACTATGTTGTGATGGAATTATGTTTATGAATTCCTTTATCTTATATGAATGGTTTTATGATGTCATGTTGTTAAGAATCCCATTTTTATTACATGGGTTATGCAATGATGTATGATTTATGATTTTGTGGCACACATAAGAATGATATCATTAAGAGATGGGTGGGACCTATATCTCCCTCCAATGCATTGGGTAAAGATTTCATATCTCATGAGATAGACATGGCTGGAATGGTAGGTTATACCGGTTCAGTGAAACAGGACTGAAACGAGGATTACTCGATTCAGAAAGGGACTTTGTCCACTAAGATAGTCTTGGTAATGAGTCTTGACTAACAAGAAATGATTCTCTATGATTATGTGTGTATGCCACAATGTGTAATGTTTTAAGTAAGGGTTTCATTTTCACTACTATGATTTATCCCATGTTATGAAATTATGCTCTCTTTTGCAGGTTAAGATTTCCAAAAATGTTATGTTCTTATGAAAATTATGTGATTGATATTTCTTTTGTTTACCCTTACTGAGCATTTGAGCTCACCCTTTTATGTTTTCTTTTCCCCAGGATATAAAGAAAGGTTTTAGGTAAAAAAAAGGAAGATCTTTGTGGGAGATTTTGAAGATCTTTCACCAGGATTATAAGATTACGTTCCGAGTTTCCAAAGACACTAAACTATTACGATCCTTGTGTGTGTATTTTTGTTATGTATTAAGTATTCCGCAAAAGTAATGTAATGTTCATGTACGTTAGGCTTCGGGTCTCTACATAAACAGTTTGGTATAAGTTTGATGTCATGCATTGAGTGATTGTAGATGATAACAAGTTGGATTATGTGTCTCCATTTAGGGGATTCATCACCCAGTAGGGAATTGTGACAGGATGGAACTATGATTAGATCAGGTTGTCAAAATCCTACCACAAACAAAATATTTGGCACAATAAACACCAAATTTGTGTGCCTTGGCATAATTTATGGTGGAATTTGCAGAAAGATGGTTCGGGGAGATGATGATTTAATGTTAAGGATTCTAGAAAATATCCTCATACAAGCCCTATAGTTCGATGAACACACAATGTATAGTCCCCTAGCTGAAATGAATAGGGTTTTGTGTAAAGTAAATTTCACATGTCTTGTCATATTACCCCGTTCTATGTGACATGGGGTTAGTGGCTCAACATACCAACTTGAAGTACATGGGAATATGAATGGAAATAATCATGAGTGTAACCATAGTACACGAGAATGAACCTGGAACACATACTTTTCTAGGTACCCATATATGGTAAGAGAACTCAGACATGACCAATGAGCATGATCATAAATAATGTACATGACTATGACCAATGTATACTGGCACGTGATGAAGTTCAAAGAAGTAATACTAAGTACATAATAACATTCTAGATTTCATGGGTAGACCATGTTAAAAAACAAACACTACATATACCCAATACCCGACATAAACTTTTCACATCAAAGCTTTAGTCCTTCATTTTCATCAATATTTACTAGTATTTGTACAGTGTGTTCCCTAGGTCCATTACATTGATGGTATAATGAATCATTATTTCTTGTTCATAATATGTGACCCATATATGAGATTATTCTCAGAAATAGTCATGGAATCACTTTATATATCCTTTGGTAAAATACATTATCATTTAATTCATCCTCATATAGTTATATGAATCATGTGACCAATATACCCCGAAATTTGATCATACAAATATCAGGTTATTCCAGATATCTCTAGGTATACCCCACTGGCCTTGGGTGAGATAGCCAATATAAAAATTGATAGCTTTAGAGTTCCATCATGTAATTAATCCTGGTGAGGCCTATTGATCTTGAAATCTCAAAGGATGGTCTTCGATGTAAATAGACTCATAGAGTGAGTTCTCCTAGATGAGAAATACATTGGATCCTTGAACATAATAATATGGTAGATGTATGGTTGTGACCTTACTGTGAGACCTAGTGTCTATTCAGAGTATATATGGATTTTTCTAATCATGTATCATAATCTTATTGACATGAATTAGTGATAATTATCTTAATAATCCCTTGATTCATTTTTTTAGGTTCTTTATATACTCGCATATTCATGGAATCCCCCCAATCATTTTGTATCTTAAGTAAATGATATGCCTTTTGAATGTGTTCATGGTAGTACAAGGGAAGGTAATGAATCGTATATCTATACATAAATTGGTACATACAAGGTTCTTTATTTGCTAGTAGTCCCCTCATCCATAGGAAGATGGACTATTTTTTCCACAACAGTAGGATTGTTTTTGAAAACTTACTTTTTTGAGTATATGTTTTATACTATGATATGAGATATATATGTATACATGAATTTTGGTATTATTTTTATATTAAATTTATTCATTATGGCGGTATTTGTCGAATTATATATATATATATATATGTAGTTTAGTTTAAGACCACCGACGTGTGTGATATTCCCACTAAGTGTTCTTCACAAACACATAGATTATTTGCGGTTAGATTATAGTGTTATACTTTTATTACAACTGGGAATGAGAGACCTAATAGTTTAGGTCGAAGAATTTGATTGATATTTATATTCCTATAATTTTCATTCGAAACATCATAAAAATATTAATGGTAAGTACATTCACCACATAAAAGAAGTATGTTGTGTATATTGTATGTGTCTCATAGAAATAATTATTGAGATAAAGTCCATACATTAAGATTGAATTTCCTAAAAAGATATCTAATATTTAGTATAATAAATATGAAACTAATATAATATAATTCTATAGTCATTTATAGAATTATTATATCATATATTATCTACTTAAAACATTTCAATACACAGTTATTAAAAATTTCTTAATAAATTCATCATTTTAGGGTGTTAACTATTTCATTTTCCAAGAGATTTTCAAATTAGAAATTCTAGTTATTTTAAATTGAACATGGTTACATATTTCTCAAAATATTAATCATGATATAAATATCATATATAGTCCTAGTATTAGTATTTATATTAATCCATAAATGGGAGATATTTAAAATTTATTTTCATCGTTCATTGAGATGGTAAGCTGTATGTATAGATGTATGATATTTTTATTTTCTAATGAAATAAACAAAATAAATATAAATATTATTTTATACGTAAAAATTTATATTATTATCATAACTATCCAATATATAGATTGAATTTATCCATATTACCATCCAAGTAAAACAACAAGTAAATAACAAATCACATCGCTTCTAGGACATGTTAGTTCACATGTTTTCACAAACAACATTATTATTTTCCATTTAATGGAAAGGTAAAAAGTTATATATGATATAATAATTTAAAAAATATTTATTTCATAATTATTATATTTAATCATTATAATCATCATAATAACCATCCATGAATGATGATTATGGAAGTTGAATTGTATCACAGCGTGGATGAGGCAATACAATTTTATAGATGAGTGATATTTTCACATTCTATTTGATAAAAAATATAGAGAAAAATGGTGGATCTTTAATAACAATAAAATGTATGTATATTTAGGGTTATAAAATAATTATTTTATGATGAATATTGAGAATTAAGTAGAGTTAAAAAATGAAATTAATTTAGTGTGGTCTTGTGAGATGATAACCACTTATTCGATAGACATCCTTTAAATCTCATCTTAATGATACTACTATTGATCAATTATGAAGATAACAACCTATAATTCATTCATAAAAATATTTAGAGGAGATATGTTTACTGTTTTCTTTATTTATATTGTTCATGGTGTAATAAATAATAAAAATAAGGGATGTCCTTTTGTAAGTGGGGAGAGGACACATTTGGAATTTCCTAAAAGATTAAAATATAATTGATTGAAATCCATAGAAAATGTTTCCAAATATGTCTTATCCCCCACTTATAAAAGGACATCCATTATTTTTTCTATTTACTACACCATAAACCATATAAATAATGAAAACCCTAACAAAATGTTAAAATTGGGGGAAGGATAAGGTTGAAATATTTCCACCCAATAACATTTATTCATTATTAATTCATAATCTAACCCTTATCTACTATTTTGACCTCTAGTAAACATGTTTTAATTGTAATCATGGTATTATATTTTTACAATTTTTACTATTAATTATGAATAAAAATTATATTAAACCTATTTTATAATTTTATTTATGATTATTATAAATATTTTATAAATTTATCAAATTAAATTAATATAAATATAAAATATAATTTAAAATTTTACCCAAAAAATGGGATGAAAAACGATTTGTTAGAAAAATGTTTTCAATAGTATAAAAATGTTTTAAATAAAAATACAATATAAAACAAATTCCAATGATCAGAATTGGATTACTAATTATATAATTCATCTATGTGTACATTAAAAAAAAATTTAAAAAATAAAACTTTTTTAAATTCTTCAAACAAAATTCTAATTTATAATAAAAATAAGAATTTTCATTATTCATTGTAAAATAAATATTTTAAAGAAATTCTCAAAATTTATATGTAACAAAATTTAAAATCCTTCTTTTTTTAAAAAAAATATTTTTCATAAAATAAATTTTTTAAACCATTTAAAAAGTCATTATAATATTTTATAAATTAAATAAATAACAATTTTTTGAGGAAAACATTATTTTTGAAGCATATTTAGACCATGCTGAAAATTGAGTATTTTTTTAAATAAAATTATTACATTTAAAAAATTAATACATAATTTTCAGACAAAATTATCACTATTCATTCATCTAAATTGGAGGTTATTTTATAATGTTATTCGATATTATGATTCATTTATATTCATGTTTTCAATTATTCTAAGAATCTAATGTAATTATGTTTTTATGATACAGATATCAAAAAATTGTGTGGTGTTTAATTCTTCCCCTTTAAATGAATTTAAATCATAAAAATAAAAATTTGGATAAAAATGTAATATAACTCGATTTCTTAAAATTAATTATAACCCCAATATATTTTTTAAATTTTTTATTCCTCTAGATAACTATTCCAAGGTGAGTTATCTCACTGTTATTCACTTTATCTCCATGATCCGAAATTTGTATAGGTTTTTATTTAGTGGATTGATCAGGATCCATTGGTATAAACTATGAGTTCAGAACATGTAAATGATCAATTATTTACTTCCTCTGTATAGATACATGGATTTCATCATTAATTTGAGAGATTTTTACTAAAAGCGCAAATTGAAAAGATACCAGCCATACTTTATCAGTAATATAAAAGGTTCCAGTATTCATTGGATTCAAATTTCAATTCTTTTTGAATCTCATAACATTATAAAATACATTAATTTAAAGGAATACCTACTCACTGACATCTAATTCTCTATTTCACTGACTATTGTTAGTATACCTTTTCCTATGAATCGAGTTACAATCCTTTATAAGATAAATTTACAAGAAGAAGTTATTGAACCAAACCACTATTGAAATACATATAGTATGTTCATAAAAAATCATCTGAGGAATGAATTGTTCTCTACTACTGAATATCTATATTAGGATGATAGGATGTATAGGAAGGTATCCTTAAATCCATCCCTTTCGGAATTATGTTCCATAAAATCAAGGTAATCCTCCAATCTCATTGGAATATAAAAGATTGTGGAACTCTATAAAAGCATAAAACTTTCTTATTGTATATTATGGAAGGCCAATCAGTAGAAAATTTTTATCTGATACAAATTAAGGGTTTTATCTTTTTAGGTTGTTTAAATAACACCCAAATAGAATTATGGATTTTATATGATTAAAGATTCTGATGACAAAGTAGATGATGATACTTTCACATTTCCATTCTGGTTTTGGTAATTATTATAACATCTCCCCAGACTTATGTATCATATCCTTAAACTTCTAAAACCCAATAATTTGGTTACAGACTCTAAAATATATGTTTCTGTGATGTAAGACCAGAAATACTCTTTAAGATACCAATATATCATTATAACAATAGAATTAATAGAGTATAATGTACTTTGAACCTCATCCAACAACACCTTTGTCCAATTTCGTATGGATACGACCCATAAATTATTCTTGAACCTTATCAATAAAAAACAATCAAGGTTCGAATCATAAAAATTCCTCACATTCTTTTTTAGTAATAAATATTTCATTTTAACCTTTTTAATATTTACCTTGAGGTATGACTGAAAACAATTTTAACATGATATCATTTTTACCATTAGTGCGGATTTTAATATCCATCCATTGAAATTACAAAAATATTGGGTCATTTGTGATCCTTAAAATAGATGATCTTTCACGATACTTTCAACTAATTGAATCATGCACCTTTTACTCTTTGATAGACTAGTAATGTACTGAGTAGTCATAAATAGTAAATAATTACAACCATCTTCTATAGTGAATATTATACTCTTTCTATGTGGATATTAAATTTAAATTATAATAATTATTAACATATATATCACTCTATTCTCAATAAAAATAATTCCAATATATATTTAATTTGAAATTTTCTATAGTTGAATCCATATCATGAGCTATCTAATTTGTTCGCAATCATTCAATTTCCATGATTTACAATACAATTATCTAGAAAACAACAAAAATATCATGATTAACCAATAAAATTACTGGATAAAGTCACCATGATTATTCTGGACCAATGTTCAATAAATACCATCTTTGATTAATCCATCGATATACCCCCTCTTGAGACTAAATTACCCAATATCACAAATATCTATAGCTAAAATCCCTAATTTGTAATTTTATATTACATTTCCACCTTCCTAAATTTCTATAGTACAATCCTAAGTTGATCATTACACATTCATTTACTATTATAATACATTATAATTTTATATATAAATACACCAAAAAACTGATTAGGTTAATCTCAAATACTATATTCATTAAATACATGATGATAATTGGGGAATTGGTAAGAAAAAATGTCATCACAAAAAATTAATAGTGTCCTAACCTTGTATGGATGGTTTTCTTGTTTATATTGACAATTGTTTTGATTAACTAATATTATTTGATTCGAAGAACATTTTTTTAAATTTTTTATCTCCATGTAATTGATCAAAAAAATCCACAAGATGAGGTAGGTGATACTCTTTTTTGATTTAGATATTGTTGTCTTCCCCATAATAAATTCATAGTTCCATTGATCAATCTTCATTCATAACAAAATGAATATGTGTAACCCATGACAACACACATGGATGAATGAAATCCTTATCAACATTCTCATATATATTATTCATCAATTTTTAGATTTGAATAGGTTATATCCTATATGGAGTTTAAGAAATAGTTGTAGCACCAAGTATGAGTTCTATTTAAAACAAAAAATAATGATTTGGAGGAATGATTGGAAACTTTTCAAAAAAGGACTAAAAACAACCACAAAATTGTAATATTTTAAATTTTGTGCTTATCCTCAACCATCTAATATAAACTCTTCTTTGGAATAATAATCAATAGAAATACAATGGATTCAATTTTAATTGGAAGTTAATATTTTTTTAACATCTATTGATTATATTTTATTAATTAATAATTACAAACATGACTTCCCTTCCTCCATAATTTGTATTTGATACATATACTGACAGCTAATACATGCCCAAAATTACATAAAAATAAAATATAGGAAGAAAAATAATATTTTTATTAATTCTATTTCCACCAATATTAACTAGAGAATAATTTTAGGCTTGATAAGAAATCATCACCATATTAGAAGATTTAAGTACTAATTCAACATCTAATCATTGGAATTAGGAATTAACATTCATTGAAAATTTTAATGATATAATGGCATGCATATGAATATGATCAAATAATTTACATCAATATGTTATTATTCCTGTCACCACCTCAACATCATACTTCTATCAAAAAAAATTTACTGTAATAAAAATGGTTATAATAAATATCATGCTTATATAATCAATGTGATCTAATGTAACAATTCACACATAGGATGTCTAAATAATTATATATTATTTTAAATATATGAATCATTTTAAATAACCTAATGGATCTATGATCATTATCAATTCAAATCATTCATAATAGATTTTAATTAAAATGGGAATTAACCCAAGTATACCTGCAAGAGTTTTATACCAATTGTATAGTATTGAAACACTAACCATTCACCAGAATGGTAGTATTTATATAATCAACCATGTATCTTTAGTGATATTACAGTTAGATGAATCTATTCAAAATGAACAAACACTTCTAGTATGAAATCATTAATGTTTTTATAGGAAAACAAAACTCCATTAATTAATATAACAATGGATGTAATCCTATACAAAGGATTATCATAAGTATTATCAATAATGATTCCTAATACATGTTTTAAAGGTAACTAAAACATTATTTGATACCACCTATAATATCACACAAATTTCATTCATAGATTTTACAACATTATAGATGAGTATTCATTTCAAAAAATTACAATCCCCACTAGAACCAAAATGGTATAGTGCCTTTAGATACGTGGTAACCTATATTATTATTTCATGACTGATATTAAATATATCAAATAATAATCTCTCCACAATGAATTCTTTATACTAATCACCTACTTAATAACGTTCATAATAACCTAGGGAAAGGAAACATAAGAAACGGTGAGCTCAGATGCTCAGTATGGGTAGTTGAGGGAGGTATCAGTGATTAATTAAGAATTACATAATAAGAATGTTATTAGAATATGAGTTAAACATTTAAAATTCATACCCAAAAAATTATAGATAATAATATTGAATCATGGTATATTTCTTGGATGTTCTTAAGACATGAATTGCAATGGAATCCTATAATCTGAACCTTGTGAGCATAACCATGGAATATGATTTTTGGTATATACGTAATCATAGAAAAATAAATCCTTTTTCACGGATCACACCCAATACTATCTTATTTTATTTTGTTCACTATCCAATGTATCTTATCCTTAGCTATGGTTTATTCTAAAGACTCTCATAGTTGAAAGAGTCCCTTATTTAATTGGGTTCACTACCCATTAGATACCTTATTATCTCATGAGATTTTCTTCTTTACCCAATGAATTAGAGGTCTATAACATCTTGGGCTAACCAATCACATAATCAGAATACGTTCATATGTGTTCTTTATGATCATAAATCATTCATAATATATCATAAAACATGGAATAATAACATGGGTTCATACACATTTAAACATTTTAAAACAGCATAAACCATAGAAAAATAGATTTCCTAAAAAATTGACATCAATAATCCTTAAAAATCTAGAGAATCAATAATTATGGTATAAATTGAAAATTTTCATAGTAAAACATACACAAAATTAGTGGATGTTATAATAATTGAAAATTTTTCATAAAATTTATCTAAAATATTTCTTCTAGAAGGTAACCCTTTCCTCTTCAAACTAGTTATTTAGAATATTGAAATTACTCAAATATTAAGGAAATTTTTCCTTCAAATGAATCTTGGTACCATGTAATGTATGACTCAAAGAATTTATAAGTAATAAGTGCATGAAATTTAATTCGTTTAGTCAGCATTAAAAAAAATTCCTTTTACATTTGTAGTAAAAATTTAAATGTACATCATTTGGAAAATAACATGAATATTTTTTATTTTTGTAAAAATTATATAATGGGTAAAAAATATTTTAATATGTTATATTACAAAAAAATAATTATTGAACACATGTTTAGAAAATATTGATATGGAATAAAAATAATTTATTAACAAAAATAGAAAAAATGTTTGTTTTCTTTTAAAATAGTATTTTACAATTTTCATTTCGTAAAGATAGAAAAATGAAAATAAAATTGTTAATATATGTAAATCACAAAATTTGTATTGATTAAATTTTATTATATACAGATAATACATGAAATTTTATAATCAAAAACATAATCGTAAATAATCATGAAAATAAAGTGATTGTAACATAGATCCCTCATCACTTGGGAAAATTTCAAATGAAAAACCAATGTAAGAGAATACAATAGATAGATATTTAAATCCTTATAATATTTATTAAATATGTAATAAAATAAATTAATGGGATGTAAATAAACCACATAAAGTAATAAATTTGTGAATATGGATTGTGTCTTATAGAAAAAAAAGTGAGACGCAAATCTGTTACCACCAGTTTGAGTTTCTACGAAAATGATCTAAAATAATGTATAAATTTTTTTAATATTATATAATTCTAAAATAAAAAATTAAAAACATATAATAGAATATATAATCCCTTAACATCATTTCAACACCTATTTATTATTAATTCCATATTAATGTTATCATTTTTGGGTGTTAACTACTTCATTTTTCAAGAGAGTTTCAATTTGAATGTTTTGGTACTTATTAATTGATCTTGGAAAATCATATAATTATTATTATTCATGATATAAATATAATATAAAATAATTATATAAATTTATAGAATAATCACCAAATGGTAGAGATAAAATATTTATTTAATTTATTCATGGATATGGAAATCTATAAATACTCATGAATGATGTTATCATTTTCAAAATAAACTATTAAAATAAAAATATTAATTATTTTTCAATTAAAAATCATAAATAAATAATAATTTACACACAATCACATTGAAATATATATACATATATATATATTAAATATATCTTTATCATCATCCATAGAAAATGGGAATGAAAAAAATCGCAACACTTTAGGGAGGTTGTAGTCCACATGCCACACAAGAGAAGTTATAATTTTACATTTGATTGGATAAAAAGATGGTCTATATAGTACTATAAGAATAAAATATTAATTATTTCATAAATATTATATATAAAACATAATCCAATCATAATAAAGAACCCTAAAATACGGTGATGGAAATGAAATATGTCACTATGTGGAGGTTGTAGTCCACTCAAAAGATTGAGTGATACTCTCACTTATAATTTGAGGGAAAAGGTTGGGAATAATGGTTGTTAAATAAAAATTAACATTTTAGTATATTTAGTATATTTAATTTTTTAATTTATGAATTATAAAACTTCTTTATAGGTGGTATATGAAGAAATAAATTGATATAGGTCAGGTAAGATGAATTATTGTTCACTGGTAGGCCTTCTCAAGATCACCTATTAGGTATCACTGGAATGATCTATTAAGAAATTGAACACCAATATTTCATGTATTTTAAATATTATAAGATAATTTTAATGAACGTTGATGATATTGATTATTCATTGTTTTATAAATAGTAGAAATGATGGGTTCCCATTTATAAGTGGGGGAGAGGACACACTTTGAATTTCATTAAACATTCAAATATAATAATGTAATATTAATGAAAAATGCATCCAAATGGCTAAACATTCATATATTGGATAAGAAGAGGTTAAAATATGTCATGAAACTAGGATTTATACAATTTTAATTGGTAATATAATACTTGTATCTTAGTCTAACCAGTTAGGTAACCCGTATAAACCTTGACCATGATAATCCATTTTGTTTCTAATTTTACTAAAATTTATGACAAAACATTGAATTTAATTTATTTTATAATATTAAATAATCTTATTAGAAATATATAATCCATTTTTTAAAATTTAATTAACTGATGTTATTTTGTTTAATTTGAAAATAAATCCAAAAATCACAATAGAAAGTGGGTTTCCATAAAAAATAGTTTCTTAAGTATAAAATGGATTTATATTTGAATCCAACATGAAATTGAATACTATTAATTTAATAATATTATTATTAATATTAATTGACTAATTTTTTTTCTATCATGTTTAATTTAATATAAAATATTAAAAATTCTTGAAATTAAAAATCATTTTCCTTTACAAATAAATTTTCACAAATCATTAAAAAATCAATATTTTTAGAAAACAATAAATTTTAAATTGAACAAAAATTTTGGAATTCTGATTAAAAAATTTATGTTCATTTGTTTACAATAATTTTTTAAAAACATGGTAAATTTAATTAAATTATATTCTCACAAAAAAATAAAACAATTGATTATGGAAAAAACTATTTTTGATGCATATAAGGACATTAAAAAAATGTGATTTATTATTTCTTAATATATTTACATTTTTTAAAACCCTAATATATTATTTTAATAATATAGATATTCTAATTCTCATATATAATATATTGTCTAAGTAAAAATTATATACTATGTAACTGTTCATTTAGACTCGATTTTTCAAGTATAACAAGATAACAATTAAATTAAATCTATTTTAACAGAAATAAATAAAAAATTGTTCAACTGTTATAGATATTGTATAATCATGATTATGTTTTATGATTGTCTAATTATTCCCTTCCCTATTAGTTATGATACTATGTAATTAGAGGTTGTTTTCATAGAATTTTTCATAAGTGTACCATTATGGAGGGATTACCCCTTTAACATGGACCATGAATGACATGTGAAGTTGAATATGAAACAACGATACATATGGTATGAGAATGATTTCTATATGGCATGCTCAATGCATGATTACTTATCAATACTGAGAAACACGTCTCGATATGATGCCTTGCTGATAATAATTATCTGTTCCCTAGTCAACCATGTGGCCTGTCTGAAGACTACATTATGGGAATTGAGTAACAAGTATCCAAAACGTATGGATATTATAAAATAACTTTTGAAAACATATATAATCCAACATTAGTGGAACTAAAGAGGCTACTACTAGGAATCAAGGTGTCTGGGATATAACATATCTACTTAATAAAATATTATATTTACTTTTATGCATAATAATTTTTATCATGAAATAAAATAATTATAATTGTGTACTTTTGTTAGGAATTTATTGGTGGTGTTCGCCAACATTTTATTACTCACACCATAAATGGGAATTTTCATGTGTTTACACACATCTTTCATGGGTTTCCAATCAATGAAAAAAGGTTCATGTATAATGGTTACACTGACGAGAATAGAGCTTGGAGGGGTATTATGATGTACTCAAAGGAATAATATTTTTATTTATTATCCAATTTCACATTTATAATAGTTTGGATTTCCCCAATGAGATCTTTATTATTTTTATTTATTAATTTTTATGAAATGTATGATAATTGATGTTACACTATGATATCTTGTAATTTTAATAGATTAATCTTGTTTGTTTTATAATTAAATTATTATATATCTTCCAGGATGTGACATTAAGGGAATATTCTTTCCACTAACAATGTTTAGGCCCCCATTACTAGTTGTAATACTATTGTATATTAGGATGTGTGCTTGCGTTCATGTTGAAAATTGTCATAAAGGTTGTGGTTATGTTCTAAGAGTTATTGTTATGTATTTTAAGTGGTTTCTTGAATAGGTAATTATGATATTCATACTTGTTATACATGATATTTTAGTGTATTCTATGAATAAGGGAAACAAGGAAATGGTTTACAGACCCTGAAATTTCAAAGAATTTTTTTTTCATAAATTTTTTTAAATTTTACGAGTCTGCAGTTTCTGATGGCGACTGATTCTGAGGCCCGGAGTGCCCGGAATGATCCGTCGAAGTTTTGTTAAGACTAAATTAATGCGAGTGAGCAGTTTTCCTGAAAAAGTGGTATAACTCTTGAACGATTACTCAGATCATAAATGTGAGGGCACGGTTGCACTCAGGATGGTGAGTTTACCCTATGAACAAATTATGTATATTCAGCACGAGCCTCCTGTGAGAAATCCCAAAATGGATTAATAGTATATAAAATATTTAATTAAATTTTTTTATTTTTGAAATTCTTTTAACTCACAAATGGTAGCTCTGGTAAAAAATATGAGACCACCGCTGAACTCATGAAGGCATTCCTTATTTATGCCGATACTAACTTTGGCCAGTGCGGGCCACCAGAAAAAGTTTGTTTTTGGTCGCGAATAAAATAATCAAGTGATAATTATTTTATTGTAAAATTCATAACTTATAAATGGTGATTCAGATTAAAAATCCAAGAGTACTGTTGGGTTCGTTGGGGCGTTTTTCACCTAGGCAGAGCCTAAACTCAACCGGCGCGATTCGAGGGTGACTGATAATAATTTTCCAAACTTTTTTTCAGGTATGTTTAGTAAACACACGTTAATGATTTTATAACATTTGATCTGATGCTCAGAATTGAAATCCGAGAGAATCGTTGAACTCACAGCATCGATGATTACTTATTGAGACCTTCATCGTAGTTGCATTTTGTTGAGAGTGGAAGATAGTTTTGGGGGTTCTTTAATAAAGTTAAATAAAAATAAGTTTGTGGCTTATTTTTATTTGAGGTGGTTAAAAACTCCAAGGGGAGGTCGGAGGTGGGGGCCACCACAGCATAACCTCTCATGAGAGGTTATGATGGTGGGTCCCACCCATACATAACCTCCTTTGGGAGGATTTTACTTAGGTGGGGCACCACCGAGTTCCTTAACTTCTCTAACCCCCTTCAACCCCATGGAACTCCCAATTAATTAGGGAGCCTCCTCACCTTCCCTCTCTCCATTTATTTTGCCAACTCTCCACCATTAATTCTGTGAATTAATTTTTTTAATTCAAATTCTTTTGAATAATTGGAAAACTATTAAAATAATAGTTAGTATATTATTTTATTTTGGGTTTTCACTTTCTTCGTGGTGCAGCAAGGAAGAACTTGGAGAGATATCTCTCCAATGAAGAACGCTTCTTCCTCCCATCGAAGAATGTGAAGAACACTGCGACGTTTCTTCCTCAGTCTTCTACCCTGGACACTTTCCGACAAAGAAGCATAAGTTGGGAGGACATGATGAATGCGACAGACGACGAATCGACACTCGCCTTTTCCCCGCGACTTCGTCTACGAACGATAAATGATCTAGGGGTTGTTTCTTGATTATCCTTCACTTTTCTTCTTCTCATCAACGAATGAAGACTGATACAAAGAGATTTTTTTATTTTTTGAGCTTCGATCATGTGAACCGAATGGTACAACTCTAAATTTGGAGGGTGCGGTCCAAACCAACAAGGCCCGACCCCTCTGTTGTTCTTTTTGTGATGTTTCTAATTTGGCATGCCATTAAGGGGACAACAAAAAATACGGCGAATGAAGACCACACTACCTGCGACCCCCATTCACTGTCGCGCTACCCGCCTGCTTGCACGCCGCCACGCCCCACACCGCCTCCCTGCACGCCGCCGCACCCCCCGCCGCTGCCCAGTGCACTTCCGAGCTTCCGGCGCCACCTTGCGTGCTTCCCGGCGCCCAGGGCCCTCCCGGAACATAGCCTGGCTCCATGTTCCCCTTTCGGCATGCTCTCGGTGCCCCACACCCCTGACGACGTGCTCCCGACATCACGCGCCCCTGCCCCCGCCGATGCCAGACATCGCGCACCGCTGCCTGGCGCCCCTGTGCGCTGACCGGTGCCCCTTCCATGGCTTCCGAAGTGCCCGGGAACCCTGCCCAGTGTCTCAACACCCTTCTCGGTACCCACGTACTTTTCCAAGTGCACTAGCGCCCTGCCTGTTTCCCCCAGGGCATGTCGGAGCCCAACCGGCCCACCCGCACCTCGCGCGGCCTACCCGCTAGCCTCCCAGCCACTGGCCTACTAAGACGGCCCATGGTGCCCCCGCGGTGTAACTGGCCGAACCGGCCCGGTATGCTGGGCCATGTTACCAAGCCGCCTACGTAGCGACAATCGGGCTGAATCGCCCTCGCGGCCCACTCGGCCGGGCCCAACGGACCGGGTCAAAACTAAGCGGGATGACCCGCCCAATGGGCCGGGTCAGAACCAGTGAGTCTGACTGGGTCAACGGAGACTAGGACGGCCCAGTCCACGTTGGGCCAGGTTGGTCCGACCGGGTCGGACCTGACCCCGTCCCATTACTGACCCTTTTCCTTCTTGGTCCATATATTTGGCACCAGATGTCCGTTTGGCGAATTCTCAGTGACAACAGTATTCATGAAGCATAGCCATCCCATTTAGTTTTCCCAACTAGAGTTTCGGTATAGTTGAGTCATGGTCAGGTAGGATCGTACACGAATCCAACCGTGCCCCTGTGACTAAAATGATAATAACTCACAGACCGGGCGTCCGATTGATGCACCGTCTATTACGTTGAGACCTTTTTGATGTTGAAGTACTTTGGGATACGTCCACCTGTAATTTTGTGACACATGGAATATCAAAAAGTATCTCATGGAGTGGATCCTCATGGAGAAGAGCAGATAGAGTGAAGAGACCCAATATCTTTAGACCTGACAACTGCATGATCGATTAGACTTAGTGTGATTTGACTAGACTAGTGGACGGAGCGTCCAGTTTGGTGGGAGACCCACAGTGGACGGAGTGCCTAGTTTGGCAGAAGACCCACGGTACTCGACATGAGGAGTGCCTCTAACGGGAATTAGGGGGACCGCCCGGTTTGGCGGTAGACACACAGCGGAGGAGCGCCCGGTTTGGCGGTAGAACAACGGTACTCGATAGGAGAAGTACCTCAGCAGTATAGGGTTAGTCAGTAGCGCCTCAGAGTCAAGACATGGCCACTGTACTCAACAGAGGGGAAGTTCTCCAGCGGTCATGGTTTCGATAATAAAAATCTTGGTTCGAGCTGAGTTAATGACCTTTGTGTTTTCCTCATGATTGATATTGGTTACTTGATAACCTAGGTATATGTATGGGCATATACCTATGAAATGGTTATCCATTGAAATCAGACATTGTGGTTGATCATTGTTGTATTTTTTGGAGACATTGAGGGTCTCGGGGTCCCTAACGAGTATCGTTATACTCACCCCTACACAGGCTATGGCCGCACCTCATTTTGTTGGATGCAGACGAGAGACAGCACTGACGGAGGTTGAGAGCGCCAAGACTGGATGATACCCAGAGGTGGAATCACGACAAGTCAGTGCCTCAGGTAGACGGACAGACGTGGAGAACTGAGGAGGCTATATGTACCTACCCTTCAGGTAGGATCTGTGGTGGATGATCCTCGAGCTGCTAGACACCTTCCTACTATTTGTCTTTTAGTTGTACACATTTGTCATTTCCTTGTACTTTACAATTGGGATTATATTTCCGGACCCTTTTACATTCAACACTACTTTTTGTATACCGCTTTACTTAGTGTCTGCTTCCATTTGTAATTTGGTTGTGTGTGTTTACATTTTATAAAGGCAATGTCTTACCAATTTTAGGGAATTATGCCTTTGATGCTAGTTGGCATCCCCTAGACTATGGAAGGCGAGCTTTGTGTAGTAATAATATTGGCCTTGGGGGACGAGTCGTGACAAATTGTTATCAGAGGAGTCAGTTCTACCGCATAACATATAACTCTGATATTTTTTTATGTGAAGAAATAGTGTTAAGGGTACAAATAATGGTTTTCAGTTCAAAGAGTCCATTGTTGGTGTGGGCGGCCGACGTATCCATACCCCAGGACCCTGGAATCTGATTTCTAACTTAGTGCACGAAAACACTGATTGCCTGTGAGTTTTAAAAAGTTTTCATTATGTCAGCTCAAACCAGGTCAGCTCACCGGGTATAGCCTTTTGACCATGTCGCATCTATTTCATTCAGGATGCCTCAACGCAGATGACCAGTTAGAGCCCCGAGAGTTGTATGTACTAACTGCCCACCGAGTGATGAGGCCTTATTATAGGGCCCTCTTCTTGTTGAGGCACCAGCGGTGGCACCAACGGTACCACATCCCATTGGGCCACTGATGCCACCATCCCTAGTAGCAGAGAGTGCATGCCAATTGAGCGCGCTGCACGAGTACCAGAGCCAGAGGCCACCCAGGTTCAGGGGAGAGACAGACCCACATGCGGCTAAGGATTGGCTGCAGGCTATGTGAGAGTCCTCATACTGGTAGAGACACCAGGAAACATCATGGTGATCCTTGCTGACAGCCTCCGTCAGGTAGTAGTATGGAGATGGTGAAGCCTGATGCTCCAAATGCATGACGAGGCGTCACTTCTATGGGAAGAATTTGAGAGCCTATTCCGGGTGGAGTTTCTAACAGACACCCTTCGAGCGGTGCATATACAGGAGCTACTGCATCTACAATAGGGTAGCACGATGGTGGAGCAGTACTCAGCGAGGTACACCGGCCTCTCGCGCTACTCCACTGATATGGAATGAGACCCATTCTTTAGTGCACGAACCTTCAAGAAGGGACTCAGGAAAGAGATTAGAACTTCATTTTTCTCCCACCGCATCCAAATGAAGATGAGGATGTTGGAGCGAGCCATCCTAGTGGAGATTTTCCTTGCAGAGAAGTCTCTAGCAATAAGACCCAACACTAGCTGACATGCAGCAGAGTCTTCTGCAGCTGGCCGTAGACAAATGATGCAGATGTCCCAGAGGAACAGACCTATAGGTGATGGACCGCTCGACTCAGGATAGGTTTTTGCGGGGAACCCAGAGTGGAGACAGAGCTAGATATACAAGGAGCGGACAGTGTTACTCCTACTGCAGTCTTGGTCACATGGAATGTGACTGTCCGACCCACCACACAGATGATCAGCAGTTAGATTAAGGACCTCCCAGGCAGAGGCAGAGGTTCGATCGAGATGGTCTGCAGGGCGAAGGAAAACGTGGTAGAGGAGCTAGCCGTACAACTGGTGGTGAACGACGCTTCGAGGTGTTTCCACCACCACCACCAGGAGGTCCACCCCGGCCGCAGGGAACATGTGGACATGGGAGATCACATCTTCAGGCATTTGAAGCATACGAACATGGAGCTCCGGAAGCAAGTAGATAGGAGTGGGAAAGTTCAAGGCATATATTCCTTTGTTCTTAATGCTACGAGCTTTGTTGATGTCATTTTTTGTTGTTTCTTTGTGTCTTTGTACTTTGAGCAATAGTAATAAAAGACACTTTTCCTTTTGAAATTTTCTTTCTTGCCTTTTGTGTGGTTAATACTAAGAGGTTCCAATTAAAACTGTTGACTTGACCCTCACTTTAGAGATTTCTGCAGGAGGAGACCAAGGGTCCACACACTGATGCCGACAGTGTGACTCAACCCTTATAGGAGAGATTAACTTTTGGATCTTTTGGTATTAGCGTCGAGGCCTTATGACATAATCCATGGCATGAATTATTACCGTTGATGTCCAAATTGACTGTATTAGGAAAAGGACATGGTTCATCCTTGGGATTAGACTAGATTTCCCTTTTCACAAAAGGAGAAATCTTAGCAGCTCTTGTAGAATGTAGGCAAAGAAGGGTGAAGTCGAGTTCTTACAATTGGCTAGTATCACCCATAGTTTGTTGATCGAATGGTTTACAATTTACTCTAATCTCAATAGTCACAGGTGTGTCTTCTTTCAGAAGGATCTAAACCTGAGATAGTAGAGATGACTTGAGTTCCTCTGGGACTATGACATTGAGATAATATATACTCATGGGAAGGGGAACTTTGTTGCGGATGCACTCAATAGGAAGACTGGTATTCAGCTACTAGGAGAGGGGACAAAGCAGCTGGCTACCTTAAATATATACTTTTTGGATAGAGATGGTGCAGACTATCTACAGTCTCATACAGTCACTTCTCCACTTCTTTATCAGAGTAGGCGAGGTGGCCTACTGCATGTCCCTCCACCTCAGTTACAATGAGTGCATGATGTCTTCCACATATCTCAGCTGAGGAGATGCGTGCACAACCTATACTACATCATCGACCACGGGGAGGAGGACATCGATGATAGCGTGACTTTCATGGAGATTCTAGTGGATATTTAGGATTGATAGGAGCGGGTCCTATGTGGACTGTCGATTTCTCTAGTGCACATTCGCTGGCTGTATGGGAACCTCTAGGAGAGCACATGGGAGCGGGAGGCTCAGATGCAAGCTCAGTACCCCCTTTAGTATCCCTAATGTGTGTTGTAAATTTACGAGGATGTAAATACCTATGGATGGGGTAGTTTAAATACCCCTAATTTTTAAGGAAATTTTTTTTCTTCAAATATTTGGAATATTACGAGTCTTTAGTTTTTAACGAGACCTCATTCTGAGGCCTGGAGTGCTCGGAATGATCCGTCAAGGTTTTGTTAAGCATAAATTAATGTTCTTGAGTAGTTTTCTAGAAAAGGTGGTATAACTCTTGAACTTTCACTCGGATCAGAAATCTGAGGGCACCGTTTCACTTATGATGGCGGGTTTACCCTAGGCGTGACTTATGTTTATTCGACATGGGCCTCCATTGAGGAATTCAAAAAATAGCTAAATAGTAAATAAAAAAATTAAATAAATTATTTTATTTTTCAAATGCTTTTAAATCACAAATGGTAGCTCAGATTAAAAATTTGAGACCACCGCTGAACTTGTGAGGGCATGCCTTATTTAAGAAGAAAATAACTTTGGCCGGAGAGGGCCACCAGAAAATGTAAGTTTTTTTTCATGAATAAAATAATTAAGTGACAATTATTTTCTTGTAAATTCATAACTTCTAAACAGTTACTCGGATTAAAAATACGAGAGTGCCATTGGGTTCTTTGCGGAATGTTTCACCTAGGGAGAGCCTAACCTCGACCGGCGTAAGTCGAGGGTGACTGATAATAATTTTCCGAACTTTTTTTCCGGTATGTTCAATGAACATACATTATAGATTTTATAACTTTGGTGCTGGGGCTTGGAATTAAAATATGAGGGCACCATTGAACTCACAACTTCGATGATTGCTTACTGAGACCTTCACCATAGTTGTGTTTTATCGACAGTGGAAGTTAGTTTTCTGGGTTCTTTAATAAATTTAAATAAAAAAAGTTTTTGGCATATTTTTATTTGAGGAGGTTAAAATCTCCAAGGGGAGGTTGGAGGTGGGGGCCACCACACCATAACCTCCCATGAGAGGTTATGGTTGTGGGGCCCACCCGCACATAACCTCCCATCAGAGGATTTTATTTAGGTGGGGCCCACATGAGTTCCTTAACTTCTCTTACCCACTTCAACCCCATGGAACTCCCAATTAATTAGGGAGCCTCCTCACCATCTCTCTCTCCATTTATTTTTCAAACTCTCCACCATTAATTTTGTGAATTAATTCTTTTAAATCAAATTCTTTTGAAAGCAAGTAAAACTATTAAAATAATAGTTAGTCTTTTATTTTATATTGGGATGGCACATTCTTCTTAGTGGAGCTTGGAAGAACTTGGAGTGATATCTCTGCAATGAAGAACGCTTCTTCGTCTCAATGAAGAACGCGAAGAACTCTACGACGCTTATTCCTCAGTCTTCTACCCTGGATGCTTTCAGATGCACATGCTTAAGTTGGGAGGACTTGATGAACGCGGTAGATAACGAATGGATGCATGCCTTTTCCCCACAACATTGTCTACAAATGAAAAATGAGGTAGGGGTTGTTGCATGATGATTCTTCTATTTTGTTCTTCTGAGCATCGAAGAAAGATTGATACCACTCTAAACGCGGAGGGTGAAGGCCAAACCAACATGGCATGAACCCTCAGTTGTTCTTTTTGTGAAGATTCTACAATGACGTTCCACTGAGGTGAATGTGGAAATAACGGCGAATGAAGACCGTGATCCCCGCGGCCCCCGCTCCCCACTGTGCTAACCACCTGCTTGCGTACCGCCCTGCCCCGCATCTCCTGTCTGCACGCCACCGCGCGCGGCCCTTGCAAGCTGTTGGTGCCCCCTTACACGCTACCCGACTCTTCGGGCCCTATCGGCGCGCTGCCCGGCATCCCGTGCCCCTACCGGCGCGCTCTCGGCACCCCACGCCCCTGCCGACGTGCTCCCGGTGCCCCACACCCCTGACGGCATGCATCCGGCGTCCTGCGCCCCTGCCCGCGCCGCAGCCTGGCACCCCATGCCATAGCCCGGCACCCATGTGCGCTACGTGGTGTCCCTCGATGCTTCTCGGTGCCCCTAACGTGGCTTTCCCGGGGCCGCGACACCCAGCCCGGCATCCCAGCACCCTGTCCGGCATCCGCGTGCTTTGCCCGGTGCCCTAGTGGCCTGTTAGTGACCTGCCGGCCCGCCAGCACCCTGCGTGGCCTGTCAGCAGGCCTCCTGGCCACCGGCCTGCTGAGCCAACCCACGGATCTCCTGCGTTTTCATTGAACTAACCGGCCCGGTCTCCTAGGCCATGTTACCGAGTCGCCTATGTGGCGACAATGTGGTCGAACCGCCCTCGTTGTCCGCTCGGCCGAGCCCAGCGGACTGGGTCAAAACATAGTGGCCTGACCCACCCAATGGGCCGGGGCAGACCCAGCGAGTCTGTTTGGGTCGACCGAGACCGGGACGGCCTACTCAGAGTTGGGTCGAGTTCGTCCGACTGGGTCGGACCGGACCCAGGCCCATTACTGACCCTTTTACTACTTAGGCCATATCTTTGGCACCGGACGTCCGTTTGACGAACCGTCAGTGCCGCCAGTATATTTGGAGCATAGTAGTCCCATTGAGTATTCCCCAGTGGAGTTAGGGTACAGTTGAGTCATGGTCAGGTTGGTTCGTACACGAATCCAACTGGGCCCCTGGGACAAAAATGCTAATAACTCACCGAACGAGCGTATGATTGACGCGCTGTCTGTTGCCTTGAGACCCCTTTGATGTGGCAGTTCTTTGAGATACGTTCAGTGTCGATTTCATGAAACTTTTATTATCAACCAGTATATCATGTTACGGATCATCCCGGAGACGAGCAGACAGAATGCGGAGACCCAGTAGCTGTAGACCTGAAGACTGCTTGACCGATTCAACTCGGAGTGATTCGATTAGCCCAGTAGACAGAGTGAACAGTTTAGTGGCAGAACCAAGGTGGACAGAGTGCCTGGTTTGGCAGCATACCTTCGGTACTTGACCGGAGGATTACCTCTGACGTCTATTAGGGGGAGCGCCCAGTTTGGCGGCAAACCCAGAGTGGAGGAGCGCCCGGTTTGGTAGCAGACCCGCGGTACTCAACAGTAGGAGTACCTCAACAGTATAAGGTTAGTGAGTAGAACCTCAGAGTCGCGACATGGCCATTGTACTCTATAGAGGAGGAGTTCTCCAATAGCTGTGGTTTATATAGTAAAAATCCAGGTTTGAGCTGAGTTAATGCGCTTTGTGATTTCCTCAAGATTTAAATGGGTTGCAAGATAACATAAATATATGTATGGGCATATACCTAAGTAATGGTAATCTGTTGAAATAATACTTTTTGGTTTATCCTTGTTGGATTTTTGTGAGTCTTTGTGGGTCTCGGGGTCCCTACTGAGTATCGTATACTCACCCCTGCACGGGCTAAGCCCGTACCTTGTTGTGTGGGATGCAGATGACGGACATCGCTGACTGAGGCCGAAAGTGCCAGGGTTAGACGGTACTGTGTGGTGGACCTCACGACGAGTTGGTACCCGGAGGAGACAGACAGACGTGGAGCACTGAGGAGGCTATCTATACCTACCCTTTAGCTAGGATTTGTGGTGGATGATCCTAGAGCTGCTAGACCCCATCAAGATTTTTGACTTTTAGTTGTACCTGTTTGTCCTTTCCTTGTACTTTAATGTTGGGATTGTATTTCCAGCCCCTTTAATTTTAGCACTACTTTTTATATATATCATTTCTTAGTGTTTGGTTCTGCTTGTACTCTAGTTGTGTATGTTTACATTTTATAGAGGCAATTCCTTCCCAGTTTTAGGGAATTACGCCTTTGGTGCTAGTCGCCAGCCCCTGGCCTATGGAAGGTGGGCTTTCGGTAGTCACGATACGGGCCATGGGGGCAGGTCATAACAAATGGTTTTCTCCTCATTTCAGATTCATTGATACATGTCACAGGTTATGAAATATGATTATTTTGTATGGTGTTCTATTTATTTGTTATCCGTAGAATGATATTTACCCAATTTAATTGTAATTCTTCATATATACCAATCCAAATCATGTTATTTTCTTAAAAAAAATTTAAAAAATTCGATACCCAAATCATAAGATTTATTGGTAACTAAACTCTTTTTCATTGAGTTATAAAGTTTTCCATGAATGTATTTCATGTAATATCAGTATATTAAAATACTATATTATATTATATAGTATTCTATCATTATTTATAGTATTAAAACATAAACCCCTTCTCAAATATTTTGTGCATCATTTAGTATCATTCATGTATAGAGTATTAATAACTCAATTGATCTTTTATTAAGTTAAAATACTGATATATTTTTGACCATTATTGGTTTTTCCCATAATATTTTTTTATAATATTTTATTTTAAAATATTATTTGATAAAATAGAGTTTTAATATAAATTTTGTTATTCTAATCTCATTAAAATATGGATTTTCAATAAAGGTCATTTAAATGTATTAAAATCGTTTCATTTATAATAAGATGTATTGTCCTTGGATTGACATTTTCCATAGAAAATGTTAAATAATTTTCAAAAATAGAATATTGGAAATCTTATATAATGTGAAATTTTTTATATTCATTCACTTCACCTTTTCAAAAAATCTTTTAAAGCTAACATGTTGGTTTATATTTTATGTTAATGTTAAAAATGTTTCTAATATATTTTTTTACGTTTTCACATCCTTTTATCATTTTATATTGAAAATTATTGACCCTAATGTTGACATGCTCACATTATTTATTGTTATATAAATATAAATACTTATAATATAGGGGATTAAACCTGGGGTGTAAAAATTATAGTTCTTAATATATTCAAATATGACACTATTAGAAGAATTATTTTTTATGGATGTTTAAATATGTCAACATCATTCCAGGATTTCTTTGTTACACTATAAATTTGTTCTTTGGAAACAACCAACCATTTTTCTCAGGATGGATTATGAATTGTTCATTTTTATTAGAAGAATGTTCAATCAATCCCTCTATCTTTCCAAATAATTTATTGTGTATACCTGCTTTTTTTTATCACACTTAAATTTTTACACCCCAAGAATTTAAAAATAGATTTAATATAGAATGAATGTAACAAAGAGTCTCTACAAAATACCACATTGTTATAACATATCCATGTAAACATAATTTTTCCACCTGTGTGATTTGAATTTCGAAAAAATGACATATATGGTTGTGTTGAGTAAGATATTTAGAGTCCGATAAGTCAAACATAATTTTTGGTGAATAGTAACATACCCTTATGAATTGTAATGAATAGTAATGAATATTAAATGAGCCAAAAAATTGAAACATAATCCATGAATGTATAAAAACAATTTAGATATCTTACTTGTGAAAAAATGATCACAGTATAAGTATTGGTATTTTCGCATATCATAAATATATTTATCACTATTTTATGATTAAATTTAAAATTTAGAATTAAATTTATTTTCATAAAATTTATTATTACTTTGTTACATTATTTTCTTATGGTAATAATTTAATTTTATGGAAAATAGATTAATTCCTCAATATGTTGTAGAATGAGTTATAGTGTTAATGTTGTTTTCTTCGAATAAATTATGAATTTAATTAAAAAATTAAATTAAAAATATTTGAAATATTATTTTCAAAAAATGAGTTCATTTTCAAATTATTCACATCAAAAAATGGTTAGGGTGATTTTTTTGGATATTTCTAAAACTATTGAATTTTTGATGAATAGTGAAATACTGTAAAATACCATATAATCAAATTGTCAGATAAATACACTATTTTGGACATCATAATTGATATAATCTAATTTGTGTCAAACTAAAATTCCATTATAAATAATTTCGGTCACATTAATGAAGACTATTCATAATCTTGAGAAAAAATATTATAATAATGATTAAAATAATGTAAAATTACTCCTTCCCTTCACTATAAATACCGCCCTCATTTCCCTCTTCCTCCCACACTACTCAATCCTTAAGACGCATCTACGCTCTAAACAAAAACACTTATATTTTCACACCCCAAATAAAATCTCACTTTGTATTTCCAAAATAACAAAACCTCTCCCCTAAAGAGGCTCTCAAGAATGATTACTTCAAGAGTTAAATTCCTCTTTCCATTTCTTTTATTTCATGTTCTATTTTATTTAGTATGTATTTCAAGTTTTCATACTATTTTGTTAATCCTATTCTATTATATCCCACTACTATTTTATCAGTATTCTATGAATGGGTGGCCACTTTACCCTCCCTTTTTAATGTTTTCAAAAAACATTTTGCATAAACATTATGTTGCAGAATTTTCATCTATAGATCTCTACATTTTTGAAGAACTGTTATTATGAAATTATCATTTCATTTCAATATTATTATTTTTCCAAAATATTTAATTACATATAAAAATTACTCTATATATTATTTAATAATGATTATATACCCTTTTTCTGTCATCAATATATTTTATGTATTTGTAAGTGATGTCGTTTTCCTTCCAGATTTTTATAAGGGATTTATCATCTTTTCTTTCTATATGAGTTCATTTATTTTACATTACCTTCATACTTTATTCCAAAATGTTTCTATGACTCTTTTATCTTACATTTAATTTATATTTATCCTAATAATGGAATAATTCTTCATCATCTATCTTTTCCCACTCTGTTATACTAAAAATGAAAACACCATCAGAGATGTGCTACTATACCACATTCAAGGATGATGGGTTATCAATTTCTATTACAGTATTAAATTATGGACATTAAACCACTATTATGGTTTAATAATAATATAATATATGTATTATTTATATTTTATGGATTTGGAATCTTTTTTTACACATGGTTTTGATTTAAAAAGAAAAATGTGTTCGTTGAGTTCAAAAACCCCAGTTAACCCAAATAGGTTTCATAAAAAAAATTATATAGTGATTCAACTTCACCCCATGTAAAAAAAAGAAATTTACAACCATGTAAAATTATATACATTCAATAATAAAATATAACCTAAATTCGGGATAACCATCCTCATTTTACATGATTTTCCATTCATGTATATAAGTTTACTGATCATGAAAAAAAAACGCTCCCAAACAATAAAATTGAATCTCTAAAACACATCAAGAAAGCCATGAATGAACTTAATTTTTCAATAATAAATCAAGTACATAATTTATAGGTTCTGTAAATTTTATTTAACGAATTTAATTTGGTTATTCAGGATAGTAAGATCATGTAAATAACAATAACAAATGTAAGGTTAGGGACTCTTCATCTCACTTCCATAATTGTGAGATATTCTATATTCACTACAATTACATATGAATGGTTTATTTATACTACAAATTTATCTTTAATATCATTAATAAATTTATTTTCTTGATATTAAATGTATAATTTTATAATTATTAATTTTGTGGTATATGATTCAATTGATTAAAAATGTGTAAGGAATTTACACCAGAAACTCCATTTTCATTAGGGTTACATTAATTATCTACTTACCTCAATTGACTTCTTATTAATTAATATATAATCAACATAATTTCTATCTTAATTATATATATATATTTTCCAAACTGAATCATACCTTCATTTATGGGGATTTATATGTTTTAAAAGAATCTTTCAAAAATTATTCCGAAATGCAAGCCCGATTCAAGGAACTTCTCGAATTCTTACTGATATTCAAGTTAACTATATAATTTGTTTTAAGACATATTTATCATTATAAAAAAAATTAAAATTAAGTGATATTTTGGTTCATTTATGGTTATATGAATTCAAACATGCCTTTGCGCTTTAAAATCTCTTTAATGAATTCCTTAAACCGCACTAAAATGCTTCAATTATAAAGCTTCTTTAAAAACACTTTTTACATGATTTCACTTTAGTGGGACATAATATATGACAAAAATTTAATCTCAATGTAATTAACATTTTTTTATCAGGGGTATACAGGGGTAAAACTATATTTATGACAATACAAATGATTTTCCAAAAGAACTTTTCTTTTCAAAGTAAAATATATTTTTCTCAAATCACATTAACTTTTATAGCATAAATGTATTATTCAAAACTTATTACATTATTGTGGTTTATGTAATTCCGTTTTGTATATAATATCAACAATCTACTTACTCTCATTTTATTCAAATGGATTTTGATTTGAATGTTTCAAGGGGGTGTGGGATACTTTGGAATGATTAAGGATTATTTCACCCATAATTTCTCAATGGTCTCATTTAAATGAATATTTATTTTTTTCTACATGATTTAATGAATATTGTATTTCATAGTTGATTTTCTATTATTATATCATCTATAATTTGTTTTTGAAGTGTTTGTTATTATTTTTACTGTGGGTGTGCAATCTTGATACCATTCACCATATTAAACAGAATGGTTAGTGTATAGGATTATTGATTGGGGAATGTAATTTACATTCCATATGTTATTTCCAATATGAATGTTTTTGTTTTTTATGTTTATAACCATTCATAATAGGAATCCATTGTAGTTATTAATTGTAATGTGAGTTTGTCTATAGTCCCTTGGTTCATCGGTAGGTCTCATTAGACAAACTATGCTCTTGGAATGAGGACTTTAACAAAATGGATATTTGAGGTGTTGGTATGAGGCCATGATGGTATGATTATGATGTCTCACATTATGCATTCCTTTTTTATGAAAATAGTATTGATAGTCCATGTGGTTATACGAGTAGAATAATACTCATGATTATGATATATTATGGAATTATTTATTCAACCATTATTCATTCCATAATGTGTTCACATTCCCTATTTAAAGGCATGTGTTATTATTTATTAACCATCACTAATGTTTATTTTTATGATATCTTATTTTTTATTTCCCACCCTTACCGAGCATTTGAGAAAATACCTTTCTTAGGATTCAATTTCTCCGGACATGGATGTATTTATTATGAATGACCTTCTAGGATAAACTTAGAGTTGAGGATGTTCCCAATAAAACATATATAGTGTTTTATTCTATTCAAATTGTTATGTTGAACCTATATATGTATTTGGTTTTCCAAAACTACTAAACTACTTTGGCCTTCTGGAATTGATCCCTTGTAATTATTCCATTGTATTAAAATAAGGCACGGGCTCCAGGAAACTGAGGCCAGGTTCTAAAAATTGGTTTCAAATGATCATTATTAGAAAAAATGGAAACTAGATATTGTAAAAGTAGATTATTGAAATAAACCCTAGGATATTCTTTGAGGATAAAAAAGGACATCCTAGAATTTTGGTATGGAATAGATTATATGGTTTCACAAGAAAATGCATCCTTGTACGTATAAAAACATGTAAAGGATTCTCTAGAATAGATTTATCTAAGTGTAAAACGCAAACAACATTGCTTTTAGCTAGACTCGAATAGGAAATGGTGAATGAAAATGTTTCTTGATTCACTCATTGTTTGATTCTCCCGGGGTATATGCATTGGTAAATTCATAAGCTTATTAGAAATAATTATTATGGATTTCTTCCCCCAGAGTTACAGTGTATATTGTTCTAGTATATAGGATTCATAAATGTATGTTATGTGTTATACCATGTTCGGAGATATAGAGAGTTTAAAATTTTTTGAGCTAATATATAATATGGAATTGATTATAAATTGAACATAGCATAATGAATATGAACTTCACCAATGAACGAGATGCGAAGAGTAAGAATGATCAAATCTATGACGGTCCGAAGCCATCATTTAAAAGGAATATTCTCTCCCATGTATCCTAATCATATGAGGAAATAATATAATGTGTTGGTATGGTATATAAAGAAATATCTAAGCCCTATGGATTTTAAGGGAAGAAAAATAAGAATAGGATGGAAAGGAAAAACTTGGATAATGGGATGAAGGGAAATATGTATTTTCTGACATCTGATTATTTTTGAAGGAAACACCTTGGTAAATGATTGATAGGAAAAGGGGTTTGCATCACGTGTGGATAAAAAGGATACCATGCTAATAATTTCAAGACAATTAATGATATTTTTATATTAAATTATTCAAATACAAGGATATAGGACACTATGCGAATCATTGTCACAAGAGTCAATGGAATATACCCCAAATATTGATTTTGGATAATGATGAAGTTATTATGACACCACGGATGACGTAAAATGATTAATATACATTTCCAAGAATCAAATCATTTGAATATTTTATCATTCATGTACTCAATGTATGAATTATGAGATATAAAAAATTGTACTGAAGTACTATATCATTATGGTTTTGAGGTCGCATAATGAAAGGTACATAGGGAAACAGAATCACTATAAAGAAAAACATATAAAAAATGATTGATGGAAAGGATATCTTTAATATATATCTGATATTGTGATAATGATGAAGAAATGATTGATTTAGAAATGTATTGAATACCTATGAATTGATTATTAACTTGTAAAGAAGTGGTTTATGATATCATCGATGTATTTTACAACACTTTTGGATTTGAAGAATATATCCAATAACATGTATCTTACATAAGGATTATGGAGGAAATAATATTTCCAATATTTGATTTATGACAATTCATGTTATTACCATATTTACAGAGGATACATGATGAAGTCATTCAGAAGTATGGAATGTGAATTTTATAGTTTCTTCATGATGATTAATGGTTAATGATAAGATAATCATGTAAATTTAGGGTCCTTAATTATAATGTGTTGAATCATTAAAATTTTTAATTATTTAACCATTTATGAAATGTTTTATGTGGATCATTGTATGAGGTTTGGGAGTTTAATGTCACTATCTAATGGTTTCATTATTTTCCATGATCTTGTTGTCCAATTAGAATGTTTTTTTGTACTAACCGATGCTTTTCCCATTCCTCTAATTAATAGGATATTTTAACCATATTATTTATGTGGGTTTATATGGTAAGTTTGAAGTATCCACAATTAACTTTCGATGTTTAATTTCATATTTTGATGAATAAATTTTTGTAATGAGGGGATAATATAACACCCCAAGAATTAAAAATTGATTTAATATAGAATGCATGTATCATAGTGTCTCTACAAAACACCACATTGTTGTAACCTTTCAACTTAATCATAATTTTTTCACCTCTATGATTTGAATTTCAAAAAACTGACCTACACAGTTGCATTCATTATAATATTTAGAGTCTTATAAGACAAAATTAATTATTGGAGAATATTAACATATCCTTATTAATAGAAACACACACTTATGAATAGTAATGTTTTTTTATGAATAGTAAATATGTCAAAAAATAGAAACTTCACCCACAATTGTATAAATACAATTTAGACATCTTAAAAGTGAAAAAATGGTCAAAGTATAAGTATTGGTATTTTTGCATGTCATAAATATTTTAATTAAAATTTTATGACTATATTTATTAATTTAAAGTGGAAATTTATTTTCATAAAATATCTTTATAATTTTTTACTCTATTATCTAATGGTTTTACGACAATTTTATGGGACCTTGATTAATTTCTCACTGTGTTATAAAATGTTTTATTGTTTTAATGTTGTTTTTTCAAATAATTTATGATTTTATTTAAAAAAAATATTATTTTTTAGAAATTTATTTTAAAATAAATTAGTACATATTTGAGTTCTACACATCTAAAAATGGTTATAGTGTATTTTTGAGATTTTTCGTAAATCCATGAATTTTTTATGAATAGTGAAATACAGTAAAATACTGTATATTCAAATTATTAGTTAAGTACACAATTTATGACATCATAAGTGATGTAAGATAACTTTTTTCGAACTCACGTTCCATTATTACAATTTGGGGTAACATGAACTATGACTATTCATAGTCATGAGAAAATATATTTTAATAATGATTATAATAATGTAAAATACCTCTTCTCATTCACTCTAAATACAACCCTAATTTCATTCTTCCTCCCACACACTTAAAGCCTTGTTCCTTCCCTATTATCTACCCAAATACCCTTCTATAGTCAGTCCCTACGTCCAAGATCTCTTGTACTTTCCAAATGACCAAAACCAATCCCATAAAGAGGCTCTCATGGAAGATTATTTCAGAAGATAAATCCCTCTTTTCATTTCTATTATTTCATGTTCCCTTTTATATGTAATTTATTTCATATTCTCCAAGGATTTTATTATTTACATATTATTATTTTCCACTAATATTTTTCTATGTCTTCAATTAATGGGTGACCCCTTTACCCTCTATTTTTAATGTTTTCTAATACCATGTTGCACTTTCATTATGCTTTATATTTTTCTTCTCAAAATAATTCACTTTTTCAAGAAGTCTTATAATATTATTATCTATTAATTTAAATTTTCTTATGTTGGGATATGTAATTAAATATCTCCCTTAATTTATATATTATGTAACTATGGTGATATACCCTTTTTATCTCAATAATATATTTTATGAATTAGTATGTGACGTCGTTAGGCAGCTAGATTTTCATAAGGGAATTCTCATCTTTTATTTTATTTTCAGTTTCTTTTTTTTCTTTACTCTCCTATATCATTCCAAATATTCTGATCACTCTATTAACTAACAGGTATTGTTATTTTTTCATGATAAAAGAATAATTCTCCATCATCTCCAATTTCCCATTATTTTATACTAATAATGAAAACAGTATCCGAGATGGGATAATTTAATATATTGAAGGATGATCGGATTTAAATTTCTATTACCATCTTCAATTCGGGTCATTAAACCATTTTTATAGTTGAAAAAATTACAATAAATTTATTATGTCTTATCTATGGTTTTGGAATCTATTTTTACCCATGGTATTGTTTTAAAAAGCCAAATGGGTTTGTTGTGTTCAAAAACAACCTATTAACCCCAACGTTTTTCATTAAATAAATTATATAATGACCCATATACAATACAATTAATGAAAATAGATTTAAAATAATGTAAACATATGTATTCATACTAATAACATATAACTTCAATTCTGTATATCCATCCTCAATTTAAATTACTCTTCATATATGTATAAAAGTATAATGATAATGATGAAAATGCTCCCAAACAAAAAAATTGAACTTCTTAAACCCATCATGAATCCCATGAATGTACTTAATTTGTCTATTTTAAATGAATTGAATAATGAATAAGTATTGGAAAAATTATTTACCAAATTTAATTTTCTTATCAGGTATAGTAAGATCATGTGAGGAACACTAACCAACATAATGTAGGGGTTTTTTCATCTCACATCCATTTTTGGGAGATATTCCATATTAACAACTATTAATTTTGTATGGTTTATGTATACTTCCAAGTGATGTTTCATATATTGAATATATTTATTTTTCTGATATTAAATTTATCATTTTATGATTATATATTTTTGGGCATACAATAAAATTGAATAAATAGTTGTGAGGGTTTTTTACCCGAACCTCCATTTTCATTCAGGTTAATTTTATTATATACCTACCTCAATTAAATTCCTATTCATTCATATGTACTCCTAATAATTTCTAGGTTATTGTTCAACATATTTTTTCTCACTAGAATTAGACCTTCATTTGTGGGGAGTTATATATTTTAAAATAATCATTCAAAAATTATTCTTAAATGGATGCTCGATTCAGGGAACTTCTTCAATTATTACCTATTTTGAAGTTCACTCAATAATATATTTTAAGACAACTTTATGATTATAGAATAATTCATTTTAACATGAAAATCTATTTCTGGTTTTTTCTAGTGTTTTGAAATCAAACTTGTCTTTTCGCTTTAAATTTCCTTTAATAAATTCATTATAACACACTAAAATGATTTAATTCTAAAGAATCTTTAAAAACACTTTTTACATGATTTCAATTTAGTGGGACATCATTTATGGATGAAATTTCATCTCAATGTACTTAAATCTTCTTTTCTGGGATGTATATTTTTAAACCCATATTTATAAAAAATACTAATGATTTTCAAAAGGAACTCTTATTTCCCATGTAAATTAGATTTTTTCCACCTCGCTTTTTCTTTTATTAAATATATTCCTTGTACACCACTTATTCCATGAATTTAGTGTATGTACATCCATTTGGTATATCATATCAATATTCTCCTTTTCCTCATGATATTCTAATGTTTTTTTATTCGAATGTTTCATTGTTGTATGGGACACATTGGAATGTTTAAGGATTATTTCCATATGAATTTCTCAATGGATTCATTTAAATGTATCATTATTTATGTAAAAATATTCTAATGAATATTTTATTTCATAGAGGATTATCTATCATGATAACATCTATAATATGTTTTTGAATGGTTTCTGATTATTTTGAATTAGGATGTTCTATGTTGATATCATTCAATATCTAATTCTGAATGGTTAGAGTTTATGATTAGTGATTGAAGAATGTTATTTCAACTTCATATGTTACTTCCAATAGGAATTTGTATGTATTTTATGTTTATCTCCATTTAGAAGTGGAACATATTTGACTTAGTAAGTGTCAGATGGGGCCCGCTATATCCCCTCAGTGTATCGGCAGGTCTCATGAAAAAAACTATGGTCTTGGCATGATGCCATGAAAAAATGGATATTTATGTTCTTGTACGCGGCCTTGGCGGTATTGTTATGATGTCCATCATTATGCATTCCCTCATTATGAAAATATTATTGATTTTTTATGTGGCTATACATATAGTATAATAACTAGGATTATGTTTTACTATGGAATTATTTATTCAACTTCTATTCAAGCCTTAATTTCATTAAAGTTCACTATTTAAAGGAACATGTTCTTAGATATTCACAATGCGAAATGTTTATGTTTATGATATATTCTACTGTATTTGTTACCCATGTTGAACATCTGAGCTCACCCCTTTATTATGTTTCATTTTCTCATGACATGAAGAAGTTTATTGTGAATAACCTATTGGGATAAACATAGAGTTATTGATGTTCCCAATAAAACCTATATGTTGTTTTTTTTATTTTCATGTTTTAATGTTGAATCTATATATATGTATCTAGTTTTCCAAAACTAATAAACTAATATGTATTTAGGGATTTGATTCTTTGTTATCATGCCTATGTTTTAAAATAAGGAACTGGATCTTAGAAACTAGGGTTTGGTCCTTACAAAAAATCCATTGTGAATACAATATTTTTGATTATGTTTCTTTAAAGGGTGTTCCCCTAGATTCCATTCATCAATTTGTTGGGGAAATTATTATATTAGTAGTATACCCTTAATCTATATGATTTAAATAATATATAATATTTATCATGATTGAATGGTATTTAACTTGAATATTTATGAATATATTTGGGTAAATATTTTTTCCCTTTTCTGTATCACATTGATTATTTACAAATGTGAACACATTTCAAATTTATATAGAACCCATATTATTACCATTGGTAATTTATGATGGTATATGATAATGACAGTCAAGTGTCACTAAAAAATATAGATTATGATCATTGGTGGTCCTATATAAACCTCTAATACAATGGTTACATGCTTATATCTCATGATATAGGTATTGATGGGAACATTTTAGTTACTCATATTCATGGTCACAAATGGTGTTGCTCATGACTATTATGTTCCACATACTAATGCATGTTCTATAACTGAAAGTTGGTATATAGTTTAATGGTAATTCTTCAGTATATATTAGTCTCTCATGGATCATATTTATTCACTAAATATTTTGGTTTATTTCTCATTTTATGTCAATATTTATTTTTGGATTGGGAGCTAAGATTATTTTCTTATTATTTTCTTATATATATTGACTGTACTAATAGCACAATCTTATGGAGAATTGTCAACATTGATTATAATAACTTACGTTTACCCATGATGACCATCTTATCTCACCCCTTATTATGTTTATATTTCCCAAGTATATGAAGATAACAATAGTATGATATTTCTAGTAGAGTATCCCATATGAATAAATATTGGGAGATGTAAGCAGTTTCATATAAATTGGGAAAAATGGTTTTGAGTTGAAAAATACTTGCGTTTTTTAAGTAAATTTTCACCTATTTCTGTAAAACATTAAACAAAAAAGGTCTTGAGAATGTCTTCTATTGATTTAATATATTTATGTCATGTAATTTGAAATTCTTTTTTGCAGTATGCTATAGTTTCTATCTGAGAATAGTTTATATACTAATAGAGGTTATGATATCAGTGGTTGATGATAAATTAAGAGATTTAAAGGTAATTAATTTTCGATTCGTTAAGGATTATAAATATTTCAATGTTATATATAAACACTAAAATTGGATGTAATTAATATTTTATGTGTTTTGTGGATTGTAAGGAGAGAGAATTTTTAAAACCCTACTAAACAGGTGTATATATGGGAAAACAATTTATGAATCAAAAAATAATTGTTTTATTTGTTATCCTAGAAATTATTCCAATTTCAATATAATGCAAATGGAAATAGGATCTAGACATAACAAACCTAGGGAAAGTATCCTTGAAAATGACATGTTGGGTGTGGACTCAGTTATCAGTTTCTTCACAACAAAGTTATCTAAATGCACACCTAGTTTGAAAATATTTATCAAAATGAATTTTTCAATATAATTATCTTTATAAAACATTATAAAAAATTTATTTCTTAATTAATTAAAGGTATTATGTTAAATTTTTTGAGTGAACATGACATAAAGTAAACTTTGTGCAACCAAGAGAGTTTTAGGATGGACCACGTGTGACAAAGTTAAGAAAAATGTATGATAAGTTTAAATAGATTTGTTATTATAGAAGAAAACATAGAATTCTGATTTCAAATTAATATGATATTTTACTATAATTTCATTAGATAATTTAATAATCTATTCTTTACTAGTATTTTGTTAAAATATGGCTAAAAAATAATTTGATAAAGGTATGTATGTCAAAACCACTATGAGTTATAACTAATTAAGGGATCATATATAGTGTTTTTAAAATAATGTTATATGTTTGTTAGGATAGAAATTGAGAGTTTCTTATTCTTACCTATGTATGTGAGGTGGAATTCAGAATAGAAAATAAATATTGATAATATTTTCTATGTTCATTAGTGGATGATACATATTAATGATATTATTGTATTTTGTCAATGTTTTTTCAATAATGTGAAACATCTAAAGACAATTTTATGTATTTCTTCTTTTTTGAAAATGAATAAAATATTAAATAGTATTAATAACATTGAAATATAATTTGATGAAATGTTATATTTTTTTGGGATAGTTATTGGATAACACATGAATGAGGTATAGAAAATTCATTTGTTTAATATAAACATTATTTTGAGCTAATGAAGGGTTTATGGTTTAAATGAAATATGTGTCATATTGTATTGATAGCCTTGACATTTATTATTTATTTAATGAAAAGGATGCCAAAGATTTATTTTGAATTTTTTTTATAATTTTTGGGATTCTGTTATATAAATTTTTTTGTAGGACATTATAATCTAGTAGATAATATCAACTTGGGGTTAATGATTGAGTTACATTCTATATGAATATTTCATTTCACTGTTGATTAATGTCCTAGAGATTATAATGGTTTTGAAAAAATAATATTCCATAGAACATATGATTAGGATATATACAAACATGAATATATGATTGTATCAAATATTAATATGGTTTTATTAAAGATAAATAAATTAATGTAGCTTGAGAGAGTAAGGTTGATTCCATATTATTGGTTATATCCCAAATGATTAATATGTTTAGAATAATTTAATCTAACTTTATAAGATAGGAAAATTAAAATTGGGATAACACAATTTGGGTGGGAGAATGTAATGAAATGAGATTTGAACATATTTTTTCCTCTAATTTTCGAAAAAGTGTCTCATGACTAGATCCACACGCAACACGAAGATAAAATTAATCATTTTTATATATATATTATAAATATTAATTATTCCGACTAAAACTAACCATTTAATTTCTAGGTATTAATGGGAGTAACATTATTTATAAATATATAATTATATATTAATATATATAAATGTATTTTATAAAAATGCACATAATTTATTATTTCATCCAAGAATCATCCCTTTTATTAACTATAATAATTATTAGATAAATCTATTATATAATTGTTAAATGCTGATTTTAAGAAAATTCAATGTTGATCATTTAATTATATTTTTATTTCTGCTTTAATAATTGATAATAATAACAATTAAAAATTTAATTTGTTATTTTCCTAAAGAAGTTAATATATATTGATTATAATTTTATTATAAAGATAAAAATATAAATTTTATAGTTACAAATTTAAATATGAATTTCATTTTTGGATTCATCATAGAAATATTATCTTAGGTTAAATTATTGGGATTTGTCTGGAAATATTTTAATCTGGTGAATAGTGAATAATCATGTTTTAAAAAATGGATTGACCTTTTAGACATTATTAATATTTTATAATAAGATATAAATTAATGAAGAACATTTTATATGATTAAATATGTGTTTCTTAAATTAATTTATAATTTTTAAAATTCTGGTTCTAATTTAGAAACAAATATTTTTCATTTTAGTATAGAAGATATATATTTTTCTAAATGGGGTTTAATACATAATAAATATTGTTATTTAAAATTAATATTTATCAATATTTAAAATTGAAAAAAATAAAATAATTTTAAATTTGGAATCAATTCATTCAGATTAAAATGTAAATAAAATTTTATATTTTTTTGTAAAGGATATGTTACCTTTGTAAATAATAGCTACTATAGTGGAAACCAAAATAGTAAAAATGAATAACCTAAGAGGTAAAGGGACAAACATTTTAACGAAAATGTTATTAATTGACTATATAATGTATGAATAAACCTTATATCCCCAATAATCTATTATTTACCAATTTCATTGAATCTTACCCTGAGGGTTACATCCTATTACAGAAACATTTTGGGTATTTAAAAAATGATATCACTTTTCACTTATAAATGGGGTACTCTTATTATCACTACCCTCACACCAAAAACTACTTATTTATGCCTCAATTTTACCATTAAATCTCTTTTACATTGTATAAAAACTTCAGGATGATTCATTATTCCAAAATTTAAAAACCTCAAATGATGAACACCCTTTGCAATGGAAGTAATCCAGGTAGTGAGATATAAATTTCATAATAGTCATTTCTATTTTCTATTTCATTATATGATCTTATTATTTCCTGAAATACAGTACACCATATATAATTGATAATATCATTTTATTTATTATTATTTAATGTTGTTATTATAATTGTATAACCATTTACCACCCTTCCATCTCCAATTTATTAAAAATGAAAATGTTAATTGTGGGTGTGTGCACACTAATACCTCAAGAAAGTAACGTGTTAATTTTATATCACCACATAATAGGGATAGATCTATAGGGAATTTAATAAATTATTATGATATTTCAGAAATATTATTAACAAAAATATTAAACCATATTACTAATCTTCTCATTCTATTAAAACAAAATCATCACTCATGTGAACATGCAGAAAAATGCCCCCATCGATTTGTGTGTTATATTGTTCATTATTATATTTCATTTATAGATATAAGAATTCTTTTCATGAATAAATAGGTATTCTATTTTAATACTATGGTTATGTAAATAAAAATTTAATAACCTTTTAATGATGTGAAGGATAAAAATTCATTTAAAATTCATTTTTAGCAAATAACATTGCTAAGATGAAAAAAAAATTTAATCATTCCATGTTATTTTTTATATCAATTAATTATTATTTTAATTCCTTAAACATATTATTTATCACACTATTAATATAGTAAATATGATAATTTGTTTTATATAATTATATTGGTACTAGACCATCACATAATCATTTGTTGACCATGGAATGTTCATGTCTGGGCTGGTTTTACAAACTCTTTGAACAATATTATGAATTTTTTTCATCCATGAAGATGAGAATTTATTTAATTATATAATATGAAAAATTATTTATGTAATTTTTTTCTTTATGTAATTTTTTTCTTTATGTAATTTTATTTTTATTATTAAACTAATTAATTAAGAAAATACCTTTTAATCATCAAGAATAACCAAACATTATGGTTATCAATTTCATCTTCAAGGATATAAACTAAAACAATAATTAAATGATTATAAAATTATATCATTATAAGTAATCACTAAAGGTAACTCTATTGATATTTAGATTATGAAATTTGGGAGAATTATGAAGGGTAACATTATGATTATATATTTAGTCTGAGACAACCATGATTATTAACAATCGATATTTAAAGTGAATAAAAAATAACCATTATACACGTATAGAATATTAAAAAATGATGTTTTAAAAAGGTGATATGTGTATCACCCCAAGATTCCTCAGTACGCTTCTCTTTGAATAATACAGTAGCGTGGTTTGTACACAACTTTGAGGTCTAACACAGACCACAATCAATCAAATTAGCTGTTATGAATAGTAATAACCACTTTTTGAAATTTTATAAATTTTATGTTTCAAAATGAACTTCATTTTTTGATTCGTAATATTGAAATTATCCTAGGGTGATTTTTTGGTATTTTTCTGAAAACATTCAATTTTTGGTGAATAGTGAAAAACACTTAGTTATAGTTTAAAACAAAATTTTTATTGAAATAATTATTTATTTTATTTAAATTTATTTGAGGTAAAAATAGATACATAATACCTATATAAGTTCAATGTAATTCATTGGAGTCAGTTTATAATAACTGTATATATATAAAAATTTTATTGAACTTTTCACCGTCCTTTACCCATCTCCTATGAGAATTTCCATATTCACATAATACTTAATTTTACCGCTTATGTGAGTGGAATTTTGAAAATACTAGAGACTTGGTTTATATCAAGGAGTAAAATGTGGTCCAATAAGATAAAAATAGTTTTTGGTGAATATAACTTTATACTTTTATTTACCACAATTATAAGTAAATAGGGTAATTAAGGGTACAAAAGATATTATTATTACACTAATATATGTCCAAATTCTATTTTCTAAGTGTAAATCGACCAAAAACATCCTTAGGAATAAAATGTGAACATATTTGGTCCAAATGGATTAGATTTGGACATTTATTATTATTAAATTCAAAGAATAGTTAAAAGAGTTAAAATCAATGTTCAATAACTAAAACATTTTTAATATAAGGTTACACATAAAATAAATTTGATTATAAATATTCATTATAAAGATAAAATTATTTCCTAGATAATTATATTTTATTTTTAATTTTTATATTTTAAATAATTTAATTTATCTATGACATAATGGTGATGCAGTAATTACATAATTAATGAAATATTAAAATAATTGATATTATAAATATCAAAATAAATGTAATTTGAGACATTTAATGAATTAAACTAATTTTATATGTTGATATAACATATTAGGGCGGGTTAGATTAATTTTTTTCGAAGTAATAATGTTGTTATGAATTTAGCAAAAACAAAATACCAAATAGTTTTAAAAATGACATAAAAGAGTTTTTAAAACAAATATTATATTAATAATTTATATTCTATTCCTAAAAATATAAATATTGGAGTGAGGACTTATGTAAATTTATTTGTATCATTAATGGACCACTTAGGGGTTCCTTGGAAGTATATAGTATGTTTATTAACTATATAATATCAAAATACAGAGAGACATGGTAAATGTCAAACTATTTAACTAAGAGTAAAATCAAAAAGATAAAGTTAATATAGTAACCCATACCTCTCTAAAACCTATCAGTTTAGTGGTTTTCAACCTATCCCAACCTTAACATTTAAAAAATACACTATGGAGGCATTAGAAACCGAATATGAATTTGTTATAAAATAATATTTCTACCTTTTCAAAGGTGCCCCTCACCCCTCTTATAAAAGGGCACTCCCCAATCTCTCAAATTCATACCTTCAAAGCCATTGGATCGGCCAAAACCTAGACAAATATTCTCTCAACTTCGCTCACTTCAACCTAGAGGCCATAGTTAGATCAGAAAGCCAACTTATGGAGCCCTTTTGATCAAATCAAAAGGAAGAACCCGAAAAAGAGGTAATGTTTTCTCCACCCTAATTCAAGTTCCTTTCTTCTTCAACTTCTTATTTCATTGTAATTTCCATTATAAAATAATAACTCCAGTATATTATATATATTTTAATGTTATTATAAATATGGTACAACCATATTCAGTATTCTATCCATCCATTGAATGACATGTCACCACAAGTGCGTACGTACGGCTTACCGTCTGCACGTCGTGGTGTAATTGTTATTCAAAACAATATTATTTGGATGGGTATGATAATGAAATGTAATTGAATTAAATAATAAATATAAAATTATAATTATTCTATATATATGATATACCATCCAATTATATAGTATTTTAATATCAAAAGAATGATATTGTCGCTCGTGCGTACGTGCGGACTACCCTCTCCATGAACACGATGAGATTCATTCCCCATCGTATCCATTCAAGTATAATTATCATTTGATGATTAAAAATAATGTTTAAGGACTTGATATTATTCTGGATATTAATAAGATACAACCTATCCATAAAAAACACAACTTATGTAACAAAGATTATAAAATAAATCGAGTAAGTTAACACCCGAAACGACGATAATACTATGAAATTATTAACAATGCAATGTTAAAAGATCATATATGATATCATATTAACGTATATGATTCTTGTATAATTTAATAACAACTATTTCACCATTCTACAAGAGGTTAAAATACTCTTACCCAAGTAAAAGTACAAGGTATGGGTTTATTTCACAATCTCTTCATTATCCCAGGTTGTTTATACGTATTTATCTACTAGGACCTCTTCATCATTAACATCCATGTTTCTTAAAAATGTATTTCAAATCATTATTAGTATTTTATAGACTATGGGTTAAATTCATTTATACCCCTGTTGTCATTTTATATGATTTTAAAAAGTAATCTTTCCGCCGCTTTCCAAACAAGGTCCTTTTTAACCTTTTCAAAAAAATTAAGGTAAGAATGTCATTTTTTAACTTCTACAGAGGGTGAGGTTATTTTCTGCCGTTATCAAATCGTTGAAGCCACCCATATATTTTTATAAGAATTTTTTCAATGTAAATGATTTATTTTATAATTTTGTGGCTTTTAAATGATTTAAAAAAAAAGAGATATTTCTCTCAAATAGGTTTGATTTCATCTATGTCAACATCCTTTGATGGATTTAATACTTATTTGAATTGATTTATTATGATACAAAAAATTCATATAGTATTGAAGGTTTTGTGATATGTTTAACTCTAGATGTGTAATTTTTATACCATTCATGGTTTATAGTGAAAGTATTGACATTTCGTATGCTAGTTTTAATACAATATTTGATGTTATGATTAAACCTATTCATATGAGGAATGAATTGGACTTAATAAGTGATGGGTGGATCCCGCTATAGCTCCTCAATGCATCGGTATGTCCCATGAGACAAACTAGTGTCTCGGTACAAGCCCTTAACAAAATCTTATTTTTAGTCTTGGTACAAGGCCCTGACTATGTGGTTATGATCGTCTAACATTATTCATTCCATCATTTTGAAAGTAGTTATTGTTATTGCATGTGATTATAAAAATACTAGAATATCCATGTGAATAAGTAAATGAAATTATTTCATTTTATATTTTACATATTATACTGAAGTTGAAGTTTAAAAGGCTTTTCATTTAGTTATATATTTCCTTAAATGTTTATGTTTATTTATGAATGTTTTCGTTATATTGTTATCTTTACTGAGCATCTGAGCTCACCCCTTTCAATGTTTTAATTTTTCCTAGGATGTGAAAAGGTATTTTATGAATGACCTGTAGGGAATGTATGAGGGGTTATGAAGACAAGATGTTGTTGTAGTTTTTTTTTTCACTTTATGATGTAATGTATGACTTATGAAAATATGTAATGTTTCCATGGCTACTAAACTAATTCGTTATTTGAGACTTGATCTTCTGTGATCATGCCAATATTATGTAATAATGCACTGACTCTAGGTAACTGGGGTTGGGGCATTATAATTGGTATCATAGGAAGGTTAGTACAAACCATGGAATCTAGATTTAGGTAAAATCTGATTAGAGCACATAGCCCTAATATAGACCTTGAGGATTAGTATAGAAGAACTTCCTAGAATTTTGGTATTGTAGATATTTTGTGTGTTTTCCGAGAAATACATACCTGTCTAGATACGAGCAGGTAGAGGTGGCTCTGGAACATATATACCTTGTGGTAAAACCCAGAAAAACCACTTTGATCTTGACTCGAATGGGAACTAGTGCACGACAACGGGCCTTCCTTCACTCATGGTTATGAAACTCTTGGGGGATATGCTTAAGATAATTCTCATTTTCTTTACAAACCATTATGAAGGGTTTATGAGTATATACTTCCTCAAAGAAAACAATTTTATGATTATGTATTATATCCATAAACTGTTCAATTTATTTTAAGTATTTTTACATCTTTGGAATTAGGTATTTCGATTCATAAACTGATCTAGTTTATGCCATTATTTAAAAATGGCACCTATTGTATGAAATGGAAACTATATCAATGAACACACTCCATGTAGGGATTTCCATTTTGCTGAAGATAATTATAGTGGAGCTGGTGATACAACTAGTGCTGATTAGTTAATCACCCTTATGGGACAACTCACTGAGGTTATGAATAATAACTTTACCCGTATGGAGCACCCTGATCCATAGTGTGGAGGATCAATGATATATCGCTTCATGAGGCAACAACCACTAAAATTCAATGGGATTAAAAATCCCTTAGTAGATGAGTAATGGATGAATTCATTAGAGAAAATATTCTATGCCTTGGGGTGTAGTGAAAGGGAAAAAGTTATCATGGCAGTTTACAGCCTCACTGAAGATGTTGATCAATGGTGGTCATTAATTCAAAATACGAAAGATGATGATGAATTATCAAATATTTAATGGAGGGAGTTCAAAGAGCTTTTCATAGAAAAATACTTTCCTCGTGACCATTGAGAAGATATGGAAAGGAAATTTCTAAGTCTGAGGAAAAAGGAGGATGAGAATGTCTCAAATTATGAGGCTAACATTTCAAGGATAGTGAGTTATGCTGCAGATTATATACATAACCCAAGAAGTAAGATTGATCGTTTCTTTTATGGGTTAAAACCGTTTCTCCATCGAGAATTAGTCTCACAAACCTTCACGTTGTATGAAGATATTTTCTCATGCGCTATCAAGACAGAATAATAATTCTCTAAGTCTTATGACTTTAAGGAAAAGCAAGAGAAGAAGAGATCTGTTGATCACTCTAAAAATGGAAATAAGGTGAATAAGGGAAATGTTGAATATCTATCCTGCATTAAATTTGGGAAGAAAAAACTGGGTACTAGCTTGAAGGTAATTGGAGTCTTTTACAAGTGTGGTGAAAAAGCCCACCAAGCTCATGATTTCAAGGGGAAGAAGGAAGCTACCGATGTTCAATGCTACAATAGTAGGGAGATGGGACATTATGAAAATGAATGTCCTGTGCATCAAAGGAACTTACCTCAGAAAAGGAAAAGGGATCATGTCCAAGCTTATTCTATCACTACTGCTGAGGTAGAAGCTTCGAAGGATGTGGTGGCAGGTAATTTAATGGTTTCCCCAAGTCTAGAAAATGCATTATTTGATTCTGGATCATCACATTGTTTCATATCATCCTAGTTTTCTATGAAAATTAGATATTTCCATTTTGATCTAACAAGGGAGTTTTCAGTTAAAACTCCTTAGGAAAGTATCATTGCAACAATGATTTGTAAATCATTCCCCATTAGAGCACATAAATGTACTTTATATTCTAATCTCATCATTATATTAAGGACTGAATTTTATATAATCCTCATTATGGATTGGATTTTAGACCATGATGTGAAGAATTATTGTAATAAAAAAGAGGTTATGATTTTTGATGATGATGGTAAGGAACACCTTATCTTTAGAGTAGAATAATTACCACCTAATTCTTATCTAGATCCACCCCCAGTAGCTCAACTAAATTCAATTATTGGGGAGGAAGATAATTGAATGACTGAGGTTGATGAATGTCATGTTCAAATAGAAGATGTACGTATTTTGAGAGAATATGTTGATGTGTTTCTAGAAGATTAACATAGACATCCTCCAGAACAAGAAATTGTGTTTTCTATTGATTTAATTCTTGGATTAAGGCTCATATCGAAGACCCCTTATAGAATGGCACATGTGGAATTAGTGGACCAAAATAAAAAACTAGAGGAATTGAGTAATAACGGATTTATTCGCCCTAGTGTTTCCCCATGGGGAGCCCCTATCCTTTTTGTTAAGAAGAAAGATGGATCTATGAGGTTTTGTATTGACTACAGGGAGATCAATGATATAAAAATAAAGAACAAGTATCCCCTACCTCGAATTGATGATTTATTTGACCAACTGCATGGAGATCAATATTTTTCAAAGATTGTCCTTCGATCTGGATATCATCAGTTGTGTGTGAATAAGGAAGGAATTCCGAAGACAGCATTTCGAACCAGGTATGGGCATTAAGAGTTTACAGTAATGACTTTTGGGCTGACTAAGGCACCCTCTATTTTCATGGATCTAATGAACAGAGTTTTCAAGGAATATCTTGATGACTTTGTAGTGGTATTTATTGATGATATTTTGGTATAATCCAAATGCTATGAAGACCATGAAAATCATTTGCGCATTATATTGAAGACTCCGAGAAGACCTAAATTATGTGGGAAGTTTAGGAAGTGTGAATTCTGGCTTCAGGAGATTTCTTTTCTTTCCCTTATTGTCTCTAAGGATGGTATTTTTGTTGATCCTTCTATGACATGAGCAATCAAATAATGGCCAGAACCGACGAGTATAACTGAGGTACATAATTTTATTGGTTTACCAGGTTATTATCGACGTTTCATCAAAAATATTTCCCTGTTGGGTAACCCATTAACAAAGCTTACATGTAAAGGGGTTAAATTTGTTTGGAAAAAAGAGTGTGAAGAATGTTTTGAAGAACTGAAGAAAATATTAGTCAATGCTCCGATATTGACTCTACCATCAGGGAATGATGGGTTCGTTATTTATAGTGATGCATTGAAGAAATGACATGTTTTTGTCCTTATGTAGAATGATAGGGTTATTTCCTATGCATCACCATAGCTAAAAATTAATGAGAAAAACTATCCTACTCATGATCTTTAGTTAGCAGCTGTAATCTTTTCCTTGAAGATTTGGAGACACTGTCTCTATGGTGAAAGATGTGAGATTTATAATGATCACAAGAGTTTGTAGTATATTTTCTCACAGAAAGAACTCAACATGAGGAAAAGGAGATGGCTTGAACTACTCAAGGATTATGATTGCATGATACACTACCACCCGGGGAAGGAAAATAAGGTTGTAGATTCTTTTAGCATAAAGGATCATGGACTTTTGAAAAAGATGAGAGTTGTGAGGGTTATTATTTTCATGGATCTAGTAATGTTGAATATGGTAATAACCATGGAAGGTGAAACATCGATACTTTTTCAAATGGTTTCCAAACCATCTTTACTAGAAAGGATAAAGAGTTCTTAGACTGCTGATAAAGAATTTCAAAAGAAGATTAAAGTTGTGAATGATTAGAGATTGAATGAATTTGTCTATGAAGATGGAATTTTGAAATTTGGGAAGAGAATTTGTGTTCCCGATATACCTGATCTTAAAAGGTAATTGTGGGATGATGCTCATAGTTCCAATTTCTCTATACACCATGGGAGCACCAAATGCATAGATATTTGAAGGAATATTTTTGGTGGGACAACATAAAGTGGGAGATTTCAGATTTGTTTTCAATATGTATGGTTTGTCCGGAAGTGAAAGTTGGAAGGCAACAGCCTGGTGGAGTATTACAACATATTCCCATACCTGAGTGGAAATGGGATAATATCACGATGGACATTTTCATGGGACTACCAAAGACTCCTAGATGGAACGATGAATTATGGGTCATTATTGATCGTCTTACCAAATCATCACATTTTCTTGCTATAAGAGAAGATCTACCACTTGAACATCTTGCAAGGATATATAATTATTAAGTTGTGAGACTTCATGGAGTACCTCTATCAATTGTTTCTGATCATGATCCAAGTTTTACATCAAGATTCAGGAAGAGTATTCAGAAGGCCTTGGACACTGAACTTCATTAAAGCAATGCTTATCGCCCCCAAACTGATGGACAATCAGAACGGACTATTCAAACCTTAGAAGACATGTTGAGATCTTCCTCACATGACATTCAGGGTATGTGGGATCAATATTTACCTTTTGTAGAATGTCCCTATTACAATAACATTCATTCAAGTATTCAGATGGCACCATATGAAGCGTTATATGGAAAAAGATGTCGCACACCAACCTGTTGGGATGCCGTTGGTGAATGAAAACTCATAGGCCCATAACTGGTGGATGAAATAATTCAAAAGGTTAAGGCAATCCTAGACCACATTAATGTAGCTCAATGAAGGAATAAGCTCTTTGCTGATAGCCAAAGAAAGGATTCGGAATTTCAGGTAGGAGAACATGTTTTCTTAAAGGTATCTCCATGGAAGGGAGTTATACATTTCGGTAAGAAGGGTAAATTGTGTCCCAGGTACATAGGACCATTTGAAATTATAGAACGAATTGGGGATGTAGATTATCATTTTGAAATGCCGCCAAATATCTCTAAAGATCACGATGTGTTCCACGTATCACTGTTGAGAAAATACATGCCTTACCCAATGCATGTACTCACCTATGAGGAATTAGAACTGGAACCCGATTTGTCTTATTGCGAAGAGCCTGTTAGGATTCTTGATATAAGAGAACAAGTGCTGAGAAACAGGATGACTTGTCTGGTGAAAGTTCTATTGAGAAACCGTAAGATGGAAGAGGCAACGTGGGAACTCGAGGAACATATGATGAAGAACCACCTGAGTCTTTTTATGAAGTAATTTTGTAGAAATTTTGAGGACCAAATTATTTTAAGGAGGGTAGAATGTAACTCCCCAATCTTCCATGGTATGCTTCTCTTTAAATAATATAGTAGTGTGTGTTGTAGGCAACTTTGTGTTCTAACACAAACCACAATCAATCAAACTAGCTATTATGAATAGTAATACCCATTTTTTGAAATTTTATAATTTTATCTTTCAAAATTAACTTCATTTTTGGATTAGGAATATCAAAATTGGCCTATGTTGAATTTTTGGTATTTTTCGAAAAACATTAAATTTTTTATGAATAGTGAAAAAACATTGTTTTAAAGTTTAAAACTAAATTTTTATTTAAATATTTATTTATTTTATTTAAATTTATCTTAGGTCAAAATAGATACATAATAACTATATATGTTCAATGTAATTCCTTGGATTCAATTTATAATAATTTTAGATATATAAAAATTTTATTGAACTTTTCACAGTCTTTTACCCATCTCTTAGGAGAATTTCTAAATAAACATAAAACGTAATTTTACCACTTCTGTGAGTGGAATTTTGAAAATCCAAGAGACACGGTTAATATCAAGGAGTAAAATTTGGTTCAATAAGATAAAAATAATATTTGGTGAATAGTTACTTTTTACTTTTATTTACCATTGTTAAAAGTAAATAGGGTAATTAAGGGTAAAATGATATTATTATTACCCTAACACATGTCCTAATTCTATTGGCTAAGTATAATTTGACATAACACATCCATAGGAATAAAATATGACCCTCTTTTGTCCACTTGGATTAGATTTGGACATTTATTATTACTAAATTCAAAGAAGAGTTAAAAGAGTTAAAATAAAAGTTTAATAACTAAAACATTTTTAATATAGGGTTATACATAAAATAAATTTGATTATAAATATTCATTATAAATTTAAAAATATTTTCTAAATAACTATATTTTATTATAATTTTTAGACATTAAATAATTTAATTTATTAATGACATAATGGTGATGTAGTAATTACCTAATTAATGAAATATTAAAATAATTGATATTATAAATATCGAAATAAATGTAATTTGAGACTTTTTATGAATTCCACTAATTTTATATGTTAAATACCATATTAGGGTTGGTTAGATTAAATTTTTTTCGATGTAATAATTCTGTTATTAATTTCTCAAAAACAAAATACTAAAAATTGTCAAAATTGACATAAAAGAGTTTAAAAATATAATATTTTATTATTAATTCATATTCTATTCCTAAAAATCTAAGGTTCGGCAAAAGGACTTATATAATGGTAGGAGTATCATTAATAGGCCACTTTGGTGTCGCATGGAAGTATATAGTATGTTTATTAACAATATAATAGAAAAATTCAAAGAGGCATGGTAAATGTCAAACTATTTAACTAAGAGTTAAATCAAAAAGATAAAGTTAATATAGTAACCCAAAACTGTCTAAAACCTATTGGTTGAGTGGTTTTCAACTTTTTCCCACCTTAAACGTTAAATAATCTTCTTTAGAGATATTAGAAACTTAATATTATTTTATTATAAAATATTATTTGTAGCTTTTCCAAAGGTGCCCCTCACCCCTCTTATAAAAGGGCACTCCCCCTTCTCTCAAATTCACACCTTCAAAGCCTTTTGGCTCGGCCAAACCTGGCCACAATATTCTCTCAACTTCACTCAATTCAACCTAGAGGCCTTCTTTTGATCATAAAGACAACCTATGGATCCTTTTTGATCAAATCAAAAGGAAGAACCCGAAGAAGAGGTAATGTTTTCACCACCCTCTTTCAAGTTCCTTTCTTCTTAAACTTCTTCTTTCATTGTTATTTATATTCTAAAATAATAAATCCAGTATCTTATATATATTGTGATTCTATTATAAATATGGTACAAGAATATTAAGTATTCTATCAATCCTTGGAAAGACATGTCACCAAACCTGCGTACATATGGCTTACCGTCTCCGCGTCGTGGTGTAATTGTTATTCAAAATATTATTATTTGTATGGGTATGATAATGATGTGTAATTGAAGTAAATAATAAATATAAAATTACAATGATTCTTTATATATGATATACCATCCAATTATATATTATTTTAATATCAAAAGAATGATATTGTCGCTCATGTGTACGTACGGACTACCTTCTCCACGAACGGGATGAGATTCATTCCCCATCATATCCATTCATGTTTAATTCTCATTTGATGATTAAAAATAATGTTTAAGTACTTGATATCATTCTGTATATGAATAAGATAAAACCAATCTATAACAAACACGACTTATGTAACAAAAAATATAAAAGAAAACGAGTATGTTAACACTTGAAATGACGATAATACTAAGATATTATTAACAAAGAAATATTAGAAGATCATATATGATATCATATTATTTTATATGATACTTGTATAATTTAATAACAACTAATTCACCATTATAAATTAGGTTAAACTACCCTCAAACAAGGAAAAGTACATGGTAAGGTTTTATTTCACAATCTCTTCATTATATGAGGTTGATTATATGTAATTATCTACTGGGTCCTCCTTATCATCCACATCCATTATTCTTAAAAATAAATTTCAAATAGTTCTTACTATTTTATATAATATGGGATAAAGTCATTTATACCCTTGTTGAATTTTTATAAGATGTTTATAATGGAATATTTTCCCCGCTTTCCAAACAAGGTCCTTTAAACCTTTTCGACAAAATTAAGGTAATAATGTATTTTTTAACTTATACGGTGGGTACGACTATTTTCCCTCATTATAAAATCGTCAAAGTTTCACTTACAAGATTATAAGAATATTTTCAAAGTAAATGTTTTATTTTATAATTATGTGGCTTTTAAATGATTTCAAAAAATGAGATATTTCTCTCAAAATAGTTTTGATTTTATCTATGTCATCATCCATTGATGGATTTTAAGCCTATTTGAAGTTGATTTATTATGATACAAAACATTCATATATTATTGAAGGCTTTGTGATATGATTAACTGTGGATGTTTTATTTTTATACCATTCATGGTTTATGGAGAATGTATTGACATTTTGTATTCTAGTTTTAATACGAATGTTTATGTTATTTTAAACCTGTTCATTTGACGAATGCATCAGACTTAATAGGTGACGGGTGGAGCCCGCTATAGCTCCTCGGTGCATCAGCAGGTCTCATGAGACAAACTTGTTTCTTGGCACAAGGACTTGACAAAATATTATTTTTAGTCTTGGAACAATGTTTTGAATGTGTGGTTATGATAGTATGGAATAATTCATTCCATCATAATGAAAGTTGTTTTGGATATTGTATGTGATTATTCGACTAGTAGAATATCCATATGAATAAGTAAATAGAATTATTTAATTTTATCTTTTCCATATTATACTGAAGTTCATGTTTAAAAGTCTTTTTTATTAGTTATACCTTTCCTTAAATGTTTAAGTTTATTTATGAAAGTTTCCTCTATATTGTTATCCTTACTGAGCATCTGAGCTCACCCCTTTCTATGTTTTAATTTTTCCCAGGATGTGAAGTATTTTATGAATTACCTATAGGGAATATATGAGGGGATATGAATAAAATATTTTTTGTGTGGTTTTTTTACTTTTTGTTGTATTGTAATACTTATGAATATATCTACTGTTTCCAAGGCTAATAAAGTAATCGATCTTTCGAGACTTGATCTTTTGTGATCATGCCAATATTATGTAATAATTCACCGACTCTGGGTAACTGGGGCAGGGGCGCTACAATATATATTATGTAGGTTATGTAATAGGTGATTAATATTGTTTTATTTTTTATAAATGAATATTTTGTTCAATCTACTATGTAGGGAAATAATTTCAGGGTTTTGTTGGTATATATTTCGATTCATTGAGACGTGTTACATGTTATGCATTATGTTTCATTTGAATGATGTTTTATTGATTTAATATACCATTAATGATCTATATATTGCTTCCTTGTAATTATTAGGACATTATAATCCAATTAAATATATCTTTATTAAATGTTTTATGACTCACATATTACCGTTGTTTTTTGTTTTTTTGGTGACTCAATTATAATTCATTTAGTTTTTATCACTATATGAATTTATGTCATAAAATATGGATACACTACAACCTTTTATATTTTTATCTTTAATTATATAATTCTTTAAATTTTTACCATATAAACCATATTTCAAATATTTTATTCTTCATTGAGTATATTGAACACAAGTGGTATTTTTTTTCAATTCTCATTTCCATGAGTTATAATCCTAATTTTTTTACTCAATGGTTGGGTTATCCCACCATAATATTTTTCGGAAAAATATTTTATAATCCTCTTTATGAAAATAAATTTATAAAAAATAATTTATTACTCACTTTATAATGTGGTGTATCAATAATGGCAATTTAAATGTATTTGAAGGGTTTCTTACCTAATAAATGTTTTTTCATTGGCTCCAGATTTTTCTAGAGAAAACCTTATGTCAATTTCATGGATCCATTATTGGATATTATTATTTATAAAGTAAAAAATTTTCAATCAAATTTACCTCACCATTTAAAAATTTACTTTTGAATGTGGCATGTATGTTTATATTTTACATCAGTATAAGATTTTTTTTCTAAAATATATCATAGGTTTTAACCTATATTTTTTCCTTTAAAATACAAAATGAAATTATTTCATTGGGTTTATTATACATTATTTATCCTTACATAGTTTTATATATTTATCATTTGCTGTATTGGACTCATGGTATAAAATTTTTTATTCATGATCCATTTTTATATGATACCTTTAAAATCATTACACTACATGAATGTTTTTATATATTGACAGACTTCTATGTTTCCATTATTAAAATGGGATTATATTATTTATAAACCATAAAAAATCTATATTTGTATGGATTATAAAATTTTAATTTATATTAGAAGAGCGATTAATCACTCCCATTACCTTACCTTTTCTTTCTCAATGTAAAACGTTTATTTTTCATCCAATGACTTTAATTTTAGAATACCTTATTTTTTATATCATTGATTTGAATGGGTTTTTTCATTTTCCATTCCTTGATTAATTGGGGGAATTATTGTACTAGTAGCATACCTTTTATCTATATTGTGTAAATACTATATGTTTTATTATCTTGAATAAATTATATTATCTTATAATGTTATCCAATATAATTGGAAGCATATTTATTTTTAATAGGGTTACCATGTTGATGATTCCTTTATATTAATCCATTTGAATAGGATATGAAACCCATTATATTTCAAAGGGATCTTTATGATATGATAAGTGAATGATTTTTATGGGGCACATATATGTATGGATAGTTATATGTTGGTTCAAATATCACCCTCCAATGAATTTGTTAGGATATTATATCTAATAAATATTTTATTCATTAGTACTTTTTAGTTTATTATTATAATGGTCTATAATGGTGTGGATCAGAAATTTTATGTTCCATATACTAATGTATATTCAATATTTGAAAGTTGTTTCATTGTTTTTTGTTTATTATATTATTTATGTTATCTTATAAGGGGTCCTACCTATAAAATTAATAATTTGATTCTTATATTAATTTCTTTCAAGAGTTATTACAATATTTGGAACTCATATTTGTTTGGTATGTTATTATTATGTATCATTATTATTCTCATTTTCTCATCCTTTGTTATCTTAAGATCATGGATTTTTATTTCATATCCTTAACCTTATTGACCATATAAGATCATCCTTTATAATGTTTTTTTTCATTGTAGTGAAGATATAAAAAATATTTAATGACTTAAAGAGAAACATATATTAATAATTATAGGTAGATTTTGACGAATTATTAGATATTATGTATTTTTTTATAGCGGAAAAAATTTCAATAGATGAAAAGGAAAAAATATATCCTATTTTGATGTTTTTACCAATTCTAAAAAATTATAAACATAAAATGTATTGTGAATGTATTATAATTGAATGATTTCATTGATCCAAGTAATGTTATAGTCATTTTTGTAGGATGTTGTAATAAGAGATATTTTGATGTTCAGTTCGCACGACATTATTTCTAGTAAACCCATTTTAAAGTAATATAATATTTAAAATTTCATATTCTAATATACCTAATGAAATGTTTCTAATCATCAAGGGTATTATGGAAATACTCATTATTTTATAGAGAACCATCTTGGTTTACATCACATTTTATACTAAATATGATGAACATACAATCCTTCAATATTACGTACCATTATATAAAATCCTTTCTAAAGAAGTCAAATTCTAGAATTACTTCTCCATTTATTCTCTTAAAATTTACATGAAATTAATTATGTATTTGAGAGCACTGTATATTTATCCAAATATGAAAAGTAAAAATATTTAATTCCTTATTATATTTTTATTCATTATGGGATATCCGTAGATTATGATTTGAGTCATGATTATGGAACTCATTTATTTCCCTGGGTATTTCATATCATTATACCTTACGTTTGATTACATTATGTGTCACAAATATGCATGTACATGTTCTATTGGATGTTCTCGGATTACTCTCTAATACATCAGGTAATTCTTATGTCTTATGAAATGCTATATATGGGATTAGTGAGTAAACGTAATCCATGATGGTACTATTCCCAACATGTTTTATTGACATGGTATTGATAATGGAATTATGATTATGTCACGTTTTACAATTTTTTCTCATTCCAATATTTCCAGGATCATATGACTCTGTCATCTATTTTTCATGATTTCGTATGATTACTTAAGAACCACATATTTTATGATATTATGTGATGCCGTTTGACTCATATCTTATCCTTCTTAATCCTACTCACTCACTTACTGTGGTTTATATCCCAACACATTTCATAATGTATTCTCTAAGCTATATGCTATTTTAAATGATCAAATAGATATAAGAACACATTAGGGATAATAAAACATTTATTTTATATTTTAGTTTCATATCAATGTTCAATGAATATATTATTATAAAACCACCAATCCATTATATCATTAGGTATTTTATTTAATATTTCTATTAAATTCATTTAATAATATTTGAAAGAGGCTTGGGGCTATACATATCAATTGAATTTTAATTTATTATATATTCATATGGGTTTTTGTATATCGATGTAGGGTGTTTTGCATAAACAATGGGTTCTAGAATGTGGGGAAGGATTCAATGATTCAATTTGGATAGATATTGGCTGAACCAAATAGTTTTTTAGGTGTGAATAAATTAAAATAATGAGTTTCCTTTTAACAGAGTTGGTAGGGTCACTCTTGTAATTATTAAAAAATTAAATTAATATTATTTTATTTTATAATTTAAATGGAACCAAAAAATAAATTTATAATATATGATAACATTTGGTTGAAATTCTAAAAGAAAATAAAAATTATATAGGTTTTTTCTATTTTGAAATCCTTATCTCTTGGTCTTAACAATTATTTAGCATTTTTTATTCTTATCAGGATATCATATAATTTACATTTTGTGGAATAAAATAATTATGGTAAAATGTAAAACAACCAATAAATATTAATATATGAAATTATTATACATGTAAAAATTATCTATTTCAAAATTTTATTTTTTTGAATTTTATATATTTTAATAAAATATTTTATATTTTAAAATATAAAAAATGTCAATTTTGACGCTATTCAGTACATGAATTTTTAAAATATCATACCAGCATGATAGAATCAAAACAATATATATAAAATATCACTAACATGACAAAATAATTAAATAGTTAGTGTATGAAATTAATAATTAAAAATTATATTTATTTAAAAAAAATATCATTTATTTGATTCTTCGATTAAATAAACAATTACTACATCATTATTTAATCACCATTTTATGTTATTATTTTATCAATAATAATTATTAATATCCTAGAATAAAGAAAATAAACATTTTATATTTCAAAATATTATTTATAGTCAAAAATATCCCATATATAAACAAATATTAGAAATATTTCACTAGTTAACAATAAAAATGTGAGAAAATTGGTTTTTCATTGAATATAATATTATAAATATCATACTCTCATCCATGTGTCATAAAAAAGTTATAATTGTAGCACAAGTATTCCTTTGGATGAGACACACTCATCCAATGAAATTACTATAAGTGTTAGAGTTATTTTATAATATTGATAATATATTTTTTACATTTAACTCTTTGATTTACCGTTAACTATGGTAAAAAAAAATTAACACATTTACTATTTATATTGTCCAAAAATAAAATAAACCCATTTAATAAATTCTTCTATTATAATTATAAATATGGAATACAAATTTCACAATTTAAACCACATAAATTTCATATAGTAATATAAAAATAATCCTATTGATGGAATGAGAAAACGAGTTCTTATAGTAAATATGTTCAATAGTTAAAAATGTTTTTTCTTTACAATTTCAATGTGAAATAGATTACAACTACATAAATTGGATTAAATGATTAAAAATGATATTTTAATACTTTGAAACAAAAAAATATTTTTTGACACTATATATCAATACGTTGAATATGTAGTTTTCAATTAGAAAGAAGAATTTGTTTCATTATTCCTAAAAAATAAACATAATAGAGATTTAACAGAAATTAAAAAAAAGATATTTTGGATATTAATATTTTGAAGAATAATTTTATTTTGTAAAATAGAAATTATAATTGTGAAAAAATTTTGATTGAAAATAATTTTTCCATTAATAGGCATAAAACATGCGATTTTATTAAAATTCATCTTTTTTCCGAAAAAATAGATTTATACTTATATCATGTCATGAAAATATATAAGATGAAAGTTGAAATTTATATTAAAAAATTATATATATATATATATATATCATTAATTAAATCAAGCTTGGGTGATATTTTTATATATTGACAATAAACATACTTGTACACATTTAAATAGTTTTTCATAAATATATTTCCTTTTATTTTAAAAAATGGGATTATTTTGACATATTTTTCATTTGTTAAAAATAATTAATTATATATACATATGTAATTGATATTTTCATAATTCAGTTGGAACTGTTCATTCCAACCATTCTAATGCATAGGTTACAATAGTATCATTAATGTAATAATATTTAGTTTTTCATTTAAGATCAATGTGGGGTATTCATGTACGCTATCGAAAAAAGTTTTTTGAAGAAAAATAGAGATGTTACAGATTAGAAAATAGAATATTACAAGTGAATTTCCTTATATGAATGTTATTTAATAACCTTACATCCTTGATTCACTGGCTCCCACCTCAATGGGAATGAATGATTCATTTCAAGCAACAATTTCAAAAAAAATTATAATGCACTAAACCAGTACATGTGAAATTACAGATCATGCATCATATCCCATTAATTATACCTCTTGGTCACATTTACATATAGGAGTAATAAAATTTAGATTTGATCACCAAGTTGAAAACCCACACCCTTCAAGCATCATTCTTGGATTTCTAATTACATCAAGCTAGTTGATTGATTATTCCATAGTATATGCCTCCAAAGTATAGGATCATCACCTTTCCCAATAACAAGGGGACACTAAGGTAGTTTAATAGAAGGTATGCTATCCCTATAATAGTTTTTATAGTGATATTTTATTTTCCTAATAAATATTCCACCACCAAACACAATAAACTATTTGTTCCATCTGAATTCTGACTAAATGACTTCATTATATTTTTGAAATAGAGATTTGATAATAGTAATGGTTTTCATTTTTTCTTGTCCATGGAGAAGAATATCATCATTTTAAAAGAGGTTTGAGGCAACAAATTCACCTAAGACATATTTTATTCTCTTTTAGATGAAATTATGAGGAAGGTCATTGATGAATCTACTCATGTAATCTTCAAAAATGGAAAAAAAGATCCCAGAGAGAAGATATCCCAATCAGAAACCCCTAGTGAATACTAAAAACCATATGGGGGGATATTAATGATAATGGATACCCTTACAGAGTTAGTGATGGTATTAAACTATCTGATAATATAATTTTATAACCAATGTATCGTGATAAAATAAATGAAATCATTATTAAGGTGTATCAAAATCCTTGGATATGTCAATTTACAATGTAATTTTCCCTTCCATTGTTCCCCTATTTATTTGATTTACACATTATGAGGCTATGAATAAGAAGTTTATAATTTTTAATGTGAACAATGCCGAATAGATTTTGTGTAATATGAATATAATTTTTCCCCATTCCTAGTGATGATGATGTTGCAAATAATTTTAGGATTTGTTTTCTCAAGGTAAACTAGCATGAAATCCTTAATATCCATACCAAAATCCATTATGGTTATCACGAAAATCTCTTTTGAGTTTATACTATAAGGAGTATAGGAATGAATGCATAATTACATGCTTTATTTTTTATATCATCATGTAGTGTATACAAATAGAACATCAAAAAATTTATGGTGAAACCATCTAGGCTAGTAGTACATTCGATATTGAGAGAGAAGAGACTTGTTTTGACATCATTAGTGTAGAATACATGTTGAGATGTTTATTTTTTAGTTCCTCAAATGATATTCATATCTATTTATAAAATTAATTTTTAATGCATAAATTTACATTTTTATATTTATTTTAATTCATATTTGATAATTTTTGGTATATTTTTATCTAATTTTTTTCTCAAATGTCATGACTGTGAATCCAAATATGGAAATTATGAGTTTAAATTATTATATTTGGTAGTACATAATATTAGATAATTGTGTATATTATGATATAAATTATAAGGTGATAGAATAATAAAAATTATTATAAAATACTACTCTTGGTAGATTCCAAAAAATAAAAATGAAATGCCTATGTGAGATATGAGTTATACAATGTGTGTGTGTGTGGAGGGGGGATTCAATTCCTAAAAAAATTCCTTTTATATGAAAGTTAATCTGTATGACCATTTTTGAACCTATTGAATCATCATGAATGATAAAGTTAAAAATAAATATACTCAAAAATTAATATTTAGTCAGATATTATCATCTACTAGTCCTTAGTGATGAATAGGTAATAACTAACAAATTTGGATCAATGATTTTTTATAAATGAGTAATTTTGGTCGAATAATGAGGGAATTGAAATCTTTATAAGTTATTTACTTCAAAATTTTATCCATTTCTAACACACATTAAAAATTATAACGATTTCCAAACCTCACAATATGTATATATCTCAGAAATCATGATCTTATTCTTTCTCCAAAATTTCTCTTGATCTACCAATGATGTCTGTAATAAATCATTACTTGATGTTTGTTTATTTTATATAAATAATACCTTACATTTTTTACAGAAAATTATTAAATTCTTTCCTAAAAAATTATATTTTAAATAAAATTACGCAAACCATGATGTTTTTTAATTCACCATTCTATGATTTCTCTACTCAAATCCAAAGAAAAACCAATCGTTCATATATTTTAATATCCTAAAATCAAGTAATAATATTCCAAGATAAATCCCAAAAATGTAACATTGTATGTTAAATTATATTATCCTTATCCTGATATGGTTTATTTTATAGATTTTATGTAGCTTAATTCAAAAAAAATCAATTGAAATATAATATTTTTCTCCTCCACAATATTTTAGAAAATAACAAATTAAAAATTATACATCACCACACCAGCCACCGTATTGTGTTTTTTCACATGTTATATATTATATACATCAAATCATTTTTCTGAGAAAAACCTAGAGTGTTTTATTATTCTAAACCAATAAATGTTTTATGAATCCATTACATGTTTGTCCTCTTCATGGTGGATAATAACAACTATATGATTAATTAGTATCTCAAAGATTGTATAAATATTTTTTTCATAAAATTCATTTATAGTTTATTATAAACTCGACCATACTATATACAATTCATAACTAATGAATGATTTTATAGAAATATTGATTAATTTAATACTTTTAATTTGACTCAGATTATTTCAAACATTAAAAATATCATTACTATTTAGATAATAAATACAACATGAAATAGAGATAATAACACAAGAATCACCATATCAATCATTAATTATATATTATACTCCTAGTGTGAGATTATAGTAACACCACATTTAAGAATAATTTTTTTTAAGAGAACATAATATTTGGATGTAAATAAGAGTACTAAATTTATAATATTTGTTTAATCCTCTCATGATTTTTTTAATCTCTATTTTTTACTCATTTATATTCCTTAAGAGCATCATTATTCTTCTCATTAGACCTCTATTATCCATTTATAATGACATCAATTACCTCCATGTGATCTTTAATCCCTTTCTTTATATTTGAATTAAAAATGGATAAAAAATACTATAAACACAAAAATCATTCTGAAATTTTTTATGAATTTTTTCAATTTGAATTGTTTTTGTCTAACTAAAAATATTTTGTTTCCAATCATTTCATGCATTAAATATATTATATATAAAATGAAACTTTTCTCCCAATTCATTCTCTGAAATTAATTTTTTACTCATTTATCAATCTTTAAAAATAAATATGATTAGCATGTTCATTATCCCCATTTTTAGAATATTATTTTCTCTATATGTTCATTCCATTTTAAAAAAAATTAAAAACAAATGTCGGACATAATATATTGAAAAAATATTATAAATTATTTTTCAGGATTATTATCTCCAAAATAAGTTATATATGCTAATTTACATTCATTAAACATGAATTTTTGAAATTTAAATGAGTTTATCTTTTGTAGAAACATTCACCATCCTGAGTTTACTATATTACACATTTTTTGTATAATTAATAACATTATATTCTTTATTTATTAATCCAAAATGTTTATGAGATTCTGTAGAAAATTTATTACACATTATTTAATATATCAATCCATATGGGATACAAATATTCCACTCTATTGTATTTAATTTGATATTTTATCTTAATAATTTTTGTATAATATTGGGATACGTATATATATATCCCCACTTGTGTAGAAACTGATTTTTTTGGGAATTTAGATTAAACAAATCTTCCAATGATAATAAATGTTCCACCAGATGTATAATTTCTATCACAAATTCCACATACCTACTATTTAATACTAAAATAATATACATGAATACATTTTTAATTATCAAAACTGAATTCAGACTGAAGAGTCACATTGAAATCCCACCAAATAATCTCCATTTAGTTTGGTATGATTCATTTGGTCGACATTGAGATCATAAAATTAATTCCATAATGTTAAAAATATCTGACCTAGATTATGTTAAGTATAATAACAACCAAAATATATATATATGTTATTTTGATATATATATTTTCCATAATCATGCATAAAAATGTAGTCCCCACATATTTATGAGTATATACCTCAGTTGATTCTTCCCTTTTAAAATTCTTTAATAAATCACGAGTATTTTTATCTTATGATATGAATACTAACATTATAGAATGTATCACATGTAAAATAATCAAAATTACATTCAATCAATACCTGATATATCAATTAATTTCCACATTTTAGCTTGAAATTATATAAAATATTTTATATGTTTCAATTCAAAAATAATTACATCAAAATGAAACATCAATTTTTTTTATTTAGTGGTATTCATTAATATATTTATTATTATCTAAATTCCCACCTTGTTATACCATTATTTTCATGTATTTTCATGTTTTAAATACCCTAAAAAAATATTTATGTTAAGCGTATACAATCATTTTTTCACCTTTCAAATTTGGATTCAATCATTGTTATGATTAAATCCCTTTGCTTGTTCAATAAACAAATCCTCATCAAGATGCTTATCTATTACAGATTTATTTGTATACTTTTTGAAAAAAAAATTATTATTATGAGAATAAATTGAAATAAATATCTAGACCATTTCATTTCAAAAATCTAGAGAAATAATATCATAAATATGAATATCAAAAACTTAGCAGCACCAATGAAAAAACAAATTTTATTTGCTAAATTCAACAAGAACATTATCTATTTGTTTCTTTCTAAAAATTATTTTTTCCTAAAAAAAATTAATCTTTTTAGGACATAGAACCATACCACAATTTAAATTATTCACCTTTTTATTTAACTCAATCGTTCATCCCAATATATGTTTGAAAACATTTATATACCTTCGGACATTACTGAGGTAAGAAGTTTCCTCTTGACCATGGAATTATATAAAGAAGATGATTAGAGAAAATATGGTCAGTTTTGATGGATCTTTTTAATGATGAAATTATATTCAAAATCACATTACGTAAAGTGAAGTTAATAGTTTTATATGGTTTAAATAATATTTAATAGGTTTTGACGTGTTCATGAATAAATTGGTAGATGTCTGGGATTTGGTGTCAAAATTGAATAAATAGATGTTTTGACTCATAAAATGGTAATAAAAATAAGGGGATTATATATAGGTCATTGTAATTGGATCCATCATATATAAACATGTACATGAAAAGGAAAACATATGGTATTGAATTAAGTGAATCTAACACCACATTTGAGAACTGATTTAAGGGTATTATCACCAGGTTAGCAAATCAATTACATGTATGAAGATTGATAAAAGAGTATTGGAAGATATATATGGATCCATGTGTAAGTGATTCTCGAAATAATGTTATTCAAATCACATATTTGGATCCAAAAATGGATATCCACTAGATAATACTCATATCCTTACACAATGGATGAAAAATCACATGTTTTTTAATTTAACTATTTTATAATATATAATAAATGCTAACCCAATGAGAAAACATAAAAAATCGTATTTTTGACTGTAGAAAAATAATGATAAGGTTTTCACTATGAAGTAAGAGTTCATTTTATGGAATGAGAAGTTCATAATTTTGTAACTTCCTGATAAATATCAAAATGTTCCACGAATTTATTGTAACCTAACACACATTTTAAAAATAAATAATATAAGTGGATAAAATAAGAAGTTGTTTTAAAATAGATGGAGATTTTTTTTAAATCATAATTTAAAATTCAAATTCAAATATTATTTTCTACTCCTTTCTCATGATATATACGCTATTCCAGGTATATATGTTTTGTGTGTGATATATGACATAGAATAAGGGAAATAAATATTTATATATAAATATTTTTAGACAATATTTTTAAATAGGGTGAACAAGAGAAATAGGATTATCATTTTTACAATGTAGAAAGGAATAAACATGTGATAGTTAATGTTGAACAAGAATTATGATAAGATAAGTAGCACCAAAACAATACCTTTTAAAGTATCATTTTATTAAGGAATTTCTTAATTTTAAAAAATAATCACATATTTTTGTACAAATATAGGATGAACCCCAACATAGTCGACAGATGTGTATCACGAGTAAAAGGATTTTAATTTATAATTTTTAACTAATTGTTGATATTATTGGTCCATGTTATCTCAAAAAAATCCAAACCTTTCCAAGTGTTATCCTTTTTTTAAAGGCAGACCTTGTAAATATTCTCATCACTTAAGGTGTGTGAATTTTTATAATAATATTATTTAATAATAACAAGTATAGAGTGTTTTTTCTTGAAGGAAACTAAATATTAATCATTAACCTTCCAACATAGTTAATTCCACTGATCTATTAGTTCCTTTTATATTGGAATCAAATCCACAATTTTCCTACATGGTGTTCTGCTATTTGAAGTATGAATGGATTTTTATTCTCTCTATTTGATGAGATATTTGAAGAATTTATGGTGTATATAATTGAAAAACAAAATTCAATGAACAAAATGGGGATTCCCATATTTCATAGTAAATTTTATCATATGTGGAAAAACATGATATATCCTTTCTTATCATCTATTAGTTAGAAAAGAGTAGTATACACAGTTCATAGGTTAGTAACTCATTCGTAGAATACTTCTATCTCCATTGTAGATAATAATTGATTTCAAAATAATGGATACAGTCATAATTTTATATTTTATTCATTTTAAAATAGTGAATTTATGAATGAAATATAATTCAAAACCACTAATGGGATATGGAACACAATTGTAAAATTATATAAAGAAAATAGATATGTGTTGTTGAAAAAGATATAGGTTTGGAATTTTATGTATGAAGAACTCAGGATGCACGATGGAGAAACTATTTATGTATCCTTTAAAAGGGTAAATGAGATTACAAGAATAATCAATGTATTAAATGAGATATTGGAATATATAAAACTGGTTGAGATGATACTTCTCATCCTACATGATAGTATTGATATTAAATTCTAAACATTAAAAGATAAGGATCCAAATGTAGCCATTCGTGATGTCCTAAAAAATATCTAAATATCCTATGAGATGAGAAAATAATAAATTTCCATGAATAAGGTTGTGGATGAAATTATCTACAATTCATGAAAACCAGAGATGTATAAGAAGATGGGTAATAACGTTGAAACCATATCTTCATATTCATATTTTTATGTAGGTCAATTTATTTATAAAATCTTGTCTCTTATATCTAAAAATTTTATTAAAGATATTCGAAATTAGAGGGTCAATAATCTATTTTAATGTTTAAACTATAAATAAATTTTAAATTTTGGTAAAAATTTTCAAATTTTGAATGAATAAGAAACATTTGATGATAAATATGAAAGGCCAATAAGAGATTTCACAAAAACCTAACAGAAGACTTGATATTAAATTTTGATTTATAAATCAATTGGAAACAATTTTAATAAATAAAATATGTAAATATATTATTTAATAGTGAATGTAATGAAAACAATAACGAATAAGAGGATGTTGAGAATTTAATTTATTTTGATGAAAATATATTAATTTCTAAAGTGAATGATGAATAATACACCGGTGAAGAAATTAAATGTTTTAGAATATAAGAAGAATAAAGACATATGAAATCTATATTGCAGGGATAATTTATGTAATGTATTTAAAATTTATATATGATGGAGAAGGATATCAAAATTTGATAAAATACATCAAATTCTATTAATATAATGAATATCTCTATATATAATAAAAATAGAAAAAACAAAATGAAGTAACTGGTATGGGGTAGGTTATTAAAGGGGAGAAAACTGTGAACATGATTGTATGATAAAGGAAAAAGGATTAAATTAAATACTTCTAACCATATTTAATTAAATTATGTTATGTGAAATAAAAAATTAAAAAATTCTAAATCCAATATACAAATATATTCCTATAATGGAGGCTGGAATATTTTAAAATAAGTATGGGTATTTTGAATACTAAATTGAGTCACTCTATAAGAGTTAATAAAAGTATAAATTTTTTGGTGTAAAATAGGAGATGAAACCAGACATGACATCATGTTTTAAAAAAAAACTAGTGGCACTAAAATAAGTAGATGTTTTTGGAAAACAATTATGAAATAAAAAATTAATGCTATGGTGACTTTAGGGAAGTTGGATGAAAGTCTAAAATCAAGAAGAATATGTAATGAGTTCATAATAATTTTTATTTTCAAATATGAGCTGTTATATCTAGCATAATGATGGAAGGACAAAAATATACAAATTTAAGTAAAAAATTTTGAGTACAATGAAAATTAATATTTATAATGATTTTTTTGTTCATAAATGAAACATTTCAATTTGGGTTCAACTATAAAAATGATGGAAAAAATATGTTAGTTGCTTTAAATAAATAATGGAATTAAAATATTGATTATAGAGAACTAAATATTTTCGATATTTCCTCCGTAGTGAGTGGTGTGTATATAGGAACTCCAAAAATAAAGTTATGTGATGTTGAGTACTATTAAATCTGATTATCTAGCTGCCACTCTAGCTAAATACCAATATAGGTCAAATAGAACATAGTTTTAATATATAAAAGTGGGGTGATTTTGTCACTATTCATGGAATGTGGTAATAAATGTTTTATTAATCATTCAAGAAATTTGGATCAACATTTAAAATTAATTCATTTGGATATAAAGTATAACATCATCAAATAACATCTATAAAATATTTAGTTAATGTTATAAATTGTTCTTAGATAGGACAAAGTGATTGATATTTTCATTAAACCATTTCCAAAGGTGATTATAATATATTTAGGTTAATGATAAGTGTATAACTTAAATAATATCAGGTATAAGATATGGTGACTTGGTCCCCACTCTCATCTTGATCGTTGGATTATTATTGTCTTTGGGGGATAGTTGGAAATATAAATCTATTTTTGTTAACTATATTACTTTATTGACATTGGAAGTGAAAAATTATATAGGTGAATTAATACATTGATATGTGTATATCCTTTTGGGTGAGTGATACCTTATTGGGGAGCAAGTATTTAGACAGTTTTTATTTGAAATGGGTTGTTTTTAATTCATAATTTTCAATGGGTGAATTGTTATTATAGTTTAATCAAACATTATTCATGAAATTTTATATTATAGATTCAAGGGAGAGATTTCAAAACGTGTGGGTATATTTCATATGATTATTTAGTATTAATTAAATAAGAAGTGATCAATTCTTAGATATTTTGAGGGAGTATTTGATATTGTGATGAAGTATTTATTAAAGTATAAATGATCCATTCTCAAATAATTTTTTTCTAGTGGAATCACTTCATCACGTTCAATCAATAAGATTAGGTATGAATTATATATGAAGTTAAATCACTATTTAATAGAAAACATGATATTTTTATTCTGTGTAATTTTTTAAAACAGTGTTATCTCATTTAAGATTAGAATTATTTCGTGATGATTTATTTCCAATTGGGTTATATTTGATAGTTATTTATGTTACTTGTTTTCCAATAAAATACAAAGGGATAGATTGTTCATCCCAACACCTATTTTGAATTCATTAATTACTTTTGGATATTATTAAGTATACAATTTTCCTAAATTACATAGTGATTATCTAGAGAAGGGATATTGGTGGAATTTTATTTTAAATTGGATTAACGTGATGTATTTCATAGTCAATACATAAATCATATTAAAAATCAAATGATATAATGTTAAGTGATTATATTTTTATGGTTTAATGTGAATCTAACAGTTCTTATTGTGTTTTTGAATGAGTTCATGAAAATATATGATTTAGAGTCGAAGAAATGGAAATGTATTGAATCTCATATGGGGAATACACATAATTGAATTCCATGAAAATCGATGTACGTGGATCAAAAATGGTTTAAAACCAATGTGATGGGGTCAATTTTTTTGATAAACATTACAGAATCCAACAACACATATGTATAAAGATTTAAGGAAATTATGACCATATATGTGGGTCCATGCCTTGTGTGGAGAAGGATGTAAGATTCATGGATACCATATGTGGAGGTACGTAATGGTGATTCTCAACATAAGAGGACTGTCATAACAATTGAATATCAAATGTTATATATATATATATATGGATATTTGTATAAATACATTTGGGATTAAACAAATAATTCTTCCATATTTTATTATTTCTGAAAAATGGATGATTGGGATAATTACAGATCTATTTAATCATGGTTGAAACAACACAAAATAGTTTCTGTACTTTGGGAAAATTATAGAAAAGTGGTTTCACTATAAAGGTTGTTTTGATTCAAAGGTTAATGATGTAGTTAATTATAAAAATACTTGGTCACAACGAAATAGTTTTCAGGAATTCATATTGATATAGAGCATATTTTAAAAAGAAGTATTAGAAGCAAGAACATGAAAAATAACCTGTAAAATTCATATATGAATCTACTTGTATGAATTTGAAATTTAAATTCTAATTCAAAAGTTATTCTCTACATATTGGTCTTGATATATTTTGTGACTCGTGTATGTATGCATTGTGTGGGGCGTGAGAAAGAGGAGAATAAAAAGTGAAATTTATCAATATTTATTTATATTCCATATTTTTTAGAAAGAAAAATTAAAAATAAGCGACTTGTGGATTTTATATAAATAGAAATGAAGAATCCATGGGTTATTTAGGTTCAAGAATAATAAGCGATGCAGTAATACATCAAAAACATTTCTATCTAGTTCTATCTTTATCTTTATTATTGTTAAAGAGTAATCATTTATCATTTTATTTGTGCGAGAAAAAACACAACAAAAATGGGATATTTTTGTAAAAGGAAATATATTTAATTCTCATTTTTATAACCTAATTGAAAATTGCGGCGCATATAGTATTTATGAAATCCATATCATAGTAAGGATTATATTTTTGTTCATAAATATGAACCCTATAAATCTATTATACGATTCATTTCTTTGATTGTTGTCAGTGATATAATTTCACCTTTTAAGTTTCAATGGTTTTTTCAAGAATGAAACATAAAAATAATTAAAATAATTTATTCAACCGTCTCACTAATTTCTGATGACACATATTGGGATTTTCTAAATTATTAATGAATGAAATCTAATCCAAATTTTTTAATTAATAATTATAACTATGTTGAATTTTTAGAAAGTAATAATAGTTGTAACACCCCATGATTACATAGTGTGTTATTTCATCAAAATAATTCAATAACTTGCACTACACGCAACACCGAGTTAAAGCGCACCATGAATTACCAAACTAGCCGGTATGAATAGTAATACCTACTTTTTAAAATTTTATAAATTATATCTCTCAAAATGGACTTCATTATTGGATTTGTAATATCAAAATTAGCCTAGGGTGAAATTTTGGTACTTTTCGGATAACTTTAATATTTTGATGAATAGTGAAAATTACTAAATTTCAATTAAAAACAAATTTTTTAAACAAAATAATAAATGGTGATAAATTATGAATTTGAGTGGTTTTAAAGTGTAATTAGAATATATTTTTACCATTTTATCCAATGGTGTTCATTATAATTAATTTCACTTCAAAATTGGACCTAAACAATTGTCAATCTTTTGATATATATTGTTTCTTAAAAACACGCTATTTGTTGTGACAACGGGAATTAATTGTAAAATTAATTAATGCAACTTATATGTTTGGAATTTTGTCAAATAGATATCATTTTTTAATTTGGAATATCAATTATAGCTTAGGGTGAAATTTTGGCATTGTTCTGAAAAACTTCAATTTTTGATGAATAGTGAAATTACTAAGTGGTAGTTAAAAAACTGAATTTTTCATAAAACATAATTTTACTGCTTCTGTGAATGGAATTTCGAAAATCCGGGAGACACGGTTAATATCAAGAAGTGAAATGTGGTTCAATGAGATGAAATTAATTTTTGGTGAATAGTAACATTATACTTTTATTTACCACGGTTAAAAGTAAATATGGTAATTAAGGGAAAAATTGATATTAATATTACCCTAACACATGCCCTAATTCTATTGGACAAGTTTATCTCGACCAAAAACAACCTTAGGAATAAAATATTATCATTTAGGTCCACTTGGATTAGTATAGGACATTTATTATTATTTAATTCAAAGAAGAGTTAAAAGAGTTAAATTCAATGTTTATTTACGAAAACATTTTAAATATAGGGTTATAAATAAGATAAATTCGATTTTAAATATTCATTAGAAATATAAAAAGATTTAACACATAATTATATTTTATTTATAATTTTTAGACGTTAAAAAATTTAATTTATTTATGAAACAATGATGATGCAGTAATTACCTAATTAATGAAAAATTGGAATAATTGATATTATAAATACACAAATAAATATAATTTGAGACTTTTTATAAATTACACTAATTTTCTAGGTTAATATGACATGTTAGGAATGATTTAATTAACTTTGGTCGAAGTAATCATTCTGTTATGAGTTTTACAAAAATCAACTATTGAATAGTGTCAAAATTGACATAAAAGAGTTTTTAAAATAAATATTATATTATTAATTAATATTAAATTCTTAAAAATCTAAGGTTCATCCAAGAGACTTATATCATGATAGGTGTATCATTAATGTACCACTTGGGGGTCTCTTGTATGTATATAGTATGTTTAATAACTATATAATATAAAAATACAAAGTGACATGGTAAATGTCAAACTAATTAACTAAGAGTTAAAACTAAAAGATAAGGTTAATATAGTAACCCAAACAGTCTAAATTCTATTTTTTGAATGGTTTTTGACCTATACCCACCTTTAACTTTGAATAATCAACATTGGATCCATTAGAAACCGAATATAAATTTATTGTAAATTAATATTTCTTGCTTTTCCAAAGGTGCCTCTCACCCCTCTTATAAAAGGGCACTCCCCCTTCTCAATACTTCACACCTTCACAGCCTTTTGGTTTAGCTAAACCCTGCCAAAATACTCTCTCAACTTCCCTAATTAAAACCTAGAGGCCTTAGTTTGATCAGAAATCCATCCTATGGAGCCCTTTTTGGTTAAATCAAAATGAAGAACCCGAAGAAGAGATAATGTTTTCACCACCCTTTTTCAAATTCATTTCTTCTTCAACTTCTTCTTTTTATGTTTTTCCAATTATAAAATAATGAATCCAGTATCTCTTATATACTGTAATATTATTATAAATATGGTACAACCATATTCAGTATTCTATCCACCCTTTGAATAACATGTCACCATACGTGCGTACGTACGGCTTACCGTCTCCACGTTGTGGTGTAATTGTTATTCAATAAATTATTATTTGGATGGGTATAATAATGGTGTTTAATTCAAGTAAATAATAAATATAACATGATAATTATTATGTATATATGATATACCATCCAATTATATATTATTTTAATATCAAAAGAATGATATTGTCGCTCGTGCATACATACGGACTACCGTCTCCACAAACGCAATGCGATTCATTCTCTATCGTATCCATTCAAGTATAATTATCATTTGATGATTTAAAAATAATATTTAAGGACTTGATATCATTCTGGATATGAATAATATACATCTATCTATGAAAAACATGGATTACGTAACAAAACATATAAAAGAAAATGAGTAAGTTAACACCCGAAACGACGATAAATCTAAGATATTATTAACAAAGCAATGTTAAAAGATCATATATGATATCATATTAATGTATATTATTATTGAATAATTTAATAACAATTATTTCACCATTATACATGAGGTTAACCTACCCCCAACAAATGAAAAGTACAGGGTAAGGGTTTATTTCACAATCTCTTCATTATCCGAGGTTGTTTATACGTAATAATCTACTGGGATTTCGTTATCATCCAAATCCATGTTTCTTCGAAATGTATTTCAAAACATTTTTACAATTTACGAAGAATATGGGTTAAAGACATTTATAACCTTATGTGTTTTTAAAGGAATCTTTCCGTCATTTTTCAAACAAGTCACTTTTAACCTTTCGACAAATTTATGGTAAGAATTTTTTTTTAACTTATACGGCGGGTGTGGCTATTTACCGCCATTATAAAATCATCAAAGCTTCCCTTACATTCTTATAAGAATATTTTCAATGTAAATGTTTTATTTTATAATTATGTGACTTTTAAATGATTTCAAAATGAATATTTTAAGAATTTGGGAAAGGTTCTCATTATCAAGATCATAATTTTAAATGTTTTAAATATTTGTCTTTCTAAATCTTTTTAATTAAAGTCCATGTTTTCAAAATGATTTTAAGGATTTATTTATATGGACATGAAGTCTTTGAAATGCTATTTCTTTTCAAAATTTTCAAATTGGTATGGGACACTTTGATTCAAAAATATCTTTTAAATTACATCCTTTATAAATGTGTGACTTTTCAATGATTTCAGGAAAAGAGATATTTCCCTCAAATAGTTTTGATTTCATCTGTGTCAACATCCTTTGATGGATTTTATGCTTATTTGAAGTTGATTTATTATGATAAAAAACTTTTGTATTGTATTGAAGTTTTTGTGATATGTTTTACTGTGGATGAGTTATTTTTATACCATTCATGGTTTATGGAGAAAGTGTTGACATTTCATATGCTAGTTTTAATACGAATGTTTATGTTATGTTTAAACCTTTTCATATGGGAATGCATTGGACTTAGTAAGTGGCGGGTGGAGCCCGCTATAGATCCTCAATGCATCGGTAGGTCTCATGAGACAAACTAGTGTCATGGCACAAGGCCTTGGCAAAATCTTATTTGTAGTCTTGGCACGAGGCCTTGGCTATGTGGTTATGATAGTCTGGCATTATGCATTCCATCATTATGAAAGTGGTTATTGATATTGAATGTGATTATTCGATTAGTAGAATATCCATGTGAATAAGTAAATGGAATTATTTCATTTTATTTTTTTATACTATGTAGAAGTTCGAGTTTAAAAGAATTTTGTTTTAGTTATACATTTCCATAAATGTTTATGCTTATTTATGAAAGTTTCTGCTGTATTGCTTACCCTTACGGAGTGTTTCAGCTCACCCCTTTTCCATGTTTTATTTTTTCCCAGGATTCGAAGAAGTATATTGTGATTGATAAGAAGGGTTAAGACAAGGGAATAATGGAATTCATAAAGGATTATTTCTGTTGTTTTGTATGTTATGAAGTGTAATGTAACATTCATGAATGTTAAATATTTTCCAAGACTGCTAAACTAATCGGTCATTTGGGACTTGATTTCTTGTAATCATGACAATGTATTAAAATAATGCACTGACTCTAGGTAACTAGGGTCGGGGAATTAAAGTTGGTATCAGAAGAAGTTTAGCAATAACCTTGGAAACTAGATTTAGATAAACTCTGATTTGAGCACATAGCCCTAAGATAGAATTTGAAGATTAGTATAGAAGAACTTCCTAGAATTTTGGTATTGTAGAGATTTTGTGAGTTTTCTGAGCAATACATCCCTGTCTGGTTACGATCAGGTAGAGGCAGCTCTGGCACAGATGTACCTAGGGGTAAAACCCGAAAAAACCGCTTTGAGATAGACTCGAACGTGAACTCGTTCACGACAACGGGCCTTGCTGCACTCTTGGTTATGACACTCCTGGGGGATATGCTTAGGATAATTCTCATTTTATTTAAAAACCATTATGAAGGGCTCATGAGTATATAATTACTCAAAGAAATCATTTTATATGATTATGGATTATATCCATAAACTGTTCAATTTTCATTAGGAATCATTTATTGCAATTCATAAACTGACCTAGTTTATGCTATTGTATAGAAATGGCACCCAGTAGAAGGAATGTGAAGTCCAGTAATACGTATGATCCAAAGAGTAAGAAGTATCCTATCTTTCATGGTACTAAGACATTATTTATAAGGGAAATAGACTCCCATGTATTATCATCATATGAAGAAATAATATCATGTGTTGATAAGATAAGTAAAGAGTTAACTGAGTCCTATGGCTTTGAAGGGAAGCAAGAGAAGAAAAGGATGGAATAGAGAAAGATGGATAAAGGGAAGAGGTAAAATAAGAATTTTCCCATATGTGGTGACTGTGGGAAGAAACACCCTGGAACTTGCCAGAAAGGAATGGGAGTTTGTTATAAGTGTGGAGGAAAAGGGGAAAAAGTACGTCACTACAAGGGTAAGAAAATGGTTTCAAATGTACAATGCTTCATTTACAAGGAGTTTAGACACTACGCGAACCAATGTACCAGTCATCAGACTATGCCACAAATGATGCTATTGGATAATAATCACATTGTGATACTACCACAGATGAAGAGGAATGACTAGTGTTCTCATGTTGTTATTTTAGAATTATTTCATTTAAATGTTGTATCAATGATGTTCTGGAAATAAATAAGGATTGTACTGCAATACTATTTAATTAAGGATTTGATATTTTATGGTACTAAGAAAATTGACTCTATAGTGAGTTATTTTTTTTTGGATATTATATGGTCGAAGGAAAGATAAACCTTAATATGGTCCTAATATTGAGGTAGTGATTTTGGAATAAGAGATGGTCGATTTTGGTAATTCAGGATGTTGCGGTGTTTTAAAAGAATATATGAGGAAGGAGTTCAAATGTTATTACCTGGAAAAAAGGATCCTAATTTTGTTTAACTTCCTTCAAAATTTTGGACTGTGAGTTTTGATAATATTATTTTGGATAAGTCTAATGGTTGGAATGGATTAAGTTTGAAAGGTTAGTTTTATGGATTTTTATAAAAGGACAACAGGCAGACAGTGTGACGACCCGTCATGTCAAACAAAGATGCAGGAATCGAACCCACAACCATAGTGCAATTGGGATTTATCGCCTACCATTGTGCTACATGAAGTTCATGGATGGTATAATGTAGTTTCTTTACATAAAGGGTCTGATAAGTGATATATAAATTCATTATAATTGGAACACTATATGATAAGGATAAATAGAGTATTTTTGAGTTGTATTATGTTTTGGGGTGAAAGATGAGTTTGTGGTAGAAATTTATTAATGGATAAAACTCTAATTATAAATTAAGTATATCTCCTTGTAATCTTAGCCAATCTCATAAATAAATTCCTCAACATTAAGAAAATTAACATAGAACAAAAATGTTGTCCTAGATGGTACCTTAGATCATCACTAATTTTTTTGTGTTGGGATTGTTGGCCTTTTCATAGACATGTTCTCTACCACTCTCCATCAGATAATTGATGGTTAAATTTCTCTTCCATATCCATATTTTCCTACATGGAACCCTAGTATGTGTTAATTTCAGTAATCTTCATACATTCCACTATTTTAAATAGAGGCCTCATTAATTCATATTTCGATGTGGTATTTCAACTAAGATATTTTGAAACATCAAAAACATGTTATCCTAATACCTTATGTTTTGTTTAATCGATGGTATTTTAAATCATCATAGATTGATGAATTTAAGGACCTCAATTTTAAACAGGTTTGTGATTGATGACCTCAATCACTACCTATAAATATTTATGTTTTCCTCGAATTATATATCTCTAATTTCCACCAATGTTCTCCTCATTGAGATCATAATTTGGTGGTAACCCTTTCATTTCTCTTTTCCTCATATTAAGACTAAATTTTAATAACCCAATTTCCGATGTGGGTTTTCCCACAAAGATATTTTTTATTTTCAACCTTTTATTTTCGAAGAAAAATTTCAAATTGTGAGGACGCAATTTATTGAAGGAGGGGAGAATGTAACACCCCAAGATTACATAGTGTGTTATTTCTTCAAAATAATTGAATAACTTGCACTACACGCAACACCGAGTTAAAGCACACCATGACTTACCAAACTAGCCATTTTGAATAGTAATACCTACTTTTTAAAATTTTATAAATTCTATATCTCAAAATCGACTTCATTATTGGATTCGGAATATCAAAATTAGCCTAGGGTTAAATTTTGGTACTTTTCGGATAACTTTAATATTTTGATGAATAGTGAAAATTACTAAATTTTTATTAAAAATACCTTTTTTAATCAAAATAATTAATGGTGATAAATTATGAATTTGAGTGGTTTTAAAGTATAATTATAATATATTTTTACCATTTTATCCAATGGTGTTCATTAGAATTAATTTGACTTCGAAATTGGACCTAAACAATTGTCAATCTTTTGATATATATTGTTTCTTAAAAACACGCTATTTGTTGTGACAGTTGGAATTAATTATAAAATTAATTAATTCAACTTATATGTTTGGAATTTTGTAAAATATATATCATTTTTGAAGTTGGAATATCAATTATAGCTTAGGGTGAAATTTTGGCATTGTTCTGAAAAAGTTCAATTTTTGATGAATAGTGAAACTACAAAGTGGTAGTTAAAAAAGCTGAATTTTTCATTAAACATAATTTTACCGCTTCAATGAATTTAATTTCTAAAATCCGAGAGACACGGTTAATATCAATAAGTAAAATTTGGTTCAATGAGATGAAAATAATTTTTGGTGAATAGTAACTTTTTACTTTTATTTACCACGGTTAAAAGTAAATAGGGTAATTAAGGGTACAAATGATATTAATATTTCCCTAACACATGTCCTAATTCAATTGGACAAGTTTATCTCGACCAAAAACAACCTTAGGAATAAAATATTATCATTTAGGTCCACTTGGATTAGATTAGGACATTTATTATTATTTAATTCAAAGAAGAGTTAAAAGAGTTGAAATCAAAGTTTATTTACTAAAACATTTTTAATATATGGTTATTCATAAGATAAAATCGATTGTAAATATTAATTAGAAAGATAAAAATCTTTCATACATAATGATATTTTATTTATAATTTTTAGACATTAAAACATTTAATTTATTTATGACACAATGATGATGCAGTAATTACTTAATTAATGAAAAATTGGAATAATTGATATTATAAATACCCAAATAAATATAATTTGAGACTTTTTATTAATTACACTAATTTTCTAGGTTAATATGACATGTTAGGATTGATTTAAATTACTTTGGTAGAAGTAATAATTCTGTTATGAGTTTTCCAAAAATCAACTATTGAATAGTGTCAAAATTGACATAAAAGAGTTTTTAAAACAAATATTATATTATTAATTGATATTAAATTCATAAAAATATAAGGTTCGGCCAAGAGACTTATATCATGGTATTAGTATCATTAATGGAGCACTTGGGGGTCTATTGGATTTATATAGTAATTTATTAACTATATAATATAAAAATACAAAGTGACATGGTAAATGTCAAACTAATTAACAAAGAGTTAAAACTAAAAGATAAGGTTAATATAGTAACACAAACCTGTCTAAATTCTATTTGTTGAATGGGTTTCGACCTATTCCCACCTTTAACTTTTAATAATCAACTTTGGATCCATTAGAAACCGAATATGAATTTATTATAAATTAATATTTCTAGCATTTCCAAAGATGCCCCTCACCCCTCTTATAAAAGGGAACTCCCCCTTATCATTACTTCACACCTTCATAGCCTTTTGGTTTGGCTAACCCCTGCCCAAATACTCTCTAAACTTCCCTCAATACAACCTCGAGGCCTTATTTTGATCAGAAAGCAAACCTAAGGAGCCCTTTTGATCAAATCAAAAGGAAGAACCCGAAGAAGAGGTAATGTTTTCACCACCCTTTTTCAAATTCATTTCTTCTTCAACTTCTTCTTTCTTTGTTTTTCCCATTATAAAATAATGAATACAATATCTCCTATATACTTTAATATTATTATAAATATGGTACAACCATATTCAGTATTTTATCCACCCTTTGAATAACATGTCACCATACGTGTGTACGTACGGCTTACCGTCTCCACGTCGTGGTGTAATTGTTATTCAATAAATTATTATTTGGATGGGTATAATAATGATGTGTAATTCATGTAAATAATTAAAATAACATGATTATTATTCTGTATATATGATATACCATCCAATTATATATTATTTTAATATCAAAAGAATGATATTGTCGCTCGTGCGTACGTACGGACTACCGTCTCCACGAACGCGATGAGATTCATTCTCTATAGTATTCATTCAAGTATAATTATCATTTGATGATTTAAAAATAATAATTAAGTACTTTATATCATTCTGAATATGAATATTATACAATCTATCCCTGGAAAACATGGCTTACGTAACAAAACTGATAAAATAAAACGAGTAAGTTAACACCCGAAACGATGATAATTCTAAGATATTATTAACAATGAAATGATAAAATATCATATATGATATCATATTAATGTATATGATCATTGAATAATTTAATAACAATTATTTCACCATTATACAGGAGGTTAATTGACCCCAACCAAGGAAAAGTACAAGGTAAGGTTTTACTTCGCAATCTATTCATTATCCGAGGTTGTTTATACGTAATAATCTACTGGGATTTCTTTATCATCCACATCAATGTTTCTTCGAAATGTATTTCAAAACATTTTTACTATTCACAAAGAATATGGGTTAAAGTAATTTATACCCTTATGTGTTTTTAATGGAATATTTCCGTCTTTTTCCTAACAAATCACTTTTAACCTTTCAACAAATTTAAGGTAAGAATATTTTTTTAACTTATACGGCGGGTGCGGGTATTTATCGCCATTATAAAATCGTCAAAGCTACCCTTATAATCTTATAAGAATATATTCAATTTAAATGTTTTATTTTATAATTATGTGACTTTTAAATGATTTCAAAATCAATATTTTATGAATTTGTGAAAGGTACACTTTATCAAGATCATAATTTTAAATGTTTTAAAGATTTATCTTTCTAAATATTTTTAATTAATGTCCATGATTTCAAAATTATTTTAAGGATTTATTTATATGGACATGAAGTCTTTGAAATGATATTTCTTTTCAAAAGCTTCAAATTGGTATGGGACACTTTGATTCAAAAATCTCTTTTAAATTACTTCCTTTATAAATGTGTGACTATTCGATGATTTCGAGAAAAGAGATATTTCCCGCAAATAGTTTTGATTTCATCTATGTCAACATCCTTTGATGGATTTTAATCTTATTTGAAGTTGATTTATTATGATACAAAACATTTGTATTGTATTGAAGGTTTTGTGATATGTTTTACTGTGGATGTGTTATTTTTATTCCATTCATGGTTTATGGAGAATGTGTTGACATTTCGTATTCTAGTTTTAATACTAATGTTTATGTTATGTTTAAACCTTTTCATTTGGGAATGCATTGGACTTAGTAAGTGACGGGTGGAGCCCGCTATAGCTCCTCGATGAATCGGTAGGTCCCATGATACAATCTAGTGTCTTGGCACAAGGCCTTGGAAAAATATTATGTGTAGTCTTGGCACGAGGCATTGGCTATGTGGTTATGATAGTCTGGAATTATGCATTCCATAATTATGAAAGTGGTTATTAATATTGCATGTGATTATTCGATTAGTAGAATATCAATGTGAATAAGTAAATGGAATTATTTCATTTTATTTTTTTCATAATATGTTGAAGATCATGTTTACAAGGCTTTTGTTTGAGTTATACATTGCCTTAAATGTTTATGCTTATTTATGAAAGTTTCCGCTGTATTTCTTACCCTTACGGAGCATTTGAGCTCACCCATTTTCTAGGTTTTATTTTTTCCCTGGATTCCAAGAAGTATATTGTGATTGATAAGAAGGGTTAAGACAAGGGAATAATGGAATTCATAAAGGATTATTTATGTTGTTTTATATGTTATGAAGTGTAATGTAACATTCATGAATGTATTCTATTTTCCAAGACTGCTAAACTAATATGTCCTTTGGGACATGATTCCTTGTAATCATGCCAATGTATTAAAATAATCTACCGACTCTAGGTAACTAGGGTCGGGGCATTAAAGTTGGTATCAGAATAAGTATAGCAATAACCTTGGAAACTAGATTTAGATAAACTCTGAATAGAGCACATAGCCCTAAGATAGAATTTGAGGATTTGTATAGAATAACTTCCTAGAATTTTTGTATTGTAGAGATTTTGTGGGTATTCCGAGCAATACATCAGTGTCTGGATACGAGCAGGTAAAGGCGGCTCTGGCACAGATGTACCTAGGGGTAAAACCCGAAAACACCGCTTTGAGCTAGACTCGAACGGGAACTGGTTCACGACAACGGGCCTTGCTGCACTCTTGGTTACGACACTCCCGTGGGATATTCTTAGGATAATTCTCATTTTATTTACAAACCATTATGAATGGCTCATGTGTATATACTTACTCAAAGAAATTTTTTTTTATGATTATGGATTATATCCATAAACTATCCAATTTTCATTAGGAATCATTTATTGCAATTCATAAATTGACCTAGTTTATGCTATTATATAGAAATGGCGCCCAATAGAAGGAATGTGAACTCCAGTAATACGTATGATCCAAAGAGTAAGAAGGATCGTATCTTTCATGGTACTAAGACATCATTTGTAAGTGAAATATTCTCCCATGTATTATCATCATATGAAGAAATAATATCATGTGTTGATAAGATAAGTAATGAGTTTACTGAGTCCTATGGCTTTGAAGGGAAGCAAGAGAAGAAAAGGATGGAAGATAGAAAGATGGATATAGGGAAGAGGGAAAAGAATTATTTTCCCATATGTGATAACTGTGGGAAGAAACACCCTGGAACTTGCCTGAAAGGAATGGGAGTTTGTTATAAGTGTGGAGGAAAAGGGTAAAAAGTACATGACTGCAAGGGTAAGAAAATCGTTTCAAATGTACAATGCTTCATTTACAAGGAGTTTGGACACTACGCGAACCAATGTCCCAGTCATCAGACTGTGCCACAAATGATGCTATTGGATAATAATCAAGTTATGATACTACCACAGATGAAGAGGAATGAATTGTCTTCTTATGTTGTTATTTTAAAATTATTTCATTTAAGTGTTGTATCAATGATGTTATAGAAATAAATAAGGATTGTACTGCAATACTATTTAATTAAGGATTTGAGATTTTATGGTACTAAGAAAAGTGACTCTACAGCGAGTTAATTTTTTTTTGGAAATTACATGGTTGAAGGAAAGATAAACCTTAATATGGTCCAAATATTGAGGAAGTGATTTTTGAATAAGAGATGGTTGATTTTGGTAATTCAGGATGTTTTGGTGTTTTAAAATAATATATGAGGAAGGCGTTCAAATGTTACTACCTGGAACAAAGGATCCTCATTATGTTTAACTTCCTTGTAAATTTTGGATTGTGAGATTGGATAATATTGTTTTGGATAAGTCTAATGGTTGGAATGGATTATGTTTGAAAGGTTAGTTTTTTGGATTTTTATAAAAGGACAACACGCATACCATGTGACGACCCGTCGTGTCAGACAAATCTGTAGGAATCGAACCCACAACCATAGTGAAATTGGTATTAATCACCTACCATTGTGCTACATGAAGTTCCTGGATGGTATAATATAGTTTATTTACATAAAGGGTCTGATATGTGAAATATAAATTCATTATATTTGGAACCCTATACGATTAGGATAAATAGAGTATTTTTGAGTTGTATTATGTTTAGGGGTGAAAGATGAGTTTATGGTAGAAATTTATTAATGGATAAAACTCTAATTATAAAGTAAGTATATCTCCTTGTGATCTTATCCAATCTCATAAATAAATTCCTCAACATTAAGAAAAGGAACTTAGAACAAAAATGTTGTCCTAGATGGTAACTTAGATCATCACTAATTTATGGCTTTGGGATTGTTGGACTTTTTATATCCATGTTCTCTACCACTCTCCATCAGATAATTGATGGTTAGATTTCTCTTCCATATACACATTTTCCTATATGGAACCCTAGTATGTGTTATTTTCGATAATCTTCATACATTCCACTATTTATTTTAAATAGAGGCCTCATTAATTCATTTTTCGATGTGGGATTTCAACTAAGATATTTTCAAACGTCAAAAATGTGTTATCCTAATACATTATGTCTTGTTGAATCGATGTTATTTTAAATCATCATAGATTGATGAATTTAAGGACCTCAATTTTAAACTTGTTTGTGATTGATGACCTCAATCACTACCTATAAATATTTACGTTTTTCTTCTAATTATATGTCCCTAATTTCCACCAATGTTCTCCTAATCCAGATATTAATTTGGTGGTTACCCTTTCATTTCTCTTTTCCTCATATTAAGACTAAATTTTAGCAACCCAATTTCCGATGTGGGATTTCCCACAAAGATATTTTTTATTTTCTACCTTTTATTTTCGAAGAACAATATCAAATTTCGAGGACCCAATTTATTTAAGGAGGGTAGAATGTAACACCCCAAGATTACATAGTGTGTTATTTCTTTAAATAATTCAATAACATGGACTACACGCAACACCATGTTAAAGCGCACCATGACTTACCAAACTAGCCGTTATGAATAGTAATACCAACTTTTTAAAAGTTTATAAATTCTATCTCTCAAAATGGACTTAATTATTGGATTCTTAATATCAAAATTATCCTAGGGTGAAATTTTTGTACTTTTCGGATAACTTTAATATTTTGATGAATATTGAAAATTACTAAATTTTAATTAAAAACAACTTTTTTAATCAAAATAATTAATGGTGATAAATTATGAATTTGAGTGGTTTTAAACTATAATTAAAATATATTTTTTCCATTTTATCCAATGGTGTTCATTAGAATTAATTTCACTTCGAAATTTGACCTAAACAATTGTTAATCCTTTGATATATATTGTTTCTTAAAAACACGCTATTTGTTGTGACAGCCTGAATTAATTATAAAATTAATTAATGCAACTTATATGTTGGGAATTTTTTAAAATATATATCATTTTTGAATTTGGAATATCAATTATAGCTTCGGGTGAAATTTTGGCATTGTTCTGAAAAACTTCAATTTTTGAGGAATAGTGAAACTACTAAGTGGTAGTTAAAAAAACAAAATTTTTCATAAAACGTAATTTTACCGCTTCTGTAAATGGAGTTTCAAAAATCCGAGAGACACGGTTAATATCAAGAAGTAAAATGTGGTTCAAAGGGATGGAAATAATTTTTGGTGAATAGTAACTTTTTACTTTTATTTACCACGGTTAAAAGTAAATAGGATAATTAAGGGTAAAAATGATATTATTATTATCCTAACACATGTCCTAATTCTATTGGACTGGTTTATCTCGACAAAAAACAACCTTAGGAATAAAATATTATCATTTAGGTCCACTTGGATTAGATTAGGACATTTATTATTATTTAATTCAAAGAAAAGTTAAAAGAGTAAAAATCAAAGATTATTAACTAAAATATTTTTAATATAGGGTTATACATAAGATAAATTCGTTTATAAATATTCATTATAAAGATAAAAAGCTTTCCTGAATAATGATATTTTATTTATAATTTTTAGACATTAAAACATTTAATTTAATTATGACACAATGATGATGCAGTAATTACCTAATAAATGAAAAATTGGAATAATTGATATCTAAATACCCAAATAAATATAATTTGAGACTTTTTATGAATTAAACTAATTTTATAGGTTAATATGACATGTTCGGATTGATTTAATTATCTTTGGTCGAAGTAATCATTTTGTTCTGAGTTTCACAAAAATAAACTATTGAATAGTGTCAAAATTGACATAAAAAAGTTTTTGAAACAAATAATATATTATTAATTGATATTAAATTCATAAAAATCTAAGGATCGGCCAAAAGACATATATAATTATAGGAGTATCATTAATGGACCACTTGAGGGTCGCTTGGATGTATATAGTCTGTTTATTAACTATATAATATAAAAATACAAAGTGACATGGTAAATGTCAAACTTATTAACTAAGAGTTAAAACTAAAAGATAAGGTTAATATTATAACCCAAACATGTCTAAATTCTATTGGTTGAATGGTTTTTGACCTATCCCCACCTTGAATTTTGAATAATAAACTTTGGAGCCATTAGAAACCGAATAATAATTTATTATAAATTAATATTTCTAGCTTTTCCAAAGGTGCCCCTCACCCCTCTTATAAAAGGGAACTCCCCCTTCTCTTTACATCACACCTTCATAGCCTTTTGGTTCGGCTAAACCCTGACCAAATAATCTCTCAACATCCCTCAATACAACCTTGATTCCTTATTTTGATCATAAATCCAACCGAAGGAGCCCTTTTGATCAAATCAAATGGAAGAACCCGAATAAGTGGTAATGTTTTCACCACCCTTTTTCAAATTCATTTCTTCTTCAACTACTTCTTTCTTTGTTTTTACCATTATAAAATAATGACTCCAGTATCTCCTATATACTGTAATATTATTATAAGTATGGTACAACCATATTCAGTATTCTATCCACCCTTTGAATAACATGTCACCATACGTGCGTATGTACGGCTTACCGTCTCCACATCGTGGTGTAATTGTTATTCAATAAATTATTATTTGTATGGGTATAATAATGATGTGTAATTCATGTAAATAATAAATATAACATGATGATTATTCTGTATATATTATATACCATCCAATTATATATTATTTTAATATCAAAATAATGATATTTTCGCTCGTGTGTACGTACGGACTACCGTCTCCACGAACGCGATGAGATTCATTCTCAATCGTATCCATTCAAGTATAATTATCATTTGATGATTTAAAAATAATATTTAAGGACTTGATATCATTATGGATATAAATAATATACAACCAATCCATGACAAAAATGACTTACGTAACAAAACACATAAAAGAAAATGAGTAAGTCACCACCCGAAATGATGATAATTCTAAGATATTATTAACAAAGCAATGATAAAAGATCATATATGATATCATATTTATGTATTTGATTATTGAATAATTTAATAACAATTATTTCACCATTATACAGGTGTTTAAACTACCCCCAACCAAGTAAAAGTACAAGGTAAGGGTTTATTTCTCAATCTCTTCATTATTCGAGGTTGTTTATACGTAATAATCTACTGGGATTTCTTTATCATCCACATCCATGTTTCTTCGAAATGAATTTCAAAAAAATTTACTAGTTACCAATAATATGGGTTAAAGTCATTTATACCCTTATGTGTTTTTAAAGGAATCTTTCCATCATTTTCCAAACAAGGCACATTTAACCTTTCCACATATTTAAGGTAAGAATGTTTTTTTAACTTATACGGCGGGTTCAGCTATTTACCACCGTTATAAAATCGCAAAGCTACCCTTACAAGAATATAAGAATATTTTCAATGTAAATGTTTTATTTTATAATTATGTGACTTTTAAATGATTTCAAAATCAATATTTTATGAATTTTTGAAAGTTACTATTTATCAAGATCATAATTTTAAATGTTTTACTAATTTATCTTTGCAAATCATTTTAATTAATGTCCATGTTATCAAAATGATTTTAAGGATTTATTTCTATGGACATGAAGTCTTTGAAATGATATTTCTTTTCAAAAGTTTCAAAGTGGCATGGGACACTTTGATTCAAAAATCTCTTTTAAATTACTTCCTTTATAAATGTGTGACTTTTCAATGATTTCGAGAAAAGATATATTTCTCTCAATTAGTTTTTATTTCATCTATGCCAACATCCTTTGATGTATTTTAAGCTTATTTGAAAATTATTTATTATGATACAAAACTTTTGTATCATACTGAAGGTTTTGTGATATGTTTTACTGTGGATGTGTTATTTTTATACCATTCATGGTTTATGGAGAATGTGTTGACATTTCGTATGCTAGTTTTAATATGAATGTTTATGTTATGTTTAAACCTTTTTATATGGGAATGCATTGGACGTAGTAAGTGATGGGTGGAGCCCGCTATAACTCCTAGATGCATCGGTAGGTCACATGAGAAAAATTAGTGTCTTCGCACAAGACCTTTGAAAAATCTTATTTGTAGTCTTGGCACGAGGACTTGGCTATGTGGTTATGATATTCTGTAATTATGCATTACATCATCATGAAAGTGGTTATTGATATTTCATGTGATTATTTGATTACTAGAATATCCATGTGAATATGTAAATGGAATTATTTCATTTTATTTTTTTCATACTATGTTGAAGTTCAATTTTAAAAGGATTTTGTTTTAGTTATACATTGCCTTAAATGTTTATGCTTATTTATGAAAGTTTCCGCTGTATTTCTTACCCTTACGGAGCATTTGAGCTCACCCCTTTTCTATGTTTTATTTTTTCCCAGGATTCCAAGAAGTATATTGTGATTGATAAGAAGGGTTAGGACAAGGGAATAATGGGATTCATAAAGGATTATTTATGTTGTTTTGTATGTTATGAAGTGTAATGTATCATTCATGTATGTAATCTATTTTCCAAGACTGCTAAAATAATCGGTTCTTTGGGACTTGATTCCTTGTAATCATGCCAATGTATTAAAGTAATGCACCGACTCTGGGTAACTGGGGTTGGGGCGTTATAATAGTTATGTTATATTTATCTAATTAAATCTTTTTTTTACTCCATCATTGCTATTTTTAATTATTAATACATGATTAAAATATTTTATAATCCTCATATACAGAATTTATTTTTCATTCATGTTTCATTTTCTCTTTAGATCTCAAAATTAGGTTGGGTAGAAATCAAATATATCCTAAAAACAATTTATATACCTTTGTATTTAGCGATATCATTATAAAACATTTCAATATAATATTCAAAATAAATTTTTTTTTTAAATTAATAATCAACAAAAATAACATCAAATATTTCATATTTATTTTTGAGACTCATTTGTTATCATTGATAATTCTTTCCATTGGGATAATAATTTATAAGAATTCCATTTTATTATCTCATATAAAATTTCACCAAATATCATCCGTCGAAGATGATTAAATATGGAATTCAAAGAACATTCAAGTTATTTTTATTAAATTTCTGTTCAAACCAAAACACATAGGTATTATGGGTGTAATTTTTCAATATAATCATCAATATTGAATAGGGGATTTTGTTTATGTATCCATCCCTAGATAATACATTGTCATTTCATTGGTCAATATCACAATTCATAATATGAAAATGAATCATTAATTCTTCCATATAGGGAAACTATTTTGTAGAGTGTATATAAAGTAATATAATAATTCATTTTTTCCTCAATTTTGATGACATTATTCAAAGTATATGTTTGTATACTCATACCCATTACTAGAAAAAAATTATTGATAACATTATGCCTTTGATTTTCAAATAATCTCTGATGGATTCTAAATAATCGCAATACCTATGAAATTTTCAAGCCAAATAGTTTCTATTCATATAAATATGAAATTAAATTATTATATTAATTACTTTTATATGTTGGTTGGTTTAAATATCATAGGACTATACACATCCAATTAATATTTTTATGTTAACTTCTTTATTTATCTCCAATAGTTTTTTTATTTCACTTTCTATATCCCAAATGTGAAAGATGTTTTAAATAATGGATCTAATTTGATTCTATTTGGGATTATTTCCTTAACTATCATGAAGGAAAATTATTCTCATATTATTTTAACCCACATGGTTGTCTCTTGAATTCGATTATTCATTTTATTTTCCCTTGATAAAGAAAAAAAATTATTATTATTATGATTTTGGAATTTATTTTAACTTTATTTGAGGAACTATCATCAAGATAGATCCATGATTAAATAATCTTAATAAAGATAAAATTTTCTATAAAATAACACCTTTCTTGATGTCACAAAATTAAGAAACACTGAATTGGTTATGTCTCAACCCATCATTGAAGGGAACATATTTTGAAGAGATATTAATTGCACTAATTGAACTAGTTTTAATGCATTTGTGGTTTAGTAATCCATAATTTAGAAATTTTTTAACACATATGGAATACAACTCAATAACTGTAAATATATTATTATTACCCACTATTTTTGACTCAAGAGTTATAACTCCTCTACCTAGATCTTCTGAATCACACATGATAAAGGGTAACTATAAAAATATTATAGTGCCTCCAAATACAGAAGTTCCTATTGAATACTTGTATGGGATTGTAGTAATTGTGGGGATAATATTCTCTCAAAACAATATCCCATACTTTTTCCCCAAACTATAAAAAATCCAATAGAACTCATCCACATTAAGTAAATAACCATAACCTCTAAGTAATAAATATTGAGTGAAGAGGGACCCTATAGAGTAGAAAATAAAAGCATTAAAAAGTAAATATGATGAATCAAAAAAATGTCATAGTAGTGGATATACATAAAAGAATAATCATTGTAAAGTAACATTCCATCTCACTGACCAATATAGATATAGTAAAGGAATTGAAATATAAAAAAAGCTCCATGACACAACTAAATTTGTCATCCCTTTTAAATACTGGACCACTGTAGCTTATGAGAACCATAACTCATGACCAACTTTAATTAATACATGAAAATGAAATAAATAGAAAAGTTTTTTTTCTATGTTAATCAAATCCCATTTTTGGTACATTGGTTGGAATATGTCCAATGACCAGATAATATTCACCCACTGACCTCATATTATAGATTAATGTAGTTATTAAGTTTCTATTAATGAATACATTATGATACTTCATGTTATGCCTGTGAAAAATAATTTCCATGAAAGATAATACAAAATTCACATGTAAGAATTAATTTTAGTTATTCATGTTCTAACATATACAGTATGATAAATTAAATAACATAATTTGACCACTACTTATATAATGATTGATCTCGAAAAAACCTATCCAATGCCCAAATACTAAATGAAATATACTACAACTAAGTATTGACTACTACACTCACACTCATGGTATGGTAAAGTACTGGTTCCCAATATAAAATCCCATCTCATACCATTATTGTCTTACCGAGGGTGATTTATCATACCAAATATCATTCCATGTATTATACCTATAGAAAATCACTAAAGGAGTAGTTTAATAACACATTTCATACCTTATCCCAGACGTTCATTCTCTCACTTAGTGTGAAATCTCATACCACATTCCATACATCCTCCACCTCACTCAAATTTTGTTCCCACACCCCGTCACATGTTACATAATATACCTCTACCCTATCACCCAGGGTGATATCTCTTATCATGTTGTCGATTTTGTCATAAAGATCCACCCTATGAAATAAGGTGAGGTATCATACTAGGTCACCATGATTGTCATAAAAATCCACATTATCACATAGGGTGAGGTCTCATTCCACCTCACATAGAACATTATAAACCATCACCATCTCACATTGGGAGGTATATCATTAGTAGAACCACAATATGTATTGTAATGAAAAAAATATGAAAACCACATAACAAATTCATTCAAGATACATGTCCATACCTAGTACATTCCTAGAAAAAATGCATTAATAACTGAACATAACCCACCCAAGACATTTTAAACATATCTGGTCATCCGAGATAAATCAAACCCACAAAAATAGAAATAAATTATAATTTCGTCCTATATAACACCTATCATTTTTATGAACCCTAAATTTTAATGAAAATCACATATAAAAATTACATGGTCTCTTTGTCTACACACCTAGTCACACCATCTGAAAATTCTATACTTCGTTGAAACTAAGAGAGAACTCATCAAACTCCTCCCAATAACTCAAAGATATATCACTCATACCCTATATCCTCCCTGGATATATTCTAAGGATTATTATCCTTAAGAGACATATCTTACAATCTCTATTTATATCGGTCTAAATCCAAAAAAAGTCCAAACATTAATGATTCCATTTGAGAATAAATTAGGTCATAAAATTACTCAAGAATAAAAAAAAGAATTAAACGGGTTAATATCTCACCCTAATTAAATCTACTTTTATATCACACAATTGTGATGAACCGTCCCCCCTAGCCCATGTCGTGACTACCCCAATCCCACCTCTCGAAGGCCATGGGTTGGAGACTTGCTCCAAGGGCATTATCCTGCATGTGGGAGTCATTTTATGGAGTATCTATATTCATGTACACAAAAGCCCCCAACCCACAATGCTAAATGTAAAAATCAATTCCACTAAAAAACCAAGGAGAGTAATAGTATTAAACTAAATGTAAAGGGCCCAGAATACAATCCCGACCAAAGACAAGTACAATGTTTTATAGAATGTATGTGGTAAACCCTACATAAATGGTACATGAATTGGGTGCCTCCTGAAGTTGTAGATGTACGCCTCATCTGTCAGATTTCACTGGGCACTTCATGGTCCCAAACCACTGAGGTCTGTATCAAAGCTTCTATGTATGTAGAATATAATCCATGTGTTGGTGGTCCCTTGTAGGTGTGAGTAACAAAATACATAGTAAGGATCCCAAAACTAATGGTAATACCACTTCAAAAAGTATACACAAATTTTTTTCACCTCACACATGGATAATCTAATGAAAGGTAAGCAAGGATAGGAGTTGTAACACTGTACACCTTGTACTACTGAAGCACTCATCCTCGATGAGTTACTTAGGTCTGATGGGTAACCTAAAACTGCTTATCACATAGGGATTTTGCGACACTAAGACCCAATCGTTGCTGGTTCATGTAGACTAACTCATCGCTGGGTCATCTTGATCGGCTTGTTGCATAGGCCTGCTAGGTCACCAAAACCCGCTCCTCACTGGGTCACATTGACCCGCTCATCACAATCCCCTCATCATAGCTTTCTACATGATTCATTCTCATAGTGTGCTTGATTCCGAGAGAATATAATCCAATATACATAGGTCGTATCTCAACTCCAACTAAAAACCAATTAGAGTATATCACAAGAACTATCTCATCATGAGGGTCCCAATGCCTCAAACGGCTCATCAATTGGCTATTTAGTTTGGATGTTATGAGGATTTTAGTGGAAAAGTGACAGTTAGGTTTAGGCCCAACCAAATACAACTGCGAAGACCCTTCCCATTGGGCTGCGGGCACAGCCTGCTGGCTGCCCAGTTGCCCAGTCACCGGCTAGCCCAGCCCACACTGGCGGGCTGGTCTTCACCCTCTCAGGCTTCTCATCGACCCAGATCCTCTCCATTGGAACAGACTACAGAGGTTGTCTATTTTTTTCCCATCGAGATGTAGTGGGTGTTGTGTGCATCCAAGACACATAGGCCCCCATTTTTAATGAGGCAGTTCGATGAGTATCCTTCCCACAACATTGGCTTGGGGTCCTTCTATGGTCCATCTGGACCGCATTTCATCACCGCTTAACACAGCAAGAAGCCTCATCCCCCCACACTACCATCGTTTTCCATCTGGCAGCCTCTGGTAACCAAGCGTGTCATATGCCTCCATCCTCCATCGCCACCATAGTGCACCACAGGTGTGTGCTTCCTCCCACACGCAGCCCCTGCAGGTGTTTGTGGGTTCTTCCACGGATCACCGAACTCATTTCAATGGTCCATTTTCTGATCAAGAAGACCCACTGCAATCCTTAGGCTGCTGCCTCCACAAACATGTGATTCAAGATTCCATGTCAATGAACATTGTGTATGACCTTGTTTAGAACCTCCTGGAAAGAATTTGACATGACCAAGAGAGTCCTTCAACCAAGAACATGGGGAGGAAGTGAGATCACAACGAAGACCCAAGTCAATGAATGTATAACTTTTTTATGTGAACTTCATTCATTTTGTTAGAAAGGAAAAGGTGGACAATAAAATTATTTCCACAATATAATCATCTATTTAATACCCAAATGTCATAATCCCAATCCAGAAAGGGATATTATTCAACAAGTCAATTTGTATATGAATTGACTCATGTTCTTCATTTATAAACAATGAATGGGGGAAGGGAGGCCACAATGAAAAAACTCCATACATGGAATCTAATATTTTCTCAATAATAAATAGAGATGAACCATCATCAATCATTAATCTAAAACTCTCGTCGATAGTGATATCCTTCAAAGATAAAATAAGGAATGTGTTTAATGTCATGTGAGGTTCTTCATTTCAAACACATGTTTCCTGGAGGTTCATAGAAATCCGCCCGATCATGCTCTGATTCTTATAACTATGTTAGGATATTAATTGATGAAACACATTTCAGAATATTTGTTAAACTGAGTCTCCACATTGTTACATTTTCTCATTTATTAAATAAAATATCTTTCTCTTCATTGTGTCTCTGTGAAACATTTTTGGATAAAATAAATTCATTTCTGTTTATTTTTGTTTTCCTTAAAACTCTCTAAATATAACATATTTTCTCGACTTGTTCCAGTTGATGATAGGTTTATCCTAGGGTAAAATATCCATTCTTGACACCATGGTGACCTCAAATTTTTATTTGTGGAAACCATTTCGATGTTTCAAAAACCACACATGTGTACTATTTAAAAAAAAATTAAAAACTCTTCAAACATTTATTCTTGCATCAATGGGCCTTCGAATCAAGTTCCTTCTAAGAGAATCGTCTCGAAATAATTTTGTAAAACTTAAAAAAATTACATGGAATTTATTATACTTTACATTTTCCCCATCTTATAGATTTACATCATCGAAAGCCAAAACAAGGGCTAAAAAAGGGGATACTGAGGGATAATCTAAACCTCCCTCTCTCATGTTCTCTCTTGGAGATTCCCATACTACCACCGAACACACAATTTAGGAATCAACCACCTATGAAGGACCCGCTCCTATCAATCTCAATCTCCACCAAGAACTCTGCAAACAACGCCTCATCATCAATGTTCATCTTACACCAATCAATGACGTTCGATTGGTGATGTAGGTACCTCTAAAACTGTGAAACATGAAAGAAATAATGCACTCGATGCATCTATGGGGGATGATCTAGGTGGTACGCCACCTCTCACACTCTGCTTAGAATCTGTATAGGTCCAATGAATCTCATAGACAACTTATCTCCCCAGAAAAATAACTGTAATCCCCAAAGAGGTGAGACCCATAGGAACACAAGGTCTCCTTCCTCAAACTCCAGGGGCCTCAATGTAACGCCCCGACCCCAGCTACCTAGAGTCGGTGCATTACTTCGTAACATTGGCATGATCACAAGAAAGATCAAATCTCGAAAGACCGATTGGTTTAGTAGCCTTGGAAACACTAGATATATTCATATGTTTTACATTACATCATAAAATCAAAAACTACTACAACAACATAATGTTTCCACAGTCCACACTACAATCCCCTCATAATATCCCTGCAGGTCATTCATAACTTACATCTTCACTTCCTGGGAAAAATAAAACATAGAAAAGGGGTGAGCTCAAATGCCCAGTAAGGATAACAATATAGCGGAAACTTTCATCAATAAGAATAAACATTTAAGGCAATGTAAAACTAAAACAAAAGCCTTTTAAACATGAACTTTAAACATGGTATGGCATAAATAAAATGAAATAATGCCATTTACTTATTCACATGGATATTCCACTAATCGAATAATCACATGCAAAAATAAATAACCACTTTCATAATGTTGGAATGCATAATGCCAGACTATCTTAACCACATAGCCAAGGCCTCGTGCCAAGACTACAAATAAGATTTTGTCAAGGCCTTGTTCCAAGACACTAGTTTGTCTCATGAGACCTACCGATGCATCGAGGAGCTATAGCGGGCTCCACCCGTCACTTATTAAGTCCAATGCATTCCCATATGAAAAGGTTTAAACATAACATAAACATTCGTATTAAAACTAGCATACGAAATGTCAATAATTTCACCATAAACTATGAATGGTATAAAAATAGCACATCCACATTCAAACATATCACAAAAACTTTAATACAATATAGAAGTTTTGTATCATAATAAATCAACTTCAAATAATCTTAAAATCAATCAAAGGATGTTGACATAGATGAAATCAAAATTCTTTTTAAAGAAGTATCTCCTTTTATTTTGAAATAATTTAAGATCCATATAAAATAAAACATTTTCTTTGAAAATATTCTTATAAACTTGTATGGAAAGCTTCGACGATTTTATAATGGCGGAAAATAACCGCACCCGCCGTATAAGTTAAAAAAAACATTCTTACCTCAATTCAGTCGAAAAGGTTAAAAAGGACCTTGTTTTGAAAACGACGGAAAGATTCCTTTATAAACCTCTTATAAAAATTCAAACAAGGGTATAAATGACTTTAACCCATATTCATGTAAATAGTAAAAATGTTTTGAAATACATTTCAAAGAAACTTGGATGTGGATGATAAAGAGATCCCAGTAGATTATTACGTATAATACAACCTCGGATAATGAAGAGATTGTGAAATAACCCTTACCTTGTACTTTTCCTTGGTTGGGGTAGGTTAACCTCCTGTATAATGGTGAAATAGTTGTTATTAAATTATACAAGAATCATATATATTAATATGATATCATATATGATCTTTTAACATTGATTTGTTAATAATATCTTAGAATTATCGTCGTTTCGGGAGTTAACTTACTCATTTTCTTTTATATGTTTTGTTACATAAGCCATGGTTGTTGTATCTTATTCATATCCAGAATGATATACAGTCCTTAAACATCATTTTTAAATCATCAAATGATAATTATACTTGAATGGATACGATGGAGAATGAATCTCATCGCGTTCGTGGAGACGGTAGTCCGTACGTACGCACGAGCGACAATATCATTCTTTTGATATTAAAATAATATATAAATGGATGGTATATCATATATACAGAATCATTAACATGTTATATTTATTATTTACATGAGTTACACATCATTACTATACCCATCCAAATAATATTATATTGAATAACAATTACACCACGACGTGGAGATGGTAAGCCGTACGTACGCACGTATGGTGACATGTTATTCAAAGGGTGGATAGAATACTGAATATGATTGTACCATATTTATAATAACATCACAGTATATGTGAGATACTGGAGTTATTATTTCAGAATGGTAAGAACAAAGGAAGAAGAAGTGGAAGAAGAAATGAACTTAGAAAAGGGTGGTGAAATCATTACCTCTTCTTCGGGTTCTTCCTTTTGATTTGATCAAAAGGGCTCCTTAGGTTGGATTTCTGATCAAACTAAGGCCTCTAGGTTGTATTGAGGGATGTTGGGAGAGTATTTGGGCAGATTTTGGCCGAACCAAAAGGCTTTGAAGGTGTGAAGAAATGAGAAGGAGGAGTGCCCTTTTATAAGAGGGGTGAGGGGCACCTTTGGAAAAGCTAGAAATATTAATTTATAATAAATTCATATTCGGTTTCTAAAGGCTCCAAAGTTGACTATTCAAAGGTTAAGGTGGGGATAGGTCGAAAACCACTCAACCAATAGAATTTAGACAGGTTTGGGTACTTATATTAACCTTATCTTTAAGTATTAACTCTAAGTTAATTAGTTTCACTTTTACAATGTCTCTTTGTATTTTTATATAATATGGTTAATAAACTTACTATATACATACAAGCGACCCCCAAGTGGTCCATTAATGAGGAACCTATAATAATATAAGTCTCTTGGCCGAACCTTAGATTTTTAGGAATTTAATATCAATTAATAATATAATATTTGTTTTAAGAACTCTTTTATGTCAATTTTGACACTATTCAATAGTTGATTTTTGTGAAACTCCTAACAGATTGATTACTTTGAACAAAGTCCATTAAAGCAATCCTAATATATCATATTATCATAGAAAATTATTTTAATTAATTAAAAGTTTCATATTGTAATTATTTGGGTATTTATAAGATCAATTATTTTAATTTTTTACTATTTTAGTAATTACTGCATCATCATCGTGTCATAAATAAAATAAATTATTTAATGTCTAAAAATTATAAATAAAATATCATTATGTAGGAAATATTTTTATATTTCTAATGAATATTTATAATCGAAAATCCAACATGTATAACCCTATGTAAAAATTGTTCTTCTAAAAGATGTAAGCTTATGCCATTTTTATTTTTATTTTAACTTTATTAATATAATGTGTCCCTACCACATACAAGTGGCTCCAAGGGGTCCCCAAATTGACCCAAGGATGCTCATGGTCGGGTATGTGTCCACCAATAAGGTTAGGACACGTCTTAGGGTAATTTTGTATTATTATAATATTATTTTTTAACCCTTATTTACCGGATTTACCCTTTAACCATGGTAAATAAAATATTTACCGCAGTAATTATTCAAAATGTGTAAAAATAAAAGTTACCTATTTACATAATTTGGACATCCTGATTCCAAATATGGAATCCATTTTCCTAGATTCAAAACACAGAAGTGGCAGAAATTAAATTAAAATTAATTCCCGCTGTCAAAACAAAAAGCGTGTTTTTAAGAGGTAATAACTATCAAAAGATTGACACTTGTTTATGTTTGATTTAATTGTAAAATTATGTCCAATGACCAAAATTATATTAAATGGTAAAAATATATTCTAAATATACTTTTAAACCACTCAAATTCACAATTTATCACTATTAATTATTTTGATTAAAAAAGTTGTTTTTAATTCAAATTTAGTAATTTTCACTATTCATCAAAATATGAAAGTTATCCGAAATGTACCAAAATTTCACCCTAGGCTAATTTTGATATTCCGAATCCAAAAATGAAGTCCATTTTGAAATATAGAATATATATGAATTCAAAAAGTAGGTATTACTATTCACAACGGCTAGTTTAATTAGTTATGGTGTGTTAGAACTCGGTGTTGCGTACAACACACGCTATCACATTATTCAAAGGGAAACGTACCGTGGAAGCTTGGGGTGTTTCATTTTAAATTTTTGATGTCCCCATTTAGTCAAAAAGTTTAAAATATTGTATTTAAAAATGTTTCACTATTAGAAGTTGATAAAAGTGAAATACTGAAAATGAATCTGTATTATGACTAAGAAACTCATAATAGGGATTCTAAAATTATAAGGATTATATAAAGTTCAAAATGTAGTTAATACTATTCATGACCTCTTTTAATGGTGTGATTGAACTCAGTGTTGCGTGTAGTGCAAGTTATTGAATTATTTTGAAGAAATAACACACTATGAAATCTTGGGGTGTTACATTCTCCCCTCCTTCAATAAATTGCGTCCTCGCAATTTGAAATTGTTCTTAAAAAATAAAAGGTTGAAAGTAGAAAATATATTTGTGGGAAAAACCACATCGGAAATTGGGTTACTAAAATTTAGTCTTAATATGAGGAAAAGAGAAATCAAAGGGTCACCACCAAATTATGATCTCGATTAGGAGAACATTGGTGGAAATTAGAGACATATAATCGGAGGAAAAATGTAAATATTTATAGGTAGTGATTGAGTTCATCAATCACAAACAAGTGTATAATTGAGGTCCTTAAATTCATCAATCTACGATGATTTGAAATACCATCGGTTCAACAAAACATAGGGTATTAGGATAACACATTTTTGACGTTTCAAAATATCTTAGTTGAAATCCCACATCGAAAAATGAATTAATGAGGCCTCTATTTAAAATAAAGAGTGGAAAGTATGAAGATTACCGAAAATAACACATACTAGGGTTCCATGTAAGAAAATATGGATATGGAAGAAAAATCTAGCCATAAATTATCTGATGGAGAGTGGTAGAGAACATGGCTATGAAAAGGCCAACAATCCCAAAGCCATAAATTAGTGATGATTTAAGGTACCATCTAGGACAACATTTTTGTTCTAAGTTCCTTTTATTAATGATGAGGAATTTATTTATGAGATTGGCTAAGATCATAAGGAGATATACTTAGTTTATAATTAGAGTTTTATCCATTAATAAATTTCTACCAAAACTCATCATTCACTCGTAAAAAAATTCTATTTATACTATTCATAGAGGGTTCCAAAATAAACGAATTTATAATTCATCTACCAGATCTTTTAAAAAAAACTACATTATTTAATCCAGGAAATCTCGTGGGCCAGTGGTAGGTGATACACCCTTGTCGCCCTTCGGTTGCGGGTTCAAGTCTCGCAGCCTTGCCGGACGCGACGGGTTGCCGCCCGACCTCCGGGTTGTCCTTTTATGGCAATCCAAAATAATCCAAACAAGAACTATCCAAAATAATTCTATCCAAACTCACAGTCCAACTTTTATAAGGAAGGTAAACATAATATAGATCCTTTTTACCCCGTAATAGCATATGAATACCTTCATCATGTATTCTTTTAATACACTGAAACATCCTGAATTACCATAATCTTTATTGATTATATTCATGCTCCCTTATTCCATATAGAATGCTGGATATACTTCATCAATCCAAAAATGTTTTAAACCCCAACAATGATGGAATATACAAATCATTAATCAGCTTCAAGGTAGTCAAGAATATCCAATATAATTTATCCAAAACAATCACATATTATTCCAAAATCACTACCTCAGTATCAGAACTATATTATGGTTTATCATTCTCTCAACCATATATTTTCCAAAAATCTATCCTGCTAATGAGTCACTTTTCTTTGTTCCACACAATCTCAAGTCCTTAATGAAATAGTACTGCAGTACAATCCTTATATACTCCATAATTATTATAACAAGTACATTGTTGATACAACACTCAATTGACATAATCAACATAAGAACTCTAATCATTCCTCTTCATCTGTGGTAGTATCATAACTTGATTATTATCCAATAGCATCATTTGCGGCATAGTCTGATGACTGGGACATAGGTTCGCGTAGTGTCCAAACTCCTTGCAAATGAAGCATTGTACATTTAAAACCATTTTCTTACCCTTGCAGTCACGTACTTTGTGCCCTTTTCCTCCACACTTATAACAAACTCCCATTCCTTTCAGGCAAGTTCCAGGGTGTTTCTTTCCACAGTTACCACATATGGGAAAATTCTTCTTTTCCCTCTTACTTTTATCCATCTTTCTCTCTTCCATCCTTTTCTTCTCTTGCTTCCCTTCAAAGCCATAGGACTCAGTAAACTCTTTACTTATCTTATCAACACATGATATTATTTCTTCATATGATGATAATACATGGGAGACTATTTCTCTTATAAATTCTAGCTTAAGACCATGAAAGATATGATCCTTCCTTCTCTTTGGATCATGTGCATTTCTGGAGTTCTCATTCCTTCTACTGGGCGCCATTTCTAAACAATGGCATACACTAGATCAGTTTATGAATCAAAATACATAATCCCATACTTATAAAACACTTAACATAAATTGAACTATTTATGGATATAATCCATAATCATAAGAATGTTTTCTTTGAGGAAGTATATACTCATAATCCCTTCAAAATGATTTGTAAAGAAAATGAGAGTTATCCTAAGCATATCCCCCGGGAGTGTCGTAACCAACAGTGCAGCAAGGCCCGTTGTCGTGCACCAGTTCCCGTTCGAGTCTAGCTCAAAGCGGTGTTTTCGGGTTTTACCCCTAGGTACATCTGTGCCAGAGCCGCCTCTACCTGCTCGTATCCAGACAGGGATGTATTGCTCAGAAAACTCACAAAATCTCTACAATACCATAATTCTAGCAAGTTCTTCTATACTAATCCTCAAAGTTCATCTTAGGACTACGTGCTCTAATCAGAGTTTATCTAAATCTAGCTTCCAAGGTTTGTACTAAACTTCCTCTGATACCAACTGTAACGCCCCGACCCCAGCTACCCAGAGTCGGTGCATTACTTCGTAACATTGGCATGATCACAAGAAAGATCAAATCTCGAAAGACCGATTGGTTTAGTAGCCTTGGAAACACTAGATATATTCATATGTTTTACATTACATCATAAAATCAAAAACTACTACAACAACATAATGTTTCCACAGTCCACACTACAATCCCCTCATAATATCCCTGCAGGTCATTCATAACTTACATCTTCACTTCCTGGGAAAAATAAAACATAGAAAAGGGGTGAGCTCAAATGCCCAGTAAGGATAACAATATAGCGGAAACTTTCATCAATAAGAATAAACATTTAAGGCAATGTAAAACTAAAACAAAAGCCTTTTAAACATGAACTTTCAACATGGTATGGCATAAATAAAATGAAATAATGCCATTTACTTATTCACATGGATATTCCACTAATCGAATAATCACATGCAAAAATAAATAACCACTTTCATAATGTTGGAATGCATAATGCCAGACTATCTTAACCACATAGCCAAGGCCTCGTGCCAAGACTGCAAATAAGATTTTGTCAAGGCCTTGTGCCAAGACAATAGTTTGTCTCATGAGACCTACCGATGCATCGAGGAGCTATAGCGGGCTCCACCCGTCACTTATTAAGTCCAATGCATTCCCATATGAAAAGGTTTAAACATAACATAAACATTCGTATTAAAACTAGCATACGAAATGTCAATAATTTCACCATAAACTATGAATGGTATAAAAATAGCACATCCACAGTCAAACATATCACAAAAACTTTAATACAATATAGAAGTTTTGTATCATAATAAATCAACTTCAAATAATCTTAAAATCCATCAAAGGATGTTGACATAGATGAAATCAAAATTCTTTTTAAAGAAGTATCTCCTTTTATTTTGAAATCATTTAAGATCCATATAAAATAAAACATTTTCTTTGAAAATATTCTTATAAACTTGTATGGAAAGCTTCGACGATTTTATAACGGCGGAAAATAACCGCACCCGCCGTATAAGTTAAAAAAACATTCTTACCTCAATTCAGTCGAAAAGGTTAAAAAGGACCTTGTTTTGAAAACGACGGAAAGATTCCTTTATAAACCTCTTATAAAAAGTCAAACAAGGGTATAAATGACTTTAACCCATATTCATGTAAATAGTAAAAATGTTTTGAAATACATTTCAAAGAAACTTGGATGTGGATGATAAAGAGATCCCAGTAGATTATTACGTATAATACAACCTCGGATAATGAAGAGATTGTGAAATAACCCTTACCTTGTACTTTTCCTTGGTTGGGGTAGGTTAACCTCCTGTATAATGGTGAAATAGTTGTTATTAAATTATACAAGAATCATATATATTAATATGATATCATATATGATCTTTTAACATTGATTTGTTAATAATATCTTAGAATTATCGTCGTTTCGGGAGTTAACTTACTCATTTTCTTTTATATGTTTTGTTACATAAGCCATGGTTGTTGTATCTTATTAATATCCAGAATGATATACAGTCCTTAAACATCATTTTTAAATCATCAAATGATAATTATACTTGAATGGATACGATGGAGAATGAATCTCATCGCGTTCGTGGAGACGGTAGTCCGTACGTACGCACGAGCGACAATATCATTCTTTTGATATTAAAATAATATATAAATGGATGGTATATCATATATACAGAATCATTAACATGTTATATTTATTATTTACATGAGTTACACATCATTACTATACCCATCCAAATAATATTATATTGAATAACAATTACACCACGACGTGGAGACGGTAAGCCGTACGTACGCACGTATGGTGACATGTTATTCAAAGGGTGGATAGAATACTGAATATGATTGTACCATATTTATAATAACATCACAGTATATGTGAGATACTGGAGTTATTATTTCAGAATGGTAAGAACAAAGGAAGAAGAAGTGGAAGAAGAAATGAACTTAGAAAAGGGTGGTGAAATCATTACCTCTTCTTCGGGTTCTTCCTTTTGATTTGATCAAAAGGGCTCCTTAGGTTGGATTTCTGATCAAACTAAGGCCTCTAGGTTGTATTGAGGGATGTTGGGAGAGTATTTGGGAAGAGTTTGGCCGAACCAAAAGGCTTTGAAGGTGTGAAGAAATGAGAAGGAGGAGTGCCCTTTTATAAGAGGGGTGAGGGGCACCTTTGGAAAAGCTAGAAATATTAATTTATAATAAATTCATATTCGGTTTCTAAAGGCTCCAAAGTTGACTATTCAAAGGTTAAGGTGGGGATAGGTCGAAAACCACTCAACCAATAGAATTTAGACAGGTTTGGGTACTTATATTAACCTTATCTTTAAGTATTAACTCTAAGTTAATTAGTTTCACTTTTACAATGTCTCTTTGTATTTTTATATAATATGGTTAATAAACTTATTATATACATACAAGAGACCCCCAAGTGGTCCATTAATGAGGAACCTATAATAATATAAGTCTCTTGGCCGAACCTTAGATTTTTAGGAATTTAATATCAATTAATAATATAATATTTGTTTTAAGAACTCTTTTATGTCAATTTTGACACTATTCAATAGTTGATTTTTGTGAAACTCCTAACAGATTGATTACTTCGAACAAAGTCAATTAAAGCAATCCTAATATATCATATTATCATAGAAAATTATTTTAATTAATTAAAAGTTTCATATTGTAATTATTTGGGTATTTATAAGATCAATTATTTTAATTATTTACTATTTTAGTAATTACTGCATCATCATCGTGTCATAAATAAAATAAATTATTTAATGTCTAAAAATTATAAATAAAATATCATTATGTAGGAAATATTTTTATCTTTCTAATTAATATTTATAATCGAAAATCCAACATGTATAACCCTATGTAAAAATTGTTCTTCTAAAAGATGTAAGCTTATGCCATTTTTATTTTTATTTTAACTTTATTAATATAATGTGTCCCTACCACATACAAGTGGCTCCAAGGGGTCCCCAAATTGACCCAAGGATGCTCATGGTCGGGTATGTGTCCACCAATAAGGTTAGGACACGTCTTAGGGTAATTTTGTATTATTATAATATTATTTTTTAACCCTTATTTACCGGATTTACCCTTTAACCATGGTAAATAAAATATTTACCGCAGTAATTATTCAAAATGTGTAAAAATAAAAGTTACCTATTTACATAATTTGGACATCCTGATTCCAAATATGGAATCCATTTTCCTAGATTCAAAACACAGAAGTGGCAGAAATTAATTTAAAATTAATTCCCGCTGTCAAAACAAAAAGCGTGTTTTTAAGAGGTAATAACTATCAAAAGATTGACACTTGTTTAGGTTTGATTTAATTGTAAAATTATGTCCAATGACCAAAATTATATTAAATGGTAAAAATATATTCTAAATATACTTTTAAACCACTCAAATTCACAATTTATCACTATTAATTATTTTGATTAAAAAAGTTGTTTTTAATTAAAATTTAGTAATTTTCACTATTCATCAAAATATGAAAGTTATCCGAAATGTACCAAAATTTCACCCTAGGCTAATTTTGATATTCCGAATCCAAAAATGAAGTCCATTTTGAAATATAGAATATATATGAATTCAAAAAGTAGGTATTACTATTCACAACGGCTAGTTTAATTAGTTATGGTGTGTTAGAACTCGGTGTTGCGTACAACACACGCTATCACATTATTCAAAGGGAAACGTACCGTGGAAGCTTGGGGTGTTTCATTTTAAATTTTTGATGTCCCCATTTAGTCAAAAAGTTTAAAATATTGTATTTAAAAAGGTTTCACTATTAGAAGTTGATAAAAGTGAAATACTGAAAATGAATCTGTATTATGACTAAGAAACTCATAATAGGGATTCTAAAATTATAAGGATTATATAAAGTTCAAAATGTAGTTAATACTATTCATGACCTCTTTTAATGGTGTGATTGAACTCAGTGTTGCGTGTAGTGCAAGTTATTGAATTATTTTGAAGAAATAACACACTATGAAATCTTGGGGTGTTACACTCAATCTCCTATCATCCTAAGATTTATGCATACTCTATGCAGTCCTCATCCACTCTAGGATAATCTGCACCTTCTCGTTGGTGGACTTTACAAATTATGGACCCATGAGTGCTGACTCCCCTGTGATTTTCTAGTATAATGGTTATCTACAAGGTCTCCCATATAGTTCATCAAACAATTCCATACCAATGGTGGAGTGGTAGCTGTTTTTTTACCTGAACTACACTAGAGTAGATGGTCCTCTGAAATATAATTAATGTCCAAGATTCAAGAACCAACCATGTCCTCCAAAAACAGGATAGTCCTCTCCCTCTAGACATTCGTCTTAGGGTGAAATGTTATTCACAAACGAAGTTGAGTCTCGAACGCCTCTTGTGGTCCCTTCCATTTCTCGGACATGCAGTGAGCATCATGGTAAAAAATGATCGTCGATGGCAGCCCATGAATCCATGATATCTTCTAAATGTAAAGTCATCCCAATGCCTCTACGTATCCTTGATCCCAAATGGGTGATAAATGAGTCGATTTGGTGAGTCAATCAACAATCTCCCAGATTTTATTGTTTTCTTTGACGTTCATGGTATACCTGTCAAAAATTCCATTGATATACCATCCCATTTCCACTATGGTACCTCGAGTTACAGAACCAAACTTGCTGGAAAAATATTCTCTATCGTCACTTGCTGACAAGTGTGGCATTGAGAAATGAACTTCTCCACTACCTTATTCATCCACATCCAACATTACAGATGTCAAATATCTAGGAAGATATTTCATACACTTTGATGAAGAACTATGGGGGAGGTGATGAACACACTCATAACCTCCACTCACAACAACAATGGTAAAATGGCGTGCTATATGAGAAGGATGGCATCCTACCCACCTATCGAATATCCATCACGGGCCTTCTCAGTGGGTAACTAATCATGTTGGGCCTCACTATTGACATCCCCAAGTTCTGCCTCCTAATCATGCAACTAGATTGGGTGATTGACCACCATCAACTGAAGGTAATCTGATCCATAACTATAAAATAAGGATATCTACATCATGGTAAATACATTGATTCCTCACACATCAAACTGAACTCCATTCTCTTGCTAAGCACACCCACCACCATGTTCCCCTTCCTATGAGTATAGAATATCAAAAATTCATTGTCCCTAAGGAACTATAGCCACTACAACTAAATAATGTTCATGTCATTTTGGGTGAAGATATGAAAAATACATTTGAGGTCATAGTAGATGATAAACCCACTCACCCACCATGTTGTTCTTCCACATCTTCAGAGCGAAGACCCCTACTACTATCTCATGAAAATGAGTCATGTTTTTCTACTCATTCTGCCTAAAATGTCCCAAACGATAGGAAATAACCTCATACTCTTGTATTAGGACACAACCTAGTTTTTTAATTGATGCGTCACAGAACACTACATACTCCACACCCACCACTGCCAGTCTGAAGATAGGGGTGCCCGTCAGTCGCCAACTCTACTATTGGAAACACATCTGGTACTTATCCATCCACACGAAGGGCTCTACCTTTTGAGTAAAAGATGATAGGGGTTATGAAAAACTACTAATTTTTGTCATGAAAAAGTGGTAGTAATAAGAAAAACCCATGAAACTCTACACCTTAGTCACGCTACAGAGTGGATCTGATGCAAGAACCACCTCTATCTTTGTCGGGTCCACTAAAACTCTATCCTCAAAAATGACGTGTCATAGAAAGTGGACCTCTAAAATCTAGAACTAACACTCGAGAGATTCCCGTAAAGTTGTAGCTCTCGGAGTGTATCCAAGTCTATTTTTATGTGTGTCATGTGCTCCTCCTTGGGTACTGAGTAATCTAGGATGTCATCAAGTAAGTCTTTGATGAACTGGTCAAGGTATGTCTAGAAGATCGTTTTAATAAGTCCCATGAACACTATGGGGGAATTTGTATCACCAAATGTCATCACTAAGATCACATAATGGGTATACAGATATTGAAATTCTACTTTCAGTATATCTTCATCTCGTACCAAAAGTTGTGGTATCCAGACCTATGGTTTATCATCAACTACTACATCTCTCAGTTTTATTGGTCGAAGAGTTCATTGATTCTCGGTAGTGGTTATTTTTCCTTTACAATCACCTAATTTTAGGCACTGATAGTCCAAACATAGACTCCAACTCCCATTTTCCTTCTTGGGAAATAGAACTCGGGCCACCCAAGGTGAAACACTGGGCCTTACGTAGCCCTTCCACTGTAGGTCCTTGAGCTATACCCTCAACTCATGAAGCTCTATGGGAGCCATCCGATATGTTTGTGTGGTAATCTCTTCCAACCCGAGGTAAGAGTCAATATAGAATTCCACATCAATATAGGAAGGTAATCCCAAAACATCCTCATAAATATGTCCTCATTCTCATACACCATAGTAGAAAAATGAGGAATCCTTTCATCTACCACATCGGGGGTATAGCTTGCCAACTAGTGTGCGATCATCTTTACCCTCCTCTGAGAAATCATGTCATGCACTACAGGAGTTCCTTTTTCACTGGTAATGGTGAACCTTGTCCAATCTTCACAGAAAAACTAAACTCTATGTCTAAAATAGTCGATCTAAACATGGAATATGGATAACCATTCCATACCAAGAATGACATTGTAAAACATCAACACCACTAATAGAGGATCACAGTTGAAGAGCTCACCTCCTTGTGTAATCTCACTCTTCCAAAATCAGTGTGCTATCATCGAGTCCAATCTTGTAGGAGTCTCCCATCAAATAGATCGTTCCAAAAGCACACCCAGAATCTCGGATCTTAGAACATAGTCCATGGAAAGGAAAGAGTAACTAGCACATGTATCTATAAGAAATTCATCCAAGGTGGATTAGACCCAGATTGTATCTCTAATCATCTATGGATCATTTAGATCACATTACTCTATCTCATAATGCCGGGCATGCCATTTTCCACCTACTTCAGGAGCCCATGGTGCCCCAACATTGGGTTGTCATGGTAGTACACTGAACCTCCACCCACCTTCCTCTACACTACCTACTCCACTTCCATGTCTAATTCCCTATGTACCACCATGTTCAACCATCATCATTTTCCCCAGAAGTCCCCCAACCATATAATGATCATAAATAGGGTGAGTCGGGCATTTAAGAGCCATGTGTACATGTCTACCACAGGACTAGCACATCCTTCTACTCTACCGACCCCCTCAACCCGAGGAGCCTCGAAGTGCCGACCCTTTTTCATGGGGCTACCCCCAGAATACATTTACCAGCTAGGTTACCCATGACTACTTCCATCTACCCATAGCTAAATACTCCACCGCCAGAGGGTTTACTGTTAGCTCCTACTGTTGGCACCCACTCCGCTCAGAAGATCTCCATGAGTAAAGCTCATTACAGCACCCCAAACTAGGTTGGGATTCTATGAGATACCATGGATATCTTGATCACCTGGTGAAATCCATGATCAAAAGATCAATACCTAATAAACGGGTCTCGCACAATGTCTGTTAAGTAGTGAGAAATCTTAGTGAATCTTGTTGAGTACACTTCTACAGTCATACAACCCTACTGTAGGAGCATTTTCTCCTAGATGCGTGCTACGTGTAGAGTTGCTTAAAATCATTTTTACATGAAAAAGTTCTCCAAATCCCTACTTGTGAGGTTCACCTCATCATGAATCTAAATCTTCATGATTCACCATATCCCCGTCAAGCACCAAAAAAGGCTAATGTCTATGATCTCCAATTGTTCAGGCAATGTCTTCATAAGACGTAAGACACGAGTGACTGCCTCCAACCAACCCTCAGTTATATGCAGCTCAGTCTCATCTCTAAACATGAGAGGTATCTTCTTTTGGAACATGTATAAGTAAATGAGAATGTGTTCATCTTCTACTGGTAATGTTCTTAGGAAATAATTATTGATGTGTGTTAGTAGAACTGGTGGACCACCAGGTTAGGCCACCTCCAGTACATGTCCCTATACTGATGCCTCATCACTAGGCATACTGTCCTCATGGTCACAAACCATAATTATTGTTGGCTTTCTATGTGTAGGCATCCCGAAACAGATCAAGATAAACCAGATTAAATAGATTTTACATGGTTAGATGAGACTATCTCCAGATAGAAACATGAACTCTCTCAATTCCAATATGATGCATCCAAACAATGATTTCATGTACTGAGACAAAAATTAGATTTTATGATCCTTATGGTAGAACTGAAGGCCTCTGATAGCACTCTATCATGACCCATCTCCCTCATCAGGGCCAGTGTTGTGACTTCCCCAAGCCTACCTTCCAAAGGTCAGGTGATGCTGACTAGCACCAAGGGCATTATCCCAAAAGTTAAATTTTTTTTCCTATGTTCATATACCCATGAACACACAAATCCCAAGCTACTACTTTAGAAAATTAAACAAGAACTCCACTAAAACAACCATAGAGAGTAACAGTGAAAAACTAAAAGTAATGTGGCCATAATACAACCCCAACAACATACACATCCAAGATCTTAAAGAGCTTCTACATTGAACCCTACATTAAGGGTAGGTGAAGGGGGTACCACCTAAAGTCTTAGAAGTATATCTAATCATTAAAATGTCATGGGGAACTTCTATGTAATAGAGAAACAAGGTCTCTGTTGAAGCGTCTGTCATCTACACAAGACATGACAAGAGCGATAAGAGCTCATGTCGGGGTGAGTAACATAATACATAGTAAGGACCCCAAAAAGGTAATACCACAAAGGAATGTATAAAAAAATTGTTGTTTACTCATCTAGTTAGGATCTAATGAAATTAAGGCAAGGCCACTATTCGTGACACTGTACACCATTTATGACTGAAATACTCATTCTGATGAGCCTCTTAGGTCCACTGGGTCACCTAGACCAACTTATCATTTCAGTTTGCTTGGTCACCAAGACCTTCTTGTCACTAGGTCAACTAGACCTGCTCGTATCTTAGTCCTACAGGGTCACCTAAATATTATTTTCATTGTGTCACTTAGACCCACTTATCGTGGTCCACTCATCACATCTAGTTGTTAGATTGACACTATTAGCACGCTTTATTCGGGGAGAATATATTTCGGAACACTTAAGTTGTATCTCAACACCCAAGAAAACCAAATTAATATATATCCTAAGGATTTCATCATCATGATGGTCCCTGATTCAAAAATGGATCATCAATCGGACAAGTGATTTTAATGTTATGACGAATTTAGTGAAAATGGGTCGGGTGGGTATGGGACCGATCGGACCTGGTCTAGTCTGGGCCAACTCGGTAGGTCCTGGCCTGTTGGGCCATAGGTCGAGCCTATTGGGCCACCCAAAAGCCTGATATTCTTCCATCCCGGCTAGCAATGAACTGCTAGTCTTGTCCTGCCACAACGTGGCAATTGGCATGTCAGTTCGAGCCGCACGATCCACTGCATAACTGCCCCACAAATTTTCCACATGGAAATATTGTGGTATAGTAGGACTTATGTCCTTATCTATATCACACGACTGGAAGCCACATCCTATTACACCACTTCTAGAAACCATCTGGATGGCTCTGTTCATTGCCTATAGAATATTTCACTTGCCTCTTTTGTTTGCACGACACACTTCAGGCGTGGCAGTGGGTGCTTCTTCTAGCAACCAAACTCACTTGGGTAGACCATTTTCTGATTTGGAAGTCAAACTCCAATCATCGGGTCCCTTCCTCCACTGACATTTGCTAAATTCCATCATTCTATTGATCCAGGGGTCCAACCACATTCAAAACCTACCACTACGAATCCAACGTGACCATGGGGGTCCGTCAGCGAAGTACACAAGGAGGAAGAGAGATCACAATAAACACTCAAGGCAACAAAGGTTGGCCTTGTTCATTTCATCATCATCCATTATGTTAGAAATGTAAGGGGAGACATTTAAATTATTTCCATTTTATAATACACTCTTAAATACCTGGATTTCATAATCCCATTCCCACAAGGTTGATCGATCCACGGTTCAATTTGTTAGTGAATTGACCCGCGTTCATCATTTAGAAAAGTGGAACGGGGGAAGGGAGGCCCCACATAAAACAAAAACCCATTACATGGAATCAGATAATTTTTTTTGGAGAAGAATCTATTTCTTCCATCAACGCTCATCGTTCCAAGACTCTTTTTGATTGAGACAACCTTCGAAGAGAAAGGAAGGTCAGTGTTCATCATCACCGGTTGTTCGTCATTTTCCAAATGAACATTCTCCAGACCTTTAGAGAAACCTACCCAATAATGATCTAATTTCCATATCCATATATGCATATTAATTGATGAAATGAATTTCAATGTTTCTATTATGTTGATTCTCCGCAAGGTTACACTATTACATTAATGAAATGAAACAATTTCCTAGTCATTGCATTTTAGCGAAACATTTTTGAATAAAATAAATCCTTTTAAGGTTATTTTATTATTCCTTGAAATGCCCAAAAATAAAATTTTTCCCTTTTACCACGTCATTTGAGGTTATGTCCCTCCTTGGGTAATGTTTTGATTCTAGATGCAATGGTTCCCTCATGTTTTTAATCCCAAGAACCGTTTAGAATTTTTCCAAAACCGCACACGTGCACTATTTTAAACAAACAAAAAACTTTTTGAGCATTTATTCTGTGATCAATATGCCTCATTATCATGTTCCATTTATTCTCCATGTCTTTATATAATCTGTCACAACCCGTCCCCCGGGGCCCATGCGTGACTATCCAAAGATTCCCTTCCATAGGCCAGGGGTTGGAGACAAGCACCGAAAGGCCTAACCCCTAAAACTGGGAAGGCATTGCCTTTATATTATGTAACACACTCAACCAAGAACACAACAAGATACGAAAACCAGTAAAATGTATAGAAAAAATAGTGCTAGAAGTAAAAGGCTTCGGAATACAAGCCCAATAGTGAAGGTACAAGAGCATCTAGAAATAAAATAAAACTGAAGAAAGTGGAAGACAACTAATGGTTCGTCCTCTGTGGTTCCTTCCAAAAGGGTAGGTACAGATCGCCTCCTTATCACTCCACTTCCAAATTTCTCCTCTGCATACCGACATGCTGAATGTTCCACCTCTGGGCACAATCTAGTCCTATCACCCTCACCCTCGATCAGCGCAGTCCATCTTCTACTCAAAACACAATAAGGTGCTGGCATAGACCATGCCGGGGTGACTATAACAATACTTAGTTGGGACCCCAAACCCCTCAAGGTCTAACAAAATCCACAAAGGATAAACCAAAAATCATGAAATCAACTGATAACCCTACTGAGGTATATTCCCATACATATACCTAATTTACCATGTATACCCATCTCAATCATGAGGAGAACATAAGGACCAACCCAAAATCCCAGAGCTAAACTATTCCACAAAGGAAAGAATACCATAAAGGTAAGTACCACACAGGTATGCCACACTGGATAATACCACCATCGAATTACCATGATGGAAATGTACCACGAAATATGAACTCAGCTCACACCAGGTATAACATAGGTACAATTGTAGAGATGATTAGATGTAACTACTGAATCATCTTACATTGTTATGAAGCAGACCCACGTAGGATCCCAAATTCCAGACCCACAGAAGATCCCAGTACATCATCAGTCCCAAATAGGATCCTAGAACCTCATCGATACATCTTCAAACCCACGAAGGGTCATAGTACGTCGTCAGACCCACACAGGATCTCAGTACATTGTCAGACCCACACCAGATCGTAGTACATCATCAGAGCTAGCTACATTGTACCCGCACTAAGAATTCTCATCTCTGGTAGAGTCTGCTCCTCAAGAAACTTGTCCATACTCCAACTGCCACAAAGTCCCCCAAAGAAGTATCCCAAAGGACTGCCATTTAAAAGTGGTCTCAATGCAACAGATGGTGCATCAATCAGATGCCATGTCTGTATGTTTTTGGTCTTTTAGTCCAATGGGCCTGGTTGGATTCGTGTTCGATTTAACCTGGTCATACCACATCATAATCCAAAACTCAAGTGGATTATTCCAAAAGGACTATCTCAATCCAAGGATTTCAATGCCACATATAGATCATCATTTCGATCCAAGGTTTCTAGTGCCACAGATAGTTCATTATATTGACACTTAATGATGGAGATATTTCGAATACAAGATCCCACCACAATAATAATAATAATATTGTGTGTTTTATGAACCCAAGGCATGAACCAGAATTTAATATTCAACATTAGACTTAAATCGATTTTATTAATGACAAGATCGTGTCGCCACAGTCAGTAAGTCAACCAGATGTCGCACGTAGGAGTTATGATGCCTCAAATATTTAATAATAATATAAAATCTATTATTTCCCAAGCCCTTTATGTACCCAATATGAAAACCCAAATAAGACATCTAATATTGGATTTTGAATGTCGGTCTTAGAGTCAGGGTCGCACTACTGGAGACGGTTCGTCAAACCGAGGTCGCACGGAGAAATTGCGAACAAAAATGTGTTTTGTCATCAAAAGTAATAATAAAAATATTTGAGTATTATTATTAATTACTGATATACTTACTTCCCCTTAACTCCAAAATCATTCATGTTTGGAACCCCTTGCTACACGCCGAAAACAAACACAAAAATTTCTTATTTTATTTGTATTATTTGAACATTATTGTAATTTATTTTCTCTCTCTCCAATCTATCATATATAAAAACACCTACCATGATTGTCTGTTGTAGATATCGCGATGAAGTAAATGAAGACGTCGATGTTTGTTGCTCCCGCACCAAGATCCTGATCTAAGCTCGTGTGTCGTCCTCTTTCTTGATCTAGAGGACGTTACGCATTGGTGTACGTTCATCCACCAACCAAAAGATCTGGAAGGCTCTCCCAAAGGCCCTCCCAACGGCTCTCCCCAAAAAGTCCTCTTTGCCAATGATCCCACCAACTAAGAGGTGAGGAGCCACTTAATTAATTAGTAGATAAATTAAATGTGGGTTTATTATCATGGGGGAATTCCAAGGGTTTCCTCACATAAATGGTGAGTTCGGGTGGTCCCAACCACCAAGAATTATAAAGAGTGGTGGGAGGATATTTAAAATAAAATATATTTATTTTATATAATCCTCCACAAAACGCAAAAACCAACTTCTTCTATCAACCCACTACTGTCATGGTTAATCCTCCCTTAAATGAATCCTAACACTGTGTGTTCAACGATGTCTTCATATTTTTAATCCGTGCACCGATTCAAATGTTAAAAAATTCCACTTGTGCGTTTACTAAACGTACCAGAAAAAATGTTCAGAAAAATTGTAACAGTCACCCTTGAAGCACATTGGTCAATTTTAGGCTCTACCTAAGTGAAACACGCCCCAACGAGCCCAATGGTACTCTCATATTTTCAATCCAAGCTACCATTTAGTAGTTATGAATTTTACAATAAAATAATTTCAACATAATTATTCTATTTACGGCCAAAAAACTAACCTTCATTGGTGACCCTTGCCAGCCAAAGTTAGTATCTGCATAAATAATGCATACCCTCATGAGTTCAAAGGTGGTCTAAAATTTTAAATCTGAGTTACCATTTGTGAGATATAAGCCTTTGAAAAATAAAATAATTTAATTAATTGTTTTATATATGATAATTCAATTTTTTGGTTTTATCACAGGAGGCCCGCGAATACTAAACATAAGTCGTGCCTAGGGTAAAACCACCATCCTGAACACAACAATGCCATCATATTTCAGATTCGAGTTACTGTTTAAACGTTGCTCCACATTTTCATGAAAAGTTCTTACACGCACAAAATTAAAACTCAACCAAACATTAATGGATCATTCCGTGCACTTTGGGCCTCAGAATCGCGTGACATCAGATTTCATGGTCTGGAAATAATTCCAAATAATTAAAAAAATATATACGGAATTTCCGGGTCATTAAATTCTCCCGAACATAGGGCTTTACATCCCTGAAAGGCACAATAAAGGCAAAACAACTCAAATAGGGTATTGAGCATGAATCTGTGCCTCTCACTCCAATGTTCTCTCATGGAGGTTCCATGCATCCCATATACACAAGCCATAGGTATCAACTATGCATGAAGGACTCACTCTTGTCCATGCTCAATCTCCACTGCAACCTCCATAAACAACGCCCCATCGTCTAAGTCCAGCTCGACATCGTCGATGATATGAGATAGGTCGTGGACATATCATCTCAGCTGGGATACGTGGAAGGCGTCATGCACCCTCTCCAACTGTGGTGGAAGAGGCATGTGGAATTCTTCCTCACCTATCCTCCGATGTATTAGAAAATGACCGATAAACCTCATTGATAACATTCCCCCTTGGCCAACTCATTGTATTCCATATCGTGGAGAGACTCGCAAGAATATGTGGTCCCCCTCATGGATATCCTAGGGTTTCCGTATCTTGCTGGCAAAAGAAAGTTGCCAACTTTATGAAGTCATCACTTTCTGATAAGTAAGAAATCGTGATACAAACTCGGCCACTATTTCCTTCATCCCAGGCCATCAGAACTGATGTCAGAGATCCTAATAAATCTTCACCACACAATTATGTACTGTCAGAGGGGATATATGGGACTCCCTCAAAACATCCACCTGTTGCGCTACCGATACCATGGTACTTCCTCTGAAGAGGATGACGTGATCCCCACCTTCAAAAAATCAATCAGGTGTCTATCCTATGGATATTTGAGCACATCGAGCCTCACAGTCAGCGTCCCCATGCTGCGCCTCCCTGACTCGCTGAAGAAGTGTGGAAGTGACTTTAAGAGGCTGAAGAAAATCTACTCCATCCCATTCCAAAAAGGATATCTGCAAATTGGCCAGCTGCTCTGTCACCTCATATAGTAGTTGTATACCAGATCATCTGCTGAGTGCATCTGGTACCACTTTCCCCTTCCCAAGAGTATAGATTCTCTCAAAGTCATAGTCCTGGTAGAACTCTAGCCACTTCGTTGGGAACTAAAAATTCAGAACTCCTACTGCCATGAGGGTAAGTCCAGCTGACCCAAGAGTGATCGGTTGCAACCTATTATGCACGAGTTTATCCTGTGCTACATGGGTTTCATTTTTCACCGACTAAAGAAATCTTCTTCCCAACATTGTATATAAACCTCAACCTTTTTTCATAATACAGTAAATCTGAGTATGAATTGTGGATGTCCAGTCCACACCTAATCTAACGTCGTAAGGCCTCGATGTTTCTACCAAGAGGTTCCAACCGAAACTCTCGCCTCAATGGTCAGATCACACTATCAGCTTATGTGTGACTATCAAGTCTCCTACCAAAGGTATCTCTAGACGCGATGGTCAAGTCAATTGATTAAGAAGAAACTCTAGGTCTTTTACATGATCCATGGAAGGAATGAATGTTTGGTACCAATGTTTATTAATACGGAAGCTAGTAGTAGACAAAGACTGTACCTTGAATCTTTCCTAGAGCCCTTGGGTCGCACTCCATGACCACATTAACTACTATCTTCATGTGTCCTCCAGTTCCCTAAGCCCTAAGGGGACCACAATGGGGGGTGGTTGTAACATGTTGAAATGTACACCACCTCATGCCACTCCCCTAGCTCTGCTTCCACGTCTACAACCCTGAAAATTCATCTGTCCCTAATACTTATTCTTCTCGAAAAAATTTTCCATTACCATGTCTCTAAGACTGGCTCCATTTTGTTGTATTACCACTACAAAAATTCACTAGCTACATCCGCTCAACCCAAAAATACTCAACCACAATGGTTCTCTCTAGCACCCCAACATAAGTTGGAATGTATAGAGGAATAGTGCTAGCACAGATGTCTATAAAGACAGCTCGCTCAGAGGTCCAAGCTCTGAATAACTGATCATATCCTATTCTTCGAGTACCAAGAATGATCGATATGCCTCGATGAATACTCAGCTACCGACATGTCGTCTTCCCGAGTCTATAGAAGCTCTAACGAAATCTTAGCCACCTCCTCAAGCTAGTCCTCAGTGACTGTGAGTTAGGATCACCTCAGAACCTGAGGGGTATCTGATGATAAATAAAGCATAAGGCACTAAGCCTATAAGTGTCCTTTACTGGTACCTCCAGTTGTAATTTTTGACCAACAAGAAGTGATATATCCAACACTCTTCCCGAAGGTACTATCTTGGGTAATGGTCCCCATACCGAAGCCACATCACTATGCAGACCATCCACTTGGTCACTCACTGAAAAAGACTAGTAGATAAGATCATAATCTTCTCTTATGGTGTCTCAACTAGGTAGAAAACTCTGGCAACCACCTCTAGCCAGCCCTCAGATGTGTGGGAATCTGTCTCACCTCGAACCCTCAGAGGACTCTGCTGCGGGAACTCTTGCAACATGCTCAATCGTCATGCACTGTCTGCTTGTACGGATGGGGGTAACTATGACCCAACAGGTGGTGGTGATGCCGGTACAACACCTGAAGGTGCCAGTATAGTAATAGGGCCCTGCATTGGAGCCTTGTCATTCAGTGGGCCATCATCGTGTAATCTCTCGATAATCATAGCAGGTTGTCTACGCAGCGGCATCTTGATAAGGAACAGGTGAGCCACGGTCATTAAGTTATACCTAGTGAGTTGACTCAAATAAAACAATGGAAAAATTTTCAAAACACACATGTAATCATTGTTTTCATGGATTGAGTTTGAAATCAGATGTCAGGGCCCTGGTGCATGGATACGTTGGTCACCGCACCAAGACTAAATTCACTAAACTGATAACCACACTCACTACACCGAACACTATTGTCGTTAAAAAAATATCAGAGTCTAATGTTCTATGGTAGAACCAACTCCTATGATACTAATTTTTCATGACCCGTCCCCCGAGGCCCATGTCGTGACTACCACAAGACCGCCTTCAATAGGCCATGGGCTAGCGACAAGCACAGAAAGTCATATCCCCTAAAACCGGGTTGGAATTACCTTTATATCATGTAACACACTCAAGCAAGCACACAAAAAGATACGAACACAAGATGACTAAATATTAGAAATTGTGCTAATAGTAAAAGGGGACGGAAAACAAGCCCAATAGTAAAGGTACAAGTACAACTAGAAATACAATACAACTGAAGAAGTCAGAAGACAACAACTAGGTCATCCATTGAGGTTCCTACCTTAAGGGTAGGTATAGATCGCCTACACATCACTCCATGACCGCCCATCTCCTTTGTGTACCGACCTGCCGAATTTTCTACCTTCAGGAACTATCCAATCCTGAAACCCTCATCCTCAGTCAGTGATGTCCGTCGTCTGCACCAAACACAACAAGGGGCGGGCATAGCTCGTGGAGGGGTGAGTATAAAAATAATCATTAGGGACCCTAAGACCCTCAAGGTCTCACAAAATCCACAAAGGATGAACCAAAAATAATAAAATAAGCTAACAACCCAACTAGGTATATGCCCAAACATAAATCTAAGTTATCAAGTATGCCCATCTTAATCTTGAGGAGAACACGTGGTACAACCCAAAATCCCAATTCTCAACTATTCCACCACGGAAGGAATATCACAAAGGTAAGTTCCACATAGGTATGCCCCACAGAAGAATAACACCAAGGTATTACCACGAAGGAAAAGTACAACACAGGTATGAACTCATATCACACCAGGTATAACATGAGTACAATAGTAGAGATGATTAGATGTAACTACTGAATCATCTTACTCTGTTAATAGGCGGACCCATGAAGGATCCCAAATTTCAGACCGACACAGGATCCTAGTGCATCGTCAGACCCACGCAAGATCTTAGAACATCATCGATTCATCGTCAGACCTGCACATGATAATAGTACATCGTCATACCCACACAAGATCCTAGAACATCGTCAGACCCACACAGTATCATAGTACATCATCAGAGCTAGCGATAGGGGTACCCGCACTAAGATTTCTCGTCTCTAGGAGGGTATGATACTCAATCTATTTGTCGATACTCCTAATTCCATGATGTCTCAAGAAAAGTATCCCAATAGACAACCACATAAAAGGGGTCTCAATGCAACATACAGTGCGTCAATCGGACGCCCGGTCTGTAAGTTGTTGGCCTTTTAGTCCCAGGTGCCTGGTTGGATTCTTGTTCAATCCAACCTAGCTGTACCACAACTTCATCCAAAACTCAAGTGGGGTATTCCAAAAATGACCATCTTGATCCCTGGTTTCAGATGCCGTAGATGGTTCGTCATTTCGGTCCAAGGATTCCGGTGTCGTAGATGGTTCATCATTTCGACACCGTATGAGGGAGATATGTCGAATATAGGATCCCACAATATTATTATTATTATTATTATTATTGGGTCTTTCGTGAACTCGGTCCATGATCCAGAATTTAATATTCAACAATAGACTTAAATCAACTACAATAATGATAGGATCACATTGCCCCATTCGTTAAGTAAATCGGACGTCGCACACAGGAGTAATAACTCCATCAAGATTTCATAAAAATATTAAATCTATTATTTCTAGAGTGCTTCGAGTATCCGATCTGAAAAACCAAATAAGACATCCAATATTTTACTCAGAATTTCTATCTCGGAGTAAGGGTTACACTACAGCAGATGGTTCATCAAAATGAGGTCGCATGGAGAAATTGCGGACAAAAAGGTGTTTTGTCATCAAAAGTTATAATAACAATATTTTAATATAATTATTAATCACTTATTTAATAACATCCCTTAACTCCAATATCAATCATTCTTGTAACCCCTTGCTGTACACTATAATCAAACACAACAATTTCTTATTTTCTTTTTATTATTTTAACATTATTGTATTTTTGTTTTTCTCTATCAAATCTAACATATACATTCATGATTTATCCTCCCCCTATACCCTAATGGACTGGGCACCTTGACAGTCTAGTACCCTACCACCTGCTTCACACCTAGACTACCGACCAAAGACACCTCAGACTCATCGCACACTGCCAAACTGCCATCGCTGCACTACCTTGCTCTCCTCGTGTTGTGTTGACCACCACAGTACGTCGAACAACCTATCTCGCCTGGAGTCGCACCTTGAACACATGTCAGAATCAGAACACTGCATCTCCCCTTCTTTGGGTCACTGCATCATCATTGAAAGCACAAAAATTGCGACTATCGCTGATTCGCGATCCTTGGTTCGAGATCTCTCCTTCTGTATTCCGCACCCAATAGAATATTGTGATTCCAGTGCCAATAAATATTTGGCTGCCTCTTTCCGTTAGTCATTATAGCTTCGTTCTATGCCCGAAAAATTAAACGATCGCATATTTGTGATACTTACATAGAGGGGTTCGTGTCCGTATATTGCGCTCAGAAAAACTCTAGGTTTCCCGCACCAATAAATTTTAGGCGTTATAGAACGCACAATGAATACACGAAGAATAAAATGAAAGAGGAGAATGGTTTATGTGTTGGACGATGGCCATGTTCATTTGGCCATCGTCATCATAAATTTAGGATATGAAGAATCAATAAATCAAATTCAAATATATATATAAAACCCCTACCTCAATAGTCCGTTGGAGATTTCATGAAGATGGAGATGAATACGTCGACGTTCATTGCTCCCGCACCACGCTCCCGATCTAAGCTCATGTGTCATCTTCATTCTTGATCTGGAGGATGTTCTTCATTGGAGAATGTTCTTCCACCATCCAAAAGCTCCCAAAATCTAACCCAAAGGCTCTCCCCAAAATCCCCCCTTTTCCAGTGATCCCCCCAACTAAGAGGTGAGGAGACACTTAATTAAATAGTAGATCAATTAATTGTTGGAGACTTTACATGGGAGAATTCCCAGGGTTTCCTCACATTAAAGGTGAGTTCAGGTGGTCCCCCCCACAATGAATTAAAAGGAGAGGTGGGAGGATATTAATAATAAAATATATTTAATTTATTTAATCCTCCAAAAAATGTAAAAACAAACTTCTTCTCCGAACACACTTCTATCGAGGATAAAACTCCCTTAAGCGAATCCCGATGATGTGAGTTCAATGGTGTTTTCAGATATTTAATCTGAGCACTAGTTCAAAAGGTACAAAACTCCAATTGCGCATTAACTGAACGTACCTGAAACAATGTTCAAAATAATTATTACAGTCAACCTTGACCCACACTAGTCGAGGTTAGGCTATGCTTAAGTGAAACACGCCCCAATGAATCCAATGGTACTCTAAGGTTTTAAATCCGAGTTACCATTTAGATGTTATGAATTATAATGTAAAATAATTTTCACTTATTTATTTTATTTATGGCCAAAAACTAACTTTCACCGGTGGCCCCTATCGAAAATAGTTATTATCTACCTAAATAAAGCATTCCCTCATGAGAATAGTTTTTGGCTCATATTTTCAATCCGAGTTACCATTTGTCAGTTATAAGATTTTGAAAAATAAAATAATTTATTTACTTATTTTATTTACAATAATGTCATTTTTGAGTTTTCTCACAGGAGGCCCACACCGACTAAACATAAGTTTCACCTAGTGTAAACTCGTCATCCTAATCGCAACGGTGCCCTTTTATTTCTTATCTGAGTTACTGTTTAAGAGTTATTATAGTTTTTTAGGAAAACTTCTAACGTGAGCTAATTAAAACTCAACCAAAACATCGACGGATATTTCTGAAAAATCAAGGCCTCGAAATCTCATGCCGTCAGATTTCGCAGTCTTGAAATAATTCCCTATAATTAATAATTTTTTTCCATAATTTATATGACATTAAAAATTCTGATAAAATGTATAAAAAATTTGACATGAAATTTGAAGGATATTACAACACCGACCACTAGGGAATCCAAAGAATCCTATAATCCTATTATAAAAGGAATCCCCAAAAAATTAAAATCATATCACGCCAAACCATAACCCAAGTAAATGTATCATATTTTTAAATTTTAGAACCATTAATCATTAATTAATTACAATAATATACCATAACATTTTAAAAATGAATCGTAAATTTAATTTTACTAACTTCAAAAAATTGTATGTCGTTCATATAGGGTATAGTAGACCAAAACAACTCCCTACAATTCCATATCATATTTTCATTAAAAATAGTCATAATTATATTAAAAAATAATTAATATATTTAAATACATTCCATAATCAATATTTTTAATAACATGGGAAATATCATGAACTACAATTCCTTTTAAATTCTCATAGTTTTTTGAGATTTACCTTCCAAACTATCACATTGAATAAACCATATTACCATGAAATTTACTTTTAAACCATTTATTTGTTTTTTGTAAAATTAAAATAAAAATCCACTTTATTTCTGAATTTATGATGGAAAAAAATTATATGAAAATATAAATCATTCCACTAAACAATCAATAAAAGGGAAATGGGTACTCACTCATATAATGTACGACAAACAAGTTTTTTAATAGGCTTTTATATCCTTGTTTACATTTCCGATAACATTTTCCAATCATAATTTATGGGGTGAGAGCATTACATTCCATAAAAAAGTAATCAAAATAATAAAAAATACAAATGGTATAGGAATATGAAATCCATAAAATGATTAAGAGACCCAAGAATGTGAATCAATCCTTATATAACTAGCTGTTTGTAAATCAATCCCAATCCCATTCCACCATCAAATATCCCACAAGATCCAAACAAAAAAACTAATAACATAATAATGATGGAATTTAAATCCAAAACCCCATGATTGTAAAACTCACATGAAGCCAAGCAGTGTGGTCTCCTCCCAACACACTACCAGGAATAAGCCAAACCAAATCCCAACATAAAATGGTGATTCATTGAAAAAATTTCTCCCAACTCCTAAAAAATGGGTAACTAAATCCAAATGGTGACATATGTCATACAAATTTCTTCTAATAGCCATTACCAGATCCTCTTGAGATTCCCCATTAACGTTACCTGAATTTACCATGATGATATATAATTCCACCATACTCTAGATGAATCTTACACTAAACCATTGTCCAGTTCATAATGAAATAAATTACGATGAAATAGATGATCAATGAAGGATAAGGGAAATGGGAAAATTCAAAAAAAATTGATCAATACCCCCAAAAAAAGTATTGAATGAGTAATTGATGACAAAATGCAACGGGGGAGATGGTGTTTTGGCCAAACCAAATTAGCCTCCCCCAAGAGACTTTAATTTATAATAAAATGATGAATGATAATAAAATAATGGGTTTTTTACTTCTGAAATTATTTTGAATAACCCCAATAGGTACTTGGTATTTCCTTTTCAGGTACCGAGGGTTGTACCTAGACCAGTAACTAGAAAAGGTAGTGGAAAAACCTCTCCCCACCATTAAAAGTACATGATGTATTCCACAGAATCCTTTTTTTAATTTTTAAGATGCCAAATTATGGAAAAGTTGTAACCATATGAAAAACTCTACAAAAAACCCATATAAACACCACTTAGATTAAAAACATACATACTACTAACTAAAAAATCAAAATCTATCTTCACTATAGACAATCCCGAACCAAAAACCTCTATAAAGCCTTCAATGAAACCATAAAATTAAAATTTTAAATTTTATGTCATCATAACCCATCTCAATAAATGATACGTCTCGATTCATGCATCTACCTCTGTTCTCACACACTTTACAACAACTTTCCAATCCTTGAGATGCACCTAGTGGAATACACCCATTGTTCTATTAGAACATATCACTGAAGAAAATCCATCATCTCCCTATATCGCCATTAAAAGAAGATTCTTCATCTCCACCAAACATGAAACCCAAAACATCACTCCATAATCACCTACTATAGCTAATTCCTGACACCAAAATACTAGTTAAAACTTCTCTGTCTTAACACCACCTTCATAATCCTCATCTGACCACACTTGAAACAAGATAATCATTTAGTGACTAAGCTAGTGAGAAAATTACCAAATGTAAAAGTTTAAACCATCGCTGAAGAAAATTAATTCATATGCACCCCCATAAAAGGAACAAAAAAATATTTATCAAAACTCTGAAAAAAATATCACATTAGTAAAAAACGTTGTGGCCAGATACTTACTCCAATATCCTTTTTGAAACCTCCACAATAGCTCTAACATGGATTGCAGTCGGGGACCTTGGGTTTAGGGAAGGGATAAGGGCATACAATGCTTTCAAGTGAAAAAATATAACTATAACAAAAATCAAATTCCAAAATTCTAGTTTACCGAGATGGGTGATGATGACATTGAAATTTGAATAACATTAAAATTCATTTCTCAAATCTAAAATAAAAAATTCAAATTAACCCATCCACTGGGATGATAAATATCTTCCCCACTAGTTAGTTCATCGACAAAAAATCCATGAGTCATTACAAAATAAAATATATAAAAAAATTAATATACGAGAATCTATGATAGCCCTTTAATCATGAATCCATACCTACTATTATCAACTAATCATTTCTAATTTTTCAACCTTTATCTTTAAAAATCATCCACACATTTGATATGGAACTCCATAAAACAGAATTTTCAATTCAAAAAAGCCATCACTACCTGATCACTAAGAATTTATTCAATCAATCCATGACCTCCAACACATCAAAAATGTAGTCGATCTTTTTTATCACTTAATGACCAAGAAACCTAAATGTTCTAATTTTAGAAAATTTTATACAAGAAAAACAAAAACATCGAAATTATACCGTAACACACATGTAAATCTAAATAAAAAAATAATTAAAACTAATCAGAACATAAAAAATAAAACATTATATACCGACCCATCTCAAGATTTATGTCCTACCTTGAAGATGAATTAAAAACTAATGAATCTAATTTATGGTGTTTCCTACTAAATAAATTTCCAAAAAATCATACAACGAGTGGACTAACCCACAATTCCATGAAAATTTATATCTGTATACCCATGTATGACAACAACCACCAATAAATCATGAAAAAACAATCAAATCGCTCTCTCTATATCATTAATTGGTCATATGACATTTAAAAACACCCATTTGAAAAACCCCTAGCCAATCATAGTCATACATTTCAAATCCATGGAACTATATTTTTATAGGTAACAATGACTTATTAAAAACCACCTTTTTTTTCAATAATGTATAATAAAATTATTTTTAATAGAAAACCCTTATCCTCAAAGGGTTTTTAATAAAAATTGAAAACCCATAATCTCTTTTTTAGTGGGTGTTTTCTGCAAAAACAAATTATTTTTTAATAAAAAATTCTAAAATCCAAATTCATAACATATTTTACGCAATTTATTTAAACCCTAAAAATGAAAAACCATTTGAAAACACTATCTTCATGACCATTTTACAAAAATGTAACTCTAAAAACCAATTTACTCTATCCTCATTCCATAGTATTACTTTTTTTTCAAAACTAGTGTTTCCTAATAATCCTATTATATCAAAACCATTACCATATGATACCTAAAAAAATATATTAACAATTTGTAAAAAAATTCACTTATACTAAGATTAATATAATTACCCCATATAATGTATTTGAGAAAAAAATAAAATAGATTATTAGTTAATGTGATTAATAGTGGATAATGGAAGGGATAAATCTCAAAAAACACTACCAATATGAGTCTATAGTATTGATTAATAATCCCATTATAAGGACTCCTAAAAAATAAAATTGATACTAACTATGTCTTATAACTAATATTGAGTCTCATCTATGCTACATTTGGATACTCAATCCAACACATAACTAATACCAGGGGTTCCTATTATAAAAAATTTATTCTCCCTAGGAACATTGATTTCAGATTAACCCATGCTGATCATAAATTCTCTTAGTCTACCTCCCAAGTCCCTAAAACCCCATCTTCACCCTAAACATAAATATTTATAACTAAAACCTAAACAACTATTACACTTGGTAATGAATTGGGGTGTATGGAAAGATTATAAACCATGTAAGGGGATCCGTAATCCATCTAGTGAACCTCCCTATATGACATAGGCCACTAAGTAGTTCTTATGGCTGAAAATAGAGATTAGATTATTATTTAAAAAAACATTAATATCTCAATGGCCATCCTAGAAACTAATAAAAATACAGCATGGAACATCCATTTTAAAATGATATGAAACACCTTTCTATAATTAACTAGTACCAAATATTCCCTTATCGTATATAATATGAAATTTGTAGAAAGTCAATATGAGAAATCACTATACAAAAAGGAAACTGAAATTGATATACATAATAATCATCAATATAAATGAACAAAATAAAACATTATCTAGTAGAGGATAATTATAAAAATTAAAATTAAAAAAATATCCTTTCGCCTAACTAATGTTATTATCCTTACAAAATACCCAGTCTACACTATATGATTTGCTCAAAAAAAATGTCCATATCCATGTTAAACATGTACATAAAAGAAAACAAAAAATTCAACCATCATAAATCAAATCCCATTCAATGTATATAGGTAGGGAGTTATTCTAACAACATTGTTGTGTTCCCTCTCTCACCTCAAAATACTATGAACTATCATGATATGGGGGATGTGTCTGAAAATGATAGGATTGTTCAATTTATTCTTGTGAAAAACAAAAACCTTGAAAATTTTCAAAAAATTCTTTTATGAAACCTGATTGAGTCATAATGTGCTAACTGAGACATTATTTTATATGATCTCACCTACTATGGCCAATTAAATTGGATGAAATCTTCTCAAAATGTAACCCACCCCCTTCTCGATTACACAGTGAGTGTTTATAAAATTAATTCCCAATATTTACTCTTTCACTTTATGAAATGTCTCATAATGTGCCTTCTCTCATTACTCCTCTCCTGTGGGCACACAATCACAAAGGTTTTTATTTTATACAATCTCTCATACTATGTATCATACCCCCATCCTCTCACATAGGTTTAAGTATCCTAGAACATTACATACCCAATCACATATCTTCACCCTATCTCCCAAGGATAGATCTCATACCACATTATGTAACAAATCACAATTATACACACTATCCCACTATATGAGGCCCCATCAAACCTTATATTTTATATCACAGTCCTCCTCCCTCTCACAAAGAGAAGGTATTCATTCCACATCACATAACAAATTATATATCTCCACCTTCTCACTCATGATGATATATGATCACATGAAAAAAAAATATTGTATACCAATAACATTTTAATATAATTGAGTTATATTTATTATAGGAATAATATGTATTGGAATAATAATAAAATAATTAGAAATATCATATACGCAGCTATGAGTTAGACGTTGATATATTCCATGAATTTTATTAGAGGAAAATAACCTAAACAATAAAAAGACTAAACCCCCCTCAATTAAGTAGTACATGGTCATCCAAATAAACTCAAAGAAAATTGTTGAATAATGTTCCTAAATATTATCCTATATTTCACCACTTGTAGAGATCAGAACTCCTTCCTGATGATAGTTCAAAAAAATTACCTAGTTTGTAGCTGTGTTACCAGTGACACCATCAAACAAGGGAATAAACAATGTCAACTAAGATGGAACTCAACATCCTATTCTCGGGAATAAAGGGTTGTACAACATGTATTATCTCCCATTTCTGGATCTATTATATAGACCACAATACGTCAAGAGCCACATAATATGAACTCTTCTTAATCATAACCGACTCTGATGTCAACCACTATTATCCAATCATGATGATCTATTCCAAGGACATCCTTAGAAAATACTATTATAAAAAAATATAATGAATTTCCAAAAGGTGAATACTAAACATTTCACCCCAAAATCATTCCACCATCATGTAAAATTATCATAGTAAGGATATCTTAGTGTTCTTATTAGATTATTCCAATGGGAAACCCTTGTAGTGTAACATCCCAATATAACTAACACATCACCCATGTTATGGTATCTCACATAGTACATATGGTATAATTAATGATCATTTAATCCCACAAAAAATCAAGAAATCATAGACAAGGGTCCTAAATGTAATTACATAATATTTAGAAAAGAAGGAATTGTTCACATGGGGTTAGTCAATCAAAAACAAATCCAATCCAAGGCCTTCATTTTTTAGATTTCTATTCATAACCACCGCATTGATTCACCATTATTACTAAAAATTAATTTTTAAATGACTTCTATAAAACCCCATTTTACAAGAATGCTCCATTTTATATAAATATTTTACACTATAAATGTATTAATATTTAACTTCTAAATCACAATACCAAATTATCAATCAATATGGCCAACAATAACTTCTTTACTAATGAACTTCCATTAAACCATTTCACAATGTATAATTTTCCTATTAACACAAAAGATGAAATGATACCAACCATATTTATGAAGATAAATAAAAAATTATAACACATAATCCTTCCAATGATAAAAATAATAATGGACCATGAACATTTATCTAGTAAATGAGTATGAGACTTAGTAATATAAAGGTTGCATTCCTAATGCAATGGTTCGTCAATTGATCCGAATCTCATGCTATTAAAAATTAGATCAAAATAATTAATATCAAACAAAAAAACAAAATTTCATTTTGAAAATAATATAAACATAACATTTTAGAATTAAATTGCTAATTAGAAATAAACCAGGTACCCATATAGTGTTAAAACAGCAATCTAAGAGTAATTTCTACTCCCAACACTCACAGAGGCCTAATATATATTATGGAATTAAATTAAAATATTTCCTAAATGTCCAATTTTAAAAAATTCAATAAAAATAAAAAAATAAATCTTTTGGGAAATATAGCATAAATTGAATGGCATATAATGATGATAACATATTCCTCTCAAGCATCTTCTATAAACCAATATTTAAATCCCCATGATGTTTGATGTTTTCATGATACTTTTTTGTAATAATTTGGGAAATTCGAAGATTTTATTTGATAAAATTATACATGATCATGATATAGGTATAATGTAAGAAAATGGTATGTGTTCCCCGAAATTGATGTGATGAATTATCCTCAAAAAAACATGTCAAAGAATGAATCAATTTAAACTAATATGGGGAAAATGGGTTTTGATTTTTTAAAAAATGGCCAAACTACTTGCCACCTTTCATATAAGTAAATTGGGGGAATGATTATTCAATTCGGATTATATCCCCACCAAATATAGGGAACAAAACCACCTAGTATCATGTTTCACTTTTCATGAACCCATTGACTCCAACAGGTACAGGGTGTCGGGTACCAAAAACCCCATTAACCAAGATGAGGGAGAATACTTCTTAATACCATATCAAGAACACTATGAATATATAACAGATATCTCTGAGATGCTTGGATATACCCCTTGCCCTTTTCTCTTATATTACCTACTGGTATATCACTTTAATTGTTTTTTCATTGAATATCAACCCCCAATACATCCCTTAATTTAGTTTTAGAATTACTAGAATACAATTTTAATGATCTATAATCAGAAATTAAAATTCACATATAATCGATGCTGAAAAATATCTAATCCACCACTTTATTTATTAGTGATAAAATCTATGGCTTTGTATACAAAAATTATGAATGATCGTTGTATTCCCATACTGTATGAAAATATGTAAACGTCAACCTCCTAAAAATTTTTTCTTTAAAACTATATATATAATGAAATTGTTTTGGGTTAAAATTTTATTTTAATTTATACTATTGAATATCAAAACAATTATTCATGAAGTTTTTGTATTCAATCAATTATTCTTTAATTTTTCTCACATAATGAAAAATATATCTTCCATTTATCTTACTTCTTCTCTCGTTTTGTCAGATTCATCATTATACATTGTGGTAATGTCCTAATTGATTCTAACGCTCTCATTTTTCTATAAAAATTGATGTCATAGAACCAAAATCCTTACTTATTAATATATACCACAAACACCCAAATATTCTATTCAAAGATAGTCTCTTATAGGTAATTATGAATAAATAAAATTATATTATTTTTTAAATTCCATCAGTTGTGATAGTTGATTATTTTTTATTCATTTATTACATTTTAAAAATATTTTCTTTACAATTTATTTTACTGTGGCTGATTATTCCGCAAATTTTTCTATGAATCATTAATATTTGTATTTTCCACATTTTTTTCATATAATAAATCATGAGATAAATTTGTTTTGGAGTAAATATATGTATTACCCATCGTATTTTTACTATAATCAATGAAATATATACCCATAGTTCACATAAGATGTGATGATTACTGGTTTTTATAATAATAAAGTTGATTGGATATTATGAAATTTTATTATTTTGTTTAAAATATTCAAAGACTACAAATATAAATTTTGTAAAATGAAACAATAGTTTATATATTAAAATTTTTAAGTCATCTAATTTTTTATTGATTGAGTGTAATTATTATTTTATTATAACCTATATGGTTCTTTTTTAATCAATAATCTCATTAAATTATGTAATAATGGTGTCATGGTCACAAATCTTCCCAAACAACTATCATTCATTATCAATATTCTGTTTAACATTATTTAAGATAATATAATTTTTTAATTTATGTAATAATTTTAAAATTAATTATGATATTATTGATATATATAATATTCATAAATCTCAAAACATATACCTTTTAGGATTCTTTCACTTTATCATCTTCACAATTAGTATCTTCATTGATAGTTTCATAATTAGTTTTTCAGTATTGAATCATTTATGAATCCTCACCTTAGTCCTATAATTTTATAAACTTGAAATTTATTTCCTTATAATATTTTGACCAATCATATATATATAAAGAATATCCTTGTTGGTTAGTTATTGGAATGTTTCCATTTAGTATAGTGAAACTTTTTCCCATATGATCACTTTTCATATATTTTTTGTTCCTCTAAAATGATATTATATAATGATATTCCTTTTCATCAGTATTATTCTTCTATATAATTATTTTTATTTTTTTTGTTTTATTTTAATTAAAACATATAAAAGAAATATTCACATTATACATTCATTGGTTTTTTGTAATTATTTTTATAGAAGTGAAATGAAATTAAAGTCATTCATGTCATATTCTTATCTCCGAAAATTTTAACTGTGTATTTTTTCCCATACATTTTAAATCCCATAAAAACATTAAAGTCAATTCAATTATTTCCCATATCTTCAACAAATAAATATGTTACTATAATAATTTCATTTAAAATCAATATTTTGTGAAATTTTGAAAGAAAAATCATGAAAATATTTGACCAAATTATTTGATATATTGATATAGATGATTATTATAAAATAACAAATCAATTTAATCCCAAAGGATTAGTCATAAATAGTCTATACTCACCAAATATATCTCATTGTTTCATATTCACCCATATAAATTTTTACCAAAGAGTTATCATAATCCATTAAAATATTGATAATATAGAATGAGATAATTGAAGCAGAGAAAATTTCACCTTTTTTACAACAATTATAAAACCATGGACCTTATCTCATATTAATGTTTTCAGTATTATATCCCATAATCTATATTAATTCCTTTTTACAGAGTGATGATAATAAAAAATTGTGAGTTATTTCCTCAAAATCCTTATTTTATAGATTTTTTATAGAATATGATATAATTTATCTATGAGGAATAAATCCTTAAAGATCAATTCGATGAAAATAAAATCTCTATAAAAAATGTAAGGGTTATCTGCATCTTCTATGTCAGAAAACCATTTCCATTGTTGATCACTGTCATATTTTGGTTGAAAAAGTTTATGTAATCCATTTATAAGTATAATAATTGAAGTTATATTTAATAATAAATCCCAATCAAGATTCTCAATATTGAACTTAGGTTCTTATAATAATTTATGATCCTAAGTGAGATATAAGGTATAGTACGGGTGAATTAGTCCTCAAAATAAATTTCCTGTAAATAAATTTTTCTCTCATTTCCATTAAGTGAATAACGTCATCTCTCACCTATTAATATCATTGGGAATCCTACAAAAATGAACAAAAAAAAGTAAATATTTGGATTCCTACATGTTTTATCAATTATTGTGAGTGTTTTGTCCTTGGTGATCGATGTATGTTATCCAATTTATCATGGCAATTTTCATTTTTTTAAATTAAAAACATTAAGGTCAATATTATGACCCTAATTATTTTACATTTTATGTCACCAATAATAATTTATGTCCTACTTCTCATAATAAAATATAATAATTACAAAAAATCCTAAATATGATGAAAAATAAATTTTAATATTTTAGTTAATGATGTTTTACTTCCCCAATAAGTACTCCTAATTAAAAATTTTAAAATTAGCATTGTGTCTTCTAAAATCCTATTTATTTTCTCTTATGAAATTTTATATGTAATTTAATTCCACTCCCTTAATTTTTATCATGATTTTGTTGTTTCTAAATAGTCTTATTAAATCCAAAATATATTTTTGTTCTCCATGGAGTTGTCTAACATATTAAATAAAAATTTAAAAACCAATGTTCGTATATTTAAATCTCATAAAAATACATAATTAATTTATAAAATAAATAACATAGATTTGACTCTAATCATGGTGTGTTTTTTAACCACATTTTAGGTACATATCCATACTTTAATGTGTTAAATTTAGTACAATGATTTGTGAAATAATAAATTATCCTCCACATCCTCAATTTTTTATAGTAAAGAATTCATAGTTATATTTTTACATTCCAAAAATAATGACATGTTTTGATCACATAGAATAATAATTATATATATAAATATATATATGTATACATGAATTCAAAACAAGATTTAGAACCATGAATATGTATTCTAAACCATAAAGAAATTTTTAAATGGGTATAATGTTTTTCTTCACGGAGACATATTATAGATATAAAAATATTCTATATAAGGTCAAATTTTAAACCGTGTTATTTTTCTAAACTTCCTTATCTGAAAATTTTATAATCATATTAACTAATACTTATTCACTTTATAATAACTTAATGTTTTTCCAATTAAATTTATTTCTTCATTGATTTATTTTCAATGAAAAGTTAATTAAACTCAATAAATTTTATGATCATGATGATAATTTTATGATCAAGTTGATAAAATAATACAACATAAAATAAAGATAATAACTCATGAATTATGTCGTCCTAAAATTATTCTATATTTTACTACTAAATCTGAGAGTACGAATATACTACAAAATAAGATAGAAAAATGTTTTCTTGAGAAATCCATATCTATGTATAATAAAATTGTCCATTGACTATGTATCTTAAATAATTTGAAGAATTAATTTAATATCCCGTTTGGAATCTTTACTCATATATATGATAATTGGAAACATTTTCCAAAAATGTTAAATTTAAAAATAAAAAAACATAAACATTCTCTATGGTTTCCTTATAAAACTGTATCTATGAAAATAAAAATAGATATATGTTTTTATGTCAAATATTTAGTTCAAATTTTTTTTAAACAAAATTATATATTTTATTTTTATTTTCTTCATTCTAAAAGTACTAGAATTTTTATACTATACCAACAAAAAATTACATTATTAGAAATCTTCATATTCATATAATAAATTTGATTTCTTTTTCTCCATTTTATAAAATATATTATATTTATTTTTTATTATTAATTTGAAATACATATTTTAAAAAATTATGTCATGTTATGATCATGGTATTTTTATAGAAATTGGTTGGCTTACCATGATTTATCATTGTCTTTTTGAATGTAATTAAAATAAATTAGAGAAGGTCAAAGACCTCATCCTTTACATTATATATGATAGTTGATATAAATAATGATTAATATTAATTTTTTTAGAAGTGGATATATATTTGTATGTTAATCACAAACATGTTTGAAATCCACCATAAAAACATAGCATCACAAAAAAGTGAAAAATCATGGTCTTTTGGTATCATTTGTATTAATTATATATGATTTTCTAGTAAGTTAAATAGAAATTACATCATGTTCATTCACAAATTCATTTTTTAATTTATATTGTTATACCTATGTGTATAAACATTAATTTCAATTTTTATTAATTATTTATTTTTATTTATATACATAAATATAATAGTCATCTATATTATTAATTTGTAAAAAAATATATATTTTATAATATTTTGAGTTCTAGTGGAATTATAATGGTTTTATATTTTGATTCTTATTTAGTTTTATAAAATTAATGATGTTATGTATCTTTTGGATTTTTATTATTTTTAATAAAAATTTATTAAACATTGTTTCTATAAATTTCAGTCTCTATTATAATATTTATCTTTTATTTATTGTCATCTCATATGTTTTATTAATAAATATATATATTTTTATGGAGTCAAAGAAAATCAAATGTGTTGTAAGTGAGTAAAATAAATTCTAATTATTTTTTTATAAAAATGTTATTTATAATATTATTATGTTTTCTAGTATCTAATAACAACGATGAATTTATAATAAATTATTTTTACCCCTATTTTAAATCTTTTCTTAGCGATGTTTATTTTTTTCTTTATATAAAACAAGAAGAAATGTCTTTTTCTTATTAAAATACATATTTCTTCAAGACAACCCAATTATATGCTTTTAATTTAAAAAATAATATCAATCATATATTAATATAATGGTATTAAAAATATTCAAACCCCATATAAAATTTATAATACGTAATGGTAATGTCAATAAAGGTATCCCAAAATTAAATTAATTTAGTAAAAGATTAATTTGTTGTGGTATAAAAACAATTCTAGTTTTCAAGTTCTTATGTGTATTTTCTGTTTACATATCTATAAAATATTTTTAGTCCGAAGGAGATAATATATATTCTACATAAACTAGTCCATATCTAGTTTATATAGGAAAATTAAAGATAATAATTAAAAAAATTAAAAATGAGTGGTGTGCCAATGTCTAGTGAATATTTATGGAATGCATATTTTTAATATTTATTACCTTAAAGTCAATTCATTACATCATTTATTTTTTGTGAAACTATAATATTATATAAATTTTTTTATAATGAATATATCCATTTTCAAAAATAACATTTATAAAATAATTTCTATATAGCTTGATCAATTTATAATTTTTTCTTTAATGTTGGTGGGTATATGGGTAGTTCTTTTGAGTGGATAAAGTGGTTATTTTTTAAAGTACCATTGATAAATTTTACATATTCATTATAATTTATATAAAAATGTTTTCACAGAACCAAATGATATTTGACCACTGTTTATAGTGATGGGAAAGTAGTGTGGAACTTCTTATATTACAATTGTTCATGAGATACTATAATAAAAATGAATCCGTATAGGTTACCCCCAATGCAATCAATATTCTGTACCTTTTTCAGATTTAAATATATTACATTTTATATATTATAGAGCTAATTATTTGACCTATTATATTACCGTTAATTGGAGATATTCTAATAACTTATTATTCGATCATTATTCTTTGATTTTTATCAAATATTTGTAGGTGGTCATGAGAAGAAAACGGGGTGATATAGTATTTTTATTAAACATATTAAGGATTCATCCACATATAAATATTTATTTTCAATGTTCTATTTGATTTATTCATTTCCATTTTTTAGAGAAAACCATTCCGATAATCCTTTCAACTACATGAAATCTATTAATTATTTCATTATCATGTTGGTTTCATAATAATATTTTTAATTTTTACTATATTGATTCATGTTATCCTATGAAAGTGTCTCAATATATTTAAATTTTGATATTATAAAAGGATGTTGATACTAAGAGAAGTTAATGGGAATTATTGAAATATGATGTTATTCTGTGTTTTTTAATACTTCAGAAATATAGGTACTATTTTTTGAAGTATATAGTTGACGAAGAGTCCCAATAATGGATATTAATAAAAGGGAATAAATATTTTGACATGTTTTAGTAGATGTGTTTATGTTTTGTATTTGTTTTCAATATATAAATCATATTCAATCTAAAATAAAATTATTTTTATTTTTTTAGGTGAATGTTTTTTCTGTTTATATGTATTTAAAGAAGGCTTGTAGTTGATTGGATTCAATCTATTGGATTTTTTCATTGTGAATATTGTAAATTAAATATGGGATTGCCTCAATATGTAATAGTAGTTTTAATAGACACAAAAATGATTCATTTGACATTCCAATGCATGTAAGAAATGTTTGGAATGATTTAGAGTAAACATCCATGTATTCAGAAATGTAACTATAAATATGTTATTTTAAAAATATTTGGTCCTTAATGAGTAAAACATATTACTTAATGTTTAAATGTCACATCATGGAATTGGTAATTCATGAATATAATTATACCAATATGCAATGCTTTATCAAGGTGATAAAATAATATGTAAGGTTCATTACATTAATGTGTAATGGTTATCTATGTATATATATAAATATTCAAGTATAACTCATAAAATATTTAAGAATCATATTATTAAAGGAGGATATTTATGTAAGGGAATTCTTAGTGGGAAAATAAATTTTTTATAGATAAATTTTCAACTATGTATGAGTCATTTTGATGAAAGAGGCGATGCAAGAATGTCATTTATTTTATAGGGTGATATGTAATATTTATGAAAAGTGATGTGAAAGGGTTCTAGACATCGGTAAAATTTTATAGTGGAAAATTTGAAAATATGTTTATAAATATCTATATAAAACTACGTTTCGATGATATAGAATACATTGATCAAATAAAGGATTATAAGTTTAAAAATATATTTATATTATTTACAGCTTAGGAATTTGATATTACATTTTAAGTAATTTCCTGTCTAAAATTGAAATTAAAATTAACATTTTATACTATTGAAAATATATTTTCTTAATTCAACTATTTTCAATATATAGAAAACACTATTGAGAAAGAAGAAAAATAGAAATTTGAAAAAGAAGAAGTATGATAAGGTATGAAATATTTTATGTATGGATATTTTCTATATTTCAAATATGAAAAAAAATTATTGTGTCTATGTGATTTTGATATATTAATAAAATATAATTTTCTTTGAAAATAATCTATAAAGAAATGGAGGTTTTTAATTAATGTAGAATATGAAGAGAATTAGTTGATGAAGAGGATATGGAAGAGTAAGAATATAAAAAACTATATGCATTAATTATATAATTAACTACTCTAATGTTGAATGAATATAGATTATATACCATTTTAATTGTTTTGGAGAACATTAAACTATTATGGATTTGTTTTTTGTGTAATGAGTATAACAATATATCATGATAAACATCAATCCACATTGATGGTACTAATAGAATTTATAGTATTGAGTTATTCCATATCGTAGAATAGAATACATTAATATTATTAGTAGTGAACATTATAAATTATTTTATACCTTATTTGTAAGTTCCATGGTGATTATGTTGAAGCTCAAATAATTAATTTTAATAGAAAATGAAGGTTATTTTTAAACGAAAAATTAAATTCAATCTAATTCATTGATTCATCCAAGGGTATTATCATTGATACTAGATTTCCCTTTCAAGTAGTAGAAGTGAATTTTGTGTTCCTTTGAAGAAGATCCATTATTAAGAGTTTAATGACAAAATATTATTCAATTTTAGAAGTTTAAATGTTTTTATTCATACTGTAAACATGAAAAACATGAATTTAGGGAACAAAAAGAGGATTCTCATCTTTCATTAGAAAAATTCTTATAAATTGAAATAGAAAATGATGCCTTATTGATTACCAACTAGTATAATTGTCTTGGAGGCTAAAATATATGTTTTTTATTAATGATTGTGGAAACAATATAATTAGAATTAATAAAAAGAATATAGAAAAATATAGGTGTGATTAATATTCCATTTATAATCTCTTCCAAAGAATTAATTTCATAAGGCTAATGAGATGAAAATAGAAAAACTGTTTGGGATAAATTAAAAAACATTTAAGAAGGGTATATGAAATTGGATAAAGATAAATTATAGGTTTTCTAATAGAATTTTTATGTTTACAAGATTTATCATAATGAAAAAATTTATATCATATTCACTAGAGTTAATGAAATTGTGATAACCACCAGATGTTTTAGTGAGAAGTTAGTATATTCTATAAATTTCATTAATTTTCGGTGTCTTCAATAAGATAATACTAATGTATTGGTTTCATCACATAAATAAAGTGATATAAGTACACTTAAACTAAAATATTTTAATAAAATTATTATTTTTCATTAATTTTTTATTTAGTGATTCATTAAGAAAAATATGATTAATGAAAGGTAAATTTTCTTCAAATTTTGAATGAGGGGAAGAGTATGAAAGAACCTGTTTTGGAAAAAATGATTTTGGAAATTAAAATGGCATTGATATTTAGTTTGAAAAAATCAGGTGACTTATTTTATGATGAATGAGAAGATAAAAATTAATATTTGTCCCAACCCGTCCTCGGGGCCTGTGCCGTGACAACCCTAAGCCCGCCTTCCATAGGCCCAGGGCTGGCGACTAGCCCCAATGTGTAAATACCTATACTGGGAAGGCATTGCCTTTATAGAAGTAAAAAAGAAAACAGAGTACGCAACTGAAGTAAGCACATGTAAAACTGTAAACAAAAGTAACTGCTGAAATGAAACGGGCCGGAAATACAAGCCCAACAGTGAGTACCGTACAACTGAAAGAATAGTACAACATCAGTAAATTAAAGCAGAAACCACTGACTCATCCTCGAAGAATCCCACATGATGGGTGGGAATAGATGGTGTTCTTAACACCTCGGGTCCGTCCGTCCACTCCTTGTACATCCCGCCAAGTGGACCACCTCTGGGTACCGTCCAGCTCCACAAGTCTCTACCATGATCAATGATGTATGTCGTCTGCATCCAACGCAACATAGTGCAGCCATAGCCCGTGCAGGGGTGAGTATAAAAATACTCAGTAGATACCTCGAGACCCTCAAAGGTCTCCCAAAATTCAAGAAGGATAAACAACAGTGGAATGATACAATCACCAATTATCAACCAACTCTACTAAGGTATATACCCATACATATACCTAATGAAAGAACCCGATTCTTATTCTTGAGGTATATGTTTCTTCATTTCACTTTTCTTTAAGTGTTTTGAGAAAATAATGAAAATGGGGGAAAACCCCAAAACATTGTGGGTACACGCCATGTACATTGGCTGTGTGGGATGAGTACACAAGGCGTGTAGCCATGCAGGTGAAGAAAGGTGTAAAAATCGACTATACAACGTGTAGTGAGTCAGCAAGATGAATAGTAAGGCGGTGGCCAGCTGAGCAATAGTACACGCTGTGTAGACAGGAATACGCGCCGTGTACTCATGTTGATAGTTGAACAGTGCCACGCTGGCGAGAAGCCGCTGAAAGAACAGTTAAAAAATGGAAAGTACACAGCGTGTAGTGAATAGTACACACCATGTAGTCTATTGTTTTCGCTTAAAATGGGCAGTAGCCTCCTCTATTAACAGAGAACCCGTAGAACCAGAGGGGAGCTTAGCTGGAGCTTCAAGGACCTCCCAACCGCACACCGGGAACCCATATTTTGCACCTTCGATCCCCTTAGAACCGCACGGGTGAGTTATTAATTCTCATTGCATTGCTCATGCCAATTCTTCCTCTAAATGAAGTTATTTGAGTTTTAATGAGGTTATGTTCACCTCAGATCTACGTCGTTCTTGGTAATTTCGAGGAGCGTCGTTCACATATATCGATCAAGGGAGATCGAGGTACGTGGTCTGGTGATTAAATTCCAACTGTTCTGTGTTTTTGTGTACCATTGTGTTACGAAATCACCTTGGGGTGTTGTATGGATGAGGCCTTGGCTGTTTAGATACCTATAATTTCATCGGTAATTTAATGTATGTGTAAAACTGGTGTTTGGGATCACTTCTTGGATCCAGGGCAACCCAGGGGTGCATTCCTCTATTTATCTATTTGGCTGGATACCCAAGGGTATGTCATGTTTATATTGAGCATTACTTTTTTCCAGAAAGGAATTTCCTATGAAATTTCTTGCTGTGCTTTGGGCGTGAATCAGTTACCTACGCCTGAGATCAGTGTTTCACTTTAGCTTGGGGGAGTTGTTTTCTTATCCTGAGGGCAGTAGTTGTTTATCCTGAGGTCAACGCATCTAATGCCTGAGGGCAGTAGCTTCTGTGCCTAAGGGAAATATTCGGTATTCCTAAGGGTGAGATTCTATATGCCTGAGGGAACCATTCATTATACCTGGGGGTAAGCTTGAGCACGTGGTTATATTATCCTACGGGAAAGGGTCTGATCAGCCCAAGGGCTTAGTTCATTGGAACATTGAATGTTATTTAATTGAACTTCTAACTAAATATTTAATTGCCAAATGAAACTGGTAATGACAGTTACTTTTTATTGCTTACTAGTTTTCTGCATTTACTGTACACTGTTGTTGCACATTGTTCACTGACAATTAGGCACGTGCCTATGGTGGGTGCCTACATGGATTTATATCTCACACCCTATTTGGGTCATGCCTTCATCCCAAACAGACTATATTGTTGCAGGTGTGGATAGGGGTAAGGGTCCCTATATATGTACTTGAGTGTTGCTGAGATGTAGGGGAGCATGGGACCAAGCTCCGGCTCGTGATGTTGTCGGCTGTCTGGTTTTGTTCTGTTGTACCTTTACTTTCGATTGTATCTTATTTTACTGGTGGGTCACATGTTCTGCCTATTTTTCAAATCACTAGAGACATGTTTTATCATTATCTATATAGAAGTTGATTATCTTTTACTATAGTTATTCATATCAGTTATGTATGGTTGATTACTTCTGCTATTGTTGTATGTTATTTATCTTCTCCACTACGTTGTACTTTGAAAAATGAGGGTATAGTTTCCCCACTATCATACCTGGGCCCTCGCTGCTAGTCAGCAACCTCTGGCATTTAGGGAAATTCACTAGATGTAATGTGACCAACCGGGTTTAGGGAACCTATTGTGTTGAACCCGAATCTGGGATGTTACAAAGTGGTAACAGAGGGGTTCGTTTCATTGACTTACTGTTTGGATCCTTAGTCAGGGATAGGACGAATACAGTAGTTGGTAAAAAGCTGTGCTAGGGAGTAGCTAAACCGTGTACAAGGAAAATCCAGTCTACCTAGCGTGTTTAGATTTTATTAATTTTGTAATCTATAGTGGATTTGGTTTTCACTACATGGTGAAACACTTGTGGTGTACTGTTTATATGTTATATTTGGGTTCTATTTAGTTGCAACCCAATAAGATGAGGGTATTCCATCTCAGGCATCATTTGGGCACATGCTAGAAATCACATGTGATGCATTCTCCCATTCCATGTAGGTGCATTAGAAATTTCATGTTGTAGTATAAATTATTGTGATAGAAAAGCATGTTGTTGTGATAGCTGCATTGATAAATACCTGTTATTTGATAGGGTATTGTTGTGTGATATTGCTGATAGAATGGACACAAAACATCGGTTTTTGGGGAGTATGATCCCTCAATAACCTAAATTTTGTGGATCATTAACATGTTATAACTTCTATGAGATCCCAAGCTTTGATTTTTGGGGAGTATGTGCCCTAACAGATCCGAATTTGTCACTTAGGTATTGTTTTTCAGTGTTTTATGGGATCCGGATTAGTTACAGAGGCTTACTATATGAAAACCCCAGGATACATGATGCGTAGTTCCTCGAACACACACCGTGTGCTCTTCTATTTGGGAAGAAAAGAAAATATTTTAAGTACACAGAATGTACAATAAGTACATGCCGGGTAGTAGCTCTCCATGTCATAGACCTTGTGGATGGGGACACAGGGTAGGGTTAAGCTTGAAAAAAAACACATCATGTACCAGATGTACACACCGTATAGTGTTGACACTGAGTCCGCCTATGTAACTAACAACACAGATGGAAGAGACCTTGAGACATACACAACGTGTCCACCTTGGATCTTGCCGTGTAGTTTGACCTGGGGACCCGGACGTGTAGCTAACAAACACGGGTCAATGTTCCATCTTCTTGAACACTCCGTGTACCAGAGGGACACACTGTGTAGTCCTTATCGGTGGGAGACCGTGTGGACATAGTCATGTGGCTGGGTAAATGGGGCGGTGTACATGTCGTGTGTGGGTGTAACATGCCATGTAGTGTGGACTGGGTAAACAGTTCGTGTCACGAATGACATGGGTAGTTGGAAATTACACCAAACACGATGTGTAGATGTTATACATGTCGTGTAGTTTTGTACAAAATCAATCTGTGTAGCTGAGCTATGGTGATGTACTAGGTAAGGGAAGTCGGTTCCAAGAACATGTTGTGTAGTCTTTATACATGCCATGTAATCATGTTTTGTAAATCATGGAATCTTTCTTTCTCCACCTCCTTGTTTTCGGTATTTGATAATCTTGATCTAAGGAGTGCATTTGACCTTGTAGAGTCATTCCACCAAGACGACCACTGGTTGTTCACCAAGAGAGCAGAAAAAATTATACTATAGAGATTTTAGGCCATGGGATACCAGTTGATCCTCCAACAGTTCTAGATGCGACACCAACCGTTATATCAGACACAGGAGCGAGGGTGCAGTATCGTGAAGGCATCATGCAATTTATGCAGACCATCCAGGGAGCACCACAGGCTCCCACATCTATGGCTGAACTGACTCATATATTCCAGCTGCAGCATCTATCTACATTCTCATGGGATGGTGGACCACATGTTGTGGAGTCATGGTTGGATTCAATGTAGACTATTTTCAAGCATCTTAAGACACCTCCCGAGAGGAGGGTCAAGCTCGTGACCTATATGCTACATGATTTCGCAATGAAGTGGTGGGATTTACCACACAATCTAAGCATCATCGCGACATGGCATGGGCATATTTTCAGGCAGCTTTCTATAACATATTCTTCCCAGAGACACTGAGGGAAGATCGAGCTCGAGCATTCTTGAATCAGCAGCACGGTGCCATGTTAGTGATGGATTATTCTACTCGGTTTAACGAGAATCAGTGTTTTGCGACCGTTCGGGTGGGCGATGGGATGTTGAGGGCCATACACTTTAAGGATGGTCTTAAATATGTCATCCGAGCACTGGTGAATGTTTTCAGGTTGCCTACTATACATGCTATTGTGAACCAAGCACTGATTACTTAGAGGAACCTGCGGGGAAGATAGTGGTGTGGTCCAGGGCAGTTTGACACCAGTTTCTGGTACTATTTCTACCGGTAAGAGGAAGAGACAGATAGAGTTCTCTCATGGTGGCAGTACCAGCCAGAGGAATGCTTCGGGTGGCCCGATCATGTGCTAACAGTGTGTTAGAGAGGGGAACAAGAGACCGTAGTTTCCTCCGGTGTCTAGTGAGAGGGGTTCTGTGTAGACCCCATGTGCGAGAGTAGGATCAGAAGCTTCTTACCAGTCGGGAAACTGGAATACGTCAGGGCATGCAGGCAGAGATGGTGGTCGTGGTTGTGGTAGCCAGATACCAAGATCTCAGAGGCAGCAGGGCGGGACAGCTTAGGGCAGCTAGGCTATGTCGTAGGGCTGTGGCACTGGGCAAGAATATGCAGTGCAAAAAACCCAACAGGATTAGGATCTCGGTCCTTCAACTATAAGAGGTAATATTCTAGTATCTTATGTATTATCTTCAGTAATTTTCGATATAGGTGCTATACATTGTTTTATATTTGTGCCTGTTGTGAAGAGCCTTTGGATCTGTGTTTCTTCATATTCTGATTTCATGAAGCTAGACACTCTGTTAGGAACTAGAATGGCTAGTGTGCGTTAGTGCAGGTAGTTCCCCCTAGAGGTTGTTGCGTGTCACATTCTATGGGACCTCTATGTATTATAGATTACTAGCTATGATATCATTCTTGGGATGGACTGGTTGGTTCCCTTTTGAGCCTTCGTGGATTGCTATCATCATAGGGTGAGTTTCACGTGACCAGCGGGAGAAGAGTTTCTATACAAGGGACAATGGGATGTCCCAGCGAGCCGAGCTAGACCTGAGCATCGTGGGTGAGGTGGTGTGACTGTCCAGATTGTGAGTATATATCTGGATGATTAGGGGAATTGTAAGAAGGATTTCCCTCTAGTGGTTGGTCATTTCAGGGATATCATGCCGGAAAACTTTTCAGGTCTACCTCCGAAGCGAGAGGTGGATTTCTCTATTGAGATTGTGCCAAGATCAACACCAGTGTCCATTCCTCCTTATAGGATGTCTACACCAGTGTATGAGGTGCTCAAGAGATAGTTAGAGAAGTTACACGAAAGGGGTTTCATCCGACCTAGTACTTCTCTGTGGGGTTCTCCAGTCCTTTTTTTGAAGAAGAATGATGGTACCATCATACTTTTTGTTGATTATCAGAAGCTGAACCAACTGACGGTTAATAACCGATATCCCTTTCCAAGGATTGATGATCTTTTTGATCAACTTTGGGGAGCCCCTGTGTTCTCAAAGATTGACATCAGATCCGGATATCCTCTGTTTCATGTTAGACCATCTGATATACCTCTCATGGCCTTCAAGAGTAGGTATGGTTTGAATGAGTACTTGGTTATGCCTTTTCAACTCACAAATGTTCCACCAGTTTTCGTGGCTCAAATAAATCATGTGTTCCATCCGTATCTGGATTCTTTTGTGGTAGTATTTGTGGACGATATCTTGGTGTACTCTCACACTCAACACAACCTTTCCACCCATCTTGAGATTGTGTTGAGTACACTGAGGGAGCAACGACAATATGATAATCTCTCACAGTGCCATATTTGGATGGACTAGAAACACTTCCCGGGTCATATCATTTTAGAGGCAGGATTTGTAGTAGACTTAGAGAAGGTGAGAGCATTAGTTTCTTGGGAGAATCCTAAGAACGTTTTTGAGATATGAAGTTTCTTGGGGCTGGATGGTTACAACAGACGCTTCATCCAGGACTTCTCCCACTTAGTAGCACCGTTTACGGGTTTTAATAAGAAGCGTGTGATGTTCGTTTGGATAGAATCTTGTGAGGCAGCCCTTCATGAATTGAAGGGAAGGTTGACATCAACATCAATCCTGATACTTCCAGACAAAAGGAAGATCTATACAGTTTAATGTGGTGCATCAAGTTTAGGTCTTGGAGTTGTGTTGATGTAGGGGGATCGAGTTGTTGCATACGAGTCTCGGTAGTTGAGGCCACATGAGAGGAATTACCTGACGCATGACCTCAAATTGGCTTCTGTTGTGCATGCGTTACAATGTTGGGGACAATATCTCTTGGGAGAGCATTTTGTGGTGTTCACGGACCAAAAAAGTCTCAAATATATCTTTACCCAGCGTGACATGAACTTGAGACATCGAAGGTGCACCGAATACCTTCAGTCCTTCGATTTTGAGCTCGCCTATACACCTGGCTAGGGTAATGCGGTTGCTGATGCACTGAGTAGGAAGACTCAAACACAAGATGTTCATGAGGCCAGTAGTGAATGGCAGCTTGGGGCTTTGTTCTCTTAGATGCATTTGGAGGTGCACAACAGTCAGGGAAAAACCTATATTTCATATTTAACTGTGACTTCTACCCTTCTGGATAGAGTGAGAATGAGACAACTATCTGATCCAGAAGGCCTAGTCCTACCAGAGTCAGAGGCCAGTGAGGACCCTCCTCCTGGATGGATGATAGGTAATGATGAGGTACTGCATTTCCATTGATGAGTGTGGGTTCCAAGGGATATACGTGAGAAGCTGATGCGGGAGTTTCAAGATTCATCTTGGGTAGTTCATCCCGGAGTTACGAAAACGTACCGTGACTTCAGACATCAGTATTGGTGGTCGGGTATGAAGAGAGATGTAGCTTGTTTTGGTACCAGATGTTCCACCTGTCAGCAGGTAAAGGTGGAGCATTAGAGGCCAGCTAGACTGTTACAGCAGTTACCCATTCCAAAGTGGAAATGGGATGATTTCGCGATGGATTTTGTGACTAGGTTGATGAGGTCACCTCGAGGAAATGATGTCGTGTGGGTTGTTGTGGATAGACTCATGAAGGTAGCTCACTTTTAGACGATCAAGCAGTCCTTTTGTGTTGACGAAATAGAAAATTTGTATATCCAAGAGATTTTACATCATCATGGGGTCCCACTTTCTATCGTTTCATATTGGGACGTCCGTTTGAAGTCTCGTTTCTGGTAGAGTTTTCATAGGGAACTGGGTACACAGGTGCTTCTGAGCATAGCTTACCACTTTCAGACCGATGGTTAGTCAGAGTGTACAATACTGGTGCTTGAGGACATGCTGCATGCATGCATCTTGGACTTTTTGGGCTCTTGGGAGAAGCATATACCCTTAGTTGAGTTTGCCTATAATAATAGTTTTCTGGTAACTATTGAGATGGCACCTTATGGGGATTTATATATTAGGACATGTCGGTCACCCTTGTGCTGGGTAGAGGCTGATGAGGTAGCTTTACTGGGACCACGTCTCATGTAGGAGACTTCTGAGCAGGTCCAGTTGATACAAAGTGGATGGCTACCATGCAGTCTCATCAAAAATCTTATTTTGATCACCGTAGACGGACCTTGGAGTTCGTGGTCAGGGATAACATGTTTTTTACATGTTTCACCGAGGTTGGGACATAGAAAGATCATGAGACATGATAAAATTTCACCGCGGTATGTGGGAGCATTCGAGATTCTAGAGAGGGTTGGCCTAGTTTCCTATCGGTGCAATTACCATTGAGGTACCTGTCTATGGATGATGTCTTTCATGTATCTCATTTGCGTCGTTATCATTCAGACCCATCTCACGTCTTTCAGGCCGAGGAGGTTGAGCTTCATGTTGATGCATCCTTCGAGGAGCATCTAATTCGTTTCATTGATAGGTGCACAAAGGTTCTCCGAGGCCATTCAGTTCCTCTCGTACGGGTACTATGGCAGCATGGCTGAGTGCCGAACGAAACCTAGGAGCGGGAAACTGACGTACAAGCTCAGTTGAAAGAGTTGTTCTATGATTTATCTTTACCACCGATGGAAGGGAAATTTGGGGAAAAATTGCTTTGAGGGGGAATTTTGTAAGAACTCGGTTATTATTCTTGAGGTACAAGTTTCTTCGTTTCTCTTTTCTTTAATAATTTCTAGAAAATAAGGAAAATGGGGAAAAATCCCAAAACATTGTGGGTACACGTCGTGTACTTGTCCACACGTCGTGTACTTTGGCGTTGTGGGATGAGTACACTAGGCGTGCTGCCATGCTGGCGATAAAAGGTGTACAAACTGACAACATGCCGTGTAGTGGGTATTTACATGCCGTGTAGTCAGTTGGCAGGTGAATAGTAAGGTGGTGGCTAGATGAGCGATAGTACACACTGTGTACTCATGTCGATAGTTGAACACTGCCACGCTGGCAGGAAGCCGCCAGAGGAACAATTAAAAATGGAAAGTACACATTGTGTTCTCAATAGTACACACTGTGTAGTCTTTTTTCGCTTAAAATGGGAAGTAGACTCCTATATTCATAGAGAAGGCTTAGAACCGGAGAAGAGCATGGATGGAGCTTTGAGGACCTCTTGACTACACATCTGGAACTTGTTTTCTAAACCGTTGATCTCCTTGGAACCGCACGTGTGAGTTCTTCCTTCTCATTGCGTAGCTCTTACCAATTCTTCCTCTAAAAGAAGTCATTTGAGTTAGAACGAGGTTATGTTAACTTCAGATCTATGTTGTTCCCAAGTGTTTGGAGGGGAATCGTTCACATATATCGATCAGGGGTGGTTGAGGTAGGTGGTCTGGTGTTTAAATTTAAACTACTGTGTGTTTTTTTGTACCATTATGTTATGAACCCAGCTTGGGTTGTCCTATTGCTGAGGCCTTGGCTGTTTAAATACCTAGAATTTCATAGGTAATTTAATGTAAGTGTAAAACTGTTGTTTGGGATCACTTCTGGGATCCAAGACCTCCTAGGGGCGCGTTCCTCTATTTAGACATATTGCTGGATACCCGAGGGTATGCCATGTTTATATTGAGCAATACTTTTACCTTGAAAGGAATTGCATATGAAATTGCTTGTTGTCCTTTGGGCTTGGTCCTGTTACTTGCATCAGATGACAGTGTTTCACTTTAGCCTGAGGGCGTCATTTTTGTAGCCCGAGTGATGTAGTTGTTTAGCACGAGGGAAACGCATCTTATGCCTTAAGGAAGTAGCTTCCGTGCCTGAGAGAAATTTTCGGTATGAATGAGGGGGAGATTCTATAGGCCTGAGGGCACCATTCGTTATACATGAGGGTAAGCCTGAGGGCGTGGTTATATTATCCTGAGGGCAAGGTTCTGATCAGCCTGAGGGATTAGTTCTGAGGGACATTGAATGTTATTTAATTTACTGCTAACTAAATATTTAAATGGAAAATGAATCTAGTAATGATAGTTTCTTTTGAGTTCTAACTATTTTTCTGCATTTACTGTACACTGTTGTTTCACATTGTTCACTGACAGTTGGGCAAGGGCTTTTGTGGGAGCCTACTAGGATTTATTTCTCACACCCTTTTGGGCCATGCCTTCAACCCAAATAGACTATATTTTTACATGTGTGGATAAGTGAATTGGTCCCTATACAGGTACTTGAGTGTTGTTGAGGTGTAGGGGATCATGGGATCGAGCTTGGGCTTGTGATGTTGTCGGCTGTCCTATTTTGTTCTATTGTGACTGTACTTTCCATTGAATCATATTTTACTACTGTGTCACATGTTCTGGATATTTTTCTTAGCACTAGAGACATGTTTCATCTTTATCTATATAGCAGTTGATTATCTTTTACTACTGTTGTTCATATCAGTTGTGTATGGTTTATTACTTCCACTATTGTTTTACGTTATTTATCTTCTCTTCTACGCTACACTTTGACAAATAATGGAATAGTTTCCCCACTATTAGACCTATGCCCTCGCTGATAATCAGCAGCCTCTAGCGTTTGGGGAAATACACTTGAGGTCATGTGACCAACCGGGTTCGGGGAACCCATTGTGTGGCACCCGAACCTGGGACATTACACCTAAGTTATCAATCCCAGTTCGGCTCCAACTCCTAAGCCCAAGCACAACCCAGTCCACACAGGAAAGAAGTCAATCACAATGATGATAATGATTGAAAGTCAAGACTCATCTAACACCGGTATTCAACTTTAGTAAAGTGGAAAAGATGATCAGATTTAGTCATTGATTAATCTAAGATGTCATCCCCACATAGGAAACTAGAACAGGTAAGTTGTCGGACCCACATATGAAACTAGACCAGATACTCTGTCAAACCCACGTAGGATACTAGAAGAGAAGTAAAACTATCAGACCCACATTGGAAGCAAGAAAGGTAGTCATCGTCGTTGATCCCACAGAGTATTCTAGTACGGTAGTCGTCATCACTGAACCCACGGAGGATTCCAGTACGATAGACGTCGCTGTCGCAGCCAACTCTAGGGTTCCCACGTATAGCACTCTCGATTCCGGGAGGGTCTGCTCCTCGAACCAAGGGCTCGATACATCAGCTATCATGACGTCTCAAGTTAATGTACCCCAAAGTTCTGTCTCTTCAAAAGGAACATAACTAAATAGACGTCACGTCAATTGGAGGTCAGGTCTATGAGATATTGCCACTTTCATTCCAGCGACCCGGTTGGAATATGCTCATTCCAAACCTGGTCGTTTTACAAAGTCATCAAAAACACAAATTGAGTATCACAAAAGGACCACTTCGTTGCGAGGGTCCTAATTCCATAGACGGTGTGTCGATCAGAGGTACAGTCTTTAAGTTATTCATGTTCAAGTGAAAACGGGCCCGACCCCTTAAGCCCAGTGGGCTGGCGGGTCGGCCCGACCCGATTCGGCAGGTCCAACCCGGTAGAGGGTCAGACCGTCCCGGTGAAGCGCATGGTCCGACCCAAGGGGTGCGGCTCGGCCGGCTGGGCGGCTCGGTCCAGGTGGCCAAGTGCTGCGGGGGAGAGACCCCCCGGTATCCCAAACTGGTGGCGCCAAGCAGCGCTGCCCTTCTTACTGGTCGGCCGTAGCCGGCCGGTCGTCCTGGCACGAGCAGCCGGCATGGGCAGGACACCATTCCTCCAACGTGGCATCCTACTAGCACCGCGGGTCTTCCCAGCTTGGCCGACTACCTGCCAGCCGGTTCATCTGCTGAGCGGCCCATGGAACGCGGGCCGTGGTCTTCCACAGCGCAGCGCCATGTGGCGCCGCAGTTCCACCAGCTCGGCCGGCTTCGGCCGACCAGTACTTCTTTGGCCGAGCGTCCTATAGTTGCAAGACCCAGTACTTCTACACGTGGCCAGTGTGTAGCCACCACCTTTGTTCATCACCTCCTTCTTCCAACGCACCTCTATCGCGAATAAACAATCAAGAAAACATCGGAGGGTCGTCAAGCCGTGTTTGTTTGGCTAGTACCCTCCGTGTTAGGCGATATCAATTGGCCGAAGTTTTTCCAAAGAATTCTACACAAATGAGATACTTTATTCACTTATAAATTATACGAAACCTCTACATCAAAATAAACATCTCCATAGTCAGGCATCGCATAAGACGATGTTTCAGGGAGACAGCGTCAACTTGTTGACGTCGGGGAAGAAGGAGTCCAGGATGGCGCGTCGTCAACATTCCTTGCGGGTGGATCATTCTCCTATGGCATGACCAAATATTGAAGGAGATGATCATCATTCTTCGGTGGTTATTCATTGGATGGATGGTGTTCTTTGTTGAAAAGAGTAAGTTCTTCTTCTAATTCTCAATAGCTCTCCCAAAATCCTCCCAACACAACAAGTCCAAAATAAAATAATAGCTTAGGCTATTATTTTATTCACACATGAATTTTTAAAATTCAAAAACATTAATTAATTAATTGGAGGATTCAATTCATTAATTAAAAGTGTTGAAAAAAATTAATGGGAGAGGGGGAGGTGAAGAGATCACATAATTAATGTGAGTGTTTTCAAATTAATCAAGGGGGGGTTAAGGGAGTTAAGGGGGGTTTTGGGGAGATGAAAGGTTTATGGTACATGTCGCTCCCACCACACTAAATCTTCTCATGGGAGGTTATGTGGGTGTGAGCCCCACCTCTATCTCCCCTTGGGAGAAAATTACTAACATCCATAAATAAAATTGTGTACTACAAATTTTATTTATTTTATTCTAAATCCTCAAATATTAACTCTAAACCCGCATAAAATGCATCTGCAGTAATGGTCCCCTTAAGTGAATACTGGCATTGCGAATTAATCAGTGTGCTTGGATTTCAATTCCGAGCACTGGTTCAACAGATAGAAAAACATGCTTGTATATTTACTGAACGTACCTGAACAAAACATCCAAAATTGATTCCCGGCACGCTGGACCTCGGAATCAAGTGCCGTTAGAAACCGAAGACTCATAAAATTCAATAGTATTTAAGCAAAAAATTTCCTTTAAATTTTTGGGTCTTTACATTACTCCCAACTCATGGATTTACGTCCCCATAAAGATACAACACACACTAGGGAAACAAATGGGGGTACTGTACATGAAACTAAGCCTCCCGCTCCCAAGTGCTCTCCTGGAGGTTCCTATGCTGCTAGCGAATACGCACTAGAGAAATCTAATGTCCACATAGGACCCACTCCGGTAGATCCTCGATCTCCACTGGGACCTCTGTAAATGCCGGCCCTTCATTGATGTCCAGCTCCCCATGATCGATGATGTGGGATGGGTCATGCTTGTATCTACTCAGTTGAGATACGTCGAAGATGTAATGAACCCTGTGCAACTGAGGTGGAATGGACAGGCAGTAATCCACCTCGCCTACTCTACTGAGGACCTGGAAAGGTCCTATGAAACGCGGAGATAACTTTCCACCCCGGCCAAATCTCCATATACCCTGTCGCGGTGATACCCATAGGAAGACATGGTCGCCATCCTCGAACTCCAGTTGTCTCCGTCTCCAATCAACATAGAACTTCTGTCTGCTTTGTATAGTCTTCATCTGCTTCTGGATGATCTGCACTTTTTCTATTGTAGCCTGAACCATCTTTAGTCCTACAAGTGCTGACTCCCCTGGGTCAGTCCAGCAGAAAGGTTATCTACATGTTCGGTCGTACAATGCCTTGAAAGGTCCCTTCCCGATGGTGGAGTGGTATCTGTTGTTGTAAGCAAACTCCACCAAGGGTTGGTGATCTTCACAGTTGCGACCCAAGTCAAGACACATGCATGGAGCATGTCCTCAAGAGTTTGAATGATCCTCTCAGTCTGGTCATCTGTCTGAGGATGGAAGGTAGTGCTCATACATAAATGTGTCCCAAGAGCCTCCTGTAACCCCTTACATAGCCAGGAAGTGAAACGAGCATCTTAATCGGAAATGATAGACGATGGCACCCCATGAAGCCATACGATCTCTTGAACGTATAGGCATCCCAAGATCTCTACTAAGCCCTTCTCTCTGATCGGTAAGAAGTGGGCCGACTTGGTGAGTCGGTCTACGATAACCAAGACAGAGTCATGTCCTATGGATGTACATGGAAGCCCCATCAGGAAATCCATGGATATCCCATACCACTTCAACTTAGAAACCTCTATGGGCTGAAACAAGCCTGCTGGTACCTGGTTCTCCGCCTTCACTTGCTGAAAAGTGAGGCATCGTTATACAAAATCAGCTACAACCTTCTTCATACCCGGCCACCAATGCTGTCATCGGAGGTCCTGGTATATCTTCACCGCTCGTGGATGTACCACTAGAGCGGAAATGTGAAACTCCATCAGCACTTCCTCCTGCACTGCAACTGGTACCATAGTACATCTTCTGATGTGGATGAAGAGCTCCCCTCCTTCAGAAAATCCATTAGGTGCCTGCCCCTGTGGATATCTGAGCATGTCATGTCTCATAGTAAACATCCCCACACTGTGCCTCTTAGACTTGCTGAAGGAGTGAAGAGTGACTATAGAAAGGATTCTCCATCGCTATCCACAAAGGATATCTGCAATGCGGCTAGCTGTTCTGTCACCTCTCCTAGTAGGTGAATTCTTGATCCCCTACTGAGAGCATCGGCTACAACTTTCCCCTTCCCAGGACTACAGACAATCTCAAAGTCATAGTTGTGGAGGAACTCGAGCCATCACCGCTATCTCAGGTTCACGTATTGTTGGGAGATGATATACTAGAGACTCTGGTGGATAGAGTAGACTATAATGTGCTTTCCCATCAGATAGTGTTGCCACATCTTCAAGGAGAATACCATTGCTTCTAACTCAAGGACATGTGTAGCTAAGTTCTGCTCGGGATGTCTCCACTACCCCGAACCATGTGTTATCACTGCTAGCTCCTGCATCAGGACACACCCAAGTCAGGTCCTTAATGTATCACAGTAAACTACTTACTCAACGCCCTTCTCTGGCAACCTCAAGATGGGCACACTGGTCAACCACTGCCTCAGCTCTTGAAAGCTCTGCTGACATTTATCTGACAACAAAAAGAGTTTCCCTTTCATCTTCATGGATGAAAGTGGTGCTGCATCTCTGGAGAAGTCAAAAACAAAAATCTGATAGTACCCAGCCAAACCTAGGAAACTCCACAGCGCCACCACTATCCTGGGTGGCTCCCAAGAAAGTACTGCCTTTATCTTCACTGGATCCACTACAACTCCAGCCTCCAAGATGACGTGTCCCAGAAAGTGAACCTCTCGAATCTAGAACTGGCACCTCGAGAGCATACCATAAAGTTGGTTCTCTCAGAGTGTATCCAATACAACCCACAAGTGGTAGGCGTGCTCCTCCTTAGTAGTCAAGTAAAATCAATATGTCATCAATGAATACTACGACAAAGCGGTCGAGGTAAGGTTGGAAGATCATGTTTATTAGACTCAGGAACACTACTGGTGTGTTGGTTATGCCAAAAGAAATAACCAAGAACTCGTTGTGGCCATATCGACACCTGAAGGCCATCTTCTGAATGTCCTCATCTGAAACTCTGAGATTATGATAACCTGACCTGAGGTCTATCTTTGAGAACCATTGTGCTCCCTTTAGCTGATCAAAGTGGTCGTTAATCCTCGTGAGTGGGTACATGTTCTTCACGGTCACCTGATTTAGGTGACAGTTTTTGACACACATTCGCAAGCTCCCATCCTCCTTCTTGGTGAAAAAAATCAGATAAGCCCAGGGTGAAACACTAGGTCAGATAAATCCTTTCCCCTGCATGTCCTCCAGTCGTTTCAACAGCTCATGAAGCTCGGCGAGAGACATCTGATATGCTATAGTAGATATTGGTGTTGTCCCATTTGTACAGGTCTATGTAGAAGTCTACCACACTGTGAGGAGGTAGTCCTGGAACATCATCAAGAAAAAATTCTGCATACTAATCCACCTAAACATGAAAACTCGGACATCACACATCAACCGCTCCAAGGATGGGACTAGCCAACTAATGTGTGATCGGATGCCCTATCCTCTGTATAAGTCCATCCTGCACTACAAAGTCTCACTTCTCGCTGGTGAAGGTGAACCTAGTACCATCTGTGTGGACACACCGCACCATGCGCCTATTACAATCAATCTGATTATGGACTGTAGATAACCAGTCCATACCCAAGATGACGTCATAAGGCCTCGATGCTGCTATAAGAAGATCACAACAGAAGCTCTCGCCTCCTAGAGTAACCTCACTCGACTGGCACCAGTATGTAATTGTTGAGTCTTCTCCCATAGGAGTCTATAGCCGTAAGGATCGAGCCAAAAGCTCTTCCATAATCTCTATGCTCCGAACAAGGGCATCGACAATAAAATAATGACTTGAACCTGTGCTTATAAGTACTACAGAAAGGGTGGAGAAGACACAGATTGTACCTAGAATCTTCTCAAGTGTTCCATGGTCGTAGACCATGACTACCTATAGTTGAGCCTGCCTCTACCCACCATCTATCTGTGGTTGGGGTGGACCTCCTGGTGGTGGTGGTGGTAGAGTCTCGAAACGTCATCCACCACCAGCTGCTCAGCCAGCTCCTCTGCCTCGTCTGCCTTCTCTTGATAGACCACCACGTTCGAACCTCTACCTTTGCCTGGGAGGTCCCTCCACTGTCTGGTTCTCATTTGTATGGCAGTTCTGGCAGTCTCGAGCCACGTGACCATGCCTGCTGCATGCATTGCACTGCCAACTCCTTATATAGCTGGCTCTGTTCCATTTTCCCCGCACAACCGAACCTGTATCCTGTGGTCGCCTGACTGATGGCCTAGTCTGCTTGGACCTCTACGTCAACTGTGTACTTCCGGCTATAGAAGACTCCACTACGTGTCGCCCTGCGATAGTTCTCACTGCTGGTGTTGGCTCAGTGAGAAATATCTCCACAAGAAGTGCTCGCTCCAGGACTCCCACCTACATCGGAATGTTGTGGGAGATCATCAAGCCTTGATCTCATGTCTGAGTCCCTACTCAAAGGTCCATTCCAAGATGAATGGGTCTCGTACCATGTTTTTGGAGAAGTGTGAGAGGTTGGTAAACCCCGCTGAGTACTGAGCTACTATCATGCTGCCCTTCCGCAAATGAAGTAACTCCTGAATCTGCACCACACGAAGGGTGGCTAGAAAAAACTCTGAGCAGAAGAGACTCTCGAAGTCTGTCCAAGGTAGAGATGCATCATCATGCACCTAGAGCATTAGGCTCCACCATCTACCCACATCTGCATGCAGGAGACTCACGACAAGGATCACCATAAGGTCGACTGGTGTCCCTACCAATCTGAAGACTCTAACAATTGAGTCTTTCCAATCCTCAGCTTCCTGAGGCTCCGTCTCTCTATGGAACCTGGGCAGCCTCTATCGTTGGAACTAATGAAATTAGCTCAGGCGGCATGCACTCTATGTAGCTGGGCCTGGTGGTATCGGTGGCCCAGTGGGTAGTGGTGCTGCTGGTTCCTGCACTATGATGGGGCCCCGTACCGAATCCTCGTTTCTCGGTAGGCTACCATCCCACATGTAACTCGAAACCCAAGCTAGCTGCCTTCGTGAGGGCCTTCCTGAGAAAAAACAGGTGTTCTATGGTCAAAAAAGTATACCTAGTGAGCTGACACAATGTAATCACAAAGAAAACTTTTCAATGGAAACACACACGCAATCAATTTTTTCATGCACTGAGTCAGAAATCAAGATTCAGAGTCCTACTGTAGGGATACGTCAGCTACAACACCAACACTGGTTTCCCAAAACTGATAACCACACCCAAAACACTTAACATTGTTGCTTCACAGAAAATAAATAATCAGATTCTTGAGTTCTGCGGTAGAACTGACTCTTTGATACCAATTTTTCATGACCCGTCCTCCGGGCCCGTGCCGTGACTACCCCAATCCCGCCTTTCATAGGCCAGGGGCTAATGACTAGCTCCCAAGGTGTAAATCCTTATACTGGGAAGGCATTGACTTTATAGAAGTAAACAAATACAATAGTGTATGCAACTGAAGTAAGCACAAGTAAAACTGTATAAAAAAGTAAGTGCTAAAAAGAAATGAGCCGGAAATACAATCCCAACAGTGAGTACAGTACAACTGAAAGAATACTACAACAGTAGTAAAGTAAATCAGCAACAACTGAGTCATCCTCTAGGAATCCCACATAATGGGTGGGTGTTGATGGTCTCCTCAGCACCTTAGCTTTGTCGGTCCACTCCGTGTACGTCCCGTAGAGTTGTCGACCTATGGGTACTGTCCAGCTCCAGAAGTCTCTACCACGATTAGTGATGTCCGTCCTCTACATCCAACACAATGTAGTGCAGGCATAGCCTGTGCCGGGGTGAGTATAACAATACTCAATAGGGAAACCGAGACCCTCGAAGGTCTCCCATAATCAAAGAAGGGTAACCCACAATGGAAAGATACAATCATGAAGTATCAACCAACTCTACATTGATATATGCCCATACATATACCTAAGTCATCAATCCCAGTTCGGCTCCAACTCTCGAGACAAAGCACAACCCAGTCCACACATGAGAAAAGTCAATCACTTCGATGATAATGATTTAAAGTCAGGAATCAACCCACACAGGTATAAATCTTTTGTAAAGTGATAAAGATGATGAGTTGCAGTCACTGATTCATCTAAGATATCAGACCCATGTAGGATACTAGAACAACTAAGCAGTCAGACACATGTAGGATACTAGACTAGCTACTATGTCAATCCCACGTAGGATACTAGAACAGAATTCAAAGTGTCGGACCCACATAGGAAATAAGAACTGTAGTCAACACCGTTGAACCCACAGAGGATTCTAGTACGGTAGTCATCATCACCGAACCCAAAGAGGATTCTAGTACGGTAGACGTCGTAGTCACAACCAGCTCTATGGTTCCCGCACATAGGACGCTCGATTTCAGGATGTTCTGCTCCTAGAGCCAAGGGTTCGGTACATAAACTATCATGAAGTCTCGAGTTGATGTTCCCCGATGTTCTGTCTCTTCAAAATAAACCCAACGCAACAGACGGCGCATCAATTGGACGCTCGGTCTGTGAGATATTGGTTTTTTCGTTCCTTGAGCCCGGGTGGAAATACTCTCATCCCAAACCCATCCATTTTCCAAATTCATCCAAAACCCACATAGATTATCTAAAAAGGACCGCATCATTTCGAGGGTCCCATTGCTACAGACGACGTGTCGATCGGACGCGCAGTCTTTATGTTATTCATGTTTAAGTGAAAATGGGATCGATCTGTTAATCCCAGTGGGCTGGCGGGTCGGCCCGACCCGATTTGGCAAGTCCAACATGGAAGATGGTCAAACCGGCCCGTTGAAGAACACAGTCCTGCCCGAGGGGTGCGTCCTGGTTGGACGCGGCTCGGCCCGACGGGCCGAGCACTACGGGGGGGGGGGGGGGGTCTCCCAAACCGGCGCCGCCCTTGTGTCTGGTCGGCCGAAGTCGGCCGATCATCATGGAATGAGCAGCCCACATGGGTGGGGCGCAGTTCCTTTAGCGTGGCGCCCTCCTAGCGCGACGAGTCATCCCAGCCCAGCCGATCGCCTACCGGCCGGTTTTTCCACTGAGCAGCCCGCGAAACGCGGGCCACAGTTTTACGCAGTGTGGCGCCATGGTTCCACCAGCCAGGCCGGCTTTGGACGACCATTTTTTCTTCGGCCGAGCGGCCCTTGGTTGCGGGCTGCGGTTCATCTGCACGTGGCCGCCTCCTTCGATTGTCACAGCCACTTTCAACACGCCTCTATCCAGAAATAAAAAATCAGGAAAACATTATAGGGTCGTCAGTCTAGGTTCGTTTGGCCCACGCCTTCCACATTAGGCGGCAACAATTGGCTAATTTTATTCCAATGAATTCAACACAAATGAGATAATTTATTCAATTATAAATTATACGAAACCCCTACCTCAAAATAAGGTCCCTGGTAGTCGGGCGTCGCGGAAGATGGCGTCACGGGGAGATGACATCAACTCATTGACGTCGGTGAAGAAGGAGCCGAGGATGGCACATCGTCAGCGTTCCTTGCAGATGGCTCCTTCTCGTTTGGCTTGGCGGAAGATCGAAGGAGATGATCTTCGTTCTTCAGCGGTTCTTCATTGGAAGGATGGTGTTCTTTGTTGATGAGAAAAACTCATTCTTCTAATTCTCAAGAGCACTCCCAAAATCCTCCCAACACAACGAGTCCAAAATAAATTAATAGCTGAGGCTATTATTTTATTCACACGTGTTTTTTTAAAATTCAAACACATTAATTAATTAATTGGAGGTGTCAAATCATTAATTAAAAGTGTTGGTAAAAATTAAAGGGAGAGGGGGAGGTGAAGAGATCACATAATTAATGGGAGAGTTGTCAAATTAATCAAGGGGGTTTAAGGGAGTTAAGGGGAGTTATGGGGAGATGAATTGTTTAGGGCACTTATGGGTCCCACCACACTAAATCCTTTCATGGGAGGTTATGTGGGTGTGGTACCTACTTCTAACTCCCATTGGATGGAAATAACTAACATCCATAAATAAAATTGTGTAATTCAAATTTTATTTATTTTATTCTAAATCCTCAAATATTAACTCTCAACCAGCATAAAATGAAACTACGATAAAGGTCTCCTTATGAAAATATCAGTGCTGCGAGTTCATCAGTGTCCTTGGATTTCAATTCTGAGCACCAGTTCAAAAGATAGAAAAACCCACACCTACGTTTATTGAACGTACCCGAACGAAACTTTAGAAATTGATTATGGGCACACCGGGCCTCGAAATCAATTGCCTTCAGAAACCGAAGACTCGTAAAATTCTGAAGTATTAAAAATAATTCCTTGAAATTTCCAGGTCACTACAATATTAATAGGACAATTACTAATAAATTGTTTCATTTCTGAATTAATCAGGAATTTTGTAGAACATTTTACAAAAAAAATTTAAAAAGAAGATTGTTTATATCAAGTTGAAAAGATATGATGTTCCGTATGTAGGAAAGCCAAAATATTTGAACATTAAAAGATTTATTAAAATTGGTAGGTAAAAAACAACTATAAATCTAAAATAATAAATTTTTTATCAATGGTTTAGGATAATGAATGTAGTGTAGAACATGAGGACGATGTGAATTCTCATGAAGTTGATGCAAAAATTATGATTATTAAAGTGAATTAGGATGTATTAACAAGAAATGTATGTAGTGATGATAAAATGTTATAATAAATAAAAATGTAGTATTTTATTAAGATATACCTCAATGAATCTATTTAAATATAAAAAATTGAAAATGGAATTAAATATTTAAATTAAGATAATTGGTCCTCACCAAATAGTGATTATATTCTACTAAAAAGATGTCATATATAATGAAGGAGGACGATAACATATATAAGTTTTTAGCTATATCAATGAATATTTTAGTAAAAAATGGAAGACATTTTTAATTTAATTAAGAATGAGTTTGATTTTTTATAACATTTATTTTGTTTTATATTATGAAAATTATTTAAATATACTTCAAAATTAGGTCTAGAATGTTGGAGAATGATCAATGGAGAAGACAAACAAATAAAAGTTTTCCATGAATTATGAGAATGACATAGTCTAAAAACTATTATAATATGTTGTAGGAAAATGATTTGAATCTTTTGGTAAATTGTTTTATTTAAAATCATAGTCTAATAAATGAAAATTTATGGAATGTAAATCAGAGTCTATAGAATTTTAAATTCTAGAAGAGTATATTTGAATTTAAAATTCCAAAAAATTATGAATTGAAAAATTTTAAATGAATGACTTTTAATGAATAGAATGATGTTAAGAATCTATAAATAATTGTTTTTTGAAAAAAGGAACAAAAAATTTGATGGAAACAACTGAAATATGGGATTTTTACACTTTTGGATAACAAAATATTTTTTGAGGAATAATACATTTTTAATGGTTTTGGACCGATATAGGATTTTGAACATTTGAAAGGACATAATGGGTTGATTGAAATATTTTATATGAGCCTAGATGATTTTATAGAAAACATATTTATTTGGATTAAACCACTTAGAGAAGAAATGGTTAGACGGATCCTGAAAACTATGGAGTGAAGGTTAAAAATAGGTTTCATCAATTAAAATAATTTTTTAGAAGATGTGACCTATGGGTCCACATGGTTGAAGAATGTATCACATATATGTCTTCAAAATAGGATTTTGAACATAATTACCATGAATAATAAGAATAAAGAATGTGGAAAATATAAATCCTTTATTACTTATGTTTCACTAAAATAATAAAAACATGACTGTTCATTGATTCCAAATAGTGGATTTCCATCAAAAATAATAAATGATTTATTGATATTAAAAGATATATAAAATCATAAGGATTTTTCATTGATATTTGGATATTACTTGAAACATAATATAAAAATATTTGGATCAATAATAATTATAAAATATAAGATTATGTCAAATAATGTGATACATATTGATGGGCCAAAACAAACCTTGTTATGCGCGTCTCAGATTTTTTCTGGTGATAATGTCATTGTGATTAGTATAGATAGATTTTTGGTGATATGGTTAAAATAAATGTTTCTATATATAAGAGGAAATAAAAACTTGGATACTTTATTCAGGTTGGTGATTCTGAAAGTTCATTATTTCCAATCATAGTAGAGGAAAATTAATTGTGGAATCAATGTTCTATTAATCTATCTAAGAGAAAATTACAATTCTTACCCGAGGATATAATTGTTTAAATTTTCTTATATTGAAGATTGCGTGAAATTAGATGTTCAATATATTAAAAAATGTAAAGATAAATAATTCTTTCGTTAATAATGTATAGGTTCTAACTACTCAACCATTAAAGAATATTCTCCTATATATTTATCCACCTCTGAGGAATAAATCTAATAAAATATTGTAGTATTTATTTCCATTATAGATTACATCACACACATAAATTTTTTTTCATGAATCATATTTCACATACCCTAAATAGGTTCAAGTGTTTTAGAATATGTATTTTGAAGGGTTAGAATTTCTCCTTCAGGATGTTCAAAATAGACAATGACAAAGAATGTACTAGTTGAAAATTTGATGTGTATCTTGAGAAGTATGATATTTAACACAGAATAAGTGATACATTAACCCCCAAAAATGATATAATTGGGAAAAGAATTTAATTTATATGTAAATGGATTGTACTATGTATATTAATGATGAAACGTTTTTTATTCATAGAAAAGGTATTTATGTACAATAGTTCATAAAAATCATTTTTTCATCGAACAAATTAAGATATTTCACATTAAAAGATATATTATTGATAGAGTTAATATTTTTAATTTTTTTAATGAATTTAAAGAATTAAATACCTAAAAACAATTTTATTTTGTTGGACATTACACCCTATTTTGATTTTAAGAACATTCTTTTCTTTATTTCGAAATAGATTAATTATTATTTTTTAATTTCAATATTTTTTTTGAATATTTGGAAAAGGAAATAAAAATTTATTATCAAAACATTCTATGAGTTGAAATATTTAATATTTAGTATCTCCTAGAGCAACATATGTGCATAATTATGATAAAATATATATTTGAAGGCAAGAATATTCAAAACCACACTATGGAAAAGTTTCCCATGGATTATTGGATAATTCTCAACTATAAATGAGGGAAATTTTGGTTTGGTATATTTTTTAGTGAATAATATAAATAATATAAGGAATATATATAAAAATGGACTACAACACAGTTTCATGGACTTCACATGGTATTTTATGAATCAATAGACGAACCCATCCCTTTGAATCTATTGTATTATTTTTTTGTTTGGTGTGAGAAAAACTGCGGCATTATTACCCCATGGGTGTTTTGAAAATATTTTTTTAAAATAAATTAAAATTTTTATACATGTGGAGGACACAAATGGGTGTAATAGAAGATATATAAGAATAAAAAATATTAAAAAATTTATTTATTGGAGAACACCACGGTGTAAATATTTTTTGGGTAGCTTGATGATTTCCAAAATGTTGTAGAAATTTCTACAAAATTGTGGTGAATAACCCATGGTCTCTGTGAATAATTTATTATGATGTTTGGAATGAGAAACTTGAATCCATTTGTTATGAAATTTATAGTAATTAACTATGTAGGGGTTACATCAATTTAAATCCATACATTCTTAGAAGAAGTTTATGCTTTGTAGAGTTCCTCTATTAGAGTTACACATGCCTATGGAATCCATAGAAAATATAAAATTGTAAGAGTTTCTATAAGTATAGATATTTCAATGAAAAAAATTAATGTTTTTTCTAGTTTAAATTTATTTTCCCTATATTTGGAAGAATATAGATTCATTAATTGACTTGGAAAAATGTTGAATCCATTATTATAGGTAGATTTACACATTTTTTTAGTGTGTATACAACAAATAAAATATGATGAATCCAAAATATGTTTTGTTCACACTAAAAATCACGAGTGTCTTAGTAGTGGCTAAGATAGATAGAAAAAATTATATTATATTGGGGATGATTTAGACATGCGTAGATAGTCAACTACAAAACTATAGACTGTGGATAACAAAGGAAACATCCTTTTGGAATGTTTTTCGCACTATACATTTAGAATTTCCAAAGAAACTATATCTATGAATGAAGGTCGTTATTTTATTCCTTAAGATTAAATTCTTATAAACTATTTAATATCTGTTCATTATATAAAGTAAAATAATATATTTTATTATTCTAATTTCATTAGTGAGGTCTCACTTAGAATCACTATGTTTTTAATAATAATTAAATTACATTAGGTCTTTAGTTAGTGGAATAACTTCTATAGGATTAAAAACATTCATACCAAGGTGTTGGACTGATTTTAAGTAGATATAGTTATATACATTGAGGTATTAGATTATATATTTATTAATTTAATTAAGAAATATTTTTAAAAAAGGAATAATCAAATGTATTTAGTGTTGAAACATTTCATCTACTGGTGAATCAGATATAGTTTCACACTCCTTTGCAATCCATTTTTAATTTTCATTGAAAATATTCATTCACAATTTATTTTAATTTAATTATATTATTTTTACATTACATTTTTTATAAAATTTTAATTCACCGAATTTCACCTATATTTCAAAAAAATATAAGTCATTGTTTTAAACCACCTATTGATAAATCCCATCGGACAAGTATATTACATTTCTTAAACATAAAATGTTGATATGGGTTTCAAGAAAAAAAATCATTTTAATTAGTATGGTGTCATTTATGGGGTTGTTTCTAAACTTTATTTATTCTAATTTTTTAGGTTCATAATAAATATAAAATCAAATTTTCAACATTTACAAGAATATGGGTTTCCGTTGTAATTACACATTTGTTTTACCTATTCATTAACAATTTAATGAGTGTAGTAAGAAATAGTCTTTGAAGTAATATTTGAGTTGAAATTTCAGAGTTCTTCAAGATGAAAGTGAAAAAATAGAAATTCTTTTCCCTTCCTTTAAGGAATTAAATGAATTACCATCTCAATAAGAATATCAGGAAAATTAATACCCTTTCCCATCAACTTTTTCAACTAAATGACTTTTTAAGGTTCATTTATGGATTAATTGGACGTGTTTTCTAATTTGACATTCAAAAGAATAAATTTACAAAGACTTTACTACTTATTTTAGTACAAAGGAACAAGATTTTTTATAAAATTATAGGAAATAATATTTTGAGAATAAAATTCCATTTTTGAAATCCAATTTTATAGATGAGAGATTTTAACCAATTTAATGAACAATATCTAATGAGGGAGAATAACCTGATATTTTTATAATTTAAGAACACTTGTAGGAACATCAACTATTTAATAATTCAATAAAACTCTTTCACAATCCATAATCTCAATAAATAAAATATAAATTAAGATAACATTTAGAAAAATTAAACACCATGACTTATTTTGGTGAGATTATATTAATGGTAAAAAATTTATAGATTATTATTATATAGATTTTATTAGTAAAACTTATGAATAACATATTTTTTTAGATGAATAATTCCATAAAAGAAAAGTGATGGATATATTTTTGTTGAAAATAGAGGCTCTAACTTAATTTCACTTTGGTTTTCATGAAGATAGTGGTTCCATATTTTTTTATAACGAATAGATCAATTTTCAAGATGAGGAAAACATAAACCAAATTAGTTGATAAAATTCTTATAGAAAATTAATATCTCTCACTATATTATAGTGTGGGTAAGGTGATCCTATAATTAGATCTCCTTTACACTACTCCATAAGAACCACAATTTCATAGTTCAATACATGATGAAAACTATATTTGGGAACTTTTATGCTCATTTTATGATGTAAATGATTGAAGAACATCAATTTTGATTTTTAATAATGTTACCTTATCATAAATCCTATTTGGGTTGACACACTATCACATCTAGACATGGTGAAGAAAAATTCCAATACTATATTGGAGGTTAAAACCCTGATTCTTCCCTTTTATTACTGAATTTTTTCTTCACATTCAACAAAAAATCGATGTTTTTTATCTTCTTTTCCTTATTAGTTTCTATGTGGTAATTTTTAGGAGACTAACACAGTGAAACTAATACCCAATAAACTAGTGTATAACCTTCATTTCTACTTTTTTATTTTCTTTTCCATGATTCTTTCTTTATTTTATAAATTATTTATGATAGAGAACATTATAGAAAATAGTTTTTCATGAGGAATATTTTTCACTATATTAGGATTTTTTTTCTCTTTTTTATTTTATTTTTTTCCTTTTCACTCAATTTGTTAATTTAATATTTCATTTTTGTGTGTTATTTATTCATTTATACTATTTTTTAATGTTTATAGCACAAAATTTATGATTTCGTAAATACTTAAACCTCGTCTAATGGATAAAACAGATTTGACCTATGGAACAAAAACAAAATTAATTATGAAAAAAAATGTGTCCCAAATTCAATTGTTTTTATAAATTTATGATTAGAACGACAAAAAATTTAATCATATACCATTAATAACTCTCCCAATTTTGAAATCACTAATATTTTTGTATTCTAAACCCCATTTAATAATTTCTTCACAATTATCTCATATGAAGAGTCAGCCAAACAATACATGATTTAACTAGAGTTTGATATAAATCAATCAAAACCATGGAATTTATGTTAACAGTGTTGATGTTTATTAAGATTTTTTTAACAAGCCATTTCTTTCGAATAGAATTATTAATTTTTTCATTCCCATTATATTTTACCTTGGAGAGGCATTAGTATCCATGAATAACCTATTTAGGTAGTGACATAAAAAAATTAAATATTAATCCAAAATATTTTACATGTAAATAGCATGATATAATTTACATCATATGTGGGGGATTGTGTTGTATTTTTGTTTTCCACATGTTTGGGGGAATATTTATAAACATAAAAACATAAAAAATTATATCATTATTTAATGCATAAATTTTATAATTTTAGAATTATTACTTTTAATTTTTTAACGTTTCTACCAAGATTTCAATTTTTTTTAATTTTTATGTGAAATTTTAATTTTAAACTATATTTTTTAATTATTAAAATAACTAAATATATTTTAATGAATTTGTTTTCAAATGGAAAATGATTTTTTAATGGAATATTGTTTTTCTGTCAACTAGAAAAGAAAGAAAATTAAAAGGAAACACTAGAAAAAGTTGATAAGCATGCATAAGAGTGAACTAAAGAATATGTGTCTGAGTAATTGAATAGATAGTTTTCTAGTGGATAGCATGATGCAAAGAGGTGTTGGTTATAAGGAATCCCTAGTTGGTCATCTCTAGTGCTAATAATCTACACGAAGAATGATACATACAGAAAGACATTGGTGCAGCCAAACATATTGATGTTTGATATGTGACAAGGAGAGTGTGGAAATATTAATTCATCAAAAAATATAATATATTATCATTTGGTGGTTGTATGTACCCATAAAAAAAACTCATAATCACCCAACCTTCCTTAAAATTTCTCTCCTCAAATATAATCATCCAGAAACACCATGGCCTCTATAGGTCATGGTTTATCTCACCCCTAACAGGAACAATTAACACTTGAACCATGATAGAACACCACCAGAGCTCTGTTTGAACCCTTGTAGTGATGAATGGGTGACATTGGAGATTGAGGGATATAGAACTATCTACTTTGGAGATCATGAATCCTTTTTATGGAGTTCATAATCAGAATTTATGATATAAAATTTGAGCACATAATGCATAAAGATGCAGTGGTAGGAAATGGTACATTTTTTGGAGGTGTGTGAGTCTACATATTGATATCTGTGATCAGAAGATGAAACATAGAATGATGATTGTTATTAAGCCCTGAATAATACTTACTTGGTAAATGGATCGAAGCCAATTTAAAATTTAGAAGAACTAAATAGCATATCATGGTAAAAAATGCAGGGTACATGCATGAAATACTAGAAGATGAGGATGCCCACATAGGGAATGGGTTATAAGAGTTTTGGGAATCCACCATCCTACATGTATACTTGAAAATATATTTTAGCACATACAATCAATGTGAGGAAGGTGGACAATGATTCATATCGGCGGGATATTGGAAAAAATTCCTTGTAGAGGAAATATAAAATATATGGTCAACATTCTCTCTTAGACAGTGTGAGACATTTAAATAGGGGTTATATGTGGATATTTTAATTAGATTAATTTGAGTTTATATATGATTCAATGGATAGGTGAGAATGATGACAAATTGATATATGGTATGGAAATGATAATAAATAAGATAAAAGAGATATGAAGATACAAATATGAAGATATCTTAAGGAGGTTTGTTCTATAAATAGGGGATCTTGTGAATCCATTATGGGGAATAATGAATGCTAGGGAATCAAACCTATATTTTTTAATACAATAATAGTTGAAAGTTACAATTTTTTCATTGTTTTATATTTCAAAATTCTTCATGGTCATCATGAGGGGGATTGTCTTATTTTGTTCTAAACTGATTTTGATATGTTATTATTTGTAGTGAAGTAATCATTTTTATGATTTTCCCGGGTTTTTATTATGTAATTATACAAATTGTATCTGTAAGTTAATTCTAATTCATTGAAAACATGTGAGGCTGATAGAGTGGCTTTTAATATGTTATCCATTTATATTTAAAACATTCATGACCATTGCATGTTTTAGTGTAATTTTCATTAAATATATTTTTGGCTCACCTATTCCTTTAAAAATTCATAGTACATGAACATGTGAAGATAATTGTGTTTAGAATAATGAATCCTAACCATGACCATGGTTTAACTTTGGCCCCATTATGACAAAAAATGGATTTTTTATTCTACCATTATATTTAATAAATCATCAACTTGTATTTATGATATTTGGTATGCCTTCTTCTAATTTTATTATTTTTCAGAAATCACCTTCTATTTATTTTCATTTGAACCTTGTTTTCTAAATTTGTCCTAAATAAATCATTATATATTTGACTATAGACTACCAAAATATTTACTACACACCTAAGGAATTTTTTATTTGTTCAATAATTTTAAATTCAAATCTAATTTCCTAATAGGAGTAATGATTCCCATCAGGCTTGTCGTTTTTTTGGAACTATTTTTGGAAACCACATTCTTAGTTTTATTAGTAAAATTGGGAACATTATAGTTTTTTTCAATTTTTATTCTATATTTTACGGATGGTATTATCATGTTGTAATTTCTGTACTGACACTGATGTATGACTACTAGACTTAGGGAAATGGAAAGTAATAACTTTATTAATATCCTATGCTAAATATTTGACTATGGAAGAAAAATATGTTGAATAATTAGATAATAGGAGTTGAAAAAAATATATGGAAAAACCATAGGTTTCAACCAATGTATTGTTCAATGGAGTGATTCAAAACTGCGAACACTGATAGAATAAGATCAAACATCATGAGTAGGTGTACAGATAATTTTTATCATATATATGATAATTGAAAATCATTTTCATAATGATCTTGTCTTTATCGAAAAGATATTAGATTTGATAAAATTCACTAAGCTACCTCAAAATGATCACAATAAATATTTTGGATGTTCTCCCACCTAATGTGATACAGTCCAATTTAATAATTTTTCAATTGATATGGTATATATTAGTAACATTACATTTTTATAAAATGAAAAATGATTTCAAGAAAACTCTAACACTACCACCACACTATATTACCACATTTGATTCTTTCATAAAATGTTCCTAACAAACAACCATACTCCTTTTAAAATTAATATATAGCCACATCAATATTATTAATTTAAATGAAATTAAAAATAAATCTATATAAAAATTACCTAATAGTTTAAATATATTGATTTAGACTTCCCCATTTTGTAATATGGATGGGGTTTCAAATCCTAAAATTTTATAATGGTTTATCATTGTGTTCAAGATCAAATATGGATGCTACCACTATAGGACCACTCTGGAAATATTCATGGAATATATCCATGATCTCTTAGTTAAGATAGAATATAATTTCATTAAATGAAATGTAACAAAGGAAAAAATGTGGATCATACATGGTAGATAACAATAGATGAACAGTGACACAAATGAATGACTTCCCTAATAATATGGACATAATTATGGACATGCGCCATCCATATTTATTCATGAAATTTTATTACATACATATTGATTATGACCATAAAAATTAATTCATTGGGAGGGAGAAAAATAACCTAGTCATGGGATCCAAACTAAAGCATCAGTTTTCTGAAATAAAATTTATTTATCTTCAATGAAAAATTATTACTTTAGTAAGGACTTCTTCTAGATCTATAATTTTTATAAGAGCTACCATAAATAACTCATGGGAGATTCAAAATCATTGAGAGCTACCATGAAGTATCTGAAATTATATATAGTTTAGATTTTTACCTATTTTAGAGAGAGGATTAGAGGAGTTAATTTATCTGACATGAAAGTAAACATGAATTGACTATTGATGATTATCATTCAATAGAGTGGGAAAACAATAGAGTAAGCTCATGAAAAATAAAGAAAATATTTAGAAAATAAAAAATGAGAATATAAATTTTAAAAAATTAATGAAAAGGATAAAGAAATTGATGAAAAAACCCCACTACCCAATAAAAAATGACTACCTTTTAGGATAGATTGAGGCTTGGGAAATTAGAGGTAAAACTGAGTTTTGTTTTTGGACACATTTATGAAACATCACATCAGTATTCCCTTCATTGAACATTTAAATATAATTTCTATTTTTTTGGAAAGTTCATGTATTAATTATTATAAAATAACAGGAAACAAGAGGAGTTAAGAACAATAACACTCTCTGAAGAATGTTATGATATTGTTTCAAGTATTATACTAAAGAGACAATAACACCCAAATATATTTTATATTTAATAAAATTTTATATCTAATAAATATATACAGTATTTGACCAGAAATAGACTTTAAATATTATTTCATGATGTAATTTTAAGAACATTGTATTCGATGAAATGATTCCCAAAATAGTGTTCTATAAATTGAAAACCCAATGTCTAGACATCTATAAATATTTTTTGAAGATTTCAAATATATTGTTGACAAATTCGACTACTCATATAATTCCACATGATGAACATAAATGCGTGGAAGAATACCATATTTTTTGGTTATAAATTCAAATATTTATTTACAATGTGGGGATTTGTGATTTTAGTATGAGGATTTGGAATAAGGTTTTAGTATTTAAAAGAAAATAAAAAATGAAAATGAAAAGGAAAAATATTTGGATGAATAAAATTATAAATGAGTTGAAAATTCATCTGTCATTGGAGAAAGGATTGATATAGATGACGATGAAAACACATAATAGGATTAAAATGATATAGTTATATAGAAAATGAATATTATAGATAATGTTGAATATTTTATGAAAACTATTTTCTATATTCAATTCTCAGAATTCCAACTAGTATGGTAGTTCATGATCTCGTATTAAATTTTTATTGAATAAGAATTCCCTGGTGGATCATCCCTTATAGAAGTGGAGAATATCCTTTCCCAAGGTAGATCTATAATAAGAAAAAAGTATTGGATATCCATCTACAAGGATAAAACACAAAAATATCCATTCATAAATCTATATTGGGTAAATTCCTTCAAACCCCTATCATCTACCATGAAGGTGGTAAGGTCAACCTAAACCACGTTAATCAATGATCTAATGGGAGGAAACTGATTTATTCTATTTATTTACATGAAAATAGTTTTATTTAATTTCACATTAATTTGTCTAATTTTTTTATTAGTAATTTATTAGGATTAATAATCACTTCCCCTATCTCAATTTCAGCTTCAAATAATGGATTACTTCTCTTCTCGTGGGTATTTTTTTATAAAGATACATATTAAAAGGAGGACCTTTGAAAGTATAGAGATGTTAAAATTTTTATATTAATTATAAATGTAGTATATTTTTTAATTAATTGTTTATTGTTAGTCCACTAATTTTTGATAATCCTATTTTTAACTTTGAACAAAAAAATAAACACCCAACATTTTCCTTGTTCTAAATTATTATTTTGTTGGAAAATTTCACATAGGATAACTATCATTCCATGTTTTATATTTCATTATCTATAGGAATAAAAGAGTAATTTGAGGTATCGAATTAGTAAATATAATCATGGCTGACTAATTTAACAAATTGAAATATGTGTACTTATTCATTTTTATAGGATAAATTTTTCTTAGGCTATCCATGCTATGAGATTCTAAAATTCATGTTAATATATTTTTTATTTTTGATGATTTCCTTTACTGATTTTTCTAATTATATGTTACTATCACCAAGATAATTATAAAATGAATATTTCTCATTCATTCTTGACCATATTGTTTAAGTGACTACTATTGTTTTTGTTTTAGTAAAATATTTACATCTTTTTAAATCAATGATTGTATAGAATCACATTTTAAATGATTTTGTTTTTTAAACGACATTATCCAAGAGAGAAAATTTTACATTGATATTTATTTTATCCCATAAAAACCATAAATGACCTTATTTGTTAATAACAAAATTATAAGACTATGTTAACACATCCTTCAATTTTAATTTTATTTTGTATGATATTTATTAGAATAAGTGTTTGGGAAATGTTATCCATTGGAGAAAGGGAGGTTCCACATTGATGAAAACATGTGGGGATATTTTCATTGGAAATTAGGGAAAATGACTGTTACATATATTTCATGGTATACTATATCTTATCCTATTTCTTATTTTCTTTGGAAAAATATGAATGAAATATGGAGAAAAAAAATTTAGAATATTTTTTGGTGTATCAAGGGATGGTGAAAATCACCATTACTTGATTAATGATACTATTATAAGAATTTATATTTCTATATTGACGAGGTCATTTGGGCCGAGATATGTATGGGATGTTTTTACCTATAACATATTTTGAAGTAAAAGAAAACAATTTATTATCATTAATTGTGATTATATTTTTATTTACCTTTACATTATGTTTAGTGATTTGGGTGATTACAATTAGAATGAAATATTCATAAGAGTTAAACAAAACTTTTCAGTCTTATAAAATTTCAACATAAATATTTACCTATCCAATGCTTCATATTCATATGAATAATAAATATGTAATGTCCCAAAAATTTCATATCATATTATTAATTATATAAAATTATTTCAAGACTATAAATTCTGACGACGCGTGATTCTGTGGCCTAGAGTTCATGGAAAGATCTATATATGTTTTATTAAGATTTAATTAGCGCAGGTAAGTTGTTTTCATAAAAAAGTGGATTAACTGTAAAATGGTTACTCGAATCAGAAATTAGTGGCCACCATTGCACTAATGATTGTAGAGACCCATAGCTTAATGTATATGGACATTACATTACTTTTGCGGAATACATAGTACATAACAAAAACACACAGAAGGACCGTAATAGTTTAGTGTCTTTGGAAACTCGGAATATAGTCTTCTAATCGTGGTGAAGGATCTTCAACATCTCCTATAAAGATCGTCCTTTTTGTACCTAAAACCTTTCTTTATATCCTGGAGAAAAGAAAACAAAAAATGGTGAGCTCAAATGCTCAGTAAGGGTAAACAAAAGAAATATCAATCACATCATATACATAAGAACATAACTTTTGGAAATCTTAACCTACAAAAGAAATCATAATTTCATAAAATGGGATAAATCATAGTAGTGAAATGTAATCCCGATAATCATAACTTAAAACATGAAACTTTGTGGAATACACACATAATCATAGAGAATCATTTCTTATTAGTCAAGACTCATTTCCAACACTATCTTAGTGGACAAAGTCCATTTCTGAACCGAGTTCACTCCTCGTTTCAGTCCTGTTTCACTGAACCGGTATAACCTACCATTCCAGCCATGTCTATATCATGAGATATAAAATCTTTACCCAATGCATTGGAGGGATATATAGGTCCCACACATCTCTTAATGATACCATTCTTATTTGTTCCACAAAATCATAAATCATATATCATTTCATAACCAATGTAATAAAAATGGGAATCATTAAACATCGTGACATCATAAAACAATTCATATAAGATAAAAGAATTAATAAAAATATTTCCATCACAACATAATCAAATCCATGTAACAATATGGATAGAAAAATAACCCTTTATTATCTTAGATGGAAAATAATTTTGATAAAACACTTGAACTTCATTCTTGAGGAAAATATCCTTTCTACTTCAAAAACACTTTTCCTTTCATAACATGTCATTAAATTCTAAACTAAAAGAAGTTGATTAAAAATAAACTTGAAAACTTGTAAAGGAAGCTTCTTGGAAATAATGTTTTAAAAATCCATTCATGCCGTATAAGTTAAAAAAACATTCTTCTCGTACTTTTGTCGGAAAAGTCAAAAAGTACCTCGTACGAAAAACGACAAAATATTCTTTTCATACCTTTTAGTAAAAACTCACCGAAGGGTAAAATTTGATTTGAACAGTTGTAGGTGGATGTAAACAATATTACATATTGAGGAAACATGGATGTGGATGATAAAATACACCCCAGTAAATACCAAAATATAAACAGTCTCGGATAAAAATGAGATTGTGATATTTCCCTTACCTTAGGTCTGATTTGCATCATAAGTGTCTGAAACTCCTGAATAATGATTTAAATAATGTCATTGACTTATTGCAGAATCATACTCAGTGTTATGATATCATATATGGTTCACTTATGACTTTATTTTACCCGTTCCTTTGTAAATTCCATGTTAAATAGCATTTTGGGTAAAATCGTTTCATTTGTCGTCTGTGTTTTGAATTGTAATTATTCATATGATTACATAGATCATGATTACTTAATTACAGAATATAAAACATGATTTATATATAATATATATTCAGAATATACATATATATAATAGATCAGTAAATGGAATGAAATACACCGTTCATGGAGACGGTAGACCGTACGTACGCATGAACGATGCATTCGTTTCCTTATTGAGTTGAATAGAATTAAGTAGATGAAATAAATATATATACACATAAATCCAGTATCATTATTATGTCATATATTTCATGATTACTTATTATATGTATACTTTATAATCACTCATGAATGGTTAACGTGGAGAATGAATCTCATCGCGTCTTGGAGACGGTAGTCCGTACGTACGCACGAGTGATGATATCGTTCTCATGATCACTGAATTGTATTGGAGTGTATGTATACTATTTAAGAATCAATATCACTTTAAAATAGTCATATATAGTGTTTATTCACACCATTATACCCATCCAAGTAAGGTGGCGGTGGAAAATAGATTACACAATGGCGTGGAGACGGTATTCCGTACGTACGCACACTCGGTGATTTCATTTTCCGTAGGATGGAAAGATGGTGAAATAGGGTTGTTTCATACTTATAATAAAATATCAGTATATGAGTGATACTGATGTTATTACTTCATAATTAAACAACCTAATAAGAGGAAGTGGAAGAAGAAATAAGTTGAAAGAATCGGTAACGGACATTACCTCTTCTTTGAAGAGCCTCTTTGAGATCTCCTTTTAGGGCACTAAAATGGGTCTTTGAGAAAGACCAGAACCTATAGGATGTTTCTAGGGAAGTGGAAAAGAGAATTTGGAAGGGTTTGGCCGAGCATGAAGGCTCAATGTGGTGTGAGGAAGAGAGGGAGGAGGTGCCCTTTTATAAGGGAGGAGTGGGGCACCTTTAGAATAAGTAAAAATATTATTTTATTATAAAGCCAAATTCGGTTTTAAATAGCTCCAAATGGAGTTATTTCTAAGCTAAGGTGGGGATGGGTCGAGATACTCTCATCCAATAGAATTTGGACATGTTTAGTTTACTATTTTACCCTTATCATTTTGTTTAAACTTTATGTTAGATAATTTTACTTTTACCGTGTCTTTTTGTGTTCTTACACTATAAGGTTAATAAACATGCTATAAGAATCCAAACGAACCCCATGGTGTTTATTATTAATATATATAACCTTATCTAAGTCATTTGGTTTAACCATTGATTTTTTGGAATAATATAACAATTAATAATATAATATTTGTTTTAAAAACTATTTTATGTCAATTTTGACACTATTTAGTAATTGATTTTTGTGAAAATAATGACAGAATCATTAGTTCGAAAAAAGTTAATTAAATCCATACTAACATGTCATATTAACCTAGAAAATTAGTGTAATTCATAAAAAGTCAAAAAATTACATTTATTTTGGTATTTATAAAATCAATTATGTCAATATTTCATTAATAAGATAATTGCTGCATCATCTTTGTGTCATAAATAAATTAAATTATTTAATATCTAAAAATTACAAATAAAATACCATTATGTAAGAAATATAGTTATCTTTCTAATGAATATTTATATTCTAATTTATCTTATGTATAACCCTATATTAAAAATGTTTTAATTATTAAACTTTGATTTTAACTATTTTAAACCTTCTTTAAATAAATTAATAATAAATGTCCTAATCTAATCCAAGTGGTCCTAAATGGACATATTCTATTCCTAAGTTTGTTTTTGGTTGAATTACACTTATCCAATAGAATTAGGACATGTGTTAGGGTAATAATAATATCATTTTTACCCTTAATTACCCTATTTACTTTTAACCATGGTAAAAAAAAGTAAAAAGTTACTATTCACCAAAAATTATTTTCATCTCATTGAACCACATTTTACTTAATGACATCAACCATGTCTCTAGGATTTTTGAAATTCCACTCACAGAAGTGGTAAAATTATGTTTTATGAAAAATTCAATTTTTGTAACTACCACTTAGTAGTTTCACTATTCATCAAAAAATGAATGTTTCCAGAAAAATACCAAAAATTAGGCCTAATCTATATTTGATATTATGAACTAAAAAATGATGTCTATTTTACCAAATTCAAAACATATCTGTTGTATTAATTAATTTAAATATTAATTCCCGTCGTCAAAAGAAATAGCGTGTTTTTAAGAGATAATAACTACCAAAAGATTGACACTTGTTTATGTCTGGTTTAAATGTGAAATTATATTAAATGACCAACATTGTATTAAATTGTAAGAATATATTCTAAATATACTTTAAAACCACTCAAATTAATAATTTATCACTATTAATTATTTCGATTTAAAAGGTTGTTTTTAATAAAAATTTTAGTAATTTTCACTATTCATCAGAAAATGAAAGTTATCCGAAAAGTACCAAAATTTCACCCTAAGCTAATTTCGATATTTCGAATCCAAAAATGAAGCCCATTTTGAAAAATAAAATTTACAAAATTTCAAAAAGTGGATATTACTATTCATAATGGCTAGTTTTAATAATATTTTAATAGCATATCGATGTTTAGTGAAACTCGTTATTGCGTACTACACACACTATCGAGGAAGGTCGCGATTGCTTGTAAGGAAAGTCAAGGATGCGTGTTGTGCAGGGTTTTTTTGGTGTAGCGTACAACACAAGTCATTAATAAAATTAAAAAGAATATTTTTTTCATAAAATCTTGGGGTGTTACATTCTACCACCCTTAAAATGAATTTCGCCCTCGAAATTTGTTGGGGTTATAAATGGTTTACTATTCAAAAGTTTCATTAATAGAAACCCACATCGTAAAAAGGAATACTAAAACAAATATTTAAAAACAAAAGTATGAAACGTAACGGTTACCCAAAAAAACTACTCACTCGGTTTCCACATAGGTGAAAATATGGATATGGAAGAGAAATCTAACTATCATGTTCTGATGGAGAGTGGTAGAGAACATGGCTATGGAAAATCCAGCAATCACAAAGCCATAGATTTGTGATGATCTAAGGTACCATCTAATCCATCGGATATAAGGTCACTAAGACAACAATTTTGGTTTTCAAGAACATTTCCCTAAAGTTGATGAATTAAAAGAAATACTTACAAGATTTTGGTACAATCTCACTGTTGTTCGTGAATTGAAAAATTTCCACTTCATCCCTTAATGAAATGAAGTTGAATTTTTCATTCGTGATGTGTTAGCAGATAATGTGATAGAATGATGGCTCATTCATTCTGTCTGAAACAAAAAGGTTAGAAAAGTTATCAAAACTTACATAAGTCCATCTATAGTGAGATTAATCTTATATGGTTCCTAAAATGGACTTATACTTCATATATCATACTTCTTAATATAATAAAACTATTTTCCTACTAAACATGGACTTCCTGTAGGCCAGTGGTAGGCAATAAAGGCCCGTCACACTTCGGTTGTGGGTTCGATTTCCACGGCCTTGTCCGACGCGATGGGATGTCGCCCGTCCTGCAGGTTGTCCATTTTCTAAAACTATATTACTATAACATCCCATCAATAATATCGAAAAAACTTATATCCTTAAACAATAATAACTTATGTCCAACATAATCCATTCCAATCTTTAGGCTTATCCATAATACTACAGTCCACTCTCATAATATAGTGAAAACGATTACCAGAGATTTAATACCATCGTTGATCCCCATATATCATAATATATGTCTTGTTGGTCACATTCAAAACATTCAAAGTCCTTAATCATGTATTCTCTTGAATACCCATTGAACCTTAATGAAAACATGAATGCAGTTAAAAGTTATCACTTTCCACATACCAAAATCCTCAAAATTATATATACTCAAACCATGATATCACTTAGTCCTTATATCAATCATGAACTCATGAATACTGTCAAATATTTCATTTCCTCGCTTTCCCTTCATTATGCGCATATCATCTTTTTTCCAAAACATATATCAATAACTTTCCATGGTTACCGGTACCATATAATTATTGAAAACCACAATAGACCAATACATAAATATTCCAATATTCCACGATACTATATACGACATTATTTTGGAATCCCATTACATAAACACTTAATCATTCCACAACATCGTTATCATATTCAACATAGGCAATGGTGATCGCATGTGACTTCCCTTTGTCTTTTGCCTTAAGTTGTTGCTCATGTCGATCGTCAATAACCCTTAGATTAGGGCATTTATTAGCACAATGCCTCATTTCCTTGCACTTGAAGCATTGAAGTGTAGTAGGTTCATTCTGTGTATCCCTTCCTTTGTTTGCATCATTAGACATCTTCTTCCCATAATTGCGGCATTCAAATTCCCGATGACCTTCCTTTCCACATTTGAAACATTTACATGTCCCATTAATACAATCTCCACCATGCTTCTTTCCACACTTTGAGCATAAGTAAACATTCATATTTTTTTCACCATTATTCTGAGATTTCTCCTTGAACTCCATCTTTCGTTTCTTGTCAAAACTATGAGATGGATAAGTAACACCAACTTCTATTTCTACCTTGATAGAACAACACACAATTTCTTCATAGCTACTGAAGTCTCTTATAGCTAATGCCATTCATAAATTTGGTTTTAAGCCACTGAATAATCGATCAACTTTACTTTCAGGTTGGATGATAAATCCAGATGCATACCTTGCAAGCCTTGTAAAATTCGCTTCGTATATACCAACTGATTCATCATCCTTTTGCTTTAGTACAAGAAACTTCTTCTCAATTTTTTTTCGATGAATATGAGGGAAGTAATTATTGAAAAATAAGTTCTTGAACTCATCCCATTCCATGGACTCAATTTCATCTCTTTGCCTCGTATTCTTGATAAGATTCGATCATTGATCAGCTTCACCTTCCAAACGATATACTGCTAAGATGAATTTATTATGTTCAGAACATTGATGAACTGAAAATATCTTTTCAGTGGTACTGATCCATTTTTCAGCAACAAGTGGATCAAAAGACCCGCTGAAAGAAGGTGGACGTTGCCTCATGAAGGACTAAATAGAATATTGTTCCCTTCTATGCTCAGTTGGAAGTCCAGAATGATTCATAGCTTGTGTAAGTATAGCAATAATATTTTTCACTCCATCTCCCATAACATTTGTTTGTTCAGGAGGAAAATCAGTGCATTGTCCATTGCATTGATCAACACGGTTCCTTCGGGTACCAGCCATCGTCTAAAACCCAAAAAGAATAGTGTGAGAGGCAAACATCAGGCTAGGGAAAACAATACAATAAAGGGGGAGTACATTAAATATCTAACATCTTAGATTTAATTCTATGATCGTTAGTGCAATTCTAGGACTATAACCTATACTTATACTTAACCATGGGGACATCCCTAGACATACCTTAGAAATATCTCTAGGGATCTCACTAAAGTTCTCGCATCCTAGTTTCCAAAGGTTGACTAAACCTTTCCTCTGATACCAACTGTAGAGACCCATAGCTTAAAATACATGGACATTACATTACTTTTGCGGAATACTTAGTACATAACAAAAACACACACAAGGACCGTAATAGTTTAGTGTCTTTGGAAGATCGGAATATAATCTTCTAATCATGGTGAAAGATCTTCAACATCTCCCATAAAGATCTTCCTTTTTTTTACCTAAAACCATTCTTTATATCTTGGAGAAAAGAAAACATAAAAGGGTGAGTTCAAATGCTCAGTAAGGGTAAACAAAAGAAATATCAATCACATCATATACATAAGAACATAACCTTCGGAAATCATAACCTGCAAAAGAAATCATAATTTCATAACATGGGATAAATCATAGTAGTGAAATGTAATCTCGATAATCATAACATAAAACATGAAACTTTGTGGCATACACACATAATCATAGATAATCATTTCTTATTAGTAAAGACTCATTGCCAAGACTATCTTAGTGGACAAAGTCCATTTTTGAACCGAGTTCACTCCTCGTTTCAGTCCTATTTCATTGAACCAGTATAACCTACCGTTCCAGCCATGTCTGTCTCATGAGATATAAAGTAATTACCCAATGCATTGGAGGGAGATATAGGTCCCACCAGTCTCATAATGATACCATTATTATGTGTGCCATAGAATCATAAATCATATATCATTTCATAACCCATGTAATAAAAATGGGAATCTCTAAACATCGTGACATCATAAAACAATTCATATAAGATAAAAGAATTCATAAAAATATTTCCATCACAACATAATCAAATAAATGTAATAATAGGGATAGAAATATAACCCTTTATTATCTTATATGGAAAATAATTTTGATAAAACACTTGAACTACATTCTTGAGGAAAATATCCTTTCTACTTCAAAAACACTTTTCCATTCATAACATGTCATACAATTCTAAAATAAAATAATTTGACTAAAAATAAACTTGAAAACTTGTAAAGGAAGATTCTTGGAAATAATGTTTTAAAAATCTATTCATGCCATATAAGTTAAAAACATTCTTCTTGTACTTTTGTTGGAAAAGTCAAAAAGTACCTCGTACGAAAAACGACAAAAGTTTTCTTTCATACATTTGACTAAAAACTCACTGAAGGGTAAAATTGGATTTGAACAATTTTAGGTGGATGGGAATAATATTACATATTGAGGAAACATTTATGTGGATGATAAAATACACCCCAGTAAATACCAAAGTATAAACAATGTCGGATAAAAATGAGATTGTGATATTTCCCATACCTTAGGTATGATTTGCTTCGTAAGTGTCTGAACCTCCTGTATAATGATTTAAATTATGTCATTGACTTATTCCAGAATCATACTCATTTTTATTATATCATATATGGTTCACTTATGACTTTATTTTACCCGTTCTTTTGTAAATTCCATGTTAAAGAGCGTTTTGGGTAAAATCGTTTCATTTGTCGTCCATGTTTTGAATTATAATTATTAATATGATTACTTAGATCATGATTAATTAATTCCAGAATATAAAAAATGATTTATATATAATATATATTCATAATATACATATATATAACAGATTAGTAAATGGAATGAAATACACCGTTCATGGAGACGGTAGACCGTACGAATGCATGAATGCTATTTTCGTTTCCTTATTGAGATGAATAGAATTAAGTAGATGAAATACATATATATACACATAAATATAGTATAATTATTATGTCATATATTTCATGATTACTTATTATATATATACTTTATAATCACTCATGAATGGTTAACGTGGAGAATGAATCTCATCGCGTCGTGGAGACGGTAGTCCGTACGTACGCACGAGCGATGATATCGTTCTCTTGATCGTTGAATTGTATTGGAGTGTATGTATACTATTTCAGAATCAATATCACTTTAAAATATTCATATATTGTAATTATTTACACCATTATACACATCCATGTAAGGTGGTGGTGGAAAATAGATTACACCACGGCGTGGAGACGGTATTCCGTACGTACGCACGCGCGGTGATTTCGTTTTCCGTAGGATGGATAGATGGTGAAATAGGTTTGTTTCATACTTATAATAACATATTAGTATATGATTGATACTGATGTTATTACTTCATAATGAAACAACCTAAGAAAAAGAAGTGGAATAAGAAATAAAGTTGAAAGAATCGGTAACGGAAATTACCTCTTCTTTGAAGAGCCTCTTTGAGATTTCCTTTTAGGGCACTAAAATTGGTCTTTGAGGAATACCAGAACCTCTAGGATGTTTCTAGGGAAGTGGAGAAGAGAATTTTTCAGGGTTTGGACGATCTTGAAGGCTCAATGTGGCGTGATGAAGAGAGGGAGGAGGTGCCCTTTTATGAGGGGGGAGAGGGGCACCTTTGGAATAACTAAAAATATTATTTTATTATAAAGCCAAATTAGGTTTTAAATAGCTCCAAATGGAGTTATTTCGAAGCTAAGGTGGGTATGGGTCGAAATACTCTCATCCAATAGAATTTGGACATGTTTTGTTTACTATTTTAACCTTATCATTTATTTTTAACTTTAAGTTAGATAATTTTACTTTTACCGCGTCTTTTTGTGTTCTTACACGATATGGTTAATAAAATTACTAAAAGAAGCCAAAAGAACCCCAAGTTGTTTATTATTAATATATATAACCTTATCTAAGTCATTTGGCAGATCCTTATATTTTTAAGAATAAAATAACAATTAATAATATAATATTTGTTTTAAAAACTATTTTATGTCAATTTTGACACTATTTAGTAATTGATTTTTGTGAAAATCATGACAGAATGATTAGTTAGAAAACGTTAATTAAATCAATACTAACATGTCATATTAAACTATAAAATTAGTGTAATTCATAAAAAGTCACAAATTACATTTATTTTGGTATTTATAACATCAATTATTTCAATATTTCATTAATAAGATAATTACTACATCATCTTTGTGTCATAAATAAATTAAATTATTTAATGTCTAAAAATTACAAATAAAATACCATTATGTAGTAAATCTTTTTAGATTTCTAATAAATATTTATAGTCGAATTTATCTTATGTATAACCCTATATTAAAAATTATATACTTATTAAACTTTGATTTTTACTATTTTAACCCTTCTTTAAATAAATTAATAATAAATGTCCTAATCTAATCCAAGTGGGCCTAAATGGTCATATTCTATTCCTAAGGTTTTTTTGGTCGAATTAAACTTATCCAATAGAATTAGGACATGTGTTATGGTAATAATAATATCATTTTTACCCTTAATTACCCTATTTACTTTTAATCGTGGTAAAAAAAGTAAAAAGTTACTATTCACCAAAAATTATTTTCATCTCATTGAACCACATATTACTTACTCACATAAACCGTGTCTCTTGGATTTTTGAAATTCCACTCACAGAAGCGGTAAAATTATGTTTTTTGAAAAATTCATTTTTTAACTACCACTTAGTGGTTTCACTATTCATCAAAAAATGAAAGTTTCCAAAAAAATACCAAAAATTAGGCCTAAGATATATTTGATATTATGACGTCAAAAATGATGTTTATTTTACCAAATTTAAAACATATCAGTTGTATTAATTAATTTAAAAATTAATTCCCGTCGTCAAAACAAAGAGCGTGTTTTTAAGAGATAATAAATACAAAAAGATTGACAGTTGTTTATTTCTGGTTTAAATGTGAAATTACATCCAATGACCAACATTGTATTAAATTGTAAAAATATATTCTAAATATACTTTAAAACCACTCAAATTAATAATTTATCACTATTAATTATTTCGATTAAAAATGTTGTTTTTAATTAAAATTTTAGTAATTTTCACTATTCATCAGAAAATGAAAGTTATCTGAAAAGTACCAAAATTTCACCCTAATATAATTTCGATATTCCGAATCCAAAAATGAAGTCCATTTAGAAATATAAAATTTAAAAAATTTCAAAAAGTGGTTATTACTATTCATAACGGCTAGTTTTAATAATATTTTAATAGCATATCGATGTTTAGTGAAACTCGGTATTGCGTACTACACACGCTATCGAGTAAGGAGCGATTGTTTGGAATGAAAGTCAAGGATGCGTGTTGTGTAGGCTCCTTTTGGTGTATCGTACAACACAATACATTAATGAAATTAAAAAGAATATTTTTTTCATAAAATCTCAGGGTGTTACGATGATGGTGGATTTACCATAGACGTGACTTCAGTTAAGTTAGTGCGGTCCACCTGTGTGAATACACAAAAATGGAATAAACGTAAATAAAATAATAAAATAAAATTATGTTATTTTTCAAATACTTATAACTCACGAACAGTTACTCAGATTAAAAATCTGAGACCACTGCTAAACTCGTGAGGGTATTCTATCTTTAGGAAGTCACTAACATTGGATGGTGCAGGCCACCAGTGAAAGTTAGTTTTTGGTCGTAAATAAAATAATTTAAGTGACAATTACTTTTTTTTGTAATATACATAACTTTTAAATGGTAACTCGGATTAGAAATCTGAGAGTACCATGGGGTTCACTGGGTCATGTTTCACTTAGGCCGAGCCAAATCTCTACCGATGCGGGTTGAGGGTGACTGTTAATAATTTTACGAACTTTTTTTGGGTACGTTCATTAAACGTGTGAGTGTAATTTTCTAACTTTTGAACCATTTCTCTGATTAAAAATCTGAGGTCACAATTTATTCCGTAGCACCGGGATTTTATTAAGGGAGGCATAACTACGACCGTAGTGGGTCTGGTGAAAAAGTTATTTTTGTGGACTATTGAAATATTAATAAAATAACATGTTATTATTTTATTTTCCTTCTTTCCTCCAATGGAAAAACAACATTGGTGGGACTGATGACGTGTCATGACAATAAATTCCTTGAATCATCTTTTTCTGTAACCATACCATTGGGAATTCGGGTGGTTAACTAATTAAATGGACCTCATTTATTCCCCAAGCGTAGCGCACTCCTTCTCATATCTTATTTATTTGGGGATCACAGAGGGGTGTTGGCATGACTTCCCCAAGAAATGAATCCCTAACAATGAACAATGAAACCGACCACCTAGAGGATGAGAATTGTTCCAATGAGTGGTGATGAGTGCCACTGAGTCACGAACTAACAATAACAATGAAAGAGGATATATCGACCATCATCAGCGGACGTCTTTTCCTGGTAGGGTGTTTAATTCATTTATGTATTTAGATGATTATCCTCTTCTCCATTCCAAAATAACATGAAGAAAATGTGTCAATCAACTATTGGGATGACCCGCGATTCGTTCGTCTTTGTAGGAGGTTATTATAGGGAATCTAGGGGGGTTAATCTTGTGTTCAATATAGATATTTATTGAACTCTCTTAATATCCCGCATATTACGTGCTAACATGGAGGGTGTGGGCCTAACAAACTGGGCACGTACCTTCCACTATCTTTCTTCCCGTACACCACCTCAGAAGACCGCAATCACATCAACTCATTCCCCAGGAGGAGGGTCGCGCCTCGTCAGCTGTTGCGAACGGAGGATGCGGCCAGAACGACGGTCTTACGTAGAAAGGAAGGCGATGAAACCGCCGTTCCACCGATGAACGGAAGTCATTGTGGAGGCCAGACCTGCTTCCAGTGGGTTCTAAAATGACCGAGGGGAGACCATGAGGCGCCACCGCCTCACCAACCGAATGGCCTCCGGACCGTTCGGGAATCTGTGTGACTTGGGGGACACCCCGTGCATCGGACTGAACCTGGCTACCACCCCCGAGCCGGGGCACCACCCTTGCACCAGGTCACCACCTCCGGAGCGGGCCGCTGCCCTCGGAGTAGGCCACCACCCTTGGATCAGGCTGCCTCCCTCAGAGTGGGCTTCCACCCTCGGACCAAGCCGCTGCCCATGCGGGCCACCGCCGCTTGCAGGTCAGAATGCTCCCTTGTGGGACGCCCTATTTTGGTCAGGTCGCCCCCTTGCGGGCCACCTACTTCTGACTGGAATTACCTTGCGGGCATCCCCTCTTGTGGGCTGGATGAGACATCGGTCCAGCATGCCGAGTCCACCCCAACCTAGTGTACCATGTCCTCCCCGGACCAACCATAACCCAGTCAGGTCGAGTCGGTCCGACCGGGTCAGACCAGAACCAGACCCAAATAGACTTACGAACACATAACAGGACATATTTTGCAAACCAGATCTATATTTAATGAACCATATGCAGCATTGGGATACATGGATTGAGTCATTCATTTTGGTATTCTCCAATTGAGATTTGGAGAACGTTGGAGTAAGACTGCATTGGATTGAACCCGAATCCCACTAGGCCTTCGGAGCTAAAACACATATAACTCACAGACCGTGCATCAGATTGATGCACCGTCTCTTGATTTAGAACCCTGATAACATGGTGCTACATTGAGAAAATCCTTTATGGAGCTTAGTGGTCATTGAGGTATGATCGATATCTCAGGTGTCAGATATTACAGAACTCGAGCGCACCAGGTGCGAGGAAACCTATGGGATGCTGCAACATGAATAAAGAACCTCAATCCTATGTGGGTCAGCATATATAAATTTTATGTGGGTCAGATCTGGTGTGGGTCAGTGCTCAGTGATCCTGGGTGGGTCAGTGCATACTGATCCTTTGTGGGTAAGATCCACTATGGGTCAGCGGGGGTTAGTTACCTATCGATCCTAAGTGGGATAGCGGGGTTTGGTTACCTTTTGATCCTCTGTGGGTCTGCCACAATGCTTCTTAATAGAAAAAAGATAATCTAGTTTACGACTAATCATCTGTACTTCAGAATTAAGTTATTCTTTATTGTGAGGTAACTCTTTTACCTGTGTGGTACTTCAATATTTGGGGTGTCACCTATGTCATACTTCTATCTTCTTGGTGTTACATTTGGGGTACTTCTATCTTACTGGTGTTACCTATGTGGTACTTCTATCTTCATGGTGTTACCTGTGTGCTACTTCTATCTTCATGGTGTTACCTGTAACGATGCAAAGTTTCATTAATGGAAATCCAACATGATCTAATTAAATGTCTCTTTATGTAAAATGTTTTTATAAAATGTCAAATTCTTTGGTTTTATGTTATGAATTGTGACCGTTGCTTTTATAGCTGTTGAATAGTGATCACATGATTAGTATAAATATAGGGCTTTAACAAACCCAATTTACTTAGACAAAGGAAGCGATGGCCTCATCCCGAAGAATTTCCCTATATGAATCCCATTTGTCAGAGCTCGGAAAAGAGGTGGCCTCCTTGGGCTACGCTCTTGACCAATCCCATGCTGAGCTTCATCATGTCAAGCTCAAACGGGACCGTCTACGGGAGAAGAAGAATTTGATAGAAATTACCACTTTACCGATGTTATCCGAGCCACCCCAAGAGTCTGTCACCATCGCAGACCTTACCCTTAGGTCTTATGTGGCTGTTTTAAGGGGTTATGTAACTAATCGATAATACTGTGTTCATGTACATTATTTTTGTATATAATAATGAATAATATTTCTTTTTATTATTGAAACATTGTAAATAGTTTTTAAAGTACAAATGGTGTTTTTAGTTATTATTTAATTAAGAAATATATTTTATTAAATTAATGGACATTTTAATTAAATAATATTTTAATAAAATATTATTAATATTATTATTAGATAAATCATATTATATATAAATGATCATATAATTGTATGAAGGAAATTTTAATTTTTATTAAGGTTTGGAAGCCATTTTTGTCAAAACCCGTGAAGTTTCGATAAATGTCAGTTTCTTATTTTAAAAGTGAAAATTAACATATTTAGAAAATTATTTAGATAAAATACATGTAATTTCTGGAATCAGGATGTAAAAATTATCCAATGGGGATTTTTTCATAATTTTCTGAGACAGTTAAATTTTTGGGTAAAAATTAAATACCGTTTAAATATATAATGTGTTTTATGACATCATAATGTACCAATAATGATGTAATAAAATACAATAATCTTTATTTTAGGCCAATATATGTTTTTCCATTAAAATAATGTGATTTTGGGTTTGATTGACTTACTTTTAAAAGCATTAATGGACCCCTCAAGACTTATTAAACTACTTGTATTTTTAAATTATTTCCCATGGGAGTAAGACTCACCTCCACAAAAGAAACCTAATTATTTTAAGAAGGTCAGACTTTGGACTTATAAAATATTGTTTTCCTCTTCCCGTTTCCAGAAACCATGGGCAAAAACCATGGTTTGGTTTGTGGTTTGGATTTATTTAATATAAGGGGACCCAAACCGAAATAATGAAGAATTCCCTCACCTTTCCTATATAAACCCACCCAAGCTCCCACTTCCTCCGCACTCAAAGCCTTTGGATTTCGTCAAACCTCTTCCCTACTCTCTCTAGAATCCTCCCAAGGTTCCTCATGCTCCCATGAAGCCTCTCACAAGCCTCTCTCTTGCCTTTGGAAGCACACATCCAAATAAGGGGGTTTTCTTCCTTTCTCAATTTTGTCCAATTTTCATTATGTTGTTTTCCCTTTTAATTTCAATTTCGAATGTTGGGGTATGGTTTCACACCTCCCTCATACTTCCCTCATTATTTTTTAATGATGGGAGACCCCTTTCTCTCTCATTAAATGCCTTCCATGTACACCTGTTACAATGCCGAAATTCCGAAAGGAACTTCTCTATCCTTATTTACATTCAAGAAATACTTTTGTATCATGAATCTAAATATCATTACCATTGTTGGGACATGTATCTATATTAACTCCTTACTGTCCATAACATGTAAATATGATGAGGAACCCTTTTCTCTCTCATCAACCATTTTTATGAATTCTTATGTCACGGAGTTACGCTATCGAACTTGCACTGATTTTCTAAGCCAATGCCGTTGTGTAGTGAATACCATGCCCATTTCTCCATCAAGGGTATTCACCATTATGTACATTTACTTATTGATTATAAAGTTTCATTTAGGAATTCCACATTCCTTTATCATGTAATAAATTATTAGGTTTTATGAATCCATGTTTTATGATCCATGTGGCACACTTATGCATGAAATGAAATGTTTAAGAAGGGTGCACCCTTATAGCGCTCCAATGCATTGGGTAAAGTATAGAATCATGATACGTCATGTGAAATGGGTGTTGAATCATGATAATTCTAGTGCAAGGAGGGTTTACTCGTGCTTTATGTGAAATGAGGATTTACTCATGCTCCATGTTCAATGGTCCTTGGCTCATGCAAATTCCATGTTAAGTGTTGTTGCCACAATTCCATGTTATGATTATCATGCTTTATCATGCCTTTATGATAATTTTTCTCTTGTGATCTATTGATATGCCAAATTTATAAAATTTATTGTACTCCCCATGTTATTCCATGTGTATTTCCTTTCTGGGCTTTATAGATCACCCTTTCTTATACATGTCCTCAGGTTATCCCATGCAATGCTATGTACGAGGGAATGTAGTGGTCTTGTAATGGAAGTTTTCAATAAAGTTGTTTTATTTCATGATTCATGTTTTTTATGTAAAGATCATAATCCCAAAATATACTAAACCACTTGATCTTATTTTTTGTATCAAGTGATGTTTTATGTAATAAATCATGTTTAATTTGTAATAAAAGAAGGGTTGTCCTAGTTGTTATCAAAGGATAGATTTAGTTATTTTTTGGATTAAGATTTGAAAACCCTAGTAAAGACTTAGAGATAAGACTAAGTATAATAATAACATCCCTATGTTTTTGTGAGTATTGAGTAAGTGGGTTATCAAGAAAATACATCCCTGTCTGGATACAAGGAGGTAGAGGCGGCTCTGGCACTGATGTAGCCTAGGGGTAAAACATGAAAACGCCGCTTTGAGCTAGACTCGAACGGGAACTGGTGCACGAAAACGGCCCTTACTGAACTCTTGGTTACGACGCACCTGGGGGATATGTTTTGATAAACTCACAAGCTTAGTATGAACCCTTATTAAGGGAATTAAAAAAATTCCCCTAAGAATATTTGTTAGAAGGTAGATCATGAAAATTCTAGATTTATGCCTATAGACTCATGAGTTAAGGAAATGGAAGTTTATTTATAAGTCATCAACTTTTTTCTTTTGATTACCGTTTATTTGATACCCCTAAATTTTCTTTTATTCCAGCCAATGGTCGGTAATAGGAGGACTCGGGCTAACAACTGTTGTGAAGATCAGTGTGATGACTGTACTAATGAGATGCCCAATCCAATGGGAGTGGAAATCGTGAACTTTATCATGCTTCTCTCTCATCTAACTCATGTTTTGAATAGAAACATGGGTCAACAGGAACATTCAAACCCCCCTAAGAAAGATGAAGTCACTATCGAGATCTTCATGAGAGAAATGCCTCCTACTTTTAGTGGATCATCTCATCCCATGATCGCTGAACAAAGGATCAACTCCATTGAATAGATATTCGACATCCTTCAATGATCTAAGCAAGAGAAGGTTCTCCTGGAAGCTTATCGTCTGGAGGGTGAAGCTGATAAATGGTGGACGTTGATCAAAAATATGAAGCCCTAGGAGGAGATTGAGGTGCTGGAATAGAAGGATTTCTGAAAAATGTTTTTTGATAAATATTTTATGCGCACCCTCTGGCTTATGATGGAAAAGGACTTCCTTCTCAATAAAAAAGATGAAGAATCTATTAGAGAATACGAGGAAAACATCACAAGGCTTTCACAATACTCTTATGGCTTTGTCATTACCCCTGAATTCAATGTTGACCGCTTCTTTGGTGGGTTGGAGCCTAGCCTGCAGAAAGCATTGGCGATCTGTGACATCGACAACTATTAGGAAATTTTCCGATGTGCCCTCAAGGTCGAAATGGAGATCAGAGAATCACAGGGGTATCATGGGGATAAGAATCATAGGGTGGACTTCAATGCTGGTGGTCTGATGGAAAAATCCAATGGTGGTAAGTTGATCTAGAACCCCACTTTCCAAAAGTGCATAAAGAAGCACCCTGGAAATTGCCTTAAGGGGACGAGGAAATGCTTTAGGGGCAGAAGAGAAGGGCACCTAGCTAATAACTATTGGCAAGAAAGTCCTGTGGCTGCGACAGAGTATAGGAACACTCCATTCGAACCTCAACGTATTGTTCAATGCTATAAATGAAAAGAATCAAGTCATTTTTCAAATCAGTACCCTAATTTAATGGTTTTCGGAGAAAACCAACAAACTCCAAGGCAGCAAGGAAGAGATTTTGCCATCACATCTGCCGAAGTAAACCCCGACGATGATGTGGTGATAGGTACACTATTAATTCATTCATGAATAGCAAACATACTTTTTGATTCAAGTTCTATGCATTCATTTATATCTTGAATGTTTAGTAGAAAAATCCAAGCACCACCACAAATCATGGAAATGATGATGTCGTTGAGTATGGAAAATGGGGCAATCGTTGCATCCCAGGAATATAAGTCCTCCCCTGTTATAATATTTTGATTTAATTTCCCGGCGAACCTTGTCATACTCCCTATGGTAGATTTTGATGCAAATATTGGCATGGATTGGATTTCCATATATAGAGCCAACATAAATTATTGAGAAATGTAAATCACACTCCATAAGGAGAATCAACCCCCGATTCATTACAAGTGTAAGTAGGAAGATGAATATACTTTAGCTCCATCATCTCAAGCATGGATATTACTGCCCTATGAGCATGTGTATCTGGCTCAGATGATTCAGTCCAAGGAAGAAACCATCCTTGAAGAAATTCCTATTGTGAGGGACTTCACTGATGTGTTTCCCGAGGAACTGCCTTGTCTTCCTCCTAGAAGAGATGTGGAATTATCAATTGAACATATACCCGGGGCATTACCAATATCCAAGACTCCATATAGAATAGCTGTTGTAGAGCTTGAAGAGATGAAGAAACAACTACAGGAGAATCTGGATAAAGGGTTTATATGCCCAGGTGCTTCACCATGGGGTGCACCAGTCCTCTTCGTCAAGAAGAAGGATAGGTCAATGCGGCTTTGCATCAATTATCATGAACATAAAAAAATCACGATAAAGAACAAGTATCCTCTCCCAAGAGTTGATGACTTGTTTGAACAGCTGCGTGGAGCACAATACTTCTCTAAGGTGGAATTTCGGTCGGGATATTATCAAGTAAGGGTGAAGAAGGAAGATATTCGCAAGGCTGCTTTTCAAACAACATAATGGTAACTATGAATTAATAGTAATGCCTTTTGGACTCACTAATGCTCCAGAAATCTTCACGGACATAATGGATAGAGTCTTTAGAGATTACTTTGAAAAATTTGCGGTAGTCTTTATAGATGATATTCTAATATACTCCAAAACCAATGAGGATCATGAGGAGCATTTAAGAACTGTACTATAGACATTGCACAAGGAGAATCTCTATGAAATGTACAGAAAGTGTGAGTTCTGGTTGAAGGAGGTCTCATTCTTGGGCCATATCATCCCAAGCAATGGGATATCTGTTAATCCCTCCAAAAAAGATGCAATTGAGGGATGGCCGAGACCAACATCAGAAACGGATATCTGAAGCTTCTTTGGGTAAGCTGGATATTATGGATGATTTGTGAGAAATTTATCATGATTGTCCAACCCTCTTACCACGCTAACTCGAAAGGGATTAAAGTTTTATTTGAGTGATGAATGCGAAGAAAGCTTCATGGAGATGAAAAGGAGGCTTACCATTGTGCCCTTGTTCACTTTACCCACAAGTGGGGAACTTTTTGTTGTTTTCACAGATGCTTCAAAGAAGGGAATAGGTTGTGTGCTGATTCATAATGATAAAGTTATATCATATTCCTCAAGGCAATTGAAAATCCATGAGATAAACTATCTAATGCCTGATCTAGAGTTTGCGACGGTGATCTTTGCCTTGAAAATCTGGCGGCATTATCTCTATGGGGAGAAATGTGAGATATATACTGACCACAAGAGTCTTAAATATATATTCACCCAGAAAGAGCTTAATATGAGCCAGCAAATATGGAGAGAGCTCATCAATGATTATGACTATTCAATACATTACCACCCTAGGAAAGCAATCATGGTGGCAGATTCCCTAAGTAGAAAGGATCTAGCTATTCTATAAATGATGTGAATTGAGAAGGTTCCAATCTTTTTAGACATGATGAAGATGGACATGGGAATCATAGAGAAAGGAACATCAACAATCCTTTCACAAATGATTGCTCAGCTGTCTCTTTTGGAAAGGTTAAAGGATGCTCAAAAGAATGATGTGGGAATTCAGGAAAAAGTGGAAGCTGTCGAAAAAGGGAAATCCTTGAAGTTTAATGTTAATGAAGAAGGAATTGTGCGGTTTGGGAAAATACTATGTGTTTTATCAAGTCCAGAGCTGAAGAAAGAACTTTTGGATAATGCACATAGTTCAAATTTCCCTATTCACCCATGGAGCACAATGATTTATCGAGATCTCCGAGAAAACTTTTGGTGGGATTATTTAAAGAAGGAGATCGTTGAATCTAAATGAATGTTCCTGGTGGGCCTTCACGTGAAGGCAGAGAGCTAGAAGTCTAATGGGATGATGCAACCATTGCCCATACCAGAATGGAAATGGGAGAACATCACCATGTACTTTGTCACCGGACATCTGAGGACATCCAAAGGTAAAAATGAAATCTGGGTTGTTATGGATCATCTTACAAATACTGCACAATTCATTGCTATTCAGGAGGATTTCTCATTGGATTAAATGACACAAATATATATCAGGGAAGCAGTAAGGGTTCAGGGAGTACAACTATCTATTGTGACTGAACGAGATCTCTGATTCACCTCTAAGTTTTGGAAGAGTCTTCAACAATGCTCTGAATACTGAACTGATATTCAGTACGGCCTATCATCCTCAAACTGATGGCCAATTTGAGCGGACTGTCCAAACCCTTGAGGATATGTTGAGAGCGTGATCAATGGACTTTAAAGGAGGATGGGATCAACATCTTCCTCTTTTAGAGTTTTCTAATAATAACAGTTCCCACTCGAGCATCCAAATGGCACCATATGAAGCCCTGTATGGGAAGATGTGCAGAACACTGACATGTTGGGATGAGGGTGGTGAACGTAAGCTGTTTGGACCAGAGATGGTCGTGGAAATGCTGGAGAAGGTGAAAACCATTTAGCAGCATATTAAGTCAGCCCAGAGTCGACAGAAGAGTTATGCAGATAACCATCGATGAGACCTTTAGATTAAAGTTGGAGACATGGTATTTATATGCATATCTCCATGGAAGAAGGTCATGAGGTTTGGAAAGAATGGTAAGTTAAGTCCAAGGTACATCGGCCCCATTGATATTCTTGATCATGTCGGGGCTGTGGACTATCAACTAGAAAGTCCACCTACAATGGCCAAAGTACATGATGTCTTTCATGTATCCCTCTTAAGGAAGTATATACTGGACCCTTCACATGTACTCTCTTCTGAGGTGGTAAAATTGGAAGAAGATCCTTCTTATGAGGAGAAACCAGTGAAGATATTAGATCATAGAGAAAAAGTACTATGAAATAAGACAATGCCCCTCATCAAGGTGTTGTGGAGAAACCAAAAGTTTGAAGAAGCGACTTGGGAATCGGAGGAAATGATGAATCTGAGTTATCCACATCTATTTTAGTGTGTGAAAAGGAAATATTGAAGGAGAAATTTCTTAAGGGGAAATATTGTAACGACCCAATGTTTCATTAATGGAAATCCCTCTTCATCTAATTAAATGTCTATTTATGTCAAATGATTATATAAAATGTCAAATTCATTGGTTTTATGTTATGAATTGTGACAGTTGATTTTATATTCATTGAACAGTGATCACATGATTAGTATATATATAGGGCTTCAACAAACCCAATTTACTCAGACAAAGGAAGTGATGGCCTCATCCAGTAGAATTGCCCCATATGAAGCCCATTTTTCGGAGCATGGAAAAGTGGTGGCATCCTTGGGCTTCGCTCTTGACCAAGCCCAAGCTGAGATTCATCATGTCAAGCTCAAGCGGGACTATCTACGGGAGAAGAGGAAGTTGATAGAAATTACCACTCGAGCGATGTTTTCCATGCCACCCCAAGAGTCTTTCACCATCGCACACCTTATCCTTAGGTCTTATATGGATGTTTTAAGTGTTTATGTAACTAATCGATAGTACTATGTTCATGTACATTATTTTTTTATATAATAATGAATATAATTTCTTGTCATTATTGATTCATTGTATATATTTTTAAAGTACAAATGTTGTTTTTAGTTATAATTTAATTAAAAAATCAATTTTATTAAATTAAGGGATTTTTGAATTAAATAATATTTTAATAAAATATTATTATTATTATTATTAGATTAATTTTTTTATATATAAAAGATCATATAATTGTATGAATTCAATTATAATTTTTCTTAAGGTTTGAAAGTCATTTTTGTCAAAACCCGTGAATTTTTTATAAATATCGTTTTGTAATTTAAAATTGAAAATTAACATATTTAGAAAATTATTTAGATAAAATAAATGTTATTTCTGGAATTAGGACGTCTAAATTATCCAATGGTGAATTTTTCATAATTTTCGGAGACAGTCAATATTTTGGGTAAAAATTAAATACCACTTAAATATATAATGTTTTTTATGACATCATAATGACCCAATAGTGATTTAATAAAATACCATAATCTTTATGTTCGACCAATATTTGTTTAACCATTAAAATAATGTGATTTTGGGTTTGTTTGACGTACTTTTCAAAGCATTAATGGACCCCTCAAGACTTATTAAACACCTTGTCTTTTTAAATTAATCTCCATGGGAGTATCACCCAACTCCACATAAGCAACCTCGTTATTTTAAGAAGTTCAGACTTTGGACTTATAAAATATTGTTTTACTCTTCCCTTTGCCAAAACCCATGGGAAAAAACCATGGTATGGTTTTTGGTTTGTAATAATTTAATGTAAGGGGACCCAAACCTAAATAATAAAGAATTCTCTCATCTTTCCTATATAAACCCACCCAATCTCCCACTTCCTCCTCACTCAAAGCCTTTGGAGTTCGTCCAACCTCTTCCCTTATCTCTATATAATCCTCCCAATGTGCCCCAAGCTCCCAAGAATCCTATCACAAGCCTCTCTCTATCCTTTGGAAGCACACATCCAAGTAATGGTTTTTTCTTCCTTTCTCGTTTTTGTCCAATTTTCTTTATGTTGTTTTTCCCTTTTAATTTCAATTATTAATGTTGGGGTATGGTTTACCAGCTACCTCATACGTCCCTCTTTATGTTTTAATGATGGGAGACCCCATTCTAGCTCATTAAATGCCTCCCATGTACACTTGTTACAATGCCGAAATTCCGAAAGGATCTTCTCTCTCCTCATTTACATTCAAGCAATACTTTTGTATCATGAATCTAAATTCCATTAAAATTGTTGGTACATGTATATATTTGAACTAATTACAGTAAATTACATGTAAATATAATGAGTAACCCATTTCTCTCTCATCAACCATTTTTATGAATTCTTATGTCACGCTGTTACGCTGCCGAAATCACGACGATTTTCTAAGCCAATTCCGTTGTGTAGTGAATACCATGCCCATTTTCTCCATCATGGGTATTCACCTTTATGCACATTTACTTGTTTATTATAAAGTTTCATGTATTAATTCCACATTCCTTTATCGTGGAATAAATTATTATGTTTTTTGAATCCATGTTTTATGATCCATGTGGCACACTTATGCATGAAATGAAATGTTTAAGAAGGGTGTGCCCTTATAGCGCTCCAATGCATTGGGTAAAGTATAGTATCATGATACGTCAGGTGAAATGGGTGTTGAATCGTGCTAATTAAAGTGCAACTAGGGTTTACTCATGCTTTATGTGCAATGAGGATTTACACATGCTCCATGTGCAATGGGCCTTGGCTCATGCTAATTCCATGATAAGTGTTGTTGCCACATTTCCATGTTATGATTATCATTCTTTATCATGCCTTTATGTTCATGTTTTTCTTGTGCTCAGTTGTTATTCCTAATTTCTAACATGTATTTCACTCCTCATGATATTCCATGTGAATTCCCTTACTGAGCTTTATAGATCACCCTTTTCTTATGCATGTCCTCAGGTTATCCCATGCAATGCTAAGGATGAGGGAATGTAGTGGTCATGTAAAGGATGTTTTCAATAAAGATTTTGTATTTCATGTTTCAAGTTTTTATGTAATGATCCTATGCCCCAAATACACTAAACCTCTCGATCTTCATTGTTTTATCAAGTGAAGTTTTATGTAATAAAACATGTTTATGTTGTAATAAAAGCAGGGTTGTCATATTACCTGTGTAGTAATTATAACTTTTTGGTATAGTCTTCATGGTGTTACCTGTGTGATAATTTTATCATCATGGTGTTACCTGTGTGGTACTTCTACCTTTTCAGTATCGTCTTTGTGGTGTTACCTGTGTGGTACTTTTATCTTTGTGGTGTTTCCTGTGAGGTACTTCTACAATTGTGGTATTCACTTCGTTGTGTTACCAGTGTGGTATTTCTATCATTGTGGTGTTACCTGTGTTGTACTTCTATTTTTGAGGTATTGTCTTTTTGTTGTTACCTATGTGGTATTTCTACCTTTGTAGTATCGTCTTCATGGTGTTAGTTATGTGGTACTTCTATCTTCCTGGTGATACCTGGGTGGTACTTCTATCTTTGAGGTGTTACCTGTGCGGTACATCTGCCTTTGTGGTATTGTATTTGTGGGGTTACTAGTGTGATACATTTATATTTTTTGTGTTACCCATGTGGTACTTCTACCTTCGTGGAGTTACCTTCATGGTGTTATCTTCAAGGAGTTACCTATGGGGAACTTCTACCTTCATGGTGTTACCTATGTGGTGTCCTTCACTCATGTATGAGATTAGTATATCTTGATATCTTAGGTATATTTATAGGCATATAACTATGTAGAGTTGATGTATTGTTTTGTGGTTTTCGCTTTTTTGAACTCTAGGATACGTATAGGGGGGCTTGGGCTCCCTACTGAGTATTTTATACACACAACTGCATGGGATTCTCCCACACCATTTTTTGTATGGTGTAGATTATGTACAACACTGATCAAGGCTGAGGGAGCTCGGACTAGACAGTTCTCAGGGGTAGACCATTCGGTGTGATGTGACGCAGAGGAGACTGACGTACGTGGAGTGCTAAGGAGGTGATCAATACCTACCCTACAGGTAAGAACCTCGAAGGACGAACTAGTAGCTATTTTCCATTTTCATTTTTTTGTAATGTACTTCCAGTTGTACTTTTACTTTTATATTTTAGCTGGTATTCCATACCCTTTCTTATTTTAGTACTCTTTTACTATCGCAGTTTACTTTGTAGTTGCATCTTATTGCGTTCTAGTCTATGAGGTTGCTTCTGGTTTTGTTCATGGATTATGTGTCTATACATGTTAAACTGTAAATTCCATCCCATTAATTGTACATTCCTTTCTGGTTCTAGTCTTCATCCCCTGGCCAATGGAAGGTAGGATAGTGGTGGTCACGGCACGGGCCCATTGGGACAGGTCATGACAAAGTGGTATCAGAAGTGTTCGGTTTTATCAACAAACTAGGACTCCAATATTTTCTGTGAAGAAATAGTGTTAAGTGTTATGAGTGTGGTTTTCAGTTTGGGGAGTCCAATTTGGTGCGGCGGATGACGTATCAATACACGAGGACCATGAGTTATGATTTTTGACTCAACGCACGAAAACACTGATTGTGTGGGTTTTTAAAAAGAGTTTCTGTTGATTTCATTGGATTCAACTCAAAAGTTATAACATAATGACCATGGTACACATGTTCCTTTTCTGGATGTCTCCACAAAGACATCCAAACAGGTTTCCCGAGTGAGTACACAATGACGGCCCATCAAGCGATGAGGCTCCGGTGTAGTGCCCTCTTACTATGTTGGCACCTTCAACTGGTGTACCAGTAGCACCAACACCTATTGGGAAGTAGTTACAACCGGTGGTACCAGTAGAGGAAACATTAATGTGTAGATCCTTACATGAGTTTTTGCATCATATACCCCTTAGTTTATGAGGTGAGACTAACTCCGAGGTGGCTGATGACTAGCTTGAGGAGGTGGTTGAGAGTTCTCAAGAGCTTCAACAGCTTTGGCAGGGCGACAAGTCGGTAGCTGTTTATTCATCGTGGTGTATTGACCATTCCTGGTACTCGTTGAATATGATACAGTCAGTACATCGGGGCTCGAACATTCGAGTGTGGTGTGTTTAAGGACATTTGTGCAAACACTATTCATCTATGGATTCCAACATATGATATGGTGCTAGAGAGAACCTTTGCGGTTGAATGTTCTTTGGCTGATAAAATACAACCAGTGAATGTTGGTAGTGAGAAAGAAGGAAACTGGCACTAGTATCATAGGCCGAGGAATGTAAAAATGTTACATGAAGAATAATTGTTAGGGACATTTGAATATGTACGGTTGTAGTTGTGGATGCAGAGATAGGAGAGAAGCATGAGGTGGTGTACATTTTGACATTTTACAACCACCCCACCTTGTGGTCCCCACCATGCTCATGGAGTTTGAGGACATGTGAAGGGATTAGTTGCATACGGTCAAGGAGTGCGACCCAAGGGCTCTAGGAATGATTCGATTAACAATATGTATCTACTACAAGCTGCTATATTAATAGACATAGGTACCAATCATTCCTTCATTCCATGAATTATGTCCAAGACCTGTAGTTTCTGGTTAAGTCGTTGACTTTACCCTAATGTCTGGATATACTTTTGGGTGGATACTCGATAATCACACTTATGCCAATGGTGTGATTTGACCCTTGTGGTGAGAGTTTCGGTTGGAACCTCAGGGTGGCTACGTCGAGGGATTACAAATTTTGTTTGGGAATGGACTGGACTTCCACAGTTCATACTCATATTGACTGTATTAGCCAAAAGATTGTGGTTTACCTACATCATTGGAATGATATTTTCCTTGGTTAGAGAAATAGGAAAACCATGTTTCATAATACATACTCATGTGAAGGAGGGTGCAGCCGATCACTCTTGAGTCGGCTAGCCCGACCCTTGTGGAAGCTGGAGTTTTGAGTTTTCTATTCCCTAAGGAAGTTGCAAAGTGTGGGGGACATCCATTCCAAAGATTTTTTTAGGTTCAACTTCCCAAAGGGGGAGGGACATCTGCTTTGTCTAGGTACTACCAGACTTTTGGTCCAGACTTCTCTAGGGTAGCCGCACCCTTTTTAGTTTTGATGAAAAAGGGGGAGCATTTTATATGGAAGGGTATGTTTTAGTAGAGATTATAGGAGCTGCGATAGAGACTATCGAGTAGAAATATGCTTCATATGACCTGTAGTTAGTAGTATTGGTATTTTCACAAATGATATGGTGGAACTACTAGATATGAGAACATTCTAAAGTCTACTCTAATCAGAAGAGTCCCTGGTATATGTCCTCTCATAAAGACCTGAACTTGAGATAGTGGTGATGGCTAGGGTTCCTCTAGGACTATGAATTTAAGATATTATATACTCCTAGGAAGGGGAATTTGGTAGCAGATGCACTTAGCAGGAGGTATGTTCTACAGATGCTGAGTGATCCGACATAGAAACTAGCTGCGTTGCAAATATCCTTTGTGGATAGAGATAGTGTATAATACCTCCATTCTATGACAATCACTCCCCCACTCCTTTATCAAGTTAGGGAGAAGCACCTTGGGGACATAAACTACAAGGATCAACGTTCTCCCATATCCATAGGACATGCACTTGATGGATTTTATGAAGGTTGGGACCACAACATCCTCTTTAGAGGACGTACCATGGTACCAGTGGTTAAACATAAGTAAGTGTTGAAGGAGTTCAATAAATCCCCGTGGGAAGTACATCTTGGGCTGGGGAAGATGTAATAGGTCCTCCAACGTCAGTACTGGTGGACAGGGATGAATAAAACAGTGGAAGAGTTTCTATCACGATGTCTCACTTATCCGAAAATGAAGATGGCACAGAGATAGAAGAAGTCTTATGCTGAAAAGATATTGAGACCATTGGAGTTCAAGGAGGGGGACCACGAGTTCTTGTGAGTCTCGTCTCTATGGGGATATAGAGATTTGGACGAGGCGGTAAGTTATCATTGAGGTTTATCAAACCATTTCTGATACTTCGGAGGATTGGCGATGTAGCATACCACTTGGCACTACCATCACGGTTGGAGTGGGTGCGCAACATTTTCCTCATATACCAGGTGTAGAGATACATGCATGACCCCTCTGAAGTCATCAAGAAAAGCGAGCTGTACTTAGACGATGGAGCAAAATTTACAGAGGTTCCAGTATATATTGAGGATCAACGGGAGTAGGTCCTTCATTAGTGGTAGGTACCTCTAGAGCACATTCACTTGTAGCCAGGGATCCTCTTGGAGAGCACATAGGAGTGGGATGATCAAGTTCGTGCTCAGTACCCCCATTTGTTTCCTTAATCTATGTTGTGAATTTTGGGGATGTAAAGCCCAATGGTGGAGAGAATGTAATGTCCCAGAAATTCTGTATAAATTTTTTAAATTTGGGGAATTATTTCAAGACCGTGAAATCTAACAGTGCGCAATTCCGAGGCCCAGAGTGGCCAGAATGATCCTCTAAGTTTTTTAGGCTTTAATTAGCACGCATAAGCAGTGTTCCTAAAAATGCGGAATAACTCATAAATGGTTACTGGGATCAGAAATCTGACTTCACTGTTGTGCTCAAGAAGGTGGGTTTACCCTAGGCATGAATTATGTTTAGTCATCACGGGCCCCCCGTGAGAAAACCCGAAAATGGCATAACCGTTAATAAAATATTTATATAAAATTATTTTATTTATCCAATGCTTATAACTCATGAATGGTAAATCGAATTAAAAAACTGAAAGCACTGTTAAAATATTTAGGTTATTCCCTATTTAGGAAAATATTAACATTGGCCAGTGCGGGCCACAAGTGAATGGTAGTTATTGTCTATAAATAAAATTATTAAGCGACAATTATTTTATTGTAAAATGCATTACTTTTAAATAGTAACTCGAATTTAAAATTTTAGAGTACCATTGGGATTATGGGGGAGTTTTTTTCGTAGGCAGACTCTAACCTCAACCAGAATAAATTGAGGGTGACTGTTAATAAATTCCATAATAATCGGTTACGTTCTTTAAACCTGTGAGTGTTGTTTTCTAACTTTTTAACCATTTCATAGATTGAAAAAATGAGGTCACAATTGAATCTGTAGTGACGAGATTCTCTTCAGGGGAGCATAACTTCGACCATAGTAGGTTGGGTGAAAATGTTATTTTTTTGGACTATTGAAAGATTAATAATATAACATGGTTTTTTATTTTATTTTTCTATCTTTCCTCCAATGGACAAACGACTTTGGTAGGACCAGCGACCAGTCAAGCCAATAAATGGCTAGAATCTTCTTTTCCTGTAACCACACAGCTAGGAATTTGGGAATTTCATTAATTAAATGAACAAAATTAATTCCCCATGCATTGAAAACTCCTTCTTCTCTCTAATTTATATGGAGCTCGGGGAGGGGTGTTGGCACAACTTCACCATGTGACGATGACCTGGAAAAGTACCATGACGCCAACCACCTGGAAGATGAGACAAGTTCCAATGGGCGGTGATGAGGGCCACTGAGTCATGAACTGACGAAAACAATGAAGGAGGTTTGGTCTAATTTCATTAGCAGATGTCTCTTCCTGGTAGGGGGTTTAAATCATTTATGCATTCAAATGATCTCCTCTTCTCCATTCATGAATAACACAAAGAACATGATTCAACTGAATAACAGGTTGACCTGTGATTCATTTGTCTTTGCAGGATGTTATTGTGGGGAATATTGTGGGGTTAATCTTGTGTTCAATACTACTATTTATTGAACTCCCTTAATATCCTCCATATTATGAGCTAACGTAGAGGGTGCGGGCCTAACAAAGCCAGCCCGAACCCTCTGCTATCTTGATTTCCTTGCGCTACCTCTGATGACCGCCAGCACGTCGATGCACATAGAAAAAGGAAGTCGATGGCTCATTAGCCGCGATAAATGGTAGAGGTGGATGACATGATGAATGACCATAGAAAGGAATGTGGAACAACCACCATGCCTCCAATGAACGAAAGTTGTGGCGGTGGCCGAACCTGCTTCCGGCAGGTTTCACAGCGACCGAGCAGCACCCACGTGGAGTAGATGCCTCACCATCTTTACGGCCACCATGCTGTTTAGGAATCTGGGTGACCGGATGGTTACAACCACACTTCAAATTGAACTGGGCATCCATCCTTGAGTTGGGATGCCACCCTTGGAGCGGGCCTCCGCCCTCGTACCGAGCTGCAGCTCATGCGGGTCGCTGGCTTGTGGGACGCCATCCTCTAACCGAGTCGCTGCCCAGTAAGCTGGCACCCCAGTGGGTCGCCTCCCCAGACCAAGCTGTCATCCTAGCGGGTTGCCACCCGACGCTGGCTGGGCCTCCGGCTTGCGGGAAGTCCTATTCTAGCTGGGCCAATCCTCATGTGGGTCGGACTAGACATCGGTATAGCGGGCCATGTCCACCATAACCCAGTGGGTCGTGTCCACCCTTGCCTAGCCCAGACAGAGTCAGGCTGGATCGGTCCAGACGCAGGCCCCACCGGTCCCAGGAACACTAAATGAGGCATATCTTGATAATCAGATGTTTGTTTGACAAAACGTCTGCATTGTTGGGATCCTTGTATTGGGTTAGTCATTTTGGTATACTCCACTAAAGATTTGGGGAATGTTGGTGTAAAACCAGGTGGGATTGAAACAGAATCAAATCGGGACCTCAGAGCTCAAACTCTTATAACTCACAGTCTGGACGTCCGATTGATATGATGTCTGTCACTTTAGAACCCTGACGACATGGCGGTATTTTGGGTTACACCCTTGTGGAGATTATTGGAAGTTGAGGTATGACTGATATCTCAAGAGGATGATTTTATGAAACTCGAGAATATCTAGTGCGAGGACACCTGGGGCTTTCTACAATGTGAAGAAAGAACATTGATCCTATGTGGGTCAGCATCTATCGATCCTATATGGGTCAGATCCGGTCTGGGTCAGTGCTAAGTGATCCTATGTGGGTCTATGCATACTGATCCTATGTGGGTTGGATCATGTTTAGGTCAATGAGGGTTAGTTACCATTCAATCCTGTGTGGGAAAGCGGGGATAGATTACCTATATATCATGCGTCGGTCAACAACTGTTCTTCATAACAGAAAAATATGATCTAATTTTCTACTAATCATGTGTAATTTTATATTTATGTTATACCTGATTGTGAGTTGACTCTTTTACTTGGGGGTACTTAAATCATTGTTGTGTTACCTATGTGGTACATATATCATTTCAGTGTTACCTGTGTGGTACTTAAATCTTTGTAGTGTTACATTTGTTGTACTTTTATCTTCGTGGTGTTACATGTGTGTTACTTCTATCTTCGTGGTGTTACCTGTGTTGTACTTCTATCATTGTGGTGTTACTTGTGTGGTACTTATACCTTTGTGTTTTTTTCTTTGTGGTGTTACATGTGTGGTACTTATATGTTCGTGGTGTTACCTATGTGGTACTTCTACCATTGCGGTATCGTCTTTGTGGTGTTACCTGTGTGGTACTTGTATCTTCGTGGTGTTACCTGTGTGGTACTTATACCATTGTATTATTTTTCTCATGGTGTTACCTTTTTGGTACTTTTATCTTCATGGTGTTACCTGTGTGATGATTCTACCTCTGTGGTATCATATTTGTTGTGTTACTTGTGTGGTACTTCGACATTTGCGGTATTGTCTTCATGGTGTTCCCTATGTTGTACTTCTATATTCGTGGTGTTACATGTGTGGTACTTCTATCATTGTGGTGTTACATGTTCAATACTTCTTCCTTTGTGGTATTATCTTCATGGTGTTACCTATGTGGTACATCTATCATTTGGGTGTTACATGTGTGGTACTTCTACCTTCATGGAGTAACCTTTGTGATGTTATCTTTGTGGTGTTACATATGGGGTACTTCTACCTTCATGGTGTTAACTATGGGGTGTCCATCCCTCACGTATAAGATTAGTATATCTTGATAAAATTGGTATATGTATGGTAATATAACTATGAAGTGTTTAGGTCTTGCTTTTTGGTATTTTCATTTTTTGAACTCTAGGAGACCTATGGGGGAATTGGGGTCCTTACTGAGTATTTTTATACTCACCCCTGCACGGTTTTCCTCTACATGTTGTTGTGTCTGGTGCAGATACTGGACAATGTTGATAAATGCCGTGGGAGCCTAGACTGGATGGTTCATGGATGTGGAACATTCGACATGATGTGACGCAGAAGAGACTGATAGACGTGGAGTGATGAGGAGGTGATCTGTACCTACCTAATAGGTAGGAACCTTTGAGGATGACCTCGTATCATTTTTCCATTTTCTTTTAGTTGTATTGTACTTCCAGTAGTAATTTTACTTTTATAGTTGGGATTGTATTCCGACACATTTTTACATTCAACACACTTTTACTAAAATAGTTTAATTTGTGGTTGCATCATATTACATTCTAGTATGTGTGGTTGCTTCAAGTTTTGTTCTTGGACTGCGTGAAAGTAATGCTTAAAAAGGAAATGCCTTCCCATTTAAGGGACACCCTTTTCAGTTTCTAGTTTCCTGCTCATGGCCTATGGAATTTGGGCTTGGGGTAGTCAAGACACGGGCCCTAAGGGACAGGTGATGACAAAATCAATTTACATGTTATTATTTTTAAAATTTGAAATTATCGGGAGGATATTTGAGTCGATTTAAAATCCTATGGTAAAAATCATGGTTTCTGTTATGAGCAAAAATCCATTTAAATTTATTTACCTTAATTGATGGAAGAAAACCATTCTTATGAGGATGATTAATATTTGAGTTCATATTGATAATAATTTGAAAATTTTAAATGGAATAAAAGAGAATAATTTAAATTTCATAATTGGAGATGTAAAATACATTAATAACTTGATTCTGTTGAAAAGTGTTTATTTGAAGGTTTTTTTCTATATGAAACATGATAATATATTCACCATTGATTAAATATTTAATTTTTTGGTATTTTTATTAAATTATATTGAACCATACTTTTCATTCATCGGTAATAATACTTATTGGATGAATATTTTTTATATATCATAATGATCCATACCAAAATAATATAGGTATATTGACTTTGGGAACATGAATACAAAAACAATGGTTCAAATGTTAACTACATCATCTCCCACTAAGTTCTTCATAACTAGAACCCTTATTATATTTAGTATATATAATATTGTTCTTCATAACATGTGGAAGTTAAAAAATAAGAAAATGATGAGTTCATATTTTCAATTTGGGATTACCAGGGAGATGTGCACAAAAATAAATCATAAGGTTATGAGAACATTAAAATAAAACATAAAAACTGAATTCTAGAAATTATATATCCTAAACCTAAGTTATGGAATAGATATTAGCTATTCATATTCCATGAATCATAAATGTATCATTGAATTTAAGACCTGATAGAATAAAATTGTCATATGACATAGATTTTGGGCATAGACCTAATCATTTAAAATGATATCCTTTGTAATGAAATATATCTAACAATACTATAATAGTCAAATGGGTTCACTCCCAAAACTGTCATTGTTGTCTAGGTTCACTCCCAACACACTCTTAGTGGATAGTGTCTTATACTAATCTGGGATCACTACCGACTCAGTTCTTATTTATGTCATGAGACACCATTATTTACCTAATGAATTAGATTGATATATAATTATAGTACCTCCAATTACATAATGAAAATTTTACCGATATGTTACATCATTTCATAAAATATTCTCCATTTCATAAACAATGAACTGAAATTCGTTTCGTTAGGATTCCATCAAGTAATAACACATGTAAAAATAATGAGTTTCATTTAAATTTAATGAATTAATCATACAATAACAACTATAGAAAGATGTTGATTGATAAAAATATTTTCATCATAATCATAAAAAATTTAGAAAAAGAATGTGGATTTCCTAATTGGATCTTTTTTACAGTAGAAAATAATATGAATCATGGTTTAATGAATCTTTTAATTAGAAATACCAATAAAATATAATTTAAAACATTTTTGAGAAGTTATCTTTTCAATTTTGAAATAACATGTTAGAAATGTAAAGATTTCCACAAATATTAAAGAAAATATTTTTATTAAAAATAACATTGGAAACATTAAATGTACGGTTCAATGGATTAATAATTTCTATTGACAAAAAATTTGATATATTATGTATAAGTTAAAATCAGACAGTCTTTTGGTGCTTTTGTATGAAATAATAAAAAGTGCATCATACAGAAAATTATTACTAGAATAACATTAATTTTTTTTATAAAAAAGAAAAAAAAATTAATGATGACACTAACAATACTTTTTAGAATATAAAAACAGTTCTTTAATATTTTTTAGAAGGCATGGATATGGAAGAGAACGTAATTTCAATAGAAAAAAGAGATCAAATTATTTTTCCTTAAAAACACATTTTTGGTATATTGAGTTCCCAAGGGGTTGAAAATTAAAAGAATATTTTTAATTTAAATAAATATAAATATGTGAATAAAAAAATTGATTTACTTGTGAGATAAGTAATAGTTTATCTTCATTGAAAGAGTAATTATATATAATATTGATAAACATTGATATTGTTTCATTAAACTATTATCACAATGGTAACGTTTGAATCATAATACCCAACAAAGAAACAACGATAGATATTTATATCCCAAAATTTTCCTGACATTAATCCCACAGAAAATCATCGTTAGTATATACATCTCACAAGATAGAAAATTGGGGAATATAGCATGTTCCTAGGAATATAAAATTGAGACAAAAATCCCTTACATTAGGTTACAAATTTTTTATATACATTCAAAAATTATGTATAATAAAAATTATTTTATGTCAATTATATTACTGAACTATAATAAAATATATCTAGGGTTTTATTATATCATTTCATCAACCTTCATTAACATTTCTTTATTAAATTCACAGTTCTAGGTGATATTTATTTTGGTTTTGATGTATGTTTTTGTTTGGTAGTTTTGGTACAAATAATTTGAATATGGTTACATCTTCTCTAGACTTTTAATCATGTTATATATATAATATTTTTATTAGATACATATTTAGAGTCATCCATAATATTTTTTGATGTCAAAATGAATTAAACCCTTATTGGAGAAGGTAGGTTGTACATTAAAATGAATTCCATTTCCATTTTCAAATGATGGATCAAAATAAAGTTAAAAATAATTATAATTTAAATTATAATTTTTATATCATTTATATCATATATATAAGTGATACCTCTATCATTATTTCCAACCATTTCAAAATAATATGAAATATGTAAAACATCACTTTTTAGAGACAGTAGTACACATTTACACCTGAATATATTTATCATTTTAAATGGATTAGATATGTTTTTAGGTCATTTGATCCATTATAATTTTACTTTAATCCCCGATAAACAAATTTTATCCTTGGCCATGATAATTAATTTTTAGTGTTTCAATAAATCATTAAGTTGAAAAATTATTTTTATAAAGCCTGAGACATAAAACTAACATAATCATGATTTTTGATAATTAATTTACATTCTTTCACATTGAGGATATTGTCATGTTTAGTTTTATATAGAATTAGTCCATAACTATTACATTACATATAAATAATTAAAAAGTAGACACTTATACTCTATCCAATTTTATCTCAATAATAAAACGCCAAAAATAAAACAATAATTATTTAATTGATAAAAATATTCATGAATTTTTCCATTCTATTATCCTTCTTTATAACCTATGAATAACATTTCTAAAACATGGTATGAGAATAAGAAGGCCAGTATATAATATAAAATAATGAATAAAACTGTTAGTCCTTGAATAATTATAATAGCGGAGTTGTTTTAACAAAATCGTACTTTTTGACCAAAAAGCATAATCTATTTAACATACCTTATGAAATCATAAAATTTATGAACAACTCATAGAAATGAAAAATCATAAAGGTAAATTATGTCATTCATAACATATTTACATTATAGCTTTCACAACTACATATGAATTGACCTTCATGGATACATTTGAAAAACCCATCACTGTATATTCCATAAATATCTTAGCATAAACTTTTTAATTTACATCTATCATGTTACCCAATTCATTGAGAGCTATCACGGGCTCATATTCCCTCAATTTATCACACAACTATCCATGTACATAAGTAATGTCTAAGAGCCATAACATAATTATAGCACATGAATAAGCATAATGAAAAAAATAACATTTTGACATTGAAATCGTAAGAAATCATTTCAAAATAATGATATAATCAATCCATTATCGAAACCATATGAAAAAAAACTAAATATGATATTTACTTTTCTTATACAAAACATTACGGCTTATCGAGGAAGCTAGATATCTACTAATTCTCTCTGTGGTGGAAAGGACATTATAGCCACATACGTTTTTAAGAATCAAATTTTTTCATTTTATAAAATGATTCATAAAAAAAGAATCCATTTTGAAAAATATTGAATGAAATTAAACATAAAAGGGGTTGATTTCAAATAGTATAAAAGTTTATCTTGTATAAATCAAAATATGCCTCAATGAAAGGAGATTAAGACAAATTCACTTACCATGATCATGTCATTAGATTAAGAATAAATTAATGACATACATATCAGTGAAAAAAATAAATACACTGTTTCGGTGCGGATGTGCGTCGGGTTACGCTGTTCCGCCAGGACGCGTTCGCGCGTGCACCCGTCAACCCGAGGGGATGGGCGCGCGGCTTGTGGTCCCGCAGTCCCGCTTTCCAAGGGCGGGCGGCATCCGTCCCTTATTCAGGGGCGTCTGCTCCTTGATCGAAACCGGGATGATGGGATGTCGGCTTCTCCTTCCTTGGACGTCTCCTCGGAACTTGTCGCCTAATCCGGGTCTCCCTCATAGACTTAAGAATGTTCGTGAATCTCGTTCCCGGCGCCATATCTTCATGGACACCGGTTAATTACGCTGCTTCCGCCCGGACGTTCCAAGGAGTCTGGGCGGGGCAGCAACCTGCGGTGAGAAGGCCGGGTGGCTCTGGGTGCTGGGGGCGTGTCGTGACACTGCGGCTCTGCACGTCTGTCTTCCGTCCCTAATAGGGCTTCTCGAAGGCACGATGGCCTGAGGCATCCCGTACTAGGTGCGGGGAACTGTGTCACCTGAGGTTTTCCTCAGCTTCCCGTGTTTAACACGGGGTATGCCGCGAGTTTAACGTCCAGCGGGGACGGCATCGGACCGATCAACACGAAAAGTGGATCAGATGACGGAACCCCTTTGCGGGGAACCTCCGACGCTGGGGCCAGCACATGGGCGGCTTCCCAAGTAACGTGGAGTGAAGTGAAGTGGCATGACCCCACCGGGATGTGGCGGCCCGGGTAAGGATCAGGATGGATGATGTAGTAAAGAGCTTGGACCCCAGAGGGGCTTCCTACGTACCGCGCGTTAACACGGATCAAAGTCAACGTAGTTCGGGCATACAGTTTAACGTCATGCTGGACGTCGGCAAGCCGACTCACGAAGAGGTCGAGGCCGCCGGGCGGAGGATTGAACCGAACCACCTCGCACGGAGGGGGGATGGAACGGCCGGGTGGATCACAGTTTCACGTCATGCTGGACGATAAAAGGGGAAATGGAAAAGGGGGGCTGTGGGGAGGCACCGTGGAGATACACACGGGCAGTCTCCCACAGGGGCGGATTCATAGGTGAATCAACGCAAGTGTGAACCCTGGAGGGGTCCACTGATGGACGAACCGACGTAAATACGACCGGGACGACCAGGTGGTGGGCTTGAACCTCGGGGAGGCTTCCTACGTACCCTGTATAGGAGACAGGGATCAAAGTCCACGTAGTTCATTCTGTCAGGACTTACGCACTTGAGGCAGCCCGGATACTGCAAAACTCAGTTGGAAGGGACTTGGACCGAAAGCAAAAGACACCTCGATCCCAGTCAGACCCTCTACTGGCTTCGGCAGTGGGGAGGTGCAATGGAGATACACATGTGCAGCCTCCCACGAGAAACTAGGGGTTTGTAATACCCTGCCCCCGTAGGGAAAAGCCACTCCCATTAAATCGTCCCAAAAGGGGGACAATCCCGACATCCCTGCAGAGACGAGCGGGTGGGGGCCACGTCCAAACCGGGGGGACCCTGCGTGCGGAGCACGGGATCAGGTTGCGGACGGTTTAGCGTCTTGCCAGACGAAGTACAGTTTAACGTCATGTGTTGAGGACGAAGCGGACGGTTTAACGTCTTGCCGGACGAAGTACAGTTTAACGTCATGTGTTGAGGACGAGGCACTTGGCAGTTTAACGTCTTGCAGCACGGACGATGGGGGCTAGGCAGTTTAATGTCGTGCAGCTTGGACGGGTGTGCAGTTTAACGTCATGCTGGGCATAGGTTGCCGGACGAAGCACTTGGCAGTTTAACGTCTTGCAGCGCGGACGATGTACAGTTTAACGTCGTGCAGGACGTATATGCAGTTTAACGTCATGCTGGACGAGTATGCAGTTTAACGTCATGCTGGACATAGGTGCGTGTCACTTCGCGCAAGCCTGGAGGGCCGCACGGGAAGACAACGCACGGTGCGGGCACCCGGGATGAGAATCATCGGGTGCCACACAGGCGGGTACCCTTAGGAGGTCAACGGGGACGACCCTGGCAGATTGCGCGCAAAAAGGAAGCTTTGCGCGCAATACTGCGGGCCGGCGCGCAATCGGGGCGGCTGGCGCGCAATTGGGCCAGCGCCTTGCGCGCGGATGCTTGAGATTGCTCACACCGGGCTTCGGATAGCGCGCGGGGGCAACGGCTCATTCTCTAATGAATGGCCACTTGAAAGAAGGGGGGGTGCGCGCAATCAGGCCGGATTGCGCGCACCCCGGGGGCAATTGCGCGCAAGCGGGTTCTTTTGCGCGCAAAGGCCTTAGGGTGAATGTTTAGTCAAATGAAAGGAGCCAGCGGGGATTGCGCGCGAAGGCGGACCCCGAGGCTTTCTTGCGCGAAAGAAAGGAGGTTACCTGAAGTTCGTCATTGCGCGCGGAAGGGGTTGAATTGCGCGCACGGGAGACGTTTCGACTTCCAGCAACCTTTGAAACGTTGGGGGTCGCCTTGTATTTATAGGCAACCCCGGGCGCGGAATCCAGGGTGCGAGCGCGAAATTCCCCCCGCGGGCGCGGAATCGGGCGCGGCGCGCAAGGGAGTCGCGCGGACCCGCGGCGCGCAAAATTGCGCGCCGGACCGGCGCATTGCGCGCATCCCGGGGGGTTTGCGCGCGGAACATCTCCTTTGCGCGCGGGCCTCTGAAATTCCGCGCAAGGCCTCCGGGCCCTCCGAAACATCCTTCCGACTCCAAATATGACCTCGCTTTCCGCATCCGGAGCTTCGTTTGGGAACAACGGACTTTTCCGGCGTCTACAAAAGCCCCCCCTCGGAATCTGATCGGCGAGAGGTCGCAACGATCGGGTTCCGAGGGAGACGCCGGAATGCCGAAGTCCTGGGCGGCGCGGGACTTAAGCGCGCAAAAAGGGGCGTCGGTCGCGAAATTCGCCGCTGCGGTCGCGCAAAGCGCTTTCCGCGCAGCGCGGGCCCGGCCTCGCCTATAAATAGGGGCGCTGGGTCCCGCGTTCCGTACTCTGGCCTTCCGCGCGATAAGCTCCAAAGCTCTCGTGCGCGAAATTGCCTCTTCCGGTCGCGAAATTCGCCCGATCGGCGCGCAAAACCGTCCGGATTTCGCCTGTTTTTGCGCGAAACCCCGGAACTTTGCGCGACGGTCTTCCCAATTGCGCGCCGTCCACTTGGATTGCGCGCCAACCTTCAAACTTTTCCACCAGCCTCGTCCGATCCCGCACGCTTCATCCCTTAACCCGCACGACTCCCGAATCTTCCGAGATGGCCGCGCACAGAGGAAATGAAGGGGATGCCGCCACCCGCAGAGCCGAGATGGCGACGAACGAGGAGGTTTACGGAGCCAAGGAGATTGTTTCTAACAATCAATCCTTGTTCGACTTACTAACGCCGGCCCAGAAGACATATCCACTGTCGGACAACCTGCCGCTCTGGAACTTCGGCATCCTCGATGAGGTTCCGGTGCCAGGATTCGAGGTTGATGCGCCGCGAACCTGGGTGACTCGGGAGGACGAGCTTCACCGCTATAACATCACCAACAATGGGCATCCTGCCAGGGAAACCAGGCACTTGGATGTCTACGTCCTGAACCCGAGGACGCGAACCATTGATGGGGGTGAGCCTACAGCGGAGAATTCTCCAGCCCTCTACTCGAGCACATACCGTCAGAGTGTCACTGACGACACCAAGGGCTGGCTGAAGGACTGGGACTTGCGATCCGGGGGCAACTTTACCAGTGAATGGGCCTGGGCGTTCTGGGTACGCCACACTTGCGATCACTTCGCAGAGGAGCTGCGGTACATCGGCCTGTTCGAGGCGGTGTGGACGTCGCAGTTCCACTTCTACCAGCAGTCTGAGCTCGGGCCGGAGCTGTTCACTCGCTGGTCCCCGGATACCAACACCTTCCATCTTCACCATGGGGAGGTCGGCATCGGTCTCTGGGACATCCACTGCATCGGAGGTATCCCGCTGGAGGGCTACCAGTACGATGAGTTCCTGCCACCGAAGAACATCTGGGAGGACAGGTCACGGACTCCCATTCTGACCTGGCATCTTCTTGACCTGGCTACGCAGCGGCTCGGGATCCAAGACTTCCAGAAGGACATAGCCTACAAGGATTGGTTCGGCCAGTTCCTGGAGCACGACCCGGCGGTCAAGATGCCAGGCAGGGGGAAGCGGTGCCCGACCGCAGCTCAGAGGAGCCGGAACGGGTCGTACTGGCGGGTCCTGGAGACGGGCGATTACCGCTCATGGGGGTACCGCGTCATCGAGTCCCGGGACCCGAACGTCCGGTACGCGGCGTTCCTGGCCGCCTTTCTGAGCGGGTGGCTCCTGCCAGTGCGGGATGCGAGGATGGGCGTCCGTCCGGCGACGCTGGCGATGGCGGGCGCCATGGATGCCAATAAGAGGTACAACCTCGGGGTCCCAGTACTGGCGAGGCTGTATGCCATTCTGGGACGCATCTCACGAGGGGGGTCGCCACGAAGGATCTGTGGGCCCTTTCAGTTCTTCCACGGCTGGGTGGCTGCTCACCTTGGTGGGTATACGTTCCCAAATGCCATCAGTCCTCCGGGCAACGGCCTGCGACCCTCCCTGCTGAACATTGCGGGGGCCGCTCCGATGACCCTCAGTGAGGAGGGCGTGAGGGTTCGGATTGGCAATCATGCCAATTTCAACTTCAGCCCGTTCCCCACTCCCGTCGGCCAGATGATCGACAACGGACAGGGCCCGCTGGAGCAGCATGAATATTTCCTGAACATGCGGGGCGGGGTGCTCGTGACTCGGATCGACGGGAAGGTGATCTGCGAGCCTTACGTGCCGACCCGGTTCGCCAGGCAGTTCGGGTGCCTTCAGCGGATGCCGAAGAGGGTATTCACCGCTGTCCGGGAGGAGACGAACCCTGGCGTCCTTCGCCAGATGTGGCTGATGTTCGTCGCCTTCGGCTCTGGCGACGTCATCACCCTCCCTCCTACCGGAGTTAACGCAGGCTTGGCAACCGAGTACGCCGAACACTGGGCCATCGCGTACCCTGAGGGGCTCTTGCGGAAGCTAGTTCGGCGGCTCGAGGCTACCCGTGCGGAGACCGGGCGTCAAGGAAGGAGGCGAGGCGCCGCCACACGGGGGAGAACGGAGGCGCGCCAAGCAGCGGAGCCGGCGCGGGCAGGGACTTCGGCGGCGGGCGCATCGCAGGCTGCCGCCACGACCTCGGCGCCCAGAGAGGGGGCGCATGCGTCGGTCGAGGAGCGGCCCGGGAAGCAGGTGAGGCGTCTGCTCGAACCCTCCCACGATGCAGTCTTCCCGGCGCTGTGGTCGGCCTGGATGACCCTGCGGCAGTCACTGGGGACCGACGTTATCCGGCGAAAGATACTCAGAGAAGGAATCTATCTGCCAGAGGTCGGGCGCCTCCAGATCACCGACAGGGTGGACTTCAACCGGCAATATGCATATCTGACGGCCATGGACGAGTACGCGCGCCAACGTGGTCAGCGTGCGGAGCCATCCCTTCTGGTGAAGGTGATGCTCGGTCTCGAGCCCGCTCCGGAACAGATGCCGCCGGAAGAAGATGACAGTAACGACTCCGAGGAGGAGGAGGAGACGGGGGAGGATGAAGGCTCCGAGGGAAGGTCCCATCGGGGGAGCCCACGGGAGAGCGGCGAGGTGGCCGGCTCTGACAACGTTGATGTCACTGAGCTCCTCGAGGTCCGCTTCTATCCCTACTCAACTTGCTTCATCCATTCTCTTATGCAGCTTCTAACCCGTTTCTCCATCCTTCTCAGGAGCACACGGACGTCGGTCAGGCGTCCTCAACAGGAGTAGGAGAGGCGCCAGCAGGACAAGGCGGGGGCCAGGCACCCATTATCGATTTGACAAGCGCTAAGGGGTCCCCTGCTGCAACTGTTCCTGCGGCGACCGGGGTAGCGGAAGATGACGCTCCGAACTCCCGTAAGTCTCCCTACTTTACTGCTGGTGCTTGCCATTGACGATCCGTGACTAACCATGGCATGCCCTGCGCAGTGATCTCAACATCGGAGGCTCGTCGGGTTGCCGAACCCGGGCCATCTACGAGTGGACCAGTGGTGGACATGCCGCTTGCTCCGGAACAGGCTTCCCAAACCGAGCCGGCCCCACCAACTGCTGATCAAGGGGCTGCGGACATCGGCGGTGCTGACATCGGAGAGAGGTTGGGGGCTGACGAGGGTGTCAGCGCCGCTGGGGAGAGAGAAGAAGGTTGCCCGGATGTTGGGGAACCTATCCCTCGTGAGGACCTCCCAGGGGCGGACCCTGCAGCAGACCTGCTGGCTGCCTTCCCTGCCTACCGGCCTGCCGACCCAGAGGAGATGGATGACTCGGACGCGGAGGCGGTCGAGGATAGCCGGGTAACGCGACGCAGGGGGTGGAAGTGCATCCAGCGCTTCCTCAAGCGAGACCCATCGGAATGGCTGGGGCGCATGGGATCACTTCAGACCTGGCTGCGCTTCCTGTGTGCCGGGGGAGCTGATGCTCAGCGCCTCCATCTGACGGTCCGTGATTTCATGGCCGAGAAGATGCGCGAGAGCCGCCGGCGTGCCGACGTCGCACAAAGTCGGGACATGTCGGAGAGCACGCAGGCGCTCATCGCGGCAGAGCAGGATGTCCGGCGCCTCGAAGGGCAGGCGGCAGAGAAGGAGGCCTTCGTCGCAGCATGTACCGAGCTTGTGGAGCAACTATCGGCACAACTGATCGACGCTCAGGTACAGCTGACGGAGGCGGGCCAACAGATGGTCACACTCCAAGTCGAGCGGGAGCGTGCACAGGCCAGGATTGACGAACTGCGTGCTGCGACCGCCGACGAGGAGAGGGCACGCAGAGAACGAGAAGCAGCCCTGGAGGCCGCCAGCCAAAGGGTAGCGGCATTAGAAAGACTCATTCAGCACGCTAATCCCTAAGGGCTGTTTTTTGCCATTCCCAGAACATTTGCTTCCGCTACTTAATATTTTGATCCACTTGTATGAATCGCCATATTTATCTGCGTCTTTTGGTTTAACATGCTCAACCACAATTCGTTGTCTTGCGGGAGTGTTAACCAAGAATCAGGCATCCATAATTGGGCCTGGGTTTCTGGAGAAAAGAGGGAGGTCATTCCTAGGAAAGGAGACCTCAGACCTAACCAATGTATCATCCCCCAACTTGTTCCAACACACGAGCGGGACAACGCTAGGGGCGTTGAGATTTTATCCGAACATAGGGAAATGAGAAAAGGTGAATCGCGTGTCCCGAATCCAGACATCCACAACGATCGGCCTTCCAGGAAATGCCCAAGACGGTAGGCGGACAGTGGATCGACCATAACAACTGCAATAGACGGACCGAAAAAGGCCATCATTCATATTGCAGGAGGCGGACCACATGTCATCATGAATACCGCTTTGGGGTTCCTTCAGACACAAGGGTGGAAAATCCAGATCAACAGGGCATGCGAAGCGTGGGGCGAAGTGACGATTTGTTCGGACAGAATCCAACGCTCTCAAAATTGCGCCACCGTGGGGAAAGCGTATTGGGCGGATGCACTAATCTGGCCGTGAGTCACCTCAATTCTCAGACAGCACCTCTCTGACGAGGAAACTGTCGCTTCCCATCATTGCGATGGGGCATCCCGAGCTGAATCGGGGAGAATATCACAACTGCACCACTCTACCCGAAGTCAGGCCAGACGGCCGACGACGAGGAGGGGCGGGACTTATCGATCCCTGAGGCTGGACCCGAGTCGAAATGCCCGGGCGTTCCTACGTACTCCATCAGGCTGGAGATCAAGCCACACGTAGTTCTGTGAGTGCAGTTTAACGTCATGCAGGACGTAGGACCCCATTTGGGGTAGATCTTAGTTTAGGGTCTTAGAGCTCGGACCATAAGGGCTGGATCTTAGTTTAAGGTCTTAGAGCTCGGACCATAAAGGTGGAGGATCTTAGTTTAAGGTCTTAGAGCTCGGACCATAGGGCTAGAGGATCTTAGTTTAAGGTCTTAGATCTCGGACCATAAGGGCTAGAGGATCTTAGTTTAAGGTCTTAGAGCTCGGACCATAAGGGCTAGAGGATCTTAGTTTAAGGTCTTAGAGCTCGGACCATAAGGGCTAGAGGATCTTAGTTTAAGGTCTTAGAGCTCGGACCAGAAGGGGAGATCTTAGTTTAAGGTCTTAGAGCTCGGACCATAAAGGGGGGATCTTAGTTTAAGGTCTTAGAGCTCGGACCAGAAAGGAGAGATCTTAGTTTAAGGTCTTAGAGCTCGGACCATAAAGGGGGGGATCTTAGTTTAAGGTCTTAGAGCTCGGACCATAAGGAGAGATCTTAGTTTAAGGTCTTAGAGCTCGGACCATAAGGGCTCAAAGCACGCCACATCGTGGTCATATCCCCTGGATATGCGAAGATGCACTGAGGGATAGTGTCAAGAGTGTCGAGGTTTCGCCTGGTCAGAATGGGAGGTGGAAAATGTGAATCATGCGGCCATTCACTCGAGGACCGGGAGCACCGGCGTGACGATATGAGAATACTGCCGACCGTGGCGGAAAAGCAGCATCAACATCGCACCAACCGTTGGTGGAATGAGGCAGCAAACGAGCATCGACCGCTCAATCGCAGGATTTATATCGATTTGCTGCCCGAGGCCATTGGGGGTACCGGCCCGAGTCGGTGGGAGAGCACTGAGGCATTGTGTCCGAACCGTTCACGGGGGCTCCACCCAGGGCGTAGACGATGGGTCCGAATGAAAGGGAGCACGAAGCCTGAAAAGTGGAGGAAACCTGACCAAGCGGATCCTGACCCTCCTGGCAATAAACCAGAGTACTCTTGACACCGGTGGACCACGGCAAGGGGTCGGGGAACACGCCTTGAGGGTGACCTGAAGGCGGCGGATTCCCCAGAGAAGGGGGAATCTCTAAGAGGTGGGGGGCTGGACCCGAAGTTTCAAACATCCGGGCGTTCCTACGTATCCCATAAGGATGGGAATCAAGCCGCACGTAGTTCTTGAAGCGCGGTGCAACACAATCGGGCACCAGCGCGGGGAAGAGTGCGGGTCTGACCCTCGCACACAAAAGGAGCGGCATTTGATATTTCTTGTTTGTCCTTAAAGATGAATGGTTTTTCTTTGTGCGGCGACATGCCCGTGATTGAGAAATCTCTGGCGTCGCCACAATAATCAAGCCATGGAAGGCATTGATGAATGGCGTGGTCATTAACCAGCGCCCAACATGAGTGTCCCCTGAGGAGGACATCACGATGCAGTGCCGTTTCTCGTCGGGCGGCCAAGACGATCACAGTTTACGGTCGTGTGGTAGGACCAGACAACACAGTTTAAGGTCGTATGGTTCGGACCATGGAGGAACCCGCTTATCGCGGTACGGCGGACACGGCGGAGGTGGGAACATACCCAGCCCTGCGGTCACGCACGATTCCAGGAAAAGAGTCTTGGGATAGGGGTCTGCGTATGTCCATCACCCGAGGGGCAGAGATGCTAGCCTCCAGATATACTGGGCCCAGAACGCAATTGTTCGGGCGACTCCCTCCTCCTTATGGGGACGAGGGTCCAGCTACGCATGGCCCTTAGGGAGGATATCTGCATATATCCTTGGTGCTCAGATCATGGGAGCCTCGAACGACATCATTACCCTGGTTGGTCTGCCTAACGTGTAGAGGCGTACCGGAGGTCGGTATGAAGAGAGTGTCAAGATCCCACTACAACGCACAAAGGCGGAGTGTGATGAGGACTGCGCAACCAATGTTCAGAGCCCGAGAGAGCTGACATGGCGATCAAGGACGTTGCTGACGCATTCGCAACACAACATCCGATCGCGTCAGCCTAAGACGGGGCAAGCAAACGAGCATCAACCGCTCAATCGCAGGATTCATATCGATTTGCGGCCCAAGACCCACCGGTAAATCGACCCGGAGCGGTGGGAGAGCACTGAGGCATCGTACCCAAACCGCTAACGAGGATCCCTTTGAGTGAAGGCTCGAACAAGAGGAAGCGCGAGGCCTGACAAGCAACACAGGACTTGTCGGGATTGAATCTGACACTACGAGTCATAGACCGAAGCACCCCAAAACATGTTAACAGATCTCCGGAAAGGGTCGGAGGACTCACCCCGAGAGCAACCGAAGGGGGGCAGATCCCCGCGATCAACCAAGAGACGGGGCTGGACCTGAGACACAAGCGTCCAGGCGGTCCTACGTATCCCATAAGGATGGGAATCAAGCCATACGTAGTTCTGGAAAGGCAGTTTAACGTCATGCAGGACGATGAGGGGTGTGAGGTAGTCCCACACACGGGGGAGGCGTACGGCGCGGCCAGTAGACCGACGTGAATGAGGACATAATCCCTTGCTCACGCGATACGCCTCGCACAAAAAGGAGGGGAACTGGGGCCAGAGGCCCAACGCGGGATAGGGATTCCCGGGAAATGGGGCTGGGCCTGAAACATGAATGTCCAGGCGGTCCTACGTATCCCACAAGGATGGGAATCAAGCCATACGTAGTTCTTGAAGTGCAGTTTAACGTCATGCAGGACGATGAGGAAAAAAGAAGGGGGGAGCAGAAGGCATCCCCAAACGTGGAGGGGGGCGTACAGCGTGACGAACAAACCGACGTGAATGAGGGCATAGCCCCGCACTCACACCATACGCCGCACACCCCGGGGCAACTGGGCCAAGGGCCCGAGATGGGATGGAAATTTCCGAAGGATGGGGCTGGGCCTGAAACACGAGGGTTCAGGCGGTCCTACGTATCCCATAAGGATGGGAATCAAGCCGCACGTAGTTCTCGAGTGGCAGTTTTACGTCATGCAGGACGAATGCTGAACAGTTTAACGTCTTGTAGCTCGGACGTAGTGCAGTTTAGCGTCATGCGGGACGAAGCACTTGGCAGTTTAACGTCTTGCAGCGCGGACGAATGCTGAACAGTTTAATGTCTTGTAGCCTGGACGAATGCAGTTTAACGTCGTGCAGGACGTGGTGACACTCAGGCAAAGTATTGCTTGAGGAACCTAGCGTTGGTGGGAGGAGTGACACGCTCACCATCCATAGTCGCTAGGGAGTACGCGCCATTGGGATAGACCTTGTGGACAACAAAAGGTCCCTCCCACTTGGGCTCCAACTTGGGCGGCTTCCTGCCGGGGATCATCGGTGCTCTTAGGGCTAGCACTAGATCACCCAGCAGGAAGGAGCGGAGGCGAACCTTCTTGTTGAAAGCTCGAGCCATCCTGCTTTGATGCCTCTCCAAGTTGTGCAAAGCGCGAAGTCTATTCTCATCCAGTGCTTCCAACTCGACTAGACGGGCTTCAGCAACTCTGCCCGGCGCTTGCTGGTCGTAGACCGCAGTGCGCAAGGACGGTAACTGGATCTCGATGGGCAGGACGGCCTCAGCTCCATACACCAGGGAATAAGGGGTCATCTGGGTGGAATTGCGAGTCGTCGTCCGATAAGCCCAGAGGGCGTTGGGGAGCTTGTCCGGCCAACTCTTCTTGTTCTGACCAACCATCTTTTGCAGAATGTTAGAGAGGGTTTTGTTAAACGCCTCGATCTGTCCATTCGCCTGCGCATGATAGCGAGATGTATGGTTCGAGCGGATGTTATACTTGGCGTACAACTTCTTCAACTCGGCTGCTCGGAAATTGGTTCCGTTATCCGTGAGGATAGCGTGAGGCACTCCATATCGATAGATGATGTTGGAGGTCACGAAGTCAGCGATCGAACAGGATTTGACCTCTCTGAGCGGAATCGCTTCTGCCCATTTGGAGAAGAAGTCCGTGGCGGTCAGAATGAACCGGCACTGGCGAGCTGTCGCCGGCGGGTAAGGTCCCACAACGTCCAGTCCCCAGACTGCAAAGGGCCAGGAATACCTTGTGGTATGGAGAGGCTCCGGCGGCCGATGCACAAAGTTCGCATGAACCTGGCACGCATGGCACCTCCTGGCGTACTCGATGCAGTCATGGATCATAGAGGGCCAGAAGTATCCCAACCTCCGAATCTGGTGGGACAGCTTCGGCCCAGTCTGGTGGGCGCCGCATGAACCAGCATGAACCTCTTGCATGACTCGTGGGATCTCAACTCCCTGAAGGCAACGGAGGAGAACACCATCAAATCCGCGTTTGTAGAGGATCTGCTCCAGGCCGGGACTGCTCTGGAGGACGAACTGCGATGCGCGGCGTCGAACTCGCTCGCGCTCGGCCCGATCTGACGGAAGAATGCCATGTTGGAGGTACTCAACCAAAGGCGCCCTCCAATCACGGGCTGATTCGACTGCTATATCCGGGGTACTCGGGGCTCCGGGAATAGGGGCAACCGTGGTGAGATTGCTCACCAATGGGCCGCGATCTTCCTCCGGGATAACGGGAGCGATGAGCCTGCGGCGCGTCACGCGGACGATCAGGTTGTCCTATTCAGGTTCCGCAAGTGACGCAGCCAGGCTGGCCAAAGCATCTGCTCGACCGTTCTGCGACCGGGGAATATGGACAATTTCTGGCCGAGAAGGGAACCGGGCCATCAGAAGGAGGGTGCACTCCAACAATGGCACAAGTTCCGGCTTCCTGACAACGTAGTCGCCATTGATCTGCTTAACGACCAGCTCGGAGTCCCCTTTCACGCACAGACGGGGCACGTCGATCTCGAGACCTAACTCGAGGCCGGTGATGAGGGCATGGTATTCCGCCTCATTGTTGGTACAGCCCTCTGACAACAGGAAAGAGTATGGCAGCACGGCTCGCTCCGGGGTAATGAAGACGATGCCCAAGCCCACTCTATTGAGCTTAGGATTATCGAGTCTTCTACCGGTGGGGCTCCGGGAGGCACCGTCAAAGTGCATCTGCCAGCATGGATCGGCTCGATCAACCGAGAGAATGGTCTCATCAGGAAAGCCTAGATCCAGCGGCTGATCCGCGGAGGTCGGGTGAGCGGCCAGAAAGTCTGCCAACGCTTGCCCTTTGATGGCCTTCTGAGACACATACCTGATGTCGAACTGCTGGAGAATCACAGCCCACTGCGCTAGACGGCCAGTCAACATAGGTCGGCTCAGGATATATTTCAACGGGTCTACCCGAGAAACCAACTGTACCTCATGGTGCTGCAAGTAGTGCCGTAATTTCTGTACGGCAAATACGAGCGCCAGGCAGCTCTTCTCGATGGGGGAATACCTAACCTCCGCATCGAGGAGCATGCGACTGAGGTAATAGAGGCTATTCTCTGTTCCCTCGTTGTTCTTCTGGGCGAGAAGGGCACCCAGGGACCGTTCCAGGGCGGTCACATAAAGGACCAGCGGCTTTCCGGATACGGGCGGCATTAGGACCGGAGGTTGAAGCAGGTACTGCTTGATTTCCTCGAAAGCGGTCTGACACTCTTTATCCCATACATAGGTGGCACCCTTCTTCATAAGCCGAGAAAAGGGCTTACACTTGCCGGCCAGATTCGCGATGAATCGGCGTATATAGGCTAAGTGGCCTTGGAACCCTTGCAGTTCCCGGACGGTACCCGGGGGAGGCATCTGGCTAATCGCCCTGATTTTCTCTGGGTCGATCTCAATACCCCGGTATCTTACCACAAATCCAAGGAACTTTCCGGAGGTGACCCCAAAGGCACACTTCAACGGGTTCATCTTCAGGCAGCGAGACCGAAGGAAGCTGAACACTTTCTCAAGATCTTTGAGATGGTCCTGACGCTGGCGCGATTTGACAACCAAGTCGTTGACGTAGCATTCCACCAGTGTGCCGAGGATTGGCTTGAATATGCGGTGCATCGCCCGTTGGTAGGTGGCACCTGCATTCTTCAGGCCGAAGGGCATGACCCGGTAGCAAAAGGTACCTTGGGGGGCCCTGAAGGCAGTGAACTCCTCATCCTCAGGGGCCATCCGAATTTGGTTGTATCCGGAGTATCCATCCATGAAGGAGAGGGCTTGGAACCCTGCCGTGGCATCAATCAACAGCTCTGTCACTGGAAGGGGAAAATCATCCTTCGGACAGTGGCGGTTGAGATCGCGGAAGTCGATGCAGACTCTAATCTGCCCGTTCTTCTTCCTGACCGGCACAATGTTGGCCAGCCATTTGGGGTACTGAACTTCTCTCACGAAGTTGGCTTTGATAAGCTTGTCAACTTCGGCCTCAACCATGGCACCATGGGATGGGTGCATTTTCCTGGGAGGCTGCTTGAACCCGCGATGGTTCGCCGGGAGACCAAGGCGGTGGACGGCTACCTGAGGATCTAGCCCCGACATCTCGTCATAGCCCCAAGCGAACACATCACGGTGCTGCCTGAGAAAGTCCACGTACTGCTGCCGCTCCTCAGAGGGCATGGCGGCACTAACCAACGTGGGTCTTGGATCGGCCTCGGTTCCAAGGTTCACCTGTATTAACTCATCGACCGTGGCGGGGACGCCCTCCTCAAAGGCTGGGGGTGCGTCTTCCATACCCTCTCCACTCGGGGAGGGATCATCCACGGGAGAGACTGCGTTGGAAACTGCATTGGGGCTACCAGATCCTGCTGGGCCACTGGTGCTGGCGCGGGCGGTCGCGGCCGTCTCATCAGGAGACTCGCGGACCGTCAAGACCATGGCGACGTCCAACCGGTGAATCGGGAGGACGTAAGCGTCATCCAGACTTGCCCAGGGATCGCTTGCAACAGCGACAGGCTCAACCTCACCTGCCAGGATCTGCTTATCCTTGCCCTTGTAATAGTCCGCGTCCAGATAGCGGGCTTCACATGAGGCAAAAGGAGAGGCATCTCCTTGAAGCACGCCTACTCGACCATTAAGGGAGTATTTGAGGCATTGGTGGTATGACGAGGGAACCGCCGCATGAAGGTGAAGCCATGGCCTGCCCATCAATGCGTTATACGCAGTGTCCTGAGAGACTACCATGAATTCGGTGTTGGCAACCAAGTCACCGAACTGGGTCTTCAAACGTATCTTGCCGACCGGGGTTTGCTCGGTGCGGTCGTACCCCTGGATCCTGAGGTCGGAGGGAATCAAGTCATCCTCAGACAACCCCAATCTCCGGAGCGTCCGAGTTGGAATCAGATTAATCCCAGACCCCGTGTCGACAAGACAGCGCCGGACTTCAAGGCCGTTGAACTGGCCGGTGACATACAGCGGACGAATGTGTCCCTGTATAGGAGGGTCTTCATCCTTACCAGAGAACGAGATAACTGCCTGACATTCGGCATCCTCGATCGTTTCGGCGTGGAAGGCCTCTGCAGCCGCAACCTCTGTCTCGAACTGGAGGGGGCTCTTCAGGGCTTCAGCGAGTGCCTCGCGCATCTCAGATGACATGCGCAGAGCCTCAAGGATGGAGAGCCTTGCTGGGATGTCGGCCAAGTGCTTCAGGACATCATACTTTTTGGCCAAGCGCGAGCTCCTGGTTGCAGGAGATTGCTCTGCGGTTGGTGGCATGACGGGCCTTACCGGTTAGATCGGCGGCCGACTGGTACTTGGCGCATCTCGCTGTTCACTGGTCGCAGTCCGGGAAATGGTCACCGTACTGGAGTCAGGAGGCCGGGATGGACTTGTGGCAGGGCGGAGCTGGTCGCGACGCGGCTGAGGCGGTTCTGCCTGGTCCCATACCACAAACAGTGGCGGAGGCGAATCCGTTATCCCCAGATGGGGGGCCTGCGCGCGTTGAGCTCGATCTTGAGCCTGCTGCCTAGTCTCAGTGGCGTGCACGGCCTGGCCGGAGGTACCGACGGCTGTGCCCCGGCGACTCCTGCTGCTGCGGTTCTTCCGACGGTGGCGACGACCGGGGACGCTAGGGAGGTCCACCTGGTGTTCTTCAATGTCGGGAACCGAAAAGGGATTTACCAGCTCGACGGTGTTAACCGAAGCGTACCCAATACCGTCGTCGGACGAATCATCCATCACCGGGCGGATCCGAGGAGGGACCCCCATCTCCGGGGGCATGAAATCGCCGAGAGTACGGGATAGTGGCGGAACTGGCGGGGCGCGCTCTTCCTTCTTGCGCTGCCGCCGTTTGCTCCTCTTGGAGGAGGCAGACTGGGACGACGATGCCGAAGCAGCACCCGCAGGTTCTGGGGGCTCAGGCTGATTCAAGCGCGCACGGATGATTCCCTGGGCGCGAATGGTCGTCTTGCGGGCCATCCAGTTATTATACTTCTGGGACCCGCGGTCGGAGACCAGCTGCCATTCGTCCTCGTTGCCACTATCTTCATCTGATCCCACGAACACGCCCGCTACCTGTGCTGGAGCTGGGCCCAACCTGATTACATTGTTGTTAATCTGGTCTTGGAGCCAGTCCTTAAACACATAGCACCGCTGGATGGTGTGCCCCAGGGCCCGATGGTAGGGGCAGTAGCGGGGGTTATCCGTGAGATGTGCCTCCTCTGGCCTCCAGCACTCAGGCAATCGCACAATCCTCTGCTCCAGGGCGCTCCGGAAATAACCGGGGACCTGATCCTCATGGAATGAGTACGTCAGGTGTCGCGGGCCCCTGGGAGCGCGGTCTTGACGAGGGGCTGGAGGGGCCTGCCGAGGAGGTGGACCCTGATTATCTCACCTGGGTTGCGGCGGTACATTACGCGGAGGGGCCGGCCGGTTCTGAGGCTGCCGTTGCTGGGCCGGGAACTGAGCCCGTGGAGGCGGATTCCTGTGAGGCTGCGGAGCTGGCCTCACCGGCAGCAGCTCCAACGGCCTGGGAGCCTCTATCTGGGCCACAGCAGCGGGCTCAGCCCTGCTGACTCTCCTTGCAGGAATCATAGGAGGCAGCGGGTGTGCCTGGCTGGCCTGTTGCAGGGCTTCCTCAAGACGTTGAGCTTTGTCTGAGAAGTCCCTGAACCCTCCGGGGTAATTCTGAGTAATCAGGGAAGGGACCAGCTCGGTCTTGACGTTCCCGACGCACATTGTCAGCAACTGCTCCTGAGTCAATGGCATGTCAAGGGAATACGTGAGACCCTTCCATCGGGCGACGAAGTCCGCGACTCGCTCATCAGGCCTCTGCTTGCACTTGAAGAGGTCTGCGATACTCGTCTTCCGGGTCGTGGAACTGAACTGGTAGAGGAACTGTCTACGGAGGTCCTCCCAGCTGGTTACCGACCCGACGGGGAGCTGGCTATACCAGACAAATGCTGGCCCTTCCAGTGTCTGGACAAAGCAGCGAAGCTTAGCGGCCTCTTGCTGCGCCGGAGTCCCCAACATAGGCCCGCACCTCGAGTTGAAATGGGCCAAATGTTGTGGCGGATCTCCGGTCCCGTTGAAGGGGGCGAAAGTGGGATTCCCGAATCCCGGAGGCGCCGGCATGTCATCCACCCATGCTGGGTATGGCTTGCCGTCCGGTGGGATCGCCACCTGCCGAGTCTCCAAGGCTTCCAAGCGGGCAATGAGTGCCGCCATCGGATCGTCCGGACATGGGTTCCAGTCCTGGCGAGGATCTCTAACCACGAGCGCATTGCATGGCCCTTCAATCGGGTCGTCGACCGGATCGTCGAACTCGGCAGCTCGTGGGATGGCTGGCGGAGCGGCCCTTGGGGCAGCGGGAGGAATCCGAGCGGGATCTCTCGGGTAGTCGCGCCGCTCGGGAGGGTGTGGCGAAACATACCGCGCCCTCTTGCCGTAGGCAATGGCCTCTCTCCTGTCGGTGAACACGGCGTAATCACGGTTGCCCGGGAGAGTCTCATCGAGGGGTGGTTGTTCCGGTCCCTGCTGCCCTGGCCTGGGATCACCGTAGTCAGGCCGCCGTTCTGCAGCGCGCTCGGCGAGGAGCTGGTCAACCAGCCTCTTCTGTTCGGCGAGCTGCTGACGTAGCGTAGCCTTCTCGGGATCCTCCTCTGCCTTCCGCATGGAGGCAGATGGGTCGGCGGGCCTTATAGCCTCGCTGTGCTCTTTTCCATTGCTGACGTTTCGGCTCAACGTCAGTGCTTCAGTGGGTGCGGGGAGCCCCAGGAGGTTCCTCTGATGACGAGTAACTCTCACTGATGGGTCTGACGACGGCTTGTCTTCGGGGGGGAAGCCCCCGTCGAGAAGTTCCAAGTCGTTCCCCTCTCCCGACAGGTCAGCCATATTGACTGTTCCTGTCCCTGGGGATATACCCTCAGGGCCACCCAACGAATCGGGCTGTCGGCGAATCACACTGAAGCGTAGGGCAGCGTACTGCCCCCATCCACGGATATACACGTGGGGAGTGGCTTCCTCGATAACTTTGCGGAGTACTTGAAAGCACTCAACGCATCGTTGTTGGAGGGCCTCGTGGTGCCCAAATGACCCGGGGTGCCGAACCGCGGGGAGCATGGCCAGGTCAATTTGACGGCACTGCTCACCAATATCCTCCAGGTGTAGTTGACTCCCGGGGTATGGCATTTGTAGGCAGTGAATACGGGAGTGAGTCTCCAGGAGAGTTCGGCGGAAGCACTCGAACTCATCCGGGGTGAGCGATTCGGGTGCATCAAAGCCCGGTCCTGCGACTGGCCAAAACTTCTCAGGGAAGTGGCCCTCTGCAAGGACGGTCCAGAAGCTCCACGACTCAAACTCGGGACCCAGATCTCCTCGGTCCTCTTCCATGGCTGGGAACGGACGGGGAACTGGTAGTGGTGCCGAGGCGGGCCGTCGGGCCGACGGGCTGGCCGGCGGTGAATACGGCGAGCAGGCCGATTGGCCTCCATATCCCGGGCCTCCCCCTGAGGGTGGCGGTGCCCCAGCTACCACATCACGATAGGACGGGCCGGCGAGCGAACATCCTGCCGTAGCATCGGTGCTCGCCGAGGGCGCACCAGATCGTGGTTCGACCGTCGGTCCCCAGAAAAAGTCTCCGGCTTCTCTGATCGAGACGGAAGGCACTTCCGGAGGGGCCGGTACCAACCGTAAGTTTGATCCTTGGGGGTCTACCAGGCCCTCGTTACTCCGGATATACCTTCGGAGAGACGCGGGGATCACATCGATCTCGCTCTCGGGGAGCACGAGGCTGACGTGCCGCATTCCTACCCCTGCCCTTGACTGGCGGGATTGGGGAAGGGGCTCTGTCGCCGAATCGTACTCTGCCTCTGAGTCAGAGAAGCAAACCGGTCGGATCTCTGTCCGGAACTCCGCAACATTCTTCCCTCGGCGTCGACGCCTTGCCTTCCTGCCCCTGGGTGGTTCTTCGGGGCAGGGCTGATCTCTGTCCTGGCGTCCTCCGGCCGCACTGGTGCTGGGGCCGAGAGGACTGGGAACCAAGGTGCGAGGGGCACCGGGACAGATATCAAAGGGGACGCGGGGAGAGATGATTCCGGGCAGGCCTCCGGGCCGGGATCGGAAGGTGGGATGACCCACGCCTCCTGGATCGGCCACACAGAGTAGATCCTGCCGGTGAATAGCGCTACCGCGAGGTGGTCCGCGGTGGCTACTGCCAGTGCCAGCAACCGGGAGAGTCAACCCAACCTGCCTTTGGGGCGGTCGGGGCCTCGATCCGGGTCGGGCATAGGAGTTCCCCCGCTCAGGATGCACAGAGGCCTGGCGACTGGAGCCAGCAGTGGCTTGGGCCAATGCAGCCGCTGTTGCTAGAGCCCCAAGGTGGGCATCCTCTTCCGCTCGTGCCCGACGTTGGCGTCGAGACAGACGAGCCGGGATGAGCGGCGCGGGCAGGTGGAGAGCCTGTTCCTCGACTTGAGGGGCCTGGCGGCGATGTCGTCGTGGCCTGGCGGGAGCCCTTATCGTGGATCCCTGGAGCGGACCTCAGATAGGGCGATCCTGGGCATCTCCCACCTCATCCGCATAAGGAAGGGAACTGTCAGAGCGCTCCGGGGATAAACTCCCGAAGCGATTGGACGTTGAGGTAGGCAGCGGTGCCTCCCTGCGCGGCCCTCGGGGGCGGCGGTGGTGGCGAGGCGCAGCCTCCTCAAGGTCCAGGCGAGCCATTTCCCTAGTGGGGATGACTCCCTCTTCCTCGTATCTCCGCACCAGGGTGTTGATCACCCTTCTCTGGATGACCTCCGAGGGGGAGAGAGGGCGTGGTCGTCCCGCAATTGCGGCTGCTGGGACGGCTGCGGAACGGGCGGGACCGCGCGGAGCAGCCGCGTCGGTGTTTCCCCTGTCCCTGCGCCAGTGGGCGGGTGGCGTTCGGGCACTAGATCGGGCGACCTGATTTCTGAAAGCAGGGAGAATGACCCATTAATACTGACAGGAAAAAGGAATCGACAACCAACCATTAGCGCCACGACGCCTTCCGTGGGGGGAACCCAGGCCCTCGACGTTGCGAGACGGAGTGCCCGATGTCCCTTCCCCAGCCCCTGGCGGGTAAGACTGAATGCTTGGCCGGGCAACACGCCGGTCTTCCAACACCTCTGAAAGCCATCGGTCTTCGTATCGAGGAGAAGAGATTCACGTCGGGTTCACCATTTTTCTGTTTCGGTGCGGATGTGCGTCGGGTTACGCTGTTCCGCCAGGACGCGTTCGCGCGTGCACCCGTCAACCCGAGGGGATGGGCGCGCGGCTTGTGGTCCCGCAGTCCCGCTTTCCAAGGGCGGGCGGCATCCGTCCCTTATTCAGGGGCGTCTGCTCCTTGATCGAAACCGGGATGATGGGATGTCGGCTTCTCCTTCCTTGGACGTCTCCTCGGAACTTGTCGCCTAATCCGGGTCTCCCTCATAGACTTAAGAATGTTCGTGAATCTCGTTCCCGGCGCCATATCTTCATGGACACCGGTTAATTACGCTGCTTCCGCCCGGACGTTCCAAGGAGTCTGGGCGGGGCAGCAACCTGCGGTGAGAAGGCCGGGTGGCTCTGGGTGCTGGGGGCGTGTCGTGACACTGCGGCTCTGCACGTCTGTCTTCCGTCCCTAATAGGGCTTCTCGAAGGCACGATGGCCTGAGGCATCCCGTACTAGGTGCGGGGAACTGTGTCACCTGAGGTTTTCCTCAGCTTCCCGTGTTTAACACGGGGTATGCCGCGAGTTTAACGTCCAGCGGGGACGGCATCGGACCGATCAACACGAAAAGTGGATCAGATGACGGAACCCCTTTGCGGGGAACCTCCGACGCTGGGGCCAGCACATGGGCGGCTTCCCAAGTAACGTGGAGTGAAGTGAAGTGGCATGACCCCACCGGGATGTGGCGGCCCGGGTAAGGATCAGGATGGATGATGTAGTAAAGAGCTTGGACCCCAGAGGGGCTTCCTACGTACCGCGCGTTAACACGGATCAAAGTCAACGTAGTTCGGGCATACAGTTTAACGTCATGCTGGACGTCGGCAAGCCGACTCACGAAGAGGTCGAGGCCGCCGGGCGGAGGATTGAACCGAACCACCTCGCACGGAGGGGGGATGGAACGGCCGGGTGGATCACAGTTTCACGTCATGCTGGACGATAAAAGGGGAAATGGAAAAGGGGGGCTGTGGGGAGGCACCGTGGAGATACACACGGGCAGTCTCCCACAGGGGCGGATTCATAGGTGAATCAACGCAAGCGTGAACCCTGGAGGGGTCCACTGATGGACGAACCGACGTAAATACGACCGGGACGACCAGGTGGTGGGCTTGAACCTCGGGGAGGCTTCCTACGTACCCTGTATAGGAGACAGGGATCAAAGTCCACGTAGTTCATTCTGTCAGGACTTACGCACTTGAGGCAGCCCGGATACTGCAAAACTCAGTTGGAAGGGACTTGGACCGAAAGCAAAAGACACCTCGATCCCAGTCAGACCCTCTACTGGCTTTGGCAGTGGGGAGGTGCAATGGAGATACACATGTGCAGCCTCCCACGAGAAACTAGGGGTTTGTAATACCCTGCCCCCGTAGGGAAAAGCCACTCCCATTAAATCGTCCCAAAAGGGGGACAATCCCGACATCCCTGCAGAGACGAGCGGGTGGGGGCCACGTCCAAACCGGGGGGACCCTGCGTGCGGAGCACGGGATCAGGTTGCGGACGGTTTAGCGTCTTGCCAGACGAAGTACAGTTTAACGTCATGTGTTGAGGACGAAGCGGACGGTTTAACGTCTTGCCGGACGAAGTACAGTTTAACGTCATGTGTTGAGGACGAGGCACTTGGCAGTTTAACGTCTTGCAGCACGGACGATGGGGGCTAGGCAGTTTAATGTCGTGCAGCTTGGACGGGTGTGCAGTTTAACGTCATGCTGGGCATAGGTTGCCGGACGAAGCACTTAGCAGTTTAACGTCTTGCAGCGCGGACGATGTACAGTTTAACGTCGTGCAGGACGTATATGCAGTTTAACGTCATGCTGGACGAGTATGCAGTTTAACGTCATGCTGGACATAGGTGCGTGTCACTTCGCGCAAGCCTGGAGGGCCGCACGGGAAGACAACGCACGGTGCGGGCACCCGGGATGAGAATCATCGTGTGCCACACAGGCGGGTACCCTTAGGAGGTCAACGGGGACGACCCTGGCAGATTGCGCGCAAAAAGGAAGCTTTGCGCGCAATACTGCGGGCCGGCGCGCAATCGGGGCGGCTGGCGCGCAATTGGGCCAGCGCCTTGCGCGCGGATGCTTGAGATTGCTCACACCGGGCTTCGGATAGCGCGCGGGGGCAACGGCTCATTCTCTAATGAATGGCCACTTGAAAGAAGGGGGGGTGCGCGCAATCAGGCCGGATTGCGCGCACCCCGGGGGCAATTGCGCGCAAGCGGGTTCTTTTGCGCGCAAAGGCCTTAGGGTGAATGTTTAGTCAAATGAAAGGAGCCAGCGGGGATTGCGCGCGAAGGCGGACCCCGAGGCTTTCTTGCGCGAAAGAAAGGAGGTTACCTGAAGTTCGTCATTGCGCGCGGAAGGGGTTGAATTGCGCGCACGGGAGACGTTTCGACTTCCAGCAACCTTTGAAACGTTGGGGGTCGCCTTGTATTTATAGGCAACCCCGGGCGCGGAATCCAGGGTGCGAGCGCGAAATTCCCCCCGCGGGCGCGGAATCGGGCGCGGCGCGCAAGGGAGTCGCGCGGACCCGCGGCGCGCAAAATTGCGCGCCGGACCGGCGCATTGCGCGCATCCCGGGGGGTTTGCGCGCGGAACATCTCCTTTGCGCGCGGGCCTCTGAAATTCCGCGCAAGGCCTCCGGGCCCTCCGAAACATCCTTCCGACTCCAAATATGACCTCGCTTTCCGCATCCGGAGCTTCGTTTGGGAACAACGGACTTTTCCGGCGTCTACATACACCTAATATATGTGTATATTCATTATAAAAAAAATAAGTGTTCATTCACAAATATTGTTGGTAAAACAAAACCTATGACATGGATATTTAAATCAATGAAGGATGATTGAGTTAAGATTTCCCTAACATCAAATCTAACATGTATCATTTGTTATTTATATTAATAGATAATAAATATTGGTAAATTTCTAGATGACTGATATCATTTTCATAGTTTAATATTTCTTTCATATTACATATTAAAATTTTATAATAATTACATATTTATTCAAGTTCATATTGGTCGTTTTTTTGCTATTCGGTAAATGAGATGAAAATGAACTTTTTTGATGTAAAATGTTCAAGTGGTCAAAATTCCATCATCTCTAGAATATTATTCACGATTTGAAAATCATATATATCCATTATATATGTATTTAGAATATTCCATAATATTTTTTGGAATGAAAAGAAATGAATCGTTCATGGAGACAGTATGTCATACTTACACAAGAACTCTACAATCATTTCATTGTAATATTAATGGAATGGAAGATAAATGATACATTGGTATTTCATAATTAAAATATAATAAAAATGTTATATATGTTACCAAATTTCATTTAATCCATCCTTTATACGTTCCATGTATGGACTGAATGAGTCATATCACTATGAGGGGGCAGTAGTCCACACTACCCCAAATGAAATTATCTAATTTACACATTATGAAAAGACTTAAGGCATGATATAAATATGAGAATATAGAATAATAAAGACAAAATAAATATAATATATATCATATATAAATATAGTAATATCATAATGGCCACCATAAGAGGTGGTAGGATAAAATTGAACAATCCTTCTTTCGTGAGGCAGTAGTTCGCCGTACATAGAAATAGTATGTTTGTGTCAATTAGATTGAGGTGTGTGTAAGTGTAGTTAGAATAATTCATATAAAAACATACTAATATATTGAGGATATATGTTTTTTTATGTAATAATAAAATATGAAGAGCATGAGGAGTGGAGAAGGAATATAATGTAATGAATCTTTAGATAAGACCCTACCCCTAAAATGGGTTACTATTTTTGATTTAAGACAAGAGGAATTCATGAATTTCCTTCTACCCAAGTTAAGGATTCCATGAGGAAGGGAGGGATGTTGGGAGATTATTTGAGTCAATTTTGGATGAGACAAGGTTCTTGATAGGTTCGATTAAGTTGGTAATGGTTGTGGCCTTTTATAAGAGGGAGGAGGGGCACTTTGAGAAAGTCTACAAATATTATTTTATAATAAATCGATTTTCAGATTCTAACTATCGCAAACTCATTTAATTCAAATATAAGATAATTTTGGTATGATTAATCATCATAACATTAAAATTAGACATATTTTTTAGATTTCTTAACCCTTTAATTTTTTAACCTTTATTTTACCCATTTTATTATTAACACAACATTTTATTATTTAATGTTTTGGGGTTAAATTAATTACCGTAACATGTCAAACTACCCAAAAAAGTAGAATTTATGAAATATTTGGACTTATAATAACCATTTGGCCAAAGTATATATTTTTATGAATATTAAACCATTTATTGAAATATTTTATACTTTAAGACAAGAATTTTATCAATGCTAACACTATTCATAATGGACATCTAAATAATTCATAAAAATACCATTACTTCAAAAAGTAAATCATTAAATCAATTCCAACATGTCATTGGAATCCAATAAATTTTTGGATGAAATAAATTATGTCATATAATAATTATTTTAATATTTATATTATCATTTTTTTGATACTTCTCTTAATAAAATCATTACTATATAACAGTTGTGTCAATAATTATGGAAAATATTTAATCTCTAAAAATTAAAAATAAATTACCATTCTGTATATAATTTAATCATCATTATGGATAAGTTTTTTATTCAATGAATCATCAATTTGATATCTAAGTTGAAAATAATATACTTATAAGACATAAGGGAGTTTCATGTTGTCACTTTCTTTTGATTTAATAATAATTATATCACTTTTGTGGAAAATTCCCATTAAATTAATCAATTGAAAAACTTAAGTGACATGGGTTGACATAAATTCATCTAATAGGATTTTGGTTGGTGTTAGGTTAATTTTATAATCCTTGTTATATTTTTTTTACCCTAATTTAACCGATTTAACTTTTACTCTAGTAAAAACATATTACAAAATTTACCATTCATAATGTTAAAAAGTAAAAGGAACCTATTAACATAATTAGGAAATTTTTCATCCAAATATGGAATCTTTTTTTTTTCAAAATTATAAACATAAATTATTCAGTAATTAATTTAAAACTAATTCACATTTTCAAAAACAAAAATTGTGTTCTTATAAATTAAAATCTATCAAATGATTGTCATGTGTTTATATGAAATATAAATGAGAAATTATTCCAATGACCATAATTAGATTGAATGATAAAAATATAATACAATTACGATTTTAAACCAATTTTTAGGACTACATAATTATATTAATAAATTATAAGGAAAGGTTTTTTTGAATTAAAATGTTGCATTTTTTACTCTTATTTTAAATATAGATTTTATCCAAATAATACATTAATTTCATCCATGGTTAATTCTGGTGTACCAATTCTAAATAAAAAGTTTATTTTGTCAAAGAGAACATGTAAAAATGATAAAAACTATATTTAAAAATGGTTCTCCATAAAAATGTGACAAAATGGCTTTTTAAAATTTTTATAGTATATTATGCATAAAATTTGATTTATTCACATTTTAATCCTCTAAAATTTATTGGATAAATGTGTAAATATTTAACAAAAATTTTTAATAATATTTTAAATATTCTGCTTCATTCCTTTCAATACAACTATTATTCATTAACTACCAATTAAAATAATAATAATATTATTGTAATATTTTTTGGTATATCTCAATGTTGTGTGCAACATATGATTTCGAAGAAACACATTGTTGCATGTCGAGTATTCTATCATAAAATGTGTCCATTTAATGTAAAATAGTTATTTTATTCAAAAATATTAATAGATATGAGAATATATTATTCTAAAAATACAAGGGATCTTACATCATTCCCCCTTTTGGAAATTGCATCCTTGAAATTTTAAAATTAGGTTCAGAATGTTCATTGAAAATCCAAAATCAGAAAAAGAGTCATTAAATCTATCACTTCAAAAGAAGGATAGAGAAGTAAAAAAGTTCACTTGATAAAAGAAATACTGGGATTCCATATATTAAAACATGGATATAGAAGAAAAACTAACTATATTGTTCTGATATAGAGTGATAGAAAACATGATTTAACTAAAGTTAACAACCAGAAAACCAAAAAACATATGATTGGTTACAATATCATTGATTCTCTAGAAGGAAATGTAATCTGATTTTTTTTGTCTTGAGGTCCATTTCATAATTGTGAAATTTTATTTAGGGTCATGACCAATAACATATGGAAACTAACTTACATGTCAAGTAGAGTTTCATCCTTTAATTAATATCTACTACAAACACATCTTTTCTCCAAATAAGGAGTACTCAAGATGACTTGTTCACACCTATAGTATTAGAATCGGCATCTAATGATTAAAATAATCTAAAAAATATGATCCTTATATTTCCATTGTCTTTATAAATTAACCAAAAACAAAATGTTTAGTAGAATATCAAACAATACCCCAAAATGAACAATACTTTAGGAAAACAAATACTACACTTAATCTCAAAAATTCATAAAAAAATACCCCGGAGTTCAACAAAGACCATTAATCAAATTATTTTCCATATTATTCCTTAAAAATAATAATCCAATCTAAAATTGGAACCCAAAATTCTGAAGGATTTGATCACATAGTCTTCCATGATAAATCTAAACATTTATCTCTAAATAACAAACACTACTATTAAAGTATCATACATTAATGAAACTAACCAATTCACATGTTCTCCATGATAGTTTAATCACGTCCATAAATGACCCTCATCACCATAACTCCACAATGAAAACATAGATTCTCAAAAAATAAAATTCAACAATTACTCTTTTAAAATCTAACAGTGTTATATTTTCCTTCATCATACAACGTTCCAAAAACTATGAACGTCTTCCAAGATAATATTTATATGTTAATCACCAAATAAATTTACAATAATATTTATATCCATTTTATAAAATCTGTGTTCCCAAAATAAACATATTCTAAATCGATAAAATTATTTAAATACAGTGTATAAGTCATACTAACCAGGGACTTCAAGTAGGTCCATGGTAGGTGATGCACCCTTCTTGCCTTTCGATTGTGGGCTTGATTCATGTGGCCTTTCTAGACGCGATAGGTTTTCACCCATCATTCAGTACTACATTTTCTAAATCTAATAAATTCATATACCATTCCCAAAAAGAGATAAAATTTTCAAAAATGACCATAACATATTTTTATCTTAAAATATATTTCATGTCTTTCATTTTTCATCAGAAAAAGTAATATCTCAAAACTACCTCAAAAAAGATCTTATAAATGTTACCCATTACTTTATAATTATGTTAAAAAAATTAATGATAATTTTTCATTGAATTAAATATCATCATAACAGGATATAGGGTTATACACATAAGAAAAATACATTAAAAGTAATCCATTCATTAAAATCTCATTAATAATTTTAAATATTTCATCATCTAACTGTCTACCATAACTCCTGAATCCCTTATACATCAACATATTAATCATTAAACATTATTCCTAATACCATAAACAGGATTTTCAATATCATTCCTTTATATTTGTTTTATATAAATTAAAAACATGAATCATTTCTAAAGATTCAATAATTTCAAAACATTAGTCATGAAAAAACTCATACCATTCATATTTCATTTTATGATTCCTTATCTTCAATGAGAATAGAATTAGTAATTTTTATAAAATATTGTTATTATCATCATGATCACATTACCAAACAATCTTTGTAGGAATTATATTTGAGTAATGACCAAGCACACAACACATAAAATATTCAATTTTTCTTTTGGAAAGAATATCTTTCCCTTTCCAGGATTTGACTGAATGCTTCCATTTTCTATGGATGGTTATTGATTTATGACCATTATTACCACATCTATAACATCTTCCCATCCTTTGAATAATATTCCAAGGATCTTCTCTCCACATCCTTAACAAAAATGTTTTTAAACATACATACCTCTATGATTATTACTTGAATTTTCATAGGGATTTATTTCCTGTATATATGATTCCATAGAATAATCACCATGGTTAAAGTGGTTAACCATGACTCCAGATAATTGGTTTAGAATATCCACAAGATTTCTCATTGACGCTCCCATTTCATTCAGTTTCTTATTCAGAAAACCACCACAGTTTCCTTCAAATACATGGTTACATTGGTGCCTGCTAGATCCATCCATTTTATAAAATCAAAACGGTCAGTGTGAGTATATCAGTAAAATCAAAATATACTCTCTTATGAGGAGGTTAAAGAATAAGATATAAATATTCATGAAATATTAAACTCATTGAAGTTTTCTAATATAACTATGAATTTTTCTAATATTCTAACCATTGTGGTTATATAAAACATGCATCTTTTGAATAAATAACACCATAACATCTAAAGATATCTAAACTGACCTCTAATATGAACTGTAAAGAACCAACCTTAAACCATACATAATATTGAGTTTTATAAATAATTTACTTTATTTTGAATTGAGTATCTTTTTAGGTTTAGAGTTTTAGATAATTAAACTATAACTATTACATTACAACTCAATAATTAAAAAGTATACACTTACACACTTTCAATTTTTTTCACAATAATAAAACTCCATAAATATATCACTAAATATTTTTATGATAAAAATAATCTTAAATTCTTCAATTCTCATACCCTTCCTTATACACTGTGGAAAACATTTCCAAATTTTTTGAATGATCCTAGAAATATGAGTAAAGAATATAAAATAAGGAATAAAACCACTATTCCATGAATATTTAAAACTTGTGAAAGAATTTTAAAAGAATCGTACTTTTCTCTCACAAACCCTGAACACTTTTACATACCTTAGGAAATCATAAGATTTCTGAATATCTCCTAGAAATAAAAAATAAAAATGGTAACATGTATAATTCATAACAAACATACATTATATGTTTCATAGCTATATTTTGAATAACATTCATGGTTAGGTTTGGAATACCAATCATAGTGTATTCTATAACTTTCTTAGGATAATCATTATTGTTTACCTCTACCACGTTTCCCAATGAATTGGAGAGATTCTACAGGCACACACACCCTCATTTTATAAAAGATCCATTTATGTATATATGAAATTCCCAAGAACTACAACACAATCATAACACATGGGGAATCATAAAAAAACATTTCCATATTAAAATTTAAAGACATCGTTAAAGAAAATGATATAATAAATCCATTCTAGAAAAAATTTTATTAACCAAAATACATAAATATGGTATTTAATTTTCTTTTTAAAAATACTACGACATTTAGAGGAATCCAGATATCAAATAATGCTCATAGTGGTATAATGGTCATTGTCACCACGTACATTAAAAAGAAAAATACATTTTGTCATTTTGTAAAATGATACATAAAACATAGATTCCATTTTGAAAATTATTGAATGAAATTAAATGTCAAAGGGGTTGAGTATACACCATATAAAAGAATCTTGTGTATAAACCAATATACTTCTAAATGAAAGTAGATTGAAACAATGACCCTTACAAAGACCGTGTCATTTGATTATGGGTAAATAAATGACATTATTATGTGGTAAAAATATAAATTCAGCCAATATAAGTGGATATTACGTATAATAAAATAGGTGGTCATAAACATATATTCATAGAAAAATAAAACCTATGACATGGATATTTAACACAATGAACTAGGATTGTGTTATGATTTCCCTTAACTCAAATGTGTCATGTCTTGTTCATTATTTATATTCATGAATAATAAATATAGGTTAATTTATAAATTCATGAAAACCTTTTTCATGTTTATTATTCCTTCAATATAACATATTATTATACTATACAAATTACATAATTATTTCAATTCATATAGGTTGTTTTGTCTATATTCGGTACTAGAGTGGATAATGAACTTGATTGATGTAAATTTTTCATGTGGTAAAAATCATATTATCTCTAGAATATGATCCTTGATTTAAATATCATATATATTATGTATATATGAATTTATTATTTTCCATAACATATGTAGATAACAAATGAAATTCATCATTCATGGAGATGGTAGGTCGTACGTATGAATGAACACTACATTCATATCATTGTTATATTAAAGGAATTAAAACTAAATGATAATTTAGTATATATTAAATCTAGTATAAAATATATGTTTTATGTGTTACAAAATATCATTTACCCCATCAATTATACATTCTATGTTTGGAATGAATGATTCAAATCACATTGATGGGGCGGTAGTCCACACTCTCTCAAATGAAATTATTGTATTAACACATTATGGAAATCATAAAGGCCTATAGTAAATAAAAATTAAAAAATATGTAGACAAAATAAATATAATTTATATCATATATAAATATATTTCCATCATTATTTCTACCATGAGAGGTTGTAGGAGAATATTGAACAATCATTTTTTTGTGAGGCATTAGTTTTTCGTACATAGAAACAATATGTTCTTATCAATTAGAGGGAGGTGTGTGTTAGTGTAGTTTGAATCAATTTTTTAAAAACATCCAGGTATATTTATTATACTATTGTTGTTATTTAACCATATAATATGAAGATCATAGGGGGTTAACATGGAAAATAAATTGAAGAACATTAGAGAAGATGCTACCTCTAAAATGGGTAACACCTTCTGTTTTGATGAAAAAGGATTTATTGAATTGAATTATTTCCAGGATACATATTCTAGGAGAATGGGAGGTTTGTTGGGAGATTAATTTTTTAGAATTGGGATGATAGAAGTACCTTGAGAGTAGTGAGTAAGTTGGTAGAGGTGAAGAGAGTTTTAATATGGAGGAGGGGCGCTTTATGAAAGTCATTAAAAATTATTTTATTATAATTTTATTTTCAATTTCAAATAGTCCCATAATCATTTATTTCAAATATAATATTATATTAGGATGTATCTCTATCATACACTTACATTTTTAAATATTTAGGATATTTTAATCCCTTATTTTTTTGTTTAATTTTTATAATACCTATTTTAATCATATACGAATTTTTTTTAAACACTGGGGGATAATTTAATTACGATAACATGTAAAAAGACCCAAAAAGTGAAATTAATGACATATTATGACTTATCATAACAATTTGTTGGATTCTGATTATTTTAGGAATTTTAAAGAATTTAATAAAATATTTTATATTTTATGTTATGAATTATGTCTATTTTGAAACAATTCATACTAGACTTTTCAAATATTCATAAAAAACTATATTATTTAAAAAAAATCTAAAACACAATTTTAACATGTCATATTCATTCCAACAATTAATGTATGACATAAATTATGTTATATTATATTTAATTTAATATATATAATATCATTTATTGGACGTTTCTCTTAATAAAATAATTACTATATGATTGTTGTGCCAATATTTTGGTATACATTTAATATCCAAAAATTAAAAATAAATTATATTTATGTATATAATTTCTTTATATTTAAATATACTATTTATTTTATCAGTTTAATCAATTATATATGTTAATTAAAATTATGATGTTTATAAGAGATAAGATTGTGACAAGTTGTCAGTTTCTATTTTCGTAATAATAATTCTATCACATTCCTTAAAAAAATCCATTAAATGAATTGATTATGACACATAGGTGATATGGTTGGACATTAATTCATCTAATATGATTTTGGATGGTGTTAGGGTAATTTTATTATCATTATCATATTTTTTTGTTACCTTAATTTACCCGATTTGTCTTTAACCATGTTAAATAAAAAGTACCAAAGATTCTGCTCATAATGTACAAAAATAAAAGGTACCTATTTAGATAATTTGGATATACTGATTCCAAATATAAAATCCATTTTACAAAATTAAAAATAAAAATGTTTAGGTAATTAAATTAAAATTAATTTCTGTTTTCAAATCCAAAAAAATGTTTTTAATAAGTAAAAACAATCAAAAGATTGAAATTTTTTTATGTCCAATTTAAATGAGAAATTATTTCTAATGACCAGAATTGGATTAATAGATAAAAAAATAATCCAATTATAATTTACAACCTATTAAATAGGCCATATAATTATAAAAACAAATTATATGAAAAGGATGTTATAAATATTAATGCAGTATATTTCACTATTCATTAAAATATTTATTTTATTAGAAAAATACCAAAATATCATCCAATGTAAATTTTGGTATCTTGATTCTAAAGATGTTGCTTTTTAAATAAAAAATATAAAAGTGAAAAACACTAGATTTAAAAAGGGTTTTCAATTTAAAGGCTGTAAAATGATGTTTTAAAAATATTATAGTATTTTAGGCTTAAAATTGGATTCATTCTCATTTTAAAACTCTAAATTTTGTTGGATAAATGTAAACACATTTAGAAAACATCAATAATCATATTGTAGTTATTTTTTTCCATTCACGTCAGTATAAAATCTAGGAATTAACAACCAATTAAAATAATAATAATATTATTATATTATTTGTTGGTATAACTAAATGTTATATGTGTCATAATATCTTAGAGAAACTCATTGTTGTGTGTTGAGTATGCTATCAGAAAATAGATCCCAATAATGTAAAATTAATATTTTACTCATAAATATTAATATATATGAAAATGTATTATTCTATAAATTCCTTTGATGTTACAATGTTGATCATATTACCTAATATTATTTTTGAATATTAGAAATACAAAATATGTTTTATGAAAATTCATTTCCCATAAGTGGAATAATGTAATATAAAAAAATATTAGAAAAGTGATAAAAATGTGGTTTCCCAAAGAAATTTTTTCCTCAAGTAAAAAAAGATATTATAAAAAGTATCAGCAGAGAATTTATTCAAATTTAATTAATTTAATTTATTATAATATAATTGAATTTTTTTATTAAAAAAATTTAAAAAATTGTACTTTGATAATATTTAAAATGAATGACCACTATTTAATAATAATTAGTAAATTTTCCCTGTTAATCTGAAAATTAATCTACCAGGAGAGTCATTAAAAGATTAGTAAGAGACAATTTTTGGAATGATTATTTGTAAAATTAATTTAATATTTTTAAATTATTTTCTAAAAGTGGAATAATTTATTTTAAATAATGTTTTTAAAACATGAGGAAACCATTTTTAGAAAAATATTTTTTTAAGAAAAATGTTTGATTTATTATTATGTTATGCAATGAAAATTTATATTATATGAATGGTTAAAAATTTTATTGAATATATAATATATAAAATTTATTAAAATCGATCAACAATAGTGACTGGATTATTTTTAATGATAAATACAAATTGCATGTATTAAAAAATATTAATAAAAAATTTCATTTACATTCAAATGATTTTCTTAATCAACTGATAAAAAATGAATTTAGTTGTTTAATTTTTGAACTCTATAATTTTTATAATTTTTTTAGAAGAATTATTACTCTATAATTTAAAATTTAGTTTTTAAATATCACAGTAGATAAAAATATTTTAAAAGTATATACCTATTTCTTGAAACACGGTGTGGTGTGTAACAAAATATACTAAAGAAAATAATTTGATCTGAAAAACAATATTTCATAATATATTGTGTTGATATATTATACTACCCTTAAGATGATTATTTCCCACGAAATTACATCACTATGATATAAAAAATTGAGGAAATGTAACAACCTGAACTTTTTTATTTTATATTTGTTTCCTAATTTTGAGGGTATAATTAAAATGTGACCGTTGTGTTTTGACTGTTATATGACCGTTGGTCAATATAACCATTGGGAAATATAATCTTAACGTTGTGTTTTTATAAATACAGTTATCTTGGTTAATTAATACATAATGAATATTGAATGGCCTCATCTGGTAGACTCGAGCCATATGAAGCCCATCTGTCGGAGCATGGGAAGGAGGTAGCATCACTGGGCTTTGCTCTGGACCATGCTCAAGCCGAACATCAATGTATGAATCTTGAACAGAATCGTCTAAGGGAGAAGTAGAAGCTGATAGAAATCACCACTCAATCATTGTTGTCTGAGCCACCCCATGATTCTATCACCATAGCACACCTTACACTTAGGTCCTATGCCGGTGTTATTATGTGCTATGTAACGAGACCTTAGCTGCTTTGTGTAATCATTTTATATAAATAAAATTGTTATTTCTTTTAATGATAAGTTTTGTGAATTTCAAATATCCGAATAAATATAAGATTTGTATTATTGATGAATTTAGGAAAAAAGGGTATTTTTAAATATTTTGGTATTCATTAAATAATTAATAATGTGAAATGATTTTCAAATAATGGACTTATACAATTCCGATCAGGGAGAAATTAAGAGTCTAATAAGATCCATATGGGTTTTAGTGAATAGTAAAGTAAGAAAAGTAAAGTACACATATGAATAGTAATGAATAGAAATTTGACACAAAAAATAGAAACTTCACCGATGATTGTTTAAATACATTTTTGACATCTTAAAAGTTATAAAATGGGCATAGTTTAGGTTTCGGTATTTTTGTATGCCATAAATATTTTATTTTCACTTTTATAATTAATTTAATAATTTCACATAGAAACGTATTTTCATAAAATTTAATCATAAATTTTTAACTTATTGTCTTACGGGAATACTATATTTTTATGGGACCTTGATTACATTTTTATGGTGTTACAAAATGAGTTCTGGTTTTAATGTTCTATTTTTGGAATAAATAATGATTTTATTTAAAAATTAAATTAAATTTTTTTAGAAAATTATTTTCATAAAATGGACTTCATTTTTGATTTCAAAGCATTGATATTAGGTTAAGGTGAATTTTTGGGGTTTTTCTAAAACAGTTGAATAATAAGTGAATAATAAAAATGCAGTTCGGAGTTTCTGGTGTTTAATGACATCATTTATGATGTAATAATGATGTAAGCTTTCTGTTTGACTTATGAATAGTGATATATGCTATGAGGTTTCCCAAGTGTCCAATACCAGGGGAAAATACCATGGGCAAGCCCATGGTTTTGCAAATACCACAGATGAGGTGTCCCTTGGAAATTAATAATTTATTCACTCACTTTTCCTATAAATTCCAATCCATTTCGCTAATTCATTTCATTCCAAATTCATCCTCAACGACATTATGGTCTCCTTAACTCCCAAGTATTCCTCTCATGTTTCCATCAAGCCTCCCAAGGTCCCTACCTTCAATATTTCGAAGTTACTCTTCAATGTAAGGGATCCTATCACCCTCCTCTTTTATGTAATGAATTCCATTGTGTTATGTTTTCTAGTTTCCATATCTTTATGTTAAGGGTATGATCTTATATGTTCTCATTAATTTCCATTTCAATTCTAATTTTTGAGAGACCCTATCCACTCTTATCAATTTGTTTTCTGAATATTTAAGTGATGTCGTTAGGCAGCTGAATTTTTCGTAAAAGGAATCATGTCTTCTCTTTTCTTTCATGTTTCCTTTTCATGTGGTATGTCATTAAAATTTCCATTCCATGCTCTTATCTACATGTTATTATGTATTTATATTTTTATTTTAGTTATTTATGATTTGGTTACCCTTACACAATCTCTTTTAAATATTTTATAAAACCATCTTATATAGCCGTTATGTTGCAGAAATTTCGTCTCAAAATTTCTATCTCTTTCTCATAAGAAATTATCTTGTTTATTTATGTGAATACCCAGATCTATTTATTTTCAATGGTTATTCATAAATATATAAAAAGATATATTTTATTATGTCATGGAAATATATATAACCATCCCTCTCTTTCCATGGTTCATAAATGATATAATGATCTTATTTTTTAATAACTTTTAAAACGTCGCGATTTTGAAATTAAACCCATTTCATTGATTCTATTTGGATTATTTATGAAATGATTGATTATGAACTATCTAGCTCACATGAATTTAATGTCATATTAAGGGTTCACCCTGATAGCGCACCAATGCATTGGGAAAAGAATTAATCTCTAGAGATGAAAAGTTTCACGATACCGTGGTGAATAACCTAGGTAATTTTTATGACACCATGGGGGTGAACCATGGTGATATGTTCATGAATGTCTATATAAAATGTTGTATAAATATATTCAAGTTAAGATTCATGTTCTTTTTATCATGATATTTTTATTCTTCCATTTCTCATTCCCTTATGACTTTTATCATGTTCTTATTAATATTGCTCATGATCACATGTCAACTGTTTCACTTGTTTTCCTTGCTGAGCCTTCTGCTCACCCTTTTCTTTTATGTATGTCTCCAAGTTTTGAGATGTAGTAATTGAACATAGTATGAACCTATGATTAACCCTCACAAGTGGTTTAGTATAATTTTTTATGTTGTTTTCATGTATTATGTTCCTGATTTCCAAGACACTAGAATTTAATGATCCTCTGTTTGTAAAATGTAATGAATAGTTATGTAATAAAAAGGCGGGATGAGAATTTTGGTATCAAATGATAGTTTAGTTATTTATGGAAATTAGTCTATGAATAATCATATATAAATGTTTAAATATAGGAAAACTTCCTGGTTTATTGGTGAGTATTAATTAAGTGGTTTATCAAGAAAATACATCCATGTCTGGTTACAAGCAAGAAGAGGTGGCTCTGGCACAGATGTACATAGGGGTAAAACCTGAAAACACCACGTTGAGCTAAACTCGAATGGGAACTGGTGCACGAAAATGGGTCTGCTACACTCTTGGTTATGACACTCCAGGGGATATGTTTGGTTAATCATAATCTTTTTATGAATCATTAAGAAGGATTTATAGAGAAATGTAATTCTTTAAAGAAGTTTTAAGATAGAAATTATTTATAGTTAAAAGATTCATAAATGAAATAATTTTCTCATTAAGGTTTTATTTTTTTAGAAACGGTAGGAAATAGGCGGAACCATGCAAATGGTGACCATAATGATCCATGCACCAAAGGCCCTCCGATTAAAGCCAGAATGGAAACATTCATGTGAATGATGAACCAACTGACTCATGTTATGTGAAATAACAAGAATCAAGCTAATAGACCGATATCACCAAAATGGAAACAAAATTCTGTTGAGTATTTTATGTGTCAATGACCACAAACCTTCAGTGGATCGACAGACCCATTGATTGTTGAGTAGTGGATCAACTCCTTCAAAAAGCTCTTTTTTTCTCTCCACTGTTCAGAGTAAGAGAAGGTCACCCTGGCTATCTATCGCCTAGAAGGAGAAGCTAATCAGTGCTAACAGATGATTAAAAACATGAGGCAAAGAGTGGAGGTTAAAGATATAGAGTGGGAAGAGTTCGAAAGGGACTTTATTCAGTATGTATTTCCCTCAATCAATGAGAACAATAATGTAGAAGGAGTTTATCAAGCTGAAGTGGAAGGAGAATGAATCTATCAGAAGCTATGAGATGAAATTCACCAGATATTCATGATATAACTCTAGATTTTTCATGGATGATAATGGTATGTTTGATAGATTATTTGGTGGACTGAGACCTCATCGGCGGAAGAATCTAGCCAATCGAGACTATGATAGCTACGAGGAGATTGTGCAGAGTGTGATGAAAGTTGAACTGGTGTTTGTTGAAATGCAATGGTCTCATAAATCAAACTCCAATAAGATATCAAAGGAGGCAAGCTTAGGGAGGATCTTTGATCACGGAAGAGGTGGAATGAAAGATCAACGTCTCACGTGTAATAAATGTGGGAAGAAACATTCGGGTTACTGCCTTATCGAGAGCAGGAAATGCTACATGTGTGGAAGAGATGGCCATATTCTGAGGAATTTTTATAGTGAGGTGAAACCTCAACTTCCAAACACTAACAAAAATGGGATGACAGTGTAGGACATACCTGATGTTGAGTGATTTGTGTGTGGACAACTTAATCACTTTTCCAATCACTATCCTATTCCAAGAGCAGTAGTGGGGAACCACCATCTGCCTCAGCAAAGGCCAAGGGAGCAAGGTTGTGCTTTTCCAATCAAGGAAACTGAAGTTGAAGCCCCAAATTATGTGGTAGCATGTACTCTTGTTATTCTATCAAAGCTAGGAAGTACATTGTTCAATTCTGGTTCAATGTAATTCTATATTTCCTCCATGATTACAAAGAATTTAGAATCAACCCTTGACTTTCTAAAAGTCAAGTTATCATTCAAAACTCTGGGTGGGATTATCCAAGCATCATCAGTGTTTAGAAACTCTAGTATTTACACTGGTGAGCACAATCTTATCGCAAATATAGTAGTCATTCCCATGCTGTAATTTGACATTATACTAGGGCTGGACTTGCTCTCAATGTATAATGCGATGATCAAATGTAGATATAAATAAATATCAGTAGTATTGAATGGAAAACCTACAATTATCTTTTAAATATAGATATCTCAACCTGATATTTTTCTATAAAAACTCATATATCCTTTTTATGGAATTGATCAGTGAAGAAGAAGAAGGAAATGAGAATTTGAGGATAGAAAATGTACCCATCATCCAAGAATATATTGACATATTTCATGAGGAGATTCCTGGACCTCCCCTAGAAATAGAGGTAGAGTTCTCCATTGAACTTGTATCGGGATCTCATCCAATATCAAAAACCCCATATTGGATGGAAAATGTGGAGCTGGAGGAATTAAAGAAACAACTCCAAGATCTTTTGGAGAAGGGGTTTATCTAACGAAGTGTGTCTCCATGGGGAGCACTTATTCCTTTTGTGAAGAAGAAGGATGGATCGATGCGACTATGCATTGCTTATAGAGAACTGAATGTGATCACAGTAAAGTACAAATACCCTCTTCCAAGATTTGATGACTTATTTGACCAAATTTGTGGGCCTCAATTCTTCTCTAAGATTTTTCTTCGACCTGGTTATCATCAATTGATGGTGTAGAGAGAAGATACTCCAAAAAATGCCTTCTGATCAAGATATGGGAATTATGAGTTTTTTGTTATGCCTTTTGGACTGACTAATGCACCAGCTATTTTTATGCATTTGATGAATAGAGTCTTTAAGGACTACCTAGATAACACTGTGGTAGTTTTTATTGATTATATTCTGATATATTCCAAAAGGCGTAAGGATCATGAGGATCATTTAAGGGTTATTTTTGCGAACTATGTAGAGGGAGAGGCTTATTAGAAATATCAGTAAATGTGAATTCTTTTTACAAATAGTTGCTCTCTTGGGGAATATTGTTACCAATGAAGGAATCATAGTTGACCATGCAATGAAAAAAGATGTAGAGGAGTGGCCTCAGCCTACAACAATAACAGAGATTCCTAGTTTCCTAGGATTAGCAGGATATTTTAGGAGGTTTGTGAATAACTTTTCATAACATTCTAATAAATTAACCATGTTAACTCGAAAAGAGGTCAAGTCCATCTGAACAAAGGAGTGTGAGGAATGTTTCCAAGAGCTGAAGAAGAGATTGGTTATTGCACCTCTGTTAACTCTGCCCTCATGTGGAGAAGGAGTCATTATTTTTTGCAATGCATCTCTGTAAGGGCTTGGGTGTGTCCTTATGAAAAATGACAAGGTCATGGCTTACGCATCTCGACAGTTGAAGACTCATGAGCAGAACTATCCTACGCATGATCTGTAGCTAGCAGTGGTCAGTTTTGCTCTAAAGTTATGGAGGCACATTCTTTATGTGGAGAAATGTGATATATACACAGACCATCAATGTTTGAAGTATATTTTCACACAAAATGAATCGAACATGAGACAAAGGAGAAGATTGGAACACCTTAAATACTATGATTGTTCAATTCATTATCATCCTGGAAGAGAAAACAAAGTCGCTGATACATTAAGTAGGAAATACCCAGTTGTTCATTCCATGATGAGGATTCAAAAAGATCCTTTAATCAATGACCTAGTAAAGATGGGCATGGGAATTATAAGGGAAGGGGAATCATTAAACCTAACACAAATTATTTCTCAACCATCATTACTAGAGAAGATGAAGAAATCTCAGAAAGAATATCCTTTGTTATAGAAGAATATTGAGGCTATGAAGGATGGGTTGTTTCTTGAGTTCAAAACGGATCAAGAAGGTGTACTAAAATTTTGTACAAGACTATGTGTTCCATATATTATGGAAATAAATAACGAGCTGATGGATGAAGCTCATAGCTCTATTTTCTCTATACATCCTGGTTTCACAAAAATGTATAGGGACATTCATGATCATTATTGGTTGGATAATATGAATGGTAAATTGCTAACAACACTTCACAGTGCCTGGTATGTCAGCAAGTGAAGGCAGAGAGAAAACTTCATAATGGGGTATTCCAACCACTACCCATACCTGCATGGAAGTGGGACAATATCAATATGGACTTTTTCACTGGTCTCCTGAGAACATCCAAAACAAATAATGTGATATGGGTTATTGTGTACCATCTCACCAATACTGCCCATTTTATCTCCATTCAGGAAGATTTCACTCTTGATCAACTTTCCTAGATTTATGTGAGGGAAGTGGTAAGGCTGCATGAAGTTCCAATTTCTATCATATATGATCATGATCCAAGGTTCACATCAAAATTCTGGAGAATTCTTCAACAATCTCTGAGCACAGAATTGAATTTTAGTACGGCCTATCACCCCCAAACTGATGGCTAATCTGAAAAGACTATTCAAACACTCGAGGACATGCTGAGAACTTGCTCAATGAAATTTAAAGGTGGATGGGATCAACATCTATCTTTAGTTGAGTTATCTTACAATAACAACTTCCACTCGATCATTCAAATGACACCCGATGAAGCTCTATATGGGAAGCGATGTAGAACTCCAACTTATTTTGGATGAAGAAGTTGAGAGAAAGATTCTTGGGGCTAATCTAGTGCATGAGATGACAGTAAAAGTCCATGCCATCCAACATAACATTAAGGCTTCTATGAGTTGGAAAAAAGTGATATGCATACAACCATTGAAGGGGCTTGGAGTTTGATGTTGGTGACAAATTCGTTCTTTGGTTTTCACCATGGATGAGATTCATGTGGTTTGGGAGGAAATGGAAGATCATCCCAATGTACATTGGCCCCTATGAAATCCTTGATCGTGTGGGAGTATTAGCCTTTCTTCTTGCACTTCCCCCAAATCTAGCACATGTTCATGATGTCTTCCACCTATCCCTCTTGAGGGAGTACATACCTGACCCTTCACATGTACTAAATACAGAGGGGGTACAAATGGAACATGAACTCTCTTATGAGAATAAGGTGGTAGAGATGTTGGATCGTAGAGACAAGGTTCTATGCAACAAGACTACACACCTTGTTAAGGTGTTGTGAAGGAACCAAAAATATAAAGAAACCACATTGGAACCAGAGGAGTCTATGAGACAGAATTACCCACACCTTTTCCCATCACAGTGAACGAGATAAAATTTTTGGGATGAAATTTTTTAAGGTGGGAAGAATGTAATGACCCGACCTTTTTAATTATATTTGTTTCCAAAATTTGTGGGGATAATTAAAATGTGACCGTTGTGTTTTGACTATTATATGACCATTGGTCAATATGACTATTAGAAACTATAATCTTAACATTGTGTTTTTATAAAGACGGTTATCTAGGTTAATTAATACAGAAATAAGATTGAATGGCCTCATCCATTAGACTAGAGCCATATGAATCCCATCTATCGGAACTTTGGAAGGAGGTAGAATCACTGGGCTTTACTAAGGACAAAGATCAAGCTTAACTTCAACATATGAAGCTTGAACGGAATTGCCTAAGTGAGAATTTCATGCTGATAGAAATCACCAATCGAGCGATGTTGTCCGATCCACCCCAAGATTCTATCACCATAGAACACCTTACACTTAGGTCATATGCTGGTGTTATAAGGGGATATGTAATGAGACCGTAGCTTTTTTGTGTAATCGTTTTATACAAATAAATTTTTTTTCTTCTTATGGAAATGTTTGTGAATTTAAAATATCTGAATAAATAAAGGATGTGTATTATTGATGAATTTAGGAAAACAGGTATTTTAAAATATTTTTTTATTCATTAAATAATTAATAATGTGAAATGCTTTTCAAAAAATGGTCTTCTACAATAGCGATGAGTGAGAAATTCAGAGTCTAATAAGATCAACTTGGTTTTTAGTGAATTGTAAAGTAGGAATAGTAACATACCCTTATGAATAGTAATCAATAGTAATGAATAGTAATTTGACACAAAAAAATATAAGCTTCACCCATGAATATATAAATACATTTTAGACATCTTCAAAGTCAAAAAACGACCATAGTTTAAGTTTTGGTATTTTTGTATGATATAAATATTTTATTTGTACTTTGATAACTAATTTAATAATTTAACATAGAAATTTATTTTCATAAAATTAAATCATAATTTTTTACCTTATTGTCTTATGGGTATATGATATTTTTATGGGACCTTGATTACTTTTTTTACGGTGTTACAAATTGAGTTATAGTTTTAAAGTTGTATTTTTAGAATAAATAATGATTATATTTAATAATTAAATTAAAAATATTTGTAAAATTATTTTCATAAAATGGACATCATTTTTGATTTCATATCATCGATATTAGGTTAGGGTGAATTTTTGGGGTTTTTCAGAAATATTTGAATTATCGGTGAATAATAAAAATGCAGTTTGATGTTTCTTGTGTTTAATGACATCATTTATGATATACTAATGATGTAAGCTTTCTGGTCAACATAAGAATAGTGAGATATTCTATGAGTAGTCCCAAGTGGCCAATACCATGGGAAAATACCATGGGCAAGAAAATGGTTTTGTAAATACCAACGATGAGGTGTCCCTTGGAAATTAGTAATTTATTCACTCAATTTTCCTATAAATACCAAGCCATTTACCTCATTCATTTCATTCAAAAATTATCCTCAACGAAGTTATGGTCTCCTTACCTCCCAAGGAGTCCTCCTAAGGTTCCTTCAAGCCTCCCAATGTCCCAAACTTCATGCTTTCAAAGGTACACTTCAAGGTAAGGGATAATTTCAACCTCCCCTTTTATGTCATGAATTATTTTATGATGGGTCTTCTAGTTTCCATATATTTATGTTGAGGGTATTTTATTATATGTTCCCATTACTTTTCCTTTCATGTCTAATTGTTGAGATACCCTTTCTACTCTCATAAATATTTTTTCTGAGCATTTAAGTGACACTATTTGGTTGCCGAATTTTTTATAAAAGGAATCACATCTTCTCTTTTCTTTCTTTTTTTCTTTTTTATGTGGTATGTCATTAAAATTTCCATACCATGTTCTTATCTCCATGTTATTATGTATTTATTTTATAATATGAGTTATTTATGAGTGGGTTACCCTTGTACCCTCTCTTTTTATTATTTAATAATACCATGATATATAGCCGTTATGCTATAGAAATTTCGTCTCAAAATTTCTATCTATTTCTCTCAAGAAATTATCTTGTTTATTTATGTGAAAACCCAGACATATTTCGTTTCTATGGGTGTTCATAAATATATAAAAAGTATATATTTTATTATTTATTGGATATACATATAAACCTCACTCTTGTTCCATGGGTTATAAATGATATAATGATCTTATTTTTTTAAGAACTTTTAAAATGTCAAGATTTTTAAATGAGACCAATTTCATTGATTCTTTTTGGGTTATTTATGAAAAGTTTGATTATAATCTATGTGGATCACATGAATGTAAATATATATTATGGTTGTTCCCTAATAGCTCTCTAATAAATTGGGTAAATATTTAATCTCTATATGTGACAAGTTTCATGATACATTGCTGAATAACCATGGTAATTTTTAAAACACCTTGGGGATAAACCTCAGTGATATGTTCATGAATGTCTAAATGAAATATTGTAGCCACACATTGAAGTTATGAATCATGTTATTTTTATCACGATATTCCTATTCTTCCATTACTCATACCTTTATGACTTTTATCATGTTCTTACTAATATTTCTCAAGATCACATGTCAACTGTTTCCCTTGTTTTTCTTATTAAGACTTCTACTCACCCTTTTCTTTGATGTATATCTTCAGGATTTGAGATGTAGTAATTTTACATAGTATAAAACTATGTAGAATCATTACAAGTGGTTTATAAGAATTTTTTATGTTTTTTATCTTGTATTATGTTTCTAATTTTCCCAGACACTACACTTTAATGATCCGCTGTTTGTAAAATGTAATGAAAAGGTTTGTAATTAATAGGTAAGATTCCATAGGAAACTACTTCCACATCATATCCTCTTGTTTCCATATATAATATTAAAATTTGTGGGAATTCCAAAAATATATGAATAGGTGAGTGGAATTATTTCATTCAACATTATCTCTATTGTATAGAATCTCCCTCGGTTATTACTCATAAATAATATCATATGGAAATTGTTTGATCACATCATTTAGTACTAGTGATGGATCAGGTATTTAAATTATCAGAGGTGATACAAGGAACACAATGAGATCTTTAAAAAGATTTTATGGGTGTTACATGAGATAATCTACTATCTACACTAGGTAAATAATACGTCAAGGTATGATATAACCAATGATCATATTTCCTGAAGGACCACAGAACACCCTGAGTGCGGAGGGGTGAATCAGGATGTCCACTTTTTCATTTTATTGTAGTTTATCTTATTCCAAAATTTGTAACAAGATTTTAAATCAATCAGTTAATGGAGACAAAATCGATTACAAAACACTTTTACTTGGTTCACCGAAAAGGGATATGTCCAAGGAGCATACGCTGATATTGTGTTGGTCGTAGCTAAATCCAATAATCTTCACCATTTGTGGTGTAAAATTGTTTTTTAAAAATAATTCTATTCTAGACAAACAACCCTAACAATAGTGCAGGGATGGCCCTCCACTTCCCTCAAAACACATCCATAAACTCCCCCAATATCACTACTGTAAGAGAAGTCCCACTCACTTTATCAACATGATGTTCAATTCAATAGATGTGCGTTGGAGTCTTTGTCCCTAAATCAATACGTGAATCTTCTTGCATCACAATCCTAAGTTGATGCACACTAGATTCCCTATCCACTTTACCTGGAGATCCAGTACAATCATTTTCCAAGCCCCCACCAATGCTAACAACATCGCAGTGCTTTCCCCTTGATAGAGCTCTTTGCTTCATAGATCTCATTTCTTCACAGAGATCACTACTTCATAGAGAAACTACCTTAAGTAATCCCAATAAGAAATTGGGGTACATCCCATCTTCACGAAGCTCACAGAACATAGAAACATTGACTTTGGTGAAAACTAGAATTGTTTTTCCCAAAGCACATGATCTCTTTTAAACCTTGTGTCTCATTGAAACCCATGTTTCATGATAGAAAAATGAGTGTAGGTTTTCTCTATCAAATTCATGAAAAATGAATATCATTGGGGACTTATTTATAGGTGTGGTTAAACGAGGAGATCCTCTACCATTGGTGTGATTTCTGGATAAATCAAAAAGCATCTGCATGGTACATATCTCTCCTCAAATAACAACAAAAAGTTTTCATTTCCGCAATGATCTACATCAAACTCTTAACAGCACCTCAATGATATAATTCTAAAAAATGTGGAGCTCTCCATAAAATATCTTCAAAAATACAGAATTCTAAATGTACTAATCCATTCATGAAACCATTGTGCACCTGTAGTGTACCAATTCTAGTTATTGAAATGTAAGACCATATCAAATCGCAATGAATCATTTCTTCAAAATTCACAACCTATTCATCGCAAAATCCATGAATTTACCATATTTATGAAAAGTTGAATCTAGAAAAGATCATCTATGGTTTAAAAATTCTCTTTCTTACAAAATTTAAAAAACATTATTCCATGAAGAATTTTTTATAAAACCCATATTAGAAAAAAGAAAACCCAATAACTCCATGATTATTTTTAGCACAACTATTCTATTTACTTTGTGTTCCTCTTATTTGTTACTGAATTCCACTATCCTTCTCAACCATTTAATTATCAGGATTTAGTCTTTGAATAAATTTTTTTCTAACTTCATCACATAACGTTGGAGTTTAGTATATCTTTCAAAATATTGATTTATAAGGATCTATCAGAATACTCAATTGAATGCTTTTTTTTGTAAGAAAACTCAACCAGATGATGGAGTTGATTCCAAAAAACTTTTAAATTCATAGAACAATATCCTATGATATCTTATTTGTTTTGAATGGTTATCTCAGAATAACAATCTATTTTATAATGATACGCTATTCTGAAATGATGATCTATATCTACAACATGTTGATGACATTTCAATAACTATTTTATAAACCCAAAATCCTAATTAGATAACATATAATGTTTTACTTCATATAACCTTACCACTTAACAAATCTATATATTGGAATGATAATAAAGATATAAGTCCTCTCTGGTGGATATGAATTGTGCTAATTTCATTAGGAGATCCACTACAACCAAAAAAACATTATGGCCTTTTGATGTTTTACGGAGTTCGAAAAAAAATCCTTAGGTATATTTTTATATTTTTAATGTGGTATATGTAATGGTAGTGACACCCATTTAGACTTTTGTACATCATACATAACTTACTAACCTAAGAAGTAACAAAATACAAACATTGTAACATCTCTCTTTATTCCATATCACCAGAAATACAATTTTATATCATTATATATCATTACACATTCAGGATGAATAGAGAATGAAAAAATTGAGATTAATCTAATAAATACTTAAAATATGATATAGAAGAAAAATATATGTTGTTCTTAAAGATTATCATTCTTTCATAATCACAGTTAAAATCAGGATCATTTCAGAACTACATCTATAGTTTGACATCTTCCTTTTAATTGAATTTAATTATCACATGGATTGTTGGTTGAAATCTCATTTGAGAAATATAACATTTTACACCTTCGTTCCTGATTATCTGATCCATAATTTGAAAATCCAAAAATATTGGATCTTTTATAATCCTCTTCGTAGATAATATGGGATTATATTTTTGACTCGATGCATCTCCCACCTTGTTTTCTTTCCTAGGGTGGAAATGTATTGATTATTCATTTTCATTAATTAGCTCAAAAAATATTCTATAGTGAATATTAAACTATTTATATGTGAATATATAAATTAAAATTTAATTATCAAGAGATATGACACATATTTGTCAATAAATAAAATAAATCTATATATTTATTTCAAAAAATACCCCTGCATAATTGAAGTCATCAGTTCGTAGCTTTTTCCCATGAACCATAAGTTGTTGTGACGTATAAGAAAACACAAAATAATTATACATGATAACACATCTAAAACCCTTATTATATGAGTCACTATAGATTACTAACCCTATCCCACAACATCCTTATGTAATATTAGGATCACTAACAAATATTCTCTTCAGTTCAATGAAATATTCAACACATTCAGGTTCATAAATAAACTTGGATCCCTTCTTATTTAACATGATGGGTGGATTAGACATAATGATAGTTTTTCCAAAAACATGATAATATCCATCCATAATAATAAAACAATGGATTTTAGTCACAATGGTTAGTCTAGAACGTTGTTCATCAACCTCCGTATACGATGGACCCACTGATACACCTTATATTGAGATTATATTTCTCTAAAAAGATACTTTTTGTAGCCAAAATTCACATTTTTTTAAATTTACAAAAATATACCATTCGTTAGGGTGTTTTGTAAAATATTCGAGTGATCGTCATGACCTTCCATTGTGATTAAATATATACAAATATCATCTTGAACTTCTACCCAAAACTGGTCAAGTTAATCACTATGGACTATATTCATTAAATGCATTATGATATTGGGGGATTTAGTAATAACAAAAGTCATCAATATATATAAATAGGGTCCACACACTATATGGAATTATTTCAGTGGTATATTGACTTTTTTAACGCTCAATTTATTATATCCAGAATAATTCTCAATCATGGAAAAGTATTGAGTTCATTATAGCTAATCGATGAAATCATCAACAAGGGGTAGAGTGTATTTTTTCAGGATTTTGATCATGCCTTGTTCGAATAATCGATTTAGAGTCACATCGATATATCCATCTTCTAAAAAATAATAGTTTCACCCATGGTGTCACATTTGGATGAATGTATATCCTATGAAAATTCTTCTATAGTTTCCACTTCTGTTCATGCTACTCAATTGGGATCATTCTATATAGAGTCTTTGATATAGGTGTAGAAATTTGGATTAGTTATTTTAAAAATTCTAGATAATGATTCAGAATGATAAATTTAAAATAATCTAAAAACATTTAAAACATCCCACCCAAAATTCATATCATCTATATTTTTTTCCATATCAAATGGGATAAACATCCATTTTTAGTTGGAATTAGGACCCATACAATGTATGCGATTTCAATTAGAAGGGGAAATTTATCATTACATTATTATATGATATTATGGTGGTATAGAATATATATTATTAATTATCTTCTTTATAAATTTATGTGTTGTTTATATAATGGAATCCAATACATTCTGAATAAAATATCATATTCAACCAGAGTGAGTATAAGAGTATTTTTTTTGGAATCACATTACCATAAACATCAATAGGAGAAGATTCAAAAACCTGATATGTATCTTTACATCCTTTAGTGGTATTAAATACTAATTCAACATCAAATCATTTAGGAGGTATTGTGACACCCTTATTAAATTCTGTACGTATAAAAGAGTTGGTACATCCAGAGTCAGATAGACAATTTTCGTTCTAGATTGGGTGGTAGGTGTAAATTTCAACATTTCATTATCATGACCCTCATTTAAAAATGTTATCAAACGAAATTTCCCTATTTCTATAGGTTTACGTGGTAATTACTTCAATAATCATCAATGACCTTCATATTTGAGAACTGGTGAGCATAATTTCCAGACTCCTTGAATTAGAATCACTAGAGTATGTGTGGTTTATTTTTTGGACCTTTCTATCAATTGACATCACTAGTTAACTAATTCTAATCTCTTTAGCATTGTAATTCTTAATGAAATTCCTTCCACATGTAAAAAACATTCCATTATTTTTAATAAAATTTCTTCTATTATTCCCTCTATAAATAGATCATAAAGGAAATCATATATTCAATTCTCCATGATTCTTTAAATTTAAATTGAAATACATCTTTATTTTATTATCTAAATTAGGATATTGATGGGATATCAAATACATATTTCCACCCTGATTGTACATTAAAATTTTATTCATAATTAATAATTTCACTTTTGGATAATTCCTTTTGGGTTGATGGTTTTTACATATTTTATAATTGATGAACCAAAAATTTAGGTTGGATGAAAATACAAGTTTTGTACCACACAATTCTTTTTAAATTTTCTAAATTAGTAACACTAAATTCATCAACATTATATAATATAAAATGTCATTTCTTACAATATTTTCTTATTTTGAAAATGAGAAAAAATAATTATTAGAAAATAAGATATTAATCGCATTCAAATCTATAGTGTAAATTAATTCATGTTTCCTTGTATTCATTATAAGAGTCCATCGTTGATCCCTTCTCCTTTGAAGTGATAGAAATCCAAAATGAATTTTCAATAATTGTATTAAATGAGAAAAAAATAATTTTCAATGGTACTACTCAATTTAATGAAAAATAGTAGATCAACGTAACCACATTAAGAAGGTGTAATATTCTTCATGAAGGACTCAAAAGAATGTTGTTCCCTCATTGGCTCGTTCTGATGTTCAACATAACTCATATCATTAGAATATTGTGTGAGTATAACCCCAATATTTTTTATTCACACTCTAATAACAATTGGATTTTCAGGGATAAAATCATTTTTTTGTTTTATTTAGTATTAACAAGATTCCTTAATGTTCTGTTAATTAAATAAAACTATAAATCATAGTCTAGGAAACCATAAATGTAGTGTCTAACCACATAATCACAAAAAATAATGTATGGAATTACTAAATCCAAAAAACATTATTCCATTCTAGGACATTGTAGGCTTATACATGGTTATTCAAAGTCAACATAAATATAAATTTATCATGATTGTTAAAAAATATTTTTTCAATTTCAAAAACATATCCTATGAGAGTGTCAAATCAGTTGTTTAGAAATCCTGGTGTCATGCACTAGCTGATAAATGAATCATTATCAATTCCCCCTTTTATTTTTAATTACCCATATGTACACATACAATAGACCCTTATAGGGTTGTATAATCTTGACATGGATGTAATCTCTTATAAAACACTCACACAATCCTTTACTGTAATTCCTAATCATTTATCATACTCTGTCTTATCCAATGTGTTATTAATAATATTTTCTAATCCTACATTATAATGGATAAATAAAAATAGATCGGATACCAACTATAGAAACACATACTTTTCATACGTTCATATTAAATCTTATTACGGGAGTACTGATTATATAAATTAATGATCAACACAAAAATTATATAGGCTTAACACCATAACAATCATGGATACATAGTGAAATGGTTCATAAGAGTTCTATATCATCTCCCATTAAGATCTTCATAAGAATAAGCCTTACTAGATATATCATACATAATACATTTCATAAAAACCAAGGAAAATGAATCATAAGGAAATGGTGAGCACAAAAGCTCAGAATAGGTAAATAAGGGTGATATCAACATAAGAAGATCATAATAGTATGAGAACATGAAAATAAAAATATAGAACCATAAATTTCATGTAATTGATCAAAAACATGAGTAGTTACATAAATTATAGAATCTAATTATACATGAATAATAATTAAGTCAATTAACATCAGTAATGTGGGAATAACATTGGAATAATACACTGATTTTTATCATATACAAAATCTTAGAAAATAATATTCATAGTAGCTAAGGATTATTTATAGGATAATGATTCTAGAATGGTTTAAATCACCAAACCATAATAGTTTTAAATAATCACTTTGAATACCATCATATTGTAAAAATTTCCTTCCTGATAGAGGTTCCCTCCCCATTCCATTCCTATTTATATCACGAGATATTGATCATTTACCAATGCATTGGAGAAAAAAATAATTCTATGACTACCCAAAACATAAATAAAATCAAACAGATGTGTTCCAAAGACAATAAAACATTAATCATATCATGGCCTATGAAAATAAATATGTTTTATAAGCATTTGTTCCTAGAATAACTCGTGGAAAAGAAATGGGTGTCATAATCATTTCATCAGTTTATAATATCATATACAATATAAAAGGAACATCTTTCATAAAAATCAATTCATCATAGTCTTAAAAAATCCATGTAAATAATGCGGTTTTTATCATTTAATAATACCCCTAGTAGAGAATATGTATAATAAAGTTATATTCTCATAAATTATTAGAAATGATGTCAAATGATCATTAAAAAATCCTGAGGAAAATACACTTCCCATTTTGAAATAACCTCTTCAAAATATATTTTTTCCCAAATATTAAAGAAAAATTTTTCATTGAAAATAACACTAGAAAGATTTAATTGATGCAACAAATCACTATGTTTTGATGAGGGAAGAAAATTCTATATCGGTCATATATGTTAAAAATACTTATTTTTTTACACATTTATAAAATTGTAAAAAAAGTATTTCATTTGGAATATGAATACTATATTAATTTTTAAAATTATATTATGAATTAAAAAATGAATAAATATTATTTTAAAGAATCATTTAATTTTACGAAAAAAAATCTTGAATATATTTTATGAAAACATATATAGGGAAGAGAAATTATATTCGACTGAAGAGAGAAATAAATTCAGTTTTTCTTGAAAAATATTTTCATTATCATGAAAAATTAAGGGGAGGGTAACGAATGAAAAGCGTGATTTTTGTAAAATAAACCGAGTATAAGAAATTTAAATTATTAACTAATATATATATCATAATATTTAATCATTTGGAGAATATATGTAAATAATCTTTATAAAAAATCAGATTATTCTATAAAAAACATTACCACTTATGAAAATTTTTAAATTTATTTTACATAAAAGAAATAACCTTTTACGGATATGTTTATTACAAAATAATCCTGGTAATAATCATATAATACATACAAGGTAAAAATATTCTACACAAATATGCAAGAAGTGGTGAATATGTAATGTATCCCACATAAATAAAACCGAGATAAAAATGCCTTACCTCATGTCTTTGACTTTATTGATACAAATTCAAAGCTCCTTTAAATTAAATATAGATTTATTAGAAATCAAATCCCTTAACAGAATCATATATATAATACCATATATGATTCACTTATATCCATTTATTACCCATTAATTAACAATTCTTAATCTAAATCATTGTTCCGGATGATAATTACATCATTTTTCATATATGATTTCATTTTGTAGTTTGGGTAATTGTATAGTAATTACAGATCCATCATATGAAAAAAATATAAACATCATATAAATATTAATTATATTAATTATATAAATATTATGTTTTATATAATAAAATATATAGATATTAAAACGAACTTCTCTATTCTTGGAGTCTTTAGGTCGTACATACGCCTCAACGATGTTTGTATTTATTGATGGATGGAATGAAAGAAAGGTAAATTGAATATAAAATTTCAATAGTTTTTATATAATTTAAATCATATATAATTGTTAAATGTATAATTATTAAAAAACTTGTGAATATAAAATTGATGACTTGTCATATTACTTGATGGTGGCAGTAGTCCACACATATGCCTGAGAAATGTTATATTTTTTCAAAAAAATTATAATTAAAGGATGATATGATATTATAATTATATAATTATAATTATACCAAAAATATATTATTTATTATTTGAATCTATCATTAAATATATAATTGAGAGGTGGTGATGGAAAAATTAATAAATCGGTATGGGATGCGATATTACATCAAAAACAAGATCATTGGTATTATTTACCATTTGATGGAGGAGGTAATGGATATATGATATTACTTTAAAATAATAAATTTCTAATTCAATGAAGAAATTTTTATTTTATTTTATCATATTTTGATAATACATGAAGGAGGTGGAATAATAAATGAAATGAAAACATGTGGTAATGAAATATATCTCTTATTTAGATTTACTCGAACGGTTTACACCAAAAGACTTTATATGATGATTTCATAATAAAAAATCATATTGTGTATATGAGTGGTATAATTTAATTTAATTTTTTATTTCATGGTTATAAAAAATAAAATTTAATATGTGAAGCGGTGTGGAGAGGAGAGTACCTTTTATGGAGTTGGGTGGAGTTTTTGTAATTATTAAAAATTTTGCAATAATTTCATGTCAATTTTTTGAAAAAAGGAACTAAAATGAATAATTCAAAAAAATTATATGAGATAGGTAAAAAAAATTAAAAAAGGAATTATTAAATTTTAAAGTTTATTTTATCCCTCGTATTTTTAGATGAAGCTCCAGTAAACTGGTTTTTACCTTAAGCGAGATAATTAATTTTTTATTACTTTTATTAATAATTATGAAAAAATTGTTATCCTAATTAAATAATATTAATTATTATGACTAAACAAAATTAATCCAATTTAACAAATTAAATTCATATTATTAGATGTATTTAATTAAAAAGTAAACCCAGAAATGCAGTGAAAATTGAGTTCACGAAGAGAAAAAGTTTTCTTAAACACAAAAAGTTATTAATTAAAAATTCAACAGAAAAATGACTGTGATAAATAAATTAGAATTATTAATAATATTAATAGATAATTTTTACATTTAACAAATCCTTTAAATAAAAATATCCTTTTAATTTCATTAAATGTAAATAAATTTTTTTTCAAAATAATTACTTTTTCACTATTAGTTGATAAAAATGTCCTTTAAAAAAATGCACAAAAATTCATTGAAATATAATATTGGTATTCAGATTTAAAAAAATACTTTCCCTTTTTATAATAAATTTTCTCAATGTGGAGAAACATAACGTTAAAATAGGTTTCCAAAATTTGATGAATTTTCTTTTTTAGAAAAATATAGTTTTTATGATTTTTTTTATTTATTCTTATCTCATAAATACAAAAAAAAATATTATCTGAGAGTTTAAAAACATTATTGAATATATATAAGAAAAATAAATTTAAAATAATAAAACTATATTTCTAAATTTTACTTATTAAGATAAAAATTGCATTTCCCCCCTAAAAAATTTCTAAAAAATTATTTCACATACATTCAAATGATTTTATTTCATTTCAAATAAATTGATAAAAAATGAATTTATATGATAAAAGTTCAATAATTATAATTTTAACAATTTACTTCGTCATATTTCTACCCATCAATTTATTATCTACAATATAACTGTTAAACTGAACAATAGTATTTTAGTAGTATATTATGGTTTTTGAAACTCAGTGATGCGTGTAATGTGAGATATCAAAATAATTAATTTTTTTTGGAGACAAAATATTTCAAAAAATATTATAGTGTTGCCTGAATAATTGCTACATTTTCTTAATTTTTGATCATGGTTATATTTAATGCTTTTGGATGAGACAAAGTTCTTATGATGAGATATAATATGTCATTATTTAATGCATACATTTTTTAAATTTCAATAGCTATTTTTTAATTATATAATTTTTTTCCAAAATATTAATTAAAATTTTCAATGTGTAATTTAATTTATAAATGAATTATTTAGAAAATAATATATATATATATATATATATATATATCGATGATGATTTTTACAATAAAAAAATTACTATTTTTTGAATGAAAAATGATTGAACTTTAATTTAACTATGATTACATGTACTATGAACATTTTTTAAGGGGATATTGATTAGAATGTGTTGACCAATGGATTGATGTGCGGGTCAAAGTGAAAAATAATTATCAATAGGAAGGCCCGAAAGATGGAGGATTTGAGTAGTAGGATTTTTAGTCGAGTTAGCATGGGTGCTTCCCATTAGTGCAGAGGGGGAAATAGTTTGAATGTTATATGAGAGACTAAAAATATTGAATATTAAAGTGGGATTATGAAGGAGGGACATATTCATTCATTAACTGAAATATTAGTGTTTCTATGGGGTCTTGAATCACCCCTCAATAAAAAAGACATTTTTTATGATCTGAACCTACCATTGATCACTCATGAAATAGTCACAAGAAAATGCAATCGTCACCACATGTTTATCTTGATATGACCCCCATGAAACATTTTGAAGCATGGAAAGATCCTATAATTCCACCTTATCTCAGTTCAATCCTTTGTAATAATGATTCAACTCTATGGAATCCCTTGGGAGATCAATATAGCTACTGTGAAGATTGAGAATCCTGATAATGGAGTTAGTGGCATAGATCCTTGATACATAGTGAACCAACCATGCATGAAAGAGATGTTGGAGTTAGAGGTGTATATTCTATTTGTTATTGGGTTCTTATATTGATTTCATTAAGAATAAGATGAAATAATGAATCAGATTCACACCAGGAATATTATACATCAAATAAATGGTTCAATTCCTATCGATAATAGAGGATAATGAATGATATGATTCTAACATGAATGAAGTTAATACCCTAAAAATTTTGAGTCTCATGAATTATTTACTTAAGGAATATGAGGATTAAGATATAAATGAATTAGATGTTGTGAATGAATAGATATAAAAGTATTTGTGGTCTAATATTTGGAAACCACATCCACATGATATGATATATTTAGTAGTAAATATAAAAAATGTGGGGGTAATGGATAATGAATAATACCCAAGGGTGATTGAGTAAGATTTCATGTGATTTAATGATAGAATATATGACTAACCTTCCCACTTGGATAATATGATATATATTTCATAAGGAGATATATGTTCATATTATAATAGGATAAAGTCAATTTAAAACATGGTTTAAATATCAATAGATATTGATATGATAAAGATGCATGATATGAAAATGAAAGGATTAATTTAATAAAGATATAAACACACAATATGAATATTTGTTAAGAATTGTTTGTATATAAAATGTGTTGTTTTTCAACCATGAAAGGGATAATAGAATTTTTGGATAATCCGGACAACACATAGGAGTAATACTATTGGGGAGTGATTCTAGTGAAGGTGTATTTTATTTTTTCCATTCCCTTGTGGATATAATATTTAGGTGAGTCTTCTTTAGTGTCAACCATGCGATGAGGGCAATACTACAAATATGCCCTATAATAGCTCAAATGAATGGAATTATGAGTTCTAAAGTACCACTGATAACGTGGGAGATTTTAATGGAACGAGATTATTAAATTAAAATAATAATAATGAAGGAAACCTTTAATGGTGAAAAAAGAACCTATAAATGGGGCCATTATCAGTGCTTTTTTGTGGTCGTAAATGTCGTCTTTATGAGTGTTTTTTTAAAAATAGTGATAAAGGGTGATTTTTTAGGAACACCACCACCCTTTTGACTTAACTTCCACAAAACCCATTATATAAAATTTTCACCACTCACCGACCACCCCTTTATCAGTGGTCGTAATGGGTGTTTATCTGCACTTTATGAAATTTAAGCTTATTATGCATGATTGGATTTGTTTCATGTACATATCATTTTGAACTCAAATGCCTTTACTACTTCTCTAAGATGTTTCTCTATATATTTTATCATCATTCTATTTATATATATATATAGTTTAAAAATAAATGAACTAATTTTTAAAAACATCGATAAAATATATGATTGTGTGTGTGATATATAATCTAATTTTTATTTTTATATAGTATGTATTAATATTCATGTAAATATATTAGAATATAATATATATATATATATATTCATTTAATAATACCCAAACCCACACACACAGACATATATATAATGATTATAAATATATATATTCATATTTTTAATATAAAAAAGGTTAGATATTATTATAAACAAATTTTTATAATATGAATGTATATGGTATAAATATATATAAATTTTATACATTACTTATGTATTTAAAATTTTATATATTTACATATTTACAAATAATTTTATATTTATATATATTTTTTATATAATTTCTTAATAAATAGTTAACATAAAATATGTTTATATAAAATATTTAATGGTAATGTTAATGATTTTTTGTAAAAATAGATTTATATATAATATATATACATAATATAGAAACACACATATTAACAAAAAAAAATACATTTATATTTACCATATAAAGATAAAAATATTTAAATAATATGAATTTATTTACATATAATATATATATATATATTATTGAGACACACTTTTTGATAGATAAACACAAATTTTATAGGTATATATATTCAAATTATTGCATTTTTATATGTTAAATGAAATAAATAATTTTTTATTTTAACTAAAAGGAATAACAAATCATTAATAAAATTTTATTTATATAGTTATAAACACATTTTTATGTAAATATGTTTTAATAAATATTTATAAAATTGATTCATTATTAGAAACTATTCAAAAATATTAATCTATTTAATTAAAACTAGAACTAAAATATGAAAAATATTAAATATTGATAAATTTATAATAATATGAATGGAAAAAAATTAGAATATGCTAAGTCTCTTCCAAAAATGATAACAACACCCCCTTAAACGAGGCTGAATTTCCATTAAATGATAAAAATTAGGGAATCCCTGACAAAAAAATAAGTTTTGGAGACCTTTTAGGCCTTTTGGCCTTCATAGAAGGTAACAAGGATATAAACTATTCAGAAAGGCACATATCACTCCCCAGGATTGGATTTGATATTTGGTATAGTCAATATGGACACATGGAAGAAATATAATGGCTATTTAACGATCATATCATGTTTTCAACATATCTTACATTGGTCACTAATTCATTTAATTTTTAGGTCATCAAATTTTCATTAAATGAAATTTACTCGAAAATAATTAGTAAAATGTTAATTTTTAGATTTTAAAATTATTTTGATAATTCATTTTAACTAAATTTTGTATTTTTAACCTAAAAAATTTCCTTAACTAAATATTATTTTAAAAAATATAATATAATATATTTATATTAATATAAATATATTTATATATTAAAATATTATTTTTAATGATTTTTTTTTGAAATATAAACATTATCAGTGCTAGAAAAAATGTACTATTAAAGGAGGTCCTTTATCACATCAAGAGAAAAAAGGTGAAAATGGTTAGTAGGATAATATCAGTGGGTTTTTACTAGGACTATTTAAAGGCCCCCTTTACGAGTTCTCTTTTTTTAGTGATGATTAAGAGTAACCTTTATCAATGTTTTTTAGTAGCACTGTGGAATTTTCCACTTTACAAGCAGTTTTTTTATGAGTGATAATAAAGGGACCCTTTATCATCAATTTTTATAGAATCGATAAACACCTAAATTTATTAGCACTTTTAATAAGTATATATAAATCCTAGCTCTATAAAATCCCATATTTTTTGTAGTGGGCTAGATTATTTTTTATGGGAGTCTTAATTTGTATAATTATCTCATGTTGGGATTCTGTGGTAATTCTTATTTATTCCATATCTTCAATAATTATTATACATGACTATTGTGTGTGGATTAGGGTGTATCTTCTAAAACATTAACTAATTACACAAATAAAACAAATTATTATTGTGTGGATTATTGTAATTATGTTTAAATATATAATTTCATAAACTATAACATTGTAAAGTCATATTACATAACCATATGAAAATAGAAATTTTTTGAATAGAGAGAAATAACTATGTCCAAGGAATTATGTTCGAAAATTTTGATAAAAAAACATGGATGGGTTATGCATCTTTCACTCTCAGTGAACTGAAAATATAGAATTATATTTTTTGAATGTCGAGTACTAATTGGAACTTCTACTTATTCTATAAATTCGCTTTTCATTCATTGAAACCTAGTTTTATAAATAGATCATACACCATTCCATTTGGGATCAATCATGTGAATCCACAAGATTTACTATACCCTAGGAAGTTATTAGTTTTAGTATTTAATTTAATAAATTGTTTTCTGCGTTGAACTAATGATGATTATTCATCCAGTAAAGAACATATATTTAAATGACGTCGATTAAATATATTTGAATAAGTATTTTAACAATTTAAACTTTTAAAATTGTTTTTTAATAAGATATATTTAAAATTAAACAACATTGTTTTAAAAATATAATGAATAATTATCATTGGAAATTTTTATCTAGTGATCAAAACATATTTAGAAGTTTAATAAACCCCATATGACTTCAATATTCCAGATTTTGTGAAAACATTATAACTATATAAAATGTCATACTATTTAAAATAGAGGGATAAAAAATAAATTTCTTGCTTTTGAACATCAAAATTATGAGATATCATATGAAGACCCTGACCCTAGTAGCCTAGAGTTAGCAGTTAAATTATTACATTAGCGTAAGATAGAAGTAATCACCTCCTGAAGTGTCGAATATTTTAGTAGCCTTAGTAAACATGATATACAATTTAATCTCACCTTACAATTGAAAATATAAAATTCAAAATCTTATTTTCATCTAGAACACCATTATTACCCATCTAATATCCCTACATATCAATTGAAATACACATATAGGTATCCAAGAGAAAATATAACATACAAAAAGGGTGAGCTCAGATTCTCATTAAGGGTATACATAAAATATAATCAATCCTGAAGAAATAATCAATATTAGAATTTAATGGTAAATAACTAACACACATCCCATTTTAATAATAACCTGAGAAAAATATTGAAGGAATAAATAATGATTAAATTCTTCTATTCAAATCAACTCATAAGTTTGAAACATTGAACTGGATATTATAACTAACTGTATTGTAATCTAGAATATCTATAACTAATTTCATAATTAGGTAATAAAAAATTATTAATATTATAACAATAATGTTATTGCTTTGTTCTATTATATGAAACATTATTTGGTAAGGAATTACCCATTAACACATCCTAGTTAGTCTCAAGAGATCGACAAAGGCATCGAGGGTATATAGCGGGCACTAACTATCACATATATTATTTAACACATACCCCATATGAAATTGGTGACACACTTTTATTGAAAATTTATCTTATTAATTTTAATATTTTCCCCAATTAGTAAACATAATAAAAAACCACCTAGAGTAATATGGAGAATGGTATTGAAATATATATCCCCAATAAACCATCCAGAAAATTAATATGGATAGTAACATTAAAATATATTCTCAATTGATTATAAGTGGAATACGTGTTTTTGTCATTGATAAATTTAAATTACATAAAAATTCCATTAAAATGACATTGAAAAAATAACATTCTCTTTTTTAAAATAACATTCAAAAACTAAGAAATTCTAGAATATTAGGGAAAACATTTTAGTACAAAGGATCCATGAAAATATGTAAAGTAATATTCAATGAAATGAGTGGTCATAAAGGTGTGAAATTCAATGTAACATCCAAGGTATTTATATAATAATACATTTTCATATATATTAATATTTATGAATAAAATTAAAATTTTATATCAATGAAAACTGTTTTCTGGTAGCGTACTTGACACACAACAATGGGTATCTCTAAAATATTATATTGCACACTACATTGAGTTTTATTGAAAAATCATTCAATAATATTATTAGTATTTTAATTGGTAGTAAATTCCTAGGCATTTCATTAAAGTGAATGAAAAAAATAACTAAAATATGATTAAACATGTTGGTTAAATGTTTTTACATTTATCTAATAAAATTTAGATGCATAATTTGAGAATGAATCCAGTTTTAAGCCTAAAATACTCTAATATTTTTAAAAGTTCTCCTTACTGCCTTTTGATGGCGAACCCTTTTTAAAATATATTTTTTTTAGTTTTATGTGTTTCATTTGACAAAATTAAAATTTTCTTAAGAAATAGTTCACCAAAATTTTCATTCTTTGAAATTATTGAAATCTTCTGATAAAATCCATATTTTAATGATTAATAAAAAATAATGCATTTTTATTTAAAACATCCTTTTTATATTATTTATATTTATATTTAGTTAGTTATTTTAATAGTTTTTAATGTGTAATTAGACTTATTTTTTATCCTTTAATCCAATTATGTTAATTATAGTTAATTTTTCATTTAAATTGGACATAAACATATGTCAATCTTTTGATACTCTTTTCTTCATAAAAACCTGTTTTCTTGTTTTGAGAACCGAAATTAATTTTTAATTAATTACTAAATATTATATGTTTTAAATATTAAAAATGGATTACTTATTTAGAATCTTAAATTAGAAATTCTATAAGTATATGCCTAATATTTTTGGAAATTAGTAATAGTATCTTTGATAATTTTTATTTACCAGAATTAAAGGAAAATCTAGTAGATTTGGGTAACAAAAAATATGATAAGGATAATAAAATTACCCTAACACCTTCGGAGATCATATTAGATGAATACACATCCAAAATTATCACCTAAGGGCTGGAATTGATTCATTTAATATCTTTTTACCTATGAAAGTTTTATAATTATTATTAAAATTAAAGAATGTGACAAAATTCCACTTTTTTATCTCTTATTAGTATAATAATTTTAATGTAGAGATAAAATTAATGAAACATAGAACATAAATTTTCTCAAAAAATCTATTGATATTATATATAAAATGAGAAGTTATTTTGAGTTTTTTGATATTAAATATTTACCATAAATATCGACACAACATTGATATGGTAATTTTTTTATTAAGATAAATATAAAAAAATGATATAATAAATATTTAAACAAATTTTATATGACATAATTTATTTCAACCAAAAATTTTATGGATGACTATAACATGTTATAATTTCTTTATTGATTTTTTTTCTAAGTAATCAAGTAGTAATGAATTTTTGACAAGTCGATTATGAATAGTTCTAAAATTGACATAAATCAAAAAATTAAATATAAAATAGTTTATTAAATGTTAGAAACTTCAAAAAAAATTTGGGAAAAATATTTTTATTGGTCCAAATATTCATTAATGTAACATTTATGGGTCTTTATGTATGTTATACTAATTATATTAACCCAAAAAGTGAAAGTAATAAAATATCAAGGTAAGATTAAAAAAGATAAAATAATAGTTAAACAAAAAATATAGGCGTTATAATATATACAAAACATGTCAAATTTTAATTTTATGATGTGTATATGACCCAAATAATCATTTATTTTAAATAAATTAGTTTTAGGCCATTATAAACCAAATATTAATTTATAATTAAATAATATATCCAGACTTTCATTTTGTGCCCCACCTCCCTCTTATAAATGGACAACAACAATACCCACTTGCAAACACCTCTCAATTGCCTTGGGTCCGACAAAATCTTCTCAAATAACTCAAAACATCCCTCCCTTTATCCTTGAATCATTAACACTGTCAGACGACAATTTTGGAATGCCTTTGGGCTCAAATGAAAAAGAGATTCCTATTTTAGCGGTAACATCTTCTCTAACGTGAGTTTCCTTAATTTTAATTCTTCACTCACATATGATATTCTTATTCTATGGTTACATAACAACACAATTATCCTCAATATACTCAGATTTTTTATGATAAGGATTTAAACTACACTTACACAATCTTCCATATAAACTATACGATCATATTTTTTCCGTGTACAACGAACTACTGTCTCATGAAATGATTATAGTTCAATTTTCTACTACAACCTATCCATTTTGCCATTATGAGGTTAATTTATTTACATATTATATTTATTATAATTATTTTCATATCTATACTTCTATTATTATTATTTACAACAAGCCACTATTATTTCCATATAGGTTAAATAAGTTAATTTCAAGTGATGATGTCTGGACTACCGCCCCTCAATGTGATATGACTTTTGCATGCCATACATGGAATGTATAAGGATGTAGTAAATAAAATTATGTAACAAATATAACATTGATATTATACTTTAATTATAATACACATATGTATAATGTAATTTTCCTTCCATTAGTAGGACAATGAAATAAATGTAGCATTCAAGGGCACGTACGACCTCCCGTCTCCATGAATGGTGCATTTAATTTATAATATTGAAATGTTAAGAACTATTATAAATACATATATAGAGGATATATATGATATTTTAATCATGAATAATATTCCAGAAATGATGGACTCCTGACTACATGAACAAGTTATACCAAATAAGTTCATTTTGGACTCAAGTACCGAATATCAAAAAAATGACCAATATGAACATAAATATTTATATAATTTTTGTAACATGTTAATAAGAGATATAAAAGGAATAATAAAATTGAATAAGGTTCTCAATAAAGTATAAATTATGCTATGTTTATTATTCAGGAATATAAAAAATGAATGAGACAAGACAGATTCGACATAAGGGAATCATTAACTCAATCTTCATTCATTGAGTTAAATATCAATATCCTTGGTTTTTTGTTTCCAAGAATATGTGTGAAGGAATAAGTATTTTATTTAAATAAATATACACTTATATTGGGTGAATTTATATTTTTCACAAATATTTAGGACATTTATATATCATCAATCTAATGACATGATCTTTGTAAGGAACATCATCTCAATCTCCTTTTATTAAGGCATATCTCGGTTTTTAAATGATCTTATTATGTACAGTATATAATCATACCCTTTTAAATTTAATTACATTCAACAGTGTTCAAAATGAAATCATTTTTATGAATAATTTTACAAAATGAAAAAAGTTATGTTTCTTTTTAACGTACGTGGTGATGATAAATTTCCCACCACTGTAAGAATTATTTGATATATGGATTCCTCTACAATACATACTATTTTTAAAAATAAAATCACATAACATATTAAGGTTTTTTGGTTTTGAAAATGGTTTTTAGAATGGATTTATTATATCAATATCTTGAAGCGATGTCTTTCCATTACAATTTGAAATGTTATTTTTCCTTTATTCTAGTTCATGTTTTATAATTATATTATTCTTCTTAGGAATTTATTATGTACATGAGTGTTTCAATGATAAACAAAGGGCAGGTGATCCTGTGATAGCATCCTTATTAATTGTGTAATATGATAGTTGTAAATGATAAATTTTCTTCTAATATATTTATGTAATATAATATAATTGGTATTCAAAATGTAACCATGAATGTTAATCCCAATTTATTGGTGAATGCTACAATGTATGTATGTTATTAATAACACAAGTTAACTTTATGATTTATTATTTATATTAGTTTTTATTAAATATTATTATTTCAAAAATTATGTTAAATATTTTATGTTTTATCGGTGAATTTTAGGTTTTTTTGATATTGTTTTCATGAGTTTTAAATATTCTTTGACTAACGGTTTTATTCCTTATTTTATATTATTTACTAAGATTTTTATGATAATACTACCTTTTAGAAATATTTTTCATAGGGTATATGGAAGAATAAAATAAAGGATGAATTCCTGAATATATTTTTCATGAAAATAATTATTATCTTATTTAAAGTGCATTATTATTGTGAAAAATATAGATAGAGTAGAAGTGTCTAATTTTTAATTTTTGAGATGTAATGTAATAGTTATGGAATAATTATATAAAACTCTAAAACTTAATAGATTATCAATGTGAATGAATGAATATTATTGATAAAAAATCCTGAATGTGTAAGGTTTAAAGTTGGATCATTATAGATTGTATTAGAGGTGAGTTTAGAAAACATTAGAGGTTAGTGTGTTATTTTAGAAGAAGTGACAAGTTTTATATAACTATAAGGGTTAGTATTTTAGAGAGAGTAATAGTTATTTTATATAAATTGAATGAGTTTAAGATAACATGAATATGTATATCTTAGTGTTTTACCTCCTCATTAGATAATATTTGATTATTTAACTGATAAACTCTCACTGGCCTTTTTGGTTTTAGTAAATGGATTGATCTAGGAGGAACTACTATAACAATGGATGTATGAATATGAAATTAAATAAAATGGGAGCTGAAATGAGAACTCTTGTGGTTATTCTAAAAAAACTATCTAGGGTCATGGTTGACCACTTAAACTTTTTTTATTTTTCCACGACATCATATATGGGTGAAATTAATCCATTTGGAAGTTTAGTTATTAATCATAAAGGTAAGTGTATTAGAAAACATATGTGTTAAGGAAGTGGAAAGAATCACCATGGAAAATGCTTCAAATTAATGAGAAAATGTTACATATATAGTAATGATTGTCAAAAATCAATATACTTCCATGAATTAAGAAAGCATTCAGTTGTCACTGAGAATGGGAAATATGTTCTTTTTGAAGGATCGATTGAATTTTTTAAATGTGGTCTGCATAGTCGACTTGAAAATAGTTTTTTTACAAAGAAGGTTTGGAAATGGGTTCAGAAAGGATCCTAAAACTATATGGTTTGCAATACCTGAAGTTATTTCAGTAGAAGATAAGGAAAATCAAAATGAAATTTTAAGGGTATTGATTATTTAATGTCTCATTTTTTAAAATTATGGAATTTTAGGATATGATTCATGTTTTCTATTTTTGGGAAGATGTTTAAAAGAATAATATGGAATATCCTAGTTATGTTATGCTGAGAAACGTTGAATAATTAAGAATACTACAAAAAAGGGATTAAATAGATAAGGTAGGTTGTTGGATGATGAAATATTTGAAAGTATTAATCATCTTTGGATGATGGGATTACATTGAAAGAATTTTTCTTATATGTGTGACCATGTAGTTTGTTATGTGAAAATATTATTTGAGGAAGAATTATATATTCATTTGTGGACAAAATTATAAAAAAATGGATAACCATTTTTCAATATTTAATTTTGAGGTAATTATGAGAAATATTTTTCTTGGGATTCAAAATGAGGTACTTGAGCTAAATATAGAGATTAAATAGGTTATGTCTATTTTTGATGATTGTATCTCATTTTTGGAATGATATAATAATGATATAGATTTATAAAAAGGATCACCCCAATATGGTTGAAAACCCATCACGTCCATCAATGCCTCAGGAATTGAACCAATAATTGAACGATGACAATGGAACATCAACTACTACTAGACGATGTGAAGTCCACTGTTAGTATGAATTATTATTTTTAGTTAAATGATTTTATGGATCAAGAATCGGTTGATTTTTGGAATTCATGTTTTATCAAATGAATATCCATAATATAGGAAAATAAAATGGAGATTAAGTTATAAATGTTATTTTTAAATACGTTCTCAATTTTGGGAACACTCTATGATTAAGGTGAATATAAAACAATGGGATTTTAACAGAGTAATGGTTGAATTTTTTTGAAATATTATATGATTTCATTATTGAGTTATGACGATTTAGGTCATCTATTGATGTGATTAACCTATCATGGAGAATATGTGATTAAGTTAATTACTTTTTTGTATGAGCCTTTAATAGTAGTTGATGTTATTTGGGGATAAATGTTAAGATTTATCATGGATGACTATGAGATCAAATCCTTCTCAGTTATCGAATTAAATATTTTTTTGGGTTATTATTTTTGATGCATTATATAGACAATTGTTTATTGAATGGTCTTTGATAAATTTTGGGGTATTTTTTGTTGAGTTTTAGAGATTAAGAGTAGTATTTATTTATTATAATGGATTATTATTTTGGGGGATTATATGATCATGTTCTAACCATTTTGGTTTTTATTATTATCTAATGACAAGGAAAATATAAGGTTCAACTTTTATGGATAATTTAAATATCTAAAATATAATTATAGAGATTCATGTTTTGACAAGTCATCTTGAATACTCATCATTTGGATAAAAGATGATTTCTTGGTAGATAATTATTGATGGATGAAAGTCTACATGACATATATGTATGTTTCCTTACTTTCTTAGACAATCTCATAAATAAATTCCTCTAACTGATGAAAATTACCAAAAAAACATTGTCCATTTACTTTTAATACTATAGAAAAAATACCAGTTACACCACCACATTTTAATGGTTATTTGGTTGTTAACTTTATCCTGATCACATTTTCAATCACCCTTCACTAGAACAAGAGGGTTAGTTTTTTCCATAACCATATTTTCCAATATGGAACTATAATATGTATTATCTTGAGTGGAATTTTTAGTTATCTTTCATTCATTTAATGTTATTGTTTTATTGACTCTTATTCCGATGTGGGATTTTCAATTATGTTTCCAAGACCAATTTTAAAATTGCAATGACACAATTTCCAAAAGGGTGAAATGATGAAACATATTAGGTATTTATAGAATAATACACTCTCATATCTATTAATATTTATGAATAAAATATTGTGTTTATATTAGAGGGACACTTATTTCGATAGTATACATGACATGTGATAATGGGTTTCTCTAAAATCTTTTATTCCCCATAACATTGAGTTGTACAGAAAAATAATACAATATTATTAATATTATGTAAATTTGTAGTTAACACATAGAAATTATATTTGATAAAATGACCATATATAATTAATATATGATTACACATTTTATTTAATTTCATTTACATTTATCTAATAAATTTTAGATTCTTAAAATGAGAACGAACCCAATTTTATGCATAAAATACAATAATATTTTAAAAAGGTTCTTTTATCAGGTTTTGATGGAGAAACAATTTTAAATCTTGTTTTTGACACTTTTATATGTTAAATTTGATATAATAATTTTGATCTTTAGTATATGGACACCATAATGTACCGTGGTTGAAATTTTAGTATTTTTATGATAAAATCCATAATTTAATGAATAATGAAAAATACACCATTTTAATTCAAAACTCCATTGTCATATAATTTATATATATAGTTATATAGTCTTTTTACATGGTTTAGTGTAACTGTATTAAAATTATATCCTTTATCCCAATTAGTGTCATTGTTTGTAATTTCACATTTAAATTGGACATAAACACATGACAATCTTTTTATAGTTTTTACTTCTTAAAAACCTATTTTCTGGTTTTGACAATGGGAATTAATTATAAATTAATGACTGAAACTTATAAATTTTGAATTTTTAGAAGTGGATTCCATATTTTTAATCAGGAGGTACAAATTATGTAAAATGTTGACTTTTATTTTTTGGACATTATGAATAGTAACTTTTGATATTTTTATTTACCACAGTTAATGATAAATAAGGTAAATTAAGGTAACCAAAAATATGATATGGATAATAAAATTACCCTAACACATGCAAAAATAATATTTGATTAATAAATGTTGACCCATGTAACATACGGGTCTAAATTTAGTCATTTAATTGAATTTTTCATATCAATGTTTTTTAATTATTATTAAAACAAATAAAAGTTACAACATATCACTATCTTATCTCTTATAAGTATAAAAATTTTATGTTAGAGATAAAATTAATGAAACATCGATAATAAATAGTCTTTATAGAGGTAATTCAATTATTTATATCATGGGAATTTATTTATAATTTTTAGAGAATAAATATATACCATAAATATAGACAAAAAATGATATGGTAATTGTATTATTAAGTGAAATATATAATTAATGATATTATAAATATTAAAATAAATAGTATATCACTTAATTTATGACATAAATGAATTTTTTGGATGTATTTTACTTTTTAATATTTTGTTATTAAATGATTTTTCGATGTAATCAAGTTGTTATGAATTTTTGAAAAGTAATGTTTGAATAGTGTTAAAATTTACATATTTCAAAACATAAATTATAAATTATATTATTAAATATTTTCAAATTATTAAAAAAATTGAACAGACCGAAATGTTATCATATGTCCATATATGTCATAAAAGTATCTTTTTTGTGTCATTTTTCATGTAATGGTAATTAAATTTACCCAAATAGTGTAAATAATTACATATCATGGGAAGATTAAATAGGGTAAAATAAAGGTTAAACAAAAAATATAAGTGCCAAAAAAATTTCAAAACCTGTCTATTTTTAATTTGATTATGGGTATAGGACCATAAATCATTTTATCTTTGAAATAAACGAGTTTGAGATCAATTGAAACGAAAAATAAATTTATAATAAAATAATATTTCCAGACATTACTAGAGTTCCCCTCATCCCTCTTATAAAAGCCCACCACATCTTCCCACGTACAAACACACATATCTATCTCCTTGGATCATCTATATTTTGTTAAAAAAATATACGAACATCCTTCTATTCCTTCTATAATCCTTAACATGGGATAATGGAAATTCAAGAATTCCTTTTTGTCTCAAATCATAAAGAGTTAACCATTTTTGATGTAGCGTCTTCTCTAGTGTTCCTTTCAATTATTTTCCTTCTTCACTCCCTATTCTATTCTTATCATATGATTACATAACAAAAAATTATCATAAACATCTATTATGTTGTTATGGGAAGGATTATAACTAAACATATAAACACCTCCATTTTTTGGATACAAAGATATTTTTTCTATGTAAGATGATCTACTGCCTCACGGAATGATGATTATTCAATTTTATCCTACTACCTCTCATTATAGCCATCATGATGGAACTGTTTTTATATATGATATATATGATATTTTTTATGAATCTTTTATTATTTAATTTATATTTAAAACAAGACTTTATTCTTTCTATAATGTGTAAATACAATAATTTTATTTGAGGAAGTGTGGACTACCGCTCCCTCAAAGTGATATTACTCATTCATGCCATGTATGGAACAAATAAAGGATGGATTAAATTAACATAAGTAACATATATAAGGTTGATATTACACTGGATATATAAAATACCTATGATTAATTTATATTTCATTCATTTAATATGATAAAGAAATGAATGTAGCATTTTTGCATACGTATGAGCTACTGTCTCCATGGCTGGTGCATTTAAATTATTATCTCCTAAAGTTATAGACTATTCTAAATACATATATACTGGATATATATTATATTAAAATCATTAATAATATTTCTTTGGTGATGGTATGATTAGAACATGATCAATTTACATCAAACATGTTCATTTTTGACTAAAGTACCTAATATTGACACAATGAAATATATGAACTTAAAGAATTATGTAATTTTTATAACATGGTAACTAGAGATAAAAATGATAAAATGTTTGAAGTATTTTCTCAATAGATTATTAAATAAAATAATGTTATTAATCATTAATGTAGTACCCCCGGTTTCTGGTATGTAAATCTTCCTTGATGATTTTCATGGTTTTATAGTTAATGGTGCTGAATGGGAGAGTCAGGAGTACGTGGAATGATGTTTGGAAGCAAAGGGGAAGCCGCATGGTCAGTGCACGATTTTTCTAACCGTGCGGCCAAACCGTGTGTAGTGAGTCTTGGTGTTAGTGGCTTCCACACGGTCGACGCATAGGTTTTCTAACTGTGCGGCCAAACCGTGCGTGAAGGATGGATGAGGCAGAATCTAACGCACGGTTAGCGCACGGTTTGTCAAACCGTGAAGACTAACCGTGCAGTCACTTAAAGTTAGATCCTAAAATTATGGATCTAACTGGTTTTTCCATTAATTATTTTTTTAAACCTCCAAAGCGGCCCTAACTCGGGATTACTCTCCCTTGAAGGTTGGAAGACTTCTCCCAAGCATTCTGGAGGTGATCCAAAGGTTTCTTTTCCTGAATCGAAGCCTGATTCTTAAGGTATGTTGTCGTTATTGGTCGGTTTCTTAGATCTACTTAGATCTACTTCTCCATTTCTCTAGTTTTCTTAGATCTATGCCCATTATCGGTTGATCTAATTGTATGGATTCCAAATATGACAATATTTGGTCTTGGATGTGATTGGAGAGGAGATCTAAGGAGGGTTTTTGAAGTTTTGACCCCGTGTTCTTGGGTGTTCTTCGTCCATGTCTTGGTTTTGCCCAATTTGTTGAGGTAGGTGGCTTCATTATCGACTCCTCTTGTTAGAATTGGTTGGCTTAGTTTCAAATTGGTTATTTTAATGGAATTGATTGTTAAAAGCATGAAGTAATTCTTCTTTAGTGATGATTTATGGTTTTGATGATATTGTGAAATATGGGTGAATTGTGTGCAATGTGACTTGGCTATTTGAATTTGAAATATTGATTTAAAATTATGAAATTTCTGAAATTGGAAAAGGGTTGATGAAAAGGGTTTTTCAATAAAAAGGGTGTTTTATTGAAATGGTTTTGATGGATTTTTTTTTCAATAAAAAGGCAAATTTATTGAAATGATTTGAATTTTTTTAATACACTTTGTTGGGATGGACAATGGTTTTCAATAAAAGCTGTTTTATTGAAAGGATGGTTTGGCATGATTGTAGGAAATTTGAAGTGTGTGTCATATTGCATTGTATGAGGCATGATTTAAATAGGACCTTGTGCTCGGTGCCAAAGGTGTAATGGCACATGGTAACTATATGTACGAGTATTGGTTGAAATAGGACCTTGTTCTCGGTGCCAATGGTTTAATGGAACATGGGAATAATTACCTTGTGACATCTTGGTAGATTGACGAGAGACCACTCATGAGTATGGAACTGTTATAACGATGCATGCATGGTTGATTTCACAAGTTTGTGAAATGGTTGGGAATTCCAAAACGGGATGTTTGTGAAATGGTTTGGAAACATGTTTAGTTATTTTTCTAGAAGAATAACATGTTGGAAAATCCTGTTTAAATTTCACTTTGATACTTTCGAGCATGTATGGTTTTGGAAAAATAGTTTATATTTAGTTATAAACTACTTTGGTGAAAATGTTTTTATATAAACTATTTTATATAAATGGGGCTAACTCTTCTATCCTAGTGGCGTGAGTTAGGGAAGTCATTGGGGATAACCTATTGAGTTTTATACTCACCCCTGCTTTGGCACATTGGTGATTTTGCAGATGTTGTATTCCGAGACACTGGTAAAGGTATGGAATCACATTACTAGGGTCTTGTGGTGATGTTTTGGGAGATGTTGTGGAGATGGAGCTTGTGGACCACTGAGTTGTGGTGTCTTTTGGGAGTCTTGGGTTGTTCTCTATCTGCTGTGTACTTTTTTGCTTGGTTTATTCTTCTTCTATTGTGTACTCTGATGTTGTTTAATATAAATGATGTTGTTGTTTGGTCTTTCATTGTTCATGCATCATATAGTGAATGGTTAATGTATGGGTTGATTTCTTAAAGGTTAAATCACCCCCCCACTTGTATTTGAAACCCTTCGGCATTTATTTCCAACCTTTGGCATCTTTGGGATGCCGCTTAAGTCCTAGTAATGACTCGTTGAACTCTCAAGCCAATGAGAATTGGTGGGTCATTACAAATGGTATCAGCTTGTTCGGTCCTTGCCTAACAAGTGGTCATCGATGTTCTTGGTCTTGGATTTGAAATGTCTTCTTGTCTATTCCTTGTGTTGAAATCTTAGACAGGAGTAAGATTGTTGGAACTTTAAATGTATAGCATAAAATGACGTAGCTAACCCGTTTATACTGAACATCAAGTTACCCGGGAGTTGGGTACATAAGTGTTTTGGATACACTTCTAGGTTGTTTGAAATCTCATTATCATAGGTTTATCCAATAAGAGGAGCATGACATTCATTGTAGAGTAATGACTTTCCACAAGGATTTCATATTTTATTTTTAGGAATGAGTTAGAATTTTGTGAAAGGTGTAAATTTTTGAGAAAAAAATATGAAGAAATTGATTTTCAAATGAATGATTTTGAAAAGCGGATATTTGGTGTATTTTGAAACGCAGATATTTGGTGTATTTTAAAAATAGATTGATTTTCAAAAAACCATGCGAAATATTTTTAAAAAAGGTTTGAATAGGGGAAAATTTTTGTTTTGAGAACAATCATGTGATAGATGATGTGATAGAATTTGAATGCAAAGCCATCAGTTGCTAGAGAGTGAGATTAACGGGGTTTGATGTTAGTCCAGAAAATGGCACTCGGTAGACGTCGTGAGAACCTAGCTGAAGATGTTGCGGGGAATGTTGTTGCTCCAGAACCATGTGTGAACCTAGAGCTGGTTTATAGTATTGTCCAATCATTTCTAGTTGTGGATACGGGGAATTGGAGGAATGAACCACAACATGTGGATCATACCATCCAGTTCATGATGCAGAATCCACCGAACTTTAGGGGTGATGCTGAACCTGAGAAAGCAGAGGTGTGGCTAAGAAGGATGAATCGTATATTCGATTTCATCGACACAGCAGTGGAGAAAAAAGTAAAGCTGGTGACATATATGCTTGAGTATCTTTCACGTCAATGGTGGGATTTAGCTATGCATGCTCAATTGGATGAAGGCCTTACATGGGTGGATTTTGAAGAATTGTTTAACAAACAATTCTATCCTCACACATTCAAGATCCAGAAAATGACAAACTTCTTCATCTTGAAAAAGGAGAGCCTATTTGTCACATATTATGCAGATAAGTTCATGAATTGAGTCCATTTTGCACCAGATATTGTGGTAGGTGCTTCTTTGAAGGCACACATCTTCGAATCGGGGCTATGGAAGGACATTCGATCTAAGATTACGATGCATTGTATTACGGATTACACAGAGATGGTGAACAGAGAAACGGTTGTTGAACGTGATATCTCGGGATCGATAGGAGGAGGCATGATGATACCCATGGTAATGCGTGGGAACTCCAATTCTATGGACAAGTGGAAGAGGGACACCTACTTCCAAGGTGGGAGTGCGAATCAGAACCAGACGGTTGGATCAGTCAACCTTCCTCCATGACCCAAGAGCAAAGAAGGTTTCTTTCAATGTGGTTCGACTAATCACATGAAACAATAATATACAACACCGCCTAGAGCATGCCAAAATTGCAACATGATGGGGCATCTGAAGCGATATTGTCACAGTGCTCCATGATCAGTTGTTCGGAACACTTCTCAGGCATCGCAAGCATCGTATGCTTCGATGGGACAAGGACAACGGAGTCAGTATCGTCAGCATAACAGAGCTAGCCATGGTGATTCTCGAAATACCATGAATCCTCAACAAGGGAAATCTCAGCAACGAAACATGGAGAACAGCGTAGCGACGAATTAATTGTATAGAGCGGAGAAGATGATTGTTGATGATCACGCTAGACCATAAATAGTGTGAGGTATGATTCTTTTGAATTCTACATTTGTGCAAGTGTTGTTTGATACACGTGCATCACATTCCTTCATTTCTTCTCATACTATTGACTTTCTATGTCTAAAAATTGAAATGATTCCTTCGGTCTTGAAAGTACAAACTCATCTTGGTGAAAGAGAATGTCAAGCCTTCGTGTGTAGAGCATGTGCTATTACTGTTGATGGAGCTGACCTGAAATGGGATTTCTCTATGCTAGAGATGGATGTCTACGATATAATCCTGTGTATGGATTGGTTGATGAATTTTAAGTCTCACATCGACTATTATAGAATAACGGTGAGTTTCAGGATAGAGGATGACATGGAGCATCTCTTCAGAGGAGAGAGGATAATAAGGAAATTCCCAAAGAGCTTGTTGGCACCAATTGTGGGAACGATTTCTCACCAATTGGCAGCGTTGACTTTTGCATCAATGGAAGAGATTGAGGAAAATAGTTTTCTAGCTATGGTGGATCAATTTTCAGATGTTTTTCTGGGAAACTTCTCAAGGTTACCACCTGTATGATAAGTGGAGTTTACGATTGATCTCCTTCCATGGACCAATCCTATCTCACTTCCATCATATAGGATGACACCAACAGAGTTAAAGGAATTGAAAGTGTAGTTAGAGGAGCTGGAAAGCAAGGGTTTTATCTGGACAAGCATATCTCCATGGGCCGCACCAGTTTTGTTTGTAAAGAAAGAAGATGGAACTCTTCGTCTATGAGTTGATTATCATAAACATAACCAGGATACGATAAAGAATAGATATCCACTTCCACGCATTAATGATATATTCGATCAAATATGGGGAGCTTAGTGGTTCTCCAAGATTGACTTGCGCTCCGAATATCACTAATTGTGAGTTCGACATAGGATATTCCAAAGACAGCTTTCAGAAGTAGATATGGCCACTACGAATACATAGTCACGCCTTTCGGTCTAACGAATGCACCAGCGGTCATCATGGATTTGATTAATCAGATATTTCAACAATATCTGGATTCTTTTGTTGTGGTTTTTTTGGATGATATATTGGTGTATTCGAGAACAAGGGATGAGCATGAGCAACACTTTGTGATAGTGTTGGATATCTTGTGAGACCATCAGTTGTATGACAAATTATCAAAGTGAAATTTTTTGGATATAATAGGTACGTTTTCTAGGCCATGACGTTTCTAAGAAAGGTGTTTCAGTGGATCCAGAAAAGATAGAAGTTTTTCATTCTTGGCAACCGCCGAAGAATGTCATTGAAGTACGATGTTTTCTTTCTCTAGATGGTTATTACCGACACTTTTTCCGTCAATTCTCACGAATAGCTTTTCCTATTACATCATCAACAATGAAAAACAATGCATTTCATTGGACTGAGGAATTTAAGAAATAATTTCAAGAGTTGAAAGTTCTCCTTACATCATCACCTATCTTGATTTTGCCAGAATCAGGACAGGGGTACGTGGTGTATTGTGACACTTCGCGAATAGGTTTGGGTTGTGTTCTCATGCAAGGAGACCATGTTGTTTCTTATGGTTCAAGGAAGTTGAGGGTGCATGAGAAGAATTACCCAACACACTATTCGGAGTTAGCTACAGTTGTCCATGCATTGAAGACATGGAGTCATTATCTCTTGGGTGAGAAGTTCACTGTGTTTACAGATCACAAAAGCTTGAAGCACATTTTCTCACATCGAGATTTGAATCTAAGGCAGTGGAGATGGATGGAGTATCTTTCAATGTTCAACATTGACTTAATGTATACACCGGGTAAGGGAAATTCAGTAGCCGATACATTAAGCAGGAAGTCATATTCTCAGTAGGCAAAGGAAGCTTCAGATGAATGGCTGTTGATGTCGGTTTTAGCCGACATGCATGTGGAATATGAAAACCAAGGTGATGTCATTGTTTTCTTCTCAGCTACACTTCTTCATGATTTGGTGGAGATAGTAAAGGAGGCTGAGACATCCGATGTAGACTCGGTTGCAATGAGTTTAAAACCCAATGGTGGGGAGACCATTGAGGGATGAAAGCTGGATGGGAGTTCAGTTTTGTGTTTCAGAGATCGGATGGTTGAACCTATTGTTAGTCAGGAAAAACTCCTCCATGCTTACCACCATTCGAGATGGGCTGTACATCCAGGTACAAAGATGATGTATAAGGCGCTAAAGGGGCAGTTTTGGTGAAGCGGCACGAAAAGGAAGGTGACCAAATTCATCTTGTGATGCTTTAATTGTTAACCGGTTAAAGCAGAGCATCAGAGACCAATTGGTATGTTACAGTCTTTACCTATCCCAGTATTGAAATGGGAGCAGATAGTAATGGATTTTTTTACTGGTCTTCCATGAACGGTCTGGAAACACGAATCCATTTGGGTGATTGTGGATCGTCTAACCAAGTTGGCACCTTTCATCCAAATTCGTGAAACCCATACGGCGGAAGATATTTCAAAAATCTATATCCAAGAAGTGGTAGAGAAGCATGTGGTACCAGTGTCTATCGTCTCAGAGAGAGATCTGATGTTCACATCTCGTTTCTCGAAATCATTATAGCAAGCCCTAGGGACTCAGTTTATGATGAGTACGACGTATCATCCTCAGATAGATGGGCAATCTGATTGGACGATACAAACATTGGAATACATGTTGCGGGATTGTGTAATGGATTTTGGTGGCTCATGAGAGGAGTATATACCCTTAGTGGATTTCTCATACAATAATAGTTATCAAGCCTCGATACGCACGAATCCATTTGAATAATTGTATGGGAGTCCTTGTCATTCTCCACTTTGTTGGATGGAAACAAGTGAGACATCACTAGTTAGGCCAAGCCTTATCCAAGAAACAGCGGAGAAGATCCGGTTGATTATAAAGTGGATGGAGATGACTCAAAGTAATCCGAAATCTTGTGCAAATCACTGTTGCAGACCATTTGCGTTCATTGTTGGTGATCATGTCTTCTTGAGGATCTCTCCAAGACATGGACATCATCATTTTGGGAAGAAGGGAAAATTATCTCCTCGATATATAGGACCTTTTGAGATACTGGAACGGGTTCGTGAGGTGGCATATTAGTTGGAATTACCACCACAGTTCAGTGCATTGCATAATGTGTTCCATGTATCTCAGTTAAATAATTATCAACCTGATCCTGACCATGTGATCAGATGGGATCACGTTGACCAAGATCCAAATTCTTCGTTGGTACATATTCCGATGCGGATTGTGGATAGGCAGGATAAAGTCTTGCATGGAAAAATCATCGGTCTAGTGCGGGTTTTGTGGTAACATGGACAGATTCAGGAAGAGACATGGGAACCTGAGAAAGATATGAAGGAGCAATGGCCAGAACTATTTTAGTCAGGAGATGGTTTTCTACTTTCCGAGGATGGAAATCCCAATGGTGGGGAGAATGTAGAACCCCTGGTTTCTGGTATGTAACTCTTTCTTGATGCTTTTAATTGTTTTAATGTTAAGGGTGTTGAATGGGAGAGTCGGGAGAACTGGAAATGATGTTTGGAGGCAAAGGGGAAGTCGTACAGTTGGCGTAAGGTTTGTCTAACCGTGCGGCCAAACCGTGCGCAGTGAGTATTGGAGGAAGTGGCTACTACATGTTCAGCGCAAGGTTTGTATAACCGTGTGGCCAAACCGAGCGTGAAGGTTGGCTGATGCAGGAGATAATGCACGGTTAGCACACGGTTTGTCAGACCGTGTAGACTAACCCTGTGGTCACTTAAAGTTAGATCCTAAAATTGTTAATCTAACTCATTTTGCCTATAATTTCCTTTTTTAAACCTCCTAAGTAGCCCTAACTCGGGATTAACCTCCCTTGAAGGTTTGAAGACTTCTCCCAAGCATTCCGGAGGAGATCCGAAGGTTTCTTTTAGCGAATCGAAGCCATATTCTTATGGTATATTGCCATTCCTGATCGGTTTCTTCGATCAACTTAGATCTACTTCTCCTCTTCTCTCGTTTTCTTAGATCTACACCCGTTATCGGTAGATATAAGGGTATGGAAGCCAAATATGGCAACATTTGGTCTTGGTTGTGTTAGGATAAGAGATCTAAGGAGGGTTTTTGAAGTTTGGACCCGGTGTTCTTGAGCGTTCTTCGTCCGTGTCTTGGTTTCACACAATTTTTTTGGGTAGGTGGCTTCACTCTCGAATCCTCTTGTTAGAATTGAATGGTATAGTTTCAAATTGGTTACATGAATGGAATTTATTGTGGAAAGCATGGAGTAAATCTTCTTTAGTGATGATTTATGGTTTTGATGATATTGTGAAATATGGGTGAATTGTGTTCAATGTGACTTGGCTATTTGAATTTTAAATGTTGATTTTAAATTACAAAATTGTTGAAATTGGAAATGTTTTAATGAAAAGGGGTTTTCAATAAAAATGGTGTTTTATTGAAATTGTTTTGATGGATTTGTTTTTCAATAAAAAGGCAGCTTTATTGAAAAGGTTTGAATTGTTTGAACAAACTTGGTTGGGATGGAAAATGGTTTTAAATATAATGTGTTTTATTGAAAAGAGTTTTGGCATGATTGTGGGAAATGTGAAGTGTGTGTTCATATTGCATTGTACGATGCTTGGTTGAAATAGGACCTTTTGCTCGGTGCCAAAGGTGTAATGGCACATTGTAACTATATGTACGAGGCTTGGTTGAAATAGGACCTTGTGCTTGGTGCCAAAGGTGTAATGGCACATGGGAATAATTACCTTGTGACGACTTGGTAGATCGATGAGAGACTGATCATGAGTATGGAACTATCATAACGATGCATGCATGGTTGATTTCACGAGTTTGTGAAATGGTTGGGAATGCCAAAACGGGATGTTTGTGAAATGTTTTGTAAACTAGTTTGGTTATTTTTCTGGAAGAATAACGTGTTGGAAAAGCCTATTTAAATTTTACTTTGATACTTTCGAGCATGGATGGTTTTGGAAAACTAGTTTATATTTAGTTATAAACTGCATTGGTGAAAATGTTTTTATATAAACTATTTTATATAAATGTGGCTAACTCTTCTATCCTAGTGGTGTGAGTAAGGGAAGTCATTGGGGAAAACCAACTGAGTTTTATACTCACCGCTGCTTGGGCACTTTGGTGCTTTTTCATATGTTGTATTTCGAGACACAGTTAAAGGTAAAGCATCTCATTAGTAGTGGCTTTTGGTGATGTTTTGGGAGATTCTGTGGAGCTAGGGCTTGTAGACTACTGAGTTGTGGTGTCTTTTGGGAGTCTTGGGTTGCTCACTTTCTGCTGTGTACTTTGATGTTTGGTTTAGTCTTCTGTTGTTGTGTACTCTGATGTGGTTTAATATAAATGAAGTTATTGTTTGGTCTTTATTTTTCATGCATCATATAGTGAATGGTTAATGTATGGGCTGATTTCTTAAAGGATAAATCATCCCCGACTTGTATTTGAAACCCTTCAGAATTTATTGCCTGCCTTTGGCATCTTGGGGATGTCGCATAAGGGCTAGTATTGACTCGTTTCACTCTCATTACAATGAGAATTGATGGGTCATTACAATGAATATAAATAACAAAGAATAATGGTCAGATTCAGGGTTAGAGAAATTATAACTCAATCTTCATTCATTTCAATAAATATCCATGTCCTTGGTTTTTTTTACTATGAATATGTGTGAATGATATATTATTATTTATCAATGAATATAAACATATATAGGGTGTATTTATATTTTTACACATATTTATGTCATTTATTTTTCCTTAATCTAATTACATGACCTTTATAAGGTACTTCGTCTCAATCTCCTTTTATTAAGGCATATTTTGTTTTATTCATGAACATATTTTGTATGGGGTATAATCAACCACTTTGATGATTAATTTCATTAAAAGTATTTCAAAATTGAATGTTTTATAAAAAGTTTTTGTTTAAATAAAAAAGCGTAATGATTATTTTTAACATACGCGATGACAACGAACATTCCGCTACTACGAGAATTATTTGATATCTGGAATCCTATACAAGCCGTAATGTATTTAAAATGAATATTAAATACCATATTTTGGTATTTTGGTATTGAAAATATTTTTAAAAAGGGATTTATTATAGAAATTCATGAAATTATGTGTTATGATTGTAATTTCAAAATGTTATTTTTCCATTATGTGTGTTCATGGGTTATGATTATGTTATGGTTCTCATTCATTTCTTATGTACACAGGTGGTTCTGTGATAAACTAATCTTGGGTGAGCCCATGATTTTCCTCTAATGAAATGGGGAATGTGGAAGAGGTAAACAATAATGCTTCTTCTAAGAGATTAGGGGACTATACAGTGATTGGTTTTCTAAACGTAACCATGAATATTACTCTCTCTGTTATTCTGAAGCTATAATGTAAGTATGTTATGAATACCAAAAGATGCGTTTCTGATTTTTTATTTCTTTGAGTTATTAAGAAATGTAATGATTTCATAAGTTATGTAAATGATTTTATTTTTCATGGTTGAAATGAATGATTTTGTGAATATGATTTCATGAGTTTTAATATTCATAGAGTAACTGTTTTAGTCATTATTTTATATTCCTTAATGATATTTTTATGCTCTTTCCACGTTTTTTTGATGCCTATCATAAGTTATAAGTAAGGATAAGAGAAATTAAGAATTAAATAATATATTTATAGTGAAAATAATTATAGTTTTATTTAAGGAGATTTATTATTTTGAAAAAAATGAATATAGTAGAATTGTATACATTGTATTTCTTGATATGTAATGTAATATATGTGGTCAACTTTTCCATAAATCTAAACCGGAAAAGATCCTCAATGTTATAGAATGTAAATTATTTATCAAAACTCCTGATTATAAAAGGCTTTAGGATGGGAATTTATATTCAGTATATGCTGAGTATGATAAAATTAGGATTCCTTTCATATTTTTTTTAAGAATAATAAAAATGTACTCTAACGCCCCGACCCTAGTTACTCAGAGTTGCTGCATTATTTTAATACATTGGTGTGATTACAAGGAATTATGTTCCGAAGGAACGGTCGGTTTTGTAGTCATGGAAACTAGATTACAAACATGAATGTTACATTACACTTCTTAATATACAAAACAATATAAACAATCCTTCATGGACACCATTATCCCTTGGCTTACCCCTGCATATCAATCACAATAAACTTCTTGGAATTTGGGGAAAAGTAAAACATAGGAAGGGGTGAGCATAAGTGCCTAGTAAGGATATCAATACATCATAAACATTCATAAATAAGCATAAACATATAATGAAATGTATAACTAAAACAAAAGCCTTTTAAACATGAGATTCATAAAAATACAGAAAAAATAAAATAAAGTAATTCCATTTTCTTATTCACATGGATATTCTACTAGTCGAATAATCACATGCAATATAACTAACCACTTTCATAAAGATGGAATGCATAATGCCAGGCTATCATGACCACATAGTCAAGGCCTTGTGCCACGACTACAAATAAGATTTTTTCAAGGCTTTGTCCCAAGACACTATTTTGTCTCATGAGACCTACCGATGCGTCAAGGAGCTATAGTGGGCTCCACAAGTCACTTACTAATTCCAATGAATTCCCCATATGAATAGGTTTAAACATAACATAAACATTCATATTAAAACTAACATACGAAATGTCAATACTTTCTCCATAAACCATGAATGGTATAAAAATAACACATCCATATTCAAACATATCACAAAACCATAAATACAATATGGATGTTTTTTATCATAATAAATAAACTTCAAATAAGATTAAAATACATCAAAGGATGTTAAAATAGTTGAAATAAAAACTATTTTAGAGAAATATCTCTTTTTTTAAATCATTTAAAATTCACACATTTATTAAGGAAGTAATTTAAAAGAGATTTTTGAATCAAAGTGTCCCATACAACGTTGAAACTTTTGAAATGAAATATCATTTCAAAACATTCATGTCCATATAAATAAATCCTTAGAATCATTTTGAAAACATGGACATTAATTAAAAATATTTAGAAACATAAATCTTTAAAACATTTAAAATTCTTATCCGGATAAGGAGTACCTTTCAGAAATTCATAAAAAAATTCATTTTGAAATAATTTAAAAGTCACCTAATTATAAAAGAAAAAATTTACGTTCAAAATATTTTTATAATCTGGTAAGGGAAGCTTCGATGATTTTATAACGGTGGAAAATAGCCGCACCGGTCGTATAAGTTAAAAAAATTCATTCTAACCTTAATTCTGTCGAACAAGTTAAAAAGGACCTTATTGGGAAAACATGTAAAGACCCGTAAAATTCAAGGGAAATTTTTTCTTAATTTTCTTTAGAATTTTACAAGAGCGCGGTTTCAGACGGCACCTAATTCCGAGGCCCGGAGTGCCCGGAATTAATTTCCGAAGTTTGGCTCGGGTACGTTCAGTGAACGAACGAGCGGGAATTCCTAACTTTTGATCCGGTGCTCGGAATTGAAATCCTAGGGCACCGATGAACTCGCAGCGCCGATATTCGCTTAAAGAGACCTTTTCGGGAGTTGCGTTTGTTGCGGGTTGAAAGTTAGTTTTGGGGATTAAAAGATAAGTAAAATAAAATTATGTTTGAATTTTATTTTATTCGTGGTGGTTAGACTCTCTCATGGGAAGTTGTTGGTGGGGCCCACAACCACCCAACTTCCCATGTGTGGTTATGAGGGAGGTGGGGCCCACACGAGCCCCCTCCTTTTCAAATTCCCTAACCCCTCTAAACCCCCTCTTAAATTATGTGACTCTCCCCTACATTAATTCTTGCCAACTTATCACTTCATTTAATTTTTGACAACTCTAGATTTTAATTAATGTAATGAATTCAACTTTTGAATTTTGAAAGGTTGGCAAAGTGAAAATAAAATAAGGTGTAGCTTATTTTATTTTGGGGGAGTTGCTGTGTTGTGTGGAGATTAGAGAGAAGAAGAGTTCTACACTTTGAAGATCTTCATCTTCCTCCTTGAAGAACGTGAAGAACACCGACACGCCGTTCTATCTTCTCTCCACGTCAAAGAAAGGGAGACACCGCTTCCTCCTCAGTTTTCCTTCGTCGACTTGAGAAGTTTCGCCAACGACGTATCGCATCGGACGCATCCCTTCGTCAACGGATTTGACGAACGACGACCGCGACGCCCGACCTCCGCGACGTCGTCTTCCGCGGAACATAGACAAATCTTCGAACCTTATACCAAGGTAGGGGTTGTTGATTTTCTTTTTGGTTTAACTATTTTATTCTTGATCGTGAATTTAGCAAGTCTAACGTGTGGCTTTGAATTATTTAAAGTTGCGTTATTATTTTAACGTGAGGGGGCCGGACAGCACGAACCCGGCCGAACCCCCTCCATCGTTCTTGTTTATTCTTGCGGTTGGAAGCAAGTGGCGTGGTGCTGTCGCACCACGCGGATGATCATGAAAATATTTTACGCGGCGCCGTCGCGCCACGCCGAGGAAGAATCTTCAAGAACGCGACGCCGTCGCGCCGTGTTGAAAGGAATCAAGGCACGACGATGGGGCACGGTGCCGTCGCACCACGCCGGATGACGAACACCGCGGCCAGTTCCGGGCCGCGGCGGGACGAGGGGACCGCGGCCGGTTCCGGGCCGTGGCGGGAAGAGAAGACCGGCGGCCGGGCCGCCGGCGTCGGAAGCCGAAGGGGGGACCGGAATTTCCTGTCCCGTTGGAGAAAACCGGCCGGCCAGCTGGCCGCCCGGAAGGCATTAAACTGGGGGAATTAATTCCCCCGGCCAACACACAAAACCCCCCTCATTATGAGGGGGGCGGTTCTTTGAATAGAGGGGGCAGCCGGCCCCCCGGTTTGTTTCCAGCCGGCCCCCACATGCGGGGGCCGTTTTGTTGCAAAGGCGCGGCACAAAGGCCGCGCCGCTTCCCAATCAGTGGGGGCTTGCCCCCCGCGTGCCGACCACGTGCGGCGCCAGCCGCCAAGCCGCCGCAGCTCGCCGCGCCACCGCGCCGCCCCAGGGGGGGGGGGTGGTCGGGCCGGGTCGGCCCGGACCCGGACCCCCCGTTTCGAACCAGAATCGGTTTTTGGGCCATATCTTGAGCCTCGGACCTCCGAATGACGAACCGTCTGTGGAAACGCGATCCTTGGATTGAGACGGTCGTTTCGGTATATCGCACTCAAAGTTTCGGTTTACTTTGAGTTCGGCCAGGTTGGTTCGTTCACGAAACCAACCGGGCCTTCGGAGCGGAAACACTAATATCTTGAGCTACGGACGTCCGATTGATGTGCCGTCAGCTGTGTTGTGTCCCTCTTAGTGAGACGAATCTTTTGGCATACTCCGCCCGAGGTTTGGACGCAGGTGGAGTACGGTCGGGTTGGTTTTGCCTTAAAAACCAACCGTGCCCCGGAGACGAAAATGCCAATAACTCTCAGACCGGGCGTCCGATCGACGCGCCGTCTGTTGCGTTGAGTTCTTGTTGACGATACGGAACTTTTTGATACATCAACCCTGGTCTTCGTGACAGTTGATGTATCAGCCTCTCGGCTCGTGGAGCGGACCCTCCGAACGAGCTTGATGTGTGCGGGAACCCTAGTGCTGGCTGCGACTGTTCTACTGCTACTACTGCTACTGTGACTACGACGACGACAGTACAGAGATCCTGTGTGGATTCGACGACGACGACTTCAGCACTCAGCGATCCTACGTGGATCAGTGCTACCGATCCTGTGTGGGTCTCTGCGCTCAGCGGTCCTGTGTGAACCAGCGTCTACAGGTCCTGTGTGGGCCCGATCCTGTGTGGGTCTTTGCGGGGGTTAGTTACCTATCGATCCTTCGTGGGTCCGACGACTTAGATGGATCAGTGATCATCTTTATCGTCCTTGAAGAAGTATACCTGTGTGAGCTGAATCCTATTGCTTTCCTGTGTGGATTGTGTTGTGCAATCCTGTGTGGATTATGTTTTGCTTTCCTATGTGGAATACGTATACTTTCCTGCGTGTACTGAGTTGAACTTGGGCTTGGAGGTTGGAGCGTATTTGAATTGATGACTTAGGTATATGTATGGGCATATACCTAAGCAGTGTCAGTTGTTACATCGTGATTGTACTTTTCTTCGTGGTTTATCCTTTGTGGATTTGTGATACCTTCAGGGGTCTCGGGGTCCCTACTGAGTAGCTTGTACTCACCCCTGCACGGGCTTTGCCCACACTACGTTGTGTTGGTTGCAGACGACGGACAACGTTGACCTTAGCTGAGGCTTGCAGAGCGGGACGGTACCCAGAGTTGGACCACTGGGCGAGACGTGTACGGAGCGGACGGCGGGACCCGTGGAGCAGAGGAGCTATCTGTACCCACCCTTCAGGTGGGATTTCCAGTGGACAGCTCGGAGTAGCGGCTTTTACTTTTCAGTTGCTGTTTTCCCTTTCGAGTTGTACTTTACTTTCAGTTTGGGTTTGTATACTGGCCCATTTACTTTTCTGCACTTTCAGTAGCACTCTGCTTTTGTTTAGTGTTTACTTTCCGCTTGCTTACTCTGTGGTATTTGTTTACTTTTCAAAGGCAATGCCTTCCCTTTTTACTGGGATTTACGCCTTGGTGCTAGTCGCCAGCCCCTGGCCTATGGAAGGCGGGCTTGGGGTAGTCACGGCACGGACCCCGAGGGCGGGTCGTGACAAATTGGTATCAAAAGGATTCGGTTCTACCGCGAACTCTGATCTTTTCTATGTGAAGCAATAATGTTTAGCGTATTGAGTGTGGTTATCAGTTTAGGGAGTCCAGTGTTGGTGCGGCGGCCGACGTATCCGTACACCAGGACCCTGACTTCTGATTTCCGACTTAATGCACGAAAACATTGATTGCGTGTGTGTTTCAAAGTTTTCTTTGTGATTACTTATATCAGCTCACCAGGTATACTGTTCTAACCGTGGCGCACCTGTTTCCTTTTCAGGATGGCCCCACGACGGCAGCCAGCTAGGGTTCCGAGAGTCGAGCGAGACGACATCCCACCGAGCGACGAGGCCTCGGTGCAGGGCCCTTTTCCAGTAGTGGCACCGGCGGTAGCTTTACCCGCCGATCCCCCGATGCTTCCAGCAGTAGCCGCTGATGATGCACGTCGCCTCAGCGCACAGCATGAGTTTTAGTGCCAGCGACCACCCAGATTTCGCAGGGAGACGGATCCCCAGGCAGCAGAGGACTGGCTGGAGGCAGCGGTTCGAGTGTTTAGGCTAGAGAGGACACCAGCAGACCTCATGGTGATCCTCGCTGCGAGCCTACTACACGCAGCAGCAGGACGATGGTGGAGCCTGATGCTCTAGGTGCACGATGAGGCATCCCTACTTTGGACAGACTTTGAGAGCCTCTTCCGCTCGGAGTTCGTCCCAGCCACCCTTCGTGCGGTGCGTACCCAGGAGCTTCTACAGCTGCGGCAGGGCAGCATGACGGTTTCTCAGTACTCGGAGAGATTTACCGATCTCTCGCGCTACTCGACCGACATGGTACGGGACCCATTCTTCCGGGCCCGGACCTTCGAGCAGGGTTTGAGACATGAGATCAGGGCATCGCTGATCTCCCTCAGCATACCGACTCAGACAGGAGTACTGGAGCGGGCCCTTCTGATCGAGAGCTTCCTTGCTGAGTCTACACCAGCACAGAGACCCACCGCGGGGCGGCACGTGGTAGAGTCATCTGCAGTAGGCAGTCGACGAATGACTCAGGGGTCCAGACAGACCAGACCTTCGGGCAGACGACCTCAGGACACTGGCTCAGCAGTGCGGGGCACACAGCGCGGAGCCAGTCTTACGAGAGGCAGACAGTGCTACTCGTGCGGCGGGCAGGGCCACATGGCTCGTGACTGCCCGACCCGCCGTGCCGAGGGGCAGCAGACGATTGAGGGACCACCGAGGCAGAGGCAGAGGGTCGACCGTGGCGGTCCGCAGGGAGGAGGCGGACGATGCAGAGGAGATGGACGAGCAGCCGGTGGTGGCCGACGCTATGAGGCTCTACCACCACCACCACCAGGAGGTCCACCCCGACCACAGTGAGCTGGCGGGCAGCGACAGGCACAGCTCCAGTCAGCAGAGGCCTACGACCACGGCGCACCCGAGATGATTCGAGGTACTATCTGTGTCTATTCCACCCTTGCTGCAGTTCTTATAGACAGAGGAGCGAGTCACTCTTTCATAGCCGCTGCCCTTGTTCGGAGCTCGGAGATTCCGACAGAGCCGTTGGCTCGATCCTTACGGCTAGAGACTCCTACGGGAGCAGACTCGACGATTACGCACTGGTGCCGGCAGTGTGAGCTCACTCTAGGAGGCGAGAGCTTCGGCTGGGATCTTCTTGTAGCAGCGTCGAGGCCTTACGACGTCATCTTGGGCATGGATTGTCTATCTACGGTCCATGCACAGATTGACTGTTTTAGGCGCAAGGTGCGATGTGTACGCACCGACGGGTGCAGGTTCACCTTCACCGGCGAGAAGGGAGCCTTTGCAGCACAGGATGGACTTCCGCGGAGGAGAGGACAGCCCATCACTCATCAGTTGGCTAGCCTCATCCTTGGAGCAGTTGACGTGCGGAGTCCTGGTTTTCCTGCAGTGGTGGATCAGTTTGCGGACGTTTTTCCCGACGACGTTCCAGGGCTACCTCCTCGCAGAGAGGTAGACTTTTATATTGACTTGTACCCCGGGACAGCCCCGATATCCACTCCAGCATATCGGATGGCCCCCGCCGAGCTTCGAGAGCTACGGGTACAGTTGGAGGACTTGCAGGGCAAGGGGTTCATCCGACCCAGTGTTTCACCCTGGGCTTCCCCGATATTGTTCGCCAAGAAGGCGGACGGGAGCTTGCGACTTTGTGTTGACTATCGTCGCCTGAACCAGGTGACAGTGAGGAACAAGTATCCGCTACCGAGGATTGATGACCTCTTTGATCAGCTCAAGGGAGCACGGTGGTTCTCGAAGATAGACCTCAGGTCAGGCTATCATCAGCTCAGAGTCAGAGACGAGGATGTGCAGAAGACAGCCTTCAGATGTCGGTATGGCCACTATGAGTTCTTGGTTATGCCTTTTGGTGTAACCAATGCTCCAGCAGTGTTCATGGCTCTCATGAACAGGATCTTTCAGCCATACCTCGATCGGATTGTCGTGGTTTTCATCGACGACATTCTGATTTACTCTACGACAGAGGAGGAGCACGCCTATCACTTGCGAGTTGTACTAGACACACTCCGAGAGCACCAGATTTATGGTAAGATCTAGAAGTTCCAGTTCTGGATACGTGAGGTCCACTTTTTGGGACACGTTATCTCTGAGGCGGGAGTTTCAGTGGATCCCGCGAAGATTGAGGCTGTGTTAGCTTGGGAGCCACCCAGGAGCGTGACTGAGGTTCGGAGTTTCTTGGGACTAGCTGGATACTATCGGAGATTCGTACCAGACTTCTCTAGAGTTGCGGCATCACTCACAGCTTTGACGAAGAAGGGGAAACCCTTCGTATGGACAGACAGATGTCAGCAGAGCTTCCAGGAGCTGAGACAGAGATTGAATAGCGAACCTATCTTGAGGTTGCCTGAGGAGGGAGTAGGGTACGTAGTCTACTGCGATGCATCAGGGACCGGACTCGGATGTGTTATGATGCAGGAGCGGGCAGTGATTGCCTATGGATCACGACATTTGAGGCCGCATGAGCAGAACTACGCTACCCATGACCTGGAGTTAGTAGCAGTGGTCTTCGCTCTGAAGACATGGCGACATTATCTGATGGGCGAGCACTTTACATTCTTTTCCGATCATCAGAGTCTCAGGTATATCTTCCCGCAGAAGGGCCTGAACCTGAGATAGCGGCGATGGCTCGAGTTCCTCCAGGACTATGACTTTGAGATAGTCTATACTCCTGGGAAGGGGAACGTAGTAGCCGATGCCCTCAGCAGGAGGATGGGCATTCAGCTACTTGAGGAGGCGACGGAGCAGCTAGCCTCTTTGCAGATATCCTTTGTGGATAGAGATGGAGCAGCCTTTCTTCAATCTCTCACAGTCACTCCTCCACTACTGCAGCGGGTCAGAGAGGCATAGCTTGAGGACGCTGACTGTGAGACACGGCGTGCACAGATATCCTCGGGACAGGCACCCGATGGTTTCTCCCTTGGAGCAGAACACGGCATCCTTTTCAGAGGACGTACCATGGTACCAGTCTCTTTGCAAGAGGAAGTGATAAGGGAGTTTCACACTTCTCCTTTAGCGGTACATCCTGGAGTGGCGAATATGTACCAGGACCTCAGACGACAGCACTGGTGGCCGGGCATGAAGAAGGCAGTAGCAGAGTTCGTTTCTCGATGCCTTACCTGTCAGCAGGTGAAGGCAGAGCATCAGGTACCAGCAGGCTTGGTACAGCCCTTGGAGGTTCCGGAGTGGAAGTGGGACGGCATATCTATGGACTTCTTGACTGGACTTCCACGCACTTCCAGAGGTCACGACTCCATCTGGGTGATTGTTGACCGACTCACCAAGTCAGCACACTTCTTACCCATCAGAGAGCAGGGCTCAGTAGAGAGCTTGGGACGTCTCTACGTTCCGGAGATTGTGCGGCTCCATGGCGTACCATCATCAATCGTCTCCGATCGAGATGCCCGCTTTACTTCCCGGCTTTGGAAGGGGTTGCAGGAGGCGTTCGGGATGCAGCTACGTCTGAGCACAGCCTTTCATCCTCAGACGGATGGTCAGACGGAGAGGACCATTCAGACACTCGAGGACATGCTCCGCGCATGTGTCCTCGACTTTGGTCGTAGCTGGGAGGACCACCTACCCTTGGTGGAGTTCGCGTACAACAACAGCTACCACTCCACCATCGGGATGGCACCGTACGAGGCATTGTACGGCCGACCTTGTAGATCTCCTTTGTGCTGGACAGACCCCGGAGAGTCAGCACTGGTGGGACCGGAGATGGTCCAGGCCACAACAGAGAAGGTCCAGGTCATCCAGGAGCAGATGAGGACAGCTCAGAGCCGGCAGAAGTCATACGCTGACAGGAGGCGGAGGCCACTAGAGTTCGAGGATGGCGACGACATCTTCTTGCGAGTCTCACCTCGACGTGGTATTCGGAGATTTGGCCGAGGCGGCAAGTTATCTCCGCGCTTCATCGGACCCTTCCAGATTCTCAGCAGGATTGGTGAGGTGGCTTATCGCCTGGCTCTACCGTCTCAGTTGCACCGGGTGCACGACGTCTTCCACGTATCCCAGCTGAGGAGATACGTGCACGACCCGACGCACATCATTGACCATGAGGAGCTTGACGTTGATGATGGGGCGACTTTTACGGAGGTCCCCGTGGAGATAGAGGATCGACAGGAGCGGGTCCTGTGTGGGCGATCGATTCCTCTTGTGCGCATCAGATGGCAGCACGGGAATCTCCAGGAGAGCACATGGGAGCGGGACGCTCAAATGCGTGCTCAGTACCCTCTTTTGTTTCCCTAGTTTTTGATGTAACTTTACGGGGACGTAAAGCCCTGAGGTGGGAGTAATGTAAAGACCCGTAAAATTCAAGGGAAATTTTTTCTTAATTTTCTTTAGAATTTTACAAGAGCGCGGTTTCAGACGACACCTAATTCCGAGGCCCGGAGTGCCCGGAATTAATTTCCGAAGTTTGGCTCGGGTACGTTCAGTGAACGAATGAGCGGGAATTCCTAACTTTTGATCCGGTGCTCGGAATTGAAATCCGAGGGCACCGATGAACTCGCAGCGCCAATATTCGCTTAAAGAGTCCTTTTCGGGAGTTGCGTTTGTTGCGGGTTGAAAGTTAGTTTTGGGGATTAAAAGATAAGTAAAATAAAATTATGTTTGAATTTTATTTTATTCGTGGTGGTTAGACTCTCTCATGGGAAGTTGTTGGTGGGGCCCACAACCACCCAACTTCCCATGTGTGGTTATGAGGGAGGTGGGGCCCACACGAGCCCCCACCTTTTCAAATTCCCTAACCCCTCTAAACCCCCTCTTAAATTATGTGACTCTCCCCTAAATTAATTCTTGCCAACTTATCACTTCATTTAATTTTTGACAACTCTAGATTTTAATTAATATAATGAATTCAACTTTTGAATTTTGAAAGGTTGGCAAAGTGAAAATAAAATAAGGTGTAGCTTATTTTATTTTGGGGGAGTTGCTGTGTTGTGTGGAGATTAGAGAGAAGAAGAGTTCTACACTTTGAAGAACTTCATCTTCCTCCTTGAAGAACGCGAAGAACACCGACACGTCGTTCTATCTTCTCTCCACGTCAAAGAATGGGAGACACCGCTTCCTCCTCGGTTTTCCTTCGTCGACTTGAGAAGTTTCGCCAACGACGTATCGCATCGGACGCATCCCTTTGTCAACGGATTTGACGAACGACGACCGCGACGCCCGACCTCCGCGACGTCGTCTTCCGCGGAACGTAGACAAATCTTCGAACCTTATACCAAGGTAGGGGTTGTTGATTTTCTTTTTTGTTTAACTATTTTATTCTTGATCGTGAATTTAGCAAGTCTAACGTGTGGCTTTGAATTATTTAAAGTTGCGTTATTATTTTAACGTGAGGGGGCCGGACCGCACGAACACGGCCGAACCCCCTCCATCGTTCTTGTTTATTCTTGCGGGTGGAAGCAAGTGGCGTGGTGCCGTCGCACCATGCGAATGATCGTGCAAATATTTTACGCGGCGCCGTCGCGCCACGCCGAGGAAGAATCTTCAAGAACGCGACGCCGTCGCGCCGCGTTGAAAGGAATCAAGGCACGGCGATGGGGCGCGGTGCCGTCGCACCGCGCCGGATGACGAACACCGCGTCCGGTTCCGGGCCGCGGCGGGACGAGGAGACCGTGGCCGATTCCGGGCCGCTGCGGGAAGAGAAGACCGGCGGCCGGGCCGCCGGCGTCGGAAGCCGAAGGGGGGACCGGAATTTCCGGTCCCGTTGGAGAAAACCGGCCGGCCAGCTGGCCGCCCGGAAGGCATTAAACCGGGGGAATTAATTCCCCCGGCCAACACACAAAACCCCCCTCATTATGAGGGGGGCGGTTCTTTGAATAGAGGGGGGCAGCCGGCCCCCCGGTTTGTTTCCAGCCGGCCCCCACGTGCGGGGGCCGTTTTGTTGCAAAGGCGCGGCACAAAGGCCGCACCGCTTCCCAATCAGCGGGGGCTTGCCCCCCGCGTGCCGACCACGTGCGGCGCCAGCCGCCAAGCCGCTGTGGCTCGCCGCGCTGCCGCGCCGCCCCAGGGGGGGGGGGGGGGGGGGTCGGGCCGGGTCGGCCCGGACCCGGACCCCCCGTTTCGAACCAGAATCGGTTTTTGGGCCATATCTTGAGCCTCGGACCTCCGAATGACGAACCGTCTGCAGAAACGCGATCCTTGGATCGAGACGGTCGTTTCGGTATATCGCACTCAATGTTTCGGTTTACTTTGAGTTCGGCCGGGTTGGTTCGTTCACGAAACCAACCGGGCCTTCGGAGCGGAAACGCTAATATCTTGAGCTACGGACGTCCGATTGATGTGCCGTCAGCTGTGTTGTGTCCCTCTTAGTGAGACGAATCTTTTGGCATACTCCGTCCGAGGTTTGGACGCAGGTGGAGTACGGTCGGGTTGGTTTTTCCTTAAAAACCAACCGGGCCCCGGAGACGAAAATGCCAATAACTCTCAGACCGGGCGTCCGATCGACGCGCCGTCTGTTGCGTTGAGTTCCTGTTGACGATACGGAACTTTTTGATACATCAACCCTGGTCTTCGTGACAGTTGATGTATCAGCCTCTCGGCTCGTGGAGCGGACCCTCCGAACGAGCTTGCTGTGTGCGGGAACCCTAGTGCTGGCTGCGACTGTTCTACTGCTACTACTGCTACTGTGACTGCGACGACGACAGTACAGAGATCCTGTGTGGATTCGACGACGACGACTTCAGCACTCAGCGATCCTACGTGGATCAGTGCTACCGATCCTGTGTGGGTCTCTGCGCTCAGCGGTCCTATGTGAACCAGCACCTACAGGTCCTGTGTGGGCCCGATCCTGTGTGGGTCTTTGTGGGGGTTAGTTACCTATCGATCCTTCGTGGGTCCGACGACTTAGATGGATCAGTGATCATCTTTATCGTCCTTGAAGAAGTATACCTGTGTGAGCTGAATCCTGTTGCTTTCCTGTGTGGATTGTGTTGTGAAATCCTGTGTGGATTATGTTTTGCTTTCCTATGTGGAATACGTATACTTTCCTGCGTGTACTGAGTTGAACTTGGGCTCGGAGGTTGGAGCGTATTTGAATTGATGACTTAGGTATATGTATGGGCATATACCTAAGCAGTGTCGGTTGTTACTTCGTGATTGTACTTTTCTTCGTGGTTTATCCTTTGTGGATTTGTGAGACCTTCAGGGGTCTCGGGGTCCCTACTGATTAGCTTGTACTCACCCCTGCACGGGATTTTCACGCACTACATTGTGTTGGTTGCAGACGACAGACAGCGTTGACCATAGCTGAGGCTTGCAGAGCGGGACGGTACCCGTAGGTGGACCACTGGGCGGGACGTGTACGGAGCGGACGGCGGGACCCGTGGAGCAGAGGAGCTATCTGTACCCACCCTTCAGGTGGGATTTCCAGTGGACAGCTCGGAGTAGCGGCTTTTACTTTTCAGTTGCTGTTTTCCCTTTCGAGTTGTACTTTACTTTCAGTTTGGGTTTGTATACTGGCCCATTTACTTTTCCGCACTTTCAGTAGCACTCTTCTTTTGTTTAGTGTTTACTTTCCGCTTTCTTACTCTGTGGTATTTGTTTACTTTTCAAAGGCAATGCCTTCCCTTTTTACTGGGATTTACGCCTTGGTGCTAGTCGCCAGCCCCTGGCCTATGGAAGGCGGGCTTGGGGTAGTCACGGCACGGACCCCGAGGGCGGGTCGTGACAAAACAACTGAAATATTCATTTATAAACATATTATAAAAATTCAAAAAAGGGTATAAATGACTTTAACCCATATTCTTTAAAATATAAATAATGTTTTGAAATACATTTTTAAGAAATATGGATGTGGAAGATAAAGATGTCCCAGTAGATAATTAAATATAAAGAACCTTGGATAATGAAGAGATTGTGAAATAAACCTTTACCTTGTACTTTTATTGGTTTAGGGTAGGTTAACCATCTTTATAATGGTGAAATAATTGTTATTAACTTATACAAGAATCATATACATTAATATGATATTATATATGAACTTTTAACATTTTTTGTTAATAATATCGTAGTATTATCGTCGTTTCAGGTGTTATCTTAGTCGTTTTATTTTTTATGTCTTGTTACATAAGTTTTGTTTGTTATGGATAGGTTGTATATTATTCATAAAAATAATGATATAAAGTCTTTAAACATTATTTTTAATCATCAAATGAGAATTAGACTTTCTTGGGTACGATGGGGAATGAATCTCTTCGCGTTCGTGGAGATAGTAGTCTGTACGTACGCACGAGCGACAACATCATTCTTTTGATATTATAATAATATATAATTGGATGGTATATCATATAAATACAGAATAATTATCATGTTATATATATTATTTACATAAATTACACATCATTATCATACCCATACAAATAATAATGTTTTGAATAACAATTACACCCTGACGTGGAGACAGTAATCTGTATGTACGCACGTAAGGTGACATGTCATTCAAAGGATGGATAGAGTAATGAATCAATTTGTACCATATTTATAATAACATCACAATATATATAAGATAATGGAGTTATTATTTTATAATGGAAATAACAAAGAAAGATGAAGTTGAAGAAGAAAGAAACTTGAAAGAGAGTGGTGAAAATATTACCTCTTCTTCGGGTTCTTCCTTTTGATTTGATCAAAAGTGCTCTGAAGGTTGGATTTCAGATCAATATAATGCCACTAGGTTGAAGTGAGAGAAGTTTAGATAATATTTGTGTAGGTTTTGGTAGAGCCAAAGGGCTTTGAGGGTGTCAATTATAGGGAAGGGGGAGTGCCCGTTTATAGGAGGGGTGAGGGCACCTTAGGAAAAGCTAGAAATATTATTTTATAATAAATTTATATTCTATTTCTAAAGGCTTCAAAGTAGATTATTTTATGATTGATGTGGGTTTATCTCAAACTCCACTCAACCAATAGGTTTTAGACAGGTTTGGGTCCCTTATTTAACCTTATCATTTAGTTTTAACTCTTAGTTAATTAGTTTGACATTTAGTATGTCTCTTTGTATTTTTATATTATATAGTTAATAAACATACTATATACATATAAGTTACCCCCAAGTGGCCCCTAGATGATAAAAAAATCATGATATAAGTCCTCTGGCCAAACCTTAGATTTTTAGGAATAGAATATCAATTAATAATATAATATTTGTTTTAAAAACCCAATTATGTCAATTTTGAAAATATTTAACAATTTATTTTTGTTAAAGTCATAAAAAATTTATTAATTAGAAAAAAATTCATTTAATCAATCCCAACATGTCATATTAACCAATAAAATTCGTGGATGGAATCGAAACATTCAAATTATATTTATTTTAACATTTATAATAATAATTATTTGATTCTTTCATTAATAAGGAAAATATTGCATCAATATTGTGTCATAAATAAATTTAATTATTCAATGTCTAAATATTATAAATAAAATACTATTTTGTGTGAAATCTTTTTATCTTTAAAATTAATATTTATAGTCTAAAATATAACATATATAACCCTATGTAAAAATTGTTCTTCAAAAAAATATATGCTTAAGTCATTTTTCTATTTACTTTAACTTAATTAATATGAAGTGTCATTATCACTTAAAAATGGATCCATGGTGTCACAAAATCGTCCCAAATTTGACCATGGTTTTAAATTTATCATCCAATATGATTAGGATATGTTTTAGGGTAATTTATTAATATTATAACATTATTTTTTACCCTTATTTACCGGATTTACCCTTTAACCATGGTAAATAAAATATTTACTATAGTAATTATTCAAAATGTCTAAGCATAAAATTTACCTATTTACACAATATGGACCTCATGATTATAAATTTGGAATCCATTTTTCTAAATTCAAAACACAGAAGTGGTATAAATTAATTTAAAATTTATTCCCGTAGTCAAAACAAAAAAGCATGTTTTTAAGAAGTAATAACTATCAAAAGATTGACACTTGTTTATGTTCGGTTTAATTGTGAAATTACATCCAATGACCTACATTGTACTAAATGGTAAAAACATATTCTAAATATACTTTAAAATCACTCAAATTCATAATTTATCACTATAAATTATTTCGATTAAAAAAATTGTTTTTAATTAAAATTTTAGTAATTTTCACTGTTCATCAAAATATGAAAGTTATCCAAAAAGTACCAAAAATTCACCCTAAGATAATTTCGAAATTCTGAATCCAAAAATGAAGTCCATTTTGATAGATAAAATGTATTATATTTCATAAAGTGGGTATTACTATTCATAACGACTAGTTTGATAGGTTGTGGTGTGTGTTAGAACTCGAAGTTGCGTACAACACACGCTTCTCCATTATTCAAAGAGAAGCGTACCATGGAATAATGGGGTGTTACATTCTCCCCTCCTTAAAAAAATTCCACCCTCACAATTTGAAATTATTTTTCAAAAATAAAAGGTTGAAAATAGATAATTCCTTTGGGAAAACCCACATCAGAAATTAGGTTAATAAAATTTAGTCTTAATAAGAGGAAAATGGAAATGAAAGGGTCACCTCCATATTATGATCTCAATTAGGAGAACATTGGTGGAAATTGGAGACATATAATTGGAGGAAAAATTTAAATATTTATAGGTAGTTATTGAGGTCATCAATCATAAACAAGTGTAAAATTGAGGGGCTTAAATTCATCAATCTATGATGATTTAAAAGACCATCGGTTCAACAAAACAAATAGTGTTAGGATAACACATTTTTGGTTTTAATATCCCGTCACTAAATTATAAGAATTAATTTATTCACAGAATAAGAGATGAAGAAAAATATATACATGACAAGTAGAGTCCCAACCTTTAACTAATTTATACCACAAACTCATCTTTCACTCTAAAAGATAATAGATCATAAAAATAATATTATATTTATCCTATTTGTATAGGGTTCAAAAAAATGAATTTATAATTCATCTTCCAGAATTTATGTTAAAAAAATAATACATTATTCAATCCAGTTCATCATGTGGGATAGTGTTAGGTGATACACCCTTGTCGCCCTTCGGCTGTGGGTTCAAGTCTCGCGGCATTATCGGACACGACGGGTTGCCGCCCGACCTCTGGGTTGTCCTTTTATGGCAATAAAAAAATAATCTCAAACTAGAATTATCCAAAATACTTCTATCCAAACTCACATTCCAAAATTTATATGGAAGGTAAACATAATGAAGATCCTTTTTTCTGCTTAATAACATGTGAACACCTTCATCGTGTATTCCTTTAAAACAATAAATCATCCTGAATAACCATAAAACCTTATTGATTACATCCATGATCCCTTATTCCTTATAGAATACTGGATATACTCCTTCTATCAAAAAATGTTTTAAATGCCAACAATGATGGAATAAACAAATCATTTAACTATTTCAAGGTAGTCAAGAATATCCAATATAATTTATGCAAATCAATCATGTATTATTCCAAAATCACTACCTCGGTATCATAACCATATCATAGTTTATCTTTCTCTAAAACGTATATTTTTAAAAAAAATTATCCATTTATTGAGGCACTTTTCTTTGTTCCACACAATCTCATGTCTTTAATGAAATAATACTGTAGTACAATCCTTATATACTCTATAATTATTATAACCTGTATATTGTTGATACAACACTCAAATGTCATAATTCTCTAAGAACAACATAAGAACTCTAAACATTCATCCTCATCTTTGGTAGTATCATAAGTTTATTATTATCCAATTTCATCATTTGGGGAATACTTTGATGATTTGTACATTGGTTCACGTAGTGTCTCATCTCCTTTTAGATGGATCATTGTACATTTGAAAAAATTTTCTTACCATTGCAGTCACGTATATGGTGTTATTTTTCTCCACACTCATTACAAACTCCTATTGAATTCAGGCATGTTACAGTGTGTTTCTTCCCACAGTTATTACATATAGAAAAATTATTCCTTTCCCTCTTCGCTTTATCCATCTTTCTCTCTTCCATCATTTTATTTTCTTGCTTCCCTTCTAAGTCATAGGACTCAGAGAATTATTTACTAATCTTATTAACACATTATACTATTTCTTCATATGTTGTGAATACATGGAAGGATATTTCCCTTCTAAATGTTGGATTAATACTGTGAAAGAAATGATACTTCTTAATCATTGGATCATACATATATCTAGAGTTCACATTCCTTCTATTGGGCGCCATTTCTATACAATGGCATAAACTAGGTCAGTTTATGAATTGGAATGAATAATTTGAAACTTGTAAAATACCTAACATAAATTGAACAGTTTATGGATACAATCCATAATCATAAATATTTTTTCACTGATGAAATATATACCCATAAACCCTTCATAATGATTTGTAAATAAAATGATAATTATCCAAACCATATCCCCCGAGAGTGTCGTAACCAAGAGTGCAGCAATGCCCATTGTCGTGCACATGTTCCCATTCGATTCTAGCACAAAGCGGTGTTTTTTGGTTTTTCACATAGGTACATCTGTTCCAGAGCCGCCTCTACCTGCTCATATCCAGACATGGATGTATTTTATTTGAAAACTCACAAAATAACTACATTACAAAAATTCTAGGAATTTATTCTATAATAATCTTCAGAGTGTATCCTTGTTTTATGTGTTCTAATCGGAGTTTCTCAAAATCTAGATCCAAGGTTATTTCTAAACTTCCTCTAATACCAACTGTAATGCCCCAACCCCAGTTACCCAGAGTCAGTGCATTATATTAATACTTTGGCATGATTACAAGTAATTATGTCCCGAAGGACCGATCGTTTTAGCAGTCTTGGAAATTAAATTACATACATGAATGTTACATTACACTTATTAACATAACAAACAACATAAATAATCCTTCATGAATGCAATTAACCCTAGTCTTCACCTTGTATATTAATCACAATACACTTCTTGGAATCCTGGGAAAAATAAAATATAGAAAGAGGTGAGCTCAGATGCTAAGAAAGGATAATAATATAGTGGAAACATTCATAAATAATCATAAACATATAAGGCAATGTATAACTAAAACAAAAGCCTTTTAAACTTGAACTTCAGCATAATATAGGAAATGTAAAATGAAGTAATACCATTTACTTATTCACATGGATATTCTACTAGTAGAATAATCACATGCAATATCACTAACCACTTTCATAATGATGGAATGCATAATGCCAGACTATCATAACCACGTAGTCAAGGCCTTGTGCCAAGACTACAAATAAGATTTTGTCAAGGGCTTGTGCCAAGACACTAGTTTGTCTTATGTGATAGACTGATGCATCGATGAGCTATAGTGGGCTCCACCCATCACTTACTAAGTCCAATACATTCCTCATACGAACTGGTTTAAACATAACATAATCATTCATATTAAAACTAGAATATAAAATGTCAATAATTTCTCCACAAACCATGAATGGTATAAAAATAACAAATCCACAGTCAAACATACCACAAAACCTTAAATACAATATGGATGTTTTTTATCATAATAAATAAACTTCAAATGATCTTAAAATCCATCAAAGGATGTTGAAATAGATGAAATAAAAACTATTTGAAAGAAATATCTCTTTTTTGAATCATTTAAAAGTTACACCTTTATTAAGGAAGTAATTTAAAAGAGATTTTTGAATCAAAGTGTTGCATACCACATTGAAAAATTTGAAAAGAAATATCACTTCAAAAAATTTATGTCCATATAAATAAATCTTTATAATCATTTTCAAAACATGGACATTTGTTAAACTTATTTTGAAAGATAAATCATTAAAACATTTAAAATTCTGATCTTGATAAAGAGAAACTTTCCCAAATTCTTAAAATATTCATTTTGAAATGATTTAAAAGTCATATAATTATAAAATAAAACATTTACATTAAATTTATTATTATAATTTTGTTAGGGAAGTTTCGATGATTTTATAACGGCAGAAAATATCTGCACCCACTATATAAGTTAAAAAAAGACATTCTTACCTTAATTCTTTCGAAATGGTTAAAAAGGCCCTTGTTTTGAAAAGGTCGAAAAGATTCCTTTATAAAATTATTATAAAAATTCAAAAAAGGTTATAAATGAATTTAACCCATATTATGTAAAATAGTAAGAATATTTTGAAATACATTTTTATGAAACATAGATGTGGATGATAAAGAGGTCCATATAGATAATTACGTATAAACAACCTCGGTTAATGAAGAAATTTTGAAATAAACCCTTAACATGTACTTTTCCTTGGTTTAGGGTAGGATAACATCCTGTATAATGGTGAAATAATTGTTATTAAATTATACAATAATCATATACATTAATATGATATCATATATAATCTTTTAACACTTCTTTGTTAATAATATCTTAGTATTATCATCGTTTCAGGTGTTAACTTGCTCGTTTTCTTCTATATGTTTTGTTACATAAGCCGTGTTTTATTTGGATAGGTTGTATCTTATTCATATACAGAATGATATCATGTCCTTAAACATTATTTTTAATCCGTAAATGATAATTTGATTTTCATGGATACGATGGGGAATGAATCTCATCGCGTTTGGGGAGACGGTAGTCCGTACGTACACACGAGCGACAATATCATTCTTTTGATATTAAAATAATATACAATTCGATGGTATATCCTATATATAAATAATAATTATCATGTTATATTTATTATTTACATCAATTACATATCATTATCATACCCATCCAAATAATAATATTTTGAATAACACTTACACCATGACGTGGAGACGGTAAGCCGTGCGTACAAACTTTTGGTGACATGTCATTCAAAGTATGGATAGAATACTGAATATGGTTGAACCATAATTATAATAACATCACAATATGTAGATGATAGTGGAGTTATTATTTTAGAATGGAAATAACAATGAACGAAGAAGTTGAAGAAGAAAGGAACTTGAAATGGGGTGGTGAAAATATTACATCTTCTTCAAGTTATTCTTTTGATTTGATCAAAAGGGCTCCTAAGGTAGGATTTATGATCAAAATAAGGCCTCTAGGTTGAATTGATGTAAGTTGAGAGAATATTTGGGTAGAGTTTGTCTAAGCCAAAAGGCTTTGAAGGTGTGAATCAGAGGGAAGGGTGAGTGCCCTTTTATAAGAGGGGTGAGGGGCACCTTAGGAAAAGCTAGAATTATTATTTAATAATAAATTAATATTCGAATTATAATGGCTCCAAAGTGGATTATTTGAATATTTAGGTGGGTATAGGTCGAAAACCATAGAACCAATATATTTCGGATATGTTTGGATCACTTTATTAACCTTATATTTTAGTTTTAACTCTTAGTTAATTAGGTTGACATTTACAGTGTCTCCTTGTATTTGTATATTATATAGTTAATAAAATTACTATATAAATCCAAGAGACCCCCAAGTGGTCAATTAATGATACACCAATCATGATATAAGTTCTATTTTCGAACCTTAGATTTTTAGTAATAGAATATCATTTAATAATATAATACTGGTTTTAAAACATCATTTATGTCAATTTTGACAAAATTTAATAATTGATTTTTGTTAAAGTCTTAAAAACATTAATAATTCCATAAAAATTCATGTAATAAATAATAACAGTTCATATTAAATAATAAAATTCATGGATGGCATAAAAAATTTCAAATTATATTTATTTTAATATTTATAATTCTAATTATATGATTCGTTCATTAATAAGGAAAATACTACATCATTATTGTGTCATAAATAAATTTAATGATTAAATTTCTAAAAATTATTAATAAAATAAAATTATGTTTCAAATCATTTTAGCTTTCTAATGAATATTTATAGTAAAAATATAACATATATAACCATATGTAAAATTTTTTTTTCTAAAAGATATTTGCTTAAGTCATTTTTGAATTTTCTTTAACTTAATTAATATAAAGTGTCATTATCCCTTACAAGTTGATCCATGGGGTCCCAAAATCAACCCAAATATGCCTAGGTTGGATATGTATCAACCGGTATGGATATAACTCTTTTAGGGTAATTTATTATTATTATAAAATTAGTTTTTACCTTTATTTACCAGATTTACCCTTTAACCATGCTAAATAAAATATTTACCAAAGTAATTATTCAAAATGTCTAAAAATAAAAGATACCTATTTACATAATTCAGACCTCCAAATTATAAATATGGATTCCATTTTTATGAATTCAAAACATATAAGTGGAGGAAATTAATTTAATATGAAATCCTATTGTCAAATCAAAAAATGTGTTTTTATTAAATAATAACTTATAAAAGATTGAAACTTGTTTATGTCCGGTTTATATGTGAAATTACATCCAATGACCAACATTGTATTAAATTATAAATATATATTCTAAATATAATTTAAAATCACTCAAATTCATAATTTATTACTGTAGATTATTTCGATTAAAAAAGTTATTTTTAATTAAAATTTAGTAATTTTTACTATTCATCAAAATATGAGAGTTATCCGAAAAAGTACCCAAAATTCACCCTAAGATAATTTCGATATTCTGAATCCAAAAATGAATTCCATTTTAAATAATAAAATGAATATAATTTCAAAAATTTGGTGTTACTATTCATAACGACTTGTTTGATTGGTTGTGGTGTCTGTTAGAACTCGAAGTTGTGTACAACACATGCTACTGCATTATTCAAAGATAAGAGTACTGTGGAAGCATGGGGTGTTACAACTACATTTTTTTGAAAAATATCTAAAATATTCCTTTTAATTTTTCTTCTAGAAATCAATTAATATGTCAAAAATTCATTAAAAATAATTTGGATAATTTTTAAAACAAACTTGAATATCATATTTAAAAAACATATTAAAGGAAGTGAATGAATTATTTTTTTAAAAGAGAAATAAAATTGGATTTTCATAAAAACATTATAAAATATATTAAGTAGAAAAGAGTAGAAAAATGGTAATAATATATGAAAATTTAATTAATAACTAGAGTAGAATAAAATTTATGTGTGTCTTGACTGATATATCACTATATTTAATAAAATTTAATTTAATCGAAGACAATTACAATAGAAGTTGAGATTTTAAAATAATAATTTTGCACATGATTAATTCTGAATCATAATCATGATGAAATAAATAAAAATGAATAGAAAATTAAATTACATGAATTTAAAATGATTAATTATATAAAATATCAATTTGGTATTATATACACCACACAAAAGATCATAGTGGCGAATATGGAATACTTGTCATAGAAGTTAAAGTGGGTCTAGAAACACTTACCTCGGGTCCAAAAAATAGTGTATATTTTAAAATATTCTATTTAATTAATAATTGTTTATTATATATCATTTTAATAATATTCATCATATATATATAATTACATATTTAATTGATTTATAACCCTTTATGACCTATTTATAAAAAATTACTTGTTAAAATCACATTTATGATAATTATAATATTTTTCATGTGTATATTGTTCTGTTTTATTCATTCATTTTACTTTTATCATGTATAAATATTCTCCAAAATCAAAATCATGGTATATATATCATATATATTAATTATAGTAATACATAATTGTTAATGAGATAAAATGCATTACACTGTTCTTGGAGGCGGTTGGTCGTAAGTACGCATGAAATATGATTCAATTTTCTCAACTGACGGAATAAAAGAAAGTAAAGATTTATTCATTTTTATTTAATAATTATAATTAAATAAATATATATATATATATAGTATATTAATAAAATCTATCCTTATTTCCATCCATTCTAAATTAAATGAAATTCATTTCAAATCGCTATGTGGCAGCGACATTCCAAATGTATGCACAAGTGAAATAATTGTTTTATAATAGATTGGAAGGTAATAAGTTCATGTTTTTTTATATTAATAGAAGTATTTTTAGGTAATAAATATCCCCTATATAACTTAATTTATCCTTAATACCTTTCATATAAATAATATATGAAACATTAATCACATTGCTTCATGAGGTGGTTGTTCACTATAGACATGAGCAACATTACCGTATCTCTCACGATATGAAGATTAAGAAATTACATTGGATATCATGGGAACCTGAGAATTATAATGTTATAAATAAATGAAAAGTATTTTAAACTCCTATTTATATCACAAATTGAATGATGGTGATAGAAAACGAGTTACATCACCCGAGAAGCGGCAGTCCTCCATGCACACGATCGATAGTTTCATTACCCATTTAGTATAAATGGTGACGAAGATAGGTTACTAACTTAAAATATTAAAATATAAGAAAATATTAGATAATAATTCTTTCATATTATTGTAGAAGAAAAATATTTGAAGAAGTTCTATGAATAAATAAAACAAATATGTATGTTAATAATTTTACCTCTACTTCAGAGATCCCCATTAGGTTTACTACTAAATCAATATTTTTTGGGGTTTATAATAAAACAAAATGTGACCATGTATTTTTGATATATGTGATGATGATATTTAAGAATTTATTGTTTGAACAAAAGTGCATTGAATGTGTTAATAGGGGAGGAGAGGGGTGTCCATTTATAAGCTGTGGAGAGGAGACACTTGTAATTTTTGAAATGCAATTGTGATGAACATTGTTTAATCCTTCCAAAATCCTTGAAAATTGATAATTACCAATTCATGGAAGAAACAGTTTTAAATATTATCTTATAATATTATTTAGATATGTTTTGTTTCATTTTTAACCCTTATCATTTTGGTTTTACCCATGGTAACCCAGTTTTGACCATAGCTGAGGTAATTAACAGCTAAGTTTTTCAATATTCAATATGGTAGACAATTAATTTTATCATAGTATATAATATAAATTATGATTATTGAAAATAATTATTCTATTTTCCAAAATTCAATTCCCTGAAGTGTTAGAACTAAAATTAAAAGTAAACCTACAAACGCATAAAAAGGGTTTTCCAATGAAAAACATTAAAAATATTTGAATGTTTTTATCTCGGAATTAAATTTGAAATTGATTCCAATGAAATAAATTGTATAAATCATAAAAACATTGCACTAATATTACTCTAAAATACCATTTATCTATTTAAATAATTAAAAACAAATCTGAGTTTTCAATAATATTTATTAATTTTCACTGTTCAATGAATAAGTAATCATTTTACAAAGTTGTTAAAACATTCATCTGAATATATATAAGACCTGAAGAGTTAAACAATAATGATTAATTTTTAAAATTTATTTCAAAAATGTGGTAAAAATAATTTTAAATTATGTGTGAAAAGGGAAACTAGACTGCCCTTTCGAAAAATATATTTTTTCTTAAACCAATAACTTTTTTTCAAATGGTTACTATTTAATTTATTATAAATAAATGATCATTTAACTTACTTAATAAATATAAAAACAATATAATTAATAATAATTTAATTATTTATATTTATAAACACAATTTAACAGTTAATTAAGAAATGTAAATTTTAAATCAATGTATCTTAACAGAGTATCATGATTCACATAAATATGGTGTTGCGTACATTAAAAGGTATCCAATATATTGAATTTAATTAAAAAGAAATATGAAATAAAGTCACATGGGGGTTTAATTAACTTATACAATTGGTTTTCCATGTGTGTTATGTTATCAAACATGATATTCCTCATTTAATCTCTTATTGTTTTATATTATACCCCCTTTAAATAAATTATATCTTTGAAATTTAATGTTGATCTAAATTTTCAATATTTTAACAATTTTAATTATCTTTGTTAGAAACTCTGAAAAACAAAAAGAAATATAGTTATTAAAACATCATTTTTATAAAATGGATATGGATGAACAATTTTCATTTATAGTCACACATTACAGGGTTTCCATATGGAAAATTATTATTGAGAAATATAGATATGGACCTAGATATAAAGCATAAATAATTATGTAGAGTAATAGAAATAATTGATCATAAGAAAGAAAATTATAGAGAAAATTTAACAACCATAAATCCATAAATCATCAATTAATTAAAAATCCAATTAATTCATCATAAATAAATGCACTACGATAAAATATTTTGTTAAAATATCATTTTCCTAGAATTGAGGAATTTCTTTACCATATAGATTGATGACATAAGAAAATATTATTAATTAATATATATTCATATCATAGTCATAATTTCATACTCTGGCTATTCATTTATTAATAAAATTTTTGTTTATTACTCAAATAAATTTATATTAAATATGGATTTTTCATACTTGAATAAATAAATTTAAATCATAATGGATCATAAAAATGCTGACAAGTCATTCCACTTATGTCTCGAAATATTCCAAGGAAAAAATCGTAAGCATAAGTTTTCGAATAAAACATATATTCAAAAAACCTAAATAATAATCACATAATTTAAATTAAGTGATTTTATAAATAATTATCCTTAAAACTCATCTAAAATATCTCTTTCCAAATTTAATGTACCAAAATACAGAACAATGTTTAATAAATTTCGAAATCAACTGAATTTTATATTATCTAAAAAATAGTTTATCTCTTAATTTCACATTCCAAATATGTGAATAACTTCATCCCCATAATATTTTTATTTAAACATTCATATTTATAAATTTTTTTCTCTACATTAAATGAAATCTAAAATGAAACAAATTACACCATAATTCAAAATATGTCTCAAATTATGGAATGTAAAACAGAAACCATAAAATCACACACTAAATTCATGGTCACCATTAAATTACTACAAATATATCTTTATCAGTATCATTTTATAATCGAGATTATGTTATGTTCCATCCTACCTCAATCACGTTTTTGATAAAAAGCTAAACTGGACACTACATCACTTTTCTTAGTCATACGAACCATTCAAAATATGTCTTAAAATATGAATACTAAACCATTTTTATACAGTTCTTATATGTTTTAAGATACAGATCAACAGAGGGTTACTGGAAAGAGACATCGTCCCATACCAAAGGAAATAGAGTCTCCCACCAACTTCACACATAATTTTTGCTGATGACTCCATAACATTTATGAATGCAGGAAGAAGGTCGATACAGGGGATCAATATAATTCTCGATAAATACTTCTACTTTAGTGGACAAGCTATGAATAATGACAAAAGAAAGTTTTATATCTTGAATAAATGTGATTCATGGAGATCAGAGCATCTAAGTAGCATGTTGGGAATGCAACGAGGATAGTCCCCTCTAGAGTAATTGGGTGCTCTGGTTTCACTTGAAAAAATTCTCATTAGGGACATTGACCCAGTGGTGAGTAAGATCACGAGCAGAGTCCTCAATTGGAAGAACCAACTTCTTTCATTCGGGGGTCGTATCGCGTTAGTTAATAGCGTTCTAACATCTTTCCCAGTTCATGCAATGGAATCCACCAACGTTCTAGAAGGGGTTATCAGATCAATTAACAGAATTCTGGCCAGTTTAATTTGGGATGCTGCTTTGGAAGAGAAAAGACACTGGGATTCGTGGGGTTGGATGGCCAAACCTATCCATGAGGGAGGTATCAATGTAAAGAGATTAACGACCACCATTCAATGCATGCATGAATTTTTAGTGTGGGAATCGATTAATGGGTGATCCTTGTATGGAAAGGTTATGTCCTACAAACAGTGGGGTAGTGCGAGCAACCGCTTGGTGAATGGTTGTCCTCTCTGGTCATCGATTAGCTCCGTCATCCTGATCATTCTTCAGAATTCAGAATGGATAGTTGGAGAGGGGAACATCCAGTACTGGTTCGACAACTGGGATAGAGAGGCGATTGGGTACCCATGCTACCCTACCCCTACCAACTCCTTCAATGAAACAAGCAGCTGCCCCGGCTTCATTACGATGGATTTGGATGAGCCGCAAAAAGATATTTTCAATCTAATATGAAAAAATTCAGTGCTCGATAGATGCATATTTTCTCATTATTACATGGAGAATTTTAATTAAAAGGACTAACGAAGGATTTCTACTACTCATTCTTAAAGTGTTATATGGTGCAAAGAGGTTTGGTGTAATAATATACCTTTTAAATTCAGCTTCCTTTCATAGTGGATAAGGAACAAAGCCATTCCAGCTGATGAAAGCATTAAAAAACTGGCTATCAGCATAGAGTCGTGTTGTCATTGATGTAGAAATATACTAGAGGAAGATGCAGATCACATATTCTTTGAAGGGGAATGAGCACATGAGGGGTGGAATTACTTTGGTGAGTTTACAGTGTACGCTTCTCAGGGTCATTGGCAAGAACCATTTCTGGATAGATGGTTTCAGGGGATGGACAATGAAGCAAGGAAAAGATGTCTTGTTCCATCAATCTCAATGAAGGGTGATGGTGCTTATGGAAAGAAAGGAACAAGGCGAGATTCAAGGGGCTTCCTTCTATAGAGAGGTCCATTATCACAAGGACTCAGAGCCTGCGGGCGAATCTGGTACATTTCATCAAGAACTGGTTCATAGTGCCATATCTAAGGTCCCTGAATGCTCCATCCTCTGCGGCCCAATCTTCTTACTCAGGGACACTTGGTCATTGGGCGTGGTGGCTACCCCCTGACGATGCTTTCAAGCTGAATATTGATGGATCGAGCAAGGCGGGCATTGCTCGAGGTGGTGGGGTTGTTTGGGACCAACTGGGGAGTTACCTAATGGGTTTGAAGGCTCACTCTAGCAGTGGTAAAAGAATACAGGCGGAGGCCAAGGTGTTGCTAACTGGACTTAGATTGAACATTCAAGAAAATATTTCTTTATCTCCTGTGGAGAAAGACTTGATGATCTTCTATAACTCCTTACAAGTTAAAATCCATATCCCTTGGTTGATATCATACACCATCCGTAAATGCATAATTCTTATTAATCATGACACAAAAGTTACCCACACCTGGAGAGAAGGGAATAAAGTAGCAGATCATCTTGCCTCCCAAGCTGAACAAGCCCTGCAATTCATCACTTCTCTTAACATGTCTTCCTTCAATCCAGAGAATGTGTCTTTAATCTGAGGGGATGACCTTGAACTACATTTTTTCAGGCCTCCGTAGGCTATGACAACTTTATTGTTATTTCTTTCCCCTTTAATAAAAATGGATATGATGATGATGATATTTTTTAAGATTTTACTAATGATAATATCATTGACAATGTACTTATACAAAATAATTATTGAATCCAATTATAGAAGCACAATAATCAATCAACTTCATTTTAAAACCATTGACAAGGATTCATTTTCTTATTCCTTAATACCTCCTTCCTTTCATATGTCATTTACTCTCTCTTAATCATTAACAATAAACCTCTACCTGTATATCCTTTATGATTATACTCTAGATATTTTCCTTGAGTTCATCAATTTTTATAATGCTAATACATTTCACATTTCCAAAATTAAATTATTGATGGGGCCTCATGGAAACCATTATTATCATCCATTAAATAAATTATAAATTTAAAATTTTCTTGATTATTACATAATATATGACCTATATATCCATATATAAATCATTTCCTCATTCCTTAGATATATTATCTAGAATGTTTCCTCCCACATTGTCATCATATAGGATACTAAATACCACTTTATCTAGGGTTTCCACTTCCCATGATCCAGTAAACAATATATTACATTTCATTGGTGTTTTTTAGGTTCAATTAATCTGAATTTATTAGTCTTATATCATTATAAATAATTATGAACAATTAGAATATTATTCACTCCAATAATCATTCCTATTGTTTTTCTCATTAACACATTCTCTATCAGATGCATGGATAACCTAGTTATTTTTGCATACCTCCATTGACTATAGCATAAAACATAGTTTGTGAAACAATAATCGTATGAAAACCAAGTAATCATGAAAAATAATTTATAGGACATCAAAATCATGAATATAATTTTTAATATATGGACCATTATGGTTAAACTTTTTTTTCTTAGTTATCATCATTTTAAATCCTTCATGACTGTTTGAAATGAAAACTTGAATTATCCTTAAAATTTCCTCAAGGAGTGTCAATCTAAGAGCATAGTAAGGCCTATTGTCATGATCCGGGTGGAAATTTAGTTTAATACCAATACACCCATTTTAGTGTTTTTATCGCTAGGTACATATTTTTTGAACTACGCCCACTTTTAGTATACATAAAGGGATATATTTCAAGGAAAAACACATAATCACTGCCTCATAAAAACACTATAGTGATCTCTTTTGACTATCCTCAGATTCCATACAAGGGTTATGTTCCCTAGTCATTGATTTCTTAAATCTAATTATAATGTTTTTTTCTAAACATCCTCTAATACCAACTATGAATTTGGCATCCATAGTAGCCCAAGGTCATACATTATAACATTTTCATAATATACAAGGAATCGCATTCCAAAATACCATATAGTTCAATAGTCTTACTAAAATTGACACAAACATTAATCTTATATTATAAAAAAATTACCACATAATATTTTCCTTCATAGTACCATTATTACCCTTATCATATCCCTTCATATCAATCACAAAACATTTTTAATTATTAAGGGGAAAATTAATCATAATAAAGGTGTAAAATCATATAATCAATAATGAAATTTGTACAATGGATGCTACCATGAATAAATACACATAATTAATATTGAAATGTAAATAAATAAGATTCATAAAATTTAAAAAATAACTTAGGAATAATTGGGTAGGAATAAATGATGATCAATTAATTCCATATAAATTATGACATGAGCTTCCAACATAACAATTGGCAATCTAAATTATTGTATAATAACATGGAACATTAAATTCTATTCTCATTATGAGGTAATGATTTTTTTGGAAATAATGTCTATAAAATTAGGGCCTCATGGTATTACATGTTTCTTCAATATGTAAGGCATCGACCAAAAAAATAATCTAGATTGTCTCGTGGGACTTACCAATACATCAATATGAAATAATATGCCCCACTCATCATATAAAAACACAAAGGCATTCATAATACTAAAAGGGTGAAACATTATCAATATAAACATTCATATAGAAAAATTAGCTTTTGAAATTTTAATATATTTTTCAATCAATAAACATAAATATAAATCATCCAATGTTATATATAGAATAGTATCAAAATTAAACATACACAGGAAAACTCATCATAATCCCTCCATAAAAATAATATGGATTTTACCAATACAAAATATTCCCAATTATTTATAATTTTAATAAGACATTACTTGTTAATGAATTTTTATTTAATAAAAATCCATTACAATATTCTTGAGGATAATTTCCTTTTTCCATTTGACAAATAATTTCAAAAATAAATTATTTAGAGAATCTAATAGATTTTTTTTTGAAAATAACATAGTAAGCATGTAAATGAGGCTTCTATTCAATGAGTGGTCAGGATGATAGATTTTTTTTTCATAATGTGATTGTTAAAAAAAAGATGCTCTAAAATTATTTGAAGAAGCGTAAAATTGTGTAACATCCTAGGTAATTGTAAAATAAGTCTTTTACATATATATTAATTTTTATAAATTACAAATTAATTTTACTTTAAAATGGATTCTACTTCTGATAGCATTCCGGACATGTAATAATGAGTTTTTTCTGAAATCATACATTGAACCCAAGGCAGAGTTATACAGAAAAATACTATATTATTAATAATATTATTTTATGTTGTAGTTATATTATTGTCATTAGAAAGTTGGGAATGAATTATATTATCTAAATTACTAAAATAACGTTTACACAAGTTTATATACTAATTCATTTGTAAGAAAACTAATTTGAAATGAAAATGAAAACCAATTGAATATAAATGATGTTATTTATGAGATGTTGTTTAAGTGTGAATAATTTTTTTTATAATGAAATAAAATCACACTTTTTGGATTATATTAATGAAATATTAATTCAATATATTATTTAAAATTAATATTATGTGTTTTCTAGACCATATATTAGAATAAAAATAATATAGATAACCATGGTGATTCTTGAAATACCAAGACTCCTCAACTAGGGAAATCTCAGCAAGGCAACAAGGAGAACAATTCAGTGACAACAAAATTGTATGGAGCAGAGTAGATGATTGTTGATGATCATGCTAGACTATCAACATTGAGAGGTATTATTTTTTTGAATTATACCTTTGTGTAAGTGTTGTTCGATACTGGTGCATCACATTCCTTCATTGCTTCTCGTAATGTTGACTTTATATGTCTAAAACTTGAAATGATGACTTATGTCTTGAAACTACATACTCCTCTTGGTGAAAGAGAATGTCAAGCCTTCATGTGTCGAGAATGTGCTATTACTATTGATGGAGCTGAGCTGAAATGGGATTTCTCTATGCATGAGATGGATGTCTATGATATAATCATGGGTATGGATTGGTTGATGAAGTTTAAGTCTCACATCGACTGTTATAGGAGAACGGTGAGTTTCACAACTGAGGACGACATATAGAATCTCTTTAGAGGAGAGCGGATAATATGGAAAGGTACAAAGAGGTTGTTGGAACCAATGGTGGGAATGATTTCTCACCAACTGGAAACGTTGACTTTGGCATCAATGGAAGAGATTGAGGAAAATAGTTTTCCAGCTGTGGTGGATCAATTTCCAAATGTTTTTCCTGAAAACTTCTCAGGGTTACCACCTGTAAGAGAAGTGGATTTTACGGTTGATCTCCATCTGGGGACCAGTCATATCTCACTTCAATCTTTTAGGATGGCACCTCTGGAGTTAAATGAATTGAAAGTGCAGTTAGAGGAGCTGGAATGCAAGGGTTTCATTCGGCCAAGTGTATCTCCATGGGTAGTACCCGTTTTGTTTGTAAAGAAATTAGATAGAAATCTTCGGTTGTGTGTTGATTATCGTAAACTTAACCAAGTTATGATAAAGAATAGATAACCACTTCCACACAGTGATGATATGTTCGATCAATTAAGGGGAGCTCAGTGGTTCTTCCAGATTGACATGTGATCAGGATATCACCAGTTGTGAGTTCGTAAAGAGGATATTCCAAAGATATATTTTAGAAGTAGATATGGCCACTACGAATATGTAGTCATGCCTTTCGGTCTAACGAATGCACCATCTGTCTTCATGGCTTTGATGAATCGGATATTTCATCAATATCTGGATTCTTTTGTTGTGGTTTTTTATGGATTATATATTGGTGTATTCAAGAACAAGGGCTGTGTATGAGCAACACCTGGAGAAACAGTTGGATATCTTGTGAGACCATCAGTTGTATGCAAAATTATCAAAGTGCAATTTTTTGGATATAATAGGTACGTTTTCTAGGCCATGTCATTTTTGAGAAAGGAGTTTCAGTGGATCCAGAAAAGATAGAAGTTGTTCTTTCTTGGTAACCACTGAAGAATGTATTTGAAATACGATGTTTTCTTGGTATAGTTGGTTATTACCGACACTTTTTCCATGACTTCTCATGACTAGTTTCACCTATGACAGCATTTACAAAGAAAAATAGTGGATTTAAAAGGACCGAGGAATGTCATAAATCTTTTCAGGAGTTGAAAGTTCACCTTACATCAGCACCCATCTTGATTTTGTTGGAATCAGTACAGGGGTACGTGGTGTATTGTGACACTTCGGGAATTGGGTTGGGTTGTGTTCTCATGCAAGGAGACCATGTTGTTACTTATGGTTCATGGTTGTTGTGGGTGCATGAGAAGAATTACCCAACACACGATTTTGAGTTAGCTACAGTTGTCCATCCATTGAAGACATGGCATCATTATCTCTTTGGTGAGAAGTTCACTGTGTTTACAGATCACAAAATCTTGGAACACATTTTATCACAGTGAGATTTGAATCTGAGGAAGTGGAGATGGATGGAGTATCTTTATATGTTCGAATTTTACATAAGGTATACACTAAGTAAGTGAAATTTGGTAGCTGATGCATTAATCTGGATGTTGTATGCTCAGTTGGTAAAGGAAGCTTCAGATGAATGGCAGTTGATGTCGGTTTTAGCCGACATGCATGTGGAATGTGAAAACCAAGGTGATGTTGTTGTTTTCTTCTCAACTACACTTATTTATGATTTGGTGGAGATAGTAATGGAGGCTGAGGCATCCGATGTAGACTCTGTTGCAATGAGTTCAAAACTCAATGGTGGGGAGACCATTGAGGGATGGAAGCTGGATGGGAGCTCAGTTTTGTGATTTAGATATTGGATGGTTGTACCTATGGTTAGTCAGGAACAACTCCTCCATTCTTACCACCATTCGAGATGGGATATACATCCTAGTACACAAACGATTTATAAGGCGGTAAAGGCGCAGTTTTGGTGGAGCGGTATGAAAAGGAAGGTGACCAAATTTGTCTTGCGATGCTTAACTTATCAGCAGGTTAAAGCCAAGTATCAGAGACCAGCTATTATGTTATAGTCATTAACTATCCTAGTTTATAAATGGGAGAAGATAGAAATGGATTTTGTTATAGTTCTTCCATGAACGGTCCGGAAACAAGATTCCATTTGGGTGATTGTGGATCGTCTAACCAGGTTGGCCCATTTCCTCCCAATTCGTGAAACCTATACGGTGGAAGATCATTCAAAAATCTATATCTAAGAAGTTGTATAGAGGCATGGGGTACCAGTGTCTATCATCTCAAATAGAGATCTGAGGTTCACATATCGTTTCATGAAATCATTACAGCAAGCCCTAGGGACTCAGTTGACGATCAGTACGGCGCATCATCCTCAGATAGATGGGAAATATGAGCGGACGATACAAATATTGGAATACATGTTGTGGGATTTTGTAATGGATTTTGGTGTCTCATGGGAGGAGTATATACCCTTAGTTTATTTCTCATACAATAACAGTTATCATGCCTCAATACGCATGGCTCCGTTTGAACCATTGTATGGGCGTCCTTGACGTTCTCCACTTTCTTGAGTGGAAACAGGTGACCCTTCACTAGTTGGGCCGAGCCTTGTCCATGAAATAATGGAGAAGATCCAGTTGATTATAAAGAGGATAGAGACGGCTCAAAGTCATTAGAAATCTTGTGCAGATCACCGTCGCAGACCATTGGCGTTCTTTGTGGGTGATCATGTCTTCTTGAGGATCTCTCCATGACATGGACATCGTTGTTTTGGGAATCATTAAAAATTATCTCCTTGATATATATTCCCTTTTAAGATACTAGAACGGGTTGGTGAGGTGGCAGATAGGTTGGCATTACCACCATGGTTCAATGTAGTGCATAATGTGTTCCATGTATCTCAGTTAACGAATTATCAACCTGGTCCTGAACATGTGATCATATGGGATCACGTTGACCTAGAGCCGGATTCTTCATTGGATCATATCCCTGTGCGGATTGTGGATAGGCAGGATAAAGTGTTCGGTGGAAAATTCATCAGTCTAGTGTGGGTTTTGTGGTAACATGGTCAGATTCAAGAAGAGACTTGGCAGTGCGAGAATGATATGAAGGAGCAGTGTCCAGAACTCTTTCAGTCAAGAGATGGTTTTCTACATTCCAAGGACGGAAAGGCCAATGGTGGAGAGAATGTAGTACCGTCAGTTTCTGGTATGTAACCTTTTCTTGATGATTTTCATGGTTTTAAAGTTATGGTTGTTGAATGGGAGAGTTGAGAGAACTTGGAATTATGTTTAGAGGCAAAGGGGAACCCTTACAGTCGGCTCACTATTTGTCTAATTGTGCAGCCAAACCGTGTGCAGTGAGTCTTGTAGACAGTGGCTTCCACACGGTCAGCGCAATGTTTGTCTAACCATGTTTCCAAACCGTGCGTGAAGGATGGATGAGGCAGAAGCTAATGCACGGTTAGCACACGGTTTGTCAAACCGTGCGGACTAACCTTGTGGTCGGTTAATGTTAGATCCTAAAATTGTAAATCTAACTCGTTTTTCCTTTAATTTCCTTTTTTAAACATCCTAAGCAGCCCTAACTCGAGATTACTCTCCCTTGGAGTTTGAAGACTTATCCCAAGCGTTCTGGAGGCAATTTGAAGGTTTCTTTTGGCGAATCGAAGCCATATTCTTATGGTATGTTGTAATTCTTGATCGGTTTCTTAGATCTACTTAGATCTACTTCTCCACTTCTCTTGTTTTCTTATATCTACGCCTGTTATGGGTAGATATAAGGGCATGGATGCCAAATATGACAATATTTGGTCTTTTTTGTTTTAGGAGAAGAGATATAAGGAGTGTTTTGAAGTTTTTACCCAGTGTTCTTGAGTGTTCTTCGTCCGTGGCTTAGTTTCACCCAATTTGTTTAGGTCGGTGGCTTCACTCTCGAATCCTCTTGTTAGAATTGGATGGAATAGTTTCAAATTGTTTATATTAATGGAATTGATTGTGAAAAGCATGGAGTAAATCTTCTTTAGTGATGATTTATAGTTTTGATGATATTGTGAAATATGGGTCAATTGTGTGCAAAGTAACTTGGCTACTTGAATTTAAAATTTTGATTTTAAATTATGAAATTGCTGAAATTGGATATGGTTTGATGAAAAGGGGTTTTCAATGAAAAGGGTGTTTTATTGAAATGGTTTTGATGGATTTGTTTTCCAATAAAAAGGTAGCTTTATTGAAATGGTTTGAATTGTTTGAACACAGTTGGTTGGGATGGAAAATGGTTTTCAATAAAATGTGTTTTATTGAAAGGTTGGTCATGCATGATTGTGGGAAATGTGATGTGTCTGTTCATTTTGCATTGTACTAGGCTTGGTTGAAATATGACCTTGTGATTGGTGCCAAAGGTGTAATGGCACATGGTAATAATTACCTAGTGACGACTTGGTAGATCGACGAGAGACCACTAATGTGTATGGAACTGTCCTAACGATGCATGCATGGTTGATTTCACGGGTTTGTGAAATGGCTGGGAATGCCAAAACGGGATATTTTTGAAATTGTTTGGAAACTTTTTTGGTTATTTTTCTTGACGAATAATGTTTTGGAAAAGCCTATTTAAATAGCACAATGATACATTCGAGCATGGATGGTTTTGGAAAACTAGTTTATTTTTAGTTATAAACTGTTTGGTGAAAATGTTTTTATATAAAATGTTTTATTTAAATGTGGCTAACTCTTCTATCCTAGTGGAGTGAGTTAGGGAAGTCATTGGGGAAAACCTACCGAGTTTTATACTCACCCCTGCTTTGGAACTTTGGTGCTTTTGCTGATGTTGTATTCTGAGACACAGGTAATGGTAAAGCATCTCATTACTAGTGGCTTTTGGTGATGTTTTGGGAGATGCTGTGGAGCTGGAGCTTGTGGACCACTGAGTTGTGGTGTCTTTTGGGAGTCTTGGGTTGTTCTCTTTTTTCTGTGTACATTGATGATTGGTTTAGTCTTCTGTTATTGTGTACTCTGATGTGGTTTAATATAAATGAAGTTGTTGTTTGGTCTTTATTTGTTCATGCATCATATAGTGAATGGTTAATTTATGGGTCGATTTATTAAAGGTAAAATCATCCCCCACTTGTATTTGAAACCCTTCGGCATTTATTGCCAGCCTTTGGTATCTTGGGGATTTTTCTTAAGTACTATTAATGACTCATTGCACTCTAAAGACAATGAGAATTGGAGGGTCATTACAATGAATATAATGAAAAAAGAAGAATGGTCAGATTCAGGGTTAGAGAAATTATAACTCAATCTTCAGTCATTGCATTAAATATTCGTGTCCTTGGTTTTTTTTTACTGTGAATATATGTGAATGATGTAATATTGTTTTTTAATGAATATAAACTAATAGAGTTTGTATTTATATTTTTACACATATTTATGTCATTTATTTTTCCTTAATCTAATTACATGACCTTTATAAGGTACTTCTTCCCAATATCCTTTAATTAAGGCATATTTTGGTTTATACACAAACATATTTTGCTTGGGGTATAATCAACCACATTAATGATTAATTTCATTAAAAGTTTTTAAAATGGAATTCTTTTTTAAAAGTGTTTTTTAAAATAAAAAAGTGGAATGATTCTTTTTAACATACGCGGTGATGACGAATATTCCGCCACTATGAGAATTATTTGATATCTGGCATCCTCTAAAAGCTGTAATGTTTTTAAAATGAATATTATATACCATATTTTGGTATTTTGGTATTGACAATAGTTTCAAAAAGTGATTTTTTATAGAAATATCTTGAAATTATTTGATATGATTGTAATGTCATAATGTTATTTTTCCTTTATGATTTTCATGTGTTATGATTATGTTATGGTTCACATGCATTGATTTTGTACATAGGTGGTTCTGTGATAAACTAATGTTGTGTGAGCCTGTGATTTCTCTCCAATGAAATGGGGAATGTTGAAGAGGTAAACAATAATGTTTCTTCCCAAATATTAGGGGACTATACAGTGATGGGTATTCTAAACATAACCATGAATGTTACTCTCTATGTTGTTCTGAAGCTATAATGTAAGTTTGTTATGAATGCCAAAATATATGTTTCTGATTTTTTTATTTATTTGAGTTATTAAGAAATCAAATGATTTCATATGTTATGTAAATGAGTTTATTTTTCATGGTTGAAATGAATGATTTTGTGAATATGATTTCATGAGTTTTTAATATTCATAGACTAACTATTTTAGTCATTATTTTATACTCCTGGATGATATTTTTATACTATTTCCAAGTTTTTGAAATGTTTATCATAGGTTATTAGTAAGGATAAGAGAAATTAATTATTAAATAAAATTTTTATAATGAAAATAATTATTGTTTTATTTAAGGAGATTTATTATTTTGAAAAAAATGGATATAGTAGAATTGTCTACTTTGTCTTTATTGATATGTAATGTAATATATGTGGTCTAATTATCCAAAAATCTAAACTGGAAAAGATCCTCAATGTTATAAAAAGTAAATTTTTTATCAAAACACCAGATTATGAATAGTTTTAGGCTGTGAATTTATATCCAGTATATGCTGAGTATGATAAAATTAGGATTCCTTTCACATTTTTTTAAGAAAAGTAAAAAATGTAATGTAATTCCCCGACCCCAGTTACTCAGAGTCAGTGCATTATTTAAATACATTGGAATGATTACAAGGAATCAAGTCCCGAAGGAAAGATCAGTTTAGTAGTCTTGGAAACTAGACTACAAACATTAATGTTACATTACACTTATTAACATACAAAACAACATAATCAATCCTTTAATAACACCATTATCCCTTGGCTTAACCCTGCATATCAATCACAATACACTTCTTGGAATTTGGAGAAAAATAAAACATAGAAATTGGGGAGCTTAGATACTTAGTAAGGATAAGAATATAGTAGAAACATTCATAAATAAGCATAAACATATAAAGGAATGTATAACTAAAATAAAAGCCTTTTAAACATGAGCTTCAAAATTAAATGGAAAAAATAAAATAAAGTAATGTCATTTACTTATTCACATGGATATTCTACTTGTCGAATAATCACATGCAATATCACTAACCACTTTTATAAAGATGGAATTCATAATTCTAGACTATCATAACCACATAGTCATGGCCTTGTGCCAAGACTACAAATAAGATTTTGTCAAGGCCTTGTAACAAGACAATAGTTTGTATCATGAGACCTACCGATGCATCGAGGATCTATAGCGGGCTCCATATAATGACCCATAAATTACATACATGGTTAACACTTCAAAATTGAAGCATACTTATTACAACATATAACAAAACCATGAATGGACTGTATAGGTATAGTGTCACTAGAAACTTGGAAACATAAACAACTGGTTCATAAAGCATCTACACTATCTACCATTTATATCATCATATCTATAGTCCCTTTTTGGCATATCTTACTTAATAACCTTCTTCCTGACCTTGGGAAAGAAAACATACAAAAGGGTGAGCTCAAATGCTCAGTAAGGGTAAACAAAATAAATATCAATCTCATAAAATTCATAAGAACATAACATTTTGGAAATCTTACCCTGCAAAAGAGATCATAATTTAATAACATGGGATAAATCATGGTAGTGAAATGTAATCATAATAATAATAACCTAAAACATGATACTTTGTGGCATAAACACATAATCATAGAGAATCATTTCTTATTAGTCGTGACTCACTGTCAAGACTATCTTAGTGGACAAAGTCCATTTCTGAACCGAGTTCACTCCTCGTTTCAGTCCTGTTTCACTGAACCAGTTTGACCTGCCGTACCAGCCATGTCTATCTCATGAGATATAAAATATTTACCCAATGCATTGAAGAGAGATATAGGTCCCACCCATCTCATAATGATACCATTCTTATGTGTGCCACAAAATCATAAACCATACATCATAGCATAACCCATGTAATAAAAAATGGTATTCTTAAACATCGTGACATCATAAAAAAATTAATATAAGATAAAAGAATTAATAAAAATAATTCCATCACAACATAATGAAATCAATGTAATAATAGGGATAAAAATAGAACACTTTATTATCTTATATGTAAAATAATTTTGAAAAAACACTTGAACTCCATTCGTTAGGAAAATATCCTTTGTACTTCAAAAACATTTGTCCTTTCTTAACATGTCATACAATTTTAAACTAAAAAGAAGTTGATTAAAAATAAACATGAAAACTTGTAAAGGAAGCTTCTTGAAAATAATGTTTTAAAAATCCATTCATGCCGTATAAGTTAAAAAAACATTCTTCTCGTACTTTTGTCAGAAAAGTCAAAATGTACTTCATACGAAAAACAATGAAAGATTCCTTTCATATGCTTTACTAAAAACTCACCGAAGGGTAAAATTTGATTTAAAAAATTATAGTTGGATGTAAAAAATATTACATTTTGAGGGATCATGGATGTGGATGATAAAATACACCCCAGTAAATACCAAAGTATAAACAATCTCAGATAAAAATGAGTTTGTGATATTTTCCCTTACATTGGGTCCGATTTTCTTCGTATGTATCCGAACCTCCTGTATAATGATTTAAATAATGTTATTGAATTATTCCAGAATCATAATTATTGTTAGGATATCATATATTGTCATATTCTTTGCTTCTTATCAGTAATATTTAATTATTACTTGTTATTCGGGTGTTTATTACTTTTTGTTCTTATGAGTGTTTTGTCGAATAAATTCTTATTATTCTCTTTAGGTTATAGATACCTCATTTCCAGAATGGTATTAGTGTACTCTATATCATATTCATTCATTCAATTCATTTATATAATCATTATGCAATGAAGATCACGTAGAACGAATCGCATCACATCGTGGAGACGGTATTTCGTACGTACGCACGAGCGATGATATCGTTCCCATGATCATTGAATTGTATTGAAGTGTATGTATACTATTTCAGAATCAATATCACTTTACAATAATCATATATAGTTATTCTTTACACCATTATACCTATCCAAGTAAGGTGGTGGTGGAAAACAAATTACACCATGGCGTGGAGACCGTATTCTGAACGTACGCAGGCGCGGTGATTTCATTTTCCGTAGGATGGATAAGAAGTTAAATAGGGTTGTTTCATATTTTAAATAACATATCAGTATATTAGGGATAATGATGTTATTACCTCATAATGAAACAACTAAAGAAGAGGGAGTAGAAGAAGAATGAAACTTGAAGGAAATGGTAGAAGGTATTACCTCTTTCCTAAAGTGCCTCCTTTAAACTTTCTCTTAAGGCACTAGAGTTTGTCTTTTGAGAAGACTAGTACCTCTAGTAGGTTTCTAAGGAAGAAGGGAAGTGAAATGTGGATTGTTTTTCCGAGCTTGAAGGCTCAAATTGGTGTGAGGAAGAGATGGAGGAGGTTCCTTATATAAGGGAGGAGAGGGGCAACTTTGGAAAGTGTGGAAATATTATTTTATTATAAACATATCTTTGGTTTAAAAGGTCCAAAAATCATTAAATATGAAGATAAGATGACTCATAGTCGAAATAAAATCATCTAATCGGAATTGGACATGTTTTGGAAAATATTTTAATCATCATAATCTTATTTATTTAAATCATTTATTTATGAGGTAAATACTTCATCATTATTGTGTCATAAATAATATAATTTATTTGGAGTCTAAAAATTATAAAAAAAATATCTTTATGTAGGAAATCATTTTAGATTTCCAATGAACATTTATATTATAAAATATAATTTATATAACCCCTTATGAAAATTAATTACTAAAAGATTTTTGTTAATGTCAATTTTGTCTTTATATTAAATTAATTAATCCAAATTGTCATTGTCACTACCAAGTGGAACAATGGGATCCCAAAATCGACCCAGGGATGCCCATGGTCGGCCAATACTCATCCAATAAGTTTAGGACAAGTGTAAAGGAAATTTTGAATTATTATAATATTCTTTTAACGTTGAATTACCATATTAACCTTTAACCGTAGTAAATAAAAATTACTTTAGTTACTATTCATAATATAAAAAAAAGTAATGTATTAACATAATTTGGACCCACTGATTCAAAATATGGATTCCATTTTTCAAAATTCAAAACACAGAAGTGGCAGTAATTAATTTAAAATTAATCCCGTTGTTAAGCAAACGGGTTTTAAAAGTTAAAACATTGCCAAAGATTGAAATGTTTTTACCTATGAATTCAATGTAAAATTAATTCTAACGACATAAATTATATTAAATGGTAAAAATATATTCTATGTATAATTTAAAAACATTTAATATTATAACTTAACCATATAAAGTATTACGTTGAAAACAAGTTGTTTTTAATTAAAATATAGCATGTTTTTACTATATATTAAAATATGAAAGTTATCAGAACAATATGATAAATTTATCCAAAGTAAACATTTATATCTTTATTCTAATGAATAATTTTATTTTGTGAAATTGAACTTATAAACTTGTCAAAAACTAGATTTAATGTGGGTGGGCCATCAAAAGGCGGTAAAATTGCATTTTTTGAAAAATACTTCTTTTATAAAAAAAAACTGATATTGTTTTCATACACCAATCTAGAAAACGTATAAGATGATTTAAAATGTTATAAAATACAAAATTTGGTTAATACTATTCATAACGGCTAATATTATAATATATCATTATTTAGTGAAACTCGATATTGCATATAACACAAGCTTTCAAGGAATCCCGAGATTGCGTGTAAAGCAAGCCAAGCTATTTTTGTGTGTAGTGAAAGATTCCATTGATGATTTATATAACAAAATATTTCTCATAAAAGTCTCCAGTGTTACATTTTATCCCCCTTAAAATGAATTTCTCCCACGAAATTCGTCACTTCGTCACAAACAGATGAGGATACCTCTCCCTCATCATATCCTCAAGTTCCCATGTATCTTCTTATAATTGGTGGTTCCTCCATAAATCAGTCACCAAGTGAGTGGTCTTGTTCCATAGGACTTTTTTTCTATGATCCAGAATCTCTATCGGCTGTTCTTCAAAAGAAAGATCTTGTTCCAGCGGTACAACTTCTGAGCTGAGTACATGTGAAGGATCAGGTATGTACTTTCTCAGGAGAGATACATGAAACAAATTGTGAACTTGATATAGATTCGGTGGAAGCGCCAATCAGTATGCTACCTTCCCGACACGATGCAGAATTTCAAAAGGGCCGATATATCTAGGGCTCAACTTTCCCTTATTTCCAAATCTCATTATTCTTTTCCAAGGAGATATTCGTAAGAACACTTTATCACCCACTTCAAACTCTAGGTCTTTTCTTCGGTTGCCGACATAACTTTTTTGTCGACTCTGAGCTGCTCTTATGTTTTGTTGAATAGATCTGACATTTTCTGTCATCTCATCAACAAGATCTGGTCCTAATAGCTTTATTTCCCCAAATTCATCCCAGCAAGTTGGAGTCCTGCATTTCTTTCCATAGAGAGCTTCATAAGGAGCCATCTGAATACTGGAGTGAAAGCTATTATTATATGAAAAATCCACCAATGGTAGGTGTTGATCCCAACCACCTTTAAAATACATAGAGCAAGCTCTCAACATATTTTCTAGAGTTTGAATTGTTCTCTCAGACTGACTGTCTATCTGAGGATGATAAGCAGTGCTAAAACTCAACTCTGTATCTAGAGTATGCTGAATACTTCACCAGAACATTGAGGTAAACCTCAGATCCTGATCAGATATAATAGAAAGTGGTACTCCATGAAATCTTACCAATTCCTTTACATATAACCTGGCAAGATGATCTAGATAGAAATCCTCTCTAATAGAAATGATGTGTGCAGACTTTGTAAGACGATCAACAATGACCCATATGGCATTATTGCCTTTGGATGTTTTAGGAAGTCAAGTGACAAAGTCCATAGTTATGTTTTCCCATTTCCATTCAATTATGGATAATAGTTGTAACATCCCCTTAGACTTCTGTCTCACGTCTTTAACTTGCTGACAAACCAATCATCGAGAGACATATTCAGCAACATCCTTTTTCATTCCATCCCACTAGAAGTACTCTTTCAGGTCCCTATACATCTTCGTGCTTCCAGGATGAATAGAGAATGAAGAAATATGAGCCTCATCCAGCAGCTCCTTCTGTAATTCGAGGATGGGAGGAACACAAACCCGAATACAGAACATTATTATCCCATCATAATGAAGGTTGAATTCAGGAACATTTCTCACCTTCTTTTGTAACTAGACATCTACTTTCTGTGCCTCATTAATCTTCCCATGTAGAGATGGTTGAACATTCATTTGAGAAAGATATGATTTTACCCTTTCATTATAATTCAAGATCCATCCTTTGTAAATCCATAAATATTGGATCATTTGTGATCCTCATCATGGATAAGCTAGCATGGTCTTGTCGACTTAATGCGTCTTCTACCTTGTTTTCTTTCCCAGGGTGGTGATGGATTGAGTAGTGTTAATCCTTAATCATCTTCAACCATCTTCTTTGACGCATATTCATCTCCTTTTGTGTGAAAATATGCATTAAAATTTTATGATCAGTATAAATATCGCACCTTTCACCATAAAGGTAATGCCTCCAAATCATTAATGCATTGATTACCGCAGCTAACTCCAAATCATGAGTTGGGTAATTTTGCTCATGTATTTTCAACTGTCGTGAGGCATAAGCTATCACCATATCATTTTTCATGAGAACACATCCCAGTCCCTTCTTGGATGAATCACTGTAGATCAAAAAACCTTTCTCCACTGCAAGGTAGTGTGAGCACTGGTGCACTGGATAACCTTCTTTTTAGCTCTTTGAAATTTTATTCACATTCTCCGTCCAAACAAACTTAACTCCTTTTCAAGTTAACTTGCTGAGTGGGTTAGATAACCTCGAAAAGTATTTCACAAAACGTTAGTAATATCCAGCCAAACAAAGAAAACATTGGATCTCAGTTACTGTTGTTGGTCTCGACCATCTTTCGATAACCTCTATTTCTGCCGGATCCACAGATATCCCCTCTTTTTAGATTACATGACCCAAAATTGCAACTTTTTGAATCCAAAATCAACACTTGGTAAATTTTTCATTATGATTCTCCTTTCTTAGGGTCTTTAAAACAATTCTCCTGTGATCTTCATGTTATTCCATGCTCTTTGAATATACATGAATATCATCAATTAAGACTACCACAAACTGATCAAGATAGTATCTAAAGACTCTATTCATCAGATCCATGAAGATAGTAGGGGAATTAGTAAGACCAAATGGCATAACTATAAATTCATAGTGTCCATACCTTGTATGGAAAGCTGTCTTTGGTAAATCCTCCCTTTTGTCCCTTAATTGATGATACCCTGAATGAAGATCAATCTTGGAAAAGTATTGAGCTCCGCGTAGTTGGTCAAATAGGTCATCAATGCGTGGGAGAGGATATTTGTTCTTGATAGTGATCTTGTTATGTTCTCGATAATCAATGCAGAGTCTCATTGATCCATCTTTCTTCGTAACAAATAGAACATGTTCTCCCCAAGGTGACGCACTAGGGCGTATGAATCCTTTATCAAGATTCTCTTGGAGTTGCTTCTTTAATTCCTGAAACTCAATTGGGGCGATTCTATAAGGTGTCTTTGAAATAGGAAAAGCACTCGGTACAAGTTCTATTGAAAACTCAACTTCACGATTTGGTTGAAGACCTGTCAATTCCTATGGAAATACATCGTCAAACTCTCGTACAGTGGGCATATTCTTAATCGTGAGTTTCCCACAAACCATTTGAGATAAATAACCTTCATTTAGGGGGGTCAAGACCCATAAGATGGGTGAAATTTCCACGGGAAGGGTATTTTCATCCTTTCATCGATAGACGATCATAGATTGATCTGGAATATGAAATGTGACTTCACTTTTTTGAAAATTGATATGAGCTCCATATAAAGAAAGCCAATCCATGCCAAGAATCACATCAAATTCCACTATAGGAAGGATCACAAGATTGGCAGGAAGCACTTTCCCACAAACATCAATCGGAGAAGAATTATAAACTTTTGATGCGACCGTTGTGCCATTAGGAGTTGTCACAGCCAACTCAACATCTAATTGTTGAGGTAATACAGTGATATACTTAGAAAATTCTTCAGAAATAAAAGAGTTAGTGGATCCAGAATCAAATAAACCATTTGCAACTTTAGAGTGGATGGTTAGTGTACCTCTCACCACTTCTTTGTCGTACTCCACATCGCCGATAGTAATTGCATGTGACTTTCTTTTGTCTTTGGACTTAAGAGTTTGTTAGTGTCGATCATCATCATCAACCCTTGGATTTGGGCATTGATTGGCGTAATGCCCCATTTCCATGCACTTGAAACATTGAAGTGTAGTAGGTTCATTTTGTTCATCCCTTCCTTTGTTTGCATCATTAGACATCTTCTTCCCATTATTTCGACATTCAATTGCCCGATGACCTTCTTTTCCACACTTATAACATATTCTTTTCCCCTTATGTCAATTTCCTCCATGTTTCCTTCCTCACATTGAGCATAAGGGAAAACTCATCTTCTTTTCAGTGTGGTCTTTATATTTTCCTTTGAATTCCATTTTCCTCTTCTTATCAAACCCATGTGACTGATGGGTTACACCAATCTCCATCTCATCCTGGAGAGCACATCGAACAATTTCCTCGTAGCTATTGAAATCCCTTATGGATAACTCCCTTCGAATACTTGGTTTTAAGCGACTTTGGAATCGATCGATCTTACTCTCAGTTTGGATAATAATTCAGGAACCGTACCTTGCAAGTCTTGCAAAATTTGCTTCGTAGGTACCAAAGGATTCATCATCCTTTTTCTTCAGTTCAAGAAACTCCTTCTCCATCTTTGTTCGAAGAATACGAGGGAAATACTTATTGAATAATATGTTCTTGAACATGTCCCATTCCATGGACTCAATTTCATCCCTTAGCCTTGTATTATTTATAAGAATCCACAATTGATCAGAATCACCTTCCAAACGATACACTGCTAAGATGACTTTATCATGTTCAGAACATTGAAGAACTGAAAATGTCTTTTCAGTGGTACTGATCCATTGTTCAGCCACTAATGGATCAGAAGACCCGCTCAATGAATGTTGATGCTACCTCATGAAGGATTCAACAGAATGTTGCTCCTTCCTTTTCTCATTTGGAAGTCATGCATGATTCATAGCTTGAGAATGTTGTGTCAGCATAGATACAAGATTTTTCATTCCAAATCCCATAACGTTTGGTTGTTCAGGGGGACAATCATTGCATTGCCCGTCGCATTCCGCATTAAGAAGGTTTCTTCGAGTTCCAGCCATTGACTAAAACCCAGAAGAATAGTGTGATCAACACTAATTATAATAGGAACACCACATAATCAAGAATAAAATTTCACACTTAAGGTCTTATCATAGGATTTTCATGGCCATTTCTAAAACACTATTATTTTTTTATATGCTTAGACATATCCTTAGGTTTCTGACTAAGGCTTTCACATCCTAGATTCCAAAGGTTGACTATACCTTTCCTCTGATACCAACTATAATGACCCATACATTACATACATGGTTAATACATAAAAATTGAAGCATAATTATTACCACATATAACAAAACCATAAAAGGACCGTATAGGTATAGTGTCTTTAGAAACTGGGAAACATAAACAACTGGTTCATAAAGAATCTACACTATCTCTCATTTATTTCATCATATTTATAGTCCGTTTTGGAAAATCTTACTTAATACCCTTATTCCTGACCTGGGGAAAGAAAAAATACAAAAGGGTGTGCTCAAATGCTCAGTAAGGGTAAACAAAAGAAATATCAATCACATCAAATTCATAAGAACATAACATTTTGGAAATCTTACCCAGCAAAAGAGATCATAATTTCATAACATGGGATAAATCATGTTAGTGAAATTAAATACCAATAATCATAACTTAAAACATGAAACTTTGTGGCATACACACATAATCATAGAGAATAATTTCTTATTAGTCAATACTCATGGCCATGACTATCTAAGTGGAAAAAGTCCATTTCTGAACCGAGTTCACTCCTCATTTCAGTCCTGTTTCACTGAACCAGTTTAACCTTCTGTTCCAGCCATGTCTATCTCATGAGTTATAAAATCATTACACAATGCATTGGAGGGATATATAGGTCCCACCCATCTCATAATGGTACCGTTGTTATGTGTTCCACAAAATCCTAAACCATACATCATAGCATAACCCATGTAATAAAAATGGGATTCTTAAACATCATGACATCATAATAGAATTCATATAAGATAAAGGAATTAATTAGAATAATTCCATCACAACATAATCAAATCAATGTAATAATAGGGATAAAACAGAACCCTTTATTAACATAGATGGAAAATAATTTTGATAAATCACTTGAACTCTATTCTTCAAGAAAATATCCTTTCTACTTCAAAGACATTTTTCCTTTCTTAAAATGTCATAAAATTTTAAACCAAAAAGAAGTTGTTTAAAAATAACCATGAAAACTTGTAAATGAATCTTCTTGGAAATAATGTTTTAAAAATCCATACATGTCGTATAAGTTAAAAAAGCATTCCTCACGTACTTTTGTCGGAAAATTCAAAATGTTCTTCGTACGAAAAATGAAGAAAGATTCTTTTCATATCCTTTACTAAAAACTCACTAAAGGGTAAAATTGGATTTAAAAAATTGTAGGTTGATGGAATAAATATTAAATATTGAGGGAACATGGATGTGGATGATAAAATACACCCCAGTAAATACCAATGTATAAACAATCTCGGATAAAAATGAGATTGTGATATTTTCCCTTACCTTAGGTCCGATTTGCTTCGAAAGTGTCTGAACCTCCTATATAATGATTTAAATAATGGTATTTACTTATTATAGAATCATACCTATTGTTATGATATCATATATGGTCATATTATTAGCTTCATATTAGTAATATTTCATTATTACATGTTATTCAGGTGTTTATTACTTTTTGTTCTTATGCGTGTTTTGTCAAATTAATTTTTATTCTTCTCTTTATGTTATAGATACCTCATTTCCAGAATGTTATTTGTGTACTATATATCATATTTATTCATTCAATTCATTTATATAATCATTATTCAATGAAGAGCATGTAGAACAAATCACATCACATCGTGGAGATGGTATTCTGTATGTACGCACGAGCGATTATATCGTTCCCATGATCGTGGAATTGTATTGAAGTGTATGTATACTATTTCAGAATCAATACCACATTACAATAATCATATATAGTTATTGTTTACACCACTATACCCATCCAAGAAAGGTGGTGGTGGAAAACATATTACACCACGACGTGGAGACGGTATTCCGTACGTACGCATGAGTGGTGATTTCATTTTCCGTAGGATGGATAAGAGGTGAAATAGGGTTGTTTCATATTTATAATAACATATCAGTATATGAGGGATACTTATTTTATTACATAAAAATGAAGCAACTAAAGAAGAGGGAGTGGAAGAAGAATGGAACTTGAAGAAAATGGTAGAAGGTATTACCTCTTTCCTGAAGTGCCTCCTTTAAACTTTCTCTTAAGGCACAAGAGTTTGTCTTTTGAGAAGACCAGTACCTCTAGTAGGTTTCTACGGAAGTGGGGAAGTGAAATGTGTAGGGTTTTTCCGAGCTTGAAGGATCAAATTGGTGTGAGGAAGAGAGGGAGGAGGTGCCTTTTATAAGGGAGGAGAGGGGCAGCTTCGAAAAGTGTGGAAATATTGTTTTATTATAAACATAACTTTAGTTTAAAAGGTCCAAAAATCATTAAATATGAAGATAAGATGACTCTTAGTCGAAATAAAATAATCCAATCAGAATTGGACTTGTTTTGGAAAATATTTAATTCATCATAATCTTATTTATTTAAATCATTTATTTATGAGGTAAATACTTCATCATTATTGTGTCATAAATAATATAATTTATTTGGAGTCTAAAAATTATAAAAAAATATCATTATGTATGAAATCTTTTTAGCTTTCCAATGAATATTTATAGTCTAAAATATAATTTATATAACCCCTTACAAAAATTAATTACTAAAAGATTTTTGTTAATGACAATTTTGTCTTTACATTAAATAAATTAATCCAAATTGTCATTGTCACTACCAAGTGGCTCAATGGTGTCCCAAAATCGACCCAAGGATGGAAATTGTCGGCCAATACTCATCCAATAAGGTTAGAACAAGTTTCAAGGTAATTTTGAATTATTATAATATTTTTTAACCTTGAATTACCCTATTTACCTTTAGCCGTAGTAAATAAAAATTACCGTAGTTACTATTCATAATATCAAAAAAAATAAAAGTAACCTATTAACATAATTTGAACCCACTTATTCCAAATATGGAATCCATTTTTCAAAATTCAAAACATAGAAGTTTTAGTAATTAATTTAAAATTAATCCCATTGTTAAGCAACATGTTTTAAAAGTTAAAACATTGCCAAAGATTGGAATGTTTTTACCTATGAATTCAATGTAAAATTAATGTTGTTGGCATAAATTATATTAAATGGTAAAAATATTTTCTATTTATACATTAAAAACAATAAATATTATAATTTAACCATATAAAGTATTGGGATGAAAAAAAGTTGTTTTTAATTAAAATATAGCGTGTTTTTACAATTCATTAAAATATGAAAGTTATCAGAATAATATGAAAATTTTATGCAAAGTAAATTTTTATATCTTGATTCTAAAGAAGAATTTTATTTTGTCAAATTTAACTTATAAACTTGTCAAAAACTAGATTTAATGTGGGTGCGCCATCAAAAGGCGGTAAAACTGCATTTTTTTAAAAATACTTCTTTTATCCAAAAAAATAGATTTTGATTTCATATTTAATTCTAGAAAATGTGTAAGATGAATTAAAATTTTATAAAATTAAAAATTAAGTTAATACTATTCATAACGGCTAATATTATAATATGTCGTTGTTTAGTGGAACTCGGTATTGCGTATGACGCAAGCTATCGAGGAAGACCGCGATTGTGTGTACAGCAAGCCAAGCTAGTGTTGTGTGTAGTGAAACATTCCATTGATGATTTATATAACAAAATATTTCTCATAAAAGTCTCAGGTGTTACACTCCACCCGTCACTTACTATGTTCAATGCATTCCTCATATAAACAGGTGTAAACATAACATAAACATTCATATTAAAACTAGCATACGAAATGTCAATACATTATCCATAAACCATGAATGATATAAAAATAACACATCCACAGTAAAAAATATCACAAAACCGCCAATACAATATGGATGTTTTTTATCATAATAAATCAACATCAAATAATCTTAAAATCTATCAAAGGATGTTAAAAGCGTCGAAATAAAAAATATTTGAGAGAAATATCTCTTTTTTAAAATCAATTAAAAGTCACGCATTTATTAAGGAAGTAATTTAAAAGAGATTTTTGAATCAAAGTGTCCTATACAAATTTGAATCTTTTGAAAAGAAATATCATTTCAAAACATTCATTTCTATATAAATTAATCTTTAGAATCATTTTGAAAACATGGACATTAATGAAATATATTTAGGAACATAAATATTTTAAACATTTAAAATTATGATCTTGATAATGTGTAGCTTTCACAAATTCTTAAAATATTCATTTTGAAATAATTTAAAAGTCACACTATTATAAAAGAAATCATTTACTTTCAAAATATTCTTATAAGCTTGTAAGGGATGCTTCGATGATTTTATAATGGTGGAAAATAGCCGCACCTGCCGTATAAGTAAAAAAAATTCATTCTAACCTTAATTCTGTTGAAACGGTTAAAAAGGACCTTGTTTGGAAAACAATGGAATGATTCCTTTATAAACATTTTATAAAAATTAAAAAGATGGGTATAAATTACTTTAACCAATATTTTGTAAAATAGTAAGAATGTTTTGAAATACATTTTTGAGAAACATGGATGTGGATGATAAAGATGTCCCAGTAGATAATTATATATAAAAACCCTCGGATAATGAAGAGATTGTGAAATAAACCCTTACCTTGTACTTTTCCGTGGTTGAGGGTAGGTTAACCTTCTGTATAACGGTGAAATTATTTTTATTAATTTATAAAATAATCATATACATTCATATGATATCATATATGATCTTTTAATATTTTTTGTTAATAATATCTTAGTATTATCATCGTTTCGGGTGTTAGCTTACTCATTTTCTTTTATATGTCTCGTTACATTAGTCATGTTTTTTAGGGATATGTTGTATCTTATTCATACATAGAATGGTATCAAGTCCTGAAACTTTATTTTTAATCATCAAATGAGAATTATACTTGCATGGGTATGATGAGGAATGAATCTCATCGCGTTCGTGGATATAGTAGTCTGTACGTACGCATGAGCGACAATATCATTCTTTTGATATTAAAATAATATATAATTGGATGGTATATCATATATACAGAATATTTACCATGTTATATTTATAATTTAAATTAATTACACATCATTATTATACCCATCCAAAAAATAATTTGTTGAATAACAATTACACCACGGCGTGGAGATGGTAAGTCGTACGTACACACGTATGGTTACATGTTATTAAAAGGGTGGATAGAATACTAAATATGGTTGTACCATATTTATAATAACATCACAGTATATATAAGATACTAGATTTATTATTTTATAATGGTAATAACAAAGAAAGAAGAAGTGGAAGAAGAAAGGAACTTGAAAAGGGGTGGTGAAATCACTACCTCTTCTTCGCGTTCTTCCTTTTGATTTGATCAAAAGGGCTCCATAAGATGGATTTATGACTAAAGGAGGGACTCTAGGATGAATTGAGGGAAGTTGAAAGAGTATTTGGGAAGATTTTGGACAAACCAAAAGGCTTTGAAGGTGTGGATTAATGAGAAAGAGGAGTGCCCTTTTATAAGAGGGGTGAGGGGCACCTTTGGAAAAGGTAGAAATATTATTTTATAATAAATTCATATTCCGTTTCTAATGGCTCCAAAGTATATTATTTAAAATTTAAGGTTGGTATAGGTCTGAAACCATTCATCCAATATAATTTAGACATGTTTGAGTCAATATATTAACATTATCTCTAAGTTTTAACTCTTAGTTAATTAGTTTGACACTTACCATGTCACTTTGTATTTTTATATTATATAGTTAATAATCTTACTATATACATCCAAGATACCCCAAATTGGTACCTTAATGATAAAAATATCATGATATAAGTATCTTGGCCGATCCGTAGATTTTTATGAATTTAATATCAATTAATAATATAATATTTGTTTTAAAAACACTTTTATGTCAATTTTGACACTATTCAATTTTTGATTTTTGTAAAAATCATAACAGAATGATTACTTCGAAAAAAGTCATTTAAATAAATCCTAATATGTCATAATATCCTATTAAATTAGTTTAATTCATTAAAAGTCTCAAATTATATTTATTTGGGTATTTATAATATCAATTATTTTAATTTTTCACTGTTATGGTAATTACTGCATCATCATTGTGTCATAATAAAATTAAATTATTTAAGGTATAAAAATTTAAAATAAAATATAATTATATATGAAATCGTTTTATCTTTATAATGAATATTTATAGTTGAAAATAAAACATATATAACCCTATGTAAAAATTGTTTTGTTAAAAGATATATGCTTTTGTCATTTTTGTATTTATTTTAACTTAATTAAAATAAAGTGTCCCTATCACCTACAAGTGGCTCAATGGGGTCCCAAAATCGACCCAACGATGCCCATGGTCGGACATGTATCCACCAATAAGGTTAGGACACGTTTTAGGGTAATTTAATATTATTATAATATTATTTGTTTAACCCCTATTTACCGGATTTACCCTTAACCATGGTAAATAAAATATTTACCGAAGTAATTATTCAAAATGTATAAAAATAAAAGTTACCTATTTACATAATTTGGACATCCTGAATCCAAATATGGAATCAATTTTTCCAAATTCAAAACACAGAAGTGGCAGAAATTAATTTAAAATTAAATCCCACTGTCAAAATAAAAAGCGTGTTTTTAAGATATAACAACTATCAAAAGATTGATACTTGTTTATATCTAGTTTAATTGTGAAATTATGTACAATGACCAAAGTTGTATTAAATGGTAAAAATATATTCAAAATATACTTTAAAACCACTCAAATTAATAATTTTATCACTATTAATTATTTTGATTAAAAAAAGTTGTTTTTAATTAAAATTTAGTAATTTTCACTATTCATCAAAATATTAAAGTTATCCGAAAAGTACCAAAATTTCACCATAGGATAAATTCGATACTCCGAATCCAAAAATTAAGTCCATTTTGAGAGATAAAATTTATAAAATTTCAATAATTAGGTATTACTATTCATAACGGCTAGTTTGATTGGTTGTGGTGTGTTAGAACTCGATGTTGCGTACAACACACATTATCACATTATTTAAAGAGAAGCGTACCGTAGAATCTTGGGGTGTTACATTCTACCATCATTCAAATAATTTCATCCTCTAAATTTCTATAATACTACTTCATGAAGAGAATCCGGTGGTTCTTCATCATATGTTCCTCGGGTCCCCACGTTGCCTCTTCCATCTTATGGTTTCTCCATAGAACTTTTACCAGACGAGTCGTCTGATTTCTCGGTACCTGTTCTCTGGTATCAAGAATCCTAACGGGCTATTCGCAATAAGAAAGATCAGGTTCCAGTTCTAATTCCTCATAGGTGAGTTCCAACATTGGGTCAGGCATGTATTTCCTCAACAGAGATACGTGGAACACATCGTGAACTTTAGAAAGACTTGGCGGCATTGCCAATCGGTAAGCTACAACCCCAATTCGTTCTAGAATTTCAAAAGGTCTGATGTACCTGGGACTCAATTTACCTTTCTTACCAAAACGTATGACTCCCTTCCATGGATATACCTTCAGGAGAACATGATCACTGACTTGAAATTCCAAATCCTTCCTTTGATTATCGGCATAGCTCTTCTGCCTACTTGGAGCTGCTTTGATGTGATTTTGGATTACCTTCACCTTTTCCATCATTTCCTCCACCAGTTCTGGACCTACAAGTTTTCTTTCACCAACGTCATCCCAACAGGTTGGTGTGCGACATGTCTTTCCGTATAACACTTCATATGGTGCCATCTGAATACTCGAATGGAAGCTATTGTTATAGGAAAATTCTACCAGAGGTAAATATTGATCCCACATACCCTGGAAGTCAAGTGACTAGGATACCAACATGTCTTCTAAGGTTTGAATAGTTTTTTCTGATTGTCAATCTGTTTGAGGGTGGTAGGCAGTGCTGAAATGATGTTTAGTATCCAAGGCTTTCTGAAGACTTTTCCAGAATCTTGAAGTAAAACGGGGATCAAAATAAGAAACAATCGATAGGGGTACTCCATGAAGTCTCACAACTTCATCAACATATAGTCTTGCTAGACGTTCTAGTGGTAGATCTTCTCTTATAGCAAGAAAATGTGCTGACGTGGTAAGACGATCAACAATAACCCATATTGCATCATTCCTTCTAGGATTCTCTGGTAGCCCCATGTCAATGTCCATCATAATATTGTCCCATTTCCACTCCGGTATGGGAAGAGGTTGCATGACTCCTCCAGGCTGTTGCCTTCCAGCTTTCACTTATTGACAAACCGTACATCTTGACACAAAATATGTAATCTCCCTCTTCATGGTGTCCCACCAAAAACATTCCTTCAAATCTCTATACATTTTGGTGCTCCCTGGGTGTATAGAGAAATTGGAACTATTTTCATCATCTAGCAATTCCCTTTTTAGATCCGGTATATCGGGAACACAAAGTCTCTTCTCGAATTTCAAAATTCCATCTTCATACACAAAGTCTCTCAATCTCCCATCATTCACAGCTTTAATCTTCTTGTGAAATTATTCATCGTCGGTCGTAGAACTCTTAATCCTCCCTAGTAAAGATTGTGTGGAAACCATTTGAAAAAGAATTGATGTTTCACCTTCCATGGTTATTCCCATGTCCATCTTCACTAGATCCATGAAAATTGGACCCCTTTCAATTCTCATATTGTTCAACAATCCATGATCTTTTCCGCTCAAAGCATCTGCCACCTTGTTTTCTTTCCCCAGGTGGTAGTGTATCGTACAATCATAATCCTTGAGTAATTCAAGCCATCTCCTTTTCCACATGTTGAGTTCTTTTTTTGAGAAAATATACTTCAAACTCTTGTGATCAGTATAAATCTCACATTTTTTACCATAGAGGTAGTGCCTCCATATCATCAAAGAAAAGATCATAGCTGCTAACTCGAGATCATGAGTAGGATAGTTTTGTTCAAGAGTTTTCAACTGTCGTGATGCATAGGCAATAACCCTATCATTCTGCATAAGAACACAACCAAGTCCTTTCTTCGATGCATCACTATAATAACGAACCCATCACTCCCTGATGGTAGAGTTAATATAGGAGAATTGGCTAATCTTCTCTTCAGTTCTTCGAAACATTCTTCACACTCTATTGTCCAAACAAATTTAACCCCTTTACATGTGAGCTTTGTTAATGGGTTAGCCAATCAGGCAAAATTCTGGACGAAACGTCGATAATAACCTGATAAACCAATAAAACTACGTACCTCAGTTATACTCGTCGGTGCAGGCCATTCTTGGATTGCCTTAGTCATAGAAGGATCAATATAAATTCCATCCTTAGAGACAATATGACCAACAAAAGAAATCTCATGAAGCCATAATTCACACTTGCTAAACTATCCATATAATTCATGTCTTCTCAGAGTCTTTAGGATAATGCGCAAGTGATTTTCATGATCCTCGTAGATTTTGGAGTATACCAAGATATCATCAATAAATACCACCACAAATTCATCAAGATATTCCTTAAAAACTCTATTCATCGGATCCAGGAATACAGAGGGTGCATTAGTCAATCCAAAAGGCATTACTGTAAACGCATAATGCTCGTACCTGGTTTGAAATGCTGTCTTCAGAATGTCTTCCTTCTTTACACACAACTGATGGTATCCAGATCAAACGACAATCTTTGAAAAGTATTGAGCTCCATGCAGTTTTTCAAATAAATCATCAATGCGAGGTAGGTGATACTTGTTCTTTATTGTTATAGAATTGATCTCCCTATAGTCGATACATAACCTCATAGATCCATCTTTCTTTTTAACAAAGAGAATAGGGGCTCCCCATAGAGAAACACTAGGGCAAATAAATCCTTTATTACTCAATTCCTCTAGTTGTTTCTTTAGTTAGACTAATTCTACAGTGGCCATTCTATAAGGGGTCTTCGATATAGGCCTTGATCCAGGAATTAAATCAATGGAAAACTCAACTTCTCGTTCTAGAGGATGTCCAGTAAATCTTCCGGAAACACATCTACATATTCTTTCACAATAGGTACATCCTCTATTTGAAAATTAATTTCCTCACCCACTGAAATTTCATCCTCTTCCTCCCTAATAATTGAATTTAGTTGAGCTACTGGGGGTGGATCTTGATAAGAATTAGTTGGTTTCGATTCTGCTATAAAGATAAGGTGATCCTTATCATCATCATCAAAAATCGTAACCTCCTTCTTCTTACAATAAATCTTAGCATCATAGTCCTAAAGCCAATCCATACCGAGGATTATATCAAACTCAATCATAGGTATGACGATGAGATCAGCGGATAAAGAACATTTATGTGCTCTAATGGGGATTGATTCACAAAACATTGTTGCAATGATACTTCCCTTAGGAGTTTTAACTGACAACTCCCTTGTTAAATAAAATTTCAAATATCTAATTTTCTTATAAAACTAGGAAGATATGAAACAATGCGATGATCTAGAATCAAATAATGCATTTTCTAAACTTGAGGAAACCATTAAATTACCTGCCACCACGTCTTTCGGAGCTTCTACCTCAGTAGTAGTGATAGCATAAGCATGGCCTTGATCCCTTGGCCTTTTCTGAGGTAAGTTCCCTTGACGCTTAGGACATTCATTTGCATAATTTCCCATCTCCGTGCAATTTTAGCACTGAACATTAGTGGCTTCCTTCTTCCCTGTGAAATCACGAGCTTGGTGGCCTTTTTCACCACACTTGTAACAGACACCCATTCCCTTCAAGCATGTACTGGGGTGTTTATTCCCACATTTAAAACAGGATTGATATTCAACTTTTACCTTCTTCCCCTTATTTCCATTCCCAGATTGATCAGTAGATCTCTTCTTCTCTTTCTTTGCTTTAAAGTCATAAGTCTTTGAGAATTCATTCTCTGTCTTGATAGCACATGAGACAATGTCTTCATACGACGAGAAGGATTGTGAGACTAATGCTTGACGGAGAAATGGTATTAACCAATCAAAGAAACGATGAACCTTACTTCTTGGGTTATATTTATAATCTTCATAATACCTTGCTAACCTTGTAAAGTTATCCTCATACATTGCGACATTCTCATCCTCCTTTTGTCTCAGACTTAGATATTGCCATTCCATATCTGCTCGATGGTCACAAGGAAAGTATTTTTCTAAAAACAGATCTTTGAACTCCCCCATTTCCATATTTGATACTTCATCATCTTCCTTCACGTTTTAAATCAATGACCACCATTGATCAGTATCTCCAGTGAGGCGGTAAACTTCCATGATAACTTTTTCCCTTTCACTACATCCCAAATCCTGAAATATTTTCTCTAGGGAACTTATCCACTGCTCAGCTACTAAGGGATTTTTACTCCCATTGAATATTGGTGGTTGTTACCTCATGAAGCGATCTAACATTAGTCCTCCACGTTGCGGATCAGGGTTCTCTATACGGGTAAGGTTATTATTCATAACTTGAGTGAGTTGTCCCAGTATGGTGATTAGCTGATCGGCACCAGCTGCATCACCATCTCCACTATAATTATCTTGAGTAGGAGGGCGATCCCTACATGGAGTTCATGCATTGATACAGTTTCCATTTCTTCCACTAGGTTCCATTTCTAAACAATGACATAAACTGGATCAGTTTATGAATCCAAATACATAATTCCATACTTATAAAACACTTAACATAAATTGAACTATTTATGGATATAATCCATAATCATAAAAATGTTTTCTTTGAGGAAGTATATACTCATAAACCTTTCATAACGATTTGTAAAGAAAATGAGAGTTATCATAAGCACATCTCCCGGGAGTGTTGTAACCAAGAGTGCAGCAAGGCCCATTGTCGTGCACCAGTTCCCGTTCGAGTCTAGCTCAAAGCGATGTTTTCGGGTTTTACCCCTAGGTAAATCTGTTCCAGAGCCCCCTCTACCTGCTCGTATCCAAACAGGGATGTATTGCTCGGAAAACTCACAAAATCTCTACAATACCAAAATTCTAGGAAGTTATTCTATTCTAATCCTCAAAGTCCATCTTAAATCTATGTTCTCTAATCAGATTTTATCTAAATCTAGCTTCCAAGGTTTGTACTAATCTTCCTCTGATACAAACTGTAATGCCCAGACCCCAGTTACCCAGAGTCGGTGCATTATTACATAACATTGGCATGATCATATGAAAGATCAAGTCTTGAAAGACAGATTAGTTTAGTAGCCTTGGAATAACTAGATACATTAATAAATTTTAACATTACATCATAAAAATGAAAACTACAACAACATAGTCTCCATAGTCCACACTCTTAACCCTGCATACTATCTCTGCAGGTCATTCATAAATTATTTCTTCACATCCTGGGAAAAATAAAACATAGAAAAGGGGTGAGCTCAAATGTCCAGTAAGTATAACAATATAGCAGAAACATTCATAAATAAGAATAAACATTTAAGGTAATGTATAACTAAAACAAAAGCATTTTAAACTTGAACTTCAACATAGTATGGAAAAAAATAATATTAAATAATTCCATTTACTTATTCACATGGATATTCTACTAATCGAATAATCACATGCCATATCAATAACCACTTTCATAATGATGGAATGCATAATTCCAGACTATCATAACCACATATCCAAGGCCTCGTGCCAAGACTACAAATAAGATTTTGTCATGGCCTTGTGCCAAGACACTAGTTTGTCCCATGAGACCTACCGATGCATCGAGGATATATAGCGGGTTCCACCCATCACATATTAAGTCCAATGCATTCCCATATAAAAAGGTTTAAACATAACATAAACTTTCATATTAAAACTAGCATAAAAAATGTAAATACTTCATCCATATAACACGAATGGTATAAAAATAACACATCCCCAGTCAAACATATCACAAAACCTTGAATATAATATAGAAGTTTTGTATCATAATAAATCAACTTCAAATAAGCGTAAAATCCATCAAAGGATGTTGACATAGATGAAATCAAAACTCTTTTTAGAGAAATATCTCATTCTATTTTGAAATCATTTAAGAGTCATATATTTATAAAATAAAACATTTTCTTTGAAAATATTATTATATTCTTGTAAGGGAAGCATCTAAGATTTTATAATGGTGGAAAATAGCTGCACCCACCGTATAAGTTAAAAAAACATTCATACCTTAATTCTGTCGAAAAGGTTAAAAAGGACCTTGTTTGGAAAATGATGGAAATATTCCTTTATAAACCACTTATAAAAGTCAAAAAGGGTATAAATGACTTTAACACATATTCTAGTAAATGGTAAAAAATGATTTGAAGTACATTTTTAAGAAACATGGATGTGGATGATAAAGAAGTCCTAGTAGATAATCACGTATAAACAACCTCGGATAATGAAGAGATTGTGAAATAACCCTTACCTTGTAATTTTCCTTGGTTAGGGGTCGGTTAACTTCCTGTATAATTGTGAAATAATTTTTATTAATTTATACAAGAATCGTATACATTAATATGCTATCATATATGATATTTTAACATTTCTTTGTTAATAATATCTTAATATTATTGTTGTTTCGGGTGTTAACTTACGAATTTTCTTTTACATGTTTTGTTATGTAAGACATGTTTTTTATGGATAGGTTGTATTTTATTTATATACATAATGATATCAAGTCCTTAAACACTATTATTAATCATCAAATGATAATTATACTTTAATGGATACGATGGAGAATGAATCTCATCGCGTTCGTGGAGACGGTAGTCCGTACGTACGCACGAGCGAAAATATCATTATGTTGATATTAAAATAATATATAATTTGATGGTATATCATATATAAAGAGTCTTTATCATGTTATATTTATTATTTTAATGAATTACACATCATTATTATACACATCCAATAAATAATTTATTGAATAACAATTACACCACGGCGTGGAGACAGTAAGTCGTACATACACACGTATGGTTACATGTTATTAAAAGGGTGGATAGAATACTGAATATGGCTGTACAATATTTATAATAACATCACAGTATATATAAGATACTAGAGTTATTTTTTTATAATTTTAATAACAATGAAATAAGAAGGGGAAGAAGAAAGGAACTTGAAAAGGGGTGGTGAAATCATAACCTCTTCTTTGGGTTCTTCCTTTTGATTTGACCAAAAGGGCTCCATAGGATGGCTTTCGGACTAAAGGAGGGACTATATGATGAATTGAGGGAAGTTTAGAGAGTATTTGGGCAGATTTTGGCCGAACCAAAAGGCTTTTATGGTGTGGATTAATGAGAAGGAGGAGTCCCCTTTTATAAGAGGGACGAGGGGCACCTTTGCAAAAGCTAGAAATATTATTTTATAATAAATTTATATTCGGTTTCTAATGGCTCCTAAGTGGATTATTTAAAGGTTAATGTGGGGATAGGTCGAAAACCATTCAACCCATAGAATTTAGATAGGTTTGGGCCATTTTATTAACCTTATCTTTAATTTTTAACTCTTAGTTAATTAGTTTGACACTTACCATGTCAGTTTGTATTTTTATATTATATAGTTATTAAACATACTATATACATCAAAAAAACCCCCAAGTGGTCAATTAATGATTCAAATATCACTATATAAGTCTCTTGGATGAACCTTAGATTTTTAGTAAGTTAATATCAATTAATAATATAATATTTGTTTTAAAAACTCTTTTATGTCAATTTTGAAACTATTCAATAGATGATTTTTGTAAAACTCATAACAGAATGATTACTTCGAAAAAAGTAAATTAAATAAATCCTAATATGTCATATTATCCTATAAAATTAGTTTAATTCATTAAAATTATCAAAATATATTTACTTGGGTATTTATAATATCAATTATTTTAATTTTTCACTATAATGGTAATTACTGCATCATCATTGTGTCATAAATAAATTAAATTATCTAATGTCTAAAAATTATAAATAAACTATAATTATGTAGGAAATATTTTTATCTTTCTAATTAATATTTATAGTTTAAAATCCATCATATATAACCCTTTGTAAAAAAAACTTTCTAAAAGATATATGCTTTTGTCATTTTTGTATTTATTTTAACTTTATTAAAATAATGTGTCCCTATCGCCTACAAGTGGATCCGTGGGGTCCCCAAATCGACCCAAAGATGTCCATGGTCGGACATGTATCCACCAATAAGGTTAGGACACATTTTAGGGTAATTTTCTATTATTATAATATTATTTGATAACCCTTATTTACCGGATTTACCTTTAACCATGGTAAATAAAATATTTACCAAAGTAATTATTCAAAATGTCTAAAAATAAATGTTACCTATTTAAAAAATTTGGACATCCTGATTCCAAATATGGAATCCATTTTTCCAAATTCAAAACACAGATGTGGCAGAAATTAATTTAAAATTAATTCCCACTGTCCAAACAAAAAGCTTGTTTTTAAGATATAATAACTATCAAAAGATTGATACTTGTTTATGTCTGGTTTAATTGTGAAATTATGTAAAATGAACAACATTGTATTAAATGGTAAAAATATATTCTAAATATACTTTAAAACCACTCAAATTCATAATTTATCACTGTTAATTATTTTGATTAAAAAAGTTGTTTTTAATTAAAATTTAGTAATTTCACTATTCATCAAAATATTAAAGTTATCTGAAAAGTACCAAAATTTCACCTTAGGATAAATTTGATACTCCGAATCAAAAAATGAAGTCCATTTTGAGAGGTAAAATTTATAAAATTTCAAAATGTTGGTATTACTATTCATAATGGCTAGTTTGATTGGTTGTGGTGTGTTAGAACTCAATGATGCGTACAACACATGCTATCGCATTATTCAATGAGAAGCGTACCATAGAAGCTTGGGGTGTTACACAGAGGAACCCAACAAGATACCTCTTAGGACTCTCTTTATAACAAGAACCCAATCAACAACCCTAATCATATGTGTTAGTAATTCCTTCTCTTATGTCGAGATATTATCCTCTTTAGGAGGCACTGACTCACCTGCACGGGTTTAATCACATCCACATTAATGCATCTCAAATTAAGGATCAGGTTTTTTTCCCATTCCCCACACATCCGTACATGTTACACACTTCCAGAGAATAAGGAAGAAAAACGTCTCACAATCGACAAGCCAATCATTCCATATAAAAAAAGTAAAAAGTATAACATCAAAACAAATCTCAGAAGAACAAATCAAAACAGAAGTCAAAACAACTCCGGGTACTAAGCATGAATCTGAGCCTCCCGCTTCCAAGTGCTCTCCTCGAGGCCACCATGCCTCCACAACATGCGAACCAAGGCGACGGTTCGTCCACGGAGCAACTTCTCTTTACGATACTCGATTCTAACTGGTCATTACTCGTAGTTCGCGTCGTCTCCCATATCAATCTCTCCCTAGTTGATAACATGTAAGTCATTGTGTAAGTACTGATGAAGCTGGGAGTTGTGGAAGACATCATGAACCTTCTCCAACTGAGGTGGCAGGGCCAGCTGATATACCTCCTCACCGACTCGTCTCAGCACCTCGAAAGGTCCGATGAACCTAGGGTAGAGCTTCCTCTCCATCGCAAACCTCTGCTTCCCCTTTCGAGGGGAAACCTTCAAGAACAAATGATCTCCCACCTCGAACAGCAAGGGCCTCCTTTGACGATCAGCATAAGACTTCTGTCGGTCCTGAGACACTTTTATCCTCTCACGCAAAAGCTGAAATTTCTCTGTGGTGCTCTGTACTACTTCTGGCCCATGAGAACCTGTCTCACCAACCTCCGCCCACCATATGGGTGAACAACAAGGTCTCCCATAAAAAGCCTAAAATGGTTCCACATGAATAGTAGAGTGGAGTCTGTTGTTGTAGGAAAACTCTACTAAATGAAAGTGTCGCACCCATGATCCTCTGAAATCCAGAACGCATTCCCACAGCATGTCCTCCAACATCTGGATAGTCCACTCTGTATGTCCATCGGTCTGGCGGTGGAAAGCAGTGATAAGGCGTAGCTAGGTGCCAAAATCATGTTGTAACCCCCAACATACTCATGAGGTAAACCAAGTATCCTGATCTGAGATGACAGTCTTAAGAACTCCATGTAATCACACCACCTTGTCTACGTACCTCTGTGCTAAGGTGCTCACCGGGCCCGACTCCTTAATTTCTAAGAAGTGAGTTGAATTCGTCAATCAATCCACCAATACCTAGATAGAATCATAACCACCCTGAGATCTGGGTAGTCCTGTGATGATGTCCATTGATATGTCATCCCACTTCCACTCGGGGACATCTAAAGGATGTAACAAACCACTGGGAACACAATGTTTAGCCTTTACTTGCTGACATACTAGGCACTTAGCCACAAACTTTCCCACTACCTGTTTCACCCCGGGCCACCAAAACTGTTCCCTCAGGCCTTGGTACATTTTTGAAACTCCCGGATGTACCGCCAAGGCTGAGCTATTGAACTCACAGAGAAATCCCTCATGCATCAGCTCCGGAACAAACAATCTTCCATGAAAAAGCATCCGATGTCGGCTATCCTCTGACCATCCTTCTGGAGAGTTTCCCTGATCGATACGATCCCGCTTTACTTCTGCCTCAGAGTCTCCCCATTGCGACTCCTCCACTTACTGCAACAAGGAGGACTACACTGTCATCTGAAACAAACACCCTCTAACACCCTCTACCCTCGCATCCAAGTTCAAGGCAGCCAACTCTCCCATCGCTCTCTAAGCATCAGTGAATTCCCGAACCACATCTTTATGAAACTTACTGCTCAGGGAATCAGACCCAACGTTGCCCTTACCTTCAGTGTAAGAGATCTCGAAGTCATAGTCTTGGAGAAACTCGACCCATCTCTGCTGCCGTAAGTTCAGGTCACGCTGGGAGAAGATATAACGTAAGCTCTTGTGATCTGAGAAGACCACAAAGCACTCCCCAAAGAGGTAATGTCCCCAAAATATCAATGAGAACACTACTACTGCAAGCTCTAGGTCATGGGTGGCATAGTTACGCTCATGAGGACGCAACATCCTAGATCCATAACATATCCCACCCTTCTTCTGCATCAATACGCACCCCAAAACAAGGCCATAAGAATCAAAAAACACCTCATACAACAACCCTTCCTCTGGAAACCTGAGTACTGGAGCGATGACCAACTTCTCCTTCAGGTAGTCGAAATATTTCTGGCACTTCTCGCTCCATAGAAAGACCTGGTTCTTCGTAGTCAAAGTTGTTAACGGAGCAGCAACTTGAGAGAAGTCCAAAACGAACCTATAATAATAACCTGCCAACACCAAGAAACTGCAAACTTCATCCATTCTCTTGGGTGCCGCCCAAGAAAAAACTGCCTCAACCTTCGATGACACTCAATGCTGAGACACCACGTACTTCTTGCATCAAGAACTTACACTTCGACAATTTCCCATAAAGCCGGTGGTTTCGAAGGACTTCCAAGAATGTCCTGAGATGCTCAACATGCTCCTCCTCTGATCTTGAGTAGATCAGGATGTCATCGATAAACACAATGAGGAACCTGTCCAGAAACTCTCAGAAGAAAAATTTCATAAGTTCCATGAACACAGCTAGAGAATTCGTATCTCCAAACAACATCACTACAAACTCGAAGTGCCCATACCTGCACATGAAAGCTGTATTTGAGATGTCATTATCCTTTACCATCAGCTGATGATATCTAGACCCTAGATCAATCATAGAAAACCAACCTGATCCCCTTTGTTGGTCGAAGAGATCATCTATCCATGGAAGGGGGTAACGGTTCTGGACCGTTACCTGATTCAACCTTCGGTAGTCTATGCATAGCCTCAAACAATAGGCTTAAAAGCTAGAAATACTATTTTAAAGGCTTAAAAGTAGAAATAATATTTTATAATAAATTAATATTCGGTTTCTAAAGGCTTAAATGTAGAATATTTTAATATTGATGTGGGGTTAGGTCGAATTTCACTCAAACAATAGGTTTTAGATAGGTTTGGGTCACTTTATTAACCTTATCATTTAGTTTTAACTCATAGTTAATTAGTTTGACTTTTTGCACGTCTCATTGTATTTTTATATTATATAGTTAATGAACATACTATATACATATAAGAGACCCCCAAGTGGTCCCTCAATGATACAAAAATCATGATATAAGTCCTTTGGCCGAACCATATATTTTTAGGAATATAATAACAATTAATAATATAATATTTGTTTTAAAAACTCATTTATGTCAATTTTGACAATATTTAATAATTTTTTTTTGTTGAAGTTTAACAACATTATTTATTAGAAAAAAATTCGTTTAATAAATCTTAACATGTCCTATTTACCAATAAAATTCTTAGATAGAATAAAAACATTCATATTACATTTATTTTCACATTTTAAATAATAATTATTTGATTCTTTCATTAATAAGGAAAATAATTCATCATTATTGTGTCACACATAAATTTAATTATTCAATGTCTAAATATTATAAATAAAATACCATTATGTAGTAAATCGTTTTATCTTTAAAATGAATATTTATATTCTAAAATATGACATATATAACCCTATTTAAAAATTGTTCTTCTAAAACATATATGCTTAAGTCATTTTTGTATTTACATTAACTTAATTAATATAAAGTGTCACTATCACTTACAAGTCGATCCATGGGGTCCCAAAATCGACCCAACGATGCCAATGGTTTGAAATTTACTATCCAATAGGGTTAGTACACGTTTTAGTGTAATTTATTATTATTATTATATTATTTTTTACCCTTATTTACCGGATTTACCCTTTTACCATGGTAAATAAAATATTTACTGAAGTAATTATTCAAAACGACAAAAAATAAAATTTTCCAACTTACACAATATGGAACTCATGATTAAAAATATGGAATCCATTTTTCTAAATTGAAAACACAGAAGTGGTAGAAATTAATTTAAAATTAATTCCCGCTGTCAAAACAAAAAGCGTGTTTTTAAGAAATAATAACTATCAAAGGATTGACACTTGTTTATGTCCGGTTTAATTGTGAAATTACGTCAAATGACCAAAATTGTAATAAATGGTAAAAATATTATTCTTAATATACTTTAAAATCAGTCAAATTCACAATTTATCACTATAAATTATTTCGATTAAATTTTTTTTTATTTAAAATTTAATAATTTTCACTATTCATCAAAATATGAAATTTATCTGAAAAGTACGAAAAATTCACCCTAATCTAATTTCTATATTCCAATTCCAAAAATGAAGTACATTTTAAAAGATAAAATGTATAAAATTTCAAAAAGTGGGTATTACTATTCGTAACGGCTAGTTTGATAGGTTGTGGTGTGTGTTAGAACTCGATGTTGCGTACAACACACGCTTCTGCATTTTTCAAAGACAAGCGTACAATGGAATCAGGGGGTGTTACATTCTACCCTCCTTCAATAAATTGCATCCTCGCAATTTGAAATTATTTTTCCAAAATAAAATGTTGAAAATTAAAAATTGTTTTGGGAAAATCCACATCGGAAATTAGGTTAATAAAATTTAGTCTTAATAAGAGGAAAATGGAAATGAAAGGGTCACCAAAAAATTATGATCTCGATTAGGAGAACATTTGTGGAAATTAGAGACATATAATTGTAGGAAAAATGTGAATATTTATAGGTAGTTATTGAGGCCATCAATAACAAACACGTGGAAAATTGAGGGCCTTAAATTCATCAATCTATGATGATTTAAAAGACCATCGGTTCAACAAAACATATTGTATTATGATAACACATTTTTGGTTTTAAGGTCCCTTCACTAAAGTATAGAATAAATTTATTCATAGAATAAGAGAAGAAGAAAAATATATAAATGACATGTAGAGTCCCATCCTTTAACTAATTTATACCACAAACGCATCTTTTACTCTAAAAGATAATAGAACTTACAAATAATATTCCATTTATCCTATTCGTTTAGGGTTCAAAAAAATAAATTTAAAATTAATCTCCGGGATTTTTTTAAAAAAGACTACATTATTCAATACAAGACATCACAGGGGCCAGTGTTAAGTGATACACCTTTGTCACCCTTTGGTTTTCGGTTCATGTCTCACGGCCTTTCCGGACGTGACGGGTTTCCGCCCGACCTCTGGGTTGTCCTTTTATTGCAATCCAAAAATAATCTAAAACTAGAATTATCCAAAATAATTCTGTCCAAACTCACATTCCAAAATTTATAAGGAAGGTAAACATAATGAAGATCCTTTTTTCCACTTAATTGCATGTGAAAACCTTCATCATGTATTCTTTTAAAACACTACAACATCCTGATTTACCATAAAACCTTATTGATTAAATCCATGGTCCCTTATTCCTTATAGAATACTGGATATACTCATTCTATCAAAAAATGTTGTAAACTCCATCAATGATAGAATAAAGAAATCATTAATCTGTTTCAAGGTAGTCAATAATATCCAATATAATTTATCCAAATAAATCGTGTATTATTCCAAAATCACTACCTCGGTATCAGAACCATATTATGGTTTATTATTCTCTAAACCATATATTTTACAAAAAATTAACCTGTTATTGAGTCACTTTTCATTGTTCCACAAAATCTCAAGTCTTTAATGAAATAAAACTGCAATACAATCCTTATATACTCCATAATTATTATAACCTGTACATTATTGATACAACACTCAAATGACATAATTCTCTAAGAACAAAATAAGAACTCTAATCATTCCTCCCCATCTGTAGTCATATCATAAGTTGGTTATTATACAATTGCATCCTTTGGGGCATACTCTGATGATTAGTACATTGGTTCACGTAGTGTCCCATATCCTTTTAGATGAATCATTGTACATTTGAAACATTTTTCTTACACTTACAGTCACGTATATGGTGTTCTTTTTCTCCACACTTATAACAAACTCCCATTGAATTCAGGCATGTTCCAGTGTGTTTCTTACCACAGTTATCACATATAAGAGAATTCTTATTTTCCCTCTTCCCATTACACATCGTTCTCTCTTCCATCATTTTATTCTCTTTCTTCCCTTCAAAGCCATAGGATTCAGCGAATTTTTTACTTATCTTAATAACACATGATACTATTTCTTCATATGTTGAGAATACATGGGAGACTTTTCCCCGCTAAATGTTGGATTAATACTGTGAATGATATGATCCTTCATACTCTCTGGATCAAACATATTGCTACAGTTCATATTCCTTCTACTGGGGGCCATTTCTATACAATGGCATAAACTAGTTGAGTTTAGGAATTGCACTGAATAATTTCAAACTTGTAAAATACCTAAAATAAATTTAATGGTTTATGGATATATTCCAAAATCATAAATATGTTTTCATTGATGGAATATATACTCATAAACCCTTCATAAGTATTTTTAAACAAAATGAGAATTACCCTAAGCATACCCCCCAAGAGTGTCGTAACCAAGAGTGATGCAAAGACCTTTTTCGTGCACCAGTCCCCATTCAAGTATAGCTCAAAGCGGTGTTTTCGGGTTTTACCCCTAGGTTCATCTGTGCCAGAGCCACCTCTACCTGCTCATATCTAGATATGGATTTATTTTCTTTGAAAACTCACAAAATCACTACATTACCAAAATTCTAGTAATTTCTTCTATACTAATCCTCAAAGTCCATCTTAGGTATATGTTCTCTCATCAGAGTTTCTCTAAATCTAGATTCCATGGTTATTTCTAAACATCCTCTGATACCAACTGTAATGCCCCAACCCCAGTTACCCAGATTCAGTACATTACATTAATACATCGGCATGATTAAAAAAAATCAAGTCCTGAAGGACCGATTGGTTTAACAGTCTTGGAAAATAGATTACATACATGAATGTTACATTACACTTCTTAACATACAAAACAACATAAATAATCCTTCATGAATGCCATTATCCCTTTGCTTAACCATGTATATCAATCACAATACACTTCTTGAAATCCTAGGAAAAATAAAATATAGAAAGGGGTGAGCTCAAATGCTCAGAAAGGATAACAATATAGCGGAAACATTCATAAATAATCATAAACATATAAGGCAATGTATAACTAAAAAAAAGGCCTTTTAAACTTGAACATCAGCATAATATATGAAAAATAAAATGAAGTACTACCATTTACGTATTCACATGGATATTCTAATAGTCGAATAATCACATGCAATATCACTAACCAAATTTATAATGATGAATGCATAATGCCAGACTATCATAACCACATAGTCAAGGCCTTGTGCCAAGACTACAAATAAGATTTTTTCAAGGCCTTTTTCCAAGACACTAGTTTGTCTCATGTGACATACTGATTCATCGACGAGCTATAGTGGGCTCCACCCGTCACATACTAAGTCCAATACATTCTTCATATAAACGGGTTTAAACATAACATAAACATTCGTATTAAAACTATAATAAAAAATATCAATACTTTCTCCATAAACCACGAATGGTGTAAAAATAACACATCCACAGTCAAACATACCACAAAACCTTAAATACAATATGGATGTTTTGTATCACAATAAATCAACTTCAAATAAGCTTAAAATCCATCAAAGGATGTTGAAATAGATGAAATCAAAACTATTTGAGAGAAATATCTATTTTTTGAAATTATTTAAAAGTCACACATTTATTAAGGAAGTAACTTAAAAGAAATTTTTGAATCAAAGTGTCCCATACCACATTGAAAAATTTGAAATAAAATATCATTTCAAAAAATTTAAGTCCTTATAAATAAATCCTTATAATCATTTTGAAAACATGGACATTAATTATAATGATTTTGAATGATAAATCCTTAAAAATTTAAAATTCTGATCTTGATAAAGAGTACCTTTCCCAAATTCTTAAAATATTCCTTTTGAAATTATTTAAAAGTCACATAATAATAAAATAAAATATTTACATTATAAATATTGTTATAATCTTGTAAGAGAAGTTTCGATGATTTTATAACTGAAGAAAATAGCCACACCCACTGTATATGTTAAAAAAATACACTCTTACATTAATTCTGTCGAAAAGGTTAAAAATGACCTTGTCTGGAAAACGAAGGAAATATTCCTTTATAAACGTCTTATAAAAATTCAAAAAAGGGTATAAATGACTTTAAACCATATTCTATAAAATAGTAAGAATTGTTTGAAATACATTTTTAGGAAACATGGATTTGGATGATAAAGAGGTCCAATTAGATATTTATGTATAAACAACCACGGATAATGAAGAGATTGTGAAATAAACCCTTACCATGTACATTTCCTTGGTTGATGGTAGGATAACCTCATGTATAATGGTGAAATAATTGTTATTAAATTATACAGGAATGATATACATTAATATGATATCATATATTATCTTTAAACATAGCTTTTTTAATAATATCTTAGTATTATGATCATTTCAGGTGTTAACTTACTCGTTTTCTTTTAAATGTTTTCTTACATGAGTTTTGTTTTTTATGGATAGGTTGTATCTTATTCATATACATAATGATATTAAGTCCTTAAATATTATTTTTAATCCTAAAATGATAATTGTTTTTTCATAGATATGTTGGGGAATGAATCTCATCGCGTTTGTAGAGACGGTAGTCCGTACGTACGCACGAGCGACAATGTCCTTCTTTTGATATTAAAATAATATATAATTGGATGGTATATCATATATATAAATTATAATTATCATGTTATATTTATTAGTTACATCAATTACACATCATTATCATACCCATCCAAATAATATTGTTTTGAATAACTCTTACCATGACGTGGAGACGTTAAGCCGTGCGTACGCACGTATGGTGACATGTCATTAAAAGTATGGATAGAATACTGAATATGGTTGAACCATAATTATAATAACATCACAATATATAGATGATACTAGAGTTATTATTTTATAATGTAAATAACAATGAACAAAGAAGTTGAAGAGAAAGGAACTTGAAATAGGGTGGTGAAAATACTACATCTTCTTCGGGTTCTTCCTTTTGATTTGATCAAAAGGGATCCATAGGTAGGCTTTATGATCAAAATAAGGCCTATAGGTTTAAGTGATGTAAGTTGAGAGAATATTTGGGCCGAGTTTGTCTGAGCCAAAATGCTTTTAAGGTGTGAATGAGAGGGAAGGGTGAGTACCCTTTTATAAGAGGGGTGAGGGGCATCTTAGGAAAAGTTAGAAATATTATTTTATAATAAATTCATATTAGGTTTCTAATGGATCAAATGTGGATTATTTAATGGTTTAGGTAGTTATAGGTCTAAAACCACTAAACCCATATGCTTTAGATAGTTTTGGGTCACTTTATTATCCTTATCAATTAGTTTTAACTCTTAGTTAATTAGGTTGACATTTACCATGTCTCTGTGTATTTTTATATTATATAGTTAATTAATTTACTATATAAATCCAATAGACCCCCCAAGTAGTCAATCAATGATACACCTATCATGATATAAGTTCATTGTCCGAACCTTATATTTTTAGGAATATTATATCATTTCATAATATAATATTTGTTCTAAAACATCATTTATGTCAATTTAGACAATATTTAATAATTGATTTTTGTTAAACTCTTAAATACTTTATTTAATCCAAAAAAATCATTTAAGAAATAATAACAGGTTATATTAAGAAATAAAATTCTTGGATGGTGTGAAAACTTTTAAATTATATTTATTTTAACATTTATAATTCTAATTATTTGATTCGTTCATTAATAAGGAAAATACTGCATCATTATTGTGTCATAAATAAATTTAATTATTGAATGTCTAAAAATTATTAATAAAATAAAATTATTTTGGAAATCGTTTTAGATTTATAATGAATATTTATAGTCGAAAATATTAAATATATAACCATATGTAAAAATTATTTTTCTAAAACATATATGATTAAGTCTTTTTTGTATTTACTTTAACATAATTAATATAGAGTGTCATTATCCGTTACTAGTGGATCTGTGGGGTCCCAAAATCGACCCAATTATGCCCATGGTCAGACATGTATCAAAAAATATTGTTAGGACACTTTTTTGGGTAATTTATTATTATTATAAAACTAATTTTTACCATTATTTACCAGATTTACCCTTTAACCATGCTAAATAAAATATTTACCAAAGTAATTATTCAAAATGTCTAAAAATAAAAGTTACCTATTTACATAATTTGGACCTCAGAAATCTAAACATGGAATCCATTTTTCTAAATTCAAAACACAGAAGTGGAAAAAATTAATTTAAATTTAATTCTCGTTGTCAAGTCAAAAAATGTGTTTTTATTAAATAATAACTATTAAAAGATTGACACTTGTTTATGTCCGGTTTAAATGTGAAATTACGTCCAATGACCAAAATTGTATTAAATGGTAAACATATATTATAAATATAATTTAAAATCACTCAAATTGATAATTTATCACTCTAAATTAGTTCGATTAAAAAAGTTTTTTTAATTAAAATTTAGTAATTTTCACTATTCATCACAATATGAATGTTATCGGAAAAAGTACAAAAAATTCACCCTAATCTGATTTTGATATTCCAAATACAAAAATGAATTCCATTTTGAAAGATAAAATGTATAAAATTTCAATAATTTGGTATTACTATTCATAACGGCTAGTTTGATTGGTTGTGGTGTCTATTAGAACTCGAAATTGCGTACAACACATGCTACTACATTATTCAAAGAGAAGTGTACCGTGGAAGCATGGGGTGTTACAAGTACATTTTTTAAAAAATATATGAATGATTCCTTTTAATTTTTCTTCTAAAAATCAATTAATCTGTCAAAAATTCATTAAAAAAATTTTGATATTAATTAAAAGAAACATGAATATCATATTTAAAAAACATATACAAGGAAGAGAACGAATTATTTTTTGAAAAGAGAAATAAAATGGGATTTTCATAAAAACATTATAAAATATATTAAGTAGAAATGAGTAGAAAAATGGTAATAATATATGAAAATTTAATTAATAACTAGAGTAGAATAAAATTTATGTGTATCTTGACAGATATATCACCACATTTAATCAAATTTAATTTAATTGAAGACAATTACGATAGAAGTTGAGATTGTAAAATAATCATTTTCCACAGGGTTATTTTTGAATCCTAATCATGATGAAATAAATAAAAAAGAATGAAAATTTAAATTCCATGAATTTAAAATGGTAAATTATATAAAATATAATTTTGGTAGTATATACACCACACAAAAGATCATTGTGGCGAATATGGAATACATGTCATAGAAGTTAAAGTGGGTCTAGAAACATTTACCTTGGGTCCAAAAAATAGTCTATATATTAAAATATTTTATTTAATTAATAATTATTTTTTATATATCATTTTAATAATAATAATAATATACGTATTATACCATATTTAATTGAGTTATAACCCTTTATGACCTATTTATAAAAAAATTACTTGTTAAAATCACATTTAGGATAATTATAATATTTTTCACATGTATATTGTTTTTTTATTCATTCATTTTAATTTTATCATGGATAAATAATCCCCAAAATAAAGATCATTTTATATATATATCGTATATTTTAATTATATAAATACATAATTGTTAATGACATAAAATGCAATACACTGTTGTTGGAGACAGTTGGTCATACGTACGTATGAAATATGTTTCAATTTTCTCAACGAATGGAATAGAATAATGTAAATAATTATTCACTTTTAGTTAATAATTATAATTAAATGTATATATTTATATTATATTAATAAAATCTATCCTTATTTCCATCCATTCTAAATTAAATGAAAATCATTTCAAATCGATATGTGGCAGCGTCATTCCAAATGTATGCACGGGCGACATAATTTTTTTATAATAGATTGGAAGGTAATAAGTTTATTTTTTATTATATTAATAGAAGTATTTTTATGTAATAAATATCCCCTAAATAACTTAATTTTTCCTTAATACCTTCTATATAAATCATATATGAAAAATTAATCACATTGATTCATGAGGTGGTTGTTCACTATAGACATGAAAAACATTATCGTATCTCTCACGATCTGAAGATTAAGAAGTTACATTGGATATCATGGGAACATGAGAATTATAATTTTATAATTAAAATAAATATATTTTAAAATCCTATTTATATCACAAATTGAATGATGGTGACAGAAAACGAGTTATATCTTTCGAGAAGCAGTAGTCCTCCACGCACACGATCGATAGTTTCATTACCCATTTGGTATAAGTGGTGATAAATATAGGTTAATAATTTAAAATATTAAAATATAAGAAAATATTAGATAATAATGCTTTAATATTATTGTAGATGAAGAATATTTGAAGGGGTTCTATTAATAAATAAAACAAATATGTATGTTAATAATTTTACGTGTACTTCAGAGACCCCCATTGGGTTTATTACTAAATAAATATTATTAGGGGTTTATAATAAAACATATGTGACCATGTATTTGTGAGATATGTAATGTTGATATTTAAGAAGTTGTTGTTTGAACAAAAGTGCATTGGATGTGTTAATAGGGGAGGAGAGGGGTGTCCACTAATAAGCTGTGGAGAGGAGACACTTGTAAATTTTGAAATGAAATTGTGATGAACATTGTATAATCCTTCCAAAAGCCTGGAAAATTGATAATTACCAAATCATGGAATTAAATCTTTTAAATATGATCTTATATTATTATTTAGATATGTTTTGTTTCAATTTTAACCCTTATCATTTTGGATTGACCCATGGTAAACCTATTTTGACCATAGCCGAGGTAATTAACAACTAAGGTTTTCAATATTCAATATGGTTGAAAATTAATTTGATCGTAATATATAATATAAATTATGAATATTGAAAATAATTATTCTATTTTCCAAAATTCAATTCCCTGAAGTGGCGGAATTCAAAATAAAAGTAAACCTACAGATGCACAAAAAGGGGTTTCCAATGAATAATATTAAAAAGATTTGAATGTTTTTATCTCAGAATTAAATTTGAAATTGATTCCATTGAAATAAATTGTTTAAATCGTAAGAACATTGAACTAATGTTACTTTAAAATACCATTTATCTATTTAAATAATTAAAATTAAATCTGAGTTTTCAATAATATTGATTAATTTTCACTGTTCAATGAATAATTAATATTTTTATAAAGTTGTAAAAACATTCATCTGAATATAAATTTGACCTGAAGAATTAAAAAATAATGATTAAATTTAAAATTTTATTTCATAAAAGTGGTAAAAATAATTTTAAATTATGTGTGAAAAGGGAGACTAGACTACCCATTCGAAAATATAGTTTTTCTTAAACCAATAACTTTTTCTCCAATGGTTACTATTTAATTTAAAATAAATAAATGACCATTTAACTTATTTAATAAATATAAAAACAATATAATTAATCATAATTTAATTATTTATATTTGTAGACACAAATTTAATATTTAATTAATAAATGTAATTTTTAAATCAATGTATATTAATAAAGTATCATGATTCACTTAATTCTAGTGTTGTGTACATTAAAAGCTATCTAATATATTGAATTTAATTAAAAATAAATATGAAATAAAGTCACATGGGGGTTTAATTATCTTATACAAATGGTTTTCCATGTGTTATATATTATCAAACATAATGTTCCTCATTTAATCTCTTATTGTTTTATATTATACACCCTTTAAATAAATTATTTCTTTTCAATTTAATGTTGATCTCAATTATCATTATTGTAACATTTTAAATTAACTTTGTTAGAAACTCTTAAAAAAAAATATAGTTATTAAAACATAATTTTTATAAAATGGAAATTGATGAACTATTTTCATTTATAATAACACATTACAGGGTTTACATATGGAAAAATATTATTGAGAAATATAGACATGGACCTAGATATAAAGCGTAAATAATTATACAGATAAATAGAAATAATTGATTACAAGAAAGAATAGAGAAAATTTAACAGCCCAAAATCCATAAATCAACAATTAATTAAAAATCCAGTGAATTCATCATAAATAAATGTACAATGATAACATATTTTGTTACAATATCATTTTGCTATAATTGAATAATTTCTTTACCATATAGATTGATGACATAAGAAAATATTCTTAATTTATATATTTTTATATCATAGTCATAATTTCATACTCTAGCTATTCATTTCTTAATAACCATTTTGTTTATGACTCAAATAAATTTATATTCAATATGGATTCTTTATACATGAATAAATAAATTTAAATCATAATGTATCATAGTAACACTGACAAGTCATTCCACTTACATCTAGATATATTCCTAGGAAAAAATGGTAAGCATATTTTTTCCAATAAAACAAAAATTCATAAAACCTAAATAATAATCCCATTATTCAATGTAAGTGATTTTATAAATAATTATCCTTAAAACTCATCTAAAATATCTCTTTCCAAATTTAATGTCCCAAAATTTAGAACAATGTTTAATAAATATACAAATCAAATAAATTTTATATTGTCTAAAATATAGTTTAGCACTTAATTTCATATTTCAAATATGTGAATAACTTCATCCTAATAAAATTTTTATAAAAACATTCATTGTTAAAAAAATTTATTCCTACTTTAAATGAAATCTAAAAATATAAAATTTACACCATTATTCAAAATATGTCTTAAATTATGGAAAGTAAAACATAAACCATAAAATCACTCAATAAATTAATGGTTGCCATTAAATTACTATAAAAATATCTTTATCATTATCATTTTATAATCGAGATTAAGTTATGTTGCATCCTACCTCAATCAGATTTTTGGTAAAAAGATAAACTGGCCACTATATCACTTTTCAGGGTCATATGTACCATTCAAAATATGTCTTCAAATGTGAATACTAAACCATTTTTATACAGTTCTTATATTTTATAAGATTCATATCAACAGAGGGTTATTGGAAAGAGACATCATCCCCTATCGAAGGAAACCAAGTCTCCCACCGGTTTGACATATAATGTTTGCTGATGACTCCATAATATTTATGAATGCATGAAGAGGGTCGATCCAGGGGATCAATAGAATTGTTGACAAATACTGCTACTGGAGTGGACAAGCTATCAAAAATGACAAAATCATGTTTTATATCTTGAATAAATATGATTCACGGAGAGCAGAGCATCTAAGCAGCAGGTTGGGCATGCAACGAGGATAGTTCCCTCTCGAGTACTTGGGTGCTCTGGTTTAACCTAGATGAATGCGCATTAGGGAATTTGACTTGGTTGTGAGTAAGATCACGACCATATTCCTCAACTGGAAGAACCACATTCTATCATTCAGGGGTCATATCGCGTTTGTTAATATCATTCTAACATCTTTCCCAGTGCACACAATGGAATCCAGCAATGTTCAAGAAGGGGTTATCAGATCAATTAAGAGAATTCTGGCCAGTTTTATTTGGTATGCTACTTTGGAAGAGAAAAGACACAGGGTTTCGTGGGCTCGGATGCCAAGCCTATCCATGAGGGAGGTTTCAATGTAAGGAGATTAACGACCACCATTCAATGCATGAATGAAAATTTAGAGTGGGAATCGATTGAAGGGTGAACCTTGTGGGGAAAGGTTATGTCCTACAAACGGTGGGGTAGTGCAAGCAACCGCTTAGTAAACGGTTCTCCTCTCTGGTCGTCGATCAGCTCCATCATCCTAATCATTCTTCAGAATTCAGAATGGATAGTTGGAGAGGGGAAAATCTAGTTCGGGTTTGATAACTGGGCTGGAGAGGCGATTGGTTACCCAGGCTACCCTGCCCTACCATATCCTTCAAAGAAACAAGAAGCTACCCTATCTTCATTACGATGGCTTTATATGAGCCGCAAAAAGAGATTTTCAATCTGATATGCACAAATTTAAAGCCTGATAGATAAATATTTTCTCCTCATTACATGGAAAAGTTTAATTCCAAGGACTACCGAAGGATTTATAATCCTCATTCTCAAATTGTTATATGGAGAAAAGAGGCTTGGGGTAATAATATACCTTTTAAATTCTTCTTCCTTTCATGGAGGATAGGGAACTGAGCCATTCCATCTGATAAAAGCATTAAAAAACTGGGTATTAGCATGGCATCGTGTTGTCATTGCTGTAGAAATAAACTAGAGGAAGATGCAGATCACATGTTATTTGAAGGATAATGGGCACATGTTGGTTGGAGTTACATTGGCATGTTTACAACGTATGTTTCTTAGGATCATCGACAAGAACCATTTCTGGATAGATGGATTCAGGGGATGGACAATGCAAGCACAAAAAAGATGGCTCGTTCTATCATTCTAAATGAAGGGTGATGGTGCTTTTGGATAACAAGGAACGAGGCGAGATTCAAGGGGCTTCCTTCTACAGGGAGGTCCATTATCGCAAGGACTCAGAGCCTACAGGCGGATCTGGTACCTTTCATCAAGAAGTGGTTTGTAGTTCCATATCTAAGGTCCTCAAAAGCTCCATCCTCTACGGCCCAATATTTTTTCTCAAGGACCCTTGGTCATTGGGTGTGGTGGCTACCCCCTGATGATGGTTTCAAGATGAATATTGATGGATCAAGAAAATATGGCATTTCTCGAGGTGGCGGGGTTGTTCGAGACCAACAGGGGTGTGTCCTAATGGATTTTAAGGGTCACTTTGGCAGTGGTAAAATCATTCAGGTGGAGGCCAAGGTGTTACTGACTTGAATTATATTGAACATTCAAGAAAATATTTCTTTATCTCAAGTTGGATACTGACTCGATGATCTTCTATAACTCCTTACAAGTTAAAAGACAAATCTCGTGGTCGATATCTTACACCATCCAGAAATGTATTATTCTTCTTAACCATGACACAAAAGTTACCCACACCTAGAGAGAAGGGAATAACGTAGAAGATCATCTTGCCGCCCATGCTGAACAAGACCTGGAATTCATCACTTCTCTTAACATGTCTTCCTTCAATCCAGAGGGTGTGTTTTTATTCCGAGGGGATGTCCTTGGACTACATTATTTCAGTCCTCCTTCGGCTAGGAGGAATTTATTGTTATTTATTTCCCCTTTAATAAAAATTCTTATGATGATGATGATATTTTTTATGATTTTTCTAATGATAATGTCATTGATAATGTACTTATAAAATATAATTATTGAATCCAATTATAGAAGCACAATAATCAATCAACTTCATCTTAAAACCATTGAAAAGGATTCATTATCTTATTCCTTAATACCTCCTTCCATTTATATGTCATTTATTGTCTCTTAATAATTAACAATAAACATCTAGATGTATAACCATTATTATTATATTCTAGATATTTTCCCCATGTTCATCAATTTTCATAATGCTAATACATTTCACATTTCCATAAATAAATTATTGACGGTGCCTTATGGAAACCATTATTATCATCCATTAAATAAATTATAAATTTAAATTTTTCTTGATTATTACATACTATATGACCTATATATCTATATATAATACATTTCCTCATTCCTTAGATATATTATGTAGAGTGTCTCTTCCCACATTCTCATAATACAGGATAATAAATACCACTTTATCTAGGGTTTCCACTTCCCATGATCCAGTAAATAGTATATTACATTTCATTGGTGTTTCTGAGGTTTAATTAATCTGAATTTATTAATCTTATCGCATTATAAATAATTATGAACAATTAGAATATTATTCACTCCAACAATCATTCAGAGTTTTTTTCTCATTAACACATTTTTTATCAGATGAATGGATAACCTAGTTTTTTTTGTTACCTCAATTGACTAAAGCATAAAACATAGTTTGTGAAACGATAATCATATGGAAACCAAGTAATTAATAAAAATAATTTATAGGACATCAAAATCATGAATACATTTTTTAATATATGGAAAATTATGGTTAAACTAGTTTTTTTCATATTTATCATCATTTTAAATCTTTCATGATAGTTTGTAATGAAAATTTGAATTATCCTAAGAATTTCCTCAAGGAGTGTCAATCTCGGAGCATAGTAAGGCCCATTATCATGATCCGGGTGAACAATTAGTTTAATTCAAATACACCCATTTCAGTGTTTTTATCCCTAGGTAAAAAAATTTCGAACTACGCCCATGTTTAGTATACATAACGGGATATATTTCAAGGGAAAAAAATAATCACTACCTCATAAAAACTCTATAATGATCTCTCTTGATTATCCTAAAATTCCATATAAGGGTTATGTTCCCTATTCATTGATTTCTTAAATCTATTTTTAATTTTTTTTCTAAATATCCTCTAATACCAACTGTAAATTCTTCATCCATAGTAGCCCAAAGTCATACATTATAACATTTTCATAATATACAAGGAATCACCGACCAAAATACATTATAGTTTAATATTCATACTAAAATTGACTCACAAATTATTCTTATATTATAAAAAAATACCACATAATATTTTCCTTCATAGTACCATTATTACCCTTATCATATCCCTTCATATCAATCAAAAAAAATTATCATTAAGGGGAAAATTAATCCTAATAAAGGTGTAAAATCAGATACTCATTAATGTAATGTGTACAATGGATGCTACCATGGATAAATACACACAATAAATATTGAAATGTAAATAAATAAAACACATAAAATTTAAAAAATAACTTATGCATGATTGGGTACGAATAAAAGATGATCTATTAATTCCATATAAATTATGACATGAGCTTCCAACATAACAATTGGCATTCCAAATTATTGAATAATAACACGGAACACTAAATTCTATTCTCATAATGAGGTAATGAATTTATTTTGAAATAATATCTATAAAATTTGGGCCCCATGATATTACATGTTTCTTAAATATGTAAGGCCTCGACCAAAAACAGAAACTAGTTTGTCTCATGGGACCTACAAATGCATCAATATGAAATAATGGCCATCGCTCATTATATAAAAATACAAAGTCATTCATAATATTAAATGGGTGAAACATTATCAATATAAACATTCATATAGAAAAATTAACTTTGGAAATTTTAATAAATTTTTCAATCAATAATGATAAATATAAATCATCAAAATTTATATAGAGAATAGTATCAAAATAAAACATACACAGGAAAACTCCTCATAATCCATCCATAAAAATAATATGGATTTTACCAATAAAAAATATTACCAATTATTTATTATTTTAATAAGACATTCCTTGTGAATGAATTTTAATTTAATAAAAATCCATTAGAACATTCAAAAGGAGAATTCCTTTCTTCAATATGAAAAATAATTTCAAAAACAAATAATTTAGAGAAACTTATAGATTTTTTTGAAAATAACCTAGTAATCATGTAAATTAGGCTTTTATTCAATGAGTGGTCGCGATGATAGATTTTTTTTACATAATGTGTTTGTTAAAAAAAAGATTTTTTGAAATTATTTTGAGAAAGGTACTAATGTGTAACATCCAAGGTAATTATAAAATAATACTATTACATATATATTAATTTTTATGAATTAACAATTAATTTTACATTAAAATGGATTCAATTTCTAATAGCATTCCTGACATGTAATAATGAGTTTTTTCTGAAATCTTACATTGAACCCAAGGCTGAGTTATACAGAAAAATAATATATTATTAATAATATTATTTTACGTTGTAGTTATAATATTTTCATTAGAATGGCGGGATTTAATTATATTATCTAAATTACTAAAATAAGGTTTACACATGTTTATATAATTATTGATTTGTTTGAAAACTAATCTGAAATGCAAATGAAAACCAATTTAATATAATTGATGTTTTTTATGAGACGCTATTTAAGTGTGAATAAATATTTTTATAATGCAATAAAATCACATTTTTGGGATTATATTAATGAGATATTAATTCAATATATTATTTAAAATTCATATTATGTGTTTTTTAGACCTTATATAAGAATAAAAATAATTTTATGGTTAAAATAATTGTTTTTAAAAAAATACAGTTTTATAACCTTTCCATGGGGAACCCATTTTATATACGGGCATGAAACTTTTAAAGGTTATATTTGAAAGAAATAAACTTTTTATTTTAAATAAGGACATTAAAATTTAGTTTTCCTGAAATCATGGTATTTTTTTGTTAATATTCATTTTAATGAATAGTGAAAAATACTGTATTTTAATTAAAAATATAATTTTCCAATAATTTATTTATATTATTAGTTTATAATTTTACATGTTATTAAGGTATATTTATATTATATTTTTATTAGTTCGTACAATGTAATTCATTTGATTCAATTTCAAATTATGATTATAATGTAAAATAATGTGAACTATTGATCATTTTACTTAAAAATCCTTTTTCTTGTTCCGTCCATGGGATGAGTGTTAAACATAATTTAACCCCTTTTATTAATTGAATTTTTAAAACAAAAATACCTAGTTATATATAGTATAAAAAATTGGTCCAATAGGATCAAAATAATTCTTATTGAATAGTAAATTTAGTATATTGTTTACCAAAGTCAAATGTAAATCAAATATATATAGGTAAATGTAATATTATATTAATATTAAACTACACTTTCACATTTCCTAATATCATTGGATTAGTTATGGTAAACCAATATAATAGTTTTGCCAAAATTATGGCATTTTGAATCAACATGGGTGTGTATTTGACATTAATAATATTTTATTGAAGTAAAAAAAATATCACAAACATGTGTCTTATTACTAATTTTTTTATATGGTGTTATATAAGTAATATATTAGAATATAAGTATTCATTACAAATATATGAATAATAATTTCCTCATGGTAATTAATTTACAATTTTTAGGAAATAAATTATTAAAATTAGGCATGAAACAATAATGATGCAATAATAGATTTATTAAAGGAAGTATCAAATAAACGATACAACTAATACTAAAATAAATATAATTTCAAATATTTTATGACATAAATGAATTTTATAGGTGAATATGACATGTTATTAGTATATTAAATTGTTTTTTTGAAGTTAACTCTCTATATGTATTTTATTTAAAATCAATAAAATGAATACTGTCAAAAGTTACATTATTGATATTTTATAAAAATAATAATTTATTAAAATATTTATAAATATTAAAAATATATTAAAATTTCAAAGGGGATTTAATAATTTTTAAAATTTTATGTGTACTATTATGTGGAATTTACCCATATAGGTAATATTTATAGCATCTTAATATTTAAAATGATTTTACCACAATTATAATTTAAAAAATAAAATTTGACGGTAAACTAAAAAGATACGGTATAAAATAAAATTAACACATTTATAAAAAAAACTTATGAGAGTATTTAGAATTATAATCAGATTATATTATACATAACTCATTTTGGAGTCATTTTGATTGAAAATTTAATTTATATTAATTTAAAATTTTATTTTTTTTCATGGGTTTTCCTCACTTCTCCTATAAAAATGGAAACCCACCATTCTATAATACCGACACTTAAAGAACCATTTTATTTATCCATGATCTAAAAAAACCTTAATAAAATACCCCTACTTTCATGAGGACTTATCTTAGGCATAACACCCTTTTTATAGGTGTTAAGGTTTTCTAGAATGGTATTCAACAGAAGAGGAGATTTCATTTTTAATTGTTTCTATTTTATTTTTTCATCAATTTACATTAAATATACTTAATCAAGGATGAATTTATAATTCCAATATACTGAATATAATAATATTTTATTTTTTAAATATCATCACAAAAATTCAAATCCAATTTCATCCAATGGGAAATAAACATTCAATTCGTGTGTAAGACGGACTACCGCCCACGAACTAATATAGTTTGTTTTTCTTTACTGTCTATAATGAAAAGTTATAATAAAGAAATAAAGGTTTATATGTGATACTTCGGAAATTTTTATCATTTTAAAAAATATATTTCAATTATGTTTTTATCTTCCATATATTGAAAAATGCGAATGACATTCGTGTGTATGTTCAAACTATCACCTCCATGAAGCGAAGTGAATCTTTTTTATTCACCACATCACTTGAATGATGTATATAATTATATTTAAATTATTATTATGTCATTAATAAAATTATAATAATTCTTTAAAGATGAAATAACAATCATCATATTTCCATAATTATTAACAAAAAAATGTTACTCATGCGTACATACAACATACTGTCTATAAGAATATAATATAATTAAATTTTCATATAGTAAATATATGGTTTGATTTTATTGTATAACATATTTATAAAAGTTATTATTTTGTCACAAGTATTATTCTCTCTAAGATTGACTTATGAACACATGGATAATTGATATAATAACAATTTTATTTTCAACTCAAGTACCCAATATCGACAAAACACCAGATAGGAACATAAATAATTATGTAATTATTATAACATGGTAATAAGTGATATAAAATTTATAATAAACATGTAGAAATTTATAAATAAATTATTAGTTAACCAATGATTATAATTTAGGAATGTAACAATTGTACATGATGAGATAGACTCATGGTAAGGGATTTTGTCTATGTTTCCTTTCGTTGAGGTGTATTTTTATAATATACACCACCCTTGTTTATACGGTGTATAATTAACCTCTTTAAAATTTAATTTCATTCAAATATTTTAGAAAATAATAATTTTCATTAAATTGTTTTACTAATAAAAAAATTAATTCCCTGTAAATGTACATGATGAAAATGAATTTTCCTCCACCATGACAATAATTTTAGATTTAGATTCCCATATAAGCCTCAATGTTTTTAATGTGTAGAAAAATACAATATCTTCTTGTCATATATTTTGGTATTGAAAATGGGTTTTAAGGGATTTATTATGTAAATTTATTTAAATTAAATCACATGATTTCAATGTGGAAATATTATTTTTTATTTGTTCTTGTTAATATGTTATTTTTATGTTATGGTTCTTGGGAATTGCTTAAGTATATATGAGGTTCTGTGATAAAATGAATCTGGGTGAGCTCATGATAACTCTCAAATTCATTGTAAAATGAGACAAAGTTAAATAATAAGGCTTCTCCTATGAGATTAATAGAATATACTATGATGGGTATTCAAAATGTATAAATTAAGAATACCCCATTTATATTTATGAAAGCTAAAATATAAGGATTTTATCGATTCGGAAATATTACTTCATGTTTTTTTATTTCTATCTATTTTTAGGAATTTTATAATATCTGGAGATATTTTAAGGATCTTAGGTTTTATGGTTGAAAAGTATGGTATCATTGTTAGGTCCACTAGGTTAGATACCCTAATATGGGGGTGAATCAGGGTATGTCAGATTAAAACAACTACCCATATTCATCTTGTCTCACTGTTAAGCAAGACTCTCTTCTCTATCTTTCCTATGGCACAGAATAACAAAAACTAAAGCATTCCCAAGACATAATTATTTTTACATGGTTCACCCTCACTAGGATACGTCCAATGAGAATACACCGACAATGTGATGATGTACCAAATCCACTAAAAGTACAGTACTGTTTACAATGTTTGGGATATATCACTTCTATTCCCAGGATCACTACCTTTACAATGTTTAGGGTCAGCTCACTACTTTCCAAAGGGTCACTCCCAATTTCTCTTCCTCTGGCTCACTGTCAGTGGATAGGATCACCTTCTTTCTCGTCCTTTTCTCACTACTCTGGGAAAAATCCAATCATAGTTTATAGACATGTAGGTCTCTTAATTATCACAAATGAATGCATCCTCGGTTGTATGTAGATGCTTTGTTGAAGCCCAACTTTAACCCATAGATGAATCTCACATTGCACCGAAGGTATCTGGAAATCTTCCAGCTCTCACGCAGCCCTAAAATGGATAGCGTGCTTCAACCATACATGGAACACTTATCCAAGATTGCGCACAAGTTCACCTCAACCACTTGCACGAAACTTTCTTCTTCAACTCCAAACGTGCGAGACTCACACCCTTTTTCGCCCAAACCAATTTGGGCACGCAACTATCAAGTGACGCGCTTCTTCAAAGCCTGGCGCACAATTGGCACAAAACCACCAGCGTGACACCCCTTCTTCAAGTATAATCCTGGGAGAATCACACCGTTTCTCACCCAAACTACTTTCGGAACACAACTATTAACTGGCTGGCAACATCTGAATATCTTTACACCTGGGAAACCAAACAACCACTTTCGCGACCACAACACCTACCCGACAGGAGCTATGATTTTCTCTAAGTGTTGAACTCACAACGAATGAGGATGGGTCGACCTCTATTTGTAGGCATTTGGAAACCCTGAGTGTCGGCGCACAATTCTCCTCTCAAAGCACAAGTCCAGCCACCCTAGTCTCTGTCGCGCGAGTCACTTGTGCAACCAAACCCCAAACATGAGCACCCATTTTTCCTTTTCCATATTTTGTTTTTTTATTCAAGAAAAACATATGGCTCACATGTTTCCATTCCTTTGTTGATTATCTTGAATCAATCATAGATCATTAAAAACATCCCCAAAACACGACATGCCACCATGAAATCCCCTTTGTCAACGAATTTGTATGTCATGGATTGCTTTGTCAACAAACATAACACGGTGGCCCACATTTTCAACAAACACAATCACCGAAAAAATGCTTCAATGATACATTGAGGGATTTTGGCCCAACAATATTGGGATTTATAATAATTAATGGAATAGTGTTTTCATTACTTATCTTATTTTCCTTACTATTATTTTTATGGACATAAAATGTCGTTAAATTTTTTATAGGTTCTAAGGATGGGTAAGATAAATATGTATGTCATAATGAATAAAAAGAAGATTCAATCAAAAAAATAGAGAATGTATTATTTTAAGGAGTTTTATTTTGCGAAAAAATGGACAGCCAGTATAAGTGTCTACAATTTAATTTTTAAGTTGTTGTGTCATAGATATAGCCTAATTCTATAAAAAAAATATACCTAAAAGGATCTTTAATTGTGAATTATTAACTTAACTCAAGATTATATAATTATTAATAATGGGCCCTTATAGTTGGTATCATTGTTCTGTTAAGATAAAATCCAAACTTAGGTTGATATTTATTCATAAGTAACATGATATTTATAACCACAGTTGTTAGAATAATAGAAAGAGTCATATTTATTTTAGATAAATTGAATGAGTTTCAGATAACATTAATAAGAATATATTTTTTCTTATATACCTTATAAGAGAGTATATGATTAATTTTTTTATATACACATACTAACCTTGTTGGTTTTCGTTAATGGATGCATCTAATAGTCACCGATGTAACAATGAATGTGAAGGAAAAAGTGGAAGTTCTCTGGAAAAGCAACCGAATGAAATAGGAGTTTCCAAGAGAACTCCCAGGTTTATTCTAATCCAATAATCAATAGTTATGATTAAAAGTTGGATCCTTAGTGAGTTTTCCAATTCATCATATTTGAGAGAAATGAATCTTTATGGAAGTTCATGTAATAATCATAATATAATGTATATTCAATGACATATGTGTTGCGGATGTGGAAAGAAACACTTTGGAAAATGTCTTAATGGGATGGAATGATTTTATATATGTGGTAATGAAGGTCATAATGAAATAATCTACAATGGAAAATGGAAGTGTTCAGTTGACTCTATGAATGTGAAAGTTGTTCTTTCTATGTTATTAGTTTAGTGTTTTATATGGGGTAGTATGGTGATTATTCAAATCAATTTCATATGAATAAGTTCCACGAATAGAACCTAGTGGATAATAAAAATATATGCTTATAAATATCTAATTCAATTCCAATTGAATATGAGGAAATATAAAATGACATATTAACAGTATGTATTATTTTGTGTCTCCTTTTTTGACATTATTAAATCATTTGACACAATTCATGTTTTTTAGGAAATAATTAAGTATAATATTTAAAATTATATTTAAAGGATTCTGTAGAATGATAAATTATTAAAATTTATATATATAATGCATTCATACGTTACGATATACTATATGATAATGAAATCCTTAATGGTATTAATGCAATTTTGATAAAAAATTTACATTAGAGTAATTTGGTCTAGTTTGTGTTACCTTGATGTTTGTTATGTGAAAATGTTATTTGATGAAGAATTATCTTTTTCACAATAAAAATAATTACAATTGTATGGATATCCATTAGGGTTTATATGTTCTTCGATTTTTAGGTAATTATTGGTTATTACATTTTGTGTTTCAAAATTAAATGTATGAGGTGGACATTGAGTATAAAACATGGTATTGTTATTTTTTAGAATTTTATCTTATTTTCAGAATGTTATAAAATTATATAATTGTTTGGTAAAGGATAACAAACATGAAGGGTAAACCCCATCATGTCGGACAAGGATGTGGATAAATAACCCATAACCAAATTTCCACATGGAATTATCATCTTCCCTAGACTACAAGAAGTTCCTAGTAAGTATATCATTATATTTTCTATGAAATGAGTAGATGGAATAAGAATAAGATGATTTTAGGAACTTATGATTCATTATATAGATATCATTATTATAAGAAAATGATTTGGGGATTAATTGATAGATGTTATTTTGGAAGATGTTAATTATTTTTGGAACCCTATATTCTATGAAAAATTGATTTTGATGGAATTTTATTTGGGGAGTGATGGTTGAATTTTTTTTAGGAGTGATCTATGTTTTTATTATGGACATATGGTGATTTAGGACAATTATTTAAATGAATAGCCTAACTTGGAGAATATATGATTTGCGAAATTAAATTTTTTGTATTAGACAGTAAAAGTGGTAGAATGTTTTTATTGTAAAATGTGAAAACTTATCTTGTAAGATTATGGGATTAAATCCTACTGAATTGTTTGTATTTAATCGTACATAAAATATTTTTGAGTAATTTTAATGTTTTTTTTGACATGTAAATGTTGAAAATTGGGAATTTATTTTAAATTTTCCATATAAAATGTAGTCGTTTATATCTTAAATTCAATAAAATTTGGGGAATAATATTATTTTTGTCCTAAATTTTTATTTTTTGTTAATGTTTCCTAACATGATGAATTGAAATTTATATTTTTTAGATTATGTGACTCTCTAGAAGTTAATTCCACTATTTCAGTAATGGAAAAAATCCTATTATATACTCATCATTTGAGAAACAAATATAATATGGTCGTGGAATTTTTTTAAATGAATAAACTCTACAGGTAAACCAGGTCTATTATTTTGGGATCTTATTCTTGGTCATAAAATAATTCCATAACAAGATGAAACTGTTTTGATAAGAAAAATAGTAGCCGTTTAATTTAAGGATTATGAAATAAAATACTTTTAACCCATCATGGGTTAGTGGTTATCTGATTGTAAACTATCCCCTAATCACATTTTATATCAATATCCATCAGAAAAAAGAGGTTAGTTTTTCTTCCATATTCATGTTTTACAACATGTAATCATAGTATGTGTTAAGTCGGGTGACCTTTGTACTTCACTTTCTTTCTTTTAAAGTCGACCTTTTGTAGAAACTTTTTATAATGTGGGATTTCAACTATGTAATTTTGATAATTGAAACCTTATTTACTGAGCCCAAATTTAAAATAGCAAGGACATGATTTCTAAAAGCAGTAAGGGTGTAAAATACCATGTAATTATAGAATAATAATTTTTTTATAGTAATTTATATTTATTAATTAGAGAGTAATTTTTCATTAAAAGTAATGTTATGTCTGTTAGCATACCCGACACAATATAATGCGTTTGTCCAAAATCGTAAATAGCACAAATGACGGAGTTATGTGGAAGGTAATAATTTATTTATATTATATTTTTAGGTTGTAGTTATCAAATTTCAGTTAAAATTTAGGGAATTAAAGATACTACCTAAATAATAGAAATAGGTTTACACCAGTTTATATAATGATTCATTGGTTAGAAAATTTATTAGAAATGTAAATATATAAAATTGAATAAAATGTATTGGTTTTTATGAAAATCTATTTAAGTGAGAATAATTGTGTTTATAAAATAATGAAATAACTAATTTAAAATTATATTAATGAAATATTAATTCAATATAATATTTAAAATCCATATTATGTTTTTATATGAATTATAAATGAACAAATACATTTTTTCGAATAAAATGAGTGTTTTTCTAAAAATTTAGTTTTACCTCCTTTTGATGGAGAAACCATTTTAAATATATTTTTCGTAATTTTCTATGTTCTATATGAAATAATAATCTTCTTATTTTAAATTGGTATTGAAAATATTAATTTGGTAGAAGATTTCGTATTTTTATGTGAATATTCATTTATTAATGAATAGTTAAAAATACACCATTATATTTCTAAACCGCCTTTTCATCTAATTTCATTGTATCATTATTTTATCGTTTTTGATTTTTTAAATGTAAAATTATATGAATTTTCTATCAGTTAACAAAATTTAATTTATAAATTCAATTTTAAATTAATATTAAATAGAAAAACACGGTGAACTTTTGACCATTTTACCAAAAAATTGTTTTCATGATCCGCCAATTGAATTAGTGTTAATCCTAATTAAACCACTTATGTGAATATAATTTAAAAAATGGACATAAATGGTAGTACCTAACTTTATAAATGTCTTCCAATATGATAAAAATAATTGTTGGTGAATAATAACATTAGTATTTTATTTACAATGGTTAAAGCTAAATCAGGTAAATAAGGGTACAAATAATATAATAAATATGTCAAACAAGGCTAACACCTTTACTAATTTTATCATATGTTCTATGTCCAAACAAGAAAATATTTGGGATGAATTTGTGGTATTTGAAATCCACTTTGGTTGATTATGGAATTTGAAACATTTTGCATAATGTAAAACTAATTATAAACAGGTGTCGTACTACTAAAAAATAATATAGTGTAATATGAGTGATATATTTTACTTTAAATCATAATTATAAAGATAAAAATATTAAATACATCATGGTAACTTATTTATAATTTTTAAGAAATAAATAACTTAATTTAATTATGACACAATGATGATGAAATAAAAGATTTATTAATGGAAGAATGAATTAAATGATACTAATAAAATTAAAATAACTATATTTTAAAATATTTTGTTCCCTAAAATACTTTTATCAGTTACTATGACATTTTATAGGAATATTAATTGGTTTTTTGATGTTATATCTCTTTTTAGAATTTATTTTAATTCAATAAATTGAATTGTGAGTAAATTTTCTGAATTGAGATATTATAAAAATAATAAATTATTAAATAATTTAAAAAATAAAAATTATTTTTTAAAATAAAAATGTTGATATAATAAGGTCTAAATGTTCATAATGTTTTAAAATATGGTTAATTGAAACACAAAAAATTAATATTAATTTCATCAATATATTTATAATGTTGTTACACAATTAAATGTAAAATACAAAATTTAATTGTAAACGAGAAATATAAATTTTTAAATAAACTCAATAAATGTATAAAAATTACATGATGAGATTATTTAGAACTATACTAATATTATCTTCAACATAACATAGTTTTTCATCATATTTATTAAAAAATTAATTTATATTAATTTAATATTTTAAGAGTTTCAAAAGGGGCACCTCCTCTCTCCTCTAAAAAGGAACCCCTCTTCCCTAATAAAAACTCCTCAAGAACCATTGGCTTAGGCCATGATCTACCCTATATCCTTCCTATAATATCTCCCCACATTATTAATGCATTATTTAGGTAGAACACCCTTTATAGAGTCGTTAAGGTCTTTTTGAATGGTGATCAAATGAAGAAGAGGTATCGTTTTTCAGTGTTTCTATATTATTTATACTTTAATTTCCTTTAAATATCCTTCACACATGATGACAAGATAAATCAAGTATCCAAAAATATACTGAGATGTTATTATATAAATATCATCACTTAAATTAATCTCAAAGTTTACCAAATGGGAAATGAACATCTAGTTCGTCTGTACGGCGGACTACCGTCTCGTGAGGTGATATAATTTTTTCTCATTACCATCTATAGATACTAGTAATAATGAAAAAATAAATGTTTATATATTCTATTTATGACATATTTATCATTTTAAAAGGATAATATTTCAATTATATTCTTTACTTTCTTTAGAAAAAATGATGACATCATTCGTGCATACATATGAACTATCACCACCACTATGCGATGAAAACCATTTTTTCCACATCACTCGTATGATATATATAAGTATATTTAAATTATTATTATTATTTTAATAATATTACAATAATTTTCTTAATTTAAAATAATAATTACCTTATTTCCATAATGATCAATGAAAAATAGAAAATGTTACTCATTTGTACGTATGACCAACCGTCTCCAAGAATATAACATTTTTTATTATTCATAAAACAAATAAACTGTTTTATTTAGAAGTATAATTTATGATTAAATGATATTATTATGTCATGAATATAATTATAGAGATTATGGACTCATTAACACATGAATTATTTACATTATTACAAGGTCGTTTACGACTTAGGTACCGAATATCGATAAAACATACGATTTGAACATAAATAATTTTGTAATTTTGATAACATGGTATTAAGTGATATATAAGTAATATTAAACTTCAATAATGTTCTAAAATAAGTATAAATTACCCTTTTATCATTCATGAATAATAAGGATTGTAGGTGATGAATCAGAATCATGATAAGGGATCGTAGGCCTATCTCCTTTCAATGAGTCATATTTCCATAACCTAATCCACCGTCATTTATATGGTGTAAAATTATCCCCTTTTACTTTTAATTTCATTAATTGGTTTTATAAACGAATATTTATCAATGTTGTGTTTTAGTATATGTTAAAAGGAATGTTTTTATCTTACGTGATGATAATGAATTTTCCTTCTTCATGACCATTATTTGATATTTGGATTCCTCTTTTATCATTAATGTTTTTAAAATAAAAATAAAAAAATTATTCCTTTTTTCTGTAATTAGGTCATGGAAATGGGTTTAATAATGGATTCAACATGTTAACACATTGACATTATATCTTGTCAATGCAATATGAAAATTTTATTTTTCATTTATGATTGTTAATCTTGTATGATTATGTTAAGATTCTCAGGCATTGCTTATGTATATGGGTAGTTTTGAGATAAAAAAATAGCGGGAGAGCCTCTGATAGCTATACAATTTATTTTTTAATTTTAGAGATTTAAACAATAAGTATTATACTATGATATTTAGGGAATATATTATGCTGGGTATTCCAAACATTGACAAGAATGTTATCCCTATGTAGCCGTGAAAGCTACCATGTAAGTATGATATGGATATCACAATTTACATTTATGTTCTATGATTTCTATTTTTTTTGAATATTATGATTTCATGAGTTATTGCAAAGATCTTTTGTTTTGTGTGACAACTTGGTCCTGGTGACAGCACAACAACCCCGCTTAAACAAGGTCGTCGGGTTCGGGACCACCAGGTACCAGCAGTTGCCCCACAAACACATGGTCCCCACCCTGGGGCCCACCCACATGCCTAAACGGATCATCTTACTAATGATAGTCCCCACAGGACAACACAAGTCCTTTCGGGTATTCTTTGTCCTCACTCACACACACCCTAAGAAAATATCCAGAAGTTCCCCCATCCTGATCACTAATCCAATCCAAACACGCTTAACTGTGGAGTGTTAACCAGAGAGGATCCCAAAAAGGAAGGAGCACCTTGTTGAAAAGAGTCATATAATTTAGTATTTTATATCTTTATCATTTTGGGGTGTTAAATTCAACCCCCCCCCCCCCCAGAGCACAACATCCTTGATGTGGGCCCTTAATCTAATCCCATAGGCCAACACATGTCCTTCCAGGTGTGCTTTGTCCTCACTCACACACACCCTAGGAAACTTTCCTAAAGGCCACCCATCTTGATCACTACTCTAAGCTAAGAACACTTAACTATGGAGTTCTAACCAGATATGCTCCCAAAAAAGAAAGGTTTACATTGTTGACATGATTCATATCATTTAGTCATTTAACCATTTCTCATTTGGGGGTGTTACATTCAACCCCCCCCCCCCTTTAGAGAACAACGTCCTCATTGGGGGCCCTAAATCTCATCCCAAGCTGTGCAACACACATAAGTCTAGGATCCTAATATGATAAAAAATTGTGACAACTGGGTCTAAGTGATAGAACAACCACCCATCCATAAAATGGTTGTCGGGTCCGAGCCCACCAGGTACCACAAATTTCCGCACAGACACGTGGTCCTCACCCGTGGGGATCACCCACGTTCCCACATGGGTCATCTGACTGATGACTATCCTCATAGGACAACACATGTCCTATCCAATGTGCTTTGTCCTCACTCGCACACACCCTAGGAAACATCCCAAAAGGTCACACATCCTGATCACTACTCCAGGCCAAGCACAGTTAACTGCAAAATTATAATGAGGGAGGCTATTGAAAATAATGGTGCACCTTGTTGACATTAGTCGTATCATTTATTTATTTAGCTCTTTATCATTCTAGGGTGTTATATTTAATGTTTGAAATTGTTTATTTCACGGTTTTATAAGTATTGGTGAGATAATGTTTTCTTTCATTATGTTATTTCCATTACTGAGCATTTTGTTCTCATATAATTCTTTTCAAATGTTTTCTCATGGTGTAAGGATGGGTATGAGAATGTTCGATTTCAAAATTAATTATAATAATATTTTCATAAATACAATGAAATAATTTTTTATTTTATGGAGTTTTATTTTGTGAAAGATTGATAGTGAGTAGAAGTGTCTACTTTGTAATATTTAAGTTGTTATGTAATTATTATGCACCAATTATACAAAACACTATACCTGAAAATATCCTCAATGTGAATTCTTTACTTTTCACATGATTATGTTATTTTTAATTTTTTGGCCATTTAAAATGTACATTGGTTCAAAAAATTACATGAAAATTCCATTTATAACAGTTTGTGAAAATAGATACATGGTTACTAATGAGATAAATAAATCAATTAATGAATTTTAAAAAACAATTTGATTTTTTCAGAATCCTTAGAGATAGAAGATAAATAATATTCCACTGAAAAGTTAAATAAAATATAATTTTATTAAAAACAATTTTTGCGAATCTTAACTACCAAATTGATGGAAATGACCCTAATAATTGAATAGTTTAAGTATAACTATAGGAATAAAAAATCAGTGACATTTATTGTAACATCTCCATATTTTAAAAGTGGAATTTAATGTTCAAGAGACTATATGACACACATTACCAAGAACTGAACAGAATAAAATTCATTGATATATTGTGATATATTTCTTTAAATTGAATCTCTTTGATAGCATGCAATACATGTAATTACCAATTTTAAAAAAATCTATACTCTATTAAAATCTTAGTAATTAAACATGAACATTATAACATAGACATTTAGATAAAATGTAATAATATTAAAAACTAAATTTTAAAATTATATGGTTTAATTTTTTTAAAATAAATTAAATTGTTATCGAATTATTTGAAATAAAATAGTAACAATTTGACTGAAAATTTTTTTTCTTCGGAAAAACATTATTTCTCTAAAATGATATTTATTCAATCTTTTTATATTTGATTTAAATTTAATTTTTACCACTTTTAGATACTTTATATTACAAACTAAATTTAATTTTTTTAAATTAACATGTTAAAAATATCTTAGGGTTAGTTTATGGGATTTTATCTAAAAGTTATAATTGTTTGATGAATAGTGAAAAACTAACTTTTATTGAAAACAAAATTATCATTTCAATTATATACATATTTAAATTACATATTAAATTTATTTTTATGTAATACAAGTTCTTTTATTTAAATTCAATAAATTAATTTCATTATGATCAATTTCATTATCGATTTCAATTTTAAAACACTGTATACTTATGAGAATTTCTTATTTGAAAAACCACTCTTTCATCACGACTGTGGTTTATTTTTAAAATGAATTTTATATCGTATGATAATGGAATTTGGATAAATAAATATCATAATTGGAATTAAAATAGTTTATATTGTCATTAATGTTAAATTATTTTTTAAGATATTGAATAGTTAAAATATTAAATAGTATCTAATATGGTAAAGGTATAAATAGGTTTATTAGGGGTTAACCTCAGATGATAAATGATAAAATTTTGATAAAAATTGTTCTAATAACATTTTATAACCATAAATATACTCTATAATCTCTAATTTTAGATAATGTCCCAATTTGGGGGCTTTTGGCACGAAATTTTTTTGTTATAACATTATCATTTCCAAAATTTCATGGGTGTCCTCTCCCCCACTTATAAAAGGTCACCCACACTCATCCCCACATCACACATAAAAACCAAATTTTCTGCCAATATTTTCTCAAAAACCTACCTTAAATCCCTCACCATATTATGGATTCCTTATTTTTATTATTATGTTATCCTAAAAAGGCGTTATGTATAAACCTAAATAGGGTCTCAGAAGAAGAGGTAAAACTCTTAAATGTCTGTATTTATTTATATTTTTATTCATAAAAATCCTTTAAATCGACTTAAAATATGATTATAACAAATATATAATATATAATAATATTTCATTATTTTATCATCTTTACTCATATCCATATCCACTTACATTAATTGGGAGAAAAAATTCTTGATCGTGTGTGTAGTGGACTACCGCCTCTCTAATAGATGCCATTAGTTTTCCTTTAAAATATATCCTAACTGGATATATTAACTGATTTAATATATTTATATGATATTTAATACAGTAATAAACTTATATAATTATTATATCTTATATACCTCCTTACTTTTCATTAAATGGAGGATATAATATTGTCACTTGTGTGTATGGAAGGCTACCCCAATTTGATGTTATGTGATTCATTTTTTTATTATGATTTACATGTAAGATATTGAGGTTAGTATTTATAAATATAAGTGATAATTATGATATAAGCATAATTATAGAAATATGATATCCAATCTAACTTCAAACCGTCCATTTTATTGGAAAACAATAATGTCTGTCATGCATACGTTTGGACTATTGTCTCCATGTTGTGATGTGAGGTGATTTAAATTTTATTTTTAGATGGATGATAATATTGTTTTATTTTATTAACATAAATTCAATATATGAAATAATAATTATTCTATAATGGTTAATTAATATTTATTTTCCTTGTATTCTATCCATTGGGAAAAATTGAAACAACCATCATGCATACGTACTGTATACTACCTCCTTGAACTGTGTAATTAATTTTCTATGTATATATTTATTATATTAATATAAATAAATTTATGGTGAATAAATATAAAAGTTATATCAATAAAATAACTATAGATTTGTTTTAAACATGATCAAATTAAGATGACCAATATTACAAAACTAAAAAATATATTGAAAACGAAGCAATTTTGACGCGAATATTTAATTTTAATAAAGAATTTTTAATAAACTGTTTATAAAAGACTTATTTTATTTACTATATTGTATGAGATATATCATAATGGGCCAGTAATATATTTAATATAATCCTATATTTAATATATAAGATGTTCAATAATATATTATGGAAGTCCAACTTTAGGAAAGCGTTTCTCATCTCACTTTTTGTTCCATGAGACCTATATCATATTCACCACCAAATACTTTGTGAATTTTATATAATACCCCTTTTATATTTTATATAAATAATATCATTGTAATAATGGCATTTAAATGTTCATTTTATTTCATTTATTTCATTTTATTATGATTCAATTGATACCAATGTGGTATGAGTTTATTTTACAATCTCATTATTATTCTGGATAGTTTTTGTCTAAGTCTCCCTTGAGGGAATCATTTAATATTTCAATAATAAAATGAATAAATTTAATTATTCTATATTTGTTAATTAAAACTAAAAAAATTAGAACAAATTTTCCACACATTGGTACATAAAATTAATTATCTAATGTTTTTAATGATATCTGCATTATTTCTATCTTTTATTGAAAATAATTTTTATCTAAATAAATTCATCATAAAAATGTTTTCACATTTTTATTAACTATTTAAAATTTATTTATGAATGATTTTTTTTACCCATTTATGTATCAATAATTTTTTTTAAATGATTCCTCATTTAATATTCAAAATAAGGATCATTTGGTTTTTTTCCAAAAATTTGGAAGGAATGTTTGTTTTAACGTGTATACCAGGGATAAAATTTTGTAATTACATGAAAACTAAATGATTTAAAGGATAATTAATATGTTTGAAATTTTATTTTTAAATAATATTGTTCTAAAATATGCTGTGAACATATGATTTTAAAAATAGATTTTCAAAGATAAAAGACTATTTTTATGAATAATAATTTTAATGATATATTTTGGGTTCTATATTCATCAACAAAATATAAAACATTATTTTAATTATGATCCACTATGAATATTTTTCTTTTATATCACCCTAAATTTTTTTTTGGATGGTTTTTTTATTAATTTTACTAATGATTTAAAATTTCATTAAAATTCAATTTATTACTATGGATGTTTAATTATTATGTTTATTTGATTAGGGTACGTATTAAAAGATTTCATGTTAGTATTTAGTATAAATTGTTTTATTGATTATGATTCACCCCTTTCATATATGGAATGTTTTGGAATTTTTAAATTATATGTGGGTCCTTGTTATAGATTTCCCCTTGATATATCAAGAGGGACCACGAGAAAAATCAATTGGAAGAATTGGATGGGAATGTAACAATACATTTTAACTATCAAATGAATGGTCTTGACAGTGTATTTTTAATATATGAAACTATGAATTGTCATTTTATGATATGAGTTATGTCCATTTGATTATTTTATTAGATATAATATACATGGATATGTTTCAATCTTATGTTATTATTTATTTTTATTTATTCAATCATCCTTTGTTACAGGCATATTATACTCAATTTGTTTGCAAAATGACATGAGTCTCAATTATTTACCTTCCCTTATTAGTTATGATTATTTATTCATGATAAATTTCACTACATGTTTACCTGTACTGATCAACTGATGTCACACATTTCTTATGATTTATTATTACAAAAATATGAAAATGTATTTGGTGTTTGATATACATGGATACATTATGAGGAATAATGGCTATCTCAATGAAAACATGATCTATATTTTATATTTCAAATTGTAATATTAATTTACATTATATATCTAGATTGAAAAAACTACTAACCTATTTGGTCCTTTCAGATGAAATTAATTATATTTTTTAACAATGTAATAATGTAACAACCTACTTTGGGCTACTAGGGTCAGAGTCATTATAGTTTTTATCATAGGATGTTTTGTATTTATCTTTGGAACTAAATTAAGAAAAATATAAATTTTTGGAATATAACCCTATGATAAAGGTTGAGGATAAATATAGAAGAACATCCAAATGATTTCCTATGGTAGTTGTTATATGGGTTTTCATATAATTACATTCCTATCATGATTATATATGTAAATGTGGTTCTTTCATAGATGTACCTAGGGATAATATCATTGAAAATTTGTGTTGTTCATGACACGTGAGTTACCATGTACATGATTATATGCATTATATTGAAATTGTTTTAACATTATGTGGATATCCTTACAACAATCAACATTTTATTTATAAAACTTTATATAAATGTTGAATTATTTAATGATTTAGAAACATTCCAAAAGAGGCCTTGTATATGATTATAATATTATTGATGAATAAATATTCAAATTTATTCTTGGTGTTTCTATATTTTTTCAATAATAAAATCAATTTCATAAGGCTGTGATATATTATAGTATATTAAATGGTTATGTAATGTCACACAGTAGAAGGAATGTAAACCATTTAAAAGATTGTTCTTTCTGCACTCAAGGTTTCACAAGTTGTTACATAACACATGGAAAATATGTGGGCTTCTTTTTTGTGGGGTGCACAGATGGATGGAAGACACCATTCGGAGGCTTGGGAAAGGATTGCAAGACCTTTTGTGGAGTTCAGAATTATTGTCAAAAGTGTTGTAGGGACTATGTAGGACCTCGATGCCAATATTTTGGGGGAGGTGGTTATAGAGAAGACACTATGGGAGAAAAAAACATAGATCATATATGTGGGTGAATGGTTGAATCAAATGGGAAGACCATTGGCCACCTAGAACATGGTTCAACTTCATTTCTTGAAGCTCCAATGACACTCATGTATGATTGTGGGTAAAGGAGACATCAACCCGTGGTAGTGAAATTGGGTAGGATTGAAGCAGGGGTTACCCAAATATCTAGTTCTAGAAATCACATTCAGACATGTAATGACCCACCAATGCTTCATGAATGTCATTCTGGATACAAATAAGTGAACTCTATATGATGCTATTGTCAGGAACTCTGATCCAGATCGATTTGTCTTCATAGGATCACCATCAGGTCTCTTCTATTCCAAGGCATTTCATGACTTTGAAATGACAGAACAAATCCTAGTGGAGTATAGTGATGGGCAACAGATCAAGGAACTACTGATAGAGATTAATTTCTTAGTTTGGAGAGTGCGGAATAATGAGATTCCAATTGAAATTAACATTATGCATTTGTGTGTGAATCTATAATAGAAATGTATCTATTACGGGGAGACAATAACTAAGTAAACTAATCATCTCTTCATCGAAATAGACTCAAAAAAATGGTGTGGCATGCATTTGGACATTTCGCTGGATTCTCTCTATTGTGGGACTCAAGTACTGACTTCTTCTACCAATGGTTTTAGTGTATTGTATATAATGCTTCAGAGAGAACAAAATGTTCCCTTATATTTTCAGCTGGATGTGGGTGTATTTGGAGAGAACCTAATGGGGTTTATCACCAAATATATACAGGTACCAGAAAGGGCATTGTGATCTAGACCAAAATCATTCAAATTGAAAAAACCCGAATATGTAGGAATTGTGTGACATCCCCATCCATTAGTCACCTTATCCAAAGAAAATTAATTCTTGGAGTTTCCAACAATAAGCTAGACATGTGGGTGCGGTGGAATACTCATCCTGAGGTGCATAAAATGAATGATGATGGCTATTGACATTCAAGTCAAATGATAAGTGGAGGGGTTATCTAGGATGTGAGAGCCTCTATGGTTATGGAGTTTTCTGATAACTTTGTCTATGGAAATTCTTTTCAAGTGGATTCTCAAGCCTTTCCTACTGGTCTTAATCTATGTAATCAGAACAATATCATGATTTCGGTGGTTGAAAATGATTCAATAGCATCGTTAATTTTTTTACTTGACATGGGTCTACACCATGGTCTATTTAGTAAACCATTCGTAACTATAACGAGTTACAGAACAACCACATGGATCATTCTAACACATGGAGTGTTGGAAATATTGTTCCATACATCCTGGCTCCTAATGAAACCCCAAGAGAATAGATGTTATGCTTATCCAGCACTGGGTCCCACCCCATGTGTGCAGTGAATCTGGTTGATGTGGAATCTCTTTCCCATCACAATTTCAGACACCTGGGATTCATTGTCTCTCTTTGTATTCTCTCGTGTACCTTGAATAAATCAATAAAAACTTTTTGAGGAGTTAGAGAGGGAAAATTACAAATTCTAATGAAAAATGAATATGAAAATGATACTATGTACGAACCCAATATTATATGGTTATCCTTACCTATTGTAGACTACATATTTAATCTATATAATTTTATTTAGTATTTATTTCATGGTTTAAATAAAATCCATCAAAAGAAACTAGTCTCCCAATAATTCCCATATTACGAGGACATAATATCATGTGATATCAAAGATGAAAAATAATTCTCCATATATTTCATCTTCCAAGGAAATAAAATAATGAAGTTGGTGGAAGAGATATTTACGAATAAAGGTTACAAGGGAATGGAGAATGTTCCCACATATTATAATTGTGGAATGAAACACCCGAGTGATTTTTTGAAATGAATTTTAATATTCACTGTGTGTAAGGAGAAATGAAACCATGATTATGATTTCAAGGGAAGTAATGATGTTTTTAATGTCAAATCCTTCAATTTTAAGGTGGTGTAGGACTACAATAACGAATTTCCAAGATTCAAGGGAACATATATCAAAAGAAATTAAGGGATGAAGGTCAATCTTACGCTATTACTATAAATGATGTGGAATTATTGAATTTAATGTGTTTAGAATCATGATTTATGTTATATAACTATTATTATAAATTATATTCTATTTATATTAATTCTAAAATTTATACTAGTTTTACAACAATACCTTTTCATTAAGTATTTGAGGGAATAAGTTGAATGGTTCCAACGATTAGGAAAAATGAATCAGTGGGATGTTGTTAATTTTTTTTGACAACATGTCATTGTGGGAAGATAAACCCTAATATATTAGTGATGTTGAGTTAATAATGACAAATAACTATTTATGGGGTCCAATTTGGGACCATGAAATTGGTTACTAATTTTATATTTTTGTTATCTACTCACATATTAACTACATGGGGGGATTTTTGGAATTTATTTTACATTATGATAAATTATTATATAAAGAATTCATGTTTTCCTTTTGGATTTACAGTTTCATGGTATTGACATATTTTTAATGTGGCATGAAGATACATTATATATTCACTAAGGATTATAAGGTTTATTTAGTGACCTTCCTTATAAATTTGGTAACATAAATTTTGGATGATCCTTATGTTATAAAATTTATGTTATGGATTTAATTTTTCTTTGGGTGTTATTGGATAACTTGTGTAATCCATTTTTGTCATGGAAAATATATAAGGGTTGGAGGAAGGATCTTTCATTCTTTTTTAAGTTAATGATCTGTAAAATATTTTTTGGTTATTTAAAAAAATTCATAATGGATATTCATTTTATAGAGTATTAATGTATATAGGAAGTGATCAATGAACATCAAAAGGATGATTTCATATTATATTTAATGTTTTTTATCCCATAATCGAAACAAAATACCTCAATTTTATGAAAATAATCACGAGAAAAAATGTTTTCACATTGACTTCATTTATATTGAATGAGTGGTAGTTTAAATCACCGAAGATTTATTATTTTATGGAGGATATACGTCTCATTAAAATGTTCTCTATCACTCTCTATTAATCCTTGGGCATTAGTATTATCTTTCTTACAGATGTTTTCATTTTTTCGTCAAAATTCCCTTTATGAATTTTCAATTCCGTTTGTTTTAGAAATCACAATCTCTTTCAAAAGTACTCAATTATTAACTCTTTCATGTCCAAAGTATTTTAGGAATGTTTTTATAAGAAAACATATAACTTTTTATCATATATACATTATGTATTTTTAACTTGTCAAAATAAATTTTTATTTTGTCATTACGATAGTAGTAATTAGTTTGTATATGATAAATACCACAAACATGAATATTATAGTAATGAAATCCTCTATGACTATCATAATGAGATTTGTTACGATTTATATCATACACAGAATTATAAAATTGATTATAAATCAATCTTTCACGTATTTCATACTGATAATATTTCTTTAATCAGATTAAAAATTATATCAATATAAATCATACATGCACACATAGTGAATATCATCAACATCATTTCAATTTATTTTTCTTATCGAGATAACCTGATTGTAATATAAGAATTTTTTATCATAATAATATATTACACTCTAAAGAATGTAATGATATATTTTTTAAAAAATGTCATGTATTATGTTATATAATTTTTGAAACAAAAGGATGTCGTGATTTCAGTTATAATACGATAGTTGAATCTTTATGTGTCCAGGTACCCCTAAAATTTTTATAGAAAATATAACTGTTGGAGATTAAGATATAATTTATAGGAATTCATTCAAATACTATGTCATTTGATAAATTCGGGACACGCCAATGATGAGTTGGAAGAGACGTTGTGTGAGAGATATTTTAATTTTACTACTACATGAGAGAGCCATGAAGTTTACACAAGCGAACTACTTGTTCCTGGTGCATATAATCTTAGAGTATTCTATTTGTTGTGAGATACTGCTTTTTTTTTATTATGATAGAGGTATTCGGAGGCTTGGAAGACCGAGGAGACGATCACCTTTTAGATCGGGGGAAATGAAGGATGAGAATATGGAGGATCTGATCACCTTCTGGATTGTGAGATTTCAAGGAGAGTGAGAAAGAGCGATTTTCATATCAAAGTCTTACCCTGGTGTGTGTAAGATAGATTTTTTTGAATGTATAAATCAAGGGACCAATAGAACAGTTTATTTCATATTTATATCATTGGGTTAAAATAATTCAATACTAATTTAATATTTAGATTAAATTTTTATTATTTTGTCCATAATTGTAAAAATTGGTGAATTACTTTATATATTTATTTTTATAATTGTATTATATTTATTTTAATTTCTGGGATTATGATTTTTTTGTTACTTTATATATAAAATTTCCTCGATTATTATTAGACCACTTACTCTGATTACGATTCTATATGCTTTATGATAGATTCATCTTCTTGGTTACCTGTGACTTAATAATAATATCAGAATAAACCTGATTATGATATCATTATTATTAGAGCCAAGGGCTATTTCATTTTATGTTTAAATACGTAAGAGGTTTTATGAATATTATTTATTTAATTTTGATAACAAAGGTTCTTTTATTATTAAAAATGAATTTTTTTAAACATAAAATTCACAACACCAATATTTTCCATCTATATATACATTTCATTCCAACAATTTGTATCAGATGAGTTTTCCATTACATATATACATTTTCAATATTATCTTCTCTTGAAATTTTCACATTAACATTATTTCTTGTTCTAAACATTTTGTTTTTAAATATTTGTCACACTAAGGTGTATTGTGGAAAATATTTTGTTTATATCTAGTTTAAAATTTGGAAGGGATAAATTTAAGATCTACAGATAATCGCAATCCAACCAGAACCCAATGTTGTAGGGTAATGAATATCAATAATATAGGTATATAATGAATAATTTAATAATCATTACAGGATTTGGAAATTTTTTCATGATGAAGGGTGAGTGAAAAATTCAATGGCAATAAAATTATAACGTTTACCAATTAAAAAAATAAATAATATCATCTAAATTTCAATGTAATGATTATTTTATTATGAAACATGATTAAATTCATGTATATCAATATTTTCTCCTATAAAGACGATAAAAGTATTTGGAAATAAGTTAGGGATCAGTCATTTTAGAAATTCATTATTTTTTTATACTAGAAGATATAAGTTAAGAGATGATTTAAAAGATTTAAAATTTTATTTTGGAAATCCTATTGTTAAGTTAAAACAATGGTTTATGGATTTTTTTAATAGTATACAATTTATGGGTGGGTAGGGAATATAAGATGTAATTATTTTTAAAATTATTATTGATATCATGCCCAATGAATGTGAATCAATGAGAAAAATAGTTGATGAATCTAGAATGATTAAAAATCAAATGCCTGATAATTTATTTGTAACCCTTTAACAGTATGAGTGTATGATAAAATGAGATGCTAAGAAATCTAAAAAGAAGAATGGTGGAGTTTCATTTACATATACATCAAATATAATAAAATCTCATACTCCTTAGATGGTTGTTAAATAAATAATGGAAAAGGTTGTAACTCAATCGGATTCAAGTGATTCTAATCATTCTTAGAATGATTTGGCCATTATTTCTCAATGAATGAATATTATATTTGAGGAAAAGGATTTTCAGTTTCATTATAAGAAAATTTATAAGGAGAGGAATAAAAAAGACAGATTATAAAGTTACCTATAATGAATGTAAAAGAGATGGACAGATAAGACCCAATTGTCTAAAGCTTGAAAAGAAATTGAAAAAAGGAATTCAGTCGAATAGAAACAAAAAATTGATATAAAAGTAAAATTAAAATAAATTCAAAAAATATAATGACTCATAGAAAGATTGTGAAAGAGATTATTTTGATGATTCTTCAGACAATGTAAATTCCAATTAAAAGAACATTGGTCACTATAATAGAATATCTTTTTAAAATCAATATCTTATGTATAAGGTCAAAAATTATGGTTCTTTAATAAATATTATATTAAATGAGAACTATCCGGATGAAAAAAAATATATTTCCTCTAATGAAAAAATATTCTTCATTTGAAGATAATAATATACCTTTATATTATGACATATCGAGATTTTTTAAATTATGTGAAAATAAAAATTTTATAGTTAGTAATAAACATTATAATAAAAATAATAAAATAAATATTTTAACTAGATAAATTTCATATCATTCAAGTGACATTGAAAAAATTATTTTGAAATTCATTCAAGATATTTTTTTTGAAAAATATAATTATGAGAAGGATATATTTTCTAAATGTTTAGAAAAAATCATTTTGGAGAAAAATGTTTTAAAAAAAATTATGTTCTGAAACAAATTTTTTTTAGGATAAGAATATAGTCATCCAACAATGTTCATTATTTTTTTGGTCTAAAGAAACACATATGGATGTTTACTTCTTGGAAAAAAATTACTAAGATTTATCAACAACTCTTTCATCATGGTAATAATTCATGAATGTGTGACTCTTATTCAAAAACATTTTTTGAAAAAATTATTTTGTTCCAAAATATTAGCTCATATATCCTTAATTTCAAATTGGAGGTCTCTAGAATAAAAAATTTCTTTATATAAAACTCAGTCCTTATAATTTCAAAATGCAATTTTTTTAAAAAAAAATAATATTTCTATAATTTTATTTACTAACATTTCTGAATGCAAAAAATTTGGGCTTCAAAATTCTAATTGTTTTGTTTTAAAAAAAGGGAAGTAACAACAAGATGAATACATAGTTCCTTGGTATTGGTTGTTTATGGAATAGTACTGGTAACAAATAATTCTTATAAAATATTTCCACAATTGAAGTTTGAAGAGTTAACTTCAGAGATAATGATGAAAGAAATATTGTTATTACATGTATCATTTTTCTTCATTGTAATGTTTTAGTTTAAAATGTTTTACTCTAAAACATTGTTAAGAAAATTATTATTATCATAAGTTAATTATGTGATGAATATTCCCCTATGAATATTAGGAATGATAATTTTATAGTAAACAATTCCAAGGATGAGTCATTATTTATTCCCAACAATAGGATAATTTTTATACAATAATAATAGAATACCATAGGAGCTTAGTAATTCCTTTTCTCCATGATATGTATGATCAATATTGGTTATGTAACTGATGGTTAGGGCACTGTAACATTCAGAACATATGTAAATTTAGTAAAAAAATACTTGTTTAGGATCTACCAGAAAAAAGATTTCATTTTTAAAAATTATGTGAACCTTGTAAATATGGATGGAAACATATGTCAATCATTAAATCAATTAGTAAAGTGTCAACTGTAGATTCTATCTGTTTATTTCAGATGGATTTATATTTTCCCCTAAAAAATCATAGAATTTGAGGCATGTAATACATATTGTTACAATCAATATTTACACAATATATATAGATGTATTTTTTCTAGAAAATAAAAACTAAGCCATTTGTATTTTTTAATTTTTATCCAATGTTAAAAATGAGATATACCATCCCATTATAATAGTCCATACTGATTTTTGTGGATAATTTTTAAATTGCATTTTTTAACAATTTTGTAGTATGAATAAAATTAATCACACCTTTTCAGCCCCTATATCTCATTAAAAAACTAGTTATTTCGAAAGAAGAAATAATTTTCATTAGAAAATAATAAGAACCGTGTTGAGTAAATACTTGATATCTAAAATTAGGTTTGGGATAATTATATTAGTACTTCATTTTATATTATATATTTAGTTTTATTTTGACCGTTTATTATAAAAACAATTTATGAGTTATGGATAGGATGAAAACCAAATGTTCCATACTTATGATTATTTGGATGACAATTATTCATCTTGAATAAAAAATTTATTTTACACAAATTCACACCCAAGCCTAGTGAAGTTATATTTATAGGCTATTAAAAAAACTATAATGCATATAGAGATTAAAAAAGGTACTATTAATGAAATTTTATGTTTTAAATTTGGTGAATCATATCATTTAATTTAGAAAATCCCCAATCCACATCTTCAGATGTGTTTTCCAAGAAATTAACCTCACCTTAGATAAAATATTTTTCTAATAGAGATGATATTAAAAAAATAGTTTCTATCTTATTAAATTGAAATGGCGTTCAACCTTATGTTGATGAATAGGTTTTAAAAAATTGAAGCCAGTTGATTCATTGGAATCACCCTAGTGATAATATATTTTTTGGTGTGAATCAACCAGTAAGGACAGTAAGTTATTTGAAAAATAAAGTGGAACATTTTTGTTTCCTTTTAAAATGGGAAAATAAAATTCTTAATGAAGCATTAGGTGTTTAATATTTTATTATGGCTACAATATATGGACAATATTAATTCAAAAGGAACAAATTGTGAATCTTAGTTGAAATACCTAATGAAAATTTAGTCATTCGAGTAAAATTGGGTTATAGAAAAAAATTGAATGAAAATGGAATAATTATTTAGAATAATGAAATAATTGTTACTAATGGTTATAATCAATAAGAAGAAATAGATTATAATGATACCTATCCTTCAAAATATAGATTTTAATATATTCATTTTCTATTAGATGTCACAACATTATTTAATTTCAATCTTTTTTAAATGGATGTGAACTGTGATTTCATTAACCGATATTTCAAAGAGGTTGTTTTGGTTAAAAAACATCATAGTTTGGAAGATAAAAACATCCTTAATAAGTTTATAAACATACTAATGATTTATATAGCCTCAAAAAAGAGCATACATCTTTTTATGATATATTGACATGATTTAGGTAAAAAAATTATTTTAAGGGAACTACTGATCCAACATGTTTTTTGAAGAAAGTAAAAAAACTAGGATTGTCCAAATCATTGTTGATAAAATTATATTCTAATCAATTAAAACTTATTTAACATATTCATTGGTGGATCTTATGAAATCTGATTTTTAGATGAGTATGATGGTTTAGTTATCATTTTTTATTGGTTTTCAAATTTTTTATAAACTAGAAGGAACTCATAAATCTCAACACAATTATATCAACTATCTTCTAAAAAATTATGGATATGGAAATACTCAAATTATAAGTAATCCAATTGGTACCTAATATATAAATGATATTGATGAAGCTAGTCAACCAGTCAATTAAAAAACATTTAGAGGTATGTAAGAAAATTACTATACTTAACATCTAGATATCCAAACATAATGTTTTTTTATACTTATGTGAAATGTATCAAGAGAATTCAAAATAATCCCATTTAAAAGGTATACAATTATTAAATTTTTTAAAGTGAAATATGTATTTAGTAATTTTCTATTCTTTTGGAAATGATTATGAATTAAAATGTTTTTGGATGCTATCTTTGGTGGTTATTGATTGGATTGAAAACTTTATTCTAGAATGTGTATTTTCATAGGAGATTCATTAGTTTCAGGGGCCTATATGAAAAAATAGTCAGTATCACATTCCTCTAATAAATCCAAATATGGAGAAGCTGGATTTTGTTTTTCATTGGTGATGTGGATGCAACACACCCTCCATGAATGTGAAATGATTTGAAAAAACTATAATAATTTGTGATCAAACAAATTCCATTTCCCTTATTTAAAACTCTTCTTACCACTATCAAAGAAAAACAATTATATTACTCACCACAATTTTAGGAATCACCATAAAAGGAGATATCATATTAAAATTTATTAGAAAGCAAGAATGTATTTCTGTCTTTTATTCAAAACCATTACCTTATGATAGATTTGGATATATTAAACTAAATCCAGAAAATACTAGTTTCTTGTAAGCATTTGTATCTACTTGATTTTTAAACCATTTACTTATATTAGGTTACACTTTTATAAAAGTGTAGTACGTATGTTTCATATTTTATTAAATCATTAATTGTTTGAAAATTATCACTCAAAAGTTTTATTCTAGAATTTCTAATACTCAAATTTTTCATACATAAAATTAATGTACTCAAAAATTTTCATCCTTAAATTTTTTTATTCTCAATTTTTTTCATAAAAAATATTTTGTGTACATAAAAATGTTCATACTAATTTTTTTTCATATTATTAAATTTTCATACTCAAAATTTTCATACTAAAAATTTTCATAACTAAAATTTTTCATAATCAAAAATGTTAGGAATAAAAAATTTTCATACTCAAGATTTTTTCACGAATAAAAAAATATTGATTCCAATATATATATCTGGAAACTCCAAAAGATGAAATTTAATATACATTAAAAAATTTAATTTCTCTTCAAATTGTTGTAATTTTATTTTTTTAAATTTTTTTAATCAGAATCATTTCGAATACGATATGGTTGTAAAAAAACAAAAGCATTTAATGTTTCCAAACCATCAGATCATTTTAATCTAATTTGAACCATTGAATCTGAATCATTTCCATTATCTTAAAAATATAAGGTACACCCTAGAACTCTCTAATATCACATTTCATAGATTTTTCCTTAAAGCTCTTCCTCCATTCAAGTATCTCAGTAGATAATTATTACTACTCAGAATGGTTATTAAAAATCATTTAAGAATCTATGATAACTTCTCCTAAAAAAATTACTCCTAATGATATCTCAACCATTTCCATCTTCGTAAAAAATTTACTAAAGAATTGTTTTTAAATTAATATTATTCATTGAAAAGGGACATAAAATTTCAAGGGTGGGAAACAGTCTATCTGTAAGACCCTAAGAATGATCGTGTTCTTATTCATGTTGATAGTGTTATATATATTTATAGTTCTACTAATGTTGATAATGATTTATAGATATATTTTTTATGAATGAAAAAGATGTCATAATTTTTACTAAACATGCATATCATTTCCAAGGAGTACCCTAAGCAGTTGAATCGTTTGGTCCTTCTCACAAGATACAAATAGAAAAAGGTAATATCAATATGAAAATTTCTTTGGAATCTTTTTTGAGGATCTTGTGTATAAAATAAAAGTTATTTATATGTATTCAAATAATCATCGTACTTCAACAATGATGCAGGGGGTTTTGATTTAGTGAAAGGGTGACAAGGAAACCCTAAATATTTAATATATAGTTGTTTATGATTATTTTGTCAATATTAATATATTGAACATGATGTATAACACCCCAGGTAAATAAAGAATATGGAATTTTCACATTTATCCGTATTTGTGAATAAAATATTAATATAACTTTAAAGGGGACGCTATGCTCGATGGCGTACCCAATACGCAACAACGAGTTTCTTGGGAATTATACGTTGCACTCTAATAATAAAATAATATTATTTTAAATTGTAGTTAATGCCAAGCCGTTGTAACAGCGGGAATGAACAGAACTAACTACAAAATTATTATATATGTTTGTCAAATATTTTTACTTTTTACAATAAATGATAGAGGATTAAAAACGTGAATGAATCTAATTTTAAGCGTAAACATTCTAATATTCATTAAAATGTTGATTAACTTCCTTTTGATGACTATACTCTATTAAATCCACTTTTTGAAAATTTTATGTGTTATATGTGACAAAATAAAACTTTTTTTTAGAATCTGGACATCAAAATTTACTTTGTGTAAATTTTTGGTATTTTTTCGATAATGTTCATTTTTTAATGAATGGTGAAAAATGTTGTATTTTAATTCAAAAACTCTTTTTAATCTAATTTATTTATATTATTATATTAACTTTTGAAATGGTTTCAAAGTGAAATTCTACTATATTTTTACCATTTAATCCAATAGTGGTCATTGGAATTAATTTCATCTTTGAATTGGACTTAAACTAGTGTCAATCTTTTGATACTTATTGTTTCATAAAAACACACTATTTGCTCTGACAACGAGAATTAAATATTAAATTAATTAATGTAACTTATATTTTTTAAATCATGAAAATTAGACATCATTTTTGAATTCGGAATATCAAATATAACCTAGGGTGAATTTTTGGTAATTTTCTGAAAAACTTCAATTTTTGATGAATAGTGAAACCACTAAGTGGTAGTTAAAGAAAATGATTTTTCGTTTAAATGAAACATTACCACTTCTGTGATTTGAATTTCAAAAATCTGACATACATGATTTTCAATAAGAAGTAAAATGTGGTTCAATGAGATTAAAATAAATTTTTGGTGAATAGTAACTTTTAAGTTTATTAATCGCGATTAGAGGTAATTAGTGTAATTTAAGGTATAAATAATGTTTTAATAAAATGAAATGTCCTAGACACATGTCCTACCAACATTGGATGTGTCATGGCCGACCAAGATAATCCATGGGTCAACTTGGGGACCCCATGGAGCCACTTTGGTTGGAAAATGAAATTAATACCTTTTTATTTAATGTCAAAATTAAAATGACACAAACATGTGTTGTTTTACTGAAACAATTTTTATATTGAGTTATACAAGTCAAATTTTTTACTATAAATATTCATTAAAAATATAAAAAAAATTTCTACATCATTATATTTTTTTTATAATTTTTCGACACTAAATAAATTAAATTATTTAGGGCACCATGATTATGCAGCGATTACCTCATTATTAAACGATTTGAATAAAATGAAAAGATAATGTAAAATCTAAGACATAAACTTGTCAAAAACCTAATGTTTGGGTGTATTTAGAAACCTTATCACCTTATCCTCGAAATATTTCCTTTTGGGACCTTTAAAATCCGAAAAGAATTATATAATAACGTAATATTTTATAACTTTCCAAGAGTCTCCCTCCTCTCCTCTTATAAAATTCCCCCACCTCTACCACCATACCCACACCTCCCAAGACTTTGGCTCGGCAAACCCCTGCCCAATTCATCTCTCCACTTCCCTCACTTCATCATTGAAGCATCACTTTGGGCAGAATCGTTTCCAAGGAAGCCTTTGAGCTCAAATCAATGAGAGTTACCCGGTATAAAGGTAGTGTCCTCTCTTGTGTTCTTATGTTTTATTTTACTTCTACAACCCTCTAAACTCTTTTTATTCCTTTAATTTGTAACAAAACCAGAATCATAAATATACTAGGATGTTTTTATGTGATGTATTTGAGCTACACTTACACACACCTTCGTCTAATGGTTAAAGAACATACTGTTTCTGTGGATGGTGAATTTCTGCCTCAAGAAACGATGATTGTTCAATCTTCTCATAACACCATTCATGGTGGCCATTATGATGTCACTATATTTTATATATGATATATATGGTATTTATTTTTTCTATATTCTTCTGAATTTTATATTTAAAACATGCCTTTATGCTTTTAATTATGTGAAAATGTGATAATTTCATACGAGGATGTGTGGACTACCGCCCCTCAAGTGATGTGACTCGTTCATGCAATACATGGAATGTATAAATAATGAAATTAATATACATATGTGACCTATATAACATATATATTATACTGGAATTATAATATATACATCTATCAATTATTTTTAATTCCATTAATATGACAATGAAATGAAAGTAGCATCCATGCGTACGTACGGCCTACCGTCTCCATGAACGGTGTATTTCATTTATTTTTATCTCCAAATGTTATGGAGTAGTATAAAATGAATATTTACTAGATATATATGATATTTAAATCATTAATACCATTCTGGAGATGATTTACTCATAACTACAAGGACAATCATTTTCAAACAAGTTCATTTTTGACTCATGTACCAAACATCGACAAAAACGTCTGATATGAACTCACATTATTAACCAATTATTATAACATTATAATATGTGATATAAACTGAAAAATAATCTTTAAAAGAGTTCCTTAAGAAATTATAAATTGACCAATGTTTATTATTTATGAATATAAAGAAACGAACAAGACAAGTCAGACTTGAGGTAAGGGATCCTACCCCTCTCTTTCTTTTTAAGTACAATCTTTTATGTCATTCATTTTAAGGTAATATTTCATATGACTGGGATGTTATTTTATATTAAACCTACTTTACTTTTTATTTTCATATTATGGGAGACCCTATTTTCTCTCACCAATCCATTTTGGAAGATTTGAGTGGCGCCGTTAGGCTGCCGAATTTTCGTATGAGATCTAACCTCTCTCTATATTTTTAAGTACTCTCCTTTATGACACTTCTTTTAAGATCCTCTATGTTATGATGGGGGATGTTATTTTATATTCCTCTTGCTGTAAATTTTATTGTAATATGATCAGAGACCCTATTTGATCTCATCAATCCATTTTTTGAAGTTTTATGTGGCATCGTTAGGCTGCCGAGTTTTCGTAAGGAATTTTTCATCTCACTTTTAGTCTCATGAGATTTATGCTACATTTTCCACCATTTTCTTTTAGTGTTGTATGTACTTCCCATTATTATACACTTTGTGTAATATAATTTAATTTATGGGTATTTATATATTCATTGTATGACCCTTCTTCAATGGGGTGTACTTTTCGAAAGTTACCCAAGTCGGTAAGGGAACCTTTCACCCTCCTCTTTTTAATAGACATATTTTGTTATGTCTTTTAATTCACATACTATTATGTTGGGAAATTTTCTTATATATACTTATTTATCTAAATTTTAGGTCCAATTGATGAGATACCGTTTTCTTTCTCATCAACTCATTTTCTGAATTTTAAAGTGACGATGTTAGGCTGTCAGATTTCTGTAAGGGAACTTCTTAACCCACTTTCAATTGTTTGGGTTAAACCTCTACTTCTTGATTTTATTATTCGAAGAATATGTGTGGAATCTCTATGTTGTAATTTCAACAATCCTTTGTGTGGATATAATATTTCTACACATAATCATCTCATTGATAAATTCTTACGAACTTGTATGGGAAATCATAACTCAATCTCATTTCATTGAGTTAAATATCTATGTTATTGGTTTTGTTTTTCCAATATTAGGTGTGAATGACCTATGATTGTTTCACACATAATATCCAATTATATTGGGTGTATTTATATTTCTCACACATAATTATGTGATAGATTTATCCTTAATTTTAGGATACCATCTTTATAATGGATTTCATCTCAATTTACATTTCCATTGATACTTCATTGTTGTTATGCACCAATTCACTCTTATATGGTGTGTATACTATACTTTGACATATTATATCATTAATCCATTTATTCTCATGATATTATAAAGTTTGGATTAAATGTTATTCCACAATTATTTGTATTCAAGCGTCTCTCATTGTGTTAAAAACTCTTTAACAAAAATATCATTTTAAATGTTTTAAAGATTCATTATTCTAAATGATTATCTTTAATGTCCATGTTTTCAAAATGGTTTTCAGTATTTATTTATATGGACATTACTGTTTTAAAATTATAATTCCATTAAAAGCTTCGAAGTGGTATGAGACACTTTGATTCACAAATCACTTTTAAATGATTTTTGAAAATGGATTGATTAATTCAATATCTTGGAATTACTTATTGTGATTGAAAATGAATTTTTGTTATTGAAATGATTATATTTTCCATATTTTATGTGTAATTATGGTACTTGGACATTTTATGGGTGGTTTCGTGAATACCAGGATGGGTGGTTACATTATAACCTCCAATGAATTGGGTATGGAAGTCGGCCGTATGGCTATTTCATTAAGTATGTGTGGAAGTCGACCGTATGGTTATTCCATTTAAGTATGTTTATATCCCAAGTTACCTTTATATGTTATGTGTTATTTATATGGGTTTTATGGTAATCTTTGGGTTACAAAAGGGTAAGTAATGATCTTTTATTCAGTGAAGAGTTTTTAATACTTCATAATGGGGAAAAGTATTACTTTGGAAAAGTACTTATGGTTTACTTGTTGTTTTTGAAAAACTAGCAGCTTTCCATCTTTGTGTATCCTTTACTGGGATTTTTATGCTCATCCCATGTTTTTCAAGTGTTTTCCACAGGACTTAAAGATGAATAGGGTCTAGGATGGGATCAAGGAAAGTCATGTTATCTAAAATATGGAACTAGACATGTTTCTTTTTAAGTTTTTTTATGATATGGAAACTTAGTAGAAGTGTCTACAATGTAATATTTTGAGATGTAATAGTTTTGACCTAATTCTCTAAAACACTAAACCTGAAAAGATCCTCAATGTGAATTATTCATTTAATTAAATATTAAGTAAGGTATAAGTTTGAGGCCTTATAGTTGGTATCAGAGGTCGGTTTAGATCACTTTAGTGGTTAGGGTATTCTCTAATCATAAGTGACATTAACATAATGGTTAGGATTTCAGAAAGAGCCCTAGTTTTAGATAAAGTGAACGAGTAAGTATATCTTAGTGTTTATTTTCCTCATTAGTACATGATGGTTTTGCTGATATACTCACACTGACCTTTTTGGTTTTATTAAATGGCTGGATCTAGCAGGCACAAAAGTAACAGTAGATGTGAAGGAAACTGTGACAGTTTTCTGAGCGAGCAACTGAATGATATGGGAGTGGCAATGATAACTCTTGTGTTTATCCTCAACCAACAATCTGGAGTCATGAATGACCACCTAAACCTTGGTGATTTCTATAAGGCATCATATTTGCGAGAAACAAATCCCTACGAAACTACAAGTAATAATCAAAAAGGTAAGTTTGTCCAAAAACCTATGTGTCAAAGATGTGGAAAGAATCACCTAGGAAATTGTTTCAAATGGACAGAAATATGCTATAGATGTGGAAATGAAGGTCATAAATCAGGAACCTGCCATGGAAAAAGGAAGCATCCAGTTGACTCGAGGAAAGGGAAAGATGTTCTTTCTAAGGGATCAATTGAATGTTTAAATGTGGTGTGCATGGTCATTATGCAAACACATGTCCTATGAAGAAGTTTCATTAATGGGATCACCAAGATCATACAAATATTCATTTACCAATACCTAATTCCATTCAAATTAAGGATGAAGAAACTGAAAATGACCAATCAAATGTATGGATTATTTCATTACATTTGTTTTCCTATTTTGGAATTGTTGGTCGGAGTGGATACTCCAAAGGGGGGTGAATTGAGTTCCAATTAAAATTTTTGATTTAAAACTTTTTCTTAAAAACCCCCAAATAAAATACTGAATTAAACTGTAGTGAATTTATATCAAAGTAAAGGATCTGTTGGGGTCTCAAGGGATTGATTATTTCCCTTTTAATCAAAACAGAAGAGTTGATTAACTTTTGAAACTAACTTACTGATTTACAACTAATATAAACACTTGCGAGTTTAATTATCAAAGTGACATTAAAACAATTTTTGTTTTAAAGTAATTAGCAGCGGAATAAAAATAAATTTGAAATAAATAGCACAGTAGATATAACCAAGAGGTTCAGTCTAAAACCAAGACCTAGTCCTCTCAAAAATTTATATAAATTTTATCCACACCCTGGATCAGGGTTCACAACAGTTTACAACTATCCAGGTCTAAGACCTCTACCACTGTTATTCATGGGAATCAAAACAACAGCAACCAGCTATCCAGGTCACACACGACCTCTACAACTCTTAAAATGGGAAATGGAATATGTAAAGAGTTTACTGAGGATTTACAGATCCTCCAGTTAAAGTACAGGAGACGTTGTGTGTGTTAAATACAGCAGATAACACACACTGCTCGAAATGTAAAATAATGAATCACAGAGTAGAGTTGTAGAGTTTAGAAATGGCTCTAGTGATTTCAGTGAAGCTTTGGACTCCTTGAGTTTGATCCGAAATGGTTCTGAGTCCTCTTCTGGTTTTTTTCTGAAAAAAAGAGTGTCATCTACTTCGCATCCAGGTTCAGTGATAATGAAAAATGTATTCGATGAAGTTCTTCAATGTCCTCGTGAATGTACAGAACTCTTCTTGAGTAATCTTGAGTGTGTATGAGATTTTCTTGTGTCTTCCACAACTATCTCATCCACCACACTTTTCACTTCTGTGTGTCTCTTCTTTATCCACTTTTTTATCTTTCTTTCTTTTTTTCTTGTTTTCTTTCATTGTTTGCACCAACAGGGACTCCTTGTATTTATGGTACGAGCTCCAGTAAAAGAAATGATTTCTTTTTGCAGGTATGAGTTATAGTTCCCTGACATCCAACAAACTTCATTAAATAAATGACAAAGCATTATAATATACCTAATAAGACTGTCGGTTAGATTAAATAAAGATAAAGACATTCAAACAGCTTTTTATGACAATCGGTGAGTCAAGTGATCGGTAGGTCATCAGCATCAACATCGGTGGATAGACATCGGTGTGTCATGATCGGTGAATCATTTGATTAGCATCAGTGTTTCATGATCGGTGACTCATTTGATCAGCGTCAGTGTGTCATGATCGATGACTCATTTGATCAGCATTGGTGTATCATGAGCGGTGACTCATTTGATCAGCATCAGTGTGTCATGATCGGTGAATCATTTAATCAGCATCTGTGTGTCATGATCAGTGACTCATTTGATCAGCATCGGTATGTCATTTGATATGGATCGGTGTGACCGTTGTCTTTTGATATGGATCGGTGCCACTATTTTCTTTTGATATGGATCGGTGTGACCGTTGTCTTAACAGAACACAAAGTGTCTGTTTGATCCAGAAGACTTCCAGAATACTTGTAAAGAAATAACAAGCAGAGATAAAACATTATCCAACCGATATAAATAGATTCATTAAATGATTGTGATTATGTATATGATAAATCCAACCAGATTAAGTAACAATGATTTGTGATTATTAAAACAGAAATCATATGAAGAATTCATCAATCTTCCATAGGGCTCAACAATCTCCCCGTTTTTGATAATCACAAATCATAGTCATAAAAAAAATAATATAAAATCAATAATAGAAAAAAGGAATAATAAGAATAAAAACACAATGAGATATAAATCTCCCCCTGAAGTTCTGCCTTTGTAAATTTATGTAAACATTGCTCCCCCTGCCATAGTCTGTTTCTCCCCCATATATATAAATCTCCCCCTTTGGGATAATCAAAAAGGAGAGAAAACATATAAAGAATAGATTAAAAGAAAGCATCATGGAGAATAGAGAGAGAAGAAAAAGGTTTTTTAAAGTACATCAGAGTACAATCATAACACTTTTCACCCCATCAACAACAAGACACAACTATTTCTTGGGATATAACAGGGCTTTGCCTTTGTTAGAAGGACCAATGGTTGGTAAGTTGGAAGGCTTGGAGGTAGGATGAACTGGGCAAATTTGAAAACGTGGTAAGATGAATCTGGAAGGTGGAGGAGAGGATGCCACTGAAATTTTTTGTGGCGCAGTAGTAGCTGGTTGAGAAGATTGCTGAAGAACTGGCCGTAGTTGAGATAGAGCTTGAGAAACAGAGATCTGATTTGGAGCAACATCAGAGGCACTGGGAGGTTCAGCAGTAGGAAGCACAATAGAGGTGGCTTGTTCATTCAGATAAGGCTTCAAATTATTGATGAAATCCTGAATAACTTCTACACCATACTGCATAGCCTTCTCAAAATCATCCTTATTCTCCTAGAACGGTTCCAGGGTAGGAGTAAAATCATGCAACTGACGAACCTGAGTCCTAAAAGCTTGAGTGACTGGAGGTAGTTTCAGATTATCATCCAACACCTTGAAATTCACAGTCATGTCATGCTTGGTATAAATCTTTGAAAAGTAATGATCAACATTTTCCTTGATTTATTTCTGAGCTTTATTGGCATCTGGTGAATATACTTTTACCATCTTATGAATGTGATCCCTGTGCTCCTTCATCTTACTCAACGAGTCCAAATCAAGAACTTGTCGAATGGCAGCCAATTCATCATGCACAATCTGCCTTAGAGCCTCTAGCTCAGGAGTAGTGATCTTGGTTACATTGGTTCTACTGGCTTGAGAAACTATCTGAGTTATCTCGGCTTTCCACTTCCTCAAATCAGACTTCCTAATATGTCCAATCAAATTACTGAACACTTCCATCATACTAGAGATGGTTGATCTAAATTCGTTTGATAAAAAAACTGAGTCATATTGTAGATCCTTCAGAGTCTGATTTAGAGAGGCTATTTGCCTGCCAATAAACTCCCTAGTATTTTCCAGGTCTGGTCTAAGAACATTTGAGACTCTTGTTTAAAAGGCCTCCAAATAATTTTCAGAAACACGCAGAGAAACATGAGTAAGAGCATTTGAAATTTCTTCTCTGACTGTATCTCAAACACCAGCAAGCAACTCAATTTTGAACATATCAAAATCAGACTGAGGGACAGTAGAGCTAGGTAGATGAACATCTGCAGCATCAACAACATGAGTAGACCTTGCCTCAACTGGTTGGTTTTCCTTCACAACCGCATTAGATTTTGATTCTTCCCCTTCTTCTTCAGAATACTCTAAACCCAAAACATCAAAACCAGGGTAATCACCCCAGATAGCAGCACACAGAGTATATGTCATTTTATCATAACTTGCTTTTCCACTGATTTCTAGAGAATCTCTCCTGCCACTAGTATTTGTTTCTAACATAGTTTGGATGTGGTTTTATTGGAGGTACATCAAGACCGTCCACTGGTCGGTTATCATCATCATCATCATCATCATCATCATCATCATCATCATCTCCATTTCCATTCTTCATAGAATCATCAGTATCAGATACTTCAGTGTCAATATCTTCTTCATCACCAAGAACTGGTTCTGATTCATGTAAGGTTAAAGGTTGACTGGAAGGTCCAAAGTCCACTCTTCTCTTAGGGCTCACAATATCAGGGTCAATTATATCATCAGGAGGTGACATAATTCCTTATTCTATTTCAGCTTCTTCCATCCCTTGTTTACCAGATTCATCAGTGCCCTTATTCATTTCAACATCTACTTCTTCCTCATCATTAGAAGAAATTGGCTCCTCATATGATTTTAGACCAGGATCTCTGAAACCCTTCTGCCTCTTTCCATGATCAGTGGGATTGTAGGATTCATACAACTTTTCCTCATCAACAACCCAGCCTTTTTTCCATGGGTTACAATTTATTTTCATCCTTTTACAAATTTCTTTGTTAACATAGAAAGCACTATCAGATTCAGCTATCTCATCAGCTTCATCAACAAATTCTAGATTCTTTAACATATCAGAGATCATTTTGGAATAGAACAGGGCAATGGCTTTCATAGAAGGTTTCATCATTCCAGATATGTGCACCATTAGATAGCAACACAAATTGATCTTCTCACAGGTCTTTAGTAAAAACAATAGAAAAACATCCTGGAATTTTACAGCAGCAAAATCTCATTTCCTAGGGCAAATTTGGTGCTGAATATGTTTAAAGAGCATTCTACATTCACCATCCAACTCTGAGGATGTGATTCTCCTTAACTCTCTGTTTCCAGTCAAAAGCTCTAAAGTTAACTCATAAGAGAAGTATTCTGTGGTTGAAGGAATTTTTCCAGCATAATCCTCATACCGACCCTCATGGGGTACATTTAAACGTTTAGCCCATTGCTTAGATGAAAAAGATATTTTCTTTCCTTTCACTACAGAAGACATTCTGGCAGCCTCTACACCATCTAAAGTAACTTTCAGATTTATATAAAATTCATGCACTAGATGAGGAAAGTACACACAAGTGTTATCAGATAACCAAGCTTTCCATCCTTGAAATTCTAAAACTTGTAACAACAGCAACTTACTTGTCAAAAGCCAGGCAGAACTGACTTCCTTTTCTACAGCAACAATCTGAGTTTCCAAGTTCGGATTTACTGATCTTTGAGTGGTACTACTCGACTCTCCTCGAGCACGCTTTGACGGTAGAGGACTATCTGATCCTTTTCTTGCTCACTTTTTCTTAGAAATTTGATGATTTTGGGGAATGCAGGTGTTCGAAGGTTCGAAGTAGAGGTGAAGAGAAGATATAAGGCTTGGCGGGAAATGAATGGTCGACGGTTTGGGGAATAGATATAGTCGCGTATCATTTATTTCATCATTTAGGGTTCCCATAATAAAGATAAAGATAATTAATTAATTACAACATAATAAAAAGTAATAGAAAGATTGATTGGTTTGACTGATTGGTTTCATATATTGGTTTCACAGATTGGATTCACAGATCGGTTTCACAGATCAGTTTCACAGATCGGTTTCAGAGATCGGTTTCACAGATCAGTTTCACAGATCGGTTTCACAGATCGGTTTCAGTGATCGGTTTCACAGATCGGTTTCACAGATCGATCATACACAACTCTTGTTTAATAAAATTCATTCTTTCAGAGCATAAAGGCTTTGTGAAAATATCATCTAATTGATGTTCAGAACTAATAAATTCTAGAGAAATATCACCTTTCTGATAATGATCTCTTAGAAAGTGATTTCTGACATCAATGTGCTTAGTCCTAGATTGAGACACAGGGTTCTTAGATATGATGATCTCACTAGTGTTGTCATAGTTAATTGAAACATGTTTTAAATCAAATCCATAGTCCAATAAAGTGTGTTTCATCCACAGAATCTGTGCAAAACAACTACCAGTAGCTATATATTCTGCTTCAGCAGTAGACAATGCAACTGAGTTCTGTTTCTTACTACACCATGATACTAGGGACTTTCCATGTAAATGACATGTTCCAGATGTGCTCTTCCTATCTAACATACATCCAGCAAATTCAGCATCTGAATAACTAGTTAGGTCAAATGATTGTCCTTTTGGATAAAACAATCCTAAATTCACAGTATACTTAAGATATTTAAAAATCCTTTTAACATCCAGTAAGTGTGATTCTTTAGGATTAGCTTGAAATCTAGCACACACACACACACTAAACATAATATCTTGTTGACTAGCAGTAAGATAAAGTAAACTCCGAATCATACCTCTGTAATTTGTATGATCAACTGGTTTCCCAGTTTCATCGACATCCAATTTACAGGTAGTACTCATAGGTATATCACTTTCCTTAATAATATCCAAACCAAAAAGATTTAATAAATCCTTATTATACATAATTTGATTTAGAATAATACCATCATTAGTTTGAAAGATTTGAAATCCAAGAAAATACATAAGCTCTCCCATTAAGCTCATTTCAAACTCATTATGCATAACCTTTGAAAAATCAGTACATAAAGAATTTTTAGAAGATCCAAAAATAATATCATTAACATAGATTTGTACTATTAAAACATTTGTGAAATCCTTTTTATAAAAAGTGTGGGATCATCTATTCCTTTTGTAAATCCTTTTGAAATAATAAAGTTTGAAAGTATTTCATACCAAGCTCTTGGAGCTTGTTTTAAACCATATAAAGCTTTATAATGTTTAAAAACATGATTTTGAAAATGAGGATTTGAGAAACCAGGTGGTTGTTCTACAAAAGCATCTTCAACAATAAAACCATTTAAAAATAACTTTTCACATCCATTTGATATAACTTTAAATTCAGATGTGATGCATAAGCAAGTAAGATTCTAATAGCCTCTAATCTAGCTACAGGTTCAAAGGTTTCCTCATAGTCAATTCCTTCTTCTTGATTGTAACCTTGTGCAACTAGCCTAGATTTGTTTCTAATGATGTTTCGAGATTCATCAACTTTATTTCTAAACACCCATTTTGTGCCTATGGTTATAGTGTCCTTAGTTCTTTATACTAATTTATAGACTTGGTTTCTTTCAAATTGATTTAGTTCTTCTTGCATAGCCATTACCCAAAATTCATCATTGATAGAATCATTGATATTTTTATGTTCTAACTATGAAAGAAAAGCATGATGTTCAACCTGATTTCATAGAGACGCTCTAGTCTTTGTTCCTCTGACTAGATTTCCTACAACAGTAACTAAAGGATGGTTTTTTATAATTCTAGTTGGTCTAGAAAAGGTAGGGCTAGAGATTTCAGATTCATCTATAGGTTGAGGTTCAACAGAAGCAGGTTCTGGAAAATTTCCAGAACTGGATGTTTTAACTACAGGTCCACTGTCATTATCATGAAGGTTTAAAACAGAGAGATCATCTTCATGATTTTCAAGAGAGGTCATAGGTTCATGTGGATTAGTTTCATCATATTTTATGTGAACAGATTCTTCCACACATTTGGTTCTCTTATTGAAGACTCTATAGGATTTACTAGAAATAGAGTAACCTAGGAAAATTCCTTCATCACTCATGGATGTAAATTTGTCAATATTGTCTTTAGTATTAAGAATAAAGACTTTTCAGCCAAAAACTCTGAAGTAGTTAACCTTAGGTTTCATATGGTTCCACATCTCATAAGGGGTCCTCTTAAGAACAGGTCTGATCAGGACTCAATTAATAACATAACAAGCTATATTTACAGATTCAGCCCAAAAATAAATAGGTAGGTCATACTCATAAATCTTAGTCCTAGAAATTTCTTGTAGGGTTCTATTCCTTCTTTCTACTACACCATTCTGTTGGGGAGTCCTAGGGGCAGAGAAATTGTTACTATAGCCACTGTGCGAGCAGTAAGATTCAAACTCATGATTTTCAAACTCATGGCCATGATCACTTCTCAGGGTTTTAAATTTAAGTCCACTAAGGTTCTCTACAGACTTGGAATATTTTACAAAGCATGAACAAGCTTCACTTTTGTGAGCTATAAAATATACACATGTATATGTAGAAAAGTCATCTACAAGAACATAGACATAGTGCTTCCCATTTAAACTAGAAACTCTAGAAGGTCCAAATAAATCCATGTGAACCAACTCGAGAGGTTGAGAAGTTGAAACTTCTTTCTTTGATTTAAAAGAAACATTATGTTGCTTTCCCTTTTAACAGGGATTACAAACTTTGTCTGCTGGAAATTCATGTTTGGGTAGGTCTCTAACTAAGTTCTTCCTAGAAAGTTTTCTAAGTGAATTCACATTGCAGTGTCCTAATCTTCTGTGACAAATACAAGACTCTTTATGAAAATCATTTAAACAAGTAATATTCTTCTTAGCTACATAATTTAAATCAATAACATAAACATTTTCATTTCATAAAGCAGAAAATACTAAAACATTTTTAGAATTAAAAACATTGCAAGAATAATTTTCAAATTTAACATAAAAACCATCATCACATAACTGAGAAATACTTAACAAATTGTATTGATGTCCATCAACAAATAAAACATTTGAAATTAATACTGAGTCAGTGTTACCAATCTGGCCTAAGATGATGATTTTTCCTTTTGAGTTATCACCAAAAGTGACAAAGCCTCCATCAACTTTTACTAAACTCTTGAATAATGAGAAGTCTCCTGACATATGTCTTGAATATCCACTGTCCAGATACCAAGTCTTTCTATAGGAGCTCTTTAAGAAGGTTCCCTACAAAACAGATTTAGATAGGAAATGATTTTGGTACCCAGATCTTCTTGGCTCCAGATAGGTTAGCAAATAAAACTTTAGGTACCCATATTTGTCTAACGGTTCTCATAATATTTATAGAGTCAACAGATTTTGAAAGATAAACCTTATTAGATCCATAACTATGAATACAACTCGTTGAAGCATATGAAGTTCCAGAACTAGCTACATTCTGTCCAGATTTAGGAATGAATCTAGTTTTTGTAATTTTCCTTTGTCCAGGTTGGTATCCTATACCAGTAGTGTATCTAGGTGCTATTTTCTAACCTAGAATCTGAGTAAGAGTATCTTTTCCATTGGTAAATTTCTCTATGTATTTCTTGAGTTGCTCATTAGATAATTTCAGTTCAGTGTTTTCTTTAAGCAACTGGGCATTCTTTTCCATTTCAATATCAAGATCAGATTTATGTTTAACAGTTAAGACATACTGTTTCTTTAATCCTTTGTATTTGTCTTTCAACTCATTAAAGGTTTCTTCTAACATATCACAATATTCAAATAGTTCAGATTTTGACATGTTATCAGAGTCAGTATCATCTTCCGAATAATAAGAACATAAATTAGGAGTTTGAGCTGATACCTCAGAAGTGTTTGTCATAAAACACATGTTTGCTTTATTTCTGTGTTTAGTTTCAGAAACATCAGATTCAGTGGAACTATTCTCAGAAGCACACCAAGTAGCCTTCATGGATTTCATAAACTTAGTTTCATTGTAATCATACTTATTCTTGTATTTCAACTTTGGACAGTCTGCTTTTATGTGTCCCTTTCTTTTGCACTCATAGCAGACAACTTCATCTGACTTGTCATATTTCCTCCAATCCTCTTTCTAATGTCCCTTGTTGTCATACTTAACTTTATAATTTGATTTTTAGAAGAACTTCTTATCCCTATAATACTTCTTAAACCTTCTGGCAATGTGAGCAATCTCAGCATCACTATCAGAAGCACTTTCACTGTCTTCACAGCTTGAACTTTCATTTATAGCTTGGAGCTTCTCCTTATCCTTGTTCTTTGAAGTTGAAGTCTTGAAAGAAACAGACTTCCTTCTAGGTTCATCTTCTTCTTCTTTGTTAAACATGAGTTCCTCTTCATACATCATCAACTTTCCAATTAGTTCCTTGACTGGTAGTTCACCAATATCACATGATTCTATAATTGAGAAAGAAGTTCCTCTCCATCTTTCAGGTATACATCTCAGAATTATCTTAATTTGTTCCTTTGATGGAACATACTTTCACAGAGAATTCATTGTGTTGAAAATTTCATTAAACCTAAGATACATTTCAGAAATGGGTTTATCAGGCTTCATCATAAAATTATTGTACATAATAGTATAAGTATTCAATCTCATTTCCTTAAGATTAGTTGTTCCTTCATGAGAAACGGCTAAGGTATCCCAAATTTCATAAGCAGTTTTACAGGCAGATATACTATTAAATTCCTCATCTCCTAAAGCACTAACCAAGGCATTCATAGCATTGCAATTATTATTTTAGGCAGCCTTAGTAGCTTCATTCCAAGTAGATCTAACAGTAGTAGGAATTTTATATTCTGATTCTATAGCAGTCCAAATATCAAAACCGATACTCTCTAAATGAATTTTCATCTTGATTTTTCAGTGAGCATAGTTAGTGCCATTGAAAAATGGTGGTCTATTGGTTGCAACACCTTCAAGTCTATTATCCATGATAGCTTACTTAAGAGAATGATTTTATAGAGATAAAAGTTTAAAAATAACTGAAATTTTAAGAACTTTAAAATACAACGAAAATCACAGTTAAAAAAATAGAGTACATTAGAAAAATATTTTAAATCCAACCTCTGATACCAAATGTTGGTAAGAGTGGATACTCAAGAGGGGGAGAATTGAGTTCCAATTAAAATTTTTGTTTAAAAACATTGTCTTAAAAACACCCAAATAAAATACTGAATTAAAATGTAGTGAATTTATATAAAAGTAAAGGTTCCGTTGGGTTCTCAAGAGATTTATTATTTCCCAGTTAATCAAAACAGAAGTGTTTATTAAATTTTGAAACTAACTTACTGATTTACCACTAATATAAACACTTGCGAGGTTAATTATCAAAGTGACTTTAAAACAGTTTTGGTTTTAAAGTAATTAGCAGCGGAATAAAAATAGCTTTGAAAGAAATAGCATAGCGGATATAACCAAGTGGTTCAGTTTCGAGCCGAGACTTAGTCCTCTCTACAATTTAAATAAATTTGATCCACACCCTGGATCGAGGTTCACAACAGTTTACAACTTTCCATGTCCAAGAACTCTACCACTGTTATTCATGGGAATCAAAACAACAACAACCAGGTGCCCAGGTCACACACAACCTCTACCACTCGTAAAGTGGGAAATGGAAGATGTAAAGAGTTTGCTGAGGATGTACAGATCCTCCAGTTAAAGTACAAGAGACAGTGTGTGTGTGTTAAATATAGCAGATAACACACACTGCTCGAAATGTAAAATAATGAAACACAGAGCATATATGTAGTGTTTAGAAATGTCTCTAGTGATTGCAGTGAAGTTTTGGACTCCTTGAGTTTGATCAGAAATGGTTCTGAGTCCTCTTCTGGTTTTTTTCTAAAAAATATAGTGTCGTCTGCTTGGCATCCAGGTTCAGAGACAGTGAAAAATGTAGTCGATGAAGTTCTTCAATGTCCTCATGAATTTATAGAACTCTTCTTGAGTAATCTTGAGTGTGTATGAGATTTTATCATGTGTTCCACAACTATCTTATCCCCCACACTTTGCATTCCTGTGTGTCTCTTCTTTATCCACTTTTTTTCTCTTTCTTTCTTTCTTTCATTTTCATTCTTGTTTGTGTTCGTTGTTTGCACCAACAGGTACTCCTTGTATTTATGGCACGAGCTCCAGCAAAAGAAATGATTTCTTTTTGTAGGTACAAGGTACGGTTCCCTGACACCCAACAAAATTCATTAAATAAATGACAGAGCATTAAAATATACCTAATATAATCGTTGGTTAGATTAAATAAAGATAAAGAAATTCAAACATCTATTTATGACTATCGGTGAGTCAAGTGATCGGTAGGTCATCAACATCAGCATCGGTGTCTAGACATCGGTGTGTCATGATCAATGACTCATTTGATCAGCATCAGTGTGTCATGATCGGTGACTCATTTGATCAGCATCGGTGTGTCATGATCGGTGACTCATTTGATCAGCATCCCTGTGTCATGATCGGTGACTCATTTGATCAGCATCGGTGTGTCATGATCGGTGACTCATTTGATCATCATCGGTGTGTCATGATCGGAGACTCATTTGATCAGAATTGGTGTATCATGATCGGTGACTCATTTGATCAGCATCGGTGTGTCATGATCGGCGACTCATTTGATCAGTATCGGTGTGTCATTTGATATGGATCGGTGCGACCGTTGTCTTTTGATATGGATTGGTGTGACCATTTTCATTTGATATGGATCGGTGTGACCATTGTCTTTTGATATGGATCAGTGCGACCGTTGTCTTTTGATATGGATTGGTGCGACCGTTGTCTTTTGATATGGATCGGTGCGACCGTTGTCTTAACTGAACACAAAGTGTCTGTTTGATCCAAAAGTCTTCCAGAATACTTGTAATGCAATAATAAGCATAGATAAAACATGATCCAACCGATATAAACAAATTTATTAAAAATATTGTGATTATGTATATGAGAAATTCAATCGGATTAAGTAACAATGATTTGTGATTATTAAAACAGAAATCATAGGAAGAATTCAACAATCTTCCAGAGGTCTCAACAGGAATCTTAGGATATTATTCTTAATTTTTTTTAGGAAAGAAGTATTTCAGAATAAGTTAGAAAGGAATAGTTAATGGATCATGAAGAATGTTGAATGAGTAAGAAGTCAACATATAAGGGATTCTTGTGTTGTGGTGAAATTCTTAAGAGTATTAAGTCTCTTTTGATGATGGGGTTACATTAGAAGACTTTTTATAGTATGTGTAACCCTGATGTTGGATATATGAAAATTTTATTCAAGGAATAGTTATCTGTTCTTTGGTGGACATTGTTATAAAGAACCATTTGGGTTTATAAGATCCTTACTTTTGAGGTAATTATGGGTTACTATATGTTATGATGGAAAGTGAAATGCATGAGATAAAATTGAGGTTAAATTATGTTATGGTTATTTTTGATGATTTTATCTCTATTTGGGGAGTGATTTGAGAAGTATATAGTTTGGAAAAAGGACAACACGCAGACCATGTGGCAACCCGTCACATCGGACAAAGCTGCGGGAATCGAACCCACAATTAAAGTGCGACTGGTATTTATCACCTACCACTGGACAACGTGATGTCCCTGGTTAGTTTTCCTACTTGTTTTTAGTTAGATGATTTTATGAATTAAGAGTAAGTATATTTTGTGTTATCTATGGAAATTATTAACCTATCATGGAGGATATGTGATTAGGTTAATTACTTTTCAATACGAGACTTTAAGAGCAACTGATGTTGTTTGGAGATAAATGATACGATTTAACTTGGATGACTATGTGATTAAATCCTTAAAATATTTGGGTTTAAATCTTAGTTTGGTTTACTTATGGGCTTCGTTGATCTTTGGGTTTTGTAGGACAAATGTTGGAGATTAAGAATATATTTTCTTTTTATAAAGGGTTATCCATTTCTGGATTATCTGATCTTGTACTATCCTTTTTGTTTTTGGTTTTGGTCTAAAGAAATGGGAAGTATATAGTTCTATTTAGTGGATTTGGTGATTCTCATAATGTTGATTATAGTACTCTTAATGCGAACAAGTCCTCCTAAATACTCGTCTTTTGGAGAAAATATGAGTTTGATTAAAGAATCTAGTAAAAGTTGAAAGTCTACGTGACAAGTAAATATGTTTCATTATGATTTAGTTATGCTCAAAAAATAAATTCCTCAATGAAGAGTAACTTAAAACCGAAAATGTTGTCTGTTAACTTTTCCTACTAGGGAATCGAATACCGTTTAACCCATCACAATTTTGTGATTTTCTTATGGTTAACTTTCTCCTAGACATGTTTACTATCACTCTCCATCAGAACATAACCCTTTGTTTTTTCCTCCATGTCCATATTTTCATTCTTGGAATCCTAGTATGGGTTAACACGGGTGACCCTTGTACTTATCTTTCTTTATTTTAAAGTGATTGTTTTACTGACTCTTGTTCCAATGTGGGATTTTCAATGAAGTTTCCTAGCCCAATTTTAAAATTGCGAGGATGCAATTCCTAAAAGGGAGGAAGGATATAACACCCCAGGTAAATAAAGAATATGAAATTTTCACATTTATCCATATTTGTGAATAAAATATTAATATAACTTTAAAGGGGACGCTATGCTCGATGGCGTACCCAATACGCAACAACGAGTTTCATGGGAATCATATGTTGCACTCTAATAATAAAATAATATTATTTTAAATTGTAGTTAATGCCTAGCGATTGTAATGGAGGGAATGAACAGAACTAACTAAAAAATGATTATATATGTTTGTCAAATATTTATACTTTTTACAATAAATGTTAGAGGATTAAAAATGCGAATGAATCCAATTTTAAGCGTAAACATTCTAATATTCTTTAAAAGGTTGATTACCCGCCTTTTGATGAAAAACCTCTTTTAAATCCAGTTTTGGACAATTTTATGTGTTATATTTGACAAAATAAAATTCTTTTTTAGAATCTGGACATCAAAATTTACTTTGTGTAAATTTTTGGTTTTTTCCGATAATGTTCATTTTTTAATGAATAGTGAAAAACGTTGTATTATAATTCAAAACCACTTTTTAGTCTAATTTATTTATATTATTAGATTATCTTTTGAATTGGTTTCAAAGTGAAATTAGAATATATTTTTACCATTTAATCCAATAGTGGTCATTGGAATTAATTTCATCTTGAAATTGGACTTAAACTAGTGTCAATATTTTGATACTTATTGTTTCATAGAAACATGCTATTTGCTCTGAAATCGGTAATTAATTATTAAATTATTTCATGTAACATATATGTTTTTAATATTGTAAATTTGAAATCATTTTTGAATTTTGAATATCAAATATATCCTAGGGTTAATTTTTTGTAATTTTCTGAAAAACATCAATTTTTGATGAATAGTGAAACCACTAAGTGAAAGTTAAAGAAACTGATTTTCCGTTTAAATGAAACATTACCACTTCGGTGATTTGAATTTCAAAAATCCGACATACATAGTTTTAATTAAGAATTAAAATGTGGTTCAATGGGATTAAAATAATTTTTTGGTGAATAGTAACTTTTATGTTTATTAATCGCGGTTAGAGGTAATAAGTGTAATTTAAGGTAAAAATAATGTTATAATAATATTAAATGACCTAGAAACAAGTCCTACCCTCATTGGATGTGTCATGGCCGACCAAGAAAATCCATGGGTCAACTTGGGGACCCCATGGAGCCACTTTGGTTGGAAAATGACATTAATACCTTTTTATTTAATGTTAAAATTAAAATGTCACAAACATGTGTTGTTTTACTAATACAATTTTTATATGGGGTCATACAAGTCATATTTTTGAATATAAATATTCATTAGAAATAATAAAAGATTTACTACATCATGATATTTGTTTTATAATTTTTAGACACTAAATAAATTATATTATTTATGGCATAGTGATGATGCAGCGATTAGCTCATTATTAAACGATTTAAATAAAATGAAATGATAATTTAAAATCAAAGACCTAAACATGTAAAAAACCTATTGGATGGGTGTATTTCGAAACCTTATCACCTTATCCTCGAACTATTTCCTTTTGGGACATTTAAAATCTGAAAAGCATTATATAATAAAGTAAAATTTTATAACATTCCAAGAGTGCCCCTCCTCTCCTCTTATAGAAGGACCCAACCTCTACCACCTTACCCACACCTCTCAAGCCTTTGTATCGGCCAACCCCTGACCATTTCATCACTCCACATCCCTATTTTTATAATTGAAGCATCACTTTGGGCAGAATCCTTTCCAAGGAAGCCTTTGAGCTCAAATCAAAGAGAGTTACCTGATTTAAAGATAGTGTCCTCTCTTGTGTTCTGATGTTTTATTTTGATTCTCCAACCCTCTAAAATCTTTTTATTCTATTCTTTTGTAACAACAACAGTTTCTTAAATATACTAGGATGGTGTTATGTTAGGGATTCGAGCAACACTTACACACACCTTCATCTAATGGTTAAAGAACATACTGTTTCTATGGATGGCGAATTTCTGCCTCACGAAACGATGATTGTTCAATCTTCTCTTAACACCATTAATGGTGGCCATTATGATTTCATTATATTTTATATATTATATATATGGTATTGTTTTATATACTTCTGATTTTTATATTTAAAACATTCCTTTATGCTTTTCATGTTGTGAAAATGCGATAATTTCATACGAGGAAGTGTGGATTACCGCCCCCTCAAGTGATGTGACTCGTTCATGCAATACATGGAATGTATAAAGAATAAAATTAATAAACATATGTGAGATATATAACATATATATTATACTGTGATTATAATATATACATCTCTAAATTATTTTTAATTCAATTAATATGACAATGAAATGAAAGTAGCGTTCATGCGTACGTACGGCCTACCGTCTCCATGAATGGTGCATTTCATTTATTTTTATCTCCAAATGTTTTGGAGTAGTATAAAATGAATATGTACTATATATATATGATATTTAAATCATTAATACTATTCTGGAGATGATTTACTCATAACTACATGGACAATCATTTTCAAACAAGTTCATTTTTGATTCATGTACCAAACATCGATAAACACGTCTGATATGAACTCACATTATTAACCAATTATTATAACATTATAATATGTGATATAAACTGAAAAATAATCTTTAAAATAGGTCCTCAGGAAATTATAAAATGAACAAAGTTTATTATTCAGGAATATAAAGAAACGAACAAGACAAGTTAGACTTGAGGTAAGTGATCCTACCCCTCCCTTTCTATTTAAGTATACTCTTTTATATCATTCCTTTAATGGTCATATTTCTTATGATTGGGATGTTCTTTTATATTAATCATACTTTACTTTTTATTTTCATATTATGAGAGACCCTATTTTCTCTCACCAATCCATTTTGGATGTTTTGAGTGGCGCCATTAGGCTGCCAAATTTTCGTAAAAGATCTAACCTCTCTCTTTCTTTTTAAGTACTCTCCTTTATGTCACTTATTTTAAGCTCCTATTTTTTATGATTGGGGACGTTATTTTATATCCCTCTTGCTTTAAATGTTATTTTAATATGATTAGAGACCCTATTTAATCTCATTAATCCATTTTTTGATGTTTTAAGTGGTGCCATTAGGCTGCCGAGTTTTTGTAATGGATTTTTCATCTCACTTTTAGTCTCATGAGATTTATGCTACATTTTCCACCATTTCATTTGAGTGGTGTATGTACCTACCATTATTATAAACTTTGTTTAATATAATTTAATTTATGGGCATTTACATATTCATTGTATGAACCTTCTTCAATGGGCTGTACGTTTCGAAAGTTACCCATGTCGGTAAGGGAACCTTTCACCCTCCTCTTTTTAAAAGACTTATTTTGTTATGTCTTTTAATTCACGTACTATTATGTTGGTATATTTTCTTCTATATCATTATTTATGTAAATATTATGTCCAAGTGATGAGATACTGTTTTCTTTCTCATCAACTCATTTTCTAAATTTTAATGTGACGCCGTTACACTGTCGGATTTCTGTGAGGGAACTTCTTAACCCACTTTCAATTCTTTAGGATAAACCTCTACATCTTGATTTTATTATGCCAATATTCTCTGTGGAATCTCTATGTTGAAATTTCCACAAACCTTTGTGTGGATATAATATTTTTACACATAATCATCTCATTGATAAATTCTTAGGAACTTGTATGGGAAATCATAACTCAATCTCATTTCATTGAGTTAAATATCTATGTCATTGGTTTTGTTTTTCAAATATTATGTGTGAATGACCTCTGATTGTTTCAAATTTAATATCCAATTATATTCGGTGTATTTATATTTCTCACACATAATTATGTAATATATTTATCCTTAATTTTAGGATACCATCTTTATAATGGATTTCATCCCAATTTACATTTCCATTGAGACTTCATTGTTGTTATGCACCAATTCACTCTTATATGGTGTGTATACTATCCTTTGACATATTATATCATGAATCCCTTTATTCTCATGATATTATAATGTTTAGATTAAATGTTATTCCACAATTATTTGTATTCAAGAGTCTCTCATTGTGTTAAAAACTATTTAACAAAAATATTGTTTTAAATGTTTTAAAGATTCATTATTCTAAATGTTTATCTTTAATGTCCATGTTTTCAAAATGGTTTTCAGTATTTATTTATATGGACAGTAATGTTTTAAAATTATTATTCCATTAAAGGCTTCAAAGTTGTATGGGACACTTTGATTCACAAATCTATTTTAAATGATTTTTGAAAATGGATTGATTATTTCAATATCTTGGAATTACGTATTGTGATTGAAAATGAAACGTTGTTATTGAAATGTTTATATTTTCCATATTTTATGTGTAATGATGGTACTTGGATAATTTACGGGTGGTTACGTGATAAACCATATGAAGGGTGGTGCCGTGAATACAAGGACGGGTGGTTACGTTATAACCTCCAATGCATTGGGTATGGAAGTCGGCCGTATGGCTATTCCATTAAGAATGTGTGGAAGTCAACCGTATGGTTATTCCATTTAAGTATGTTTATGTCCCAAGTTACCTTTATATGTTATGTGTTCTTTATATGGGTTTTATGGTAATCATTTGGTTACAAAAGGGTAAGTAATGATCTTTTATTCAGTGAAGAGTTTTTACGACTTCATAAAGGTTAAAAGTGTACTTTGGTAAAGTACTCATGGTTTACTTGTAATTTTTTAAAAACTAACAGTTTTCCTTCTTTGTGTATCCTTTACTTGGCTTGTTATGCTCATCCCAAGTTTTTGAAATGTTTTACACAGGACTTAAAGATGAATAGGGTCAAGGATGGGATCAAGGAAAGACATGTTATCTAAAACATCGAACTAAACATGTTTATTTTTAAGTTTTTTTATGTTATCGAAACTTAGAAGAAGTGTCTACTATGTTATCTTTTGAGATGTAATAGTTCTGACCTAATTCTCTAAAACTATATACCTAAAAATATCCTCAATGTGAATTATCCATTTAATTCAATATTAAGAAAGGATTAAGGCCGAGGACTTCTATGATGTGTTATATATTTCTAACCATAAAAATTATAAATACATGATCCATCAAATCTCACCTGATAATGTTTCGAGGAATCATAAGTAAGTTTGTAACTGAGATTTTGAAATTTTTTAGTGTTATAATCTTGTCGGTACTAATGAAAATGAAAATTACGATTATTAGTGATGATATAATAAAAAATTTTAAATCCCATTTGCATGAAGTATCAATTTATTTTTGAGAGATAATGAAGCGGAACCTTAAACGGTAGTTTTTTATTGTAGTTATAATGTCACAAAAAACTGGACTGACTGATTCCTAAAAGAAAAGTAATGATACGTCTATTTCTCTATATAATTGAATGAAAAAAAAGTCAATTATGATGAAGTTTCATCCAAATGGAGAAGAAGGGAATAAAAAAGAAAATAGGGATACCCTGAATTTTTTCATTATTTTATCGAGGCCTAAGCCAAAATGTTTCATGGTGAAGAAGTATTCTAGGATGAATAGAAGAAAATAAATATGAAAAATTGAAAGTCATATGTTCTAGAAATTCATTGTTTGAGGGATAATTTTTAAAAATAATGTTTTCGAATTTTACTCAGGTAATCTCTTGAATTAGGTATTATAATTCCCTCATTCCCTGATTAGGGAAAAGAAATGAAAATAGTTTATTAAAAATGGGTTCCAATGAAAATTACATAAGAAAAATATTTAGATGGATAAATAATATAGTGAAATGAGAAAAAAATGAGTAAAATGGTGAAAAATAAGAATGAAATGAATATGAAGAGAATGAATTAGTGGAAGAAAAGGAAATTTGAGTGTAATAATGAATTTATTTAATGTCAAAAAATATCATTCTGATAAATTTCCCCAAATATATTTAGACGAAACTGATTGCAAGTTACTATCTATAGTAGTTCATACCATAAAAAATGTTGCACATAGAACTAATTATAAAAAATTAATTCATGTTTCTCATTAATATGAATAGAACAATTTCGATGAAATCCAAAATCATAATTTATTATATGTGCATAATAGAACCCATTAAAGAGTGCATCCTGATTTCCTAGAAGATAGTGACATTGATAAGAAAATCTTAATAAAATGTTTTTTGTATATTATTCATGATTTATAAAGAATATAATATACTATTTTATATTTTCCAAGGGTCAAGGAAAAAATAGATTTAGTTTTTTTAAAAAATTAATAAATTGAATTTAGTCAATATTTTAAAGGATAAACTGATCAATATTGAATTTGATTTTAATGTTTTTGAAGAGATGTGTCAAGAACAACGTAAATCATGAAAAAATGTAATAAAGTGGTCTCATAATTCAGATGTTAATATCAAATATCATTAATACATAATTGATGAAATAAGGAAACTTATTAATGAATTCCTTGTTACTATCAACAAGTTAGCAAGTGATACTATTAGAAAATATGGGTTTTAAAAAAATTTAGATGATCAGAGGATGAAAAATTTAGTGAAGTCATGTAGATAAATTGAAAGATAAATTACATTCAATTAGATGTTTCAAGGATGAATAATATAAAATATTAAATTTTTGAATTTTAAAACAATTTTTTTAAAAAAATGATAGAATTGAAGTTAATTAAACTATTAGTAAGGGTCAGGAGGAATAGTTCCAACTTCAGGAAGAGAAAATTCCAACCTAGGAACAGAAAATAAAATATCCTGAAGAATGTATTATTATTCCAGAATAATAGTTTCACTCCTTATAAGAACTGATTTATATGTGGATTATCTCATTTAAGATTATTGAGAAAACTTTCAGACCCAGCATGTAACTTATCATGTAAATAAAGAATATTACATTTTCATATTTATTAAAATTTGTGAATTAAATTTTAATTTTACATTAAAGGGGATGACATGTATAATGGAATAGTTGATACATAGAAATGGGTTTCATGGATATCATTTGTGGCACCCAATACAGAGTTATACTGAAAAATAATAATATACTGTTGTTTTAAAATGTAGTTAACACCTATCCTTTGTATTGGTGAGAATGGAAAGAACTAACTAAAATATTAATATACATGTTTTTAAATGTTTTTATATTTTCCCAATTAATTTTAGAGGCTTAAAATAAGAATGAAATAGATTTTTAGCATAATTTACATTAAAAGGTTGATTTACAACCTTTTGATGGTGAACCCTTTTTAAACATAGTTTTGGTCACTTTTATATGTCTTATTTTACCAAATTAAATTCTTCTATAGAATCGGGACATGAAAATTTACATTGGGTAAATTTTTGGTATTTTTTTGATAGGAATCTATTTTTAATGAAAAGTCAAAAATACTGTATTTTTTTTTCAAAACTACATTTTAATATAATTTATTTAGATGGATAGATTTCCTTTTTAATAGTTTTTAAAGTGTAATTATATTTTCCTTCCATTTAATCCTATTTTTTTCATTGTAATTAATTTTTCTTTTAAATTTTATATAAAAACGTTTCAATCCTTTGAGAGTTATTATTTATTAAAAATATGATTTTTATTTTGACAGCAGGAATTAATTAAAAATTAATTTCTGTCACTTATGTATTTTTTATTTTAAAAAATGGATTTCATATTTTGAATCAGGAGTTCCAAATTGTGTAAGTAGTTATATTTAATTTTTATAAATTATGAATATTTACTTTAGTAAATATTTTTTTACCATGGTTAAAGGGTGAATCTGGTAAATAAGGGTAATCAAATATTACAATAATAATATAAAATTACCCTAAAATGTTTTCTAATCCTATTAGTTGATAGACTTCTCACCATGATCATCCTTGCGTCAAATTCGGGACCCCATGGGGATACATGGGAGTGATAATGACACTTTATTTTAATTAACTCAAAGTCATGACAAAAATGACATAAAAAATATCTTTTTGTAAATTAAATTTTAAATAGGGTTATAAAAATTATATTTTTGACTATAAATATTCTATCGAAAGATAAAACAATTTCCTATATGATTGTAGTTTGTTTTTAATGTATAGACATCAAATAAGGAAAAAAATTCATGACTCGATAATGATGTATTGTTTACCTCATTAATAAATGATTTAAATAAATATGATTATAAAAACTAAAACAATATCCCAAACCAGTACAATTCCTATATTATGATTTTATTTTGACCATATTTCATCATATATTCTGCTTTAATTTTTTTTGGACCTTTATTAAATGAAAATCATTATATAATAAAATAATATTTTCACACTTTCCTAAAGATCCCCTCCTCCCCCCTATAAAAAGACATCACTTCTAACCCATTCCTAATACCTCTCATGCCCATTGGATCATCCCACCTCTTCTCAATTAATCTCCCAACCTACCTTTCCACCTCATAAAGCCTTAATTTAGGTAGAGGTAACTTCAAAAAACCCTTTTGGTTCAAACCAAAGGGAGTTACCTGATTTTATGGTAACAACTTCTCTTATGTTCTTTTTTTTATTTTACATCTCCAACCCCCTAAACACTTTTTTTTCATTTATTTTATAAGAAAACAAGTATCCTAAATATAATAGTTTGTTGTTATGATATGTATTCTAACTACACATGTACACACCTCCATCTAAAGGGTAAAGAACAAACTATTTTTATGGATGGAAAACTAATGCCACAAGAAACTATGATTGTTCAATTATCTCCTTCCACTGTTTATGGTGTCCATTAGGATGGAACTGTATTTATATATGATATATATTATTTTAATGTTTTCTTTATGATTCTTTATTTTTAATTTATTTCATACCATCATGGTTTCCATTATCAGTAAACACGATAATTTCAATTGAGGAAGTGCGGACTACAGCCCCCTTAATGTGATATGACTCGTTCATACAATACATGGAAATATAAAGGATGGGGTTATTGAAATAATATATGATATTATAACAGAATTAAAAAATATATATTTATCATTATGTTTTCATTCAATTAACATATGAAATATAAATGAAAGTAGAGTTCATGTGTACGTACTGTTTAACGTCTCTATTAACGGTGCATTTCATTTCTTATCTCCAAATGTTATGGACTATTATAAATATATATATTCTAGATATATATGACATAAATTATATCTAAATCATGAATATAATTCTGTATATAACATAATTTTGACCACATGGATGACTTTTAATTATAAGGTGTTCATTTTTTACTCAAGTACCCAATATCGACAAAACAATCACTATTAACATAATTGATTACATAATATTTATAACATGGTAATAAGTGATATAAAAGGAATAATAAACTTTAAATATGGATCTTAATCATGTATACATTATCTTATGTTTATTATTAAGGGAGAATAAGGAACAAACAAGTCATGTCAGACAATGGGTATAGGTTTTCTTATCTCACATTTAATTTTGTGGGATTTCCATTGTTCATCACTAATTTATTTCGTGTGGTGTAATGTGTAATTCAATTTGATAAATATCATCATGATCCAATTTATATTAATGCTATTTTTTGAATCATTTGGTGGTTATTAACATTTTTCTTACGACTCGATTGATTATAATGTGTTAAGGGATTTTCATCTCACTTTTATTTCCTGTGAGACTCATGCTATATTTTCCACTATTCTTTTTGTGTGGTGTATGAAAATCCCATGATTTTATTAAGTGTGTAATATACTTTAATTTATGGGTATTCACATCTTCATTTAAAATCCTTATTCCATGGGTTGTATGTTTCGTAAGTTACCAAATCAGAAAGGGAACCTTTTAACCCAATTTACAGTCCTTGGGTTAATATGTTATTTCTAAATTATGTCATGATATGATTGTGTGTGGAATCAATATTTATTTATTTATGTTGAAATTTACACTCCCCTTTTTTGTGAATAAAATTTCAATACACATAATCACTCCATTGAAAAATTATCAATTCATCAATATGAACTTGATAAGAGCAAATTTTACGCAATTTTCATTCATTGACTAAAACATACAAGTCATTGGTTTTGCATTAAAAATAACCTGTGTTAATTTCCTATGATTTATTTACAATTAATATCCAAAAATATTGGTTTTATTTCTATTTTTCATGCATTATTATGTAATTGATTTATCTTTAATCGATAGATACAGTTTTATAAGTGATTTCGTCTTAATTTGGATTCCATTGAGACTTCATTGTCAAAATGCACCAATTCACTTTTATACACTATATGTACTATCTTTCATAATATTATATCATTAATCTATTTATTCTCAGGATATTATAATGTTATTATTTAATTTTATTCCTCATTTAATTTTATTCATTTATATCTCATTCAGTTATGAACTCTTTAACAAATATATTGTTTTAAATATCTATTCTTATAATTCATTCATAATAATGTCCATGTTTTCAAAATGGTTTTAGTATATCTTTTATATGGACATTATTTTTTAAAAATTGTAATTCATTTAAAATCATCAGTGTGGTTTGGGACACTATGATTCTGAAATAGCTTTATTAAATGTTTTAAATGGTTTTTTAAATGGTTTGATAATGCATTGTTTATTTATATATCTTGAATTGATATATTTGAATGTGGAAATGTTATCTTTCCATTTTACTTGTGTTATTTGTAATGAATATGTTTTAGTTATTAGGCATCATTTACATATAAAGGTATTTCAGTGATAATCCTAGGGCAGGTGAGCTTGAGATAGCTCTCTAATGCAATGGGTAACATGACAAAGGTAAATGTTAATATTTCTCTTAAGAGATTTGGGGGAATATACTATGATAGGTTTTAAAAATGTGACTCCCTATGTAGCTGTGATAGCTACAATGTATATATGTAATGAATTCCATAGGTTACCTTTATGATTTATGATTTGTGTGTGTTATTCAGAAATCTTATTTGTTTTAAGGTATGTTAGGATTGAAAAGTATAGTTTTGTTGATTTGTATTTATTAATGGAAAAATGATTTCCATCCTTATTTTGTAACCCTTATTAAGCTTTTTATGCTCATCCAATGTTTTTGGAATGTTTTACAAAGGATATAAAGATAAATAGGGTCAAGGATGAGATCAAGGAAAACTCATGCAGTCTAAAAAATTGAAATAGACATGTTTCTTTTTAAGAGTTAATGTATTACGAAAAAATGGATACTGAGCAGTAGTGTCTACATGTCATATTCATGTTGTTATGTAATAGTTATGGCCTAATTCACTAAAACCCCAAACCTAAAAAGATCCTCACTGGTAATTATTCATTTAATTAAATATTATGTAATGTTTAAGGCCAGGTACATAAAGTAGGTATCAGAGGTCATTTCTTAAAACATTAGTGGATAGGGTTTTCATTAAGAATAAATGACATAACCATAATTGTTAGGATTTTAAAAAGAGTCATAGTTATTTTAGACAAATTTAATGAGTTTAAGATAACCGGAATAAGTCTATCTTAGTATTAACCCTCCACATAAGTTAATATATGATGATTTTACTGATATACTCACACTATCCTTTTTGCTTTTAGTAAATGTCTAGATCTAGAAGGCACAAAAGTAATAGTGGATGTGAAGAAAACTTTGATAGTTTTCGGAGTGATCAATTGGATGAAATGGGAGATGCAATGATAACTCTTGTAGTTATTCTCAACCAACTATCTGGAGTCATGATTGACGAACTAAACTGTGTTGATTTTTATAAGGCATCATATATGAGAGAAACAAATCTTTATGGAAGTTTAGGTAATAATCATAAATTTAAGAATGTTCAAAAACCTATGTGTCAAGGATGTGGAAATAAACACATTGGAAAATGTTTCAAAGGGAAGGGAAGATGCTACAGATTTGGATGCGAAGGTCATAAATCAAGAACATGCCCTAGAAAAAGGAAGGATCCTATTTACTCTACCAAATGGAAATAAGTTCTTTATGAGGGATCAATTGAATTTTTTAAATGTGATGTGCATGGTCATTATACAAACAGATGTCTTGTGAAGTTGTTTCGGGAATGAGATCATCAGAATCATAAAAATATTTGTTTACCAATACAAAATTCCATTCCGAATGAAGATGAATAAACTGACAATGACCAATGAATGTTATGGATTATTTCTTAACATTTTTTTATATTATTGAATCTTAGGTTACGACTCATGATTTTGTATATAGGAAAGAAGTATTTCAGAATAAGTTGGTAAATAATGGTTAATAGATCATGAAGAACGTTAAATGAGTAAGAACTGAACCTATAAGGAATTCATGAGTTATGGTAGATTATGATATCAAGAAATTCTTAATGTTATTAAGGGTATTTTGAGGATGTGATTACTATAGAAGACTTTTTAAAAAATTTCTAACCCTGAAGTTTGATATATGAAAATGTAATTCAGGGAATAATTTTTTTGATGAGTAATGGTGGAATTTTATTTAGGAAGAATCTATGTTTATATTTTTCATATAAGGTAATTTGGGTTATTTATGTAAATTATTAACCTATCATAATGAATATGTGACTTGGTTAATCACACTTCAGTATAAGATGTTAATAGTAATGGATTTTATTTGGAGATAAATGTTAATATTTATCTTGGAAGACTATGTGAATAAATCCTTCTAAGATTTGGGTTTCAATCCCATTTTGGATTACTTTGTTGAATTTTATGGACAACTATTTATGGAATTTACTTTCTTGAACTTTGGTTATTGTTAGACAAATTTTGGAGATTAATAGTAGTATTTATTTTTGTAAAAGACTATCTTTTTTGGGTAGTATCTGATCTTATACTAACCATTCATGTTTTCCTCAGTGTATAAAGGAATGGGAAATATATATTTCATCTTTTTTGGATTATGTGATTCTCTAGAAGATTATTATAGTGCTTTCAATATGAGCAAGTCATATTTAGTACTCATCGTTTTGAGAAAAGATGAGTTTGTGCTATAAATCTAGTAAGGGATGAATGTTTACATGAAAGGTAAGTATGTTTCCTTTTTTTATTTTTAATTATCTTAAATAAACTCCTATACATTATGAAATGATACATTAAACAAAAACATTTTTCATTATATTTTCATACTGGGGAATCAAAGACTGCTTAACCCAAGATAAGTTTGTAATTTTCTGGTGGTAACTTTCTCCTAATATTGTTTTCTATCAGTTTCCATAAAATCTTAATTGTTTGTTTTCTCCTATATATCCATGTTTTCATGGAATCCTAGTATCAATTGTCTCGTGTGACCTTCTCTGTTATCTTTTATTATTTTAATGTTATAGTTTTATTTAGTTTTTTTCTAATTTGGGAATTTCAATGATGCTTCCAATCCCAATTTTAAAATTGTGGGGACATAATTCCCAAAAGGGGTGGAAGGTTGTGATATATAGGGTAAATAATGAATATAAAATTTTCATATTTATTAAAATATGTGAATTAAATATTAATTTTACTTTAGAGGATATGATATGTTCTATGGTGTACCTGATACGCAATAACAAGTTACTTTGAAATCATTTATTGCACCCAATGCAGAGTGATACTAGAAAATAAAAATTTAATATTATTTTAAATTTAATTAAATCCTAGCTATTATTTTGCAATTAATGGAATGAACTCACTACAATATGAATATACATGTTTGTTAAATGTTCATACACTTACCCAATAAGTTTTAGATTCTTAAAATAAGAAAGAATCTGATTTTAAGCGTAATTTATATTAATTGGTTGATTTACCGCCTTTTGATGGCGAACCATCTATAAATATAGTTTTCATCACATTTATATGTTATATCTGACCATATTAAAATTTTCTTTATAATTGGGACCTCAAAATTTAATTTGGGTAAATGTTTGGTATTTTTTTGATAAAATTCAATTTTTAATGAAAATTGAAAAATACTGTATTTTAAATCAAAACTGTCTTTTAACCTAATTTATTTATAAGGTTAGATTATATTTTTAATTGGTTTTAACGTTTTATTATATTATGATTTTTTCATTCAATCCAATTTTGGTCATTGGAAGTGATTTTATTTTTAAATTGGACATTAAAAAGTGTCAATCTTTTGATTGTTATTATTTCTTAAAAACATGCTTTATGTTTTGACAGCAGGAACTAATTTAAAATTAATTTCTACCATGTCTGTGTTATGAATAATGAAATTTGGATTCCATATTTGTAATCTAGAGTTCTAAATTGTGTAAATAGGAAACTATTATTTTTAGACTTTATGAATAATGACTTTAGTAAATATTTTATTTAAAATGGTTAAATGGTAAATCTGGTAAATAAGGGTAAACATATATTTGAAAAATAATAATATAAAATTACCTTAAAAGGTGTCCAGATACTATTTTTTGATACACTCCCTACCCTGATCATCATTGGGTCAATTTTGGGACCCCATGGAACCACATGGGAGTGATAATGACACTTTATTTTAATTAACATAAAGTAAAGACAAAAATGACATAAACAAATATAATTTATAAAATTAATTTTAATATAGGGTTATATAAGATATAATTTTGACTCACACTATTATTTGGAAATCTAAAAATATTTCCTACATATTGGTATTTTTTTATATTTTTTAGACATCAAATAAATAAAATTATTTATGACACAATAATGGTGCAATGTTTACCTCTTTAATAAATGATTTAAATAAATAAGATTATAAAAAATGAAACAATATCCAAAACCGATCCAATTACTATTGGAAGATTTTATTTTTACCATGAGTCACCTTATATTATATTTTAATTAATAATGGACCTCTAAAAACAGAAAATCATTATATAATAAAATAATATTTTTCACACATTCCTAATGAGCCCCTCCTCCCACTTGTAAATAGACCTCACTTCTAACTCATTCCTCACACCTCTCAAGCCTCTTGTCTCGTCCAAAATATGATCAATTATGCTCCGAACATCCATTTTATCTACCTATAATACATAACTTAGGCATATCGCACTTCAAAAAACCCATTGGTTCAAACCAAAGGGAGTTAACCGATTTAAAGGTTACAACTTCTCTTATGTTATTTTGATATATTTTACTTCCCTAACCTCCTAAACTCTTTTCATTAATTTATATTATGAAAAAAATATTATCCAAAATTTACTAGATTGTTTTCATGAGAATTATTCTAACTACACTTACACACACTTCTCTCTAATGGATAATGAACATACTTTTTCAGTGGATGGAAAACTTACGCCTCACGAAACGATGATTGATCAATTATCTCCTACTACCTTTTATGCTTTCCATTATGATGGAAATATATTTATATATAATATATATTATGTTTATTTTTTCATTATGCTTATGTATTTTTAATTTATTTCATACCATTATGGTTTCCATTATGAGTAAACACGATAATTTTATTTGAAAAAGTGCGGACTACCGCCCCCTCAAAGTGATATGTCTCGTTCATAATATACATGTGACGTATAAAGGATGGAGTTATTGAAATTATATATTATATTATACTGGAATTATAAAATAACTATTTATAATTATGTTTTCATTCAATTAAAATATAAAATAGAAATGAAAGTAGCGTTCATGCGAACATATTGCTTACCGTCTCCATAAACTGTGCATTTCATTTATTATATCCAAATGTTATGTACTATTATAAATACATATATATACAATATATATATAATATAAATGATATTTAAATCATGAATATCATTCTAGAAGTGATAGACTCATGACCACATGGACAACTTGTAATCATATCTCACTTTAAATTTGTGAGATTTCCATTATTATTCACTAATTTATTGCTTGTGTTTTATTGTTTAATGCCATTTGATATATACTATCATGATACTATTTATATTCATGTTATTATATTAATCATTTGTTGGTGATTAACATATGGTCATACAAGTCGATTGATTGCAACATGTTAAGGGATTTTCTTTTCAATATTAATTCCTATGAGATTCATTCTAATTTTCCATTATTTCAATTTGGGTGTTGTATATACTGCCCAAGATTGTATTACTTGTGTAATATACTTAAATTTATGATTATTTACATCATCATTTTATGATCCTTCTTTCATGGGTTGTATGTTTCGTATGTTACCAAATCATTAAGGGAACCTTTTAACCCAATTTCCATTCCATGGGTTAATCTTCTAATTATTAATTATGTAATGATATGATTATGTGTGGAATCACTATTTATTTATTTATGCTGTAATTTACACTTTATATTGTGTTAATATACTTTTGAAACACATAATCATTCAAATTATAAATTCTAAATTCGTCGATATGAACTTGAAAAGATTAATTTTAACTCAATTTCCATTCATTGAGTAAAACATCCATGTTATTGGTTTTGTCTTCAAAAGCACATGTGTGAATTTCATATGATTGATTTTCCCTGAATATCGAATCATATTGAGTGTATTTATATTTTTCATAGATTATTATGTAATTTATTTATCCTTAATCTAAGGATAGAGTTTTTATAAGAGATTTCATCTAAATTTACATTCCATTGAGACTTCAATGTCGTTACGCACCAATTCTCTTTTATACTTTTTATATAACATCCTTGGGCATATTATATCATGAATACCATTATTCTCATTATATTATAATTATTTTATTGAATTTTATTCCTCTATTAATTTTATTCAATCATATTATATTTTGTTAAGAACTCTTTAACTAAAATATTGTTTTAAAGAAATATTCTTCAAAATCGTTCTCAAATATGTCCATGTTTTCAAAAATAGTTTTTAGTATTTATTTATATGGATATTAATGTTATAAAATTTTAATTCATCTAAAAAAATCAAAGTGGTATGGGGAACTTTGATTCAAAAATCAATTTAATATATTTTTTAAATGGTTTTGTAATGGTTTGACAAAGCAATGTTTATTTCAATATCTTGATTTGAAATTTTGGTATGTGGAAATGTTATCTTTCCTTTATACTTGTGTTATGTGTAATGATTGTTTTATGGTTATTGGGCATTATTTACATATAGAAGAGGTTCAGTGATAAACCTAGGGCAGGTGAGCCCGAGATAGCTCTCCAATGCATTGGGTAACAGGACTGAGGTAAACGTTAATGTTTCTCCTTTGAGATTTAGGGAATATACTTTGATGGTTATTAAAAATGTGGTTCCCTATGTATCTGTGATAGCTAAAATGTATATATGTTATGAATGCGATAAGTTACCTTTATGATTTATGATTTTTTTATGTTATTCGTAAATCTTATGATTTTTAAGGTATGTTATGATTGAAAAGTATGGTTTCATTGATTTGTATTTATTGATGGGAAAATGTTTTCCATCCTTATTTTATAACCCTTACTGAGATTTTTGTGCTCATCCTATGTTTTTGAAATGTCTTACACAGGACATAAAGATGAATACGATCATGGATGGGATCATGGAAAAGTCATGTTGTTTAAAACATGTAACTAGACATGTTTCTTTTTAAGAGTTTTTATTTTATGAAAAAATGGATACTGAGTAGTAGTGTCTACATGTAATTTTAAACTTATTATGTAATAGTTATGGCCTATGTATATAAAACTATGAACCTAAAAATATCCTTAATGTGAATTTTTCATTTAATTCACTATTATATAATGTTTAAGGCTGGGTCCGCATACAATAAGATTTTCTTGAAAAGATGGAGGAAGACAGAAAATCATTCAATAGTTTGAAACAAATCATGGTAAATATCATTGAAAATAATTGAATTTTGGAACCCTTGTTTAAATTTTTCATGACATTTCAATGGAAATACTTCTTCAGATATATTTAATTTCATTTAATGTCTTCCAATTATTATTTTTGAATGTTATTTCATCTATTTTTTAGTTGATAATGTTTTTTATTAATAATTTCTCATATAAAATGGATCTCTAAATATTTTCATGTATTAAAATAATTTTCCCAATTCATTATTGAAAATCACCAAGGGGTGAAATTTATATAATAAGTAAAAATTAAAATTTAATAGGGAGACACATAAAAATGGGAAACACTTTTAAATAAGATAATATGATACTTAGGTTACTTTTTTCCATAAGGTGGAGTTATTCATATTCACTATTGTATTCAAATGTGTTATATACTCAAGAAGAGATATGTATAATTTTATGATAATAAGTATGAATGTTAATAAAAAATAATAATGGACTTAATTTTTCAATTTTATTTTATATTTAATTCTTTGGTGCTTTTTATTTCTATAAAGTGGGATTTTGTTGAGTAAAAAGTCACTTTTTGACATTTCAATTATTTTTGTTTCAGAAATCACAAACACTTTCTCCAATACATAATTTCTTACTCTATCATGTCCAAAGTATTTTTTTGATTTTTTTATAAAAACTCATATAACATTTTATCATTCTTACATTATGTCTTTTTGACTTATGAAAATAATTTTATATTTTATCATTACAAAATTCATAATGTGTATGCATGTGATAAATAACTTAGTCATAAAAATTATTTTAATGTAAACCTCTAGGATTATCATAACAAGAAATGATAAAATTTTTATTGTAAAAATAATTTGAAGATCATTTATCAGTCCATCTATCTAGTCATTTGTAATAACATGATTTTCATAAAATTATTAACAGTGATATTAATATAAATTATACTAAGACTCATAATGAATATCATTAGACTCATTTTAATTTATATTTTTTGTCCCTAAATAATGATCATAATGTAATAAAAACTTTTTTTCCATATTGGTATATTTTACTCTTATAACATTAATGATACATTTTTAAAATGATGTTTTCAGTTTAGTTAGAAAACTTGTGAAACAAAATTATGTATTAATTTTAGATATAATATGTCCTTTTATGTACAAGGTGTCTTGGTCCTCCTAAAATATTTGGTGAAAATATCAATTATGGTGATCAACATAAATGTTGGATGCATGACTATAAATATTAGATCATTTTTTCATTTAGATAGACATAAAAAATGATTTGATAGGGAAAATATGCGATATCACTTCTGATTTGGCTACTGTTTTTGAAAGATTTGATGTTTACACAAGTGAACTACTTGTTCCTTGTACTTATAGTCTTAGAGTTCATTAATAATTAAGAGAATATGATTTTTGGGATTACAATCATTGTATTCCATGGCTAGAAATATAGAGGTATCGATCACCGTCTTTATTGAGGGATCCTAATGCTTTGAGGGTAGAGGAACCAATCACATTCTTAATAGAGGGATTGTCGGGATAGTGAGACATACCAATTTTCTTATCAAGGGCTTACCCTGGTGTGGTAAATAAAAAAATTCATGATAGTATAAATCATGGTAACTTTATCCTAGGGAATTGAATATCCTTCTACATGGGTTAAAATAATTAAATATTAATTTACTTGGTTTAGTAAATGTTTTTTATTTATGCTAACATTGTAATATGAAGCGAATTATTCTATATATTAATTTTTATACATGTAATATGTTAATTTAGATTTTGATGATTGTGATATTTTTTTATTTCCCTATAAATATGATTTATGTGATTATGATTACCCAACTTACTCTGATTAAGATTCTATAACCTTTAAGATAGAATCATCTATTTAGTTTCTATTTATATACATAAGAGATATTGTGAATGTGATTTGTTTAATTATATTAAAAAAATATTCTTTTAAAATTATTAATGAATGTTATTAATCTTACAATTCACCCCTGGTGTATTTAACTATCTACATATACATTTATTTCCGACATTCATTTCCCACTAATAGTCTCTTAATTTGAAGCCTAGAAATTTGTTATTTAAGATGAACTTTTCAGTTACATTTAATTCTTATAATTTGGATGTTTTATTATTCATTATTATAATTTCTTTATATAACAATTTTATTTTCTAATGTCAATCCCCTTATTATCAAATCCTACATTAAATTGTGAGGTAAAAATTTATTTAAGGGCAGCAGAATGTCACACCATAATATTTTAAAAGTTGAACATAATGTTAAATATAATGTATAAAATACAAACCATAGAATGGAATATAATATGACACCAAGAGAATTTATTTTATATTTTTTAAAATTCAATCTCTTTGATAGCTTTCAACACATGAAACCCCATTGTTAAATAAAATGTGATTCTCATTTAAATATTATTATTTTAACAATACAAATTTAACATAGGAGTTAAGAAGGAGGGTTTAAATATTCACAAATAAATTATTAAAATTATACTATTTAATGATCTATAAAATGAATTCATTCATTATCAACTGATTACAAATATAGTAAAAAAATTTGATAGAAAAAGAAATGTTTCTTGAGAACAATATTTTTCTAAATGGTTTTTTACTCTTAGTTTGGAAAAAAATTTAAAATTATGGTTTACCGAAATTATAAAATTTATTTTAAAATTTTATCCTCATTTTTTGAAATATAACTGATGAAATAATTATTGGGTGATTTTTATGGGATTTTTATGTAAATATTAATTTTTGATTAAGAGTAAAATATAATGATTTTTATTAAAAAAGAGCCTTATCATTTAAATTATTTAAAATTTCAAAATTGATTGAAAATTGGTTTTTAAATTAATTTTTTTCAATTATATGAAATTTTTTCTAATTTATGTCATTGAAATCAACTTCATATTGAATATTTTTATTAAAAAAATTTATACTTATGAAAATTTTCTCAATGGAAAACCGGTCATTTTTTATGTCGACGTTTTAATTATAAAATGAATTATATTACTTTAAAGAAACGAATATCGAAAAATTATTTCCATAATTAGAATTTGAATAATTTATATTATCTCAAATTTTCATCTTAATTATGGACATACTAAATATTTAAAATATTCAAAAAAAATTACATCACTTAAGGTAAAAATTTGTTTACACGGTGGGTAAACTAATAGGATAAGTGTTAAAAATTAAATAAAACTTTTGAAAACCCAAAATTAATCACATATATTTACCATATAATCTATAATATTCTATAATGGGCAATTTTATATGATTTTAACTTTTTCAAAATGTAGTTATCACTTTATCATTAAAAAATTACTTGTACATCCTCTCCCCCAGTTACAAAAAGGCCAACCCTCTCCTCCCAGCATCATAATTCCAAAACTATTTAGTTTTTACAGGACCAAAAAACCCCCTTAGTTATGTACCGAACCACATCACAGAGGACATATTATGATTATTAATCCCTTCTATGATGGTTTTAGGTATAAACATAAAGATGATCTTCAATAAAGAGGTAATATTCCAAAACATTCGCATTTGTTATATTTCCCATTCAATTAAATTCAAATTTCAAAAAATATGATAATATAAAAATTTGGTATCTAATATATAATTTTATATTATTATGTTAATTTAATTAACTAGATATTTCTTTAAAGCATTTAATGGGAAACACGACAGTTGATTGTGTGTACGACTGACTACCGACTCGCGAAGAGATGTAAATAATTTTCCATCCCCAAAATTCAATACTCGATATAATGATGGATTTAAAATATTTTTATGATATTTTTGAAATATTTAAACTCTTGGAATTTTTATATTTCATATAATTTATTACATTCCATTCCACATGAGTTATAATATAGTCGCTCGTTTGTACTGATGACCACCACCTCATTAAGGGATGTTATTCGTTTTTCCCTTATGCTTTAAATGTAATATAGTGTGGATAAATTTAATATATATACGTGATATTTATTATCTACACATACATTTGAAAATATAATATCTCGTCTAACTTATTTCCTTCCCATCCATTGTAAAATTATAATATTCCTCGTGCTTACGTGTTCACTACCACCAGATCATAGCGATGTGAAAATTTTTTCATTTAATTTTTACATTGTCAATAATAATTATATATTTGAATATTATAAATACTATATAATAAATGATAATAATTATCAAATGATAATTAATATTTTATTTTCATTCTTTTCATCAATCAATAAAAATATAAAAATATTTATCCATACATATGACTTATCTTCTCCATGAATGGTTTAATACATTTTTTATCCCTAACACTTATAAAATACTATTTGTAAATTTATAATGAATATATCAATATATATGATATATATATATATATTATTAAATTTTTTTAGATTATGATTCCATGATAAAATTAAAAGGAAAATAATTAATATACAAAATCATACAAGAAAACTGATTCAAATATTATATGCAAAAATGATTTTAACAATGATTTATTAACAAAAAGGTGATAATTGATTATAATTAAATCACATATTTCAAGATATATTTTATATTTATTATTTTATTTATTTATAAATGACCTATATTTACTATATAGTGGTTTATACACATAAAAATTAAGTTGAACCTAAGATAAGAGTTTATCATGACTCTTTTACTTCCTCATGACATACACCATATTAACCACTTAGTCCCTTGTTCGATGTATATATATCTAATTATGATATGTTATATCATGAATAAATTTATCATAATGGTATTTATTGTTTCATTTTAACTTAATTGTCTCATTGGGATAATCAATCAAATGGAACAAAAGTGTTAATGGATTATTTCATAATGTCATCATTTTTCAAGATTTTTTTGTTTATGTTTCCCATAGGGGAAGAATTATTTATTTATATCATAGAATAAATATATATTATTATTATGGGGTTTATAAGAATTATTTCTACAATGATTACTATTTACACACATTTTTTCATTAAAATGTATTGATAGAATGTTTTTACAATCATATGAATTTATTTCTCTGTCTGATCGGAAATCCTTTTCATCAAAAATCTTGTTCCCAAAAATTGTTTTTATAAATATTTTTATACTTTTAATAATTATTTATTAAATATATTTTTTATTTTTTTTAATTTTTTAAATTAATATTTATTTCATTTTTAGAAAATGGTCCTTTTGGATTTTACGAAAAATTCAGAAGGAATTAATGATTAAACGTGTATAACATAAACCAAATTCCATTCCATCATGATAAATAAATTCTTTAATGGGTAAATCCTATATATAAAAGTTAATTATGAAAATTATTTTTTATATATTTTTTGAAATTTTAGTTCATAAAAAATATATTTTTAATGTGAAAAGTTTATTTTCCTCAAAAATGTTTTCAGTATAATTTTTATGGTATTTCAATTCATCAAAAAAATCAACCCTTCATTTAACAAAGGATAAAATGAGGATAGTATTTATTTATATATTCATTATTATATATTTGGATGGATTATGATAATATTGTCTTATGATTTAAACATTTAGTACCATTCACCATATTACCATGTATGGTTAATGGAAATGTTTATTTGATTGGGGTATGTATTATCATTTTGTATGATAGTTTTCCAATACTAATGTTTATATTTCATATGTTTCACTCATTTCATATAATTAATTCATTATATTTATTAAGTGATGGGTGGGTCCTAGTTATAAATATCCTATCGATGTATAGAAAAGTCTCATTAGAAAAATTAGTTAGCCAACTTTTATGGATATCTACACATATATTTAAACTATCTTATCAAAGGTATGACTGTATGATAAATAAATCCATCATTATGAACTCCCTCACTATAAGTTCAATTATTTATATTTGATAATTCAATTAGTAGAAATGTTTGTAGATAAGTTTAAATTTTATGTGATTATTTATATGGATTTCTTTTTAACTTCATTTATTTCATTGATACTATGGCATGTATATCTATAAAATTGGATGAGTTTCTGTTACTTATGTTTCCATATTGATTATTCATTTTTATTTATGATATCATTTTCTATATTATTACCCTTACTAAGATTATGAGGTCACCCATTTAAAATGTATTATTTTACCTATCATACTAGGTAGTCTTTTGTGATTTGTATGAAGGAATAATCTTTGAGGACAAATGGATTTCTCAATGAAAAAACTTTTTATATTTTATGCTTTCAATTTTACTATGAATTTCAATTATGTATATAGTTTCCCAAGACTATTAAACTAATAGGTCATTCGGGATGCGATTATATATATGTTATGAAATTATAATAAAGAAATAGATTAATATATGCCACTGGGGTTGGAATTATTACAATCTTGAGTGATAGATCAAAAGATCCCATCATCGGATGTTTAATCATTATCAATCATGATAAAATATGAGATTGTAAAATAATCATTTACCATATTAGAAACTTTTGTATCATAAGAAACAAGAATTAAATAACATTAAATAAAAAATTGAATATAATGATGATAGAGGTATTAAGGTTAAAAAATATCAAATGTGTACTATATGCACATCACATAAGAGCTAAGTGGATAATATGGAATATGTCTCACTAAAGTAAATGTGAATCATGAAACGCTTAACTAATATCTCACTTCTTTATATATGTTCCAACCCAATGTATAATAAATATATTTTCATTATACATGTTTTATAGAATCATAAATACATATTTAATTCCATATATGATTAATTTATGACCTTTAATGACCCTTTTATTAACAATTCATTGTTAAAATCACGTTTTGCGTAATAAGAACAAAATTTTTAATTTTTTTAATTTGTTATTATTTTTTATTTTAACTTAATCATGGTTAAATCATATCGATTATCTCAATAATTATATAAATATCATATATATTGATTTTATTTGTATTTATATAACTCAATAAATTTTAAATATAGGAAACCTATTACACCATTCATGGAGTCGGTAGGCCGTACATATGCCTGAATGTTTTTTCCATTTTCTCGATGGATGGAGCGAAAGGAAAATATATATTTATTAAAGATTATAAACTCATTATTATGTTATATATATATATATTTAATAAACTCTAGAATTATTAACGTAATTTTATAAATAAATTAAAAAGCATTTCACATCCCTGTGTGGAGAAGATTGGCCGCAATTACACAGAAGCAAGGTTATAGTTTTCAAAAAGATAATAATATAAGACATTTGATAAGATATTATATTTAAATAACCATGTTTATCTAATAAATATCAAATATAATAATTAAATTTACACGTATAACATTCTACATAAATCAATCATGAATGTAAAATCACATCGCATCTTGTGGTGGTAGTCCGCCGTACACAAGAGAGACCTTATAGTATCCCACCATGGAAAGGAAAGTAAAAAAATTAATATGTTCTATAATAATTAAAAAAAATTAATAATGTAATAAATATAATATAAATATGTTAAATAAATAATTATATCCATCTTTTAATAGTGGATATGGATAAAAATTACATCAGTTCTCAAGGCTATAGTCTTCCATATTGATGATTGAATTTTTTTTCCAATTTGATGGAAGAGGAAGTTGACATAGGTTCTAAAATTAACATAATAAAATATCATTATATATTATATACTATTGTTCTTATATTATAATATTTGAATAATATTTTAATTTGGTGTATGAATAAATAAAATAATTAAACATGTTAATAATTTAATTTTTATTCAGATGACATTGTTAGGATTGTACACACATCCTTTATAAGAGGGGTTACTAATAAAAATATGGAATGTAGAATTTGGGGAGGGAATGGAGTAATATATATGGGTAGTTATTGTCTGAAATAAAAATATTTTTATCTTTTCATATGGTAGGAGAGGGTTGGCCTTTGATAAGTGGGTAAAAATACACAGTCATAATTTTAGAAAAGAAAAAGTTATACCCACTTTTTTATCATGAACAAATATAAAAAAATTTATCATTATTTAAAATGGAAGATATATGTTCAAATATGTCCAAAAAATGTTATTTAAATATGTTTTTTTTGAAATTTAAACCCTTATTATGTTAGTTTATCTCCATAGTGAACCAATTTTTTACAAATCAACGGTAATTAATTTTAATATATATTACTATTCATTGTAATATAAAATTTATATAAAAACATATATAATTTAAAATTTTCAGATTAAAAATATGGAATTCATTTTTTGAAATTAAATACACTTATGTGGTAGAACATAATTTAATATTAAAAAGGTATATGCATCCGTAAAACATGTTTTCCAATCAAAATCCGTCAAAATATTAATATATATATATATATATAATTTAATATGATATTAATTAAAATGAAATTTTTTGTTAAATTTAATGTAATAGAAATAAGTTTATTTTAAAACCTATTTAAAATACAATTTATCATTGCAAAAAATTTATACATGAAAATTCTTTTTTAAAATAAAATTTGTTTTGAATATTCAAAATAAAATTATTTTTTTCATAAAGTTTTCATAAAATTACCAATGGATTATTCTGAAACATGTATATTCAAAATGAATAAAATTTATAATTTTTTTTAATAATTGGAAATAATTAATTTTAAATTAAGAGAAAAAATAATGACTAGACCATATTTTATAAAACTATATCTTTTTCAGAAAATAATGTTTTTTCTTTCAAATGGTTCTTAATTTATTTATAATCTATAAATATCCATTGAATTGAAGTTATACATCAGTAAAACGTGATTTTTTCAAAAACATAGTTAGTCCCATTTATACCCATAATCTTAATAGATATGTTATAATGGTTATGTTTAAATAATAATATTTTATTATAGTATCACACATTTTTTAAATCCAGTGTTACATGATTCACATGCTACTATTGAAATTGATTTTATTTAAAAAATAATACTTAATAATATCTCAGGGAGAAACATTGTCTTATAAATTTTTTTCAGTGTGTCATATATTATCTCGAACATTACTTGCCTCTTTTAAAATCATAGGTTCAATTGTATACATAAAATGTTTTTTTTTGTAATTTAGGGATATTTAATGGATAAAATGATATTGATATAAATATTTGATACAAAACTGGAAACATGTGTATTGTTTAAAATAAATCATATACTTCTTATTTGTCATAGAAAAATTATCATTTCAATCCTATCAGCCTTAATCAGCTGAACAACTTTCAAAATTCCTCATTATCGGTGTGATTTTTTTAATCAATTTTGTGGAGATATAGAAACTCATAAATCCTATAATGACCCTTTCCCGTATTTTTATGATAGATACATCCCTAAATCATCGATTTTTTACATTGGGTAATAATTAGTGTGTGGATAGTGTTTTTATATATGGGAATATATATTATGTCAGAATGTAATGAAGGAACAAAATGAAGAATTTTAAATAATTATTTTTACACTGGAAACATACATTTTGATGCCTTGATGATGAATTGGTGGATCTTGGATATTGTGTTTCAAAATTCCTCTGGTATTGTTTTTTATACTATCTTTTCTTTAAATCCATGACTTATGATTGCCAAAATTTATTAAAATGATAGTATCATTACTTTTTATAAGAATTTTCTGGAATAAATACCCATAATTATTATCATATTGTGGTAAATAAAATTAGGTTTATCTTTTCATACCTTTTTTCTCATTATTATTATAATAGTCTAATTATTATATTTTTTATAATCTTATATATATTTATTAATAATTAAAAAAGTACTTTAACTTTTATTTCTATCATTTTCTAGGAAGAGTGATGGAATTTTTAAATTTGGTAGCTCTTCAATTGGTGTGTGAGATTAATGATGATAAAATATTCGTTATCTGGCCTAAGGGTTGGAACATGTCCAATACTACTGTCTCAAATTTGGATTCACACTCCCTTTTTATCCAATGTTCATTATCATTTCAAATTTCAAATATTTATTTCATTGATTTTAATTTTTCTATTTTTCTATTAAATTTAATCAAAATATATTAAATCTCAAAATATATTATACATTTTAAAAAAACAAATATTGTTGAAATTATCATATTACCACCATGAGAGGCAACCTTGATACCCAATATATTACAAAAAAAATTTATAAAATAAAGATCATATTTTCCTGGTAAAAAATAATTCCCATCAACTCTAATAAATCCCCATGTTTTATATATAATAAGGGGTTTATAAGAAGTTATATAATTATTTGAAATTTTATAAATATTTTAAAGATTGAGTAAAGAGGGGTAAGTGTAATATTCTATTTTAATCCCCTAAATTGATGAGTATATCTCTATTACAATAAAAAACATGGAATAGTACTGTTACTTTTTAATTTTTTTTAGAGATCATAATGAATTAAATAAATAATAAAAAATAATTTTCTATATGAGATGATGAAGAATGTATTTTTGTTAAGACACATGGTAATTGTTTTTAAAATATTAATAATTCTGAAGTATATATTTGAGATGATGATTAATCCATTTAATCTGATGAAAGAAACCATTTTAAGTAATTAAATTAAAATATTTTTTCTTGGCGTCAAAATTATTATCAGAGAACAAGGATAGATGGTTCAAACTAGAATAACACTTAGGAAAAAAACACATACCTCCTTGTTTCCTCATATTGAACCATGATATGTGATTGTGGATTTTATGAATCTATTGTGGATTAATTCTATAAATTCATAAATATATATGGTCTATAAGAATTAAATATTGTAGTTTGTACCTAAACAAATGAATGATAATTATTATAGAACAATTTGGATGTTTCATAACATGCTAAATGGATTATGTTATACTATATCAATAAAGGGAATACAATTGTGAAAAGGGTACTAACTGGTGGAATTAATTGATTATTATAAGACATTCCCACTATTTCTTGGATTGAAAAAATTAGAATGTTTCCTTCTATTGTGGTAATAAAATGATACACGATCTTCTGAATGGAATTCGTGTTAACTTCTCCAATAGAGAGTAGGAATATAATATGTACATTTAATAAATTAATTGTTTCTTACTCAGATAAGATGAATGATATTTTTCCAGTTATAAAAAATTTAGCTGGGATTAAACAATCTCATAACATGTCATTTATTGATAGATTATAGTTTGAATGTATTAAAATTTAATAAATAAATAGTTCATATTAATTTATATATAAATAAAAGGAAAAGATCTATATTTGATTACATTTATCTAAGTATATGATTTTATTTTTGATGGAAATTAAGAAAATGATTGTGAATTTTTTTCTAAATAAATGAATATAATATTTTATATTCCATTTCATGGAGAGTTAGGATAATTATTGGCCATATAAAATTATTAATAATAATAGCATACATTATATCTCCAAAGATTTATTCCAATTAACATCTAATGAAACATGGAATAGATGATTAAAATATGGGTTATAAACCAATAATAGTGGGAACTAGGATTTTTATGGATGAAAATTGAATATTATATGATTTAATATTATTCAAAATATTGTCAGATGTTTCCAGTAATTAGTTGTTTTGAGAATTGATATTTTGTATGTTATTGTAATATGTTCATTATACCAAAGGTTTCTCATTTTTTCCATAAATAAAATTATTAGTTATTTTAAAGGGACAATGTGTAATGGGATGAAATATGATATTAGTGGAAAGATTGAAATATTTGGATTTGAATATGTATATTTTTTAGTAATGTAGATGATCAAAGATAAATATTTAATGGAGTTTTTTTGAGTCTAGGACTTGGACAAAAAGATTTATCAAAGCAATATATAAAATATTTGATAGGTTCATCTAGGCTGCGTCAATAGAGGGGAAAATAAACTGGGCCTCCTGGGATAAAATGGAATAACCCAATCACTATGGAGGGATCAATTTCAAAGGACTAGGGGACACCATACATTATATGCACATGAAACTGGAATGAAAAACAATTGAAGAGTGTAAGAGGTGGAGAAAGACTATGTACTATAACAATTGTCAAAATGTGGTCAAGACATATGTGCACATATCTCACCTATGTTCTACGATCAGTACCCTCATCCCGAGCCTGCAACAGAACTCTTGATGGATTGTATGAGAGCGTAATATTCTTTTCTGGTATCACAACTAAGAAGGCATGGTGTTAGTTACCCAGGATGTCCTTATCTCACCAGATCATTTAATGAGTTGTTCCCACATTTTTATTTCTTTAAAACAGTCTTGAATATGATGAAGAACAAGGTTTTGAACATAATTGAACTCAGCTCAGAACCAAAAAATATTCATTTTCACACCATCAAACTCAGGGAGATTCAACTCTAAGGAAATTTACAGGTCATCTAATACAAAGGTCAAACATGATAGATGAAATGGTTTAGTGTGGTGTAATATGAATCCAAAAAATATATAAATTTCTGGTGTGGAGAATCTATAACCAAGTAACACTGTGAGATGATAACATTATGAAGATAAGAATTATCATGGTTTCTAGTTTCCACTTTTGTAAGAACATTTAGGAAGAGAGATCAAACCACCTATTCTTTTAAGGCGAATGGACCTTTGAAATTTGGAGATTCATTGGAAATTCACATCATATTCCTTTAGGGGAACTCGTGATGCTCTGTTCCATGAAATGTTTGTTTAGGGGACATACAATATGAGTCTTGAAAAAACCAATAGATCCAAGATCCTCAACGCCAGTTTCCAGTGCCCGTGGTAGGTTTAGGAATCAAGCTAGATTTTAGGGGTTTAATTCCATAGGGAGATACAACATTTTGAATAAATGGAGCCTGTTGGAAGATCGGGTAACCCTATTCGGTAACTTGAATGGCACGCCATCATTACGACATATCCCTACCCCTCCCTCATGGTACAAAATAACAGTCATAGGATACAAGGAATATGGGTGTGGACGATCCCCCTTGAATACAGTCACATGATGAAAAAAGATGGCACATATATTTAAGGTGACATGTGGCGAGGTGGGCTCATTACATATTACCAGGGGAGTGTAATTATGGCTTTTAAATCTCACTATAGGTGTGGAAATTCCATAAAAGAAGAGGCGAAGGTGGTCCTTAATTGAATTATGCATTGAATACAATATAATTTGTTTCTTTCAAAAGTGGAAACTGATTCTGTGATCATTCATGATTACTTTCATGGTAAAGGTTCCACACCATGGAAGATCTATTACATCATAAGGAAATGTAAATCTCTCCATAAAAATAGTATAAAAGTGACCCACACAAAACGAGAGGGGAATCAAGTAGTGGATCACCTAAATTCTCTGGTAGACCAATGTACCAATGTAACTACACTATTCAAGATTTCTCACATTAAAATAGTGGGAGATTATTTTATGTGAGTGGATTCCCTTGGACTGCAATACTTTAGATCTCAGTAGGTCCTCCTGACCTGATTTCCTTGTATTTCATTGTATTTCTTTTCTATGAATAAAAATGAAAAGATGGTGAGAATAAAATATCACATCATCAATGAGATTATGGATAAAAATATGACAGAAAATAAATTAGTGCCAATAAAGGAGAAAATAAAATATTATTATCTAAATTTAAATGGTTTATTTTTCTCAAAGGAGGAGAATAAAAACCCAAATTTATCTCTATATGTAATCATTATGGACTTACAATGGTGGATAAGATCATTCTTTTGTATAATAAACTTATATGTGTATGTCATAATGGGGGAGAAATCTCTTTTTATAGAGAGAGAATGTATTTAGAGAGTGTTTTTAAAGGGTGTCATCGAGGAGGTTACCTTTTGTGTGAGCGGGTTTAAAGATTTGTGAAAAATTATACTATTATTTGAGAGCATATATATGGAAACCTATTATGCATATGTCCAAGGAATTGTTTTTTGAAATGGAAAAAAATTTATTCTAAATTTTATCCTATAGTATTTAAGAGGTATTCATAATTGAATGTACATTTCAGTTAATGAAAAATATTACATTTATAATCATTGATATTATTTTCTCCAGTATTTTCATTCATTTAGTATTATAATTATTGGATAATTATTCATTGACATGGGGGATTAGGTTTAAATTTATTTATGATCTTATGTTGAAAAAAATCAAAATTATGGGATTGTTTAGAATAAGACATTTTCATGGTAATTGTTAGAATTTGGAGTTTTCATGTCCTTGAGACGTTTTATTAAATCTAAGGAATTATTTTATAAATGAAGTTTAATTTAAAAATACATTTAATATATATATTCATAAAAGGGATAAAATAATGTGAAACGATGGTGTTTAGGTGTTTTATTTTGTTTTAAATACATTAATCTTGTTCCAAAACATATGAAATAATTTTTATTTTTTAGGTGATGATTTATTGGAGGTTTTAGGTTCTTAAAATTGATATGGAGTTATTTAGGAATAAATTAGGACAGTTTTGGTCTTTTTACATAATGGATATAATATTATATCTAATTTTAAATATGTTTGATATGTTTAACTATATGATTAAATTTTACTAAGAGGATGAGATTAGAAATTAGAAATGAATGGAATCCATAAAAGTACCTTAAATGAATGTGTAAAGGTAAATCATAATAGAGTAATGCATATTGTATACATCCTTAATGCCTAAATGTATCCTTAATTATTCATAGAAGTAACTCTAATGAAATCAGAATATATAAAAGTATTTCAATCAATATGTAACAGTTTAATTAGATGATATGGTAACAGACAATGGTTACTCCTTTAATTCATAATGGTAATCTAAGGATTTTTTTTGAATACATAATGGTTAGTCAAAGAATAAGTAAGATTCATTTGAGTGAAAAAAGAACATATAAGGATCTACTCAATAGGAAAGTTAATATTTATTGGTCAATTTCCCAATATTTTATATGTATTTCTCTAAAATATATAATGCATGAGATTAATATTTTCAGATTGTTTGATAAATAGCCGTCAAGAAGAGTGATTCTTAAGGGTTCAAGACATAGTCCAAATCTTTGTTCAATGAAATGATATGTTTTTTAAAATAACTCACTAAAATTGCTATTTTGTTATCTCAATTAACTAGATAAGATGAAGGCTGATCAAAATGATTAAAAAAATAAAATATAAATCAATTTAAATGTTTTTTAGGATGAAATAGATTATATCTAATAAATTACAATTTATTTGTACATGGAAGAAGTTCTATTTAAAAAATTAGAATTAAAATTTTAATATTATATTCTAAACATTAATTAATTGTGAATTTTTTTGAATATATAGAAACATAATATTCAAAATGGTAAAGAAGATTAATGAGAAGAGGAAAATGTAGTGGAATTTTAGAAATTGTTAATGGAAATTATTTTTAGGAATTTAAAAATCAAAAAATTATTTCTACTACTATATAATGTATACAAATTGATAAAATAAAAAAACATTAAATGAAGAATAAGTTGAATAAGGGAGTCTTTTTATTTTTAGGAATACAAAAATTACAAGAAACAGTAGAAGAATAATCAAATATACTACATAATGAATGTTTGATGCAAAAAATGAATCTATTGTGGTTGATAAATAGATTCTATATTTTTTATCTTTATGAGGGAGAAAAATACCCATGTCTGGAGAAATTTTTCAATCATGAGTACCATGATAATGCCGACTCATTTCTTACCCACAATGATTATATCAGAGGATTGTATGGTCTTTTTGTGTCCATATCATACTATGCACTAGCAACCTATTTGGAGTAGTGAAGCATGTAATCAATTATGTGCTTACTTTATTAGTGCAACAAAAATATATTTATTTACTTTAATTGGTAACATAAGTTAGTTCTAATAAAAACATAAAAGGAAATGAATTCACTAATTAAACTCATCTCATTGAATTATAACTAATCATGTATGTCATTTTCAATGAGATTATTTTTTCTAGTAGGATCACATATAGAAACGTTAAAATGGAAAAGAACTATATTGAAAAATATAGACATAGTATGGCTTGAATAATAAAATAAATATTAAATATATAGAAATTTAGAAATGAACTAGGAAAACAAAGTAAAGTATTGATCTTTTTTATCACATATCACCATCATAATATTATTTTAATTGAACAAAAAAAATATATTTATACTATATATTCTATGATCATGTAATATTATCATTTCATTTGATCCACTGAACATAAATCCACCATCATGATTATAAGGTAGCTAAATTAGAGTGTAAAATATGAGATAACAAAAAAAATGATCAAAAATTGAACGAGGTAAAATAATTACAAGTGATTGGAATTAATTAGTTGTTTCTCAGTTATATTTGGGTGTGTGAATATATTTATCCATTTAGCAGGTTGTTATAATCTTGAAAATAGTAGTGTTACAAATATGAGAATAAAAAAATGTTCCTTTATATTTTTTATATATTCAAGTTTAATAATGTCTTAAATGGTAATTTATATCTCCTATATTATTTAATTAGTACCATTTATCAAATATATAGAACAATGAAAACTGCATTTTTTTTGTTTCCATTACTTCCAATGTTATTCACAATATATATTCAGTTGTGAGAGGAATAAAAACCAATTAATTATATTAAAATTAAAATAATACTATCATTGTGGTGATTTAATTATTTTACATTGTAAAATATTTGTGATTCTAATGTTGAAATTTTATATTCTTCCAAAAAACTATACTATATGAAAATGTATCCTGATTTAGATGGAGCTAAGAGATTGAAGTTTTATTTATTTTATCTTGATTTTTAATATCATATTTACTAAATCTATCTTCTTTGTAATATTAGGAAATAAAAAAATAAGGGTAAGATCATGTACATTGTATGGGTTATGTGAAAAATAATATATCATGAATTAGTAATGAATATTAAATATAGAAAGGTGAACAACTGAACACAACTTACATTTAAAACAATTAGCTAATAATGAAATAAATCACATAATTTCTCATAGTAAAAATCTCATTGATTATAATATCCAAAATATTATTCCATGTAATTCTTAAATATTAGATTATTTTTTTCCAAGGTACATGGATCTGTTGCCGTCATGATTTAATCTCAAGAGAATATAACACTACTATGTAATAAACCATATAAATTGGCCAACAGATTTATCTTATGAGACTACTTATGCATTGAAGAGCTTGAATTAAATATTACCAAACCAATTTATTTCATATCCAATGATTTCCACATATATCCAATAATCAATTTAAAATCATATACATTATTCCTTATCCAATATCTGTATCGAGTAAATGATACATATTAAATAATATTTTGATCAATTAATCACATAAAGTTCAATGTCATTATAATATATAGACATGGTATATCGTATAAAAAATAATTATATCCATTACACAAGAATATTTATATTTAAAAAAATTAATGTTTTATGAAAAATGATTAAAAAATGTGATACATTCTAGAGAATGTTGAAAATCAAAAAATCATGTTATATTGCACAACAAATCTTATAATCTGGTACTTTTCAATTAAAACACCCTTGAGTGAGATTATAAAAATTGAATCAAATAATTCCCTCAATAATAATGTTCCCATGATACTAATGTTATATGGTCTAGTATATATACCACACTGAAGTTAATTTGTGCATTATAACAAATAAGACTCAATGAAATGTACATTGTGACGAAACCCCTTACCATATGTTCCATTTTAGAACGATGATATTTAACCAAAAATATAAGGATTTTAATAATTTCATTAACTTATTAAAAAACCATATTAATATTTATGATATCATTTATTACTCGTTTAGAACATCTTATACCCATTCAATAATAATATATCATTATTTTCATCATTTCATGTGTTAATTGTCTGGTTTATCAAATATGTTTTTACATCTTATTTCTATTAATTTTACATACACCATTATTTAATAATCTCCATAATGTTTAGAAAAATTTATATATCATATATTTTTAGGGTATAATTATTTAGATTAATACATTAAATTTTTTGATAGGAAATTAAATGCATATTTTGTGGAGACGGTAGGTCATACGTATTGAAGATCATTGTTTCAATGTATATATCATATTGAAAAAAATTATTTTAATATATATATATATAATTATAGTATAATTATTTTTTAAAACATTCCACATGTGTTTATTAAAACCTTCCCTAATACATTTTATTTAATGTGTGATAAAATCAATTCACTTCACGAGGAGTAGTCCCCTGTACACATGAACGATGCTATATTATTCCAATAAAATAGAAATCATAAATTTATATGTTATAATATAAATGAAAAATCATAAATAAATCATAAATATAAAATATATTATGTATAAATTTTAAATAGATCAGTATTCCTAACATTTTAAGGTAGTAATGGATGAACCAATGACATCGGTTTGTAAGGCTGTAGTATGTCCTAAAAAATGATTCTTTTGTATTTTATATGATGTAATTATTTATGGATGTAGGTAATAAAAAAAACAAATACAAGTGTATTTAATATATATAAGTTATTATATAATCATTTTATAATAATATTTGAATGAGGTACATAAGGATATAACATAAACACTTTTATAAAAACATTACATCTTCTTCTGGTATCCTACCTATGTTTGTGATAATGCATTCATAAGTTGGATTTATTCCCAGGATTAGGCTTATATGATTAAGGGAGGGAGTTTGGATATTTATTTGGTTAGGTATTGTTCAATCCAATTTGGTTTTAGAGTTTGATGAATGGGATAGATTTGGTGGCCTTTTATATGTGGGTTGGAGGACATACTCATTATTTTTAACAATATGTTTGGGGTACCCCTGTTTCAACATAAAAAGAGCCTTAACTAATAAAAAAATTTAATTATATAAGTTTAATGGTATAAATATTAATATACAAAGGTTTTTGGACATGTTTTCGGTTATTCTTACACGTGATACTCTAATTATAACCACTATGTGAAGTAATTTTTCTCCTAATCGCTATAATTAATTTGAACTACGTCCACTAATCATTGGGTAAAAATTTAAGGAGAATTTATTAAAAATCAAAAAAAAATTATGATGCCAATAATTTAATCCAATTTTCTAAATTAGAATCATAGATGCGGAAGAAATTAATTTAAAATTAATCTCACAGATGAGATGAGTAAGCATGTTTTTAAAGTGAATATGTTCAATTGTTTAGTATATTTTCATATATAAATTAATTATATAGGTGATTCCAAAAATATGAATTCTATAAATATATTTATAATTAATATAATTTTAACTTAATACATATTTTAAAATAAAATCATCATTATATACTATTTTGTTGAAAAGTTGGGTTTCAATTAAAATTCAATAGATTCAACAATTCATTAATATATGAATCTTCTGAGAAAAATATGAAAATGTTACCCTATTTCAATAGTGAAATTGGAGTATAGAAAATTATTTTATATTTTGAAAAGTAAATTTTTATAAATTTTTAAATTTATCTTTAAATTAAGTCCTCAATTAAAAGGTGGGACAACTGAATTTAGTAAAATACATCTTTTTTTATGTAAAATTGGATTTCGAATTATGATGATCCAATAAAAAATATTGCAAGAATAATTTTTTTTGAATATATAATATAATAATTTCATTAATATAATCTAATAATAATTTTTAATTAAATTTATTATGATAAGACACCATTGGCACATAAAAATTGTTTTTCATAAAAACATTTCCTTTATATGAAATAGGTTTTTCTATCCACATCCAATTAATTGGTAACCTGGGAATTGAAATATATATTTAATGAGTCAGTAAATACTATTTATAACCTCCAATTTCATAAATAGGTGATGATTTTAAATATAAATAATAATACTAATAGTATTAGAAAAAAACTCAGTCTTAAATGTATCAAAAGCTATCAAAGAATGTTGTTGAAGTGTGTAAGGATAAAAACACGGTGTAGAGTGAATTATATGATATATTATATGTTGAATTTATTTAGAAAAGTAAATATATTGTAATGTCTCATGATGTTTTCTTCCCTTCTATGCTGGGTGTTTCATGTCGTAGCCACTTTTGGATAAAATGTTCATATTTTAGAATTTTAGGGTGTTAATAATTTTGTTAGACATCCTAAGAATTAGGTCATGTTTTTCATGTGAGGTAGACACTCATATTGATAGAGAAATACGGGAAGGTTTCATGTACCAAAATTCTACAATCTATTGGGGAAAGATGGTTCTCTTTCATGTTTTTTGGATGAAGAGAGTTAACTGATATCCTTTTTCACTTTGGTGTTATGTAAATTCATATATTTGAGGTTTAATTTCTCGTTGTTTTACGGAGATGGATTGAGATTTTGTTTCAAGAATTATTATTTTATTTATCAAAATTCATTTGGTATTATCCTAGGGTGTGTTTGGGAAAATATTTTATATATAGACATATAAATAAATTTGTGCGCTATTGGTGCATAGTTAAGGAAACCCATCCTCCCTTCCCTAGAAAATAGTCCAACCCTAGATATAGTGTTTTTTCATGGTTTGTGCATTCCCTGTTAAACTCTGTTACATCTTAGGAGATATTTTCCCCCTTATAGAACAAGTACATAATTTAGGCACAATGTTAGTGGAAACTATGCTCCCCTTTATGAAAAAAATATATTGGAATTAAATACACCAAAAAATTAGTTTTAATTATTCATGAGCCCCATTTTTATCCCTAATTAAGCTCCATTTGACTACAGGAAATCATTCATGATTTTAGGTCCCTCTATGAATGATTATAATACTTCTTGGCCTCCATTCATCCCAATTTGAATCCTATATCGAATATACTCACCATTCCCTATATGTGGATAAAATCCCCATGGTTTCCCATTCCTTTTCCTTTTTATTCTAATTTAAAATAAGTATTTTAATTATATTTTTTACTAGATATAGATCTAGGATTGTAGATATATATCTATATTTTAATAAAATTTATTTTTTATATCTTGTTTTTTATTTATTGATTCGGATATCACTGTACACACTTACTTCTACTGAATTTTGAGGATTTATATTGGCCGATTATTTGTTGATGAATCAAGGTAGGCGGTGTATTATTCAAATCCAATTTCCATGATTTTAATTAAGTGCATTTAATATAATTATTTATTGTATTTCATTAGAAACTATATCTCGGAATTTAATTAATCAGTTTGGTGAATTAATTAATTAAGAGATAGTTGATTTTATAAATTATTTGTGGAATTAGTTTCTATCAATTTTTGAGATTGGAAAATAAATAATTGAGTAATTAATAGTTGAAATGATTACTGATATATTGAATTATTATGGTTTTAGGAATAATTAATTATTAAATTAATTATGGAATATTTAAATTTTTCATTTTTTTAAATTAATTACAAAATTAAAATATAATAACTATGAAATTGTGAAATAATTGAATTGAGAAATTCGATGGTGGAATTAATTTTTTAAAAATTTTGATTATGGAATTGATAAAATTAATTTTTTATTTAACTGTTAGAATATTGAATTAATGTAACATGATTATTTAATTTTAAAATTATTTATTAGAATTATATTGACCAAATAATTGATGAATTAATTGAAGGGTTTCCATGATTATTTAATTATTGATGTAATTAATGGAGTTCCTTTGAAAAAGTAAATATTTAATTAATTAGTGTGATATAATTGATACATGAGATATATGTGATAAATGTGATATATATGATAGATTTTGAAAAACATGTGTTGTAACGGCCCAGACACTCATGTCCAGTGCTTTTCCAAAAGATGGTTCCATCAAACGGTCCCACCAAATCGGTGGCACCAGTCACAGTCTCACACCGAAACGGTGGCACCGTGAGGGTGAAACTGTGACAGTGGCACTGTGATGGTTGCAGCATGTGGGTGACACCGTGATGGTGGAAGCGTGAGGCTGAAAATATGACGGTGGCACCGTGATGGTGGCATCATGACAGTGCACAGTGTGGGTGACATAGAGACGATGTCACCATGTCCTCACCGAGTGCTATTCATTTTTTTTCTAGTTTCTGAATTTTTGCACTCCCGCAATGTATCTTCTTAATTAAAAATTATTTAATACCCACATTTCAAATCCATTTATATCCCATAAATAATATCTAAAATCCCTTATGAGATGGGAGACCCTTTACTTACCAAAATGTGTAGCTTTTACTCAGTGTCACACCCTTTCACCATACATCCAGTTCAGCCCATGTTGCATGATTTAAGGGAAACTGTTTAAATGCACAGATGTTATGGACACCTCTCCGATGATAATTATTAAATTAAAATTTATTCCATCATTCGTAACCACCCAACCAGGTGGAAAACCACGATACGACATTAAATCCTTTTAAAATTCTATATCCCGTAACAACTGGATCTCATCTTTATATCATGCTAGAATTTCTTCCTTCTTCTTCATGGCTGGTCACCTGTTTTCTTTTCTTGTACGTTTAGAATCCACCCCTTCTTGAGGCATGTGGTGCTCCTGTGAAGGAGCTTCCCTACTCATCCTTGGAGTCCGAAGAGTTCTTCCGCTACAAGTTGTGCATCCCAGTTCTTGGCACGCAGAGTTAAAACGTCGATCCTTGATCAATGCATATAGGGGTTTTCCTTCTTATCTCTTTACTTTGTTTCATGTGTGGTGGGTATGCTGCTGTTTATGTGGGGATGGATGAAATAAAACCTTAATGAAGATAATAAAGTGTCATTTGATGAAAGAAGGGGGTGTGTGCTCAGTTTCTACTGTACTCTTTATCCATGATTTTGTGTTCTGAATTGTATGGGATTATTACTGTTGATAGTCATGGATATTGGGGGTCTTTTATTGCACACTAATAAACCTCTATTTTTCTATATATTCATGTGATTGAATGAATATAACATGAAAAATTGGTTAATCACATAAACTCGACCGATTAAATGTATTCTCAGTGAACAAAAATCATTGTCTGATCACCCTAGTTAACCAAATAGAATGAAGAAAATTAATGAATGATGTATTTGAGTCTGGAAACTTCCTTGATCTATCTTGGTGGTATGATTGTTTGTTCTGCTTGATTCTTAATGGGTGATATGTATGGGGATGGGGTCCTCTGTTGTTTTACGGTTGTTGGTTGTGGATCATAGGCCATGTTGGGTTGTATCGTGAGGCTTATTTTGGTTCCAGTACATTGAGGGATCTAATAGATCCCATTATTGTAACATTACAAGAGGACCAAGTGTTAATTCTTAAGAGTTGTTTGGGTGTTTTTTCATTCCACATCATGGGGTTATGCCTATTACTTTCCCAGTAGTGCAGAATTTACTTAAATGGAATCACTTGAAGATGAAACCAAGAATGGGTTCAATGGGAAATTGTTCTAGGAATGAGTTGTAACTTGGCTGTGAGTGGTGAGCCTTTTTATAAATTAATAGTAATGAGGGTGTTTGTTCATAGGTTGGTTTTGGAACCTCTAGGTTAGGATGAGTGCTTTTTACCTATACATATAATTTTAGTTCTTATATTTTTTATTTGCGCCCCACCCATATTGAGCACTTTGTGCCGAACACCCCCATTTCATTGGGGAGGGTTTTTTCCCAACACTCCTATGAGTGGCTGGTTATTAGCTCATTTTCTTCTCTCTTTCCCGAATAAACCAAGACTCATTGGGCTGGCTGTAATGCCTTGAGGTCCATTATATGCCAAGATTCTTCAAGCGGGGTAGTTGTGGTGGTTGGCCCAGGTGTGTGTAGGCAGGTGGTCACCCAAGTGTCATTGGGATGAGGCCCAAGTGTCTACGGGCATTTCCGTGGTTGTTCTAGACCAGGTGTTTATGGGTGTGGATATGTGTGGTTGATTTAGCCTAGGTGTTTGCGGGAAGGATGTGTTGTGGTTCACAAGGTGTTTACGGGAGGGGTATGGTAGTGAGACTACATTGAGAATGGCGGGAGAGGTTTGATGCATAGGATGTCTTCAATAACCGGTGGGAAAGTGGTGTGGGGTAACCAAACATTGAAGTGTTACTAATATTATGTTATTTTACTTGCATTATTTTGGTTGTGTGCCTTGTTGAGGATTGGGCGGGGAGTTTTCCTTGCTTGGTGTTACAATTAACTCTTTTCTGACGAGGCAATAGAATACCTCCCCACTTTTGCGTGAGAGCTTTTGGTTTTCCCTTCCGATGAAACTTGTATGCTCAACCTACATATATAATACTGCTTTAAGGTTTCTAGGAGGACTTCAGGGATTGTGTAGGATCGTACTAATTCGTATGTTGGGATGGTTGATGTTGCTGTTTTCTTTTCTTGGGTACTTTATTTTGGGGTTTCATGTGCTTTTGTAGCATTACTTTTGGAACATGAATATGGGAATGTTTTTTTTGGTTTTACATGTACTTCTACCTTTGGTGTTGTTGGGAATTACTATCTTATCTCCCGATCCTATTATATAAAAAGGAAAATGCCTTCCATATTATATGTGATTCTATACCCATGGTGCTAGTCGCCACTACGCGACCTATTGAAGGTGGGTCTCGGGGTTCATTATCTCTCCTTCAACTTGATGAAGGATGGTTCTGGCAATATTTTGTCCCCTCTCTCATCTTGGTGAAGGCGGGTCATGACAGAGTGGTATCAGAGTAGGAGGTTGAGAGATATGATGGAGTTCGGAGTTAGGAAAGTGAGGATTGTATGGGATGTTAGGGAAATGGTTTTGGACAATCCTGGTGCATGAAATAGGACAGGGAAGACAGGCTAGGACACAAGATTTTAGTGGGCCCCGTGATCCGATGCAAGGACTCTGAGCCTACCGAATGTCCAAGTGAGGCTACAATGATTGTAGGGTAGAGCCCCTAGGAAATGTTCATTCAACATAATTACTTGTGTTCTTGTGTTTCTTGGGTATTTTTGGGATTTAAATTGAATTAGAGTTCTATGAAATTTAAAATCAAATTTCTACACTACTCGGGCTTAGGAATTCCTTGTTTTTCTTGCACCTATGGCACCTGAAAGATGACCAAGTGTAGTGAGGGTGATCAAGACACTGAAGGTTGATTTGACTGATCAATAGAGGGCTAACCGAGAGGAGGAGGATGATCAGTGGTAGAGGATGATTCGTGCCTTTCAGTGGCAGACCCTCGGGATGTATGAGGGAAGCAACTCTGACGTGTAGACAGAGAGCTGGCTAGAAGAGCTGGTCATATATTTCAGGTTTATCCGAGCTCTGACAGAGTACTGGGTTCCTCTGGCCTTAATCCAGATGCGTGGAGAAACTCTCCAGTGGTGGACACTTTATCTTGGGGAGAAGAGGGTGGCTAAGGTGGCATAGAATGACATCGAGAGGGAGTTCCGGGAAGAATTCCTCTCTTCCACAATGAAGGCTGATAAGAGATTGGAACTACTCTCACTCCAACCAGGGGGTATGTCAGTGAGGGAGTTGGGGATCAAGTTCAAGTATCTCCTTCACTTCGCTATAGACCACTTTCTGGATGAGGAGTCTCGGGCGAGACATTTAGAGGAGGCACTCCGACCGTTACATCAGCATGTGGTTACCCCCTTCACCCTACCGATGTACTTGGAGGTCCAGAAGAAGGCTGAAGGGGTGTAAATGATTCACATGGTAGGAGATGTATCATGAGAGGGGATCCAGTTGGGCTCATCGAAGGGGGAGGCCATCAATAGTAGGCCTCCAACATCAGGTCCCTCTAGGTTTGGACCAGTATGGAGCATGCCTCAGAAGTTCTAGTTCTGATCTCCTAGTCCTCACCCTTTCCTTTCGGGCCCAGGACTGAAATGCATCATCTGTGGCAGCCGTGGGCACCTTCAGAACAAGTGCCCAGACCTAGTGCATTATGGTGGGAGTGGACTGGTGGAACACCCACCTTAGCAGCATCAGGGACAATGAACTCCCTCTCCTTCGAGGGCAGACATCGAAGGAAGAGACCAAGGGCGCTCCTCAGGGTCCTCGACCAAGGTGCGGTCGGGGAGGAGTCTGACAGCTGAGGGGTACGGGAGCTGGGCATGAGTAGTTACATCCTATGGAGGAAGCAGTTCCAGTAGGGCCGAAAGTCGTTCTAGGTATGATCATCTTGTTTAGTACTCTTGCCTATACCCTGTTCGATACCAGAGCTTCTCATTCCTTTGCTGCGCCCAGTCTAGCCCATGCTCTGGATCTAGACGCTGAGAGACTTCCAGTGCCCCTGGTGTGGAGGGCACTAGTCGGAGGTCAGATTTACTTGTTTTATGTTTACCGAGGGTGTATACTGATGATAGGTCCACATCAGTCAATTAGGTATCTTCTACTATTGTCGATATAACCATATGATTTCATCATAGGCATTGACTAACTATTCTTTGTATGTTCCATTATTGACTTCTTCCGAGGAAGGATCATGTTTTCAGACATGGGAGGCTGACGCGTGACATTCAACGGTGAGAGGGGCTACCAATAAGGTAACCATGCGAGGGGAGACCCTCCTTTCATTGTTAGCTGAATTGTCAGTGGATTCGGTAGATATGGAGATGGTGGATGTCCCAGAAATCGTCAATGAGTTCATGGATGTCTTCCTGAAGAGGTGGAGACTCTACCCCCTTGAGGTGATGTAGTGTTTGGGATAGGCATCAAACCTGGTGCCCGTTCGATTTCGATGGCTCCATACCAGATGGAGCCTTCTGAGTTGCAGGAGTTGTGGAATCAGATTGACGATCTGATGAAGAAGGGTTTTGTTCGACCAAGTGCGTCACCAAGGGGTGCTCCAGTCTTATTCAGAAACAAGGAAAATGGTGGTCTCAGACTGTGCATAGACTTCCGAAGATTAAACTAGGTAACTGTCAAGAACTATTACCCTCTCCCGAGAATAGAAGACCATTTAGACAAGTTAAAAGGGGTGGGATGGTTCTCCATGATCGACCTGCGGTCAGGATATCACCAGTTGAGGGTGAAGGAGGATGACATCTCGAAGACAGCCTTCAAGTGCATATGAGGGTAGTTTGAGTTTGTGGTCATACCATTTAGCATTACGAATTCTCCAGCTATGTTCATGGGGCTCAAGATCTCCATTTTCAGAGAATACCTGGACAGGTTTTTAGTCGTGTTTATGAACGACATCCTGATCTACTCATAATCAGAATAGGATCATGCTGAGAATCTATGTATGGTTTTAGAGGTCCTCTGACAACACCAAATCTTTAAAAAATTGTCAAAGTGCATGTTCTAGATGCAATAAGTGGACTTCCTTGGACATGTGTTGTATGACCAGTGAATAGTAGTAGACCCATCGAAGGAAGAGGACGTTGTTTCTTGGGAAGCACCCTAGAACATGGTAGAATTTCGTAGTTTAGTAGGCATGGTAGGTTACTATCAGAGGATCGTGCCCAAATTCTACTGAGTGGAATAACCGTTGACAGCATTGACCATGAAAGACAAGGCCTTCATGTGGAATGGGCAGTGCGAGGCAGCCATCAGCTATCTGAAGTGGAAGTTGGTTAGTGCCCCAATGCTGAGGTTTCTAGAAGAATGGGTAGTGTATGAGGTGTTCTGTGATGCTTCAAGAAAAGGCCTCTGGTGTGTGATGATGCAACAATAAGGGGTGATCTCATATGGGTCTAGACAGTTACGTCCCCAATAGCATAATTATGCAACCCATGATCTGGAGCTTGTGGCAGTCATGTTTGCACTAAAGTTGTTACGACATTACCTCATCGGGCAGCACTTCATGGTCTTCATAGATCACAAGATCTTGAAGTATATCATCTTCCAGCGGGACATGAATTTGTCGCAATGAATGTGGATAGAGTTCCTCCAAGACTACCACTTTTAAGTCTCTTTCACCTTAGATAATGGGAATGTGGTGGCCAATGCCCTGAGCAGGAAGTTGCAGAAGGATGCAATTCGAGAGTAGGAAGATGCATAGAAGGTGATGTAGGAGTTCACTTCCCTACACCTAGATGCAAGGATTGATGGTGGTAGAGGTTGCCTATTTCTAATGACAGTGCAGTCCTCTCTGTCACGGCAGGTAGAGGACTCTCAGTGGGGATACTCAGAAACTAAAGTGATGTGTGATCAGGTTAAAGAATGAGATGCTCCGAAAGTTTTTTGGAAGATGGGAAGAATCGAATGTTTTTTCATGTTAAGTTGTTCTTCCATGTGGTAATTCAATAGAGAGTTCTTGGTGAGTTCCAAAACTCACCCCTAGCAGTGCACCCATGAGTCTCCAAGATGTATTGGGGTCTGAGGGGTCAGTTTAGATGGCCCGGGGTAAAGCAGGCAGTGGCAGCATTTGTACAAAAGTGCCTTGTCTGTCAATAGGTGAAGGCCGAACACTGTGTCCCAGGAGGTCTGTTACAACCTTTATATGTCCATGACTGGAAGTGGGACGACATCTCGATGGATTTCATCACTGCACTACCCAGAGTTCAAGGGGGTTACAATGCTATCTGGGTAGTGGTGGACCGACTAATAAATCATCACACATCATGGAGATCAAGAAGTCGGGTATGATGGATGTCCAAGAACAGAGGTACGTGGATGAGGTGGTTTGGTTGCACAGGGTTCTGAGGTCCATAGTCTCTGATCGAGATAACCGGCTTACCTCATGTGTCTGAAAGGAACTGCAACATGCTTTTGGTACCCAGCTATGCCTCACCACTTCTTTCCACCCCCAACGGATGGGAAAACAGAATGCACCATCAAGATGATGGAGGATATGCTACGACCATGTATGTTGGAATTTGGGGGATCATGGGTGCGACACATGCCTCTGGTAGAGTTTTCCTACAATAATATCTATCATTCTACCATTGGCATGGCTCCATTCAATGCTTTGTACGAGAGGTTGTGTCGCTCACCCGTGTGCTGGACAGAGGTCAGTGAGGCAGGTTTTCTTGGCCCAAAGGTGGTTCAGAGCACGAAAAAAAAGGTTCAGATTATACGGGAGAGGATGAATGCCGCCCAGGACCTGAAAAAGTCATATGCCGATAATAGGAGGAGACCCTTGGAATTTGAGGACAGGGACCACGTGTTCTGGAAGGTCTCCCCTTAGCGTGGGCAACAGAGGTTCGAACGGGGGAGCAAGCTTTCACCCATGTTCGTTGGACCATTCGAAGTGCTGTTGTGGGTTAGTGAAGTGGTTTATCAGTTAGCGCTACCACACCCGCTACTGAGACTGCACTCCTTCTTCCATGTGTTTCAGCTCCGATGGTATCTACACGGCAATTCACACATCCTCGACTGGGGAAAGCTGGATATCAAGGCTGACATAATGTTTATTGAAAGTCTAGTGAGGATTGATGATTGCGAGAAGAAGGTGATCAATGGATGAACCATCCCTTTTGTTAATGTGTTATGGAGGCATGGGGGGCTTGAAGAGAGTACCAAGGAGCGGGAGGCACAAATGTGTGCCCAGTACCCAGAGCAGTTCTGAGTTCTGTTCTACTTTATTTTATATACTTGTTGTTGATGAAGTGTTTTTACCATGTTAACTATGGAATGAGTTGTTTCCTTGTTCTTTGAATGTGTGTGAAGAGTCCTGACTGTGTTGAGGTGAGGACTCGATCCCTAATCACGATGCATTAATGTTTATGCGATTAAACCCATGCGGGAGAGTCAGTGCCGCACAAAGTAGATAGTATCTTGACATGGAGGAGGAACACTCCCTAATCCATATGACTGGACGGTTTGGCCATTGAATGTTTCTATTCTTAATTGTGGTAAGAGGAGTAGTAGTGTATCCATAGTAGTTCGAAATATGGACGAGGTTTACTAATGAGAGGTATCTTTCGAGGTTGTTGTTCGGACCCACCCCTCTTTTCTCCTGGTCTAGTTTCGATTCTCAAGGATGAAAATAGTTTGAGAGGTATCTGATGTAATGGCATGGACCCTCATTGTCCAGTTCAATGCCAAAACCCAGTTCCATCAAACAGTCCAATAAAAATGGTGGCACCGGTCACAGTATCACACTGAAATTGTGGTACCGTGAGGGTGACACCCTGACGGTGGCACCATGAGGGTCACACCATGACGATGGCACCATGAGGGTGACACCGTGACAGTGGCACCATGAGGGTGACACTGTGATGGGGAACCGTGAGGGTGACACCATGACGGTGGCACCGTTATGGTAGAATTGTGTGGGTGACACAGTGATGATGGCACCGTGTCCTCACTGAGCAGTCTTCATTCTTTTTTCCAGTTTCTGACTTTTACTACTCCCAAAATGTATCATTTGACATAAAAATGATTTAACACCCCTATGTCAAATCTATTTAAATCCCATAAATAATATCTAAAATCCCCTAAGTGTTGAGAGACCCTTAACTTACCAAAAAACATGGCTTTTACTCAGTGTAACACCCATTCTCCATACTTCCAGTTTGGCCCCTATTACGCGATTTAAGGGAAACCGTTTAAACATATTGCTATTATGGACACCACTCCAATGAGAATTATTAAATTACAATTTATTCCATTATGAATAACCGTCCAACTGTGTTGAAATCAATGATCCAACTTTAAATCCGTTTATAATTCTATATCCCGTAACAATGGGATCTCATCTTTATATAATGCTAGAATTTATTCCTTCTTCTTATTCGATGGTATCCTTTTTCCCTTATGTGTTAGTTTGGAGGCCACCCCCTTCCCGAGGAAAGTGGTCCTCTTGTGCTGGATCATCCCTAATCTTCCTTGAAGTCCCTAGAGTTCCTCCCTTACAAGTCGCACATCCCCAGTTCTCGGCGCACAGAGTTAAAACGTCGATCCTTGTTCAATCCAAGTAGGGGTTTTCCTGCGTCTCTCTTTACTGTGCATCATGGGGGGTGGGTATGCTATTATTTCTGTGGGGATGGATGAAATCAAACCTTAATGAAGATAATAAATGGGGATTTAAAGAATGAAGGGGGTGTCTGATCAGTTTATATTGTACTGTATATCCTTGATAATGGGTTGTGAATTGTATGGGCATATGTCCATTAAAATTACTGGCCATTGTGGGTCTTTTAAAGGGCACTAATGAACCTCTATTTTTTCCGTATATTCATGTGATTGAATAACTGTTACATGAAAATTGGTTAATTACGTAAAATCGACTGATTAAATGGATGACCAGTGAACAAAAATCCGTGTGTGATCACCCCGGTTAACCAAACAGAAAGAAGAAAATTAATGAATGATGTACTTTAGTCTGGAAACTTCCTTGATCTATCTTGGTGGTATCTCATTTTGTTCTGCATATTGCTTATGGGGTGATATAGATGGGGATAGAGTCCTCTATTGTTGTACAGTTTTTGGTTGTGGATCTGAGGCCATGTGGGGCTGTATCTTGAGGCTTGGTTCGGTTCTTGTACTTTGAGTGACCTCACAAATCCCTTGGGATTAACATTACAAGAGGACTGAGTATGAAGGGTAAAGTGTTGTTTGGATATTTTTACTTTCCACATCTTGTGGTTATGCCTTTTAGTTTCCCAGTAGTACAGAATTTACAAAAATGGAATCACTTGAACATGAAACCCGGAATGGGTTCAATGGAAAATTTGTTCAAGGAATGAGTTGTGAATTGGCTGTGAGTGGTGTGCCTTTTTAATAATGATCAATAAAAAGGGTGTTTTTTCTTAGGTTGATTTTGGAACGCCATGTTTGGTATGAGTGCTTGTTACCTATACATATAATTTTAGTTATTATGTTTCTTATTCGCGCCCCACCCATTTTGAGCACTTTGTGCCGAAAACCCCCATTCCATGGGGAGGGTGTTTTTTCCAACACTCGAATGAGTGACTGGTTGTTAGCTCCATTTCTGCTCCCTTTCCCAAATAGCCCAAGACTTATCAGGGAGGATGTGTTGGCCTGAGGTCCATTAGAGCCCAAGATACATCAGGAAGGGTAGTTGTGGTGGTTGGCCCTGGTTTGTGCGGGTAAGATGTATCCCAAGTGTATTTGGGATGAGGTCGAGGTGTCTACGGGCATGGTAGTGGTTGTTCTGGCCCAGGTGTTTATGGGAATGGTTACGTGTGGTTGATATAGCCCATGTCTTTGTGGGTGGGATGTGTGGTGATGGCCCATGTGTGTGTGGGCGGGGTATGGTAGTGAGACTGCAGAGAGAATGGCGGGAGAGGTTTTATGCATAGGATGTCTTCAATAACTAGTGAGAATGTGGTGCGGGGTACCCAAACGCTGATGTGTTTTTACTATAACATTACATGTCTTGCGTTATTTGGGGAGTGTGGCTTGGTGAATCTTGGGTGTGTAGTTTTCCTTTCTAGGTTTTTCAGTTATCTCTTTTCCCACAAGGCATTAGAATGCCTCCCCACATGTGCATGAGAGCTTTTTGTTTGCCCTGCTGTGTGTAATTGTATACTCACCCTAAGTATATAAAAATTCTTTCAGGTTTCTAGGAGGACTTCAGGGATCGTGCAGGATCGCACTAGTTTGTATGTTGGGACTGTTGCTGTTGCTGTTTTCTTTTCTTTGGTACATTCATTTGGGGTTTCCTGTAATGTTTTGTTATTAATTTTCGAACATTCATATGATAATGGTTTGTTTTGGATTTACATGTACTTCCACCTTTGGTGTTGTTGGGAGTTACTATCTTATCTCCCGATCCTATTAAATAAAAGGGTTAATGCCTTCTATCTTATGTGTGATTCTATACCTTTGGTGTTAGTCTCCACTCTGGGACCAATTGAAGGAGGGTCTCGGGGGACATTATCATTCCTTCAACATGAATATGGAAGGGTCTGGAAACCATTTGTCCCTTCTCTCATCTTCGTGAAGGCAGGTCGTGACATGTGTGGTACACAATTTTCTACTTCCGAAGACCATAGTGATAAATCATATGATAAACATGTGTTGGACATAATCCGGTACTTCCAAATCCGACAGGTGTTGGACATGATCTACTACTTCTGATTCCAATAGTAGTATTACATATTTGTGGGACATAACATACTTAATTCCAAGCCAATACTGATAAATATGTGTAGGACATTGTTTGTTTCTTCCCAAGTCCTTTGGGACTGAGGGATGACATCATTTACCCAAATTTTTAGCATTAGACTATGGTCCATTATTGATGTTTTATGAATTTAAATGATCTTTGTAATTAAATATCATTTTTAATTAATTTTTAAGTGTTAATGTAAAATGTTTTAGGCTTCATCATGGGTTGATGTAGGTGTGGATGTTCAGGAGTCCACAGGAACCAGTGGGTTGTGTGGTTAAATAAATAATAATTGCTAATGTGACAACCTTTTCCTTATGCATTGTATATAATTCTTTATAGAATTTCATACTATTTTATTTATTGGATATTGTCTTACGCACCATTAGTAGTGTCCCACTATGTTGTCCTCACATTCTACTGGGGCTGCCTAATCAGTACCTGAATAAATTTCATGGCTGTAAAATTGGATAAGGGTAAGGAATTGTGTTTGACAGCTGGGTCAGGTTAGAGCATTGTTGAGGGAAATAGATGTTGTTCAGGACCTACATTTGAGACTTAATTGTCATTACTATTGGGGTTTCTGTTTATATACATGACACATATATTTTCATAGTTTATTTTTTATTTATTTTTAAAATTATATCTACAGTTTTGGTCATATTATGATATTGGTACTATTATGTTTATAGTGGTATGTAATTCTATTATTATTTATTTTTTATACTTCCCTATGACTCTATTAATAGGTTTTATAGTCTCTTAATGATTTTTATTAGAGCCTCACTTCTAGTCAGCAGCCTATGGTGTATGTGGACCTTCATCAGAGGTCAGGTGACGATCCGGCCAAGGGCACTAGTGTGTGCCACCGAGGTAAGGACATTACAATGTTTTAAAAAATCATAATTTTATATTAATTTTCATTTCTCCTACTAATTGGGAGAGGTAGATAGGAGACTAGGATGATTCAAGTCATGGTTATGAATATATTCATGGGAGTTGGAAACCCATGTATGGGGGAAATCACAATTACCCAGGTGGGCAGTGTGGTTATTGCTTTTTGTTGTTATAATCGAATACTTTTTTACTTTGAGTGGAGGAATTGCTCCATTAGTTGAGTATTGATTCTAAAAAATTGTGAAAACTGACTCATGGACACGTATGGAATGTGATATGGGTTTGATGCATCATTCAAGGCACATAGGATTATTATGACATGCATAATTTTAGAAATTTATAGGGAAATGAGTATTGGGTGAGTTGTTGAACTTGAGCTCATTTTCCATACTAGGGAAATAGAAAATGGAGAAATGATTAATAATATGAATAAATTGGTTTCTAATTGAATTGAAATAATGATAAAATGTTTATCCATGTTAACCATGACCTAGGTGTAGGCTGATTAAGGGTGGTGTTAGGAACACCGTTTTGATAGTGCAGTGAGGATTTCAAAAAAAGAATTTTAGTGCCTTGTTATGATTCCATCATACAGAAACATGATAATTTTTTGAACAGTATCCTAGTGTTCGTTTTTATATTTTCAGAGATATGGCTTCATGATTATGCTTATTGAGGGGAAGATATGAGGATATGAATGTAGAAGCTTCCCTAATATTGGAACCTGAGGCACTGATAGTTCCAATTGAGGATGTAGGGAATCTATTCTGAGTTAAATTTACTCACTGCTGGTTATTCAATGAATGATACCTAGGGAAAGTTGAGAATATCTTTTCAGATATGAAGAGGTTGTTCAATTCCATCACCCTCCAACTTTTACTAAATAAGGTAGAATATAAGGATATGAGTTCTAGATTGAGTCTATCCAGAATATATGTGACCACTAGAAGAACCCTCCTAAAAAGGGAGTGAATTTATCAGCCTCTATGTTACATGGTTAAACAAAGTGTGAGAGGGGCATCCAGAATCATGATGGATTGATGGTGACTTTGGAATGGAAGAAATTTGAAGATATGATCATGGAGAATTTCTTTCTAGAGACGCTATATAACATCCAGGTAAATAAAGAATATAAAATTTTCATATTTATTAAAATTTGTGAATTAAATATTAATTTTACTTTAAAGGGGATGAATTGTTCGATGACATACCTGATACACAACAATGGGTTTCTTTGAAATCATATGTTTCACCCAATGCTGAGTCATACTGAATAATAATAATAAAATTTTACTTTAAATGGTTGTTAAATCCTTGCAGTTGTATTTTTAGGATTGTATAGAACTACTAAAATATTAATATTCATGTTTGTTAAAAGTTTTTACACTTACCCAAAAAAATTTAGAGGCATAAAATAAGAAAGAATCTGATTTCAATCATAATTTACATTAATAGGTTGACTTACAGCCTTTTGATGGTGAACCATATTTAAATCTAATTTTGGTCACTTTTATTTTTTCTATTTGACAAAATGATATTCTTCTTTATAATTGGGACATCAAAATTTACATAGGGTAAATTTTTTGAATTTTTTTTTGATAAAAAACAATTTTTAATGAAAAGTGATAAATACTGTATTTTAATTCAAAACATCCTTTTTATATAATTTATTTATATGGTTAGATTATATTTTTAATTGTGTTTAAAGTTTAATTATATTATTTTTTTACCAATTAATTTAATTTTGTTCATTGGAAGAAATTTTACTTTTAAATTCGACATAGACAAGTGTTAATATTTTGATAGTTGTTATTTCATAAAAACACACTTTTTGTATTGACAGTGGGAATTAGTTTTAAATTAATTTATGCCACTTTTTTGTTTTTTGTTTTTAAAAATGGATTCCATATTTTGAATCAGAACGTCCAAATTGTGTAAATAGGTAACTTTTATTTTTATACATTATGAATATTTACTTCAGAAAATATTTTAGTTATCTTTCATAAATGGTAAATCTGGTAAATAAGGGTAATCAAATATTAATATAATAATATATTATTACCCTAAAAAGTAATTTATTCCAATTTTTTGAAACAATTTTGACAATGAGCATCCATGGGTCGATTTTGGGACACAATGGGGCCACATGGGAGTAATAATGACACATTATTTTAATTAACTTAAAGTAAAGACAAAAATGACATAAACAAATATCTTTTAGTAAATTAATTTTTACATCAGGTTATATAAGATATAATTTCAACTATAAATATTCTTCAAAAGTTTAAAATTATTTCCCACATTATGTGATTTTTTAATAATTTTTAGACATCAAAAAAATAAAATTATTTTTGACACAATAATGATGCAATGTTAACCTCATTAATAAATGATTTTGGAAAATAAGATTATAAAAACAAAAAACATATAAATAACCTATCCAATTCCTATTAGATGATATAACTTAGACTAAGAGTCATGTTATATTCTACATTAATTAGTTTTAGTCCTTTATAAGTAGAAAATCATTCTATAAAAAAAAATAATTTCAAACCTTCCTATAGAGTTCCTCCTCCCCCTTATAAAAGCCCTCACTTCTAAGCCATTACTCACACCTCTCAATCCACATGACTCATCCAAACTCTACCCAATAAAGCTTACAACATCACCCTCTTCCACCTATAATCCTTAACATAGTCATAGGGCACTTCAAGAAACCCTTTTGGTTTATACCAAAGAGAGTTACCTGATTCAAAGGTAACATATTTTCTTATGTTCTTTAGTTTTATTTTACTTCTCCAACCACATAAAATATTTTTTATACATTTAAATTATAGAAAAAGTATCCTAGATATATTATATTATTTTTAAGAGATATTTTCTAACTACACTTAGAGACACCTCCATCTAATGTGTAAAGAATATATTGTTTCTGTGGATGTAAAACTAACACATCATGAAACGATGATTGTTCAATTATCTTATACTACCTTTAATGGTTTCCATTAGGATGGTAATACATTTATATATGATATATATTATGTTTATGTTTTCCTTATTCTTCAGTTTTTTTAATTTATAGCATTACTTTATGGTTTCTATTATGAGTAAACATGATAATTTGATTTGAGGAAGTGTGGACTACCGCCCCCTCAAAGTGATATGACACGTTCATTCTATACTTGAGATGTATAAAGTATGGAGTTATTGAAATAATACATGATATTATACTGGAGTTAAACTATAACTTCTTATCATTATGTTTTCATACAATTAAAATATGAAATAGAAATGAATGTTGCGTTCATGCGTATATACTGCTTAACATCTCCCTGAACGGTGTATTTCATTTATTTTCTCCAAATTTTATGTACTATTATAAATACATATATATAAAACATATATATGATATTAATTATATCTAAATCATGAATATAAATATGGAGATAATGGAATTTTGACCACATGGACAACTTGTAATTATAAGGTGTTTTTTTACTAAAGTACCAAATATCGACAAAACGACCCTTATTAACATGAATGATTACATAATTTTTATAACATTGTAAAAAGTGATATAAATAGAATAATAAAACCTAAAAATGGTTCATAATAATGTATAAATTAACTTATGTTTATTATTCCAGAATAACAAGGAACAAACAAGTCATGTCAGACCTGGGGTAAGGGGTTTCTTATCTCACTTTCAATTCTGTGAGATTTCCATTGTTTGAGGCTAATTTATTGAATTTTGTTTATTGTGTTATTCCATTTGATAAATATTATCATGATACCATTTATATTAAATTTATTCGGTGAATCATTTGGTGGTTATTAACTTTTGGTCATACGAACTGATTGATTACAACATGTTAAGGGATTTTCATCTCACTTTTAATTCCCGTGAGATTCATACTATATTTGCCACTATTTCCTTTTGTGTTCGGTATTTAATCCCCATTATTTTATTAATTTTGTAATATTCATAAATTTATGAGTATTTACATCTTCATTTTATGATCATTCTTTAATGGTTTTTATTTTTCTTAAGTTACCAAATCGGTAAGGGAACATTTTCACCCAATTTTCATTCCTTGGGTTAATTTTTTAATTCATAATTATGTCATGCTATGATTATGTGTTGAATCACTATTTATTTATTTAATTTTTTATTTTCAATCCCCATTGTTTGAATATACTTTTGATACCCATAATCACCCCATTTATAAATTTTCATGTCATTGATATGAACTTGATAAGAGTAATTTTAACTGAATTTCAATTCATTGAGTTAAACATCCAAGTCATTGGTTTTTTCTTAAAAAAGAACATGTGTGTGTTAACTATGATTGATTTACACATATTATCTAATCATATTGATTTTATTTCTAATTTTTATATGTTATTATTCAATTGATTTATCGATAATCTATGGATACAGTTTTTAAAGAGATTTTATCTCAATTTATATTCTGTAGACACTTCATTGTCCTTATGCACCAATTAAATTTTATATGGTGTATATACTGTCCTTTGGCATATTATATCATTAATCTCTTTATTCTCATGTTATTATGATGTTTATATTGAATTTTTTTCCTCAATATTTTGTATTCAATCATATATCATTTTGTTAAGAACCCTTTAACTCAAATAATTTTTTAATGATATATTTTACTAAATCTTTCTCAATAAAGTCCATGTTTTCAAAAAAAAATTGTATTTATTTTATATGGACATTAATGTTTAAAAATTTTAATTCATTTACAATCATTAATGTTCTATGGGACACTTTGATTCAAAAATTGATTTATTAAATGTTTTAAATGGTTTTGAAAATGTTTTGATAAAGAATTGTTTATTTTAATATCATGATTTGATATATTGGAATGTGGAAATGTTATCTTTATTTATACTTGTGTTATGTGTAATGATTATGTTATGGTTATTGGTGATTGTTTACGTATACGGGTGGTTCGTGATAAACCTAGGGCGGGTGAGCCCGAGATAGCTCTCCAATGCATTGGGAAACCTGATGAAGGTAAAGGTTAATGTTTCTCATAAGAGATTTAGGGAATATAGTGTTATGGGTTATCCAAATGTGACTCACAATATAGGTGTGATAGCCACAATATTATTATGTTATGAATTCCATATGTTAACATTATGATTTATGATTTGTGTATGTCATTCATAAATCTTATGATTTTTAAGTTATATAATGATTGAAAAGTATGGTTTAATTGGATTGTATTTATTGATGGAAAAATGTTTTCCATCATTATTTTATAACCCTTACCAAGATTGTTATGCTCAAACCATGTTTTTGAAATGTTTTCCATAGGATGTAAAGATGAATAGGTTCAAGGATGAAATCAAGGAAAAGTCGTGCTCTCTAAAATATGGAACTAGACAGGTTTCTTTTTATGAGTTTTTATTTTATGAACAAATAGAAACATATTAGTAGTGTCTAAATGTAATATTGAAGTTGTTTTTTAATAGTTATGGCCTAATTTTCTAAAACTCTAAACCTGATATGATCTGCAATTTGAATTATTCATCTAATTCATGATTATTTAATGTTTAAGGTCCGGTCCTTATGGTTGGTATCATAGGTCGGTTTAGATAACTTTAGAGGTTAGGGTGTTCTTTAAGAATAAGTGACATAACCATAACAGTTAGGATTTTAGAAAGCGTCATAATTATTTTAGATAAAGTGAATGAGTTTAAGATAACATGAATAAGTCTATATTAGTATTTACTCTCCTCATAAGTTTATATATTTTGATTTTACTTATATACTCACAGTGACCATTTTTGTTTTAGTAAATGTCTAGATATATCATGAACCAAAGTATCAGTGGATGTGATGAAAACTATGATGGTTTTCTAAATGACCAACTGGATGAAACGGGAGTTGCAATGAGCACTCTTGTCATTATTCTCAACCAAATATCTGGATTCATGATTAACCAACAGAACCATTGTGATTTTTATAAGGCATCATATATGTGAGAAACAAATCCCTACGGAGGTTTAGGTAATAATCATAATGGTTTTTACATTAAAAAACCATTATGTCTATGATTTGGAAAGAAACACATAGAAACATGTTTCAAAGGGATGGGAAGATTCTATAGATGTGTAAGTGAAGGTCATAAATCAATAAAATGCCATGGAAATTGGAAGCATATAGTATACTCAAGTAAAGGGAATGAATTTCTTTCTGAGGGATTAATTGAATGTTTTAAATATGGTCTGCATGGTCATTATAAAAACAGATTTCCTATAAATAAGATTCAGAAATGGGATCACCAGAATCGTAGAAATATAATTTTACCAATATCAAATGCCATTCCGATTGTGGATGAATATACTGATAATGACAACTGAATGGTATGGAGTTTTTCATAAAATATGTTTTAGTATTATTGAATCTACGGATATGACTCGTGATTTTGTATGTAGGAAAGAATTATTTCAGAATAAGTTGGTAAATAATGGTTAATGGATCATGAAGAATGTAAGATGAGTAAGAAGTCAACAAATAAGGGATTCAAGAGTTATGGTAGATTTTAAGATGATGATATACTTGAAGGTATTAAGGCTTTTTTTAGGATCTGATAACATTTGATGAAATTTTATAATATGTGTAACCCTAACGTTTGATATATGAAAATGTAGTTCACAGAATAATTTTTTTTGATGAGTAATGGTGGAATTTTATTTTGGAAAAATTTATGTTTATATTTTAGATATATTCAAATTTGGGTAATTTATGGAAATGATTAACCTATCATAGATAATATGTGATTTGGTTAATAACACTTAATTATGAGACATTAAGTGTAGTTGGTTTCATTTGGAGAAAAATGTAAAGATTAATTATGGAAGACTATGTGAGTAAATCCTTCTGAGATTTGTGTTTCAATCTTAGTTTGGATTAATTTGAGGAATTTTATGGATATTTGTTTTGTTGAATGGTCTTAGTTGAACTTTGGGTTTTTTTTAAAAACATTTGGAGATTAAGAGTAGTTTTTCTTTTTGTAAAAGATTATCCTTTTTGGGTATTATCTGATCTTGTAAACCCATTCTTGTTTTGGTTAATTTCTAAAGACATGTGAAAAATATAGTTCATCATTTGTGGACTATGTGATTATCTAGAATTTTATTATAATGCTATCAATGTGAACAAGTCATCTTGAGTACTCATCGTTTGGAGAAAAGATGAGTTTGTGGTATAAATCGAGAAAAGTATTAATGATTACATGAAAATTAAGTATGATTACTTATGTTCTAATACAAGGCCATAAATAAATTCCTCAACTTTATAAAAAGTAACATAAGAAAAAAAAATTCCATTAAATTTTATTATTGGAGAATCCAAGACCATTTAACCCTTCACATGTTTGTGATTTTAGAGTGGTTATCCTTCTCCTAATCATGTTTTCTATCACTATCCATTAGAACGTGATAGTTTGTTTTCTCCTAAATATCTTTGTTTTCATGGAATCCTAGTATCCTTAGTCTTAGGTGACCTTTTTTCATATATCATTTTCTTTTAATGTGATAGTTTTATTTACTCTTTTTCTGATGTGGGAATTTCAATGAATTTTCCAATCCCAATTTTAAAATTACGAGGATATGGTTCTCAAAAGGGGGGAAGGATGTAAAATACAAAGTAAATAAAGAATATAAAATTTTCATATTTATTAATTAAATATTAATTTTACTTTAATGGGGATGATATGTTCTATGGTGTAACTGATATGCAACAATGATTTTGTTTGAAATCGTATGTTGCACCCAATGCTGAGTCATACTGAAAAATAATAACATAATATTATTTTAAATGGTAGGTAAGGCCTATACGTTGTATTGGAGGGAATGGAATGAACTAACATAAATATTAATATACATGTTTTTTAAATTATTTTACATTTACCCAATAAATTTTAGAGGCTTAAATTAAGAAAGAATCTAATTTTAAGCATAATATACATTATTAGGTTGATTTACCACCTTTTGATGGGGAACCCTCATTAAATGTAGATTTTGTAACTTTTATATGTTCTATTTGACCAAATTAAATTCTTCTTTAGAATTGGGACATCAAAATTTACTTTGGGTATATTTTGGGTATTTTTTGATAAAATTCTATTTTTAATGAAAAATTAAAAATACATAATTTTAATTCAAATTTTCCTTTTAATATAATATATTTATATAGTGAGATTATCTTTCTAATTGGTTTTAAAGAGTAATTATATTCCATTTTTACCATTTAATCCAATTTTCTTCATTATATGTAATAATACTTTTGAATTGGTTAAAAACCAGAGTCAATCTTTAGAAAATGATTATTTTTTAAAAACACATTTTTTTTTGTTTTGACAGGGTGAATTACATTTAAATTTATTTCAGAAACTTCGGTGTTTTGAATTTTGGAAAATTTATTCCTTATTTGGAATCAAGAGTTTGAAATTGTGTAATTAGGTAACTATTATATTTATACATTATGAATATTTTCATCAGTAAATATTTTATTAACCATAGTTAAAGGGTAAATATGGTAAATAATGGTAAAAAATATTACTATAATAATATAAAATTTTCCTACGATGTGTCCTAAACCTATTTTTTGATACACTTCCCACCATGAAAATCTTTGGGTCGATTTTGAGACCACACGGGGCCACATGGGAATGATAATGACACTTTATTTTAATTATCCTCAAGTAAAGACAAAAATGACATTAACAAATATCTTTTAGTAAATTAATTTCTTCACAGGGTTATGTAAGTTATCATTTCGACTAAAAATATTATTTGGAAATATAAAATATTTCCTACATTATGGTTTTTTTCTATAATTTTACAAAATCGCATAAATAATATTATTTTTGACACAATTATGATGCAATGATTACCTAATTAATAAATGATTTAAATAAATAGACTAAAAAATTAAAATAATGTCCAAAACCATTACAATTGTTATTGGATTATTTTATTTCTACCATGAGTCATTTTATATTCTACTTTATTTAGATTTTGAACATTAATATCAAAAAATATTTATATAATAAAATAATATTTTCACACTTTCCTAAAGAGCCCCCCTATAAAAATCCCTCACTTCTAACCCATTCATGACACCTATAAAGCCCATTTTATCATCCAAATTATGCCAAATTAGTATCCCAACATCTCTCTCCTACTCTTAGAAGCCTTAACATAGTCATAGGGCACTTCAATATATCATATTGGTTCAAACCAAAGGGAGTCACCATATTTAAAGGCGACGTCTTCTCTAATGTAATTTTGATTTATTTTACCTCTCCAAACCCTTAACTATTTTTATTCATTTATTTTATAAGAAAAACCATATCCAAAATTTACTAGGTTTTTTTTTAATTTTATTTTAACTTCACTTACAAAAACCTCCATCTGATGGGTAAAGAACATACTGTTTCTATGGATAGAAAACTAACGCCTCACGAAACAATGATTGATCATTTATATCCTATCACCTTTGAAGGTAGAAATTATTATGGAACTATATTTATATTGGATAAATATTATGTTTATGTTTTCATTATGCTTCAGTATTTGTAATATACATCATAGAATTATTGTTTCAATTATGCGTAAAATGGATAATTTCATTTGAGGAAATGTGGACTACTGCCCCCTCAAAGTGATAGGACTTGTTCATACCATATGTGGGATGTATAAAGGATGGAGTTATTGAAATATATATGATTTTATACTAGAATTAAAATATAACTATTTAACATTATTTTTTAATTCAATTAAAATATTAAATAGAAATGAAAGTAGCGTTAATGCGTACGTACAACTTACCGTCTCCATGAACAGTGCATTTCAATTCTTATCTCCAAATGTTATGTACTATAATAAATACATATATATACTATATATATATTATATAAATGATATATGAATCATTAATATCATTATGGAGATAATGGACTCTTGACCACATTGAAAACATGTAATTATATGCTGTTCATTTTGGACTGAAGTACCAAATATCGACAAAGTGACCATTATTAACATAAATGATTACATAATGTTTATAACATGGTAATAAGTGATATAAAAGGAATATTTAACTTTAAAAATTGTTCTTAATCAATGATAAATTAACTTATGTTTATTATTCTGGAAGAATAGGGAATAAACAAGTCATGTCGGACAAGAGTTAAGGGGTTTCATATCTCGTTTTTAATTCTCTGAGATTTCCTTTGTTCATCACTAATTAATTTCTTGTGGTGAATTTTGTAATTCCATTTGATATATATTATCATTATTCTTTTTATAATCATGTTATTCAGTGAATCATTTGGTGGTTATTAACTTTTGTTCATACAACTCGATTGATTACAACATGTTAAGGGTTTTTCATCTCACTTTTAATACCCATGAGATGCATGTTATATTTTCCACTATTTACTATTTTGTGGTGTATGAACTTCCCATGATTGTATTAATTGTTTAATATAATTCAATTTATGAGTATTTACATCTTCATTTTATGATCATTCTTTCATGGGTTGTATATTTTGTATGTTACCAAACCAGAAAGGGAACTTTTAACCTAATTTCCATTCCTTAGGTTAATCTTATAATTCTTAATTATTTCATGCTATGATTATGTGTGGAATCACTATTTATTTATTTATGTTTTAATTTCCACTCCCCTTTATGTTAATATACTTTTGATATATAGAATCACTCCATTTTTAAATTCTCAAGTCATCGATATGAACTTGGTAAGAGTAATTTTAACTCAATATCCATTCATTGAGTTAAACATCTTTTTCATTGGTTTTGTCTTGAAAAGAACATGTGTGAATATCCTAGGATTGATTTAAATTTATTATCCAATCATATTGAGTGTATTTATATTTTCCACACATTATTATGTAATTTATTTATCCATAATCTAAGGATATAGTTTTTATAATTGATTTTATCTGAATTTACATTCATTGAGACTTCATTGTCATTATGCACCAATTCACATTTTTTTGGTGTATAAACTATCTTTTGGCATATTATATCATGAATCCCATTATTCTCATGATATTATAATGTTTTTTTGAATTTTATTTATCTATTATTTTTATTCAAGCATATCTAATTTGGTTAATAACTCTTTAACTAAAATATTGTCTCAAAGATCTATTCTTCAAAATCTATCTCAATAATGTCCATGTTTTCAAAATGGTTTTTAGTATTTATTTATATGGATATTAGTGTTTTAAAATTTTCATTCATTTAAATGAATCAAATTGTTATGGGACACTTTGATTCGAAAATCGATTTATTAAATTTTTTAAATGGTTTTGAAAATGGTTTGATAAAGAATTGTTTATTTGAATATTTTTATTTGATATATTGGAATGTGAAAATGTTATATTTATATTATAAATGTTTTATGTGTAATTATTATGTTATGGTTATTGGGCATTGTTTATGTATACGGGTGGTTCTCTGATAAACTGAGTGTGGGTGAGGATTTGATAGCTCTTCAGTGCATTGGGTAACATGTCATAGGTAAATGTTAATGTTTATCCTAAGAGATTTAGGGAATATGCTGTGATGGGTATTCCAAATGTGACTGCCAATGTAGCTGGGATAGCTACAATGTTTGTATGATACAAATTCCATAAAATGAATTTAGTATTAATGATTTGTGTGTGTTATTCATTAATCTTAAGATTTATTAATGTATGTTATGATGGAAATATATAGTTTCATTGATTAGAATTTATTTATGGGAAAATGTTTTCCATTCTTATTTCATAACCCAGACTGAGCTTTTTATTCTCATCCAAAGTTTTCGAAATTATTTTCACATGAATTAATGATGAATAGGGTCAAGGATGAGATCCTGGATGTGTCATGCTATCTAAAACATGGAACTAGACATGTTTCTTTTTAAGTGTTTATATTTTATGAAAACATAGATACAGAGTAGTAGTGTCAACATGTAATATTAATGTTTTTATATAATAGTTATGGCTTAATTCTCTAAAACAATAAACCTGAAAAGACCCTCATTGTGAATTATTCATTTAATTCTACATTATGTAATGTTTATGGTCGGTTCCTTATACATTGATATAGGAGAGTCTAGCTAAGTTCAAAAGATTGACTTAGCAGAATATATCCATTTTGGACTATGCTGGAAACATCACAAATTTTCATCACATTGCACTAGTGATCACTAGGGATGAGGATACTATGGAATAGAGGATTCATGATATACTTCAATATTAAATTATGTTCAATGAGAACACATCCATGATGAATAGGTTTTTATATGTGCTGAATCAAGATTGCATGTTGGATGGTAACATGAAGGAGGATTCTAGTGGTACACTGGTGGTTTCTTAGGCACCATATTAGTCTCACAGATGGAGTTCTACTTACCGAGGTAGTTGAGGAATTGGATGTGGTAATTCTATGAATGAGAGATCGTATCAGTATAGTGCCATAATTTATGGGAGTCATACTACATCATAGGGATGACTGGTTTGATAGTTAAATTCCATTCAACGTACACTTGTGGATAGTGAGGCTGGACCAATGACCATGATATTTACAATTCTTGTAAATTCTACATTATATAGTGCCTTATTTGATACTGGTTATTCAAATTCATTTATATTTTTAAATCCTTAGAATGGTGTGATCCTGGCTGTGGTGATCAAGATAGGGGTGTTAATGATAGACACTCCTATTGGAGTTTTGTGTATAAAAATATGTTTCTCCAATGGTTGTTGTCTCGAGATCTGGGAGTGCATTTTTTGGGATCTATATTGCCTTAACATGTCTGGATTTTACATAGTTCTGGGTATGCACTAACTAGTCTCATACCGAACCCATGTTGATTGTTATGGGAGGAGACTAACATTTACGTCTCCTAAGGGTGACAAATACATTCACCTTGGTGAGTGGGATATCAAGGAAGGCTGGGTAGGGATAACTAATCCAAAACTAGGAGAGCGGAAATCCCATATTTAAAGACTATTACTTGATGACGGAGATAGAAATCATGATTGAATATCACTAGTAGTGAATCAGTATGGGGATTGGTTTCCTAATGTCTTATCAGGGCTAACACCTGAAAGATATGTGGAATTTAAAATTGCGCTCATTCTTAGAGATGATATGGTGTCTATTCCACCATACAGAATGGATCATATAGAGCTTCAAGAGCCTAATAATATTCTATAGGAATTATATTATAATAGATTTATTTTCTTGAGTATGTTGTTGTGGGTTTCATTGGTGTTGTTTTCAAATATGAATTGAAATAATCTATGCTTATGTTTTGATTATCAGAAGTTGAACTCTTTGAATTTAAAAAACAAGTATCCACTTTTTCATATCGATAACCTTTCTAATCAGTTTATAGGAGATTTTATAATTTATATATTGACTTTAGATAATTGTATCATCAGCTAATAGTTCAAATTTCTGATATAATGAGGACTACATTCAAAAGTAGGTAAGAACTATATGAGTTCATTGTAATAAATTTTCATTGAAGATTGCGTATATAGTATTGATCTTCATGATGGAAAATAAATTCAATTAGTACTTGGATTAGTTAGTGTAAGAGTTTGTGGATGATATGTTGGTGTACTTGAAGACATATGTTGTTCATTCCCAATATCATTACATAATTCTGAGTACATTGAATGAGGATCATCAATACGCAAATATATCTATGTGTATTTTATTGATCAATCTGGTATAAAAATTTGGAAATATAATTTTGAGGGATGGTGTGTCTATGGATCTAGAGAAAGTATTGTATGTTATATCTTCTAAACATACTATGAATTTTTTTGATATGCACAACTTTCTAGGAATTTCTAGATATTAGCTGAGGTTCATCAAGGAATTTTCATGACTAGAGACACTGCTTATTTCCTTGATAAAAAACGTGATAATGTTTTATTAGTTATAATACTGTGATAATGCCTTATAATAGATGCACAGTTGTTAAAATATGCAATGAACTTGATCCTACCTTAGCCAGGTGGGGAGTATATAGTGTATTGGGATACTTCTAGTATCACACATGGAGATGTGTTGATGTAGGGATATCATGTTGTGGTATACGAGTATCGTTTTTTGAGACCAAATGATCTGAACTAACTGACACAGGACCTCGGGTTATAAGTAATGCTTTATGATTTCATGTTTTGGAAACATTATCTGTTAGGTGAAAAGTTTACTATGTAAAAAGATCATAAGAGATTGATGTGTATCTTCTCAGAAAGATAATTGAATCAACAAAAAAGGATGGGTAGAGTATATGAAGTCTTTTGATTTAAAAATAACATATAAGACATGTATATAAAACATTGTGGATGACACAATGTGAAGGAAAACATAGATTTCAGATGTGTGTGATTCATGTGTGGGGAGGAAGATTATGATTTTCCCAGCAGAGATGCATGTGGTGGTTTTGAAGATTTATGATTAGATGAATCTAGAATCATTTTTAGTGGAGTTTATATTTCTGATCCTGATTAGATATAGAATGTATGAGGATATAATGTATTTTTCCTCAAGGCAATTCCTTGAAGGTGGGAAGTCACCTTCAGATTTTAGTATTGGTGAGGATGAGACCATTTATAAAAATAGTCAGGATGTTTTTATGATGATCATGTTGGATATGTCAATGAATGAATTTAATTAATCAAGGTGGGATCTTCATCTAGTAGTGAACAAAAGGTTCCATGACCTACGAAGTCAATCTTGATAGTCAAGCATGAAAGAAGGATATCTTATGGGTTATGATACGAAGCTTTACCTTTCAACATGTGAAGTTTGAACATCAAATACATGGGGTTTAATAGTTTATTTCCCATTCGGGAATGGATACAGGAAAACATGACTATGTACATTGTGGTGGGTCTCAAAAAGACACCTAAAAATATTGATTATATTTGGGTGATTGTTGATTGATTTATGAAAGTATCACATTTCCAAACAATATGAGGGACTTTCTATACAGAACACCTAAGTTTACTATATGTTTTGGTGATAGTCCAACTGAACGTGGTACTATAGAATATAGTGTAATACCTCTAGTCATATATTACATCACACACCTTGTATGGTCGGTAGAAGGTGATTGGTTTGTAACTTTTATTTATTGCATCTTTCCACCTATAGATAGATGGGATGTTGGAGAATACAATATAAGTTAATGAGGAAGTACCACGATCTTTTGACCTAGAAATTTGAGGATCTTGGGAGAGGGACCTTTGTTTTTTGTAGATTTCATAGATTAATAGTTAATAGGGGAAGATACCTATGGCATCATAGATAGAACTTTTTATAAGGGGATGAAGATATACTATATACTAGATGAAGAAAGGTGATACATAATTTTTGGGACAGATTCTCAGGCAAGAGACTTCATAATCGGTTCAGTTGATGTGAAAATATATCAATTTGGAATAGGGTAGGAATATGTTGTTTGCTGATAGAAATTAGTGACACCAATATTTTACTAAGGGTTATCATTTATCTCTTCAGGTGTCGCCTAGGTTGGGTCACTAAGGGATATAGAGGAACGTCAAGATAGCACAGAGGTTCGTTGAACCATTTAAGGTTGTGTAGAGAATTAGGCTGGTGGTGTACTGAATGGATTTTCCACATTGATACAATTCTATGCATGATTTTTCAATGTATCTCAATTAGGTCCATGTTACCAGCCTGACCCTTATCATGTGATCAGCATGGATTATGATTAGTTAGAGATAAATGCACCCTTTGAGTATCATCTGATATGTCTGTCGGATCACAGTGATAAAGTGTTTTAGGGAATAACCATGTTGATAGATTTTGTAATGGGGAAAATGGTTGTGTGTAGGAAGAAAAATGGGAAATGAAAGCAGATATGTGGGATCCGTTTTCTGATCTTTTTTACTCATAATCATAAAGATGCATGGGAGTGAAACTCGTGGATGAGATGTTATAAGGTGGCTATATTGTAAGAAACCAACCATTTTTGGAGATGAATTAGGATTATTAAAAGTATCCTATTTATTTTTTTGGTATACTTTAGTTGGTTTTATCATTGGGGTGTGTTTGGGTGAAAATTTGAATGGAATTTAATAATGATGGCAGTGGACGGTAGGTACATAGTAAGCAAAAACCGTGAGCCACATCACAAAAAATTATACAACCTTAGAAAGTGGTGTTATGTATGTAAAAAACATGGGTTTTAAAACCATGCCCTATATTTGGAGGAATCATGCACCCCTATAAAAGAGGGACACAATTTTGGCCCATGGTGAGGGGAAACTATGGGCCCCTATCCCACACACCATGCACTATAATTTAAGTCACCCAAATATTAGTTTTAATTTTTTATGAACCCCCATTTTATACACTAATCAACCCACATTTTTTCCTATTCTCTCTTACACATTTTAGTATCCCATTACAGTAGATTTCAAGCCTTTTTTACCTTATTTTTTGATTATTTTAAGCCCAAATCAAAGATATACACCCCTCCCGGTAGTGGGATAATATCTAGTCGAATTTCCATTATTCTTCCATTCTTCTCCCTCATATGAAAGTGGTTGTTTTCATAATTTAATTATATCTAGATCTAAAATTATTTATATCTAGATCTATATTTTAAGTATCTTGATTTATTTGTTCTAAATTTTAGGTAATATATTTGGATCTCTTTCTATTCTTTTACTCCGCTGAATTTTGGGGATTTTCATTAGGGGATTGTTCATCGATGAATTAAGGTAGGTGGTATATTATTCAAATCTCATATTCATGATTTAAATTAAAAGAATATAATTTTATAATATCTATATTTCATTTAATAATTCATTTTCTAAATTTAAATAACTAATTTGGTGAATTCATTAATTAAGTGACCATGAATTTTATAATTAATTATTGAATAAATTTATGAGAATTATTGAGATTTAGAAATTGGCAATTGAATAATTTTTCATTGGGATTATTATTTATATATTGAAATTTTTGGATTTTATGAATAATTAATAATTGAATTGCTTATGGAATATTGAGATTATTCAATTGTATAATTTAATATTTGAAATAATTTATGAGAATTTTGAGATTTTGATATCATTAATTAGGATAATTAATAGTCAAATTAATTATAAATATTTTTTTGATTTTGAAATTCAGACATTTAATTTTTTGAATAATAGTTAAAATATTTAAAGAAACTAATGGGATTAATTAATTCGTTAATTAATTAATGTAATTGTTATGTCCAATTATTTAATGAATTAATAGAAGGGATTGTTTAGAATAATTAATCGAAGAATTAATGTAGGGATATTAAATGGTTATTTTATTATAGAATTCATTAATGTGATATCATTGATACAATATATATATTTGATATGTGTGATATATTTCATTTATTGTGAAACACATCTGTGGGATATAGACTATTTCATCTGAATCCCATAGTTGTGAAAATGTTTGTGAGACATGGTTTTATAATTTTGAATCTGGTAGTGAAAAAAAATCGGACATGGTATATTGATTACCTTTCTGGTGAGGTCCTTGGAATAATGACCTATACCCGAATTGTATACAATTTACTATGGTGGAAATTAGTTATTTTATTTATTGAATGGAAATGGATAATTAATTCCCTTCTTTCAAATGTTAATTTTATATGGGTTAGACTTTTGTATTGGACTTAGAATGTTTCTAGGGCCGTGTGTCCTCAGGAACCCTTCGGTTTGTGTGGTTAAATAAAGAATAATTGATAATGTGATCATTGTTTACTTATATAATGTGATTAATTTATTATAAAACATCATACAATGTTATTGGTTGGATATTGTTTTAGAAACCATTGGGGGTTGTCCTACAATGTTATACTCAAACCCTACTCGGGTTGTCTGATCAGTAGTCGAATATATTTCATGTTTGTGGGATAGGATAATGAAAATGGTCCTATATTAGATGGTTGATTGGGGATGGATAGTTGTTGATAGAATCTAAGGATGTTTTGGACATACATGTGAGTCTTTATTGTTATCAAATTTTGATTTTCATTTTAGACACAGGAAATGTATATTGTCATGGAATATTTTCGTCTTTAGTTTTAATATTGTATCTCCTATTTTGGTCATATTGGGATCTTGGTATAGTATTGTTTATGATTATTTTCTATTCAAATATATTTTCATATTTCCTCGTGGTGTATTACACTAATAAAAGAGGTTATAGTCTCCACATGATTGATATTATACCATCACTGTGAGTCGCATCCTTTTCTATATAGGGATGCACACCCGACTTCATGGGCACCCGCATGTGGAACCTGGTTAGTATATTACCTAATTTGGTTGGTATATTGTTTGGGTAAAGGTGAAGGGAAAAAGTCTAATTAGGGTAAAATAAACCAAGGAAGGATGGATCTCCCATTAGATGGTGGGTAAGGGGAGTTAATCCATATCCTTTTTCATTGGGGGACAACTTAAGAGGTAATGAAACCACATAATATAACATTAAAACAACGTTCAAATATATTGAAAGGCAAATTTATGTGGTACAGTAGAATTACTGTTGGATTATAGTAGTGATGGAACTATATAATTTACTATAGTCAATAAATATAATAGTGGTACAATTCATTTTAATTTTTATTTTGTGATAAATATCTCGACTTTATGAAATAGGTAAATTGGACCGTCACTAAACTTCTAGGTTGACAATGTTAGGCTATATACGTGACATCAAAGAACTGGGTAGGAAAATGATAGGATGGTAAATGTTAAAATACCAGATAAGGTCCTAGTTCTATTAGGCATTTGGTCTATATACAATGGGGCATTTTGGTCTTATTTTATAGGGATTTTATATATCTAGCCCTATAATGAATTTCCATTAGTTAATGATTTATTACATAATAAAAAACATGACAAAATACTAATATTTTGAGTGGAACAATGTATTTAGGTAATTAGATACATGCCATTAAAACACGAATTAATGATAAAAAATATTTTTTTAATAATACATAAAATGATATTAAATTTCTATCTTTTTTATGTAGTCCGATGAGATATCCCAGAAATGTGCAAAAAGAATGTTATATAACTAATGCTAAAAATAGAATAATCAAAGAATAAATTAATGGAAGTAATACATTTTTGTCAAAAATAATATAATGGTGTAATAATTGGTTTAAAATCATGATCATGAGCATCAAATCATGATATAAGATGATAACATAATTGAAACATAGGAATGTGGAAACCACAAAAAACATGAAAACATAAGAATATTTCATGTATCTGCAAGGAAATCATATCATAGTGAACATAGGATAACCCCTTTCACCATACTTGGAATCTCATGATATAAAAACATACCCCAATTCATTATAAGGATATATAATTCTGATCCCAACAATCACATTCATATCATGTAGATGCATTATTATGAATGATAGATTAAACACAATAAGAACACATTATATAAATTTTAATACCATGATTTTGGAATGTGGGTTTATAATTGGAATCCACTAGTAAATGAGTGATATTCACATATCGGTTAATACCATATGGTAGAAACCCATTTGTGTATTCACTATAAGAAAATATGTCATTGAAAATTTCACGATAATTTCCATTGATTAATGGGTGTCCATAATGATTCATGGATGGGATTTATTACAGTGAAATGTGGTATATAATTATATATGATTCATATGGATAGTAAGATACGTGTTTGAAAAAACATACCATCATGAACAACTAGAAATCAAATGGCATATACCATGAATGTGAATAAATAAAGGGGAAGAGATAATCATATTACCGTGAGTGGCCTCCTCTAAAATCTTGTGGGTGACTTATTAAGTGAATTGGAACACCTTAGTATTTAATTAGAGAGGTAAAGGAGGATATAGTGGAAATTCATTCTAAATGGTTTTTTATAAAATGGTAGAGGGTGGTTGGGAGGGTCTCTGTATAAATGACTAGAATTTTTTAGTAATATCTAATCTTGGGTTCTGGACTCTATATGATTATATAATCTAAACCAAAAACATTCCCATTAATTTTTTAAATATAAGAGTGGTTACAACTATATTATAATAAAATTATATAAAAATATTAATATAATTCCATTCATGACATGGAAGTGAGTCACACTCACAATGAATTTGATTTCAAAACCATCAAAATATAATTCAGTTTTTTGAGGATTTGTTAATGTATTATAAAAATAAATAAATAGTAAAAAACATTATTTTAACGTATAAAACAATAATTATTCATGGATTCCATTTATATAATTAAATAAATCCCTTTTGGACTATTATGATATTGTAATTCAAATAATATACATATACTACATTTACATATAACCCAAAAAAACTGATTGTCTCAAGAAATTTTGTTCCATTCACCATTATATAATTTAAATGTTGTAATTTCACAAATAAATTTTGTTTTATAATAATATGATTCAAAATATTATAATTTTACCATTTAAATAAAAATTATTATTTATATAACAATGCATGTTTTTTCAACACTGAAAACAATCTGACCCTTATAAAAATTGCAGTAGGATTTATTAAATTATATTATCATTCATTTTTTAATATATATTAATTAAAAATAATATTATTATAAAAAGAAATTTATTTAGGATTTTATTTGATTATATTAATTATGTATTACCTGTGAATATATATTTCCCAAGAATGTTATTTATATTTATTCATATCAAAATATATTGTTTATAAAATAAAGTATATAATAATTTATAATGTAATATGATAAAATATAAATATAATCATTATATTATTATAATGAAAATATAAAAATTCATATTAATGGTGTATATATACATAACCCCTTATTACATTAGTATATACCCAAATTGTATGGTGTGTGATGGTTGTACATTTGTTTGGTGGTTTGGAAAACATTGTTTGTGGTGTGATATAAATAAGATAAAACTTCTCCTAAAAATGGATTCCCTCAAGGTTAATTTACAAAATATAATCTTGGGATCAGTATAAGGAAAATACTAGTGACTCCTCTTCCATTTTATGGTCCCATGATGGGGAATTATAGGGTACTATCCATCATTTCGAGGAAACCACTTCTTCCCTCTACCAAAATTGGACTTTATCATAACCCTTGTTATTTAATAACAATAACTAAAACAATATAAAAGTAATATTATCAATAGTTAATATTTTTAATTGAATTTTAAATATAACATTATATATTTTATAATTGGTATTAAATGTGAAAATATGTGGATTTTTTTTTCTAAAACTATACTAATTAATGAGGAATATATTAATTAATAATTGAATTTTATTTCTAAAAGGTTTTCTCATTAAATTAATCCCCCTTCCATAAGTTGAAACTAAAAATTTCTTTTCATACACTAAAAAAATTGATAACTTATTTTTCATCACCTCTTTTAGTTCCCATGTTTCTTCCTAAAATTTTTTGTTCCTCTACAATATATTGTCAATGTTATTCTTAACCCCATATATATTTTTTCTTATGATATATTATCATCAATAGGTACTCCTCATTTGTATGGCCATTTTCCAAAGGCACCACCTATAGATTCAATAAATGTGATGGGACTAGTATGTACTTTCATAAGAGGGATACATCAAACACATGAAGTATTTCAGAAAGGTTTTGTGTTTAATATAGATGATAGGACACCACTCTAATGTGAATAATGTTTTAAAAGTAGTCAATGTATCAAAGACTAAGATTTACCTTCTTTCTGAACCTTATAAATTTAATACATGTCGATACATAATGGAATACATAATCACTATCCTCAAACTCATATCCCCTTTGATGATTTCATTAATGACTTTTCTACCTAATTTTTTTTATTTCATATTAAATTTAAGGATTTTAATGTTATATATCATCTCTTGGATATGATTACGTCCCATAATAATATTATCACTAAAATCATCCAAACATGTATAAGTTTGACATCAATTGACATGAAGATCATTATATTATTGAATTTGAATTCCAAAATAAAAATCATTTTTAAATTTTAAATACACTAAGGGGAAATGATTAAGAAAAAAAATTGCATATAAATTGAACAAGATCTCATCATAGACTCTTGATTTTGAATTGATCCCACACATGGAACATCTAAATGAGTGTGATAAGACGTTCTGAAACTCATCTTTATATTCAATGATTCCTGAAGATTTCACTAGAACAATGAGGTAAAAACATATTTATATGAGATAAAATGAAAATTGGTACTCCATGAGGTCTTACCACTTCATGTATATACTATTAATTTGATAAAGATAAAAATATTATGTGGTAGTAATTAAATTTATTGACATTTCATGTAAGTTGAATACCACCGAGATGGTGTTATTACATTTATTTATCATGTGGAGTATTATGATTATAATATTGTTCATGACTTCCCATTTCCATACAGGATTGGTAAATATTTTTATTGTACCCTTATATTAATGTAATTAATCTTTAACTTGTTGTAATACCAAGAATCAAGGTACAAATTCTTCAATCTTCCTCTTCATGTTATCTCACCATATGTTTCAGATAATATATATATACATATATCACGTAGTGATTCCTCAATGAGTAGATAAATATTTTCAATGCACATCATATAGATGTTTTTTTATAGTTCTCATTATGATGATACCCAAATGCATGTTACAAAACATATAACTTCATCATTAAAGATGTTGATCTCCAGAAAATTTAAGATCACTATCAACTTTTTTTACTCCATGATCCAATCATGAATTTATAGTTGAGTACTTATTTCAGAAGTTTTAGATGATGATACATTTATTATTCCCATGTCCATCCTTCCCATGTCTAAGATGATTAAATCAATTTAAATCCACATCATTGATACGGTTTTAGGACCCGTTATAATTTGAGAATTAGAAAATTCGGTCCCCATCCCATGATTGTAATGTATGGAAAAATCATAATCCTTGATCAACTAAAACCACATTAGATGGAACATATTGATAACTATTTGTTGGAATATATACTTGAGGCATTTATTAGTTTTGTATATGATGCACTTATCCCTAAAGAGTAAATTTCACCTAGTCGCCAATGAGAAGATATCTATATAGAATTGTATGTTAATTGTAAGGTTTTTATGCTCTGGAAAAAATAATTATCGATAGGCATAGGATATAACTTTTTTAACGTTTAGTAATACATAACCCAATCTTTTTTATGATGCATCTCTATAGATCACAAATCCTTACCCACTAGGGTGTAATATTAGTACATGTACTATGATTAGCCTCTGTTTAAAAAATTAACAACATTTTATTTTTTATTATTATAGACATTCACAACTCCATTTAATTTTATAATTCTTAGTGGGATTTAAATTCATGATACATTTCTCTAAATTGATGCTAGAACTTAGTTATTCTAAAAAATCAGTAGATCTTGGTTATAGATGTAGGTCTGTTCCATCCACCAATTGCATCTATTTTTTAATAGTCCATAGAAATCCATTTATTTGGGATTAAATCAACCATGAATGTTACATAACCTTTACAAAACTAATATTTATTATAAATAACATATAAAATTTCCTTTAAAATGTTATTTTGTGAATTTTTTAGCAGATCCTCATATTCCACCTTGATATTGATGTAAATAAGAGTATTTTATATAAAAAATCCTATATAATAATTCAGGTTATTTAGAAATTCTTTATTCCATATGTCCATAAGGATATATGGGAGATTAGTGAATCCAGGTGGAATCACTACTAACTCGTATTTCAGGTACCTCATAAAAAATTTCCCTCAAGGATATCCTTTTTCTTTACACTTTCTTGATAATATCCTTTCTGATGATCAACCATAGAGATGTACTAGGCTCCATGTAACTGATCTATATGTCCATAAATCTATTGTAGATGATACTTATTCTTTACCATTATCTATTTGAGTTCGTGATAATCAATGCATAAGAACATTGACCCATCCTTCTTGTAGATTTAGAGGACCGTCACACCCCATGGTGAAGCACTTGTGTAACAGACCCAAACACAATCACCCAGATCTAGTGTCTAAATTTATTAAAATGGAATTAAATATATGGAATTTCATCTTTAATGACCTTATAGTTTTACTGTCTCGGTAAAATATACACATAATTTTTTACTTTCATTATATTTTAAAACACAAATTTTAGTTTTCTTTTTTTGAGAATAACATTATTCCCCCTTGAATGTCCCATAATATCAAATATATTAAATCTTATTGATTATGGATTATGTAAAATAAATGGCGTGATCAAATAATAAGTAACAGTTACGTAAATTCAAATATATCGTGAATCAATAATAGATAATTAGTAAGTAATGGTAAATAATAGAACACAAATTCCAATTAAATAAATTGACCATCATAGTATATATGTAAAGGTTAAGAACTAAAAAATATCCCCTTTAAAAAATATTAGTAATATCATTACATGATAAGGGAAATTATATATGTGATGGGAAATATATATAAAATATCATTTATGCAATATAATAATAGTGAAATGCATCTAAAAATATTAAAATTCTAATAATATCTAGGATAATAATAACATAATTCTTAATGACTAAAACATTTAACAGTGAAGATAATTTCAACACATTAATTGGTAAAAATGATCATAAACCATCATTAGAAATAAAATGGATACTATAAATACAACATATTACCATTGGATTCAGAATAATTTATTGATTTCATTAATGAATATAAATAACATAAAATGATCTTTAAAAACATTCATGAGGAAAATAACCTTTTAATTTTATAAATAAGCATTTAAAACAAAACATTCATAAACAATATGAATTTTTTTTCAAGAGAACCTCTAGAGAATAAAAATTATGTTTCATAACATTGAGTGCACATAATGGTGGAAAATTATATACATGACATTTATGTTAATAAAATGTTCCATTAACATTTTTATTAAAAGATTAAAATTCCATTTTTTTAAAATTACATAAATATTCCATCTATGAGAACTCATTTATAGACAATCCCGATTTAAATGTGATACTAAAGTAAATCCGTGAAAAATAATAATGTTGAAGTGAGAATTAACTAGTGATTCAATTTTCTATGTCAAATGTATCTCTATGAAAAACAAATTGTATAAATATCATATTATAGTTAAAACTCAATACAAACCAAATCATATAATTTCAAGTAAAACAAAGAAGTCATATAACCCAATAAAAAGAAATTGAATTCGAAATTTTTTACCACATGGTAATTTCCATTTAAAATCTCTATTGATAAAAAAAATAAAATTGAAAAATAAAATATAATGAATTATTAATGAATCATTATATTTTAATTTGTTGGGTAAATATATACACTATATTATAGAAATATTTATCATAACATTACAATATGACTCAATGAATGGAAATTGAGATGAAGTCCCTTTAAAAGACTGTATCATTTTAGTGGGGAACAATAAATGAATTAATTATTATTATATAATTCCAATAAAATTATAATTATTTTAAATACAAGATAAAATAATCATAGGTAATTAGACAGATAATCAAACTATGGAATAATAAATTAGTTATAATTTTAATCGCTTGAATGGAAATGGATTTATGAAATCCATTAACTCATGCATCATTTTTATTGATATTAAAAAGTGGTTTTTAATATGTTTTTAAACATGTACTTAGATTATACCATAACAATACTAAGATAAATAACATAATATATGATCATCATATAACATCTTACATCCTATTCCTTAAAAATGTTCATTATTTTTATTTTTTCGGTTATTAATTTCACTATTTTATAATTCATGATTTTCCATGAATGTTCTAGTTATTAAGTTTATTATATAGTTTTATAATATAAATAATAATAATAATAATAAAATAATTATCATATTTGTACATAAATTATAATTTCATAACCATTCGTCAATGTTGGTTTTTAAAAATGAAGTGGCTTATGATCATGAATATGGTAGGTTGTATGTACACATGAGTAACATTTAATTTTTTAAATTATCATTATAGAATAGAAGAAAGTAATATTTTACAATTATAGAAATAAAATAATATCATATATACTATATTATTTCTTTAAATATAATTACATATATCCTCCATGTATTTGGTGATGAAAAGAGAGTCACATCACTTCATAAAGGTGTTAATCCACATGTATGTAAACAATGTTATGAATTTTATATGTACTAAACAATGATAAATAAAATGATATATATTAACTTCTAAAAATGATTAATAAGTAATTAAAATCCTATTTATTTCATTTTATCACAAATAATGATTGACATCACATATACTACCTTTAATTTAATGAGTTAGTGAAAAATGGTTCACATCATTTTGCAAGGTTTTTTTCCACCATACACACGAACGGAATTACTATATCCCCTATAAAATGGGAATTTTTAAATAGTATATGTCATATTATAAATACATAGGTATAATGATTATATAAAAATAAAATATATTATTAATATTAATAAAAATACCCAACTATGAATGGTGGAAATAGAAAAAATAAATGACAATGGTTCAGAAGGAGTTAGTCTGTCGTACACAAAAATGGAAATTTCATGTACCATTTTAAATATAGTGGGGATGATTTTTGGTAATTAAATTTATATAAATAATATTATTATTTGGATTATATTTTTTATTATATATTATAATTTTTTAATAATAATTTATGGACATGGAGGAATAAATAAAATATAAATACATGTTGAAGAACATCAACTATTCTCTGGCTATCCTTAGTAAGATTTCACCATGATCCATCATACATGGAATCCCATCAAAGAATAAGGATTATAAGATGAGATAAACTAATTTGGTAATTAATTTTAGCGGGTATTTTTTGATCCAAATAGATTTTATGGTGTGACGAAGAGATAATTCTTGGGTGAGGGGGGGGGGGGATTTTATAAGTGATGTGAGTGACACAGTTGTAATTTTTGAAATGAAAATGGTGTAACCACATTTTTTACACTATTCAATGGTGAAAAATGATTTTTTCCTAATACATATAATTTATATTTTCTAAATAAGGAATTAAAATAAATCTTAGGAAATTTATTAGGTTATTTTAACCTTTATTACTCTAGGATAATCCCTGGTAAATCCATTTTTACATTAAGCATAGTAAATAATTGTTAATGTTCTCTCTATTAATTCTGGTAAAATATTATGTTGAACATATTACCTAACAAATAAAATTATAAATCAAAATATGGAATAAATTTTATAATATTTCATTAATAGAAGTTGAAATTTTAATTTAAAAATTAAAAATGCAGACGTAACGAGAATGCATGTTTTAAAAAAGAATTTGTAAAAAGGATTAAAATGATTTTATTTAAAAAATAAATATTAAAATGAGTCAAATTATCTTAAGTGGATCAATATATATAAAATTGATATATTTTTAAATAAAATACAATTAAAAATATAATATAACATATTAAATAATTTATATATATAGATAGTTTTCAATTAAAATTTATTATTTTCACTATTCGTTAAAAGAGATTTATTTTTGAAAAAAAAACAAATCATACTAATTATTTATATACGATGATTTCAAAAATAATTAATATTTATTCAAATAAATTTCATAAAATTGGTAAAAAATGATTTCATTTATGTATCTAAAGACTTACTCAACTATCTTTTAGAAAAAATTACATTTTCATAAAATGTTTTTTTTTATTTTAAATAAATATTATTTTATTTCTAATCGCAAGATAACAATATTTTTTCAATTTATTTAGAAGTAATCATACCAAAAAAATTGACAACATTTTGATTAATTAACACTTTTTATGGTTTGTTTAGGATCAGGGATACAAGTTCTATAACCTCTCGAAGAGATTTTACAACAAGAAATATTTTTTCAATTTTGTTTTAGATATGTGTTTCAAGTAGCATAAAATAAAAAAATTCATATTTTTTAAATTTGGGGAGTTATATCAATGATTTATAAACATGTTTTCCATATTTTCTTATAATTCATTTATTATCCCTCTATGTTCATTTTTCCTATTCTATTAGCACCACAATCCTCAGCAGTTGTGATAGAAAAGTATCACCCTTTCATCAAGGACTTCAAGGTTGTTTTCATTTTTTATCATCATTAATGATTTCATAAATTCATTTTTCCACTGTATAATTAATCTCTATAGTTACAAAATTATAATAATTTCTAAGGGTTAACTATATAATTATTTTATTCCTTAAAAATCTTTAGCGATGTGTCCCTCCATCCCATACGAAAATAATTTCATTATCCCCTTCTGGAAATATCTAGGAGGCTTATTCCCTGGAATTTAAATTATAGATGTTGGCTTTTTTGTAGGGAGAAATATCTATCACTCCACTATAATTGAAATATGTTTTCTATTTCATATCTCATGACCCTTGATAATAACCAATCTCTAGTTTGTATTTGAGGTCACATTGTATATTTTCATAATAGTTTCTAATTCCTCTAATTTAAAAATCTATTCACACATTTTTATTTAACCCACTATATTAGAGGTCAAAATTAATTTCAATGTCAATGAAAATGCCAGAGGTGTATCTTGAATTTCTTATGATGTTTTCCTAATATGCCTTAATGGATTCTTCAATATTTTCGATGATTCCAAGAAACTCCCTCTATATTTTTAATGTAATATTATAAGGAAAATATAAATAGAATGTTTTATCTAGAGTTTTAACTAATCCATTAGATCGATCACCTCCCAAGGATTTTTATTTTTTTTACATTAACCATGGATCAACTTCTCCCTACATATGATAGATAGTCATCATAAACTCTTCTTCCATAGATCTTTGAAATATGTGGAGGATTTTTCCATAGAATTGATTCATTATTACATGTTTAAGGGATCAAAAGATCAACTGAAATCCAAGTCCCATTGCTATATATAGTTCTCACGAAAAAGTTTATATTTCTTATGGGGATGTGGTTTTTCCCCCAGATTCCATTTTCATTTCCAAACATGAGTTAATTATTAAATACATTCAGAATTTTCTAAAATAATACTCTCATTGGGTTGGGAAACTCATTTGGGAATTTCCATTTACATTGGTTATAGACAAAGTTCCTCTTATTTCAAGTGATGGAATAAAATAATTGAAAAATTGAGGATGGGAATTATTAAACTATCAAACAAAAATAATGGAAACTAAAAACATAGAAGGTATAAATACTAAATGAAAAACCAAACTTATCCTATTAATTTCATGGCATACATCATAGTTTTCAAAATGTATATTTACTATGAAAATAAAATTCAACATTTTTATTCTCTTCTGTATCATTTATAAAGTTAATTTTAATTTACCAATTCATATCACAAATTATTGAAAAAACCATTTTCATTTTTATCAAAAATGAAGTGATGATTGTATAATATCCATTTCAACCATTTCATTGTTTTAACTCTAGGTATACATATAGAATATCAGCATCCCATTATAGTGTCAAGACATGGAATGTTTTTCATGGAAATATATTACACTAATTTACCATAATTTTGTGTTTTTTTATAATTTTTAGTATTATATATATGACTTTCACTAATTTTTTTTATCTTAAACCATTAAAATAACTTTTCCTGCCTCTTATACCAATGATGACCACATATATCCTTAAAATTTGTAAAATCGTGAATAATTACTTAAATAATCAAATAATTAGTTACCAAAAGATCAAAATGAATTAAGAATAATGGTAATTATATAAATAAATTAAGGAAATGAAAATGGGATACAATAACATTATTTAAAACACCTTAACATGATCTTAAAATTCCATCACACTTCTAAAACATCTTGTGATAACCAGGGGAGGCAAATCCGAATGTAGATATCTATAAATGAATTCAATGAAATATTAAAATTATAACATGTTTAGTGTAATACATGATAGTAATTAAGAATAAAAACGAAACATAAATAGTGTGATAATCGTAAATTTGAACATCAATGCATGATATATGTTACTAAAACAATAAAAAAAATGGAACCCATAAACAATAGAAAACATGACCTCATAAGATTAATCCAAGTCTAAAAACCATGGAATTCTAAAATATGGCCATAATAATAATATATAATTCACCATATTTGGTATATGATGAGATAAAAAGAATACCCAAATAATTGGAGGGCAATATAATTCATGGAACACTAGTCACATTTATATCATGTAGATGCATTAATGAGTAATACAGATCATAAAACATAAAAAAAATTTATTTCATTTAATAATATGATTAATTAATATGGATTACATTAATAAATTTCCAAAAAAATAATGACTAGTGAATTTTTGTGAATACCATCAATTGAAAATGTATATGAGTATTCTCAATATAATTTTTCTCCTGAAAATTCATACGATAATTTTTACAACATAATTTCTATAAAAAATGAATCATATATTGCATTAATGAAGGTGAAAGGTGATATCTAAAAAAATTTACATCATAATGGAAGTAATATAGATGGTTAAAAATGAATTTCAACATAAATAGTTTGTAATTAAATGTCATAATATAAATAATGTGTCTTAATAAATAAGAAGATAAAATCATCTTACAATGAGAGGTAACTTCTAAAAGCATGGGAAATTCCTTTTTAGAATATGTAAACACATTTCTATGTATATATATATATATATTGGGAATGAAAATTCTTTTTAAATGGGGATTTTAGTGAATAAAAGTTGGTGTCTATGTCGGTTTTTATAGAAAGTTGAAGGGAACACATGATTAATTTGAAAAAATGTTTTGGAGACTATTTGATAAAACAATCAAATCCAAAAGACATTTCAATAGGGGGTTTCATATGTTTATTCCAAATTCAATTAATCATAAAAAATTTATAATTCAAAAAACATAAAATATTAAAATAATACCATTTGTGATTTCGAAGTCAGTAATGCTTATAAAGAATTGATTTTAAAACATTTAAATATAATATTGTTTTTGTAGGATTGATTAATGGATTGTAAAAATAATTAAATAACATGAATAACATGGTAATTTAAAGGGAAACATATGTTTTTGCATGTGTTAATTTTATTATATTTATTACATCAATGTTGGGATATTATGATGTCCTAATATAGACCATATACATAAAACATATTCAAATTTTACCCAAAAATATTTCATATCTATGTAAAGTAAGAAAAATTCACCATTGGATAATTTTATTTTTATGATTTAAAAAATAAAATTTATTTTGTAAAACTATGTTTATAATTATGTAAATTTTAAATTTTAAATAATAATCTGTATTTTATGAAAAATACTAATTCGTACTAAACAAATTCACTCCAACACTTATAAAATTTTCATTATACTATATCAAATTACATTACACTTTATATTTTAATATATGTGATCTAAAAATAGTATTTTATTAGAATAAAATTTAATTTAAAAATTCATTGATTATCCAAAAAATTGCATAAATGAGAATATATAATTCCCAAAAAATACAATTTGGAGTTCTTAGTACCAAAATGAAATTTTAATCAAAAACATCATATAATAAATTTTAATGTAATAGTAAAAAGAGATAAATATAATCACCATTTCCTTAAAAGTAAATTTTTAAAAATCAAATTACTATCTTTTAGATATATAAAACTTTATTAAAAAAGATTACACTATAATGGTAAGGTGTGTCATTGTTGTTATTTTTTATGGTGGATTGGAAAACACTATTTTTTACAAGGTATCTATTAACTTAAAATAACAAATAAATAGTTTATCATGAACAATATTTTTTTAATCTTTTCATGATTTTGGTCAAAGGGAAAATCCCAAAGATACTACATCCATAATAATCTCTAATAAATGTTCTCTAATGGTAAAATCCTACTGGTTGAGGTCATCACTTCTATTGTCCTTGTAAAATAGAAATTATAATAACCATTATTATATTGTAATAAAAAATTTCACTATAAACAATATATTATCATTGTTTATGATTCTTAATAATATCTTGGATTTAGAAAGCTAGGTTTTATTATTAGTTAATAAAAAACAAAATTACTACATGGGTATTATATAACTATATTACATAATAAATCATTTATTCATTCAGAAGAGAATATCATTTATAATGGATTGGGTATATACATTTAGAGGACTATAAGGGTTCCCTCTCAACAAATTTAAAATGTGTTTGTAAATAAAAAATGAAATAAAAATCAAATTAGAATATTTTTTAACTTTATTTGTAAGCATGCAACTTGTTTTACATTTTTTTCCACTTTTGATGGTATGAAAAATTTCTACATCCTATTTCAATAATTATTTTTGATTTATTATTCCATTATTACATGTGGGATTGTGTTTGGAATTATAGTTAGAAAATAATATTTTATTTATCACTTTCTTCTTGTATGGATTAAAAAAATCATGTTTTAGAAATTTAAAACAGATTTTTAATATGTTATAAAGATATTTTTTTTCTAGATATTAGTATATCATGATATATTTCACATTTTTTTGAATAATAATATAATATGTATAAAATTTAAGTAATTTTTTTGGATGAAATTTACACTAATATGTTTGTTTTCTAATCTGTATGTTTTAAAATAAAAAGCTGGCCATTTTCACTGTCATTTGTTTCTAAAATTTGTTGTTTAAAAAAATCCCTCAAGAATCATTGTCATTATATTTTTGTTGTCATTATATTTTAATATAATTTAATTTTATATCAACTTTATTGATTTTTTTTAAAATCAAATTTGATGGATACAAAATAAATTTTCAGTATAAATAAATATATTGTTATTTATATTTTTTATGTGTGTTGATAAAAAACCCTATTGAACATTTAATACTATGAAATATTTTTATAGGAGGGAACCATATTATATTTTTTTATATTTAATGAGTTTGTATAACTATATAATGTGGAAAATAGTTATATGATATGGTGTTAATGGTTAATAATCATAATTATTATATTCTTTTTGTTTTTTTACAAGTTGTAGATAGGATGATTCAAGTAAATAACTAAGTAAATATAATATTTTGATTTGGTTTTTATAAAAAAATTTCTTTGTTTTTGGTGTTTTATATATATTACATTCATAATGACAGTAATTATATAATACATGTGTGTCTAAAAAATAGTGTATGTCAAAAAAAATTATCATAAATAGTACCTTCTCTTAAAAATTATATTGTTATGAAAACACCTGATATATGTTTTTAATAATGAAATTAGAAATATAAACATGTTTTATAATTTTTAATAATTTATTATTGTAATAAAATACATGATAGGTTTCAAAAAAAATATGTGGAAAATTAATTCATTTTATTGAATTTTTTAGACACATGAGTTTCTGTAAAAATTATCGATGTGTGATAAATTTATATTCATAGCATATAACAGTTGTCATGAACTATCCCCTGAGGCCCATGTCGTGATAACCCCAAGCCCACCTTTCATAGGTTAGGGGTTTGTGACTAACACTGGAAATGTGTAACCCTAAATTCAGAAGACATTGCCTTCAATGCTGTACTAAGACACATCAAAAGAGCACAATAGGATGCAACCATGAAGTAAAAATGGAGTAGTAAAAGTGTGTACTGAAAGTAAAAGGGGCCGATATTCAAGACCAACTAAAATAGTACAAACTACAACTAAAAATCCAAAACAACTTCTGTGATCTTCCACCAAGGATCCTATGTGATGGGTATGTACATCTCGTCTCTATTGTTCCCCACATCGACCAGTAACCGCTGTGTACCGCCTGGTCCTGGCTTATATAGTCTTGGTCATGATGTTCGTCATCTTCATAAGACACAACAATGTGCGGTTGAATCCCATGTAGGGGTGAGTATAAAAATACTCAGTAGGGATCTTAATACCCCAGAATGTCTCTTATAATTCCATAGAGTTAAACACAAGCAAGATATCAAACACAAAGCACAAAGAACAAAGCAATAAACACAACTTAAACCATGTATAACTGAGTACAATAGTTCAGATGATTAGCCCTAAGTCTAGATCATATAACTATGTCAAGAGGCACTACTACTATCCCACACATGATCGATAGGTACCAATCCCCACAATAACCACACAGAATCGATATGTGTTGTTTCACACAGAATAACTGGATGCTGATTTACACAGAATCATTGGGTGCTGATTTCCCCATAATCATTGGACAGTAATTCACAATGAATTACTATGTACTAATTCACATAGAATTGATGGGTACTATTTTATACAAAATCACTAGTGTTGATTCACACAAAATCGATGGGTGCTGATACACATAGAATCGTTTGATACTGATCCCCACAGAATCGATGGGTGCTGATTTACAGAGAATCAATGGGTGGTGATTCACACAAAATAGCAGGGTGTTGATTCACACTGAATCTCATGGTTATGATTTACATAGAATCATTGGGTGTTGATTCACACAAAATCATTGGGTGCTGATTCACACAGAATCACTGGATGCTGATTCATACAAAATTGCGCTTCATGCATCACATCTCAGCCATAAACATGATTCCCGCACATAGTAATATTTTTTTGGGAGAAATAACTCCTCAATCCAATAGTCATATTTCAACTTGTATGATGTCCCATGAGGAAGTTACCCAATTATCAGTTAGGTCATAAGGGTTCAAACACAATAGATGACGCATCAAGTGGATTCCCAGTCTATAAGTTAATGGAATTTTAGTGTCTAGGGCACAGTTGGATTCAGAGTCAATCTAACCCAGACGTACACCAACATTCCAGAAAACACTCTAAAAGTATAAAAAATGGTCTATATCTCTCTAAGGATCCTAGTGTTGTAGAGGCTTTGTCAAAAAGACATATGGTTCGTAAGATCTTACCTTTTAAGCATATCTGGGCCATAGAGGGGTCTGGGTCCAGTCTGACCCTGTCTCGGCAGACCCACCCTTATTCGTGTTGACCTTGTGTGGTCCAGGTCCAACCCATCTAGGCCCAAACTAGCCTTGGACAGTCGGGTTGGATTGGACCATGTTGCGAATGGCGTGCTGTGCTGCAGACCGGCCTGGCCCACCAGGTGGGCGCATCCCATCGGGTGGTCCTGCCCGCTGGCAGGAACCACCTGCTCGGCGGTCATGCGGTCCACCTTCTAAATGGCTCAATGGAGCCGCACGGCTCCATGGTTGAAAAAACCTAGTGGCTCCGCCTCATCATATGTGGGAAAAATAGAAAGCGGGTCCCAACCATCCATGTGACCTATCTCACCGCGGTGCGCGATGGCGCCCTGACTCCTGTCTCTTTAGATGGCTATTGTTGCCCGCCTATCTGACGACCGGGGAGTCGATCAGCATTGCACTCCTCCACATGTTGTGAGAGAAGATCGCCATCACCACCACTAGAACCGGTCGTCGATGATGTGCTGGCAGAGCATCCGTGGGCCCCTGAATGAGCTCTTATGGTCCGTTCTACCTTCCGGACAAATCTACGACCCTCCCGGGAAGCCGTCGTCATTTTATTCCTCCCAGTTTCTACATTCCATTTAGTTAAAAATCATGCCATGAAAAACATATCATGAAATTAAGCGGCGGAGGGTCTGGGCCTTTTTCGTTTGGCTCACGGCCACCATGTTAACATTATAAAAAACATGAGATTATTCAGTACGATATTGGTAAAAGTATACTACTCTTGCAATTCATCAATCCTTTCAATAATGAGAGAAGATAAATTCACATGACCTTAAATAAAACCCTCCTTCAGATTTTATTTGAGATGATGCTATGGTGGAAGGAGAATTTGGGCATGACAAAGCCCCCAACATTTTCGCTTCCTGATTCGATTCTTTTGATGTTTCCATTAAACCATCTGCTCCTCGGTGGAAGATGTCTCGCTTTGCTGAAGCCATGTCCAAACTCCACCCCAATCCTCACATAAATAGACGTAAGATGAGAGCCTAGTGCAACCAAGAATTAATGAGGTTCATGTAACATCCCAAGATTTCATAGTACGTTAGTTCTTCAAAGTAATTCAATAACTTACACTACCCACAACATCAACAATAAGCTCATGAAGACTCACCAAATTATCCATTCAAAAGAAGTTATGAATAGTATTAACAAAATTTTGAACTTTATATAACCCTTATAAATTTAGAATCCATATTATTTGTTTCTTACACATAATGTAATTACAAATTCATTTTTTCAGATAAAAGATGTATTTTTCAAAAAAAGTAGTTTTACTGCCTTTTAATGGAGAACCCTTTTTAAATAAAACATTTGAAACCTATATATATTCTATTTTACAAAATAAAATTCTTCTTTAGAATCAGGACATAAAAATTTAGTTTCAATAAATTTTTGGTTTTTTTCTGATAGCTTTCATATTTTGGTAAATAGTAAAAAATACAATATTTTAAATGGAAGAAAATTTTTAAATAAAATTAATTTATAGTGTTAAATTATACATTTTAATGGTTTGGAAGTATAAATAGGTTATATTTTTACCGTTTAATCAAATTATTGTCATTGTAAGTAATTTCAATTTGATATTGGACATAAACAACTGTCAATCTTTTCATAGATATTGTTTCTTAAAAATACGCCTTTGGGTTTTGACAACGGGAATTAATTTTAAATTAATAAATAAAACAACTATGTTTGAATTTGGTAAAATAGAATTCATTTTTGAAATCATAATATCATAATTAGCTTTGGGTGAATTTTTGATATTTTTCTGAAAACATTCAATTTTAGATGAATAGTTAAAAACACTGAGTTATTGTTTAAAACTGACTTTTTATTTAAATAATAAATTATTTTATTTAAATTTATTTTAGGTAAAAATAGATACATAATACCTATATAAGATCAGTGTAATTAATTGATGTCAGTGTATAATAATTTTGGATATATAAAAATTTTATTGAACTTTTCACCGTCTTTTCCCCACCTCCTAGGAGAATTTTCAAATTCTCATAAAACCTAATTTTACCACATCTATGAGATGAATTTTTAAAATCTGAGAAAGAAGATTAATAACATGGAGTTAAATGTTGTTCAATAAGTTGAATATAATTTTTGGTGAATAGTATCTTTTTACTTTTTTTACCACGGTTAAAAGTAAGTAGGGTAATTAAGGGTAAAAATGTTATTATTATTATCCTAACACATGTCCTATTTAAATTAGATAAGTATAATTCGACCAAAATCAACCTTATAAATATAATATGAACCTTTTTGATTCACTTGGATTAGATTAGGACATTTATTATTATTTAATTAAAAGAAGAGTTAAAAGAGTTAAAATCAAAGTTTAATAACTAAAACATTATGATTATAGGGTTACACATAAGATAAATTGGACTATAAATATTCATTAAAAAGAAAAAAAATTCCTACATAGTGGAATTTTATTTATATTTTTTAGACATTAAATAATTTAATTTATTAATTACACAATGATGATGCTGTAATTACCTAATTATTGAAATATTAGAATAATTGATATTATAAATATCCAAATAAATGTAATTTGAGACATTTTATGAATTACACTAATTTTCTAGGTTAATATGACATATTATGGTAGGATAATATAATTTTTTTCAATGTAACAATGTTGTTATGAATTTATAAAAAACAAAATACCAAATAGTGTCAAAATTGACATAAAAGAGTTTTTAAATCAAATATTATATTATTAATTGATATTATCTTCCAAAAAATATAAGGTTCGGCCAAAGGACTTATATAATGATATGTGTATCATTAGTGAACCACTTGTGGTTCTATTGGATGTATATAGTATGTTTATTAACATTATAATATAAAAATACAAAGAGACATGGTAAATGTCAAAATATTTAACTAAGAGTTAAATCTAAATGTTAAGGTTAATATAGTGACCCAAACCTGTCTAAAAACTAAATGATGAGTGTTTTTCGACACATCCCCAACATATATTTTATATAATCCTCTTTGGAGCCATTAGAAACCGAAAATGATTTTCTTGTAAAATAATATTTTATGTTTTTCGTATGGTGCCCCTCACCCCTCTTATTAAAGGTCACTTCCCATTATCTCAGATTCACACCTTCAAAGCCCTTTTCCCTGGCCATTCCCTACAAAATTATCCTCTAAACATCCCTCAAATAATCCTAGAGGCCCTCCTTTGGTCAGAAAACCATCTTAAGGATACCCTTTGATCAAATCCAAAGGAAGAACCTGAAGAATAGGTAATAATTTCAACACCCTCTTTCAAGTTTTTTTCTTCTTCCACTTCTTCTTTAATTGATACTTCCATTATAAAATAAAAACACCAGTATATTATATATAATATGATGTTATTATAAATATTTTACATCCATATTCATCATTCTATCCTTCCTTTGAATGACATGTCACCATACATGCGTACGTACGGATTATTGTCTCCACGTCGTGGTGTAATTGTTATTAAGTACATTGTAATTTGGATGGGTATAATTATGATGTGTAATTCATGTAAATAAAAAAATATAACATGATAATGATTCTGTATATATGATATACCATCCAATTATATGTTATTCTAATATCAAAAGAATGATATTGTCGCTCGTGTGTATGTATGGATTACCGTCTCCACGAACGCGTTGAGATTCATTCTCCATCGTATCCATTCAAGAATAAATTTCATTTCATGATTAAAAATAATTTTTAGAGACATTATATGTTTCTGGATAGGAATAAGATGCATACCATCAATAACAATTATGGCTCACAAAACAATGAATAAAAAAGAAAATGAATTTGTTAACACCTGAAACGATGATAATACTAATAAATATATTATATTTTTACCATTAAATCCAATTCTTGTAATTATATGTAATTTCACTTTTATATAGGACATAAACAATTATCAATCTTTTGATTGATTTTGTTTCTAAAAAATAAGACATTTGGTTTTGACAATGTGAATTAATTTTAAATTAATAAATGCAACGTCTGTGTATTGAATTTGGTAAAATAGACTTCATTTTTGAATTTGGAATATCAAAATTAGCTTAGGGGGAATTTATGACATTTTTCTGAAAACTATCAATTTTTGATGAATAGTGAAAAACACTGAGTTATTGTTTAAAACAAACTTTTTATTTAAATAATTATTTATTTTATCAAAATTTTTTTTAGGTCAAAATAAATTCATAATACCTATATAAGTTCAATTTAATTCATTGGAGTCAGTATATAATAGTTTTAGACATATAAAAATTTTATTGATCATTTCACCGTCTTTTACCCACCTCCTATGAGAATTTTCAAATTCACATAAAACATAATTTTACTAATTTTGTGAGTTGATTTCTGAAAATCCAAGAGACACGGTTAATATCAAGGAGTAAAATGTGGTTCAATAAGATAAAAATAAATTTTTTAATATTAAATTTTTAGTTTTATTTACCACGGTTAAAAGTAAATAGGGAAATTAAGGGTAAAAATGATATTATTATTACCCTAACACAAGTCCTAATTCAATTGGATAAGTATAATTAGACCAAAAATACCTTATAAATAAAATATGAACCACTTTGATTCATATGGATTAGATGAGGACATTTATTATTATTTAATTCAAAGATGAATTAAAAGAGTAAAATCAATGATTAATAACTGACACATTTTTAATACAGGGTTACACAATAGGTAAATTCCAATATTAATATTCACTAGAGATATAAAAATATTTACTACATAATTTTATTTTATTTTTATTTTTTAGACATTAAATAAATTAATTTATTAATGACACAATGATGATGCATCAATTAACTAATTAATGAAATATTAAAATAATTGGTATTATAAATATCTAAATAAATATAATTTGAGAATTTTTTTGAATTACACTATTTTTCTAGGTTATTATGACATATTATTGTTGGTTATATGAATTTTTTTCTAAGTAATAATGCTGTTATGAATTTAGGAAAACCAAAATACCAAATTGTGTCAAAATTGACATAAAAGAGTTTTTAAATCAAATATTATATTATTAATTGATATTATATTCCTAAAAATCTAAGGTTTGGATAAAGGACTTATATAATGATTGGTGTACCATTAAAGAACCACTTTTTGTTCTCTTGGAAGTATATAGTAGGCTTTTTAACAATATAATATAAAAATACAAAGAGACATGGTAAATGTCAAACTATTTAACTAAGAGTTAAATCTAAAAGTTAAGGTTAAAATAGTGACCCAAACCTGTCTAAAACCTATTGGTTGAGTGGTTTTTGACCCATCACCACCTTTTCCATTAAATAATCCACTTTGGAGCCATTATAAACCGAAAATGAGTTTATTATAAAATAATATTTTATGTTTCTCCAAAAGGTGCCCCTCGCCCCTCTTATGAAAGGGCACTTCACTTTCTCTCAGATTCACACCATCAAAGCCTTTTGTCTCAGCCAAAACCTAAAAAAATTTCCTCTAAAATTCACTCACTTCATCTTAGAGGCCCTCCTTTGGTCATAAATCCATATTAAGGATCCCTTTTTATAAAATCAAAAGGGAGAACCTAAAGAAGAGGAAATAATTTCACCACCCTCTTTCAAGTTCTTTTCTTCTTCCACTTATTCTTTCTTTGTTATTTCCATTATAAAATAAAAACTCTAGTATCTTATATATATTTTGTTGTTATTATAAATATTTTACAACCATATTCATTATTCTATCCGTCCTTTGAATGACTTGTCACCATGTTTCTTACATACGGATTACCGTCTCCACATCGTGGTGTAATTGTTAAACAATACATTATTATTTGGATGGGAATAATAATGATGTTTAATTCATGTAAATAATAAAATATAACATTATATTTATTCTTTATATATGTTATACCATTCAATTATATATTATTTTAATATCAAAGGACTGATATTATCGCTCGTGCGTACGTACAGATTACTGTCTCCATGAACGTGATGATATTAATTCCCCATCGTATCAATTCAAGACTAAATTTCATTTGATGATTAAAAATAATGTATAGAGACATGATATAATTCGGGATATGAATAATATACATCCCATCCATAAAAAATATTGCTCACATAACAAATAATATAAAGGAAAATGAATCCATTAACACCCAAAATGATAATAATAATAAGATATTATTAGAAAATCAATGTTAAAAGATCATATATGATATAATATTAATGTATATGTTTCCAATATAATTTAATATAAATTATTTCACTATTATATAGGATGTTAACCGTCCCTCGACCAAGGAAAAATTAGAAAGTAAGGGGTTTCTTATCTCACTTTTAATTCTGTGAGATTTCCATTATTCACCACATATTTATTGCATGTGGTCTGTGTACTAACAATGATTGTATTCATTGTGTAATATAAATTAATTTATGGATATTTACATAATCATTTTATGATCATTCTTTCATGGGTGTATGTTTCTTAAATTACCAAATCGATAAGGCAATTTCAAATTTCAATTTGTACTCATTCGGCTTTACGTATACTTCATTGATTATTTTACTCCAAGATTATATGTGGAGTCACTATTCATTAGCTTATGTCATAATTTCCACTCCCATTTCTGTGGATATACTTTTGATACACATAATAACTCCATTGATAAATTCTCAAGTCATCGATATGAACTTCATAAGAGTAATTTTAACTCAATTTCTATTTATGGAGTTAAACATCCAATTCATTGGTGTGGTTTTTACAAGATTTAGTGTGAATGTCCTCTAATTTATTTACACTAAATATCCAGTCATATTGAGTTTATTTATATTTTTCACACATTATTATTTCTTTGATTTACCCTTAACCTAAGGATACAATCTTTACAAGAGATTTCATCTCAATTTACATTCTATTGAGACTTATTTTTTGTTATACCCCAAATCCCTTTTATATGGTGTATATAATTTACTTTTACATTGTATATCATGAATCCCTTTATTCTCGTGATATTATAATATTTTTATTACCTCAATTATTTTTATTCAAGTGTCTATCTTCTGGTTAGGAACTCTAACAAAAATATCATTTTGAATGTTTTAATGATTTATTATACTAAATCATTGTCATTAATGTCCATGTTTTAAAAATGGATTTAATGATTTATTTATATACACAGTAATGTTTGAAAATTAAAATTCCTTTTTAAAAGTTTCAATGTGGTATGGGACACTTTGATTAAAAAATCTATTTTTAAATGGCTTCTTGACAAATAGTGTGACTTTTAAATGATTTCAACAAAAAGGGGGATATTTCTATCCAATAGTGTTGATAATTATTTTAATTTATGTCAATATCCTTCATTATTCTCGATTGAGGTTAATCTGATTCAATACTATCTTCCATATTTTATCGAATGAGTTATGTTTGACTGTGAATGTGCTATTTTTATACTATTCACAGTTTGTGGATAATGTATAGACATTTTGTATTCATGTTTTAATGTGAATGGTTACGTTATGTTTCAAACTATTAATATGAGGAATACATTGGACTTAGTATGTGATCGGTGGAGCCTGCTATAGCTCCTCGATGCATCGGTAGGTCTCATGAGATAGACTAGTGTCTTGACACAAGGCCTTGACAAAATATTATTTGTCGTCTTGGCACAGTGCCTTGACTATGTGGTTATGATAGTCTTGAATTATGCATTACATCATTATGAATGTGGTTATTGATATTTCATGTGATTATTCGACTAGTAGAATATCCATGTAAATATGTAAATGGAATTATTTCATTTTATTTTATTTCTATATTATGTTGAAGTTCATGTTTAAAAGGCTTTTGTTATAGTTTTATGTTGCCTTAGATGTTTATGCTTATATGTGAAAGTTTCCACTACATTTTTATCTTCACTAAGCATGTGAGCTCACCCCTTTATATGTTTTATTTTTCCCAGGATGTGAAGAAGTTTGGTATGGGTGACTTGCAGGAATAATCTAGGAAGCTTGGATATTTCTAATGTAATAATTTAGTGTTCTTTTTCTTTTCAATTATTAATGTTGACCTTATGAATGTATCTAGTATTTCCAAGGTTACTAAACTAACCAGTCATTATGGACATGATTTCCATGTATCATGCCAATGTTATGTAATAATGCACCAACTCTGGGTAACTAGGGTCGGGGCATTATAGTTGGTATTGGAGAAAGATTAATACAAAAAATGGAAACTATATTTAGATAAACTCTTATTAGAGCACATATCCTTAAGATAGACTTTGAGGATTAGTATAGAGGAACTTCCTAAAATTTTGGTATTGTAGTGATGTTGTGAGTTTTCCAATCAATGCATCCCTGTCTGGAAACGAGAAGGCAGAGGTGTCTCTGGCACAGATGTACCTAGCTTTAAACCCCAAAAACACCGCTTTGAGCTAGACTCGAATGGGAACTGGTGCACGACAACGGGCCTTACTGCACTCTTGGTTACGACACTCCCAAGGTATTTTCTTAGGATAATTTACATTTTCTTCACAAACCAATTTGAATTATTTTAATATAAGATGATAATAAATGACCTTGGTTATTTCTAAGGTGTTTCAAAATGAAAATATGGTGCCATGATATTATCTAAATGATTTTATGATTACTGTTACTCACACAATGCTTTCTGGTTTTATTCAATGGATGGATACCAAGGATGTCATTGTAACTTTGAGAATGAAGTACATGGTGGGAAAGGTGGTGGAAATGATTAACAAAATGGAATGTTGAATGGCGTAAAAGATATCATGTTCAGGATAAATCCATTTTCCAAAAAATATGATCAAAATCATATATATTAACCAACTTTCGTACACAAAAAAGATAAGAAAGGTGATAAATGAAAAGAGCTCCAGTAGTGGAGACCATGGAGAAAATAATACTCAATTTCCATCATGCCGGAAATGTGGAAGGAGACACCCAGGAAAGTGTCTCAATAGAACAAAGAAATGCATTATGTGTGGGAAAGAAAGACATAAATTTAAGAAATGCTGATGAAAATTGAAGAGTACTATGAAAGAAAATAAAAATGGTCCCAAGAATCCATTAAAAGTCATTTTCCATAAATGTAGGGGACCTGTCCATTACCCAAGTGAATTCCCTATTCTATAGGATATTTTCTTGGTCAAAGAAGAGGCTATGTGGAATTAAATTGTTGGATAAATGTTTAAAAGTATTAGTTCTCATTGTTGATGGGATTACAATGGAATAATTTTCTCTAGTATTTTTAACCCTGCATTTTTTCAAGTGACAATGATATTTGAGGAAGACATATCTTTTCTCTTATGGATATAGTTATAAATAACCATTTGGTTTTTTATGATAATTGGGTTTGAGGAAATTACAAGTTATCATATTTTTGGGATGAAAATGCAAGCTACGAGATAACATTTGTGGTTATATTATGTTAGGGTTATTTTGAGGAATTTATATAATTTTGGTACTGTTATAAAATATAGTATTTGAAAAAGGACAACACGTAGACTGTGTGACCACCCATCGTGTCGGAAAAAGCTATGGGAATTGAACCCAAAACCAAAGTGCAATTGGGATTTATCGCATATCACTAGACTATGGGAATTCCATGGTTTGTGTGACTAATTATTTTTAGTTAAATTATTTTATTGATCATTAATAAGATGATTTTGGATCTTATATATTATCAAATGAATACCCTTAGTATAGGAAAATTATTTGTTGATTATGTGATAAATTTTATTTTGGAAGATGTTTGCTTTTTTCGGAACACTATATGCCCAAGGAAAATATAATACTATGGGATTTCATTTAAGGAGTAATGGTGGATTTTTATCTATGTTTTTATTGTGGATATATAGTGATTTGGGTTATTTATGGAAATGATTAACCTATAATAGAGAATATGTGATTAGGTTAATTACTTTTAAGTATGTGACTTTAAGAGTATTTGATGTCATTTGAAGATACAATTTTACATGGAAGACTACATAACCAAATTCTTCTATGTTTTGGGTTTAAATATTACTGTGGATTATATTGAAGGATTTTAAGGAAAATTGTTTATTGAATGATATTTATTTAACTTTGGGGTATTGTTGGTTTAATTTTTGAAATCAAAATGAGTTTATATTTATCTAAAGGAATATATTTTTGGGGATCATCATATCTTGTAATAACCATTTTGTTTTTGATTAATCTCTAAAGACATGGTAAATATATAGTTTATCCTTTGTGGATCATGAGATTCTCTAAAAGTTTATTCGAGCTCTTTTGGTGTGATCAAGTCTTCTTGAATACTCGTCGTTTACAAAAAAATTGAGTTAGTGGTAGAAATTTATTATAGAACAAAACTCTACAAAAAAAGTAAGTGAATATCATTATGTTCTTAGTCAATATCATAAATAAATTCCTCAACTTTATGTAATGTAACTTAAAACAAAAAAAATGTTGTCCGATTATTTTTCCTACTGAGAAACTAACGACCGTTTGTCCCATCACAAGTTTGTGGTTTTCTTGTTGTTAGAATCCTCCTGATCAGGTTTTCTATCCCTCTCCATCTGAACTTGACACTTATTTTATCTTCCATATCCATGTTTTCCTACATGGAATCCTAGTATGGGTTATCTTGGGTGACCTTTGTACTTCTTTTTCATTATTTTAAAAGGATAGTTTTATTAACTCTTTTCCTCATGTGGGAGTTTCCATTATATTTCCATGGAAAACTTAAAAAATTTCATGGATGCACTTTATCGAAGGAGGGAAGAATTTAACCCCCAAATATTTCATAGTACGTTAGTTCATCAATGTAATTCAATAACTTACACTACATGCAATAATGAGTTTAAGCGCACCATGACTTACCAAACTAGACATTAAAAAGCAGTTATGAATAGTATTACTATAATATTGAACTTTTTAGAACCCTTATCATTTTAGAATCCATATTTCTAGTTTCTTAGACATAATGTAAGGGAAATTTCATTTTTTTTCAGATGGAAGAAGTATTTTTCAAAAAATCCAATTTTACCGCCTTTTAATGGCGAACCCTTTTTAAATCAAATATTTGAAACTTTTATATATTATATTTGACAATAATAAACTTATTATTTAGAATAGAGAGATAATAATTTAGTTTCAGTAAATTTTTGGTGTTTGTCTGATTACTTTCATATTTGGGTGAATAGTGAATATTACTATATTTTAACTGAAAACAACTTTTTAAATAAAAATAATTTATAGTGTTTAATTACACATTTAAATGGTTTGGAAGTATAAATATATTATATTTTTACCATTTAATCCAATTATATTCATTATATGTAATTTTACTTTGAGATTGGACATAAACAATTGTCAATCTTTTGATAGATATTATTTCTTAAAAATAAGCCTCTTGGTTTTGACAATGGGAATTAATTTTAAATTAATAAATTCTACTACTATGTTTTTAATTTGGTAAAAAAAGTCTCCATTTTTGAATTCAAAATATCAATATTAGCATAGGGTGAATTTTTGATATTTTTCTGAAAACATTCAATTTTTGATGAATAGTGAAAAATATAGAGTTATTGTTTAAAAATGAATTTTTATTTAAATAATTATTTATTTTTATAAATTTATTTTATTTCAAAATAGATATATAATCCCTATATATGGTCATTGTTATCCATTGGAGTCAATTTATTATAATTTTAGATATATAAAAATTTTATCGAACTTTTCACCGTTTTTTACCCACCTCCTAAGAGAATTTTCAAATTCCCATAAAACATTATTTTTCTGCTTTTTTGAGTTTAATTTCAAAAATCCGAGAGACACGGTTAATATCAAAGAGTAAAATGGGGTCAATAAAATAAAATTAATTTTTGGGGAATAGTGACATTTTAATTTTATTTACCACGTTTAAAAGTAAATAGGGTAATTAAGGGGAAAAATGATATTATTATAACCCGAAAACATGTCTTATTTCAATTGGATGAGTATAATTCAACCAAATAAAACCTTAAAAATAAAATATGAACCTCTTTGGTTCACTTGGATTAGATTAGGACATTTATTATTATTTAATTCAAAGAAGAGTTAAAAGAGTTAAAATCAATGTTTAATAACTAAATTTTTTTTAACATATGGTTACACATAATATAAATTAGACTATAAATATTAATTATAAAGATAAAAAAATTTCCTAAATAATGGTATTATATTTATAAATGTTAGACATTAAATAATTTAATTTATTAACGACACAATGATGATTCAGTAATAAGCTAATTAATTAAATATTAAAATAAGTGATATTATAAATATCCAAATAAATTTAATTTGAGACTTTTTATGAATTCCACTAATTTTCTATGTTAATATCACATATTAGTGTTGGTAAGATGTATTTTTTTCTTTGTAATAATGCTGTTTTGAATTTAGCAAAATCAAAATACCAAATAATGTCAAAATGAACATAAAAGTGTTTTTAAATCAAATAATATTTTATTAATTGATATTATATTCATAAAAATATATGGTTCTGAAAAAGTACTTATATAATGATAGGTGTATTATTAATTAAGCACTTTTGGTTCTCTTGGATGTATATATATTGATTATTAACCATATAATATAAACATACAAAGAGACATGGTAAATGTCATACTATTTAACTAACAATTAAATCTAAACGTTATGGTTAATATAATGACCTAATACTATCTAAAACCTATTGGTTGAGTGGTTTTAGATCCATCCCCACCATAGACTTTAAATAGTCCAATTTGGAGTCATTAAAAACCGAAAATTATTTTATTATAAAATAATATTTTATGTTTTTTCTAAGGTGCCCCTCACCCCTCTTATGAAAGGGAATTTCGCCTTCTCTCAAATTAACACATTCAAAGCCTTTTGTCTCGGCCAAACGCTACCCTAATATCCTCTAAACTTCCCTGAATTCATCCTAGCGGCCCTCCTTTGGTCAGAAATCCAACTTAAGGATCCCTTTTGATCAAACTAAAAGAAAGAACCCGAAGAAGAGGTAATAATTTCACCACCCTCTTTCAAGTTCTTTTCTTTTTTCACTTCTTCATTCTTTATTATTTCCATTATAAAATAAAAACTCCAGTATAATCTATATAATGTGATTATATTATAAATATTGTACAACCATATTCATTATTCTATCCATCTTTTGAATGACATGTCACCATACGTGCGTACGTAAGGATTACCGTCTCCACGTTGTGGTGTAATTGTTATTCAATACATTATTAGTTGGATGGGTATAATAATGATGTGTAATTCATGTAAATACTAAAATATAACATTGTTATTATTAGTTATATATGATATACCAACCAGTTATATATTATTTTAATATCAAAAGAATGATATTGTCGCTTGTGCGTACAAACGGATTACCGTATCAATGAACGCGATGAGATTAATTCCCCATCGTATACATTCAAGACTAAAATTTCATTTTATGATTAAGAATAATGTTTAAATACATGATATCATTTTTTATATTAATATGATACATCCCATACATAACAAATATGGCTCACATAATAACGAATATAAAGGAAAACAAATCTGTTAACACCTAAAACGACGATAATACTGAGAAATTATATACAAATCAATTATAAAAGATCATATATGATATCATATTAATTTATATGATTCTCTTATAATTCAATAACAATTATTTTTCCATAATAAATGAGGTTAACCTACCCTCAACCAAGGAAAAAGTACAAAGTAAGGCATTTCTTATCTCACTTTTAATTCCATGAGATTCCCATGGTTCGCCACTTATTTATTGCATGTGGTGTGTGTACGGCCCATGATTTTATTAATTGTGTAATATAATTTAATTTATGGATATTTTCATCATCATTGTACGATCTTTCTTTCATTGGTGTATGTTTTTTTAATAACCAAATCGATAAGGGAATTTGAAATTTCAATTTCCACTTATTCGGCTTTACGCATACATCATTGATTATTTTACTCCATGATTAGGTGTGTAATCACTATTCATTTACTTATGTCATAATTTCCTCTCCCCTTTTTGTGGATATACTTTTGATACACATTATCACTACATTGATAAATTCTCAAGTCATCGATATGAACTTGATAAGGGTAATTTTAACTCAATCTCCATTTATAAAGTTTAACATCCAATTCATTTGTGTAGTTTTTAAAAGAATATGTGTGAATGTCCACTGATTGATTTACACTGAATATCCAATCATATTTAGTGTATTTATATTTGTCACACATAATTATGTCGTTGATTTATCCTTAACCTAAGGATACGATCATTATAAGAGATTTCATCTCAATTTAAATTCTATTGAGACTTCTTTGTTGTTATACACCAAATCACTTTTATATAGTGTATTTAATTTACTATGATATAATATATCATGAATCCCTTTATTCTCATGATATTATAAATTTTTGATTACCTCAATTATTTTTATTCAAGTGTCTCTATTTTAGTTATAAACTCTTACTAAAATATTATTTTAAATGTTTTAAAGATTTATTATTCTAAATCATTCTCATTAATGACCATGTTTTAAAAATGGTTTTAAATAATTATTTATATAGACATTAACATTTTCAAATTAATATTCCTTTCTAAAAGTCTCAAAGGGGTATGGGACACTTTGATTCAATAATCTATTTGTAACTGGCTTCTTGACAAATAGTGTGACTTTTATATGATTTCAAGTAAAATGGGGATATTTCACTCTAATATTTTTTATGATTACTTTCATTTATGTCAATATCCTTAATTATTCCCGATTGTGGTTAATATGATACCATACTATCTTCTATATTTTATAGATTGAATTATGTTTGACTGTGAATGTCCTATTTTTATACCATTAACAGTTTAGGGATAATGTATTGACATTTAGAAGGCTAGTTTTAATATAAATGTTTATGTAATGTTTCAAACTTTTCATATGAGGAATGCATTGGACTTAGTAATTGATGTGTGGATCCCGCTATAGATCCTCAATGCATATGTAGGTCTCATGAGACAAACTAGTGTCTTGGAAAAAGTAATTGACAAAATCTTATTTTTAGTCTTGGCACAAGGCTTTGACTATCTGGTTATGATAGTCTGGAATTATGCATTCCATCATTATGAAAGTGGTTATTGATATTGCATGTGATTGTTAGACTATTAGAATATCCATGTGAATAAGTAAATGGTATAATTTCATTTTATTTTTTTCTCCTTATTATGTTGATGTTCAAGTTACAAAGTCTTTTGATTTATTTATACATTTTCTTCAAAGTTTATGATTATTTATAAAAGATTCTGATATATTGTTATCCTTACTGAGCATCTGATCTCACCCCTTTATTTATTTTTTATTTCCCATTATGTGAAGAAGTTTGTTATGAGTGACTTGAAGAAATAATCTTGGAATATTGGATATTTCTAATGGGATAATTTATTGTTGTTTTTCTTTTCAATTTTTAATGTTGACCTAATGAATATATCTAGTATTTCCAAATATACTAAACTGATCGGTCTTTCGAGTCGTGATTTCCGTGTATCACACCAATTTTATGTAATAATTCAACGACTCTGGGTAACTGGGGTTGGGGTGTTACAGTTCATTAATTAGTTATTTAATGCACCTCAAATCTCTCTCAATTGAGTGGTTATAAAAAAGGCCATGCTATTAAATTGCTTAAAATTTTTTTGGTCCACCACCACCTCTTAGCAGTTACAGAAAATAAATAAAATTACCTTTTCATGTTATTTTTCAATTTTTTATAAAGTAAAAAATTTAACTTTTGTCCAGACCTACTACGGTCGAAGTGAATCTTCCATTAATCGAATCTCAGTGCTGGGGATTCAACAGTGTCCTTGGATTTCAATTCTAAGGACAAGTTTAAAATTTGAAAATTTTTCCTGTATGTTTACAAAATGTACCTTAAAAAAGTTAAAAATTCCATTCTAGGCACACTGGGCCTTAGAATCATGCACCATCAATTTTCACAAACTCGTAAAAATACAAAAAAAATTAAAAGAAAATTTTACATGGAATTTACGCATCTTTATATTCTCCCCACCTTAGGTATTTTCATCCCCAAAAGCTTCAACAAAACTAGGGGAATAAATGGGGGTACCGAGCATGCATCTGAGCTTCCCACTCCCATTTTCTCCCTTGGAGGTTCCTCTGCTACCAACGAACTCGCACTATAGGAATCAACCCTCCATGAAGGAACTGCTCTTGTCGATCCTCTACCATCAATGAGAACTCTGCAAACATCATCCCATCATCGATTTCCATCTCACCCTATTTGATAACGTGTGATAGATCATGAACATATATCTTCATCTGGGACTCATAGAAAACATTATGAACCCGGTGCCTCTTTGGGGGAGTGTTAGACGGTATGCCACGTCACCTACTGTGCTGAGGATCTGGAATGGTCTGATGAACCACATAGATAGCTTTCCTCCCTAGCCAATCCTCATTAATCCACATCTGGTTGAGACTCGTAGGAATACATGGTCTCTCTCCTCTAGCTCCATGGGTCATTTCCTCCTATCTTCTTAAGACATATGTCGAATCTATGCATTCTTCATCTGCTCATTGATGATCTACACCTTCTCTGTGGTAACATGTACTAACTCTGGACCCGTTTGACCTCACTCCCCTTGGTCGTTTCAATAAATAGATTATCTTCATAGTCATCTATATAGGTCCTCATATGGAGCTATGTTGATGTTGGAGTGATAACGGATATTGTATATGAACTCCACTAGGGGAAGGTGGTCCTGAAAACTACGAAAAAAATTGAATACACTAGCATGAAGCATGTCCTCGTGTGTCTGTATAATCAGCTCCATTTGACCATCTGCTTGAGGGAGGAAGGTAGTGTTCAAGTGCAGCTGAGTCTCGAATGCATCATTTAGTCCCTTCCAAAAGAGGGATTTAAAACATGTTTCCTGGTCTGAGACGATCATCGATGGAACCCCGCAAAGTCACACAATCTTATGCACATACAGGTGACCCAAGTCCTCTTCTGATCCATGCTCTCGGTTGGCCATAATTTGGGCCGACAAGGTGAGTAAGTCAACGATCATCCAGACAGAATCATGTCCCCTAGATTTACGTGGTATCCCTATCATGAATTCCTTGGAGAAGCAATCTCACTTCCACTATGGTACCTCATGTGGATAAGCTAATCGTTCTTATTCCTGATGCTCGATCTTCACTTGTAAACAATTGAGGCATCGGGATACAAACATTACCACTTCTTTCTGAATCCCAAGACACCAGTACTGATGCCAGAGGTCCTCGTTAAAAATCACCACTCCATGATGTACCTCTGTTGGGGATGTATGGAACACCCTCAACATCTCCTCTCGTAGAGTCATTGGTTCCAAAGCGGCTCCCCTGAAGAGCACAATGTGCTCCCCTCTTTCATAAAATCCTTCCGGAACTTGTCCTGATGAAATCTGAACAATTCAGGCCTCATAGTCAACATCCCCAAGTAATGCCTCTGAAACTCACTATATAAGTGGAGGAGTGATAGTCTTATACTAGAGATAAGCTGGATTATCTCTATCCACGGAGGATAACTACAATGTGGCTAGCTACTATATTGTTTCACTGAGCAGCTGTAATCCAAACCCCCTGCTCAGTGTGTCTGCTACTACATTCCTCTTTCCAAAGAGTATGGACTATATCAATGTCAAGGTCCTAGAGGAAATCTAGTCATCATCGTTGTCTCAGATTCAGGTCCATCTAAGAGAAGATATACTTGAAACACTTGTTATCAGAGAAAAAAGTAAAATTTTCACCGATCAAGTAGTGCAACCACATCTTCAGTGCAAAGACCACTGTTGCTAACTCAAGGAAATTGGTATCATAGTTTTTCTCATGCTCTCTCAACCACCATGAGTCGTAGGCAATCACCACTCTCTCCTACATTAGGACAAAATCTAGTCTGGTCCCTGATGCATTGTAGTGGACTACATACCAAACACCTTCTTCTAGTAGCCTCATGATGGGGGTACTCATTAGTCTATTCCTCATCTCATGGAAACTCTGGTAGCACTTATCCATCCACATTAAAGGCTTAGCATTATTAATCAATGATGAAATGGTTGCCTCTACCCTAGATAAGTTAGGTACAAATCTCAAATAGTTCCCAGCTAATCCTAGGAAACTCCACACCTCTATCACACTCCAGGGAGGATCCCAAGAAAGCACAGCCTCTATCTTCATCGAATACATAGAAACTCCAACCTCTGAGATTACCTTCCGTAGAAATTGGACTTCCTATATTCATAACATGAACTTCTAGATCTTTTCATTATGCTGGTACTCTCAGAGGGTATCCAGAACTATCTTCGGGTGCGTGGCGTGTTCCTCGATTGACAATGAGTATATCAAGATATCGTCACTGAAGACCATTGATAAGTGATCGAGGTATGGCTATAGGATCTTGTTCATGAGCCCCATGAACACTGCTAGAGGATTTTTCACACTGAGAAGAATCACCAAGAACTCGTATTGGCCATACTGACATCTGAAGGTTGTCATTGGCATGTCCTCATCCCATACCCTGAGCTAGTGATATCATAATCGGAGGTCTATCATAAAAAACCATTGATCTCTCTTCTACTGGTTATAGAGATCATTAATCCTTAGTAGTGGATACTTTTTCTTCATGGTCACCAGGTTTAGGGGCAGATAGTCCCCAAAATACCCCAATGTCCCATATGCGTTTTTGAGGAATAAAATCGGAGCTACCCATGGAAAAACATTGTGCCTTATGAACCCCTTTATCTACAAGTCATCCAATTGTACACTCACCTAAAGAATCTCAACAAAAGCAATCTGATATGTTGGTGTTGATACAAGTTCCTTCTCAGGGTAAAGGTCAATGTGAATTTCTACCTCTCTACAAGGAGACAGTCCTAGAACATTTTCAAGGAAAACATCAGCACACTGGTCCACCGCAATATGATAATTTAGACTCTTAATATCAACTGTTCCAAGGGTATGACTATCCATATAATGAGTAATCGGTTGCACCCTCCTCAAAGATAGTCAATCATGTTCTACAAAGGATTTATCCTCACCGGTGATGGTAAACCTGATCACATTCTCACAGATACACAACACTTTTTGCATAATGCAGTCGATCTAAGCGTGGACTGTAGATAGCCAATCCATACCCAAGATTATTTCATAAGGCCTCGAAGCTACTAGTAGAAGATCCCATATGAAGCTCTCACCACCTAGAATGAGCTCACACTGGTTTCACCAGTGTGTAATCATCGAAGCTTCTCCAGTAGTACTCTATAATCACAAATATCGAGCGAATGACTCCATCGGAATCTCCGAGCTCCGAACGAGTGGCGTAGTAATTAACGGGTGAATGGAACCAATGTCTATATATACTGAAGTGTGGGTGTAATAGGCATAGATCATACCAATAATCATATTTGGAACACCGTGTTCATAGGCCTCTACTTCATGTATCTATTCTCTCCCCGTTCCACCTGCTCCATGTTGTCAGTGTGGACCACCTGGGTGTGGTGGTGGTAGAACCTCAAACCGTCGTCCACCACATACTTCACGACCTACTCCTCTGCCATAGTTGCCACCATACGGACCTCCTCACTCAAAACTCGGTTGTATACATGGAGATTTCTTGACCACCTCCTTATAATCGATATTGCAGGTTGGGAAATCATGATCCATGTGTCCCTACCCACCTCCTTTGAAGGACATTCTTCTTCCATGTCGACCGCCTTTTCCCTACGATCTCCACACCTCCAACCCTACATCTTGATGTCACCGTTCAGAAGGTCTAGTCCACTTAGATCTCTATGTCATCTACGTACTTCTTTATACAGATGACTCAGCTACCTGTCGTCCAGTGGTGGCTCTCACTGCTGGTGCATGTTCATCTTGGAATCACTCCATAAGTAATGCTCACTTGGGCACTCCAGCCTACGTTGGGATATCCAGTGATATCATTGACCCTCTAATCTCCCACTGGAGACACTTATCAATGGTTTGGGTTTAAAAAATGGATCTCGTACCATGATTATGGAGAAGCATGAGAGGTCCATGAATCCTACCAAGTGCTGGTCCACTAATAGGCTTCCATATTGTAAATGCAGCATCTCTTAGATACATAATGAGCGTAGTGTTGCTGGAATGAACTCCATCCTAAAGATGCTCCCAAAGTCCATCTAATTGACGTTTTACTCATTATGTAACTAGAGTGTCAAGCTCCCCCCTCTTTGTATAGTGATCAGAAATGACTTGCAGCTAGGATCACCATCTGCTTCGTTGGTGTCCCAAATAGGATGAAAAATAATGACACACCCTCTAGCCAGTCCTCAACTACCTGGGGATCTGTCTTGCCTCGAAATCATGGAGGCCCCTACCATAGGAAAACAAGAAACACACTCAGTCGTCTTGCACCGTACGATAGTGGGGCTGGATGAAATTACTGCCCTCCGAGTGGTGGTGGTGATAGTACACCACCTGAAGGTAACAACACAGTAAGACGACCATGCATGGAAGTCTCATCCCTTAGTGGGTTGTCATCATGTACTCTCTCAATAATCCTGGATTCCGATCAACATGGTGTCATCCTGAAAAGTAACAGGAGACACACAGTCAAATAGTAATACCAGGAGAGTTGACTCAAAAGTGATCAAAAGTACAAACATTTCCAAAACACATGCAATCTATGTTTTCATGCATTGAGACGGAAACTGAAATTCAGGGTGTTGGTGTTTGGATATATTGACCATAGAACCAACAATGGACCCCCTGAATTAAAAACCACACTAAAGGCACTAAACACTATTTCTCCATTGGAAACATCAGAGTCTTAGTTATTTGGTGGAACTGACTCCTCTGGTACTACTTTTTCATGACCCATCCCCCAGGCCAGTTTCATTACTACCCCATGCCCACCTTCCATAGGCCAATTGTTAGTGACTAGAATTGGATGGGTGTATCCCTAATGTTTTAATGCATTGCCTTTAAACATATACAAACACATATCCCAAGAACAAAACAAGTTTCAACCACAATGTAAAACTCCAGTAGTAAAAGTGTGTACTAAAAGTAAATTGTCCTGAAATACATGCCTAACTGAGAAGGTACAACTACAAAAACATAGAAAATTGCTCATGTGATCATCCACTAGGGATCCTACCTGAATTGTAGGTACAACTCATTTCCACTGATTTCCTTGTTAACCAGTCACTCTGTGTACCACCTGGTCCTCCCTCCTACAGTCTCAGACAAGCCGGTCATCGTCTGCACATGACACAAAAAGATGCGGCGAAGCCCATTCAGGGATGAGTATAACAATACATTGTAGGAACCAAAATAGCCTTGAAGGACTCTCATAATTCTATATAGGAAAACAAGATCATGATCTCAAACCCAAAGAACAACGATATAGACACAACGAAAACCAGGTATCACTGAGTAAAATAGTACATATTATTAGTAGTAAGGCTAGATCATCATACACTATCAAGAGGGATTGCTGCTAACCAACACTGGATCGATATGTACTAACCCCCACCAGACCCACAATGTATTGATAGGTGGTGATTCACACAAAATCATTGGATGCTGATTCACACAGAATCACAGGGTGCAGATTCATACAGAGTCAGTTGGTCCAGATTCAGAGAGAATCGATAGGTGCTGATTCACCAGAATCACTGACTGCTGAATTACGAAGAATCACTAGGTGTTTATTCATAAGAAATCACTGGGTGCTGATGCACACAGAATCACTGGGTGATGATTCACATAGAATCAGTGGGTGTTGATTCACATAAATTAACTGGCTGCTGATTCACACAGAATCATTGGGTGCTAAATCATGTAGAATAATGGGGTTCTGATTCACACAGAATCATTTATTACTAATTCACATAGAATCGTTGGGTGCGGATTCACACAGAATCATTGTTAATGTTTCACATCTCTTCCGGGCACAGGATTCCCACACATTGTTCACTTGTTTCTAGGAGAAATTGGTCCTCAAGCCATTAGTCGTATTTTAAATTGAACGTAGTCTCATGGAGAAGTTACCCTATTATCCATCATTTCTTAAGGGTTTATACACAATAGAAGGTGTTTCAACTAGACACTTGGTCGGTAAGTTATTGGAATTTTAGTGTTGAGAGCCCGGTTGGATTCAGAGTCGATCCAACCCGGCCATTCTTCATAATTCTCTAAAACTCTCGTGGAGTATATAAAAAGTACAGTCTAACTACAAGGATCTCAGCGCCACAAATAGTTCGTCAAATGGACACCTGGTTCAAAAGATACGGCCTTTTAACCATATCTAGGTCTGAGAGGGGTCTTGGTCCAGTCAGACGTAGTCGGTCCAACCCAGCCCAACCCGGTTCGGGCCATCCCATCCTGTCCTGAGCCATCCTGGGCCGGTCCGATTTTTCCGGCCCACCATGTAGGTGCTACATGCATTTTGGTCACGTTGTCCACCTACTGAATGGATAAAAGGTGATGTTCGACTCCTTGGTCGGTGGTTCTAGGTGGTGTCTCCTCGTTACCCGTAGGGTCCCATAGGGAGAGGGTCCCAACCTTCACCTTATCTTTATTCCACGACCTATCTTAGCGAGGCGCATGATGGCGCGCCACCTCCCGTATCTACAGCCAGGCATTGTAGACCGCCTATCTGACCACAACGGCACCACCCTCTTTTACTGCTGGCGAGCACTGGCTGCCAGCCCTAATCATCGGTACCACGCCGACAGAGCTTCCACATGCCACCTAGTGAGCTCTGGTGGTCCGTTCGTCCTTTTGAACGTCTCTACGGCCCTCCTAGGATGCCCCCGTCATTGTGTGCCTCACGTTTTCTTCTTTTTTTCAAGTTAAAAATCATCCCATGAAGAACACATCATGAAACAAAGCGGTTGAGGGTTCTATGATTGTTTGTATGGCCCGCTCCCTCCACATTAGCATTATAACAACTAAGAGATTATTCAATACAACATTGGAAAAAGTTTACTACTCCCATAATTCATCAATCCTTTTATGAAATAGGGAAGATCAATTCACATGAACATAAACAAACCCCAAAATTGAATTTAATTGGACATCACACAGTGGTGGAAGGAGAATCCATTCTTGAAAAATCCGCCGATGTTAGTCCTATCCGAAAAGAAATAAAATTACAATGTCAAGTTATTTTATTATTTTTTTGTAATGTCCAAAATTTAAATTTTTCTCTTGAACTACTATGGTCGAAGTTAAACATCCATTAATAAAATCCTAGAATTTTAGAATAAATGGTGTCCCCATATTTCAATTCTGAGCACTGGTTCAAATGTTAGAAAACGCCGCATATATGTTTACTGAATGTACCTTATAAAAATTTCAAAATTCCAATTTGGGCACACTGGGCCTCAGAATCATTCGACGTGAATTTTTGTGAACTTTTAATAATCTTAAATAATTTTAAAAAACATTAAATGGTATTTTCAGGTCATTACAACATGTTATACTAAAATTAATGATTTCTAGAACCGGTTTTTTCTAAATTGAGGGTTTCTAATCTGTAATAATATAAGGAAAATAATAGTAGTCTCCCATATAAAAATTATTAAATAAATTATATTATTTATAGAAATTAGGTAGGGTATATAGAATGAAAACCTCATTATAAAAATTTGTATAGTCCCAAAACAATTGTATTTTTTATCTCCTGTATGATAATAATAGTGTAATTTTATAGGATAAGAACCCATGATTTCAATAATATAAAAACGCATTCCATATTAATATCATCCAATACAATAATTTTTTGAGAGTGTTGATTTAATTATATGGATGATGCAATGTGATGAAAATATAATATATTCAATAGTTACACAACTGAAAAATTGATAAAAAAATATTTTATTTAATATTATAAGAATAATATATAATTACATTCACCCACATTGTTATTCTAGTGACTTTGTTGTTGGAAAATTTAATTTCAACATGTTTTCAACAATATCATTGAAATTTCTATTTTCTATTTAAATGGTTGTTTTTTATGTCTTTCCAAAAAATTTCAATATATAAATTTATAATAATAATTGTTTAAATGAATTTAAAACATTCTATGATATATTTTATTTGAATATCATGATTTTTTAAAATGTTTTTATGAAGAACATGGTATTCAAACTCAGTGTTAGAATGGATTTGATAGGCATAACCTTACCTCACCATTTTAGGACATATCATTTCCATCCTTGCACATATTGGTCTTAAATTGTTACATGATTTAGAGGAATATTATCTAAATATATAATTCAACTATAAATGCATTTTTTATTATTTTTATTTCTAATTACATGGAAATAAAATATTTCATTCAATTTGACATGATGTTTACATTCCATTTATACAAATTTTGTAAACGTATCCTCCCTTATAATATAAATATATTTTTTATTCACCATTCATGGATATTATATATGTATTATGGAGTTATTATTATGTTATATAATATCATTTACACTTTTCTAACTAATTGGTAGAATGAACACATCTATTTAGGGGTCAATTCCAAGTGGTTTTCCCTTTCTTCTTCTACAAATCACTGTGTTTAAATATGAAAGATATTTTATTATCAAATAAAAAAATATTTTTATTACCTTTTAATCATTTTATTTATCCTTTGGATATTTAATATGATAGTGGTGAGGATATTGGATTTTACCATTTCAAACATTTTATTATCATAATAGTCTTTAAAATGACAATATCACTGATTAATGAGTAGTTTTAATTCAATGAAAAATTCATTCCCAATCACTTCACCAAATTATTATGATTTGATGAAAAAATGTATTCATTAATTATTATTAGTTTATAGATATTTAATTTCAATTAAATATGATCAATAATCACTTAGACAGTGCAGTTTGGATTTTGGTAATCACGAGAGAAGAACTCCAGTTTGGAATCTAAACAATTTGGGATAGGACATTCCGGTTGAAATATAATCCCCAAAAAAAATTAATTCAAAATTATAGGATAGAGAAAAACCCACAATTATCCATTAAATATTAGTTGGGTTTTCTTCGAAATAAATGGAGGGGGATATGAGTGAATGCACAAAAGCCTACCCCAGGTTCATTTATACCTATCATTGTTGTCATTCTAATACCCATATGGCTTGGTATTTCAAAATATTGTATAATCAGAATTAAATGTATTAAAATATTTGGTATATTTGTTAATTATTAATGAGGGTATATAATATATCAATTATGTGTTGTCTTTTTTTTTAAAAAAAAATTTTATCAACTATTTTAAATATAGAATGATATTTCCAGAATTGATTTAATTTATTCATGTACATGAATTTCACGTCACAAAAAAACCAATTTTTCATTATTTTTATAAAATATAAAATTAAAAAAATATAATAATGTCCATAATTTAACAAGTGATTTGAAAAACTCCTCAAGAGAGATGACCTAAAATAGATACTATTTCTCACATAATAAAATAGTAATAATTTTCAAAGAGTGTGTGATATTGTATATAAAATTTGAACAATTGTTGGGGATAAAAATTAACAAATCATTTGTATTTAACAATATTTAAATACTAGAGATCATCAAAATTTTAGAATGAAATTCTGGAAATAATGAAAACATTATTTACTCAACTCATTTTATTATAGAAATAGTTTATTTAATTTCAAGTATTATATTAGGCATTTGTCCATCAGACATTAGAGAGAGGTAATTCAGGTATCCAATCAAGAACATGAAGAAAGAAATTATTCTACCAAATATAGAATCCTTATCAAGAGAGATAAAATAATTACTAGAATAATTTTCTGAGTTCCATTAATAGGTGATCATTGTTTAAAAGATCTGATAAGTCTTACTTTAGACAAATTCAGGATGGATTGAAAAATGAACATCATAAACCTTTATCTCCAACCAAATTTACGATATTTTTCATGTTATTTTATGATGAACCAATACATGAAATTGAAAATTTTAAGGGCATGGAATGAACACTACATTACATTGTTTTTTAATTTAAATTGGTATCAATGACAACTCGCTGCTTTTACGTTTTAAATAATAGGATATAATGACTTAATATGAGAGTTATGATAGTAAGTAATAAGTAACCACCATTGAGGATAATATGTCGATGAGGTTATTTTAGAGAATGTTGGAAGGTCTATTAAGGATAAATTATTCCAAATGATAATAAAAATTAGAGCATTATATAGATTTGAAACTTTTCTGTTTTATTTATTCTCAAATATAATTGGGAAATAATTTTACTTATTCATGTCATTAAAAATTAAAATCATTAAAACATCCCTGAATTATACAAAATAAAATTCTAAAAATATTTTCTTTAAGAAGAAGAAGTGATCATGAAGATACAAGTTCGGTGAATTCCTCCTATTCAACTATATCCACATCTACTAAAGGTTGAAAATAAATGGATTATGGGTCTCACCCATTTTTTTCATTTGTCCCCTCCCATTATAACACATTTATTCATTCATTCAATGGGTTCAATTATGTTTTTTATTTTGCGGCTCTATGTTTTTGGTGTCTACTCAAAGACCCATGAAATGGAACATTTGGTAGTTCATATAATATTAAGATAAACTACCTTTATATTGGGGTTAGCATAGTAGTAGTGCTTATATGTACATGTTATAATCATGATGTAGTTGTGGGATAAAAAATTAATTTTTACCCCTCTTTCAAATTTTCATTTTTATCTTCCTTAAAGATAGTAATAAGTTCATTTTTCTTTTTAATATGTTACGAAACAGGAAAAATGAAATCTTTACTGAAAGCTATCAAATACAAAATAGACCCAGTTTTATATGACTTTCAAATATGAATCATTAACTACACCGGCTACATTCTCTTTAATTGAAATTAGTCATTTAATATACAAGTACAGGAGTGAAGACCATTTTAGTTTTATTTGTATTATTATTGAACATAAAGTAATATTCATGATCATTTTTTCTTTTAAATTGATTTTTTGATATTTGACTTTATTTTGAAAAAATTGGGTATTAAATTATTATGGATATTTAATTCCTTGTGTATTTTGTTCTTCAAAACATTTTTATGACTTTAACCAATTTCTGAAATCAATGTCCATGAAGCATGATTTCAAAAATGATTCCCTTCCAATGAGTTATTACAAAAAAATAATATTCAATATCATAAATATTTTTAAGAGATACTTGGGAGTCTATTCCTACTAGTGCATAAATCAAATCCTATCGAATATATGATCCAACATGGCCAATCAAATACTATTGATGATATTTTTATGTTGGTCACCTTATCCTAGGTACATATCGTTACATTTTTATCATTATTTAATAAAATATAATCCATGAATAAAACATATTGGGAAATAAACATTACTATCTTATTTTACCCTTCAATATAGTTGGTACTTTTATGAATGTACAATTAATTTATTATGAGGGTGAGGTTATCCAATGTAAAAGGGGATTCATTAGAATGATGAAGAATTATGGGTGTATTTTCATTTGGTATTGGGTAGAGGCTCATGATGATTTTATAATTGAATTAAATTGCATACCTTATAAAAGGAAAAAAAGAACAAAGAAATTTAATATTATTTGTGAATTGGATGAGCCAAAAACCAATCTTCCTCAAAATTCCATATATTTATAACTGTTACAATTATTGTTATGAGAAATTGAGAAAAATATTAAAGGATTATGAGATTTTATTTATGTTCTACTTCTAAATAATATAATACGAAAGGTGAAAATCTAGAGTATCTTTTATATTATTAATTTCATATTTATGGTCATTTTGATTGAGTTAAAAATGAGGATGATTTCATATTTTTAATAGGATATTATATTACATATTTTATTAATTTTCATGACCTTTTCATTGGGGGTAACCTTCTTTATGATCATTTTTATGTATCACTTAAATAAAAATACACCCACAGTATTAATAAAATTTTATCTCTTTATTGTGAATTAATAGTGATTTATATTGATTTTTTTCCCTTTTCGGTGAATATATGATGTTTAATGTAATATTATTATTATTCACATGAAAATTAGGTATGCGAAAAACTAAAGATTAATTTTATATTCACTAAAGTGTAATGTAAATTTAAAATCTAATGTGGGTTGTGACTATGTCATAGAAGAATTATTAATGATGAATATATATTAATTTGAGAAATAATTAAATAATTTATTTAATATTTGTGTTATGATATAATTCTATTTATATAAAATTAAAAAATTCTCTCATTTCTTATATTTTTATGAAAATTCTAATACAGATATTTGATCTTTTTTCCCCATGTATAAAAAGCAGAAATTATGGGGAATTTAATAAAACAATATTTTATTGAATATTTTATTATAATAAATTATTGAATTTTAAAATGTTGGGATTCATGCGGTGATTTTTTAAAAAAATTTAATTATAACATGATCCTGAAAATTGAATAAAATTTTGAAATTTTTTAATTTTTAATTGACATTAGTATTCTTATCTATAACATTTATATATAATTAATTTTGTTTTTGAATTAGTTCGTTTAATTTAACACTTTGTAGGAAATTTATTTTTTGGATGACCACAAGCTATATCATAATTATTTGTGGAGAACATTACCTCAGAATTAAATGATGATATAGATTTAATATATATGACCTTACCTCCAAATTCTCACCCAAGAATTACTTTCCCACTAACTTTTTGGTTTTAAATTTCTAAAAAAGATATAGGAATATAATATAAAGAGTCAATTTTTTATTGAAACAAATAATTCAATCATTTTAATTTTCCAAAGGACAATAGGAAATTAAATATAAATTTTGAAATTATTTTTACCTTCTATTTTTTAACTTGTGTATACCTAGCAACCAATACACTATATAAATATACTTCCTTCCAATTTTTATGGGATGGGTAGTAAATTATAGGGTTTTCTAGATAAATATAGTTATTATATTTGACATTGATAACCTACTTTGAAAAGGACTACTTTCACAAGACCATCCTTTTAAAGAGGCTTTAACTTTCTTCATATATAATTATTTTTGTTTCAAATTTTTTATATTTTTATTCTTCTATAAAAATTATTATTACTAAAATTTCATAATTTATATTTTATTTATTAGAGTTGGAATATATAATTGGTGATAAGATTCTGTTTTACCCTTTAATGAATTTTTTTACCCTAATCTCCATCACAATTGTAACATGACTCGTGAAAGAGTAGTTCTTATTCATAGACATTATAATTACAATTACAAAAGTAATTTATTCAGAATACCTAAGAATATTTACATCATAAATTTATATTTATTATTTTTTGTTTCTTCAATAAAACATGATCCACATGCACTTTGACACTAAGTCTAGTCTTCTGTGAATTGTGAGATAAAAACTACATTTTCTAAATCTAATAAACTTTGGATAGAATTTTAAAACTCCATTATCTTCCAAAAAACTCAATAAATTATTATTTATAGGGATGTGTTGTTGTTTTAATTGGAAACAGAGAATAATGTGGATTTGGGACCATAATTAAGGAATCATGTAATGATTGGAGGTCCTAAAATTAACATAGTTTTCTTCTCATACTGTCATTGTGGCCATATTAATTTTTGTGTGGTCCAGGGTTAAAAGGATTAGGGGATAAAAATTTAACATATTTTTATATAATATTTATTAATGAATTAATAATAAATTGGAACACCATATTGATTATGTATTTCAATTTTTTAATGTAATTATTTTCATGATCACATAATTTTGTCGAGAAATAGTTTCTTTACATATTAGAATTTTATTCATAACAGAAACACTATTTTTAGATGATTTCAATACAATATAAAACAATATTAGTATATAAAGATATCGATAAACATACTTTAGAGAGGTGAACTAGGCTATCCCTTATTTCAGACTTAATAAAAAAATATAGTGTGAATATGAATATGATCATAAAATTAGAACCATTATGGGGGATCAAAATAATTCAATCATTATTTCATTTAAAATTTTATATATGGTACTAAATTATAATTTTAAAATAATATTATTGAAAATATTGAATCATTATTTACAGTTCTTCCTTTAATAAGTAAAACTGGGATGTTATTTAAAATCCAAATCCTAGGGATGTAGTATCCAACAATAGAAAGAGGCAATTCAAGGAGATAATTGTTGAAATGATGGATTATATTGAATGACCACAATGATAAGAACATTAAATATAGTTAATATAATTCATATACTACTCCCTAGAGTTCAATATTGATTTTATTATTGGAAAAAAAAATTTATCCGTCCTTATTTTGTGTAAGTATTCATAGAGGTAAAAATAGAATCTCACCACACATATTTCCCAAAAAATAATGTTTTAATTATAGTGAAATTACAAGAAGAACCAACTATTGAATTTTAAATGTTGAAGAGAGTGCAATGAATAATAAAATAAATAATATTATATTTTATTATATTACAAAGTCCAACTCACTACCCTTATTTGTGAGTTGATAAACCTGCTCCTATGATGACACTTGGTGTTTATGACAAAAAGTATTCTGTGACATCCATTAAGGAGAATATGGTGATGTGATCTATTTTTATGATGTTTTAGGCGATATAAAATCTAGAATATATTTTAAGGCTAATAAAAAAGAGGAAAATCATGTAGATTTAAAATATACATTTTTAAAATATAATAAAATATTTTTTTAAATGATTTTAAACTTTATTTTTATATATAATTTGATCTATTGAATCTTTTCCTAGATATTTCCAAAGAAACTACCAAACATGTGGTTAAAGAAGAATATGAAGAGATTATGGATCTCATAGGGATGAAACTATAACATCTATTTCTATAGTCATGTCTACTAGATTAGAACCGAAAACCATAATATATGGATCACCATTACTTACTTTACCCACTCCACATACACAAATTTTAAATTTAAATTAAATGGTATGGGTATGTTTTCCAAAATATTAGATGGCTCTATTCTTGGTTTCTAGTCAAGGACATTGGGAAAAGTCAAATGTAGTGGTTATTATCATATAAATGTCATCCTCCTTTTTATTGGTTTTGAAAAATGGTATTTCTATTCCATATAATGTATAAACTCAAAAAAAAATTCGGATGAACCATGAATAATATAATCCTTTTTACTTGTTTTAATATCATTATTTATAATTACATTACATTTTTTATTACTTTTTTATTTTGTTAAAAGTGGAAATTATGTTCCCCACTAAAATATGGAGAATTTAAAATAAAATAGTTCTATATTTGGTTCTCTCAAAAAATAAACATGAATATCATATTTGAAATATCATATTATATTCAATAGGACCCACTTTTTTCCTAATCATATATATTATCTAAATAATATCATAAATAATAATTTTAAAAATAAATGTTCGGAGAGTTATTGTTCTTATAATGAAACAATTTTTTCATATCTATTGAATCAACCATTAAAAATCTGCATTCTCTTCTATTTCATGTTCTTCTGAAGTCATGGTCTGTATCCTCATTTAAAATAAATTAGTGCCTCCTTAAATTATTTATTATAATTTGGTGTTTACATATTCTACAACAAATATTAATTTTCTAGTTCATTTCGATTTCATACATATATGCATTCCCCCTTATGTAGTTACATGTAAAATCTCCTTTGGGTGATGAATCATCCTTGTCATCCTTACATATAAACAACTTTTAGTTAGATAAAGGATCCCAATAAATAATAAAAATGAACACAATATCATTTTTATGTATAATTTATTAAATTATGTAAAATGAAAATCTTCTAAAATTTCATCAAATTCATTAGAATATTAATTATGGAAACTCCATTTTATTGTGATATTTCATACCTCAAAAAACATTTCTAATTTTCTACCCTATGAAGTCCCTTAAAAATTTTTATCTTATGAATTTTGGGTATAATATACTCAACTTTTTCCATAGGGTTAGTTTTTACATTATGATGGTACCATATAGGGTTCTTATGGACTAATTTATAATAAATTAGGTTTTGTTAATCAATATATTCATCCTATTGTTCACTATACCATTAAAATATTGTGTGTCCAATGATGTTATATTTTCAATGATGTCACTAGGTACCTTAAAAAGTATAAATAAAAAGGTTTATATAACTTTTAATTTTTTGTGTACCCAATGTAGGTGTTATGTGATACTAAAAAAATATATTATGTACCCTATGAATTCCATCATAATTTTTATTAATTTTTTCAAATATTAAATATTCTGTACATCTTGTACCTTATTAATTAATATTTTTATACATTCTGATTATTCTAGTGTACCATATAAACCGTGTTGGGGGCTATTATTTTTTCATCCAATTTTCACTTCCTTTTTAACGTCACTATAATTCATTCAAAAGTAATTAAAATCTCATTAATCTAGAAAAAAGGATATTTAGGACATAATTTGTACCTCAAAAACCAATCTGATGGTATTCCTTCATTTGATATAACATCTTCCATGTACAACACTCTGTTAAATGGTTTTTTATAATGTTTTTCACCATGAACCCTTAGTAATAATTCTTCAATCTCCTCATTAACTAGATTATTTAATATATCCATTTATAAAAATTAATTTAAAATAAATTGAGTATATTAGAACCTACTATCATCATCATCACATGTCTTAATCAATGTGAGATACACATCAATCATTATATATTAGGATATCTACATATTTTGTTCTATGCAGTTCATCATGTAATAACAAGAAATTGAAAATCTAACCTCTTTTATAACACTTTGAATTTTACTACTCATATATTTATTTTCCATAAATAAAATATCAATAATTTCTGATCCTCAGAGGCCATGTATCTATGTAATGATTTTCCAGAAAAGAAATGAAATCTGGTTAATGTAATTACTATTCTAAGAATCAATACAATTGATTACAAGATAATTAGGTTGAGAAATTTCCCCCAAGGTTATTATACCTAGGAAATCATGGAATCAAAGTCATTTGGAGAAAGGTGGTGGAGATAATGTAGTGGACTACAATGGATATGAACATCGCCTATCTTAAAAGGATAAAATCATTCTTCATTAAAAAAACTGGGTCCCCTTGGAAAAGATATATATGCTCTTGTATCAATCAAACTAACACATGGTGTGTCACCATGGAAGTGACCAATTATACGACCACATAAATTGAGATGGAGATAATACTATGAATCTAACGAATAAATGAAATTTGAATATCTCAGTTGAAAGGATAAAAGTTTATTCTCTAGAGAATCAATCCACCTATGCAACTGCACTTAAGGACATGGATAATGATGAAGAAAAATTAAAAACCCATTTAGATTATTTAAATGTATATATATATTTTTTTTATGTAAAAAAATATAAAATAGAACATTAGGCCATAAACATGGAATTAGACATTAGTAAGACTAATAGTGATATTAATAGCATTAGATTGGAGGATGAGAATGATTGATGATGGAATTAATTGATAAAAAAATCCATATATTGGAAACCACATAAAATACAAGAAGGAAATTCATTAAGATTAATTTACTAATAAATACCCATAGGTAGAGTACACTAAGAAGTGTTACAGAACCCTTCAGGTTGAAGCTAAACAGGAAGAATCATATATTTGTACATGAATATATCATTGTGGATTATTGTTTATATTTTGGTTTTGATGATTATTATATAATAGTTTTTCAATAATTGGATACTGGGATAGTTCAATAGTGAGTTTGATAGAAATGGGATGGAATTACAACTATTTTGTAGATGTGGTCATATATTAAAGGTTTCATAAACTGTGACATTCCAAGAAAAAAATCACTTCATCCCCCAGGGCGTGATGACCAATAAATTCATAACATAAATGTGTTCTTATTTCTTGGACTACTAATGTGTCATATTTTAGGAACATTGGAATGGGATACCCATTTGGGATCCCAATATATCAAACCCCTGGATTTATTTCATGATTTTGGAAGGGATTAGAGGTTTTTAGAATCTGAGATGTCATATGACCTTAGTTCATGGATGATCAAAGCATTATTCATTGAAATTGATTAATGTATATACATATAATCTTATTCAATACCAATATTTTTTATCTATTATCACTTTCATTTTCATGTTATCATTAAAACTTAGATGTTGTTAATATAATATATTTTAGTAATATTATAACATGGAGTTTGATTTAGTCTCTAGTTCATGGAAGTATAGCTACATAATGATTTAAGTAGGTGATCTATGAATTATCCCACAAGTCTTACATTATTTATTACTTATTTAATTGTGTTCTCATAGTATATTAAAATTAATTCAATAATTAATTAAACTATAAAATTTCAAATCACATATATTATTTTTAGTGATGACCTCATGAATTATCTATGAACCCTATGTGAAAAGAAAACTATAAGATTCCATGAAATGGATTTTACTTCATAGAATATGATTGATCAAGTGATTAAAAAAATTGAATGAATTAAATTATAAATGGAAAATAAATATTTATAAAATATCGAATATTTATGATTGATAGGGTAAAGGGTAATGTCAAAATGAGGATAAATGATGTTTTGGTGTAAATGTAATGTGGGGCTAGTGTTACCCATGGAAACGTTAATTTTATGGAACGATAATAGAATGGAGAGAAGATGAATTATTTAACATCTTTTTGCAAAAATATGGTTATGGGGTTTCTATTAGTCTTGTATTTTTATTCCATGACCCAAATGATGGATTTTCATTTGGGTGTGACCAATTGATCCAAGATGAGTTTATTTCCAGAAGTGTGACTATTTTATCAAGATGGGTACATTTACCAAGGTGTTCAGTTTTTTGATATTTAAATATTTCTGTAGGTGGTACATAATCTTGCTGATAGTTATATTTTACTGAGATATATTCCTTCTATTTAGGGACATTTAACAGAGGTCGAGGAAGGTATTTTTGGCCTTAGATTTCCTCATGTAATTAAAAGAACAAAAATATTAATCTTTTAAATTTACTGTCTAGTAATGTATGTGTATATATATATTTGTTTTTAAGATGCACTCAATAAGATTTTATGTATTTATTGAAACCACTAGTGGTATTCTAGTTAGTTGTACTCAAACCAAGATCAGGTCAATTGGTAGTTCCGAATTAGAATTTGGGGTTTCATGAATTGATAATGTCAAGGTCCTATAACTAATTCTTGATTTTGATATATAGGATGGAGAACATGATATTGGGTCTAAGATATCACTTGAGATCATTTTATAGAGTCTTTCAATTTTTTCAATTTTTTTTCTTGGGATAGTTATGGATAGAATTTTATATTTTCTGGTTATTTAACATTAATACAACTTATTTTTATATATAATGGGTAGTGGATATTTATCATATACATGATGTGATGTCTATTTATGTATTTTTCTATATACTTATGTGATTTCATTTATTTCCACTAGTTATTCTGATTGATATATTGGTATTATTTTCGAAGAATACTACTATTGAATTTACTAATAGTTAGTAGCCTATGGAATGTGGGGAGTCCTTCACAAGGCTATTTAGTTACTCCTAGTTCAAAAACTCTTTGTGGTTATAATATTATGGACATTCGAATGTTATCATAATTTTTTTATTTTTTTTAAATGTTTAAGATAAACAGAATATAACATATTTCTTGATTATAGTTTGGAAGCTTTCCCTTGGAATGGGTGACACAAATATGTAGTAAGTCCATGTTTATATGTATAAAGTCTATGTTCTTTCTTTTCCCAAATACTATTGACCTATTTTCACATTCATGGACACACATGATTTGTGATTTATTATATTTGTGGTATTGTATCTTAAATTTAATGGAAAGAGGTAATGTGTCTATGTATCATTTAAAATATATAGGATTCAAAAGTCATTTTATTGATCACCTGTGGTTATTTCCTATGAATATGAGCTGGGTCGATAATTGAAATTGTACCAAACTATTTATATAGTTTTTTCACATCTAAATGTATGGTGTCATATTACATAACCAAATTTAAAATGAAATAAAATCATGTCACATAAAGTATTTTCGTTATCATTACATGTAATCATCTAGGATAAATTCTAATAACGAATTGTGAGGCATTTTCCTCAACAAGGAAAATTCATTTCAAAATTAAAAAATTAAAATTGTATTTCATGATCAATTATTTAAATATTTATATATCCATGGTTGGATAAAATATCAATTTCAATATATAAATTTTCAGCCTCTATAAATATTAAACAAAATCATTTTTCATAAAAATTGTTATTAAATTATGGTTACAGTAAAGTGGAAAAGCATGATGATATAGATCATATATATATATATATTATGTGGGTCATTATGTGTATATGATGTTGACAGTGTGTATAGTTGATTCGGGATACTAATATAGCCCTACTATGAGATTATGTGATATGAGATGTTAAGGGTAATATGGGATCAAACATATGATCACTTTTGAAGAATTGTGATATAATTATTTTTTATAGAAATTAGTTCTGATGTGGGTTTGATTTTTTCATGACCCAATCTTGAGAAATGATAAATGAGGCTAGAGAGGGATTCAGTTTTTCAGATGGTTTATATAATATAGCTGAATTCATTAAATGTTATGACATTAATTTGACTATAGATCATGGTAATTATAATATATTGTGACTTTTTATAACCTTTATGGGTTTATTTCTGACCAAAACCTAAGTATAGTTGACAGGACTAAAACATGTATCTGAGACCCTCAAGTTGTAGGGATTGAGTAGAGCGATGGGGAATATTTTTTATCATTATTATTCCACTATTACGAATGAATGGGAACTGTGGATAACCCTTAACAATGTAATTGTATTGAGTTTTTTATGATTGAGATATACTTGAATGATAACCATAGATGTGGAGTGTTGGACTATGATTTACCTTTTGGTGTGAGTTATTTCCTATGAATTTTGTGAGAAGAGATTTACGGTGGACTAATAGGATGTTTTTTACTATGATGATACATGGATATAACAATTAAATTAAAATTATTTTGGAATCCTTATAGATAAGGAGCACAGTTGCAGATATATATTAGTATTGTTTTACAATAGATATAAAAATTCATGGAGTTAGTGTGCAGATTCCATGGGCATTATGGATGAAGATGCCCATCCATTATGTAGTGAGTATTTTCAGGGTTTCATAGGGAAGGATTAGTTTTATTACTGACCTTTCTTATTATTGTTTGACCCTAGATAGTGGGATTAATAGTTGGAATACTTTCGGTAAACACTTATTGTTTAGTGGTGAATCTTATAATAATTTTTAATCATGTTGTAGGGCTTGGAATGAGTTATAAGATATATTCTCATTATAAGGAATCACTGAGTGAAAGGTTATTTTCTAGATTGTTAGAAATGTAGTGAGCCTTGTTATCTGTGTTATTAGGTATGTGAGCCTATGATTGATGTGTTATATCTAAATATAGTGAAGTCAAGTGGTGAAAGTGATACACATTTGGGTGTTTTATTTTGTGATATTCCTTGTTTGAAATGTAATCTAATAAAAAAAATTGAATGATATTAAATGAGGTACTTTAATACCATGGATAAAGTGAGTTTATTTTGTTTAACATACATGGTAGATGGTCTAGTGAGACTTAATATTAAACATATAGAGGTAATCTTAGTAATTTATTTTAAATATACAACTTTATGTGACTTGTGAGACACATAGATTAGTGTTTTTGGTGGATTTAATTGATATTGAGTTTGTGTTTGGACTATTACTTGAATAATATATAAATATCACAATAATTGATATAAAATTAGTTGTGGATACATGTAACACTCCCATTGTAGATATAATCTATTATTGGGATGTGTGTGTTCAGTCACTGGAGACCATTTTGTGTCATAACATTTTGAGTTTCTAGTATATTATGATAGGGAATAGGTCAATTTAGTTTATTTGACTACTTGTAGTGTGTTCAGGGGTTAATAAAGGTATTATAGGATAATTCACTATGACATGTTGTGGGGAAGTTATGTGATGGATTTTTTTCATTAATATGAAGAGTGTATGGACTCGTGAGGTGATGATAAATGTTTGTAAGAGCATGAGATACTCTATGGAATAACCTATTATTGATTATCCATGGAAAATAGATTCATCACTATATTTATGATATGTGATATGAGGTTATTATAATTGATGACTAACTAGACTAGTTGTGATGAGGTCTTGGAAACAATGATATGGTCCACAATTGTGATTCTAGAGTTTTGAACATAAATATATAATGAGAAGTATGATGTGATGACCATATGACTTGTGAGACCCAAAGGGGTTGGTACAATCATTGTAATGTCTATAGAATCCTGAGAGTACCAACATTTGGTATGTTGTGTACATGCCGGGAAATAATTTCTAGAAGGTCTTGGTAGGTCCCATTGGTAGATAAACATGGGTGTAATGTGGTGGTTAGAATGGTTGGGTACATTCATTCAGAATTTTTATGACCAAATATGTGGTTTAATTTTGATGATAAAACTATTACGTAGTTACATAAATCCACATAATTCATATACAGTCCCATGAAGTACTGGAGATGAAAAATTATTTATGCAACACTCTCAAGGATCTAGAATGCTAATGTTAGTCTCATGATAGGTGTTGTGAATGCTCATTATCATTGATTTTTAATATGTAATTCCTTTTGATGGTAGTATACCATGGACCATTTGGCTGGGATTTATCATTTTTATTCATTCTCAGTTACCATTTGATGTAAACTATTAGTAAACCCAACCGAAATGTAGATAATATCTTTTTATCACATTGGTAAAATATGTTGAATTAGGCAAAATAAGTTGATGTTACCCAAGTATGCATATCATTTATTTAGATTTGATTGAATTTTCGGAATTTTTTAAATATATGATCGAGATGAGTTTACCATTAGGTGGTTTGACCAGGATGGTTATATGAAATAGATAAGTGAGTGACCTGTTTAGTGACTCCTTTTTTCACTAGTGTAACAAACTAATAGTAATAATGAAATGGGGTCCTTATGTTTTAAATTTATTTTTGTGTAAAACTATGGATTTTAACAAAAATAATTGTTTGAGATGTACAATGTTGTAGGCTAGTGGAAACAACCAATGAATTGTGTGTGTGGGTTTTGGGATCTCTAGAAAACTTATTTGATGTGTTGAACCATAGTGTAGTTAGCTGACATAAAAGGAAATATAGTGATCTAGTGGATGAGGTTCTGAATAGAGGAGATAGTGTGGGTATAGTGTTGTTATGACCATGACATGCCAAATACGTGATTTTTGATTCCTGAAACATGGAAACATGTTTGTGATGATTCATGGAAAATATATATAGAAACATTTTTTGAGTGTTGAAAAAGACATGTGGTTCAAATGATGTATGGAAAACGAGATATTATCCATTTACCAAAGGGCAGTCCAACTAAACAGTTCATATATTAGAGTACATGAAGTGATCATGGATTATCAGTTTTAGTGGTTCTATGGATAACATAATGTTTATAGGGGAGTCTACATCTTCCTTATTTAAGGGATATTTAATTATAAATTATTGGGTTGAAACTAATTAAAATGAAGTGAGAGTATATTCAATTGATATAGAATTGAATGGTATCTCCCTAGAGTAGGTATATATTATAAAAATACATAAATTTAGTCACATGTTTTATGAGTGGTTAACCCAATTTCATTATAGAATTTAAGATGTCAAATGTATTTAATCACTTGATTCAAAGAGTTATGCCTTCTATATGGATTGATTTTTGGATTGAATCCATTTTCCCTTGATTTAGGGTGTGAACCCATTCAATTACATGAATTTTTGTGTAAAAAATTTTTTTCACATGATTCAATGGGGAAACCATATTTCATCACTTGTTTCATGTGATAAAATATGTTAATGAAATATATTGAATATCCATATTGGTATACCGACACTATATAAAGTAGTGTAAGCTAGTTCCATGACTGAGGGGGTGTGAGAAAGGCTATATATATTTTTAGTAATATGTCGAGCTTGTGGTTGTTGAAACTATTGAGGTGTGTCTAGTTGGATCTATTTATTTTGTTGAAAATGTATATCCATCAAAATATAGTTCTATTTTTGATGTTGCAAGAAATATAGACATAAAAAACCAGAGACATCAGAATAATAATGAATCATATAGCTTGAGTGGGTAGATTGGTTTCCAAATAAGCCCAAGAGACATTCTAGAATGTATCTCTAGGATGAACGCTATATTTGGAGAGTTTTTAAAACCATTGGACTTATTCCAATGTATAAAACCATTTATATTTTTCATAACATTAATTTTTTACAAAGTTATTTGGTGTTTGAGTACAAAGGTATATTGGGAAGTGTTTCTGAAATGATCCATTTGGTGAAACTATGGGTTTTAATATGATTAATGGGAGAATCATGTTTAAAATAATTTCATGTCTTCTTAAATTATTATTTTTGATCCAAAAACATTTGAACGAATTTAGTTTTAGTGTTGAAGTCAAATATTTTCTCTTAAAGGCTATGTTGTTTTAGGATATATTCCTATAAAAAAAATTAGGATTTGATGACCATATTGGTGTAGTTCACAATGCATCATAGATAATTTGCAGAATGTTATGATGCAGAAACTTTCAATAACATGTTTAACCAATTTTTTTGGATGAAGAAAACAATACAGTTTGAGAGTGAGTTTTTAGATAATGGGGTGGATTTTTATCTATTTGGGAGCTCTAGAAACACATTCATTTGTAAAATATTATGTCAAACTAGGAAATTTATTTCCAAACCCCCAAGGTGTATTAGATCTGACCTTCACGGTGTGAAGGTATTTTTCGCATCATGTATTACATCTAGATAGTATTAAAAGTATTTTATAATTGTAGGCTTAGTGGGGATTGATTAACCTCAACCAACATTGACTACCTTAACTGATTTTGGATATGAATTGTTGCTAATACCTTCTTATAGCTCCTCCAACTACATTTCATACTGTATAAGAAACACATTAATTATGATTAATTTCTATCCATAAGTAAAATATTTTTCATTCCCTTGATATATATATTATTCTCTATCTTTTTTTCTACATATCATAAAACCCAATATGGAGTTGATGGAATTGGTTATATGGATCTTACCTCTTTGGGTTTAATTATTTAAATGGTAATTTGTGATTAAACTTCATTACACATGAGTTATGTGTTCAATAAAATATCTCACAAGTCTAGGAATGTTTATTCATGATTCCATTCTGTGGTTGCATAAACATACAATGTTTTTTATAAAAAATAAAATTACATTCTTTTATATCATGGAGATTTTGCTATGAGAATTATCCGTGAGTTTTTTATAAACACTAATTGGATGGAAATATATAGGATTCAAGGAAATCATTTTATTTGGATGGAATATGATATAAAAGGAGATGAAACATAATATTATTTTCTTAAATTATAAATAAAAAATAATTTTTTATAAAATAGAGAATGGTGATAATTAAATGGGAAAACAATGTTATAGTAATTGAGATAAATAACTCTTAAATTTAAATTGAATGAGGGGATAGTATTACACATCACCCTATATATTATAGAAATATATTTTTTAATGAAACACTATTATCATTGTGATTTTATGAATGTAATTATGTGTTTTCCCTTAGGGAATGGTTCTAGGCTTGGTGTTACGCATGGAATTTTATTCTATGGTTACCAAGATTGATTTTCCTTAAGGTGTAATAAATCGTTCCTAAAAATATATATTTTCTCATGAGGTATCTGATCATAGGATACTATAAATTTTCAGAAGGTGGATGATCAATTTTTAGAGGCATATAACACTAAATGAGAAAAATATATTCTTTTGTGGTGTAATCATGGAATATGAGAATCAATGATATCTATTTATATATTTTATGCTCTAAAAATATGTGTACAAATATATTTTCCTCATTTTCATTTAGTTAAATAGAATGGATAAATTTATAGATGCTATTGGTGGTGTCCTATAATGTTGTAATCACACACTTATCTAGTAACCAATTGGCACTCAAGGAGACATTTTTGTTACAAAAACTGATATGGTATTAAATTTATCAGTGATGTATGATTTGGATTACTATATTGGGTGACAGAATTTTGGGATAGGGCATGTACGCTAGACTATTTTGAGCGGTGTTTGTGTTTTTTTAACTTTTTTATTCCGTTGATATTTATAGATACGTTCATTGTTTTGTGACTATTTAACATGTATATAGTTGATTTTGAATTATCATGGATTTTTATTATTTTTATAAAACATTTCATGATATATATTTAATAATTACTTCTATATTATTATAATATTTACATGATTTCATATATAGATTTACTCTAATATGTGGGTATAGTCTCTGCACTATGCTACTATAGACCCTTAAATATAGTCGGAAGCCTTTGGTATATAGAGAGGAGTATCTGTGCTCACACAGTGATTCCTAACCGAACAAAAATCAGTGGATATAGAGGGGTGGATTTTATAATGTGGAATATATTCACACTTATGATCATATTTTGATTTAAGTTTATAATGAATTGAACATCAACAAAAAGGTGTACATTAAGACCATAAAAAAGATAAGATATTTTTTCCCATATACGATCCTTCCAGATTAAAATTAGATTAATTTTACAATAACATGGATCCTTGAATGGTTGTGTGGATATAATAAATAAATGTTGTAATATAATAGTACATTGGTTATAAATGAGATTTAGCACAATTATTATTTATATCTTATTTCTACCACCGGAATCAATCTCTTTAAATATATAGAATATAATAATTTGAAGGAATATGTGTGAAATTTTATTCAATAATAACTATTTCACTCAATAGTTTTGGAAAGAACATGGTATTTTTGGAAAATTTATCTTTCTTCAAAAATATATTTTATGACCATTAATTTATTATTTAATGAAACAATTAATATATATATATTTTTCTCTTTTAATTCATGACCTAATACCATATATTTTTCTAGTACTCATTGGATGAAATCAAATGTAAAAAAATGTCATTGATTATGAAAAATATTTGGAATCTTATTTTCATTGGTAAAGACAATGTATGTATCATATCATGGGGGTATTGGTGAATATAGTTACACCATCTCAATTACCACATCATTTATTTTTAGGAGACTAATAATCTATTTGTGTAATAGTATGTTTTAATGGAAAACAATGTATTGTGGTTCTAAAATTTCATGATTTGACAAGTGTTTCCATAATAGATGTGGGAAAAATAACTAAATCATAAAGTATGATTATCCTTTATTTCATAATATTTTATCTGAATGTGGTGAAAATAAATGGAATTCATATATTTTATATTACTTGTTGTGATTTCTTAATATTCATATATGACAACATAAAGTATATCTCTAACATGTGATATAGTATATCATATTTTTCATAAGTAGATCCCAAATACTTTAAATTAAATTATGAATCATTATGATCTTTAATTTTTATCTTTATAAATGAGTTTTCGACATTGAATAGTTAATCGATAATAAGAATTATTGGGCCACAATATATGTTTTATTACATATTAGCTATAAGTAATTAAATTTAATTATTTAAAAACATCCTAAAATAAATTAAAATTATATAAAGGGATAATATAAATAACATTTGTGTGTTTTGGGACTAATATTTTTAATATATCATCTTTCCTATTTTTTATTCATATTCAAGAGAAATTTTACTAGAACAGCATTTTGGAATTAGAATCATCATATAGTTAATGTGATTCTGGGGAAGGTGTAGTACTTTATGATGAAACACCCTAATTTCTTTTCACACCTATCATCCTCAACTATACTCCATCGAGATGAATTATTTGGGACTTGACTTATCCATGATTTTTTATATCTTCCATATATATTCTTTAACGATAGATCCAAATTTAAATGGATTCTTTTTCATTGATTATGATCAGGTTATGTTCTAAATAACCCATAAGTTGTATCCTTGTTGGTTTTATCATGGAATAAAAATGTTTTTATACTATTGAAAAATATATATTTATATCATATAAAATAAATTTTTGTATTAGATGTAATGACATGACATGGGTAATTTTTAGCATTTATAAATACATGAAATTATGAATTATATATGTTATTTTATTGTAATATATAACAGTTTTTTATATGTCATATAGTATGATATAATGGATCACAGTATTACATTCATCTAATAACATGATTTCTAACTGTATCATATCCAATGATAATCGTTATTATTTTCAGAGATAGGGGGCATGGAGTTTAAAAAATATATAATCATATTGTAATGTAAATATACAGGATATTTCTATCTATAGTATACCATATCACAATCCGTAGAAAACTTCCAGTTATAAATATTATTATATAAAATGATTTGAATTAAAATATTTCTTTATTTTTTTATAAAATTCAGTGTTTTGTATTATAAATGGAATATTATTATAAATAAATATGACCGGGGAAATTCAAATTAATATCTCATTCTTGTAAAATTTATAAAATTTTCACTTATTTATTTAAATTTAAATATATATATATATATATTATTATGTGGATATTCTGTATTATTTAATTCTTCTGATAAATTTATTATTTTAAATTTTCATATTAGGCATATGAATTCTTGGTACAATAACATAAAATTTAATTTTCTTCTACGTTGTTTTATGTTTTTACTAGACTAATCAGATTATATTTTAATTTATATTTTATATTATATATATATGATTCTATAAAAATTGTATTCGAATAAAAAAATTCACGGGAATTGAAATATGGGTAGTGGGGCTTTGGTTGAGATATTAATACATGGTACCTATCACACTATACCTCACCTGGGAGAAAATTAGTTTCGAATGATTCTGGGATTTTATATGAAATTTTTTAATATGTCTTATACATGTAATATATTTGGATATGTGTAGAAAAAATTTTCTTCTATTTTATTATAATAAATTAAAAGGTGAAATATTAAATACCTAAATAATAGTATTGTTTGAAAACACTAATTTGGGAGATGTAATACAGATTGAAAACCTAAATTTTTAGGATCATGCAAATATATATATATATATATATATATATATATTTAATCATATATAATGATTATATGGAATAAATTAAATCAATATAATATTATTATGATTAATATGGAAATATAAACTCTAAAAAGACCCTAAAATTAAATTTTTTAAAATTCATCCCAAATAAAATTCAAATCAAGGTCATAATAATTAAAATATGTTCGTTAATGGTAGATCTATCATCCCATTTATTATATTATATAAGTCCAATGTAATAATGTTAACATTTATATAACTATATTGTTTTAAAATATACTAATGACTCTTATCTAAGGAACCCTATGATTTTTTATACTAGATAAATAGAATTTTTTTCTTCTATATGATATAATTTTATAACAAGTTTTCAACACAGATATCAAATACAAATATAATATATTATTGGAATGATGGGAAACATAAATTGATTATTTTTTGCGGGAAATAATGAACAATTATAAATTTGAGAATTATAAATTTAGCACCACTAAATGTATATTATGTATTAGATCTTTATTTTTTGAGGTCATACTTTTACTATTATTTTAAATGATATGAAAAATGTTACTAACATGAATATATCACTTGTTATAAATAATTTTGGCCTTCATGAAAATTATATGGAGATATCTTATAGGTTGGATATATTTTTAATCCATTATCATCTATAGTTGATGATTTTTCTCAAGACATGAATTATGACCATTTATGTATCAATGTTAATAAATTTAGCAAATTTTTATTCAAGGGTTATGTGTATCTTGATTGTATAATATGACTTTTATTAAAAAAACAATCCCTTACATATAAGATAAATTATGAAATTATAAGAAAGAATTTTAAATGGTAATTAGGTATGAGAGTTTGAATTGGATTTGAGTACTTATGACATATATCTTCCTAGGGGATTAATTTATAAATTGGAACAATTCTTCTATATGATATCCATGTATAATAAATTGATATCTACATTTTATTTGGACAGGATAAGATTTTATTTCATTATTAATAACACAATTTTATCTATATATATGAGTAATGTGTTTTAAAAAAATATAAATATATTAATATTTTTTAAATTTTCTTGATATTGTAAATAAAATTTATAAAATTAAATATTTAATGTTCAATAAGGATTCTAACAACTCTTATATTCTTAATTGTTGGAATTAGAATATGACATAAATCGACTATCAATAACTTATAAATTCATTCTCTTTTAAAAGGAAACATGATAAAATTAACCTTTAGTGAAAATTATGAGAGAGATAGTGGACATGTTAACATATACATTACGGTGTAGGTGAACTAATCCATACTTAGAAAAATGCTAGTTATTTTTAATATTTAACCATTACTAATGGAATTATTTGGTTTTTTTAGATCCTCATGATAAACATGTTTATGTCCAGTAAATAATTTGGGGTTACCAAAGTGTATTATATAATCAACTGAGAATATTTATAAAAAATCATAAAATAGATTATAACACCCTAAAATTTTAAAATGTTAACATCATATTCGATAATGTGTATAACACGTAATAGCAAGCATGGTGGGAAATTTAAAATCACAATACATTATGATATATTAATATTTTCATAAATTCAATCATTCCAATAGTGTAAATTACATGAAATTATTAGTTTTTCATTCTTTACACTCGAAAATGACTATCTTGCGTTACACACAAGAAAGATTTCCCTCAGTGGCTTTTATTACATGCAAAATCAAGTTTTACTAAATATAAATATATTATAAATATTATTATCTCCTATCCAATAAATTGTAATTAATGAATAAAAATAACAACATTATAAGCATATATTTCTGAATTCTTTGGTCACCAATTTATTATAAATTAATATCAAAATAAATTGATGATAACGAAAACATCTTGATAAAAAACTATTTTCATGCACCAATGTAAAATAAATAAATAATAATAAATTAATTTCTATTAGTCTATGATTATAATTAAATACACATGATAAATATATTTTAAAAATTGTCATTCATCCAAATTAATTGATTACAATAATATTAAAACATATCTGAATTTACGCCTAAAGCTGTATTTTCATAAATAGAGTTTTGTCTCCTTTTAATGGAACTAATTTTTTAGAACTAAATTATAAAACATAAATGAATTTAATTTTACAAAATTAATTTCATTTTCAAAATTTTATTATCAAAATACTCTTAGAGTTACTTTTTGGTAAATTTCATATAAGTTTCATTTTTTGATTAATAGTGGAAAATATTGAATTATAATTCTAAACCAAATTTTAATCTAAACAATTTAAAATAATAATTTATATTTTAAATTTGATTTAATGTAACATTAGATCAATTATACACCTATTTATCCTAAATATTTCAATTTAATAATTTTTTTAATTTATATTTGAAAACATTCTAAACATTTCAACATTTTGACATTAAAACCTAGCATTCTCTTCTCATATACACGATTAACTTTAAATAAATATTCCCCCTTATATGAATTAAATTTGGGGAAATGAATTCAATACATGGAATAACAATAATTCATATTGTTTAATAAGGTCAAACTAAAATTTTATCATAATTATTAGTGAATTAATTTGAAATTAAATACTCTATTATGGTAAAAACAAGTTTACTTAGTGGTTAGACTTATAGTATAAGGTATAGAAATGAAATAGAGGCCCATCTAAAACAACTTTTAATGATATATTTTGACCATTAAGAATATTTTATATAATATTTTTATTATATATTCCACTTTTTTGGTTAAAACATCGATACACCTAAATTCATTTCATAAATGCCTATTGTGTCATCTCTCTCACATATAAAATTCCCCCTATCCTACATCAGAAAACTTATAAAACTAATTTATTTCTGGAATTATGAGACCAAATAACTCCAAAAACTCAATACCAACATCATATAATCCTTATCATTGGAAAAAATCCTTCTTATTAAGGAATTAGTGCAATCCTAATAAGGAAACCCAAAAAATAGGTAATGGTTTTCTAAAAGTGTTTCAATTTTTTCCTTCTGAAAACCCATAAATTTTAATTATTTCATAGCTATCTTTGTTGGATGTAGTTATTCAGCCCCATGCGGAAATTCTAGTCTTTCCTTCATCAACTCGTCTTCTAGATCTATATTTGTCAGTTTCATAATATGGAAATCAGTCTAACAAAGAAGAGTTCAGGGTTAAGGAAATTTTCATTCACTATGTTAATGGATTAAATACTTCTTATGTATCATGTATCTAATATTTTCTCCAAAAACTACTTATGATCTTCATGTCTAATGGGATGCTTTATGTTTTACTTTTTTCATGACTTTTTGGTGGATTTTCAGATTCCGAGGCTTTGGGGGGGGGGGGTTAGACATATATGTTTATGTTCTTGGTACTGTGATGCGCTTTTATGCATCTCTATAAGACTCTTTGATTAATGAATTTGTTTTCTACATTCACCTCTATGATTCTATTTTTAGCTGCTCTATTTTATTTTGCGATGCACATTTTTGTTACTTGAGTTTCTTGTGTCCTGTGCCTCAGGCTACTCCGGTGGCTTATTCCTCTTCGTCTTAGTGATTCAGTTTTACCTCATGGTTGTGGTTCTTAGCCTTATGATACACTCTTACACAACTCTGGATTCCTCTATGATGTGAATCACTAGTTTCTCAAGTTTCAACTATGATGCACCTTTAAGGTGCTCCAGTCGCTTATTTGATGCATGTTTCAGTTTATCTTATTTTATCTATGATGCACTGGTTTCTCCAATGGTTATTTCATGTGCTTGTTTTTATGATGATAACCTGAGATAATTATTCTTGAGTAGATGTGATGATGGTGATGGTGATGTAATGGTTCCATGATGTGGTATCACAGGTGACTCTTCCTACATTTGTCATCTTGGTTCTCTACACTCGATCTAGGATTCCTCCATTCTCTATGAGGCGGAGTAGCATAGGGGTCTTCTTGGTTCTTTGGTACATGTGTTTGAGTGTCCAACTGTAGAGACCCGAAGCTTATCGTACATGGACATTACATTACATTTTCGGAATACTTAGTACATAACAAAAACACACACACAAGGATCGTAATAGTTTAGTGTCTTTGGAAACTCGGAACATAATCTTCTAATCCTGGTGAAACATCTTCAATATCTCCCATAAAGATCTTCCATTTTTTTTACCTAAAACCTTTCTTTATATCCTGGGGAAAAGAAAACATAAAAGGGTGAGCTCAAATGCTCAGTAAGGGCATACAAAAGAAATAAAAATCATATCATATCTTTTTGAAAATCATAACCTGCAAAAGAAATCATAATATCTTAACATGTAACAAATCATAGAAGTGAAAATGAGATCACCATAATCATAACATGAAACTTGAAACTTTGTGGCATGCACACATAATCATGGAAAATCATTTCTTGTTAGTCATGACTCATTTCCAAGACTATCTTAGTGGACAAAGTCCCTTTCTGAACCGAGTTCACTCCTCGTTTCAGTCCTGTATCACTGAACCGAAATAACCTTCCGTTCCAGCCATGTCTATCTCATGAGATATAAAATCATTACCCAATGCATTGGAGGGAGATATAGGTCCCACCCATCTTATAATTAATCCTTTCTTATGTGTGCCACATAATCATAAAACATACATCATCGCATAACACATGTAACAAAAATGGGATTCTTGAAACATCATGGCATCATAAATCAATTCATATAAGATAAAGGAATTCATAAACATAATTCCATCACAACATAGTCAAATCAATGTAAAAATATGGATAGAAACAGAACCCTTTATTATCATAGATGGAAAATAATTTTGAAAATCACTTGAACTCCATTCTTGAGGAAAATATCCTTTCTTCTTCAAAAAGATTTTTCCTTTCATAACATGTCATACAACTTTAAAATAAAAGAAGTTGATTAAAAATAAACTTGAAAACTTGTAAAGGAAGCTTCTTGGAAACAATGTTTTAAAAATCCATTCATGCCGTATAAGTTAAAAAAAACATTCTTCGTACTTTTGTCGGAAAAGTCAAAAAGTACCTCGTACGGAAAAACGACAAAAGATTCCTTTCATATTCTTTACTAAAAACTCACCTAAGGGTAAAATTGGATTTAAACTATTGCAAGTGGATGGAAATAATATTTCATATTGAGGGAACATGGATGTGGATGATAAAATACACCCCAGTAAATACTTACGAATAAACAATCTCGGATAAAAATGAGATTGTGATATTTCCCTTACCTTATGTCCGACTTGCTTTGTAAGTGTCCAAACCTCCTGTATAATGATTTAAATCATGTTATTGACTTATTCCAGAATCATATGCATTGTTATGATATCATATATGGTTCACTTATGATATTATATTACCCGTTCTTTTGTAAATTCCATGTTAAAGAAGCATTTTGGGTAAAATCGTTTCATTTATCGTAGGTGTTTTGACTTGTTGTTCTTGACATCATTATTACTTATATCATGATTTACTTACTTCCAGAATATAAAATATGATTTATATATCATATATATTCAGTATATATATATATATAATAGGTAGATAAATAAAATGAAAAACACCGTTCATGGAGACGGTAGTCCGTACGTACGCATGAACGCTGTTTTCCTTTCCTTATTGTCTTGAAATGGAAGTAAGTAGATGACATACATATGTATATATATACATAAATCCAGTAGCTTTATAATGTCATATATTTCATTATTATTTCTTATATATACTTTATAATCATTCTTAAATGGTTAACATGGAGAATGAATCTCATCGCGTCGTGGAGACGGTAGTCCGTACGTACGCACGAGCGATGATATCATTTCTATAAATATTGAATTGAATTGGAGTGGATTATAAAATATATCAGAATCAATATGATGTTGTAATAACTATGTATAGTTATTCTTTACACCATTATACCCATCCATGTAAGGTGGTGGTGGAAAATAGATTACACCACGGCGTGGAGACGGTATTCCGTACGTACGCACGCACGGTGATTTCTTTTTCCGTAGGATGGATAGATGGTGAAATAGGGTTGTTTCATACTTATAATAACATATCAGTATATGAGTGATACTGATGTTATTACTTCATAATGAAACAACCTAAGAAGAGGAAGTGGAAGAAGAAATAAAGATGAAAGAATTGGTAACGGTAATTACCTCTTCTTTGAAGTGCCTATTTGAGACCTCCTCTTAGGGCACTAGAATTGGTCTTTGAGGAAGACCAGAACCTCTAGGATGTTTCTAGGGAAGTGGAGAAGGGATTTTGGCAGGGGTTGGCCGAGCTTGAGTGCTCAAATTGGTGTGAGGAGGAGGGGGAGGAGGTGTCCTTTTATAGGGGAGGAGAGGGGCACCTTAGGAATATCTCAAAATATTATTTTATATTAAAGTCAAAATCGGTTTATAATGGTTCCAAAGGGTCTTATTTCGAAGCTAAAGTAGGGATGGGTCGAAATCCTATCAACCAATAGAATTTAGACAAGTTTAGGATATTATTTTAACCTTATCAATTAGATTTAACTCTATGTTAAATAATTTAACTTTTACCATGTCTTTTTGTTTTCTTTCACTATATGGTTAATAAACTTACTATAACATGCCAAACGAACCCCAAATTGTTTATTATTAATATATATATCCTTATCTAAGTAATTTGGCCGAACCTTAGATTTTTAGGAATACAATAACAATTAATAATATAATATTTGATTTAAAAACTATTTTGTGTCAATTTTGACACTATTTGATATATGATTTTTGTGAAAGTCATAACAGAATTAAATGTTCGAACCAAGTTGATTAAATCAACATTAATATATCATAGTAACCTATAAAATTAAAAAATCTCAAATTATATTTATTTTGGTGTTTATAACATCAATTATGTCAATATTTCATTAAGAAGATAATTACTGCATCATCGTTGTGTCATAAATAAATTAAAATATTTGATGTCTAAAAATTACAAATAAAATACCATCATGTAGGAAATCTTTTTATCTTCCTAATGAATATTTACAATCGAATTTATCTTATGTATAACCCCATATTAAAAATTATTTACTTATTAAACTTTGATTTTAACTATTTTAACCTTTCTTTAAATAAATTAATAATAAATGTCCTAATCTAATCCAAGTGGGCCTAAATGGTCATATTTTATTCCTAAGTTTGTTTTTGGTCGAATTACACTTGTCCAATAGAATTAGGACATGTGTTAGGATAATAGTAATATCATATTTACCCTTAGTTACCCTATTTACTATTAACCGCGGTAAAAAAAGTAAAAAATTACTATTCACCAAAAAATTATTTTCATCTCATTGAACCACATTTTAGTCCTTGATATTAACCGTGTCTCTCGGATTTTCGAAATTCCATTCACAGAAGCGGCAAAATTATGTTTTATGAAAAATTCAGTTTTTTTTAACTACCACTTAGTAGTTTCACTATTCATCAAAAATTGATGTTTTTCAGAACAATGCCAAAATTTTATCCTAAGCTATATTTCATATTCCGAATTCAAAAATGAAATCTATTTTACCAAATTCATAACATAGAAGTTGCATTAATTAATTTTATAATTAAATCCCGCTGTTAAAATAAATAGCGTGTTTTTAGGAAACAATATATATCAAAAGATTGACACTTGATTATGTCTGCTTTAAATGTGAAATTACAACCAATGACCAACATTGTATTAAATTGTAAAAATATATTCTAAATATACTTTAAAACCACTCAATTTAATAATTTATCACTATTAATTATTTCGATTAAAAAAGTTGTTTTTAATTATAATTTAGTAATTTTCACTATTCATCAGAATATGAAAGTTATCCGAAAAGTACCAAAATTTCACCTTAGGCTAAATTCGATACTCCGAATCCAAAAATGAAGTTCATTTTGAAAAATAAGATTTACAGAGTTTTAAAAAGTGGTTATTACTATTCATAACGGCTAGTTTTAATAATATTTTAATAGCATATCGTTGTTTAGTGAAACTCGGTATTGCGTATTACACACGCTATCGAGGAAGGTCGTGATTGCGTGTAATGCAAGGAAAGTCAAGGATGCGTGTTTTGCAAGCTCCTTTTGGTATAGCGTACAACACAAGACATTAATAAAATTAAAAGAATATTTTTCATAAAATCTCGGGGTGTTACATTCTACCCCCCTTAAAATGAATTTCGCCCTCGAAATTCGTCGGGGTTATAAATGGTTTACTATTTGAAAGTTTCCTTGATAGAAACCCACATCGTAAAATAGAATACCAAAACCAATATTTAAAAACTAAAGTATGAAACGTAATGGTTACCCAAATAAACTAATTACTGGGTTTCCATATAGGTGAAAATATGGATATGGAAGAAAAATCTAACCATCATGTTCTGATGGAGAGTGGTAGAGAACATGGCTATGGAAAAGCCAATAATCACAAATCCATAAATTTGTGACGATCTAAGGTACCATCCGATTCATCATGTATAAGATCACTAGGACAACATTTTTGGTTTTCAAGATCATTTCCCTAAAGTTGAAAATTTGAATTAGAATAAATACTTTCTTTATTTTGGTACAATCTCACTATTGTTCATGCCTTGAACAATTTCCACTTCATCTCTTAAATAAATGAAGTTGAATTTGTTATCCGTGAAGTGTTAGCAGATCATGTGATAGAATGACGGGTCATTCCATCTGTCTCAAACAAAAGGTTAGCAAAAATTATATTCATAAATCGATCTATAGTGAGATTAATCATATATGGTTCCTAAAATGGACTTATACTTCATATATCATACTCCTTAATATAATAAAACTAGTTTCTACTAAACAGGGACTTCCTGTAGGTCAGTGGTAGGCGATAAAGGCCAGTCGCACTTCGGTTGTGGGTTCGATTCCCACAGCCTTGTCCGAAGCGATGGGCTGTCGCCCGTCCTGCAGGTTGTCCTTTTTCCAAAACTATATAACGTCCCATCAATAATATCGAAAATCTTCTATCCTTAAACAATACTAACTTATGTCCAACATAATCCAGTCTAATCTTTAGGCTTATACATAATACTGCAGTCCATTCTCATAATATAGTGACAACGATTGCCAGAGATTTAATACTGTCGTTGATCCCCACATATCATAAGATATGTCTTGTTGGTCACATTCCAAACATTCAAAGTCCTTAATCGTGTATTCTCTTGAATACCTTAGTGAAAACATGAATGAAGTTAAATGTTAACACCTTCCACATACCAAAATCCTCAAAATTCTATATACTCAAACCATGATATCACTTAGTCCTTATATCAATCATGAGCTCATGAATACTATTAAACATTTCATTTTCTCGTCTTCATTATGTGCATATCATCTTATTTCCAAAAAAAAATATCTCAATCACTTTGAATACCACATCAATAAATATTGCAATACTCAATGATACAACATTATTTTGGAATCCCATTACATAAACACTTAATCATTCCACCACATCGTTGTCATATTCAACATTGCCAATAGTGATCGCATGTGATTTCCCTTTGTCCTTTGCCTTCAGTGGTTTCCCATGTTGATCATTACTAACCCTTGGATTAGGGCAATTATTAGCATAATGCCCCATTTCCTTGCACTTGAAGCATTGAAGTGTTGGTGGTGCGTTCTCTGCAGTGTTTGCTTTATTCACATCATTAGAAACCCTTTTTCCATTACTTCGACACTCAGCTGCTCGATGACCTTCTTTTCCACACTTAAAACATTTTCTAGTCCCTTTAAGACAATCTCCACCATGCTTCTTTCCACACTTTGTGCATAAGGAAACATTCATCTTCTTTTCACCATTATTCTGAGATTTCTCCTTGAACTCCATCTTTCGTTTCTTGTCAAAACCATGATATGGATATGTAACACCAACTTCCATTTCTACCTTGATAGCACAACGAACAATTTCTTCATAGCAACTGAAGTCTCTTATAGCTAATGCCCTTCGAAGACTTGGTTTTAAGCCACTGAAAAATCGATCAACTTTACTTTCAGGTTGGATGATAATGCCAGATGCATACCTTGCAAGTCTTGTAAAATTCGCTTCGTATATACCAACAGATTCATCATCCTTCTGTTTCAGCTCAAGAAACTCCTTTTCCATCTTCGTTCGAAGAATACGAGGGAAGTACTTACTGAAAAACAAGTTCTTGAACTCGTCCCATTCCATGGACTCAATTTCATCTCTTGGCCTCGTATTCTTGATAAGATTCCACCATTGATCAGCTTCACCTTCCAAACGATACACTGCTAGGATGAATTTATCATGTTCAGAACATTGAAGAACTGAAAATATCTTTTCAGTAGTACTAATCCATTGTTCAGCAACTAATGGATCAGTAGACCCACTGAAAGAAGGTGGACGCTGCCTCATGAAGGATTCAACAGAATGTTGCTCCTTCCTTTGCTCGTTTGGAAGTCCTGCATGATTCATAACTTGAGAAAGTTGTGTGAGCATGGCTACAAGATTTTGTATTCCAGCTCCTATATCGTTTGGTTGCTCAGGGGGACAATCATTGCATTGCCCATCACATTCTGCATTAACACGGTTCCTTCGGGTTCCAGCCATCGTCTAAAACCCCAAAATAATAGTGTGAGAGGAAAAAATCATGCTAGGGAAAACAACATAATAAAGGGTTAGTACCCTCAATATCTAACATCTTAGGTTAAATTTGAAGATCGTTAGCGCAATTCTAGGACTATAACCTATACGTATACTTAACCTTAGAGACATCCCTAGACATACCTTAGAAATATCTCTAGGGATCTCACTAACGTTTTCGCATCCTAGTTTCCAAAGGTTGACTAATCCTTTCCTCTGATACCAACTGTAGAGACCCGAAGCTTATCGTACATGGACATTACATTACATTTGCGGAATACTTATTACATAACAAAAACACACACACAAGGATCGTAATAGTTTAGTGTCTTTGGAAACTCGGAACATAATCTTCTAATCCTGGTGAAACATCTTCAATATCTCCCATAAAGATCTTCCATTTTTTTTACCTAAAACCTTTCTTTATATCCTGGGGAAAAGAAAACATAAAAGGGTGAGCTGAAATGCTCAGTAAGGGCATACAAAAGAAATAAAAATCATATCATATCTTTTTGAAAATCATAACCTGCAAAAGAAATCATAATATCTTAACATGTAACAAATCATAGAAGTGAAAATGAGATCACCATAATCATAACATGAAACTTGAAACTTTGTGGCATGCACACATAATCATGGAAAATCATTTCTTGTTAGTCATGACTCATTTCCAAGACTATCTTAGTGGACAAAGTCCCTTTCTGAACCGAGTTCACTCCTCGTTTCAGTCCTGTATCACTGAACCGAAATAACCTTCCGTTCCAGCCATGTCTATCTCATGAGATATAAAATCATTACCCAATGCATTGGAGGGATATATAGGTCCCACCCATCTTATAATTAATCCTTTCTTATGTGTGCCACATAATCATAAAACATACATCATCGCATAACACATGTAACAAAAATGGGATTCTTGAAACATCATGGCATCATAAATCAATTCATATAAGATAAAGGAATTCATAAACATAATTCCATCACAACATAGTCAAATCAATGTAAAAATATGGATAGAAACAGAACCCTTTATTATCATAGATGGAAAATAATTTTGAAAATCACTTGAACTCCATTCTTGAGGAAAATATCCTTTCTTCTTCAAAAAGATTTTTCCTTTCATAACATGTCATACAACTTTAAAATAAAAGAAGTTGATTAAAAATAAACTTGAAAACTTGTAAAGGAAGCTTCTTGGAAACAATGTTTTAAAAATCCATTCATGCCGTATAAGTTAAAAAAAACATTCTTCGTACTTTTGTCGGAAAAGTCAAAAAGTACCTCGTACGGAAAAACGACAAAAGATTCCTTTCATATTCTTTACTAAAAACTCACCTAAGGGTAAAATTGGATTTAAACTATTGCAAGTGGATGGAAATAATATTTCATATTGAGGGAACATGGATGTGGATGATAAAATACACCCCAGTAAATACTTACGAATAAACAATCTCGGATAAAAATGAGATTGTGATATTTCCCTTACCTTATGTCCGACTTGCTTTGTAAGTGTCCAAACCTCCTGTATAATGATTTAAATCATGTTATTGACTTATTCCAGAATCATATTCATTGTTATGATATCATATATGGTTCACTTATGATATTATATTACCCGTTCTTTTGTAAATTCCATGTTAAAGAAGCATTTTGGGTAAAATCGTTTCATTTATCGTAGGTGTTTTGACTTGTTGTTCTTGACATCATTATTACTTATATCATGATTTACTTACTTCCAGAATATAAAATATGATTTATATATCATATATATTCAGTATATATATATATATATAATAGGTAGATAAATAAAATGAAAAACACCGTTCATGGAGACGGTAGTCCGTACGTACGCATGAACGCTGTTTTCCTTTCCTTATTGTCTTGAAATGGAAGTAAGTAGATGACATACATATGTATATATATACATAAATCCAGTAGCTTTATAATGTCATATATTTCATTATTATTTCTTATATATACTTTATAATCATTCTTAAATGGTTAACATGGAGAATGAATCTCATCGCGTCGTGGAGACGGTAGTCCGTACGTACGCACGAGCGATGATATCATTTCTATAAATATTGAATTGAATTGGAGTGGATTATAAAATATATCAGAATCAATATGATGTTGTAATAACTATGTATAGTTATTCTTTACACCATTATACCCATCCATGTAAGGTGGTGGTGGAAAATAGATTACACCACGGCGTGGAGACGGTATTCCGTACGTACGCACGCGCGGTGATTTCTTTTTCCGTAGGATGGATAGATGGTGAAATAGGGTTGTTTCATACTTATAATAACATATCAGTATATGAGTGATACTGATGTTATTACTTCATAATGAAACAACCTAAGAAGAGGAAGTGGAAGAAGAAATAAAGATGAAAGAATTGGTAACGGTAATTACCTCTTCTTTGAAGTGCCTATTTGAGACCTCCTCTTAGGGCACTAGAATTGGTCTTTGAGGAAGACCAGAACCTCTAGGATGTTTCTAGGGAAGTGGAGAAGGGATTTTGGCAGGGGTTGGCCGAGCTTGAGTGCTCAAATTGGTGTGAGGAGGAGGGGGAGGAGGTGTCCTTTTATAGGGGAGGAGAGGGGCACCTTAGGAATATCTCAAAATATTATTTTATATTAAAGTCAAAATCGGTTTATAATGGTTCCAAAGGGTCTTATTTCGAAGCTAAAGTAGGGATGGGTCGAAATCCTATCAACCAATAGAATTTAGACAAGTTTAGGATATTATTTTAACCTTATCAATTAGATTTAACTCTATGTTAAATAATTTAACTTTTACCATGTCTTTTTGTTTTCTTTCACTATATGGTTAATAAACTTACTATAACATGCCAAACGAACCCCAAATTGTTTATTATTAATATATATATCCTTATCTAAGTCATTTGGCCGAACCTTAGATTTTTAGGAATACAATAACAATTAATAATATAATATTTGATTTAAAAACTATTTTGTGTCAATTTTGACACTATTTGATATATGATTTTTGTGAAAGTCATAACAGAATTAAATGTTCGAACCAAGTTGATTAAATCAACATTAATATATCATAGTAACCTATAAAATTTAAAAATCTCAAATTATATTTATTTTGGTGTTTATAACATCAATTATGTCAATATTTCATTAAGAAGATAATTACTGCATCATCGTTGTGTCATAAATAAATTAAAATATTTGATGTCTAAAAATTACAAATAAAATACCATCATGTAGGAAATCTTTTTATCTTCCTAATGAATATTTACAATCGAATTTATCTTATGTATAACCCCATATTAAAAATTATTTACTTATTAAACTTTGATTTTAACTATTTTAACCTTTCTTTAAATAAATTAATAATAAATGTCCTAATCTAATCCAAGTGGGCCTAAATGGTCATATTTTATTCCTAAGTTTGTTTTTGGTCGAATTACACTTGTCCAATAGAATTAGGACATGTGTTAGGATAATAGTAATATCATATTTACCCTTAGTTACCCTATTTACTATTAACCGCGGTAAAAAAAGTAAAAAGTTACTATTCACCAAAAAATTATTTTCATCTCATTGAACCACATTTTAGTCCTTGATATTAACCGTGTCTCTCGGATTTTCGAAATTCCATTCACAGAAGCGGCAAAATTAAGTTTTATGAAAAATTCAGTTTTTTTTAACTACCACTTAGTAGTTTCACTATTCATCAAAAATTGATGTTTTTCAGAACAATGCCAAAATTTTATCCTAAGCTATATTTCATATTCCGAATTAAAAAATGAAATCTATTTTACCAAATTCATAACATAGAAGTTGCATTAATTAATTTTATAATTAAATCCCGCTGTTAAAATAAATAGCGTGTTTTTAGGAAACAATATATATCAAAAGATTGACACTTGATTATGTCTGCTTTAAATGTGAAATTACAACCAATGACCAACATTGTATTAAATTGTAAAAATATATTCTAAATATACTTTAAAACCACTCAATTTAATAATTTATCACTATTAATTATTTCGATTAAAAAAGTTGTTTTTAATTATAATTTAGTAATTTTCACTATTCATCAGAATATGAAAGTTATCCGAAAAGTACCAAAATTTCACCTTAGGCTAAATTCGATACTCCGAATCCAAAAATGAAGTTCATTTTGAAAAGAAAGATTTACAGAGTTTTAAAAAGTGGTTATTACTATTCATAACGGCTAGTTTTAATAATATTTTAATAGCATATCGTTGTTTAGTGAAACTCGGTATTGCGTATTACACACGCTATCGAGGAAGGTCGTGATTGCGTGTAATGCAAGGAAAGTCAAGGATGCGTGTTTTGTAAGCTCCTTTTGGTGTAGCGTACAACACAAGACATTAATAAAATTAAAAGAATATTTTTCATAAAATCTCGGGGTGTTACACCAATTTTGGGGGATCAATTGGAATTTACGTTGTGTTGTGTTTTTGTTATTTTTTGGACATGAAATTTTGAAAATTCTCAATGGAGGTTTTTGAAATTTATAATGGGTGGGTTTTGGGGCCATTTTTGGAAGTTGGTTTTATTCTTCATTTTTATGGTGAAACAAACAACACTCTACAAGGATCATCTCTAGATTAGGAAATAGAGAAGGAGGCTGTAACGCCCCAACCCCAATTACCCAGAGTCGTTGCATTATTTTAATACATTGGCATGATTACAAGGAATCAAATCCCAATGGACCGATTATTTTAGCAGTCTTGGAAAATAGATTACATAAATGAATGTTACATTACACTTCATAACATACAAAACAATATAAATAATACTTTATGAATTCCATTATTCCCTTGTCTTAACCCTTCTTATCAATCACAATATAATTCTTGGAATCCTGGGAAAAATAAATCATAGAAAAGGGGTGAGCTCAAATGCTCTGTAAGGGTAAGCAATATAGCAGAAACTTTCATAAATAAGCATAAACATATAAGGCAATGTATAACTAAAACAAAATCCTTTTAAACTTGAACTTCAACATCGTATGAAAAAAATAATATGAAATAATGCCATTTACTTATTCACATGGATATTCTAATAATCGAATAATCACATGAAATATCAATAACCACTTTCATAATGATGGAATGCATAATGCCGGGCTATCATAACCACATAGGCAAGGCCTCTTTCCAAGACTACGAATAAGATTTTTCCAAGGCCTTGTGGCAAGACACTAGTTTGTCTCATGAGACCAACCTATGCATCGAGGAGATATAGTGGGCTCCACCCATCGTTTACTAAGTCCAATGGATTCCCATATGAAAAGGCTTAAACATAAGATAAACATTCTTATTAAAACACGCATATGAAATGTCAACACTTTCTCCATAAACCATGAATGGTATAAAAATAACAAATCCACATTAAAACATATCACAAAACCTTCAATACAATACAAAAGTTTTGTATCATAATAAATAAACTTCAAATATGATTAAAATCCATCAACGGATGTTGACATACATGAAATCAAAACTATTTGAGATAAATATCTCTTTTCTCGAAATCATTGAAAAGTCACACATTTATAAAGGAAGTAATTTAAAAGATATTTTTGAATCAAAGTGTCCCATACCACTCTGAAACTTTTGAAAAGAAATATCATTTCGAAGACTTCATGTCCATATAAAGAAATCCTTAAAATCATTTTGAAAACATGGACATTAATTAAAAAGATTTGGAAAGATAATTCTTTGAAACATTTAAAATTATGATCTTGATAAAGAGTACCTTTCACAAATTCATAAAATATTCATTTTGAAATCATTTAAAAGTCACATAATTATAAAATAAAACATTTACATTGAAATATTCTTATAAGCTTGTAAGGGACGCTTTGAATATTTTATAACGGCGGTAAATAGACGCACCCGCCGTATAAGTTAAAAAAACATTCTTACCTTAATTTTTTCGAAAGGTTAAAAGTGCCTTGTTTGGAAAATGACGGAAATATTCCATTTAAAAAACATAAGGGTATAAATGACTTTACCACATATTTTTTTTAAATCGTAAAAATGTTTTGAAATACATTTCGAAGAAACAAGGATGTGGATGATAAAGAAATCCCAATATATTATTACGTATAAACAACCTCGGATAATGAAGAGATTGCGAAATAAAACCTTAACTTGTACTTTTCCATGGTTGGGGTCGGTTAACCTCCTTTATAATGGTGAAATAATTGTTATTAAATTATTCAATAATCATATACATTAATATGATATCATATATGATCTTTTAACATTGCTTTGTTAGTAATATCTTAGAATTATCGTCGTTTCGGGTGTTAACTTACTCATTTTCTTTTATATGTTTTGTTACGTAAGCCATGTTTTTCATGGATAGGTTGTATAATATTCATATCCAGAATGATATAAAGTCGTTAAATATTATTTTTAAATCATCAAATGATAATTATACTTGAATGGATATGATAGAGAATGAATCTCATCGTGTTCGTGGAGACGGTCGTCCGTACGTACGCACGAGCGACAATATCATTCTTTTGATATTGAAATAACATATAATTGGATGGTATATCATATATACAGAATAATTATCATGTTATATTTATTATTTACATGAACTAAACATCATTATTATACCCATCAAAATAATAATTTATTGAATAACAATGACACCACGACGTGGAGACAGTAAGCTGTACGTACGCACGTATGGTGACATGTTATTCAAAGCGAGGATAGAATACTGAATATGGTTGTACCATATTTATAATAATATTAAATTATATATGAGACACTGGATTCATTGTTTTATAATGGGAAAATCAAATAATGAAGAAGTTGAGGAAGAAATGAATTTGAAAAAGGGTTGTGAAATCATTACCTCTTCTTCGGGTTCTTCCTTTTGATTTGATCAAAAGGGCTCCTTAGGTTGGCTTTCTGATCAAACTAAGGCCACTAGGTTGTAGTGAGGGAAGTTTAGAGAGTATTTGGGCAGGGGATAGCCGAACCAAAAGTCTATTAAGGTGTGATGTAATGAGAAGGGGGAGTGCCCTTTTATAAGAGGGGTTAGGGGCACCTTTGGAAAATCTAGAAATATTAATTTATAATAAATTCATATTCGGTTTCTAATATCTCCAAAGTTGATTATTCAAAGGTCAAGGTGGGTATAGGTCGAAACCCATTCAACCAATAGAATTTAAACAGGTTTGGTTTACTATATTAACCTTATCTTTTAGTTTTAACTCTTAGTTAATTAGTTTGACATTTACCATGTCACTTTGTATTTTTTATATTATATAGTTACTAAACATACTATATACATCCAAGAGACCCCCCAAGTTTTCAATTAATGATAAACCTATCATTATATAAGTCTCTTGGATGAACCATATATTTTTTATGAAATTAATATCAATTAATAATATAATATTTGTTTTAAAAACTCTTTTATGTCAAATTTGACACTATTCAATAGTTGATTTTTGTGAAACTAATAACAGAATGATTACTTAAGCCAAAGTTAATTAAATAAATCCTAAAATGTCATATTAACGTTGAAAATTAGTGTAATTCATAAAAAGTCTCAAATTATATTTATTTGGGTATTTATAATATCAATTATTCCAATTTTTTATTAATTAGTTAATTACTGCATCATCATTGTGTCATTAATAAATTAAATGTTTTAATGTTTAAAAATTATAAATAAAATATCATTATTTAGGAAATATTTTTATCTTTCTAATGAATTTTTACAATCGAATTTATCTTATGTATAACCCTATATTAAAAAGTTTTAGTAAATAAACATTGATTTTAACTCTTTTAACTCTTCTTTGAATTAAATAATAATAAATGTCCTAATCTAATGCAAGTGGACCTAAATGATAATATTTTATTCCTAAGGTTGTTCTTGGTCGAGATAAACTTATCCAATAGAATTAGGACATGTGTTAGGGTAATATGAATATCATTTTTACCCTTAATTACCCTATTTACTTTTAACCGTGGTAAATAAAAGTAAAAAGTTACTATTCACCAAAAAAATATTTTCATCTCATTGAACCACATTTTACTTTTTGATATTAACCATGTTTCTCGGATTTTAGAAATTCCATTCACAGAAGCTGTAAAATTATGTTTTATGAAAAATTCAGTTTTTTTAACTACCACTTAGTAGTTTCACTATTCATCAAAAATTGAATTTTTTCATAACAATGAAAAAAATTCACCCTAAGCTATAATTGATATACCAAATTCAAAAATGATATCTATTTTTAGAAAATTCGAAAAATATAAGTTGCATTAATTAATTTTATAATTAATTCACGTTGTCACAACAAATAGCGTGTTTTTAAGAAACAATATATATCAAAAGATTAACAATTGTTTAGGTCCAATTTCGAAGTGAAATTAATTATAATGAACACCATTGGATAAAATGGTAAAAATATATTCTAATTATACTTTAAAACCACTCAAATTCATAATTTATCACCATTAATTATTCTGATTAAAAAAGATGTTTTTAATTAAAATTTAGTAATTTTCACTGTTCATCAACATAATAAAGTTATCCGAAAAGTACCAAAATTTCACCCTAGGATATTTTTGATATTTCGAATCCAACAATGAAGTACATTTTGAGAGATAGAATTTATAAAATTTTAAAAAGTAGGTATTACTATTCATAACAGCTAGTTTGGTAAGTCATGGTGCGCTTTAACTCGGTGTTGCGTGTAGTGCAAGTTAATTAATTATTTTGAAGAAATAACACACTATGTAATTTTGGGGTGTTAAATTCTCCCCTCCATCAATAAATTGCGTCCTCACAATTTGAAATTGTTCTTCAAAAATAAAAGGTTGAAAATAAAAAATATCTTTGTGAGAAAACCCACATCGGAAATTGGGTTACTAAAATTTAGTCTTAATATGAGGAAAAGAGAAATGAAAGGGTTACCACCAAATTATTATCTCTATTAGGAGAACATTGGTGGAAATTATAGATATATATTTGGAGGAAAAACGTAAATATTTATAGGTAGGGATTGAGGTCATCAATCACAAACAAGTTTAAAATTGAGGTCCTTAAATTCATCAATCTATGATGATTTAAAATAACATCGATTCAAAAAACATAAGGTATTAGGATAACACATTTTTTACCTTTCAAAATATATTAGTTCAAATCCCACATAGAAAAATAAATTAATGAGGCCTCTATTTTAAATAAAGAGTGGAAAGCATGAAGATTACCGAAAATAACACATACTAGGGTTCCATGTAGGAAAATATGGATATGGAAGAGAAATCTAACCATCAATTATCTGATAGAGAGAGGTAGAGAACATGGCTATGAAAAGGCCAACAATCCCAAAGCCATAAATTAGTGATGATCTAAGGTACCATCTAGGAAAAAATTTTGTTCTAAGTTCCTTTTCTTAATGTTGAGGAATTTATTTATGAGATTGGCTAATATCATAAGGAGATATACATACTTTATAATTAGAGTTTTATCCATTAATAAATTTCTACCACAAACTCATCTTTCACCCCAAAACATAATACAACTCAAAAATACTATATTTATCCTAATCATATAGGGTTCCAAATATAATGAATTTATATTTCATATATCATACCCTTTATGTTAAGAAACTACATTATACCAACCAGGAACTTCATGTAGCACAATGGTAGGCGATAAATCTCAATTCCACTATGGTTGTGGGTTTGATTCCTACAGCTTTGTCTGACACGACGGGTCGTCACATGGTCTGCATGTTGTCCTTTTATAAAAATCCAAAAAACTAACCTTTCAAACTTAATCCATTCCAACCATTAGACTTATCCAAAATAATATTATCCAAACTCATAGTCCAAAATTTACAAGGAAGTTAAACATAATGAGGATCCTTTTTCCCAGGTAATAACATTTGAATTCCTTCCTCATATATTCTTTTAAAACACCACAACATCCTGAATTACCAAAATCAACCATCTCTTATTCCAAAATCACTACCTCAATATTAGGACTATATTAAGGTTTATCTTTCCATCAACCATGTAATTTCCAAAAAAAATAAAAAATTAACTCACTGTTGGGTCACTTTTTGTAGTACCATAAAATCTCAAATCCTTAATTAAATAGTACTGCAGTACAATCCCTATTCATTTCCAGAACATCATTAATAAAACACTTAAATGAAATAATTCTAAAATAACATCATAAGAACACTAGTCATTCATCTTCATCTGTGGTAGTATCATAACTTGATTATTATCCAATAACATCATTTGCGACATTTTCTGATGACTGGGCCATTGGTTCGCGTAGTGTCCAAACTCCTTGTAAATGAAGCATTGTACATTTGAAACCATTTTAATAATCTTGTAGTCACAAACTTTGTGCCCTTTTCCTCCACACTTATAACAAACTCTCATTCCTTTCAGGCATGTTCCAGGGTGTTTCTTCCCACAGTTATCACATATGGGAAAATTCTTCTTTTCCCTCTTCCCTTTATCCATCTTTCTCTCTTCCATCCTTTTCCTCTCTTGCTTCCCTTCAAAGCCAAAGGACTCACTAAACTCTTTACTTATCTTATCAACACTTGATATTATATCTTCATATGATGATAATACATGGGAAACTATTTCCCTTCTAAATGATGTCTTAGTGCAATGAAAGATACAATCCTTCTTACTCTTTGGATCATACGTATTACTAGAGTTCACATTCCTTCTACTGGGCACCATTTCTATACAATAGCATAAACTAGGTCAGTTTATGAATTGCAATAAATGATTCCTAATACAAATTGAACAGTTGATGGATATAATCCATAATCATAAAAAATGTTTTCTTTGAGTAAGTATATACTCATGAGCCCATCATAATGATTTTTAAATAAAATGAGAATTATCCTAAGCATATCCCTCGGGTGTGTCGTAACCAAGAGTGCGGCAAGGCCCGTTGTAATGAACTAGTTCCCGTTCGAGTCTAGCTCAAAGCGGTGTTTTCGGGTTTTACCCCTAGGTACATCTGTTCTAGAGCCGCCTCTACCTGCTCGTATCCAGACAGGGATGTATTGCTCGGAAAACTCACAAAATCTCTACAATACCAAAATTTTAGGAAGTTTTTATATACTAATCCTCAATGTCTATCTTAGGGATGTGTTCTCCAATCAGAGTTTATCTAAATCTAGTTTCCAAGGTTATTGCTAAACTTTCTCTGATACCAACTGTAACACCCCAATCGAAGTTACCCAGAGTCGGTGCATTATTTTAATACATTGGCATGATTACAAGGAATCAAGTCCCAATGGACCGATTAGTTTAGCAGTATTGGAAAAAAGATTACATAAATGAATGTTACATTACACTTTATAACATACAAAACAACATAAATAATCCTTTATGAATGCCATTATTCCCATGTCTTAAACCTTCTTATCAATCACAATATACTTCATGGAATCCTGGGAAAAATAAAACATAGAAAAGGGGTGAGATCAAACGCTCTGTAAGGGTAAGAAATACAGCGGAAACATTCATAAATAAGCATAAACATTTAAGGCAATGTATAACTAAAACAAAAGCCTTTTAAACTTGAACTTCAACATAGTATGAAAAAAATAAAAAGAAATAATGTCATTTACTTATTCACATGGATATTCTACTAGTCGAATTATCACATGCAATATCAATAACCACTTTCATAATGATGGAATGCATAATACCAGACTATCATAACCACGTAGCCAAAGCCTCGTGCCAAGACTACAAATTAGATTTTTCTAAGGCCTTGTGCCAAGATCCTAGTTTGTCTCATGAGACCTACCGATGCATTGAGGAGCTATAGCGGGCTCCACCCATCACTTACTAAGTCCAATTCATTACCAAATGAAAATTTTTAAACATTACATAAAAATTCGTATTAGAACTAGCATACGAAATGTCCACACTTTCTCCATAAACCATGAATGGTATAAAAATAACACATCCAAAGTAAAACATATCACAAAACCATAAATACAATACAAAAGTTTTGTATCATAATAAATCAACATGAAATAAGCTTAAAATCCATCAAAGGATGTTGAAATAGATGAAATCAAAACTATTTGAGAGACATATCTCTTTTCTTGAAATCATTGAAAAGTCACACATTTATAAAGGAAGTAATTTAAAAGAGCTTTTTGAATCAATGTGTCCCATACCACTTTGAAAATTTTGAAAAGAAATATCATTTAAAATAGTTCATGTCCATATAAATAAATCCTTAAAATCATTTTGAAAACATGGACATTAATTAAAATGATTTAGAAAGAAAAATCTTTAAAACATTTAAAATTATGATCTTGAAAAAGAGTGCCTTTCACAAATTCATAAAATATTCATTTTGAAATCATTGAAAAGTCACATAATTATAAAATAAAACATTTACACTGAAAATATTCTTATAAGATTGTAATGGAAGCTTTGACGATTTTATAACGGTAGTAAATAGTCGCACCCGCCATATAAGTAAAAAAACATTCTTACCTTAAATTTGTCGAAAGGTTAAAAGTGCCTTGTTTGGAAAACAACGGAAATATTCCTTTAAAAAACATAAGGGTATAAATGACATTAACCCATATTATTTTTATATAGTAAAAATGTTTTGAAATACATTTCGAAAAACATGGATTTGGATGATAAAAAAATCCCAGTAGATTATTACGTATAAACAAACTCGGATTATGAAGAGATTGCGAAATAAACCCTTACCTTGTACTTTTCCTTGGTTGGGGGTAGGTTAACCCCCTGTATAATGGTGAAATAATTGTTATTAAATTATTCAATAATCATATACATTAATATGATATCATATATGATCTTTTAACATTGCTTTGTTAATAATATCATAGAATTATCGTCGTTTCGGGTGTTAACTTACTCATTTTCATTTATATGTTTTGTTACGTAAGCCATGTTTTTCATGGATAGGATGTATATTATTCATATCCAGAATGATATCAAGTCATTAAATATTATTTTTAATCATCATATGATAATTATACTTGAATGGATACGATAGAGAATGAATCTCATCGCGCTCGTGGAGACGGTAGTTCGTATGTATGCACGAGCGACAATATCATTTTTTTTTATATTAAAATAATATATAATTGGATGGTATATCATATATACAGAATAATTATCATGTTATATTTATTATTTACATGAATTAAACATCATTATTATACCCATCCAAATAATAATTTATTGAATAACAATTACACCATGATGTGGAGACGGTAAGTCGTACGTACGCACGTATGGTGACATGTTATTCAAAGGGTGGATAGAATACTGAATATGGTTGTACCATATTTATAATAATATTACAGAATATAGTAGATACTGGATTAGTTATTTTATAATTGGAAAAACAATGAAAGAAGATGTTGAAGAAGAAATGAATTTGAAAAAGGGTGGTGGAAACATTACCTCTTCTTCAGGTTCTTCCTTTTGATTTGATCAAAAGGGCTCCTTAGGTTGGAATTATGATCAAACTAAGGCCTCTAGGTTGTAGTTATGGAAGTTGAGAGAGTATTTGGGTAGGGGATAGCGTTACCAAAAGGCAATTAAGATGTGAAGTAATGAGAACGGGGAGTGCCCTTTTATAAGAAGGGTGAGGGGCACCTTTGGAAAAGCTAGAAATATTAATTTATAATAAATTCATATTCGGTTTCTAATGGCTCCAAAGTTGATTATTAAAAGTTCAAGGTGGGTATAAGTCGAAAATAATTCATCCAATAGAATTTAGACAGGTTTGGTTTACTATATTAACCTTATCTTTTAGTTTTAACTCTTAGTTAATTAGTTTGACATTTACCATGTCACTTTGTATTTTTATATTATATAGTTAATAAACATACTATATACATCCAAGAGACCCCTAATGGGTCCATTAATGATACACCTATCATTATATAAGTCTCTTGGATGAACATTATATTTTTAAGAATTTAATATCAATTAATAATATAATATTTGTTTTAAAAACTCTTTTGTGTCAATTTTGACACTATTCAATAGTTGATTTTTGTGAAACTCATAACAGAATTATTACTTCGATAAAAGTTGATTAAATAAATCCTAACATGTAATATTAACCTATAAAATTATTTTAATTCATAAAAAGTCTCAAATTATATTTATTTGGGTATTTATAATATCAATTAATCCAATTTTTCATTAATTAGGTAATTAGTGCATCATCATTGTGTCATAAATAAATTAAATGTTTTAATGTATAAATATTATAAATAAACTATCATTATGTAGGAAATATTTTTATCTTTCTAATGAATATTTAAAATAGAATTTATACTATTTATAACGCTCTATTAAAATGATTTAGTAAATAAACATTGATTTTAACTCTTTTAACTCTTCTTTCAATTAAATAATAATAAATGTCCTAATCTAATCCAAGTGGACCTAAATGATAACTTTTATTCCTATGGTTGTTTTTGGTCGATATAAACTTGTCCAATAGAATTATGGCATGTGTTAGGGTAATATTAATATCATTTTTACCCTTAATTACCCTATTTACTTTTAACCGTGGTAAATAAAAGTAAAAAGATACTATTCACCAAAAATGATTTTCATCTCATTGAAGCACATTTTACTTCTTGATATTAACCATGTCTCTCAGATTTTCGAAATTCCATTCACAGAAACGGTAAAATTATGTTTTATTAAAAATTCAGTGTATTTAACTACCACTTAGTAGTTTCACTATTTATCAAAAATTGAAGTTTTTCAGAACAATGCCAAAATTTCACCAAAAGCTATAATTGATATTCCAAATTGAAAAATGATTTATATTTTACAAAATTCCAAACATATAAGTTGAATTAATTAATTTAATAATTAATTTCCGCTGTCACAACAAATAGCGTGTTTTTAAGAAACAATATATATCAAAAGATTGACAATTGTTTATGTCCAATTTCGAAGTGAAATTAATTCTAATGAACACCATTGGATAAAATGGTAAAAATATATTCTAATTATAATTTAAAACCACTCAAATTCATAATTTATCACCATTAATTATTTTGATTAAAAAAGTTGTTTTTAGTTAAAATTTAGTAATTTTTAAGATTAATCAAAATATTAAAGTTATCGGAAAAGTACCAAAATTTTACCCTAGGCTAATTTTGATATTCTGAATCCAATAAATAAGTCCATTTTGAGGTATATAATTTATAAAAAATTTAAAAGTAGGTATTACTATTCATTACGGGTAGTTTGGTAAGTCATGGTGCGCTTTAACTCGTTGTTGCGTGTAGTGCAAGTTATTGAATTATTTTGAAGAAATAACACACTATGTAATCATGGGGTGTTACAAAGGCATTCATATAATCAGGACTATTTTTATTTGAAATGATAATAGTGTATGGATTTTCCATCAGTACTTTGCCCGTGCAACCCTACGTGGGACTACTTACATTGTGGTTATGTGTGGTATAGGCTTGACATAATGATGTATTTACTAGGATGGGAATTTCCTTGTATCCTTGATCGGGGTTACTTATTTGTATGATTTCATTTCAAGTTTACCACTTTTTCAACAAATGTCCATTTAAAATAATTAATTAATTTTCAGTCTGTCAAACCATCATTCGTCTGTTGACAGACAACAGCTTCTTGAACTAATTTCATTTATTTATTCAGTAAAACCGATAATGTTTGGGGATAATGATGGAAATTTTATTTATATATACTTTTTAAGATAGTTATTATTTCCTTATGATTTTATAAATATTATATAACATATAACTTACTGATTTCCATTTTCTTGCAATATGGTAAAATCATTCATGTGTACGATGGACTACCACTACACGAAGTGTAGTTATCCATTCAAAAATTATATGAAGGGTATTATGGTTCATTTATGTAAAAATATATGATTTATATGTCTTAATAATTATACATAAATTATAATGTGTATCACTTTCTTTTCTTTTCATTAATATAACAAGAAAATGGAAACAACATTCATGTGTACGTATGACCTTCCATATCCATAAATGGTGTATTTAATATCCTATCACAAAATTATATGAATTACTATAAATAAATATATCATGAATATATATGACGGTTAATTCATGGCCTATATTCTTAATATCATGAAATCATGATCTAAATAATTGGATAGAAAATTATTAATTCAAAACATACTTTAAAGACATGGAAATTAACATATGAAACAATGAAAATGGTGAATGATTATTAATAATATATTATATAATGGGTAAATATTATATTTCAAATATTAATAAAGTTCTTTTATAAATTAATAGCATTATTAAACCTATTATACTATAGGATAATGGGCATTCAACCAAAAGGTAGCGTAATATATGAAATTCCATCTCAATTTCATTTCACTGAATTATATTATAATGTTAGACAATTTTTTTCATTAATCTGGTTTATATACATACCATTTTATATTAATATCATGAATAATTCATTATAAATGGTATCTTTAATTTCAATTTGAATTATTTCTTCTTTTTGGTTTTTAATTATATGATACGAAGAGATAAAAAATTTCATCTCTCAATTTATTTTCATTTGGTTATATTACATCATTCATCACATTAATATTTTCTTGATTATTTGTATAATGTATTTACATTAATTTATGTTTTATTTCCACCTTTTTATTTCAATTAAATTCTATTACACATAATCAATTCATTTATTATTTTTAGTTTCATGTTACGATCATTATAAGGGTTTATTTCACAATATCATTCTACAAAAGATTTTTTATTATTCACGTTTAATTAAATTAAATTATATTATATGTGTTTAATAAAAGAATTCAGTATATTATCCTTTATACATTCATTATCCTTATCAATTTAGAGTGCCATTCTTTCTATCTTTGGTAAATAAAATTATGGAAAAAAAGTTTTAATAAAATCCATATTCATTTATATCTTCTGCCAGAAACATGTTGTCTTATAAAATATTATTTTCAAAAATAGTATTATTTTTTTCATTGTTATTTTTATATTATTTAATAATATAAATTTTCTCTATTATTTATTTATAAACTTCTATTTAAAGGAATCATCTAATAATTTTTTGAGTAAGCCTCTTTTCTAATATTTTTAAAATGAAAAAGGAATATTCATTTTACCATATTTATAATTATCTTCCATAATTTATTTGAATATTAAATTTATGTTTCACAAATATATTATTAATTAAAATTTATTTAATTAGAAAATATATTTTCAAGGAATCTTAACTTAAAAACTATTTCAAAATAAAAAAATTATATTCTTCACGAATATTTTTAAGTATATTTTTACGGTAATTGTATTTATCAATGAAAAAATATATCATTTTTACTCAAAAGGGTATAAATATTTTTAAAACCAAATTTATTATTCCTATGGATCCATTATGGTTATTTTTACCAAGTATATAATTGAAATTCACTTCATTAAATAATTTATTTGGCTATTAACTTCTCCTTGAGTTATTCACTTTCTAGTGACAATTTCACATTAAATATCCATATTATTCATCCTGGATATGTTATTTCCTAAACCATTTTATAATTTTACTTGTGGTGTTAACTATTAATATTAATTCATTATCTAGGGAAATATTTTAAAAGTTAATATTCTTGTCTCAATACGTATATATGAGAAGGCATATCATTTATGAGATAAATTGATTATTCATCATATGAAGAATTATTTAGATATCCATTGATGGGTTGGTCCTAGACATTATATATCCCCTTTTTGAATCGATATGAATCATGAGTCAAATTAGTTGTTCTGATGAAATATGTATTTAACTATAGTTTTAAACTATCTGGATGATTGGTCTTGATAGTAGAGGTTCCCATGTTCCTCAGACATGATGGTTGATAATTAATCATTTAATTTAATTCATATATTATTATGAATCATATTTCCTATTTTAAAAAACATATTGGGGGATTTTATACTCATTTTATTGGTTAAATTGTTTGTTATAAAGTTATTTTTCCTTCCATATTGATTTTTCCTCAAATATTTTTTAAATAAAATTGGTGTTAAATTATCTACCTTCCCATGTTGATTATTATTATTTTTCATGATATAATTCAATTAACATAACCCTTAACTTTCATTTGAGATCACCCTTATATTTCTCCATTGTATATGATTCTATGTTAATTAATATGATTGATTTGTAGGGATTCTATAAGTGTAATAAATTTAGTTAATGAAACATTATGTTTTAATTTTTTTTTTTCAATTCTCTTATCGGACTCATATAAGTATCTAGTTTACCATGACTATTAGAACTATTGGTCCATTGAGATATGATTACCTATATCTTATTAGAATGTAATGGTAGTGGGAACAGGCAATGAACTATTGGGTTCAGGGTCACTACAGTATGTATCATTTCAATTTTAGTAGAAACCCTGTAAACTAGATTTAGGAAGATATAGATTAGGGAATGTAACAATATGATAGAATTTGAAGATATTTATAGAATATAATCATAATTTTTTTAAGGTAAAGATAATTTGGTTCATACAATAAATACATCAATGAATGATTACTAAAAGTCGATGTGGTTTTCTAATATATGTACTTATGGTAGTAAATATGAAAATGGTGTGTGGGGATTGGATGAGGAGTAACCGAGTACACAACAACAAGCCTTAACGTGGACATGGTATGAAACTCCCAAGGAATATTCCTCAAATAATTAAAACATTCTTTACAAAACATTATATAGGAATTGAATAAATATTGGAAATGAAAAACCTATAATGTCTTTGATTAAAGATAAGGTTTCATGATTTTAATATCCTATAAATTATTATATGGTTAAAAACTTGATCAAGGAAGGACCTAAGTCGAAATACAATGGATGAACTATTTATGTATTTTGATAAATAAAATAATGTTTTTATGTATTTTACCAAAAAAAAAAATTCATTCATGAATCCTTAAATATCTAAGTATTTTTTTACAGTTTATAAGAACATGTGTATTAATTAACATAATAGTTATGGATATGATCACGGGTCAATGAGTTTATGAAGGAGAATATTATAAATGAATAATTCATTTACATTCATAGATATAAGTTTAGAGGTATTTATAACATTTAGGGTTGATATGATTATTCAAGACATTTTAATTATAGTAAAATAAGATTATTAGGCTTTGTAGAAAAAATATTGTATTGAAAACCCTAGTAAAAAGGTTATTTAATGAATAAATTTTCTTTATTGATCATGATATTATTTTTGGAAAATATATAGGAATTATATTAATATGTTATATAAAAAAGGAAACCCACATATAGGGTGACAACCCATCACATCCGTCAAGGTGGTGAGGCCTAAACCCATGACATAAGTTCAACAAGGGTTTTGTGTGTATAACTATCCAATATAGCGTTGAAGTTAATATGTCATCAATTTTTAAAATTAAATAAACAATACTAATTATTAACTAGAGTTATTACTATCGTTGTATAGTGATTTATAAATTAATCATAATGGTTTTGAAGAATAAGTATTGGAAGATGAAAATAGTTTTCACTCTTTTATGTGTCTTATGATCTATTAAATGTAAAATTTTGTTCTTTCAGAATAAAGAATTCATTTTTAAAAATTCATTTCTAGGAGATATGAATCAAGGAAAAAATGATGAAATTATTCTTATGAAATTAATATTTATCATGTATGTATATATCATTATATTCATAGATACAAAAATAATTCTTGATATTTAGGAAATATTATCTAGAAATAAAATATTTTTCCATTACTAATAGTTTTTATGATATAAATAACATTTTAATACCTGTTAAATATATGGTTTTGAGGCCACAAACATTCTATTGACCATTTAATATTTTATGACCATTAAAAATGATCACCCCTTCACATATTTACTCTTTCCCCCCATGTCCTTATCTTCAATTTCCACCAATGTACTCTTACGTTGAAATCATGTTATAGGTTATTCCATATATCTATTGAACATCTCATTCTGTATCAAAAAGAGAATATTTTATTAACCCATTTTTTATTTTGTTTTTTCAAAAAATTAATTTTGAAAAATCAACCCTTCACATAAAAAGATGACTTTTCAATTTTGTGGGGGACGTTAATTTAAGGCGGAGAGGGTATAAGAACCATAAATTTTAAAATTTGATCCTCATATTTGATAATGTGTATGATAGAAAATAACTTGCATGGAAGGGAATATAAAATCACTAGAATTATTGAAATATTTATATTTAGATAAAATTAGTCATTAAAATATTGTATATTAAATCTAATTCTTATTTTATCTAGTGTTATAAGAAAAACTGATTTTATCTTGTGTTACACACAACAACAAGTTCCATTGATGGATTTTATTAAACACAAGACTAGGTTTTTCAGTATAAAAATATTCTATTACTATTATTATCAACTAATATAAAGTTTTACTATTGTAAATAGTGTTATCTAACTTAAAAAACATATATGTTTTAATTCATTGGATACCAATTAAATAGAAATAATTATTAAACTTAATTGAAAATTAATGAAACGTTTTATTATAATAACCCATTTTATCCACATAAGGTGTATAATAATAATGAATTAAATTAATTACTATTATTTTAATATATTTTTAAAATATAAATGTTATATTTTTAATAATTTTTATTGACATTTATCCAATAGATGTGACAATTTTATCAAAATAACAAATTGAATTCTATGTATAAAAATTTGTATTTTTTAGAAATGTAGTTTTCTAGCCTTTTAATGTTGAACATGTATTAAAACAAAATTTTGACAATTTTATCAATTATATATATAAAAATAAACATCAGTTATAAAACATGAAATTAAAAATTTATAAATTTTGATCATTTAGACTTTTTCTGAGAAATTTCATTATTTGATTGATAGTGAAAATTAAAAATTTAAATTTAAATTTGATATTTTATATAAATTAATTATAATGATAAATTATATAGAAAATTGTTTTAAAATTAAAATTAAACCAATTATAAATCTATTAATAAAATATTTTAATTGGGATCCTTTAAATATTTATTTTATATTTAAAAACATATTAAAAATTTAAACATTTTTAATTTAAAAAATTCATTTATCTTCGTATTTATAGGATTAGTATTAAATCAATAATTTCCAACTTATGTGAATTTAATTTGGATAAAATTATTCTATAATTTGAATCAAAATATTTATAAAGTATGATATAGTCAACTTTATTTTTTTCCACAATTTTTAGTGAATGTAGTAAAACTTAATTTCAGTGAATATCGTAAAAAATGTTTACTTAGTGGTTAAAAATGGAGTTTATGTTTTTAAATTGACCTGTTAAATTGTAAAAAACCAATTTTATTTAATAATTTAGTCCGTTAAACCTATGTTATTTAATTTTACATATTATGGAAAAATATTTTTAGTTAAAACATGGGTATACCTAACTTATTTACAAAAAAATCCATCTGTATCATATTCCCCGCACACAAATGGCCACCCCCTCATTCCCTCCTTCATACCTCTAAAAACACTAGGGATAAGACATTAACTATAAAAATAATTCCCCAAATTGCTTCCTATTATACTATTATCATTATATTGGAAATAAATCCATATTAGGAAGCTGTTAGTGAAATCCAATGGAGGATACCCAATGATGAGGTAATGTTTTTCTACAAGTGTTCCTATTTTATTTCCTTTTCAAACAACTTAAAAATTTATTATATTATGAAAATATAATTACTTATGTATATTAAATATAATTAGATTTAATTATCTTAAGGTAACTACCTAAAATCGCACACACTTCTATAAAATGGGTTACAAATTCATTATTAAAGTATACAACATACTACCGACTCCCAAACTGATGTTGTTCTTTTTTCCATTTCCACATTTTAAGGTTGGCAATAATTATGAAATATATATATATATATATATATTATATTTATGATAATAATTATGTCTGTATGATTCAATAGTTTATATATAACACATATCATCATGCATTCTATTTTGTGGAAATATGAATACAAAATTAATTTACATGACAGAATATGTGATTTATTCATACATTACATGGAATATATAAAGGAATTCTTTAGTAAACATATGATATATATATTAAATTAAAATTATTCTGAAATAAATTTATGTATATATTATTTTGACATTTATTTCATTCAATATGACAAGAATATGGAAACAGTGATCATTCGTATGCATGGTCTACTGGCTCTATGAATGATGTATTGCATTTCCAATCAAAATATATAATGAATGAATATAAATTAATATATAATTATTATATATGATAATTAATTAATTTTTAAAAATCTTATTTTGATGAAATCATGGTTTTATTAAGAGGAACACAAAATAAGAAGTCATAACATTCTCTAAAGACAAGGCAAATAACAATACAAATAATGAAAAAATGATATATTATTAAGAAAGGGGTATTTAGATGAAATAAATGGATTATATATTATTTTATTAATTTATTAATTTTTATTTTTTTAATTTAATAACTAGATTAAACCCATTAAATTGGATGTTAAACAGTGTTCAACCAAAATGGAGACTAAGGTAAAGGATTCGAAAAAATTTACATTTAATTGAAGCATATTGTAATTTTATAAACCTAGATCATTTTATATAGTGAATATACATTTAAATATACATTAAATATATTTAATAAATCATTGTTAATATTAATTTGAGTTTAAATTTTAATTATGTCATCTAAAGGATTTATAATTAAAGGTTACTAGTTGGAAAAAAATTGTATAACTCAATTTCTTTTCATTACATAGTGTTACTTCCTTATATTCATTAATATTATATAATTATGTGGATAATGTATTAGTTATTATTATTTTTTATATCATGTTATTTAATATGGATTTAAATCTATTATTGATAAATTATTCAGTTTCAAATTATCACTTTAATGTTATGACCATTTTAATGTTGTATTTTTCAATCTAATTATAATAGAGATTGTTCATTCGTGAATTAAAATTTAAAGGGATTATATTATCATTTTTTATTAAATAATTTATTTTTATTCTCCATAGTGTATTCATGATATATTTCATGATATTGTACCATTTTTTCTACTATTTAGTTCTTAAAATTATTAATAAAATGTTTTAAAAAACATGACATCATTTATCTATTTACATGAAAATTCATTTTCATAAAAAACTAAGGATTCTAAAAGTGATTTCAATATATTTTCCTTATAATTTTCCAAATTATTTAATAAAATTTATATAACCCCTTCTTCTATTTTAAATAATTTTTCAAAAGAACAATTCCATCATTTTCAGAAAAATGAACTTTTCGATCCTTTTTACAACCAAAAGGGATTGTTATTTTTATAATGCATGGAATTACCTTATTTAATTTCCTTGAGGATTCTGTTTAAATTTTATACTAATATTTTTAAATAAAATGTTTTATATTAAAAATTTATATTCAAATAAAAAGATTTTTAAAAAGATAATAAAGAAATGTATATTTTCTCCAAACATGGTATGAAATATATTATTATGGTAATTATATTCATCAATGATAGCACTGCATATTCATTCTGTAATTTGTATTCATTGTATTTATATCCATATTATTCATCATCTGGATTCATTATGATTATTTTGACAAAGTGAAGAATTCACATTAACTTCCTTGAATAAATTTTGTAGTTATTAACATCCTCTTGTGTTTTTTAATTTATAGTGACCAATGAACATGAAATATCCCCTAAATATCCATATTATTTATCATGGTTATGACTATTGACTAAACCATATACCATTTTCACATATGACGTGTTTGTTGAAAGTAAATTCATTATCTGGGGAAATATTGATAAATTCATATTATTTACTAATTTATAGTATTTGATATAAAATATTGTAAAATAATTAACATGATTACTTAATATATGTTGACTTATTTGGACATGTTGTGATGGGTGGGACACGTACATTATATATCCCCCCGATGAATCAATATGTCTCATGAGAAAAATTAGTTGAACAATTTAAATCGGACTCTACCTATAGTTTTAACCTGTCCCAATGATATATTATGGATGTAGAGGTTTTCATGTTCCTGAGAAATGACATCAGATAATTAAGAATTCCTTTATTTCATTTTTTACTATCCTTAATATTTTCAGAATGAAAAAATATATATAGAATAATTTTATTATATGTTTACTGTTTAAATGGAATGTTTTTCAGTTACATTCCATAAAATATTTATTTAAATCATCTAGTTATTTAAATAGATTTTGAGTTTAGATATCTACCATGCAATGTTGATTGTGACTATTGATTCATGATAGATTCTCCTGTAATTTACCCTTACTGAGAATATGAGATGACCCATTTTTTATTCAATCCATTAGATTCCACAATGATTACAATGAATAATATGGAGAGATGCACTTGATGGAAAGAAGTTAATTTCAAAAAAACATATTATGTTGTAATTTGTTAATTAAAATATAATACAAGACATATGTTTTATCTAGATTACCAAGACAACTAAACCTATCATTCCATTGGGATGGGATTCACTGTTTTATATTCAAATATAATTTTAGTAGACACTATCAATAGAATTCAGGGGCGGGATTCACTACTTAGATAATATTGGTAAATAAATGTGGTAGGATTATACTAATGTTATAATGGATTTTGAATTTTTTTCATTGCCCAAACCTCCTAGAACACTATGATGTAATTTCAAGCCTATATGGTGGAAGTACACATTGTTGATTGTTGTTCATAAAATTATGTTTTAGAATTACCACACTATATCATTCTCAGGATATACCATAGAAATCATTAAATTCATACCAAACAAAATTCCATCAAAATCATCAATAAATACACAATATTAGATGTTGACCTAGAGGTGATATATTCATTTTTGAAGATTTGGGGATTTGAAACATATATTTGATGTTTCAAAATAAAAAGTATTTACAATATAACTAATAAGAGATATTATTTTTGTATATTATGGAATGAATGTAATATATTGTTCTAAATTAATACTTAATAATTACATTTTTGGCATAGAATATTGTTTTTCTAGAAATGGGTTACATGAATCGATGTTTGTGAGAGTGGAAATTTAAACGTAGAGAATTTTAGTATTAATAAATATGTATTTTTTTAATGGGTGGTGATTTGGTTCCCTAAAGAGTGGTTTAAAAATAACCAATAAAGGTTACAAATGAACATTTAAGGCCTATAATTGTTCATCAAGGGATTGAGAGATATATATTTCTAATAGAAAATTATAATGGTTTAACGTTCATATAAGAAAAATGTCAAACCTATTGAGAGGAAATTGAGAGCTTTAATTTTGATAAATGGGATGATGGAAGGATAAATGATTTGGGCTCCATGTACACTAATCGATGTGTCATCATAGTGTATAAACTTGAAGTGGTGAAACACATAGTTTTGTATGTGGGTTTTCTATACGAAAACAAACATGAATGACATAGTGTGTACCTATAATGATCCTTAGTGGAAATGAGTAATAATTAAATTTATGGTATGGAATATGAATAGACCCCTTCACCAATTTCATTCATAAAATCTAATAATATATTCCATTATATAGTATGTCATTATGATTATATGATATATCAAATATATATATATAAAAATATTTACATGATGATAATGTACTCAAGGATGTGTATATGATGAAACATAAAGGTTTGGATGTACCATATGAGTCTAAAAAGTTCTGAAAAATTCAAGGATCTTGTTATGGCCTGTCCCAATTGGGCCCATGTCATGACTACCCCAAGCCCGCCTCTGGTAGGTAAGGGACTAGTGACAAGCGTTGTGTACGCCTTTCTCAGAAAAGGGAGGCTTTTGCCTAAGTACTTGTACATAGGCATGCATTTCCAAGACCCCAAATCCAAAATAAAGGGAAAACACCAACCACCATGTATGAAAACCACCAAACATAAATGTAATGAAACTTGAGTGAAACCACAATGTTAAGTGAAGTACTACAAGACGGGATAGAATATACACCCAAAAAGAGAGACAACTACAATGACGGACCTACTATCATGGGTACTGAAGCTGTAGCAGAAAGTTGTCGGGAATGCCACAGCCCGTATTATCTCACTAGGTATTGTCATGTGATGGACCTAGTCCTGCTCTACCCAAGACACCAATAATGCGTCAGTAATATGTATAAGGCATGACAGGTTCATGAAAAGATTTTTTAGGGGCGAGTAAAATAGTACATAATAGGATTCCTCAAAAACCACAAATGAACGACATGAAGGAATGAAAAGTTAGCTCTACATAGGTATACAACCATACATATACCAAGATACCAAGATATACTCATAATAATGAAAGATTAAAGAGAGTTTAAGTCACATCCAAAAATCATTCGTAATAATCCTCTAATGTGGGCCCTACCCAATGAGGAAACTCGGGTTAATGTTCATGACATACATATTGGGGATTTCAAATAATAACGAGAACCCACTCATTATTACCCAGCACCATAGGGGATTATTAGATAATACCATGAACCATATGGTGAGAATCATAATGTAAGGGATTTGGAAGAATACCATGAACATGATGATACAGAAAACTAGATGAGGATTAACACCCATCTCTAAAAGGTCACGTCAATACCCAAATAACTCCATCCGAATGATAGAGTATTACTCCAATCACAAGAAGGATATACAGCTATATCTCAGACTCATCTCTCGAGTGGATTACCATACAATGTCATATTGAACCCTATATGGGACATCTAAGGGGTAACTCCTAACCTATAATGGTCTCTACTAACAATCCAACAATCCATCTAAAAGTTCTACCTCATCACTATGGTCCTAATTATGAAAATAGCTCGTCAATCAGACTTGCAGTTTGAACATTATATGACTTTTTGTAAACAGGGGTAGGTTTGGTCTGACTCGATCATGTCATCTATGCCAGACCTGCCCGTTAGAGTTGGCTGAATTAAGGGGATCAGCTCGGCCTGAGGCCGACCTACCTGTTCAACCTTTCCACTATAGTGGTGTGGTCTGCTCCGCCCAAGACACTGTAGGAACTTCATGTTAGAACCACCCGTAACATTAGTCGGTGTTTTCCTTTGTGGTCTAGCAGGACTACAGTCTAAAGTCTTGTGAGAGAGCAGTGAGCCATGTTTCTCGAGGACCACCATCTTTCATTTTCTGTGGGCCCAGTCCTCCCCCAGAAATATATTCCTAGGCCACTTCCGATGTCGAGGCTTTCCACAACACTTGCCGCCTCCCACACAACCATGGTCGTCGAGTTGCGGACCCCTTTGCCCCACCTACTACCTCATGCTGCGGGCCTCCTCCTAAACTGTGGCACACCACTAACATGTTCCTCCTCCAAAATAATCATGGCCTTCATTCTATGGTCTTCTTCTGTCACAGCCTCCTTCTGTCATTAGTGTGCCACTATTGAGGCCCGCCTAAACGTGTCCTTTTCTTTCCATTATTATCTTGGATTCATTCAAAAATTATTTCAGTAACAATGATTAGAAAATAAATGAATGAGGGAGGTATAATTTCTCATGAACACTAGAGGTGGACAGATCCGTCCAAGTTCATGTTGGCCTGGACCCATCCAAGTAAATATGTAGGTATGGATACAAAAAAATAAACTTAATTCATATGTTCAACCCAAGTCCAATTTACGAATGATTATCCGAAAATCATACTCATCCTGTAATAGTATGCATGATCCTTGAATTAATCCATTTACATATTGATTTACATTATGTGGGATGATTTAAAAATGCAGATATTGAAATATATTCAATCAAAATCCCTACCTTTGGGTTGGATCGGTCGATGAATAACATTCATGTTCATCATTCGTCGATCAGTCGTCGAGCGATCCTGATCCTCGAGCCAGCATTTATTTCTTTCCAACACCTCCTTCCAAGGATTCCTCTCACCAGAGCTCTCAAGAAAAATTATGATTTTTGAATTGTAACCCAAGACAACTGCCTCTATGTTTGAAACAAGGAAATAGAATCTTCACCATGATAAAAAATATTTTTATATTAAAATATTCATAATGATGGATATGTAAGTAATAAAACATTTTCTTCTAGCCTAGGATAGATGGTGTCAGGACCTGAATAAAGTTAAGTTATTCTTCTAGATGGAACAGTGCACTCATATTTTTGATCTGAGAACCCATTTGGAATTTATAAAAATTAAATGTTTGAGGCGTATCATTTTTTATTTAAAAATTTATTATTATTCAAAAAAAAATACTTCAGGAACACCATGATTTAGAATTTCATTACAGCATAGCATTCGGTATCATTAGTCTCCTAAATAAATTTATTAATAAATTAGAGAAGAATATGAGGCATTACATTCTCCCCACATCAGCGCATTACGTCCTAGAATTCCAAAAAAGGGCCACTCAAATAGAAAGATGATGGTGTTGAGCGTGCATCTGGGCCTCCCTCTATCAGGTGCTGTCCTAGAGGTTCCCATGCTACAACTAAATGTGTACTTCAATATTTGAACACCCATAATTGGTCCTATCATATCAATCCATGATCTACATTGCGAACTCTCCAACAGTCTCCCCATCATTAATTTACATCTCACCCTAGTCAGTAATGTGTGTTGGGTAATGCAAGTAACTCCCCAGATGTGACACATGAAAGACATCATGCACCCGATGAAAATGTGGGGAAAGAGCTAGATATTTTTCCACCTCTTCATCTCTACCCAGAATCTAGAAGGGCCATATGAACCTCAGGGACAAATTTATGCCCCATCCAAAAATCTACAAACCTCGTAGATGTGAGACTCGATAGAAGACATGGTCTCCCTCCCTGAAATCCAAGGTCCTCCATCTCCTATTAGCATAAGGCATCAACCTATTTTATGCTATCTTCATCCACACCAGCATGATATACAACTTCTTGGTGGTAGCCTACACCAAATCTTGGCCCATAAGTTCTGACTCCCTTGGTTCAGTCCAATATAAGAGGGATATTAAAGGTCTCCCATGCAAGGCCTCGAATGGCTCCATGCCAACGGTGGAGTGGTTTATGTGGGTGTATACAAGCTCCACCAGTGGTAAGTGGTCCTCCAAACTGCAACCAAAGTCCAATATGGAGTAATGAAGCATGTCATCTAGAAGTAGAATGGTCCTACCCATATCACTATCCATCTGGGAATGAAATGTTGTGCTCAACCGCAACTGCTTCCCAAAAGCGTCATGTGAACCCTTCCACAGCTGAGAAGTGAAACGATCGTCACATTCTAAAATGATCGTTGAAGGAAACCCTTGAATTTGAACAATCTCATGGTTTTAGAGGCTTCCTATGATCCCTATAGGAATCTACACATGTATAGGTAAGAGGGGGGAAAACTTGAAGAGTAATTCAATAATCACCCATGTGGTATCATGTCACCTGTATGTATGTGGTCCTCCCATTACGATGTCCATCGATATCCCATCTCACTTCCACTCTAGTACCTCGAGTGGCAGAGTCTAGATCAATAGAACCTGGTTCTCATCCTTCACATTTTTGAAAGTAAGGAATAACAAAACAAACTCTGACACTTCCTTCTTCATCCATGGCCACTAGAATTGGCATTGGAGGTCTTGTTAAATATTTTATACTCTCGGATGTACCACTAAGGGGAAAATGTGAAATTCCATGAAGGCTTCTCCCATAAACTCCACCGACACAACCGTGAACCCTCTAAAGAGAATGATTTTCTCCCCACCTATTAAATATACATAAGTGACGTACCCTGTGGGCATCTGAGCACGTCGTGACTCGCATTAAACATCCCTAAGCTATGCCTCCCGGACTGGCCACAAGAGTGGTTGGGAGACAACCATCGACTATAGATAATATTTTCCACCATCATATATATAGGATAACTACATCCTTGCCAACTCCTCTGACCCCTCACCTGGTAACTACAAGCTGGACCATCTGCATAGTTCATCTATTGAAGCATATGTAGTTGTGAACCATAGTCAATCACCACTTTCACATGCATCATGACACATAGAGAGTCTATGCCCTAATGTTTTGCATAACACCACATACTCAACAGCCTATTCTCGAAGCCTCAAGATGTGAGTGCATGTTATCCTTCATCTCATATCATAGAAACACTACTGGCATTTTTCTATCCACATTAAGGATTATCCATTCCATTTCAAGGTAGTCAAGGGGTTTTCTGCCCTATAAAATTCAGGCACGAACCTCCGATAATACCCATCCATCCGACCCGGAAATGACATTTCCAAAAAAAGTGGACCACCTAAATATAGAACTGAAACTTCGAGAGCTTCCCATAAAGATGGTGCTCTCAAAATGTGTCCAGGACCATCCTCAATTTTTTTTGTTTTTTCCTTCTTGGGAAATGAGTATACCAGAATGGCGTTAATGAATACCACAATGAAATGGTCATGATATCGATGGATGATCCAGTTCATAATTCCCATGAACATGGCTGGTGTGTTGGTTACTCCGAATGGAAAAACCATGTAATCTTAGATGACATACAGACACCTAAAATTTGTCTTTGGTATGAACTCATCCCATAGACGAAACTGATGATATCCTAAACTGAGTTCTATATTCGAGAACCACCTCACTCCCTTCTACTAGTGGAAGAGGGCATCAATTTTTGGTAGTGGATATTGTTGATCAAAATCACCTAGTTTAGGCACCTAAAGACCTCAAATAGCCTCAAACGATCGCCTACCTTCTTGGGAAACATAATTGGGGCCACCCATGGTGAGATGATGGGCTTTTAAAATCCCATCTAATAAGAAATTACCCAGATGTACCCTCAACTCCCAAAGCTCCATGGGATAAATCTAATATAGAATTGTGGATATCAGTGTCTTCCAAGAGTATAGATCAATGAAGAATTCAAACTCCCTATGAGAAGATAATCATGGAAAATACTCATGGAAGCATCCTCATACTCATCCACTGCTGTAGTAAAATAGGGATCCTTCTACTCCACCACACCATGGGTGGGGCTAGCCAACGGATTATTGATCGTCTATACCCTCCTCTGAAAAATCCCATCACGTGATGCATGTGTCTCCCTTTCTCTCATAAAGGGAAACCTGGTCCCTTATCCGTGGACACACCACACATTATTCCCAAAATAGTCAATCTGAGCATGGATTGTGGATAACCAGTCCATACCTAGAATAACATTGTAAGGCCTCAACGCTTCTACCGGTATATCGTAGTTGAATCTCTCACCTCTAAGAGTAGGCTCACAAATCTAGCACCAATGTGAGATCATCAAATCCCCTCCCATAAGATTCTATAAATGTAAGGCTCTACCCAAAATATCCACAAGAATCTCCTAGCTCTGAACATGGTTCATAGAAAGGAAGGAGTGACTAGAATTGGTGTCTAAATGAATGTCAAAAATAGATTAGAAGTAACATATCATACCTCTAATAATCATTATAGAATTAGGATCCTATGACTCTATCACCTTATGTTGTCCTCACCCATGTAAACTGGATCCCATAGCACATGATGGACCACTTGAGGGTGGTGGTGGTAGTACCTAGAACCTTCATCCCCCACTGGCTACTCTACCTATTGTCCTGCTATATCCACCTACCTATAGTCCACCTTTCGTGATTCTCTTCTGTACAGTTCCCCCGACCACCCACTGCTCATCTGGACGGTGTTTTTGGAATTCATGAGCTATGTGCCCCTGGCCAACACGGAAAAAAAAGTATAACCTTCGGCTATCCCGCTACCAGTTGGGAGCCTCACACTACTGATCATGTATCCTGGGGTTGTGTCATGAAGGACTAGGCCTGCTTGGGTCCCTTCTACTGTCATCTAACCACCACTTATGACTTAGCTACCTTGTGTCTGATGGTAACTCCTCCTACCAGCGCCTTCACCACAAAAAAGATCCCCATTAGTAGAGATCTCTCCAGTACACAAGCATTAATAGGGATACATAGGTACATTGTGGATGACCGGGTCTCTTGAAGTATTCCCTGCTAAAAATCTCAAGCCCAAAAGAATGTCTCTCACACCATGTCTATGGAATAATGATAATGCTCGATGAATATCACATATTAGTATGCTACAATGACGCTAACCTACTATAGCTCCATGAGATCTTTGATGTGTACTAAGTGAAATGTTTCTAGAAAGAACTCCTCCTTAAAAAGGAACACAATATCAGCCCAATATATGACCATATATTCATTGGTGTGGATCAATAAGCTCCACCACTGTCCCGCTGATCCTTGCTGAAGGATCTTGGCTAAGACTACCGTCTAATCAGGAAAAATCCTCACATGGTGGAAGACATGTGTAACTGCCTCCTAGAAATCCTTAGTTATTTATGGGGTTGTCTCACCTCTAAAACAGGGAGGTCACAACCTCTAGATCTTATATAACACACTAAGCCTGCATGCATCCTCTACTGGTAGCACCGGTAGAAACTACCTCTCAACATGTGGTACTACATCAGGAAGTCCACCTGGGGGTGCCATGTCAGGAATATTCACCTACACTAATGCATCATCGCTAAGCAGATCATCCTCATGATCACGCATCAATATCCTAGCTAGATGTCTTCATGGAGGCATCCTGAAACAAGTCAGTATGATCCATGATCAAAAGATTATATTTGGAGAGATGAAAAAATTTGACATGGAAAAAAACAAACCATTCCTATATGATGAATTTGACATTAATTTTCCTAAAACCAGGTTTTTCATTTACTATGTTTTAAAAGAAGGTGCCCAGAGTCCATGTGTATGGACACATCGGCTACTGCACAGACACTAGATTCCATACCCTAAAAACAAAACTCAATACACTAAACATTGTTTCTCCAAACCAGTCTCAGGGACTCCCTGTCCCAATATTGAATGGAACATACCCTTTGATAACACACTATCATGGCCCGTCCCTGTGGGGCACATTTAGTGACCACCACAAGCCCACCTCCAACCGGCTAGGGGCTAGTGACTAGTCTTGAGTATGAATATCTCAAAAATGGGAGCCCATAGCCTATGTACCTTTACACACAAATTCCTCTCCAAGCCCACAATGCTAAAAGAAAGGGGAAACACCAACCAGCATGCAAGAAAACCACTAAACGTAAAATAATAGCACCAGAGTGCAACCAGAATATAATGTACATTACTGAAAACTAGGACATAAAACATGCCCAAAAATAAAGACAACTTCCAAGACAATCATACTAAAGAGGGTAATAAAGCTATCGTAGCAAGCTATCGGAAACCCCTAGGCCCATCTGATATCACAATACACCATCTGGTCCGGGCCATAGCCCTGCTCCACCTAAGACACTGTAAACGCATCGAGCATATGCACAAGGCATTACATGTGAATGAAAAGGCCGTGAAGGGGTGATAAAAAAAATACTCTGTAGGATTCCCTAAAAACCATGAAAGAAAGACATAAATGAACGCCTAATAATATATATACGTATATATAGCCAAACATATACCACGATCCCGAGATATACTTATAAGTTAAAAGGAAATAGAGGGTATGTCACAGCCAAACATCAATCATTCGACTCTTCTAACATGGGACCCACCCTATCAGGCATCGTTGGTCAAAGGTCATGTTATAAATATAGGGGGTTCTAAAGAATACCGCAAACCCAAAACTGTGTTTCCCCACATGGTAGGGGATTATTATATAATTACATGAACCCTATGGTGTGGCTCAAAACGTAGTGGATTCCAAATAATACCATGAACCTTATGATACATCCAACTAGATGGAAGATTAACTCCCTGCGCTCGGAGGTCACGTCAGTACCCAACAAACTCCATCCGGATTGATAGATTATCATTCCTATCCCAATGTGGATTTTCATCTCTATCCCGCACTCATCTCTTAATGGGATTTCTATGAAATGTTGTACCGAACCCTTGAGGGGAGAACCAAGGGGGAACTACGCAACTATTTTGGTCTTCTCTAATAATCCATCAAGTCATCTCAAAAGGTCTTCATCATCATGAGGGTCCCAACCCCACATATGGATCATCAACCGGACGAACGGTTTGAAATTTATAGACCATTTTCTATAAAGGGGATGGTTTCTTCTAGGTGCCGTATGACCTGGTTAGACCAACCCATCCCAACCCAGGTCTTCTGACATGACCCAGGTCTGCCTCGAACCTATGTGTCTTATCAGACCTAGAACAGTTGGGCATGGTCTGGTCCATAGCACCATCTCGACCAGAATGAGTATCCTTACCTGAGGTGATGGGCTCAGACAAAGGCCAACCCACCTACTAAACCCAACCCGTAAGGGTGGGCCAGTCTGGTTCTCTTGAGATGCAGTGGGAACCACGTCTCCAAACCACCCACGACATTAGTAGTGAGTTGCCTCTATGTTCTAGCTAGAACGCAGTCTCTAGAAGTGTCACAAGTAGTGAGCCGAAAACGCCTAAGACTACTGAAGACTATTGCTGATGGCCCTTTTCTGCCACCCTCAGCACATTCATAGCCCTCTTCCTCAGTCTTGTACACTTCCTCCCTAACCACTGTAGTCATCGAGCTGCGTCCCCCCGTGTGCCACTCGCGAACTCCTTCCATGGGTCTCCTCCACCACCAGGGCATGCCACCAGTCTGCACAACCTCCAATGTTGCCATAACAGTCAACCCATAACACTATTCCATCAATACCTCCTAACATAACATCAATCTGCCACCGCCACAACCCACCTAGATTTGCATATACTCTCCTTTGAGATCATAGTTTATTTCCTGGATTATTATGTTGATGAGGAATGGGAAATCAAAGAATGGGTGCGGAATAATTTCACAAGAACTGTTGAGGTGGCAGGATGGAGCCTTATTCTTGTTAGGCATGACCTGTCCATGTTAATATTTATGAAAAAATAAAAAAATAAATTCTAATTATATATTCATCGTAGATCTAATTTCCAATTTATTATCCCAAAATAAAACCCATCCTGAAATAGTATGCATGATTATTGAATCAAAACATTTTTCGATTAATTCAAATTCACCATGGAGATTTAAAAATGGTGAAATAAAATTTGAATAAAAAAATGACCTACCACTGGGTTGGATCAGTCAATGATGAACTTTTGTGTTCATCATTCATCAGTCTTTCATCGAGCTATCCTGATCCTCGAGTCCTCATTCGTTTCCTACCAATGCCTCCTCCAAAGGGTTCCTCTAACTATACATCTCATGGAAGATCTCATGGTTATAAATTGTAACCCCGGACCCATTCCTCTAAGTTTAATAAAACATATATAGAATCATTGTAGTGCCAGAAACATATTTTTTATTAAAATATTTCTTAGGATTGTTATGTCTAAATTCTTACAATTTCGTCTGGACAGTGTCGGATGATGTTAGGATCTACCTAAGGTAAATCCACTGTTCTGGATGAAATGGTTCCCTCATGTTTTTTATATAGGAAAAGGTTTAGTATTTATAAAAATTTATTGTAATCCACCGAGAATTTTTAATTTAAAAACAGAACCTTATTCAAAAAAATATTCAAGGAACACTTGGCCTCGGAATCTCAGGCCATCTCATTACACAGTCTTAGTATATTCCCGATTAATATATTAAAATAAATCGGAAAAAATTTAATGTGTTAAAGATTTATTTATATGAGTGTCATATAAAAGTTCATTAGTGGGAGTGTTGTGGTATTTCTAGTTTTGTATGTAGATGAAATAAAACTCATAAGAAACAATTTCAGAACATTAGAATATATAATGGCATGGTCCATAAAATTAGTCTTCATTAATGATATGTTGAATTTTCCAAAATACATTGTATGAATATTGTTAGTGACATATTGATGTGATTTCTCAAAATAGGTAAAGAATCATATATTGATAATGTCAGAAATTGGTTTATTATGAAGATATAAAAAATGGATTTATAGAAGCGTTTTATGTAATGGGGCATTCTAAAATATGATGTTATGAGTAAGAGTTTAAAAAGTGTAACAATAATAAGATTACATTTGTGTAAACCCTAGGATCTATCAAATATTATACGTTGTGGACCCCGCATTATTGATCTTTTTTTATCATAACATGAATATTCTTATCCAATCTTATTCAGATATACTGAACTAATATAGAGACCATTATTATGAACAGAAAAATGTAACGAAATTTTCATGTTCAATCGAGGTAAGGATTATTTCATTTTATTGGGTTAAACATATTCTATTTTCCAAATTTACAAATGTTATTTGAGATCTTAATATAGATTTATGTTTTCCCTCAATGATAGAGTTTTCAATTTGATGAGTTCTAAACAACACTTCTTCATGGACATGATAGTTGAGTTAGAGTTTTCTAGTGTGTCATACGTTTTGTAGAAATATATTTAGATAAATAATTTGCAAAATTGAAATTGGGGTACATATATGTATTATATAAAAAGTTTATGGTTACTATTAAAATATAATTGTATTATACAAGAAAAGGAACCCAAGTGTCACCAATGACCCAAACATATCCTTTGTAAATACTATATCATTTGGGTTATCATTGAGAGGAGTTATGTAAAGATATATTGGTTGAGTATATATGAGAATATATCATATCTATTTTTAAATAATTTAATACTAGAAAAATAATGTGGTTCTTGTGAGGTCGTACAATATGAGACTTGTGAATGAGAAGATGTTGAGTTTTCCATCAATGGAACTATATAATGGTTTAATAATACCATAATTTTCCATAATTATTTTATTTATGTGTGTGATATATATTAATAAATATTTTTATAATACAATAAACTTCATGCATTACATTGGGTCATACCAATTCAATGATCATTACGGTGTATTATGGATTGTTACAGTATGTTATGATTTGGGTGAGCCAAATCATGTTTTAATAATAATAGAAATATTATATGGTTTAAATTAATTAAATTATATAACATGGAATGTCATATGGTCGTTTATATTCATAATATTAAATAATTATTTTTAATCAACATTATCTATAGTGGAATAGATAAAAATAATGCTTATATTCTTACATTTATACCATTATTACTCTAATCAGTATGCTATTGTAATCATGGGGCTTACGATTGTATTTTTTATCAAGTAATTAGTTCTTTTTAAGAAGTATATTATTTTCCATATTACATGAATAAAATAATATCTAGGAAAATATTTGGCTAAATAATGAAAATTCATGGTAATTATTATTTGAGTTACATGTGGTGTTATTAACTACATAGATGAATCACATGTTATGTAGTCATTTTTGGTGCCCAAATTTGGGAAGAAGAATAACCGCTGAACAACCTTTGGGGTGGGCTCTCGAAGCATGTTCGTAGAGCCCCGAAGCACCACGGTAAGCATGAAGTTCTCCCCTCGTTGAAAATCCCACGGGACAAGGTGGAAGGAGGCTCCATGAAACCATTTGACAATTGTGAAGCCACCACAGATTAAAGTGGTGAGAGGCCACGTGAACCCATTTGAAATTTATGAACCCACCATGGAGCAAGGTGATGGGAGGCTCCACAAACCCATTTGATGATTGAGATGCCATCGTAGATCAGGGTGGGGAGAGGCACTATTGTTATTGCAAAATGAAATGTGTCTTCACCACCAGCAAGCTCCAGATTTTGGTGCCTCTAGACAATAAATATCGGTCTCCCCTTGAGCCCAAAAGACAAATCCTTTGACCCTTTTCCATTTTATCTCTCAAATCATGAATAAATTTATACCATGCGATCCATGATCTCTTCAAGGTACTTTAGCATTGCAAAGTTCCTTTTCCTTTTCTTGAATTCAACCCCTATTTAAAGAGGTATTCCCTTCATAGAGCTCATGGGCCTCCCCGATGATAGGGGATCCCCAAGGGTACTCGGGTCTTCATGGATCACTTATGCTTCATGGAATAACCTCTATGCACATGTGACTCACATGCTAAGGAGAGGTTATTGGGCTTCATGAAGCACATTTCGTCGCAATTCTATGTTTCTTAGGGCTCCCTCACTTCATGAAGCACTGCTCAACAAAATACATTCAACTTTGTGAAGAACCTTCCATATGAACCTATGCCTAGTGTCTGGGCTAGTAAACTTCACTTTGTGATGCATACTACTTCGCGAATCCCATCCACTACATGGAGCAGCAGAGCTTCATGATGCTTTTACCTATGAACCCCTTTTCTCCGTAACTGATTTTCTCGTGTGACCCTCAAGGTTTGCACGAAGTGATTTCAATGTCCCTTGGACAGTGCATCCCGTTTCATCGCTTAGACTTATCCTTCGTCTCATATGAATGCTAACTGTTATTGCTTCTTCACATAGTCATGCTTACATGGACCCCTCAATGGATCACTCCACAACACCCCCTCACCATAGCGTTGATGATGACTTCCCTTCTCCATGGGAAGGAATGTATCAATTATGTAATTCCTAGGGGTGTGGAGTGAACCCATACCATCCATGAAACATGATTTAAAACTTCCAAGAACCATCATCCTTATCACATGAAATTAAAATGTGTCCTGTCCCCATGCATCATACGCGGGGTGCCCCATCTCGAACATTCCCTATGCTTGGTCATCTCAAAAGGGGTGTGATCTTCCCCACATGGAATGAGATACACTTTACTGGAGTGACATATATCCATAGAGAAAATGGAAACCACCTTGGTTCCATCCACTAGCCTTTCATGTGGGAGGTTGTGTCCATACTCCTCCTATCATCTTCATGTCCAATGTCCAAAGAGGGGGGGCGGGTGGGCACAGGAACCCCCCTCTCATCCATTCTAAATTTGTCTCGCTTTGGGATTTTTCATCACTCAGGCCTCCATCATAGAGTAAGTCCCAATCTCCATCTCCTTAGACTGCCAACCATCTGTAAGACCTTGTTTCCTCTTTGGCCCATTGACCACATGTAAACACCACTCCACTTCCCACAGATGCACCATTCGCGACGTGATCATCAGGTCTTTATTGTCTCTTGTTTCTCACTCTGAGAATGACTCATGTGGGAATAGAGTAACCACCAACCAGGACATCCTATCCAGGAAGACTAGAGTGTATGCCCCAAACATTCATCCGGAACTGTGGGAACTTTGATCATTTCCAAGGAAGGGTATGTTGGAAGCCTCCTGGAGGATTAAGCCCAACAACCATTAGTTCCGACCCCCATCACCTTGATTTAACAAACCTCCCCAAACTATGGGGACTTTGATACCATCAAATGTAAGGTACGTAGGAAGCCTCCCTTATTTTCAGTCAAAAAAACCATTGGTTCCGACCCCCTTCAGGCCAATTCATCAATACCTCATCCCAAACTATATGGAATTTGATCCTTTCCAAGGCATGGTACTCAAGAAGCCTCCGTGAGGTTCAATCACAAAAACCCATTGGATCCGACCCCCATCACATAATTTCACTAAACAAACCAAAACTACAGGGACTTTGAACCATTCCAAGGCAAGGTATGATGGAATCCTCCATGAGGTTCAAGCCCAACAACCATTGGTTCTTACCCCCTTCACTTCAGTTCACCAAACAATTCCAAACTACATTGACATTCATCCTTTCCACGTCAAGGTACGTAGGAATCCTCCTTGAGTTTCAAGCCCAACACCCATCAGTTCCGACCCCCTTCATGTCGGTTCACCAACACATCGTTCCAAACTATGTGGACTTTGATCCTTGCCAAGGAATGGTACGTAGGAATCATCCCTGAGGTTCAAGCCCAATAACCATTAGTATCGACCACTTCATTTCAGTCCACCCCTATCTTGCAAGAAGCTAAATAGTATACCCCTTTTTTCCTGCATTAATGTAAATTTTCCCACATTTAGCAGTAAACCACTATCAATCCCATCAAGTGGTATGTTTTTGTCAATCCAATCCAGCGGTAATCCATTGTCACCCCCATCCAGTGGTAAGTCATTGTACTCTGCAATCGATAGTAAGCTATTGTCATCCCATTCATTGGGACCTACATCTGTGGTCCGCCCTGGTGGTGTCAAATCAACTCAAGCTGCCAACCATGTATAAGCCCTAGTATATCGTTTGGTTGTTGTCCTATGCACACCCATAGATTATATGCCCCATAATTAACTATGTGTAAACTAATCCTTATTAAGGAATTGTATGTAGGAATCCTCCCTGAGGTCTAATTACATCACCCATGTCTCATCCTTGTCATTCAATCAAGCCTATATGTTTCGGGAAGGTCATTCCTAATCCTTCACGTTCCACTTCTTCTAGGTCCCCTTCAAACGGGTCGCCCCCTTATGTGTCACATCAACCATGTCTCATCGTGGGTTGAACAATTCATGATTTTTCATAGATCTATGATGTTTTATGAAGATTCAAGCATCATGGTTCATGTATATTGACCTCCAAACCCCATGGTAGGTGGTTTGGGACTTTCCATTCAATGTCTTTGAGTATTAGTTCAAAATTCCACCAAGACCCTTGAACAGGATATTGGGTGTTTTCCGTTTTACCCCTAATTTTTTCATACCAACATTGTATACTTTTGTAGAGGTTATATGGATATAAATTGGGTTTATATATATTCCTTGGATGTTATTCTCATGGTTTTTTCTGTTTACAACCGTTTGGTCTTGTTCAGACTGTTGGCCGTTACTTGTTTTCCATGCCTTGGGGTCGTATGATGGGGTGTTGTTTTCTAACATGCTTGATATGCTACAAAAAAGTTATCCAAGTAGTTCGGTAGGATTAATTCGGCCATATAGCATTACTATGAATTGACCTACCCAGGGCCGTGAGAACATGGAGTTGTAGACTAAAATAGGATACACCGAGTGAGCTTCCTCAGAGAGTCTTTGGAGAGTATCGACTATAAGAGGATAGACTGAGTGAGCTATTTCAGAGAGTGTTAAGACATTATAGACTATAGGGGGATAGACCGAGTGAGCATCCTCAGAGATTCTTTGAGATTTATAGACTATAAGGGGATATATTGTAGAGACCCGAAGCCTGACGTACATGGACATTACATTACATTTGTGGAATACTTAGTACATAACAAAAACACACACACACAAGGATCGTAATAGTTTAGTGTCTTTGGAAACTCGGATCGTAATCTTCTAATGGTGGTGAAAGATCTTAAAAATCTCCCATAAAGATCTTCTTTTTTTTTACCTAAAACCTTTCTTTATATCCTGGGGAAAAGAAAACATAAAAGGGTGAGCTCAAATGCTCAGCAAGGGCAATTAAAGGAAATAAAAATCATATCATATCTTTTTGAAAATCATAACCTGCAAAAGAGATCATAATATCTTAACATGGAATAAATCGTAGAAGTGAAAATGAGATCACCATAATCATAACATGAAACTTGAAACTTTGTGGCATGCACACATAATCATGGAAAATCATTTCTTGTTAGTCATGACTCATTGCCAAGACTATCTTAGTGGACAAAGTCCCTTTCTGAATCGAGTAACCCTCATTTCAGTCTTGTTTCACTGAACCGGTATAACCTACCATTTCAGCCATGTCTATCTCATGAGATATAAAATCATTACTCAATGCATTGGAGGGAGATATAGGTCCCACCCATCTTATAATGAATCCTTTCTTATGTGTTCCACATAATCATAAATCATACCTCATCGCATAACCCATGTAACAAAAATGGGATTCTTAAACAACATGACATCATAAAACCATTCATATAACATAAAGGAATTCATAAACATAATTCCATCACAACATAGTCAAATCAATGTAATAATATGGATAAAAACAGAACCCTTTTATTATCTTATATGGAAAATAATTTTGATAAAATACTTGAACTCCATTCTTGAGGAAACTATCTTTTCTACTTCAAAAACGTTTTTCCTTTCATAACATGTCATAAGACATTAAAATAAAAGAAGTTGATTAAAAATAAACTTGAAAACTTATAAAGGAAGATTCTAGGAAATAATGTTTTAAAAATCCATTCATGCCGTATAAGTTAAAAAAACATTCTTCGTACTTTTGTCGGAAAAGTCATAAAGTACCTCGTACGAAAAAACGACAAAAGATTCCTTTCATATTCTTTAATAAAAACTCACCGAAGGGTAAAATTGGATTTAAACTAGTGTAAGTGGATGGAAATAATATTACATATTGATGAAACATGGATGTGGATGATAAAATACACCCCAGTAAATACTTACGAATAAACAATCTCGGATAAAAATGAGATTGTGATATTTCCCTTACCTTAGGTCCGATTTGCTTCGTAAGTGTCCGAACCTCCTGTATAATGATTTAAATCATGTTATTGACTTATTCCAGAATCATATTCATTGTTATTATATCATATATGGTCCACTTATGACTTTATATTACCCGTTCTTTTGTAAATTCATGTTAAAGTAGCGTTTTGGGTAAAATCGTCTCATTTGTCATTTGTGTTTTTAACTTGTAATTATTCATATGATTACTTAGATCATGATTACTTAATTACAGAATATAAAACATGATTTATATATATATATTCAGAATATACATATATAATAAATCAGTAAATGGAAAGAAATACACCGTTCATGGAGACGGTAGTCCGTACGTACGCATGAACGCTGTTTTCGTTTCCTTATTTAATTGAATGGAATTAAGTATATGACATACATATAAATATAAATAATTACAGTATCATTATTAGGTAATATATTTCATTAGTACTTATTATATATACTTTATAATCATTCATTAATGGTTAATCATTGAGAATGAATCTCATCGCGTCGTGGAGACGGTAGTCCGTACGTACGCACGAGCGATGATATCATTCCCATGGTCGTGGAATTGTGTTGAAGTGTATTTATACTATTTCAGTATAAATATCACTTTATAATAATCATATATAGTTACTCATTAAACCATTATACCCATCCAATTAAGGTGGTGGCAGAAAATAGATTACACCACGGTGTGGAGACGGTATTCCGTACGTACGCACGCGCGATGATTTCCTTTTTCCGTAGGATGGATAGAAGGTTAATTAGAGTTGTTTCATATTTATAATAACATATCAGTATGTAAGTAATACTTATGTTATTACTTTATCATGAAACAACTAAATAAGAAGAAGTTGAAGAAGAAAGAAATTGAAAAGATCGGTAATGGTTATTACCTCTTCTTTGAAACGCCTCTTTGAATCCTTCACTTAGGGAACTAAGATTGGTCTTTGAAGAAGACCAGGACCTCTAGGATTATTATAGGGAAGTGTAGAAGGTATTTTGGCATAGTTTGGCCGAGCTTAAGTGCTCAAATTGGTGTGAGGAGTAAGGGGGAGGAGGTGCCCTTTTATAAGGGAGGAGAGGGGCAGCTTAGGAATATCTCAAAATATTATTTTATATTAAAGTCAAAATCGGTTTATAATGGTTCCAAAGGGTCTTATTTCGAAGCTAAAGTGGGGATGGGTCGAAATCCTATCAACCAATAGGATTTAGACAAGTTTAGGGTATTATTTTATCTTTATCAATTAGATTTAACTCTAAGTTAAATAATTTAACTTTTACCGTGTCTTTTTGTTTTCTTTCACTATATGGTTAATACACTTACTATAACATGCCAAACGAACCCCAAATTGTTTATTATTAATATATATATCCTTATCTAAGTCATTTGGCCGAACCTTATATTTTTAGGAATAAAATAACAATTAATAATATAATATTTTATTTAAAAACTATTTTGTGTCAATTTTGACACTATTTGATATATGATTTTTGTGAAAGTCATAACAGAATTATATGTTCGAACCAAGTTGATTAAATAAACATTAATATATCATAGTAACCTAGAAAATTAGTGTAATTCATAAAAAGTCTCAAATTACATTTATTTTGGTGTTTATAACATCAATTATGTCAATATTTCATTAATAAGATAATTACTGCATCATGATTGTGTCATAAATAAATTAAATTATTTGATGTCTAAAAATTACAAATAAAATACCATCATGTAAGAAATCTTTTTAGATTTCTAATGAATATTTACAATCGAATTTATCTAATGTATAACCCCATATTAAAAATTATTTACTTATTAAACATTGATTTTAACTATTTTAACCCTTCTTTAAATAAATTAATAATAAATGTCCTAATCTAATCCAAGTGGGCCTAAATGGTCATATTTTATTCCTAAGTTTGTTTTTGGTCGAATAAAACTTATCCAATAGAATTAGGACATGTGTTAGGGTAATAGTAATATCATATTTACCCTTAATTACCCTATTTACTATTAACCGCGGTAAAAAAAGTAAAAAGTTACTATTCACCAAAAAATTATTTTTATCTCATTGAACCACATTTTACTTACTGATATCAACCGTGTCTGTCAGATTTTCGAAATTCCATTCACAGAAGCGGTAAAATTATGTTTTATGCAAAATTCAGTTTTTAACCTACCACTTAGTGGTTTCACTATTCATAAAAAATTGAATGTTTTCAGAAAAATACCAAAATTTTACCCTAGGGTAATTTCGATATTCTGAGTCCAAAAATGAAGTCCATTTTGAAAAATAAAATTTATAAAATTTCAAAAAGTGGTTATTACTATTCATAACGGCTAGTTATAATAATATTTTAATAGCATATTGTTGTTTAGTGAAACTCGGTATTGCATACTACACACGCTATCGAGGAAGGTTGTGATTGTGTGTAATGCAAGGAAAGTCAAAGATGCGTGTTGTGCAAGCTCCTTTTTGTGTTGCGTACAACACAAGACATTAGTGAAATTAAAAAGAATATTTTTCATAAAATCTTGGGCTGTTACATATATCGAGTGAGCTACCTTAGAGAGTCTTTGATTTACATGAATTACCTTGAAGAACTCTAGGATATAAAATGAATTGATTGGGTGAGCTTCCTCGTAGAGTTTGTGAATGACCAGGGGCTATAAGACAAATTGACTGAGTGGGCTTCCTCATAGAGTCTATGGACCTTGGAGCTATAAGTGGAATTGATTGTGTGATCATTCTTAGAGATTCCCTAACTCCCTTATACTATAAGGGGAATTGAAAGAGCAAGCTTCCTTAGAGAGTCTTATAATTTTCCTATGACCAAACGAGAGGGGTTAAGCTGAGTGTACTACCCAGAGGGTTCTTGGAACTTCTTACGTAGGACCATAGGGGATTGATGTGAGTACTTCCTAGAGGGTTACCTATTGTGTTTAGCTACCTATTAGCTGCTTCTAGATATTGGAACTGTGTAATGTTTACTGCTGAGTTTCTTTCCTGTTTACTACTTTCTATACTTTACCTGCCATATATTCACTAACTGTTAGACACAGATCTTCAGGAGGTTGCCTATTGCGATTTAGTCTGACACATGTTTTATGTCATGATTTTGGGCCCAAACAGATTATATTGCTGGAGGTATAGGAAAAAGAAAACGCCCTTCAACTTGAGGTACATGACATGCTATGGAGCTGGAGAGCATGTGGCCAAGCTTTGGCTTGCGATTCTCAGGAGTTGTTTATATTTTCTTTTTTTCTTTGGTTCAGTGATGTTATATTAAGCATTGTGACTTGTTTGGCTATTTTCCTTGACATATGTATCATACATCCTTTATATATGTTCTCTAGTTGTTTCTTACTTTTAGCCTTCCATGGATTGCTTTTGTAGGATTATTACAGCTTCCGGTATTGTATCGTGTTTCTCTTCTGCTTTTCACTCTGAAAATGATGTCATAGTTTCCCCACTATCACACCCAAGGCCCTCTCTGCTAATCTGCAGCCTCTAGCATTCTGGGAAATGCACTTGAGGCCATGTGACCAACTAGGTATGGGGAGCATCTAGGTGGATTCCAGAACTAGGATGTTAAAAAGTGGTATCAGAGGAATTATTTTCCCTTGACATACTATTTGGAGACTATAGCTGGGGACAAGATGGAATGGCTACTTGGTAATAAGATTTACCCGGGAGCAGCTAGCATGTGTACAAGGAAAATCCATTCTACCTCGTTTATTGCAATTTATTTTGGTTTTGCAAGTTTATAGTTGATCTGATTTTCACTGATGGGTGACTCACATGTTTTGTGATGTTAGTGTTGATATAATTGGGGTTCTTTTTCTGTTTCAACCTAATGAAATGAGGGTATACCATCCCATTCATCATATGGACACTTTCTATAAATCACATGTCACTCATTTTTGCAATTCCATTTTGGGTGCATTAGCAATTTCATGTTGTTGTGTTGGATATTGTGTAGATTATGCATGCTATTGTGATTGATTCTTGATAGAATAACTACTTTAAATAGGTATTTCTATATGTATGTTCATGTTTGAATGAACACCAAATTTCGATTCTTGAGGTGTTATGGGTCCACATGAATCAGAACATGGTGGATCATTGAATTGTTTCTCGTTTATATGACATGTACGAGATGCCGAGATTTGATTCGTTGGGAGTTTGGACCCTCACAGATCTGAATTTTGCACCTTAATGCTTTTTTTCTGTGTTTTTTGGGCACCAGAGCAGTTTCTGAGGCTACTACCTAAAAACCCAGAATACACGGTGTGTACCTTATGAATACATGCCATTTATCTTTTTAACTGTGTCATTGACTGTGTGGGAAGGGACACAGGTTTGTGAAAAATCAATCAGGAACCAACCATTAACAGTACGTACATGCCATATTGCAGGGACCATGTGTCTACTCGTGTGACTAACGACACTGAAGGATGAAACTTCGACTATATATGTCATGTTCTGATTTCACACTCCATGGAATGTAACCAATGTTCTCGATCGTTTCATGAACAAAAAAGGTCAGGGAAATCCTTCATGTACACATCGTGTGCACATGGATGATGCCGTGCAGAGTGAACTGTGTAGTTGGCTGTGTAACTAACAACACGGGCCGTTGAAACATTTATAGTTCACGTTGTGTCCTTCGTGAACACGTTGTGTAGTCTTGGATTAAGAATACCGTGTGGGATAGATGTGTAAGGATACTCGGGTTGGGTAATAGAGTTCAAGTACATGTATGGTGCGGGGAAAACACGTCGTGTGGTTGGGGTGTTACATGGCCAGTTGTGGCAGAAGTACACGCCCATGTGAATGACATAAATGAACACCCTGTGTAGTGTTTATACACAACGTATAATCATGTTTTGTAAAACATGAATGTTTATTTCTATTATTCCCTTATTATACTCATTTTTTTTGTCCTTGATAATCTTGATCTAAGATGTGTGCTAGACTTTGCAGAGTTAGGCCACCGAGACATCCTCCGGTTTTATGCCAGTTGCCAGGTGGTGATCAGACACTAGATACTATTGATTGGGGACCTCCTGTAGATCCTCCTGCTATGCCAGCCTTGGCACCAGCAGTTATACCAATTGCAAGAACTGATGTGTATTTTAGGGAAGGTTTTCTGAGCATGATGCAACCTTCCAGGGAGCGTCGCCTCCCGCCCCATCGATGGCAGAGTTGATGTGGGTTTTCCAGTAGTAGCATCCTCCCAATTTTTCTGGGGATGGAGTAGCCCAGGCTGTAGAATTATGGCTAGAGGCCATGCTGACAATGTTAGAGAATCTAGAGATACCTTCAGAGAATCGGGTGAAGCTCACTACATATATGCTCCAAGACTCCACCAAGACGTGTTGGGAGGTGATATTACAGACAGGACGCCAACAGATTATGACCTGCGATGAATTTCAATGCATCTTCTATGATTAATTATACCTAGAGACCTTGAGGGTCGATTGAGCCTGGGAGTTTATGAGTCTAGAGTAGGGCACTCTTTCTGTTATGGAGTACTCATCTCGCTTTACTGAGCTTCAGCGTTTCATGCCTATTCAAAGAGGTGATGAGTTGTTCCTTCCGCGAATGTTTGATGATGTTCTGAGGCACAAAAACCGATCTCAGTTGAACATATTTAGGTTGACTTCGATTTCCTCTATCATCAACTGGGCGATGATCCCTGAGCACAATCTGAGGGATTCTAGAGCAGTGAACCAGGGCGGTTCGAAATCCAGAGTTAGTTTTCCTCCTAATTATAGCAAGAAGCGTCGTAGGGAGTCTTCTCAAGAAGATTAGATTTGGTGGGATGTATTTTCTGGCAGCTAGGTGGTGTGCTACCAGTGTGGAAGGAGCAGACATACTAGGCCTTAGTGCTAGAGAGACCCTATGGAGTTCCGATCATGGGGAAAGAAGGGCCCTCTTCATCATTTCAGTTAGATCTTCTTACTTGATGTGGGTGGTACGAGTTCATCTATGACCCCGCGTTTAGGAAAAGAGTCGCCAGTTTCTCACCAATCTGAGAAATAGTGTTCTTCCGGCCGTTCGAGCCGAGGTGGAGGTCACGTCCGTGGTGGTCAGTCTCCGGGCTACCAGCAACAACAGAGTGGATCAGCTCAGAGTTGTTAGGTAGGGTCATAGGGCTGTGGAATAGGCCAGAACATTGCAGTGGAGCATCACCATCATGAGTAGGATCCTGGCTCCTCTACAGTTTGAGGTACGATCGTAGAAGCCTTAGTTTCATCTTCATCTCTTTTTGATACATGGGCTTCTCATAGCTTTATATCTATCGCCGTTGTGGAGAGTCTTGGTCTTTGCATCTTTTCTTCTGCTGACATCTTGACATAAGACACACTATTGGGGACTAGGACAAGTAGTGTACATTAGTGCAAGGAGTTCCCTCTAGAGGTTTGTGGGTGTCACGTTCTAGGGGATTTGTACGTCATAGAGATGATAGGTTATGATTTCATTCTTGGAATGGGCATGTTAGTTCCCTTCCAGGCAGTTGTTGATTGCTATTGTCATAGGGTGAGTTTCACATCACCAGAGGGTGGATATTTTCTTCATAATGGTGAGTGGGATTTCCAAGTGAGTAGAGAAGGTCCAGAGCATCTTGGGTTAAGAGGGGTTATATCCCAGATTTCCAGTCTATATCTGGATGACCAGGGGACTTCACAGTCATTCTTTCATCCAGTGGTGGACCATTTTAGGGATGTTTTTCCAGATGAATTTTTTGGTTTTCCTTTAGAGCATTAGGTAGAATTTTCTATTGAGCTTGTTCCATAGGTGGAATCAGTGTCCATTCCTCCTTATAGGATGTCTACACCAGAGATGCAAGAGCTCAAGAAATAGTTGGAGGAGTTGCAGGACAAGGGTTTCATCTGACCTAATACTTCTCCTTGGGGTTCGCATGTCCTATTTGCGAAGATGGAAAATTGTACCCCTTGGCTTTGTGTGGACAATCAGAAGTTGAACCAGTTGACATTAAGGAACCAATATCCCTTGATGACGATTATAGATCTCTTGGATCAGCATCAAGGAGAATGGGTGTTCTCGAAGATTGATTTGAGATCCATTTATAAGAGTACTTGGTTGTGTCATTCGGTCTCATGAAGGTGCCTGCAGTTTTCAGGGAACTGATGAACCGAGTGTTCCATCCTTACATGGATACCTTTGTGGTGGTTTTTGTGGAAGATATCTTGGTGTACTCTCACACTCGACAAGACCATGCTACCCTTCTTGAGATCGTTTTGTGTACACTGAGGGAAAATCAGCTATATTCTATGCTCCCAAAATGCAACTTTTGGATAGACCAGATTCACTTCTTGGGTCTTGTTATCTCAGAGATAAAAGTGTAAGTAGACCCAGAAAAAGTGAGGGCCATAGTTTCCTGGGAGCATCTGAAAAACATCTTTGTGGTCCATATTTTTATAGGGCTGGATGGATACTACATAAGCTTTATTTGGGAATTTTCACACAAAGTATCACTGCTGATGAGTCTAACTAAGAAGGGTGAGAAGTTCTTGTGGTCAGATTCTTGTGGGTCAGCCTTTCAGAAGTTGTAAGTGAGGTTGACTTCAGCACCGATACTTGTCTTTCCAGAGCCAGGCAAGAGCTATACCATTTACTGCAATGCATCAGGCATCCTTCTATGAGCTGTTCTTATGAAAGGAGATGGATTCATTTCTTAGGTGTCACAGAAGTTGAGGCCACATGAAAGGAATTACCCGACACACGATCTAGAGTTGGCAGTTTTTGTTCATGCCCTACGCAGCTCGAGACATTATCTTCTGGTAGAGCTCTATGTGGTGTTCATCGACCATAAGAGTCTCAAGTACATCTTCAATCAGCATGGCTTGAATTTGGGACAACGAAGGTTGGTTGAGTACCTTCAGCCCAGTGACCATGATCTTTCCTACATGCCTATAAAAGGTAATGTTGTGGCTGATGCACTGAGTAGGAGGACTCAGATATAGGCAGTTCAGGAGACTAGCAGTGAGTGGCAGCTTATGAATCTATTCTCAGATATTCATTTGTAGGTGCATGAATGACAGGGGTAGAATTTTCTATCTTATGTATTTTTTACCACTAAACCTCTTGATCAAGTTCGAATGAGGCAGATATCAGATTATGAAATCCTAGTCCTATGGGAAAGCTTGTCAGGATATGACCCTATTCCTGGATGGACCATATGCGAGGATGAAATCATGCATTTCTAGGGATGTGTATGGGTGCTAGAAGACATACGCTAGGAGCTGATGTTGGATTTTAATTCCTTGGTTTGGGAAGTTTATCTTGGAATCGCCATGATGTATCAAGACCTACGCCATCATTATTGGTGGCCAGATATGAAGAGGGGCATTGCTGGATTCGTCATAATGTGTTCCACTTGACAGTAGGTGAATACAGAGCACCAATGACCAGAAGGGCTTTCACGGTAGTTACCCATTCCCGTGTGGATGTGGAATGATGTTGTGATAGACTTTGTGAATGGTTTTTCGAGGTCTCCTCAAGGGAATGACACAATTTGGGTTGTTATTGACAGACTCACGAAGGTTGCTAACTTCTTGTCGATCAAGGAGACTTTCAGTTTTGTTGAGCTGGGGTGGTTGTACATCTGAGGAATTGTACGTCTTCATGGAGTTCCACAGACTATTTTTTCCGACAAGGATGCACGATTTATTTCTCGGGTCTTCCAGGGGGTTCAGAAGGCTTTGGGGACACATGTAATTTTGAGTACAACATACCATCCCCAGACAGATGGCCAGTCTGAGCATTTGATTCAGGTGCTTTAGGACATGTTCTGAGCATGCATCCTTGATTTTGGAGGATCTTGGGAAAGCATATACCTCTTGTGGATTTTGCCTATAGAAATAGTTTCCAGGAGACTATTTAGATGGCACATTTTGAGGCTTTGTACGGTAGGCCATGTCGATCAGCCTTATATTGGATGGAGGCAGGAGAGGCAGCTATGCTGGGACCTCACCTTGTCCAGGAGACCAAAAAGTAGATAGAGTTTATTCGGAAGAGGTTGGATAATGTGCAGTCTCATCATAAGTCTTATGCTGATCAGCGAAGACGAACTCTGGTGTTTGAGGTTGGGGAACAGGTTTTCCTACGTGTCACACCGAGTTTGGGACATAGGAGGATCGGGAGATAGGGTAAGCATTCGCCGAGATATGTCGGTCCATTTGAGGTGTTGGAGAGATTTGGTCCAGTTGCCTATCGGTTGTAGTTAACTCAGAGGAATCGTGCTATGCACGACGTCTTCCATGTTTCTCAGCTCTGACGTTACATTACAGACCTGTCTCATGTCTTTTTACCTAAGTAGGATGAGATCAAAGTGGATGCATCATTTGGGGAGAATCCTATTAGGATTGTCGTTCATAGTACGAAGGATCTCCATTTCCAGTATGTTCCTCTGGTATGGGTGCTATGGAAGCACGAGCGAGTACATGATGAGACTTGGGAGAGGGAGACCGATGTGCGGTCGCAGTGGCCGGAGTTGTTCGAGGTTTCTTCTTCTACGCTACACATGGGAAATTAGGGGATGGATTTCATTAAAGGGGGAAGTTTTTAATAACCCCGATCATCTATTCAGGTATGTTTTTCCTTTTTATGGTGTTTTGGAGAAAAGTGGAGTTTTTGGAAATCTTTGAAGTACACACTGTGTCCTTTATGAGTACACGCCATGTACTTTGTTTTCACAGAAGGTCGTGTGCTGGCCGTGTCAGGGCCACACACATGGTCATGTGGGGTGATGTGGAGGCCACCTAAATTATAGTATAGAAAAGGCAAGTATATGCCGTGTAATCCAAAAATTTCAAGCTGTGTACTTTATTTTTTTCATTAAACACACAGGGGTCGCGTCTGACGGACAGAACCATCTTCTTTTAGGATTTTTTGTCCAGGAGAAACCGTATGACCATGTATCTTCTCCAAGCCCCCAAGCCTCCATCTATTCTCCGAATCGACCACCATCTATTGCGTTGGAACCAATATGGTGAGTTCATCCTTCTTCTAGAGAATCGTTTCACAATTCCTCCTCTTTTCCAAGTTATTATGGTGTGAACCTTTCATGTGTTTTCATATATATTTGATGTTCTATGGAGATTCAAGACTTGTGGTTCATGTATATTGATATTCTGACCTCAAGGAAGGTGGTTTGTGCCTTTCCATTCAACGTCTTTGAGTATTATGTGAAAATTCCTTCAATACCCTTGAACAGGGTATTGAGTGTTTACTGTTTTACCCCTGCTGTTTTCCTACCAAGATTGTACGCTTATATAGAGGTTATTTTGATATAAATTGGGTTGATTTCTATTCCTTGGATGTTCTACCCATGCTTTGTTCTATTTACGAATGTTTGGTCCTATATAGCCTACTGGTCGATACTTGTTTTCCATGCCTTGTGTTCGTAGGTTATAGTGTTGTTTTCTGACATGCTTAAGATGCTGCAGACTGGTTGACCATGTAGTTCTATAGATTTACTTTGGCCATATAGCATTATTATGCATTGACCTACTCAGGGCCGTGAGAACCTAGTGGAATAGACTAATATAGGGTAGACCAAGTGACCTTCCTCAGAGAGTCTTTGGACAGTATATACTATAATTGGATAGACCGAGTGAGCTTTTTCAAAGAGTCTTTGGGAATTATGGACACTAAGGGGATATACCGAGAGAGCTTCCTCAGAGAGTCTTTGAGATTTATAAACTATAAGGGGATAGACTATGTGAGCGTCCTCAGAGAGTCTTGGTTTTACTTGAATTACCTTGAACCACTCCATGCTATAAGAGAAATTGACCGGGTGAGAATCCTCAAAGAGTTTGTGAACGACCTCGGGATATAAGAGGAATTAACCAAGTGAGCTTCCTCAGAGATTCTCTTCACCATAGATCTATAATGGGTATTGACAGTGTGGTCCTCCGCAGAGAGTCGCTGACTACCTTAGACTATAAGGGAAATTGACCAAGTGAGCTTCCTTAGAGAGTCTTATAATTTCCGAATGGCCAAACCCAAGGGGTTAGGATGAGTGTACTACCCACAGGGTTGTTGTAAATTGATAGGTAAGACTAGAGGGGATGGTTGTGAGTACTTCCCATAGGGTTACCTGTTGTGTTTAGAAACCTGTTAGCTGCTTCTTGATATTTGAACTCTGGATTGTTTACTGCTGAGTTTCTTTCCTATTTACTGCTTTCTGTACTTTACCTACCATATATTCACTAACTATTAGGCACAGATCTTTGGGTGCTTTCCTACTAGGATTTAGTCTCCTAACCAGTATGGGCCATGGTTTTGGGCCAAAATAGATTATATTGCAGTAGGTATAGACAAGGGAAAGCGCCATTCAACATTAGGTACCTGACTTGCTATGGAGCTGGAGCGCATGGGACCAAGATTTGTCTTTTGATGCTGAGGATTTATTTATCTATTCTTTTTTACTTTGGTTTAGTACTATTTTATTTAGCATTGTGACTTGTTTGGGTATTTTCCTAGACATATTTATCAGGCGTCATTTATATATGTGCTCCAGTTGTTTCTAACTTTTAACCGTACGCCGATTGCTTTTGTATGGATTATTACTACTTCTGCTATTGTATCATGTTTCTCTTCCGATATTTAGTCTGCCAATGAGGGCATAGTTTCCCCACTATCACAACTACGGTCGTTGCTACTAGTCGGAATCCTCTTGCGTTCGAAGAAATGTGCTTGAGACCATGTGACCAACAAGGTACGAGGCACCTTCGGTTGGCTTCTGGAAATGGTGCGTTACAAAATGACACCTAAAAGAGTTTCATGAACAACATCTTAATCTATATGGGAGACCTGAACTAGGTAACAAGATCCAAGAAGGAATCCAAAGAAGGACGAAATGACATCCTAGAATCGTGTTATGATCAAGGTGAAAACACCTTTGAATAAGTGACAGATGCTGCCCAACTTTGGAAAGCAGGAATGCGGGGCAACAGTCAGCGTGGCCTCATTCTCAGAAAGCAACGGATATGTACACCCTAGAAAAAGAATTGTAAATAGAAATGGTGAACCCAACATGAAGTTATTCTCCCCAATGTTGTGATTAGAAGCATTTGAGACATTAGTGGATTAGTGTGTAACCAGATCTTGTTATCTGGTGTCGTGTCCCACCAAACAAATAGAGGGCCTCACGTGATACACATCATATGTTGTGGCAGTTAAAATGATGGACATCTCGATCTACGGTATTGTCAACATGTATCCTTATTACCAGTCATTGAAGATGGTATGATGATGGGGCACTTGACGTTGATTTAATTTTTATAGAACTAATGGTGTAATATCCCTTTCTTATAGAACTCAATCCGCTTCTAAAGGAAACTGATCACCACCCTTCCACAAATATAGGGGAATGGGTAGCACCAACGCAAGAATCTCACATGGCTCTACTGCTTCAATCACTGCTCCCACACCCTCAACTGTTAGGTTCCCACACCCCATCCCCCTGAATTTTTTCAAAGAGGGATGATAAATAACCTCATCTGCCGATACGAGGACGGGGGGATTATCCCGACTCATGATATTTCCCACCAGGATTTCGAGGCGCCTATGCCTCATCACCTCCGCCACCCCCGAGGGTCGCTCAGAGATTCATTACACCCCACATAGATGTACAACTGTCTTAGGAACCTATCATTGGAACATTTCGATGACTCCCTCCCCTATGTTGATGAGGTTAGGGATGTCCAGGCCAGCCTAGTCAGGATCTCATTTTCGGGGTTCTTCAGGAGGGCCCCCACTAAGCTAGGCCAGCATAGCCACCCATCCCCACAAACTGAGGAGCAGTTAAGCTATGTGGATGCACCACAGGCCCTAGTCCGACTGACCGAATGACATCGTCATGTGCTGGAAGATGAGGAAGCCAACAAAGTGACGTCAAAATCGAATACTTCCGTTTCTCGTTCCACCACTGACATATATCATTAGCCCCATATTTATGTTTAGTATTGGAACATAAATACGTGGCCTAGATCAAGGCCCCAACCACCCTATGGTCTTGTTGGGTCGACCCTCTTCATCTCCAGCGCATGTAGAGGCCACCACGGACTGACCCGTGACAATGAAACCTAATACAGAGGTCCCCCCTATACCGCCACCATAAAGAATGTGGGTCATCCGTGATTCCAAGCTACACATGGAGGTCTTCCTCATGATTCCTTCAAACCAAATGAGGGTCCTCCCCAGGGAAGCAACAGTCATTATTGAAGACTCTTCTACACTCATGACATCGGGTATGGGGTCATTCCTCCTTCCACAAACCGCGGACGTGGAGATGTGACACATCAACAAAATATTTTGTGTGGGGGCCTCCTCCATGTCCTTACATTATCTAGCGAAGGTCCTCCGCACCTGAGAAATATACAGAGGGATGGTCATCCTCGCTTCATTGGTACCCAACATGGAGGCCTAACCCTTTTCTGGCATGACTAGTATGAGGACCCTTCTCACATTGACACTATCATTGGAAAAAAGCATGATGGTCCTACCCATTCCCCTACTAGCACTAGTGGAGATACTACCCACTCCATCACCTCCCGCAGAGATTCCCTCCACACATAAGTCAGTGGACTTGGAGGTCCTCCTCGTGTCCCCTTGGATATCATTCAATGTGTTACCCACACCCCAGCTCACTTAGGAGGAAATCCTCTCTGCCCCAGCACCAGTATGACTGAAGGTCCTTCTCATGCTGTAAATCAACCATGTCTGGAAAAACCATCCCGATGCAGGAGTGTGGGTCATCATCTCCATAAAAAGAATACTGGGAAGATTTAAACCATGATTAAACTAGTCTGCATCGCAGATTCTGAGGCGGAATATGACCCAATGATGGAACCCTCATCATGATCATTAGTGTCGAGGGACGGGGCAAGAATGAGGTGTATTAGCCTCATACATCCACCATTTGAGGTCTATCAGATTCCTTCCTCCCTCCGCAGATACATCGAGTAGGATGAAAATTTGGCGTCTCCCAATGGTCTGGCCCTGCAATCCCCTCCATCATCACCAGAATCACTCTCTACCTCTACTAGAGATCACGATGAGTTATTATGAGGACTAATGGGGAATGAGAAGCAGTGTGGTCCGTCACTGTAAATCATAGTCCCTACGCTAGGAAGTATGGACGCAATCTCGTCTTGCCGTGATGTGGTGGCTAAGTCATTACACTATTCAAAGGATAGCCAATGATGCAGTAGTTTGTCATGTCGCTTGTCGTATTCTACACCATCCATCATTCCATCTAAGTAGTCTTCTTCAATACCAGTATTAGTTCCCTAGTTTCCTCTGGTTGACGAGTGGAGAAATGAAAGGTTATACCTTGAATCTAGACCAAGGATCTTGTGGGAAATTCTCGTAGTGGAGCAATTCCCAGAGATGTTTTGGCCAGTTACAACACCAGATTTCAGGGCACCAGATGAATTCACCCAGGAGGATGGTGGATGCTTTCTCCATACCCTCAAGATGAATCATTTCCATCTTAGTAATCGATGAGTGGCCTACCACATGAGTCAGGCACACTTCAATGACATTGGGCAATAGTGCATATGGTTGATTTGGATCCACTCCCCATGGCCCAATAGCTTGAGTCACCAAGTCAGTATAGAACCCTATAACAATGATATGTCCAAATAATTAAAGTTATTCGATGGATAATCAAGGATAATTTTCCTCATGTGAAAATCCGTAGTTACTGGCCGTACACGGCCCCCCCATTTCAGTTCCATCTGGCACCAACCTTATTTTCTAGGATACATAGAAGATATGCCTCCAGGAAAGGTCATAGTTAACATGGCCAACCTGCTAGGGGTGAGAATGAGCTAGAGATTCTTGGAGAGGTCCTACCCCCTGAGGGAGTTTCACACCTTTTTGATCCATTGGGAGGGATCCCTCATTGGAAAGGAATTTGTTGGGTCTTCATGTACCTACCGAGTTATTAACCATCGGTTAGAATCCAAAAATGGCTAAGGAGTACCTTGGAGCTGCCAAGCGGTCCGGCCCATCTGGGTCAGTGTATAAGACACAAGAATATCCCGAAAAAGCTGCACTACTTTAGCAACTCGCTGCACACAATAAGATGGTCAACGAATTCCTTACTAAATGCGATGCAGACCAATGATTGAACTACAATGATCTTTAGTCAGGGATGTAGGGGTAGGCACAACTTCCCCCTAGAAAATTGCCTCTAGGTGACCTTGACCATCCTGAAAACACAGACAGGTTCGAGGTTGGATCATATGGCAAGAGAGCATGGAATGTGTCACCAATTCCAGCGGCGCGACATGAAAATATTTAGGATCTAGCTCAGATTCTCCCATCTCCTCCACATGTCATCCAGCTAGCTGCTCCATGATCTGTCAGGCCTCTTTATCTTGTTGACATACCTGAAAATGCATTGGTGTTCAGGGATCCCAATAAAGATATAAACCCCCGACCATATGATCCAATGAGGGCACTCATTTCCCACCACGAGGCATTGCTGGCTCGACAGGTGGAAATCCAACATGATGGAACGCCTTATCAGGCATGGGTCGATGATATGCCAGCACCCCCGGGTTTCTGAAATAGCACCTTTCCACCCTTCAATGGGACGGAGGACTCGTTAGATCATTTGGCCCACTTCATATCAAGGTGTGGACCCATGTTGGGAACTCTATCATAGCATGAGGCCACCAAACATTGGTGTTTTATGAAGACATTGGAAGGGCATGTGTTTAACTGGTACATTTAGCTACACATCAGATTAGTAGTCAGTTGGGAAGGCCACATTGAAAATTTATCTACCAGTTCAGTTCCACTCCTCGGAAGACGAGCATTGGAGACCACTTCAAGTTCAAGAAGAGGCCTGATGATCATGTCACAGACTTTGTCACCAGGTTGAAAGGGCTCGCCTACATTCTTAAAATGCCATAGACTCATGAGAAACTACTTAAGAAGTGTGTACAGAATGTCAATACAGAATTGGTCCCCTCTCTGATCACCCAGAACAACCCAGGGTGTTTCTGAAACATCATTAAAATGGCACAACTCCTAGAGGAAAACTTACCAAGGGCTATCCAGTTAAGTCTATTGCCTCTTACAAACCTCACAAGAAGGGACGCAAGGGATGATCCTACCATAGCGACACAAATAAAGTCCCCCAGGCAATTGGACTTGTTACTGGGGGAGATTCCTCCATAGCCTCAATGGGGCCCTCCACCATTTGTGTAGCCTCTGGCCCAGCAATTCCCACCTCAGAATCAGAATGCACCCCCATGAAATGCGCTGCCACTACCCAGGTGAGAAACCAGGTTTTGTCTCCTCGACAGGCTCCTCCATCCCCTCATTAGGTTCAGGCTCCCATAGAATTCTTCCTGGAATGGAGGAATTGGACCTACTCATTTTATGAGGATCAGGTCCACAGTTATTTTTGCAGTGCCTTGGAGTATGGGATTGTACGTTTTCCTGAATGAAGGAGGCCAGAAGAGGCGAACCTCATTGTTCTCCATTATTATTTCCCCTATCATCGGATCCTATGGAACACCTTCAAATAGTTCTATGTGTTTAAACACTAGCATCAAGACTAGTTGGAAAACAGAATACTCCAGTTTGGATTAGCTCTAGCATAGGTGAGATGTGTTTTCATGAAACCATACATCAGCAGTAAACACGATGGCAAGTGGCATCAGGTTTCTAACTGTGGGTCCTAGAAGTATTATGGTTGGATAGGTCATTAGATTTTCGCTCATGCCCTTGGTATTATCCTTTCATGCCTAGATCAAACAGAACGATCTTAAGACGTTTTTTCATCCAGTGCTAGTAATTCTATGTCCACATCTTAGCCATCCTCTTCCCAAAAGAGAAAGCATTAGCAGTGTAAGAGAAAACAAAATCCCCCACAGATGCATTCATCATCACGTACTCTCAGAATCTTTATGCTACCAGAGATGGAAATTCCTCCCAAAATCATTCTAGTTGTAGAAGACTCTTTGATTTACTGACAAGGGTACTTCATGGTTAACATTATAGAGTAGGTAAAGCCCTACATGATTCCTGATGATGAGGATTTCCAGGAGGATCCTACCAATGTTCCCAGCCATCACCAGCATTGATGGGGTCATGGAAATATCCGTCATTACAGTGCCTTAGTCAGTACATCTAGCCAGGATATTCATGCTACCGAAACCAGGTAGTAGGCCCAACACAGAGCTCAGTACTGACATCCTTCTCATCTAGAGACATCAAGTCTGCCTTCGCCGCCGTTTCTGTTTCTTGATAAGGCCGAGCCACCTCGACTATACCGTGACCATACAGGGTATTCTACAGACCAGTCTGAGTCCTCTGGCCCTCATCTAGTGGTCACTCCATGGGCATCGTCAAGTGAGCATTGGGATATTCCCCGCACTAGTCAGCCGCCAGTCCAGCCAGTATGACTCACCATACCTCCTGTCATAGTGAGACCTCATGTAAGAATATGTTCATACCTAGAATGGATGTATGATGTCCTAAAACATCTTACCATCATTATATCAAATTTCTCCATCCTTGAGACCCTTTTCCTGTCATTGGATATGCGTGAGGCCCTAGCCGAGGCTTTAAGAATCCCCATCCAGTTTGAGATGGATGTAGCTGACATAGAATCCTTTCATGCTGAGGAGGTCAATCATGCTGAATTATAGGCTATCATATCATTATTTATAGAAGATTAAGGCTCTCCCATACATGGGAACATTCTCCCACTGTACATCATTGTCCAGTTTAATGGTGTGGAGGTCTGTCGATGTCTTGTCGACATAGGCTCTGGGATCAACCTAATCCCGACTCGGACCCTGTGAAAACTGTGGTTGTTCAATGTTTATTTGAGTCCCTACAACATGAGAATCCAATCATATGACAGGGTGGAACAGACACCAGTCGGCAAGATCCACTTAAAGTCCAAGTTCAGTGGCCTTGTTTCTCTTACCGATTTCATGGTTAACTCCCAAGACACTACATACAATGCATTGAGGTTTAGGTTGTGGCTCAACCTTCTGGAGGAGGTTTCTTCATCATATCATTGGTGCCTCAAGTACTACCATAATGTTTTAGTGGGAATGCTTCAAGTTGACACATCCCCCTTTTGACTCTTGTGAAGACCACTATCTAGATGCTGACTACTTCAAGAGCAAGGACAAGCAGATTCAGGCTAATGTGGTTGAGCATGATACGGCTACAACTGACCCGTGGATAGGTCAAGATGATGCCTACATCATTCTAATCAATTGATTGGAGGCTACAACCCTGGACATTGGACAATTCATCCTTATTTTTAGAATGAGGAGGACACATTACCATATTTATGCAACGCCGAAATATCACCTCATACTCCTATATGAATCTAGATCAGGTGATACCAAAGCCTCTTACTCCCAAAAGATATTGGGATATCCGCCCCATGGTGACAGTAATACGTCATATATTCTTGTTCCACCGGGCTGGGATAAACCGGATCAAGCTGATGCACCACTATTGCTTCGATATCATCATGTATGGTCCTTTGGGCCGAAGACTAGATGAGATCAGAAAACCAACCATCATCACTATGGTTTTGGTATTAGAGAATTCCCCCGATGTAGTGACCACTACCACTAAGGCTGGTACCATCCTCCCATCGGGATGTGTCGACTCATATGAAACTCTTTCATCTGAGGATCCCTCATCTATATGTGAAGAATATTATTTAGAGGATGCTCCCCCACCTGTGAAGAGGGTGTCGCTTCCACGGTCGATAATTGTTACATGGGAACCTCGGTAGCAGGGAACTACCAAAACCAACAATGACCAGTGTCTGTATGCCCCTCGAGGTGAAACAATAGTACATGGATTTCCTGAAACAACACCATGATGTATTTTCCTAGAGTTACAATGAGATTCTAGGACTAGATCCTCAGGTAGTCATCCACTACCTCAGTCTCCCAAAAAATCACAATGGGTTTAAGCAGCCCCCAAGGAAGATGCACACTTCTCAAGGTGCTATGGTCGAGGAAGAAGTTGATAAGTTCATCAGATCCAATTTCATTAATGAGGTACATTACCTCAAATGGAGTGCCAAAATTGTGCCAGTCATTAAAGAGAACAGTAAAATCAGAGTCTTCATCAATTTCTAAGATCTCAAATGTCAGTGTCCGATGGTTGACATTCCCCTTCCTGTGACGGAGTTGTTGATCAATGCAATAGCTGGGTTCCAAGACCTCTCCATCCGGTATTGGTCCTCTGGGAATAACTAGATCCAAATGGCACATGAGGATGAGGATTCTACAACCATCAAAGAACCAAATAGTTCATTCTGTTACCAAGTCATGCCCTACGGTTTAAAGAATGTAGGTTCCTCATATCAATAGGCTATGTATCTCATATTTAAGCCAATCCTTGAAGCATTGGTGGAATGTTTTTTTTGAAGGCCAGGAGGTTAAATATCACCAGCATCAAGACCATCTGAAAACCTTGAGAAATTGTTTAACTTCTTTCGTTCCCATCTCCTACAGATGAATCCATTGATGTGTACCTTCTAGTTCACTTCTAGAAAGTTCATGAGTTTGTTTTTAGATACAGGGGAATCCAAATCATCTTGTAGAAGATCAATCCCATCAGTCAGATGTCTCCCCCATGCAACCTCCGGGTGCTTTGAGGGTCCTAAGGCTACATTGCTAACATACACTGATTCATTTATAATTTGGTTTGTAAGTGTAATCCCTTTACCCGACTCATGATGAAGTTAATTTTCTACTAGTCGGATGAAGAATTCCATACTACCTTTGAGGAAATCAAGAAGTACCTTCTTTATCCTTTGATCATAATTCCACCGGTCTCCAGAAATCTGCGGGTCCTTTATGTGACCGCCCTGGAATAGTCTCTCGGCACCCTTGTCACCAAGAAGAACAATGAGGGAAATTAGAATTGACCCTATTACCTCTGGCATAGGCTACATGATATGGGGACCAGATACTCCACTATTGATAAGAGCTTCCTTGCACTAGTATTTGCAGTTCTTAAAGAATGATGTTATTTACAGGGCCACGAGGTACAACTAGTGTACTGTGTAGATCCTTTGAAGTACATCCTGAATTGCCCCATGTTGAAAAGTCATTGTTCTTGGTTGGTAGTAATCATTCAGCAGTTCGACATCAGTTTTGTCCCTCAAAATTCTATCAAGGAGAATGCATTATCAGACATCCTTTCCACTCATCTATCTCCCACGGACCAGTCCCTGGACCTTGATTTTCATGATGAGGCCATCCTCTCAGAAGACCAGGTTGTCCTGTACTGGAAAATGCACTTTGATAGTGCTTCCCGAGCCCCACCGGCCATAGGTGAAATGCCCTAGGATCAACATAGTAGGCTTGGTTGTCTTCTTCATTACCCCAGTGCAATTTATCCTACTGAAATCATTCCTGTTGTCGTAAGGCTTCACCAACAATGAGGTATAGTATTAGGCTCCCATTAATGGCCTCAAGATGGCCCTTGAGATTGATGTTCTCAATTTTCATTTGAAATGGGAGTCCAAAAAATTTATCAACAAGATCAATGCTGACCCTGTCATCAAAAATCTAGATCTCATACCATTTTTGTAACACACTCTCCACATAATGCCCCAGTTCCCTTCCCGGCCAGAAGTTACTCATATCCCTTGATCCCAAAATAGTTGAGCTAACACCTTGGAAGCCTAGGTGCATCTGAAGAGCCCTAACAAGAGGACTTGATTATCTATAAGATGCACCAGAGAGTCATTTCTCCCGCCACTCAAGATGATGATGATAGCTCACAGGTAAGATACCTTACCGCCAATGCCTCCGTGTTAGAAACTCTTGGTCTTCTGGATGTGGTGACTGATGTGACTCTCGACTGGAGAACATTCTCTATCGTGTATCTTTAAAGCAGTAATCTCATAGAGAATCAGGTCAAGAAATATAGAATCTAACACTTCACGTTACATATTACCTTTTAGGATGGTCTTGATCAAGAGAAGATCCTCTAAAAGCATGGGTGTGATTGGGTTGTCCATAATTACATCTAAAGACTTGAGATTTCTCAAGTCATGAAAGAGGTTCATGTCGGTTCCTAAGGGGCTCATCAGAACGGGCAGAAACTAGATCACCAGATCTAGAGACTGGGGAATTTTTGGCCCTCCATGATTCATGAATGCATCAAGTTCAACAAAAGGTGCCATGAGTTCCAAATTCATTCCATCATTATGGATCAGCCTTCATAGCCACTATAAACTACCAAGTACTCTTGGCCACTTGCTGTATGGGGACTTGATGTCATGGGACCATATCCAATGATGAAAGCACCCCAGTATAGTTTCATCCTGACTGCTACAGATTTCTTTTCTAAGTGGGATGTGGTAGTTTCGCTCAAGGAGGTCAAGTCCCATTCCATCGTTGACTTTGTGAGCTCCAACACAATCTACCGATTTGGAGTCCCTCACACCATCCTTACCAATAACATGATGAACTTTTGGGATGCTGAGCTGAAGAAATTGTATGCTAAGTAAAACATATTTTCTTACCATACCTCTCATTATCAACCACAATAAAATGGACATATCGAGGTATTCAACAAAACTTCTCTAATATTCTGCAGAAAGTCATTGGTAAAAACAAGAAATGTTGGCCGGAAAAGATCCCCAATGTCCTCTGGGATTATTGGATGATGACACGTAATTTGACCCTGGAAACGCCATATTCCCTGTTGTATGTAACGTAGGCAATCCTGACCATCGAGATACAAATTCCCTCATTGCGCACAACTATCTTTCATTAACAAGAACAAGATAAAGTAGCTGAAATCTATCTAGACGAGTTGGAATCACTTGAAGAGAACATGCTTCGTTCCATGCCAAATCAGAATAGGTATAAGAAAAATATTGCTATATCCTTCAACATCAATGTTCACCTCCGCTCCTTCTTGCAAGGATACATGGTGTTCACCCTAAGGACACAAGTGGTACAAGGCAGAAAACCCCCCCACGTTGGATCCAAATAGTATGGACCTTACATCATCCATAAGGTTCACTCTAGTGGAGCATAATCTCTAGTTACCATCAATGGGGAGCACATAATGCCTCCCACCAATGTAAAGTTCCTCAAGAAATACATTGCCTGAGTAAGACGGGTCCTACAAGACCTTAAACTGTCTGAGTCCTACCTGACCTTAATCTTTTTTTTCTGACATGATCTTAAACTCTCCGTGTCCTACATGAACTTAAAGTGTCCATGTCCTACATTAACTTAAACTATCTAGGTCCTACATGACCTTAAACTGCCCTAGTCCTATATGAACATAACGTGTCCGGGTCCTACATGACCTTAAACTGTCCAGTCCTACATGACCATAAACTGTAAGATGTTTCAGATGACATTAAACTGTATACTGTCCCGCATGATGTAAAACTGTATACTATTCCCATGACATTAAAATTTATGTTTTCCAGCATTACATTAAATTGTATAATGTCCCACATGACATTAAACTATATGTCATCCCGCATGATGTTAAACTATATTCTACCCCACATGACATTAAAATAAATATTTTCCAACATGATATTAAACTGTATATTGTCTCACATGACAATAAACTATATGTTGTCCAACATGACATTAAACTGTATGTCTTCCTACAAGACGATACACAGTGTGTCATCCTGTAAGATGTTAAACCACAAGAATTATGTATGGCTTGATTCTCATTCTCATGGGATATATAGGAACACCCAGATGATACATCTTGAGTCTAGCCTCTAGTTTCCTCTTTGACTATTCCTTCTGGGTATAGTTCTCTTGGATGATCCTACATGGTGTCGTATTGGATTCTTTGGCCCCACTCATGTCTGGATTACAATGATTGCTCCATGTTCCCTCGCTCGTTCTTCTCTCCTCCCATGATCTAACTGCATGATGCTAAACTTTATGGTCTTCAAAACAATATATGGCTTGATCCCCATCCATATGGTATATGTAGGAACGCACGAACATTTCATCCGTAGGACCAGCCCCAATATTCAGGATCTCCCCTCTAGTTGAAAAGCATGGTGTGGTGCTAAAATATTCTCTCCATTATGATGGATACCTCAAGACTACACATATACCACCTTCCTTGGTTATTTCCACTTCATTCACCATCTAGTTTAACGTTAAATATAATGTTTGGATTTATTCTCCACACAATCCATCATTGGGGTTTACATCATCTTTAAAATCAAAAAGGGCCCCCTGAAAGGTATGGATACTTAGACTAAGGTCTCTCCAATCATTTTGGGCCAACGCCCTTGAGGAACATGAAAGACATGTTGATATAAGTCTCACATTATGAATATGGTCAACGGTCGATGATCATTTATTGTTCCCATTTTTGGTCACATGATATAGATGCTGTGTTTTGAACTCGGTCAACAGCTATGATTTGTTGTTGTCTCTACCCCCATATGCCCCAAATATTGATAGTAGTGGTTCATTCCACCCCACTGTCTCTTCAAGATCCGATCTTCCTTGGGCAGGAGTGTGATTCTAGCTGTCAAACCCTTGTACAATAGGGAGAGCCTTGTCCTAATCCTCGTTTCATACATGGAGAAATGTTCACATGGGATTAGGAGCTATTATAGTGCAATGCCTACATGAGAGTTCATAAGGATATAGTTTGATGGGATGCCCAGCCTCTGGTCCCTCGACACTTTCTTCCAATTGGTCCAAGTTCTCATTTAGGATTGTGTGGTGTGGTATGGAATCATGTACTCATTCATGTCGAGCAATTTTTCAGTGCCACTCATACCCCCTTGGGACATTCCCCCTTAATTTATCATACTTTCTGTGAGAATAGGATCTTCCATGATTCACGAGCCCCATCATTTGGGTTTCCATCATTTTCAATATCTAGAAAGACCCCTGAATGGCATGGATGATCGTCCCAAGGTCTCTCCTACCATTATGATCGAACGTTATTGTGGGGTTTGAACAACTAATTGATACCTGTTCAGGCTTGTGATCATGGTCAGTGGTCAATGCTCAATTGTCTTCCCAAATCAAAGTCACAAAAATACAGATATTGTGTTGCAAACTTGGTCAATAGTTATCCTTTATCGTAGTTGTTGTTTTGTCATCTCCGACAAGCATGATGATTCTCCCTATCCTCTCAGCATTCCCATGCATATGACATTAAAATAGGCATCTACGGTCCAAGCCCTATGACCATAAACTAAGAGAACCACCGTCTTTGTTGCATGATGATAAACTTCACAACATCCAAATATAGAACTACATGTTGCATGATTCTCATCCTTATGGGATACGTATGACCCCCCCCCCAAATGTCTAAGTCTTCAGCTCCAAGTCCATCTCTTAGAAACCTACTTATCATTCTTGTCCCTTGGCCTGAGTCCTTCTAGGGGAGTGATTAATAGTGTGGTATGGGCTTGTGTCCCCATTCACATTGGGTTTTTAAAAACCACGCCACATACCTCTCTCTCCTGAGCACCCTTCACTACCTTTACATACAGTGATATTTTCGATTTGGCTTCCCTTATGTTGGGTCCCTCGTCCCTCTTCGGGGATTCACCAATGTTCCAAATAGTATTATAGTTCAGTGCCTGGTGTGTCAAATTCTTCCTAGATATTCTACCACCCATTTTTCAGGCTTCTTGTTCCTCTTAATTTTGGATTTCATTAAATTTCAAATTCCTAGGGACCCCCAAATGGCTTGGATGCTTGGACAATCTACACTCCTATAATTACAATCCAATTTCCTTAAGGGTGTCAAACAAAAATTAATACATGTCTCGCATTGTGAATATAGTTATTTGTTGACACTCATTTGTTTTCCACATTTTAGGTCACTCTATATGGATTCTGTGTTTTGAAAACATTCAATAGTTATCCTCCATCGTCATAAAAACCCCATCATTCCATAAAGGTCAGTTACATGATTCCCATCATTTTCCACCATATCATGTCAAAGTGGAATTTCTAAACCTTTATTATTATCCCTTAGTGTGCATATTCATGTTAGGGGGACAAATCCAAGGTAAGGTGTCATTCTAGGCCCCACAATGACTTCCCCTTTATGTGTATCCCATGTGTTGCAAAAGACATCTTCCACCATTGTTTCCCATACCGCATTTGGCTCACAATGGATTAGGGACTAGATCGAGGAATGCGCTCGCTCGGAGGTGTTTCGCTTCTTCATGGTCTGAGCACTAATACCTTAAAATAAGATCTCTTTATATGTCATCTTAGATAACTATGTCTAGCTTGATTCATGTGTTCGAGGGATATTTAAGAATGCTCGAACATCCTTTCTTTGGGTCTAGCTCAAATTACTCTAATTATCACTTATTTCCATCCTTTTAGGCCCCAACCCGTATAGTGCTGTGTGGTGTGGCGTGTGTGGACTTATGGCTTCATTCATGGTAGGTTTATAAGAGATGCACCACATACTTCCATTATAAGACCTAGTCTCTTATACCCCATATTCTCTAAAAATATTTGGCCCCTCTGCCTGAGGTTTCATCCCTGGAATCATGCATGGTGTGATGTGAACCTCTTCCTCATTCATGTCGGGTATGTTTTATCACACCGTACACATCCCCTCATGAACCTCATATCCCCTGTATATGTCTGAGCCATATGATTTTAATCTTTGATGCCTAGTCCCACATGAATTTAATCTATTTCACCAATATAGTACAATGTTAAAATTCATGGTTGGTCCCATCTCATGACCCAAAACTATGACCATATCGTCCTGGTCACACGATGAAAAAATTGCACTGCATCATGGTGTCCTTTGTCCAGAGGACATCAGGATTGGTATCTGTCACACACCACACCATCTATCTATGCTTGAATACGGATTTCTTATTTTTGATATGCATGGAAATTTCATCCGAGGTCTATCTCGTCACAAAAAACACACATTAATCCTAATGGATAAACAAGATCTATAAAATGACACTTCATTTGGGGCTTTGTCCAGACCCACACAACCTTATTATCCATGGCACTGGTATCTTACCATTCCAGCATCAGAACTATGTATATCTTAATTTCCATCTTCATGGGGTACATAGGAACACCTAGGAACATTGTCGCTAACCCAGCCTAACATTCACATTTGGTCCCCTGGCCTAGAAGTTTCATAGGGAGCACATTTTTCTATAGACTCCTACTGTCCCCATTCACATTGGGTTTTTGTGATTATATCACACATGTTTTCCTCCTTTAGTTCCGATTTTGTTCTGAGCTATATGACCATAAACTAAGACCCCTCCACATCTTTTTTTAAGATTTTCAACTTCATGACATCTTCCAAAACTACATATTGATTTATTCCATTCCTCATCATATACGTAGGAATGCACAGGCTTCTTGCCTCCAGGTCCAGCCTTAGGAATCTAAAATCCTATTGCATCTCTTTAGTCTCGTGGCACGAAATCTTTTGTTAGCATGTGGTGCGGCTAGTACCTCTTGGGTTCTCATTCATGTTGGGTTTTTCAATAGCCGTACCATGGGCCTTCCATGTATTTTCCCAATTTGGTCAAATTTGTGTGACCATAAACTATGATATCCCTATGGGAACTATGCATCAGGCTTGGATACTTCTCCACCCATCGTAGAGTCCATTAATTCAAGCCCCCTTAATGGCCCATCCTATGACCTTAGGGTGGAAGCGTGCAACCCCGGGACCATTTTCCTTAGAATGTTACTCGGATCATTCTACATGATACGCCTTATTATCATACTCAGATGTGTTGTGACAATGATCATGATGTGTGGAATTTTTATGGTGACATTCCCCTCGTTCTATATCCAAGATTCATGAGCCAGTTATTTAGATCCTCACCCTCTTCCACATCTGATGGGACCCCATTTACGGCCTATTATGAGGCCACATTGTCTTACCTACCATCTTGGTCAAAATTCCCTGAGGACCTCAGATGAAATTTTTGACAGGTCCCATGTTTCGAACATGGTCAGCAATCGACCCTCATTTGTCTATCCCCATTACTGGCTAATGCGATATGGATACTATGATTCAACCATGATCAAAAGTTATCCATTATCATCACACCACCATCATTGTGTTGCATATCTCGAGCATCATAATTCATATTGTACATCTAGGTTTGTTATTTAAGAGGGTCTTCATTATTGGGACACTATTCACCTAGCTTCCCATCTCCCTAATAGGTTCCTTCCTGTGATATGAATGTCGCATAACTGCACTTTTTTTCCCTCATAGATCATGAATCACGTGAGATTAGTAGTTTTGGTTGGAAATGTATTGGCACAACCATTCCAAACAATCCTTTCACCATCCAACATGATGTTGAACTGCGCTCTCAGAACTCTATGTGGCTTGATTCCCATCCAGATGGGATATGTAGGGATGAACGACCACATTGCGTCGGGCCTATCCTAACTCTCCCTTGTGGTCCCATGACCTAAAAATATCCTACAGGGATACATGGTGTAGTGAAAACTTCTTATTTCTTTATTCATGTCGAGTTTATAACTACCACATCACATAATCCCTTCTTCGGACCTACCTTTTCACTCACCTTCCTACCATGTGACATTAAACTACATGAGTCCACATGTTCATAACAAAAAACATTAAACTATAGCTCTACCTTGAACAAATTCTGGATACCCCATAATAACCATAGGATACATCAGCTTCCTCGCTAGAGAGGGTTCCCCTACCAGTGTTGGTCTCAGACCACACTGTGTTTCAAGAACTATGTTTGGCATGACTCCTAGCTTCATGGGATACGTAGAGATGCATAGGAATTTCTCTTTGGGCCCATCCCATGGGTAATTAACACTTATGGCCCCTCGGCCGAGATCTTGGTCAGGGAAATATGACCATTAATCTATTTGCACCATCCTCATTGTACGATGTTTGAACCACGTATTTATCATCCTCATTGGTATGATATAACAATAACGAGAATTCCAATTCCTTACTAGAGAGGTCTTGTTAAGACGTTTGTTTGATCCTTTATTAGATAGATACTCCCACCTAATGTTTCTTCACCACGTTGGCGTGATTTCAAGAGTTTTGGAATCCCTTCGAACAACCCATCGCTTCACACTCCTTGTTTTGCGCGCCCTTTATTTGGACCCTCATACATTTTCACATAAAAAAGACCCCCTAACAGTATGGATGCTCAGCCTATGGATCACCTACTATTCTGGGACAAATTTTTACATGAATTATGGGTAGAATTTTGAGTCAGTCCCTATGATTAGAACTTGGTCAATGGTCGGCCCTCATTTGTTATCTCCATTTCAGGCTAACGTGATAAGGATATTGTGTTTCCAATGTGATCAATAGTTATCCTTCATTGTCAGGACACCCCCACATTGTTCCTAATCATGGATATCCTGATTCACACATTCCACTCCCATATGTTTGGATTAAGTCCAAATGCCCCTGGAGTTACCCCTCTCATGCACTAGAGCACATTGGGAAGACATAATGTCAATTATTCTAAGGTATTTGTTCTCTAGTCGGGCCTCCCCCTTTATTCTCGGAAATATGTACTCATTTTTTAAACCACGTATGCCCGAAGATTGATTTTCAATCATATATTCAGATGGAATGACAAAATGCTCATCCCTAGTTTCTCGCTCGTGCTCGACCCATGAGAGCATAGGGACAGATCAATGGATGTCCCGTTAATGTAACAAAAATGAAATTGAACAAAAATGAATAACAAAACTCATGCATTCATCTAGAATAAATAATCATTGATTAAAAGTGCATTAAAAATTTAAATGTATTACATTACTCGATGATCAACCCCTCCCAGGGACGGGTTGACCCCATAAATTGAGCATTACATCTCCCCCACTCTCTGGCCTATGGCATATAGGATTCACTATCGCCAATTCAGTTTCCACTCCTCCTCAGCATTAATGGGGAAAAGATCGGCAGCCGCAATTAGGGCCCACTCCTCATCGCTCTGGATGATGGCCTTCATCACGATGGCTTGGTTTATCTTCTCTTCAGCCTCTTCCAGCTGGGCCTTTATCCACGATATAATCTACGATTGGGCATTGAGGAATGTAGAATGATAATATTCCAAGACGTGATGCCGTTGAATCACAATTTCATCCGCTCAGAGCCTCTTTATGTACACCAATTTCCTTCATTTCCAACCCACACTAAGACCACGGTCAAATTCCCAGATCTTCTCCACAATGAGATCTTAGACGATCATGTGGGGACACTAGGAATCTTCTTTCCCAGTGCACAGTTCATATTATCATGAATGATGTCTCTCCATATGGTTTATCCAGTTTTCGTGAGGGGTGTCATCGATAAATCACTTGATCAACTTCTATGAATGATGACATACTATTTTTCTATCCTCTTCATCAGAGGCTATATTTTCCCAGTCTGCGGGGTTGGAATACTAATACGTAGGGAGCGCCACCGTGAACTCATCCGCAAGGTCCGTATCTGGTGTCTGATCAGGTATGGGAGGACCCATGTTGTCCGGAAGATCTTCATTATTGGATCCCACATCAATAATCTCAGGATCTACCCTGATAACGGTCAGAAAGGTGGTTAGGAGCACTGCATCTTGGTCCGTTTGTGTAACAGCCCAAGATTTTATAAAAAAATATTCTTTTTAATTTTATTAATGTCTTGTGTTGTACGCTACACCAAAAGGAGCTTGCACAACACGCATCCTTGACTTGCCTTGCATTACACGCAATCGCAACCTTCCTCGATAGCGTGTGTGGTACGTAATCCTGAGTTTCACGAAACAACGATATGCTATAAAAATATTATTAAAACTAGCCGTTATGAATAGTAATAACCACTTTTTGAAATCCAGTAAATCTTATTTTTCAAAATGAACTTTATTTTTGGATTCGGAGTATCGAATTTAGCCTAAGGTGAAATTTTGGTACTTTTCGGATAACTTTCATATTCTGATGAATAGTGAAAATTACTAAATTATAATTAAAAACAACTTTTTTAATCGAAATAATTAATAGTGATAAATCATTAATTTGAGTGGTTTTAAAGTATATTTAGAATATATTTTTACAATTTAATACAATGTTGGTCATTGGATGTAGTTTCACATTTAAACTAGACATAAACAAGTGTCAATCTTTTGATAGATATTGTTTCTTAAAAACACGCTATTTGTTTTAACAGCGTGATTTAATTATATAATTAATTAATTCAACTTTTATGTTATGAATTTGGTAAAATAGACTTCATTTTTGAATTCGGAATATGAAATATAGCTTGGGATGAAATTTTGGCAATGTTCTGAAAAACATCAATTTTTGATGAATAGTGAAACCACTAAGTGGTAGGTTAAAAACTGAATTTTGCATAAAACATAATTTTACCGCTTCTGTGAATGGAATTTCGAAAATCCGAGAGACACGGTTAATATCAAGGACTAAAATGTGGTTCAATGAGATGAAAATAATTTTTGGTGAATAGTAACTTTTTACTTTTTTTTACCGCGGTTAATAGTAAATAGGGTAACTAAGGGTAAATATGATATTACTATTACCCTAACACATGTCCTAATTCTATTGGACAAGTGTAATTCGACCAAAAACAAACTTAGGAATAAAATATGACCATTTAGGCCCACTTGGATTAGATTAGGACATTTATTATTAATTTATTTAAAGAAGGGTTAAAATAGCAAAAATCAAAGTTTAATAAGTAAATAATTTTTAATATGGGGTTATACATAAGATAAATTCGATTGTAAATATTCATTAGAAAGCTAAAAAGATTTCCTACATGATGGTATTTTATTTGTAATTTTTAGACATCAAATAATTTAATTTATTTATGACACAACGATGATGCAGTAATTATCTTATTAATGAAATATTGACATAATTGATGTTATAAACACCAAAATAATTATAATTTGAAAATTTTTATGAATTCCACTAATTTTCTAGGTTACTATGATATATTAATGTTGATTTAATCAACTTGGTTCGAACATTTAATTCTGTTATGACTTTCACAAAAATCATATATTAAATTGTGTCAAAATTGACACAAAATAGTTTTTAAATCAAATATTATATTACTAATTGTTATTTTATTCCTAAAAATCTAAGGTTCGGCCAAATGACTTAGATAAGGATATATATATTAATAATAAACAATTTGGGGTTCGTTTGGCATGTTATAGTAAGTGTATTAACCATATAGTGAAAGAAAACAAAAAGACACGGTAAAAGTTAAATTATTTAACTTAGAGTTAAATCTAAATGATAAGGTTTAAAATAAGATCCAAACATGTCTAAATTTGATTGGTTGATGAGATTACAACCCTATCTCATCTAAGCTTCGAATATGAGTCATTTTTGGAGGTTTTTAAGTGGGGTTAGATTTATTATAAATTAATATTTTTAAGAATTCCTAAGGTGCCCCTCTCCTCCCCTATAAAAGGACACCTCCTCCCTCTCCTCCTCACACCAATTTGAGCACTCAAGCTCGGCCAACCCCTGCCAAAATCCCTTCTTCACTTCCCTAGAATAATCCTAGAGGTTCTGGTCTTCCTCAAAGACCCATTTTAGTTCCCTAAGAGGAGGTCTCCAAAAGGCGCTTCAAAGAAGAGGTAATTACCGTTACCAATTCTTTCATCTTTATTTCTTCTTCCACTTATTCTTCTTAGGTTGTTTCATTATGAAGTAATAACATCAGTATCACTCATATACTGATATGTTATTATAAGTATGAAACAACCCTATTTCACCATCTATCCATCCTACGGAAAAAGAAATCACCGCGCGTGCGTACGTACGGAATACCGTCTCCACGCCGTGGTGTAATCTATTTTCCACCACCACCTTACATGGATGGGTATAATGGTGTAAAGAATAACTATACATAGTTATTAAAACATCATATTGATTCTGATATATTGTATAATCCACTCCAATTCAATTCAATATTTATAGAAATGATATCATCGCTCGTGCGTACGTACGGAATACCGTCTCCACGATGCGATGAGATTCATTCTCCATGTTAACCATTTAAGAATGATTATAATGTATATATAAGAAATAATAATTAAATATATGACATTATAAAGCTACTGGATTTATGTATATATATACATATGTATGTCATCTACTTACTTCCATTTCAAGACAATAAGGAAAGGAAAACAGCGTTCATGCGTACGTACGGACTACCGTCTCCATGAACGGTGTTTTTCATTTTATTTATCTACCTATTATATATATATATATACTGAATATATATGATATATAAATCATATTTTATATTCTGGAAGTAATTAAATCATGATATAAGTAATAATGATGTCAAGAACAACAAGTCAAAACACCTACGATAAATGAAACGATTTTACCCAAAACGCTTCTTTAACATGGAATTTACAAAAGAACGGGTAATATAATGTCATAAGTGAACCATATATGATATCATAACAATGAATATGATTCTTTAATAAGTCAATAACATGATTTAAATCATTATACAGGAGGTTCGGACACTTACAAAGCAAGTCGGACCTAAGGTAAGGGAAATATCACAATCTCATTTTTATCCGAGATTGTTTATTCGTAAGTATTTACTGGGGTGTATTTTATCATCCACATCCATGTTCCCTCAATATGTAATATTATTTCCATCCACCTACAATTGTTTAAATCCAATTTTACCCTTCTATGAGTTTTTAGTAAAGGATATGAAAGGAATCTTTTTTTCGTTTTTCGTACGAGGTACTTTTTGACTTTTCCGACAAAAGTACGAAGAATGTTTTTTTAACTTAAACGGCATGAACGGATTTTTACGGTTTTATAAAGCCTTATTTTCATGAAGCTTCCTCCAAAAGATTTCATGACTATTTTTAATAAAATCTCTTTCTTTTAAAATTTCATGATGTTTTGTGAAAAGAAATTGATTTTGAAGAAGAAAGGATATTTTCCTCAAGAATTCATTTCAAGTGTTTTATCAAAATTATTTTCCATCTAAGATAATAAAGGGTTATGTTTCTATCCATATTTTTACATCGATTTGACTATGTTGTGATGGAATTATGTTTATGAATCCCTTTATCTTATATGAATGGTTTTATGATGTCATGTTGTTTTAAGAATCCCATTTTTATTACATGGGTTATGCAATGATGTATGATTTATGATTTTGTGGCACACATAAGAAAGGATTCATTAAGAGATGGGTGGGACCTATATCTCCCTCCAATGCATTGGGTAAAGATTTCACATCTCATGAGATAGACATGGCTGAAATGGTAGGTTATACCGGTTCAGTGAAACAGGACTGAAACGAGGATTTCTCGATTCAGAAAGGGACTTTGTCCACTAAGATAGTCTTGGAAATGAGTCTTGACTAACAAGAAATGATTCTCTATGATTATGTGTGTATGCCACAATGAGTAATGTTTTAAGTTATGGTTTCATTTTCACTACTATGATTTATCCCATGTTATGAAATTATGCTCTCTTTTGCAGGTTAAGATTTCCAAAAATGTTATGTTCTTATGAAAATTATGTGATTGATATTTCTTTTGTTTACCCTTACTGAGCATTTGAGCTCACCCTTTTATGTTTTCTTTTCCCCAGGATATAAAGAAAGGTTTTAGGTAAAAAAAAAGAGGAAGATCTTTATGGGAGATTTTGAAGATCTTTCCCCACGATTAGAAGATTTTATTCCGAGTTTCCAAAGACACTAAACTATTACGGTCCTTGTGTGTGTGTTTTTTGTTATGTACTAAGTATTCCGCAAAAGTAATGTAATGTCCATGTACGATAAGCTTCGGGTCTCTACAGTTGGTATCAGAGGAAAGGTTTAGTCAACCTTTGGAAACTAGGATGCGAAAATGTTAGTGAGATCCCTAGAGATATTTCTAAGGTATGTCTAGGGATGTCTCTAAGGTTAAGTATACGTATAGGTTATAGTCCTAGAATTGCGCTAACGATCTTCGAATTTAACCTAAGATGTTAGATATTGAGGGTACTACCCCTTTATTATGTTGTTTTCCCTAGCATGATTTTTGCCTCTCATACTATTCTTTTGGGGTTTTAGACGATGGCTGGAACCCGAAGGAACCGTGTTAATGCGGAATGTGATGGGCAATGCAATGATTGTCCCCCTGAGCAACCAAACGATATGGGAGCCGGAATGCAAAATCTTGTAGCCATGCTCACACAACTTTCTCAAGATATGAATCATGCAGGACTTCCAAACGAGCAAAGGAAGGAGCAAAATTCTGTTGAATCCTTCATGAGGCAGCATCCACCTTCTTTCAGTGGGTCTACTGATCCATTAGTTGCTGAACAATGGATTAGTACTACTGAAAAGATATTTTCAGTTCTTCAATGTTCTGAACATGATAAAGTCATCCTAGCAGTGTATCATTTGGAAGGAGATGCTGATCAATGGTGGAATCTTATTAAGAATACGAGGCAAAGGGATGAAATTGAGTCTATGGAATGGGACGAGTTCAAGAACTTATTTTTCAATAAGTACTTCCCTCTTATTCTCTGAACAAAGATGGAGAAAGAGTTTCTTGAACTGAAGCAAAGGGATGATGAATCTGTTGGTACCTATGAAGCGAATTTTACAAGACTTGCAAGGTACGCTTCTGGTATTATCATCCAACCTGAAAGTAAAGTTGATCGATTTTTCAGTGGCTTAAAACCAAGTCTTCGAAGGGCATTAGCTATAAGAGACTTCAGTAGCTATGAAGAAATTGTGCGTTGTGCTATCAAGGTAGAAATGGAAGTTGGTGTTACATATCCATCTCATGGGTTTGACAAGAAACAAAAGATGGAGTTCAAGGAGAAAACTCAGAATAATGGTGAAAAGAAGATGAATGTTTCCTTATGCACAAAGTGTGGAAAGAAGCATGGTGGAGATTGTCTTAAAGGGACTAGAAAATGTTTTAAGTGTGGAAAAGAAGGTCATCGAGCAGTTGAGTGTCGAAGTAATGGAAAATGGGATTCTAATGAAGTGAATAAAGCAAACACTGTAGAGAACGTACAACCAACACTTCAATGCTTCAAGTGCAAGGAAATGGGGCATTATGCTAATAAATGCCCTAATCCAAGGGTTAGTGGTGATCGACATGAGCAACCGCTTAAGGCAAAGGACAAAGGGAAGTCACATGCGATCACTATTGGCAATGTTGAATATGACAACGATGTGGTGGAATGATTAAGTGTTTATGTAATGGGATTCCAAAATAATGTTGTATCATTGAGTATTGCAATATTTATTGATGTGGTATTCAAAGTGATTGAGATATTTTTTGGAAATAAGATGATATGCGCATAATGAAGACGAGAAAATGAAATGTTTAATAGTATTCATGAGCTCATGATTGATATAAGGACTAAGTGATATCATGGTTTGAGTATATAGAATTTTGAGGATTTTGGTATGTGGAAAGTGTTAACTTTTAACTGCATTCATGTTTTCACTAAGGTATTCAAGAGAATACACGATTAAGGACTTTGAATGTTTGGAATGTGACCAACAAAACATATCTTATGATATATGGGGATCGATGATGGTGTTAAATATCTGGTAATCATTTTCATTATATTATGAGAGTGGACTGCAGTATTATGGATAAGCCTAAAGATAAGAATGGATTATGTTGGACATAAGTTAGTATTGTTTAAAGATAGAATTTTTTTCGATATTATTGATGGGATGTTATAGTAATATATTTTTAGAAAAAGGACAACCTGCAGGACGGGCGACAGCCCATCGCTTCGGACAAGGCTGTGGGAATCGAACCCACAACCGAAGTGCGACTGGCCTTTATCGCCTACCACTGACCTACAGGAAGTCCCTGTTTAGTAGAAACTAGTTTTATTATATTAAGCAGTATGATATATGAAGTATAAGTCCATTTTTGGAACCATATATGATTAATCCCACTATAGATCGACTTATGTATATAAATTTTGCTAACCTTTTAAGACAGATGGAATGACCCGTCATTCTATCACATGATCTGCTAACACTTCACGAATAACAAATTCAACTTCATTTATTTAAGAGATGAAGTGGAAATTGTTAAAGGCACGAACAACAGTGAGATTGTACCAAAATAAAGTAAGTATTTATTCTAATTCAAATTCTTTAACTTTAGGGAAATAATCTTGAAAACCAAAAATGTTGTCCTAGTTCTCTTATACCTGATGAATCAGATGGTACCTTATATCATCACAAATCTATGGATTTGTGACTACTGGCTTTTCCATAGCCATGTTCTCTACCACTCTCCATCAGAACATGATGGTTAGATTTCTCTTCCATATCCATATTTTCACCTATGTGGAAACCCAGTGATTAGTTTATTTGGGTAATCGTTACATTTCATACTTTAGTTTTTAAAGCCAAGTTTTGGTATTCCCTTTTACGATGTGGGTTTCTATTAAAGAAAATTTCAAATAGTAAACCATTTATAACCCCGATGAATTTCGAGGGCGAAATTCATTTTAAGGGGGGTAGAATGTAACAGCCCAAGATTTTATAAAAAAATATTCTTTTTAATTTTATTAATGTCTTGTGTTGTACGCTACACCAAAAGGAGCTTGCACAACACGCATCCTTGACTTGCCTTGCATTACACGCAATCGCAACCTTCCTCGATAGCGTGTGTGGTACGTAATCCTGAGTTTCACGAAACAACGATATGCTATAAAAATATTATTAAAACTAGCCGTTATGAATAGTAATAACCACTTTTTGAAATCCAGTAAATCTTATTTTTCAAAATGAACTTTATTTTTGGATTCGGAGTATCGAATTTAGCCTAAGGTGAAATTTTGGTACTTTTCGGATAACTTTCATATTCTGATGAATAGTGAAAATTACTAAATTATAATTAAAAACAACTTTTTTAATCGAAATAATTAATAGTGATAAATCATTAATTTGAGTGGTTTTAAAGTATATTTAGAATATATTTTTACAATTTAATACAATGTTGGTCATTGGATGTAGTTTCACATTTAAACTAGACATAAACAAGTGTCAATCTTTTGATAGATATTGTTTCTTAAAAACACGCTATTTGTTTTAACAGCGTGATTTAATTATATAATTAATTAATTCAACTTTTATGTTATGAATTTGGTAAAATAGACTTCATTTTTGAATTCGGAATATGAAATATAGCTTGGGATGAAATTTTGGCATTGTTCTGAAAAACATCAATTTTTGATGAATAGTGAAACCACTAAGTGGTAGGTTAAAAACTGAATTTTGCATAAAACATAATTTTACCGCTTCTGTGAATGGAATTTCGAAAATCCGAGAGACACGGTTAATATCAAGGACTAAAATGTGGTTCAATGAGATGAAAATAATTTTTGGTGAATAGTAACTTTTTACTTTTTTTTTACCGCGGTTAATAGTAAATAGGGTAACTAAGGGTAAATATGATATTACTATTACCCTAACACATTTCCTAATTCTATTGGACAAGTGTAATTCGACCAAAAACAAACTTAGGAATAAAATATGACCATTTAGGACCACTTGGATTAGATTAGGACATTTATTATTAATTTATTTAAAGAAGGGTTAAAATAGCAAAAATCAAAGTTTAATAAGTAAATAATTTTTAATATGGGGTTATACATAAGATAAATTCGATTGTAAATATTCATTAGAAAGATAAAAAGATTTCCTACATGATGGTATTTTATTTGTAATTTTTAGACATCAAATAATTTAATTTATTTATGACACAACGATGATGCAGTAATTATCTTATTAATGAAATATTGACATAATTGATGTTATAAACACCAAAATAAATATAATTTGAAAATTTTTATGAATTCCACTAATTTTCTAGGTTACTATGATATATTAATGTTGATTTAATCAACTTGGTTCGAACATTTAATTCTGTTATGACTTTCACAAAAATCATATATCAAATTGTGTCAAAATTGACACAAAATAGTTTTTAAATCAAATATTATATTACTAATTGTTATTTTATTCCTAAAAATCTAAGGTTCGGCCAAATGACTTAGATAAGGATATATATATTAATAATAAACAATTTGGGGTTCGTTTGGCATGTTATAGTAAGTGTATTAACCATATAGTGAAAGAAAACAAAAAGACACGGTAAAAGTTAAATTATTTAACTTAGAGTTAAATCTAAATGATAAGGTTTAAAATAAGATCCAAACATGTCTAAATTTGATTGGTTGATGAGATTACAACCCTATCTCATCTAAGCTTCGAATATGAGTCATTTTTGGAGGTTTTTAAGTGGGTTTAGATTTATTATAAATTAATATTTTTAAGAATTCCTAAGGTGCCCCTCTCCTCCCCTATAAAAGGACACCTCCTCCCTCTCCTCCTCACACCAATTTGAGCACTCAAGCTCGGCCAACCCCTGCCAAAATCCCTTCTTCACTTCCCTAGAATAATCCTAGAGGTTCTGGTCTTCCTCAAAGACCCATTTTAGTTCCCTAAGAGGAGGTCTCCAAAAGGCGCTTCAAAGAAGAGGTAATTACCGTTACCAATTCTTTCATCTTTATTTCTTCTTCCACTTATTCTTCTTAGGTTGTTTCATTATGAAGTAATAACATCAGTATCACTCATATACTGATATGTTATTATAAGTATGAAACAACCCTATTTCACCATCTATCCATCCTACGGAAAAAGAAATCACCGCGCGTGCGTACGTACGGAATACCGTCTCCACGCCGTGGTGTAATCTATTTTCCACCACCACCTTACATGGATGGGTATAATGGTGTAAAGAATAACTATACATAGTTATTAAAACATCATATTGATTCTGATATATTGTATAATCCACTCCAATTCAATTCAATATTTATAGAAATGATATCATCGCTCGTGCGTACGTACGGGATACCGTCTCCACGACGCGATGAGATTCATTCTCCATGTTAACCATTTAAGAATGATTATAATGTATATATAAGAAATAATAATGAAATATATGACATTATAAAGCTACTGGATTTATGTATATATATACATATGTATGTCATCTACTTACTTCCATTTCAAGACAATAAGGAAAGGAAAACAGCGTTCATGCGTACGTACGGACTACCGTCTCCATGAACGGTGTTTTTCATTTTATTTATCTACCTATTATATATATATATATACTGAATATATATGATATATAAATCATATTTTATATTCTGGAAGTAATTAAATCATGATATAAGTAATAATGATGTCAAGAACAACAAGTCAAAACACCTACGATAAATGAAACGATTTTACCCAAAACGCTTCTTTAACATGGAATTTACAAAAGAACGGGTAATATAATGTCATAAGTGAACCATATATGATATCATAACAATGAATATGATTCTTTAATAAGTCAATAACATGATTTAAATCATTATACAGGAGGTTCGGACACTTACAAAGCAAGTCGGACCTAAGGTAAGGGAAATATCACAATCTCATTTTTATCCGAGATTGTTTATTCGTAAGTATTTACTGGGGTGTATTTTATCATCCACATCCATGTTCCCTCAATATGTAATATTATTTCCATCCACCTACAATTGTTTAAATCCAATTTTACCCTTCTATGAGTTTTTAGTAAAGGATATGAAAGGAATCTTTTTTTCGTTTTTCGTACGAGGTACTTTTTGACTTTTCCGACAAAAGTACGAAGAATGTTTTTTTAACTTAAACGGCATGAACGGATTTTTACGGTTTTATAAAGCCTTATTTTCATGAAGCTTCCTCCAAAAGATTTCATGACTATTTTTAATAAAATCTCTTTCTTTTAAAATTTCATGATGTTTTGTGAAAAGAAATTGATTTTGAAGAAGAAAGGATATTTTCCTCAAGAATTCATTTCAAGTGTTTTATCAAAATTATTTTCCATCTAAGATAATAAAGGGTTCTGTTTCTATCCATATTTTTACATTGATTTGACTATGTTGTGATGGAATTATGTTTATGAATCCCTTTATCTTATATGAATGGTTTTATGATGTCATGTTGTTTTAAGAATCCCATTTTTATTACATGGGTTATGCAATGATGTATGATTTATGATTTTGTGGCACACATAAGAAAGGATTCATTAAGAGATGGGTGGGACCTATATCTCCCTCCAATGCATTGGGTAAAGATTTCACATCTCATGAGATAGACATGGCTGAAATGGTAGGTTATACCGGTTCAGTGAAACAGGACTGAAACGAGGATTTCTCGATTCAGAAAGGGACTTTGTCCACTAAGATAGTCTTGGCAATGAGTCTTGACTAACAAGAAATGATTCTCTATTATTATGTGTGTATGCCACAATGAGTAATGTTTTAAGTTATGGTTTCATTTTCACTACTATGATTTATCCCATGTTATTAAATTATGCTCTCTTTTGCAGGTTAAGATTTCCAAAAATGTTATGTTCTTATGAAAATTATGTGATTGATATTTCTTTTGTTTACCCTTACTGAGCATTTGAGATCACCCTTTTATGTTTTCTTTTCCCCAGGATATAAAGAAAGGTTTTAGGTAAAAAAAAAGAGGAAGATCTTTATGGGAGATTTTGAAGATCTTTCCCCACGATTAGAAGATTTTATTCCGAGTTTCCAAAGACACTAAACTATTACGGTCCTTGTGTGTGTGTTTTTTGTTATGTACTAAGTATTCCGCAAAAGTAATGTAATGTCCATGTACGTCAAGATACGGGTCTCTACAGTTTGGGCATCTGATTCCATGACCACTGACATTCCCCTTGGAAAGGTGCTGCCAAGAGTACCAACCAACCATGCCAATGCAGCCCGTGCCATTTGAAGAACTGTGCATTCAAATAATTTCACATATGTCAGTTAACCAGATCAATATGTGGTAGACAATAATTCAATAATGGATACATAAAAAGATCAAGTTGTCAGTCTCTCTCCTAGGTTTTTTTAAATCGGATCCCCAAGGAGTGGCCCTCTGTATATTTTTGGGATGTCTAAAATCTTTGGAGGAACCACCATGGTTGTCTTGGCCCCGGTGGATAGAATAATCACCAGAGCCAGATGCGTTGATCTTGAATCCCCCACATCTGCATCTACTGAGAGGAGAGAATGTGTCTTATAATGAGGCCCTCCTACATAGTACAAATTTTAGTGAGGGGTCCAAAGTAACCTGGAATCATATCTTAAAGAAAGGACTCAGGGTTTTTCCTTGAGGGCTTCTGCAAACACATCACATTATGGATATGAATCTCCAGCTTCACACTCATCAAAAGGACTCCTTCTATTGGACTCCCCCATAGGTGGACTCGTTCGATTCTTCTAGAAGAGGGAAGCACTCACTCTATTCAGTAGAATACAACTGTGGAGGAGTCATACGATCTAGCAACACCATTACCCGATCTGTCATTGGATGCGAGGCACCCCAAGAGTGCACGAAGCCCTCCAACTCGGCTTGGTATTACTCTACCTCATCCTGTGATACTACAAAGTTGGCCATGATAGGGCCATTTCCCAAAAAAATCCATACCGAGATGGTTCAGGTGATTCCAAATCTCGTATGGGAATAGAAATTTCTGGTTGACATCACCGATTTCCCATGCATCCAGGAATACATCATTCTATGGAATTACAATATGGTTCCACCACTTTTCTAGAGCCTATGTGTATATCCCATGAAATCCCCTCAGTGGACTCCCCTTTAGATTAATCTGCTCCTCTGGGACTATCGGTTCCTCTGTCGCCATAGGATCCACTACTACCTACCCTTCCACCGGTGCGGGCCTCACTGCCAATGGATCCCCACCACCACAAGATGTCCTCGCTGCCTTCTTTCCCGATGGATGAGGTTAGGGAGGGACTCGATCACTGGACCAAATGGTTTGTTGCTTCAACATCTCCCCAAGGTAGGCCCCCTCTCAGCTCTTGGCATACTCATTCCCCAGCCCTAGGCAGTTGTGGTAAGAGGTTGTTCGTTCCGCTTCATCCCAATCTCCCATGTGAACATGAACCTATTCATCCTCCTTACACATGGGGTAATCCTCATAGAACACTCCTAAGTAGACCAATAGGGTCAACCTCTACATACAACAAAATTTCCTTGTAAATTAATGTGGGGTGTACGGATCAGAAAGGGACTTGTGTTCCACCGGCGCCACTTGGAATCTGCCTCGAAGGACAAGGAGGATGGACCAATGCTTTTCCATTCCCCGGACCTCATCAGTGAAGTCACTTGTTGGAAATGGTAAGGGATGGAAATTGAACTCGTCTACCCTCTAGACCCAGTTCAGTACGGCCTTCACGGTCATCTTGGCCAAAAATCTCCCCACCGCATTCAGAATGGATGAGTGTACGTTCATTTTTAGAGGGGATTTGGGGTTTGGATTCTCATTTACGCCCTGACATGTTCTGATATCCACCCATACAGGAGGTGGAATTGACCACATATTCTTTGTGGCTTATTCCTTCACTGATATGCCACAATATCTTGTACAACTTGGAGAGCATCAGGATACTGAGGTTAACCCATCCAACTGTCGCGAGGATGGATTCCATGCTAAATTTGCTCAATCGCATGCCCATGTTCGTGTCTCTCAATGGTAGGATCCATCCATATATGAATGCCTTAATGAATACAGTCAACCTAACAACTAGTTGCTGCTCGGTACTGACACTGAATCCCCACATCTACCACTAGCTATCCTCCATTAGCTACCAGTATGAGTGCTCCATGACTCATTGAGAACCCTTCAGGCATTTCTGAGGCCTCACAGGGAACTGCCTATTTTCTTTGAAGTTATAGAACTTCATGAACCACTGTTTAAAGTGGACTTCCCTCATAGATAAATTGTCCTCTCCTGACACTAGATTCATCAACACCATCGCCAGTGGTGGAATCTGCTTCAGATCCTCCCATGCCACCATAACGGGGAGGAACTCATCCTTTATCCCCTCGATTATTGTCACCCCCCAAGATCTGATATAGGTCCCACAAACAGATGTCGACCTATCTATGGTGAAAATGGAAGTTATTGGTCCATGTTGACTATCTTCTCAGCAACTCTATCATCAGATGATTCGGTTGATATATATGGAATTGGGAGGACCAAGGTACCTCATATATTCCACTCATCTTAGCTCTTCCTGGAATTCCCTGCACGAGGAACCTACCTAGTTGGCCCAAGACCAGTCATCTATGAAGTTGCTACCCTGGTGCAAATATCACTCATTAGACCACCCCTCATCCAGGTCTCTCAGGGATGCCTTCAAAATAGTCTAGAATGGTGTGTGATATGTATCCAGTTGTAGATCCTTCTCATCAACGTTATTCAAATTAAGGTATGAAACTCAGCGTTGATAGGCATGAAGCCTTCTTTGGAAATGCCATCAGCTTTTGTGAACCACTGGTGATGACACATCGTTCTTCTAAACCGGTAACCTGGATCATCCTAGATCACTTCTAGAATGAATATGTAATCCCTCTGGACAAAGCCAAATTGAGGAAGTTTCTTGTATAAGGGGTAGTCCATATGGATTTCTGACATTAGTACCACCAGATAATTATGGTCATAATGGCTTGGTACAGACACACCAATACCCAATCTTTCCACCATTTCCTCTCTCTAGGAAGAATCTGAAAGGACTCCCCCGACAGCTTCCTAGTTAGCCATTCAGTCATTCGAACATGAGTATTTTTGGTTCTGGTTCATGAAGCTCCATTGGTGAGCACGTTCTTGATGATCATTCATGGAGCTCTGTCCCAACAAAGAAACTATGGAGCCCTGACTTGACCTTCAAACTCAAGCTTTAAAGTGCACCGTTGTTGATTCAAATACACATTGTGTGTTGTGAAGAAGAAATCCTGATATGTAGAGAGAAATCGCAGAGTATGTAGAGCTTCACGAATGGAGAGAGCTATGTTTCAAAAAGTGGAGTTAAGAAAGGAAAAAAGAGAGTTCAACCTCCCCAATTTATAGGTTATTAAACCTTGTGCTTCTTGGAGCGTCCATCCATGGTGATAATAACGGTGCTCATAGCCTGCACGATGCCCCTCCACATCACAAGCCTAATTCATGATCCCACTTCGTGATTGACCACATATTTTTTGCAATTAACCCTTAATATTTGACCCTCGCTTTCTCCTTGGCTCCATGTATGAGTGGGGGAATTTGTTGGTTCCAATATTTGGGAAGAGGAAGAAACAATGAACAACCTTTGGGGTGGGCTCACGAAGCATGTTCATGGATCCCTGCATCACTGCGGCCAACATGATATCCCCCCATCCTCTATGAAACTGCTGCAGAGAAAGGAGGCGAGAAGATCCATAAACCATTTTTTCATTTTCAAATTAACTATGCATCTAGGTGGCGAGAGACTCTGTGAACTCATTTTACATCATCGATGTAACCGTGGATCAAGGAGGTGGGAGGCTCTTCATACCCATTTGATGTTTGCACAGCCACCACTAAGCAAGGAGTTAGGAGTCTCTACAATTATGAAAAAATTCCATGTGTCTTCATGCCCAATAAGTTATTCTTCATGGAGCCTCTTTCCCATAAATATAATTCCACCCTTGATACCAAAGGACACACCCTCCAACCATTCACCTTTTTAGCTCCGAAATTGTGAAACAATTTCTTCCCTGCAAACTATGAGCTCTACAAGGTATATTAGCATCAATAAGTTCCTTTCCCATTTCATTAATTCAATCCGTCTTCAAAGAGGGATTCCCTTCATGGAGCCCTCGAGCCTCCACAAAGGAAGTGAACCCCCAAGGGGACTCAGTTCATCGTGGAGAACTTATGATTTGCGAAATACCCTCCACACACATGTGACCCACATGCCAAGGCAGGGTCACTTTGCTTCATTAAGCACATTGCTTCTCAATTCTATGCTTCACAGGGCTCCCTTTCTTGATGAAGCACTACTTCACAAAAGCCTTTCCACTCTACAAAGCACCTTTCATATGCACATGTGTCCCATTAATAGGCAAGACCACTTAACAAAACGAAGCATACCCCTTCGTGAAGCCCCTCCAATACAAGGAGAACAAGATCTTCATGAAGAATATACCTTTGAACCCCTCTACATCGCAACTCCTTTTCCCGTGTGACCCTCCATGTTTTCACAATGTGATTTCAATGTCCCTGGGGTGGTTATTCCCCTTGCGTTTCATAGAATTGTGTTTCTTCTCATAGGCTCACTAACGATTATATCTTCTTCGCATATCCACGATAATGTGGACCCCTCATTGGATAACTCACTAACACCACCTCACCATGTTGTTGTTGATGCCTTCCCTTATCTAAGGGCGGGTGGGTATTAGTTATGTAATTCCTAGCAGTTCGAAGTGAATCCCCATCGTCTGAGATGTAGGATGTTAAACTTCCAACAATAATCGTCTTCATCACATGATATTAAACTGTGATCCTACCTCATGTATCATATGTGGAGTGGCCTATCTCGGAAATTCTCTAAGCCCGATCATCTCCACGGGAGTGTGATCTTCCCCACAAGTAATTAGATCCTCTTTCCTAGAGCGTCGTCTATCCACAGGGGAAAGGGAAACCACCTTGGTGTAAGCCCCTATCCTTTCTTACTGGAGGTAGTGTTCCTACTCCTCCCATCTTCCTCTTGGACAAACACCAGGGGGGTGGGCATAGAAACCCTCATCTCTTCCATGCCAAATCCCTCTCCCTTTGGGATTTGTCTCCACTCGGGACTCCATCCTAGAGTCCATCCCAATCTCCATCTCCTTGGGCTATGGACCACGTGTATTCCACTCTTTCCTCTTTGGGCCACAAACCACGTGTAAGCCCCAATCCACTTCCCCTGGATGTAACTTCCACAATGTGATCATCAGGTCTTTTTTGTCTCTTGGTTCACACACCAAGCATGACTCACATGAGCTTAGAGTACGCATAGACCATGAAATCTTATCCAGGTAGCCTAGATTGTAATCCCCAAATATCCATCCCGAACTAATGGGACTTTGATCCTTACTGTGGAAAGGTACGTAAAAGGCATCCCTAAGGTTCTAGCCCAAAAACTATTGGTTTTGACCCCTTCACGTCAGTTCCCCAAACCAACCCGAACTATAGGAACTTTGATACCTGCCATGGAATGGTACATTGGAATCCTCCCTAATGTTCTAGCCCAAAAACCATTGGTTTTGATGCCCTTCACGTCGGTTCACCAACTCCTAGTCCCGATCTATGTGTACCTTTATCCTTTCCAAGGCTTGGTACATAAGAATCCACCCTGTGGATAATGCCCAACAACCATTGGTTCCGACCACATTCACGTAATTTCATCAATCCCATCAGGACAACGAGGACTTTGATCCTTACCAAATCAAGGAATGTAGGAAGCCTCGTTGAGGTTTAAGCCCAACAACCATTGGTTCCAACCCCCTTTACATCGGTTCTCCAAACCATTCCAAACATCATGGACCTTGATGCTTTCCAAGCCAATGTACATAGGAAGCCTTTCTGAGGTTCAAGCCCAGCAACCATTGGTTCTGACCCCCTTTATTTCAGTTCACCAACACCTCATCCCAAACTACGTGGTCATTGATCCTTTCTAAGGAAAGGTACATATGAAGCCTTCCTAAGGTTCAATCCCAACAAACCATTAGTCCCAACCACTTAATGGTGGTCCACCCTTATCCCACAGAAGATAAATTATACACCCCTTTGGACTCGCATGTTAATATATTGTCCCCTATTCTGTGGTAATCTATCTTCATTCCCATCTAGTGGTAAGCTCTTTTCAATCCCATCTTGTGGTTTGTCGTTGTCACCCACATCCAACGTTATGCTGTTGTACTCTGAAATCGATGGTATTCTGTTGTCGTCCCTTTTTTAGGGACCTGCATCTCCGGTCCACCCTAGTGGCATCAGAAGGACTTAGGCTGTTATCCATGTGTAAGCCTTAGTATATTGTCATGTCATTTTCCTCTCCACACACCCTGATTTTATGCCCCATCCTAAAATAAAAGGACTTTGATCTATTCCAAGGAGTGGTACATAAGAAGCCTCCATGAGGTTAAATCCCATCACCCATGTGTCATCCTGGTCTTTCCCTCTAGTGTATGTGTTTTGGGAAAGATGTGCCCCAACCTGGAGGATCCACTTCCTCTGGGTCCCCTATAAACGGATCACCCCCTTATGTGTCTCATCGCATCACTGAACTACACAGACAATGATTTGCTGCCATAGGGATACGTAGGAAGTCTCTTTGAGACTCAAGACCAACATCATTGTCCCAATAATGGTGGTTCCACATCACTCTCCAGCCACTCTCAACAACACATGTCTATCCAGATTCTTACTCATGAAGCCATAAACCATTGAGATCATGTCATCCACCCATTCACTTTTCCTAGAAGCACCCGAGTAACTAACTATGCATTATCCCCAACATCAGTGTTCCCTCCATGGGTTTCACCCATCTGATCCACTCTAGACAATGTTCTAATTAGTCCAATGCATCTATACTAGATGTTAAACTAATGGCATACCAAGGTTAAACATGGGAAGTTGAGGAAAACCTCAGAGACATGTGCATGGAATATAATTCCCTACATTCTACGCGGGATGCCTCAGGCTTCTGCACCCTCAAGAATCCCTATCATGATGAGAAGAAACCCAAATGCACAAGTGTTCTAGGTAACAAGATCCGAGTAGAAATACACGAAAGGTGGAACTGAAATCCCATCATTATTTTTCGATCAAGTAGAAAATGTCTGTGAATAACTGACGGATGTCATCCATCTTTGGAAAGAGGGAATGCGGGCAAACTGTCTGTTCACCCTCATCCTAAGAATGTGATGGATGTGCACACCCTAGAAAAATCATCAAAAACACTCATTAAAATTGTTTAATCAATATTAGATATTTCGAAAGTATGAGTTATCTTGTACTACTCAAACATATTCCAAATTTAGTGGTTACTCACTATCTTTTTTATAACTATTATATATGTTTGTAAATTATGTATTTCAAACATCTTAGGTACAATCAATTCAAATTGATATATGAGTATGTCTATGGAAGATCATTTTAATACCATTTGTATCTTTTTTAGAAATTATTTTTGGATAGTTTATTATATTTTTCTATAATTATTGACTATATAAATCAAATTTTTTAATGATACAATATTCTATAGGGTCACAACGTTATTCCTTATAATAAGTATTTTTTTTCGAAAAATTGTTTTTTCCAAAATAATATAACTATATATATATATATATATTTAGATTGAGTCACAATGAAATGTGACATTTTTCATTAATTCTTTATGGTGTTTCATTAAAAGTTTTATTTTTATAGATTTTTAAAAAATATGTGAATTATATTTTATGATGATCCATTATATCATAACCTTTAAATTCATGTGATACATGTCATTAAACAAAAAATGGTAGAGATTTTATTCTATGATATGATTAAAATTCTTATATCCCAACAAACAATAGATTTTTGATTTTTGATATATGTTACCCCGATACATGCACAATACACCCAATTATTTTAACATTTGTTATGAATAATTATGTTGATATATTTATGTATTAATAATTAACTTTTTAGAAATGAAATTTTCAAATGTGATAACCACAAATGATATATGTTTTAACTGTTATAATATGTCAACTCTCTAGAATTAGATGTAACAGCTTGATTGAATTATTAAATTCTATAGTATCATATAATGTCAAGTGGTCCATCTCTTTTGGGTGTGTTGATTCCAAAAAAAATATGATTACCTATTCAAACTAATAGAAAATTTAAATTATAAGATAGTGTGGAAACACTCATTCAATAGATTTTGGACAGTCCCTTCACATACATGGATTTTATGATTAGTGTACTACATTTGGAGGAAGGATCTTGAGTGTTGTTTCATTGTGATATTCATATAGAATACTCTATCGATATAGAATAAAACATAATTGAGATTCCAATGGTTATTTAATTTTATTCATGAAACCTATAGATTCTATTTTTATAGATTCATATTTAAATGTAATTCGTCCAAAATCATGGTTAATAATACATTTATGTAAAAACTAATGTCATGTATATCAAAAAATGACATTAAATAACCTCTATTCAATCTAGATAAACATAAACTAAAACGAACCAAGAGTAGTGTAATTTTAATGAAATAGAATTAATTTTTTCATTCCACGAACCTTCTTACAAAATCATAGAATTTGTTAAAAACATGATGATAATTATAGATGATTACGAAATTCATTTTAGGCATTAGCTTTAGGAAAATATCATAGTTATAAGTAACAACCCCTTACATGTGATTTAATCCATTCATAATATATGATTTACATATTGATGAATCATCATTAATAATGGATTCAAAATAAACATTAATTTATGACAACCATGAACCATGATGAAGGGATCCTTTCATATATAATTTTATATTAATTTATTTAAGTAAATAACTACCTTTTGTTGTATTATCTATTCATTGTTTATAATCAGATTAATAATTACTTGAATACCAACATTGTGTGTGAGTATTAAAGAGTATATTCCCTCATATGGTGATCCAAACATGCTTCACAGTCCTTTAATAATCCCCATATAATCCTGTAGGTTATAGGAAATATAGTTCTAATATATTCAAGTATTTATGTTTATCATAATATAATACTTCAATAGGTAAAGTGTTCTCAGGGCTAGAGGAAGATAAAAACACTTTATTCATTATATTATTAAAATAAGACTTATTTATAGTGATTGAGTAAATATTATCAATTACCCATTGATCAAAAATGTTGAATATGGATCTAATATAAAAAAATCATTAATGAGCTTAAATAGTTCTTGGGTATGAATATAGTAATTTCATAGTGTCATCTATTAGTTTTGTGATATCATGAAATTCCCATGTTTATGTAATTATAGAATTAATATCATTTATTTGAAATTTTGTAAACTCATGAATAAATTAAATATTTTTTATCGAGTAAATAAATTTATATTTATTCAAATAATATATAATATGAAACATTTATTTGAACAATTAAAAATAGTCTACCAATCCTCCACAGTATTTATCTATCCATGAATAATTGAATTTTATTTAATTAATTAAGTACCACATAATTATTTTCTTATAAATAGATAAATATTAAATTCACCAAATTAGTGAGTACATATATTTTTTAAATATTTACATATATCAATGAATAAAAAACTTTATTACCCTATGAATAGTCCAAAATAAATAAATATTATCCATTCATGTAATTTATTAAATAATTACTTAGGGAATAATAATTTATAAAATATTCAACTCCGTTATATATTCTCTTTGATAACGGGTGAATGGGTATTGGTGATCAAAATAAGATGATTTATTATTATACAATATCTAGGAAAAATATTAATCCATAATGAAAGATTCATATATAATTTTACCATGTATTGGAATACGCATAGTGTGTTACCCACTAGTCCCCTTTATTAGTGTAGTTTAACTAGACATAAAAAATTTAGTGTTAGAATCTCGAAACATTCCAAGGATCTCATCATGAAATAAGTAAATGTGGAAAAGATATGAAACCATCCAAGAAAATAAAATGTGTAATATAATCCATTTATCATTATATATATATCTAATTATATAGGTCACATACTTTTGTTATCAACATATATACTTGATGTATTATTATTTTAATTTCTATAAATTAAATCTCCAACCACAACACCAAAACCATGGAAATAATATAGTAGTCAAATTCATTGTAAAGGTTCTCAGTTATTAAGATAGATTTGATATTAAAAATGGAAAAATCCTTTCTATCACTATTCATTAATACAACATCACCCGAGGAACACCCATTGTATTTTAAATCACAGAGACCTTTTATGTCATCGATTTAATCAATACATCTACTTACATGACTCATAAAGTGTATAAATAATCATATTAATGATTATTCATCATTAAAATATATTTATGTAGGAATACCCAATGATACATATAAATTTAGAGATCGTATTTGTCATTAATTTGCTCATAATCTCATTAAATATAGATTAATAAGGGTGTAAACCATGACAATGTGTCCTAATAAATGATTTAATTGTGATTTAGAACATATATTTAAACATTAATTCTTCTATATTCAATGTTCTTATCATATTGGAGAACTACAATACAAATTTTCTGTGATATAAGTACACATATTAAATTACCACGTATAATGTCCCCTGGAAGAATAATCCTGACATATTATGAACGTCTATTATTATTAAAATAAATGAATACATGAAATCATAATTTACATAGATATTTTTAAATGGTAAACAATTCTAAATGACTTTTTTCATTGGATACAACTAATTACAACCTTCAGTATTCAAGATTTCCATTGATTTTATTACTTCTCATAACCTAAAGAATTAGAAAAGGGGTCTTCCAAATTTTCCACTTTATAAACTATGTTAATAATGATTTCACCGAATAGATAAAAATTCCTTAACATGTGATATTTACAAAGGATGTTCTTTATCTATTAATGAGGAATTGGCTCCTTTACATGACCACCATTATAGTATGATCATAATAAAATTTTATAGGATCACAACTTCATGGTACCAAATGAAGAACATGAAATGTGTTCTGAATAGAAATAGTATATGTTGTTAAAAAAAATTCCTCAATATATATATACTTCTCTATAAAATAAATTAAAAATAATACTTTTAACATTTCTAGGACATAGTTCAATCCATGTGACAGAAGACATATCTTGATTTTGATATCAGATAGTTCTATTCTTTATAGACATGTGAATCGACATATCCTTAGATGATTTGTCCCCCATCCCATCAGTATAATAGGAACTTATCCTTTAGACACCTCAAATACCTACCTATATCCTTAAAAGCATAACAATGATGTTCCATATAATCAACTTCATATATACCTACTATATTTAATTAATAGGAAACATCAAGACTTGTACATAACATGACACACATTATAGATCCTATCACAAAATAAAATTAGATCTACTAATTATGGTTCTCTGCTATTGTGTGTAAAGAAACATGTTTATAGAGAGATTTGTACCATGTGAAAATAGAACCACTCCCACAATGTATTTTTCAATAATAAATATATTTTTAATCTAGTGAATTTATATATATTGAGTTGGTAAAAGAATACTTTTTGATCTATCAGAAATGATCTTGATTTCAAATATATATTTTTCTTTACCTATATCCTTCATGGAGATAACTTTTATAACTTATCCCTAAATTTATACAAAATGGTATTCCAAATAAAATTAGTAATATTACATTGACATATACTACTAGTAATACGAGTAGACTCCCACTAAATCTCTCATAAACACATGGGTAAAAATTGTTCTATATCAAACAAAAATCTCTTACGAATTTATCAAACTAGAATTTATATAACCTATATGCATTCTCTACCCCATAAATGGATGTGTGAAACATTAATAACTTATTTTAATTTCATGTATTAATAATTATTTTAATTTTTTAGTATAGATATCTTAGGGAAGGTTTCAATTTTGTAATTATTCTTTTATATCCATCTTCCCGATATTAGTGTCCTAGAATGTTTCTTTGGAACATTCAATTCTTATGGAATAAAACATGGAAAACAGGGAAAAGGATTCATCAAAGTCAATGAAATTGTGTTTTTAAACTCTTCAAACACTATATATGCTTTACTATGGCTTACTTTTAGTTTTATGTCTATTTTTCTATTAAATACCCATTTACACCCAATGGGGTATACATTAATCAGATGATTGATTAGAATCTAGTCATGGTTGAAATACATGTATTCCTTTTCCTAATTCATTCCTTCTTGTCATATTATATATTATATTTTCATTTCTGCCTCTATGTGGGAAAGAGTATAATTATTATCAATAATATAAAGAGTCCCCTTATTTGGTTACTATAAAACCATCTCATTATATTTCACTAACATCTCTCATACACTTACACAATGAATGTGATTAGCGAACATTTGTTTCCATACAAACCTATGAAATCAATTACGATTCAAACTCTTGTATATTGTGAGAGTCATATTCATTACTTATGATCATTATCCTTCTATCCTTCTTGAATATCTGATCCACCTCAAAAAAACTTATTGTTTTGCAATGAAAACTTCATTTTAAGGGGTTTTATATATATTATCCACTTTTTCACTTAGTATACCCTATAAAGATACACTTCATTACATGATGTGATAGTTTATTTGTAGAGGTGATTGAAAGAACACATCACAACCCCTTACATGAGTATCTAATAAACCATATTTCATTACATAAAATAACTCATATAATGACTCTTTTTTCAACCTAAGTGGTTCTTGATTTAAAATGTACTCTCTAAGGTGTAATGTATATACCCCAAAGGGTAATAGAATACATTCATGGCCCATAATTTATCTTACCATGTAATTAATTTTATGGATCCTCGTTTCACTGACATCATTCCTCTGTGGTGTATATGGATGAGTAAGTTGAGAGGGGATCCCACACTCTCGTAAAATGGTATTGAATTATTGGATATGATACCTACAACCTGAATCAGGTCATAGATTCTTTATCTCCCTTCAATATTGATTCTCAACATCATTCTATTATTAATTTAATATCTAAAAATATTCAGACATATATATCCTTATATAAAAATATACATATCTAATTAAATCATCATTAGTGGTAATAATTTATGAATAATAACATATATCTTTTACTGGAAAATGTCCATTCACATAAATGGAGAATAGTTATATAAATCTATAGCCCACTCAACATTTCCATAAAATATAGTATTTTCCAATTTCTATTATAAACAAGAACAGAATTGGTCAAGTAGTTTTATATCCAAATAATATTAATAACTATCTAGATGGAGATTTCTGAAACCCTTCTCATTTACATGTAAATGATGGTGATTCCATATATGGGTGTGAAATTATTCATGAGAACATGATTCATTATCAATTTCCAATAACTATTTCTCATAACTTACTTCATAATGACAATTTATTTAAATGTTCCACCACAAAATATATTTATTCATTATAAAAGAAATAAAATTTATCTGTAAAATTTATTATAATACCATATGTATCAAGGAAGAAAAAACACTTATTCTTTGGTAACAATTTATATAAAATAATAGTCATTTGAAACCAAGATGATCCTAATTGTCCTAGGAATGTGGTATTCTAAAATTGATAGAGTATCCATCCATGCAAGATTGGAATCGTAAAAATCCTCCTCTTCTCAAAATATATATCAATATATAATTAGTTCTTGAATTTTAGTACAAATGTGATCACCACAATATGTATCTAACAAACAATTATCAAATATAGAGTGGTTTCACTCAAGACTAAATGCACCAAAAGATTATCCATGATTCATTAAATGATTATATTTATTCTTCGGAGGGACAAACATTTAATATGAAAAACATATATCATGATTTTCATTATCCTAAATTTTATAATTCAATTTCCTAGATGGATTGTTCTCGGGATCCATAGACTTAAAAGGAGTTTTGAGCCCCTTTTCCTTATTCATTCCATTCTTATTCAATATATGTACTGATTGGTTTTCATGCTCTATGTCTTTATAAACATGATGAATCATTGTGTGGTGTTCGAACAGGTACTTATATTGATATGTTAAACTATGTAAGATCCTATGATGTGATGATATAATGAGATATATACATTTCTCATTAAGGATATTAAATCCCAAGATACCTTGGTGCACAATCTACCTAATAATCATGACTAAATGTGGACAACTAACATAGAATCATGATTATTACACAAGTAGAATGAATTGTAATCCTCAAAATGTTATACATACATATATAAATATATAGAAACCTCCTCTTTACATTCCTCTATTATGGGAACCTCAATAAAAGAGTTTTCTAACACATATAATTTCGATTCATGGTCCTAAAAAATATGGAGGTGTTTATACCATTAATAAAAATAAAATTCGGTGATATGTTTTCCCTTTACTAATATAGGTCATTGTGATATATCCAATTTTCTGGAATTCATTTCTATAATAAAAATATTTTTGTAACATTATCTTGAAAACTGAAATAGAAAATAAATAAATCTAATTTATTGTTCTCTAACACATTTATCAAAATGTAATAGCCCTGACCATTAGAATATCCTAGTTGTATTGATCAATAATCCCTTTATGAAACATATAAAGAAGTATTAAATGATTATGTTTGGTATTAAGGTGGGATTAAATTTCATATTTCACTTAACTCAATGTTCTTTGATCTATTGAGTGGACTCAAAAATATGAAAAAATAGTTTTGGATTTCTTGAACACATTCCAAAATTTTTTCACTACTTGTCATAGAGGTAAATCAACATTAATGTAATAAAGGTTTAACCAACCCAGAACTAAAGATATGGATTCCATAATAATTAAACACACCCCAAAAGCTACTAGGAATAAATATTGAATTATGGTTCAATATCAATATATGCAGTGGAAGGCTTTATTGAAAAAACAAAATTTTGAGGAAATTTATATTTTTTTCTAAACTGTCGATTTTATATTTTTAAATACTAATTAATAGTAATTTTATTTTACCTAATTGATTAAAAATATCTACATGAAATTAAAAACAATAAAATATTTATTTTAATTTAAATTTAATGCTAAATAATTAATTTGATTACTGATTAAAACATCAATAAATATTTATGCATGTATCTAAAATAAATAACATATGTAGAATTATAATAAGTTTCTATAAAAAAAATTTATCTAATGGATGATAAAAGTACTATTTACCATAGTTAATTTACTCAAAAAACCATGTACGGTTTCTGTAGCATCATTTCACATATGCTCTCGTGTACCTCATGTATTGGGTTTTCTTATGCTCTGAACCTAAACCACCTTCACTCCTATAGTATCAATATACATTATAGAATTTTACACGCATATGGTATATGTGTAAAAATTTATTGGTTTGATGGTGTTTTTATAAAACGAACTAAGGGAATGTTATCTCATACATAATTAGTGAAGAATAATTAGTCATCAATAATTATTTAATTTAATAAATTATTATAGAATCCCTATAATAGTTATAAATTAAATTAAATAAGAACATACAAAATCTCTCCTAATATCGTGATCATTTTCATTCATGATGTGATACAACAAAATTAAAATTAATATAATTCACAACAATTAAAAAATTATTTGAATGAAATAAAACCATGAATTAATTCAATTAATTAAATAAATAATTTATTCACTTCATCTTATGGATAATCACAGGGAATCGTATGACATGGGCATGTATCTGTGGTTTTCCTCATCTTCCCATTTTTAACAAATGGTATGCTACATGTTATACATCTAACAGAGACAGATCAGGATGATCAGAACACTGACTAGAGTGAATCAGATGGAGGAACCCCCTGGAGGGAACAACAATATTAGGGCCAGCATGTGGGTGGGTTCCCAAATGCAGTTAAATGGAATGGGGAATGGGGTGGCATGATCCCACTAGGATATGGAAGCCTGGGTAAGGATTAGGGTGGATGATGGAAGGCTCCATGAAGGAGATGCTGAATGGGATGGAATTGTCATGAGGATGATGATGGTTTTGGGCTTGGGCCATGTAGAGGCTTTCAATATATTCCCATGGATGGGAAGCGAACTCCACGTAGTTCATTTGACGACGGCTTAATGCCGATTGGGGTTTAATGGCTTTCTGCAGGATGGGGTTGCAATAGCTTACCACTGGATAAGGTTACAATGGCTTACCACTGGATAGGGTCACAACAGATTACCGCTGAATGAGACATGCAGTTTAACGTCATGTAGGACGGGGGAAGAAACACGTTGAAAGGGGTCAGAACTGTTGTGTGTTGGGTATTTGGTGAACTGATGTAATAGAGGTTCGGAATAACCAATGGGTGGTGGTATTGAACCATCGAGAGGCATCCTGCATACCATTCCCCAGCACGGATCAAGGACCTCATAGTTCAGGATGGGGTGTGAGTCGGCGAACCGACATGAATAAGGACATGGGGTCCAGGCGGATGGTGGGATTGAACCTCTGGGAGGCTTCCTATATACCTTGCCTTATCAAGGGTCAAATTCCATGTAGTTCATGTATTTGGGGACTGATGTGATGATGGTCATAATGACTGGATGGTGGGTTAAACCTCAGCGATGCTTCATACATACCTTTCCTTAGCATAGATCAAAGACCACGTAGTTCAGGTGGTTGTAAACCGATGTGAAGATGGCCGGAACGGCCAGATGGTGGGATTGAACCTTAGGGAGGCTTCCTACATACCTTGACATATCAAGGATCAAAGACCACATAGTTCAGGTGGTTGGGAACCGACGTGAAGATGGTTGGAACGACCGGGTGTTGGGCTTTAACCTCAGGGAGGCTTCATGCGTACCATGCGTTAGCAAGGATCAAAGACCACGTAGTTCAGGTGGGTGTCGGCGAACCGACGTGAATTTGAACTTTGGGTCTGATGGGTGGTGGGATTGAACTTTGTGGAGGCTTCCTATGTACCCTACTTTGGACAGGATCAAAGACCTCATAGTTTATGTGAAAAAGGGGCAATTGAACCAATGTGAAGGGGTGTCAGGACAACTAGGTGTTGGACATGAACCTCAGGGAGGTGTCCTATGTACCTGGCCATAACAAAGATCAATGTCATCGTAATTCAGATGGTATTTGGGGAATATTCTCTGAGGTAGCCTAGGGAAGATGTCATGGGTAGTTCTCGCTCTAAGCCCACGTGAGTCATGCTCGGTGTGAGAAACAACAGATAGCATAGACCCGGCGATCACGTCGCAAAATGTGCGTCTATGGAATGTGATTTTGGGATTACACGTGATCACATCCCAAAGAGGAAACTGGGGCTTATGTGTGGATAGAATCCCAAGGATGTTGGGGCTCACTCTAGGAGGGGGGCCCAATAGCGACAAAGTGAAGTAAGAGAAAGATTTGGGGACAATGAAAGGAGAATCACCATTCCCCATCACACCCTTTGATGGCCCTGGGGTCCAAATAAAAAGGAGGAGCAGGGATTCTACCACATACATGAAATCTAGGGGCTTACACTAATATGGTTTCCTTTCCCCATGGAAAATCTCTACTCCCATAAGGAGGATATCATCCCCGGTGGAGACCGATGGGGCTGGAGAATATCCAAGGTGGGGGTACCCCGTGTGCGAGGCATGGGGCGAGGTCAAAGATTAACATCACGTGTTGAGGATGAAGGTGCTTGGTAGTTTAACGTCCTACAGCTCAGATGAGGTAGGTTCTCTCCACACCCATAGTACTTACATAACTGGTACCCTCTGGTCGTTGGTGGAGAGAGGGGATAGGCAAAGCCGTCTAGAGGGGGTGTCATGGAGCAAACCATCGGGGTTCCACATTAGCATGGCTATGTGAAAATGCAATAGAAATTAGCATGCCTATGGGATGAATCATGAGGAAAAACCATACAATGGGAAGTATCATCCAAGGGACGTTGAAGTCACATCATGAAAACGCGGAGGGTCACACGGGAAAAGGAATTTCCAAGCATCGGGGTTCATAAGCAGGGTCCTTGTGAAGCCCTGTTGCTCCGCATGGTGGAGGGCACTTGTGAAGGGGTGTGCTTTGCAAAGTGGGGTGCCTCAGCCTAAAAATAGGGAAGTGGTGCATATGGGAGGTTCTTCGCGATGTAAAAAGGCATTTACAGAGCACTGCCTCAGGGAGAAAAGGTTCCTCGCGAAGCAAGGTGCCGTGAAGCAATGTTATTCGTGAGGTACATTGACCCTGCCTTAGCATGGGGATCATGTGTACATGAATGGTGTTTCACAAAGAATAAACATTCCACGCTATCTCGGGTCTCCTTATGGGTTCCCCTTACTTCACGAAGGAACATAGGCTTCGCGAAAGGCATCCCTCTTAAAAGAGGGGATCCGAACGATACGAGGGGAGGGACTTCGAAGAGCAGAAGTTCCTCGCACAGCTCATGGTTTGCAGAGCAGAAGGGTGCTTCGAGATTCCGGAACTGTGAAGTCAAAAGGTCATATTTTCTATCCTTTGGGCTCAGGGAGGAGACTAGTATTTATAGGAAAGGGACCCCACGAAGAGGAGCTAACATGGTGTGAAGAGGGACTTGGTTTCATCACGGTGGGCTCGCAAACCTCAAATGTGTTCACGGAGCATCCAACCTCTTATCTTCACAGAGGGATCACGAATGTCAAATGCGGTCACCGAGTGTTCTTCCTCCATGCTTCGTAAGGGGATCACAAATGTCAAATGTGTTCACAGAGCATCCCTCCTTCTTGCATCATGGTGGGATCACGAACGTCAAATGTCTTTGTTGAGCGTTCCACCTCCTTGCTTTGTGTCGGGCTTGCGAATGTAAAATGCGTTCGCGGAGTGTCCCACCTCTATAATTAGTTTCAGTCGTAGTTCTAGGGGGACACCATGAAATAGCATTCTAAGGTAGTCAACGGTGCCTTCATTATGGCTTTTAACTGTCCCGAATTTTGACGCCAACAAATTCCCCCCTCAGACTTGGAGCTGAAGAGAGATCAAGGCTCAAAGTCTTAGGGTAATTTCCAAAATCCTTGGTTGTTCGCAATGCATGCTCTCCAAGAGGGATCATGAGGTGGGTAGGGGATGCGAGGCTGGGAGCGCAACATAGCTCAGTGCGAACTAGATGTTCCACGAAGCTCTGAAGGTCGTCGCCTATAAATAGTGGAGTTGCCCTCTCTTTTTTCATTTCCCTTCTCCATGAATATTTCCTTTTGGGTGGTCGATTTGCGAAGCTCCTCATACTCCGTGAGTGTTCTCTGTGAATCGAGTCTTCACGGTGCACAACGATTCCTCAACTCCATATTTTCACTCTGCGATCTGTCACTTGAACACCTAGGTTGGGCTCTACGAACAGTCTTCGTGAATAGTCTTTGCGAACATGCATTGCGAACAAGCTTCGTGAACCAACCTGAAAATCATCCAAGTTATAGAACTTAATGGCACAACAAGAAGCTACCCAGGGGGTCCATGCGGATGTTGTCCGGAGGGATGAGATGGCGAACATTCTAGGATTTGGAGAGTTATTCTTTAGCCACTTGGACCATAGTTCATTATTGGAGCTACTATCGGAGAGCCATAAGAACTACCTATTATTTAGGAGGTCTCCCATGTATGGATTCAAGCTGAGGGATGACGTTATCATCTTTGAAGCATGTAGGGACAAGATATCTTACTGGTTCTAGAGCATACCGTGTCAGCACCGATGGTTCCAGGAGGCTGATGGTCATGCCTGGGAGGACTTCATGCCCACCACTACTGACTGCTTATACAACCATCTGAACAATATTGACAAGATGGCATTGCAGCCGGAGACATCCCTACCTCGATACCGAACTATCCTCATGGTGGAACTGGGGAACTCGAAGAAGGGGTGGTCTGAGGAATAATACATGCACCCACGCAACAACTTCACAGATGATTGGTCATGGGCCTATTGGGAAGGCGCCTTGTGTGAGGTGTTCGGAGTGGAGCTGAGAAGAGTGGGCCTATATGAGGTAGCTTGGGCTTCCCAGTTTCACATCTACTAGCCAAAGCCGCTAATGTTGGAGCTGTTGAGCCGGTGGTCATTGGGGACCCATACCTTCCACCAGCATCACGGGGAGGTTGGCATCAGCTTATGGGATCTGCATCAGATCTCAGGGGTCCCAATAATTGGGGTGATGTACAAAAAATTCCTCCCTTCTATCGGTGTGTGGGAGGATCTGGTGTAGATTTTTCATCTAGTGATGGAATTGATGGAGCTTGTTCGAGTAGAGGATAAGGAGGCAGTGACAGATGTCCAATTAAGGAATTGGTTCAAAAAGATTCTGAACTTCACGGTAGAACATCAGTTCCTGGAGAAACCTCGAACTTACCAAAGGGGGCCCAGAGTAAGGAACGCTCTGATTGGTAGTTGTTGGAGGATAGACAGTGGAAGACGTGGGGGTTCAGTGTCAGCACTGAGCAACATACAATATTCAGGATAGCGGCATTCATCGCATCTCTCATCTGTGGTTAGATCCTTCCGGTGAGGGATACCAACAAGGGAGTGCGAGCATCTCTGTGAGCCATACACCACACATCAGTTTGCAAGCCAATTCTGGTGCCTTTAGCGATTGACCACATTGGTCTACTTGGAGGTGTGTCGCGAGGAGAACCCATGTGTGATGAGGAAGATGTAGATCATGTTCACACGGGGAGACAGGAAGATGCAGAATGTACAGGCTCCACTAACCGCCATCCTCGGGCTGGTAAAGTAATATGCCCAGAGCTAGGAGGCGGCCTACCCGGGGGAGATGTTGAAGTGGCCAACCATTCTAGTCAGTGACGGTGAGCTTCCCTTACCTAAGGGATGAGGCCAGAAGGTGGTAATGGCATCCCACAGTAGTGTGGCTGCTGTAGCGGCGATGCCCGCACCAGCTATGGGGGAACTAGTGGTAGCAGATCTCGTAGTGGCAGCGGACCCGGTTCTCCTATGATAATAGAGTAATCCAAAGGGGGTGGCCACCGAGAGGATTCCGCAGGATTTCTACTCAAGTCCTGGGGAAACGGCTACACCATATTAACATGCTATAGAATTCTATCTTCTCAGAGGCTTGGCACATATGGGATGTCAACTGGAAATTTCTCATCCCATATGAGTAATGGAAGCACCTTAACCGCCCAGGATGGACTTGTCAGGGATTGGCCCTATTAGTGCCAGTTTTGCAGTTTCTCAGGCGGAGGCGGAGAAATAAAAGACCTAACTAGAAGGCTTTATCCACTCTTGGGGTGCCCTTCAGCCGATGAAAGTCCGGGTTAGGGTACTGTTGGATCATACAGTCTCTCTAAAACTGCCAGCTGCTGACCTGAGGGAGTGATTCCCTCTGCCGGAAGATTTGAACGAGTCCACCAAGGGAGACGAGGCCGGTAGTGGGAGTCCGTTGGAGGAGGTTTAATTTAGAAATAAGTCCTCAGAACTCGAAGATTTCATAGAGTCCCTCGAGATAAAATCCCATGTTCCTTCCTCATGTATGCTCTTAGGTTACTCTGGATTCTTAATCAGCATCTGTACTATGCAGGTGGAACTTGTGCATAGACCTCGTTCTCACCCTTTAGTGGGTGCCGACACGGGACCTTTGGGGCATGCTGAAAGCTGTGGAATCTTCATCCTTGGGGTCCATCCGGATTTGATTATATCCAGAGTAACCATACATGAAGGAGGGGGCCTGTAACTTAGCGATAACGTCGATCAACAATTCTGTCACTAGAAGGGGAAAATCAACCTTTCGGAAAATGACAGTTTAGATCTCAGAAGTCGATGTGGACTCTGTTATGTTAATTCCTCTTCATGACTGGAACAATATTGGCTTTCCACTTGGGGTACTGGACCTCCTTAATGAAGTTAGCTCTGATGAGATTTTAAATTCGATCGCGACCATGTCACTGTGAGAAGGGTGCATCTTTCTTAGAAGCTGGTTGAACCCTCGATGATTTTTTGGGAGACCGAGGCAGTGGATGGCTACCTGAGTATCTAGTCCTAGAATATCATATAACTCTACGCAAACACATCATGGTGATATTTCAAGAAATCAAGGTATTGTTTCTTCTCCTCGAGGGGCATGGTTGCACTTCTCAATGTGGGTCTCAGATCTGCCTCGCTACTATGGTTCATCAGTACCAGTTCATCTATCGTTGTGGAAATTTCTTCTTCAAAGGTGGGGGAGCATCCTCCAGATCCTCTTCTTCGCTTGAGGAGGGTGGATTCTCAGTGGGAGAAGCATCCTCTAGGTTGGAAGATCCTGACGGGGGACATGTACCAGCCTGGACAGTAGTGGACAATATATCAGGAGATTCACGCACCGCTCAGACCATAGCGATGAAGGACGTCGATCCGATACCATCTTGTAATAAGTCCAATGGGCCACACATGATGATATCAAAGAAATATTAGCACACAATCTTGAGCCGTTTAATCCCATCCTAGCGAAACAGACACATATAATGTACTGTCGTTGCCATGGGGCGGTCATCCCGATACCGTATGGGGGTGGGAGGCTCCGGGATCACCTGGGACAAGTTTTTGTAGGAGTACGAGGTTATTTTATGTTGTCACCAGGACATGGGAATATTATTTCCTCTTGTATGGAAGGAAAAAAATAAATGATCCGTATTGGGGGGTTGTGGTCTCCAATCGATGGATTGGGAAGATGTAGGTGTCATCCAGACCTTCCCAGGGGTCAGCTGTGACTATGGCGGGCTGAACCTCACTTTCCATAATCTGCTTATCCTTGCACTTCTAAAAGTCAGTATCCATGTAGTGGGATTCACAAGAGGTGAATGGGGATGCATCACCATGGAGTACACCTACTCGACCATTAAAAGAGTACTTGAGTAATATGTGATACGATGAGGGGACCTCCATGTGCAGGTGGAGCCATGGTCTACCCATCAATGCATTGTATGCGGTGTCTAGGGAGACAACCATGAACTCGGTACAGGCAACTCGACCACAAAACTGGGTCTTCAAATGGATCTTTCCAACGGGGGTATGCTCTTTACTGTCATATCCCTAGATACTTAAATCGGAGGGAGTCGGGTCTTCTTTAGATAATCCCGGCTTCCACAATGTCCACGCCGGGATAAGGTTAATCCTGGAGCCGGTATCAACAAGACATTTATGAACCTCCATGTTGTTAAATTGGCATGTGATGTATAGTGGGTGGATGTGCCCCTATATGGGGGAGACATTATCCTCTCTATAGAATTAAATGATGGCCCAACATTCATCTTTCTCAACCACTATAACATGAAAGGCTTCTATAGCTACTACCTCCGTTTCAAACTGGAGGGGGATTCTCAAAGCCTCAACGAGGGCCTCGTGCATATCTGATGACAGGCGAGGGGCTTAAATCATGGAAAGCCTTTCTAGGATGCTGGAGAGGTGATTGAGAACATCATACTACCATGCTAGGAATGAACATCACCTTACAAGAGGCTGCTATATGATTGGAGGCATGGTAGGCCCTACCGGCTGGACCGGCAACTTGCTGGTTCTGGGCATATCCCACTGCTTAATAGTCAAAGCCTGAAGAGTAGCTGCCAGATGGGGACCAGACGACTGAGATCATCCTGTAGCTAGGTGAGGATGGACGCAGCATGGACAGGTTGCTCTTCCTGATCCAGTAGCACAAATTGTGGTGGAGGTGGTCCTTGCAACACCGGATGAAGAGGTTGCGCGTGCTGAGTTTTGCGCTGGGCCTGCTGTCTGGTCTAAGTGGCATGCACGACTTGGTTGGATATTCCAATTGATGCGCCCTAACAACTCATATGGTTGATGCTCCACCGACATTGGTGTCAGCTGGGGACGTTGCGGAGGTTCGTCTGCTGCTCCCCCTCATCGGGAGTCATATTGGGATTTACCAACTCCATGGTATTAACCGAAGCGTACCTTTGACTGTAAATTGAAGATTCATCCACTACTAGGAGGACTATAAGAGGGATCCCCATATTAGGGGGCATGAAGTCAATGATAGTGAGGGACAACCGTGGCATTGGCGTGGCACATTTCTTTTTCTTGTGCCAGTGATGCTTGCTCACATGGGAAGAGGCCGACTGAGATGATGATGTAGAAGTGGTGGTTGTAGCTTTTGAAGGCTCTAGCTGATTCAAGCATGCCAAAATGACACCATGGGAATGAGAAACCATCTTGAGAGTCATCCAGTCATCATTCTTTTGGGACCTGTGGTTAGAAACATGCTTCCACTCGCCTTCGCTGTCGCTTCCACTGTCTGGCCTTACAAAGTCACCCGCAACTTGTGCCGGGGCCGGGCCCAGCCTAACTATGTTGTTGTCGACCTAGTCTTGAATTCATTCTTTAACCACATGGTAATTCTTGAGGGTGTTCCCCAGTATCCGATAATAGGGGCAGTAGTTGGGGAAATCAGTGAGATTCACCTCTTCCGACCTTCTGAACATAGGAAAATATACAGTCCCCTATTCTAAGGTGCTACATAAGTAACCAAGTACCCAATTCTCATTAAATGAGTAGGTATGGTTTCTTTTTTCTGGGAAGGGGGACCATGGAGCCTGGCCCAGACAAGGAGGTAGAGGGGCCTATTGAGGAGGTGGACCCTGATTGTCCTGCATAGGCGGTTGTGGCGCATTCCATTGGGGCGCTTTCTGATTCTGAGGACACTGCTGAGCCAAAGGCTACGCCTATGGAGGATGTCCTCTACGATGCTACGGGGCCGATGCTACTGATAGAAATTATAGTTGTCTAGGGGCTTCTATTTGGGAAACCATGGTAGGTTCGGCTCTGGCAGCCCTCCTCACTATGATTACAGGGGCAACGAATGTGCCTGGCTAGCCTGTTACAGGGCATCCACCAGGTGCTGGGCCTTATAAGAGAAGTCTCGGAATCCTCCAGGGTAGTTCTATGTGATCATAGAAGGAACTAGTTCTGTCTTGACGTTCCCTACGCACATCTTCAGTAGTTTCTCCTGAGCTAGTGGCAATTCAAGAGAGTATGTGAGCCCCTTCCATTGGGCGATAATGTCTGCGACTCGCTCATCAGGCATTTTCTTGTGCTTGAAGAGGTCTGCAATGCTCGTTTTCTAGGTGGTGGAACTGAACTGGTATAGGAATTACCTGCGATGGTCCCCCCAACTGGTTACAGATTTGACAGGGAGCTAGCTGTACCAAACGAATACTGGCCCCTCCAATGTCTGAAAAAAATAGCAGAACTTGTCGGCCTCCTGTTGCGCTAATGTCCCTAACATGGGCCCAAACCTTGAGTTGAAGTGGGCTAGGTGCTGCGGCGGGTCCCCTGTCCCATTAATGGGGGGGGGGGGTAGGTGGGATTCCCTTAACCCGGAGGCGCCGGTATATCATCCACCAATGCCAGGTATGGATTTCCATATGGTGGTATTGCCACCTGTCACATTTCCAATTCCTCTAGGAGGGATATGAGCGCCGCCATAGGATCATCTGGGCATGGGTTCCTATCTTGTCTGGGATCCCTGTCTACAAGTTGCATTTTTGGGTTCTTCGACACGTTAAACAGGCCCATCGGCTAGCAGAGTAGCTCGCGGAGCAACATGTGGGGCAGCTGGGGGATCCCGGGCTGGATTCCTTGGATTCCCTTGCCATTCAAGAGGTTTTTGCGAGACATAATGTGCCCTCTTGCTGGGAGATCCAGATTTATCCATGTCTATAGGAGCGGAATAATCAGGGTTGCCTGAGGGTAGCTTGTCGAGGGGTTGTTGTTCCTGCCCCTGCTGCCCCCGCCTAGGATCACCGTAGTCGGGTCATTTCTCTATAACACATTCAGCCAAGATTTCATCGACCAAACTCTTCTGTTTAGCAAGTTGCTGGTGTAACATGGCCTTCTCGGGGTCCTCCTACATCTTATGCACTAAGGTGGATGGGTCAGAGTGCTTGACAGATCAAACGTGTTCCTCACACTTACTTGAATTCCTCCTGAGTACCAATTCCTCGGTGGACACAGGGAGACCTAGGAGGTTCCACTGTTGATGATTCATCCTACCTAATGGGTCCAATAGTGGTGGCACACCATCAGGGGGTAAGTCCCCATCAAGAAGCTCCATCTTTTCCTCCTCGTGTACTATATCAGCCTTGTTGACCGTGACCCTTACTAGGGGCATGTCCTCAATATCGCATAGCGAGTCAGGCTGCCACCATATAGGGCTAAAGGGGAGGGTAGAATACTGCTCCCAGCTTAGGATTTTCATGTGTGGTAGCATCCTTGATAATTTTTCAGAGTACCTTGATACTCTGAACGCATTGCTGCTGAAGGGCCTCACGATGACCTAGTGACTTGGGGCACTGGGCCATAGGGAGCGCTGCCAGATCGACTTGATGGCACTGCTTGAAGATGTCTTCAAAATTAATTTGGATCCAGGGATAAAAAATGTGCTAATGAAGAATACTAAAATGTGTTTCCTAGATGGTGTAGAGGAAACACATAACTTCCTCCGGGGTGAGGGATTCCGGTCTGCAGAAATTCTGCGCGGCCACGGTCCAAAACCCCTCTAGAAAGTGGTTTGTTTCAAGGATGTTCTAGAAGCTCCTCGGCATAGATTTAGGGTCTGACCCTTGATTTCCCAACTCATCTACTAGGTGTGGTGGAGGAACTGGAAGTGGTACTAAGGCAGACCACTTGGACGGTAGGTCAGTTGGGGGAGAATATGGCGAACAGGCTGACTGGCAGCCATATCTCAGGCCTTCTTCTGAAGAGTGTAGTGACCTGGCCACTACGTCAAGATTGGATGGGCTGATAGCCACATTTCCCGAATCAGGGACTAGGGCTACTGGCACAGGGTCGTGCTGCTTCTCACTCGCCATTGGTCCCCAAAAAATTTCTTTGTGATCTCTTATGGAGGTAGAGAGCAATTCTGGTGACTATGGTGGTGATTGCACGACCGTAATATGTGGGGTCTCTAAATTTTAATCTTCTTGGATATAACAACAGAGGGAGGTGGTAATCATATGGACCTTGCATTCCAGGAGTACTAGACTGATTCTCCTTGTTCATGCCCTGGCCATTGACTCGGATGAGCGAGGGGAGGGTTCCCGAGCAGAGTTGTACCCCGCTTTGGAGTCTAAGAGGTAGGCCGATTTGATCTCTGTTAGGGCCTTCCCAGGATTCTTCATTTGGTAGCGATGACCCGCCTTCATGCCACTTGGTGCCTCCTCAGGACAGGGATAATTTTTGACATCGATTCCTTCGGCTGCACTAGTGGAGGGGCGGAGAGTGTTTCCACCAGAGAAAGCCGAGGTGTGAGGAGCACCAAGACAAATGATGAAGGTTTCATGGGGAGGACCCCCATGAATAGCGCTAGTGTGGGAAAAACCTCCTCTGGAACTTGTAGGAGCATGGGGAGGACCCCCATGCTTGTTCCCCCAAGAAACCTCAGCGCGAGGAGTGTCCTTGAAGTGGTCTAGCTGCAGACGGTTAGGACCTCCATGCTGGGTGCGGGTGGAGCGAGACTGACCTTCACTCCTCTGGTTGCCGAGGCAAGGAGGACTTTCACCAGCTACGGAGAGGTTGTAGGGAGGATCCCTATGTTGTAGAGAGATCTGATTGGAAATGACCAACCACCGGCAGTCAGGAGAAGGTGGAATGACTCCATATCCAGTGTAATGGGCACGAGAAAGGCTTCCATGCCGAGCATCACTGCCGCAGGGCATACCTTCATTCAGATTGGGGGTAGCATAGGGAAGACCTCCATGCCTAGTCCTGAAGCAGGGAAGGCCCATGATCTGTGGTATTGGTATGGAGAGGATGTCATTATTGTGTGGCATCGCTACGGGTTGGTTCGCGGTGACCACTGCTCGTGCCTGCGACCAGGAGAGTTGACCTAGCCTACCCGTGAGGTGGTTGGGGACTCAATCCTGGTGGGGCATATAAGTTCCTCTACTCAGTGTATACAGGGACCTAATGATATGCATTGGCGGTGTCTCAGTCCATAGTAGTCGTCAATGTTGACGCCCCTTGGCGGGCATCCTCCTCAACTTGTTTCTGACGCTGGCATCGGGTCAGACAAACCGGGGCTGGTGGTGGAGGGGCAAAGCTTACTGGCTCCTAGTCCAGCAAGACTGGGATGTGGTGCTAACGCGGCCAGGTGGGAGCCCTTACTGGGAGCCCCTAGATCGGGACTCAGACCGGGTCGTGCTGTACATAACCTACCTCGTCAGTATAATGTAGAGAGTTTTCAAGGCACTCTGAGGTAGGATCCCGAAGTGGTTTTATGTCGGGATGGGGAGCAATGGATCCCTGTGCAGCCCTTGGGGGCATCATTGGCGATGAGGCGAGGATGACTCTAGGTCCATGTGGGCCATATCCCACATCATAATGATGCCTTCCTCTTCATAACGACGCACGAGGTCGTTAATTACCCTTAGGTATATATCTTTCGATGGGGAGATGGGGCATGGGTGCCCTACGGTTGTGGAAACATAGGTCGTCGCGGAAGCAGTGAAGCAAAACGAAGCGGTTGTGCTGGTGTTGCTCATGCCCTGCAGCGACAGGAAGGTAGTGATCAGGTTCTGGAGGCATCAACTTGATTCCATAGAAGTAGGGATATGAACTCGTCAATGCTGCAAGAAAAAGGAATCGATGACCAATGCCCCAGTTCCATCCCGTCTTTCGTGACTGGTAAGAGGGATCCACATTAACAATATCGCAGAACAGGATGTCCAACTTTCTAATACCCCAACTTCTAGTGAGTTTCATGCTAGGCCCACTATTTGTTTGGCAGGACCCGACACTAGATAATTGGATCCAGTGACATGTTAATCAATTAATTCCTCCAGTGGTACTAATCTCCATTTTGAGGAGAAGAAGTTCACATTGGGTTCACCATTTTTGTTTCCGACACTTTCGCTGGGTCGCACGTGTTCGTCTCTTTTAGGGATGAGAGGCACAGTTTTTGTTGCCCCTCATTACCAATTTCCAAAGGTGGGTGGCAGCCACTCGTTATTCAGGAACTTCTTCTCCTTGATGGAAATGAGATGATTGGATATCATGTTTTCCTTCCATGGATTACTCCTCGGAACTCTCCACCTAGTCTCAGTGTCCCTCATAAGCATAAGATGTTTATCACGAAACTCTTGCTGGTGCCATATCTTCATGGACACCAGTTAATTAGGCTGCTTCTGTTAGGACATTCCAAGGGGTCTGGTAAGGGCAGAAACCTTCGGTTAGTGGAGTAGTCATGTTGGGCATCACTATCATATCTGGACACTGGGGAATTGGTGGGTCTATCTTCTTTCCCTTATTATAGGGTTTCTCGAGGGTGCGGAAGCCCAAGGAATCCCGCATCGAACATAGGGAATCGTATTCCGTGGTCATGTATCTGAGGTTTTCCTCAGATTCCCATTTTTAATAGAAGGTATGACACATGTTGAACATCTAGCGGAGTCAGATCGGGCTGATCAGAACACTGACTAGAGTGGAACAGATGGAGGAACCACTGGAGGGAACACTAATATCGCGGCCAATATGTGGATGGTTTCCCAAATGTTGTTAAATGGAATGGGAAATGGGGTGGCATGATCCCACTGGGATGTGGAGGCCTAGTTAAGGATCAGGATGGATGTTGGTAGGTTCCCTGAAGGGGATGGTGAATGGGATGGCACCGTCATGAGGATGACGATGGTTTTGGTCTCAAGCCTTGAAGAGGCTTATTACGTATCCCCGTGGCAGGGAATCAAAGTCCACGTAGTTCATCTGATGATGGCTTACCGCCGATTGGGGTTCAACGGCATGCCGCTGGATGGGGTCGCAACGTCTTACCGCTGGATAAGGTTACAATGTCTTACCGCTAGATAGGGTCACAATGGCTTACTGCTGATTGAGGCCCTTAGTTTAACATCATTCAGGATGGGGGCAGACCGACGTTGAAAGGGGTTGGAACTGCTGGGTGTTGGGTGTTGGTGAACCGATGAAAAAGAGGGTCGTAACAACCAATTGGTGGTGGTCAGGAACCTCCGGGAGGATTCCTATGTACGTTTTCTTATCAAGGATCAAAGACCTCCTAGTTAAGGAGGGGGCATGAGTTTGTGAGATGACATGAATAAGGACCGGGGTCCAGGTGGATGGTGGGCTTGAACCTCAGGGTTGTTTCCAATGTACCTAGCCTTAGAAATGATCAAAGACCACATATTTTAGGTGGTTGGGAACCAATGTGAAGATTTTCGAAATGACTAGATTGTGGGCATGAACCTTTGGGAGGAATCCTACGTACATTTCATTAGCAAGGATCAAATACCACTTAGTTCAGGTGGTTGGGAACAGACGTGAAGATGTATGGAATGACCGGATGGAGGGCTCTAACCTCAGGGAGGCCACCTATGTACCTTGCCTTAGAAAGGATCAAAGACCACATAGTTCATTTGGTTTGGAACCGACATGAAGATGGTCGTAATGAATGGCTGTTGGGATTGAACCTCAAGTTGGCTTCCTACGTACCTTGCCTTAGCAAGGATCAAAGACCATGTAGTTCAGGTGGGTGTCGGTGAACCGACATGAAGGTGGAACTCGAGTCCGATGGCTGGTGGGATTGATCCTTTTCAAGGCTTCCTACGTACCTTGACTTTTCAAGGATCAAAGACCTCATATTTTAGGTGAAAAGAGGCTATTGAACTGATGCGAAGGGGTTTTAGGACAACTGGGTGTTGGGCTTGAACCTCAGAGAGGCTTCCTACGTACCATTCCTTAACAAGGATCAATGTCCACATAGTTCATATGGAATTTAGGGAATATTCTCTAAGGTGGCCCAGGGAAGATTTCAAGGTCGTTGATAACTCTAATCCCACATGAGTCATGATTGTTATGAGAAACAAGAGATACCAGAGACCCGACGATCATGTCGTGAATGTGCATCCGTGGGAAGTGAAGTGGGGCTTACACGTGATCACATACCAAAGAGAAAAAAGTGACTTATGCGTGGATAGGAGCCCGAAGAGTTTGGGACATACTCTAGTAGGGAGGCCCGAGGGATACAAAGTGCAGAGGGAGAGGGATTTGGGTATAAAGAAAGGAGAAGCATTGTTCCCCATCAATCCCTTTGCTGGCCCTAGGGACCGAAGAAGAAAGGAGTAACATAGATGATTCCTCCTACAAGAAAGAAAGGGGCGTACACTGTGATGGTTTACTTTTCCCTATGTAAAAACGCCAGTCCCATAAAGACGATATCATCCCCTATAGAGACCGGTGGGTGTGGAGAATGTCCAAGGTGGGGGTACCCGACATGCGAGGCACATGGTGAGGTCACAGTTTAACATCATGTGTTGAGGACAAATTTGTTTGGCAGTTTAACGTCCTGTAGCTCAAATGAGGTGGGATTTCTCCACACCCCTAGGACACACATAACCGGTACACTCTGCACCTTGGAATAGAAAGGGTACTGGAAAATCCATGGCGAGGGGGTGTCTTGGAGAGAACCACCGGGGGGTCCACGTTTGTGTGGCTATGTGAAAAAATAGCCATTAGTGTGCCTATGTGAAGAAAAATGAGGTGAAGCAATGCATCAAGAAGTATCATTCAGGGGACTTAGATGTCACATCGTGCAAACCTGGAGGGTCACACGGGAAAAGTAATTGCCAGGCAGAGGGGTTCATGGGCAGGGTCCTCGTGAAGCTCTATTGCTCCGTGTGGCGGAGGGAACTTGCAAAGGGGTGTTCTTCGTGATGTGGGGTGCCTCAGCCAACGCATTGGGAAGAAGTTCATATGGGAGGTGCTTTACGAAGAGGAAAGTCATTCACAGAGCACTTCCTCGCGGATCAAAGGTTCCTCGCAAAGCAAGGTGTCATGAAGCAATGTGCTTCACGATGTACAGTGACCCTACTTTAGAATGGGGATCATATGTACATGAAGGGTGTTTCACGAAGCATAAATGCTCCGTGGTGAACCATGTCCCCTTGGGGATCCCCTTACTTCGCGAATGCCCTTAGTCTTTTCAAATGAATGCCTCTCAAAATAGGGGATCAAAATGAGACAAAGGGGAGGCACTTCATATAGCATAAGTACCTATCATAGCTCATGGTTCGCAGAGCAGAAGGGTGATTCACGATTCGGGAGCTAGGATGTCTAATGGTTAGATTGTCCATCCGATGGGATTAGGAGGAGCCCAGTATTTATAGGAAATATGCGCCACGAAGCGGAGCTTACGCTGTGTGAAGAGGGACATGGTTGCTTCACAATAGGCTCACGAACGTCAAATGCATTTATGGAGCATCCCGCCTCCTAGATTCGTAGAGGGATTGTGAATGTCAGTTGCATTCACCGAGCATCCAGCTTCCTAGATTCACAGTAGGATCGTGAACGTCAAATGAGTTCATCGAGCGTCCCACCTCCTGGAATTACCGCGGGCTTGCGAACGTCATATTCATTAGACAAGCGTCCTACCTCTTTGCTTCGTGGTGGGCCCGCGAACGGCAAATGCGTTTGCCAAGTGTCCCGCCTCCTTGCTTCACGGAGGGCTCGCGGGTGTCAAATGCGTTTGTGGAGCATCCCACCTCCTTGATTCGCAGTAGCCGTGGGGCTAGGGGGACTCTGCAAATTAGCTTTGCGAGGAAATCAATGGTGCCATAATTTTGTCTTCTTCCCTATCCCGAATGTTTGTGCCAATAATACCTATTTAACCCACTAGTTGAAATGATATGTTATTCTAATTTTTCAAAAAGAAATTCACTTGTAATTAATGTAATCAATGTATTATGTAACTCATTATTGATATAGATTTCTAGTCTCACATTTTATATTCAACTTATTAACAATACAATTAGAGGATAGTTCTCCACTAAACCATATAAATATACAACATGGTGTGAATTAAATGCATCACATGTTATTTTTAGATAATGCGTCTTATATCTCATGATATATTTTGGTGTAATGAACTTGGGTACATTACATTAACCGTTGATCAAATGCCTTGTATATGCATATTTCATCTAGAATATCAAACACTCTCCCATGGAAGAAATAATTAGTCATCAAGAATTAATAATTGGATATAGAATTTATGAAAATAAAATGGAGTATACTAACATATTGAAAAAAGTTAAATTAAACTCAATATTAAAGAAAAAATAATCATTAAGTAATAAAGTAACAATAATTTCATATTATTTATCAAGAAACAATAAATATATATAAGTCATTATTTAACAACTGTGATACCAGTTGATGGCTCTATGCATAGTGGAAGAACCTGGTAAATAGACTCTATCTCAAATTTTATCTCTAATATAAAAATAATATATGACTTACATGAAGATGAATCTTGATGACTAATACAATTAATATGAAGAGTAATTGATAAGAAACTAGAACCAAGAAAATGGGATTCTCCCATATATTTGATATTTAATTAAATAAAATAAATAATTACCTTTCATTGAATTATTTCTCCATTATCATTAATCAGATGGATACCTCTTGACATACCATATTTTATTATGATAAATTAAGGATATATTCCCTCTATTGATTATGCAAACATTATTATTGAACCTTAGATAAATGTCATATAATCCTTCGGGTTATAGCACATATTGTATTACAACTTTTGGTTATCTATGTGTATCATAATAAAACCATTAATGTGTGAATTTATTAGCTCTGGTTCAGGATGAGAAAAACAACTTGTTCCTCTAATCATTCTGGAAGATAACTCTATAGTGATTGAGGGAATACTATTTAAAAATATTTTTTCAAAATGACATAATTTGGCTATCATATTAAACTTGATACAACTATTTTTAAATAATACTATGGTCATTAAATAATAATTTCACAAGACCCTTTTAATTTTATTAATCCAAGGAATACCATATATCTAAATATTAATAGAATTGTTATTATTTACCTAACATCTTCTAAACTGATGGATAAAATAAATGTAACCCCTCAAACCTAGTAGTATGATGTTAGTTCATTAATCTAATACACTATAGTAGATAAACGATTTAAATACCATGGTTTCAAACTATTTATCCATTTTAGAAAACTAGATTACATACATAATTGTCATATTATAGTGGGAAAAAATATCAAACATGATATATATTAAAGTGAAATGAACTACGTCATTGAAATTTCATTCAAATATTTATTATTCATATCTCGAGGAAATTAATCAAAACAAGTGTGAAAAAATTATCAGTATGTGTAAGTACAAGAGAATAAAAAATTAATGAATGGCAAAAAAATTTAATGGGAATGTAAATAACTATGTACACTTTTCCAATAAACAACTTGATATAGAATAATCAATAAGGAAGATAGATAACTAAAAAAACAGACATTTGATAAATAAAATACGAAAGAATTTATTCCATATGATGTTAATGAAAATATATCATAGATAGTAATTATAAAAAAATTATAAATATTGATAATTCTTAATTATAGGGTGTAACATTTCCCAGGCACAAGATACCTTTACAATCAAGATTTATTATAAAGATGGTTTAAATTATTCTGATCGGCTAACTGATTCACCTAATGAGACTAATAATGTCTTGAGGGGATTTAATTAACATTTACCCAACCCATATCATTCCAATATATTATTCTTTGAAATAACCATGATGAGGTTTTCACCGACTAATTTCATCCCATGAGACTACCAGTGCATAGAGGTCCTTGAATTAACTGGTCCCAAACACATGGGTATCGAATTAAATTTTCCCAAAACAAATATTTTATGTCCAATGAATTCCACATATATTTAATAATTTAATTATTTATTGAAAACCATGACTTAACAAATATCAATATTTAATGAATGATGCATATCTATCAAAAATTCCCCAACAGATCAAATAATTTTCAATTTGAACACATTATGTAAAATGATATACGATTTCCGAAATAATAATATCCATTTCTAGAATATATATATATATATATATATATATTTATGAAAAATGTAACGTACAATAAAAATGATTATAAGGAATTTATTATTTTAAAATAATGTTAAAAATCACAAAAGAATGTGATATTGTAAATACTACTTTTATCACTAGGTAATTTTTATGTAAAACCCCATGAATGATATTTCTCAAACTAAAACATAAAATACCATTTTTATGAGTTAATTATGATATCAATAGAAATATTGGTAGTATATACAGCACATAAATGTTGATCGGTGTATAATAACAAAAAAATATACATGTAATGTAAATTGAGATGAAATCCCTTATCTTGTATTTTCTTTTGGTAGAACATCCATTAAACTTAAATATAATGGTTTTAAGGATTTTAATGACATATAAAAGTACCATAATTTTAATTATAATATAAAATATTAAATTATTATAAAATATTATTATTCTATTTATATCAATCATTCATTATTTTTACTATTTCGGGTTTTAATTGCATTGTCTTTGGTGTAACACCCTGAAATTCTAACGTAAGAACCTTATATTTGACAACATGCATGATAAGAAAAAACAATTGAAGAAAGAGATATAATACCCAAATAATTTAAAATTAATTTACAATATTAAATAATATCAATATATTCTATGTTTTTTAATGCATACAACACCGAGTCAGCTTTTGTTATACATATGAAAGACTATCTTTGAAAGCTTACATTACATGAAAGTCCAAGTTTCAACCAAACACAAATATATATTAAAATAAAATTATTTAATAAAATTAGTAATTATTAATATATTTAAATATTTTATTAAAATATATGGTATAAAAAAATATAAAATTAATTTATTGGTTATAATTTAATTTGAAATGAATATAAGAACTGATTAAATATAAAAGATATTATTGTTATCCTCACAAATATGTTTTACCCAAATATATTAAATGAATTAAAATTAGCATGTTGTATTAATTTGATATATATATTATATATACTATCAATATTTCTGATATTCTACCTATAGATTTTCCATGATTAAGATAAAAAGAAACCCAATTTTAGGCATAAAATATGATATTTTAGTTAAGGAATTTTTACATCCTTTTAATCTTGAAGCAATTTTAAATTCAAAATTTAAAATATTATTAAATTAATATTTCAATATAATATTTTTCGTTTGGGATAAAAAAATTATATGAGGGTTAATATTTGGTACTTTTCTATGAAGATTCTTTTTTAATGCATAATGAAAAATACTGAATTTCAGTTTAAAAAGAATTTTCACTTAATTTAATAATAATTATAAATTATTTTTTTCATTAGTTATAAAATTTAATAACATCATATATTGATATATTAATCCTTTTTTGTCCTTGGGATTAATTTAACTCTGAAATTGACTATATTAACATATACACCCTTTCGACATTTTAACCGTGAAATCTGCATTGCCATCCCAACGACAGTATTAAATTTAAATTAATTTTCTCTAATTATATAGATTGAATTTTGAGAAATGTATTATAAAGACTGAATTACATTAATTTATAATGTATATTAAATTCAAATAAGTTTTATGATAAAAAATTTGTGAAGGTGATTAAAATTAATTACCTTGATAAAGAGAAAAATAAGGTCAATCAAGGACTAAACCTTACACTTAAGGCATAAAACGACCTATAAAAACATACAAAATAAATTTTATGGAAATATTTTGAATTTATAATACTTATATTTTATTTGTTACACTATTGGATCCACTTTCAATGTGAAAAAAATGTATGGAATTCCTTGTGAAAATATGACAAGAGTGCCACTCCTCCTACTCTATCAAATGGTCTCATTTCCTCCAACTTCCTCACACCTCTCAAGACACATTGGGTAGACATTGATCCTTCCAAATAGATCCTAAATGTCTATAACATCTTTCTATAATTTTAAATTGCGATTAATACAATCATTAAATCCTTTTGGTACAAATGAAAAGAAGTTACCCTCTTAATATGTAACATGTCTCCTTAATAATTTTTAGTTTTATTTACGTTATCCACTCCAAAAAATATACTTATTAGATCATTTTATAAAAAAGGATAATAAATATACTAGAAATTATTTATGATATGGTTTCATTATAAACATAAAAACACATCCATATAATGTGTGACAAACATATTGGTTATTTGTATAGATAATTATAGCCCCATGAAACGATGATTGGTCATTTTTTGGTAGCCAACATTCATTATTGGCCATTTTGATGGGAAATATTTTTATATAAGTTATATGTGATAATTTTTTTGACATTATTCTTATTTAATTTATTTATCACACATACCCATATACTTTATATTTTGTATAAATATGATAATAACATTTTTTGGAATTGTGGACTACCTCCCCCTCAAAGTAATGTGACTCATTCATGCAATACATGGAATGTATAAAGGATGATATTAATAAACCCATATAACATATATATAATAGATATGATAATGGAATTATTATATACATATAAAATTTATTTTTACTTGTTTTAATATGAAATATAAATGAAATTATCTTTCATGTATTCTTACGACATACTTTTTCCAAGAATGTTGCATTTCATTTAATTATCTTGAAACATTATAGATTATTATAAATAAATATGTAATAAATATATATTATAATTACATCATTTTTTATATTATATATATTGTTAAACCATGATATAAGTTATAATAAAAAATAATAACAAGTCAAAACATACTTCAGAGAACTAGGTAATCAATAACAGAAACAATCAAAATAATGAATGTTTGTTGACAAACAGGTCATAATATATTTTAATAAGTTAATATATGATATTATAAATATGATTATGGTAATGGTATAAGTGATTAAAATATTTGAAACCACTATATAGGAGGATAAATACCCCAAACTCAAAATGGAAGGTTATGGTAAGGGATTTCATTTCAATTTATAATCTATTGAGACTTATTTGAAGTTACACACCTAGTTTATTTTATATAGTTTATTTACTACCCTTAAAATTTTCTATAATGAATATATTTATTCTCAATATATTATAATATTAATTTAATGTTATTCTATAATTGTTATTATGATTTAAATATTTCAATGTGGAATGGGACACATTATAATGATTAATGATTATTCTCTTCAAGAATGTTCACAATGATTATATTTTAAATCTCCCTTCCTTTTGTGATTTATGTCTTTATATTGAAAGAATAACTTTACGGAAATTATATTTTCATATATATTCCCTTGAATATACTTATTTCCCTATGATGGATATTGTTATTTCATAAATCATATATCATTTCTCATACCGTTTTTACATTGACATCTATTTGACTAACATAGGAATAATTTATAAATATCTAGACTTCATTCAATATGGTAATTTGATGAGTTAATTTTTTTATTTTTGAAATATATTATTAGTTATGATGAATTATTGGGAAAGGTATGACATGGGTGGGGTCAAAAAATAGATATCCCCTTGATGCATCAGTTTTCTAATGAGATGAAATTGATGGACAGATAGATTTGTTCTAACCTGATAGGTAAACAAACTTGTGAAGGCCTTGACAGTACTGGTTCTATGTACCAGGGAAACAAGGAATCCAAAAATTAAGAACATCCCTCATTGATATTTAATTATTATTCATCCATAATATTTTTCATATATATATATATATATGGATACATTTCATTATCATTTTTTTGATTTATATGGCATGAGTTTTATAATCATACCTTTCCGAATTTATATTTCCTTATCTAGTTGTTCTAATGGAATTTGTTATCATTTATATAATATTCCATGTTAATATATTATTATCTGTTCATTATTTATTTCTCCACACTTTCCCTTACTGTTCATTTTATCTCACCCATATTATGATTCATTTCCACATATTATAAAAAATATTTAAATAAGAGTTCAAGGATATAGTTTATTATATTTTATAATGTATCAGGTCTCTATTTTATATTTCTCAACATATTATGGGTATTATTTATATTTCTATATTTCTAAGACATATAAAATAATCAGTGCATTGGGATTATTTTTTTTAAACATGATAATGTAATAATGTAATGCACCGACCTTGGGATTCTGAGGTCGGAGAGTTACAGTTGGTATCCAAGGAAGCTTAAAAACTTCCATGAAAACTATATTTAGAAAACCTATTTGAGGGAACATAAATCTTAGATACACTTTGAGTATGATTATAAGAATCATAGAATTTTTCCAATGTAGATATTATGTTGTTATTCCTAAGAATACATCCATTTAATAATATAGAATGTGTACATGGTTCTAACATAGAAATACCTATGAGTTATAACCTCGAAAAGGTGATCCAGCCCTGACTCATGGTAACATATTTGATGATAGAAAGTCATACTATACACCTAGTTTTACACTCTTAGGGATACACTTAGGATATTTCTCATTTTATTTACCTACGATTATGAAGGATTTAAATTTAAACATATCCCCAAAGTATATATGAATATGATTATGAGATTATCTATGCAAAAATTCCCTAATTTTTTTATTACATTTTTAAAGATATACTATATTTATAATTTTATTATCTATTCAAGAATATGAAATTGTATAGAAATGACTCATGGTAAGAATAATAGTATCTGTAGTCATGGAAAATGAAGAGACTACCCTACTAAGGACACCAATACAGATGGTATTGGGAGTGAGAATATTATGGAAATATTAGGGTATCTTAATAATATTATGGAAGATAAACATTCCTGGATAGAGCAACCAGTTCCATAATGATATTCCCTGTTCTAGGATTTCATTATTCCAAAGTGGTCACCCCAATTCAGTGGGAATAATAATCTAATGTTAGCTAAGAAATGGATTATTTATTTGAGGAATATATTAATGGAATTATGATGCAGCAGAACGGAAAAGGATACAATTGCAGTGTATTGCCTCCAAGGTGATTTTGATCAATGGTGATCGTTGATCTACAATTCTAGGGAGAATAAAAAATTAAAACTCATGTAATAGAGAGAATTTAAGGATCAATTCATTAATAAATATTTCCATACTTATCAGAAAATTATGATAAAGAGAATGTTTCATAGCTTAAAGAAAAAGGAAGAAGAGAGTGTTATGTATTATAAAGCTATAATTAGAAGGATAGTGTGGTATGATATATATTTTATACACTAAATGGTGTGAAAGATTGACCACTTCATTTATGATCCTAATAGAAATCTTCAAGGGTCACTAGTTTCTAAAAAAATTTCATCATATGAGGAAATATATTTATGTACCAGATAGAGGGTGACGTAATTCCTCAAATCCTATGAATTAAATCTAATCCAAGAGAGGAAGAGTTCTTATGAGAACTATAAAAAAGGGAATTAATCAAATAAGAATAAGAAGTTAGAGTAATTTTAATTGATTGGGAATTCTGGAAAGAACGTCCCTAGGAAATGAATGAAAGGGGTGGGAGTTTGTTATATGTTTGGAGGAATGGGTCACCAAGAAAAAGAATGAAAAGTGAAGAATAAAATGCGTAATATTTAGTGAAATATCATTAAAAATATGGGTAACTAGGAAATCAAATTCCTAAAACTATAATAGAATGTACATCCAATAAATCTAATGGATCAAGGACAACCTTATGTTATTAACATAACCAAGGTGGAATGATTAATGTAGTTTGACATTTGTATTTATGAAATATGTTTCAAAGATATTTTTTATGATGTTATTATCATATGATTTATAAAAAATGTAAGGAATATAATGAAAAACTATTTCGTTATGGATTTGAGATCATTTTTGGATAGTTACCAAGAAAAAGTATTTAGTATAATGTTAATTGTTTTGGAAAACACATGATTGAGGGAAAGGAAACCCATAATATGTTCCGGATATTGGGATAATGATTATGAAATGATAGATTTGAATATGTTATCAATACCCTAATGAATTGTCAACAAGTGGTTTATGACTATGATTTATGGAGTTTATAAAAATATTGTATTTGTGGAATATATCCAATAACATGTGTCATACATAAGGAATATTAAGTAATTCATCTTTCAAATATTTTTTATGGTGATTTGTGTTATTACAAAATTTTATGAGGAGACATGAAGATGTTATTGAAATATTTGGAATGTGAAAATTTAGAGAAGACTGATGTTTATTTGAGGATAATTCTATGTTCATATTGGAAATTAAGTGACTATATTTTTAATGTTTGAGATCATAATCTCTTTGGAAGGTTAACCATTTATAAAATTGTTTAAGCTGACCACTGGATGACATTTTACTTGTAAATTTAATACATCACCATTTAATGCCTCATGTGCTAAGAGAGGAAGTATATAAATATCAAGGAATAACAAATGAAAAATATTTGGTTTATAGAAACATTTATTTTCTTATATTCATAGATAGTGAAATAATTCCTAAACTCCAAAAAAAATGATATTGAAACCAAAAATGTCCTTAGATTACCTTCATTTTTGATGAATCATATGGACCCTTAGATCATCACAGATTTATGGATTTTTTTGTTAAATTTCTCCTAACCATATTCTCTAGCACTCTCCATAGTAACATGATTTTTATATTTTCCCTCTATATTCATGTTTCCATTTCCCACTTATGTTCTCCTACTCGGGACCCTATTTACTTTACTGTTGTAATTTTCATTCATTATTATTAATAATATGTCATATTAAACATTTTATGATTTTTTTATTACAAAAATAGATTATTATCAATGCCCCCATCACTGAGATAATGTTTTAATTGTGATGACACAATTTTTATAAGATGGGAAGAATGTAACACCCCGAAATTCTAATGTAAGTACCATATATTCTACAACGGGCATGAAACACTCCGCAAATAGAATATGGGGATATAACACCCTAATAATTTAAAATATATTTACTTTTTTAAATATATTCTATATATTATATATTTTTTAATGAATAAAACAACGATTTATCTTCAGTTACACACAAGAGAGGCTTTCTTTGAAAACTTCCAATAAAAGAAATACCATGTTTGAACCGAACAAAAATATATTATTAAAATATTTTCATTTAATATAATTAGTGGATATGAATATTATTAACTCTATTATTAAAATATATGGTTCCAAAAAATATAAAATGCATTCATAGGTTTGTAATTACATTTAAATGAATATAAGAATCAATTTAATTTAAAAGAAAATATTATTATGATCACAATGCCTTTTTACCCAAATAAATTAAATTATTTTCAATTATTGAGTTATATTAATGGGATATATATTATATATCCAATTTAATATTATTTATATTCATCCAATATATTTAATAGTTTTTCGATAAAAACAAACCTAATTTCAGGCATAATATACTATATTTTTATTAAGGAATTTTTAACACCTTTTAATGGAGAACCAATTTTAAATCAAATTTTGGGCCAATTTAATAAATTTAATATCTCAAAATAATCTTTTTATATAGATAATAAATATAAAATTTATATTTTGGTGAGTATTTTTTATTTTTATCTCAAGATTCATTTTTTAATGCATAGTGGAAATACTGAATTTTAGTTTAAATCTTATTTTTCATCTAATTTAATTATAAGGATAAATATATTTTTGATTGTTTATAATACTAAATTACATAATAATTTAATCAATTAACAAACATTTTGTTGTTAGTAAAAAATTATATTTGAAATTTTCTATAAAAAAATAGCCATCTTTTAGACATTTTTCCCTTAAAACTACACATTCCCATTCCGACTCCAGTATTAAATTGAAATTATTTTCTACAATTTATTTGATAGGATTTAATAAAAAAATATTCCATATTTGGAATAATAATAATTTATAATTTCAAATATTGTAAAATCATTATTTTTATCAAAAATATTAATGAATTTGATGAAAATTAAATACAATGATTAAGAGGAAATTAAAATTAATAAAGGATTAAACCTTATTAATAAGGCCTAAAAATACCTTTACCCTTGTAAAAAATAAATTTTATTAAAATATTTATACACTATCATACCTTGAATCAAGTTGTTTATATTATTAGATCAAATTTAATTGAAAAAATTTAGTATTGAATTCCTTTTTTAAAATATTATAAGAGTGCCACTCCTCCTCCAATATAAACAGGAATCCTCTCCTCCAACTTCGTCACACCTATCAAGCCACATTGGATCAACCATGATATTCACAAATAGCTCCTAAAAACACTCCCCTACTTTTAAAATCCTTGACTTGGATATATATCTATAAAACTAATCATTTTGGTAGATACCTAAACCAGTTACCCGATTAAAAGGTAACATCTTTCCTAAAGTTTTTTAGTTTAATTTCCATTATTCACTCTATTAAATAATTTTATTAATTTTTTTAATAAAAATTAAAGTATCATAAATATACTATGATTTCTTAATGATATGTTTTCATCCTACACTTACACTCACTTCCATTTAATGGGAAACTAACATACTTTTTTTATGTATAATGAACAAATTTTTCATGAAATGATGATTATCCATATTTCTGTTACCAACATTCATTGTTGGAAATTATGATGGAATCTATTTATATATATATTAAATATGATATAAATTAATTCTTTAATAATATCTTATTATTTTATAACGCATTCCCATATACTCTCTATATTTTATAAGTATGATCACATCGTTTGTGATAGTGTGGACTACCACCCCTCAAAGTGTTGAGAATAGTTCATTTCAAATATGGAATTTATAAAGGATGGTACTAGTAAACCTATGTTACATATTTAACATAGAAATTATAGTGGAAGTTTAATTTAAATATATCATTTATATTTTCTTTTTTTAACAGGTTCTAGAAATGAATATAGTGTTCATGTGTACGTAGAACATATCGTCTCCCTGAACAGTGCATTTCATTTGTTATCTCCAAAAATTTTAGATTAATATAAATACAAATTTAATGATTATATATGATAATTAAATAATTTTGAATTCATGATATGATGAAATAATTACATAATTAAAAATAAAAACAAATAACTGGTCAAAACATTCTTGGGAAAACTAGGAAATTAACACGCAAAATATTAACAATAATGAAAGATTGTCAATAAATGGGTCATAAGATATTATAAAATTTTAATATTTAATATTATAAATACGATTATGGTTGTGGTATAAGTCATTAACATATTTTAAACCACTATATAGGATTATAAAGACCATAAAATCAAAATGGAAAGTGATGTTAGGGGGCTTCATTCCAATTTAAATTCCCTTGAGACTTATTTGTTCGAATGAACCTAGTATATTTTATAATGTGTATTACACACAATAGAAATGTTATACCATGAAATTATTTATTCCAATGATATTATATGTTTCATTTAGTTTTATTTCTTCATGGTTTTTCGAATTAAAAATTTCAATGCGGTATGAGACACATTGAAATTATTAGAGATTATTATCCTCAAGAATGTTTTTAAGGATTACCTTTAAATTCTAAAATCATTTTGTCATTGATAGATTTATCCTCATAAAATCACATAATGGTAATAATTTTTAAAAATAAATTTCCTTGAATATACATATTTACAAATGAAGGATATTATTATTTCTTAAACGGTATAAGACTTTTCATATGGTGTTTACATTGAATGTTATTTGACCAAATGGGTAATAATTGATACATCTATATCCTTCATTCAATATTAATAATTGATAAGGCAAATTTTTATATGGAAAGTTATGGAATGGGTGATTATTGTTTATAGATATCCCCTTTATGCATCAGTAGTCTCATGAGATGAAATAGTTGTCCAAATAGATGGGGTTTTAACTAATAGTTAAATCGTCTTGTGATTGATCTTGATGGAACTAGTTCCATGTTTCCAAGAAACATGGATTCCATTATTACGAATTTAATCATTTATATTTTGTTATTACTGATACATAGTTTTATTTGTCATATATATGGATATATTTGATTCTACGTTTATTGATTTAGATTTCATGGGATTTAGTTTCATACCTTTCCATATTGATATTTCCATATCTAGTTACTTGAATGACATCTGTAATCGATTATTTACCTTTAAATGATAATTTATGATAATTTATTTATTATTTGGTCTACTTTACATACCCTTACTAATCAATTGATATCATGATTACTATGTTTCCTTTCCCCTTGTTACAAAGAATAAATCAGTAATAATCATTCAAGGATGCAATTTATTCCATTTTATTATATATAAAGACTATATTTCTTATTTCCCAATGTATTATGGGTATAAAGGATGTATCTAGAATTCAAATACTTCCAAATATCAATCGTTAATGATTTTATTCCTTTTAATCATGAAAATGTAATAATGTAATGCAATGGCTCCGAGCTTCTGTGGTTGGGGTGTCACATTTGGAATATATTTTGACTTGCTACTTTTTATTCCTATTAATAATAACGTGATTTAATCATATAATGAATTTAAACAATTATTTAAATATCATATACATACATTATATCTATATATAAAAAATTCTATAATGTTTTCTGATAGGACATAAGTTAACTGTTCATGTAGATGATATGTTGTACGTACAGATGAACACAACCTCAATTTATTTTACATATTAACTGAATTAAATAAAATTATATATATTTTTTTTATAATTAAAATATCATATTTATGTCATATATGCAACATATTCTAATTAATCCATCTTTTATACATTCCACGTAATGTGTGAACGTATCACATCGCTTTGAGAAGACAACAGTCCACACTTCAACAATGTATGTTATCATATTTACAAAAAAATTAAAGCATTATGGTATGTGTTATATAAAAATTCCAAACGTATGAAGACAACATAAATATAATATATTTTATATAAAATTATCATGTTGATAAAAATTTTCAAAAAATTGAGGAGGTAATGGAAAAAACGAATGCCATCATTTCACAAGGTGTTTGTTCTTCGTTCAAGAATGGTATGTCCATTACCCATTTTATGGAAGTGTGTTTAGGTTAAAGGAAAAAGATTCACAAAAAATGTCAATATATTTAAGATACTGATATTGTTATATAATCATGATATAAAAAATAATTTATTTGGTGGAGAAGTAAATGAATGATGATTGATCATCAAAATATTATTAAATCAAATTCGGGTTACTTCATTTTGATCAGACCAAAATACATACTTGTATTTCATTATATATAAATTTATGCATCTATGATTGTGGTAATGATGTTGGGACAATATTTGGGCAGAGATATGGGATCCAAATTTCTGGATATGTGTGATTAAGTGGGAGGGGTGAGTGCATTTTTATTATGGAGAAGCGACATTCTGGAAAAAAATTAAAAAGGGAATTCCACCCACTTTTTTCTCCTAAAAAGTGGATATACTATTTTTTTTAAAAAATGGAATTATAGGTTCAAAATAATAAAATATAATGTCTTTTGGACAATTTTATAGGTCATTTTGGTCCTAAAGTATAAGGTTTTGTCCTCTTGAAGTGGATTTTTCTCTTTATCGCTACAATTAATTTTAATCACATTCACTATTATTTTTCATCAAAAAATAATTAGAAGTTATTAATAATTATAAATTATTCTTATTCCAAAGATAGAATCCATTTTTAAAAATTCCAACAAAATAAGAGTGTGAAATTATTTTAAATTTAACCCCGTACATGAGACGACGAAGTAGGTTTTGAAATTAAAATGTTGAAAAGTTTTCTATGTTTTTATATTCAATTTCAAAGTGAAATTGATTAAAATGAACCAAAATATACTAATTTATTAATAAAATTTATTAATACTCTTTAAAACCAATAAAATTTAAAATTTATCTGTATATATAAATTAGATGAAAAATATGTTTTGAATTAAAATTCAATATTATTCACTATTCATCAAAAAATGAAATATTTCAAAAATGTAAAAAATATTAACCCTATCCAATATTAATTTACATATTTATAAAAGATATGTTTTTTTGAAATATAATTATTATAAATGTCCCAATATTTTGATATAATATAGGGTCTCCATTAAAATGTGGTAAAATTGGCTTTTTTGAAATATAAATTTTTTTGGAAAAAATGGATTTATAGACAACTTATTTTTACCACACCTATTGGATGAATATTTTATTTCTAATACATAATAAGAATTTTCCGTTAATATAATCCAATAATAGAAATTAATTCAATTAATTAGGATAAAAACCCTTTCTGATCATTATTTCATTTTCATAATTTTTTGTTTGTTCTTATATTGATTTCTAATTAAATTCATACCAATGAATTCAACTATATATTTTTTAATAGAGTAAAGAATTTTAATATCCACAAATTACACATCTACGTTTAATTTTATTATATAAAATAAAAATATCATTATAAAAAAAATTTATTCGGAAAACATCAGTCTTCCGTATAACATAAACTACCAAACAATGTAATTCTTCCATGCAAAGCAAACAAAATAAGAGTTGCGTGGATTAAAAACAATATAATATATTTATTTAATATATTAAATATATCATAATTTCTTGGTATTTTTATTCCATTCTAAAGTTGTTTTTGTGTGTCATATGTGTAGAGACCCGAAGCCTGATGTACGTAGACTTTACATTACTTTTGCGGAATACTTAGTACATAACAAAAACACACACAGACAAGGATCGTAATAGTTTAGTGTCTTTGGAAACTCGGAATGTAATCTTCTAATCGTGGTGAAAGATCTTCAATATCTCCCAAAAAGATCTTCCACTTTTTTTTTACCTAAAACCTTTATTTATATCCTGGGGAAAATAAAACATAAAAGGGTGAGCTCAAATGCTCAGTAAGGGTATAAAAAAAATTCATATCATATCTTTTTTTTTTTGAAAAATCATAACCTGCAAAAGAGATCATAATATCTTAACCTGGAATAAATCATAGAAGTGAAAATGAGATCACCATAATCATAACATGAAACTTGAATCTTTGTGGCATGCACACATAATCATGGAAAATCATTTCTTGTTAGTCATGACTCATTGCCAAGACTATCTTAGTGGACAAAGTCCCTTTCTGAATCGAGTAACCCTCGTTTCAGTCCTGTTTCACTGAACCGGTATAACCTACCATTCCGGCCCTGTCTATCTCATGAGATATAAAATCTTTACCCAATGCATTGGAGGGAGATATAGGTCCCACCCATCTTATAATGAATCCTTTCTTATGTGTGCCACATAATCATAAAACATACATCATCGCATAACACATGTAACAAAAATGGGATTCATGAAACATCATGACATCATAAATCAATTCATATAAGATAAAGGAATTCAACATGATCAAATCAATGTAATAATAGGGATAAAAACAGAACCCTTTATTATCTTAGATGGAAAATAATTTTGATAAAACACTTGAACTCCATTCTTGAGGAAAATATCCTTTCTTCGTCAAAATTTTTTTTCCTTTCATAACATGTCATACCACTTTAAAATAAAAGAATTTGATTAAAAATAAACTTGAAAACTTGTAAAGGAAGCTTCTTGTAAATAATGTTTTAAAAATCCATTCATGCCGTATAAGTTAAAAAAAACATTCTTCGTACTTTTGTCGGAAAAGTCAAAAAGTACCTCGTACGGAAAAACGACAAAAGATTCCTTTCATATTCTTTACTAAAAACTCAACGAAGGGTAAAATTGGATTTAAACTAGTGTAAGTGGATGGAAACAATATTACATATTTAGGTAACATGGATGTGGATGATAAAATACACCCCAATAAATACTTACGCATAAACAATCTCGGATAAAAATGAGATTGTGATATTTCCCTTACCTTAGGTCCGATTTGCTTTGTATGTGTCCGAACCTCATGTATAATGATTTAAATAATGTCATTGACTTATTACAGAATCATATTCATTGTTATTATATCATATATGGTTCACTTATGACTTTATATTACCCGTTATTTTGTAAATTCCATGTTAAAGAAGCGTTTTGGGTAAAATCGTTTCATTTATCGTAGGTGTTTTGACTTGTTGTTCTTGACATTATTATTACTTATATCATGATTTACTTACTTCCAGAATATAAAATATGATTTATATATCATATATATTCAGTATATATATATATATAATAGATAGATAAATGAAATGAAAACCACCGTTCATGGAGACGGTAGTCCGTACGTACGCATGAACGCTGTTTTCCTTTCCTTACTGTCTTGAATGGAAGTAAGTAGATGACATACATATATATATACATAAATCCAGTAGCTTTATAATGTCATATATTTCATTATTATTTCTTATATATACTTTATAATCATTCTTAAATGGTTAACATGGAGAATGAATCTCATCGCGTCGTGGAGACGGTAGTCCGTACGTACGCACGAGCGATGATATCATTTCTATAAATATTGAATTGAATTGGAGTGGATTATACAATATATCAGAATCAATATGATGTTTTAATAACTATTTATAGTTATTCTTTACACCATTATACCCATCCATGTAAGGTGGTGGTGGAAAATAGATTACACCACGGCGTGGAGACGGTATTCCGTACGTACGCACGCGCGGTGATTTCTTTTTCCGTAGGATGGATAGATGGTGAAATAAGGATGTTTCATACTTATAATAACATATCAGTATATGAGTGATACTGATGTTATTACTTCATTATGAAACAACCTAAGAAGAAGAAGTGGAAGAAGAAATAAAGATGAAAGAATTGGTAACGGTAATTACCTCTTCTTTGAAGCGCCTCTTTGAGACCTCCTCTTAGGGCACTAAAATTGGTCTTTGAGGAAGACCAGACCCTCTAGGATGTTTCTAGGGAAGTGGAGAAGAGATTTTGGCAGGGGTGGCCGAGCTTGAGTGCTCAAATTGGTGTGAGGAGGAGGGGGAGGAGGTGTCCTTTTATAAGGGAGGAGAGGGGCACCTTAGGAATATCTCAAAATATTATTTTATATTAAAGTCAAAATCGGTTTATAATGGTTACAAAGGGTCTTATTTCGAAGCTAATGTGGGTATGGGTCGAGATCCTATCAACCAATAGTATTTAGACAAGTTTAGGTTATTATTTTAACCTTATCAATTAGATTTAACTCTAAGTTAAATAATTTAACTTTTACCGTGTCTTTTTGTTTTCTTTCACTATATGGTTAATACACTTACTATAACATGCCAAAAGAACCCCAAATTGTTTATTATTTATATATATATCCTTATCTAAGTAATTTGGCCGAACCTTAGATTTTTAGGAATAAAATAACAATTAATAATATAATATTTGATTTAAAAACTATTTTGTGTCAATTTTGACACTATTTGATATATGATTTTTGTGAAAGTCATAACAGAGTAATATGTTCGAACCAAGTTGATTCAATCAACACTAATATATCATAGTAACCTAGAAAATTAGTGGAATTCATAAAAATTCTCAAATTACATTTATTTTGGTGTTTATAACATCAATTATGTCAATATTTCATAAATAAGATAATTACTGCATCATCTTTGTGTCATAAATTAATTAAATTATTTGATGTCTAAAAATTACAAATAAAATACCATTATGTAGGAAATCTTTTTATCTTTCTAATGAATATTTATAGTCGAATTTATCTTATGTATAACCCCATATTAAAAATGATTTACTTATTAAACATTGATTTTAACTATTTTAACCCTTCTTTAAATAAATTAATAATAAATGTCCTAATCTAATCCAAGTGGGCCTAAATGATCATATTTTATTCCTAAGTTTGTTTTTGGTCGAATTACACTTGTCCAATAGAATTAGGACATGTGTTAAGGTAATATTGATATCATATTTACCCTTAGTTACCCTATTTACTATTAACCGTGGTAAAAATAGTAAAAAGTTACTATTCACCAAAAAATTATTTTTATCTCATTGAACCACATTTTACTTACTGATATCAACCGTGTCTGTCGGATTTTTGAAATTCCATTCACAGAAGCGGTAAAATTAAGTTTTATGAAAAATTCAGTTTTTTTAACTACCACTTAGTAGTTTCACTATTCATCAAAAATTGAAGGTTTTCAGAAAAATGCCAAAATTTCATCCTAAGCTATATTTCATATTCCGAATTCAAAAATGAAGTCTATTTTACCAAATTCATAACATAGAAGTTGCATTAATTAATTTTATAATTAAATCCCGCTATTAAAACAAATAGCGTGTTTTTAAGAAACAATATTTATCAAAAGATTGACACTTGTTTATGTCTGGTTTAAATGTGAAATTACATCCAATGACCAACATTGTATTAAATTGTAAAAATATATTCTAAATATAATTTAAAACCACTCAAATTAATAATTTATCACTATTAATTATTTCGATTAAAAAATTTGTTTTTAATTATAATTTAGTAATTTTCACTATTAATCAGAATATGAAAGTTATCCGAAATGTACCAAAATTTCACCTTAGGCTAAATTTGATACTCCGAATCCAAAAATTAAATCCGTTTTGAAAAATAAAATTTACAAAATTTCAAAAAGTGGTTATTACTATTCATAACGGCTAGTTTTAATAACATTTTAATAGCATATCGCTGTTTAGTGAAACTCGTTATTGCGTACTACGCACGCTATCGAGGAAGGTCACGATTGCGTTTAATTCAAGGCAAGTCAAGGATGCGTGTTGTGCAAGCTCCTTTTGGTGTAGCGTACAAAACAAGACATTTGTGAAATAAAAAGAATATTTTTCATAAAATCTCGGGCTGTTACATTCTACCCCCCTTAAAATGAATTTCGCCCACGAAATTCGTCGGGGTTATAAATGGTTTACTATTCAAAAGTTTCTTTAATAGAATCCCACATCGTAAAAAGGAATACAAAAACTTGGCTTTAAAAACTAAAGTATGAAATGTAACGATTACCCAAATAAAATAATCGCTGGGTTTCCACATAGGTAAAAATATGGATATGGAAGAGAAATCTAACCATCATGTTCTGATGGAGAGTGGTAGAGAACATGGCTATGGAAAAGCCAGTAATCACAAATCCATAGATTTGTGATGATATAAGGTACCATCTGATTCATCAGGTATAAGATCACTAGGACAACATTTTTGGTTTTCAAGATCATTTCCCTAAAGTTGAAAATTTGAATTAGAATAAATACTTACTTTATTTTGGTACAATCTCACTATTTTCCGTGCCTTTAACAATTTCCACATCATCTCTTAAAGAAATGAAGTTGAATTTGTCATTCGCGATGTGTTAGCAGATCATGTGATAGAATGATGGGTCATTCCATCTGTCTCAAACAAAAGGTTAGAAAAGTTATCAAAAAATACATAAGTCCATCTATAGTGAGATTAATCATATATGGTTCCTAAAATGAACTTATACATCACATATCATACTGCTTAATATAATAAAACTAGTTTCTACTAAACAGGGACTTCCTGTAGGTCAGTGGTAAGCGATAAAGGCCAGTCGCACTTCGGTTGTGGGTTCGATTCTCATAGCCTTGTCCGACGCGATGGGCTGTCGCCAGTCCTGCAGGTTGTCCTTTTTATAAAACTATATTACTATAACATCCAATCAATAATATCGAAAAAAACTTATATCCTTAAACAATACTAACTTATGTCCAACATAATCCATTCCAATCTTTAGGCTCATAATACTGCAGTCCATTCTCACAACATAGTGAAAAAGATTACCAGAGATTTAATACCATCGTTGATCCCCATATATCATAAGATATAACTTGTTGGTCACATTCCAAACATTCAAAGGCCTTAATCTTGTACTCTCTTGAATACCAATTGAACCTTAGTGAAAACTTGAATGTAGTTAAAAGTTAACACTTTTCACATACCGAAATCCTCAAAATTCTATATACTCAAACCATGATATCACTCAGTCCTTATATCAATCATGAGCTCATGAATACTATCAAACATTTAATTTTCTCCTTATCCCTTCATTATGCGCATATCATCTACATTCCAAAAATATCTGAATAACCTTTCATGGATACTGGTAACATTAATCATACACTTTCAAAACACAAGGAAAGACAACAGTGTAACAATCCATAGATGTCTCTTTATTCCAAAATTACACATGATAAACATGTAATCATTCCACTACATTCTCAAACCATTGACCGAGCTTCAACAATTCTTTCATCTCACATATCATTTGTAGTCTCATCATCATCATCAACATAAATACTACCCATATGACCATACTGATTCTCTTCACGAGTCTTTCCCTTAGGGCATTTGTTTGCATAATGTCCATACATTCCACATTTAAAACACTTAACCATTTTTGATGTCGTAGCAATACCATTATCCTCATCCATGGTGTTAACCGACCCTTTTCCTTTGCACTTACTTGCTTTGTGTCCTTCTTTTCCACACCCAAAGCATCTTCCAGTTCCCTTGAAACATTCTCCTTGATGCCTCTTCTCACATGATTTACATAGGGGAAATTGAACTTTCTTTCCTCTATGATCATCATGGAACTCCATCTTTCTCTTATTAGTCGAGTCAGGAAACTTACCAAATTTTACTTTATTGATCATATTGTGAGATTGCTGATTCGGCATAATAATGATGTTTGGACATCCAAATCCCATTTCATTTGGTTTCTCATGAAGAATATCATTCCATTGTCCATCATATCCTCCATTATTGTGAATCATCTTGTTTCCAGCCATTTTCTAAAACCCAAACAGAATAGTGTGAGAGGCAAAATACTGCTAGGGAAAACAACATAGTAAAGGGGGAGTACCCTTAATATATAACATCTTAGGTTAGATTAGAAGATCGTTATCGTAGTTCTAGGATTATATCCTATACGTATACTTATCCTTAGGGGCATCCCTAGACTTACCTTAGAAATATCTCTAGGGATCTCACTAACGTTTTCGCATCCTAGTGTCCAAAGGTTGACTAAACCTTTCCTCTGATACCAAATGTAGAGACCCGAAGCCTGACGTACATAGACTTTACATTACTTTTGCGGAATACTTAGTACATAACAAAAACACACACACATGAGGATCGTAATAGTTTAGTGTCTTTGGAAACTCGGAACGTAATCTTCTAATTGTGGTGAAAGATCTTCAATATCTCCCAAAAAGATCTTCCCCTTTTTTTTACCTAAAACCTTTCTTTATATCCTGGGGAAAAGAAAACATAAAAGGGTGAGCTCAAATGCTCATTAAGGGTATAAAAAAAATAAAAATCATATCATATCGTTTTTTTTTTTGAAAAATCATAACCTGCAAAAGAGATCATAATATCTTAACCTGGAACAAATCATAGAAGTGAAAATGAGATCACCATAATCATAACATGAAACTTGAATCTTTGTGGAATGCACACATAATCATGGAAAATCATTTCTTGTTAGTCATGACTCATTGCCAAGACTATCTTAGTGGACAAAGTCCCTTTCTAAATCGAGTAACCCTCGTTTCAGTCATGTTTCACTGAACCGGTATAACCTACCATTCCAGCCCTGTCTATCTCATGAGATATAAAATCTTTACCCAATGCATTGGAGGGAGATATAGGTCCCACCCATCTTATAATGAATCCTTTCTTATGTGTGCCACATAATCATAAAACATACATCATCGCATAACACATGTAACAAAAATGGGATTCTTGAAACATCATGACATCATAAATCAATTCATATAAGATAAAGGAATTCAACATGATCAAATCAATGTAATAATAGGGATAAAAACAGAACCCTTTATTATCTTAGATGGAAAATAATTTTGATAAAACACTTGAACTCCATTCTTGAGGAAAATATCCTTTCTTCGTCAAAAACATTTTTCCTTTCATAACATGTCATACCACTTTAAAATAAAAGAAGTTGATTAAAAATAAACTTGAAAACTTGTAAAGGAAGCTTCTTGGAAATAATGTTTTAAAAATCCATTCATGCCGTATAAGTTAAAAAAAACATTCTTCGTACTTTTGTCGGAAAAGTCAAAAAGTACCTCGTTCGGAAAAACGACAAAAGATTCCTTTCATATTCTTTACTAAAAACTCAACGAAGGGTAAAATTGGATTTAAACTAGTGTAAGTGGATGGAAACAATATTACATATTGAGGTAACATGGATGTGGATGATAAAATATACCCCAATAAATACTTACGAATAAACAATCTCGGATAAAAATGAGATTGTGATATTTCCCTTACCTTAGGTCCGATTTGCTTTGTATGTGTCCGAACCTCCTGTATAATGATTTAAATAATGTCATTGACTTATTACAGAATCATATTCATTGTTATGATATCATATATGGTTCACTTATGACTTTATATTACCCGTTATTTTGTAAATTCCATGTTAAAGAAGCGTTTTGGGTAAAATCGTTTCATTTATCGTAGGTGTTTTGACTTGTTGTTCTTGACATTATTATTACTTATATCATGATTTACTTACCTCCAGAATATAAAATATGATTTATATATCATATATATTCAGTATATATATATATAATAGATAGATAAATGAAATGAAAAACACCGTTCATGGAGACGGTAGTCCGTACGTACGCATGAACGCTGTTTTCCTTTCCTTACTGTCTTGAATGGAAGTAAGTAGATGACATACATATATATATATACATAAATCCAGTAGCTTTATAATTTCATATATTTCATTATTATTTCTTATATATAGTTTATAATCATTTTTAAATGGTTAACATGGAGAATGAATCTCATCGCATCGTGGAGACGGTAGTCCGTACGTACGCACGAGCGATGATATCATTTCTATAAATATTGAATTGAATTGGAGAGGATTATACAATATATCAGAATCAATATGATGTTGTAATAACTATGTATAGTTATTCTTTACACCATTATACCCATCCATGTAAGGTGGTGGTGGAAAATAGATTACACCACGGCGTAGAGACAGTATTCCGTACGTACGCACGCGCGGTGATTTCTTTTTCCGTAGGATGGATAGATGGTGAAATAAGGATGTTTCATACTTATAATAACATATCAGTATATGAGTGATACTGATGTTATTACTTCATAATGAAACAACCTAAGAAGAAGAAGTGGAAGAAGAAATAAAGATGAAAGAATTGGTAACGGTAATTACCTCTTCTTTGAAGCGCCTCTTTGAGACCTCCTTTTAGGGCACTAAAATTGGTCTTTGAGGAAGACCAGAACCTCTAGGATGTTTCTAGGGAAGTGGAGAAGAGATTTTGGCAGTGTTTGGCCGAGCTTGAGTGCTCAAATTGGTGTGAGGAGGAGGGGGAGGAGGTGTCCTTTTATAAGGGAGGAGAGGGGCACCTTAGGAATATCTCAAAATATTATTTTATATTAAAGTCAAAATCGGTTTATAATGGTTACAAAGGGTCTTATTTAGAAGATAAAGTGGGGATGGTTCGAAATCCTATCAAACAATAGGATTTATACAAGTTTAGGTTATTATTGTAACCTTATCAATTAGATTTAACTCTAAGTTAAATAATTTAACTTTTACCGTATCTTTTTGTTTTCTTTCACTATATGGTTAATACACTTACTATAACATGCCAAACGAACCCCAAATTGTTTATTATTAATATATATATCCTTATCTAAGTCATTTAGGCGAACCGTAGATTTTTAGGAATAAAATAACAATTAATAATATAATATTTGATTTAAAAACTATTTTGTGTCAATTTTGACACTATTTGATATATGATTTTTGTGAAAGTCATAACAGAATAATATGTTCTAACAAAGTTGATTAAATAAACACTAATATATCATAGTAACCTAGAAAATTAGTGGAATTCATAAAAATTCTCAAATTACATTTATTTTTGTGTTTATAACATCAATTATGTCAATATTTCATAAATAAGATAATTACTGCATCATCTTTGTGTCATAAATTAATTAAATTATTTGATGTCTAAAAATTACAAATAAAATACCATTATGTAGGAAATATTTTTATCTTTCTAATAAATATTTATAGTCGAATTTATCTTATGTATAACCCCATATTAAAAATGATTTACTTATTAAACTTTGATTTTAACTATTTTAACCCTTCTTTAAATAAATTAATAATAAATGTCCTAATCTAATCCAAGTGGGCCTAAATGGTCATATTTTATTCCTAAGTTTGTTTTTGGTCGAATTACACTTGTACAGTAGAATTAGGACATGTGTTAGGGTAATATTGATATCATATTTACCCTTAGTTACCCTATTTACTATTAACCGTGGTAAAAATAGTAAAAAGTTACAATTCACCAAAAAATTATTTTTATCTCATTGAACCAAATTTTACTTACTGATATCAACCATGTCTGTCGGATTTTTGAAATTCCATTCACAGAAGCGTTAAAATTAAGTTTTATGAAAAATTCAGTTTTTTAACTACCACTTAGTAGTTTCACTATTCATCAAAAATTGAAGGTTTTCAGAAAAATGCCAAAATTTCATCCTAAGCTATATTTCATATTCCGAATTCAAAAATGAAGTCTATTTTACCAAATTCATAACATAGAAGTTGAATTAATTAATTTTATAATTAAATCCCGCTATTAAAACAAATAGCGTGTTTTTAAGAAACAATATTTATCAAAAGATTGACACTTGTTTATGTCTGGTTTAAATGTGAAATTACATCCAATGACCAACATTGTATTAAATTGTAAAAATATATTCTAAATATACTTTAAAACCACTCAAATTAATAATTTATCACTATTAATTATTTTGATTAAAAAAGTTGTTTTTAATTATAATTTAGCAATTTTCACTATTCATCAGAATATGAAAGTTATCCGAAATGTACCAAAATTTCACCTTAGGCTAAATTCGATACTCTGAATCCAAAAATGAAATCCATTTTGAAAAATAAAATTTACAAAATTTCAAAAAGTGGTTATTACTATTCATAACGGCTAGTTTTAATAACATTTTAATAGCATATCGCTGTTTAGTGAAACTCGTTATTGCGTACTACGCACGCTATCGAGGAAGGTCACGATTGCGTTTAATGCAAGGCAAGTCAAGGATGCGTGTTGTGCAAGCTCCTTTTGGTGTAGCGTACAAAACAAGACATTAGTGAAATAAAAAGAATATTTTTCATAAAATCTCGGGCTGTTACAATATGTGATACCAAATAAAATGATCTTTCCCTATAATTTGGGGATGTTAAATTCTCCCCACATTAAATAAATTTTATCCACTCAATTTAAACATGTTTTAAAAAAATTAAGTTTTTTATATTCTAAAATACAATTTTTATAAATCCCATATCATAAAATAGGTTTAATAGCACCTCTTGTAAATAAAAAATTGAAGGAAAATGTGAAGGCCCCAAAAAAACAGGCTATTAAATAGTAGAACATTACTGTAAACAAGTACGTGGGATAAAAATCTAGCCATCGGTTTTTAGGGAGTGTAATAGAGAAAATGTTCATCAGAAGGTTGTTGATATGAAAAACATAAATAAAATGAGTGAATAATGGTCATTAATAACATCAAAAATGATGATAATAGGATGAATGTTTTGTTTTAATAACATTTTCTAAGAGTAGAATAACTATTTTACACTAGAAGAATGTAATAAAATATAATTACATGATATGAATATATTTTACCAGAGACATTTTATACATTGGTTGTTCCTCAAACTATTTATATCTACCTCTTAGAATAATTTTCAATTTAGTTTGATGTAATACGTCAATTTGTAAAACCAAATCCAATTTTCATCTTAAAAATATTTCAAAATTGGTAACCTTTTATAAGGATTATGATCCAAAAAATTTAAATTATTTATATGGTAGTTTGTAGTATCCAATTTAAATTATACATATTAATGATATATTTATATAAAAAATAATAATCTCAACATTAGGAACATATTAAGGGTTATCATTTCCTCAACCATATGTTTCTCAAAAATATTAAATTCATACAAATTACAATTCTTGGTTCCATTCAAAATATGATATTAAATAATTATTGAAAAAGTATTGCAGTAAAATATTTATATATTTCACAAATCATATGACAAAACAATGTCAATAAAATAACTTTACAACATATTTCATATATTTAAATACTGAATGCCTTAATTATTTCACTTTTTTTATGTCAATAACATATGATTAAACATGATCTCATAACTTCTTATAAGGTATATTACCTTGATTATTGGGGCATTCATCTTTAATTTTCCCCATCCCCTTAAATTTGTAACACTGAAAAGATTAATTTTCCTTCTTTACATTAAATATTTTTCCTAGATTCCCTTTTTCCTCAATTAAAATACAATATTTCATTTCAATAAACTTTAAGGGAGATTCTTTCCACACATATCGCATGTTGAAAGTAATATTTTCTCTCTTTTTCCCTTTATTCTTTACATTATCATCCATTATTTTCAAATATACCTTCCTTTTTTATCCATATGATAAGAAGAAATATTTCTCAATCATGATAGCACATAAAACAATTTCCTAATATAATGAAAATGTTTTGGACACCAATGCACATCAGAGACATGGCATAAGCCCCAAAAAAGAAATGTCCAATATTTAATACCATTGGTATATGAAATCTTTTTCATACCTTTCTATCATTGTGTTGTTTTCATCAAACCTTTCAACACGTTTTCCCATATTTTTCATTAAACACAAAAACTACACCTTCATTTCAATTTTATTGAACATGAGGTTAGTATTTATAAAAAATAGTGTCCATAAAATTATTCCATTCTATGATTTATATTTATTATTCCTCAATTGTATTATTGATTAATTACATTTACTGGTCATCTTTTCAATTATGATAATACACTGCAGGTGTAACTTTTCCTTTTGACCACATCCAAATTCCATACTTTTTATTTCCCATGACTTAATATATTGATAAAATATAATTGGATTAGTAGTTACACTAAATGATGTGTAATCTATCTCATAATGTAATCCCACATCGATGAATCTCTTCATAGAATAGGTTTTCCCATCTGGGAAAGGTTATGTGTCATAACCTGAATAAGATACCCTAATATATCCCTAACATTTTCAGTTCTAATCCCATCAATATATCGTAATTCTTAGTAGGGAAACCTCTACATTTTCCATGAATACTATGACTATTCATACATCCATGAACAATTTATAAAAAATGTAATATACTTTATTAGATCATAATATTATGTAACATAATTTATATTACCAAACCATATTAAATAAATATCATTAATTAAGAAAATTATGTCCATATAATATCATAATTAGAATCATCATTTATTTGGGGTTATCATTACTTTCAAGTCCTTCATAATGATTTGTAAATAAATGTTAATTATACTAAGTGTATCCCCCAGGAGTGTCAAACTAGCTGCATAGTAAGTCTTGTGGTTATGTACCAAGTTATGCTCAAGTTATAGTCGATGCACCTTGTCTAATGTGTTACCCCTATGCACTACTATGCAAGAACTACTTACATTTATAGTATCTAGATAGGGATTTATTTTTATTAATATCCATATAATCTCTTCCATACCAAATTTCTTGGATGTTCCTATATAATTTTCCTTAAATTATATCATAGGTTTATGTTCCCTAATCGATGTTTTCTAAATCTAGTTTATAAGGTAGTTTATAACTGGATCTGATATCATTTATAACTCCCCAACCCTAGTAGCCCGAATTTGGAGCCTTACATTATTAAATTTATATAGAAACAAGATTCAAATCCAATTGGACAGAATAAATTATCAACATTTTTTAAATATAGATTAAATCCACAATACACGTATTACATCATGGAAATGAAAATAAAAAAAAGGATGCACAACAAATTGAAATAAACTGAATCATTCAAATATCATTTAAATATTTCATCATTGTATCATTGGGAAATGAAAAAATAAGGTTGAGATCAAATTATTTGTAAGGGTATTTATAATAGATGAAATAATAGATAAATGTGAAAAATCATTATAGAAGGGTAAATAAATGTGTACACATGACAAGTAAATATCATGATAAGTAACAATTAATATGGAATGATAGATAATTTAAAAAAATTCCATTTAATAAATAGTTTGATTATAAAATTTAACCACAGATATTTCAAATAAAATATCTAATGGATAGTAATAATAACAAAATCCTCAATAAACTAAATACTTAATTATAGGATGTTATGTTTCCCAGGCACATAATACCATTACCGTCATGATTTATTCTCAAGGAAGATTAAACTAGTTTGATGTCTCCATCTAATTCATCTCCTAAGACTACCAATTCATCACTGTGATTTCATTAACCCATCCTCAAATCATATCGTACATGTCTATTAGACATGGATACAAACATGAAGGCTATTTGGCCAACTGATTTTATCCCATGAGTCTACTGATGAATCAAGGGGCCTGCAATAACCAGTCCCCAACCTAATAGACATTCATTAAAAAGTCCCCCACCCATGTCATGTAAATCTAAATAACCCACAAAATATTTAATAATGTATATAATTAATGAAAAAGATTCCTTATGAAATATCCTAATTGAATAGACATTTTTCATTTATCAATAATTCCACAGTTAATCAAATATCTACCTAAGTGAATAGTTTTTATAAAATGATATAATACTTAGGAAATAATAATATACATTTTATGAGAATATTGTTATTTATCATAACTGTAATGTAAAATAAAATATTTCATAATGATGTGATTGTTTCAAAATGAAGATAACAACCACAAAAGAAAGTGATATTGAAAAGATAACTTCTACCACATGGTAAATTTCAATTCCATATCCCTTGAATTAAATAGTACAAATTGATTCATAAAATACCATCAATTATGAAATAATCATGAAATTGAATGACAAAGTGGATGTATATAAACCACATTAATGTGAATTGGTGTATTATAAAACAGAAGTATATGTAGAATGTAAAAAGAGACGAAATAACATACCATGTGTTTCAAATTGGGTGAATTCCCATAAACTGCAAGTATACAGGGTTTAAACATGTTACCATCCTATAAAAGAACCTTATTAATATTTATATTATCATATATTAACTTCATATAATATCTTATTACTCTGTTTCTAACAATCCTTTATTATTTTCACTATTTAATGTCATAATTGTAACATCCCAGGTAAATAAAGAAATAATACATTTTCATAATTATTCATATTTGTGAATTAAATATTAATTTTACTTTAATGTGGTTTATATGCTCGATGGTGTATGAAATACGCAATAAAAGGTTTCTATGAAATCTTACATTGCACACTAATAATATAATAATATAATTTTAAATGTTGTTAACGACAAGCCATTGTAGTGGCGGTAATGAATAAAACTAACTACAATAAAATTATAAATGTTTTTTAAATTATTTTACATTTATCTAATAAAATTTAGAGGCTTAAAATGTGAATTATTCTAATTTTAATCACAAATAATATTAATGTCTTTAAAAGGTAGATTTACAGCCTTTTGATGAAGAACATTCTTTAAATCTAGTTTTGGTCACCTTTATATGTTATTTTTTACATAATAAAATTCTTCTTTAGAATCGGGAGATAAAGATTTACTTTGGGTACATTTTTTATATTTTTCTGATTAAATTCATTTTTTGAAGAACAGTGAAAAATACTGTATTTTAATACTAACTACCTTTTAATATATTTTATTTATATGTTTTGATTATATTTTTAATTGGTTTTAAAGTGTAATTAGATTATATTTTTACAATTTAATACAATTTGGTCATTGGAATTAATTTCAAATTAAAATTGGACATAAACAAGTTTCAATCTTTTGATTGTTAATATTTCTTAAAAACACGCTTTTTTTACAAACGAAATTAATTTTAAGTTAATTAATCCAACTAAAATGTTTTGAATTTGTTAAAATAGAAATAATTTTTGAATTCTTAATATCAAATATTGCTTTGGCTGAATTTCTGGTAGTTTTCTGAAAACCATCAATTTTTATGAATAGTGAAACCACTAAGTAGTAGTTAAAAACTATTTTTTTCAGTTAAATTAAATTTTACCACTTCTATGAATTGAATTTTGAAAATACAAAATACATGGTTGATATTTGTATATAAAATTTTGTTAAATAAGATGAAAATAATTTTTGGTGAATAGTAACTTTTGACTTTTATTTAACGTTGTTAAAGGTAAATAGTATAATTCAAGGTACAAAGAATATCATAATATTACCAAATTACTGTAACCTTTGTCCTAACCATATTTTATGAGTCATCGCCAACCATGAGCATCCATGGGTCTATTTTGGGATCCCATGGAGCCACTTAAGAGTGGTAATGACACTTTATTTTAATTATCTTAAAGTAAGGGGAAATGATATAAACAAATATGTTATTGTAAATTATTTTTTACATAGGGTTATATAAGTTATCATTCTAAATATAAATAATATATGGAAAGGAAATTTTTTTCCTACATTATTGTATTTTTTTATAATTTTTTGAAATCAAATAAAAAAATTATTTATGACACAATAATGATGATGTGTTTACCTCACTATTAAATGATATAAATAAACAATATTATAGAGATTAAAATAATATTAAAATCCGGTCCAATTATTATTGGATGATTTTATTTCAACCTTGAGTCATATTTTCTTCATATTTAATATGTTTTGGACCTTTAGAAATGGATAATCATTATATAATAAAATATTATTTTCACACTTTCCTAAAGAGCCCATCCTCCCCCATATAAAAATTCATCACCTGTAACCCATTCCTGACACCTCTCAAGCCCCTGGGCTCGACCAAACCCTACCCAAATAAGCTCTCAATATCCATATCTTCCACCTAGAAGCCTTTTCTTAGGCAGATGGTGCTTCAAGAATGTTTTTTTGGTTCAAATCATAGGGAGTTACCTGAATTAAAGATAACAGTTTCTCTTAAATGATTTTCTATTATTTTACATATCCAACCCCTAAACATTGTTTATTAATTTCATTTAAAAAACACTAGTATCCTCAATATCCTAGGATGTTGTTATGAGATGGAATTGAACTACACTTTCATACACCTCTATCTAATGGATAAAGAACATACTATTTCTGTGGATGGCAAACTAACGCCTCACAAAACGATGATTGTTCAATTATCTCATACCGCCTCTAATGGGGGAAATTAAGATATATTTTATTCATATATCATATATATTATGTTTATGTTCTCTTTATTATTATATATTTATCATTTATATCATACCTTTATGGTTTCTATTATTGATAAACATGATAATTTCATTTTCGGAAATGCAGACTACCACCCACTCAAAGTGATATGACTCCTTAATGAAATATGTAGGATTTATAAAGGATGATTTTAATTATATTATATATGATATTATATTGGAATTATAATATACCTATGTACCATTATGTTTTAATTCCATTAAAATAATAAATAGAAATGAAAGTAGCATTCATGCGTACGTACGTCTTTCCGTCTCCATGAACAGTGAATTTCATTTCTTACCTCCAATTGATATGTACTATTTTATATACATATATACACTGGATATATATAATATATATGACATCTAAATAATTAATGTCATTCTGGAGATAATGGACTTTTTACCACATATACAACTTGTAAATATAAGAAATTTATTTTTGACTCAAGTACCAAATATCAAAAAAACAACCATTATTCATTTAAATGATTAAATAATGTTTATAACATGGTAATACGTGTTATAAAAGGAATAATAAACATGAAAATGTTTCTTAATCAATTATAAAATAAATTTAGTTTATTATTAAGTAGACTAAAGAACAAACGAGTCAAGTCGGGCACGAGATAAGGGACTTCGTCTCCATCTCCTTTCATTGAGGAAATTTTGTTTTAATACACTACATTATTTTATAGTTTGTATAAATACCTTGGAATTTTCATTTAATTCAATGGGAATATTTTTCTATAAATCATTTTACTGAATGAAAAAAATGTTTCTTTTTAATGTAATCGGGGAGAATGTCCTTCCGCCACCACACGTATTATTTGATCTTTGGATTCCTTAACAAGACATAATGTTTTTAAATTGTAAATAAATACCATAAAAACATTTATGTATTCTGGTATTGAAAATGGTTTTGATAATGTATTGTTTATGTCAATATATTTAAATGAAATATTGTGATTGAAATGTGGAAATGTTATCTTCCCACTATGTTTGTTTTATGTGTTCGGAATATGTTCTGGTTCTTGGACATTATTATGTATACGGGTGGTTCCGTGATAAACCTAGGGTGGGTGAGCCAAAGATAGCTCTCCAATAAACTGGGTAACATGATGGAGGTAAACATGGATGTTTCTTCAAAGATATTTAGGTAATATAATGTGATGGGTATTCCAAATGTTACTCCCTACATAGATGTGAAAGCTACAATGTAATTATGTTTTAGATGCCACAAGTAACCTATATGATTTGTGTTTACTATGTAAATCTAATGATTTCATGAGGTATGTTAAATAGTTAATGTTATGTATGTATTAATGAAATAATGCTTTCTTTTGTTGTTTTATAACACTTACTATGATTTTATTGCCCATCCCATGTTTTGAAATGTTTTTCATAGGACTTAAAGATGAATTGGGTCAGAGATGGGTTCTAGGGAAAGTCATGCTATTAAAACATAGATCTAGACATGAAATTTTTTTCGTGATTTTTATTTTATGAAAAAAATAGAAACTGAGTAGATGTGTCTACTTTGAAATTTTTGAGATGTAATGCAATAGTTATGACCTAATTCATTAAAACTCTAAACTTGAAATGATACTCAAGGTGAATTATTCAATTAATTCACGATTATGTAATGTTAATGGTCGGGTCCTTATTATAGGTATCATAGGTCAGTTTAGATAACATTAAGAGTTAGGGTATTGTTAAATTAATATCCATAAATTAATTTATGTTAATATAGAAATGATATATCATTTACAGATTACCATGTTCCTTCACCTAAGATATTTTTGTTTTCGGAATGGTTTTCTGTAGAAGAAACATGGCAGCTATGATGGGTTGACATCAAAAGGAAAACAACCTTCCAAATCAGCAACCAAAGATGGTCAGAATCGGAACTGAACAGTTTTTTGCATGGATGGTACAATTGACTTATGAAATAAATGGTGGTGTTATCCATGAACAAGATTATCTAGGTCAACAACAGTGGAACATTTCATTAGTGGAGCATTTCATGAGACAACATCCCCCATCATTTAGAGGATCATCTGACCTTGTGCTAGCTGAAGGGTGGATTAAAGAACTGGAGAAACTTTTTAATTTCATAGGTTGTTTAGAACATCAAATGGTTAGCCTCACTTTTAACCATTTTGATGGTGAAGCTGTTCAGTGGTGGTCGACGGTAAAAAATATTGGGAATAGTGAGGAGGATGATACTATTGATTGGGATGAATTCAACGGTATGTTTCATTAGAAATATTTCCCTAAGGTGGTTCGTCTTAGGATGTAAATACAATTCCTATAATTAAGGCAGGAGGATAACTTAGTGGCTGCTTATGAAGCAAAATTTACTCGACTGACAAGGTATGCTCAAAATTTCATACAAGATCTTGAATGTTAAATAAAGCTTTTTTACTCAGGATTAATTCTAAAGAATCTAAGGGATTAAGCTTTTTGTGATTTAAAAAGTTATGAAAATCTTGTTCATTTTGTGGATAAGGTGGAATTGGAGTTTTCTAATGATCAGGTGTTCCTTGACAGACAACAAAATAAGAGGTCAAGGTGGAATGCTAAAGGGAAGAACTCTTCAAAAAATTCTGATTGTAAGAAACATAAGTTTACAGTTTATGAAAATTGTAGTAAAAAAATACATGGGAATGTATTTTTAATTCTGGTAAGTGCTACTGATTTGGTAAAATGGGACATGAGGCTCATAATTGCCCTGAAAAATATCAGGGTAATGGTAAGATAAAATATTATTTACAATCAGTTAAATGTTTTATGTGCAATGAAATGGGTCATTATGCAAATGAGCGTCCAACAAAGAACTCTACTGATGGAATGCAACCAAAAAACAAGAAGAAAGGGGTGGTCACATCCTTTTCAACTACTTCAGATGATGTTGGGACATCAAAGGAAGTAGTATCAGGTAAACTGTTTGTTTGTTCAGATTAATCAAATGTGTTATTTGATTCAGGGTCTACACAATCGATCATTTCTGAGATGTTCTCTAGTAAATTAGGAATTCTATATCAAGATATGAATCCTGATATTTTGGTAAAAACACATGGAGGAAATTTTGAAACAATAATTGATAATAAGAACATTTCTATCCTTGTGTGTGGAAAACATCTACCGGCAAACCTTATTGTTTTTCCTCTAGTAAATTTTGATTTAGTTTTAGATATGGATTGGATTTCTGTTTATCATGATAAGATTTACTTCAGAGATAAAGATGTTTCTTTTCAGAATAATTTTTAGTTTGTGTACAGTAATGAACCATTAAATTTGATAACATATCAGTAAGCTGAGAAACTAGTAAATTATGGAAATTAATGTTACCTTGCACATATTTCTGAAAACAAATGAACTGTTCAGATTAATGATATGCCAGTAGTAAATGAGTACCTTGATTCTTTTCCTGATGGGTTTACATGTATTATACCTGATGAGGATGTTGAATTTACTGCTGTATTAGTTCTTGATTCTAATCCAAGTTCAAAACCTCCTTATTTAATGGCTCAAATTGAACTTCTAGAGTTAAAAAAGAAATTAAAAGAGTTCTTAGATAAATGTTTCATTCGACCTAGAACATCATCATGGGGGGCTCCAGTCTTGTTTATTAAAAATAAAGTTGGTTCAATTAGACTTTTATTTGATTATATCACAATGAATAACATCACTATTAAGAACAAGAATCATTTTCCTCATATTAATGATTTCTTTGATTAGCTTCTTAGAGCTCAGTATTTTTTGATGATTGATTTGAGGCCGGGGAACCATCTGTTTAAAGTAAAGGAAGAAAAAATTCTGAAGACATCATTTCTTACTAGATATGGCCATTATGAATTTGTAGTTATGCCTTTTGGTTTAACCAATGCACCTGTTGTATTCATGGACATTAGTTATATAATTTTCCATGAGTACTTCGATAAGTTGCTGGTTGTGTTCATAGATGCTATTTTCGTTTATTCTAAAAGTAAAGAGGAGAATGAAAGTCATATAATGGTTGTCTTCATAACCTAAAAATAAAATAAAATATTTGGGAATTTTAGCAATTGTGAGTTTTGCTTACAAAAAATTTCTTTCCTGGGGAACATTGTTTCAAAAAAGGGCATAACTTTTGATCCTGCTAAAAAACTGTTGTTGAATAATGTCCAAGACCCACAAATATAACCAATATTCGTAGTTTTCTTGGTTTGGAAGGTTATTACCATATGGTTGTTAAGAATTTTTCATGGTTATCTAGTCTGGTGACTAAGTTAACTCGAAAAGGTGTTAAGTTTGTTTGGATAAAATTATGTGATGATTGTTTCTAGGAATTGAAAATAAGATTGGTGAATGCTCCAGTTTTGGAACTACCTTCCAGAAATGGTGAGTTTGTTATTTACAGTGATGCTCTGTTGGAAGGACTTTGTTGTGTCCTTTTGTAGAATGAACAGGTACTAGATTATGTTTCTCTTCAGTTGAAACCTCTTGAGTTAAATTACACTGCACATGATTTGGAATTAGATGTTGTTGTTTTTGATTTAAAAATTTGGAGGCATCATTTTTATGGAGTAAAATGTGAATATATACTGACCACAAAAGTTTAAAGTATATATTAACTCAGAAGGAATGGAACATGAGACAGAGGAGATGGTTGTAATTAATCAAGGATTATGATTTCACAATCCTTTACCATACAGAAATGAAAATAATGATGCTAATTCATTGAGTCAAAAAAGTAACGTGTCATTATCTATGATATGTTTGGAATGAGATCCTATGGATTTTGATTTGATGAACCTTGGAATAGAAGTTGTTGGTGCAGAAAATTCCTTTGTTTTGTTTTTGGTGTCGGGGAAATCATCTCTCTCGGACCAAATTATGTAAGCACAGAAGGAATACAGAGAGTGGCATAAAAGGTTCAGTTGATTCAAGTGCATATGAGAATAGCTTAGATCAGTCAGAAAATTTATGCGGATAATCAAAGGATGTGTCTTTTTTTAGTTATGCGATCATTTTATTCTCCATGTTTCTCCTTGGAAATGTGTGATGCATTTTGATATGAATGGAAATTTGAGTCTGAGGATCATTGGAACTTATGAAATCCAGGAGAATGTTAGATCGGTTGAGTAAAAAGTGTCTTTACCTATACATTTGTCCCAGTTACACATTGTTTTTCATGTTTCATTGTTTAGAATGTATATTCCACATCCATCTCTTGTATTAATTACATAGGTAGTTCGGTTGGAAGAGAATATCTATTATGAGGAACAACTAGACCAGATTCATGATCGAAGAGAGAAAGTGTTATGGAATAAGGTGATTCACCAGGTAATGGTTTTGTGGAAAAACCATATGGTTGAAGAGGCAACCTGGGAATCCGAAAATTTTATGAGGCATAAATACCCCTACTTATTTGAAAAGTGAATAAAAATTCTGATGACGCAATTTCCAAAAGGTGGGAAGGATGAAACAACCCAGGTAAATAACAAAATAATACATTTTCATAATTATTCTTATTTTTGTATTAAATAATAATTTTACATTAATGGGGTTGATATGCTCAATGGCATACCCGATATGCAACAATGAGTTTCTTTGAAATCTTACATTGCACACTAATAATATAATATTATTTTTTTAAATGTAGATAACGTCTGGCCGTTGTATTGAAGGGAATGAATATAACTAACTACAATATTGTTATACATTATTTTTAAATGTTTTTACATTTATCTAAGAAATTTTAGAGGCTTAAAATTTGAATTACTCTAATTTTAAGAATAAGTACTATATTTTTCATTAAAAAGTCGATTTACCACATTTTGATGGAGAACCCTCTTTAAATATAGTTTTGGCGACTTTTATATATTCTTTTTTACAATATAAAATTCTTCTTCAGATTTAGAACACTATGATTTACTTCGGGTAACTTTTTTGTATTTTTTTGATAAAATTAATTTTTTGATGGATAGTGAAAAATACTATATTTTAAATCCAAAATGCATTTTATTCAATTTTATTTATAAGGTTTGATTAAATTTTTTAATTGGCTTCAATGTTTAATTTGGTTATATTTTTTCCATTTAATCCAACGTTGGTCATTGGAATTAATGTCACATTCAAATTTGACATAAACAAGTGTCAATATTTTGATAGTTAATATTTCGTAAAAACACTCTTCTTGTTTTGGCAACATGATTTAATTTTAAATTAATTAATCCAACATCAAAGTTTTTAATTTTATTTAATAGTCATCTTTTTTGAATTAGGAATATCAAATATAGCATAGGCTGTATTTTTGTAGTTTTCTGAAATACATCTATTTTTGATGAATTGTGAAACCACTAAGTAGAAGTTAAAAACTGATTTTTTCATTTAAAATAAATTTTATTTCATCAATGAATTTAATTTCAAAAATCCTATATACATGGTTTTTATTAGTAAGAAAATTGTGGTTCAATAAGATAAAAATATTTTTTGGTGAATAGTAACTTTTGACTTTTATTTTCAGTGGTTAAAAGGAAATAGGGTAATTCAAGGTAAAAATAAAATCATAATAATATAAAATTACCATAACACTTTTCCTAAGCTTATTGGATGAGTCATGGAGGACAATGGTCGTCTTTGGGTCTATTTTTTGACCCCATGGAGCAACATAAGAGTGATAATGATGCTTTATTTTAATTAACTTAAAGTAAGGTAAAAATGACTGAAACAAAAAACTTTTAGTAAATTAATTTTTACATATGGATATATAAATAATCACTTGGACTAAAAATATTATTTTTTAAGAAAAAAATATTTCCCATATTATGGTAATTTTTATAATTTTTAGACATCAAATATATAAAATTATTTATGACACAATAATTATGCAGTGTTTACCTCGTTAATAAATGATTTAAATAAATAATATTATAATGACAAAAACAATATCTAAAAACTGTAAAATTCTTATTGGATGATTTTATTTCAACCATGAGTCATATTATATTTGACTTTAGTATGTTTTGGACCTTTTGAAACCGAAAATCATTATATAATAAAAAATATTTTCAAACTTTCCTAAAGAGCCCCTCCTCCCCCTTATAAAAATCTCTCACCTCCAACCCATTCCACACAACTCTCAAGCCTTTTGGATCAACAAAACCCTAAAAAAATAATCTCTAATGATACATTTCTTTCACCTAGATGCCTTAACATAGGCAGTAGGCACTTCAACATGTCCTTTTGGTTCAAACCAAAGGGAGTTACCCGAATTTAAGGTAATAGTTTCCCGTAAATTCATTTATTTTATTTTATTTCCCCAAGCCCAAAAATATTTTTATTCTTTTATTTTATAACAAAAAAACTATCCTCAATATACTAAGCATTTTTTATGATACGTATTCAGTCTACACGTTCACACACCTCTATCTAATGGATAAATGACATATTTTTTCTGTGGAAGGAAAACTAACGCCTCACGAAATGATGATTGTTCAATTATATCCTACCACCTATCATGGTGGCCATTATAATTGCACTGTATTTATATATGATATATATTATGTTTATGTTTTCATTATGCTTTGGTATTTTTCATTTTTTTCATACCTTTATGGTTTCCTTTATGGGTAAACAAGATAATATCATTTTACGAAGTGCGGACTACCGCCCCCTAAAGTGTTATGACTCATTAATTCCATATGTGGGACGTATAAAAGATAGAATTAATGATTGAATTTATTATATTATACTGGAATTATAATATACCTATGTATCATTATGTTTTAATTTCATTAAAATAAGAAATATAAATGAAAGTAGTGTTCATGCATACATACGGTTCATTATCTCCATGAACGGTTCATTTCATTTCATACCTCCAAATGTTATGTAATTTTACAAATACATATATATATACTGAATATATAAGATATATATGATATCTAAATCATCAATATCATTCATGAGATAATGTACTTGTGACCACATAAACAACTTAGAAATAAAAGAAGTTTATTATTGACTCAAGTACCAAATATTGACATAATGACCTTTATTAACATAAATAATTTCATAATGTTGTTAAGATAAAAATATGTGATATAAAAGGAATAATAAACGTTATAAGGTTCTTATGAAAGTATAAATTATCTTTAGTTTATTATTCAGGATATTATAGAATGAACGAGTGAAGTCGGACAAGAGGTAAGGGACTTCGTCTCAATCTCCTTTCATTGAGAAATATTTTGTTTTAATACATGACGTTCTTTTATACACTGTATAATTACCTTTGATTTTCATTTCCTTAAAATGGAATTTTTTTCAATGAAGCATTTTACTAAATGAGAAAAATAATGTTTCTTTTTAATGTAATCGGTGACAACAACCTTTCCACCGCTGCGAGTATTATTTGATCTTTGGATACCTTAACAAGCCATAATTTTTTAAAAAGGAAAATAAATACCATATACTCTTTTATGTATTTTTGTGTTGAAAATGGTTTTGATACTGAATTTTTTTATGTCAATATATATAAATGATATATTGTGACTGAAATGTAGAAATTTTAAATTCCCATTATGTTTGTTATATGTGTTATGAATATGTTATGGTTCTTGGGAATTGTTATGTATACAGGTGGTTACATGATATCCCTAGGGTGGGTGAGCCCAAATAGCTCTTCAATGTATTGGGTAATGTGACAGATATAAACATGAATGTTTCTACGAAGTGATTTAGGTAATATACAATGATGGGTATTCCAAATGTAACCCCCTACATATGAGTGAAAGATAAAATGTAAGTATGTTATAGATGACACAAGTTACCATTATTTTTTGTGTTTACTATATAAATCTTATGATTTCATGAGGTATGTTAAAGTGATTATGGTATGTATGTATTGATGAACTAATATGTTATTTCTTTGTTTTATAACCCTAACTGATATTTTTATGCTCATACAATGTTTTGAAATGTTTTTCACCGGACATAAAGATGAATGGGGTCAAGGATGATATCAAGAAAAAGTTATGGGGTCTATAACATGGAACTAGACATGAATATATTTTCAGGAGTTTTTATTTTATGAAAAAAATCAAAACTGAGAAAAAGTTTATACATTGAAGTTTTTGAGATGTAATTTAATAGTTATGGTCTAATTTTATGAAATTATAAAGCTGAAAAGATCCTCAATGTGAATTATTCATTTAATTCATGATTATTTAACATTTAAAGTCGAGTCCTTATAGTAATTGCATAGTTGTTCTAGTAATTTTCACATTTTAACTATTGTTAATATTAATTAGATCATGATTTCTTCATCTAATGAAAGGAAAACCTGATTTTAATTTCATATATATCAAATATATATGTATTTTTTAAATCCATAATATTTATAGACATGAAATGAAGTGCACCGTTCATAGAGACATTATGTCGTATTTCTGCATGAAAACTACATCCATTTCTTTTTCATATTAAAATAATTTAATGTAAATGTAATATATATATATATTATAATTACAGTACCATATTTATTTATTATATATCCCATATTTTAATTAAAATAATCCTTTATATATTCCACGTAATGTGTGAACGTATCACATCGCATTGAGGAGGCAGTGGTCCACACATCCCCAAGTAATGAAATAATATTTACATATAATGGAAATAATTATGGTATGTGTTATAATCAAATTAAATAAGTATTAATAAATCATGAATATCATGAATATCTTTTAGAACCATGTATATCATAATTCCCAAACATGAGTGGTGCTAATCGAAAAAACGAATACCATCATTTCGCATGACCGTACTTGAAATGTATTATCGTTTCAAATTTGATTCATGTGTGTTTATTTTTATGTAACAAAATAACATAAAAACATCTCAGTTTATTTATCATACTGATGGTATTTTATAAACATGATATATAAAATAATTTAAGGGGTGTATAAGGATATGAATAAAAATTGATTACTTGAATAATGTTACATCTTATTCAGGTAACTTGTTTTGGATTAAACCAAAAGACTTCAATGGATTTTATTATACAAAAATTGAGGTTTCAAAGACTAGTGGAGGGATATTAGGTTCTTCTATGGTAATATTATGGGTGAGAAAAGGGTCTTTATAGTATTCAATAAGTCGGAGGGTTGAGTGTCTTTTTATTGTGGAGGAGAAGTGATATTCTTGTAAATTTTTTGAAAGGGAATTACACCCTCATTTTTTCCATGTTATGTTGATCCAATAATAAAAAAATTCATGATATTGTATTATAGAGCTGAAGTATGAATATCCAATGAATGTTTTCAAAGTTTTCAGGTCATTTTAGCTCTTAGGTTGAAGGTTTAGTCATTTGTTTTGATAATTTTCCTCTTTATAGTTGTAATTAAATTCAATCACTTTCACTAATATTTTTTCTAAAAACATTATCGGCCTTATTATATGCTAGAAACAATATTTATTCCAATTATTTTATAAATTATTCCTAAATAAAATATGTAGCTGAAATTATTTAACATTTAAACCCCAGATGGGACCACAAAGTTGGATTTTAAAGTAAAATGTTCAAAAGTTTGTTATGTTGTTATATTAAATTTTAAAGTGAATGTTTTTATAATTAACTAAATTGGATTAATTGTTGTATAATTTATCTAAATAATATTTATAAAAAAATTACTATTTTATAACTTTATAAATAAATTATACGAAAAATAATTTCTGATTTAAAATTCTATATTAATCATTATTCCTTAAAAATGATATATTTTAGAAAGATTCCAAAAAATCAACCTATAAAAATTTATATGTTATTATCTCAAAAGTTATGTTTGTTTAGAAGTAGAAATATATATAATAGTTCTTATGATGTATATAATATGGGGTATCCATTAAAATGTGGTAAAATTGCCTTTTTAAAATATACAATGTTTAAGCATAAAATTGGAATAATTTTTATCTTATGCTTATAAAAACTATTGGATGAATATAAGAATTATTTTTTTGAATATATAATATAAAAATATCATTTATACCATTAAATAATATTAAATATTTTTATTTATTATGTGAAAATACATTTGTGTGGATACAAATATTTTCATTATATTTAATTGGTTCTTATATTAATTTCATATTAATTAGTAACCAATGAATTGAAATATGTATTTTTATATGTTAGTTAATAATTTTCATATAAATAAATTTCAAGGTTATTTTTTTCTAATTATATTAAATAATAATATCATAATGATATATATTTTTTCATTAAAATTGGGTATTAAGTTTATCACAAACAACAGAACAAAGTCATTCTTACGCGAAACCCAAGGTAACTCAATGTTGAGTTTTTTTACACGATATATAACTGATTTTTTTAAAAATATTAATGTATGTGAATTTCATGGGATGTTGTATATTCTTTTTTGTTCTTGTTGTTTTGTGTCATAGACGCCACTAAAAAAATTGTTCAGATATTAAAATTTTGGGGTGATATAATAAATAATACTATATTGAAATAATAAATAAATATATCTTCAAATAATAAATACTTTTTAATTTATCATCAGTCCATTAAAATATATATATATATAACCCTTATTATTTTTTGATCATTGAAGAATTTCTATTTATTTAATTAATTGAATATCAATGCATTATTTTATATTAAATCTATAAATATAATATCCAACATAGTAGTGTATAAATTTATATATATATTCACATAAAAAAATAAATAAATACTTTGGTATCATGTGGAAGCAACTAAAAAAATTATGTATTCATTTAATTAAATAAATAATTACTCTGTGATTGAAAATTTATTAATTATTAAACTCACATATATATATTCAAACCAATAACTATTGATTAAATATTTGTAATAAAAATCATGAATAATAGTTTACCAAAAATGAGGGTAATATTTATCCAACCCCTTATATTCATTAAAATTTTATCTGAGTTTTTAATACAGTTTTTATATAACCCTATATGCCTCTTTCATATAAGAGTTTGTCTTCACATCTTAATGTCCTTGTTTTGTGTATAACAACATTCTGTGGCTCCCATTGAGAATGAAATTAATTTCACATTGACAGGTAACGTCTTACGAACATATATTGTGTAATATAATTCTTTTATTTTGTTATTTCTAATAAAAAATTGTATACTATAGTCATCAACATATATTCATGATGTCGCTTTCTTTGAATTTCTGGAAAAGAATATGTTGAAAAAACCAACATAGTAATGATTCTAATCAACCAGTTCAATTCTCATTTATTGGCCTGAGATATCAAATTTCATTAAATAATATAGGGTATAAATTCATTCTCACATTATTCATCAATAAAACAAAACTCATAATATACCCAACATATCCTACATCACTAAGAGCATATTCCTCTAGTGTTTTCATCAATACCTCAATGTTTGAAACTAATGATTATTATTTATAATAAAATTAAATTATGAGGATAATTAAACCCATATAATGATATTAATTTCAAATAAAACATACAAATTTGGATTCCATATTTTTTGTTCATGTTATCATAATATCTCATACTTGATTCTATGTAGGTGATGCACTATAATACTTTTTCATAAATTCCTATGAGCCTACAGTAATTATATATTATACCATTGGTGTAATGTATAATGATGAAATAAATATCTTTTACTAATATTTAAGGGTACGTTGGTGAAACTTATAGGTTCTTAATGTAGTAGGTAAATACTATGATCTTTCAATGTGAAAAATACATATGGAAATTATCACATACTCTGTATAATATTTTTGACTTTTATATTGTCATCTCAAGAGAATTTTAATTTAATTTTTGAATATTTTAATTTCTATTGATTTGTAGTAGTGGATTGGGGTGAGTTTGGGTCAAATTTTAATGAAAATAATGGTCATTGAGTAGTGCATTGTTTGCGCATGGTTTGACAAACCAAGTGACCAAACCATGCAAAGAGTTCAAAATTGGATAGAGAGGCCCAGCCAGTTGACGCATGGTTTATCGAACAGTGTGACTAAACCCTTCCAACTGGATATTGAGATCTGCATAGTTGGCACCAAATTTTCACTAACTGCTCTTCTCTTCCTCAGAAACTATTCTTATAGAATTTAATATCCCAAACCCCTTTTTACAACCAACCAAACCCAGTTATGCTCCCATATTTCTACCTTGTCTCAGTATAGAAGAATTCTAGTTGACTCCAATGCATCCTAGAGATATTCAAGGTGATAATAACACCATTATTCATGATCGGAAGACCATATTAAAGATTTGCTCTTCTCTCAGTTAGTGGAATTCATCCAATTTCTCCTCCCATTATTTCTCTTAACTTTTATACATAATTTCACTGAAGATATACACTATTTTATGGGATATAATTGTATGAGATAAGATCTTGATCAATTATTGTGTATCTTGATTTATATTTATAAGATCTTTATTCCTTTTATCTTAATTTTCATTTTTGGGATTTAGATCCAAAACATGATTGACGACGTTGTGCCACTCAGATTCTTGCAGATTTCCATTGGGATAACTTCTATCAATAAAATGACGTATGTGGTGTAAATAAAAATCTCTTAGTCAAGATTTATGATATATGATAGGTGATTTCATGATTTTATAGATTCTATTGATAAATTATTTCCTATACTGGAGTAATTAGGGTAGTGGAATTTAATTGAGGTGCCTCGGTGGTTAATTTATGTTTTCATCATGTAAAAAATGAAGGGGTTTACCAAAATAGATATTTTTGTGATTTTTTATGTGTTGAGATATGGAAACTGAGATATTGAATTTATTGTGATATGATAATTAATTGGGGGAATTAATTATTGAATATGTATGGATATGTAAGATAATTAATTCTGAGAATTAAATATGTGCCATGATGTGATCTAAGATAATTAATTGTGATAATTAATTATTAAATGTTTGGTTTTTATATGGATAATTAATTGTAAGTAATTAATTATGGAATGATAATGGTGTTTATTGAATCATTATTTTCTGAATTATTTAATGGGTTATGTGCATAGTTAATTATTCAAATAACTAATTTCCCTTGAAATGGTCAACTAATCAATGTATTAGTAAATAAATAATCTGGAAAATTTATTATTTTTCAGATAATTTTTAGATTTATGACATTTTGTGGTGCTAGAAATGGAATTCTAGACTAATTAGAATTTGGGAGTTGGGAATGATGTTCCTCCCCAATAGTTATCCAAGGTTGAGATAAAACGGTGCTAGGAATTACGTCCTATAGTGAATGAGAAAATGTGTGCTAGGAATGAGGACCTATACTCCTTGATATTGGGGTGCTAGGCAAGAAAAAATAAACCAAATGAATTATAATAATGAATGATGATTCAAATGAGATTTTTGGTTCTAGGATTGACGACCTACAAAAAATGATTAATGATATTGAATGATGATTTATATGGGAAACATGAATTGAAACTTTGACTATTGTGATGATTAATATTTAATGAAAATGTGATACCTATTTAGTTTATGTATTGTATTTATTTCTTCATAAAACTATATGCACAATATTTTGACTAGACTTGTTTTATTCACAGTTGGTGGTAGCCTATTGAGATGTACTCAGACCATATTCAGGCCACCTGATCAGCAACTAAGTAGTCATTGTTTTTGCAGGACTTGATATGGGAAAGTCAATGAGATAGTTTGTAGTTTGGGATTAGGGCATGGGAGGGGGAACCATACATGGTTCAGGACCTACTTGTGAGTCGTTGTGTCTTTATTATTAGTTTTATTTTAGACACTTGAAATTTTCCCTATCATAACATATTTTATCTTTTAGTTGAAGATTGTTTTTTTCTTGTTATGGATATCATAGTACGTGGTATGGTTGTAGTTATTAATACACTTCCAATATTGGATATTTCTATTTTCTTCTATTGGTGTTTTATTTTGATAAAAGAGGAAATATTCTTCCCTAGATAGACATACCGGACACTCAATGCTATTTAGAACCTTCTAGTATACAGGGATGCGCTCTTGAGGGAATGTGGCCATTCGGCATGGGGCACCGTTCAATGAAACCTGGATCAGAACGTCACATAGTTTTATTAGAGGGTGTTTTATTTTCATTCTTCTTATTTAATCATACTTTTGGGGAAAGTTTGGACAAGAGACTAGTAAGAGTCCAGGCTTGGTATGGATCTTGTTCTTGGGAGTTGCAATCCCATGTTTGGGGAAAAAATTGAGAACTCATGGTGGGATTGTTTGGATTTTTCTGTTATAGATGGTTATTATTTTACATTGGGTGTAATGACCCGGACCAGAACAGCCACCCAAAAAGTGCTAAATGGGTCGGGTGCTACTACCTTAGGTGAACCTCCCGGAATGCCAAAGTCTGTCGACTAATAGCGAGGGTCTGATAGGTATAGTGGGGAGCCTATACACTCTCATAGGATAATAATAATGGTACGGGTCCATGTATAACAGTATAGTTGTAGAGGAATAAAAGACACAACCGACTCGAACCAGACCCGCAGAGAAGAAGTACATTCAATATCAACAAACAGTGGAAGGAATAAATATAAACAACAACAATGGAAAGTAAACACAATAGCATTATAATAACTAGTAACTACTAAAAAACCAAACATGAATCCATATCATGTCAATAAACAAAAGGGGAACCAATGGATAACCAACAGTAGCTACAAACAAGTAGGCTTACTGACACAAGTAAAGAAAAAAATAGAGTAACCCCAGCTAGGTAAGACCTGAAGGTGCATATCATCTCCATGCAACAACTAAAGCAGCCATGCTCTTGAAGCTGGCCTCTTTCCTGCACATAAATCTATAATGTCTGTACGCATCCTGAAGGGCCAGTGCAGGGTGTGAGACTAATCTCAGTCAGATACCACCCAATGGTGCGTATCTACTATGAGTGTTTAAGCAGTCATGAATTTATAAGGAAATCAGTAAACAATACAATGCACAAAAAAACACGAACTCCACCGGTGCTCAGCAGCAACCATGATGTTTCACCTGCTTCACCCAACACTGGAATCTCTGTCATGTAACCCAGAACCATGTGACCCCTGACACCCCGTGTCTCATGTTATGAAGTCCCGAAGGAACTCCCATTATGTAACACGGAGGAACAATGATAGCTATCCTAAATAAGAAACAGAAGGGAGATCAATATCTGCCCCCAAATAATGCTACCAGAGGGACAATGATGTCTTCCCTCAAATCACAGCGAGCCTCAGCCCCCAACCCAATAGTCTCGATGCTATCCGCCGAAGGATCCTCACCATTCTCTTGGCTTCCTACGGCAAGCACCCCCAACCAAAAGTACCTAAATCGCAACTAACGGGGGCCTCTACCCACACGAGTGGTAACAAACACCACATCTTGGAGTATCTTTGTTTGCACACTACTCAAAGTTCATGGGAGAGAAGTAATCACCAAAATAGTACCCCAACCACAACACCTCTGACACCTCGTGCCCCTTCAACCTTGTCGCTCAAGTATGATGGTATCACCATCCCAGTAAATCGGGCCATGCCCAACCTAGCAGTCATCCTACCTCAAACAAACGTCCACAAAACACAATCCAGTTGTCAAAACCACCCAACGTAACCCAGGCCAAGCCCAACATATGATCAGCGTCAATCAAGAATATCCGGGCCATTCCGAACACAACCCAAAGGGTCCAGCATGTGAAAATAAGCAATTTCATATATAAAAAATTTAAACCGGACATATAAACATGAAAAACATTCAAACAATAGAATTTTTCTAACCCAATGGTTATCAGTCAATAACACTGAGGTCTTGAATGCCTCTAACAAATTATAGTAGGCTTAATAAATTAAACTCAACTGTTTAAAACATTAATATTACAATTCAAACCATTTTAGCATCCCCCTGCCAAAATTCTGTGATGAGCGACGCCCCCTCACCCAGCCCCACTCAAGAGGAATTGGTAACGACGCATACCCAAAGGCATCCCATAGGTCAAAAAATCAATCCAATATGAAACATCAGATAAAACAGGTCTCATTCAAAATACTCGAAAACACATCGAAGGCCACGTCACCCAAAAGACCATAAAAACACAAAAAAGGTATGCACCATCTACCTGAGACTCGTACGATGATACTCCTCTTGTAAAAGCCTTCAATTTGGTATAAAACATGGTAGATATATAAAAGAATCCAAACTGCTCAAACCCCTATAACTCGTTCTAGGATAGAAATCTTGTGAAGTGGCTTAATAGGAATTGAGGCCTTACCAAGGGGGTTCTAATGCATCCATCGATGATTGAATCATACTTGGGACGATGATCCGGGGAGATAATTAAGGTCCATCTGGCTTGGTTCACGAAACTGGGTGACATATATGTGGTTTTTTCCTCAATACGAGGATACTGCCCATTTTAACGCAAAAATAATAAAGAAGCTACATGGTGTGTACTTTAGGAATACACACCATGTATATCATTTAACAGTTCACATGATGGATGAAATTTCACTGACTTATTTTCCAGAACCCGCCGACATGAGTACCCGACGTGTACCTAGTGGTACATGGCGTGTACATGGTTTGTCTTCTCTTCCTCACCAACATACCAACATGCCATGTATTTATCTCAAACATAGCCATACTACACAGCGTGAATATAGAGGACACGAAGTGTACATTGTTAAATGAATCTACCTAGCCAACAGGACTACACGCCATGTATATCCCTCATACACGGCCAGACTACAAAACGTGTCCAAGGAGGACACGACTTGTACTTGGTTTCTATAATTCTACCCTGACATCTGAACTACACACCATGTATATCCCTCGTACAGGGCCAGACTACACGGCGTGTCCATGGAGGACATGACGTGTACTTTATTTCAACAATTCTACCCAGCCATCAGGCTTAAAAGCCATGTATGGCCTCCACATGGGCACAGGTACATGACGTGTCTCAAAACTACACGTCATGTAGTAAGAAATAGCCTACAAAGTCATAACATGGCATGTACGTGGTGGCACACAGCCGGTACTATCATAACATATACATTGTGTGTACTTAATATACACTGCGTGTAGTCTGGAAATTTCCCAAAAACTGCCCATTTTATCCAGTTTCCTCAGAGACAAGTCAATAATGAAAACAGGGTTGGGATTTTGACCCGTTATAAAAACCCATGTTCTTACATTGGGTTATGCACTTATTGTGTGATGTGATATTTATTTTCAAAATGGTTTAATTTTGATTCATGTACTAAAGAATAATGATACATGAGTCTGCATGCATCATTCTAGAAACTCAGGGTTTCCGTAAAATGCATCATTCTAAGAACTCACAGGACCACGAGTTAGGGGTATGTGGTTGAACTTGAACAACTTTTATTGATGTGAGATTAAAATAATTATTCAAAATAAGAATAAATGGGTGTTTAATGGAACCATGATTATTAAATTGGGCATAATAAATTAATTAATTGTTGAATTAATAAATTTCAGATAGTGTGATTAATTTATAAATGAATTAATTAATGAGAATTAATGTACCATTTTTAACCAAGACATTGGAGTAAAATGGTCTGTTGTAGTGATAAGGCCTCTGTGTTGAACAAATTGAAAAAAGGGGAAATGAGATTTGTGAACTTGTAGTGTTAGTTTATCCTCATAGGTAAATGTTATAAGGTTGCATTATAAGACCTGAGACGTGTTTTTGGATTAATAGCGGTATTCCCCCACAATACTAGTTGAGGGAGAGATCGAGGTGTATAGACTAGAATGAACATCCCGACAGGGAACATGATGAACCATTGGTGAAAGATGAGGAAGTAGTGGAAGAATTCCAAAATAACATTTTTGGTTTCATGAAATTCATATAGAGAGACCTTGGGTGGGTTCTGAAAAGCATGCATGATTTGACAAGGGAGTTTCCGCTGCAACACCCTCTTACATTTACTGGTGATGGTGGACCTAAGGGAGCTGAAATATAGATTTAATCCCTAGAGAGGATACATGAACATTTGGATACTCTAACTGACAGGAGCTTCATGTTTACTATTTATATGCTATAGGGTTTAGCGAAGAGTTTGTTGGACATTTAGGTACAATCTGGACAGACTGATGATATGTTATAGAAGGAATTTCTGGAGAAGTTCTTAGAGAATGTTTTTCTAGACACACTGAGAAATGACAAGGATTCAATGTTTATGAATCTGACACAAGGAAGCATGTACATTCTGGAATACAATAGGCATTTCACTAATTTAGAGCGTTTGGCTCTAAAATTTTACGAAGATGAGGCTTCTTTGGAAAAAATATTTAAAGATAGAATAAGTGTAAAATTATATCCCATGTGAATATCTTTAGGCTGAATAAATTCATTGATGTTGTTAATCAGGGTCTAATTTCAGGGGGGAACCTGAAGGAGCCTTCCTATACTGGACAGGTAGCTGGACGATCTGGGAGTTTGCCTTCCGAGAGCAGGAAGCACTGTCATGAGATTCATAGTCAGGAGAGTGGAATGTAAGCCGGATAGTTAGGAGGAATAGTTTCATGATATATTTCTCATGTACTTTTCCACCAGTGTAGTAGGCAGTTCCATTATCGTACACATTTTCCTTGACCACTAGTGGAGTTATAGTTTTGTGACATGATGAGACACCTATAGAAGTTCTGAAGGAAGTAGTGACAAGCTAGTTCTAAGGGAGAAGCTACTCAGAGTCAAAGTGTGGGAATGATGTTTTCTACAGTATATTAGTCTGGCAGCTGGAGTTCAACTGGCAAAGTTGGTTGACATAGTTGGCATGGTACTTTAGGGAATGAGCTCCCTTATCAACTTAGTGGTAATTCTTTGTGGAGTTAGACAACTCCATAGGGAAGAGGGGAAGGACATTTACATTTAGTTCAACCTAAACTTGTAGAGGGTGAGGTCGGTCCATCGATAGTGAGATGTACTATTATAGTTTATTATACTTTAGCTACTAACTTGATTGATACAATGACCTCTCATTGCATTATATCTTGAATTCTTTTTAATGGATTGTGCTTGAAGGTGGATTCCTTAAGTAGGATGATGAATATCGATACACCATTGAGAATATAGACTAGGGCTATCTATTTATAAAAGGGATGTTTTCATGATATTAGAGAGTATTGATTCCTTTGGTATACATATTTCATTGATATATCATGTTTCGATCAGATTATGGGTGTGGACTGGGTAGTTGCATACCAATCCCACATAGATTGTAACCACAGGAGATTGACTTTTGTATCTCATAAGGGTGACCAAATATGTTCTTCATGGATAATGGAATATATTTTCAAAAAAGTTGGGCCAATTACTCACCAAATGGTAGAGATCACATCCCAAGATTCAAGTCCATTGATGGATAATGGGGGTGGTATGAAAGGTAACCTTCCACCAGAAGTAGAACTATTTCTGGATGTCTTTCCTGATGACTTTTCAAAGTTTCCACCTGATAGAGATGTGGAATTCACTACTGCGATCATGTTGGGGGATGAGTTGGTATCTATTCCACCTTATATAATGGCACAGATAGAGATTCAAGAGCTCAAAACACAGTTGGAGGTGTTGGAGGAAAATGGGTTTATCTGTCCAAGTACGGTGCCTTGGGGATCACCCATTTTTATTGCAAAGAAGGATTATGGGAGCTTACACTACAGTGTCGATTAGAAAAAGTTGAATTAAATGTCTATGAAGAACTGATATCCTCTTCCATGTATCGATGATCTGTTTGACCAACTGAAGGGGGATTCTATATTCACAAAGATTGATATGAGATCAGGGTACCATCATGTGAGTGTTCAGATGTCAGATATACAAAGAACTGATTTCAGAATCAATTATATCCATTATGATTTTTTTGTAATGATGTTTTGGTTGATGAATGATCCAACTATGTTTATGGACTTGGTGAATAGGATATTTTGAAAATAATTAGATTAGTTTGTGGTGGTGTTTGTGGACAACATCTTCGTGTATTATATGACTCATGATGATTATCCCAACAACTTGACACCATCCAAAATACACTGAGAGATCGTAGGCAATATGAAAATCTATCTAAATGTTTGTTTTGGATTGATATGGTACACGTTTTGGGGAAACTAATCTCGGAAGAAGGTGTGGTAGTGGACCTAAAAAATTGAAACTAGTGTTCTCTTAGGACTATCCCAATATTGTTATTGATATCCAAATATTTTTTGGATTAGGTGGATTTTATAGAAGGTCCATCTAGGATATTTCTCATTTGGAAGGAAATCTTACTAGTTTTACAATGAAAGGGATAAAGATTGATTGGATAGAAGCATGTGAGAATTCTTTCTTGGATTTGAAGAAGCACTTGGCATCATAACCAATTTTATCTAACTTGACTTACGTTAGGATTAAACGGTGTATTGTGGCTCTTTTGGGGTCGGACTCGGAACGTTGTTGATGTAAGGGAATATAGTCATTGTTTATGGGTCTCGGAAGTGGATTCCAAATGAATGGAAATAACCTATGCATGACCTCGAGTAAGCACCTGTGGTTTATGCACTTTTATTGGTTAGAACTATCTTTTGGGAGAAAAGTGTATAGTTTTTATGGATCACAAAATCTTAAAGTATATATTTTCATAACATGACTTGAATATTCGGTAGAGAATATGGGTGGGGTATATGATTCCCTTTATTTATAACATTTGTATAAAACTGGGATGGAGAATAGTGTGGCTAATTTCTTGAGTTGGAAAAATCAGACACAATAGGTACATCAGTCGAGTGTAGAGTGGAATGCGATGACTTTGAGGGTAGAAATTCATATAGTAGTTCAAGAGAGCCACAAGATGTTGAATCTAGTTTCTATAGTAGTGAAATCTACACTATTGAAACAGAATAGGGAAGGACAGTACAAGGGCCAAGAATGTTTACCCATAATGGAAAGCATTGAATGTGGAGAGGAATCTTAAGAACGGAAAATAGACATGGATGAGATCATATGTGTGAAAAATCGGGTTGTTGTGCCTACGAGTATGCGAGACTAACCCATACGAGAATTTTATGCATCAAGGTGGACAGTACATCTAGAGGTGAAAAAAATGTGACATGACCTATGATGACAGTTTTGGTGTCCAGGTATGAAGAAAGAAATAGTAGGGTTCGTAATTAGATTTTTTACCTGTCAGAAGCTGATTGGAGTGCATCAACAACCTGGAGGACTTTTCCAGCCGTTTCCTATCCACGAATAGAAGTGGGAAGATGTTACTATGGATTTTATGGTAGAATATCGAAATAATATTATGAATAATGATTCTATTTTGTTCATTGTGGATCAGTTAACAAAGTTAGTGCACTCTTTTCCTATCTAGGAAATATTTACAGTACACCAGTTTGGAGAACATTATGTGAGAGAGATAGTTTTCTTGCATGGGGTGCCAAATACTATAGTTTTAGATCAAGATTTTCACTTTATATCATTCTTCTGGTAAGGATTACATACGGTTCTTGGTACCCATGTTCAGTTATGTATGACCATCCACCCACAAACATATGGGATGTCAGAGGGTATCATACATGTGCTAGAGGATATTCTATGAGAATGTGTTCCAGACAAAGGTGGGTCATGGTATAATCACTTGGCCTTAGTGGATTTCTCCTATAAAAATAGTTATTAGAAATAAACACATATGTCACCATATTTAAAACATTATGGAAGACCCTGTAGATCAATTCAATTTTTGATAGAGGTGGGTGAGTAAGAACTGTTTGGGCAGAGTCTCATTTAGGAGACATCGAAGAGGGTGTAATTGATTCCGAAATACATCGATATAGCCTTGTAGAATTCATATGCTGATAGAAAAAGATGACCCCTAGAATTAACAGAGTGTGATAATGTATTCCTATGGGTGTATCCAAGATTGGCTCACCATAGGATACAAAGACAAGGAAAGTAAGAACCCATGATTGTGGGACCGTTTTATGGGATGGATAGTATCGCACTGGTGGCCTAAAAATTAGCACTTCCATATAAATTTAGTGCTATGCAGGATTTTTTCCATGAGTCAAAACTATGGAGGTATCACCCAGACTCTTCTCATGTGATTGATGTGGAAGAGGTTGGCCTTGAGATAGATGTGTCCATTGAGAAGCATCAGATATGTGTGTTGGGTCATAGTGAGAATGTGTTATGGGGAAAGACCGTGCAGTTATTTTATGTGTTATGGAAAAATGGAAGTGTTCTAAAGGAATCATGGGAATGGGAAACATACATGGGGTCTCAATGGACCAATATTTTTGGCTCTGAATCTATTAGAAGTTCAAGAGTACATATTGAGGATGTGCTGTTATAAGGTGGGGATATTATAAGATCTTGACCTTTTCAGGAGTCATCTCTAGCACGTTTCACATAAATTTTTAATCTTTTAAGTACCTTTTATTTGAATTAGTGGATTGGGGTGCATTTGGGTGAACTTTTAAGGAAATATAATAGTTAATGGGTTGTATTCGGTTTGCACATAGTTTGACAAATCATGTGAGGAAACCATGACACACGCACATGAAATTGGAAAGAGAGACCCACATGGTTTGAACAGGGTTTGAAAATTTGTTTTAAAAAACCATGGCAAGCATGCAAACCTGGATTGAGGGGCCCACACAGTTGGAACAAGGGTTTCCATCACAGTGAACCTCTACCTAGGAAACTTTGTTTGAGTAACATAATATACAAAAAAGCTTTTTAAAACCACCTGAACCCCCTGATGCTCCCATATTTTGACCTTGTCTCAGGCTTGAGGAATTCTAGCTGTTTATGAGGATTCTTAGAGAGATTCCAAGATCATATGAACACCATTAATTGAGATCTAAAGCCCATATTGATGATATTATCTCTTCCTAGTATGTACATTTCATCCCATTGCTCCTCTCATTAATTCTCTTTGCTTTTAATGATATTTTCATAGAATATGTCCACATTGTTTTGGATCTAAACCTACAAGTTATGATATAGATAATAAATTATTGACATGGATCTATATTATCAAGACCTAGATGCCTTTGATCTTAATTTTGGTTTTAGGGATTTAGATCTGGAGCTTGATCGACGATGTTGGGCCACTCAAATATTGGGGATTTCTGTTGGGATAACTTTTGTCAATTAACTATGGTGGGTGGTATAAATTGAACTCCCATAGTCATGATTTATGATATGGTAATGTGATTCTATATATTTATAGATTCACTTTCAAAATTAATTCCTAAATTGGAGAAATTATGAATGTTTATTTGAATTGAGTTTCCTCAATGGTTAATTGATGTTTATATCATGGAATAAATGAAGGGTGTTTCCAAAATAGATATTTTGGAGATATCTTATGGGTTAAGATATAGTAACTAAGATATTGAATAGATTTTGATAAGAAAACTACTTAGGATGAATTAATTGTGAAATTAGTTTGGATATATAAGATATCTAATTTTGATAATTAATTATGTTCCTTGATGTGATCTAAGATAATTAATTATGAGAATTAATTATGACCATATGGGTTTTGATATTGATAAATAATTTTGTTGAATTAATTTTGGAATTAGAGTGGTGTTGATTTATAAATTAATTGATGAATTAATTAATGGTTTATGTGCTTAGTTATTTCTTGAATTAACTAATGTCCTTTGAAATGATTAACTAATAGTTGGATTATATAATGAATAATGTGGAAAATTATTATGTTTTAATTAATGTTTAAATGGATATTTTTTTTGGTGATAGAATAGTAATTGTAGATCAGTTTGAAGTTTAGACATGGACGTGGAGTTCCATCACTATAGTTATCCAAGCATGATATAATGGGGTTCTAGGCATGATGACCTACACAAAATGAGAAGAGGAGTGATAATAATGACAACATATACTCAATGATATTTTGGTGCGAGGCATGATGACCTACAAAAAATTATTAATGATATTGAATAATGATTCAAATGGGAAATATGAATTGATTATTGTCATAATGTGATGATTATGATTAAATGGAAACATGATAATTGTTTAATTTATGAATCATATTTATTTCTTCCTAAAACTATTTGCACTATATTTTGATTTGAATAGTTTTAGAAACTGTGGGTGGTTGCCTACTGTGTTACACTGACAGCCTATTTAGGCCATTTGATAGGCACCGAAGGAGAATTGTTGTTGCATGATATGGTATGGGTAAGTCCCTCGGATAGGTTACTATTTGGGATTGGAGCATAGGAGAGGGAAGAAGACGTGGTTCAAGACCTGATTGGGAGTCGTTGTGACTTTACCTTTAGTTTGTATTATAAACACTTGACATTTTCACTGTCATAAAATCTTTTATCCTTAATTTTTGTATTTTATTTTCTTTTTTTAGATATCATATGGAATGGTACGGTTCATGTTATTTATATGATTCTGCACATAGTTATTGTTGTTTTCTTCTTTTTTTGTTTTATAATGATTAAACTGGGTGTAGTCTCTCTAAGACTAGCTTAATAGACAATCGCTGCTAGTCCTCACCATCCAGATTATGGGGAGGCGCACTTGAGGGCATGTGGAAAACTAGATTGGGGCACCATTTAGTGGCTCCGGGGTTCACATGTCACAATATGTCACATATATGATCGCTCATTATGTGATAGAAGTTTATCTAATTTTCTAATGCAACATTATAAAAAATCCTATAGTATATAGAAGTGGGTTATAGGGAACTAAATCCAAAATATTCCACATATGATTCTATATTATAGTAGATGATTGAAATTTATAAGTGGTTAAAATTATATCAAATATGCAGTATTATTAGACTATTTCATGTGGAATTTATCGTTAGGGAATGCAGTAGAATATTATGTGACAAATAATACAATTAGGGATAATATAATGTGGATCTGTACAAATATAATATTTAGGAATCACTAAAATATCACTACGAATAAGAAATAAAATAATAAAATAATAGGATTCATGAAACAGACCCTAGCGGGATTTACAAATTTTGTTAGACATATCTCCCCTTATAATGAAAAATATTTGTGATCATAAATGTCACAAACCATCATGGGTACCCTTGTATCCAAATTATTGATCCAACCCTAACAAATCCCAAAGGTAAATCTCAGTCCCCATGAGTTGGAAACTAGAACCTCAAATCCTACAAAATGAATGTGGGATTGATTTTTCCACTTATAATGCAGAAGTAAATAGACAAGTTAGTAATTCATACTGAAGAAACTCTATTGGGAGTTCTTTTCTAGAAGTAAAAGAGGAATAATTACCCCATTTACTACAACTACAAGTACCAAAACATGAAAACACTCCATGACACAATAGAAGCAACACACCAAGTTCATGAATCAATAACAAAAACCCCCTCCATGTGTTTTTATAACTGTGCTCGAACCAGGGTGGAGATAATCAACAAACACCGAAAGGTTGATATATGGTGAGTGCTAAAAAAATCCCAGTAGGGTCTCTCCAAGGATTCCATAGTTGATTTCAATATTAAATTAACCAAAATCAATTTTTCAATAAAATAAATTTTTTTCATCATAAATAACATAAATGAAACAATTCTTTCTTTACATTTCAAATGATAGTAATAGTTCTAAACAAAAGCAGCACATTTCAATTGGTGGAATATTTCTAAAACATTGGTACTATTCACATATAGAATAAATAATATCTTCTTTATAAAATAATTTAAATAAATCATCAGGAAATTAAAATAGTTTCTAAAAATGGAAAATATTCATTTGAAATACAATTGAATGAGAAATATGGTCATACACCTAATCATTTCTGATAGTTAAATCCAATAAGGACTCCACACTGATGTTTATATGAAAAATATGTACATACACCCCTTTAATCTTAGGATAATGAGGACTCCTGACCATATATTATGGAATATGATGTACTGATAAGATGTTTTTGAATATTGTAAATCGTAAATTGTTATACAAATAACACCGAAAGTGCCTAAGGATTTCATGTGATCTAATTTCAAAATATTGATGGGATTATTTTAGGAAATCTTAAAAGAAAATTTAATCCTATTATCTATTTCTAATATTCAAATTTTATATTTAATAACCATACAAATTTTTTCATTATAACATACCTTTTTACGACGATAAAAAAAATTAGTTCTCTATCAAAACCATTTTAAAACCATTTTCTTAATTAAAAATTAAAAAATAAATACAAAATTAAATTCCATAATCAATATCCATGAATGAAATTCATCAATTTTTTCAAAAAATTCCATCCATTTCACAATAAATCCCCAATTCAATGGAATTGGGGTTTTTCACAATTTTCCATCAAATATGTTTCCATAATTTAATTCATAAATTTAATTGAAGTAATTTCACAATAAAAATTAAAAAAAATCAAACTTCACTAATTTACATAGGCACACACCCATTCACTTGAATTTGGGGCTACCAATTTCATACAATTTTTTTTTATTTAAAACCCCAATTTTAAGGAATTGGTTTTTTCCAAAAACCAATTGAAATATATTTAATAAGAACTAAAATATTATATTTAATTCAAAAAAATTGAAATTAAATAGAGAAATATAGGATTAATAATAACTAGGCATCTTGATGGAGCCCCTTCCTTTCAATGAAACAAAACACCCACAATGGAAAGCACCAACTATAAATATGGTGCATAAGATCTAGGAATGCAACCTAGAAACATGATCTACTAACATGAAATTTAAATCTGTCAATACCGTGATGATCCATGAAACTCTAAAATGTAAAAGAAAAAGAGACTGGGGGAATTGTTACCAAAAATGTCACTCACAACCATACAAATTATCACCTGATGAATGAAATGAACCGATCTGGTTTTAGAGTTCCAAAACATCCTAGGGAGGTTTCATGGATTGAGATAATGAAATCTGGATAAGAGGAAAAAAAATTTCAATTGAGTAGCCTATTTTAAAAATAAATGTCAGGAAGTTACATGATGTGTATCCCAACTACATGCCATCTAATTAAAACTTCCCATAATTTCTGAAAAACACGCCAAATTTTGATTAAAATTGGATTTATTATAATTCAAATTCAAATATCATGTAACATTATTAGACTTTAGGTAAATCTACAACATACTATTGAATGAGAAACATTTCCTATGGATAACCCAACAAATCTCTAACTTCACCATTATCTGTGTCATCCGAATACCCTCTCATCCCCACTCAGAAAACAATAATGGAAAACCATGAAATGGTTAGAAACGTACCTATTTGAACATTTGAAGGAAGATAAAACCATTCTAACCTAAATAATTAATTTCCCTATATCTCTTATTAAGAATCATCTTCATCAAAAAAATAAGAAACTTCTCTCTCACCAGTGCCTCATGATCCCATGATTCATGAGAATAAGAGCTATGCTACCATAGAACATGAACCAAAGGTGTAACCCTCCTATGAGGAACCACATTTTCAAAATCAATTATCTTGATTGGACATACAGTCACAGATAAATCTACCTCAACCCCAACATCAATCCATCTCAGATTATGAGATGGATCAAAAAAATACAGCAGAGTTGATATTCAAGAAACACATTATGTATCAATGTTTTCTACAGTGTATGTGCTGAATTATAAGTAACTTTTATTATTATCTCAACAACTTCTAAAGGACCACAAAAGATGGATCATGTTAAACTTGACTCTCAAGCTGTCGATGACCCAACTAAGTTGAAAATTTCATGAACACCTAGTCACCAACTGGGAATTCCAATAGTCTATGGCGATGTCTAGTATATGGATTATATCATATTTGTTCTATCAACATTATATGATAAAAGAACTAGATATTTAATGCATTCTTTTTGATGAATCGTAGTACATCCAAGGAACTTTCCAAAATATCCAACCAAGACAATGGAGATTTACAAGGCTGGCCATAAAAGGCCTCAAGAAGAGCCATTCTGATTGTGGATTGTTAACTATTGTAGAAAAAACTCAACCAATCCAAAATGATCATCCCAATATCCCTTAAACATGATATCATATGAACGAAACATATCCTCAACAATCGATAAGGATACTTTAATCAATCCATCTGACTACATATCGTATGTCATTCTCAAACAAACCTGAGATCCCAATGCCACCAAAAGGGCTCTCAAAAAATGGGATGTGAACCGAGGATCCCTGTCAGAAAATATAGCATAATGAAATATGTGTAGAAAAAAATCTAATTCACACATATATTTCCATACTTCTCTACAATGTTTGTATCACGAATGGATATTAAGTGTGTTGATTTAGTCACTATACTGATCAAAACCCATATAAAATACGTTAGTTTAAGGGAACATGGTAACACCGCCACAGTGTCCAGAGGGATATCATTCCACACAAAAGTAGAGTCTTGAAATGGATGAAGAAATCCCAAAGGATCCTAGTGTTATGCAGTAACATGTTGGAATGTATAATAATGAGTGAAAAAATCAGCAATACCTTGACTTTTACTTGGAAATCAGAACTGTCATCACATGTCATAGAAAATCATTTTGGTTCGTGGGTGAAAACTCCATTGGGAACTATTGAAATCCCCCTTCACAAAATTCATCACCAAAGACGGTACCACAAAATATTTCTAAAGGAATAGAATTACCACTTTTAAGAATGACCAAACAATCACAGTCTCCCCATGATTGAGAGTGTCTATAATGATACAGAATCCATTATAAAGATTCAATTCTAAAAGAATCAATTATATAAGTTTTTTTTCAACTTAAAACTGGAAAAATAACCCTCATTCAGCTATTCCAATACTTCAACATTCAACTTTTCAAGGAGATCCATCATGTTCTACTCTTCAGACAATTCATTCATAGTCTGGGAGATGTTTCATTCCCAGAGCATCTATAAAAACATAACATTTCCCTGGGGTATAATCGATCTAGAAAATAAAGAATAAAGGTATTACCCTCAATGAAAATGGTGGAGATTTAAATATTTTTAGATAAGATATATCTCATGCTCTTGTGGTCAGAAAAAATGGAAAACCATTCTCTATATTGGTAATTCCACAAACCCATAAGTGTGTGCATCACAACTGAATGTTAAATGTTATGGTTTAGATAAATATTCTCATTCATCCTAAGCTATTGATATGCATTAGAAATTACATGATAACACTTCAAAAGAAAACAACCCATATGTTGACGAAGTGCAATATGGAAGTCCACATTGCCCTACTCAGCCTCTAGAAGAGTTAACATAGACATATTAGTCACAAAATTTTTCATCTTGATGTTTTTTGGAAATCTGCATTTAATGCCCCAAGATTTCATAGTACATTGTCTCTTAAAAGTAATTCAATAACTTGTGCTACATGCAACAACGTGTTCGAGCACACCATAACATACCGAACTGGACGTCCAGAAAGTAGTTATGAATATTATTAACTAAATTTTGATATTTATATATTCTATACAAATTTAAAATCCATATAATGTGTTTCTTAGACCTAATGTATGTAGAAATTCAATTCTTTTAGGTAAAATATATATTTTTCAAATAAATGCAATTTTACAGCAGATTAATGGAGAACCCTTTTTAAATGAAATACATGACAATTTTATATTAAATTTGACACAATAGACGCCTTAATTTGAATCAGGTCATAAAAATTTAGTTTGAATAATATTTTGGTGTTTTTATGATAACTTTCATAAGTGGATGAATAGTGAAAGATGCTAAATTTTAATTGAAAACAACTTTTTTAATCAAAATAATGTATAGTGTTAAATTATACATTTGTGTGGTTTTTAATTATAAGTAGATTATATTTTAATCATTTAATAAAATGTATATAAATATAGGTATTTTAACATTTATATTTTACATAAACAAATTTCAAACATTTGATAATTTTTAATTTTTAAAAATCTACTTTTTGGTTTTTAACAATGAGAATTAATTTTTAATTAATAAATTCGACATATATTTTTTTAATTTGGTAAAATAGAGTAAATTTATGAATTCAGAACAACAAAATTATCTTAGGGTGAATTTTTTGTATTTTTCTAAAAATATTCAATTTTTGATGAATAGTGAAAAACACTACGCTTTTATTTAAAACCGATTTTTTATTTAATTAATTATTTATTTTATTTAAATTTATTTTATGTCAAAATAGATAAATAATACCTATATAATATCAATGCAAATCATTAGATCCATTTTATATTAAGATTATATGTATAAAATTTTATTGAACTTTTTACCGTCTTTTATCCAACATCTAGGCACATTGGCAAATTTGCAAAAAAACGTAATTTTACCTATTATATGAATTGAATTTCAAAAATTCAAGAGACAAGGATGATATCATTAAGTAAAATGTGTTTCAATAAGATTAAAATAAATTTTTTTGAATAATAACTTTTGACTTTTATATATCATGCTTAAAAGGAAATTTGGTAATTATAGGTTAAAATGATATTATTAATACCTATACACAAGGCATAATTCAATTTGATAAGTGTATTTCAACAGAAAACAACCATAGGAATTAAATATGACCATTTTGGTTCCCTTGTATTAGTTTAGGACATTTTTTATTGTTTTATTTAAAGAAGGGTTAAAAGTGTTAATTTCAAATTTTCATAACAAAAAAAATTTAATATTTGGTTACACATAATATAAATTATACTATAAATATTAATTAGAGAGATAAAAATATTTCCTAAATAATTTTATTGTATTTAAAATTTTTAGACATTATATAATTAAATTTATTTATAACACAATGATGATACATTATCTACCTTATTAATGAAAGATTTAAAAAATTGATATTATAAATATCCAAATAAATTAAAATTTAGAATTTGGATGAATTCAAAGAATTTAAAAGGATACTCTGACTTGTTATGGTTGCTTAAATGAATTATGTTCTAATTAATCATGTTGTTATGACTTTATCAACAATAAAATACTAAATAGTGTTAAAATGGACATAAATGAGTTTTTAAAACAAATACTATATTATTAAATGATATAATAGTCCTAAAAATATAAGGATCAACCAAAATACATATATAATAATATATATTTCATTCATGAACCACTTTTAGTTCTCATGGAATTTTATAGTAAATTTGTTAACCATATAATGTAATGATACAAGGATACATGGTAAAAGCTAAACTATTTAACTAAGAGTTAAATCTAAAGGATAAGGTTAACATGGTGACCTAAACCTATCTAAAAAAAATTGGTTGAGATTTTTTTGACCCATCCCAACCATAGCCTATAGATAAATCATTTTGGAGAAATTTTAAACTTAATACGATTGTATAATAAATTAATATTTCAAACTTTTCTTAAAGTAACCCTCACCTCTCTTATAAAAGGCTACATCCCCTTCTCTAAAAATCAAACCTTCAAAGACATTTGGCTGTGAGAAACCATTCCCGAATCTCCACCAAAATTCCCTCAATTAAAACTATAGTCATTATATTGGGCATAAATCCATCCTAAGGTACCCTTTTGTTCAAATCAAAAGAAAACATCAAAATAAGAAGTAATCATTTTTTCACCTCTTTCAATGTTTTTTTATTCTTCCACTTTCTATTTCTTTTTTCATTTCCATACCTAAATATTAACTCCTTTACATTATACATACTGTGATGTTATTATGAATACGGTACAACAATACTCATTATTCTGTCCATCATATTAATGATAATGTCACCATGCGTGCGTACGTACGACTTACCGTCTCCACATTGTGGTGTAATCTGTTATTCAACACTATGTTATTTGGATGAAGAAAATGATGAGTAATATGTATTGAAATATTGAAAATAACATTCTTTTTTCTCTATATATTTAATATACCATCAAATTCTACCCCTTTTAATCATTAACAAAATTATATCTTTGCTCGTGTGTATGTACGACTTACCGACTCCACGACGCAATGAGATTCATTCCCAAGATCACCATTCAACAATTATTATTAAAATATATATTATTAAAATGTATTTAATATATGAAATAATAATGATACAGGAGATATATATATTTATAAATATTTATGTATGTATGTATGTACTTACATTTATCTTATTCAGAAACATTCATTCAATACGATATGAAAAAGGAAATAAAGTTTATGCTTACGTACGTCTATGTTTTCCATAAATGGTGTTTTACATCTCATATATCTATATTTTATACATACTGAAATATAAATATATTATATATATATAATGTTTTATATTATGGAATTATTTAAATCATGATCTAAATGATATGATCAAGAATAACAAGTTAAAACACATATGACAAAGAAAGAGATTATTACCCTAAATGTTATTTTAACAAGGAAATCATTATTAAATGGGTAGTATAAAGTCACAAATGAATCATATATGATATAATATATATGATTATGGATCTGGTATAATTTAATAATATATTATGGTTGTTATACAGGAGGATAAATATACCCACGACCAAAGGAAAGTGCAAGGTGAGGGTTAATTCTTCAATCTCATTATTATCCAATAATGAATATGTGTAAGTATTTTCAGGGACATATTTAGTATCCATGTTTGTGTTTCTTTAAATTCATTTCAAAATTATTCTTTTAAGGTACTATTTAACTAAAACTTCTCTTTAAATGTTTTAAATAATTATTCTTCTAAATATTTCTCATTAATGCCCATGTTTTCTAAATGGTTTTAAGGATTTATCAATATAGACATGATTGTTTTAATATTTTAATTCCATTAAAAAGATTCAAATTGGTATGGGATACTTTGATTCAAAAATCCATTTTAAATTAATTCATTTTTATATGTGTGACTTTAATATTATTTACAAAAAGGGATATTTCTCTCAAAATGTTTTACTGATATTTTTCAACTATGTCAACATCCTTTTGGGTTATTATTAATGATTTAGGATGATTTATTATAAGTATAATCTTCAATATTGTATTGAATGAGTCAATCTAGTTTCTTGGAACACGGCCTTGGAAAAAATTTACTTGTTGTCTTGGTACGAGGCCTTTCCTAAGTGGTAATGATGTCTAATATTAGGCATTCCCTCATTAGGAAATTAGTTATTACATGTGATTATTCAACTAGTAGAATATCCATGTGCTCGATTATATGGCATTGTATGATTTATTTTTCCCATATTATGTTCAAGTTTATGATTATAAGGATATTGTATATTATTACACATCTTGCCTTTAAATTTTATAGATTCTTCTTAATTATACTCCCTTACTAAGAATCTGATATCACCACTTTCTTAGGTTTTATTTTACAAGGATTCCTAGAACTGTATTGTGATTGATATGAAGAGTTATTATAGGAGAATAATGAAATTATAAAAGGATTATTTAGGTTTTTTGTATGTTATAAAGTATAATGTAACAGTCCTGGATGTAATATATTTTCCAAGACTGATAAACTGATTTATCCTTCAAAACATGATTCCTTGTAATCATGCCAATGTATTAAAATAATTCCCCAACTCTGGGTAACTGGGGATGGGGTGTAACTGTTGGTATCACATGTAGTTTAGAAATAACCTTGGAAAATATATTTATGAAAACATTGATTGCAGAAAATTACCCTAAGATAGAATTTGATGATTAGTATAGAAGAACATCCTATAATTTTGGTAATGTATAGATTTTGTGAGATTTCCAAACAATACATCCTTGTCTAGATACGAGCAGGTAGAGGCGGTTCTAGAACATATGTACCTAGGAGTGAAAAATCAGACAATGAGTTTCAGGCTAGACATGGGATATCCTGGTCCGCGACAATGGGCCTTACTGCACTCTTGGTTACGACACTCCTGGGGGATATTCTTAGGATAATTCATATTTTCTTTACACACCATTATGAAGTATTTATGAGTAAATATATTTTCAATGAAACCATTTTTATGTTTATGCGACTCGATATTCCATTAATGTTGAAAATTTTTCTATTTTTTGGATTATATATTATGATATGATATAACCTTGTGTATTTTTTCATTTAGAAAAGATGACCATTAGAAGGAATGATAATTCCAACAATATGCATGATCTAATGATTAATAAGGATCATAACATTCATAATATTAAGCAAACATTTTGATGGAAAATATTCTCCCACGTAATCTAATCATATAAAAAAATAGTATCATGTATTAATAAGATAAGTAAAAAATTATTTGAGTCCTATGGTTTTGAAGGGAAGAAAAATAAGTAAATGGTGGTTGAGATAATGATGGATAAGGGGAAGAGTGGAATAAAGGATTTAACTATTAGTGATAATAGTGGAATGAATCACCTAGGTAAATTCTTAAAGGGAAATAGAGTTTGTTAAAAGTGTGAAAAAAAGGACAATATGTACGTGATTGTAAGGGTAAGAAAAAAGTTTCAAATGTATAATTCTTCATCTGCAAGAAGTTGGGACACTACTAAAATCAATGTTCAAATCATCAGAGTATTCCCCAAATAGTTCTATTGGATAATAATCATGTAATTATACTACCACAGATGAAGAGGAATGAATAGTGTTCTTATATTTTTGTAAATGAATTATTTTATTTGATTGTTGTATCAATGATTTACAAGTTATGTGAAATATAGAAATAAATAACAATTGTACTGCAGTACTATTTCATTGAGGATTTGAGATTATATGGTTCTAAGAAAAGAGAAAAAATAGAATGTTAATATTTTTGTAAAATACATTGATGATGGAAAGATAAAAATTAATATGTTTCTGATACTCAGGTAGTGATTTTGGAATAAGATATGAAATATTTAAATAAATTATATTCGATATTCTGGACTACTTTGAAACAAATTAATAGTTTGTTTATTCCATTATTGTTGGAGTTTACAAATTTTTTTGATATAAGTAGTATATCAAATATTCTATAAAAAATAAGAGAGCATGAATGTATTCAATAAGTTATTATGGTAATTCATGGTGTTACTTTGTTTTAAGAGAATACATGATGAAGGTACTCACATTTTATTATTTATAAATAAGAGATCTTTATTATGTTATATTGAACTTCCTTATAAATTTTTGGACAATGTGTTTAGACACATGTATTTAGTATATGTCTAAATGTTGTAATGGATTAAGTTTTAAATTGGATACTATGGTTTATGCTTAAAATATATCTTAAGGTAATTTTGGTCTTTTTTATATAAAGGACAACCCGAAGGTCGGTCGATAACCCGTCCCATCTAGAAAATGTCGTGATACTTTAACCCACAACCAAAGGGCCACAAGGTTGCGTCACCTAAAACTTGACTACATAATTTCATGTTTAGTATAATGTTGTTTTTTAACACATTTTGACAATTGAATTATAAATTCCTTATTTTTGGAATCCTATACAATTAATATAAATAGACTATTTTTGAATTCTATTATCTTTTGGAGTGAAGGATGAGTTTGTGGTAAAAATTAGTGGAAGTATGACACTCTACTTGTCATGTATTTCTTTATTCTATGAAATATTTTTTTCTTAAAATATAGGTAAGGGATCTTATAACCAAAAATGTGTTTTCCTAATACCATATTTTTTGTTGAACCGATGGCATTTTATATCATCATAGAGTGATGGCATTAAGGCTCCCAATTTTACACTTGTTTGTGACTGATGACCTCAATCACAACCTATAAATATTTATATTGTTCATCCAATTATGTTTCTCTAATTCCAACCAATGTTCTCTTAACAGAGATCATAATTTGGTGGTGTCTTTTTTATTTCCCTTTCCATTATATTAAGACTAAATTTTATTAACCCAATTTCTGATGTGAGTATTATACAAAGGTATTTTTCTATTTTTAACATTTTATTTTCGACGAAGAATTTAAAATTTTGAGGATGCAATTTATTAATGGAGGGGGGAATTTAACACCCAATGATTTCATAGTACGTTATCTCTTTAAATTAATTCAATAACTTGCGCTACATGCAACTTACCCAACTAGTCATTCAATAATCGGTAATGAATATTATTAATTGAATTTTTAATTTAATATAATCCATATTATTTTATAATCCATATTATTTGTTTCTTAGATAGAATATTAGAACAAATTCATTTGTTAGATAAAATATGAATTTTTCAAAAAATGTAATTTTACCGCCTAATTATTGTGAACCCTTTTAAATGAAATATTGGAAAATTTTATATCATATTTGACAAAATATACTTTATATTTAGAAGTAGGTCTTGGAAATTTTGTTTGGATAAATATTTGGTGTATTCTGATAATATTCATAATTTGATGAATATTGAATTACGCTAAATTATAATTGAAAGAAACATTTTTAATCAAAATAATTTATAACGTTAAATTATAAATTTGAATGGTTTTGAGGTATAATTTTATTATATTTTAATCTTTTAATACATGTTAGGTCATTACATGTAATTTCACATTTAAATTAGACATACACAGATCTCAATCTTTTGATAGTTTTTACATAAAAAAACATGCTTTTTGGTTTTGACAATGATAATTAATTTAAAATTAATAAATGAAACTTTTATGTTTTGAATTCGGTAAATTAGACATAATTTTTGAAATCCAAATATTAAAATTAGTTTAGGGTATATTTTTGGTATTTTTATGAAAACATTCAATTTTTGATGAATAGTGAAAAACACTACTTAAATATTTAAAACCAATATTTTATTTGAATAAATATTTATATTATTTTAAATTATTTTAAGTAAAAATAGATAAATAACAAATATATATGTTTAATTTAATTCATTGGTTCCATTTTATAATAATATTATATGTATAAAATTTTATTAAACTTTTTACCGTCTTTTACCCACCTTCTATGCACATTTGCAAATTTGCATAAAACATAATTTACCATATCTATAAATTGAATTTAAAAAATCATAGTGAAATGGATGATATCAGAAAAGAAATGTGTTATAATAAGATTAAAATAATTTTTTTTGAATAATAACTTTGGACATTTATTTACCCTGGTTAAAACTTAATAGGTTAATTAAGATAAAAATGATTTTATTATTACACTAACACATGTCCCAATTCTATTGGATAAGATTTTTTTGACCAAAAATAACCTTACAAATAAAAATGATCGTTTTGTTCCACATAAATTAGATTAAGAAATTTCTTATTATTTTATTTAAAGAAGAGTTAAAGGTGTTAAATTCAAATTTTCATTAGTAAAACATTTTTAATATAGTGTTACAAAAAATAGAAATTAGACTATAAATATTCATTAGAAAGATAAATATATTTCCTACATAGTGGAAATTTATTTAAAATTTTTAAAAATTAAATTATTAAATTTATTTATGACACATTGATGATGCAGTAATTACCTTATTAATGAATTATTAAAATAATTGGTATTATAAATATCCTAATAAATGTAAATTGAGACTTTCGGGGAATTCCTCGAATTTTATTTGTCAAAATGACATCACAGGGTTGATTAAATTAATATTTCTAGAATAAATCATGTTATTAAAACTAAAAATAATCAAATACTAAATAGTCTCAAAATTTACATAAATGAGTTTAAAAAACTATATTATTAAATGATATAATTGTCCTAAAAATATATGATTCATCAACAGAACATATATAATAATATAAATTCCATTAATTAACCACCTGGGTTTCATTTGGAAATTTATAGTAAGTTTAATAACCATATAATATAAAGATACAAGGAGACATGGTAAAAGATAAACTCTTTAACTAAGAGTTTAATCTAAAAGATAAGGTTAACATGGTGACGTAAACCTGTCTAAACCCTATTTTTGAGAGGTTATTGACACATCCCCGCCATATCCTTGAATTAAATCATTTTTTATCCATTATCAATAGAATATGATTTTATAACAAAATAATATTTCAAGCTTTACCTAATGTAACCCTCACCTCTCTTATAAAAGGGTACTTCCCCTTCTCTCAATATCACACCTCCAAATCCATTTGTCTCAGCCAAACCATGCCCAAATATCCTCCTTAAATCCCTCACTTCAACCTCGAAGGATTATCCTGAGCATAAAACCAACCTATAGATCCCTTTTGTTCAAATCAAAAGGAAACACCAAAAGAAGACATCATTATTTTGACACCTATTTCCTATTTCTTATCTTCTTCCACTTTCTATTTAATTGTTATTTCCACACCAAAAAAAATAACTCCAGTACCATCTACATAATGTGATGTTATTATAAATATGGTACAACCATACTCATTTTTTTTATAAATCCTATTAATGATAATGTCACCATGTGTTCATATGTAAGACATACCATCTCCATGATGTGGTGTAATTTGATATAAAATGCAATTTTATTTGGATGGGTATAATGATGAGTAATATGTATATAAATAATGAAAATAACATTCTACATTCTTTGTATAATAAATACACCATCCAATTCAACACCTTTTAATCATTAATAAAATCATATTGTCGCTTGTGTGTATGTACGGCTTACCGTCTCCACGACGTAATGAGATTCATTTCTAGGTTCACCATTCAACGTTGATTATAAAAATATATATTATTAATAAGTAAGTAATATATGAAATAATAATGAAAATGGATATATATATATATATATATATCTGTGTGTGTGTGTGTGTGTGTTTGTGTGTATTTACTTACATATATATAATTCACTTACTTCCGTTCAATATGATATGAATATGGAAACATCGTTTTTGTGTACGTATGACCTATCGTCTCTATATACAGTGTTTTCCATTTCATATTTCAATCAATAATAAACATTTATATTCTAAATATATATTATATATAAAACATGTTTTATATTCTGAAAGTACTTAAATCATGATAGAAATTATACGATCTGGAATAACAAGTTAAAACACGTATGATAAAGAAACTGATTATTATCCGAAATGTTAATTTTACATGAAATAATTATTCAATGTGTAGAATAATGTCATAAATGAATAATTTTTGATATAATAAACATTATTATGGTTCTGGTATAATTTAATAACATACTATGGTCATTATACTGAAGGTTAAACGTACCCTCGACTAAAGTAAAGTGCAAGGGATGGGTTAATTCACTAATCTCATTATTATAAGAGATTTTTTATGTCTAAGTATTTTCTGGGATATATTTACTATCCATGTCCATGTATCATAAAATACATTTCAAAATGAAAATTTAAAGTCCTCTTTAACTAAAACAATATTCTAAATGTTTAAAATATTTATTCCTCTAAATATTTCTCATTAATGTTCGTGTATTCAAAATGGTTTTAAGGATTTATATATATGGACATGATTGTTTTAAAATGTTAATTCCATTAAAAATATTCAAAGTTTTGTGTGAAACTTTGAATATAAAATCTATTTTAAATTACTTCCTTTATAAATGTTTGACTTTTAAATGAGTTCACAAACTAGAATATTTCTCTCAAAAATTTGTACTGATCATTTTAAACTATGTCAACATCCTTTTTGGATATTATTCTTGATTGATGTTGATTTATTATATATAAAATCTTAAATATTGTATTGAATTATTTATGATATGTTTGACTATGAATGTTCTATTTTTATACCATTCATTTTTTAGGGTTGAAGTATTGACATTTCACATGCTTGTATTAATACGAATGCTTATATTAAGATTCATCATTTTCTTATGAGGAATGTAATGGGCATAGTATATGATGGGTGGGGCCCGCTATATCCCCACGATGTATTAGTATGTCTCATAAAAAAATCTAGTGTCTTGGCATAGGGCCTTTAAAATAATTTTATTTGCAGTCCTGGCACTAGATCGTCCCTATGTGGTAATGATCTTCGGCGTTAGGCATTCCCAAATTATGAAATTGTTTATTACATGTGATTATTTGACAATTATAATATCCATGTGCATGTTTATATAGTAATTTATGATTTATTTTTTCTCATATTATGTTCATGATTCTTTTTAAAAAGATTTTTGTTATTTATTTAACATATTGCCTTAAATGTTTATACATTTTGCTAAATTATTTACCTTTGATGAGCATCGAAGGTCACCCCTTTCATATGTTTTATTTCCCCAGGATTCCAAGAAGTGTATTATGAATGGTATGAAGGGTTAATTTTAAGGAATAAGGGCATTCTAAAATGATATAGTATGTTCTATTTAATGTCATAATGATTAATGTGACAATCATGTACATAATATATTTTTCGAGACTACTAAATTGATCAGCCCTTCGAGACATGATTCCTTGTAATCATGCCAATGTATTAAAATAATGCACTGAATCAAGGTAACTAGGGTAAGGGTGTTACCTCTATTCGTATGAAAACAATAATCCTTTTTGAGTTTGTGAATTATTCAAAGTATCCATGACCAATAATTCCTTCAAGAACTAGTTATAATATCCAGCTAAGGCAAAGAAGCTCCATTTCTCAATGCCATTTCATGGTTTCTCCAAATTCATAACAGGATTTTCCATCTCAAGATCAAATGGAATTCCTTGTTCTGACATCATGTGTCCTATGAACATCGCTTTTGTAATCCATCAGTCAAATTTCATAATCATGGAATAATGTATGTGATTTCATAGAAAAATCAGAACAATTTTCAGATGATGTACATGATCCAGCTTGGTTATAGAGTAAACAAGGATGTCATCTATAAAGACCAATGAAGGCATCAAGATACTCAATGATGATTATATTCATTAAATCCTTGTGAACTATAGGTTCATTTTTTCGACCAAAGGTCATTAAAAGGTACTCATAATGTCCATACCTGATCCAAAATGTTTTTTCTCAATGTTACAATCTTTTATCCTCAAATGATTATAACAAGAGGAGAGATAATTCTTCAAGAACTACCTCACCCATTCTAACTAATCAAAAAAATCACAAATCGATGAAAATGGGAATTTTTTATTTACTGTAATTTGATTGTGATTTCTTAATCAATGCATATGAAAATTAGACTATCAACCTTCATAGGAAATATATTTGACACCGCCAAAGCTGACCTGAATGGGCGTATAATTGATTTCTCAAGAAGATCATCAAACTAATACTTTAGATACTTTAATTTATCTGGATCCACACAATAGTAGGCGATATAGATTGGTTTAATTTCAACAATTATTTCAATATAAAACCCAACCTACCTTACAGGGGGAAAACTAAAGATGTATGATCGAATCATGTGAGGAAACGTCATGATGAATTGAAGGAGAAAAACACTAAAATATTCCCTCTCCAAATAAAAGGAAAAAATTGGTATTAATTTCTCCTACATAATATACTAATTCCTATCTCTTCTCGTCCTTTTATCCCATTCTCCTTGGATGACACGACACAAACCATTGGCTGTTGTTAAGGAGACCTGTCGAAGATATCAATCAATCTAGGATGATCAGGGAATTATATAACCTATATTGAAAATAATGGCAAGTGGTTTCATGTTGACAACTAGAAAACTCTCTCTAGGATAGACATCTTATAGAGATAAAACTAAAATGATACTATGGAGTCCATGCTCTCTCTTCGTACCATGGGGTGTAGTAATATCCATTTCACAAGATAAAAGATCTATTGAATGATTTAGATGATTTACAATATGGTTTCACATGAATTAATGATATGAACTCATAGAAAATAAATTTTTAAATATTTATGAAATTTTAGTAATGGTTACACTCATTGTAACTAGACCCAAATCCAATTCCTCTTGAGACTCTTACACTACATGAAGAAGCTTTGTAACCTGGGAAAAAAATATCAAATCTGTATATAACAGGTTAGTGAAAATAAATTTTATGTATTTATAATTTAATCAGTCATTTTTATTCCCCATTAACATTATGTCCTTACATATCAGGCTCGGTCCTTCCTGTATGAATGTGGCACACTTCACATTGATATCATTAGGTGTGTTTATGAACCCAAAAAACAATCCATTATGTTCAACCATTCCTCATCCTCTTGATGATCTTTAGAGTCCTGGAATGATTATAGATTCTTGTGATTTAAATATTGCGAAAAATATTTAAAACAATCCTCTAAGGCTCCATAGATGGATCCTGAATGAGAACAGGAGGTGATGCCTACCCCAGAGCATGGATAGTGTGCACCATCACCTCAAATATATTCAGGTCCACCCGAGGATTCCATCACAATGGTTCAGCGGTATATTTCTCATGAATCATATTCTCAAATATTCTTAGAGGCATAATTCAAAAAAAATCTTCTTACAACAAATAAGACGTTATATTATCACTCAAACAGAGTGATAAGGGAATATTAATCCCAGTAGATAGAAAAAAAGATTCATATTAGAACACACCCAAATCCAAAATATGAAAACAGTAGAACTATTAAATAATAATCCTCTCCCAAACCACTAATTGAGAATTAAGGATCATTCAATGAATTATATATTGTAACACCATCAAAAGTACCACCTAAATCTCAAAATAAAAAAATCATACTTAAATCAAGATAAAATACCAACCCCATCATTTGATACCACTTTGACACAAACAAGCTCAGGTACCCCGGTAACCAAATAATTGATCATCCCTGACATAGCCCAAAGTGAATTCTTGATCCCCACTGGTCAGTGAATATCACCTGACATCATAAAATATGAATGGAAGAAAAAAATTTCGTCTTAAAATGTGGAAGTAAAATAGATAAGTCCTTAATGGATACAGAAGAATCTCCCCAAGGAGAACTGTAGAATAAGAAAAATAGGAATAACAGACCAATGTACTACAACTAGAAATATGAAAAAAACTCCCATCTCCTAATATAATTATCTCACCATGTAAACAGAACAACATCTAGAACCTACTGCCAGAGGTGCTTTACCCCTGATCTAACCAAGAGGAGGTAGTAAACAAATAGCTAAAGAAACATGTATGTTGTGAGCTAAAAATCCCAATAGACTCCCACCAATTATTATATTATATATTGAAATATGAAATTAACCAAAATGTGATTACATTTTAAAATAATTAGCTTTATCATTTCCAAGATAAAAAAAGAAATAACCCATGCTTTACATTTCAAATGATGAAAAAACTTAAAAAAAAGTTGCCAATTTCAGCTGATGGAATATTATAAAAACAATGGCACATTTCAAAAATAGATTAAAAAATAAGTTTTTATAAAATAGTTTATATAAATCAGAAGACATGTAAAACAATTTTTAATAATGGTATATATTCCTTTTAAATACCAACAATATAGAAACATGGTGATATTCCTATGGAGGTACGGTTGTTCTTGGATAAAGGGATTCCACACTCAAGGTGATATAAAAAATATATATATAATACCCATTGATCTCATTCCAAGGAGGACTCATCACCATTACCTAAAGGATTTGATGTGATGATATGATGTTTTACAACATTATAAATTGTAATGCATCAACCAAATAACTCATTAAATAAATAGGAATTGAATTTTATCTAATAAAACAAGAAATATGGGAAATTTATTTTAAGAATTCATAAAATACAATTAAATTCCATTATCCAATTCATATATGTGAATTTAAAATTTAAAAAACAAAATAGGTTTGTAATCAAAACATGAATTTTCACCAAGATAAAATCCTGTGGTTTCAATAAAATCAATTTTAAATATATTTTTACTTATATATATTTTAAATCAACTCACACTTCAATTTCCAAGTATATTACCATAACGTTAATTCATGAATTTAATGTTTTTCTCAATATTACATTGATTTCAGAGTAGACCCCCAATTCAATTGAATTTTAGGTTTTCATAATTTTCCATCAAATCAATTTCCACAATTAAATCCAAAAATTTAACTACAAAAATATCAAAATTTTAGTTAAATAAATCAAATTTTACCAATTTCCATTACGAAACCCAAATGAAATTGAATTGGGCATTTCCCATTTTAATTCCAAACCCCCTTTTTTAAACACCATTTCAATGTAATTGGTTTATTTCCAAAAAACCAATTTAATTCCATTTAATCAAAACTACAAAATTTAATGTACTTAAAAACAATTGAAATTAAAACAATGAAACTCGAGGTTAATAAAATTTGGGAATCTTGAAAAAACAACCTACCATTCATTAAAACATAATTCCCCACACTAGAAACTACCGACTAGAAAGAAGGCACAAAAGATCTAGGAACACTACCTACAAACCAGATTTGACAACATAAGTATTAGATACATCAATCCCAATATGATCTTTCAATGTATATGGAGGAAAATAGAAGGAGATAAAGAGAAAATGGGAATACATACCAGTAAGGTCACACTGCAACCATAACATTGATCACTTGCGGAATAAAATATCTTAAAAGGTATTGAGTGTTCCAAAATGACTTGGGGAGGCTATTAGATCGAGGGAAAGAAATATTGAATGGAGTAAAATCAATATCTGTCGATAAACTTATATTAAATATGATAGTTGTAACTTTAAATGATGTGTAATAGAATTACACATCAAATAATTTAAAATTACCATAATCATTGAAAATACCACTTCCTCTTGATAAAAATTGGATTTATTATAATCATAATTCACAAGTCATGTAATCTGATTATATAGAATGTAAATACCTTAAAGAATGTATAATGAGCATGTTTTTAGGTGGGAATCCAATAAATCCTGGGATTCACCATTCAAGGTATCCTCACAATTCCTTCCTTTCCATACCGAGACAAAGAATATGTAATACAATTACAATGTAAGAGATTTACGTGTTTTAAGTGTTATAGGACATTATAATAACACATTGATAGTACACAACAAATACATCTCCAATAATTTGTGTACAACATTAACTCTATCTTATTCAAATGAGTTTTTTTAATTTTAAATAATATTTCAAAAAAAAATCATGATCCTAAAAAAAATTGTATAGACCCAGGTTTTTCTAGGTATATAAAGTGAAAGGGAAATTTCATTATTATGGACTAGGGTTGGGTTATGTTTTATATTTAGAAACACACATTTTTTTCCTCATAATTATGATAATATTGGAGATATATTTATATGAATTTTTTTTCTATAAAATATGGGGAATGAAAAAAATAAGAAGTGTTCTCTGTAGAAAAGATATACAGATACCACTATATAACTGAAAGTGGTTCACCTGAAACCTATTGTGTCATGGTGGTGTTCAAACAAGATATTAGATTCCATTGGTTACCTAGTGGTTGAGTATAGTGTATGTGGGGAGGTGGCTAGGGGTTGAGGATTTGGATTTCCATTTGGTACCTATTATGTTGTATTATGAACAGTTAATAAAATGGTTTATTTTCATCATGGGGTTGAATATTATTTTAATTAGAAAACTTTGTTTTTTCTTCAAGATGGGATTATGAAGGAGCTGTTTGGTTGGATGTCTCCACCTTTGTTCTACCCCAGGGTCCCTTGAATCTCTTTAATTTATTATATTTTGAATTGAATGTACTTCATCATTATAAATTTTGGTAACCTACTCCCTTTCTCTCTCCATTCCTCTTAATATTCTTGTTTTCAATTTTTCTTATGGTGGATTTTGTATTTAATTCAAGATTCTTTTAAGGTAACATGGAATCAAATTAATTTGATGGTTTATTCTTGTGAGACCAATTGAAAATGATAGATATGGTTGTATTCACATTGAATAATATAATTTTGAATAATATATTTATTTTGGTAATTTGTTTTTTGGTTTTCTGAAAATTTATGTGAAATTGGTGATTTATTTGACAACTTATTATGTGATGTTTTCTCATAATGGGATTGGATTCAGGATAAGAGTTGGTTAAACATTTTTAGTTTACATATTCATATTATTACACTATTTAGTGTGATTTTACATAATATCTACAAATAAATAAATTATGAATATTAATTAAAAAAGTTATTAGTAATTTACTTTGGTGTTTGTTTGATATAATAGATCAATTATGTAGTCAAAAGCCTGAATGGTGTTTGATGTGGTTATCAGGCCTGTATGGAGTGGAAAAGAATCATTCAAGGGAATAAATACAATATGAAGTAATTGGTACCATATATATCAATCCATATATCATGTTTTTTATGTGTGATTGCTCATTTTAGCATTTTTTTTGTGTTATAATGATAAGAATTGAAATAATAGGGTTTTGATATATCAATGTGGGTTGGGTGAAGTTTATTATGATTGGAATAGGTATACTTCTTTTAAATGGATACTTTAAAACCATACTGACAATAAATCACCAAGGGTAATAAGTGTAAAATGTCTAAAGGGCGGGGAGATTGGTATTTAGGCTTTAATTAATTTATAAGTATATTGGGATGGATTTCCATTAGAATGTTAAATGTTTTTACTGTGATGATACGTTCTGGTTGGTCGGTGAGGTGATTAGTTAACTTCATAGACATTTCTAATAACCCACAAATAGATTATTAGATTCATTGACATGGAATAGAGTGGGATACTCCCTTTTGGAATTATTCCATTTCATCGTAGAAATATTCCCAATGGGTTTGATTAGTTTTTTTGTCTCTTCCTACATACGGAACAATTTTATCGATAGTGATAGAAATGCATTATCCAGTGATATTATGTGCATATGTTTTTATTTGAAAGTAATAAGTAAAGAAAATCCTATGGAACAAGGAGGGATTGTTTCCTTTATGTGTGATAAAAGATATTATCATTAAAGCATAAAGCAACTAATGATTCGAAAGAGTATATAGATATGTTATCCAATATATCTGATTGGATGATCGTAATTTTATGTATAGGGTGGGTTATGATCTAAATTAATAGTGATCATATTGTTATTAAATATCTTATATAATATTGATGGGTCATGTAATAATAGAGTGATATGGTAACACCCCAAGATTTCATAGTACGTTAGTTCTTCAAAGTAATTCAATAACTTACACTACACGAAACATCGAGTTCAAGCGCCCCATGACTTACCAAACTACACATTCAAAAGCAGTTATGAATAGTATTAACAGAATTTTGAGCTTTATATGACCCTTATAATTTTAGAATCCATATTATGAGTTTCTTAGACATAATTTAAGGACAAATTCATTTTTTCAGATAAAAGAAGTATTTTTAAAAAAATGCAATTTTACCGCCATTTAATGGTGAACCCTTTTTAAATCCAATATTTGAAACATTTATATATTATATTTTACAAAATAAACTTCTTCTTTAGAATTGGGACATAATAATTTTGATTCAATAAATTTTTCTTGTTTTTATGATAACCTTCATATTCTGGTGAATAGTAAAAAATACTATATTTTAACTAAAACCAAATTTTTAAATAAAAATAATTTACAGGGTTAAATTATACATTTTAATGGTTTGGAAGTATAAATAGGTTATATTTTTACCATTTAATCCCATTCCTGTCATTTTAAGTAATTTCAATTTGATATTGGATAATCAAGTGTCAATCCTTTGATAGATATTGTTTCTTAAAAATACGCCTTTGGGTTTTGACAACGGGAATTAATTTTAAATTAATAAATGAAAAATATATGTTTTTAATCTGGTAAAATATACTTCTTTTTTGAATTCAGATTATCATAATTATCATTGAGTGAATTTTTGATATATTTCTGAATACTTTCAATTTTTGATGAATAGTAAAAAACACTGAGTTATTGTTTAAAACTGGCTTTTTATTTATATAATTATTTATTTTATCTAAATTTATTTGAGGTCAACATAGATACATAATACCTATATATATTCAATGTAATTAATTGGAGTCGATGTATAATAATTTTAGATTTATAAAAAAATTATTGAACTTTTCACCGTCTTTTACCCACCTCCTAGGAGAATTTTCAAATCACATAAAACTTAATTTTACCACTTCTGTGAGTTGAATTTTGAAAATCCGAGAGACACAGTTAATATCATGGAGTAAAATGTGGTTCAATAAGACAAAAATAATTTTTGGGGAATATTAACTTTTTACTTTAATTTACCACGGTTAAAAGTAAGTAGGGTAATTAAGGGTAAAAATGATATTATTATTATCCTAACACATGTCCTAATTCAATTAGATAAGTATAATTAAACCAAAAAAACCTTTGAAATATAATATGAACCATTTTGGTTCGCATGGATTAGATTAGGACATTTATTATTATTTAATTAAAAGAAGAGTTAAAAGAGTTAAAATCAAAGTTTAATAACTAAAATATTTTTATTACAGGGTTACACATAAGTTAAATTTGACTATAAATATTCATTAGAAAGAAACAAATATTTCCTACATAATGGTATTTTACTTATTTTTTTAGACCTTAAATAATTTAATTTATTAATTACACAATGATGATGCAGTAATTACCTAATTAATGAAATATTATAATAAATGATATTATAAATATCCAAATAAATGTAATTTGAGAGTTTTTACGAATTAAGCTAATTTTATAAGTTAATATTACATATTATGGTTGTATATAAGATTTGTTTTCGATGTAATAATGCTGTTATGAATTTGGAAAAAACAAAATACCAAATAGTGTCAAAATTGACATAAAAGAGTTTTTAAATAAAATATTATATTATTAATTGATATTCTATTCATAAAAATCTAAGGATCAGCCAAAGGAATTATATAATGATAGGTGTATCATTAATGAACCACTTGTGGTTCTATTGGATGTATATAGTATGTTTATTAACAATATAATATAAAAATACAAAAAGACATGGTAAATGTCAAACTATTGAACTAAGAGTTAAATCTAAAAATTATGGTTAATATAGTGACCCAAACCTCTCTAAAACCTATTGGTTGAGTGGTTTTCGACCCATCCCCACCTTATATTTTATATAATCCACTTCGAATCCATTAGAAAAAGAAAATTATTTTATTATAAAATAATATATTATGTTTTTCGTATGGTGCCCCTCACCCCTCTTATTAAAGGGTACTTCCCCTTATCTCAAATTCAAGCCTTAAAAGCACTTTTCCTCGGCCAAACCCTGCACAAATATCCTCTAAAATTCCCTCACATAATCCTAGAGGCCCTACTTTGGTTAGAAAACAAACTTAAGGATCCCTTTTGATCAAATCCCAAGGAAGAACCTGAAGAAGAGGTAATAATTTCTCCACCCTCTTTCAAATTCTTTTCTTCTTCCAATTCTTCTTTATTTGTTATTTCCATTCTAAAATAAAAACACAAGTATATTATATATACTATGATGTTATTATAAATATTTTACAACCATATTCATCATTCTATCAATCATTTTAATGACATGTCACCATAAGTGCGTACGTACAGATTACCGTCTCCACATCATGGTGTAATTGTTATTTAGTACATTATTATTTTGATAGGTATAATAATGATTTGTAAATAAAGTAAATAATAAAATATAACATGATAATTATTCTGTATATATGATATACCATCCAATTATATATTATTTTAATATCAAAAGAGTGATATTACTGCTCGTTCGTACGTACGGTTTACCGTCTCCATGAACGCGATGAGATTCATTCCCCATTATATCCATTCGAGAATAGATTTCATTTTATGATTACAAATAATGTATAGATACATGATATTTTTCTATATATGAATAATATATATCCCATCCATAACAAATATGGCTCACATAACAAATAATATAAAGGAAAATGAATCTCGTCACACCCGAAACGACGATAATATTAAGATGTTATTAACAAATTAATGTTAAAAGATAATATATGATATCACATTTATGTATTTTATTCTTGTATTATTAATTAATAATTATTTCACCATTATACAGGATGTTAACCTACCCTCTACCAAGGAAAATGTACAAAGTAAGGGGTTTCTTATCTCACTTTTAATTCTGTGAGATTTCAATTGTTCACCACTTATTTGTTCCATGTGGTTTGTGTACTGACCATGATTGTATTCATTGGGTAATATAATTTATTTTTTGGATATTTACTTCATCATTGTATTATCATTCTTTCATGGGTGTATTTTTCGTACATAACCAAATCGATAAGAGAATTTGAAATTTCAATTTCCTCTCATTCGTCTTTACACATACATTATTGATTATTTTACTCCAATATTATGTATGGAATCAATATTCATTTTCTTATATAATAATTTCCACTCCCCTTTCCGTGGATATTATTTTTATATACTTAATCACTCCATTAAAAAATTCTCAAATCATCTATATGTACTTGATATGAGTAATTTTAACCCAATCTCCATTTGTTGAGTTAAATATCCAATTCATTGTTGTTGTTTTTATAAGAATAAGTGTGAATGACTTTTGGTTGATTAACACTAAATATCCAATCATATTGAGTGTATTTATATTTTCCAAAAATAATTATGTCATTGATTTATCCATAACCTAAGGATATGGTATTTATAAGATATTTTATCTCAATTTACATTCCATTGAGACTTTTTGTAGTTATACACCAAATCACTTTTATATGGTGTATATAATGTACTTTGACAAAGTATATCATGAATCCCTTTATTCTCATGATATTACAATGTTTTTATTACCTCAGTTATTTGTATTCAAGTGTCTCTATTTTGGTTAGGAACTCACACTAAAATATCATTTTAAATGTTTTAACGATTTATTATTCTAAATCTTTTTCATTAATGTCCATGTTTTAAAAATGGTTTTAAGGATTTATTTATATGGAAATTAAAGTTTTGAAATTAAATACCTATTAAAAGTTTCAAATTGTTATGGGACACTTTTATTAAAAAATCTATACTTAAATGGATTCTTGACAAATAGAGTGACTTTTAAATGATTTCAAGGAAAAAGGGGTATATTTCTCTCTTATAGTTGTAATGATTATATTCATTTATGTTAATATCCTTAATTATTATCAATTGAGGTTAATCTTATGCAATATTATCTTCTATATTTTATTGAATGAGTTATGTTTTACTGTGAATGTGATATTTTTATACCATTTACGGTTTGTGGATTAAGTATTGACATTTTGTATGCTAGTTTTAACACGAATGTTTATGTTATGTTTCAAACTTGTCATATGAAGAATGAATTGGACATAGTTAGTGACGAGTGGAGCCCGCTATAGCACCTCGATGCATCGGTAGGTCTCATTAGACAGACTAGTGTCTTGGCACAAGGCCTTGACAAAATCTTATTGGAAGTCTTGGAACAAGGCCTTGACTATGTGGTTATGATAGTCTGGAATTATGAATTCCATAATTATGAAAGTAGTTGTTGATATTGAATATGATTATTCGACCAATAGAATATCCATGTGAATAAGCAAATGGAATTATTTTGTTGTAGTTTTTTTTTTCATATAATGCTAAAGTTCAAGTATAAAAAGCTTTTGTTTTAGTTATACATTGCCTTAAATGATTATGCTTATTTATGAATGTTTCCGCTATATTGTTAACCCTGCTGATCATCTGAGCTCAACCCTTTATATGTTTTATTTTTCCTAGGATGTGAAGAAGTTTGTTATAAGTGACTTTTATGAATAATCTAAGTTGCATGGATATTTATAATGGAATAATTTAGTGTTGTTTTTTTTCAATTTTTAATATTGACATTTAGAATGTATCTAATATTTACATGGTTACTAAACTGATTGGTCTTTCAGGACATGATTTCCTTGTATCATGCCAATGTTCTATAATAATGAACCGACTCTGGGTAATAGGGGTCGGGGAGTTGCAGTTGGTATCAAAGGAAGTTTAGTAAAAACCTTGGAAACTAGTTTAAGATAAACTCTAATTTGAGTCCATAGCCCTAAGATATACTATGAGGATTAGTATAGAGGCACGTCATAAAATTTTGGTATTATAGTGATTTTGTGAGTTTTCCAAGAAATACATCCCTGTCTGGATACAAGAAGGTAGAGGTGGCTCTAGCACAGATGTACCTAGGGGTAAAACCCGAAAACACAGTTTTGATCTAGACTCGAATGGGAACTGGTGGTCGACAACAATCCTTACTGAACTCTTGGTTACGACACTCTCAGTGGATATTCTTAGGTTAATTTACATTTTTTTACAACCCTATTTGAAGTATTTTAATATAAGATGATAATAAATGACCTCGGTTAATCCTAATGTGTTTCAAATTGAAAATATGGTGTCATGATATTCTCTAAATTATTTTATGACTACTGTTACTCACACAATGCTTTCTGGTTTTAGTCAATGGGTGGATTCCAAGGAAGTCATAGTAACTTTGAAAATTATTTACAAGGTGTGAACGATGGTGGAAATGAGAAATAAAATTGAATGTTGATATGAGTAAAAGAAATCGTGTTCATGCTAAATCAGTTTTACAAAAACATGATCAACAACATATATATTAACCAACTCCCAGACTCAACAAAGAAGAGAAACGTGATGAATGATAAGAGCTCTAGTAGTGGAGACATTGGAGAAAAATATCCTCAATTTCCATCATACTGGAAATGTGGATGGATATATCCGGGAAAGTGTCTCAATTAAACAAATAAATGTTTTACATGTGGGAAAGAAGGACATAAAGTGAAGAATTGTCGAGGAAAAATGAAGAGTACTATGGAAGAAAATAAAAATGGTCCCAAGAATCCATTAACAGTCATTTGCCGTAAATTTAGGGGACATATCCATTACTCGAGTGAATTCTCTATTTAATAGGATATTTTCTTGGTCAATGAAGGAGCTATGTGGAAATAAATGGTTGGAGAAATGTTTAAAATTATTAGTGCTCCTTGTTGATGGGATTAATTAGGAATAATTTTTTCTTGTATTTGTAACCCTGTAGTTTTCCATGTGAGAATGATATTTGAGGAAGGCTTATATTTTCTCTTGTGGATATAGTTACAAATAAACAATTGGTTTTATATGATCATTGGGTTTGAGGAAATGACATGTTATAATATTTTGGGATGAAAATGCAAGGCATGAGATAATATTTATGGCTATATTACGTTAGTATTATTTTGAGGAATTTATCTCATTTTGGTATTGTTATAAAATATAGTATTAGAAAAAGGACAACATGCAGATCGTGTGACAACCCATCGCGTCAGACATAGCTATGGGAATCAAAGCCACAACCAGAGTGTGATTGGGATTTATCGCCTACCATAGGACTACGTGAAATCCCTGGTTAGTGTGACTAATTATTTTTAGTTAAATTATTTTATTGGTCAATAATAAGGTGATTTTGGTCTTATATCATATCATATGAATACCCTTATTATAGGAAAATGATTTGGTGATTATGTGATAAATGTTATTTTGGAAGATGTTGACTTTTTTGGGAACACTATATATCCATAGAAAATAAAATACTATGGGATTTCATTTGGGGAGTAATGGGGGATTTTTATCTATTTTATTATTGTGGATTTATAGTGATTTGGGTTATTTATGGAAATGATTAACCTATAATAGAGAATATGTGATTAGGTTAATTACTTTTAAGTATATGACTTTAAGAGTAATAGATGTCATTTGGAGATACAATTTAATGTGGAAGACTACATAAAAAAGTTCTTCTATGTTTTGGATTTCAATACCAGTTTGGATTGTATTGAAGTATTTTAAGGACAATTGTTTATTGAATGATATTTATTTAACATTGGGGTATTTTTTGTTTAATTTTAGAAATTGGGATTAGAGTTTTGTTGTATAAAGGAATATCCTATTTGGGGATCATCAGATCTTGTACTAACCGTATTGGTATTTACTAATCTATAAAGACAAGGTTAATATATATTTTATCCTTTGCGGATCATGTGATTCTCTAAAAGTTTATTCTAGATCTTTGGTGTGACCATGTCTTCTTGAATACTCATCATATAAAAAAATGAGTTAGTGGTATAAATTTTTTAAAGAATGAAACTCTACTTAAAAGGACAGTATATATCTTCATGTTCTTAGTCAATCTCATTAATAAATTCCACATATTTTTTTATGTAACTTAAAAAAAATTCTCGTTTATTTTTCCTACTAGGAAACTAATGACCATTTGTACCAACACAAGTTTCTGGTCTACTTGTTGTTAACTTTCTCCTGATCAGTTTTTCTATACATCACCATCAGAACATGACACTTATTTTATCTCTCGTATCCATGTTTTCCTACATGGTATCCTAGTATTGGTTATCTTGGATGACCTTTACACTTCTCTTTCTTTCTTTTAAAGTGATAGTTTTATTGACTCTTTTTCTGATGTGGGAAATTCCATTATATTCCCAATCCCAAATTTAAAAATTGCGAGGATTCCAATTATTGAAGGATGGAAAAATGTAACACACCTAGATTTCATAGTACGTTAGTTCTTCAATGTAATTCAATAACATACACTACACCCAACATCAAGTTCAAGCGCACATCTACTTACCAAACCAGCCATTCAAAAGCGGTTATGAAAATTATTAACAGAATTTTGAACATTATATAACCCTTATAACATTAGAATCCATATTATGAGTTTCTTAGACGTAATGTAAGGACAAATTCATTTTTTTCAGATAAAAGAAGTATTTTTTAAAAAATGTAATTTTACCGCCTTTTAATGGATAAACATTTTTAAATCGAATATTTGAAAAAATTATATATTCTTTTTGAAAATATAAACTTCTTCTTTTGAATCAGTACATAATAATTTAGTTTCAATAAATCTTTGTTTTTTCTGATTACTTTCATATTTATGTGAATAGTGAAAAATACTATATTTTAACTGAAAACAACTTTTTAAATCAAAATAATTTATACTCCCAAGTTATAAATTTTAATGGTTTGGAAGTATAAATATATTATATTATTACCATTTAATCTAATTCTGGTCATTGTATGTAATTTCATTTTGATATTGGACATAAACAAGTGTTAATCATTTATTATATATTGTTTCATAAAAATACGCCTTTTGGTTTTCACAACGGGGATTAATTTTAAATTAATAAATCCAACTTCTATGTTTTTAATTTGGTAAAATAGAATTCATTTTTGAATTCAAAATATCAAAATTATCTTAGGGTGAATTTTCAATATTTTTCTGAAAACATTCAATTTTTGATGAATAGTGAAAAACATTGAGTTATTGTTTAAAACTGATTTTTTATTTTAATAATTATTTATTTTATCTAAATTTATTTTAGGTCAAAATAGATACATAATTCTTATATATTGTCAATGTAATTCATTGTATTCAGTTTATAATAATTTTAGATATATAAAAATTTTATTGAACTTTTCACCTTCTTTTACCCTCCTTTATGAATTTTCAAATTCAAATAAAACTTAATTTTACAACTTCTGTTAGTTGAATATCAAAAATCCAAGAGACATGGTTAATATCAAGGAGTAAAATGTTATTCAATAAGACAAAATTTTTTTGGGTGAATACTAACTATTTACTTTTATTTACCACAGTTAAAATTAAATAGGGTAATTAAGGGTAAAAATTATATTATTATCAACCTAACACAAGTCCTAATTCAATTGGATAATTATTATTCAACCAAAAACAACCTTATAAATAAAATATGAACCTCTTTGGTTCACATGGATTAGATTAGGACATTTATTATTATTTAATTCAAAGAAGATTTAAAAGTGTTAAAATCAATGTTTAATAACTAAATTATTTTTAATATAGGGTTACACATAAGAGAAATTCTACTATATATATTCATTAGAAATATAAAAATATTTCCTAAATAATGGTATTTTATTTATATTTTTTAGACATTAAATAATTTAATTTATTAATGGCACAATGATGATGCAGTAAATACAAAATTTATGAAATATTAAAATAATTGATATTATAAATATCTAAATAAAAATAATTAGAGACTTTTTATGACTTCCAATGATTTTATCGGTTAATATGATATATTAGGGTTGGTTAGTTTAATTTTTTTCTTGGTAATACTGTTGTTATGAATTTAGCAAAAATAGAATACCAAATAGTGTCAAAATTGACATAAAAGAGTTTTTAAATCAAATATTATAGGATTAATTGACATTATATTATTAAAAATCTATGGTTCTACAAAATGACTTATATATTGATAGGTGTATCATTAATTAACCACCTGTGGTTCTATTGGATGTATATAGTATGTTTATTAACTATATAATATAAAAATTTCAAGAGACGTGGTAAATATCAAACTATTTAACTAAGAGTTAAATCTAAAATTTAATGTTAATATATTGACCCAAACCTGACTAAAACCTATTGGTTGAGTGGTTTTAGACCCATACACACCTAATCCTTTAAATAATATACTTTTGAGCCATTAGAAACCGAAAATTATTTTATTATAAAATAATTTTTTTAGTTTTTCTTATGGTGCCTCTCACCCCTCTTATAAAAGGGAACTTCTCCTTCCCTCATATTCACACCTTCAAATCCTTTTGGCTCGGCCACCCCCTTCCCAAATATCCTCTCAAATTCTCTCAATTTATCCTAGAGTCCCTAATTTGTTCATAAATCCAACTTATGGATCCCTTTTGATCAAATCAAAAGGAAGAACCCAAAGAAGATGTAATAATTTCACCACCCTCTATCAAGTTCTTTTCTTCTTTCACTTCTTCTTTCTTTGTTATTTCCATTATAAAATAAAAAATCCAGTATCTTCTATATAATGTGATGTTATTATAAATATGGTACAACCATATTCATTATTCTATCCATCCTTTGAATGACATGTCACCATATGTGCTTACGTACGGATTACCATATCCACGTCGTGGTGTAATTGTTTTTCAATACATTTTTATTGTATGGGTATAATAATTATGTGTAATTCATGTAAATAATAATATATAACATGATAATGATTATGTATATATGATATAACATCCAATTAAATATTATTTTAATATCAAAAGAATGATATTGTCACTCGTGCATACGTACGAATTACCATCTCCACGAACGCGATGAGTTTCATTCCCCATCGTATCCATTCAAGACTAGATTTCATTTGATGATTAAAAATAATGTTTAGGGACCTCATATCATTATATATGAATAAGATAAATCCCATCCCTAAAAAAATATGGCCCACATAACAAAGAATATAAAGGAAAACGAATCCTTTAACACCCGAAACAACGATAATACTAAGATATTATTAACAAATCAATGTAACAAGATTATATATGATATCATATTAATGGATGTGATTCTTGTATAATTAAATAACAAAATTATCATGATTATATATGAAGTTAACCTTCCCTCGACCAAGGAAAAATTACAGAGTATGGGGTTTCTTATCTCACTTTTAATACCATGAGATTTCCATTGTTCACCACTTATTTATTACATGTGGTGTGTGTATTACCCATGATTGTATTCATTTTGAAATATAATTTAATTTTCGGATATTTACATCATCATTGTATGACCCTTATTTAATGGGTGTATGTTTCTTATTTTACCAAATCGATAAGGGAATTGGAAATTTCAATTTCATCTCATTCCTCTTTATGAAAACTTCATTGATTATTTTACTCCAGCATTATGTGTGGAATCACTATTCATTTTGTCATGTCATAATTTCCACCCCCATTTCTGTTGATATACTTTTGATGCACATAATCACTCTATTGAAAAATTCTAAAATCATCGATATGAATTTGATAAGAGTAATTTTAACCCAATCTCCATTTGTTGAGTTAAATATCCAATTCATTGGTGTTTTTTTACAAGAATATGTGTGAATATCCTCTGATTTATTTACACAAAATATTCAATCATATTGAGTGTAATTATATTTTCCATACATAATTATGTCGTTTATTTATTCTTAACCTAGGTATACAGTCATTATAAGAGATTTTATCTCAATTTACATTCCATTGTGAATTCTTTGTTGTTATACACCAAATCACTTTTATATGGAGTTTATAATGTACATCGACATTGTAAATCATGAATCCCTTTATTCTCATTATATAACAATGTTTTGATTACCTCAATTATTTGTATTCAAGTGTCTCTCTTTTTGATAGGAACTCAAAGTAAATATCATTTTAAATGTTTTAATGATTTCTTATTCTAAATCCTTCTCATTAATGTCCATTTTTTAAAAATGGTTTTAAGGATTTATTTATATAGACATTACTGTTTTAAAAATAAGTTACATATAAATGTTTCAATGTGATATGGGACACTTTGATTCAAAAATCTATTTTTAAATGGCTTCTTGACAAATAGTGTGACTTTTAAATGATTTCAAGAAAAGGTGGATATTTATCTCTAATAGTTTTGATGATTATTTTCATTTATGTCAATAACCTTCATTATTCCCGATTGAGGTTAATCTGATACAATACTGTCTTATATATTGTATCGAATGAGTTATGTTTGACTGTGAATGTGCTATTTTTATACAATTCACGGTTTGTGGATAAAGTATTGACATTTCGTATGCTAGTTTTAATACGAATGGTTATGTTATATTTCAAACATTTCATATGAGTAATGAATCGGACATAGAAAGTGACGGGTGGAGCCCGCTATAGCTCCTTGATGCATTAGTAGGTCCCTTGAGACAAACTAGTGTCTTGGCACAAGGACATGACAAAATATTATTCATAGTATTGGCACAAGGATTTGACTATGTGGTTATGATAGCTTGGAATTATGCATTCCATCATTATGAAAGTGGTTATTGATATTTCATGTGATTATTCAACTAGTAAAATATCCATGTGAATTAGTAACTGGCATTATTTCATTTTATCTTTTTCCATATTATGCTGAAGTTCATGTTTTAGAGGATTTTGTTTTAGTTATACATTGCCTTAAATGTTTATGATTATTTATGAAAGTTTCCCCTATTTTGTTATCCTTACTGAGCATCTAAGATCACCTCTTTATATGCTTTATTGTTCCAAGGATGTGAAGAAGTTTGTTATGAGTGAATTTCAGGAATAATCTAGGAAGTGGGATTTTTCTACTGGAATAATTTAGTGTTGTTATTATTTTCAATTTTAAATGTTGAACTTATGAATGTAACTTGTATTTCCATGGATAATAAAATGATCGGTCTATTGGGACATGATTTCCTTGTATCATACCAATGTTATTTAATAATGCCTTGACTCTGGGTAACTTGGCTTGGGGCATCACAGCTATGAATTATGTAGCTCAATACATGTGTTTTTTAATATAAAATTTTCATGATTTGTAAACAATATGAGGTAAATATTTTCATCCATTTTTTAAATTTCTGTAATCCAAATGGATTTCTTTCGATGTCGATCAAATTTTTATCCTCTAAGGGATTTTTTTGTTGTATAATCTTAAAAATATTATTAATTCCACACTATTAAAAATTGATATAAATATTCCCATTATTATATATTTATATACCATTATTATTAAAAAAATCATTTCTATTATTATGGATACAATTTCTATTATTATAGAAAAAATACTTATCATAATTATAGTCATTATTCTTCTCGTAATTATAAATACATATCCCAATATTATAGACACAATTCTTCTGGTTAGTTTTGTTGAACCTCCTATTATTATAGAGTTAGGTACTCTTACTATATTGATGAATTTGTTACTATTATTGATATAATAATTCCCATTATTATGGGTTTTGTTATGATTATTATTAACAATATTGAATAAGAATGTGTATTTTTCTCTTATTGTATAGTATATTTTATCTAGGTTTTCATGATTTAAAATATATAATATTCTTTATTTATTTGGATATTGTTGAAATATTCATGGACCCCATATATGGATTCCGGGATTATTAAGGTGTTGACTCACTAAAAAGGGTAGAAGAAGTTATGATCGAGTGTTATGGTGTCTTAGTTAGCTCTTGATTTCCCAATTGGGTGACATCCATGTTGTGTATTACTGAAAGAGAGCTTTCGTGGGTTCCCTCAAATGATTAATGTGATTTTTGGGTTCTTAGGTGCAACAGTGTGGCTGGCCAAGGTCGTCTTTCAAAGGAGGAAGTGAATTTATCAACTTATTTAAGGTATTCTAAAGAAAATAAAATAGAATATAATAAACACACTACTTGAAAGGATGGGGGTTGGTTATAGTTTATTTATCTAGAAGAAGTATGTTGTAAGAAGATTATATTTTGTTTTGTTTATAGTTTTGAAATGAAGTTCGATTAAAATGATACAACAAAAAGATGTCTGTTTAGAAAATATTTTAAAAGGCGTAATCGATCTAACTCTACATCTTCATTCATTTATTAATCATTATCATTAAAATTAATTTTCACTTAATTATGATCCCTTAATTTGTTAAATTCCGAACCCTACGATAATTAACTTTTCCACGAAGATGAAGTGAATTTAACCTTAGGCTAACTTTGGTACATGCAATCGCAACACCCTGATTTGATTGATTTTCTAAAATTAGATTATGGTAAGTGGTAAATTAAGGCACATAACCACTATGTAAATGTGGATTAATTTAGTTTATGGATTATATTTGATCTCTACAAATTGATCCCGTGTGGTTTTGAATTACCGGTTAAGGTTGCACTCTCACAGTTCACACAATTCCGGACCACGTGTGTTTTGTGGTAACTATTCAATTGCTTTCTTAGTTTCATTTAAATTAAAAACTCAATTAATAGATCATAATATGTGAATTACACTAGCTCATTGATTCTAAATAAATTAATGAATAAGGATAGAGGTTGATCGATTATTAAAAAGAACTACTGTTCGATGGGTGGAGTAATCATCGTAGAAGCGTTTTGCATGTGCAAAGGTTTATAATAGGTATAACCCAATAAAGCTTCTACTCAAGAATTACAGACCAAAGAGGAAGATTAAGAGAAGAATAAATTTAAACAAAACTGAAGAAAATATTAGAAATAAAATAAGAACAATGAAGTTTATTACACAAACAAAATCATTACATCATGAAGGGGAAGAAGAAAGCTTCGTCGAAGGGATCCATGCTTCAAGAGATGCCCTTATTGAAATTGTTGGATAATTGCAGTGTATCCACTTCTCATTTTCCCTAAAATTCCCAAATCACGTACCAACCCCACCAAATGAGAAAAACACCCATTTATTGAGTGGTGGGAAGGCTAGGTTCATAGTGGTTTCAAGCGTGAATGGGGAATCTCGGCCACATATTTTATTCCAACTTGAATCGCCAATTTGTCCACCTAACCACATGAACTGACCGGCCTTGAAGAAGGATAAAATGTGAAGATATGGGTATTATATCTCCGTACCAAATTTGGGCTTAATCCATGCACATATGAAGTCGTTATGGCCTAAATACAGAAGCTTCTCCATTCTGGCGAGTCCAGCCCAACTTTGACTTCATGGACGATTTTAAACAACCAAATGCACTCTTTAGCTCTAGTGTCCTTAATAAAGGTTGTATATAATTACGTTAGGAACACTTTTAAAAAATTTCAAATTCAAATAATAAATATGAAAATATTTATCTTCGAAATACTACAGTGAACTGTAAAGGGTAAAACTGGAATTTTCATCAAATATTTAAATGAATGATCTAATCCCAAATACTTTCTAATTAAACATATTTAACACATTGTGTGGAAATTATATCATTTATTATCAATAAAAAATTCAACAAAATTGTGTTCTATCAATTACAATTTCATTTATTTCTCAATCAAACACTAGTATATTTAGAGACATAATTTTAGTGTCACAAGGCGTTTTATTCTCTGACCCCATAGATGAACCTTGTTTGATGTGTAAACACTCTGATTGATATATAGTACTGTAAAAATGTATCATATGTTATACATATAAAGTATATTGATGAGGTTAAAATGGTACAAAGACCAAAATTGTATTTTTTGGGGGTTTTCTTTTATATTTTAATTTGTTCATTTATATTTTGTATAATATCAATATATTTAGTGATATATGTTTTTGTATACAATTTTTTATCTCCATTTATCTTTTTTATATATTGTGTATGTGTTTATTTTATTATGGAAATCATATAGATGCAATTCCATATATATACTATGATTTTCAATTATTGATGATTCATAAATTGTTGATATAATATTTCATATTATGATATAAAGAGTTTAGTCTCCCAAATAGTTTTTAAAGACCCTCATAATCTTTTGACCCCAACTGTATTAATTTTTATATTGGTATATATGAGAGGAAAGTTATCCATTGATCTCCCCCGGTATCCACTATTAGTCCCATATTTATCCCCTTTTGATCAGAGGATGAATTAAAGGTGTTTCATTGAGTCAATTTATCGTAAACTCCAATATTTTTATACACCATCTAATTTATCTTATTTTCCACTAATTATAGTGATGTTGGCTTGGGATGTTTAAGCATGATTCCAATTGAGAATTTGATGACCTCATTGATATATGGGGGCATCCATGTAAGGTTCATGTATGAGGCTTTGGATGGTTGGATCAGGATTGGAACATGTTATTTCAGAAAAGGTATATCATCATGATATTTTTCAAAATATTTTGATAATTTTATGGTAAAATTTCTGATTGATTCTACAAATTATATTAGTGAATTTTCACTATGTCTATTAGAATGAATTTCAGGAGTGTTTCAATCAGATTTTATTTATGAATTTTAATTTTTATCCCACCCAATGAGTTTTTTTACTATTTTATATAATTTCATTAAATAGGTAAATTAATGATAAATTTTTTCTAAATAATTTTATGATCTATATGTATTAGATTACTAAATTTGGTGGTGGATGAATGTTAATGTTGTATTATACAAGGAACATAGGATTCTATGTAGTGGATAAATGTTATTGAAGAGGATAGATCCAATATGAGGTGGGTAAATACATATATATTGAGATGTATGTAATGTGTTTTATGTGATAAAGTGTAGTAATTGAAATAGGCTCAATATTGGACAATCAAAATATGTACAAAATGGTTAATCAATTATGAGGTGAAATAGGTGGTGTCCATTATAACTAAAATGTTAGTTCTATATAAGTTGGTGATTTTTGAACCTCTCGATGACAATGCCTTGATGCTGACCATAAAATAATTATGGGATAAGACCCCCTTAATTTTCGTTGATATTGTTATAATTTATCGGCAGATAATGATGAATCTCATTAGGATAGTTTAATGGTTTTAACAAGAATTGCCTTTCCAATTTTACAGTGAGGTGACCAACTAAATTATGGGATATAAAGAATATAATGTTATGTTATGGTTAGAATCCTTTGTTTAGACATGAGTATAATATCACCTTTGTGTATTTACTGGTCTCTATGAGTGTCATGTTGTGTTTATGATTTAGTTAAGTTCCTCTCTACTGAACTATTGGAGGGATAGTGAGGCAAAGGAGATTATTGGTCCTTATGTTACCCTTGAGTAATGTTCCATGGATATCAATTCAGGATTTTTGTGTAAAATACATGTATTTATTAAAGAGATTGATAATTTTTATCACCAAAATGTTAGTTTAGAGGTTTTAATGGTTAATGGTTTGGAAATGTGCTTATGTTCATAGGTTTCAATTGACAAGTAAGGATTGGGGTGGTTTTTAAGGAACATGGTTGGTTTATTTACGTTTTTTGAGATTAAAGAGTGGATATTTGATTCTTATTTTTCCGTTATACATGTAATTGAATATGGTGAAGTTAAATTTTATGTATTAGTGAGTGATTTCTTGATTTTAGATATGGTGGGCCATATCCAAGATGAACAAGGTTGTTGTTGTGACTCATGATTTGGGATGTATTGGTTGTAGTTAATATTAGAGGATTTCTAGGACGTTGATAATTTATTTTTTATGATTTTTTATATTTCACATTTTTTAATTGTAACAAGAATTTTATATGGTGCTTGTATTAAGAGGGTGGATCAGTTCTGGGGACCTGAGAGATTACTCAGGGTTTTGTCAGGATATTTTTCCTCTATGGATTTGTGTTTTTATATTCACTTCACATTATTATTTATTCAAACCCCATAATTATGAATATAAATCTTAATGTTATTATGGATTCACATCCTACTGTTATTTACATCTTTCATCCAGTTATTTTGGTTGAACATTATATTATTGTAAATAAAGATATTATAATTATTATGGATATAGGACCTCCCCTTATTATAGAATAATATCTAATTATTGTGGCTACCTGAATTCTTATTAATACATATTCACATCATGTTATTATAGAAATTAGAATTATCATTATTTTTTATGCATGCTATTTTTTATTAACCCAATGATTTCCATTTTTATAGTTTCTCATTCCATTATTATGGAAATTAGGGAATGAGAATGCATATCATGATATTATAGTAAAATATCATTTAGTGATAGTGATATGAACCACTGGGTTGATTGTTATCTCTTTTGATGGATGGGTTAGTGAGATTCACGGTGAACATTTGGGTTTTCCACTAGTGTGTTATTGATGACACATCCAAATGGGCTGAAGTGGGTAATATTGGGATCCATAGTGTCTATTTTCACAAGGATTCCAGACATAGTTTCATTCATGTTTTGTGTTATCAAATTTTTTATTTCTCAAGAATAAACTGATATGTCATTATATATATTAGGGTCTAATTTAAAACATCCTATATTGTTTTATTCTCATATGATTTACAAGAATATTTTTGGGTATGCGTAAAATATGTTTCCTATGTAGGAATAGAAATAAGTTCTAAGGGTGATCATCTAATAGTATATTGATGTGGTTGGTTATGTGATCCAAGAGTTACTTGAAATTTATTATGAATATTCCATGTGTATTTTTGTTCTTATATTTATATTATTTAATTTTATTTGGAATGATGGTTATCCTTTTTGTAGTATATAATACATATTTTATATTATTCATTTTTATGGAATATATGTATGCATATTTGACCATTGTTAGTTTATAAATATAATTTAAAATGAAAACTATGATATTATATTATGAATGATGTTCATAATTTTTATCAATTATTTATTCTTCTGATATTGACGGTATAGTCTCCATAATATTGTTCATCGGTTCTCTATTTTATTCAATATTATTTTTGATATATGGAGGTATGTATGAGGTTATATATTACCCATATCTCTGATAATGTTAGAGTTAGATGGTTTGGGGAATTATATATAGTATTTAATGTGTTTCATTTTATATTATAATGTATTGGGTATTTTAAATTTAGATAGGACTGATTTAAAATCAAACGAACAATATTATTTATCTTCATGAACATGTATGTAGTAAAATTACACATTTCAAGGGTTGTCAAATTTTTATTTTTTTCACTATTCAAGTTAATATATTTGTAGATATATGATTTTATTCTTAATGGTATGTCATTTAACAATTTTCCGGTGGTGGATATAGATGTCCAAACATGGATAATAATTGCCACATTGTATTAGTTAACCCTTGTATGATTTTTTATGTTTGGAAAATGATTTAGGAAAAATGCTTCGATATTTATTTTTTGGAAAAAGAAGTGGTTTTTTGAAAAAAAAAATTCATGATTTATTTTAAATTCTAAAACAATTTATTGTATTTATTATTGGATAAAATATCAGGTCTGGGATAGGGAAAAAATTTATGTGGTTTTCTTTATGTTTCCAACTTTATAATGACTCGATAATGGATATTTGGAATGATGAAAACCCTAGTGATTGAGTATTATCTTTAAATCCCATAGATTATATTGCTAAAATAAATTCTTAACTAGAAATTTGGGTTTCTATGAAATCTATATATTTGTTATAAATTATTATTAATAATATATTCATTGGATATTGTTTGGAATGAGCATGGGATTCCTGGTAGGTTTTAATAATTTTCAAGGGTTGGGTAGTTTTGTGATATTACTTTTCGATGAATATAAAAAAACTCGACATAGTGTGCTTCAAGTTTCAAGTTGGTTGACACTAGTCGGTATACCGGTAGGGAACTTTTCTATCGTGTTCGATCAGTGAGTTTGTTTTCCTCCATTTCATGTTGGAATGTGGGTGAGTGTTCGATAATATGTTAGGTAAGTATCATGGTATGACCTAGGATGAGTAGATAAAAGATAAATTAAGAGATACCCTAAGAATAACATCCATATATGTTATGTCATTTAAAATTGATATTTATTAAATGATACAATAATAATTCTCCTAAAACTATATTATATAGTTTCATAAGATATAAGAAACATAATAAATATATTTCATGAGGGATCATCAATATCTCCCACAAAAGTCTTCCCATATAACACCCTTATTATACATACCCTATTTCATTACTTTCCTCATAACTTGGGGAATAGTAAGCATAGTAAAGGGTTCACTCATATGCTCTATAAGGGTAGACATAGAATATTTCATTGAATGATCATAACTCAGAGGAAGATGAATATAATTGTTCGAGAATATGATTTAATGTTATGAAATTCATACCCAATCTATTTGTGATCATCCACAATGAGACATGGAATACATATTTTTTATTAAATAGATAAAAATCAAATGTTTTTGGAATAATCAATAATCAATCATGATACATTATAACATATCATATGAAAAGGATATAAGTTTGCAGAATAAAAATAATTATAAAATTCATTTCCCTAATCAACAGTTCTTCCCTAATGTATCATTGTTATAAAATTCCAAAATTGGATTGGGTCCTCTTCCTATTACAACATTTCTATAGTCAATTAACACATATAGGACAATAATTATGGATATATTCCCCCATTTTACTAGGAAAACACCCCTTATTAGTTCATAGTATCTCATGAGATATAATTCTTTACAAAATGCGTAATAGGCCTATATTATTCTTAGCACACACATCACATAATGAAAAATATATATCAGTGCTTCCAAATAAAAAAAATTCAAAATGTTATTATATCATAACTTCTAAATAATAAATATGGTTTATAATGATTTCATAAACACATAATCATATGTAATATATTTAAAGGAATATGATGGTATCATAAAGACACTCATTATTTCATTATACAATCATTTACATGTGGAATACTATAAGACTAAAAAAGAATTATTCATAAAACTTTATCATCAGATTCTGTCAAGTGAAATTATATGTATTATATTATTATAACATATCCCAAATGGAACACAAGAAACATCAATAGATGTTTCCATTGATAAATAATATCTTTAATATAGATTTTGAATATTTCATGGAAAATGCCGGAAATGTTATATTCCGTAAGAATCTTTGAAAACTAATAAATTATATATATTTTTTAAAAATTAATTGTTTTAATATTACTAAGATAAATACCAAGGATGAATGAATGAATAGAATTGTAATGATTTCTGAAAAAATCTACTCATACTAAATATGTCTTAAGAAAACATTTGTTTCACACTTTTTAAAAAATAAATAAGTGGACCATATGAATTTTTTTTTATATTTTTCCATTTATTAATTTAAAAAAAAAGATAAATTCTATAAAATTAATATCTCCCAATCATTTATCTATTTATAAAAACTTCTTTAAATCATTTTGAAGAATATTGACATAGTGAAAATTGAATCCCAACCAAAAAAAAGAATAAATATGATCATGTTTTCGTAAAACAATTTCTTAATTATTTAAAGTTCCAAAGAGTGGAGGTTGAAAAGAAAAAATTAAAACAATAGAAATGTTCAAAGGAGACGAAAATATATGGGATTTCAGTGATAAGGATAATATTATTTCCCTTAATGTGAATTTAAGATAAATAATCCCAAAAGTGAGTTATATTTTATCATAAATCCTTACCATAAGTCTCACATTTCATTATATTATTTCAAAACATCTATATAAAAAATATTTATTTATTATAAAACTTCTAGATAACCATACTTTAATATAATATAACCGATATCATTCCATTAGAATTACAAATTTAATTTTTTTTCAATTCTTCATTTTAATTTAAATTTTGTTTTATATTTTTCCATTTTCCATACATTTTTGGTTCAATGACTCTAGTCCTTTATAAAAAATTATATTTTTCATATATTTATCCTTAAAGAAATTTTATTTATTCTATAGTTTTTTATAAGAAAAATCATTTTTAAATGATTCAGGATATAGAATTGAAATATAATTATTTCATGTGATAGTTCTCACTAATACAATGGTTTGATAAGTATGAATATGATTAAACACACCGTAAAATATATACTATTTATTTATTTATAATTTCATGATTAATTCCATTGAAATAATCATTTAAGTTAATCAAATCATTTAAAAATCATATTTTTATGAGTGAAAATATTTTTCTAAGAGTAATGTATTTATATATAGAAAATATATTAATCTCTATTAAAAAGTTATTTTAATGAAATATATTTTTAATTTATGAATAATAATTCATATATTACATATTTTATAGTTAAAAATAATGATAAAATAATGTGAAGTTACAAAGAAGATATTTCCTATATAACTATATTAGTTGGAGAAATGTGTTTTGAATTGATTAAATTAAATTAATAACTTTCAACAAATTATTATAAGGAAATGTATATAATGTATATTAAATTGAATTTTTTAACAATCATCTACAAGTTTTTCGAATGTATGGAAGTAAATTAAACTCAGTTTTATCATTAAATTGTATTTTTCTAAAAAACATTTTTAATGTATTTTATTCTTTTATTTAAAAATTAATTTCTTTCATTTCTATATATTCAATTTGATAATATAGATTCCATGTTTTTTCAAAGAAATTCAAATTTTGATAATGATACCAATATAATTTCTTCCCAACTGAATAATAAATATCATAAAAAATTAAAATCAAAGTTAATGATAAAAGGGTTTAGATGGGGTTATACTTTGAGATAAGGGTACAAATTCAAAATAACCATTTCAAAATCATCATGATTTATGATATTTTAACAGTATATTATCCAAAAAATTAAATAATTTCCATTTTAAGTAACTTTTAAAATATATTTACTTTATATTATTTAAATCTTATATTAATTTGAAGTATGTCCCTCCAGTCACCTATAACTGGGAACAAATTCCATAATCTCCTTCCAAAAACTAACTAGTATTTCCTATATAATACGTATCCCAAAACCTTACTATATTTTCTCTCTTCAATCCTAAGCTACTACACTTTCATTATTAAAAAACTATATAGGATTATACTGTATGACAATGAAGGTCTCTCAAAGAAGAAAATATTGACTTACTCGACTATTTAAAAGTATATATCCTATTATAATTCCTATAAATATTTTACAACAACAAAGAAATTATTAACCCAATATCATAAATATAATGACAATTTTTCATGATTATTGGGAAACTGTTTCCAACGAATTTCCATCAAATGTGAAATTAATGTATCACTCGTGTGTACATGTGGACTACTCCAACCACATCGCGATATGAATCATTTTACAACACCATATTTCGTGGTTCATTATTATGATATATTAATTTTTAATATTTGATATTTGTGACATAATTATGATTATTGAAATAAAATATCTTATCAACCTTCCTAATTTACCATCTATCGGGAAATGGTAACTTCTATCGTTCGTAGGTGTAGACAACAAAATCCACAAAAAAATGTAAGTCAAATTTCATTTCCTATTAAAATGAATGATAATCATGAAATATTTATTATATATATACATATATATATATATATATTTGATATTTATTATATAGTTATAATTTAGGAAGGTTAATTCTTATTTATCCACAAAATATATGAACAAATCTAATTACAATTTGATGAATAACAATGAAACATAACAATGAATCTATATGAAACCCTTAATCTCATACAATGGATTATTACACATCATGGATGATTATAACCATTAATGGTATAAAAATTAAGAAGGCGATATAAATTAAAAATATTAATATCATTAAAAATAGAAATTCGCATGGAAAACAATCGCCATTAAGAACTACCATAAGTCTAACAAAACCTGCAATAAAAAATAATACCATGAAAGTATAAATCATGTTGTCATATCTAAATTCAATATTATGGACATCAAAACATTGAATGGAAAATATTTAGTATGTCTATATATTTATATTATTAAATATAGACATTTAAAATATATTCATTACAATTGTAGTCATTTCAAATATAGTCATTGGTCATATATGATATATGTATATATAATTTTGGTATTTTCTAGTGGTATATTTAAAATGGTATAAATCTAAATGAAATAAAAAATTTATATTAAAATATAAAATATATAAATATTTGATTTTATGTATAAATGATATTAATACTATTAAAAGATGATAATTTTCATATATATAATTAAAATAAATATTTTAACATCAATGGATTTTAAGAAGTGAATTTTAGAATATAAATAATTGATTAGTGGTAATTATTAAAACATATATTATATAAAGTCCAAATTTATTGTTAAATTTTATTTTGTTATGTATTTCATATTTTTCCCAAATGAAATAAATTTACAAAGTAAAATATTATTATATATTAATAAATATAATAAATACACATAAATTATATATTGATTTGAAATAATATTAGTAAACAAATAGTGTTTATAAGAAAAATTTTCTAATATATATTTACATAATTATTATTTATTTTTTAACATAGAAATAAATAAATTTTGAAATTATAATTTTTTAAATTAAGCTTCAAATTTTAATACATTATAGCAACATTATTCTATGTTAAAATTTTCAAATTTATCGATAATCATTTATTTTTAGTTGAATTGTAAAAATATCATCTTATATTAAAAACATTATCTTTTATAATATATGAATGAGTAATGATTTAAAGAAATAATATTCACATAAAATATATATATTTCCTAATTAATCTACATTAATTGTAGAATGACCATTTATTCCACACATAAAAAACTTAATCATTGATGATGTCTTAGGGAGGCCAATATTCTTATCCTTTTCTTTAATCGATCTAATATGGTCATTTGCTTTGTGTCCTTATTTTCCACTATTAATACATCATCATATTCTTTTATGAAATTCACTTAATTGATTATTTCAAAATTCATGACATAATGGATACTAAATAATCATTAATATATGTGCCCCATTACCTGAATATTCCATGAAATGCTTCCCTCTGTTCCTTTGTGAGTCTGAGTGTTTTTAAGGTACACATTTTCAATCATGTTCTATGAATTCTTTTTCCATGATGACAACATCTTTCACTCCATTGATCATACTAATTAACTACACATCAGAAAATCATCCACCACATTCACTGTTAATCAAGTTACTTCTAGTTTCTGACAATTATTAAAACTGAAAGCATAGTGTGACCATTACATATAATAGAAAAAATCCACAATGCCATGAAAATAATTACTTATAGGATGTCTAAAAGATGAAAACATCCTTAATTAGAGACACCTTAGGTTCATCCTAATGTATTCATAGATAAATTATATTAAAATCCATCATGATGGCTCTTGTTAGTTTTTGAATTCCCAATGCATATCCCCCATGAGTGTCAAACCAAGTGTGTATCAAGGCCTATTTTCATGTACCGAAATACCCTAAGTCAGGACAAGAACATCTTTTCATAGTTGTTACCCATAGGTAATTATTTTCTAAAGCCACATCCACATTGAATATCCATCCATGGATATAAATCTAGGAAACCACTCACTTTATCCTTCACCAAAATTCCAAATAATTTTTCAATAATTTTCCTTATCCTTATACTTATCTCCATACATTTCCTTAGGGTTCTCACTAAGGTTTTCTTTTTATAGCCTCTAAAATTTTACTAAAACCTTTATCTAATACCAATAATAGTGAAACATATTTTTCATACATAGAAATTATGTAAAATTTTCATGAATATTAAAACATTATACTAATAGGCACCCCATTATGGTACTAATCTGGTGCCATTTGTAAATATGGAAGCATAAACCATGGTACACAAATGAGAAACATTATACTCCACTAGGTTCTTCTGGGATAAAAACCTTCATAGAAAGATGAAAAATAATGTATATCATCATAACCCGGAGAAAGAAACAAAGAATGTGGTGATCTCATATCCTCAATAAGGGTAAACAATGGAGATATGTATGCCAAATCATGAGAATAAGTGTACCGTCCTGACCCGACTTACCACTAAATAGATTGCCATACTGGTTGGCCATATGGAATCAAGTGCATTTCCCCAAATTCTAGAGCCATTTGACTAGTAGTGGGAGCTTAGGGTGTGATAGTGGGGAAGCAATGCCCTCAATGGCTGAGTGTAACACAGTGTAATAAATATAAACAAATAGCAGAAGTAGTAAACGTCTGGAAACTGACAAAAAATGGAATGTCTGAGAGATATATATTCATGTCTCAACCATAAAAATGGTAAGGGGTAATGTTATAAGTTTTAAGAAAGAATCCAATATAAGATACACTATAATCCGATACAAATACAATAAAAATCTTAAAAAAGAAAAAAAACACCGATGCATCATAAGTGTTGGCTTGGTCCCAAGGTATCAATCTCCTAAGCAGCAATAAAGTACATGTATAAGGACTCTTTCCTTTGACCATACCTATAATCATATAATCTGTTTGGGCCCAAAAGCATGATCCAAAACAGGTGTGAGACTAATCCCAATAGGCAACCACCAATGTTCTATTCCTAACATTTAGTGAATATATGAAACAGTAGTAAAAGAAAACAACAACTAAGAAGTATTCAAGTAATCTATCCATATATTCTATTTATGTTCTTTAGAAATTTAGTATCATTTACATATGAATATCTCAAGATTCCAGCTTAGCCTGCTAATACACCATATAGAAGTAAACATAATAGATGTCTTATAATATTATCTTGATTAATGTGAAGACTAAATCCAATCTTGTTCATTGTCTAGGAAGATGCGTCATAAGCCATTCCATTTCATTTAACTAGTTTCATGATCGTAACAAATGTCTCGATGTTTTTCCTAGGCCCATAAACCCCACGTACCAATGTAAATTTCAAATCATGGCATAACTATTTCACATTTATTCATATAATCATTTCTCTATTTAATCAATTGTTCAGTTTCTTATAGAGCCCATCGTATGTATCCCTCAATGTACCTAGGATTTTATTGGAATTTTTATGGAAGACTCAGTGAGCCCAACTAACAAAAATGTGGCTCTCCCATGACCTTTTTGTAATTAACTCTAATGTATTTCCATCGCCTTTTAAAAGAGACAATGGTCACCCTGGGTAAATACGATTTAATTAGTCACATGATCCCGACCTTGTATTTTAACAGAGACTATGGCTCTCCCATGGATAATTATCTCTTTTAATCATTTAACATTTCATTTCAATAGTTTCACTTGTGAATTAAATAATTACCCAGATTTAAACATAACTAATCATGTGGGAATTTATTAAAGTATCTAGCACATGAAAACTAAACTATTATGTAGTTTTAATCATAACAACCCACATAGGCATTTCATATAACAATATATAATTTTAATCAAACACAAAAAATGGCTAAAATTCACAAGCTTGAAAGGATTCATTTCCAAACTGCTAACCATAGGAAAATCACCCATGTGGAGTCCCGAAATCAAAAAATAGAAATTACATGATTCAATTTCATATAGTCAATTTCCTAAATGATTGGGGGGTATGAACTTGTATTAATTCTAGATTAAAAAAATACCAAAAAATGGTATCATACCCTTTTGTCACTTATTATCAACTCAACTTTAACGAAAGGCATAAGATAACATACATCGATGTTGTATAAAAGATATAATCTGACATTGGCCCCTAAATCGGCCTAGAATGGTGTAGATCTATAAAAATATGTAAATAATTCAACCTTGAATAACCCTCTAAACAACATATATCATCATGAATTTCTCATGGAGAATAAATTTCATACCGAGAGGAATCCAACAAGACCAACGATACATGAATAAGGTTTCAGACAATGAAATGAGAGAAGAATCAGACTCTGAATATCATTCTTCTTCACCTGGAGGCTATTCTATCAAGGAGAAGAGAAAATGAGGCTACTTCTTATTTTAAGAATAATTTTAGTAGAACATAGTGTGTTAATCCATATACATGGCTTGAATATCATGTTACTATTCAACTATTTTTTCAACCATCTTTACATGTCCTCCACCAACCTGGGGACATGACTGTATGACATGAAATAGGAGGTACAAGGCATGTATTGGCCTTTTAATCCATTACATGCCAATAGAAGAACTACCCATGTATCCCCATCCTACTTGGACAAACTACACGACGTATACATAAGATTTCATGGATTTTTCTACAAAACCATAACATTTTGTTTCATCATTCCTGGTTTTTTCTCAAAAAAAACTCCTAAGAAAAAAAGTAATGTCAAAATAGTACTTCAGAAAAAGATTTTGGATATTATAAACATACCCCCTTAAATAAATTCACCCCCAAATTTTCCTTTAATAGGTGGTGAATGAATATCTAAGAATAACATCAGACACTGAGCACCTATGTCAGCCTTTCTCAGCTAATTCTCATCATTTACTTGACTATGCTTCAATATCACCCATACAAGAGGAACCGACTGACTTCAGAGAACCTTTTTTCTCCTTTCAACTATATGAATTGGATGTTACTCAAAGGATGCATTAACCTGAAGACCATCCTTATTTGTTCCACAATCTAAAAAAATCTGACATATCTCTCTGAGATCTTTCCTTGTCTCCTGATCCTCTTGTGTCCCAATCTCGACGCGACTAATAGGAAAACATGATCCCCGACCTCAAACACCAATGTTCATCTATGTCAATCAGCATAATATTTATGACGATTCTATTTTTTAGCCATCCTCTTCTGAATAAATTGAACCTTCTTATTAGTATCAAAGATAAGAAGAGGTCCCAACATAGTGGTCTCTCCTGCCTCCAACTGACACAGGGGTGATCAGCATGGCCTACTATACAAATCCTATTATAAAGACATCTAAATTGTAGCATGGAACATACTATTATAGGAGAACTCAACCAGGGGTATATTTTTCTCCCATGATCCATCAAATTCTAGTACACAAGCACAAAACATGTCTTCAAGAACCTGAATCATGCGCTCTGACTGGCCATCTGTCCGAGGGTGGAATATTTTGATCAGAAGCACTTGTATACCAAGTGCCATCTGAAAACACTACTAGAAGTGAGATGTGTAGTGGGAATCTCTATCTAAACGTATAGATTGAGGAACCACATGAAGTCATACCACCTATCAAATATAAATCTTTCTAAGCTCCTAAACACCAAAAGTCTCTATGATTGACAATAAATTGAGCGACCCTCGTAATCCTGTCAACTATGACCAACACAACATAGTTTCCTCTAGGAAAACTTCGTAACCCTACCACAAAATCCATTGTAAAATCACCCCATTGCCACTAAATAATGGGTAGGTGCTGTAAAAGTCCTACCAGCCACTGACGTTCTCACCTTCTCTTGTTGACTAGTGGTAACCTTTTAACAAAACCAGTTACTTATCACATCATCCCTGACCACCTGTACTGAAAGCACAAGTTAGAGTAAATATTAGTGAATCTGGGATGGACTTCCCAAGCTGAAGAATAAAACTCCTACGTCATATCCTTTCATATATCCTTTATAACCCACAAATTTCCAAGGAAATTCATAACTTCATCCGCACCTATCGTCCATCCAAGAAGAGGGTCCTCACCTTCCACACTCTCCTGTAAAACTAGGAATTCACAATTGGATAGCTTCATCATCCTCTTCATTTCTAGTAGTGTAGAGTTAATAGCCAAAGATGAATGAAAAGGCTTCCCTTGTATGTCGTGAACCTATAAATACATCTCGAAGAAAAGATACATAATCTTCCATTCACCAATTGCATCTTCCACTGTCAAAATCTAAGTCCTCCTAAATAGTACATCAACCACTACATTACCATTACCAGGAATATAGGCATGCCAAATTCAAACAACTGAAGTTATTGCACTTATCGTTGTTTTTTCAGATTATAATCATGATGAGTGAAGATGTATTTGAATATTTTTGTGGTCTGTGTACACCAAAAAATTCTCCGCCAAAAAATAAATTCTCTAGTAGTGCAAATCTTGACAACTGTAAACAACTCGAGATCATGTGTCTGGAAATTTCTTTCATGTGGCCTCAACTTTTGAGCCTTGTACCCAACTACTCGATCTCCCAGCATAAGCACTGCTCCCATCCCAATACCTGATGCATCATAGTACATATTTTAACGTTATCTCAGCTTTGGAAATATCAGAATCAGTGCAGAAGTCAAACATTCCTTCAACTCCTGAAAGGATGCATCACAAGAAATCGATCGTTCAAACTTCACATGCTTCATAGTCATGCCTGTCATCAGTGCTTCTAAGCATGAGAAGCCCTTTATAAAATGAATGTAGTAACTAGCTAGCTCAAAGAAACTCCACACCTCAAAATCACTGTTGGGAAACTCCCAGTTAACTACTACTCTTGTCTTCTCTAGGTCCACTAATACTCTAGTCTTTAAGATTAAGTGACCGGGATGTGAATCAAATTCATCCAGAAGTGGCATTTTTAGAGCTTAGCATTAATAGATTTTCTCTCATTGTATTCATATCAATGTCAACGTGTTTGGACTAGTTGTGACGACTTTGAGAATACACACATATATCATCCAAAAAAGCATCCAAAAAAGAATCTACGTGAGTATGGAACAATCGGTTCATCAGTTCCATGAAAACTGGTAGCACGTTCGTGAGATCAAATTTCATAACCATGTACTCATATAGACTATACCAGCAATGAAAAATTCTACGAGGTATGTCTGTAGGTCAAATATGTACTTGGCGATATCATATCTTCTAGTCAATCTTCAAGATCACTCGAGATCCTCAAAGATGATCTAATAGGTCATCAATCCGTGGTGTGTGATATCAATATTTTACCATCAACTGGTTTAGTTTTCAATAGTCCATGCATTGCATAAGGATCACCTCTTCATTTTTTGCAAAAAAGGACCAGTGAACCCCAAGGTGACGTACTGTGTTAGATAAAACCCTTACCTTCCAGATCTTCCAACTACCCCTTGAACTCTTACAACTCTCACGTAGCCATCTTTTAACGAGGAATGGATACCTATGTAGCTCCAGGTATAAGCTCGATATAGAACTCCACCTCTCTATCCAGATGTTGGCCTAAGAAGTCGTCCAGGAAAAATTCTCTGAAATGATCAACCATAGTAGTAAAATCTTCTAGACTTCTTTCATGATCATCCAAATATCATATCGCATTCTGGGATGTCATCCCCTGAACCCCTTGATGCTCGTGTCTAGATTGGCTCGTGTGGACATCCCATTTACCCTTGTATTGAAAAGACCCACCATCTTGTGATGTAAAACTCCCCCTATGACAATAGTAGTCAATAAAGGCATGATTGGATACAAGCCAATCCATTCCAATGATTAAATAAAACACCATCATCTTTAATATGTAGAGATGCCAAAATAAGTGACTCCACCAATATCAAGGGGGCACTACTTGCACAAACACACACCATCCCTTCTAATCCAAAAATATTTTTGAGCGTCATATCATTCTCATAAGTTTCAATGAAAAGACCAAGGCTCTCCACAATTGGAAGAGATATAAAACAATGAGAAGCTCCAGTATAAAAAATTGTAGAAGATAACATAGAGGAAACTAGAATAGTGCCTCTGATTGTAGAAGTTATGTGATCTTTCTCATGTTGGGTATGTTGCACTGTATATGTCTGACATGTACAATGACTCTATGACACATCTTGGAAACCCTAATCCGACTCTTCATACTATCACTCAGATCTTGGTGTCTAGCTACCACGACCATGCCCACCACATTGGCCTACATGCCCCAACATATTCTTTTTTCTAGACAGGTTATAAGCTACTGACCCAACTACTATACATGGAGTCTGTACAAAACCCCTCTCTTTAGCCACTGGGGAAAACAACATACAGAAGTGTTGTTGATGGATCTTCCTGATGCATGCTCGACCCACAACTAGTTACTTCGGCCAATAGGGTCTCAGATGTCCAAATCTATCACACTGATAGGACCTCACCTTGCTACCAGAAGAGACACCTTGAATGCTCGTATTCCTACAATAAATCTTCAGACAATGCTTCTTTCTTCCAGTCAGGACAATACCTGATCTTGGTGATGAAACTCCCTGGCTCACACCACCAGATACCCATAAGATTCTCTCAGCGGTCAGTGCCAAATTCTAAATAGAATGTTTAGAAGGAAACTGGAAAACATTCACCTGATATAGGATGTCCTATCGAATAAAATCCTAAAAGTTCCTAGCTCTCAACGCCTCATCACCCATCAGAAAAGGTGTGAATCGCTGAAGATCTTTAAAGTGGGTAGAATAGTCCATCACTGACATAGTACCCTGCTCAAGATTCATGAACACCCGAGCATGATCAACCCTAATGTTATAAGGAAATAATTAGTCATAGAATCCTGTCTTACAGTCACCCCATGCAATGTCCAGATGTAACTTTGTTTGTATGATAACATCCCACTACCTCTTAGTGGAATCATGTAGCAAATAACTCTCGATCTTGAACCTCATCTCGGGGGGAATATTCTAGATTATCAAATATAGTTATCACTAATTCCATCCATGATTTCACAGCCTGTGGTCCACCATCACATGAAAATGTAGGCAGATGACACTTTTAGAAGATACGCATCAACACTAACATAGATGTGGCAGCCTGAGGTGCTCCATGGATGGTCTACATGAACCATAAAAAGACATAACAGGATAGTGCATCTTCACCCATGTTTTTTATAATGGCTGGTGCTGCAGCTAGAACAACTTAAGAATCCATCTGTATCCCATAGACTATCACCTTCAGTGTATACTCACTATAAATTTCTTAGTGCTCTACCCGAGGAATTCGTGGTTTCATTTCTCTGTAACTTTTATCAAACACAGCTCATCACATGTTTAATGAAGTTTAATTTGAAACTCAAAAGTGAAAAGTGGGATAGAGAAGGAAAAACACTCAAGTTTTTCAAAATAGGATTACACAACCTGTATTATCTTATACATGGGATGTCCTCCTAAGCCTTTACATGGGAATGTACTTCTGGCCATCATGGTCATGCGACACACCATATACATGACTTTTTCCCAAGAGACACAGTGTGTACTTGATCTTTCCTTCACGCTCAGGTACTTCCACACAGATAGAACTGCATGGTTCTCTTTGTGTAAGACTACACAATGTGTTCACCCTTGACATGACGTGTAAAACTATGTTTTCATCATCTCATTTCATTTATTAATATATTTGGATACATGGTGAACATATAAATGACATGAACACCGAAATAAATAGAGTGTCTTACTGAAATTTCGACAACACATGTTACCTCATCACACAGAAGGTCACATGGTCAATAACTACAAGACGTTTACATGGGGTACACGTCACGTTCTTCTTAAAATGTGGAACACATTATTCCTTGATCAAGAAGAACACAAGGAATGTTATCCTAGGATATACACCATTTATACTGCATCTTTCATGATAGAACATCTGGATTTCCCATTAAACCCATGTTCGGCCGAAAACCATCCATTGAGATGGAAAATTCTGATCCGTGAGGGCCCATACTCACCATAAATCTATGTTTAAAACCCAATAAGAACATGTCATAGTACAATTAATGATAAATGTTGAATCAAAATCCTACAAATTACATTTTAGGAGGGCCCATGCAACATTGGAATAAAAATTTGGTATCCATTTAATTTTAACCATAACACGTACTGATAAACCTATCACAACAACAGGCAAATAAATCATATCATCTATCACAACAATATGTGATAACTGATGAATTCTAGATGGTATGGAATAATTCATGGAATTTGATTCTAAAATGTTCCAAAATGATACATGTGATGGAATACCCACATCTCATTGGGTTGCAAATAAAATAGAACCCACAATTGCATCAATAGTAATAATAGAAATCTAGTGTGTCACTCAACAGTTAAACCCATACAACTATCAAACCATAAAAAAAATAACAATTCATTTGAGTTAATTCATGTTTTCCCTATACAGGGGTTAGCTATTCCCTAGAACTTTTTATTACCAAATCCCTTTTTCTATAATGTCTAGTTTATTGGCATAAAATAGTAACTCAATGAAGAAAGAATCCTCTAATACCACTTTATATCATCTTGAACTGGCATACCACTAAACATATAGGTGAATTAGTTGGACACATGTACTGAAGTGTATTTCCACAAATTCCAGAGGCAACCAAAAAATATTGAGGGCCTAGGGTTTGATAGTGGATAAACTATGCCCTTATTAGTAGAGTGTAACACACCAGAATAAATATTAACAAATAACTGAAGTAGTAAATAAAATGAAACTAAAAAAACAGGGAAATATGAAATATAAATATCCAAGTCTAAACCATAAAAATGAAAACGCAACATGTTATTTGTTATAATAAAGTAGAAAAACATGATGCACTAAAATTATATATAAATACAATATAAATGTTGAAAAAAAAATAAAACTCAGAAACATATCAATTCTCAGCTTGGTCTGATGCTCTACTACACCCATGCATTAATCATGTACCTGTATAAAGGTTCATTCCCTTTTCTACTCCCTTAATAATATAATTTGTTGGGGACCAAAGAATGACCCGATGGGGTCTGAGAATAATCCCAGTAGGCAACCAATAATGATCCATTCCAAATAGTTTGTGAATATATGAAATAGCAGTAAAAGATATTGAAAACTAGAAACTACTCAAGTTATCTATTAATTTATTCTATTTATGTTCTTTAGTAGTTCAGTTTCTTTTAGGCACTCCTATCTCAAGATCCAGCCTTAGCCTACTAATCCAATGTAAAGAAGTAGACATCGAATATGTCACAGAACACTATCTAGATAATAGTGAGGACAGAATCCATGTTTTTGATTTGTCTTGTCATATATGTCATAATTCATTCCATTTCATTTAACAAGTTCTATGAAAATTAAAAATATCTCAAAGTCTGTACTAATTCCTTCGACCCCCATACAATAGTAACCGTCCAATCTTGAAATAACAATTTCAAATTTAATCATATCAATATTTCAACATTTAATCATTTGTTATGTTACCAATATAGCCTGTCCTAGGTATCCCAAAATAGTCCAAGGATTCACTCAACATATTTAAGGTAGGATCAAGGAGCCTTACCATAAAAAATATGGCTCACCCATAGCCCTTAATCAATTATCCTACTCAGTATATCCATTACCTTTTAGCTAATATAATAGTTCACCCATGGTAAACAAGATGTAATTTTTCAAATGATCTCGACCATGTATTTTAATTAAGACTATGCCTTCAATGTGGACTATTATATCTTTTAATAATTTAACATTTCATTTCAAAAGTTTCACATGTGAATTAAACTATCACATGGATTTTAACACTAAAAATCACATGAGATTTTCATATAGTAGAAAAAAAACTATTACATTGTTTGAATCATAAAAAATCACGTAGGAATTTCATATAACAATATATTATTCTAATCAACCCCCAAGAAAGGGAAATAATTAAAAATCCTCAAAGGATTCCATTCCAAATGGAAATCCATGGGAAAAGAACCCATGGGTTGTCCCTAAATATACTAAACAACAATTACATGCTTCAATTTATATAATCAATTACGTAAACATCATGGGGCATGAACATGATTCAATTTTAGTGTAAAAAAATACCCTAAAATGGTATCATACCATTTCAGCACATATAATCAACTCAACCCTTAATGAAATTCACAATACCACCTACATGGATTTTGTATAATCAATATAATCTGACGTCATCCCTTAAATTGGCCTTGAATGGCTTAGATCTATGAAAATAGGAAAATCATTCAACCCAGAATAACTCTTTCAATAACATAAATCATCACAAACAACTCAAGGTGAATAAATCTCTTAATAAGAGGAACCCAATGAGACCAACTCCACATGAATTGGGTTCTGAACGATGAAACGGGAGAAAAATCAACTTCTGCATCACCTTCTTCTTTACCCAGCGGCTATTCTTTCTAGGATAAGTGAAAACAAGGATAATTCCCATTTTAAGATAAATTTTAGTGTTACACCTCTTGTAAATCCATATATACTACATGTATATCATTTTATTTTTCATCAATATCGCTGAACTACTTTACACGTCCTCCACCGACCAACTGACATGACTATGCAACATGTACTAGGAAGCACATGACATGTAGTGGCTATTTCATCCCTTACATGCCAACATAAGAACACAATGTGTCTAATAATCCAATACGGCCAGATTACACGGTGTGTACATAGCATTACATGGATAGTTCTACTAAATCATAACATTTTTTCCCAATCTTCTTTGTTTTCTCAAAACCTTCTTATAAGAAAAAAAGGGTGGTATAAATAGTAACTCATAAGAAGAACCAAATTCATTCCATAAGGGTACGAGAATATGATCATGACAATATAAGATCATACCCTCTAGATCAAAGATGCTATAAATTAATCATGCCCTTAAGAATGTGTGTTCATAAGACATGAATCAAATGGAAATGAAGAAAATATTCTATTAATGCATAACATTTGAATAGAACCTAGAATTTTAGAAAACACAAAAGAATAAAAAATTATTTCAATAGTTTCCAAGGAATCATTTCCAAAACAATCTTAGTAGTATTCATTCACTTCCCATAACATATTGGATTTAATGGTTTACTCCCATGGATATCTTAGTACCATGACTTCAATCCTCATGCCATCTTGGAAGTCATGGTTTTCTCAAATGGCTATATTAGTAATCAAGGTTCACTCCAAAGACCATAATAGTCTATCTCTTATGATATAAATCATTACCCAATTAATTAGATAGAGATAAAGAACCCTCCCATTTCATAATGTAATCATACATACAGGTTTCTTAAGATCATTAAAAATAATATCATAACCCATTAAATGAAATGGGTATCATAATCATGTAATCATGTCATATCCATTGAAAAAAGTTCGTTTTCAGAATAATTTCATCATAAAATATCATATGAAAATAAGATGGTTTCAAAATCATATATCCCATGATAGAGAAATTGGATTTATTAATATAATTCGATCAAAACATATACCATTGAAGAAATAATATAAATGAATCCTTCTGATCATTTTCAAGAAGGGACAGAGTAATATCAATAAATGTCATCATAGATGGAAAATAAATTATAATTACCAGTAAAAACCAATATTATTAAAATATCTATTCTTATTTTTAAAAAATATTTTTAAAAAATAAAAGAAATTTAAAAAAAAATTAATTTAAAATAATGTTTTAATATTATGAATAAATTATGTTTGAACTTTTGTAATATTTTTTCATTTAAAATATATAATGTAATCTTGAAAACATTATGAAAAAAAATTTCCTTGAAAAATTATAATATAATATGAAATACATTTTCAAAACCATTTCTTTGAAAATTCTTTTCCAACATATTAATAAGGCTTGAAATAATTTTGAAAACTGTATACCTTGAAAACTAATAAACAATGTATTTAAAAAAATCAGAAGAAAACCTTCCATTAAAACATATTAAATATGCTGAGTAATATTTTAAATCCATTTCCTTAAAAAATATATAAAATAATCTATAAAACCAAATAAAAGGCACTTTCCTAGACAAAATAATTGAAAACATATAATGAAATTAGGAAAATGTTTTGAATACTATTTCATTGAAAATTGTATTTATAAAAAAAATTCTAAAAAATTAACCCTTTTAACCTATAAATTAATTTACATAGAAATTATAATGGTTAAATCCATACATGTTGTATGATGTAAGAAGAACATTCCTTTTTCAGAGTAAAAGGTTAGAAAAATTTATCTTTTAGAAAGGGAGCAAAATATTTATTTAACAAAAATAATAAAAGAAAAAAATGATAAACATTTATTTTAATGATTATAGTAAAGTGGGAAAATATACTTGGAAACCATTTTTTTAAAACATGGTTTGGAACGAATAAAAAATTCCGACTGAATAGAAGGTAATGTAAGGCTTTTCTAAATACAATAACATAACTATATTATGTAGAAATGAGTAGAAAATTGTTACCAATACATGAATATATCAAGAATAGCCTGCGAATAAGAAAATTCATGAATTTTCATGGGATATGTTTGAAAATATTTTAACAACATGATCATAATCATAAAAAATCTTGAAAAGATATGAGATTGTTTCAATAATCTCTTATCCCTTGAACGCATGGAACCATACCCCCATATAAGAATATGAAATTAAATGAAGCATAAAATATAATTTAATTAAGTAGATTACAAATATAACATTTAAAATAGAATTATATACACCTTGAAAAAAATGTAGCTTCATAATAAAACTTGTTTCTCAAAGATGGAAAATTGAGACATAACCGTCCTACTGATTTGGTAGCTTTAGAAACATTAACCAAATGAAATAAAGATATCAGAATATATATTTAAATACACATATATATAAATGTATTATAATCATTTAATAAATCTTCGGTTATTAAACACACCACAGAAAAGGAATGGGAGGTGAATAAAACATGTACCTCATGGAAATAAAATGTGAGACGAAATCGCCTAACATTCTGTCTTGACTCTCATCATACTCATTCAAAAATACTAAATAATAAATTGAAATTTTTTATACATCTATAAAAGAACCATATTCATACATATAATACCATATAGGGATTTACTATGGCTTTATATTATACACTTGTAAATAATTCTATGACATGGTTTCACTTTAGGTAATATCTGCTTTATTTTTTGCACATGTCATAATTTGTTATATCTTTGGTTGTTATACCGATATTATGATTTCGATTATTTAAATAACGATTTAAATATAATTTATTTTCATTATATTTTTATTATACTAATAAATAAAATATATATGTATGAAATGGAATACACAATTCAGGGAGACGGTATGTCATACAAATACATGAATTCTATTTCTGTTTAATTGTCGTGTTGAATGAAATAAATTAAAATACACACACACACACACACACATATATATATATATATTTATATATATATATAATTAATATATTAGATTAAATATATCATATATATATATAATATATTCACTAATACCTTCCTCAATAAAATCCATTTAGTGTATGAATTAATCACACCACTTTGAGGGTGCGGTAGTCCATACTTCCTAAATGAAATTATTGTATTAACAGAAAATGTATAATATAATTACATGTGTTATAAAAGAATAAAAAAAGATTAAATAGATAATGTTTTTATTATATAACATATACAAATATATTGTCTATAATAATTTAAACCATGAGAGGCAGTAATAGAAAAGTGAATAATAATCGTTTTGTGAGGCGGTAGTTCACTAAACATGTAAATAGTATATTCGTCACCCATTAGAAGGAGGTTTGGGTAAGTGTTTGAATAAAACATACCACAAAAAACTTCTATCTTGACGATATTGGTTTTGTAATATAATCATGTATTAAATAATGTTTAGGGGTTCAATAATGAAAATAAAATTAACAAGATTGAGATAACACGTTACCGGTTAATTGGGTAACTCTTTTTTGGTTTGTGCCTAATGGAATGATAGAATTTTATTTATTCTAAATGGTAGTATTCCAGGAGTAATATAGGGATGTGGTGACGTGGAATGAGTTGAGTGTTTTTTGAACCTATGCGGTCTTAGAGGTGTGAATAAGAGAAATAGTTGGCAGCCATTTATAGGGTAGGGCAAGGACAAACCTTGCTTCTTAGAATATAAGCACGGTATACCCATGTTATTACTTAAATGTATTTATAAAATACTAGATAATAAATTATAATTGGTTAATGGATTATTAATGTATATAAACTTGGTGTTGGAAAATTTTATATGTCATTTTGTGTCTTAAATTTATGGTTTCATAATTTATTAACCTATTTCTCTCTTAACAGTTGTAATTAATTTTATAAAATTTCAATTTTTTTAATAAAAATAAAAATAAACAAAATTAGGCATTATATATTCTTTTAATTCCATATATGTATCAATTTTTTTAAATTATAATCATAGAAGTGGTAGAAATTAATTTAAAATTAATCTTGCTTACAGGATGACACTGACTGTATTAATGTAAAAACGTCCAGACGTATTCTATTTTTTGTAACCAATATAGATTTTAAATTGAATCTATTAACCTAAATATGAATAAATTATTAAAATATAATTTTTTTTGAATTTTAAAGAAAATTAAAATTTAATTAATAATTATAAATGAAATATATGAAAAATCAATTTTGAATTTAAATATGGTATTCTTCAATTTTCATCCAAAAAATAATAGTTCTCATAAAATCAAAAAAAAATTATCACTAATATAATTTCAAAATTAAAAATTAATTTTGTTAATTTATCAAATTATATTTAAAATTGTGTCTAAAGAGAATTTTATTTTCCTCTCATATAAGGACATGAAAATAGTTTATTTGAGAAAATAATATTTTTAATCATATTAGGACATTACAAAAAAAATATATCCTTCATCATCAATATGATTTATTTACATAAAACTAATAAAATAATATTTTAAATGTTTTTATAACTATTTATATTTCTATGTTTAATGTTAATATTATAAATATATCTTTTAAATAATTATAATAATAAAAATACATTTCATAGATACTCTTTGTTCCATGTAACATATACCATGTTGGTGTTTTTTAATGGGTATGTCATGTTAGTTTTTCATATAACATACACCAATTCAACAAATAACACCAGTCTTCCATTTAGAGAAAAATATCATTTATGTCATGTTTAATGCATTATTAACATGGTGCTGTGCATAATGTAAGAGAAACACAATGATTTAATATATAATAAACTCGTTTTAGTGTTATATGAAATGAAAAGTATTGTAAATGGTAAAATAATTCAAAAAATCATTCACAAAATCACAGGGTGTTACATTCTACCACCGGAAAATTTAATTTCTCAATTTAATTTTTTTTGGGTTATCAACAGTTTAAGACATAAATGTTTGATTATTGAAAAACAGATCGTAGAAATCAAAACTAAAAATTCCCATTAAAATGGGATGTTGGAACCTAAATGTTATCCAAATGATCCTATAACTAGGTTTCCACATAGGAGAACATAGGATGGGAGTGAATATTGTACGTTGAGGAAATGTGCAATATTTATAGGGAGTGATTGAGGTCATCAATGAAAAACATCTGAATGATCTAAGAATGATTTAGGGCCTAAAATTCATAAATATGTGAAGATTTAAAAGGATGTCAGTTTAATAATATTAAGGTACCTAGTCAACACATTTCCCATTTATCATTATCATAACATTTCATAATTCTTTTATTGGCCACGATTATACAAAAATATACCTACTTGGTATATTTTTTTAAAAAAAATTCATCATTAGTTGTATTACTAAAAATTTCTAATTCTAGCATTACATTGTGTAAACGATTTCTTGAAATTTACTTTGACGTCGAAAGTGATAAAGTTAAATTTTAATATATCTTAAGGGCCCTAATGGAATGAGTAATATACCAATTTATCTATATGTATTTTTAAAAACCATTATTGTTAATACAGTAATCTCCATACTTAAAAAGTAACGCTATTGTTTCATCATAAAAATTTGTTCACCAAAAATTACTATACAATAAACTAGAAAACATGATGTTTAATGGTATTAATGAAACCATTAACTTCCTTTGGTTATGGGTTCAAGACCCATGACCATGTCATACTTGATTATTTTCCACCTGACATACATGATTCCATTTTCTAAATCCACACTAATATAATTTCCAAAATATTATGGACATTCTTGAATGATTTTTCCCACTAAAAATCCTTTTGCCCAATGTTTTCAATTAAATCTCAATACATAATTACTTTTTAAAATATTTAAAATAATCAATTCATGAATGGTTAAACATATTACCCTTCAGTAAGATGAAAATCCAAAATTTTATAATGAAAGTCACAAAATATGGTGAACATTGATTTCCCCATATATCAAAATGTAGCTCTTGGTTGTCACATTCCAAAGAGGTGAATATCCTTATCATATATTAACTTGAAACATGGTAATAACCTGAATTAACATAAATACTTTTGAAAATATGAATTCTTCTTTATTCAAATTTTATTAGATTTGTTCCTTAAATCCATAAAAATTAAACTACTTCAATGATAGGATAAACCACATGTCATCATGTTGTTAAATAATTCCAAGGTAATTAGTACCATCCAATTTACATATTCATATCCCAAATATATTTATACAAGAATCATTATCATAACATAAGGAACATATTATGGTTTATATTTCATTTTGTCGTGTTTTTTACAAGGAAATCACCACTCTATTATATCACTTTTCTATTCCATCAAATCCATTCAATGGGTTCTCAAAAATCTGCAGTGACTAACATAAACAAAAAGACCCATATATATTTCTTTATTCATATAAAATAATTCATGAATCCAAATAAGTTTTTTATTTTATTATTCCACTTCATCCTTATGTCATGATCATGGCTCGAACATATTATTACACAATACTTATTTCCATTCACATTTCATCTCAAGTCTCTTTATCATCATTAAAATAACCAATACATATACTAAATTTTTTATCCTATTTAGGATCTTTCTTCTTTGGACATTAAGATTCATAATGCCCATTTATTCCACACTTAAAACACATAACCTTTGATTATGTCCTAGAGAGGCCAATATTTACAGCCATTTCATTAACTGAACTCATCATTTTTCCCTTATAGTCACATTATTTATATCCTTCCTTTCCACAGTGAAACCATATTATTATTACTTTTATTCATTAACTTATGTAATTATTTACACATTCTTGAAACAAATGAACATAAATATTCTTTCATCCATGGTCTCCATTAGATGAACACTTGGAGAACTCCATCTTTCTTTTCCTTGGTGAGTCTTAGAGTTATTTATGGTACATGTTATTAAAACTATTATGTAAAAACTGATTAGGAATGATCAAAATTAATTTCACTCCAGTGATAATTCAACATTACATCCCATAAAAAAATCAACCTTCACATTCAACATTAATCTTGTTAATTCATATTCAAAATATTTACTAAAACCAGAATTATTGTGTTAGAATTATTTATCAAAGCATAAAACAACATAGTCCTAAAACATTACTTATAACCGGTCCAAATCCAGACACCATTATTAATATATGACACCCTAGGTTCAAACAAGTTTATTCATATCCAAAATATATTTAAATCCTTTATGATGGTTCATGAAGTGTTTGTAAATTTTGAAAGGATATCCCCAAGGAGTGTCAAACTATGTGTGAAACAAGGACTGTTTTCATGTACTAGATTACACTAAGTGTGGATCAAAAAAACATTTCGTTGTTTTTACCCACAAGGTATATCTATTAATGATCCACATCCACATGTAGTATCCCAAAAACGATGTATTTCTAGGAAACCACTCACTTTATTGATTACCAATATTTCAGGAAATTTTCCAATACTTTTAGTTATCCTTATACTTATCCCTACACATGTCCTTAGGGTTCTCGTTAAGGTATTCTTATCCAATTCTCTAAATTATAAATAAACCTTTTCATAAAAACCAACTATTAAGACCATATCATTCCATAAATATAAATTACATAACATATTCATAATACAGTAAAAATTATACAGAAAAACTCCCAAATACCATACTAGTCTACAGCCTTTCAAAACATGGAATCTTAAAGCCATATAAATAAATGACCAATATTATTTTCCACTAGGTTATTCATTTCAAAAACACATCATCAAATTATAAAAAATAATACATATCTTCATAACCAAGGGAGGAAAACATAAACAGGGTCTGTACAAATGCTCAGTAATGGTAATAAAGGGAGATATGTAAGCTCAATCGTGAGAATGAGGGTAAGGGAACAAGATTATTAAAATATAAGATCATAATATTTATGTTAAAGTTCATATACATTAATCACTACCTAAAGATTCCATGTTAAGAACACTTGAATCATAAGAAAATAAAAAATATAATCCTTGAAAAAAAAACACAGGATTAAAACATAGAATTGTGGAAAACACATAGATGATTTTAATATTATACATAGAATCTCTACCATGATGATCATAGAATTATGAGTCCACACCTCATACCATTTTTTTCGTGTCTCACTCCCATGGAAATCATAGTAGCATGAGTTCACTCATCATACCATCTTGGTAGTAATGGTTCAATCCCATTGACATATTAGGAGACATGTTTCACTCCCCATACCATCTTAGTATTTATCATGTCAGTCAATTTGTACCCAATGCATTGAAGGGAGATATAGTTCCCACACATATGATAATTAAATCAGACAATCATCTTCCAATAGATTATTAAAAATCATATCGCAACCCATGAAATTTAATGAAAATTTTAAACATGTAATCATATCATAACCTATAGAAAAAGGATGGATTCGTAATCATTTTATCATAATAATAACCTTGGAAAAAAACTGGGTTTCAAATGAATATATCCCATGAGAGGGAACTCAATTTTATAAACAAAATTACGTCCAAACATGTAAAATTTATGAAATAATATGAATGTATATGCTAGATAATTTCTTAGAAAAGCATGAGGAATATCCAAAGATGTTATCTTAGAAGAAAATTCAATAAAAAGTTCTTTTGAAAACATTTCTTGGTGAAATAATGATTTATTAAGTTAAAAAGGATCTTTAAAACTTAACATCCTTTTGAAACTCAATTTAATTAAAATAAATTTCACATCCCATAAATAAATCATTCAATTTTTTTTTCAATAATTATTGTTAAAAAATAAATAAAGAGATATTAAAAAAATTGAAAACCATTTTCCCTGAAAACATATTACAGGAGTTTGAAATTTTTTTGAATGAAATTATTATAAAATTATTTTCAAAATAATAAATAAGTCTGAAATACAATATGAATAATGTTTTCCTTTAAAAATAATGTCATAATATTTAAAATATTTTCAAAATAATTATTCCTGAAAATATATAAAACAAGATTGAAACTATATTGAAAATAATTTACCAAAACAAAAATATAAAAAAATCTTAAAAACCAATTTAAAAACACATTCCTTGAAAAAATAATTAGAAAATATATAAAGAAATCATTAAAATGTTTTAAAAATCATGTCTTTGAAAATTATATTTTAAAAACATTTTCTTAAAAATTAACCTTTTATGTATGAATATTATGTTTTATGGAAATTTTGAATCATAAATCCATTCATGTAGAATGATTTAAGAGGAAAATTACTTATACCTTGCAAATGGTTATAGGAAATTATTTTTCAGAAAGAAATAAGAATATTATTTTAATTTAAAAAAAAACAAAATGTAAAAAATTGTTGCAATGATTATTGGATAATACTACATCACTATTGGAAACACATTTTAGAAAAAATGGATAAGATGGAATACATATTTCCCACTGAAGAGGGTGTAATGTCAAGATTTCTAAAATAACATTCTTAATTATCTGATGAACCATAGAGTAGAAAAATTATAGTGTCCAAATCCCAGATAGGCTGATGTTGGATTATGTAATTATAATAATAGCACAATTAAACCAATTACATACATGAGAAAAGAATACACTAATTAAGAAAAATTGTTTCTTAATAAAAAACATTAAGGATAATTGTATTCCATCTACTAAATAAATGCATATAATTCACAATATTCTTCTTAATTTCATGGTAAAAGAAATATACTAACATCAATCTCATGTTATATTGAAAAAATATATCAGTAGAAATAATGAAACAGTGAGAATAATAAATATTTCATGGTGAATAACTGAACTCACATTCCATATAATATATAATATGAGAAGGAAGTTAATAAAAAAATTAATGGTAATAATTGAAAAAACATTCCATTCCAAAAACATGATAAGGAAAAATAAATAGGTAATAGTAGGAAACTGAATAACATTTCATCTAAATAACTAAATATAAAATGTATCCATAGATATGTTGATGGAAAATACCATTGATGAATAATAAATAAATATAAATTAGGGAAATTATTTCTTAATGGATGTCATTTCAATGGAACAAGAAAACCGTTATTATTAATAAATATCCTAATACTGTTTAAATTATGGGTAGAAACCCATTTACACAAATTGTTTTCTCATGAGAACTTATCAATGCATTAAGGATCTTTTATAAGTCCAGGCATCACCATTATTTCCACCCAAAAACATTTGTCATATTGAATAATCAAAATAAATAGTATGCCTAATGAAATATACATAGGGAATAAATAATATAGAATTATCAAAATTTCACTAACTAATCAAATAACTTTCAATGTATAAATTATATTTAAATTGGTTTATAGTTTGGAAAATAGAAATATCCATGGTAAATAAAATAGATAATTAGGGGGAATTCAATGTTAAATGATCATATGATATTGAATATTTAAAGCTGAATAAAAAATTAATCAAGGAATTTAATTTTAATACTATCTATGTACAAATCAATAATAGAACATCTAATAGATGAAGAAGGATTTTATCAATACAAAAATTTCATGTGGAGTACAAATAAAGGGTTGTTGTTGATGATGAATATAATGACTTTTATATATATTCTTGATGATAATGTTCATTTCCATTTGAAAACCTTCTGAACAACCATTTCATTAAAAGATGATTTTGAAAACAATTTCTCTAAAATGTATTCTTTCATAAATGAAAAGGAATCTTCAATTAAATTACATCGAGTAAATTAGTCTTTTCTATACGAGGAAAAATAACATTCCTTTTGAATTGTAAAAAGGTTTAAAAAACAACTTATTGGGAAATCGAATAAAATATTCCATTCAATACATTGGTTAAAGATAAAATAGATAAAAATTCTATAAAAAATAGATTTAAAAGAAATTTTAAAATTTTTTTAAAAAATATGGTTTTTAGAAGAAAAAAGTATCTTTGACTAAAGAGAGAAATGACGTCCTGTTTTCTTATTCACATTTTCAAAACACATTGACTTCCATAGAGTGAAAAAATGGTACTAATAAAATGAAAAGTTAATGAATTTTATAAGAGTCTAAAATTAATGGGTTTATTGAAAAATTTTATTATAATTTCAACAAATAGTAATGGAATTTAATGATCATAAATGTTTTTTTGGGAAATAATATTTAAACACCCCAAACTGTCACATAAAACCTTGAAACATTTTAAATGATAAATATTATAATGGAATAAAATTAAATTGAATCCTTCAATAAAATAAAATAAAATAATTCATGATACAATATATAAAAATGGGCAGTTTATATACCCCATAAAATATGTATGTAGTGAACATGATATTTAACTCATAGATGTAAAATGCGAGATTAGAATCTTATACCATGAGTTTTTCATTCACGTAAACACCCTTTAAATTGTTTTATAATAAACATATATTAATTTTAAACCTTTTTTATAAAATTTTAAAGCATAATAATTTCATTTATTTCACTTTTTGCTCTTTTTCATTCAACTAATTAATCAATTATGTTTACATCGGGTGTTTTGACCATTTTTTATTTATGTGTCAAAAAAAATTGGTAGAACAACTATGGTCAAAGTTTTCGTTATAAGACATCTAAAAAATAATAATAATGTCATAGTTTTAATATTTAATCATCAATTATAATTTAATAACCAATTATTAATTATAGTTATGAAAAATGAACCAATGTTACAATCAATAGAGAAGCTAGGCCATACGCACGCATGGGTGACGTTGTTATTTTTAATGATCATTACATAAAGAAGGATAATGACACCATATATTTCAAAAATTATAATTTATTCATAAATTCAATGTAATATTATAATATATACTTATATATATATTAATTATGACTTAAAATTAATCACATCTTGTCGAGGACGTGGAAGTCTACACATCCACAAACAGCGTTATAAATCCTTAAGTGTGTGGAATGGTAATAAATAAAATGATATATATATATATATGTATAGTATACATAAAGAAATGTAATTATTTCATGTATACCACATATAGGGGTTTTATTTAACTTATTTTTAATTATAATCTTCTTTTATACAATCCACTGATCGTGTGAACGAATCACATCACATTGAGGGGGCAGTAGTCCACACTTCCTCAAATGATGATATCTTGTTAAAGAAAAATGAAAAGTGTTAATGTTATGTGTTATAAAAATATTAATGAAGTTTAAAGACCCTATGAATATCATAAATATCAATTAGGTAAATATTTTACTTCATAATTTCCACCATTATATTTGATAAGTGAAACATGAAAAATCATCTTTTTGTGAGGTTGTAGTTTTCCTTACTCAGAAACAATTTGTTTGTTACCCATTAGATGGATGTATGTGTAAGTGTAGGTATGAAAATTTAAATAAAGGAAATTATATAATATAAAGTATACTAATTGTTTTTTAAAAAGTGTAATAATAATATATAATAGGTTAGATAATGGAAATAAAATTAAATATATTGAGAGAAGACGGTACGTCTTCATTAGGTAACTAATTTTTGTCTATAACAAAATTCCTCATTGGAATGATTTATTAAATAAGTAATGATTTAAGGATAAGGGGAGGTTTTTGGAAGATAAATTGGAATATAATCACTGAACATATGTGGTTTGAAAGGTTTGAGGAAAGGGGAGAGGTGGTGACCTTTTATATGTAAGAAAATGACTGACGTGGAATTCCTGGAAATAAGTTAGGTGTACACATGTTATTACCTAAAAATAATAAAAAACAAAAAAAACCTCAGGAATGGATGTTTAGTGAACAATATATGGATGAAAAATGGGTTTTGGCATGTTTCTATATCATTTGGCCCCTATGTAAAAGGATTTGTCATTAATTAATCTTAAATTTTCCTTAATAATAGTAATTTATTATAATTACGTTCACTAATAATTTGGGTCAAAAAAGTATATTATTATTAGAAATTTTAAATTACTATAATTAAAAATATGGAATACATTTTTCATAATAAAAATATTATAAGTGGGAAAAATTAGTTTAAAATTCATCCTACAGGCGGGATGATAATGTGGGGTTTTAAAGTAAAATCCATATGAATGTTAGTTATGTTTTTATAATAAATTTCAATGGGAAATTGACTCCAATTATGTAAATTGTATAAATTAATATAAATATTATATAATTAAAAATAAAAAAATGTATAATTTATCTATATATTTTTAATTGATGAAAAATCAATTTTGAACTAAGATTAATTATTTTTAACTATTCATTAAAAAATAAAATGTTTCCTAAAAATATAAAAAATTGACCATAATAGAATTATTAGTTTTAATTTTTTAAATATTTGTTTTTTTGTATTATTAAACCAATTAAAGTATCAAAATTAATTTTTAATATGGGTTCTCCATTAAAAGGCATTAAAATTTCCTTTATAAATTTTTTTTTGTGAAATGTAGGTTTTGTTCTTATCTTATGCCTATCAAACCAAATGGATGAATATCAAAAAAAATTGACGAAATATATAAACCATATATTTCATTAAAATCATTCAATAATTGTAATTAGTTATTTTTGTTAAGACAATACTCCTTTGGATGCTTAAATATAACAATATTTGTTTATTTATATTCAATTGGGTTTTATTTTCATTTTATAATAGTATTCATAAACTCTAACATAATGTCTAGGTTATATCATATTATATTAAAGAATAAAATTTTAAAAAGATATCATTGGTTAGTGAAACTCTATCTTGCGTATAATGAAATCTATCGAGGAAGGTCTATCTTTCTTGTAATATGAGCTATCATTGAAGGTCACTCTTTTGTGTAACATGAGCTTTTAAGAAAGGTCTCTCCTACATGTAACGGATGCTTACTCGTGGTTTTGTTCATTAAGAGCTATAAAATATATAATATTTTTTAATGAAAGTAAATATTTTTTTAAAGTATCGGGTTATTATATTCGTTTTTAAAACATGGTATTTCATGTCATACATTCAATTCAATAAAAGTTTCTTAATTTAGATTTTTTTGGTCAAATTATCCCCCACTTTATTTAAATAATGACTTCATAGTTTAAAATAGATCATGGTGATATATTGATTCATATTTCCAATGATGAAATCCCAAACTCTGATAAGTGTTTGTAAAATATCCTCTTGAAAAGAGGAATTGAAAATTACAATGGTCACATGAACTAACATATAATTATGATTCTATATAACAGAAAATTAGTAACAATTAGAGATACATAAATGGATGAAAATAATAAACATTTATAGGGAGAAATTGAGGCAATAAATCACAAAATAAATGAATTGTCCATAAAAATTGGAAGACCTCAATGCCATAAATAAACACGAAAATTGAAGACAGTCAGTTCAATAAATATTAATTTTTTAAGCACTAAATTTATTTCTAATTTATGTTCTAATTATTGGGTAATTTTTTTACTAACACAAAATATAATGAAATATTATTACTTGATAGGTTTCAATTTCATATAAACAATCATGAATTTTTGTTTTACATCGATCAAATTCTAATTCATCCCTTTAATACAGGAAATTAGCAACCAATAATTATTTTATTATTTCTGAAGTACAAATAAAAACAATTAATGGATCATAAGGGCTATAAATGTGTGACAATTTAAACTATTTTTCTTTAACTATACTCCAAAACCAATATGGTTCATAGATTAACCTCTAATCTTAAAAAGTGGAATAACTGGTTCATAATTAATAATTATTAATAAAATTTTAAGTATAAATAAAGATAATTTGACCAGGACATTAGGTAGGATAGTGGTTGGTGCGAATCACTTATCTTCCATTTTTCTAGGTTCATGACTAGTGGTATTTCCAGATATGACTGGTTTTCACCCGATATATAGGTTGTCCTTTTCTAAAACCAATTTAATGTAATTTCCATAATAAATATTATGGGAATCCTTTTTATTTAGTTAATTTCTAAATATACTTTTAACTAAGTATTTCAATTCAACCACAATACATTAATTCTTCAACAATTTATTCCATATTTGTCCATAAATTGTATAATGTTTATCCCAAAAAACATTTATAGGATTTCAAAATCATGAAACCTTATTTTCACTCTAAAACACCACTGGTTTAACATAATATAATCATTTTCAAAATATTTCATAATTGTTTTTAATGAAAATCTGAATTATCTTAAGTATATCCACTGAGTGTGTCAAACTAGGTTTGTAGTAAGGCTTGTTGTCGTATACTAGGTTACCCCAATTCATGCTCATAACACCTTGTCAGTTTTGTAACTATAATGTACATTTGATCTAGAACCACATCCAGTTGTATTATACAGACAAGGATTTATTTATATAGGAACATATATAATCTCTACCATACCAAAATTATAGGATTTTATTCTATACTTATCCTCCAATTCTATCTTTGGGTTATTATCTCTATCCTACGTTTTCTTAAATCTAGGTCACAAAGTTGCTATTAATCTTCCTATGATAACAACTATAGTGACCCAACACTATATAGCTCCAAGCCAATGTCTTTTACTATTACATTGGAAAGATTCGAAGAAATCAAATCCCAATAGGACCAAGAGTTTAGTTGTCTTGGTAAACCATATACGTACATGAGAATAGAAATAGAAAATACAATATAAAGTATCTAAATAAAACAATTGAGGTTAACTCTAATACATATAAGTACATGAGAATAGAATATATTAAATACAATATAAAGTATCTAAATAGAAAAATTGAGGTTAACTATAATACATCTAGTAAATACCTACATTTAATTCATAGTAATTTTCTTGGATTCTTAGGGAATGAAACATAATAAGGGTGAGATAAAATTTTCCTTAAGGATAAAATATATTTGAGTTAATAATAAATCAATGAGAATAATCATTATAACATGGTTAATAATTGATCTTAAAAGCAATATAATAAATAAATTGAAAAGGAAGTGGATAATAAATATTGTAAGTTAGTAAATGGAAATACTTTCCATTGAATAACTAGATAAGAAAAAAATAATATCGAAAATTAATCAACTGAAACAAATTCCATTTAAATAACTAAAAATGAAATGTATACATATATATAACGATGAAAAATCACATGGATGAATAATAATTGAAACTAAATGATTGGAATTCATTCGTATTGGACATAATTTTCAAGTAACAGGAACCCTGATACCATTAATACCTTTCATGAAATGGTTTAAATGATGCGTAAAAACCCATTTTTGAAACTTATTTGTCTCATTAAAACTTGTCGATGCATCGAGGATTGATATATTTTCTGGGATCCACCCATCAATTATAGTCCAAAACATTCTTCATACTGAAAAAACAATATATATTATATGACTTATCAAATTTCTTATTTAAATAATGAACGTGAAATTATCTATTTTTCCATAAATAGTCTAATATTAATCAATGTATAAACCTCTTGTAAAATTGTATATATTTTTAGAAATATTAAAATCCAAGATAAATGAAATAGACAATGTGTGTAAAGTCTATGTTCAATGATCATAAGATATTCAATATTTCAATGTGAATAAAAAATGATTCATGGAAGTGAATATGAATACAATAATTTGAAAAATAAAAAATATACCATCCATAGGATGAGTAAGGATGGTACTAATTCAATAATCCCATGTGGAGAAAAAATCAAGTGTTATTGTTTTGATGAATGAAATTTCATTTAAATTAATTTTTGGTTAATCATATGATACTATTTTTTTAAAAATCATTGAAAATAAAATTTTAAAACATTTTATTTAAAAATTAAACATTTAGACATGAAAAGTGAGGTTCACTAAAAGAATGTTGAGTAAATCCAGATGTATCATACAAGGTAAAAGAAAATTTCATTTCCATAGTAAAAGGTTTGAAGATGCCTTGTTTGGAAAAATAAAAGAAGATTCCATTGAAAAAAAATATTAAAAGATAAGATCTAAAAATTTATTTTCCAAATCATTTTAAATGATTTTTTGAAAACATTTTAATAAAACATGGGTTAATGAAAAATACCGGTTCTCTGTCTAATGAGAGAAATAAAATATTCTTTTTCTAAAAACCTTTTTAAATCACATTTATTACAAAATTGTTAAAAAATTATACTAATATAAGAAAATTTCCATGAATTATAAAGGGAAAGAAGAATAAAGGATTTATTGGACAATGGTAATATAATTTCCTTTAATGGAATTACTATTGAATGATAATTAATGTTATTATTGAGGAAAATATTTTTTTAACATTCCAAAGTGTCCCATACAAATTTGAAACATTTTATATCATATATATCATGAATAAATTGTTAGGCCCACTAGGTTGAATACTCTGAGAGGGGTGGAGGGTGAATCAGGGTATAACAGATTAATACTTTCTCCAATTTGGATCAGGTTTTTTTGTTATACAAAACCAAATTCTCTCATCCTTCTGTAGAAATACATGAACAAATATGAAATAATGCACAGGATAAAATGATTTTTACATGGTTCACCCACACTGGGCTACAGCCAAGGAGCATAAAACAGTAATGTTCTGATGTACCAAATTCATTAAGGCACACTACCAATAATGAGTAAAATGTTTGGGATAGATCTTCTATGCCCAGGATCACTACCTTTATAAGGATTTCAGTCTTCCCACTACATTCCCAAGGGTGACTCCCTATACTTCTTTTTCTAGATCACTATTAGTGGAAAGGGTCATTGACTTCCTCTTATTTCTCTCACTTCTCTAGGAATGGAATCCACACTTAGTTTTGTAAAATGAATGGCATACACAGTTTATGGAAATGTATGTCCCTTCACTTTCATGAATTCATGCATCCATAACATTTGATAGATTCTCTTTTGAAGTTCCTCTTTCACCTGCAAATGAATTTCACCATCCCGGGTACTACTAGGTACTGTGGAATACTTTTTCTTGCTAATATGAATCCTTATCAAGATTCCTTGTGCAAATCGAGATCCTCCTACTCCTCTGTAATAATATGTACTGAGTTGGGTTCATAGACCACCTACTCCACATACTACTTCTTCTTTCACAAACCTCTTCTGTCCACAGACTACCTCCACCTTCACTATCATGTACCGCTAATGTGGACCGATTCTGTGTACCTACATTGTGAAACAACCCTTGTCCAAGGACTGTTCTTTGTTCATGGATTTAAATCTCATTCTTATATCATGTACTACTTTTTCATTCTACCTATGCGAGCATCCCTCTATCCTCAAACTGTTCTTTGTTCACAAATTTTCTTCACGTCCGCGTACTGGAGATCCACCTAGACGTACAACATACAGAATTCATTCTGTCACTTACCAAATAAGCCCCATGTATGTACGAATTCCTTTGTGGATTTTGGTTCTCTATAACAACATTCGTCATAATTTCTTCCATGCTAACCACTTTAACCTTCATGATCGTTCGCGAACTCCTTCCAGATGTTCTAGAAATCCAGGACCCATAATGTATTCTAATGATGTTCTGTATCAATAGTAATAGGTGGGATTAGAAAATATTTCATCAGAAAAGATATATGTAATAACATAAAATCCAAGATTTACTAAGTCAAAAATAAAGCCTACACTGCATACTGATCATTTTTCCACCGCGAACAATAAGTCATCCAAAAACCATTTTCCTTTAGTATATGTACCATTTTTCATACATGCTCCATGTACAACAGTTTATCCTACGTGATAAATCTCCTCTGTTGACGAAATTCCATCTGTGTACTGCTCCTCATTCCATCATGAACAATTTTCAGTTTCACAAAACGCTTTGGAAAACCATTCCTGCTACTCCATATACTATTCAGGAACATGGTACGTGGTCTATGAATTAGGGTATGTGGTCCTCATCCTTTTCCATTTTTGTCTATGTTCTTCATAACATTCTTTCTTTTTAATAAATCCTTCCTTTTCCAACACCAAAATCCTGAATTTGAGACCCAAAATTTTAGAAACACTGGAAAACTATGCCACCTTAAAAAACTATCTTCAGCAAACACCAAACACACTCATTTGTGTTCATCTGTCTTTGTAAACAAACACAACCACACCCAAAACATATAAAGAGGAAACCTTGATAGATTTTTCCAAACATTAATAATATTAAATATAATTAATATATTCCATGAAGATAAAGTAATTAATGATATATTATATAAAAATGGGTAGTAGATACAATATGTAAAATATTCCAGTGGTGAACATGACATTTATCTCAAGGATATAAAAAAGAGAGATGTGAATCTATTACCATGTGTTTCCTTTTGATGGAAGAAAATTTAAATTCCAGTATAATAAATATATTATAATTTTATAGATTCTTAAGAATTTTTTTCTCTTTTATTTTATATCACTTTTTACTACATTTTATACAACTAAATAAAGAATAATGTTTACATCATCTGTTTTTACCATATTCCTTTTATGTGTCAAAAATAACACTAGTTGATCAATTATCTTCAAAGAATTAATTATACAACAGCTATATAATAATAATTAGGATAATGGATTCATATTTAATCATAAATAATACTTTTAAAACAAAAAATTAAATATAGTTATGAAAAACTAACCAACAATTTATTCATAGAGGCGGTTAGTCATACATACATTTGAGTAACATTCAAATTTCTCAGTAATCATTTTAGAATGAAGGTAAGTAACACCATATCATTATATAATGATAATTATATCATAAATATCATGTTATGTAATCATATATAGTTATATAATGTATTCTATTGATTCAAAAGGAATCACATCATGTCGAGATGGTGGTAGTCGACACATCCACGAACAGCTTAATCACTTTTTATGTGGGTGAAATGAAAATTAAAAAATTATATATATATATATATATATATTATATTTCCTGAAATATAATTATATAATGAATATCATATCATGGTTTTTTATGACACATATGATCAATTATAATCCTCTTTTATTCATTCAATTGATTTTTTGATTGAATCACATTACTGTGAAGGGGTGGTAGTCCACACACCCTCAAATGATGTAATCGTATTAACGCAAAATGGAACGTATTATTGATATGTATTATAAATGGATTATGGAAGTGTAACAGAATAATAAATATCATATATATCATATACCCAAATATATTCCATCATAATTTCCACCATGATCAGTGGTAAAGGGAAAATGGACAATCAACATTTAGTGAGGGTGTTCCCCATACACAAAAATAGTATGTTCATAACCAATTAGATGGAAGTGATTATATGTTTTGGTAGAAACATTTATATAAAAAATTAATGGTAAATTTAGGATACTATTTTTTACATAATAATGGAATAATAATATATTAGATATTGTATAATAATAATAAAATTAATAATATAAAAAGAATACATTACCTATTAATCGGGTAACTACGTATGGTTTGTACCAAATGGCTTCCATGAAATTATTTCTTCCCAAAGTGATGACCTATTGTATAGATGAGGGATTTTGGGACTATATATGGGTTTATTATAGAAGAACCTATGTTTTCTATGGTGTGTGAGGACTGGGGAGATGTGGTGGCCTTCATAGGGAAGGAAAATGACTCACATGGAATTTTGGGAAACAAGTTTGGTTTACACTTTCTCTTACCTAAACAATTTATACAGAACCCATAAAACACAAAAATTGTAGTTTAATATATAAATTATGGAAATCCAATGGGTGTTGTAAAATTTTTAGGCCATTTGATCCCTTTTGATAAAGGATTACTCCATTATTAGGCTTAATTTTCCTTTAATAATTATAAATAATTTTAACTAAGCTCAGTTATCCTTTTGGTATTTTTTTACCTTATTATAAGTCAAAACATATACTGAGTCCAAATATTGAATCCATTTTTCCCAATTCAAATCATATATATAGAAGAAATTTATTTAAAATCCATCCCATAGGGGAGACAATACTACAAGATTCTAAACTAAAAACGTTTGAATATTTTCTATATTTTATAATCATTTTCAATATGTAATTTACTAAAATGACATAAATTTTATTAATTGTTAGAAATATTATTTAATTAATCTTTTAAAAAATTAAAGTTATAATTTAACCGTATAAATAAATTAGATGAAGATCTATTTTAAACTAAGATTTAGTATTTTTAACTATTCATTGAAGATGAAATGTTGCAGAAAAATATTAAAAATTTGGCCCTAACCCTATTATTATGTTTATCTATCAAATATGTGGATTATTTTGAATGATAATATCAATTAATGTAAAAAAAATTCAGATTTAAACTGGGTTATCCATTTAATGGCGGCAAAATTGCCTTTATAAAAATATTGGGTTTTAGTTGTAAAGTTGGGTTTGTTCATTTATTATGTATTTAAAAACAAATGGATGAATATAAAAAAATATTTGATAGAATATATAAAATATTTATTTAATTAATATTATTAACTAATCTTAATTACTTTTTTTTATTATGGAAATACTCCTTTTGAAGTATAAATATAAAAATATTTCTTTTTATATCTAACTGGTTTTATTTTATATTATAATTAATTGGAAGCCAATGAATTGATTTTATATTTACATAATACATAATTTTTTATAAGAGAGTTAATAATATTCATAACCAATAACATAATGTTTATGTTATATGATATCAAATTAAATAATAATATTTTAATAATATATCGTAGTTCTGCGAAACTCTGTCATGCATATAACGCAAGCTATAAAAGAATGTCTTTCTTGTATATAACATAATCTACTGAGGAAGGTTTATCATGTATGTAATGTAAGCTATCAAGAAATGTAAATATTCTATGTAAGAGAAGATAACTAAGTGTTTTGTGAATTACAAATTAAGGAATATATTGTACTTATTTAAGATAGTACTTATATGTTAAAGTATGAGGTTATTAAATTCCATTTTCACACATGGTGTTATATTTTATACATGCCATTAAATAAATTTTTCTTACAGTAGTCTTTTGGGGAATCCAAAAAATTATAAAAATAAATGAATATGTCATGAATAAATAGATATTCATAAAATTCATTAATGTTTTTGGGATATGGTTTCTAATTTTACAAAAAAGGATGAATAATCATATACAATCTCAAAATTAGACGAGAATGCCTCAATATAAACATATCACTTAATTACCTTGAACCATAACTGCATGTATGATTATAAACATAAATAATTCCCAAAATATCATTAAATAAATTTTATTCACAATATATCATGTCAAATTGAACTATATACACATCAAAAAAGAATGTAGGTGCATAATAAAACCTGTGTCTCAAAGGAGGAAAATTGAAACAAAACTATCTTACAAATTTAGTATTTTTTCAATAATAACGGCATTAAATTGTTATCATAGAATTGATATGTAAATAAATAAAAATTAAATTATAAGTATCATTGATGACATCCATGGGTAGTATACTCAACACAAAAAGGTAATGGGTGTTGAAGAAATCTTATATCTCACATAAATAAAAAGTGAGATGAAATCCCCTTACCTTGTGTCATGCCTCTCATCATACTCATTCAGATAATCTGTATAATAAATATAAATTTATTATACATCTATCACATAACTATATACATACTTATAATTCCATATAGTGTATGAATAGGACTTTAAATTACCCTCTTGTTTAAAATTCTATCTTATGGTTTCACTTCAGGTAATATACTCTTTGTTTTTTGAATGTTAATTAATTTTTTATTTCATTTGACCTTATACATATATCAAAATTTCAAGAATTTAAAGAATTATTTAAATATAATTTATATTAAATATAATTTTATTATAATAATCAATAAAATATATAATTAATAAACTAAATACATCATTCATGGAGGCGGTACATCCTATGTACGAATGAACACTATTTCAATTTAATTGTCAAGGTTAAAAAAATAAAGTAAAATATATATATATATATATATATATATATATATATATATAATTATTAAATAATACTTATTATATCACATATATACCATATATATGTACAAAATGCATCATTAATTCACTCCATGTAGTGTATGAATAAACCACATCGCATTGTGGGGGCGATGGTCTACACTTCCTCAAATGAAATTATCATATTAATAAAAAATGGTTGGTATAAAGAAATTTGTTGTAAAATAACCAAATAAGCTTAAATAAATAAAAAATAAAAAAATATAACATATATAAATATATTTTCCATTATAACATCCACCGTGTTAGGTGGTTAAAGAGAAAGGAATAATCATCGTTTTTAAGGCAGTTGTCCAACGTAAAAATAAACTATATGTTTGTTACCCATTATAAAAAGATATGTTAAAGTATAGGTAAAAACCAAGTCATCATATATAATTTTATATTTATGATATTTTTTTAATAAAATCATGTAATAAAGTGATTGGATGGGTGGAGATATACAATTAAATAGAGCATGATTGTAGACGTTGCATATTAATCAGGTAACTACTTTTGGATTGATTAAAAACGCTTCCATGGATTGATTTCTACCAAAAATGGTTGATTCAAGGAGTAAGGTAGGAATATTTTGAAGTGTATTGGATATATCATGGATGAATCTAAGTGTTTTGAGATGTTTTAATAAGAGGAAGAGGTGGTGTCTTTTATAAAGAATAGAGATGACACACTTGAATTTTTTAAAACAAGATATGTGTATCAAAATTATTACATAGAAAAGGGCATAATTAACAATGAAACTCAATAATGGAAGGTTCATTGAATAATAATGGATATTAAATGGGGGCTGGATAAGGTTTAAGGTCATTTTGGGTCAGAAATTTATGTTTAAGACTTTATTAACCCAATTTTTCTTCTAACCGTTGTAATTAAAATAAATCGCATTCAATAATATTTTTGTTGAAAAACAAATTTGAACATATTAGATATTATAAATTATTCTAATTCAAAATATAAAATCCCATTTTTCTAATATTAATCACAGAAGTGGTAGTAATAAATTTAAAATTTATTTCGTTAACGGGATGACCCTATGTGTTTTTAAAGAAAAAACAAGCAATATATGATTGGTTTTTATACACAATTTAAAATTAAATTTGATTAAAATGACCTCAATTAAATTAATTGATTAAAATATGATATATTTATACATTTAATGCAAATTGAAATATAATTTATCCTTACAAAAAAATTATTGCAAAACATAGGTTTGAATTAAAATATGGTATTTTTCATTATTCATTAAATAATTATGTTTTTTAGAAAGATTCAAATAATTAACCAAAAGTTAATTTATAAATTTTAAATAATTATTTGAAGTTTATTTTACCAAATTAAATTTATTAATGTCTCTAAAAATAAATTTTTTCATAGAAGGACATGAAATGTAGTTTATTTGAAAAAATAGTACTTTTATACATATAAGGACAATACCAAAAAAATCCTTATTTATAAATATGTTTTATTTATATAAAAAATCATAAAAATTATTTGAAAAGTAGTTATCACTATTAATATCACTAGTTTTGGCCTCTATATTATAATTATAGAATGTATATAATTATATTAATAAAAAGACATTTCATAGAAACCAGTCTTATGTGTAACATTCGCGAAGTATATGTTATTTGTTGTATTCACGAAGTTGGTGTTTCCTATAACATACAAAAATTCAAAAGCTATCTTCTTTTTTCTGTATAGAGAATTCCCAAATTTAGGTTGCGTGTAGAGCATGATTAACTTGGTGTTGCATATAAAGGTAGAAAAACATTATGATTTAATATAAAATTAGCTATTTTAAATGTTATGTGAAATGAAAAATATTAAATAGGATAAATTAACATGAAAAAATTAATTCAAAAATTCTCATGGTGTTACTATTTTCTGATGAATGATGAATTTTACAGCATAACTATTATCTCCTTATTATGTAATTCTCTGTAATCACCCTCTCATAGGAATTTTATATCTCATAGAATATATTTACATTTATAATAGTATTATAGTGAAGTGTAATTTTTTATATCCTAGATTATGATGCCACTCAACTGATGCCTTGTACCAGGTGGGAACATGACCTCAATAACGTTTTGTCGAACACCATAGGCATGAAACTATCTGTGAGGGACTATGGTGTTATAGTGGGGAATCTGGGCCCTCATTTGTAGAGTGTAACACTACAGATTAAATAACAATACAATAAAAAAAATCAATAAATAGCCTACAACTAAAATAAATATTAGAAGACTGATAAGATAAATAACCAAGAATCATTATATAGAAAAGATAATGCAACATGATACATGCTCTATGAAAAAAATAAAAAACCAGTACACTACAGTAACACATAATATATATCTCAAAAGCACAAATGAAAAATGATATTTTGAAGCTTCGCATGCCTTAGCTCGGTCCCATGCTCTCATACTCCTAAGGATCACATCATGTACCATTAGCATGGAACATTCCATGTACAACAACTCAAATTATATTATATGATTGGCCCCAAAATCAAGACTCAAACAGAGTGTGAGACTAAATCCGAGTAAGAAATGGCAAAAATAACTATGCTGATTTATTAGTAAAAACATATACCACTTGCACTGTACAATAGTGAATGATGTAACCAATTGGTACTCAAACTTAAGAAAAAGAGATGTATAATAATACAATGAAATCAGGTATTATAGAAGACCAAATCCAAGACAACGTTCTAGATTTGAAGATACATCGTTAGTCACTTTATTTCATTATTCCATTTATATCTGAGTCCATTCCTAACATCCTAAATTGGTATGAAATTATCTCCACTAGTGTTTTTAACCCAAAACATATAACCATGGTATAACACTACACCAAATTCCATAAAAATTAGATCCATAAGAATTTATGAATTCAATTTTTGTCAAAACTCGATATTTAAGCATTTCACTATTTTTGAGGGTCAAAACCTAGTATATACACATTTTAGCTGGTATTTGGGCTATGCTTGGTAGATAAGCATTTCAACATGAAAACAACATAGGTAAAATACACTATTATATGGTTAACAACATGGTAACTCACATGGGTAACTCATATCACATGCCTAAAATGTGAATTAAACAATAACAAGGAATAACAAATTATTAGATCATGTGGGAAAACCATTCAAGTAACAAATTCCATTTTAAATAACCCATAAAATGAAATCGAATGCATGCCCATAGGAATCTTATACCAAATGGATAAACATCAGTCATCCATGGGAAAACGCACCCACAGGGTGACACTCATTCAAGGCTAATAATCTCAAACATTCCCTTTAATCTTTTAATAAATTAACTAATAATCATCAAGAAACAACATAGGTCAATATTCAATTTAGGTGACAAAAAAATGGTCGAGGAACACTCCAACACATATAATCAACATGAAAATTAGTGAAATGCATGATACAACCTACCTCGCACTCATACAAATCAACTCATCCATCATTGGGATTTGATTCAACATATAATAGATTATAAGGATGGGATTTAAAGGGATCTTATGGTGTTCGAATCAGGATTTAGTCAACAAAATGGGAGGTAAATTCCCATTTGGATTTTTGGTGTGAGATTCTCATCAATGGGGTTTTGTTTCTATCTATCTTCAAAAACGATTATACTTCGTGAATTAATAATAATAAAATTACTTGGAGTGTATTTGAGAATACATGTCGTGTCCGTACAAATCCTGGATAGCCCATTACAACACCTTGTAGTGGTATTATAAATCATGTATCCCTCCACACATGGCGTGTACATAAAATTACACAACGTGTTGTCCCTATTCACATCAAGTAACAATCCTTCAGCCTACACTTGACCACTTTTCCCCCCATTTAATTAAGTATAAACTAAAAAGGAATGATTAGTACCTCATATATAATGAATTGAGTTCTTTCAAACGTTCCCCCTTGAAGCAATTCATCCCCTAATTTCTCTTCCATGTGTGGTGAAGGAACATCAGAGAACAATTATTACCATTGAGATTTAATATCAGCCTCCATTTCCCAAGTCGCATCCTTCACTTGATTGTATTTCCATAACACCAAAAATAATGGAATAGTCCATTCAGTGAGAACCTTCATTCTATAATCCACAATACCAATGGGATGCTCCCCAAATGACATGTCTTCCTACAAATCTACTTCCTTGAGGTGAATGGTGTGAGACATGTATGAAAATTTACACAAAAACTAATAAATGTTGAATACTTCATAAATAAACCTATACTACTAAGGTCACTGCAATCTATAGGCAACTTGCCTGACACTACCTAGAATATCAAACGGAACGGCCAAGCTATGTGAAAGCTTACACTATCTCTTGATTCTCTTGAGTACCAACCTTGGTGAAATATTAAGGAATACTAGATCCCCAACCACAAACTCTAAAGGTCATATGTGCCGATTGACCTATGATTTCTGATGAGACTGCACTGTATCCATCTTCTTCTTAATCAACTAAACCTGCTCAGTGGTATACTAGACAAAATGATTTACCAACATTGCTTCTTCTCCTACATCCTTCCATCACATGGGTGATCATCCTGGATTCCCCGAAAATCCCTCATATGAAGAAATTTAAATAGTATCCTAGATGATATTGTTGTATGGAAACGCATTAAAGGGTATGTGTGCTTCCAACGAACCCTCGAAAATTAGTATGCATTCCCGAGTCTTCACACCAGCACTTGAATAGTGTTCTCTAATTGGCCATCTGTCTAGGGGTGGTAAGATATGATTAGAAGCACATATGTACACGATTCCCTCATAGAACAATTAAAAAAAAGAGAAGTAAAATGGGAGTCCCCATATGAAATAATAGAATGAGGAACCCCATGTAGTCGTATAATTTCCAAGACATACAACCTCCCATGATCATAATCATTGATGTTTTCCTTGATTTGTAGGAAGTGTGAAACCTTCATAAGACTTTTAACCACAACCCATAATACATCATTACCTTGGGGCGACCTTGGTAAATGCATAACTAAATACATTGTGATGTCATTCCATTTCCACTCATGAATGGGTAGTTGTTTCAATATTCCTGTTGGTCTTTGTTTTTCCGCCTTCTCTTGCAGATATATAGAACATCGCATGCCCAAACATGCTATGCCTCCCTTCATACATGGATACCTGTACTAACAAAGTAAATCTTGATACATCTTGTTGAACACAGGATGCACTTCCCAATCTAAAGCATCAAAATCCTACAGCCGCTCCTCGTGCATGTCTACCGAAACTCATACACATCCATGTAACCATAAGACCACATCCTTTCCTATAGTCCAACTAAGTGGAGGGTCCTCACCTGAAATACTCTCCCATAAAAAAAGTCTTTTAGAATACGATAGTTATTTCATCTGTACTCTATTCGGTAATGTATAGGTAACAACTATGGATGAATGGAATGTCTATATCTGACTATCGTGCACCTCCAAGTACATCTTGGATAACAATTCCATAAGAATCCACTCTCTATTTCCCTACTTCACTAAATTTATCGGATTCCACCATCTCAATGAATCAGCAACTAAATTTCCATTTCCAGGCATGTAGGAATGTTTGATGTTGAAGGACTGAAGGTATTCCACCATCCTTCACTGCCTCATATTTAGATCCTGCAGAGAAAAAATGTACATGAGACGTTTTTGGTCTCTGTACACCAAAAAATTCTCCCCCAATATTTAATGTCTATAATATTGTAACACATGAAAAATTGTGGCTAACTCAAGATCATGCTTTTGGTAGTTCCTCTCATGCAGCCTCAACTGCTGATACCCTTATGCAATAACTCGATCACCTTTCATAAGCACTTCCCCTAGCCCAATAACTGATGTATCATTATACACAATGTAACTCATTCCAAACTCTATAAAAATGAGTATGGGTGATCACGTTATTCTCCCTCCCATCTCTAGAATAGTCATATCGAATGAATCTGACCATACATACATCACACCCTACTCTTTCATGACCTTCATTAGTGATGCTATGCATGATAAGTCTTGTATGAAATGCCTATAGTAACCAGTCGGTCCAATAAATATTTCATCTCAGATTCATTATTAGGCTTCTCCCATGTAACTACTACTCTCACATTATATAGGTCCACAGAAAATCAAATATTAAAGATGAAGTGACCCATGAAATGAATCAAACCCAACTAAAATTTGCACATATTGAGCATAAAATATAACATATGATCTAATAGTGTATTCAGAATAATCTCAAGATAGCTGTCATGGTCGTGTCGATTATGAAAATACACCAATATGTCATCTACAAAAACCACCATAAAATAATCCATGTAAGGATATAAAACTCAGTTAATCAGCACCATGAGGACCACTAGTGTGTTTATGAGACTGAACAGAAAATCTAGATACTCATATAGATCATATTAGCTAGGAAAGGAAGTACGAGGTATGTCTATTGGTCGAACATGATTCTGGTGATAACTGATTCCCAAATAGATCTTAGAGAATACCTGAACTCCTCAGAGATGATCAAAGAGATCATCTATTCATTGCAAAGGATACTGGTTCTTAACCATCAATAAGTTTAATTTTTGATAACCCATGCATGGAATTAGGGTACTGTCTCCTTTTTTTACAAATAGGACCGGTGAAATTGAGGGAGAAGTACTAGGTCACATGAAACCCATAGCCTCAAAATTCTCTAGATTCATTTTGAATGCTTGAAACTCTATTGTAACCATCCTATAAAGAGGAAGGGATACTAGTGCATCTCCTAGTACTAGCTCAATAGTGGACTCTACATCTCTTACCAATGGAAAACATAAAATGTCTTATATGAAAATCCCTCTAAAAAGATCATCTACTAGAAGAAAATCCATCTGATGTGTCCCCTGGTCATCCAAATATAAAATTGTAAATTGTGATGCCATCCCACTCTACAAATGATGCTCGGGTTTAGCACGGATCTTCTATAAATTCCATTCACCCTTGTGTAGAAATGATCTTCCCTCTGGTGATAAAAAATACACCCTATAGTGATAGAAATCAACAATGTCGTGAAATGAAACTATCCAATTCATTATAAGGATTACATCAAATACTATCATCTGTAAGAGATAGAGATCCCAAAACGAAGTGACACCCCTAATATTAAGGAGGAACACCTTGCACTATAGCACAACTACTATTCAAATACCTAATGGAGTGTCTAGTTTCATAACATCATCAGATGTGAAAACATAGAGACCAAGGATATTTTCAACAGGAATGGATATGAAACATTGTGAATCCCCTATATCAAAAATTGGATAGACTAAAATAGTGGTGACTAGAATAGTACCTCTAAAAGGACAAGGTCCAGGATCCTTCTCTTAATGGGGCTGCTGTGATGCAAAATTGTGGTATTTACCATGGTCATGTGATATAGCCTTGCTTCCCTAAGATGATACAATACGATATATCTGAAAAACAAGCATCTAGATACCTAGGCCATAACCACCACCTCAGCCAGAGTGGCTTGGCGTATTCCAGATCCTCGAATCTTGAGAAGCTATTGGACCTACTCCACAACGTGGATTCTATGCAGATCCTCTCTCACTAGTCTCTATTGGAAACATCATAAAGAAGATCCATAGATATCTCATATTTCCACAAGCTCTATATTCAACTGGTTCTATCAACCAGTAAGGTTCCATGTCCCCAAAATTTATGCATAGGTAGCACCTCACCTTGCTATATAATGAAATTTCTGCACAGGTAGCACCTCACCATCCTTGATTCACCTACCCTATGCAAGATCGTTATCCATCAGAAATTTTTTGAATCCTATGGGATTAGTAAAATGAGTTCAGTAATCCATAACAGATAGAGTTCCCTACTCCAGGTGCATGATCTGTTGGGATTTGTCAGCCCTCAATTTCTCATGAATGAAATAATCCTAAAAGACTCCATTATAGTCATCCCATGGAGTATATAAATGATTACGTTCCTGAGTGACCACATCACAACACCACATAGTGGTTTCAGTCAGCATATAAGTCACCAACATGACCATCCACTTAGGAGGCATCTCTATATGATCAATGATAGATAACATGGCCACTATCCATGACTCTACAACCTACAATCACCCATACAAATAAAATGTTGAATGATGTTGCTACTTGTACACTCTAGTCAGCATAGCCTTAGATGTGGATGGCTGAGGTTCCCCCTGGAAGGAATGCGTAAAGCCTGTGATGTTGTCGTTGAGCATTGCATTAGCACCTACATTTGGATCAACCATTAGTGCCACATATGGATCCTCTAGAGGTCTTTGTGGTGTAATTTCTCTATAAAGTCCACACAAACTCCTCAGTATAATCTTAATCCAAATGGTACATAATTTATGAGAGAAAGAACTAAATAATAGAAAAAAACACTCATGGTTACCAAAAGAGGAGTACACTACATGTAGAAAAACTACACGGCTTGTACACCCATGTTCCCACCTCGGGAATTTACTTCCACCGGCCTGGGCATGCAAATATCCCACATACTTGACATGTACTCATGTTATCCCTCATGTATATATAACGTCACATGGAAAAAATTCTCACAATGTCCACATATGTAAATCTACATAGTAAGTATCTACTGTACTCGATGTTTATTTCCGAAAAAAACAACAACCCATGGTCTCCCTCACACAGCCAAACACACGGTCAAAAATAATATTCATGTACATAGGGTACCTAGTGTGTAGAAATAAAGTTAGTTTTCTTCCCAAATAGAAGAAATCATGTTTTCTGTTCATAACATCACACAACTTGTTATATGGGATTCTAGATAGTAAGCTTCTAAAACATCCCTAGAACCTCTATTTTTTAAAATAAAAAAAAGTGTTACAAATTTGGATCTGTGTGGACCCATAATCCCAGTTAATCAATGTTTGGCATTATCATTAGAACATTAGAACAATATTTATATCCCACAACCAAAACATGATCCACTAAATTCCAATCCACGAGGGCCCATACTCCTCAGGGACCACATTTTGGAATCCATACTATTCAACCATAACATGCACAAATAAACCTATCAAAATAGTAGGAATACCTATCATGGTACCCATTACAACTGAATTCATATCTAGCATGATATTTATCACAACAATATGAAATCAGTAATTCTCTGTAAATGGAATTGAAAGAATGTGTGGAATGTGATTTCTAACAAGTGCCTATATGTTGCATGGGATGGAATATACTAATATAATTGAGTTACAACAAAATATAAAAACAATTATATCAATAATGACAATACAAATGAGTGTGTCACCCAATGGTGAAATTGATTAAACTATAATAGCATAAAATAAAAAAAATTAAAATTTCATTTGAGGAAATTTTGCATTACCCTATATGCAGGGTAGCTACTCCTAGGCACAACATAGTACAAAATCCACTAAACTTCCATCCCTATCTATCATCTCCAAAAAATAAAGAAAAAACAATAATTTAAAATCTCTTTGATACCACTTTGTAACAACTCGGATCCAAATGCCACTCAATTGGTGCCCACAACTCTTTTGGCCACATGGCCTCACGTTAATTTCCCCAAACTCGAGAGGTTGACGACTAGTACTAAGGGCCTAAGGTGTGATAGTAGGGAAAGTATGCCCTCATTGGTAGATTGTAGCACAAGGGAATAAATAATAATATAATAATTTAAGTTGTGAAAATCATACAACTATGATAAAATGTGTAGATAGTTAAGATATATAACCAATCATTGTTCCATAAAAAAGACGAAGCAACATGTTATATGTTCTAACAAAACAACCAAAAAAATTACATTGTAGTGACACAAAATATATGTCTCAAAAGCATAAAATGAACTAAAATAGACTATGAAGCATCCCAAGCCTCAAATAAGCACCATTCTCTCATACCCCTGAGTATCACATTAGGTACAGGTTCTAGGGAACATTCCCTAATGAACATCTATAATCATATAATCTATTTGGCCCAAAAGCATGACCCAAACATAATGTGAGATTAAATACCACTAGGAAAACACTAAATATCTATGTCGATATGGTAGTGAATATATATATAACATAAACTGTGTAATAGAGAATTTTGTAAAAAATAGGTACTCAAAAGTAAGCACAGCAGATGTCTTAGAATACAATGCAATCATGTTTGTGTGAAGACCGAATCCAATCATGAGCTTTGATTAGGTAGATGCATAATTAGTCATTTAATATCATCATTCAATTTCTAATTGAGTTAGGTCCTAAAATACTAAAGCTATATTCAAGTATCACCTTTATTGTGTTTAACCCAAACCATATAACCATGGTATATCATAACACTAAACTGGATCAAAACTAGCTCTATAATTGATTCAGATGTCAATTCGTGTTAATACTGGGTATATATGTATTTCAGCTTCTTCTAGGGTCAAAACCCAACATATAATAATTCCAGCATGTATCAAGTCCATGTTCTATATATAAGAATTTCATCATGAAAACAACATATGTAACTTACACTATATCATTTTTAACAACATAGTAACTCACATGGGTAAGTCAAATCATATTCATAACATGTTACTTAAACTATCACAAGGAATAACCATTTATTATCACATGTGGAAAAATCATTCAAAAACTAACTCCATTTTAAATAACCCATAATAGGAAATCAATGGCCTTCCTATGGGCATCCTTGGCCAAACAGCTAAATGTTGGTCAGCCAAGGGAAAATGCTCCCATGAGGAGGCCCTCAATAAAGTCTAATAATAAAAATCATGACTTTTAATCTATTAATTGGTTACCTAATCAATATATGGTAACAACATATGTCAATATTCTATTTAGATGACACCCAAAATTGGGTGCGCAAAACTTCAACACATAAAATCAACTTTATAATTAGTGAAAGACACAAGAACACCTACATCATACTCATATGACTCTCCTCATCCATTATCAGGCTTTGATTCGAACAATAATGGAGTAAATTGACTGTATTTCAATGGAAATAGGTGTGTTAAAATTAGGCATTGGGTGAAAAAACCCAAGGTAAATTCTCTTTCATATTTTATGGGTGTGCTGCTCGTCGAAGTGGGTTCCTTTCTAACCATCTAGAAAAATGATGCTACTACTCTAACATCCTAGATAAATAATGAATAATACATTTTCATATTATTAATATTTTTTAAATGAAAATTAATTTTACTATAATGGTAATCTATGTTTAATGGAGTACCCAACATGGAACAAAAAGTTTCTATGAAGTCTAATGATACACACAATGCAGGGTCACACTGAAAAAAATATAATATTATTTTAAATGGTAGTTAATGCCTAGTCATTGTATTGGTAGTAATAAATAGAACTAACTAAAATATGATTATACATTTTTTTCACAAGTTTTTACATTTAACCAATAACAATTAGATGCTTAAAATATGAATGAATCTAATATTAAGCATAAATACTCTAATATTCTTTAAAAGATAGATTTATCCCCTTTTAATGGAGAACTTTATTTAAATCATGTTTTGTTAACTTTTATATTTTCATTATTATAAAATAAAATTATTCTTTTGAATCGGGACATCAAAATTTACTTTGGGTAAATTTTTGGTATGTTTCTGATAAAATTTATTTTTTAATAAATAGTGGAAAATGCTGTATTTTAATTCAAAACATCCTTTTAATCTAATTTACTAATATGGATAGATTATCTTTTTGATTTTTTTAATGTTTAATTAGATTATATTTTTACCATTTAATCCAATATTGGTCATTGTATGTAATTTCAATTTGAAATTGTACATAAACACGTGCCAATAATTTGACAGTTATTATTTCTGAAAAACAGGTTTTTTGTTTTAAAAATGGGAATTAATTTTAAAATTAATTAACACAACTTATATTTTTTTGAAATTGATTAAATTGAAATTATTTTTGAATTTGGAATATCAAATATAGATTTGGCTGAATTTTTGGTATTTTTCTGAAAAACATAAATTTTTGATTAATAGTTAAAACACTAAGTAGTAGTTAAATTCCGACTTTTTCATTTAAATGAAATGTTACCATTTCTTTGAATTAAATTTCGAAAGTATAACATACATGTTTATTATTAGTAAGTAAAATGTCATTCAATAAGATGAAAATAATTTTAGGTGAATAGTCACTTTTGACTTTTATTTATTGTGGTAAAAGGTAAATAGGGTAATTCGTGGTAAAAAAATATTATAATAATATTAATATACACAAAAATGTGTCAAAATATTATTGGTTGATACATTTCCTACCATAGGAATCCTTGGGTGGATTTTGGACCCCCTGGGGGCACATAAGAGAGATGATGACTATTTATATTAATTAATTTAAGGTATAGAAAAAATGACAAAAACATATATCTTTTTGTAAATAAATTATTAAATTAGATTATATAAGTTATATATTTGACTATAAATATTATTTTTAAATATAATAATATTTACAACATCATTTTATTTTGTTATAATTATTAGAAATCAAAAAAATAATATTTTTATTTACACAATAATGAGGCAGTGTTTATCTCATTTTTGAATGATATAAATAGATTAGATTTTAAAAATGAAAACAATATCTAAAACCTATCTAATTCTTATTAGAAAATTTTAATTCAAAAATGAGTCATATTATCTTTTAATTTTATTTGTTTTGGTCCTTTATATACCTTATATCATTATATAATAAAATTATATTATTAAATATTCCTAAAGAGCCCCTCCTCACCCTTATAAAAATCCATCACATATAACTGATTACTCACACCTATAAATCCCCATGGATCATCCAACCTCTACCCAATTATACTCAAAACATCCATCTAATCCACCTATAAGCCTTAACATAGGCAGAAGGGACTCATAGAATCCATTTGGTTCAAACCAAATGGAGTCACACGATTTAATGGTAACGTCTTCTTTTTAGTTATTTTGTTTTATTTCTATTATAAAAAACCCTAACCTTTTTTTATTCCATTAATTTATATCAAAAACATTATCCTCAATATAATAGGTTGTTTTTAGGAGATGGATTCAAACTATACCTTCACACACCTCTGACAAAAGGGTAATGAACATATTGTTTCTGTGGACAGCAAACTGACGCATCACAAAATGATGATTGTCCAATTTTCCCCAACGTCTTATCAGGATGAACATTATTATGGAACTATATTTAAATGTCATATATATTATATTAATATTGTCTCTATTCTTATGAATTTTCCATTTATATCATTCCTTTTTGGTTTCCATGATTGGTAACCACTATAATTTAATTTCAGAAAGTGCAGACTATCGACCCCTCAATGTGATATGAATCGTTCATGTCATATATTGGACGTATAAAGGGTGGAGTTAAAGAAAATATATATGATTTTATAATGTAATTATAATATAACTATGTATAATTTTGTTTTCATTCCATTAAAGTATTAAATAGAAATGAAAGTAGCATTCATGAGTTCGTATGACTAACCGTCTCAATGAACGGTGCATTTCATTTATTATATATCAATGTTATGTACTATTACACACACATATATATATATATGGTATATAAGATATATATGATATATAAATCATGAATCTCATTATGGAGATAACAGAATTTTGACCACATTAACAACTTGTAATTATAATAAGATCATTTTTAACTGAAGTTCCGAACATTGACCAAATGTCTGATATGAACTCAAATAAATAACTAATTTTCCTAAAAAGGTAATTAGTGATATAAAAGGAATAATAAACATGAACATTGTTTTTAAGAAAATATTAATTAACTTATATATATTATTAATGAAAATAAAGAACAAACAGGTCATGTCATACACGAGGTTAGGGAACTTCTTATCCCAATTTCCATTCTTTAGGTTAGTGTACTACATTTAATTAGGTCGTTCTATGATTATGTATGAACTAACTTTTGATGTGTTATCTTTTATTTATACATTAGATATGTGTATATTTAGTGAATACAGATAATCAATATATTTTATTTACAAAATGATATTTGTAAGGGACTTCGTCTTAATCTCCGTTCATTGAGGCATATTTTTGTTTATACAAAAATTTCAATAATACGATGTATATACCCCTTTGTCTTTTAATTTCATTGAAAAGGGTTTTTTTTCTACGTTTCATTTTACTAAACGACAAAGGGAATGTTTTTAACGTTTGCAACGACAATGACCTCTCTGCTAACATAATATTTAGTTGGCTTCCTATGTAATCTTTAATATCATTAAAAGGAATGAAATCCTTTATTCTATTTTTTGGTGTTTTGGTTTTGAAAATGATTTTTAAAATGGATTAATATTTTCAATATCTTGAAATTATTTCTTGTGATTTCAACTGAAATTTTATTATTTAAGTGTTTATATTTTCCATATTTTATGTGTTATTATTTTATAATGTTACTCCTACATTTGATGGGTTGTTACGTGATAAACCAAATGACGGTTGGTGCCATGATAACCAAGGACATGTGGTTACATTATAACCTCCAATTCATTGGGAATGTAAGTCATCGTATGGTCATTCCATTTAGTGATTTTTGTGGAAGATGCCCTTATGGTTATTCTATTTATGTATGATTATGTCCCAAATTACCATTATATATTATGTGCATTATATGGTTTTGAAGGTAATATTTTGGTTACAAATGGGTAACCAATGATTTTTTATTCAGTGAAGAGTATTTACTACTTCCTAATAGTGAAAAGTATTACTTATGATAAAGTATTCATGATTTACTTGTTGTTTTGAAAAAATAATAGTAGTATTTATTTGTGTATCCTTTACAGATATTTTTATGATCACACCATGTTTTTTAGAAATTTTTTTCACATGACATAATAATAATATGGTGAAAATGGGATCAAGGAAATTTCATGATGTCTAAAATATAGAAGTTGATGTGAATCTTTTTTTCATGAGTTTTTATTTGATGGAAAAAATGGATATTGAGTAGAAGTGTCTACATGTAATATTAAATATGTTTTGATTTTGTTAGGAAATAATTCTCTAAATCTAAAAAACTGAAAAGATCCTCAATGTGAATTATTAACTTAAATCAGGATTATGTAATGTTTAGAGCCATATACTTATAGTTTATATGAGAGGTCAGTTTAAATAAAATTATGAGTTAGGATATAAGTAATTAATATCTGTAAATTAATTTATGTTAATATTGAAATGATATAGCATTAACATATTAACATGTTTCTTCACCTAAGATATTTTGTATTCAAAATTGTTTTCTGTAGAGAAAATAGGTTAGCTATGATTGGAAGACATCAGGAGGAAGACAACCTTTCAAATCAACATCCTGAGATGGTTGGAGTCAAGAACTAAATAGTTTGTTTCATTGATGGAGCAGTTGACTCAGACTATAAATGGTGGTGGTATCCATGCACAATAACATCCCGAACAACCACATAGGAACATGTTGGTAGTAAATCATTCCATGAGGAAACATCCCCCATCATTCAGAGGATCATCTGACCCTGTGCAATCAGAAGGATGGATTAAAGCACTAGAGAAGATTTTTGATGTCATGGGGTGTTTAGAACACTAAAAGATTAGTCTAACTGTTTAACATTTTGAAGGTGAAGCTGATTAGTTGTGGTCCATGGTGAAAAATACCAGGGATAATGATAAGATTGATTCTGTTTATTTGGATGAATTCATTGGTATGTTTCTTGATAAATATTTTTCTATGGTGGTTTGTATTCGGATGGAAATAAAATTCTTGGAATTGAGGCAGGAGGATGACTCAGTGGCTGATTATGAATCAAAATTCACTCAACCGGCAAGGTATGCTCCAAATTAGATATGATATATTGATAGTAAGATAAATCCATTTTTTTAGAGGATTGATGCCACGATATTGAAGATAAAAACCGATCATGAATTGAAAAGATACGAAAAACTTTTCAGATGTTCCTAGAATATTGAAATGGAGTTTTCTTATGATCAGGTGTTCTGAGAGAGTAAATAAAATAAGAGGTCTAGTTAGAATGCAATGGGAAATAATTCTTCAAAACATCCTGGAGGGAAAAAAATTAAATATCCATCTTCTAAGAAGTTTGGTAAAAACCATCTAGGAACATGTTTATCAATGCCTAGAATGTGCTTCTGGTGTGGTACGTCTAGTCATATTGCTCGTAACTGTATAGAAGATGATCAATAAGGAAATTAAAAGCCAATGGTAAGATGATTTATGTGAAATGAAATGGGTCATTATGCATATGAGTGTCCAAAAAAGAACTCAACTGAGGGAATTTAGTCAGACTAAAAATAGAATGGGGTGGTGAAATCCATTGCCAAAACATTAGCAGATGTTGGTCCGTCTAATGAAGTACTATTACGTACACTATTTGTTTGTTCAGATTATGCCAATGTGTTGTTTGATTCTAGGTCTACATATTCATTTATTTCAGAGAATATTTCTAGTAAATTTGGAATTCCATATCATGATATGAATCTAAAAAATATAGAAAAAATACAAGGGTGAAATGTTGAGACAAAAAGAAATTATAAGAACCTTCCCATCCTTGGGTGCGGAAATAATCTACCTGCAGGCCTTATAGTTTTGCCTCTAGAAGATTATGGTGTTATTTTGGGCATGGATTGAATTTGAATTTATTATGATAATATTGACTGTAGAGCTAGAGAGGATTATTTTTAGATTTATTTTCAAATATTGTAAAAGAATGAACTCTTACTTTTGATTACATATCAGAATGCTGAGAAATTAGTAAATGATGGAAATGAATGTTACCTTGCGCATATTGTTGAAAACAAAAGAAGTTTTCAGATTAATTACATGACAGTGGTAAATTATTCTCGTGATGTTTTTTCTGACATGTTTCCTAGTATAATACATTATTGGGAAGTTGAATTTTCTATTGAATTAATTCCTTATGCTAAGAAAATTTCAAAACCCCCTTATCTAATGGATCAAATTGATCTTTTAGAGTTAAAGAAGAAATTGGTAGAGTTATTAGATAAAGGATTTTTTTGACCTAGGACATTACTATGGGTTCTCCTATATTTTTTTTAAAAATGAATGTTAGTTCATTGAGACATTTCATTGATTATAGCGCATTGAATAACATCACAATTACGAACCATTATCCTTTTCCTCACATCGATAATTTATTTAATCAGCTCCAAAGAGCATAGTATTTTTCGATGATTGACTTGTGGTCGGGGTTCCATCAGTTGAAAGTAATGGAAGAAGACATTACAAATACATCGTTCTGTACAAGATATGTCCATAATGAATTTATATTTATACCTTTTGGTATAACCAATGCACCTAGTATATTCATGGATCTGATGAACAAAATTTTCCATGAGTTCTTGGATAAGTTTGTTGTTGTATTCATTGATTATATTTTGGATTATTTTAAAAGTAAAAAGGTTCATTAATTTCATTTAAGGGTTTTATTTCAAACCTTAAATAAAAAGAAACTGTATAGAAAATTCAGAAAATTTTACTTGTGGTTACAACAAGTTTCATTCCTGGGAATCATTGTTTCAAAAAAATTGCATAATTTTTGATCCTACTAAAACAAAAGTAGTTGAAGAATGTTTGAGACCCCAAAATATAACCTAAATCTTTAGTTTTCTTTGTTTTTCATGTTGTTAAAAAAAGATTGTAAAACATTTTCATGGTTATCTATCCCACAAACTATGTTAACATGAAAAGGTGTAATGTTCTTCTGTACATAATAATGTGATGATTGTTTCCAAGAATTGAAAAGAAGATTGGTGAATGCTTCTATTTTGGCATTACCTTCCAGAAATGGTGAGTTTGATATCTATAGTTACGCTTCGTTGAAAGTACATGGTTGTGTCCTCAGGTAATTGCTTAAGATTCATGTTAGTTGATATCTAATGAGTTATATTACTCTACACGTGATTTAGAAATAACTTTCGTTGTTTTTTACTTTAAAAATTTGGAGGCATCATCGGTTCGGATTAAAATGTGAAATATATACTTACCAAAAAAATTTAAACTATATATTCAATCATAAATAAATAAACATGATACCAAGGGGGTGGCTAGAATTAATCAAGGATTATTATTTCATGATCCATTACCTTCTGAGAAAAGAAACTAAAGTGGCTTATGCTATGAGTCCAAATATTAATACTTGATTAACGTTATTTCATTTGGAAGAAGATCATTTGACTAAAGACATCAAGAACATTGGAATATATTTTTTTGGTTAAAAAAATTCCTATATTTTTACAAGAAAGATCATCTAAAGGCTAAGCTTGTGACTATTTATTAAATAAAGAAATAGATATAGAGGAGGATTGTGGGGTCAAACAGAGGAACTTGCCCTCATCCGTCAAACACAATATTACATATCATAATAAGACATGTCATTCCCATAATCAGAGTCATCAGCAGTTTCCCAATCAAAGTGGGACTTATCCTGATTGTGGATCTTAAGAATATAAGAATTGAACACGCCAGAGAGCATAGAATATCATGTCGACACAGTACAAGGTATGTTATAATAATCCTTCCTTGTCCGTCTCTTCGAAGGAGAGGGATAAAATACTAAGCAGTCATCAACCCTTCCTTTCCTAGATAGAGGTGCATCATTGAATGAGATAGGTCCACCGTAACCAGTCGATGTCTCTTCTGCCTTAGAGATGTCACCCAACTTCCCAGAAATTTTAGAGTAGATCAAGAGATTCTTAATTTCATGATGGAAATCAACATTTTGAGAAATCCTAGAAGGAACCAACTCAATAGTATCATCCTGTATCAAGCCTGCATCAGGGCTATCATTCATACTTATATTTGGAGGATCAATGCAAGCAGGGGATCTAGAAACATAGAGGATAGGAGTATGTCTAACCTCAACTAACCTAGTGGGAGTAACAACACGACCATCCTTCAATGTAATCTCCTTGTGATGATCAACCCGAACATTAGAGGGGCCACTCATTGGAGACTTATCCACTATCATCCCTTTCCCTTTCACATGAGAAACATGTTTTCTGGAGGCCAACATCTCAGCTAGAGTGGAAGATGATTTTTTTTATAGAATCTCTTTCATGATTTGACAAGTCCACATGCTTCCCCTCAAGTCTCTTTCTAAAAAGAGTAGTCAGATGACCCCTTATCCCACATCTCTCACAAGAGATCTTCCTCCGGCATAACTCCAATGATTTCCCAAAAGCCATGAATTCGGTACAAAATAGTGGATTCTTTTCATACTCAACATCAATATTAATGTTATCAGTGGGAGTGGAAAGAGATACCTTATCAATAAAGGTGGAGGTCAAATCAACCTCCACCAACATTCTAGAAAAATTTCTAAACAGAAAAAATTCAGATTCCTTGTCAAGGAATATAGGGGATCCAATCTCCATGGAAATGTCATGAAGAATATTTGGATGCCAGAGGACCCAGTTAAGCCCATGAAAATAGACCCAAACCAGCGAAAAGTAATTCCATTCATGAGAGGCATTGAAATCAAGGGAACATTCATGATGATTAAGCCATATAGGTTTCAAAGAAAGGGACCAACTACTCCATGCATGAACCTTGAGAGCATTTGATGGAAAATGAAATGAATGAATCCATGACCAAGAGAAACGCACCGCCAATTAGAGGAACCCCACAACAACGAATCCTGTCTGACAAGATCATCAAATTTCTAAGAAGTCACACCCTTCACTAAAACAAAACGTGCAATTAGACAGTTCTTATCAATCGAAATCCTCTCATCCATTATTTTTGGACTGACATCAACATGAGCTACTGAACACTTTCGAAGAATCCTTCTTGAGTGGGAGTCAAAAAATGAAGAAAACGAAGGCGCGGATGAAGGACAACCTGCTTGGCCACTCGGATCCTTTACACTGCCATCTGAAGCAGCTTTCAAATTCACCAAAGAAGCCTCCAAATAGTGATTAGATAGACTCATCGACAACACCCTCTTCGACACAATTGACCCAGCCAAATCCATATCCCACCCCACTCAATTCATCCAATGAACACCGCTGGCCCTATTATCCACCCTAGATCTGAATTAATCAGCCACATCTTGGAGATTCACAAGCAGTGGTTCAAAAAAACCCACACTGTCACCCCTGTTTGCATCAATAGCGACCGAAAGAGATCCATCATGGGCATCGAATGAGGGAACCACTTTCGAAACAGATGGAATATCTGAGGTTCCTTCAGCTCAGCGAGCAACAGGCAGATCACCTTCAATCCTGCATGTAACAGCAGGCAATAGATCTGAGGATCCTTCATCCCGATGGGCAATAGTCCGAGCATCGCGCCTTGGATATGGAAGAGATTATTTCACCACTATCGCATCTTCATTCCAGATGGATACCAGTTCTCCTTCTACGAGCTTCGAGTGAAAATAGTGAGGATCAACAATAGAAAAAGGTAGAGTAAGTTCACAAGGTTAAGCTTCCTAATTTTAACATTGAGAATGATTTTGTTTGGAGGTTTGGGAAGAGATTATGCATGCAATTGGATTCATATTTAAAAGAAGAGTTATTATGTGAAGCTCATCTTTCATTATTTTTAGTTCATAATGTAATTAATAAGATATATAAAGAACTTCGGGAGTATTACTAGTGGGATGGAATGAAAACGGATATTGCTGAAATTACTGTGAAATGTTTGACTTGTCAGCAGGTTAATGAAGAGTGATAGTTAACTAAAGGGATGCTTCAGTCATTACTGGTTCTAGAGTTGAAATGGAAAAATATATCCATGGAATTCATTGTGGGGTTACTGAAGATATCTTGAGATAATAATGCAATCTATGTTATTGTTGACCGATTGATTAAATGTGCTCATTTCCTTCCTATTCGAGACACTTTATCTCTAGATCAACTTTCTCGGTTGTATGCTAAACAGGTCAGGTTTCATGGAGTTCCCCTCTCCATTTTTTCTAAATCTGATACCAGGTTTAAATCTAACTTTCGGAAAGGCCATTATTTGTCATTGTGTACTGAATTAAATTTTAGTAGAGCTTTTCATCCTTCATCAGTTGGGAAGTCATAATGAACAATTCAGACCATGCATGATATGCTACATGCTTGGTCAATTGATTACTAGGGAAGTTGGGACCAATGTATTTTATTGGTTGATATTTCTTAAAATAACAGTTTTAAATCTAGTATATAGATGGCTCCATTGGAGGCATTATATGGGAAGAAGAGAAAAACTCTAGATTTTTGGGATGAAGTAGCTGAAAGGAAGCTGATAGGACTAGAATTGGTATAAGAGATGGAAAAAAATGTTTAGTTGATTCAGAAGAACATTAGAACTGCTCAGAGAATGTAGAAAAGTTATGCGGGTAACCAGAGGAAGGATCTTTCATTTGAGGTAGGTGATCATGTCATTCTCAATGTTTCTCCATGAATAAGTGTGATGTGTTTTGTAAAGAAGGGAAAGTTGAGTCCGTGGTTCATTGGACCATATGAATTCCAATAGAAAGTTGGATCAGTTGTGTACAGATTGGCTTTACCCCATGTTTATCCTAGGTACACAATTTTTTTCATGTTTCAATGTTGAGAAATTATATTCCAGATCCATCTCATGTTTTGATCATAGAGGTAGTTCATCTGGAAGAGAATCACTTTTATGAGGAACAACCAGTCGAGATTCTCCACCATAGAGAGAAAGTGCTGTAGAATAAGATAATTAATCATGTAACATTTTTTTGGAAAAACTATATGGTTGAAGAGGCAACGTAGGAATATGAAAATTCAATGAGGGATAAATAACCACAATTTATTTGATAATTGAATAAAACTGTGAGGATGCAATTTCTAGAAGAGGAGAGGGGTGTAAAATCCAATGTAAATTAAAAATAATACATTTTCATATTTATTAGTACATTTAAATTAAATATTAATTTTACTTTAAAGGGGATGCTATGTTTGATGGTGTACCTGATACACAACCACGAGTTTCTTTGAAGTCTAATGTCACACACAACGATGAGTCATACTGAGAAATAATAACATAATATTATTTTAAATAGTAGTTAACTCCTGGCCATTGTATTGGCGGAAATAATTTGAAATAACTACAATATTATTGTACATGTTTATTAAATGATTTTACATATATCAAATATAGGTCCAGGGTATAAATTTTGAATGAATCTAATTTTAATCATAAATAATCTAATATTCATTAAAAGGTCGATTTACTACATTTTAATGGTGATCCCTCTTTAAGTATAGCTTTGGTCACTTTTATATGTTCTATTTGACAAAATAAAATTCTTTTTTAGACCCGAGACATAAAAATTTACTTTGGGTAAATTTTTGGTATTTTTCTGATAAAATACATTTTTAATGAATAGTAAAAAATATTGTATTTTAATTCAAAACATCTTTTTAATCTAATTTATTTATATGGTTATATTATCTTTTTTATTTTTTTAATGTATAATTAGATTATAATTTTACAATTTAATCAATTTTTGGACATTGGGCGTAATATCACTTTGAAATTGGACAAAAACACGTGTCAATATTTTGATAGTTATTATTTCTAAAAAACACGCTTTTTGTCATGACAATGGAAATTAATTTTAAAATTAATTAATCAAACTTCTAAGTTTTGAATTTGTTAAAATAGGCATGATTTTTTAATTCAAAATATCTCATATATCTTAGGCAGATTTTTTTGTATTTTTCTTAAAAACATCAATTTTTGATGAATAGGGGAAACATTTAGTAGTAGTTAAAAACCAACTTTTTATTTCAAATGAAAATTTCCCACTTCTATGAATTGAAATTTGAAAATCTGACATACGTGGTTGTTATTAGTAAGTAACATGTGGTACAATTAGATGAAAGTAATTTTTGATGAAAAGTAACTTATGACTTTTATTTACTTTTATAGGTAAATATGGTAATTAAAGGTAAAAATAATATTAGAATAATATTAATTTTCCTTAACAGATGTCATAATCATATTGGATGATAAATTTCCTACCATGGGAATCCTTGGGTAGATTTTTGGACACCATGGAGCCACATAATAGTTATAATGACACATCATATTTATTAATTTAAAGTAACGAAAAAAATAAAAATAACATATATCTTTTCGTAAATAAATTATTATAAGGGGTTATATATGTTATATATTAAAATATAAATATTAATTTTAAAACTAAAATTATTTCCTACATCATGGTAATAATTTTATAATTTGTAGACATCAAATAAATAAAATTTTGAATTACCCAATAATAATACAGTGTTGATCTCATTAATGAATGATTTAAATAAATTAGATTATAAAAATTAAAACAATATATAAAACATGTACAATTATTATTAGATGATTTTATTTTTAACATGACTCATCTTATCTTCTATATTATTGGGTTTGGACTTTTGGAAACCAAATACCATTATATAATAAAATTATACTTTTAAACATTCTTAAAAGAGCCCATCCTCCCCCTTTTAAAAAGCCATCAACTCTAACTCATTACTCACACCTCTCAATCGCCTTGGATGGTCCAATATCTACCTAATTAAGCTCCCTAAATCCCTCCCTTCCACCTAGAGGCCTTACATTAGTAATAAGGGACTTCAAGATATCATTTTGGTTCAAACAAAAGGGATTTACATGATTTAATGGCAACGTCTTCTTTTAAGTTCTTTTGTTTTTTCCGTCTAAAACCACCTAAAATATTTTTATATATTTATTTTATAGAAACACCAGTATACTCAATATAATAGGTAGTTTTTATTGGAAGGATTCAATCTACCCTTACACAAACCTTTTTATAATGGGTGAATAACATACGGTTTCTGTGGACGACAAACTAACCCCTCACAAAACAATGATAGATCAATTATCAGATACCACCTCTCATGGTTGCCATTATGATGGAAATATATTTATATTTGATATATATTATATTTATATTTTATATATTCTTCTGTATTTTTCATTTATATCACACCTTTATCATTTCCATTATGGCTATACATGATAATTTCATTTGTGGAAGTGTGGACTACCGCCTCCTCAAAGTGATATGACTCGTTCATGCCATATATGGGACATATAAAGGATGGAGTTAATGAAATTATATATGATATTATACTGGAAGTATAACATTAATATGTATAATTATGTTTTAATTCTATTAAAATTTGAAATGTAGATGAAAGTATCATTCATTTGTACGTACGGCTTACCATCTCTATGAATGGTGCATTTCATTTCTTATTTCCAAATGTTATATACTCTTATAAATACATATATATATATATATGATATCTAAATCATGAATATCATTCCAGAGATAATGGAATTTTTACCAAATGAACAACTTGATGTTATATAAATTTTATTTTTAAATTAATTTCCTAACATCAGCAAAATTTCTTATATAAACTAAAATAATTAACAAATTATTATTGAAAGTTAATCAGTAATATAAAATGAATAATAAACTCTAAAATGGTTCTCAAGAAAGTATAAATTAACTTATGTTTATAATTCTAAAAATTAACGAATGAACGGGTCACGTCAGAGACGAGGTAAGGGAACTTTATAACCCAATTTCCATTATTTGGATTAATCTACTACCATTAATTATGTCGTGCTATGATTTTGAATGAAATAAAATTTTATGTATTATCTTGTATTTATACATTACATATGTGCATCTACAGTGAATCGACATAATTGATCTATTTTATTTACAAAATGATCTTTGCAATGGACTTAATCTCAATCTTCCTTCATTGGGACATATTATGATTTATAAATAACATTCTATTATAAAATGTATAGACCACCTTGAATTTTCATTTCATTCAAATGGATTATTTTTTCTAATAAGAATTTTACTAAATGTCAAAAGGAATGTTTTTATCATTTTCAGTGATAATGACCTCTCCACCACCATAATTGATAGTTGGCTTCTTCTATAAGCCTTAATGTTTTTTTAAGGATAAGAAGTACCTTATTCTGTTTTTTGGGTGATTTGGTATTGAAAATGGGTTTTTAAGTTGATTGAGAATTTTAATATCTTGAAATGATTTCTTGTGATTTCTAATGAAATGTTATTAGTGAAGTCATTATATTTTCCATATTTTATGTGTTATGATTTTATAATGTAACTTGGACATTTGATGGGTGGTTACGTGGAAAAACAAATGACGGGTTTGCCATGATAAACTAGGATATGTGGTTATGCTATAACATCCAATTCATTGGGTATGGAAGTTGATCGTATGGATATTCGATTTAGTGATATGTGTGGATGTCAACCGTATGGTTATTTAATTTAATTTTGTTTATGTCCCATGTTACCTTTATATGTTATGCCCTTTCTATGGTCTTTTTGGTAATATTTTGGTTACAAATGGGTAACCAATGAACTTTTATTTAGTGAAGAGTATTTACTACTTCATAATGGTTAAAATTATCTCTTATGATAATGGAATCATGACTGACTAGTTGTTTTAAAAAACTAACAGTTTTCTTTCTATTTGTATCTATTACTAAGAATTTTATGCTCATCCCATGTTTTTTTGAAATGTTTTTCATAGGACTTAATAATGAATAGGGTCAATGATTGGATCAAGGAAAAGTTATTATGTAGAAAATATGGAACTAGACATGAATATTTTTTCCATGACTTTCTATTTTATGAAAAAAATGGATACTGAGCAAAAGTGTCTATTGGTAATATTCAAGTTTTTTTGTTTATTTTATGACCTAATTCTCCAATGCTCTACGCCTAAAAAATAGTCAATGTGAAATATTAACATAATTCAAGATTATGTAATGTTTAATGTCAGTTCCTTATAACATCCCAACTTAATACAAATAAAAAAGTACATGTTGTGAATTTTAGATTACATGCCTTATCTATACAAAGGAAGAACTGAGGATAAAAATAAAAAATATTGATCTGTACCTCAAAGGAAGAACTGAGTTCTTACATTATTTTATTAATGTAACATCCATTAATTTTTATACATTGGTCACCAGTAAAAACAAAAGTGTCATTAACGCGTTGCATAAACTACCACCTTCACATTGTGTCATCTTCCATTTTTCATCACTACCATTTTTAGATGATCAAAGTGATTTAATTTCGGAATAAATATGCTATATATAATATATCTCATATTTTTTAATTTTAGTTTATTAGATACCTTCTTTAAAACCCATTAGTTGAGAAGTAGAAACATTAATCATTGGTATGAGTTAATTATCCCCTCCACAAGCAACAAGAGTAATTCATAATCATCACCCATAATTTCATGACATAAAAATATTTTTGATATATAATAATTTTTATCTAAAACAGTTAGTTTTATAGATTATATGAAATTTTTTTAAAATTACTTGAACCAGATTCATCATACATAAAGAGATACTAAGGAATTTAGAAAATAACCTCAAGTAGAAGTCATAGGAACAAAACATTACAATAAAATCTCTATATTAAATTAAATAATGAATAATAATATTTCTATTATCGTATCTAATATATATAATATTGTTATTACAAACACTAGGAACATCTATATAATGAATCTAGAATAATGTACGGATTTCAGTCCTAATTATTCTTTTGTGGGATATAATTTAATGTTAGGAACTGATTTATTATTTTTCAGATGTATATACTTCCCGAGAGTTTTTTTCTTAATACATGATGATTTAATTCCAAGAATATATTGAACCAAATGATATTCAAGATTCTAATTACTTTTGATTAATAAATTACTTATTTCAAAAGGGTTCCATCCTAATCACTCTTTAATGATGCATGATTTGATATTATTAGAATTCCAACATTAATAAAGTGTGTCTACCTCCCCCATGACTTTTAGTTTCATATACTACTGTTAGATATAGAATATACTCTTTAGATAATTCCCTTCCTTTCTAGTGGACATGATTGATGTCTTCTTTAAAATATAAAGTCATTTTAAAATCAAAATTATTTGTTAGTTATAATGACTCTCCTTGAGTTTCATATTTTATTTTAAATGGAATACCCTTATAAAATTTTGGGAGGTAACATTTATTTAAATATTATTCAGTTTTCAGTTCTAATACATTTTGAAAATGAATCTTTGTTATTTATAATTCTCATCCATGTAAATATCATATTCCTATATATACAATTTCCTTTGAAAATTAATATTATTATTTCAATTTCACATTTGAGGAGAATTGGGAAACCAAAAAAGGTCCAAAAAAATAGAGTTATCTAAGGAATGATCTTGAAAATTCATTAAAAATTGAATATGTATATTACAACAAACCACCATATAAAAACCCCAATAAAGAGTGGTAACATGTTTATCTGAGTCATTAATTTGAAAACCATCTATGTGACCATCCATCTAGTACTAGTCTTGGATATATTCCTACATGTTAATCATCCTTTAATTGATATATCATGCAAAAATATAGTCATATTTGTTGATCCACACCCTTTTCTCTTCATTAAGGGAAACTCTAAATGATCTATCATATATTCTGTTTAAAATCTCTATTGAATAATTGATATCGAATGATCCTTTTAACAGTTTTCCTTGGATAAAAGAACAAGCTCCAAAAAATCTCCATTATTCCCTTATAAGATTCCTACCATTATATTTTATACATAAATTGAAAGTGATTCCAAATTATAAATATTGACCTCAACCAACAGATTATTTTTATCCTTCTTCTTAGTTACCTATTAAGGAGATTTTCTCTCCGTTGTTGGATTCAACCTTCTAGTAACAAACATCACACCTCCAACAATTATTATCTAAAATAATTTTAATTATTTCCTATTAATATTTACCTTTCCTAAGGATATTGTTACTATTGTCCCATGATATTTTAGTAATCATTACATGGTCTACCTCCCCCCTTGTGGAATGGTAAATTCCAAGAAAAAACAATACATTCCTTCCCCTTCAATGATCCAGACCCAACCATAGTGGGACCCTAAGTTTCCTACCCATAATACATTATTGGTTTAGTATCCACCACTTCATCACTTGTCACATCATCTTTCAATCTCAAGACCCCAACATGTTTCCATTTCCATCATGAATATAATTCTTCTACCCTTCAAGATCGATATTCTCCTTTCCATCACCATTCTAGGTAGAGAATTGTTTTTTTTATAATCGGAATCAATGGTTCACCATGATCAGTCAGCCCTCGACATAGAGACACTTCCACATTTATTTCATTGGAGATTTTAATCTCTACAAGCTCCCATGAATTAGTATTGATGAAATCAGAACTGTTAATTGTAAGTTGTTCAATTTCCATCCCATTAGTAATACCTATGACCATTAAAATATCTGAAAATGAGGGGGGGGGGCATTAAATAATTCTATCTTGAGCCCTAATTTATTTGATTGAGAAAACCCAAATCACATTTTAACAATGAAAAAAATATCCTCATATCATGTTTCATGGTAGACAAACATCATCATAACGAGAGGGGTAAATAAATTAATAACATGTTCAGAATTTAGAGACACAAGATGAAAAATAGTGGGATAAGGTGTAACATAAAAAATGGGGACAACTACCCAAAGGGTTCCCTCCACCCCCATCAATAGAAGGAATTGGAGTGACAGAAAATCCTACACAATGAACTAAATTTTTCCCATGATTCAAAGATTTTAATCTTATTCCAAAACAATTATTCACCAATCATAATCCAAACCGAATTAATTATAGTTTGGAAAACATCAATAAAAATACATAACTGTGGAGAAATCATATGGAACAATGATTTTGTTCTGCTTCCGAAACATAGGAATCCACCGACCATGATCCACATCATATGAATGTTAGAGGAGTAATGAATGGAAATAAAAATATCAATAAAAATAACCCATAACATCTTAATTGTAGTATCTTTCTTTATAAGAAAATAATATTTCCATCCAATGAAAAGTAAATTAGATCCATTACTAAAAATGTGTTCTTTGGACTAGGTAGAAATAATATCCTCCACTAATGAAAACATTATCATAATTTGAATATTATCAAGAAGACCAATAACAATTGAATCTTGGAAACCCCATGAGATGAATAAAAACATATCAAAAGGGTCAATTGTTGATCTATGTTATGGAAAGAGGTATACAAAATCTAGATTAAAAGGATGAATTTACTCTGAGAAATATTTTGTTGATGTCAAGAGTTGTGGGATGTTATCGAAGAGATTAACCACTTTAGGGAGAATCATGATCTCTAGGAAGGCTATGAGGGAATATTGTTTTGATACAGGGATGAATATAGGTATAAGATCACCATAGGAATCTTTAAGAGGTCCATCCTCCTAGAATGGGGGATGGATTGCTAAAAATAAGGTTTTAAAATATATTTTATGATGTGGTATTTTCAAAAAAGGTGATTTAATTCATTATAACAGATCTTCCAAACAACATTCATGACATACCAGTTTAGCGCTCTCTTTTTGTCCCATTTATGAAATTTTCTTCCCATATTCCTCTAATATTATATATATATATATAATATATATATATAAACCAATTTAAATAATAATTTCATTTCTAGTTTTATATATGTTTTCCTTCCATTAAATGTTATTACATTTAAGTAAGCCTTGTTTATTGTAAATTGCCAGTTTCTTGTCACAAATCAAGAATCACCCACAAAAAATCAATCCAAGAAAAGATTCTTAAAAAATAAAAAATTTATTCAATTACCAATTGGATCAATCATTGTTTTATGTATAATAATAAGTATTTTATTTCATTAAAATTATCCTCTACTAATTTTATAAAGAACCACCCAAGTGGATTATTTTTTTACATTCCTCTCCAAGATCCTTATCATGATGTTTTTATATTTGATCACCATGTTCATGAATTATATTTATCATTCAATTATGATAGTTCAAAAGGTTTAATTCTTTATTATTTTAGAAATCTTTAGGATTTATCTTTCAGTTAAACCTTGATTTAGAATTTTGTGACCCACTCCCTTCTCATTGGTTTGATCATTCTAATAATTAATTTATGTTGTATTTTACATATATGGTATGCATTTAAATGATTTTAATTTATGTGATTTGTGGTCCAAAAGATACATGTCCAACCAATGAATTTGGTGAAGCTTTATATCTTCTGAGTTATTATGTTAGTGTTTAAGGGGTGACCTAATCCACCATGGGCCTTTTTTGCACATTTTTATGATGTTCATGGGAGTTACCCATGACGTATGTTTATAATATAATTATTTATATTTTTGAAACATGTTTATGATTTCGTGAACATATGATATAATTATCTTTATCACATGTTTCTATTCTTTTGAGGATCCTCCTTATATTATCATACCATCCCTTTTGATTCTCATGTTTTCTTTATTTATTTGTTTATTCACAAAATGGGCTTTCTAGATATCCCAATTCCTTAACTGTTTCCCCATTAAATACTATATAGTATTAGAATATTGATGTCTGTCATGAGAACTATTTGGTGATTTTAATGAATATTATTTTCTTATTTTTATGAAAATTTGTTTTTGTTTATTTTCATTAAATAAAACTAAACCTCTAGATAATAAAATTTATTTTTGGGAACTATGATATATATCATAAAATATGGTAGTCATTGAAAAATGGTGTCTATTGTTGGAATTATAGAAATATATGTTTTAAAAAATATAGATCAGAAAACATCAGAGGAAACACTAGATAGAATTTTATGTTATATGACTAAGAATAGAATACCATCCTAATATTTTGGTAAACTAGAGTTTATGTTATTTTCTAAGATATACATCCCGGTATGGATACTAACAGTTGAATATAGCTATAGAATAGATGCACCATGGTGTAATGATGTGTAAAAGGGTTGTTTTGGAATTAACACGGTCATCCATCTAATGTATGATTATTGTGTCTAAGACTGCACATCTTGTTAGAAACTCTCGATTGGAATGATAATGTTGTCATATAATACTTATGAATTTCATTGAATGATTGGTTTTCCTAGTTAAAATGAGGGACAAGGTTATGATGTATAATATAACCTATAATAATGTAATGTTTTATTAACCAAAAATTATGTATAATGAACTGAAGAATTTATGGGTGAACATTATGTCAAAAAAGAGTCAATGGCTTTAAGGTTTAATCCCTTTTATGTTATTGATTGTGATATCCACCCTATGATGTTAATTATTCATCATTCATGTTAACCCATTTGGTTTTAATGATGGATGAATCATGAAGGAACCGTGTTACCATTAGTTAAGAACTAAAATTTTATTATTTAAGCAATGATTAAACTATTAGAATGGGATATGGAATCTGAAGTCTAGGAATTACTCCTAACCAAATATCCAAAAATATTTTTACAAATGTAACCACAGTTGAAAACATGATATTGACAATGAATAAAGAGATTATGGAATATAAAAATTATGAATATTATGTTGATGAATGAATAAAGACTCAATTTCATTAATTTTAAAAAAAATGTGAAGATGAACCTACCTAATTTCCTTGGGAGTGAGAGATAATGATTTGGATATATATGATTTTTCATTGAGCATCAAATTGTAATTGGAATATGGGGAATAATTGTAAGCATGATGGGAGTGGAGAGTGTAATGAACCGAAATTTTGAATAAATATTGTTTCCTAATTTTTTGTGTCATTTTATTTTATACTCAACAAAACTATTTCATTTGATAACATGAGTATAATTAAAATGGGACCGTTGGGTTTTGACTATTATATGACCATTGGTCAATATGACCGCTGGAAACTAAATGTTTTGATTATTGTCTCTAAATACAAGTAATATTGGTTAATTTATATAGATAGAAGATTCGATGGCCTCACCCAGTAGTCTTGGACCGATCTAAGCCCATCTAACAGAACATGGGAAGGAGGTAGCACCACTGGGCTTTACTCTGGACCAAACCCAAGCTGAACTTCATCATGTAAAGCTAGAACAGAATTTCCTTTGCGAGAAGTTCAAACTGATAGAAATTACTACTCATGCGATGTTGGCCGAGCCTCCCTCGGATTCTCTCACCTTAGCACACCTTACACTAAGGTCATATGCTGGTGTGATAAGGGGCTATGTAAGGAGACCGTAACTGGCTTCAGTAATCCTTTGTTTTAAATAAAAATTGGGATTTCTTCTTATGATGATGTTTATAAATTTTCAAGTGTCCAGATAAATATAGTATGCATATTTTTGATGAATTTTAGAAAAAGGATATTTTAAAAATATTTAGGTAAACCATAAATAATTAAAAATTTGTAATGATTTTCAAAAAATGGTCTTCTACAATTTTGTTCCGTACAAAATTTAGAGTCTAATAAGATCAACTTGATTTTTGATGAATAGTAAATTATGAATAGTGATTTTATGATTAGGATTATTAATGTGTCCAAATGTATTAGTAATCTCACTTAAAGAAAGTATTAATACAATTTAGGCACATTGATTAAGTAATGTGATTCAATAAAATAGTTAAATAACGGTTTCATAAATTTTTATTCAAGTATAAGTTTTTTTCGGGTGAATAGTGTTTTTAAATTAAAAATTAAATTAAAAATATTTAGAAAATTATTTTTATAAAATGGATTTTATTTTTGAACTCAGAGCATCGATGCTATGTTAAGGTAAATTTTGGGGATTTTTCTGAAAAAAATGAATTTTCAATGAATAGTGTATTTATTTAAAAAATAAATTAAAAATATTTAGAAAATTATTTATATAAAATGGAGTTCATTTTTGAAATCAGAGCATTGATATTTGGTTAAGGTGAAATTTTGGGATTTTTCTGAGAATGATGAATTTTCAGTGAATAGTAAAAAATACAATTTTAGGGTTTCGGTATGTTTAATGACATCATAACTGTGTCATGATGATGTCATGAGATATTTTTTGGGTTGGAAGACCAAAGGTGATGAATTATTGTATTGGGGGCCCCATGTGGCCTAACTTCATGGGAAATATCTTGGGAGAGCACATGGTTTTGAGAAACCCACTTATGAGGAGTCCCTTGGCCATTAATGCCTTGTCCCCTCACTTTCCCTATAAATACCAAGCCATTATCTCATCCTTTGGAGTCAAAAATCATTATCAACTAAGTTATGGTCTCATTACCTCCCAAGGAGTCCTCCCAAGGTGCCCCAATCTCTCAAGGTCCAAACCTTTGAGTTTTAAGAGTTGCATTTTAAGGTAAGGGATCCGACCTCTCTCCTTGTTTACAAGTAATCTCTTTTATGTCATTACATTTATGCTCCATGTTCTTATGTGGGAGGATGTTCTTTTATATTCCTCTTACTGGACTTTTTATGTTCATATGATGAGAGACCCCCTCTTACTCTCATCATATCATTTTATGAAATATTAAGTGGCGTCGTTAGGCTGCCGAAATTTTTGTAATGGATTCTTTCACATTTCTCATTTTCAAGTTCTATTTTCTTGTCAAATCCTTCAAGTTCCTTTTTATTATGTCAGGGTATGATCTCTATATCAAACATACTGATATTTTATGATCATATGATGAGATACCCCATTTTATCTCTTCAATTTAGTATTTTGAAGTTTTAAGAGGCGCCGTTAGGCTGTCGAATTTTTAAGGGATTCTTTCACCCTTCTCGTTTTCAAGATCTATTTTCATGTCAAGTATTTCAGGTTACTTTTTATTATGTTGGGGTATGATCTCTATATCTATCATACTGAACCCTTATTTTCATTTTATTAGAGACCCTATTTTGATCTTGTCAATTCATTTTTGTTGAAGTTTAAGTGACGTCGTTGCGCTGCCGAATTTTCATAAGAGAAATCTTATTTTTGTCTTCATTTCATGTTCTTAATTTAATATGGTATATCTTTAAAATTTCATTACCATGTTCTCAAATCCTTTATATTCTGTCCCTCTACTGTTTTATGGGTCATTTATTAGTGTTTGACCCATGTCCCCTCTCTTTTAAATGTTTTCTGAAACCCCGAAACATAGCCGTTATGCTGCAGAATTTCCATCTCAAAATGTCTCTCTATTTTTCTAATGTACATTTATTTTATTAAGTGAATACTCAAAAATCATTCTTCAAAAAGGTGTATTCACATATATACCAAAAAATTTTATTTTAAATTCTGGGACTTACATACATGAGTCCCGCTCTCCCCTTCTGTGGGTTTAACGTGACGTAAAGATCATGTTTTTAAAGCAGTTTTTAAAACGTTATGATTATTAAATGAAACCAATTTCTTTTATGCTATATGGGTTGTTTATGAAATGATTTATGATGATATATGTGGCTCACATGATAATAAAGGCAAATTTAAGGGTGTTCCCTGATAGCGCTCCAATGCATTGGGTAATGATGTAACCATTAGAGATTACAATTTTCACGATATCTTGGTGAATAACCATGGTAATTTTAAAATGACACCTTGGGGATGGACCTTGGTGATATGTTCATGATTGTCTATGTTAAATGATGTATCCACATCTTCAAGTTCTGAAAAATGTTATTTTTATTATGATATGCCTCATGATTTCATTCTCATGCCTTAATGTTCTTTTAATGACCATATTGAAGTATCTCAAGTTCACATGTAAAATGTTTCTCTTGTTTCCCTTACTGGGCCTTCTGCTCACCCTTTATTTTGATGTATGTCCCCAGGTTATGAGATGCAGTAATGAACCTAGGATGAACATGATGAAAATCATTTCAAGTGTTTAAGTAGAATGTTTTATGTTTTCATGTTTTATGTTCCTGGTTTCCAAGACACTAAACCTTAAAGATCCTCGGTTTTGTTAAATTTAATGAAAGTTTTATGTGATAAAAAGGTGGGATGCTATAGTTGGTATCAAAAGATGGTTTAGTTATTTGTGGAAATTAGAATATGAAAACATTAGGAAGAATCCTATATAAAAGTTTATATATAGGAAATCTTCATGGTATTTTGGTTAGTATTGAGTAATGGGTTGCCAAGAAAATACATCCCTGTCTGGATACGAGCAGGTAGAGGTGGATCTGGCACAGATGTACATAATGGTAAAACCCAAAAACACTGCTTTGATCTAGACTCAAACGGGAACTGGTACACGACAACGGGCCTTGCTGCACTCTTGGTTACGACACTCCCAGGGGATATGATTTTGCAAATTCATAAGCTTAATAAGAACCATTACTAAAGGAACAAAGAGAAAATAAAATAAAGATTCAAATAAGAATATATGATCATGGATAACCTAGATGCGAACCTAGGGGATCATAAGTTATGGTATACTATTCTTCTACAAGTTATCCTTATATGCTTTAAGTTCCTTTTCATGATTATTGGCTTAGTATTTAAGCCCCTAATTATACTTTCCCATCTTAGTTAATGGTGGGAAATGGAAGAACATGTCCCAACAACCAATGTGATAGGAAAGGAGACGATTGCTATATTAATATGACAGAGATGATTAGGGGATTAAAATATGATTATTTTGGAAGACGTTCAATATTTTAGGGACCTTATATGATCGAGGTATATATATTTCTACGTTATTTTCATTGAGGAGTAAGGTTGACTTATATTTTGAAGAATATATGAATTTAAGGTGGACCTATAGTAATTTAGGTTACTTCTGGGAATGATTAACCTATCTTGGGTAAAATATGTTTACGTTAGATACTTTTGTTATAAGATGTTAGGAGTGGTTGATGTTGTTTGGAGATGAATATTGAAGTTTATTTTGGAAGACTATTTTATCAAATCCTTCTTGTATTTGGGTTTCAATCTTAGTTTGGTTTATTTTGAATAATTTTAAGGACCGTTATTTATGGAATGGTCTATGATGAACTTTTAGTGGTACCATGGAACATTGAAGATTTAAAAGTAGTTTCCATTACTATGGGATTCTTTCTTTTTGAAGAGTTATTTTAACTTAACCTTTCTGTTTTTGGGATAATGTTTAAAGATAGAAGAAATAGACAGTAAATCTTTTGTGGATTATGTGATTCTCTAGAAGATGATTCTTGTGTTTTGATGAGACCAAGTAGTATTGAATTCTCATCGTTTGGATAAAAGATTAGTTTTGGTAGAGACTTATTAAAGGATGAAACTCTACATGAAGGTAGGTATATTTCCTTATGTTTTTGTTCTATGTAGTAAATGAATTCCTCAAAATTATGAAAAGGAACATAAAAGAAAAATGTTCTTGGTTTACGTTTCCTAATAGGTAATCAAAGACCATTTACACACATCATAAGTTTGGGATTTTCTCATGGTTAACTTTCTCCTAATCATGTTTTCTATCACACTCCCTCAGAACATGACCCTTTATTTTCTCCTCAATGTCCATGTTTTCCTACATGGAATCCTAGTGTGGGTTAACTCGGGTGACCGTTGTACTTCCCTTTCCTTCATTTAAAGTAAGAGTGTTACTGACTCCTTTTTCGATGTGGGACATTCAATGATATTTCAAAACCCAATTTTAAAAATTGCGAGGACGCAATTTTTTAAGGGGGGATGATTCTAACGACCCGAAATTTTGAATAAATCTTGTTTCCTAATTTTTTGTGTTATTATTTTTTATACTCAACAAAACTATTTCATTTGATAACCTGAGTATAATTAAAATTAGACCGTTGGGTTTTGACTGTTATATGACCATTGGTCAATATGACTGCTGGAAACTAAACGTTTTGATTACTGTATATAAATACAAGTAATCTTGGTTAATTAATATAGAAAGAAGATTCGATGGCCTCACCCAGTAGTCTTGGACCGATCGAAGACCATCTAACAAAACTTGGGAAGGAGGTAGCACCACTGGGCTTTTCTCTGGAACAAACCCAAGATGACCTTCATCGTGTGAAGCTAGAACGAAATTGCCTTCGCGAGAAGTTCAAACTGAAAGAAATTACTACTCATGCGATGTTGGACGAGCCTCCCTCATATTCTATCACCTTAGCACACCTTACACTTAGGTCCTATGCTAGTGTGATAAGGGGCTATGTAAGGAGACCGTAACTGCCTTGTGTAATCCCTTGTTTTAAATAAAAATTGGGATTTCTTCTTATGATGATGTTTATGAATTTTCAAGTGTCTAGATAAACATAGTATGCATATTTTTGATGAATTTTAGAAAAAAGAATATTTTAAAAATGTTTAGGTAAACCTTAAATAATTAAAAATGTGTAATGATTTTCAAAAAATGATCTTCTACAATTATGTTCCGTACGAAATTTAGAGCCTAACAAGATCAACTCGATTATTGATGAATAGTAAATTAGAAATAGTGGTTTTATGATTAGTATTAATAATGTGTCCAAATGGATTAGTAATATCACTTAAAGAAAGTATTAATATAATCTAGGCACCTTGATTAAGTAATGTGATTCAATAAAATGGTTAAATAACGGTTTCATAAATTATTATTCAAGTATTAGTTTTTTCCGGTGAATAGTGTTTTTTAATTAGAAACTAAATTAAAAATATTTAGAAAATTAATTTTATAAAATGGATTTCATTTTTGAACTCAGAGAATTGATGCTATGTTATTGTAAATTTTGGGGATTTTTCTGAAAAAAATGAATTTTCAGTGAATAGTGTATTTATTTAAAAAATATATTAAAAATATTTAGAAATTTTTTTTTATAAAATGCAGTTCATTTTTGAAATCAGAGCATTGATATTTGGTTAAGATGAAATTTTGGGATTTTTCTGAGAAAGTTGAATTTTCAGTGAATAGTAAAAATACAGTTTTAGGGTTTCGGTATGTTTAATGACATCATAACTGTGTCATGATGATGTTATGAGATATTTTATGGGTTTGCCGACCAAAGGTGATGAATTATTGTATTTGGGGCCCCATTTGGCCAAACTTCATGGGAAATATCCTGGGAGAGCACATGGTTTTGAGAAACCCACTTATGAGGTGTCCCTTGGCCATTAATGCCTTGTCCCCTCACTTTCCCTATAAATACCAAGCCATTCTCTCATCCTTTGGAATCCAAAATCATTCTCAACTATGTTCTGTTCCCCATACCTCCCAAGGAGTCCTCCCAAGGTTCCCCGAAACCCTCAATGTCCAAACCGTTGAGTTTTAAGAGTTACGTTTTAAGGTAAGGGATCCGACCTCTCTCTTTCTTTTCAAATAATCTCTTTTATGTCATTCCTTTTATGATCCATGTTATTATGTGGGAGGATGTTATTTTATATTCACCTTACTGAAATTTTTATTTTTATATGATGAGATACCCCCTCTTACTCTCATCATTTCATTTTTTGAATGTTTAAGTGGCGCCGTTAGGCTGCTGAAATTTTTGTAACGGATTCTTTCACCCTTCTTATTTTCTAGTTCTATTTTCTTGTCAAGTATTTCATGTTCCTTTTTATTATGTTGGGGTATTATCTCTATATATATCATACTGAACTTTTATTATCATATGATGAGATACCCCATTTTATCTTTTTAATTCAGTATTTTTAAGTTTTAAGAGGCGTCGTTAGGCTGCCGAATTTTTAAGGGATTCTTTCACCCTTCTGGTTTTAAAGATCTATTTTCATGTAAAGTCATTCATGTTACTTTTTATTATTTTGGGGTATTATCTCTACATCTATCATAATGAACACTTATTTTCATATAATGAGAGACCCTATTTTGATCTTGTCAATTCATTTTTGTTGAAGTTTAAGTGACGTCGTTGGGCTGCCGAATTTTCATAAGAGAAATCTTATTTTTTTCTTCCTTTCATGTTCCTCATTTCATACTGTATATCTTTCAAATTTTATTACCATGTTCTGAAATCCTTTATATTCTGTCCATCTACTATTTATGGGTCATTTATGAGTGTTTGACCCATGTCCCCTCTCTTTTCAGTGTTTTCTAAAACCCCAAAACATAACCGTTTTGCTGCAGAATTTCCATCTCAAAATGTCTCTCTCTTTTTCTAAAGTACATTAATTTTATTTAGTGAATACTCAAAGATATTTCATCAAAAAGGTGTACTCACATATATAGAAAAAAAATTTATTTTAAATTCTGTGATTTACATACATGAGACCCCTTCTCCCATTTCGTGGGTTTAAAGTGACGTAAAGATCATGTCTTTAAAGCAGTTTTTAAAACGTTATGATTATGAAATGAAATCCATTTATTTTATGCTATATGGGTTGCTTATGAAATGATTTATGATGATATATGTGGCTCACATGATAATAAAGGCAAATTTAAGGGTTTTCCCTGATAGCGCTCCAATGCATTGGGTAATGATGTAACCACTAGAGATTACAATTTTCACGATATCTTGGTGAATAACTTTAGTAATTTTCAAATGACAGCTTGGGAATGGACCTTGGTGATAAGTTCATGATTTTCTATGTTAAATGATGTATCCACATATTCATGTTATGAAAAATGTTTTTTTATTATGATATACCTCATGACTTCTTTATCATGCCTTAAAGTTCTTTTCATGTCCTTATTGAAGTATATCAAGTTAACATGTAAAATGTTTCTCTTGTTTCCCTTACTAGGCCTTCTACTCACCCTTTCTTTTGATGTATGTCCCCAGGTTATGAGAAGAAGTAATGAACCTAGGATGAACATGAGCAGAAGTATTTCAGGTGTTTAAGAAGGATGTTTTATGTTTTCATGTTTTATGTTCCTGGTTTCCAAGACACTAAACCTTAAAGATCCTCGGTTTTGTAAAATATAATGAAAGTTTTTTGTGATAAAAAGGAGGGATTCTATATAGAGAATGCATATGAAAGCCCAACTAATAGTAAAATTCCTTAATGTATAATTCATGGAAATTACCCACGTTTGTCACATAAATCCACAGATTATAAGAATGATATGGTGTAACAACAACCACAAACACACGAATAAGGATGAGCTTTATCAACGACTGTTGATGAGGTGAATTGAGGAAGCAAAATCCTCCACATAAGAATTGTGAATTTCTGACCATTATTCCATCCCCTCTAATATACCTTTATTATTTTCTATGAAAACCAAAATCATGTATATTTTATCAAATACAACTTATATATATATGAATTCTTCATTTCATAATTATAATTTTGGGAATATAAATCTGAGTATGGGTATTTTAGAAATTCTTTATCTGATTTTAGTAATGTATTAACTATTTTGACATAGATTACATATTTATAAATCTTGCAAATATTACCCAAAAGATCAAATTTATTGATGTCAATGGTTGATGGGTAGAAAAAAACCATAAGATACCATAGTGTGATCCTATCATCACTTTTAAAATAGATGGAAATGACATGATATATCCTTATCATAAATCAATAGACCACCTCCATGTGTAGTCTCCACTAATCCGCTATATGATTAAGGAACCATTCCAATTATAAGTCCCCATCCATAAACCTTACTTAATCTTGAGTTATTATAAGATTACACATTGAGGATCTTTTCAGGTTTAGAGTTTTAGAGAATTAGATCATAAAACTTCCATTACATTCCACATTTAAACAATGTGGTTACACAAAAGATAGTATTCATTTTTTCCATCAATGGAAACATATTTAAAAATAAAGCATGGATTCTTTCATGACACTTCCTTGACACTATCATCATATCATTTAACTTTCCCTTGACCTGTGAAAAACATTTCGAAAAAAACTTGGGATGAGCATAAAAAGCTCAGTAAGTGTTATAAAAATATGGAAAGAAAACATGAGTTCATATATACATATGAATGAAATCATACTTACCTATAAAACATAGGCATATCAAAACATGATTAAATCATCGAAATCATAATACATAAAAGGTAACTTGAGGCATTCATTACATTCTTACGTAGGGAGTAACCCTCTTGGTTACGTTTGGAATACCCACCACAGTATATTCCCTAAATCTCTTTGGAGAAACCTTAACGTTTCACTCCTTCGCGTTACCCAATGCATTGGAGAGCTATATCGGGCTCACCTGCCCTTAGTTTATCACAGAACCACCCATATTGATAAACAATGCCCAAGAACCACAACATAATCATAGAACATAACTGGAGCACAAAAGAAACTTAATATTCCCACATTATAATAACAATATAACATTTTAAGATATTGAAATAATGAATCCATTATAAAAAAACCATTTTCAATACCATTTAAAAAATTTAATAAAGATATTTTTGAATCAAAGTGTCCCATACCAATTTGAAGTTTTTAATTTTTTAAACCATTAATATCTATATAAATAAATCCTTAAAACCATTTTGAATACATGGATATTAATAAAAAATATTTATAAGAATAAATCATTAAAACATTTAAAATGATATTTTAGTTAAAGTATTTTTAACAAAATGAGAGACACTTGAATACAATAATTGAGGATTATCATTTCATTAGAAATTTATAATATCATGAGAATAGAGGGATTCATGATATAACATTCCAAAGGATAGTATATACACCATATAAGAGTGAACTAGTGCATAAAAACAATGATGTCTCAATAGAAATGTAAAATAAGATGAAATCCATAATAAAGAAGGTATCCTTAAATTAAGGATAAATCAATCTCATAATTATGTGTGACAAATATAAATACACCCAATATAAGTGGATATTAAGTGAAAAAAAATCAATGGTGATTTATACATATTCAAAGGATGACATATTCAATAACTACATGTTGAACCCAAAGAAATCGAAATTGGGTTAAGAAGTTCCTTTGGTAAAATTCAACAGCCTAACAGCGTCACATGAAATTTTAGAAAAAGAGTTTATGAGAGAGATAAAGGGTATCTCATTACTTGGACATAAAATTTACGGTAATAAGGATATATAAGAACATATCCCCACATAATAAGATGAAAATTAAAAGGCATAACAAAAGAAGTCTTTTAAAAAGAGGAGGGTGAAAGGTTCCCTTACCGACTTGGGTAACTTTCGAAACATACACCCCAATGAAGAAGAGTCATACAATGAATATTTAAATACCCATAAATTAAATTATATTACAAAATTATTATAATAATGGGAAGTACATAAACCACTCAAAGGAAATGGTGGAAAATGTAGCATAAATCACACGGGACTAAAAGTGAGATGAAAAATCCCTTACGAAAACTCGGCAGCCTAACGGCGCCACTTAAATATTCCAAAAATGGACTGATGAGATCAAATATGGTCTATCATCATATTGAAATAAAATTTATAGTAATAGAAATATAAAATAACATCCCCCAATATAACAAATATGAGATTAAAAGAAGTGACATAAAGGAGAGTACTTAAAAAGAAAGAGAGAGGTCAGATCTCTTACGAAAATCGGTAGCCTAACGGCGCCACTCAAAACATCCTAAATGGATTGATGAGAGAAAATAGGGTCTGTAGTCATATGAACATAAAATTTAGAGTAGTATTAATATGAAATAACATCCCAATCAAAAGAATTATGAGCTTAAAAGAAATGACATAAAAGAGTGTACTTAAAAAGAAAGAGAGGTGTAGGATCCCTTACCTTGGGTCCGACTTGACTCGATCATTCTTTAATCTCCTGAATAACAAACATGAGTTAATTTCTACTTCCTTAAGAACATTTTTCAAGTTCATTATTCCTTTTATATCACTTATTACCATGTCATGAACACTATGTTATTATTTAAGCTAATAACGGTCTTTTTAACGATCATTGGTACTTGAGTCAAAAATAAACTCTTTATAATTACAAGTTGTTCATGTGGTAAAATATCCATTATATCCAGAATTGTATTCAAGATTTATATATCATATATATCATATATATCCAGTATATTCAAGCATTTATAATATTACATAACATTTAGAGTTAAGAAATGAAATGCACCGTCCATGGAGACGGTAAGCCGTACGTACGCATGAACGCTACTTCCATTTCTATTTCATATTTAATAGAATTAAAACATAATGATACATAATATTATATTAATTCCAGTATGGTATCATATATAATATCATTAAATATATCCATTATACGTACCACATATGGTATTAACGAATCAAATCACTTTGAGGGGGTGGTAGTCCGCACTTCCTAAAATGAAGATATCACGTATACCCATAATGGAAGCCATAAAGGTATGCCAAAAATGAAAAATACATAATCTTAATGAAATCATAAACATATTATATATCATATATAAATTCAGTGACATCATAATGGCCGTCATGAAAGGTGTTAAGAGAAGATTGAACAATCATCATTTCGTGAGGCAGTAAGTCGCCATCCATATAAACAGAATGTTCATTATCCATTAGATGATGGTGTGTGTAAGTGTAGATCGAATAATTAACATAAAAACATAATATTATATTTAATATACTGGTTTTGTTACAAAAGAAAGGAATAAAAATAGTTTAGGGGGTGGAGAAGAAAAATAAAACCAAAGGACTCAAGTGAAGACATTACCTTAAAATCGGGTAACTCCATTTGGTTTGATCTCAAAGGCTTCCTTGGGAAGAGTTATAACCAAATTGAGGCTTCTAAGAGTTAGATAGGGATTTGTAGAGGAAAAATGGACAAGGGTTGGCCGAGAAGAAGGCTTTGGAAGTGTGGGTAAGGAGGTAGAGGTGGGTGCCTTTTATAAGAGGAGAGGAGGGGCACTCTTGGAATGTAAAGAAATGTTACTTTATTTTAGAATGAGTTTCGTATTTTAATGGTCACACATTGATGTGTTCCAAATATAAGGTGATAAGGGTTAGAAATCCACCCATCCAATAGGTTTTGGACATCTTTAGTTCTTATATTTGACATTATCGTTCCATTTTATTTAAATCGTTAAATAATGAGGTCATCGCTGCATCATCATGATGTCATAAATAATTTAATTTATTTAATGTCTAAAAATTATAAAAATATACTATGATGTAGGAAATATTTTTAGCTTTCTAATTACTATTTATAGTCAAAAATCAGACTTGTATAACCCCATTTAAAAATTGTTTTAGTAAAACAATTCATGTTTGTGTCATTTTAATTTTAACATTAAATAAAAAGGAATTTATGTCATTTTCCAACCAAAGTGGCTCCATGGGGTCCCCAAGTTGACCCATGGATTGTCTTGGTCGGCCATGACTCATCCAATAAGGGTAGGACATGTGTATAGGTCATTTCATTTTATTAAAACATTATTCTTACCTTAAACTACACTAATTACCTCTAATCGCGATAAAAAACTTAATTAGTTACTATTCATCAAAAAAAACTATTTTACTCCCATTGAACAATATTTTACATATTAATGACAACCATGTTTGTCGGATTTTTGAAATTCAAAACACAAAGGTGGCAAATTTTCATTTAAACGGAAAAATCAGTTTTTATAAGTACCACTTAGTGGTTTCACTATTCATCAAAAATTGATGTTTTTCAGAAAATTACCAAAAATTCACCCTAGGATATATTTTATATTCCGAATTCAAAAATGATTTCTATTTTAGAAAATTCAAAACATATATGTTTCATTAATTAATTTAATAATTAATTCCCTCTTTCAAAACAAATAGCGTGTTTTTAAGAAACAATATCTATTAAAAGATTGACACTAGTTTAAGTCCAATTTCAAAGTGAAATTAATTCCAATGACCACCATTGGATTTAATGATAAAAATATATTCTAATTTTACATTAAAACCAATTTAAAATATAATATAATCATATAAATAAATTAGATTTAAAAAAGGTTTTGAATTAAAATACAACATTTTTCAGTACTCATTAAAAAATGTACCTTATCGGAAAAATACCAAAAATTTACACAAAGTAAATTTTGATGTCCCGGTTATAAAAGAATTTTATTTTGTCAAATATAACACATTAAATTATCATAAAGTGGCTTTAAAATAGTTTCTCCCTCAAAAGGCGATTAATCAACCTTTTAATGAATATTAAAATGTTTACGCTTAAAATTGGATTCATTCGCATTTTTAATCCTCCATTATTTATTATAAAAAGTAAAAATATTTGACAAACATATATAATCATTTTGTAGTTAGTTCTATCCATTCCCCCCATCACAACAGCTTGGCGTTAACAACAATTTAAAATAATATTATTTTATTATTAGAGTGCAATGTAAGATTCCCAAGAAACTCGTTGTTGCGTGTTGGGTACGCCATCGAGCATAGCGTCCCCTTTAAAGTTATAATAATATTTTATTCAAAAATATGGATAAATTTGAAAATTTCATACTCTTTATTTACCTGGGGTGTTACATCCTTCCCCCCTTTTGGGAATTGCATCCTCTCAATTTAAAAATTGGTCTTGGATACTTAATTGAAAATCCCACATCGGAACAAGAGTCAGTAAAACAATCACTTTAAAATAAAGAAAGATAAGTACAATGTTCACCCGAGTTAACCCATACTAGGATTCCAAGTATGAAAATATGGTCATGGAGGAAAAAAAGGGTCATTTTCTGATGGAGAGTGATAGTAAACATGTCTAGGAGAAAGTTAACCATAAGAAAATCACAAACATGTGATGGGTTAAACAGTATTTGATTCCCTAGTAGGAAAAGTTAACAGACAAAATTTTTGTTTTAAGTTACTCTTCATTGAGGAATTTATTTTTGAGCTTAACTAAATCATAATGAAACATACTTACTTGTCACATAGACTTTCAACTTTTACAAGATTCCTTAATCAGACTCATATTTTCCCCAAAAGACGAGTATTTTGGATGACTTGTTCACATTAAGAGAGCTATAATCAACTTCTAGAGAATCACCTAGTCCACAAAAGAGAACTATATACTTCCCATGTCTTTATAACTTAACCAAAAATAAAACCCAAAGTTCAACAAAGACCATTCAATAAAAAATTTGTCCAAACTAGGATTGAAGCCCCAATATTTGAAGGATTTAGTCACATAGTCTTCCAAGTTAAATCGTAACATTTATCTCCAAACAACATCAGTTGCTACTAAAGTATCATATTGAAATGTAATTAACATAATAACATATCCTCCATGATAGGTTAATCATTTTCATAAATAACCCAAAATCAACTTACTCTTAATTCATAAAGTCATCTAAATAAAAAGAACAAGTCATACTAGCCAGGGACTTCATGTAGTCCACTGGTAGGTGATAAATACCAATTGCACTTTGGTTGTGGGTTCGATTCCTACAGCATTGTCTGGCGCGATGGGTTTTCACACGGTCTGCGTGTTGTCCTTTTTCCAAAACTATATAATTTTCAAATCATTCCCCAAAAAGAGATAAAATCATCGAAAATAACCAAAACATAATTTAACCTCAATTTTATCTCAGGCTTTTCACTTCCATCATATAGTAACCCATAATTACCTCAAAAGTAAGGATCATATAAACCCAAATGGTTCTTTTAAACTATGTCCACAATAGAACAGATAACTATTCTTTGAATAAAATTTTCATATATTAAACATCAGGGTAACACATACTATAAAAAGTCTTCTAATGTAACCACATCATCAAAAGAGACTTAATACTCTTAAGAATTTCACCATAACTCTTGAATCCCTTATGTGTTGACATCTTACTCATTCAACATTCTTCATGATCCATTAACCATTACTTTCCAACTTATTCTGAAATACTTCTTTCCTATAAACAAAATCATGAATCATATCCTAAGATTCCAAAATAGGAAAACAAAAGTTATGAAATAATCCATACCTTTGATTGGTCATTGCCAGTTTCTTCATCCTCAATTGGAATGACAATAGGTATTGGTAAACGAGTATTTGTATGATCTTGGTGATCCCATTCACGAAACATCTTCATAGGACATGTGTTTGCATAATGACCATGCACACCACATTTAAAACATTCAATTGATCCCTCAAAAAGAACTTCTTTCACTTTCCTCGAGTCAACTGGATGCTTCCTTTTTCCATGGCAGGTTATTGCTTTATGACCTTAATTTCCACATCTATAGAATATTTCGATCCCTTTGAAACATTTTCCTAGGTGATTCTTTCCACATCTTTGACACATAGGTTTTTGAACACACTTACTTTTATGATTATTACCTGTAGTTCTGTTGGGATTTGTTTCTTGCATATATGATGCCTTAGAGAAATCACCAAGGTTTAGGTGGTCAATAATTACTTCAGATAGTTGGTTGAGGATAAACACAAGAGTTCTCATTGAAGCTCCCATATCATTCAGTTGCTCTCTCAAAAAACTATCACAGTTTTATTCATATCCACTGTTACTTTGGTGCCTGCTAGATCCAGCCCTTTACTAAAACCAAAGAGGTCAGTATGAGTATATCAACAAAAACATCATGTACTAATGAGGAATATAAACACTAAGATATACTTACTCATTCACATTATCTAAAACTAGGTCTCTTTATGAAATCCTAACCATTATGGTAATGTCACTTATGCTTAAAGAATACCCTAACCTCTAAAGTTATCTAAACCGACCTCTGATACAAACTATAAGGCCCCAGCCTTAAACCATACTTAATCTTGAGTTATTAGAAGATTACACATTGAGGATATTTTTAGGTTTAGAGTTTTAGATAATTATATAATAAAACATGCATTACATTCCACATTTAAACAAATTGGTTACATAAAATATAGTATTCATTTTTTCCATCAACGGAAACATATTTAAAAATAAAGCATGGATTCTTTCATGACACTTCCTTGACACTATCATCATATCATGTACCTTTCCATTGAACTGTGAAAAACATTTAAAAAAAACATGGGATGAGCATAAAAAGCTCAGTAAGGGTTATAAAAATAGGGAAAGGAAACATGAGTTCATATATACATAAGAATCAAATCATACTGACCTATAAAACATAGGCATATCAAAACATGAATAAATTATATAAATCATAAGACATAAAAGGTAACTTGAGGCATTCATAACATTCTTAAGTTGGGAGTAACCCTCTTGGTTATGTTTGGAATACCCACCACAGTATATTCCCTAAATCTCTTCGGAGAATCCTTAACGTTTCACTCCTTCGTGTTACCCAATGCATTGGAGAGCTATATCGGGCTCACTCTCCCTTAGTTTATCACAGAACCACCTGTATTCATAAACAATGCCCAAGAACCATAACATAATCATAGAACGTAACTTAAGAACAAAAGAAACATAATATTCCCACATTGTAATTACAATATAACATTTTAAGATATTGAAATAATGAATCCATTCTAAAAAACCATTATCAAAACCATTTAAAACATTTAATAAAGAGATTTTTGAATCAAAGTGTCCCATACCACTTTGAAGCTTTTAACATTTTAAACCATGAATATCCATATAAATAAATTCTTAAAACCATTTTGAAAACATGAATATTAATGAGAAATATTTATAAGAATAAATCATTAAAACATTTAAAACGATATTTTAGTTAAAGTGTTTTTAACAAAATGAGAGAGACTTGAATACAATAATTGAGGAATAACAACTAATTAGAACTTTATAATTTCATAAGAATATAGGGATTCATGATATAATATTCCAAAGGAAAGTATATACACCATATAAGAGTGAACTGGTGCATAAAAACAATAAAGTCTCAATAGAAATGTAAAATGAGATGAAATCCATAATAAAGAAGGTATCCTTAAATTAAGGATAAATCAATCTCATAATTATGTGTGAAAAATATAAATACACCCAATATAAGTGGATATTAAGTGTAAAACAATCAAATATCATTCACACATATTCAAATGATGACATATTCAATAACTACAAGTTGAACCTAATGAAATCGAAATTGGGTTAAGAAGTTTCTTTGGTAAAATTCGACAGCCTAACGGCGTCACCTAAAATTTTAGAAAAAGAGTTGATGAGAGAGATAAAGGGTATCTCATCACTTGGACATAAAATTTATGGCAATAAGGATATATAAGAACATATCCCCACATAATAAGATGAAAATTAAAATACATAACAAAAGAAGTCTTTTAAAAAGAGGAGGGTAAAAGGTTCCCATACCGACTTGGGTGACTTTCGAAACGTACACCCCATTGAAGAAGGGTCATAAAATGAATATTTAAATACCAATAAATGAAATTATATTACAAAAAGAGTATAACAATGGGAATTACATACACCACTCAAAGGAAATGGTGTAAAATGTAGCATAAATCACACAGGACTAAAAGTGAGATGAAAAACCCCTTACAAAAACTCGGCAACCTAACGGCGCCACTTAAAACTTACAAAAATGGATTGATGATATCCAATAGGGTCTCTAATCATATTAAAATAAAATGTACAGCAAGAGGAATATAAATGAACATACCCCAGCATAACAAAGAGTATCTTAACAGAAGTGACATAAAGGAGAGTACTTAAAAAGAAAGAGAGAGGTTAGATCTCTTACGAAAATTCGGCAGCCTAACGGCTCCACTCAAAACTTCAAAAATCGATTGATGAGACAAATTAGGGTCTCTATTCATATGAAAATAAAATTTAAAGTATGAGTAATATAAAAGAACCTCCCAATCATAAGAAATATGAGCTTAAAAGAAATGACATAAAAGAGTGTACTTAAAAAGAAAGAGAGGGGTAGGATCCTTTACCTCGGGTCCGACTTGACTCGATCGTTCTTTAATCTCCTGAATAACAAACTTGACTTAATTTTTACTTCCTTAAGAACCTTTTTCAAGTTAATTATTCCTTTTATATCACTTATTACCATTTCATTAACACTATGTTATTATTTAAGCTAATAACGGTCTTTTTAACGATCATTGGTACTTGAGTCAAAAATAAACTCTTTATAATTACAAGTTGTTCATGTGGTAAAATATCCATTATATCCAGAATTGTATTCATGACGTAGATATCATATATATCATATATATCCATTATATTCATGCATTTATAATATTACATAACATTTAGAGTTAAGAAATGAAATGCACCGTTCATGAAGACGGTAAGCCGTACTTACGCATGAACGCTACATCCATTTCTATTTCATATTTAATGGAATTAAAACATAATGATACATAATAGTATTTTAATACCTGTATGGTATCATATATAAAATAATTAAATATATCCTTTATACGTACCGCATACGGTATTAACGAATCAAATCACTTTGAGGGGGCGGTAGTCCGCACTTCCTAAAATGAAGATATCGCGTATACCCATAATTGTATCCATAAAGGTATGCCATAAATGAAAAATACAGAAGCTTAAGGAAGACATAAACATATTATATATCATATATAAATGTAGTGACATCATAATGGCAACCATGAAAGGTTTTAAGAGAAGATTGAACAATCATCATTTCGTGAGGCAGTAATTCGCCATCCTCAGAAACAGTATGTTCATTAACCATTAGATGAAGGTGTGTGTAAGTTTAGATCAAATGAGTAACATAAAAAAAATCCAATTATATTGAAGATACTTGTGTTGTTACAAAAGAAATGAATAAAAATTGTTTAGGGGGTGGAGAAGAAAAATAAAACAAAAGGACTCAAGTGAAGACATTAACTTAAAATTGGGTAACTCCCTTTGGTTTGAGCTCAAAAGCTTCCTTGGGATGATTTATGACCAAAGTGAGGCTTATAAGAGTTAGAGAGTGATTTGGAGAGACAAAATGGTCAGGGTTTGGCCTATCCAAAGGCTTTGGAAGTGTGGGTAAGGAGGTAGAGGTGGGGGCCTTTTAAAAGAGGAGAGGAGGGGCACTCTTCGAATGTAAAGAAATGTTACATTATTTTAGAATGAGTTTCGGATTTTATTGGTGCCACATTGATTTTTTTCGAGGATACAGTGATAAGGGTTATAAATACACCCATCCAATAGGTTTTGGACATGATTAGGTCTTAGATTTTACATTATCATTCCATTTTATTTAAATATTTTACTAATGTGGTCATCGCTGCATCATCATGATGTCATAAATAATTTAATTTATTTAATGTCTAAAAATTATAAAAAATTACTATGATGTAGTAAATCGTTATATCATTCCAATGAATATTTATAGTCAAACATATGACTTTTATAACCCCATTTAATTTTTTTTTTAATAAAACATCTCATGTATGTGTCATTTTTATTTTAACATTAAATAAAAAGGTATTTATGTCATTTTCCAACCGAAGTGGCTCCATGGGGTCCCAATGTTGACCCATGGATTTTATTGGTCGTCCATGACTCATACAATGAGGGTAGGACATGTGTCTAGGTCATTTTATTTTATTAAAACATTATTCTTACCTTAAACTACACTAATTACCTCTAATCGCGATTAAAAACTTAATAAGTTACTATTCAATAAAAAATTATTTTAATCCCATTGAACCACATTTTAATTCTTAATGAAAACCATGTATGTATTATTTTTGAAATTAAAAACAAAAAGGTGGCAAAATTTCATTTAAACGGAAAAATCAGTTTTTATAAGTACCACTTAGTTGTTTCAATATTCATCAAAAATTGAAGTTTTTCAGAAAATTACCAAAAAATCACCCTATGCTATATTTGATATTCCGAATTCAAAAATGATGTTTATTTTAAAAAGTTCAAAACATATAAGTTGCATTAATTAATTTAATAATTAATTCCCGCTGTCAAAACAAATAGCGTGTTTTTATGAAACAATATCAATTAAAAGATTGACAGTAGTTTAAGTCCAATTTCAATGTGAAATTTATTCCAATGATCACCATTGGATTTAATGGTAAAAATATATTCTAATTTCACTTTAAAACCAATTTAAAAGATAATATAATCATATAAATAAATTATATTAAAAGATGTTTTGAATTAAAATACAACATTTTTCACTATTCATTAAAAAATGTACTTTATCGGAAAAATACCAAAAATTTACACAAAGCAAATTTTGATGTCCTGATTCTAAAAAGAATTTTATTTTTTCAAATATAACACATAAAATTATCAAAAAGTGGATTTAAAAGAGGTTCTCCATCAAAAGGCGGTTAATTAACCTATTAAAGAATATTATAATGTGTACGCTTAAAATTGGATTCATTCGGCATGTTTAATCCTCTAACATTTATTGTAAAAAGTAATAATATTTGAGAAACAAATATAATAATTTTTTAGTTAGTTCTATTCATTCCCGCCATCAAAACAGATTGGCATTAACTACCATTTAAAATAATATTATTTTATTATTAGAGTGCAACGTAAGATTCCCAAGAAACTCGTTGTTGTGTGTTGGGTACGCCATCGAGCATAGCGTACCCTTTAAAGTTTTATTAATATTTTATTCAAAAATATGGATAAATGTGAAAATGTCATACTCATTATTTACCTGGGGTGTTACACTAATAGTGGATGTAGAAAAAAACCCCCATCTCCACCTATAGTGTAACAAGACATTGTAGTCAGGATAAAATGAGATGAAACCCAGTGACCTTGATGTTTGGAGGTGTTCAAGAATCATGATTGACTCCCCAGAGAGCATCGGCCTATGTAGTATTTGGAGAAATAGTTTGGGTCTTGGAAGACCCTATTGGGCCATATGAATTGTCACCTAGAACAGCTGCGGTATGTTATCCATCACCCACCATTATATAGCTAGGACATAGTCATGGGGTTTGAAACATAAGGAAAGGATCAAAAATAATGCAAGCATATGATTTTTATCAGTAGAGGCTAGTGATGTAGTATATAGATGGTTTTTAGATGGTTTTTTCTTCAATGGTAGTGGAGAAAATAATATAAATGACCTAGAAGGGTCTGAATGTGGATCTTAATAGAATTTATGATGTTGAAGAACCTACTTTGTTGACTTCTTTATTTGACCTCAACATTCCACCAACACAGTGAACTTGAAAAACCAAGTGGGATAAGAGATGAGAGTGTGTAGCCTATCTATTATAACAATAGAGAAAATCATTTCATACCACATAAAAATTTATGATAATATATCACTATAAAACTCAAGAAAAAATAAGATTGGTCTTAACAGAAATGGATGAGAGGTATTTTTTAATATATCTAGGAAGACACAAAATATAAAAATTATGAATATTATAAGATAGTATATGATATTAATTCCACTAGAGAAAAATAAATCCCAATCCATCAAATAAAAAACATTATTATTTATTAATTTTAATTTTGATGATGAAATTTATTTAATGGGAGTATGTAAAAACCAATTTTTTTGGAATAATTAGTAATAATAATAGGATTAATTTTATTATTAATTATATCTACATTTTAAAATAATTCTTCCCATTCATTACAAATTATTACTACTTGATTAGAGATTATGAAATAAAAGATATGATCCAAGATAACGAAACATTTTAAATTATAATTGATAATTAAAAACATGGTATATGAGACCATGTATCCCATATGAGGGATTTTTATATATTTGGAAGGATTTCACCTATTTGAATAACAAGAAATAGTGGGGGAAATAAATTGAAATGAATAATATCTATAGAAATATAAACTCTAATAGACCACCACAACCATTTTAAATCCCCATTAGTATGATAAATCCTAAAATTATAATGAATAACACAAAAGGTGAAAGGATGTTGTGATAACTTCATGGAAAAAAATAGACACGAGAAGTGTGAATGCACTATGTTTAGTAGTAATATATATTAATATAGATATAAGATTACAATAGTCACTTTATCAATACATTTTTTTAAAATATGGTTATCATAATTATGTTCATTCGTTATATATCCTATAGGTATACTGATGACGTGTATTGTTAATTGGTAAAATTTTAATAATATAATTCACATTGAAATAAAATATGGTATTAAATTATTACATAAATATATTCATGTATTTATTATGTTTAAATATTATTATTAGTATTAAAATATGATAGTTTGTATATATAATGCTAAAATGAAAATTACAATGACAGACTAGTGGTTAAAAAGAAAAACTCAAACTATAAATAATTAATTAATGGTATTCGTTATAGCATATTTAGTATAAAACTAATATTTATAACAAGGAACTCTTTTATTAGGAATTTCTTATATTTTACTAATATAAAAGTTCTACCAACAAAATATTATTATATTTGAACTAATATATTAGTATTTAATAAAATAGAAATCAAAGTTAAGAAATATTAAAAACATAGATTGTTTAAAAGAACTATTTTCCAAGAACAATAGTTGAATTTATAATTTATTTCTTTATTTAAATGAAAAAAATATATATTTTATAATTTTATTTTCTGAAAATAAAAATATTATCTTAAATAAATATATCATTATTATCCTAATTTTTTTTGATTTTTTTTTGGAATATTTGATTTTTAATTGAATAGTAAAAGAGTTATCATTTTACTAAAAACTATAAATTTTACAAAAAAATGACTTTAAGGATTAAGACACACCTTTATTATAAACAATATATTTCAAAAGTAATTAAATTTATTTAATTAATTTGATATTGAATTTTTTAAACACACATTTAACAATTTTGAAACTGAAGTAACATTTCACACTTTTATGTGCCAATAATAATAATTATATTTCATCACTTTAACAATTAAATATAAACCAATTATTTCATATTTGGCTTCTAAATTCCAATATTATATAAAAATTAAAATTCAATTTTGTTTCATAAATATAAAAATTGTATTACTAGTATTAATTACTGTGATAATTATAAAACCATTTATAAAATATTTTTATAAATAAAATCATGTAATTTTTGTAATCCAATAAATTAAAATAATAATAATAATTATTATAATATTAATATTTCAAATATTTAACATTATATTAATTTAGAATCATCTATTTATGGAGAGGATTAAATTCCAAATAAATATTTATTTGGTCATTTGGTGGATGGTCTGTTTTGTAAACCATGTGTCGGAATGAATTTTATAGAGTTGGAGAACATAAATAAGATTATTTTAGACATGGTTTAGGAGAGGAGGGGTCTATAAGGTGTTGAGTAATTGTTTTGGTGTATCAAGTCCTAAAATAATTCTTTATTAAACAATGATGCATGGCACATTGGGGTTTCTGAAACTGTAACCTCCCATGATTTTGTTATTTCTTAGAATTATTTAAATCTTTGGATATTTTACATTTTGATGTGTCACTGAATATTTCTTGTGTAATATTAAATCAAAAATTTACTCTATATATGAATATTACATGATGTTGATGTTCTTTTATATTCTTCACCATTATAAACATATTCTGCATTCATCACTTTGTTGGTTTTCATTACACACAAGACTGAGATTTTACACATTTTAGTAGAACACCTTCCTTAATAATAAATTATGAAAGTTATGAAATTTTATTTTTAAAAAAAATATTTATCTACTTTTTATAAATCACAAAATATGTTCGGATTTTTTTTCGAATATTTTATGAGAGGTTTCATTTATTTAGATAAATATTGAAAAATATTATGTATCTGTTAAAAACTAACATTTCATTTGAAAAATTATTAATGCTAAATTATATTTATTTTTTAAAAGTTACAATATATAAATTTTACATCTATTAATCAAATTTATTTCATTATAATAATATCATCTATTTATTTTTCATATAAATACCGTTTGATATTCTAACCATTTTTTTCATCAAAAACTCGCTTTCTCGCCATGTCTGTGAGATTATCTTTAAATTTTATTTTTCAAATTATGTTATCTGAATTTAAAAAATGGATATAAAACATTATAATATTTATAATATTTTTAGTATAATAAGATCAATTTTTTTCAAAATAGATTAATGGATCTAATAAAAACCAATAATAGTGATTAAGGTAAAATTAATCATAACAAGGGGAAAAAATAAACATAAGAGCCTAATTTTTTGAAAAACATATCAAAAATATATTGGATGCTAAAATATAGACCATATCCAGTATTGTTTTTGAATTTTATGTGTTATTGGGAAACGATTATCTAAATATGACCTATATAATAAATTATTTATAGAAAAAGTCAAAAACAGAACCTTCATTACCATTACCAATTATACAAATTTAGAGTATGGAGGACGATACATATTTTACAATAAATTTTTTTAAATGTTAATGTGTTTTTATCCAAAGTAATTTAACATTAATTTATAAATTTTATATAATTATTTTAAATTATTATCAAATGCTAATGCATGAAATATGTAGTTAATAATTAAATAAAATAAATGATGTTAAAACATTAAAAGTTATTTAAATTTAATAAACTATTATGTTCCAGTATTTTATTATTAATATATCCGGATATTCATATTTTAATTTAAAATATTTTAATTCCAATAGTGTTTTGATATTTTTAAAACAGAATTAAATAAATATTTTTCCAAATTATATTATTGTCATTTTACAATAAATGATATTTTATTAAAGGAATTAAAATTAGTAAAAAACCAAAAATCTTACAGTTTATTTTTAAATGTTAATAAATATAACATAATATCCAATCATGGTAAAATTATTATTTTATAATTATCATATTTTAATTTAAATATAAAAACATTGTTTGCATGGTTTGGGTTCTTGTGGTGTTTTTGGGTGTCACATTTTCTTGTTTTATAATTAATTGCAATTCCACGTGGGATTAAATGTTTGTAATCTTGGCATATTTTTCTAATTATGGGGGTATGTATGGTATATTAAATCATAGTTTAATTTAGTATGATGTTTTGAATTACATGGTCTATAAAACTAGATTCCTTAATAAAAACCAAAATGATAAAAGTGGGGAAACATTGATGTTAAGAAAAAAAGTCAAAAATACTATTGTTTTTGTGTGGTGGAGGTTTTTTATCATTCATAACACACCTTTAATCACTTATTTTCCATTTCTGGAATCATATATGGGTATGTAAGACTTACCAATAGTGTTAACCATTTGGTATTAACAAGAATTCCCCTCCTCCTCTATAAAAAAGAATTCAATATTCCATTTCCTTACACTACTCATGACAATTTGAATCGTCCAAATTCAAAAAAAAAACTCCTCCAAACATCCATAAAATCATCCTATAATCTTCCATTTGTTTCTAAAACCATCAAATGAATCCATTTGGTGAAAAACAAGAGGAGTTACCCAAAGAGGATGTAACATCCTTCCTCAAGAACTGTTGATTTATTTTCATTACACACTCCCTCAAATATTCTTATTCATGGCATATATAATAACCTAAGTATCCCAAATATACTTATATTTTGTAATTATATTTTATATACCAAAACACACTCACACTTACTTTTATTGGGTAACAAACAAACCGTTCTTCTGTAAGGTGAACTACCACATCACAAAATGATGATGTTTGTGTTTAGTTTACCATCTCCAATGGTAAGGAATTATGATGGAAAATATATCTTTATATTATATACAATTTAATTACTTTTTATATATTCATATTTTATTATTACATTAACCATATCTTCGTTTATTCCATTTTTGGTAAATACGATAACTTTGTTTTTTGATGTATGGACTACCGCCTCCTAAAATGATGTGATTCATTCATAATTTACAGGGAATGTATCAATAAAGAATTTATTAAATATATATGTAATATATAAAATAATAATTCATCTTAAATGATAATATATATATATATAATGTACTCTCTTTCCATCAATACAACAATAAAACCAAAACAACATTAGAGCCTATGTACGACCTACCATCTCGATTAACAGTGTATTACATTTCTTATATATATATATATATTATATCTTATTATATATACCCATAAAATAAATATATATTTTATTTAAAGAAATATTTAAATTCCCTAAATAATGAAACCATGATCAATGTAATAGGATCAATAATAACAAGTCACATACGAAAAATAGTGTAGTCATTAATTGAAACATAACCTAAACATAAAATGGAAAATAATTGTGTAATATACAGCCATAATAAAATAATATATGTTATGATATATAATAATTTGTTTCCAAGGATTATTTTTAAGAAAATTTTACTTATTATACATGATTTTGGAATGTGTATTATGAAATTCAACACTTAAGGTAAGGGTTTTGTAATCTCACTTTTTATATACTTTAGATACATGCCATGTTCACCACTCATGTATTTTTTTGGTGTATATGAAATCCTTGAATTTATTATCTTATTATTATAATTAAATATATTGGCATAAAATTACCATTTTTATGATCTATATTTTATTGGGTTTAAAGTTCAAAAGACACTAAATTGTTAATGAAATATTGTCAATATTCCTTCATTGAGATACATGTCATGTTATGAACCAATATTTTTCTATTGGGTGTGTACTATACCCTTTGGAATTATATATCATGAATACCCTTAGATTCTTGGTATTTTTATCTCAATGCAAGGTTATTCTTAAAATAATTTTTCATTCAAAGATTCTAAAGTGGTGATAGTTTACTCCTGATTTTTCTTCCACTGATAAAATATTTAGATCAATCTACCAAGAAAACTCTTGAATTTTAGTTTATTTTTATTATACATGATATCTTCAGGTATTACTACCATTTACCACACATTATAATTTAATATTATTATGAATATATTTTAATGAAAATATGACTTTTTTGGATGCAAATATATATTAATTTAATACCATGTTTTCTAAAATGTTTAAAAAAATGATGTTTAATATGTGTCTTATATCTTTTCAAGATTCACATATTTGTTGTCTATTAAAAATGTTTTCAAAATTTTTTTATAATTTTTTTATATATTTACAAATAAATTTCTATGATAATAGTTTTCAAATAAGTTTCAAATTTCCATTATAAATTATTATTAGAATGGTTGTTTAAAATGTTTTCATGTTATATTTATATTTTTTAAAAATAATTTTCAAATAAAAATGTTCTTAAAAAAGCTTATATAATTCATTATTAATTTTCAATGAAAACTTATTTCATAAATCATTCATTATTTATATATTTGATTTTATTGAATTTTCAATGAATAATGTTTCTAAATTTATTAAACCTTAATTGATATGTTTGGAAACCTATTTTTAATGAAAAATGTCATCAATATGGTTTTCAATAAAAATAATCAAAGGGAAACATGTATTTTATTCATGTAATGTTTTAAAAGAAATTATAATGGATTATTTATAATAAATTTATTTTTGAAATGGTTTTATAAAATGGATTTTCAAGGAACATATATTTTCCTTAAGTAATGATCTATGCGATCTTTCAAAATACTTCTTCATTTATGATGACATATTTTTTATAGTTTATGATTTACATGGGGATATGATCCAAGAATTCAATTTTTATTCTTTCTCTTATGGTTTATCTTTTTATGGGATAATTTTTATGACACCTATTTCTTTTCCAAGAGTATATACATTTGAAACCCACATATTTTGATGTGTTACGTTTTGGTGGAATTATTATGAGACTTATCTCTTTTCCATAGGTAATTATATGTTGAAATTATTATGATACCAATTTAATTTCATGTGATAGTAAATTATGTTTTTAAGACCCATATCTCTTTATGGGTCATGGTATTATGCCAGTTTCATTATATTTTGGAACATGAATGTATGATTTAATTATGTGATGGTTGGGATTGATATCTACATATGAATTCATTGGGTAATGATTTATATCTCATGAAATAATTATGGGAAAATGTATACTGTAATAATCCACAATGGGTAATAGGTGAGTCCTGAAGCACAAGGGGAAATAGGTGTGTCTTGATCCACTATGGTAAATGGGGAATCCTGATCTACTATGAGAAGATTGGGAAATCCGTCCACTATGGGAACATGGGGAAAATAGATCTACTTTTGAATGATGGGGAAACCCACTTACATATAAGGAAATAACTATGATTGGGGATCGTGGTGTGTCCCTCTCAGTAGGTGTAGTCCACATGAAGTGTCTTTATAATATAGGGAAGTGCACCTTGATATAGAATTTATGATATTAAATTTTTATGTGTCTACAATATTCAATGTCTTATTCCTATTTTATTCGTTCATAGAATATTATCATGATTCCCTTTTGATGTACACCTTGTGTACTTTCAAACATTATGGTATGATTATTATTTTAATCTTTTCTATCCCAGGTATGAACATTTCATTTTTTCATCACATTATTGTACCATTATTCTCACGTTTATTAGCCTTTTTACCATTACAGTGAATCTAATCACACCCCCTTTTTATGTATTATTTCACCATGTTATGAATGCTAGTTTTAAATAGAATTAATAAAGTGTAATATCACTTTGGGGAACATTAAATATCATTTACCATATTATAATATTTTGTTCCGTGATTCAAAAAACACTAAACGATTATGGTCCTTAGGCATGTACTTTTGTAATGGAATTATTATTTTGGTAAAATGATGTAATATCCATATATGCTAAGACTAGGTCATTATAGATCATATAAAAATAATGGATTATCCATCAATTAGAATTGAGGATGAGAAAATTTTTTGCGAACCCTAGGGGTACATCAATATCATATCGAATTGTGTTCCCTACTCCAGTTCCCTGATCCAACCACTCACAGGACCTCAACTGTGCCTCCCCATAAGATAGAGGCTGAAGAATAGGAAAAAGGTTCTAATATTTTTTTAGGGATACTATACACATTTTTTAGAGTAATACACCATATATAATAAATTCCAAATAACTAAATGACAAATAATCATTACTCGGATAATTCTAGTATCACAACATAAAAAAAATTAAATATAATTTAAAACTGAACAATAGATATGTCTTGCTACAGTATGTTCCTTGTTTCAAAATTAATCTCAAAAGAAATGACACTGATAGCTCTTAAGCATGTCTCAAAACACATATGGTTCCCCCATCCATGATCCATCTCAACTCATCCTCCGATCAAGTGGAATTTTCCCTTATCATATCCTACAAACAGGAAATCTACTATGGTACCAATCATCCATCCCATGTAGGGTGTGAGTACAACTCAATAGGCCACCAACTATGATGTCTAAAATTAAATCTAGTCCATAATAGTGTATTTATTTCTATAACAAAAAAATTACCATTCATATATAAATATTTATCACATTATTAAACCACAAAACCCTCGGGTTCCCATGGACACCTGTATCTCAATACCGTCTTTTCCCCATGTCTGAGTCTAAACTATTTCAATGAGATATCAAAACTAAAGATTTAATTATTACCATTCTTTAATTCATACTCTAATTCTAATGTTACCATTCATGATTCTGATATGAATGGCCTTATTACCATTTGTAATTTCAAAATTTAATGGCCATGTAACAATCTGTAAATTCACAATTTAATGACCATGTTACCATCTATAATTTCACAAATGAATGACCATTTTACCTTTCATAATATCAAAATGGAAGGACCATGTAACCAATAATATTCTCAAAATTTAATTTCCATGATACCATTAACCAAAAATTAATTAATTCATAAATTAATTTTTCCATAAAAATTTTATTACTAATTTAACAATTAATTCATCACATAATTCACATTTATTAATTTTTCTAATTAACTTATCACATCAATCAAATTAATTAATTCACCCATTAATTAATCACCATAAACCAAATCAATATCCCATAATTAATTCAATAATTAAATATATCAGTTTTAAATCCACAATATTTCATAGTTAATTCATAAATTTATTATCTCAATTCAAAAAACTCAATATCTCCTTTTTAATTCACTAATTAATTATCTCAATCAAATATCTTGATATCTCATAATTAATTCACCAATTAATTATCTCAAGAAACAATATAAATGTCTCATAATTAATTCTATAAGCAATTATCTCAAATCAATTATCTCAATATATCATTATTAATACCTCAATTAATTATTTCTATCAACAATCTCAACATCTCATAATTAATTCTTTAATTAATGATCTCAAACCCAAAAGCATGATTAATAATATTAGTCCATCAATTAATTATATCTATCATTAAAATTAATTTCACATATACTATTCTATAATTATTTATCTAAAATAAAAAATTACCTCATAATTAATTCAGGAATTAATTATCTCTATCCAAAATTTCCAAAATCATCAATTTGAGATGATCTCAATTAATTAATTCACCAAGTTAAAATATTCAATCAAGAATTCAGTTTCCAAAAAAATATTAATTCTAAAATTACATTCCCCTAATTTAAATCATTATTTTTTTATTTGAATAAGAGACCTTCTAACTCAGTTTGTGGACAATCTATCACCCAATGGAAATCGCCAATTTTAGAAGAATTACAACATAGTGTGTGATCTTTTTCAAAAACCAAAATCAATGAGATAAAAAATCAAGATCACTTGTTTCTAAATATTTAACTTCAAGACTAGATCTATATTCATCAAATATATATGTACATACAAAAAAATTGATAACAAACCACCAAAAATAATTATAGAATAATTGGAGATCAATCAGGAAGAAAAAATGTACCTGAAGAGGCCCAGATCTACCAACTGGGCTTATAATTTACCAGGAACAGAGGTTTAACAGTCTTGGAATCCCATAAGGAGGCTCTTGAATTGATTTAAATCAATTTTGGATCAATATAGTCTATATATGGTTATAAAAGAAGGGTCCAAAAAAATATTTTAATAATTTTGAGGGGATTCAGATCTTGTTCCCACAGTTTGCTGCATAGGGTTAAACGTTTACCCTAACAATGTGCCTAACTGTAATCCACTTCTAGGGGAATTATGGTTTATCCTGAATGGTTGCACAGTTTGAAATACCATGTGTTATCCATTAAAATCCCCACCATTTAGGGTTTCATTGTTTTCTAGGCCAGGGTGCACGGTTAAGTAAAATCACGCACCCACCTTGCACTTCCCTCTTACATCCATTTATCTCAAATGGTAACCCCAAAAGTCCCCATGTTAAAGAACAAATTAATATTACTCTACATAATGAAAAATGGTTCCTCTAAAATAGCACGAGACATCTTCAGAAATGGTCAGGGTTTTACAAACTCTAATCTTTATAACAGCTCGTCCTCAAGTTGTACTCCTATGAATCAATATGATTCTGAGTCAAAATGATCTAGACATCAAGACCTCTTATCCACATACCTTTCTATGTTTTCCTCATTTACATTTCCATGTTTCCATAATAAAAAACAATCATCAGAGTCTTTCCCAGCAACACTTTCTCACTATGAAATAACTCACATATCAGATGCTCCTCGAAGGATGGATATAACTCAAGTTCAAAATCCCAATATCGATCACATGAGTGGTGTTGGAGAAATAACTATGATGTTTTGAATTATATAAAACATCATGCATATTAATTCATCTCTATGGAATATCCAATTGGTATGCCACCGACTCGATTCTCTTCACAACATCAAATTCTAAAATGAACCTAGGCACCAACATTCCTTGTCTTTGTATCCTGTGGTGACCCAATCTAGGTGACACATAATGGAATACAATATCACCCTTGTTAAATATAGGGTAATTTGATGACAATCGGTATATGAATTCTATCTAAAATATAACAGAACCATATGTTTTTTAATCAAATTATCAATATCTGATATCCCTTGAACAAAACTCAGTCACAACAACTCTGACTCATCTACCTATTTCCTTCATAATGGTGATCTACATGTTCTATAATAAAGTGAATAATATGGTGACATCATTAAAGTATCATGATATTTGTTGTAATATATGTAATCCTCCAATTCTAGGGGAATTTCCCATGTCAAATAAATTCTTGGAAACAAGATCACATCAACATATCAACCAACTAGATTATATGATATGACATAAAATTTGTCTATAGATTAAACGGAGTATTCATTAAAACCTGTCTACCAAGTGCCTTCTATAATCTCTACAAAAGGTGTTAGTTAAAATAGGACTCTTTGTCTAAAATAATATTATATCGAACCCCATGTAGATGGAATATATTCCAAACATACAGTTCTCTAAACTGCTCAACTGAAAATGATTCCTATAAAGGAAATAAATTTTATTTGTTCATTAGTCTGTCTATAACCACCATGATAACTTCATTCTTCAAAGGAATACTCCAAATACCCACCGAAATTCCCTAGTCTCTTCATCCATCTTCTATACCAGGTTGGGAAATAGTAGCAGTAAACCAAAGGGTTGTCCATTCTATAACATCACCTAATGATAGGTTTGGAATCATGTTACAAACCGTGTTATCTCTTTTTTCATTCCGGACAACCAGAAGTGTCTACTTTATTCATTGTACACATTGGTCACAGCAGAATGTACCACCCACCATGAGTCATAAAACACACACATAATCTCCAAACACATACTACAGGGCCCTAATTCTTGATTCCTAACATATATGAACATGTCCTCGTCAATTCCCTAATATGATGGTGACTCCTCACCATCATTTCATTCCCTAATGGTCATGAATTTTTTATCCTAATTTTGTATGTGTCTGATCTATCTCTAAAGCATACTATCCACTGATATGGATATGAGATTCATCTTATCTGGACTCCCCTAAACTAAAAGCTGAATATCATTTAGTAAAGACATAATATTTCACTCATCACTAGACTCTTGAACATCCTTAGTTTGAATTTTCTTTCTCAAAGAATCATCCACATGGTTTCCCATCCCAAGAATATATGCCAGCTTTAAATAAAAAAAATGCATATACTCATCCCTCCTCAACTATTAAAGATTCAAATCTCATTGTAAAAATATTTATAACATGATCTTATGATTCCTATACATTGTAAAAATTTCTCTAAACATATAATTCCATCAAAACATCAAATCTTAAACTTCTACAACCAAAACTGGGTCATTTATAGGGTAATTCTACTCGAGAGGATTTAACAATTGAGACCCATATGCCACAACCTGGTCTCCTTGTATCAATACTTCTCCGAGTCTTATCCTAGAAGCATTAAAATACATCATAAACATCTCACCCAACTTAGGTAGTATAATAATTGTCTCCAATTTTAATAACTTATTCAACTCCAAGAAGTAAAAATCACATGTTTCCAACCATTCAATATTATACCTTTTTTGACCAACAATGAATTTTGATCTTCCAAAATAGAAAAATTCATGGTTTAGCCGTCAATATTATACAGTTATCCCTTTAAAGACAAAGATATTGAATACATTCATGTATACTCTGAAGAAACAATATCATGGATCTTCTTTGGGTCCACCGACACAGCTTCCTCTAAAAAGATATTACCTAAGAAGTGTACCAGATCATTCTCCAAATAACACTTATAATTATTTGTGTATAGTTGATTCTCTCTCAGTATAAACAAAATTATGTCAATATGTTGTTTGGGATTATCGTGAGTCTTGGAGTACACCTTGAATTGATCCACAATCACAACCCCACACTATTCGAGGAATGTATGGATGATTCATTTCATCAATTACATAAACATTATTTGCATGTTCATCATACCATATTGAAAAATAATGAACTCATAAATTCCATTCATACTTCTGAATGAAGTACTTAGTTTATCTCATGTTTTTAATCTCATATGATGATTCCCTAATATGAAGTCTATCGTTGAGAACAAAAATGCTCTTCTCAATAGGTCTAATGGGTCATCAATCAGTTGAAATGGATATAGTTTATTCACAGTCATCTAGTTCATATTTTCATAGTCAACAAACTAGAATTTAGTATCCTCATCCTCCATATCAAAACACAATGGCGAACTCCTAGGTGAACTACACAAATAGATAAATCCCTCATCTTTTAACACTTCTAGCTCTATATGATGCTCTTGTTTCACTTTCGAACGATTCGGTTTTGTTGAAGAGAAACCGACTCATCCCTAGGGATGCGAGTAGTTGTAAATTTGACATATCTCTCATGTAGCAACACCATGAAATATTCCAGAAACGCATCTTAAAATCTACCTACTACAGGTGGAAAGACATCCAATTTCACATATCTGTCATCTAGGAATAGACCTGAAACTGGGGTTCTGATCTATCCTAGTTGCTGATGAATTTGCCCTTCTAGGACATCCATGATATTCCACCCAACATTGTGAATGTACTTTCCACACTTAAGAGACATAAAATCCACTCTCCTAAGGTTAAAAATAATGTGGGATCTCTATGCTAATAAATAGTCCATACCAATAATAAGGTAGAAACTCAGCATGTTATGGATGGAAAAATCTCATAGAAATAAATTCATTCCAACCTCGAGAGACCTCCCCATTCTTAAAAAATGATTCTCTACTATACTCCAAACGAATTATCTATCATTTACACCCCACTCATGAACTCCACCACTAGGCTAAAATAATTCTACAAAGCTTGGATTTTTCATGTAAATTTTTTAATTATATGGAATTATTCTGAAGTTGAAAAATATGATGGCATTCGATTCTGATGTCTAGTTTGCCCAAAACAGATTTTCAAACAATCATTAATGTATGTTTTGTAAACTTGAGCATGGAAAATTATATCACTGGAACTAATGCACAATATTAAAATCTAAGGGCATCATTGAACTCGCAGTGCCATGATTTTCGTAAGGGAGGTTTAAACTTGACTGCAGCGGGTCGAGAGGATAAGTTGTTTGTTTCATTTATCATGGATCACTTAATAAAATAAATATATTTTAATTTAAAAATATCATCCATCATCTCCTTTTAATTTTATGTGGTAATTACCACAAGTGGGCGGTCATGTATTTAATGTTGGGTAACAAATTCTTGGTTACACAAAATTTATAACCACTAATCCCTTTAATTAATAGGATTAATTAAGTCTAAATAAATGAATGACCTCTTATATGAAGAGTTATATTAACTATTCCTATGGTTTTGGTGTTTTTTTCATTGGAGAAATGAGGAGGAGGATCTTGAGGCTCTTGACGAAGAATGGATCCCACAATGGAGAATTGGAGATCATCGTTCGAGTGGTATCGTTTGAATCTTGTGGTGGGAATGACGAACACCGACCCACATTCAATTGGGAATGTCCTCCATCGAATTTAAAAGGTAGGGTTTAACCATGATTTTTTTCCAAGATTTGAGGAATTTTTTTTGATTCCCTCTTGTTATCAAGCTAACATAGTGGGCGTGGGCCAAACAATCAAGGCCAGGACCGTTCGCTACTCTGTATAATCCATGTGTTCTTCGTGGGAAAATTTTTGGGTGTAATGGAATCTGGAATAAAGGTTCATGAGGAAATGAGGAAGTTTTTGGATCCTATAGATCTGATTGTATTGATAAATGGGTCACCATAGCTCACTCGCTGACCCGCAAAAGTCCGCCAGTGACCAGCGCTGGCATGCTAGAGCGTTGACCGGCACATGTCGATCGTGGTGGTGGCAGTGTGCCATTGCGCGCTGATAGAGTAGTGGGTCACAACTCTTTATCTACATTGGAAAGTAGAAACTAGCCATATAAGGGAGGGTAGGATGCCCATTCACGCCGCCGAATAAGGTGGTCGCGACAGTTTTGTTGCGGCGGACGCAATGAGCGGTCGACATCAGCTTGCCATATGAGGAGACAGAGGTGCGAAAAAACGTGCTACCAGAGTAGTCGTGTCACAGATACTGCGACCATAGGACCCACTCCTTACGGGTCCTACAACAGGTGAGGCGGTTCCATGTGGTGAAATAACTATGTATGAAACTGCACGGTTGCTCCGCCCTTCGGGAAAAACCGGGGGACCCCCCTGGGTGGGCTAGGAAGGGCCCCACTCTAGTCGGCTTCCAGTGCCCAGTTGGCCGCACCTCCATGAGTCAGGCTGCATGATCCTAGATGGCCTCACCCACCAATGGGCCGAGACAGACCTTCTCCTAGTGGGCCCTACCACCCGCAGGCTCGCCCAATGAGGTCAGACTCAGACCGGGTTGGGTCAACCGGACTCATACCCTTCAAGGCCCTGTTTCGCTAAAAGATCCGTAACATGGGGACCAACCATCCATTTGAAGAAATGTCTATGGCGATGGGATCCTTGGAGGGAGAAATTCATTTTGGTATACTTCACTTTAGTTTTGGAGAATTTTTGAGTATGGCCGGGTCGGATCGAACCTGAATTCAATCGGGCCCACGACACTAAAATGCTTATAACTCACAAACTGAGCGTCCAATCGACACACTGTCTATCATGTTGGAACCCTTAATAAATGGAGTTACTTTAAGATACTTCATTTTAGAACATAGTGCCTATTTAGGTACGACCTATCGCTTGAGGAGCAGTTCTACTTGAATAAAGCATACTATTAGCGGGAATCCAGTGGCTTGCAGTGAGGTGGAGGAGATTGGATTTGACATGAAAAATGAATACAAATCCTATGTGGGTCTATGCTCAGCGGATTCAAAGTGGGCTAGCACATACTGATCCTGTGTGGGTTATCACTCAGGGATATTGTGTGAATCATCACATACCGATCATGTGTGGGTCCACAGTAGAGCCTCAGAAGAGAATAATATGGTCTAGATTTAAAAATAATCATGTGTACTTTTGTACATATGTTATATACTATGTGTTACAATGCATATCGATCATGTGTGGGTCAGCGCTCAGCGATCCAGTGTGGGTTAGCACATACCGATCCTCTGTGGGTCCACAAAAAAGCCTCTTGATTGAATAATATTGTCTAGATTTATGACTAATCATCTATACTTTTGTAGTTATGTTATATACCCAGTGTGAGATTAGTATTTTACTTTCATGTTGTTACCTTTGTGGTACATTTAGCGTCATGGTGTTACCTTCATGGTGTTACCTTCACGGTGTTACCTATGTGTTACTTTTACCATCGTGGTGTTACATGTGCAGTATTTTACCTTTGTGGTATTACCGTCGTGGTGTTACCTTCGTGGTGTAACCTTTGTGGTGATACCTTTGTTATAAATTCACCTTCATGGTGTTACCATTGTGGTGTTACATTTTTGGTATTCTTTCCTTACAGATCCATTGTGAAAATGGCATAGAAGTTTCAGCCTTTTGTTTACTCATGTGTGAGATAAGTATATATTTATTACTTAGGTATAAGTATGGGAATATACCTAATTATAGTTGATGACTGCTCCATGATTTGTGGATGGGGACTTCCATTGTTGTTTTTTCTTTTTTGGAACACTAGGAGACCTTAGGCCATCTCGGGGTCCCTACAGAGTATTGTTATACCAACCCATGCATGGACATCACCCACACCTTATTATGTCTTGTGCTGTGGATGGATAGCATTGATCGAGGATGAGGGAGCCCGGACAGGATGGTGCTTAGTGGTGGAAAATTTGGTGGGACCGGACACCGGATATCCGATCAGGAGTTGTACCTACCCTTCTGGTTGGATCCATGGGGGAAAATATAGCAGTTGTTTTCTCTTTGTAGTTGTATATATATTGTCAGTAGGGATTTATTCTGACAATTTAATTTTAGTATATTTTTTACTACAAAAGATTACATCATGGTTTCTTCTTGTTGTAATATTAGACTGTGTGTTTTTACAGGTTTAAAGTAAATTCCTTCTTATTATATTGATATGCCATTCCAGTGTTATTCCCCAGCCTCTGGCCTATGAAAGGAGGGCATGGGGTACTCAATGTATGGGCCATAGGGGACCAGTCCTGAAAAAGTTGTATTAGATGAGTTAGTTCAATTGAAAAAAAAGGACTCTGATCTTTTCTATGTGGAAATTTTGTTAAGTTTTATGAGTGTGGTTTTCAGTTTGGGGAATCCAGTGATGCTACAACAACCGATGTATCCATACCGCATGACCCTGAATTCTGATTTCCAACCGAGTTCATTAAAGCACTGATTGTGTGTGTTTTCCAAATGGATATTCTTTTGATTTATCTGAGTTAGATAATTAGGAATAACTTATTTACCATAGATAACCTAGTTTTTTAGGATTCTGCCACGTAAAAAACTATTTGGGATTCCCAAGATAGTACACAATGACAGCCCAATGAGAGATGAGGCTTTAGTGTAATGCCTTTTTACGGAGATGGTACCATTAGGTTGTGCACTAGTAGAACCACAACCTGTTGGGTAGAAGATGCCGCCATCCCCACCACTAGTGGGTGACCACCTACTGATCGCATTGTGCATGTTTCAATAGAAGAGGCCTCTGAGGTTCTTCGGCGAGACTGATATGCAGGTAGCTAAGGACAAGCTAGAGGTTGTGGCGAACGTTTTTCGCTTAGTGGGTACACCAGCTAATATGATGGTGATCCTAGACACCAGTCTCATCGAAGGAGCAGCTGAGAGATGGTGGAGTCTGACACATTAGTTAAACTATGATGAAACCCCCACCTTGGTGGAATTTGAGGGCCTTTTTAGGGAAGAGTTCATCCCAACAATTATACACTCAATTCGTATTCAAGAGCTGCTACACCTTCTGTAGGTTAGCATGAACGTGGACTAATACAACTGGAGGTGTACTGATCTCTCCTGATACTCCATAGACATGGTACTGGACATTTTAATATGGGCCCAATCCCTGTTGACGGGTCTTCGATGGAAGATTAGATCATTAATTTTATCGCTCAGCATTTCAACGCAGGCTGGGGTGCTAGAGCAAGCACTCTTGGTGGAGTGTTTCCTAGCTGAGCAGGAACCAACACCGAGAGCCACCACCAAACATCTGGTGGTTGAGTAATCCATAGAAGGAAGTTGACAAATGATGTAGGGGACCAAGAAATCCATATATTCTAGTGTACAACCCCATGATACAAGGTCAGTGGTGAGGGGATCTAGGGACAGAGGAAAAATGAGTAGAAGTTAGTACTACTCATGTTGTGGGCAGAGCCACATGGCCCGCGACTAACCAACCTATTTTATGGATGACCAGAAGACAGTTGAGGGACCGCCAAAGTGTGGATAGTTGTTTGAGTGAGGTGTTCCTCAGGGCAGTAGATGTGGTAGAGGAGCGGGCCATGCTGCAAGTGGTGAGCGGAAATTCAAGCTTCTACTGCCACCCACTCTGGGTGGTCCACCCCGACCACAGGGAGCAGGAGGACTGGGACATGCTCATCTCTAGGTAGCTGAGTCCTACAACCACTGAGGTACTACGATGATTATAGTTACGATCTATATCTACTCCACCCCTGTTGTAGTATATATAGACCCAATTTTCTGTAACTCTTTAATTTCGTTGACCCTCGTTCGGAGCATAGAGATTCTGATGGAGCCATAGGCACGATACATACTACTAGAGTCTTCTACGGGAGGGGATTCAATGATGACCCACTGGTTCTAGAAGTGTGAGAATACTCTAGGAGGAGAGAGCTTTAGCTGAGATCATCTAGTAGCGGCATCGGGGCCTTACAATGTCATCTTGGGTATGTACTAGTTATCCAGAGTCCATGATCATAATGACTGAATTTGGTGCAAACTGTGTTGTGTTCATGAGGATGGGTCAATGTTTTAATTCTCTGGTGGGAAGGGAAATTCTGTAACACATGATTGAATTTCCCAGAGGAGGGTGCAGCCGATCACCCATTAGTTGGATGGACTGTCCCTTGGAGCAGTTGAGGTCAAGAGTACGAGATATCTTATAGTGGTGGTCCCGTATGTCGATGTCTTTACTGATGATGTTTCAGGACTACCTCCACATAGAGAGGTAGATTTTTACATCAAAATGTATCCCAATATTGTGCCTATATTTACACCAGAATATCTGATGGCTTCTGCAAAGCATCGTGCGTTACAGGTACAGTTGGAGGACTTGTAGTGGAAGGGGTTTGTAATGCCCAATGATTCTCCATGGGCTGCCCTAATTATGTTCACCTAGAAGGAATATGGAATTTTGAGGGTCTATGTGAACTATCAGTGCCTGAACCATGTGACAGTGAAGGAAAAGTATCCCCTTCGGAGGATTTTTGATCTCTTTGATCAGTTGAAGGGAGCTCGATGGATTTCAAATATAGTCCTCAGATCAGGCAATCATCTACTCTGGGTATGATATGAGGATGTGAAGAATATGACCTTCATATGTTTGTATGGCCACTATGAGTTCTTGGTTATTCCATTCGGTGTGACAAACTCCCTTGAAGTGTTATTGGGACTCATGAATATGATCTTCTAGTCTTACCTCGATCACTTTGTTGTGGTCAACATCGAAGACATCTTGATATAATCAGCGTCAGAAGAGGATCATGCATATAATCTGTAGATAGTTTGGGATACACTCCGAGAGCACCAGCATTATGGTAAGATATCGAAGTACCAGTTTTGGATATGAGAGGTCCACATTCTAGGACATATTATCTCAGTGGTAGGAGTAGATGTTGATCTGGAAAAGATAGATTCTGTTCTAGTATGGGAGCCACCCAAGAGTTTGACCTTGGCTTGGAGTTCTCTGAAAATGGTTGGGTACTAACATAGATTTTCACCCGAATTTTCCAGAGTATCGACACCCATTTCAGGGTTGAAAAAAAGGATAACTAGTAGTATGGATGGAGTGATTCCAACATTGTTTTAAGGAGCTGAGGTAGTGACTGACGAGGGCCCCCATCTTTAGGCAACTGAAGGAGGGAGTAAGGTATGTAGTCTACTTCAACCCATTAGGGATTGGACTTGGATGTGTACTAATGCAGGAATGAGCATTGATCGCTTATGGCTCGTGAACGCTAAGACAATATGAGCATAACTACTTCACCAATGACCTAGAGTTAGTATCAGTGTAATTCTCCTTGAAAATGTGGCAATATTACTTGATGGTTGAACATTTTATAGTCAAAACAGATCACAATAGTCTCAGGTATATCTTCCCTTAGATGGACATGAACCTGAGAAAATGGTGAGTACTGGAGTTCCTCTTGCACTAGGACTTCGAGATAGCGTACACTCATGAGAATGGGAACATAGTGGTAGACACAATAAGCAGGAGGTCGAGTTTACAACTACTGAGTGATGAAACATAAAATCATGACACATTGCAGATATCTTTTGTGGATAGAGTAGGAACAACTTACCACTAGTCCATGATAGTCACTCCCCCAATTCTTTGATGAGTTCAGGAGGCACATCTTGGGGAAATTGACTGTGAGGCTCGACATGCCGTGATATACTCAGGACATGCACTTGATGGATTTTCTGAAAGTGGGTAGCATGTCATACTCTTTAGAGGAGGCACAATGGTACCAGTGGTGCTATGGGAGGAGGTGTTGAGGGAGTTCCATATGTCCTCTCTGGTGGTACATCTTGGTTTGGAAACGATGTACCAGGACCTCTAGCAATAGCACATTTGGCCTGGGATGAATAAGGTAGTAGTAGAGTTTGTATCGTGTTTCCACACTTACCATAAGGTGAAGGCCGATCATTAGGTTCTAGCATGCTTAGTGTAGCCACCAGAGATGCCAGAGTGAATGTGGGATGGTATCTCCATGGACATTGTGACTACGCTTTTGTAGTCATCCATGGGACATGATTCCATCTAGGTGATTGTTGATCGACTCACCAAGTTAGTCCACTTCCTAACTTTCCAAGAGTTGGGATTTATAGAGGGAATGGAATGTCTCTATGTACAGGGTATTGTACGACGTCGTGTGGTTCCATCAATGATTGTCTGTGACTATGAAAAATTTTATACATCCTAGTGTTGGAAGGTATTATTGGAGGAGTTTGGGGCTCAGCTACATTTGAGCACCGCCTTTCATCCTCAGATGGATGGTCAAACAGAGAGGACCAATCCGACACTAAAGGTCAAGCTTTGTGTGTGAGTCCTCGATTTTGGTCATAGTTGGGAGGATCACATGCCCTTGATGGAGTTCTCATTCAACAATATCTATCACTCCACCATCAGTATGGCACCATTTGAGGCATTGTACGATCAACCTTGCAGATCACCTCTATGCTGGACAGACCTAGGGGTATCAGCACTTTTGGGTCCAAAGATGGTACAAGTAACCACTAAGAAGTTTTATATCATCCAGGAGCGGATAAATATGGAATATATAAGACCAAAGTCTTATGATGACGAGATATGGAGATCATTGGAGTTTGAGTAGGGAGACCATGTCTTCTTAAAGGTCTCACCACGATGAGGATTGTGGAGGATTAGCCAGGGTGGAATGTTGTCACTATGTTTTATCAGAACTTTTCGGAATATTCAGAGGATTGGTGAGGTGGAATCCCTCTTGGAACTACCAATGAAGATGGAGATGTTATATGACCTCTACCTCATATCCTAGATGAGGAGATACATGCGTGTCCCATCTCATGTCATTGACCATAGTGAGCTATAATTTGATGATGGGGCAACGTTTATGGTGGTTCCAATAGAGATTGAGGATCAACAAGAGTGGGTCCTTTGTGGACAATAAATTCTCCTGTGCACATTTGATGGCATTACGAGAACCTCCAAGAGAGAACATGGGAGTGGGAGGATCTGATTCATGCACAATACCCCCATTTTTTTACTTAGTCTATGTTGTGGCTTTCTGGAATGAAAATCCCTGAGGGGGGGGGGGGGGGGGAGTGTAAAAACCCGGATTTTGAATGTAATTTTTTATTTATATTGAATTAATTCGAGGTAGTGAAATATGAAGAAATTTGATTCTGATATCTGGTGTTCCTAGAAACGAATTTTAAATTTTCATTAACTTACATTAAGTGAGCATGTGAGCAGGAAATCTTATCTTTTGAACCTATGCTCGGAATTGAAATCTGAGGACATCGTTGAACTTAGAGCGCAGGGAATCACTTAAGTGAGGTTTAACCTCGACCGCAGTAGGTCGAGAGGTGAATTTGGTTTTAGGTTTTTCATGGAGGATTAAATAAAATAAATATATTTTACTTCAAATATATCCTCCCACCTATGCATTTAATTTATGGTGGTGGATACCATAAGAGGATTGTTTGGCATTTATTGCTGGAAATTATTTGCTCGGTTACACAAATTGTGTCACCACCATTCCCATTAAATAATAGGATTCATTAATTATAAATAAATGAATCACCTCTTCAATTAAGAGTCCTATTAAATCATCCTATGGGTTGGGTGTTTGGTTTTTGTTGTCTAAAGGAGGAGAAGGATCTTGCGGCTCTTGATTAAGAACGGATCCCACAATCAAGAATTAGAGATCGTTGTTCAGATGGTGTTATTGGAAGTATGTTGTGGGAATGACGAACATCAACACACATTCTATTAAGAACGTTCTCTAATATATTTACGAGGTAGGGTTCAACCATGATTTTTCCATGATTTGATGAAAATTTTCTTGATTCCATCTTGTTATCAAGATAATGCGGAGGGAGTGGGCCAAACTAACAAGGCTCGGACCCTATGCTACTCTTTTTAATCAATATGTCCATTGCAGACACAATTTCAGGTTGAATAGTTTCTGGAACAAAGGTTCATGCCACCTAGAGGGAATTCATGGAAAACCATAGACATGGTCGAATGGAATAACGGTTCACTAGAGCTCACTTGGTGACCCGTAGAAGACAACTGGTTACTAGTGCAAATGAGCTAGGGCGATGGCCTGCACCGGCTGACCGCGGTGGTGGTGGCGTGAAATCATGCACTGCTGGAGTAGCAGGACACGACTCTTTATCCATAACAGATGACATCGGTCGTCACTGGCCAGCCACGGAATGGAGGGCGGCATGCCCATGCACGCCCCGAGAGTTGGTGGTCGTGGCATTTTAGTAGCAGTGGTCTCAAGGAGTGGACGACATCTACCGGATGCAGGAGGATGTAGTGGTGCGCAAAATCACACTGTTGGAGTAGTCGCCGCTCCGACGCCGCGGCAGCAGGACCCGCTCTCTGCAGGTCCCATGATAGAGAAGGCAGCGCCACATGGAGCCCCCGTCGTGGAAGAAAAAAAATGACCGCTCAACCTTTTAGGAAAAACTAGTGGACTCCCCCCCATGTCAACTAGGGTGGGGCCCACTCCTATGGGCTGCACATTCCCAATGAGCGGAGCCCCCATGGGATGAGAAGAGCTCCCCTGTGGGCTAGGCCAGACTGTGGCCTAGAAGGCTGAGCCCATCGTGGCCTATCCCGGCTGGGTCAGAATGGACGCAGACCTGGTCAGACTAGACCTAGATAGGGTTGGACCAGACCGAGACCCTTCCAGGACCAGTTTCGCTAAATGAACCAGAACTTGTGGATCGAAGGTCTGTTTGATGAAACATCTACGACATTGCGATACCTAGAGCAAGACGATAATTTGGGTGTAATCAACATGAGTTTTGGAGAATGATGGAGTATGGCCGAGTTGGATCGAACCTGAATACAACCTGTCCCACGACACATAAATGCCTATAAATAACAAACCAAATATCCAATTGATGCACCATCTGTCACGTTGGAACACTTCTGACATGAAATTACAATGAGATACTTCTTCGTCTAGCATCGCGGAGGATGAGGTACAACTAATTTCATGAGGAGAAATTCCTCAAGAATCAAGCGTACTATGATTCGGAAGCCAAAGGGTGGCAGTGAGGCGGAGGAGATTGGCTATGACATGAAGAATGAATATTGATCCTATGTGGGTCAGATCATGTGTGGGTCCGTACTCAGCGATCATGTGTGGGTCAGTGCATACCGATCCTATTGGGGTCAGATCCTATGTGGGTCAGTGCTATGTGATCTTATGTGGGTCACTGCATGCAGATCTTGTGCTGGTCAGCACCAGAGCCTCTCAACAGAATTAGATGGTAATGATTTATGAATAATTGATACAGCAAATATTTTCAATTAATTTATATTGAATATCATTGTTTTAAACTCACAAAATTTTTCCTCTAAGATGAATTGTTTCATTTTAATGATTTTGGTGTTATTTTGAGATGAATAGTAAAAATTGGACATTTTGGATTTTTAACAGTTTTAACATATTTATCTATTTTGGACATAAAATTATCTACATTGATCCAAATTGCCAAATTCTTTCTTTTCCAGATTCTAAACATCCAGGGCTAAATTTACTATTTTTGGACAAAAAGCTGAATCGGCCATATGGAAGCTCAAAAGAAGCTCACAATTTGGCTCAAGAAAACTGTTTCCAGTTCTGCCTAGTTTTGGTGTGGGATCCATAACTCATCCATTGTGGGCCCAACGCTTTTCAAATTAGGTGGGTGGACGCGCTAGGAGTTTTGGAGCATCTTTTATTGAGGAATAACCATGGGAGTCGGCCGTTTGAGGGTCCATTAAAGCTTCCTAATCTGGGGTTTTGCGTTTTGGAGATTCTGACTGGACAGAATAAATGATTAGAGTAAAAGGGCCATAACTCTCGGAATACCTGTCCAAATCCACTGAGATTTTGAGGGGACACGTCCAAGACAATTATAAACAACATTCAAGACGGGCTAAATGCGTGAAGAGGTCATTTATTGGGTCCAAAACGCGACAACATTCAGAGGACAGAAATATGTCTATAAAAGGAGGAGAGATCCTCCTCCTCAACACATCCCATTCTCCATCCCATTCCTTCTGGGACACCAAGGAGAATAACTTCTCAGATTTTTCTTTTATTTCTTTTATTTTTAAATGTCTATCCTCTCCCACATTATCTCTCTTACCCCATCCATGGAGGGGTAGTTTCATTTGAGTGATCGGAAAGAGGGGAGGCTGGACCTATGTGTTGTGTTTGAGTTTTTGTTCATCAAATGAATAAAATTTGTTCTTCTTTCTTCTTCTGGTTTCAATTCATAATTCAGTATTAAATTCTTTATGTGGTTGTGTTAAGGTTTTTATTCTGAAATTATAAATTTCTTTGGTCGATGATCACATCTCCCTCCACCCAATTCTAATCTGTATATGGTGGAACATGATTAGGGTTGGGTGTTGATTGCTCGACGGTTATCAAGCACGTGTGTAGGATTGTATGTTGAAATATTGGTTTATTAGGGAACATCAATTCCAGGTCTGGGATTACTCTAATTAAACAAGAGACCTTCTACAACCCTAATCACATTGGAAGGAGGATAGAACAATCTAAGGTTTTAGAAAGGAAAATTCTCATCACATCTCTTTTACCAGTTTAAGGAAGAAGAAGAGAAAAAATTGTAAATCATGATGGCACAACACTAAGTCCAGACAAACCCAATCCGATAACAGTCTTTATCATTTGTTAAAATCAATCAATTTCTGTTGTTTTTTCCTCTCATAGTCATTCAAATTAATTAAAACCAATATTTTTACGAAAACCAACAAAAAAAGTGACAACCTTGTTTTGTGTGCACTCCTCTTCGGGAGACTACGTAGGATCAACTGCTATACTATACATAGGTAAATAAAATATTGTTTTGCCACGCCCCACGATAGGCGTGAATCAAACCTGGCGCCATTTTTGGGGAGGCAGTTCCTCAAAGCTTTTGTTTTTTTAAAAAAAAATCTCTTTTGAATGACCCGTAGTTCAAATAGAAATTTATTAGAATTCGATCCATAAATTGAGCGCACAATAACCAAATTCAAAAATCAAAATCTTCCCAAAGAATATGAAGAAATCAATCTCACCGATTCAAGTGATACCTTGAGTGAAGACTTTGAACCTTTAATAATGGCTGTAAATCCCAACCGAACCCTACGTGACATCTGTGCACCTCAATTTGTCAATCAAAATTATCAACTTGCATCCCTGCCTTAGAAAATGATTTTGAATTGCGAATTAACATGATCCAAGTGCTTCCTAAATTTCATGGTCTTGCAGGTGAAGACTCGAATCGACATATTCAAGAATTTACCTATTTATGCTCCAGCTTCAAACCTCGAGCAGTCGCGGAAGAGCATGTGAAGTGGAGGGCTTTCCCCTTCTCACTAGAGGGAGCAGCAATGGAATGGTTGTACAATCTACAACTGGGGGAGATCAGTGACTAGGAAGATCTAAAAAAATTATTTCTACAATGATTCTTCCCAACATCTAGGAGCACTGCAATAAAGAAGGAGATTTATGTCATCCATCAATCAACCGGAGAAACACCCTATGAATACTGGGAACGTTTCAAGAATCTTTGTGAAAGTTTTCCACAACAAGAAATAGAAGAGGACCAATTCCTTGTGTGCTTCTACCAAGGATTTCTTGACAATGACAGAAATCTACTAGATGCCTCGTCGGTAGGAGCCCTCACTGATAAATCACCTGCAGATATACGAATTATGATTGAAAAAATTTCACAAAATTCACAACAGTTTGGCACCCAAGGTACGATCACCAGAGGAATCCATGAGGTAAGAACATCTGATTCAGTAGATTTAATTAGGAATGAAATGGGTGAACTCACCAGGTTGGTGAGACAAATATCTGTGAACCATGTGAAGTAACAACAAGGAGAGAATCAGGTATGTGGTATATGCTCTTCTAATTCTCATTACACTGATCAATGTCCAGAAGTGCAGGGGACAGAAAGTTGTGATGCAGCCTATCAACAAAGGCAATACCAACCGCAAACCGAACCAGGGTATGGGTTTCAACAGAACCAAGACAGAGCACCTTTTCACCAGCAATATCAGAACCCGATAGCATTCCAACAACCTTATTAGAAGCCCTTCCAACAATAACAAAATTTTCAACCACCACCTTTCCAGCATAATTATTATGAGAAACCATCCACAAGTGCACCGACAAATTAAGACCAACAACTGAAGACAAGAGTTGCGGGAATTGAAGATAAGATGGACAAGCTAGATGATCAATTTTCAAGCATTATGGATGCTCTCACCAAGAACCAAGGTAAGCTTCAAGCACAGACAATTCTCAATCCAAAAGATAATGTTAGTGCAATCACAACCCGAAGCGGGAAGGTGCTCAAACCACCAGAACAATATGAGGAGGATGAATCTAGGGAACCTGCTGTAGCTCGTCCTGTCCAACCAAAATATGGAGTCAACAACAAAGTAGAAAGAACAAGGTTCAAGAAAGAAAGACTAGAAACACCATTGTAGAAGCAACAAAGGGAGAAAAAGGATATTCTAGCACCATTCCCATCAGCATTGGTTTAGTCAAAGAAGGGAGAAGAAGAATGAATTCAACGGGAAATTCAGGAAACATTCCGAAAAGTTGAGATTAACATTCCACTACTGGATGCAATCAGGCAAATCCCTAAATATGCAAAATTTCTGAAGGAGCTATGTACTAAAAGAAAGAGGTTGGATGGAAATGAAAGAATCAACTTAGGAAGAAGCGTCTCAGCATTGATCACACCACCGATACCGCAAAAATGTCAAGATCCAGGGACATTCTATATTCCTTGCACTATCGGTTCACTAAATTTTACTGATGCACTATGTGATCTTGGAGCTTTGATAAATGTGATGCCTCACTCTGTGTTTTCATCTTTGCAGATCAGAGAACTAAAATAAACTCGGGTGGTGGTACAATTAGAAAACAGATCCACCGTTTTCCCAGCTGGATTCGTTGAAGATGTACTTGTAGGAGTGAGAGGATTAATCTTTCCACCAGACTTTTATGTCCTTACCATGGAGGAAGACCGAGCACCATCCCAATATACCATCATCCTAGGGAGACCATTCCTGAAAACAGCAAGGACAATCATCAACGTGCATGAAGGAACACTCACCATGGAGCTCGGAGATAGTACGGTACACTTCAATATTCTTGATACGATGAAACACCCATCCAGCAATCACTCACTTTATGCAATCTCCCATGATGAAGGTATAGAACCAATTGAAGACTCAGGTATGCTTCATGACTTTTTATCTGTGGTAGAACACTCTTCATTTGACTTTTATAACTCCCATGAACCTGAAAATTCTGATATCATGTTGGAGGATGAGGTGAAATCTGATTTTTTTCGATGATTTGTTAAAAGGAAGTAAGATTATTCCCGAGAATTCAACATTAGAAGTAGGAAACCTAAATTTAATATCATCCCTTGAACAACCCCCATGTTTAGAGATGAAGCCTTTTCCATGTGACTTGAAGTATTCTTTCCTAATGGAAGGAGAGAAATTTCCAGTAATCATTGCCAATAACCTATCCCATTCACAAGAACAAACATTGATTGACCTTCTCAAAAGGAATGTAAAAGCTGTAGGATGGAGTTTAGGTGATATTCCTGGAATCAACCCTAAGGTATGCTCTCACAGGATATTTTTAGGAAGTGAATCTCGGCCAGTTAGACAACCTCAAAGAAGTCTCAATCCCACAATCATGGAGGTCGTTAAGAAAGAGATTGAGAAATTGTTAGCAGCTGATATCATTTACCCAATCTCTGATTCTCAATGGTTCAGCCCAATTCATGTAGTCCCCAAGAAAAATGGCTTGACCACTGTTACAAATGAAATAAATGAACTGATCCACATGAGAATACAAAACAGATGGAGAGTGTGTATAGATTACAGGAAGCTAAATCATGTTACCAGAAAAGATCACTTTCCTATTCCATTCATTTATCAGATGCTTGAAAGGTTAGGTGGAAATACTCACTACTGTTTTTAGATGGATTCTCATGATATTTTCAGGTACCAATTACACCAGAAGACCAGGAGAAGACAACCTTCACCTGCCCTTTTGGAGCATTCGCCTCCAAAAGTATGCCTTTCGGGCTATGCAATGCCCCTGGTACATTTCAACGGTGTGTGGTGAGTATTTTCTCGGACCACATTGAGGATTGCTTGGAGGTGTTTCTTGATGATTTCACAGTTTTTGGAAATTCATTTGATCATTGCTTGGGATATTTGGAAATTTTTTTGAAAACATGTATTGAAAAGAACCTTGTCTTAAATTTCGAAAAATTTCATTTCATGGTTGAAAAATGTGTAGTGTTGGGGCACATAATTTCACAAAATGGGATTGAGGTTGATAAATCAAAAGTTGATGTAATAAATTCCTTTCCATATCCAACTTGTGTCAAACATGTTAGATCCTTTTTAGGGCATGCCGGATTTTACAGAAGATTCATCAAGGATTTCAGTAAGATTTCTCTACCTCTCTCAAGATTACTTTTAAAGGATGCTAACATTAATTTTGATTGTGCATGTAGGGAATCATTTGATGAATTAAAGGAAAGGCTGATAACACCACGAATAATGCAGCCACACAATTGGGATTACCCTTTCCAGATACTTTGTGATGCATCCAACCAAGCAGTGCGAGCCGCTCTATCACATAGAATTGACAACAAGCCTCAAGTCATCTCCTATGCATCAAGGACCTTGGATGAAACACAAATAAATTACACAACCACAGAGAAGGAGTTCCTTGCATTCATTTTTGCACTAGATAAATTCCGATCATATCTTCTGGGCACTAAAGTTGTTTTTTTCTGATCATGCAGCTCTTAGGTACTTAATGAAAAAGGCGAATGCTAAACCACAGTTGGTGAGATGGATGCTACTCTTACTAGAGTTTAATTTGGAAATCAAAGATAAGAAGGGGACTGAAAATCAAGTGGCTGATCATCTGAATCGACTACCCCACACCGCTGAAATAGAAATACCAAAGCAGAACCCACTTAATGATGAGCTTCCTGGAGAACAACTATACATCATCAACAGTGAAGTACCATGGTATGCCAACATTGTCAACTATTTGGTAACATCTCAGGTACCCTCTCATCTAAGCTCTCATCAACAACATAATCTTAAATATGAATCAGGATTTTACATTTGGGAAGATCCGTTTCTGTGGAAAATTTGTAATGATCAAATCATAAGAAGATGCTTGCCAAGAAGTGAAATTGAATCAGTGTTTGAATTTTGTCATAAATTATCTTGTGGAGGCCACTTTGGACCTTAGAGGACTGCCCGAAAAGTTTTAGAATATGGACTCTACTGGCCCACATTATTTAAGGATGCATATGAATTTTGTAAAAGATGTGAAAAATGCCAATTTTCTGGTAACATATCCAAACGACATGAAATGCCACAAAAACCAATAACCTTTTGTGAAATTTTTTATGTTTGGGGCATAGATTTCATGGGACCATTCACAATGTCATTTGGAAATTCATATATTCTTTTGGCTGTAGACTATGATTCAAAATGGGTGGAAGCAAAAGCAACCAGAACTGATGATGCAAAAGTTGTTTGTGATTTTGTTAGGGCTAACATTTTCTGTAGGTTTGGCGTGCCACGAGCAATCATCAGTGATCAGGGAACTCATTTATGCAATAGGAAAATAGATGCATTGCTGAAGAAGTATGGGGTGCATCATAGAACATCTACCCCATATCATCCCCAAAAAATGGCCAAGCAAAAGTCTCTAATAGAGAAATCAAAGCCATTCTGGAGAAGACTGTTAAACCCAACAGGAAGGACTGGAGCCAAAAGTTAGATGATTCATTATGGGCATACAGAACAGCCTACAAAACACCGATAGGGATGAGTCCCTATAGATTGATCTATGGAAAGAGTTTCCACCTTCCTGTGGAGTTCGAGCATAGAGCCTACTGGGCGGTCAGAGAGATGAATCTGGACCTTGAGAAAGCTGGGAAAGAAAGAAGATTACAGTTGCAAGATTTAGAGGAAATTAGAAGGGAATCTTTTGAAAACTAAATGATCTATAAAGAAAGAACAAGGATGGACCATGACAAGATAATTCAACCATGAACCTTCAACCCGGGAGATCACGTGTTACTCGTCAAATCCAGACTTAAGCTTACGCCAGGTAAACTTCGTTCCAGATGGGAAGGCCCCTTTTCTGTTATTCATGTATATCCCTTTGGTGCTGTGCAGATTCAAAAGGAAGGAGGAGGAAACCCATTCACTATAAATGGGCAGAGGCTGAAGAAGTTCCATGGGACTATACCTCAAGAACCAGTTGGGGAGATCACACTCCTTCACCCTGAATACAGATGAACGCCTACCAGGTTGCATCATTCCTTTACACTTGATTAAATGCAGTAACTCCAACTTTTTGAAACATACATAAAAAATTCCATTTACATGCATTGAGGACACTTCATAAATTAAGTGTGGGGGAGGAAATCTTGTAGTCTAGGAGATTTTTCAAAAAAAAAATTGTTTTGTTTTGTCGAGCCAACGACATTAAACAAAGGCGCTACCGGGAGGCAACCCGCATTTTCCCCCATTTTCCACTTGTCTTCTTAGTCATTTACCACCATGATTGAACGGGCCTGGAATATCAATTGTTTTCATTTTTTTCAGGTCCATTAATGAAGAGGGTGTAGTGGGATTATAAATCGTCCAGAAAAGGATCCATTTGATAGGGGAGTAAGAGTTTCAATTCTATATTATCCAAATTTATTCCCTACATTTTTAGTCTTTTAAATAATTAATTAAAAAAAATGCATGCCCACGCTTGAATTCATGTTTTACTAGAATTATCTAGGAGGAATGAGTTTCATAGAAATCCAGTGATTCTATGTTTTAGATTTCAATGTTAATGAGATTTAATGATTAAAATGGATAATTGGATGATTAAAGTGACACAAGGATATTGAAATAAGGACTCATGATTTAAGGGAATTAATTGATTCATGTAAATGAAATTTCCCTTCCATTTTTCATTCTTTGAATTTCTGAAATTCATGTGAATTAATTTGTTATTATTAATCATTCCATTAGTGATTGTCCAAAATTATATTCTCATTCCTGAGAGGATTTCTAGACCAAATGTTTCATATTTTATCTTGAGCATATTTCTTGAGTGATCTTGGGATGTGCCACCTGCTAGAACTTGTATTGAAACTTGTCAAAGCTATGACTGTACAAAACCACATTTAAAATGATTGAGGCATATCTTTGGCTAGCCAAATTTTATCCTAAGACCCACCTTTACATTTATCATTCGTAAGCCCTTAGATGCTAGGAATTGCCTTATAGGTTTAAGCCACATTACAATCCAATTTTTCCTTACCTACCTGCACTTTTAGTATTTTTTGCATGGTTATTTCAAGTTTGAGTGTCGGGGAAGGGCCTTTCGTGTGCGTTCCTTAGGATATGTATCCTTTTTGGGTGGTGTAATGTGTCTGTCATCATTTTGGGCAATGTATTTTTAGAAAATTGGGCATGAGTCATCATTTCATTATGATTCTTTCATTTCACCCGGTTCTCCTTAAAAAAAGAAAAAAATGAAAAAAAATTCAAAATAAAGTTGTGCCTTTCTGGAGCATTACAAAAAAAAGAAAATAAAGATGTCCCTTTCTGGAGCATTACAAAAAAACAGGGAGAACATGGATGATATCATTCTTTGTAATCATTTATTGACTCATGACCCATGTCATTGAAAGGGGAGTGGTGTTGTGATTCACATTTCAAGGGGATTTGAGTGAGGTTCATCTTGTGTTTTCACTTGATTAATCATGAATTTTAATTAAGAGTAAAACCTCCTAATTCTGGACATAAATTATTTCAATCATTTACCCACCAACCCTAACCCACAGAGTCATTTGAACCTTTATTGCAAGTCCTCATGATTTTATGTGTGTTTTGTCTTTACAAAGTGGAGAAAGTAGTTACTTTACAAGCCTATGGGTAAGGAGCATGCTCTCATGATATGAGCATAACTCCACTATTAATTGTTTCACGAGTGATGAGAGAAAAGATTCAAAACTGAGGTAGGTCATGATTTGGAATGTTTAATAATAATAAATTGAGAAGCTTGAATGAATGAAAGGAGAAGCTTCATTATTTTTCAAAGGGGAAAAGTAAAATGCATGAATTGATTGTTTCTTTGAAAAATGGGAAATTAAATTTTTATTTTTGTGGAACTGAAAAATTTGATTGGACATTGATAATCATTTGATTTTATTCCATTTGAAATTTAAATATTGGTGACATTGGTGCCCTTTGAATTCCATGTTGAGATTTTATGCATGAGGAAAAACATAGTTTAAGTGTGGGGGAATTGATAGAGCAAATATTTTCAATTAATTTATATTGAATATCATTGTTTTAAACTCACAAAAGTGTTCCTATAAGATGAATTGTTTCATTTTTAGGATTTTGGTGTTATTTTGAGATGAATAGTAAAAATTGGCCATTTTGGATTTTTAACAGTTTTACCTTATTTCGGTATTTTGGCCATAACATTTTCTACATTGATCCAAATTTCCAAATTCTTTCGTTTCCAGATTCTACACATCCAGGGATTCATTTACTAGTTTTGGACTAAAAGCTGAATCAGCCATATGGAAGCTCGAAAGAAGCTCACAAGTTGGCTCAAGAAAACTATTTCCAGTTCTGCCTAGTTTTGGTGTGGGATCCATAACTCATCCATTGTGGGCCCAACCCTTGTCCAATTCAGTGGTTGGACGTGCAAGGAGTTTCGAAGAATCTTTAATTAAGGAATAACCGCGGGATTCGGCTGTTTGAGGGTCCATTAAAGCTTCCTAATCCGGGGTTTGGCGTTTTGGAAATTCTGACTGGACAGAATAAATGATCAGAGTAAAAGGGCCATAACTCTCGGAATACCTGTCCAAACCGCTGAGATTTTGAGGGGACACAGACAAGAAAATTATAAACAACATTGAAGTAGGTCTCAACGCGTGAAGAGGTCATTTATTGGGTCCAAAACGCGACAACCTTCGGGGTACAGAAATCTGGCTATAAAAGGAGGAGAGCTCCTCCTCCTCAACACATCCCATTCTCCATCCCATTCCTTCTGGGACACCAAGGAGAATAACTTATCAGCTTTTTCTTTTATTTATTTTATTTTTAAATGTATCTCTTCTCCCTCATTATCTCTATTACCCCATCCTTGGAGGGGTAGATTCATTTGAGTGATCGGAAAGAGGGGAGGCTAGACCTATGTGTTGTGTTTGACTTTTTGTGCTTCAAATGAATAAAATTTATTCTTCTTTATTCTTCTGGTTTCAATTCATAATTCAGTATTAAATTCCCAATGCGGTTGTGTTAAGGTTTTTATTCTGAAATTATAAATTGCTTTGGTCGATGATCACATCTCCCTCCAACCAATTCTAATCTGTATATGGTGGAACATGATTAGGGTTGGGTGGTGATTGCTCGACGGTTGTCAAGCACGTGTGTAGGATTGTATGTTGAAATCTTTGTTTATTAGGAAACAACAATTCCATGTCTGGAATTTCTCTAATTAATCAAGAGACCTTCCACAACCCTAAACTCATTGGAAGGAGGATAGACCAATCTAAGGTTTTAGAAAGGAAAATTCTCATCACATCTCTCTTACCAGTTTAAAGAAGAAGAAGAGATAAAAATTGTAAACCATGATGGCACAACACTAAGTCTAGACGAACCCAATCTGATCACCGTCTTTATCATTTTTTAAAATCATTCAATTTCTATTGTTTCATTCTCTCATAGTCATTCAAATTAATTAAAACCAATCTTTTATCGAAAACCAACAAAAAGGTGACAACCTTGTTTTGTGTGCACTCCTCTCCGGGAGGCTACCTAGGATCAACTGCTATACTATACTTAGGTAAATAAAATATTGTTTTGCCACGCCCCACGACAGGCATGCGTCAAACATGGCGCCGTTGCCGGGGAGGCAGTGCCTCAAAGCTTTTGTTTTTTTTAAATCTCTTTTGAATGACCCGTAGTTCAAATAGCAATTTATTAGAATTCGATCCAAAAATTGAGCGCACAATAAACAAATTGAAAAATCAAAATCTTCCCAATGAATTTGAAGAAATCAATATCACCGATTCAAGTTATACCTTGAGTAAAGACTTTGAACCTTTAATAATGGCTGTAAACCCCAACCGAACCCTACGTGACATCTATGCACCTCAATTTGTCAATCAAAATTATCAACTTGCAATTCCTGCCTTAGAAAATGATTTTGAATTGCGAAATAACATGATCCAAGTGCTTCCTAAATTTCATGGTCTTGCTGGTGAAGACCCGAATCGACATATTCAAGAATTTACCTATGTCTGCTCCAGCTTCAAACCTCGAGCAGTCACAGAAGAGCATGTGAAGTGGAGGGCTTTCCCCTTCTCACTAGAGGGAGCAGCAAAGGAATGGTTGTACAATCTACATCCGAGGGAGATCAGTGACTGGGAAGATCTAAAAAAATGATTTCTACAAAGATTCTTCCCAACATCTTAGAGCACTGCAATAAAGAAGGAGATTTATGTCATCCATCAATCAACTGGAGAAACACTCTACGAATACTGGGAACGTTTCAAGAAGCTTTGTGCAAGTTGTCCACACCAAGAAATAGAAGAGGACCAATTACTTGTGTACTTCTACCAAGGATTTCTTGACAATGACAGGAATCTACTAGATGCCTCGTCGGGAGGAGCCCTCATTGATAAATCACCGGCAGATATATGAATTCTGATTGAAAAGTTTTCACAAAATTCACAACAGTGTGGCACCCAAGGTACGATCACCAGAGGAATCCATGAGGTAAGAACATCTGATTCGGTAGATTAAATTAGGAATGAAATGGGTGAACTCACCAGGTTGGTGCGACAAATAGTTGTGAACCATGTGAAGGAACAACAAGGACCGAATCAGGTATGTGGTTTATGCTCTTCTAATTCTCATTACACTGATCAATGTCCAGAAGTGCAGGGGACAGAAAGTTGTGATGCAGCCTATCAACAAAGGCAATACCAACTGCAAACCCAACTAGGGTATGGGTTTCAACAGAACCAAGACAGAGCACCTTTTTAGCAGCAATATCAGAACCCGATAGCATTCCAACAACCTAATCAGAATCCCTTTCAAAAACAACAAAATTTTCAAACACCACCTTTCCAGCATAATTATTATGAGAAACCATCCACAAGTGCACCGACAAATGAAGACCAACAACTGAAGACAATAGTTTCGGTAATTGAAGATAAGATGGACAAGCTAGATGGTCAATTTTCATGTATTATGGGTGCTCTCACCAAGAACCAAGGTAAGATTCATGCATAAACAATTCCCAATCCAAAAGAGAATGTTAGTGAAATCACAACCCGAAGCGGGAAGGAGCTCAAACCACCAGAACAATATGAGGAGGATGAATCTAGGGAACCTCCTGAAGCTCGTCATGTCCAACCAAAAGATGGAGTCAACAACAAAGTAGAAAGAACAAGGTTCAAGAAAGAAAGACTAGAAACACCATTATAGAAATAACAAAGGGAGAAAAAGGATATTCCAGCACCATTCCCATCAGCATTGGTTGAGTCAAAGAAGGGAGAAGAAGAACGAATTAAATGGGAAATTCAGGAAACATTCTGAAAAGTTGAGATTAACATTCCACTACTAGATGCAATCTGGCAAATCCCTAAATATGAAAAATTTCTGAAGGAGCTATGTACTAAAAGAAAGAGGATGGATGGAAATGAAAGAATCAACTTAGGAATAAGCGTCTCAGCATTGATCACACCACCGATACTGCAAAAATGTCAAGATCCAGGGACTTTCTATATTCCCTGCACTATCGGTTCATTAAATTTTACTGATGCACTATGTGATCTTGGAGCTTCGATAAATGTGATGCCTCACCCTGTGTTTTCATCTTTGCAGATCGGAGAACTAAAATCAACTCGGGTGGTGGTACAATTAGAAAACAGATCCACCGTTTTCCCAGCCAGAGTCATTGAAGATGTACTTGTAGGAGTGAGAGGATTAATCTTTCCAGCAGACTTTTATGTCCTTACCATGGAGGAAGACCAAGCACCATCCCAATCTCTCATCATCCTAGGGAGACCATTCCTGAAAACACCAAGGACAATCATCAACGTGCATGAAGGAACACTCACCATGGAGCCCGAAGATAGTACGGTACACTTCAATATTCTTGATACGATGAAACACCCATCCAGCAATAACTCACTTTATGCAATCTCCCATGATGAAGGTATAGAACCAATTGAAGACTCAGGTATGCTTCATGACTTTTTATCTACGGGAGAACACTCTTCATTTGAATTTTATAACTCCCATGAAACTGAAAATTCTGATATCATGTTGGAGGATGAGGTAAAATCTGATTTTTTCAATGATTTGTTAAAAGGAAGTAAGATTATTCCCTAGAATTCAACATTAGAAGTAGGAAACCTAAATGAAATATCATACCTTGAACAACCCCCATGTTTAGAGCTGAAGCCTTTTCCATGTGACTTGAAGTATGCTTACCTAATAGAAGGAGAGAAATTGCCAGTAATCATTGCCAATACCCTATCCCATTCACAAGAACAAACATTGATTGGCCTTCTCAAAAGGAATGTAAAAGTTATAGGATGGAGTTTAGGTGATATTCCTGGAATCAACCCTATGGTATGCTCTCACATGATATTTTTAGAAATGGAATCTCGGCCAGTTAGACAACCTCAAAGAAGACTCAATACCACAATCATGGAGGTCATTAAGAAAGAGATTGAGAAATTGTTAGCAGCTGATATCATTTACCCAATCTCTGATTCTTAATGGGTCAGCCCAATTCATGTAGTCCCCATGAAAAATGGCTTGACCACTGTTACAAATGAATGAAATGAACTGATCCCCATGAGAATACAAAACAGCTGGAGAGTGTGTATAGATTACAGGAAGATAAATCATGTTACCAGAAAAGATCACTTTCCTATTCCATTCATTTATCAGATGCCTGAAAGGTTAGCTGGAAATACTCAATACTGTTTTTAGATGGATTCTTAGGATATTTTCAGGTACCAATTGCACCAGAAGACCAGGAGAAGACAACCTTCACCTGCCCTTTTGGAACATTCGCCTACAAAAGGATGCCTTTCAGGCTATGCAATGCCCCAGGTACATTTCAACAGTGTATGGTGAGTATTTTCTCGGACCACATTGAGGATTGCTTGGAGGTGTTTCTTGATGATTTCACAGTTTATGGAAATTCATTTGATCCTTGCTTGGGAAATTTGGAAATAGTTTTGAAAACATGTATTGAAAAGAACCTTGTCTTAAATTTTGAAAAATTTCATTTCATGGTTGAAAAGGGGATAGTGTTGGGGAACATAATTTCACAAAATGGGATTGAGGTTGATAAATCAAAAGTTGATGTAATAAATTCCTTTCCATATCCAACTTGTGTCAAACCTGTTAGATCCTTTTTAGGGCATGCAGGATTTTACAGAAGATTCATCAAGGATTTCAGTAAGATTTCTCTCCCTCTCTAAAGATTAATTTTAAAGGATGATAACTTTAATTTTGATTGTGCATGTAGGGAATCATTTGATGAAATAAAGGAAAGGATGATAACACCACTAATAATGCAGCCACCCAATTGGGATTACCCTTTCGAGATAATTTGTGATGCATCCAACCAAGCAGTGGGAGCCGCTCTATCACAGAGAATTGAAAATAAGCCTCAAGTCATTTCCTATGCATCAAGGACTTTGGATGAAACCCAAATAAATTACACAACCACAGAGAAGGAGTTCCTTGCAGTCGTTTTTGCACTAGATAAATTCCGATCATATCTTCTGGGCACTAAAGTTGTTGTTTTTTCTGATCATGCAGCTCTTAGGTACTTAATGAAAAAGGCAGATGCTAAACCACGGTTGGTGAGATGGATGCTACTCTTACAAGAGTTAAATTTGGAAATCAAAGATAAGAAGGGGACTGAAAATCAAGTGGCTGATCATCTGAGTCGACTACCCCACACCGCTGAAATAGAAATACCAAAGCAGAACCCACTTAATGATGAGATTCTTAGAGAACAACTCTACATCTTCAACAGTGAAGTACCATGGTATGCCAACATTGTCAACTATTTGGTAACATCTCAGGTACCCTCTCATATAAGCTCTCATCAACAACATAAGCTTAAATATGAATCAAGATTTTACATTTCGGAAGATCCGTTTCTGTGAAAAATTTGCAATGATCAAATCATAAGAAGATTCTTGCCAAGAAGTGAAATTGAATCAGTGTTTGAATTTTGTCATAAATTATCTTGTGGAGGCCACTTTGGACCTTAGAGGACTGCCCGCAAAGTTTTAGAATCTGGACTCTACTGGCCCACCTTATTTAAATATGCATATGAATTTTGTAAAAGATGGGAAAAATGCCAATTTTCTGGTAACATATCCAAACGACATGAAATGCCACAAAAACCAATAATCTTTTGTGAAATTTTTTATGTTTGGGGCATAGAGTTCATGGGACCATTCCCAATGTCATTTGGAAATTCATATATTCTTTTGGTTGTTGACTATGTTTCAAAATGGGTGGAAGAAAAAGCAACCAGAACTGATGATGCAAAAGTTGTTTGTGATTTTGTTAGGGCTAACATTTTCTGTAGGTTTGGCGTGCCATGAGCAATCATCAGTGATCAGGGAACTCATTTCTGCAATAGGAAAATGGATGCATTGCTGAAGAAGTATGGGGTGCATCATAGAACATCTACCCCATATCATCCCCAAACAAATGGCCAAGTAAAAGTCTCTAATAGAGAAATCAAAGCCATTCAGGAGAAGACTGTTAAACCCAACAAGAAGGACTGGAGCCAAAAGTTAGATGATTCATTATGGGCATACAGAACGGCCTACAAAACACCGATAGGGATGAGTCCCTATAGATTGATCTATGGAAAGAGTTTCCACCTTCCTGTGGAGTTGGAGCATAGAGCCTACTGGGTGGTCAGAGAGATGAATCTGGACCTTGAGAAAGCTGGGAAAGAAAGAAGATTACAATTTCAAGAGTAAGAGGAAATTAGAAGGGAATATTTTGAAAACTCAATGATCTATAAAGAGAGAACAAGGATGGCCAATGACAAGATAATTCAACCAAGTACCTTCAACCCTGGAGATCACGTGTTACTCTTCAAATCCAGACTTAAGCTTATGCTAGGTAAACTTCATTCCAGATGGGAAGTCCCCTTTACTATTATTCATGTATATCCCTTTGGTGTTGTGCAGATTCAAAAGGAAGGAGGAGGAATCCCATTCACTATAAATGGGCAGGGGCTGAAGAAGTTCCATGGGACTGTACCTCAAGAACCAGTTGGGGAGATCACACTTCTTCACCCTGAATACAAATGAACACCTACCAGGTTGCATCATTCCATTACACTTGATTAAATGCAGTAACTCCAACCTTTTGAAACATACATAAAAAAATTCCATTTACATGCATTGAGGACACTGCATCAATTAAGTGTGGTGGAGGAAATCTTGTAGTCTATGAGATTTTTCAAAAAAAAAATTTGTTTTGTCGATCCAACGAAATTAAACAAAGGCTCTACCGGGAGGCAACCCGCATTTTCCCCCATTTTCCACTTCCTTCTTAGTCATTTACCAACATGATTGAACGGGCCTGCACTATCAATTGTTTTCATTTTTTTCAGGTCCATTAATGAAGAGGGTGTAGAGGGATTATACATCGTGAAGAAAAGGATCCATTTGATAGGGGAGTAAGAGTCTCAATTCTATATTATCCAGCTTTATTCCCTACATTTTTAGTCTTTTAAAGAATTAATTAAAAAAAATGCATGCCCACGCTTGAATTCATGTTTTACTTGAATTATCTAGGAGACATGAGTTTCATAGAAATCCAGTGATTCTATGTTTTAGATTTCAATGTTAATGAGATTGAATGATTAAAATGGATAATTGGATGATTAAAGTGAAGCAAGGATATTGAAATAAGGACTCATGATTTAAGGGAATTAATTGATTCATGTAAATGAAATTTCCCTTCCATTTTTCATTGTTTGAATTTCTGAAATTCATGTGAATTAATTTTTTTATTATTAATCATGCCATGAGTGATTTTCCAATATCATATTCTCATTCTTGAGAGGATTTCTAGACCAAATGTTTCCTATTTTATCTTGAGCATATTTCTTGAGTGATCTTGGTATGTGCCACCTGCTAGAACTTGTATTGAAACTTGTCAAAGCTATGACTATACAAAACCACATTTAAAATGATTGAGGCATCTCTTTGGCTAGCCACATTTTATCCTAAGACCCACCTTTACATTTATCCTTCGTAAGCCCTTAGATTCCATGAATTGCTTTATAGGTTTAAGCCACATTACAATCCAATTTTTCCTTACCTACCCGCACTTTTAGTATTTTTTGCATGGTTATTTCAAGTTTGAGTGTGGGGGAAGGGCCTTTCGTGTGTGTTCCTTGGGATATGTATCCATTTTGGGTGGTGTAGTGTGTGCGTCATCATTTTGGGAAATGTATTATTAGAAAATTGGGAATGAGTCATCATTTCATTATGCTTCTTTTATTTCATCCGGTTCTCCATAAAAAAAGAAAAAAAGAAAACAAAATCAAAATAAAGTTGTACCTTTCTGGAGCTTTACAAAAAAAAATAAAGTTGTGCCTTTCTGGAGCATTACAAAAAAACAGGGAGAACTTGGATGATATCATTCTTTGTAATCATTTATTGACTCATGACCCATGTCATTGAAAGGGGAGTGGTGTTGTGATTCACATTTCAAGGGGATTTGAGTGAGGTTCATCTGGTGTTTTCACTTGATTAATCATGAATTGTAGTTAAGAGTAAAACCTCCTACTTCTGGCCTTAAATTATTTCAATCATTTACCCACCAACCCTAAGCAACAGAGTCATTTGATCATTTATTGCAAGTCCTCATGATTTTATGTGTGTTTTGTCTTTACAAAGTGTAGAAAGTAGTTACTTTACAAGCCTATGGGTAAGGAGCATGTTCTCATGATATGAGTATAACTCCACTATTAATTGTATCATGAGTGATGAGAGAAAAGATTCAAAAGTGTGGTAGGTCATGATTGGGCATGTTTAATAATAATAAATTGAGAAGCATGAATGAATGAAAGGAGAAGCTTCATTATTTTTCAAAGGGGAAAAGTAAAATGCATGAATTGATTGATTCTTTGAAAAATGGGAAATTAAATTGTTATTTTTGTGGAACTGAAAAATTTGATTGGACATTGATAATCATTTGATTTTATTCCATTTGAAATTTAAATATTGGTGACATTGGTGCCCTTTGAATTCCATGTTGAGATTTTATGCTTGAGGACAAGCATAGTTTAAGTGTGGGGGAATTAATAGAGAAAATATTTTCAATTAATTTATATTTAATATCATTGTTTTAAACTCACAAAAGTGTTCCTCTAAGATGAATTGTTTCATTTTTATGATTTTGGTGTTATTTTGAGCTGAATAGTAAAAATTGGCCATTTTGGATTTTTAACAGTTTTAACTTATCTATGTATTTTAGACATAACATTATCTACATTGATCAAAATTGCTAAATTAGTTCTTTTCCAGATTCTACACATCTAGGGATTCATTTACTATTTTTGGACTAAAAGCTGAATCGGCCATATGGAAGCTCAAAAGAAGCTCACAAGTTGTCTCAAGAAAATTGTTTCCAGTTCTTCCTAGTTTTGGTGTGGGATCCATAACTCATCCATTGTGGGCCCAGCGCTTGTCCAATTCGGTGGTTGGATGCGCAAGGAGTTTCGGAGAATCTTTTATTAAGGAATAACCACGGGATTCGTCCGTTTGAGGGTCCATTAAAGCTTCCTAATCCGGGGTTTGGCGTTTTGGAGATTCTGACTGGATAGAATAAATGATCAGAGTAAAAGAGCCATAACTCTCGGAATCCCTATCCAAATCCGCTGAGAATTTGAGGGGACACGGAAAAGACAATTATGAACAACATTGAAGAAGGGATAAACGCGTGAAGAGGTCATTAATTGTGTCCAAAAAGCGACAACATTCGGAGGACAGAAATATGGCTATAAAAGGAGGAGAGTTCCTCCTCCTCAACACATCTCATTCTTTATCCCATTCCTTCTGGGACACCAAGGAGAAGAACTTCTCAGCTTTTTCTTTTATTTCATTTATTTTTAAATGTCTCTCCTATCCTGCATTATCTCTATTACCCCATCCATGGAGGGGTAGTTTCATTTAAGTGATCGGAAAGAGGGGAGGCTGGACCTATGTGTTGTGTTTGAGTTTTTGTGCTTCAAATGAATAAAATTTGTTCTCCTTCTTCTTCTGGTTTCAATTCATAATTCAGTATTAAATTCCAAATGCGGTTGTGTTAAGGTTTTTATTCTAAAATTATAAATTTCTTTGGTCGATGATCACATCTCCCTCCACCCAATTCTAATATGTATACGGTGGAACATCATTAGGGTTGGGTGGTGATTGCTCGACGGTTTTCAAGCACGTGTGTAGGATTGTATGTTGAAATCTTGGTTTATTAGGGAACAACAATTCCAGATCTGTGATTTCTCTAATTAATCAAGAGACCTTCTACAACCCTAAACACATTGGAAGGTGGATAGACCAATCTAAGGTTTTAGAAAGGAAAATTCTCATCACATCTCTCTTACCAGTTTAAGAAAGAAGAAGAGAAAAAAATTGTAAACCATGATGGCACAACACAAAGTCTAGCCGAACCCAATCTGATCACCATCTTTATCATTTGTTAAAATAAATCAATTTCTGTTGTTTGTTTCTCTCATAATCATTCAAATTAATTAAAACCAATATTTTTACGAAAACCAACAAAAAAAATGACAACCCTGTTTTGTGTGAACTCCTCTTCAGGAGACTACCTAGGATCAAATTCTATACTATACTTAGGTAAATAAAATATTGTTTTACCACGCCCCATGACAGGCGTGCGTCACTACTCAAATGTACTTCTATACATAATTTATATACATGGTGTGAGATGAGTATTTTACCATCAGAGAGTCACCTTTGGGGTTCTTTCACCTATGGGATGTTACCTTCGTGGGGTTACCTTTGCGGTGTTAACAGTGTGGTACTTTTACCTTAGTTGTGTTACATGTGTGGTACTTTTACCTTGGTGGTGTTGCCTTTGTGGTGATACCTTTTTGGTACATTCACCTTCGTGGTGTTACCTTTGTGGTATTCTTACATCGTGGATCAGTTGTGAAAATCGAATCGAATATGAAGCCTAATGTATCATCATGTATGAGATGAGTATATCTAGATAACCTAGATTTATGTATGGTAATATATCCATGTAGATTTGTTGAATGTTTCAGGCTTTGTGGTTGGGGAATTTCTCTGTGGGTTTTCCTTTGTGGAACTCTAGGCGACCTTTGGGGGTATTATTGTCCCTAATGAGTATTGTTATACTCACCCCTACCTGGGCTTCGCCCGTACCTTATTATGTCTTGTGCAGACATCAGTCAACGTTGATCGAGGCTGATAGAGCCAGGACTAGATGGTGCTCAGAGGTGGACCATTATACATGACGTGACACATGACTACTAATCGCGAGTTATACATAACCATCGGTTAGGATCCCATATAGACGATCTAGCAGTTGTTTTCTCTTTTCATTTGTACTTGTACATGTCAGTAGGGCGTGTATTCTGACCCCTTTACAATCATTACAATTTTTACTACAATAGTTTTCTTCATGGTTTCTTCTAGGTTTACTCTTGGATTGTGTGTTTTTAATAGTTTAAAGGATATTCCTCCCCGTTATAGGGATATTCCATTCCCATACTAGTCACTTGCTCCTGGCCTATGGAAGGTAGGATTGGGGTAGTCACGGCACATGCCCTGGGGGATTGGTCGTGATGAATTCACAAGTTTTAAAAAATATAAATGAATAAGAGGAACCATTATCAATTAAGGAACTAGAAAATAATAATGATACAATAATTGTACTCCTCACTATCAATGGTCAATCCTCACTATCCAAAAGTGTTGGTTTCTCCATATGAAAATTCCATTACCCTTTTCAATATGATACTGTAAAACCCCCCCAGAGCTACACCAACCAACTGGTATGGGCGCTTTATCTGAGAATCTCTACGTCCACTGCCTCATTCACCTCTTCAAGTAGAACTCTAGCTACCAGCCTTCTATGGTGTAAAAAAACCTCATCATACACTATATTTTTCCAAGATTTACCCTCACTAACAGTATACTGATGGCTCTTATAGATAATATGTATATGTCCCATGCATCCACAAGAAAAAAACTCTACTATATGTTAGGGATTGTATCTACAATAGTGTCCTGTCAACCACTCTAGTGGCATACAATATGGGAATGTTCTTGAGTAACTGAACCTTCCCCCATGCCACTATTCATTCTTTTCCCCTAACTAACACAATCATAATGATGCATCATTCTCATAAAAATAGTCAACTCATGATTGTACACTAGAAACTGTATATCTTGAACTAGAGGCCTCCTTTGGGTCCCCTTTATCTATGAGATCTGGACCCATCACATGAACAAACATCTTTACCCAAAAAAGTTTTACTTGTGACATAATCTCACATTCAATTCTATCATTGAAATAACTCAAATTAGTTGTCTCATATCCTTATAATGTGGCATAAAAGTGAGAGAAATTTGTAAAGAATTCATAAAATTACATCATAAACATACTCCTCCGAGCCAACGTCATGAAATCAGTAGTTATCTCATACCTCACTTTCTCGAGATAGAAATTCCTTAAAAAATTATTCAAGAAGTCATTCCATAAAAACCATCAATATGTTCAGTTCGAGCCATAATGTCCCACCAACACTACATGTATATTTATAACATATAAATATTCAAATTTTCCCTCCTCATTGGAGGATTCTCAAAAAGGTCATGTATAGTCTCGATTGACTCAAAACAGAATTCATCTCCCTCAGGTCAACACCCTATAGTAAAAGTCAAATGTTGTGCAAGTGGAACCCATGTGTCAATTAATACATGATTCTCACAAACAATTCTAGATTTATTTCCATGGATTTCATTAATCTGGAAAAGTTCCTATGGAACATCACTCCTACTTAATCACTCAACACAACTACTACCTTAGGTTCCATTACTAGAAGATCAAATCTATCCATATATGTGTGTCATCAACTCAAAAAACATCATTTTGAGGCATAACACTCGATAAAAAACACATGATTTTGGAAACATTACATAGGTTATCTTATATGTATGAAACTCAACACACCAAAATATATCATTTCTCCAAATCCTTCCACAATGTCAAAATTGAGGTGTTATCACAATCCTTGACCATCCTACTCCCATGTCATGGTTATCAAGTTAAAAACATAACAATTATTTATGATTCTTATATAGACACAAATTTATTCAAATAATCCATAAATTTAAAATATTTTCCAATTTATTGTTAGGAACAATTTTCATTTGAATTTCACATGAATGGGAAAACAAGTCATGCTCAACAACATACACATAATACTTTTACTGATTCATTCCAAAAAAGATTCATGACACAACAACCCTGTGTTAATAAAATGTTGTATGAAAACTAAAATCTCATTCCATACCATGAAATGATTTATATCTCAAAAAATCATAACAAAAATATCAAATCATAGAAAAATTCTATCACCCATGGTGAAAAAATATTCAAATGTAAAAGAAATAAAAAATAACAACAATCCTACCGTTGATAATTGGGTTCTCCCTCATACATGTATTCGATACTCCCATGCATGAGTTCATAACCAATGACCGATTATTCATTTTCTCATACTTAACATTACCCAAATAGTAATTCAATAAGAAACTAAAACAATATTGGGCATAGAAAGCACTTTATAATGTCCCACCCTAGGTTCCCCACACCGATGTCCCATGTTGGTCTGTATTAGAACATCAACAATTCCTCCCCATATTTGAATGGATTCTGATTAGTAGTGGTATTTTAATATCAGTCATGGGGAAAATATAAACTCATTATCTTATTAAAAACCATCCATAATAAATAAACAATTACAAGATGATGTACAATCCAATGAAGGAAAATACAAGAATCAAAGGTAAAAAATGTGAAATAAAATATCAAACTAAACATTATATATGTCATGCTAAAGTATATGTCATGGGTCAAAATGTTTCTCAAAATTAAAGACACTAAAAACTCCAAATTGTTCCCCAAATCACATTTGGTTCTATAATCCATGCTTCATCCCAACTCATCCCCCTAATATAGGTACATTTAATTTATCATGTCCTGTAACAATGAAATCTATTCAGTTACCAATAAGGTAGCCCGAGTATGTTGTGAGTAAAATTCAGTATCCTACCACCAACGGGGTTAAAAATAACATCAAGTAAATAATTGTGTTTATAGTTTTATAATGAAATGATTAAAATTCATATTTAAATGGTTAGAACATTATCAATTAAATTTTTTTAACCACATATACCCCCGAGATTCCATCAACACCAATATCTCAATACATTCGTCGGTTTGTGCCAGATTCTAAACTATTTCAAAGGTATCTCTTTACATAGAATATCACTATTAACATTCTTTAATTCATACATTAATTAACACGATTCCATTCATTTTATATATTTGAATGACCATGTTAAAATTCATAACCTCACAATTTAATGACCATGTTACCAATCATAACATCATAATTGAATGACCGTGATACCATTCATAATATGACAATTTAATGACCATGATAGAATTCAGAATATAATAATTGAATGTCCAAGACGTCATTCATAATATCACAATTGAATGTCCAAGTTATCATTTACCGCAGCATAATTAAATAAATTATTTTGTCCACACTAATTTCCTTACTAGTTCAACAATTGGTTTTTCACATAATTCCCCTTAATTGATTGCCCAATTAATTTATCACATAAATAAAATTAATTAAATAATCCATTAATTAATCAACTTCCCCCAATTTAATATCTTATATTCAATTTCATAGTTATTTATCTCAATTCTCAAACCTCAACATCTCATAATTTATTAATCAAATAATTATCTCAATTCAATTGACTCATTATATCATAATTAATTCACCTATCAATTATATCAATCATAAATATCAATATCTTATATCTAATTCCTCAATTAATTATCCCAATCTCTTATAATAAATTATCTGAAATTAAAAAATATATCTCATAATTAATTCATCAATTAATTGTTTCAATAAACAATATTATTATCTCTTAATTAATATTACAATTAATTATCTCAAATCCAAAAACTCAAAGTCTCTTAATTATTTAATCAATTAATTATCCCTATCAAAAATCTAAATATCTCATAATTTCGTCTAAAATTAAGTATTTGAAATCAAAAAAAATTAATACACCTGAATTAATTCATCCAGTACAACAAAAATCTTGTTTAGTGGCAGTCTATTAGTGGCGGTTTATTAAAAACTTTCAATAAACCCCATTTATTTTAGCGGAGACACTTCCCCTCAACCACAACCCCCCTTCTCCCTCAGACCCCCACAACCTTACCTGAATCCCCTAATCCCTGTGATCCCCAAACCCCAGCTTGCCTCCCCACCGCCTATGATGTTTCTCGCCGACCATCAGCTTCACTTCCCCCCAACACCAGACCCCAAACCCCCTTCTCCCCCAACCCCACCATCTTCCACAGACCCTAGTGAGACCTTAAATCTAGCTCCCCTTCCTACAGTCGGTGATGGTTCTCACCACCCATCAGCATGCCTCGCCAACCATCTTCACCGTTAAATACCTTTTATGTCCCTCAATGCATGTTTTTATACCATTATAGTGTAGTTGTGGTAAGATTTTGTGACAGTTATAGGCTAAATATTTTATTCATTATTTCTATGAGTGGTGTTCCATGTGTTCAGCCTTAAATTAACATTAATGTAGTTTCGTGACCTAAGTTTAGATCCATGGCATTCCATGCTGAGGAACATGATTATAAGGATGTTTAAATTATTTCATAGAGTGAATTTTCTTAATGATCTGGTCTAATGAAGTTTAATTTTTTCTCTAGGATGTTTTCTATTTTATTGATATAATGTGGTTTTCATCGATAGTTGAATCTTCTCACTTTGGTGATGATTTTCCTCTTTGGTATTCCTATCTAATGTTTCACCATTATAGATAAATTATAAATTTTTGGGATACCCATGATCATTATCTGTGTGTTTTCTTCCCATTATTGTGGGGTGATTATTTTTGAATCCTTTAGTTGGGATTTTCTAATACTTGGCTATAGTGAACTTATTTAATATCGGGTTTTTTATGTTTTCTCATTTGGTTTAGTTTTAAATTCATGAGGCTCTTAGGAGTAGTATTGTAAAGTTTTGTATTCCAAATTTCAAATAATATCATAGTAGTGGCTATCCCATCAACATATTTTTTGTATCTTTAATTTCATTCACTGAGGCACCTACTTCTTAAGGATCACAATGAATTTTTTCAGATAATTGTTATTTTATTAGAATATTTTATATCATTTAATGGTTTTATTTTTAAATGGGTCCTCTGTTTTGAGGTTTTGAAAGTTGTTCATTGGTTTATCCCTCATTAGAGGAAATGTAGCCTTGGCCTTCTTATTTATTCTACGTTCGGGTAAACAATCTTGGTGAGAAAAGTTCCATGGTGGGGAGTTTTTGATACCATAATATTTCACTTTCTTACTCGTGATCATGTGGTCGTTTCCTCCCTTGGGATGGAGGTGTCTAATGGTTATTAATTTGAGTTTTGGTGGTTTTTCTAGGGGTATATGTTTAGGCATACAGTTTGGGAAATTGGGAAGTCAAAACATTAATCCCTATGTTATAATATAAATAGTGGATCATATGATCTATGCATGGTTAGAGATACCATGTGAGAAAACCATTACGCTTATGGGGATGAGGCGATGTCAAATACATAGCCGATACATGGTTTGGTAATCCATGTCAGACAACCATGTGACCTACTCTTGTGTATATATATATATATATATATATATATATATTCCTTTCTCGTCATTTTTAATTGGGGATTCCACACTATTCCACCCCCTTAAAACCTCACATCATGAATTCTTATCAATGGGTTCTCTTTCCATACCTAAGGTCCGCTAAGTAGATTTGACAGGATTTTTATGTGGTTCATCATTCATATTAAGAGGTACGATCTTACCCACTCTCCCACTTTTTTTTTCTCTCTTTTTACCTTTAATTCTCTAACCCTCATGGACATGGATGAAAAATTTTCTTTGTTATGGTAGTTTTAGATTGGGGTTTTTGGTATCAAAAAGTTTTGATTCATTTATTGGGGCATAAACCAGTGGTTTTCATTGATGGTGACATCATTTCACCAAATGCGGTCAGTTTTTCCATTTAATAGATTTTTATTTAAGAGATTTATATGTGCTTGGATTTGGAAATTAATTTCTAATTCATATAATGAGGGTGTGGGTTGTCTAGGATTGTTTAATAATGGTTTTATATACCATGACTTGGTTTTCATGTTGCTTAATAGTTTTAATTTCATTTTTAACTGAAATTTTTATTAAAATGTGTATTATATACATTCAACATGTTTGATACAATTAACATAATGGCTTTATAAAATAAAAACACATGGTCATTTGATTTTAAGGGAAATTGGTTTTTCCAAGTGGGTTACCCTTTGAGTGTTAAATGGTTTCCATGGCTCAAAGGGACATGTTGTTTTATCAAATGGAATTGTGATTAATTTGGGTTATGTTGGAAGTGTGTTGGAAATGAATATGATTTACCTTATATTGGTGTATGGGTTCAAAAAAAATTTCATTAGGGATTTACAAATGTATATATTATATGTGATAATTGAAAGTCTTGGATAGAACTTTGGGGTGTGATATTTGAGTTGATTGGTTCGTTGTTCCCTTGTTTATCCCCTTTTCATTTATTTATGATGTCAGGTTTATCCATGTGATGGTTTTTTGTGATGTGATTCATGATTTTATTATGGGTGGGGGTTCATTATAAGAAATATGCCTGATGTGGAAAGGATTTTATTATTATGCTAGTCTTTGGATATTATTATTTTCAATATATGACATTCACTTTAAAATTATAACACCTCCTTTTGATATTTTATAGGGTTCCATATGATACTAAGTGGGAAGTCATGGGATGATTCTAGGAACATTGAGATTACACACTTTCTAGTTACCACTAGTTGTACAAAATACCGTGCTAGTGGGATGTCAGAGATGATATTGGGTATAGAGTGATTTGTTTAATAGATTTATAACCGTTTAAATAATGGAATGAGGTCCAAAATTCTATTTATTATACTTGTCCCATTAGTTCCTAATGTGTTTCCTCATGGTATTTATCAAGTGTTATGCCTTTAATTATTTATTATCCTGTGTATTTTTTTACTTGGATGGAATTACATTGAAGCATTGATCCTCCAATGATTTAGTACAGATATTGATTAGTGTTGTTACACATGTTTATTGGAATACATTATGACTTTTATAGGGAATTTTTTCTTCATAGTTATCCTTGATTCCTTACTTACATTTAGTATATTGTGTTAGAACATTCAAGTGAGGGGATTTTTTTTATTTTTTCTAGCCATTATTAGAAATTACTTTGATATGTTTTTAAAACATGTTATGGTTTTTTTATAAAAGGGGTGAGGTTTTACGGAAATATGAATGAGTTTTGAATTGGAATAGTTTAAGGAAAAACATTTGTATTCAATGTTTTATAAATATTGTGCATTGATAAAGTGCATGTTTTATATTTTATTTATTTATATATCATATTAATGGAAAGAACCTATTTTTCTATATTATTCTCAATCTAGAAATTGGAGTTCCTCTTATAAAAGCAATTAAATCCAATAACATTCACTAAATATAATTAGTAACATTGCATAAAAGTGGGTTCAGTATAATCTCATGAATTTTAGAAGATAATAATTTCTATTCAACTAATTGCTATATCAGAATGATCAACATGAAAATATCCCAATGCTCTGCAGGTTGACTTCTAGTATAATGCTTCAGCTTAAATCTTAAATTTTTTTACTAATACTAATCTTAATCAAATATATCTGAAAATACTCACAATCTTTATAAAATGTACATTTCATAAGAAAATACTCAATATCGTCTTGTTTCATCAAGTGATTTTGTAATCTCATGTGTATAATCATACACACGCATGCACATATGTACTTTTTTTTAGAGGTCGATTTACCCTATGTATTTATATTGGAAAACCTTATGTAACATATTTGTTTATTTTTTCAACTAGTATATATGAATATCTTTCCCTATTTAGTAGTAACTATGTGTTTTAGTTTTTTTAAATATTGTGTCAGCACATTGTGATATAAATGGATAAAAGATGGATCACATTACCAAGGAACAAACCTCAGTATGTTAAGGGTTTGGAGGAGTTTTTAGATATTTCAATTTCTAATAAATCCGTTGAAGGGAGAATAAGATTTCCATGTCCTAAATGTAAATTTTGAAGATGGTTGAAGAGAGATGAAGTTTACGAACATTTAATACAACACCAATTCCATGGTAAAAAATTTCTTTTTGATTTGGCATGGAGAATCTAAAATTATATAAAGGTTGAGAACTTATGTTAATCCATAGAATGATCTCCCAACTTCATAGACAATGTAAAATGAAATGAAAACCCTCATAAATGATGCATTTTTCATCGCAAGACACCATTATCAACATCAAAAACTTTACATATCAACTAGATGAGGGTGCTACAAATTAAAATGTGACAAGTTGCGTTTTTTAGATTGTAACACAACCAGATCTAGATTGTAACATATCATTGGATTATCCTCTTGATTATATGAAAAAAAATGATAGAGAAAACTTCACTAAGGAAAATATGTTTCATGATTTAGTTGATGATAGAAATCAATTGTTGTATAGTGGATGTTTGAAATATTTGAAGCTTTCTTTTCTGATGAAGTTTTACCATATCAAATTTCTATGTGGAATTAAAAAGAAGAAAATATACATGATATTGGAATTGTTTGATGAAGCATTTCTTAAAGTAAAAATCCCTGAGTCATTATATGATATGAAAAAAGTTGTTTACAGGCTTGATCTGAATTACAAAAAAATACATGTTTGTCCTAATGATTGTGTTGATTATTGGAGTGAGGATTCGAGTAAACAGAATTGAGAAAATGTTCATTTTCTAGATGGTAGTCAATTGGTGATGTTGGAAGCCTGAATCAACATACTTTCATGAAGAAGAAGAATGGGAAACCACCTGCAAAGGTTTTATGTTACATTACTTTAAAGCCACAATTGAAATGATTATTCATTTCATAAAAAACTGTCGAACACGTGAAGTGTCATTCTCTAGATAATAATAATGATGGGTTAAGGAGATCCATGCGATTAAATATCTTGGAAGATATTTGATTCATTACATTCATATTTCTCAGCTGATCCTAGGAATGTTCTATTGGAATTGGATGCTGATGGATTTAACCCATTTGGTACTTTGAGTACCAGTTATAGCATTTGGCATGTTGTGTTTATCCCTTACTATGTGCCTCCATGGATGTGTATGTAACAAAAATCATTCATCATTTCAACGATTATTCCTAAAAAATTCATAGAAATGATATTGATGTATACATGTATCCTTTGATTGAAGAATTAGAGGAGTTATAAAGCAATGTTTTTGAGACATTTGAGGCTTCTTCTAAAACAATGTTCAAAATGAATGACTCTATAATGAACCAATTAGTGACTTCCGTATGCTTGTTAATTTATCTGGTTGGAACATTTACATGAGTTTGGATTTTCCTATTTGTAACATTGATTTTGAGCCCAAATGTCAACCTCACTATAAAAAATGGTTCTTCTTGTGACATAAATGATTTCTCAATGCATCTCATAGATTTATGCTATACAGATCAAAATTAAATGGTTTAAATTATCATACACCCCCTCCAAAGTTGTAAACTGGTTCAGAAATATTGACACAACACGAAAATTTTGAAACAAAATTTGGGAAGGTTCATCATTTGAATGATAACGTGAAAGGGGTTTGAAGTGCACCATATAGTGAAATTAGAACGGAACAATGGAAGAAAAAAACGTATATTCATTAAACATCCATATTGGGAATTGAATTTGTTGCTGCATAATCTTTTTGTGATGCAAATTGAGAATATTTTCTGTGACAATTTTATTTTCACATTTCTTAATGAGCAAGGAAAGTCAAAAGGTCATCTCAATGGTCACAAAGACTTACAAGTAATGATACTAAAATGTGATCTTTGGCCAGATGATAATGAAAAGTATGTTTCTTCAATTTTTGTAGTGAAAAATATGGATAAATATACATTCCATGGATTTTTAATGAATATGAAGGTATCTTATAGGTATTCAACTAACATATAGAGGAGTGGTGACTTTACGAATCGTAAGATACATGGATAGAAAAGTCATGATTCATATATTTTGTTAAAACAATTTTTACCATTGGCATTGCATACATTGTTTCCTGATAACTTAACTGTTGTTGTTCTACAATTTTAAATATTTTTTGGACAACAATGTGAGAAATATCTAAATCAATTTTCTACTTGAAAACCTACAGGAAAGGTTTATATTGACCCTTTGTGCAATGGAGATGATCTTTCATCCATTTTTTTACTACCGTAATGCATTTAACTATGTATTTGGTTAAGGTAGCTAACTTAGGAGTCCCAGTTCATTATCGATGGATGTATACAATTGAGAGGTACATTATTAATATTTTCTAGTTAGGTAAACAATTTTTGTATTTTAATTAAATACATAATTATGATTATTTTATTTCACAGATATCTTGGGAAATTGAAATCATACATGAGAAATAAAGGTCAACTAAAAGGCGCTATTGCTGAAGGATATTTGAATGTGGAGTGTTATACCTATTGGTGTAGGCACTTAGATGATATTGAGACAATATTTAATTGAGTTAGATGTATTGATGAAACATCGACTAAATCTCAAATACATCATAAATCAAAAATATTTCATACTATTGGATATCAGTTGGGAGGACCTCAAATGTGACAGTGACATAATAGGAATTATTATAGGCACATATATATGTGCTGAAGAATACTGAAATTGCAGAACCATTTATTGAAAAGTTGAGGATACAAACAAAGAGAAAAATGGGAGTCTGAACACGGCATAAACATTATATAACGAAGGCTGTTAATTATGATCATGTAGAAAGTTTTGCAAGACATGTATGTTCATAAATATTGCATTAAATAATAATATTAATTGGACACATATATTTTGTAATTATAAGAAATAATATTTCATTTTTATATCATGTATACTGATACACAAGAAAAGTTGTCAGAATATTTTAATATTCTTTCTTCAGGTCCTCTAAAACAAGTTTGAAAGTTCGACTCTTACAATGTGAATGGCTTTAGATTTCACATAATCGATTCAAAAGGGGTTTGAGAAAACATAATAGTAGTATATTTACATTTTATGAAATGGGATACTATAGAAAGATGACTGATATTATTGAATTAAACTACCATTGGCATTTTTCAGATTTTTTCATCAAATGTAATTGGCTCGATTTTATTAGAGGTGTTAAAAGAAATTACTTCCAATTTACTTCTCTGATCTTCTTTCACATGATGGATGTTGGTGATCATGAACTGAATGATCTATATATCTTATCATTGAATGAAAATTTTTTATATTATATGAATGATGTTGTGGATGAACAGGGGAGTGAATTTTATCATGAATACAAAGAGATTTGTATGATATGGGTGATGAAGTGGAATATTTGAACTCTAAAATTGAATCTCATCAAAAACAAGAAGCATAATAATTTTTCCATCTGGATATTGAAAATATTAGTCTATCAAGGATGAATGATGTGGATGAAGTAATGGAGCAGAAAACTGACATGATTGATGGGGAAAATGAATGTAAGTACATTTATTTATTCATTCAGAATCCACTTATTTCATTTGTGCTGTCATTCATTGTCATTTTTATGTATATTGTGTTTGTTATTACTCAGAATCTGTTATAAATTTAAAAAAAAAATTGCATATGTTTTTGGAATTATATGTAATTAACTTAATTTTATTGGATTAATTGACCGGAATACAAGGAGGACGCTATACATTGTTTCATCCATTAGTGCGACAGATGACGATCTATGTGCCTCCCTCCTTACAACATCCAAGCCACCTACTGCCTGCCCCCTACACCATCTCCCCTTGCACCATCACTAACACCCTCTTTGAGCATCCCCTTAGAAGTTGATTCATCGACTCCCCCTTCAACAACCTCAGCATTGGGGCAGCGTCACACCAGTTCAAGTTCATCACTGGCATACTGTAGGGTCACGGTTGTAGGTACAAATTTTAATATAAATAAATTTATTGAACATTTATTACTAATTGTTTTTTATTAAAGATGAAAAAATTCAACTATGGAAAAAATATAAAAAGTTTAGATGTGTAGAATATGAATGGAGAGAAGATAGTTGTCCCCTTTGATTCATATGGACTCCTTATGGATGACACTACATGATTACTTGGCCAAATTCTAGGAAAACTGCCATCAGAGCCCATTTCCCTTATTATTTATTATAATGGTTGGAGACATATGCCTCCATGTTGGAAAAATGAATTTTTTGATTCCCAAATGAAGGTAATTTTAATACAATATGTTTTATTTAAATGTGATGTTATTAATATGTTAAGAATGAATTTCTGTGTACAGATATTTTTTCACATTATAGTTGCACATAAAATAGCAAAAAAGTGGACGTTGAAAATTCAATTTAAGAAATGGAAAGACTTCAAATGGATATTGTGGAAAAAAGTCAAAGATACTTCACTCACCATCTTGCAAATGTATGAGAAGCTAGCCAATGGGGTACCCAATGAACAGTGGAATGTTTTTGTTAACAGACATCGTGATGAGAAGAATATGGTATTTAAATATATATTATTATGTTAACCTCATTTTACATTTATAAATTTATATGAATAGGATATTATATTGAATATATTACAATTAAATTTGATTTTATTTATTTTTGCATCTCTCAAGAATGAATTCTTAATGACGGGCTAAGCAAGTCATCCCTCACACTATGGGGTCAAAAATAATTTCTAGAAGCCGATCGAATCCAGTAATATTTTCAACAATTTAAATATTTATAAGATAAAATTTTCTATTTAATGTATTAAATTATTTATTTAACTTTTATTAATGAATTCACAGTGTTTAGGGAACGAAGCGTCCCAAACTGAAGTGTGGTTGGATGTTCACAAAAAAAATATTATAGAAGTTTTGTTAATGATCCTACCAAAGAAGTTGGGGTATGAACTCATTTTTTCATTATAATAACTTATTATTAGTTTTAAATGTGTCAATATATATTGATATTGTCTTACTAGGTAAAAAATTTATGAAATATGGGATGCTATTCCTAGGAAGTCCTACTTAGTCTCCCAGGATGAACCTTTTGCTAAATTCCATTAGAAGGAGTATCCTGGTAGACTGTGCGAGATGGGTTTTGGGCCTATACCATCTGAGATCTTTGTCAATCCATCAGTGATTGTAGTAGAATCTAATCCTGGTAGTAGTCAGTCCAATCCCAAAGATGCTCAGAGAGAGATTGTTTCTCAACAAAACATAGTTCAAGACAAGGGGGATCAAATATCCGCTTTGCAAAAATCATTGACTAATATTCGTCAACAGATGAGTATATATCCCCCCCAATGGTATTGCATCAACTGGGGGTGAGCATGTAAATCACAAAAATTCAACATTATTTAGTTTTCAAAATTTTATTGGTATGAATATTAAATATATATATGAAATACAATTTATTTTTCAATATAATGTTCTTACAGGTGGTAACATGAAGTGGAGATAGCGGTGGAGAGAGTGATGATATATGTTTATCATTAGACAGTGATTAGTAGTATTGTTGATATGTGGGAAAATACTGTAACAGTCGGTTTGAATATGTTTCATGTGTGGCACATATTTGCCTCCAAACATTTTCATGACTTAACATTTTCATTATTTCTAATGTTTCCTTTTATTTTTTTTTTTTGATTTTTAGGTTTCCTTTTATGTCTTGATTTATAGAGTGTGGTATGCACCATATATATCAATTCTTTATTGTGATGATTCACTTTTTATGACTTTTTTTCCTGAATTCATTTTTTCCTAATAATTACTTATCCAATATTTTCTAGACCAAAACATTTACCACAAAATTTCCATTTCAATCCTATAAAAATATTGAATCTCAACGTTTTCTACTTTACCTGGTAGTCATGATACTCTTGGTATTATATAGTTTTGTTAAGACTCACTTCTCTCCATTATTCCTTATTTGAATATGAGATTCTAGCACATTATCAATGAATGAATATTCCCATCTGGTAAATTTTGTGCTAACAGTTATTTTTAAATCTATTCTAGGACACATATAATTGAAAGTAAATGATTCATGATCATCTCTAATTTTTATTTATCTGTGCCCCACCTAGTATCATTCTTCAAACAAGCCACATGGTTTCTTGGGGAGAATCACATGGTTTTCCATGACCATGTTTCTATCATGCAACAATTTAGAGGCCTCTATAATGTTTAAAACCCAAAAACAATTTCCTAATAATTCACCCAATAAAATAATATCTCAAAAACAATTAAACATGGGTAGAATGGGTGGATTGTTATTTTAGGGACTAGGTCCCATATTGACTCTATTTGATGTTTTTTTTATTTTTATTTCTTTAGATGTAGGCCTTTATATAAAATGTTATGTGATATTGGGATGGCTATTGGTTTATGAGGTATGGGTAAGGAGGCCTAAGGTTTTGGAATAGTTAGCACCAATGATAGTGATATGTATGTTGATATTAATGGTTATGATAGGGTTGGAACTTGTATAGATGGAATAGGTTGAACCTAGACTTGGCATTATTTTAATGAAATACGACATATATGCTAGTTTATAATTTTGTTTAAAGGACTAATGGCCATGTGATATGTTAATCTAAATTCCTTTACTCACTAAATGTTGCATTTGGTTGTGCTTAGTTAAGCATCTCTTTTCATATTGACTATAATATGTATTCTGTTGGTGTTTTGGTATTCATGGAATGGTTTTTTCGTTCCGGGCATTGGTACAGGGGCCCCAGAAACTGGATCTTTTTTTTTTGTAAATATTCTCTTTAGCATCGATTTTAACCACCACTATGGTCTTACATTTAGTGGTGGTTCTAACCCCTGCTACAATGGACCATCTTCAGCGCTTATTTTTCAGCGGTTATATTGTTTGACCCGGTGGTTTACCCGGTAGTTTTTCTTGGCTGACTATTAATATTTTTTGCGGTGGTCTGAACCGCCACAAAAAAAAGTAACCCCTGCCCGGAAAACCGCCGTGAAACACAATATAATCGTTGTGATAAAATGTGGAATATGGGATACTATAGGTCCAGTTTTAACCACCGCAAAAAAATGTAATCCCCTGTGGATAGTACGAGAAATATTAAATTGATATACCATGTATAAATACCTTGATGTGAAACAGCAATTTGGTAATGTAATGATTTGTCTGGTGATGATGAAGAGACCAAGAAAAAAATATGAAAGTTATGTTTTGTTCTAATAATATTTTTGATAAGAATAAATAATTAGAGATTGGTAATTGTTAAGACAAGATGAATATTTCATATTTTAGGAAAGGGGTTTTAAGGTATAAGGTGATGAATAATATAAAATTATTTGTGATTGACATGGGATTAATGAAGATTTTATTTATTACTATTCAATGATTAGGTTATATGAAAAATGAAATATATAAGTCATTTCAATATAATATTTTCAATAAGGATTAAAAAAGATATAATGAATGTTGATGATGAATTAGAAAAATAATTTAATAGAAAAGTGATATTTAGATTAATATAAGATAACCCTTAATGTGTTCCTGCTATTAAGAAAATTGTGTTTAGCATAGATAAAGAGAACATTGACATGGACAATAAATATTGGATAATACTGATGAATATGATACAAATTCTTTATTTTTTTACAATGTTTTCTATTTTTTTATGGATGTAGTTTACAACTGCCATTATATAAGGAATATATACAGTAATATTTTTAATAAGAAATAATGCATGTTTTCAAAAATTACTTTTGTAAATTTATTTTATTAATATCATTCATGTTAATATATGATAGCCATATTAAAAATATTAGTATGTTACAAATAAAAGAGATGTTATGATATATGGGGGATCAATTCTAATATTTTTTTTAGAATTATAGTTTTATTCATTCAATATCATTTTATTTTTAAATTTGGATGGTCAATAAGGAGAACTTTTTTTTAAGAAAATCAATATATTAATTTTGTGATATTAATGTATTATCTCACAAAATGAGGATTGATGTATGTTTAATAACCCATTATACCTATTTTTCAGTAATGTTTACTATAGAACGATGGAATGACTTATAATTGTATTTATGTTTCTTAGGATCTATTAGTTTTTCATGAATGGAAAATTCTCCTTCATTACCAAGAGTATGATATTATGTAGGAATTGATCTTGGAAAACAAAAGGGTGATATTGTGCACATGGAATGGTATGAAATCATGTAATTATATATTATTGGGAATAAAATTCAGCTCTAGGTAAAGGATGTTGAAAAATATTTAACCTAATACATTTACTTCTATTAAACCAATGGTCTTATAAATTATCACATTTTTTTTGTTTTGAGGCCCTTAACATTTCATTGATCATTAAATTGTTGGTGATAAATAATATTTAATCACTCACTATATTTATTTATTATCTCCCAATATGTATAATATTTACTTCTATGTAATGGTTTCTTATGTGGAATCCTAGTTTAGAGTTACCTTGGTAACCTTTATGGTTCCAAAAGTATTTTTGAAGACATTTTAGTAATAATTTTTCCAATATGGATTTCTATGAAAGGACCTTTCAATAATTATACCATTTATCACCCAAATTAATTTGAAGGGTGAAATTTATTTTTAGGGGGGTAGAATGTAACACCCCGAGAATTCTTGTTTTTTTGAATTTATTTATAATTTGGTTATTTTTTATTTCACTCAATACTATATTCAACTTGTGTAATATGAAAACAAGATTTTATTATTTATATCTACTCAACAAAAAGTTTTTTTTATTTATATGATGTCCTATGATAATTAATCACTACACACAACATAGTGTTAGCATGCGTTACATGTAAGAAAGTGTTTTACATCCTTTTAATGGTGCGCCTATTTTAAATGTAAATTTTGTAACTTTTTTAATGTTTATTTTTCAAAATAAAAATCATTTTTTTATTTTTGATGTCAAAATAGTCTTAGGATGATTTTTTGTATTTTTCTGAGTAGTTTAATTTTTTGATCAATAGTGAGAAATAGTGCAATTTAGTCGAAAATTGCCTCTTCGTTTAAATAATAAATAATGGTAAGTTATATTTTAAATTGTATTTTAAAGTAAAAATATAAAATTTATATATATATTAACCCAATATATTCCATTGGAATCAATTTTAATATTTAATATATATAAGAGAACATATTCAACTTTTTAACATTTTCACATTAAAAACCAGTGTTCTTGTCATGTCTGTAGGATTAGCTGTAAATTTAATGTGGCTACTATAGTAATTTCAGTTTGAGAAAGTAGTCATAAACAACTGTAATATTTCCAATATTTATTGATTAATAAAATGAATATATTTTTTACCAAAATAATTAGTGTATGTAATTAAAAATTAATTATAGCGATTAATGTACAATTAAGAATAACATGGGGATAAAATTTTAACTTAAGTCACAAAATGACATAGAGACTCATCCAAAATACATTTTCATCCAATTATATTACCATATACACTCTTGATTCTAATTTTATTTGTTAATGGGACACTATTCCTTGAAATTGACTTGTATAAAATGTTATGTTTGGAAAAATTCAAAAACTAGCAACATTCCTTACCATTAACATTTATAAATCATTAGAGTACAGAAGAAGCTACATAGTTTCTATTGTAATGAATATTTGGAAATATAGATGATTTTTTTCTATCGCACTAATTTAAATTTAAATTTTATTTATTATATTATTATATTAAATTCTTTTCGAGTTCTAACACATGGATTCTTTAGTTTATATTTATATAAAATAAATAACGCTAAAAACAATAAAAGTAAAGTAAATTTAATGAACTATCATGTTACAATAATTTTTTGAGATTAATATATAATTATTAAATTATGTGAACATAATATATTTTATTTATAAATTTTTTTATTTTTTTTCTATTAAAATTAAATAAATAATGTCAAAATTGACTTTAATGTTATTTTAATATAAATTATTTTTTATTAAAAGGATTAAAATTATAAAAAACATTGTATTTGGAATATATATTTGTAAATGTAAACAAATATAACTTATTTTCACATTGTGGACAAATAGGTATTTTATAATTAAAATATTGGATAAAAATTTGATAAAAAACATTATTACTATGGTTCATGATAAAGTAGCATTTTTTCCAGTTACATGTATTTATTTTAAAAATAATTTCCAACACACATGTGATATAATTTTTTTAAAATACATATCATATTTATAATTATTTGGGTCTATGTTTTCTAATGAATATCACTTAAATTCATTCATAATAGTTCAATTACATGGACAAAATGCAACTTTCCTGAATAAATACCAAAATTCTTAATGTTTGGAAACATAAAAGTTTAGGAAAAAAATTATATAAAAACTATTATTTTTATGTTTTGGAGGATTATATTTACCATAAATCATATTTAATCCATTATTTTCCTTTTTTTAATTACATGAGAAAAGAGATACCGCACAATATTGTTTAGTTTTAATTTATTTATAAGAATAACACTCCTCGACCTCTATGAATAGAAAGTCAATCATCCCTTCCATTTGACTCTAATGTAACATTTTATCAGAAAAAATATTTCTAAATACTCTCATAACATACATAAATTCATATATGGATTCTCCATTTGAGATGAAATACATCCTAGTATTCCCTTTGGTGAAAATCAAAATGGGTTACCCAAAGAAGAGTTAACATCCTTCCTCAAACTCTTTTGTTTGATTTTCATTATCCACCCATAAAATATTCTTATTACATGATTATATAATGACCTAATTATCCAAAATATATTGATATTTTTTATTCTATGGGTTATAGACACACTAATTCACACATCCATCTAATGGGTAATGAACTTACCTTTCTTGTGTATGATGAACTACTCCTCATTAAACGATGTTGTTAATCTTTCCTTTACCAACATTAATGGTTGAGAATTATGATAGAAATTGTTTTTATATGAGATATATGATATTGAATATTTCATTATGATTTTATAGTTATTATATAAAATATAACTTCCACGTATCAATTTTTTGTAAATATGATAGCCTCATTTGTGGACGTGTGGACAACTGCCTCCTCAAAGCTAGGTTATTCATTCACACATCAATTTTAATGTATAATAGATCAATTTAGAAAAAATATATGATATAAATGAAATAGCAATATTTATTTTATAAATAAAAATATTTATATACATATATGTCATTTATTTTATTTTATTCAATACCATAATAAAACAGATACAACATTCATGCATATGTATGTCCGAACGCCTCCATGAACGATGAATTGTATTTCTAATTTCTATATTTTATAATATATTATAAATATATATATATATATATTGAGTATATGTGATATTTATACAATTATTTAATTATTTAAATAATTAAATAATCATATATGTTATAGGACCCAGAATAACAATCAAATAACATACGAAAAACCTTCTGACAATTACCCGAAACATAACCTATACATGGAATTTTTATAATATGATAATAGAAATTCTTAACAAAATTATATATGGTATAATATATAAGAATATGGTTGTTTGTTAATTATATCTATAACAAAATTATACTTATTATATTTAAAATTTTAAATTGTATCAAGAAAGTCGATTCTTAAGGCAAGGGTTTTATCATATCACTTTTTATATCTGTGAGATATAACATTGTTTTTAACCCCAAACCCCAGTTACCTAGAGTCGATGGATTATTAAAAAACATTGGCATGATACATGGAATCATGTCCCAAAATTTGGAACAGTTTAGTTACCTTCAAAATACTAGATATATTCATATGTTTTACATTACATTATAAAATTCAAACTACTACAACATAGTCTCCATAGGACAAAATCATATACGTTAGACAATCCCTATGGGATGGTCATAATATACTTCTTCACATCCTGGGATAAATAAATCATAGAAAGGGGTGAGATCAGCTGCTCAGTAAACATAATAATATTTTAGAAACCTACATAAATAAGCATAAACATTTATGGAAATGTATAAGAATAAAACAAAAGACTTTTAAACATTAACTTCATCACAATATGGAAGTAATAAAATTTAATAATTCTATTTACTTATTCCCATGGATATTCTACTAGTCGAATAATCACATTCAATATCAATAGCCACTTTCATAATGATGGAATGCATAATGCCAGAATTCATGACCACATAGACAAGGCCTTGTTCCAAGACTACAATGATTATTTTTGTTAAGGCCTTTTTTCAAGACACTAGTTTGTATCATGAGACAAACCGATGCATAGAGGTGCTATAGCGGGCTCCACACGTCACTTACTAAGTCCAATGCATTCCTCATATGAAAAGGTTTAAACAAAAATTAAACATTCATATTAAAACTAGCATATAAAATGGAAATACTTTATCCATAAACCATGAATGGTATAAGAATAGTAAATCCATAGTAAAATATATCACAGAAACTTCCATACAATATGGATGTTTTTTATCATAATAAATCAACTTCAAATAAACATAAAATCCATCAATGGATGTTGAGATAGATGAAATCAAAACCTTTTTTAGGGAAATATCTCTTTCTATTTTGAAATCATTTAAAAATCATATAATTAAAAAAGAAAACATTTATTTTGAAAATATTCTTATAATCTTGTATGGGAGATGTTGACATTTTTATAATAGGGGAAACTAACGGCCCTCGCTATATAAGATAAAAATCATTCTTACATTAATTTTGTTGAAAAGGTCATGAGGTAACTTGTTTGGAAAATGATAGAATGATTCCTTTTAACCCATTTTATAAAAATTAAAATAAGGATATAAATTACTTTAACCCAGAGTCTAGTAAATAATAAAAAGGTTTCTAAATACATAATTTAGAAAGATGGATTTTGATGATAAAGTAGTCCCAATATATACTTATGTAAAAAAACCTCGGATAATAAAGAGACTTTGAAATTAACCCATACCTTATAATTATACTTTGTCGAGGGTTAATTAACCACCTGTATAATAGTTACATAATTTTTATTAAGTTATACTAGAACTATATACATAATTATAATATCATATATGATCTTCAAATAAGGCTTTGTTAATAATATTTTAGTGTTATCGTTGTTTCGGGTGTTAACTGATTCATTTTCCTTTATATTCATTATTACATGATTCATGTTTGTCTGAGATGGGATGTATCTAATTCATATCCATAATGATATATAGTATTTAAACATTATTTTTAAAAATAAAATGAAAATTATTCTTGGATGATTACGATGGGGAATGAATCTCATCGCGTTTGTGGAGACGTTAATCCGTACGTACGCACAAGAGACAATAACATTATTTTGATATTAAAATAGTATATAAATAAATGGTATATAATATATAAAGAATCATTAACATGTTATATTTATCATTTACATCAATTATACATCATTATTATATCCATCTAAAAATAATGTATTGAATGACAACTACACCACTACATGGAGATGGTAAGCCGTACGTACGCACGTTTGGTGACATTGTCATTCATATGATGGATATATTATTTAATATGGTTCTAACATTTTTATAATAACATCATTGTAAATATTAGATTCTGTATTTATTATTTCAAAATGGAAACAACAATTAAAGAGGAAGTCAAAGAAGAAAAGAACTTGAAAAAGTTGGTGAGATATTTACCTCTTCTTTGGGTTCTTCTTTTTGATTTGATCAAAAGAGCTCCATAAGATGGATTTATGATCAAAATAAGGTTTATAGGATGAAGGGAGGACAATTTAGAGGATATTTGGGGAGGGGTTGTCCGATCCAAATGGCTTTGAAGGTGTGACTTTGAGAGAAGGGGAAGTACCCTTTTATAAGAGGGGTGAGGGGAACCTTAGAAAAAGATATAAATATTGTTTTATAATAAAATAATTTTCGGTTTCTAATTGCTAAAAAAACTATTTATTTCGAGGATAAGGCGGGGATTGGTCTAAATACACTAAACTAATAGGTTTTAGACACGTTTGGTTCACTATATTAACTTTATAATTTAGATTTAACTCTTAGTATAATAGTTTGACATTTACCATGTCTCTTTTTATTTTTATATTATATGGTTAATAAATATACTATAAACTTCCAATATAACCCAACGTAGTTCACTAATGACACACATATCATTAAATAAGCCTTTTGGAAGAACTGTAGATTTTTAGGATTATTATATCAACCAATAATATTGTATTTAAAAAAACAAATTTATTTCAATTTTGACATGATTTAATAATTGATTTTTGTTAAATTCCTAACAACTTTATTATTTCGAACTAAATTCTTATGTTCAATATGAACATGTCATATTAAAATATAAAATTAGTTTACTATATCAAAAATCTTAAATTACATTTATATGGATAGTTATTGTATCAATTATTTTAATATTTTATTGTTAATGTAATTACTACATCATCATTGTGTCATAAATAAATTAAATTAGTTAAGTTCTAAAAATTATAAAAAAAATTAATCATGTATTCAATAGTTTTAGGTTTCTAATAAATATTTATTGTCAAGTTTATCTTTTGTATAACCCTATATTATAAATGGTTAAGTTATTAAACATTGAATTTAACACTTTTTACTCTTCTTTGAATTAAATAATAATAAATGTCCTAATAAAATCCAAGTGGACAAAAACGATCATATTTTATTCCAAATTCTGTTTTTTTAATTAAACTTATCCAATAGAATTGTGACATGTGTTAGTGTAACAATAATATCATTTTTACCCTTAATTACCATATTTTATTTTAGCCATGGTTAATAAAAGTAAAAAGTTACTATTCACCAAAAATTATTTTCATCTTACAGGACCAAATTTTTGTAAATATTATAAATTGTGTCTCATGTATTTTGGAAATACCACTCACAGATGCTATAAAATTATGTTTAATGCGAATTTTCAAATTTTCCTAAGAGGTGGGTAGAAAATGGTGAAAAGTTCAATAAAACATTATATATATAATTTTATTACAAAATGACTCCAATGAATTACATTGATCATATATAGGTATTATGTATCTATTTTTACCTAATATAAAATGATTAATTTTTTAAATAAAATGTCGGTTTTAAACAATAACACATGGTTTTTCACTATTCGACAAAAATTGAATGTTTTCAGAAAAATACCAAAAAATCACCCTAAGATAATTTCGATATTCCAAATTTAAAAATGAAGTCCATTTTGAAAAATAATATTTATAAATTTAAAAAAAGTGGGTATTAATATTCATAAATTTTGATTGATTGGTCGTAGTGTGTTAGAATCTCGAAGTTGCATATAATGAAAGCTATAGCATTGTTCAAAGAGAAATGACCATGGAAGATTTGGGTGTTACATTATTCCCTTATTCAAATAATTTGGTCCTTGAAATTTCTTGAATATTACGACATAAAAAGATTTGGGTGGTTCTCTATCATAAGGTCCTCGTGTTCCACGTTTCCTATTCCATCTTATGGTTTCTCCATAGTACCTTTACCTGACGAGTCGTCCAGTTTCACAAAACTTGTTCTCTTGTATCAAGAATCTTGACAGGATCTTTGCAATAAGGCAGGTCAGGTTCTAGTTCTAATTCCTCATAGGTTAGTACATGCATTGAGTCAGGCATATATTTTCTCAACAGTGATATGTGGAACACATCCTGAACATTGGAGTGACTTGGAGGCATTGCCAAACGGTAAGCTATAACCCCAATTCGTTCTAGAATTTCGAAAGGTCTGATATACTTGGGATCCAATTTACCCATCTTAACAAATCGTATCATTTGTTTCCACAGAGATACCATCAAGTAAACTTGATCTCTTACCTGAAATTCCAAAACCTTCCTTCGGTTATCAGCATATATCTTTTGCCAACTTTGAGCTGCTTTGATGTGGGTTTGGATTTCCTTCACATTTTACATCGTTTCCTCAATATGTTCTGGGCCTACAACTTTCTTTCACCCACATCATCTCAATAGGTTTGTGTGTGACATCTCTTTCCATATGACGCTTCATATGGTGCCATTTGAATACTTGAATGGAAGCTATTGATATAAGAAATTTCTACCAGAGGTAAATATTGATCCCACATTCATTGAAAGTCAAGGGATAATTATATCAACATATCTTCTAAGGTTAGAATAGTCTATTCTATTTTTTGATCAGTTTGAGGGCGGTTGGCTGTCCTCAAATGATGTTCAGTATCTAGTGCTTTTTGAATACTTTTCCAGAATCTTGATGTAAAACAGGGATCACGATCAGAAACAGTCGATAGGGGTACTCCATGAAGTCTTTTAACTACATTAATATATAGTCTTTCTAAATGTTAAAGTGGTAAATCTTCTCATATAGAAAGAAAATGTGTAGACTTGGTAAGACAACCAAAATTACCAAAATTTCATCATTTCATCTAGGTGTCTTTGGTAGCCCCATGAAAAAATCAATTGTAATATTATCCCATTTCCACTCAGGTATGGGAAGAGGTTGCATGACTCCTCCAGGATGTTTCCTTCAGCTTTCAATTATTGACAAACAATACACCTTGATAAAAAATCATCAATTTCCCACTTCATGTTGTTCCACCAAAAATGTTCTTTTAAGTCTCTATACATCTTAGTGTTACCATAGTGTATATAGAAATTGGAGCTATGCGGATCATATAACGATTCCCTTTTCAGTTCAGGTATATCGGGAACAAAAAGCCGCTTCCCAAATATCAAAATCCCATATTCATATATGAAGCCACTCAATCTCTCTTCATTCACAACATTAATATTCTTTTTAAACTCCACATCATCAGTCTGAGAATGCTTTATCCTTTCTAGTAAAGATTATTTAGCAACCATTAGAAAAATAATGGATTTTTCAACATCCATGGTTATTCCCATTACCAGCTTTACTATATCCATGTATATAGGATTCTTTTCAACTATCTTATTATTCAAAAATCTATGATCTTTTCTACTCAAAGCATCTTCCTCCTTATTTACCTTCCACGGGTGGTAGTGTATAGTGAAATCATAATCCTTGATGAGTTCAAGCCATCACTTTTTCTTCATGTTGAGTTCTTTTTGTGAGAAAATATCCTTCAAACTCTTGTGATCAATATAAATCTCACATTTTTCACCATAGAGATAAGGTCTCCATATCATCACAGCAATGATTACACCTTGTAACTCAAGATAATGAGTAGGATAGTTTTTCTCATGAATTTTTAGCTTCCATGATGCATAGCAAATAACTCTATCATTCTACATATGGACACAACCATGTCGTTTCTTTGAAGCATCACTATAAATAACAAACCCATCATTCCATGATGGTAGAGTCAAGATAGAAGCATTGAATAATCATCTCTTTAGTTATTCAAAACATACTTCACACTCTTTTTTTCAATCAAATTTAACCCCTTTATTTGTGAGAAATGTTAATTGGTTATCCAACCAGGAAATATTCTGGAAGAAATGTTGATAAAAACTTACTAATCCAATAAAATTGCGTACCTTAGTCATACTCATCGGTGCTGGCCATTCATGGATTTCCTCAGTCATTGAAATGTTGTTTCCGGAATATCATCATTCTTCACACACTACTGATGGTATCTAGATCCATGGTCAATCTTTGAAAAATATTTAGCTCCATGATGTTAGTCGAATAAATATTCAATGAGAGGTAGTGGATACTTGTCCTGTATCATTATAGCATTGACCTCCCTATAGCCAATGCAAAACCTCATAGATCCACCTTTCTTCTTAACAAAAAATACAGGGTCTACCCATGGAGAACAATAGGGAGAATAAATCCATTATTACTCATTTACTCTTGTTGTTTCTTTAGTTCCACTAATTCCTAATTGGCCATTCTATAAGGGGTCATCAATATTGGCCTTGAACTAGGAATTAAATCAATAGAATACTCAATTTCTCCGTCTAGAGGATGTCTTAGTAAATATTCTAGAAACAATTCAACATATTCTTTCACAATAGGTATATACTATATTTGAACATTCTTTTCCTCAGCCACAGTTATTTCATTCTCTTCCTCCCAAATAATGGAATTTAGTTGAGCTACTGTGGGTGGATCTAGATATGAATGAGGTGGTGACATTTCTGCTCTAAAGATAAGGTGTTCTTTATCATAATCATCAAAAATCATTACTTCCATCTTCTTACAATAAATTTTTTCATCATAGTCAGAAATCCAACCTTTTTCAAGTATTATATCAAATTCCATCATGAGTTTGACGATGAGATCAGCAGATAAAGAATATATATATGCCCTAATGGGAACCAGTTCACAAATCGTTGTTGTAATGATTCTTCCCTTAGGTGTTTTTAATGAAAACTCCTTTGTTATGTAAAATTGTAAATAACTATTATTTTTAGAAGATGTGGAACATATGAAACAATGCGATGATCCAGAATCAAATAATGAATTTTCTAAAGTTGAAGAAACCATTAAATTACCCTCCACCACATCTTTTAAAGCTTCAACCTCCGCAGTAGTGATAGCATAATCTTGGCCTTTATCTCATGGCCTTTTTTGATGTATGTTTCCTTGGAGATTAAGAAATTCATTTTCATAATTCCCCCTTTATCTAAAATTTTAGAATTCATCATTGACATTCGCTTTCTTCCCCTTTCAATCATGAGCTTAGTGGAATATTTCATCACATGAAAAAAACTTTCATTCTCTTCAGGAAAGTTCTATGGTGTTTCTTCCCACATTTTCTGCAGGATGTATATTCAAATTCTCCCTCCTTCCCTTATTTCCATTTCCAGAGTGTTCAACAGTTCTCTTCTTCACATTCATTTTTTAAACATCGTAAGACTTATAGAATTCCTTTTCTATCATTATAGCACATGAGAATATATCTTCGTATGGCAAGATGGATGGTGAGACTCATGTTCTCTAGATAAATGGTTTTAACCCATTAAGTAATCAATCAATATTACTTTTTTTTATGTATATAATTTGTTGCATGCCTTGCTAACCTTGTAAATTTAGGCTCATACTTTGTGACATTCTCATACTCCTTTTTCCTCAGACTCAGAAATTGCCTTTCTATATCCACTCGATGGTTATGAGGAAAGTATTTTTCTGTGAAAAGATCTTTAAACACCCTCCATTACATATTTGATACATCATCATCTTCCTTTGGGTTTTTAATAAATGACCACCATTGATCTACATCTCCCATGAGGGGATAAAATGCCATTAAAACTTTTTCCCTTTTGCTACTCCCCAAAGTGTGAAATTTTTTCTCTAAGGAATTTTTCCATTGCTCAGCTAGAAATGGATTTGTACTACCATTGAATTTTGGTGGTTGTTTCCTCATGAAGCAGTCTAACATTGATCCTCCATGTTTTGGATCAGGGTTCTCCATACGGGTAAGGTTATTATTCATAACCTTAGTGAGCTGTCTGATTATTGTGATAAGCTAATCAGCACCTATTGCTTCGCCAGTTTAACTATAATTATCTTTAGTAGAATTGAAATCCCAACATGTACAATGTGCATTGATACAGTTTCCATTCCTTCCACTGGGCACCATTTATAAATAATGGTATACACTAGATTATTTTATGAATCGGAATACATAATTCCAAACTTGTAAAACAATTAACATAAATTGAATAGTTTATGGATAAAATCCATAATCATAAAAAATGTTTTATTTGAGGAGATATATACTCATTAATCATTCATAATGGATTGTAAAGAAAATATGGATTATCCAATGAATATCCCCTGGTAGTGTCGTAACCAAGATTTCACCAAGGCCCTTTGTCATGTAACAGGATACCTTAGGTCAAGCCCAAAACTCCTTCTCAGATTTTTCACTCTTAGGTACATCTGTGCCAGATCCAGCTCTACCTGCTCATATATAGACAGGGATGTCTTTCTCATAAAATACAAAACATCTCAACATTACCAAAATTATAGGATGTTCTTCTTTACTAATCCTCAAATTATATCACAGTGTAATGTGCTCCAATCAGTGTTTTTTTAAATCTAGTTTCCGAGGATAGTACTAAACTTCCTCTGATATCAACTGTAACATCCTAACCCTCATTACCCAGAGTTGGTGCATTATGACATAACAGAGGCATGATACAAGGCATCATTTCCCGAAAGATCGATCAGTTTAGTAGCCTTGAAAATACTAGATACATTACTACGTTTTAGACTACATTATAAAATGAAAAATACAAAAACATATCTTCCATGGGATACACTCATATCCTTTATACAATACCTGCATGTCATTCATAATATACATCTTCATACACTGGGAAAAATAAAACATAGAAAGGGGTGAGATCTAATGCTTATAAAGGAAAACAATATTGCGGAAACATTCATAAATAAGCATAAACATTTAAGGAAATGTATAAAACTAAAACAAAATCCTTTTAAACAAGAAATTAAACAAAATATGGAAAATATAAAATCGAATAATTCCATTTACTTATTCACATGTACTCTACTAGTCAAATAATCACATGAAATATCAATAACCACTTTCAAAATGAAGGAATGCATAATGCCAGACAACATAACCACATTTTCAAGGCCTTGTGCCAAGATTACAAATAAAATTTTTTCAAGGCCTTGTTCCATGAAACTAGTTTGTCTAATGAGACCAACTGATGCATCGAGGAGCTATAGCGGGATCCACCTGTCACTTACTAAGTCCAATGCATTCCTTGTAAGGAAAGGTTTAATCCTTACATAAATTTTTTTATTAAAACTATCATTCAAAATGTCAATACTTTAACCATAAACCATGACTGATATAAAAATAACACATCCATAGTCAAACATATCACAAAACCTTCAATACAATATGGGATTTTTGTATCATAATAAATCAACTTCAAATAAACTTATAATCTATCAAAGGTGGCTGACATAGATGATATGAAAACCTTTTTTAGAGAAATATATCTTTATATTTTGAAATAATTTAGGAGTCATATAATTATAATAGAAAAAATTTATTTTGAAACTATTCTTATAAGATTTTAAGGTAAACTTTGATGATGTTATAACGATGAAAAATAGCCGCACCCTTCGTATAAGTTAAAAAAACATTCTTACCATAATTTTTTCCAAAATGTCATAAGGTACCGTATTTGGAAAATGATGGAAAGATTCCTTTCAACCCATTTTATAAAAATTAAATCAATTTAATAAATTAAATTAACCCATAGTATAGTATATAGTAAAAAAGTCATGAAATACATTTTTATGAAACATTGAAGTGGATGATAATGATGTCTCAGTGGATACTTACGTAAAAAAACCTCGGAAAATAAAGATATTTTGAAATGAACCATTACCTTGTTCTTTTCATTGGATGAGGATACATTAACCTCCTATATAATATTTAAATAATTTTTATTTAATTATTCAAGAACCATATACATAATTATGATATCATATATGATCTTCTAATAATGCTTTGTTAATAATATTGTAGTATTATCATTGTTTTGGGTGTTAACTGATTCATTTTCCTTTATATTCTTTGTTACATGGTTCATGTTTATCGTTGATGGGATGTTTCTTATTCATATCCAGAATGACATCAAGTCTTTAAACATTATTTTTAATCATCCAATGAAAATTAGTCTTGAATGGTTACGATGGGGAAAGAATCTCATCGCGTTTGTGGAGTTGGTAATCTGTACGTACACGCGAGTGAAAATATCATTCTTTTTCTATGAAAATAGTATATAAATAGATGGTATATCATATATACAGAATCATTAACATGTTATATTTATTATTGACATCAATTATACATCATTAGTATACCCATCTAAAAATAATTTATTGAATAACCACAACACCACGTCGTGGAGACGGTAAGTCATACGTACACATGTATGGAGACTTTGTCATTCATATTGTGGATTTAATAATGAATATGGTTTTACAATTTTTATAATAACATCATAGTATATAAAATATACTAGATTTAATGTTTTAAAATGGAAACAACAAAGACAGAGGAAGTGGAAGAAGAAACGAACTTGACATAGGTGGTGAGGTATTTACCTCGTCATTGGGTTCTTCCTTTTGATTTGATCAAAAGGAATCCATAGGTAGGATTAATGATCCAAATAAGGCCTATAAGATGATTATAGGTCATTTTAGAGGATATTTGGGTAGGTTTTGGCCAAGCCAAAAGGATTTGAAGGTCTGAATTTAAGAGAAGGGGATGTTCCCTTTTATAAGATGCGTGAGGGGCACCTTAGGAAAAGATTGAAATAGTTTTTTATAATAAAAACATTTTCAGTATCTAAAGGATCACAAATGATTTATTTCGAGTATAAGGTAGTAATGGGTCTAAATCCACTCAACCAATAGGATTTAGATTGATTTGGGTCACTATATTGACCTTATCTTTATATATAACTCTTAGTTAAATAGTTTGACATTTACTATGTCTCTTTGTATTTTTATATTATAGGGATAATAAACATACTAAAAACATCCATATGACCCCATGTGGTTTATTTTTTATAAAACAATAATCATTTATGTCTTTTTGTTGATATGTAGATTTTTAGGATTATTATATCAACAAATAATATTGTATTTTTTTTAAAAACTCATTTATGTCAATTTTGACATTATTTAATAAGTGATTTTTTTAATGTCCTAACTACTTTATTACTTCTGAATAAATTCATATGTTCAATACTTACATTTAAAATTAATCCACAAAATTATTGTGATTCCACAAAAATTTTAAATTACATTTATTTGGATATTTATTATATTTATTATTTTAATATTTCATTATTAATGTAATTACTGCATCATCACTATGTCATAAATAAATTAAATTATTTAATGTCTAAAAATTATAAATAAAATTTAATTATGTTTGAAATCATTTTAGATTTCCAATGAATATTAATAGTCAAATTTATCTTATTTATAACCCTATATTTTAAATGGATTAGTAATTAATCTTTGAATTTAACTCTTTTAAATTTTCATTGAATTAATTAATAATAAACATATTAATCTAATCTAAGTGGATAAAAAGGATCATATTTTATTACTGAGTTTTTTTTGGTCGAATTAAACATATACAGTAGAATTAGGACATGTTTTAGGGTAATAATAATATCATTTTTACCTTTAATTACCCAATTTACTTTGAACCATGGTAAATAAAAAGACAAAAGTTACTATTCACAAAAAAATTATTTTCATCTTATTCAACCACATTTTTTTACTATTATCAACTATGCCTCTTGGATTTTTGAAATTCCACTCAAAGAAGTGGAAAATTATGTTTTATGCGAATTTCCAAATTCTCTTAGGAGGTGGGAAAAACGGTGAAAAGTTCAATAAAACATTCTATATCTAATATTATTACAAAATTATTCCAATGAATTACATTAAACATATATAGGTATTATGTATCTATTTTTACCTAGAATAAAATAAATAAATATTTAAATAAAATTTCATTTTAAACAATAACGGTGTGTTTTTCACTATTCATAAAAAATTGAAAATTTTCAGAAAAATAACAAGACTTCTCCCTAAGATAATTTTGATAATCTGAATTCAATAATGAAGTCCATTTTGAAAAATTAAATATATAAAATTTCCAAAATTGGGTATTACTATTCATAACATCTAGTTTGATTGGTCGCGGTGTGTTAGAATCTCAACATTCTGTACAATGTAAGTTATGGCATTATTCAAAGGAAAACGTACCGTGGAAGCTTGGGGTGTTACAATGTTCATCACTCATTTCATTTATGTGTTGTATATTATGCCAATAATTTATTATAATATTATTATTATAAATAAATCATATTTTTATATTTAAATAAATTTCTTTATATTTATTACATGGGGTTTATGGATCCAAATTTACAGAATCGGTAATGTAATATTTTCCCAATTTTTTTCATTGAGATGGACGCCATATAATGCACCTATATTTTTCTATAAGGATTATCAAGTTCCATTTAACATGATATATCATGAATAAAATTATTTTTATTATATTTTATTCTTCATTGAATAATATTCATACATGGTTATTTTGACTCAATGTTACCAATGTGGTGACAGTTTATTGCTACAATCTCATCAATTATCGATATTTTTTTATATTATTCTTTCATTAATGAAATATTATGACACATCTATAATGAAAAACAATTTATTTTAGTCTCATATAATTATCCTTGATATATTAATCTATTCGTTTTGATTTTACACACTTTGGTACATAAGAATATTAAGAGAATGTTTTTATGAAAACCTGAAAATATATTTTGTGGAAATATGTGTTCTAAAGAAATAGTGTTTTGTAAAAAGGTATTAAATTTTTTTTGTTAAATATTATTTTAATTATTTTCATACTTTCTTTATATTTTTTAAAATATATTCTTTTTAAAAATTTATTTATATGTTTACCAATAATATTCAATGAAAATGGTTTTCAAATGGTTTACAAGATCCCTTTAAAAGATTTCAGTGAAAAATGATTTCAAATTGTTTCCAATATTTATTTATAAATATTCCTAGTATAATTAAAATTGTTTTCATTATAGTATTATTATTACTTTATATGTTTTTAATCAATAAAATTTCAAAAAAATCCAAATTTATTTATGAATTTTTATATAATTTAAAAAATGGTTTCAAAAAATATTCAAGCTTCATTTATAGGTTTTCAAATATATTTTCAATAAAAAAGGTTCTAAAGTAGATTTATGTTTTAAAGAAACTTTTTTAAATGAAATAAATATATCTTCCTCAATAAATAATTTAAATGAGAATGTAAATCATTCTTTATAATAAAAGGATTTTTAAATGGTTTTATGAAAATTAATTTTAATGAAATGGTACTTTCCTTGTGAAATGATTCAAGTGTTCTTTCAAAATAAATATTCATCTAAGATTAAATAATTTGTTATAGTGTATTCATTGCATTTGAATATGATCTGAAAATAATATTTATATTCCTTATATAATGGTTTATGTTTTGAAGTTATAATATTTATGACACTCATTCCACTTTCACGAGTTATATGCTTTTCAAACACGAATATTTTTATAGGTTATACTTTCTTGATATAATTTTGAGACCTACATTTTTTCTAGAGGTTAGGATATGTTGAAATTTTTATGTTACAGATTTAATTTCATGACTTATGATATGTTGTTTTTGAAACCCATGTTATTTAATGGGTCATGATATGATGCATATTTTCTTATCTTCTGTTACATGTATGTTTTATTTTTTATGGGATTGTTGGGAACAATATATCCTTCCAATGCAATGGGTAAATATTTATATATCATTAGACAATTATGGAATGATATTAAATGGGATTGATACATGATGTGAAATATGTTCATCCAAATAAATAATGTGAAATATGTTCATCTGATCCACTATGGGAATATGGGGAACACGATCCATAATATAAAGATAGGGAATTCTAATGCACTATGTGAAGATGGGGAAAATCAACCAACTGTTGGATGGCTGGGAAAACCAATCCATTATAAGGAAACCACTATTACTAGGGATGGTGGCATGTCCCACACCGTACGTGTAGTATCTATGAAGTGCCATAATATGTTTTGGATATAGGCCATGACATTTACAGAGAAATATTACATGTTTATGCATCTACCAAAATGTTATGTCATATCACGATGTTATCATTTCACGACATATTCTATGGATTCCATTATGATTCGTGTCTTATGATATACCTGTCTTTATTCTGTGATTCATGTTTATGGTATTTTATATAAAGGGAATGATCGTTAAATTTTATGATCAAATTATAATAACCTTATTCCTATGTTTATGTCCCTTTTTACTGTTAATGATCAAATGAGATCACCAATTTCTTGTGTTTCTATTCATTGAGTTTTGAAGAAGGGTTTTTTAACTATAAATACTAAATAGTAATATCATTATATGAAACATTGAATACCGTTCCCCAGTTTATACGATTTTTTTGCATGTTTCCAAAGACACTAAACTATTATGATCATTGTAAATGTACTTTTGTAATTTTTAGAATATTCATTGAAATTGATGTAATATTAATGTATGTTAAGCCCTGGTCACTATATAAAACAGTCAGCCTTTATAAGAAACTGTGTGGCATGGTTTAGTGGCACAGGAGGTGCTGTACAGTTTGGTCAAAATATCATGAAGAAACGACCTAACATTTCAGTTTACTATATGTTTTTTAGAGTGATATTTTTCCACTGGATATGCATCGTTAGAAAAATCACGAGGCTAGAACATATAAAATAATTATTAGGTAGTGCATTAGTTAACATATATTCCAACAACGTGGCCATAATTTCAACCCCTATCTGTTTTGGGTAATTTAAATGTATACAATTAATGAACCTAAAAATATAACCCTACTTCCACCCATCTTCATTATAGCTGAAAAAACCCTCCTCCCTATCATGTGATGATTCTCCTAAGCCTTAAATATGATTTTCCCTAACCCTATTTCTGTATTCTGTCTCTAGTGGAATCGATCCATATAGATTCCTCTCAATATTCTTTTCTTCGACTATCTGTTATTAGTTTCTCTTTACCTAGTACGCTCTATTATAATGCAAGAACATTTTACCTATATTCATGGTGTTGATATAATTCTTCAATTTATATAAAACCAAAAAAAAAATAATGCATGATATTGCATGTATGATTCGTTCATTATGTGAGGTAGGTGGAATGTAGATTTTATTATATTTTTTTGTTTATTTATAATGTTCTATTTTATTCCGTGAACTTATATTTTTGTGCAATGCCTAACAAAATGGGGTTTTTAAATGATATGGCCTAATCCTTTCCCTCTTGATGTCATGGAATGAAAACATTATTATTATTTATTTGAATTCTTCTTTGATTTTAATTCATGATCAAGGGTGTTCCACTTGAATACCCAAAAATACTTAATTAATTTCTAATCAATACCCCAAAATGAGGTCCATGATCATCAAAACTATAATGTTTTATTTATTTTGATGTTATTGAATCCCACACTCCCATTTGTAACACCCTATTGTCTCAACCAACTCCGTAGAAGTTGATACATCTATGTTGAATAAATTTTAGGAATTTTATGGAATGATTATTAGCATGGTATTTTAAAACAAATGAATATATGGAGATACTACCATGGGTGATGAACATGGAGAAAATGTAATTATTAAATGTTTGTAATTTTTTTGTAATAGAAAGGATCACTAAACCCAATAGATGTCTTGAATATAGATAAGTACCTTTTTTAGTGAATTCATTATTATTTTTTCATGACTATATACTTGGTCTTGATGTATAATTTGAATGTTTATGTGTTTTCCCCATGCCTGGGTAGAAGTTTCATGCTTAAATGATAAACAATTATGCCTAATAAGATACATAGGTTCTTTTTTATGGAAATTTGGCGATGAGCTCTTGGGTTGTTGAGAACTTATACATTGGGGGAGAGACATGATATATATTGTGTGGGCTCATCATTCGTGTTATATACCTTCATATGAGTGTGACTAGTTCCTACAAGGAAACTTGTTGATGGTGTCGTTGGTAAGACTGTTACACCATGCCAGGAGTGAGTCAAAAAAACCTATATGAAATACTAGGTACAAGCTCTGAGGAGACATGTTTTACATCATGTTAAGAGTGATATATGGAATTTCATTTATGGATTCCATGGATAAACTATTTTGGATTTGTAAAATTATTATGCTCATATTATTATAACTGGGTTCCTTTATAATGTTCACCTCATACATGCCCGTAATTCAATTTAAATTCAATTCAAGGGATTCACATAATAAATGTTAATAATGAAATGAATTTTATGATTAATAATACCTATCTATTAAATGTGGACTAATCCTTCAGGACAAATAACAAGCTTGGGCTCAGTCCCTTATTGATGCTTATTATCATAGTCACCAATGGTTTCATCCAATCACATTGAAAATGGTTCACCTCACTCCGAGGAGTTCCATCTTAGGATGAAGTAGGTATGTTCAGCCAGGTTTCCTTAAGTAATATGTTCAAACGTAAAACGATGATAAATTATACATTTTCTTTTCTTTTCATTACATCCTAAAACTATTGTAATTTGTGATCAGACATCGGATTACACAGTAGAAACTATTGGTGGTGGCATGCTAAGTATATTTATCATCCTTCTAGGGCCACCAATGAACTTGGGTACACAAAAAAACTTCATATTTTCAAGTCTATGTATTATTGCTTATGATGTGTTATGTTCATGTGATATTGGAGACAAGGACTATGATATTACTCATGAGGCTATTGGAGTTCACACATGGGTAATTTATTTCGTTTCATTATTTTTTTCTTCACCATATTATGTTTCCCACAATGTGTTTGCAATTTTTTATCTGTCAACATTTGGACATGAATGTATTGTTGAATATTGGTATTGGATCCATAATCTGTCATTATATATATCATCTGTTATTTGTATTTTTAAACTATTTCTTTGGGATTTAAGATATATTAATGATCCACTCATATCAAAATATTATAGTATTCTCATTGTTCTACCATTAGACAGTAACATCTTTTCTATGGCCTATACTGTATAGGGAGGTGTTCTTGAGGCCATGTGATGACCATTCTAGAAACCAGTTTAGTGGTCTATTAGGGTGGGATGTAACAATATTGTATTAGAGTTTATTTTTCAATTTTCCATACTTTTTTGGGATAGTAGACTGGAAACTATTAATGTCTTCACCGTTGGTAAAAAATCATACCTCATAATGATCATCCCTATACATTGATAAATCTATCTGATCAGGGATGGGATAGTTATTCATGTTGTTCAAATTTTCAGTTTATTTTAATTCTCCTTGTGGTATTGTAGTACGTTATATTGGTTAATAATTTATAAGATCTAAAATATACCCCTGGAAATGTATGGAAATGAGGAATAATTTCAAGAATCTTTATAGGAACATATTGATTCAAATTCCATGAATATTCCATTCCATGTTGATTTTAGTGAATTGTTTTCAGAATTTTTTTGATTTCCATTGATTGTTTTACTAGATTTTATTTTCTATTCCATGATATCAATTTTAATTACATTTTTATCTATCACAGAAATAGGTATTCCATTAGAATTATTTTATAATTAAAATTACCAGGCCATACATACAATCTATGTTTGAGTATTTCCTGCTTGTTTTTTAGCTTAACATGCTTACATTAAATGCATGTGATTAATTATAATTAATGGTAACTTATTTAGAATTTCTAATTACTTACAATTAATCTGGTACTAGTTTTTGTTATTTTTTCTAATTTCAATTCATATAAACTTGTTCAGCAAGGGATAAAAATTATGGTTGTAATTAAACTGGATTAAATATATAGTAAATAAATTGCATGGCCTATTTATTGTTTTGAAACTGACAACCCATTAAATTAAAAAAAATTATTATTCATTATATACATACCATAAATACAATAAATGTTAAGGATATGGAATATTATTCATAATCCTAAATAAATTTCTTTCAATCGAATGGGATCTGGACTGAATTTTTTAATGTGTATGGATTCTTTACTAATTGTGAATTTGTGACCTATATGACCAGACCATCCTTTATGAGGCTAATAAACTTAGACAGTATATAATAATATAAAATAATGTTGTCTTTAAGTCAATTATCTACATTTTTAAGGATTATACCCCTTTTACATGGGCATAATGACCCATATAGACAAATTCATAATGTAGAAATGGCCCTATGAAGGTCAATTTGGGCATGATACTAAGAAAATTAACCTATAAATGATGATATAAAAATCAAAATTCAATTTTTTTTGTTGCTTTACATTAATAAACGATGGTTTTATGGTTCCCTTGTAGGTTACATTTTCTTTTTCCGTACCCTAGTTCATTACTCATGGGGGTGTGCTTATGATTTGTAGTGGTGTTAATTTAATGTTTCCGTGACAATTTTTTTTTGTTTTACATATAATATTTTGGTGGAATCTTACTTGAGAGGTCATTCTAATAAAATAATTAATCTTTAATATTATTTTATATTTATTTATATGAGGCCTTATTTAATTAAAATTCCAATTACAACCTATTGGGTGTTTTCTTCTTTTGACTTATATTGAAATTTTCATTGACTATGAAAAATGTGAAGCATATTAAATGAATGAATGATGTTTAATTGGGGTTTGTGAAATGAATAAACTTTTTAATAAATGATTTCAATTAAATATATAGTGTTTGAAAAATGGATTTCATATAACATGCATGTGTGCTTGGTGGAATTGTTTAAATAAGTATTATTCTTACACCATTTTTAAAGGGTGTTCGTTTTTAATAAAGGTGGAGCCTTAAAATTTTTAAATAATTATATTTGAATTACGATAATTAATTAAAATGTTACCTTAACAAATTTTCTTTTTTATCCCAAATCTAATGGATGTTAATTTTTACATGAGATTTATTTAGAATGTGAGTGAGAGCATTACACATAGGCCATTGTTTTATAGCTCCAAACTAAATGATCTGACCTTAAGCCTAATAAATGATTCATGAATGACCCCTTGTATGGTTGATGATTTATGTTTCTATAGGGGTGTTGAAATTTTAGTAAGCACCCTTAAACCCTTTGAGTCAGGTCAATTTTTTGGGATTCATTTCATTCCTATACTATTATTCAGGTGTAATAGTCCGTCGTAGGACTCCTAGGTTCTAAGAAGAAACTACTCTCTTCCTGGTGATCATCTGGTAATTTGACCCTATTTATGGGTGTGAGAAACTGTTGATGCTCTATTCCAAAGGGTTAGGCATTCCTAGGAAACGATTAGCCACATATTATGTCTTGCTTCCCTTATTTTTCTTCTTTTTCATTGTTGGATGACTAGGGAGGTCGTCAACATATTTGAAAATCATATGTGTTGGATCAATCAGTTCCCGTCCAGTTGTAGAAAGTTAAAAACACTATTTATGTTCGATGTCAACTATTTAATATTGATATATTTTAATTGTATATTTGGTAACCTTAAAAGTATGTTAACCTGAGCATTATCAAATCATAACTATCCTGATGCTCGAGGTAAATTCCTAAAGAGAAATTAGTGTTTAGAAATGTTGATCAGTTTGTTTTGGACTTTATTCCTAATATAATAATGTGTGTGGGTGTAGCTCTAATGGGGTACAATGAATATGGAAAACTATGACTAAAACCTAGATCACATCTAAGAAACTATTTTCCTTCATTTATTTTCTTTACTTCTTTCTAAAAGCATGTTGGACACCACTAGGTCCAAAATTAGTGCTTTATAGGGGTTGTTCTATTAGATGAGATCATATTCTATATAAATTAGTAATTAAGGAAACTCCTAAAGTGAGGAGAAATAATTTAATTATTATTAATTTTTTCCTTCGAAGTATAATGTGAACAACCATGGGGACCAATCATAGATGTTCTGTAATGTTTTTGAATACGATTGAGGATAGTGTGTTTCAAACTGTATCAGTGCATGCGAGTCTTCCTGATGATGAATGGGTGTATATGTATGGAATCTTTGAAAAAACACTATTGTATATGGTAGGTCTTTGGTGGTTGTGCTTGAATCGTAATGGGATGCCTCAACTAGAAAAATCATCATGGTTGTTTAATAGAAATTCATTGGTAGGTGAGGTTGATAATTTTCTCAAAGAATCCCCCAATGATGGTTAGAAATTTCATCCTTATAAAGTAGGCATGGTTGGTTTGAAACCCTATTAAGCATCCATATTTTTGTTCCATGAGTGTAAAATATCCTTTTATATAACCATTCAAATACTCTTAATGAACTCTTAAATAATTGATGAACATTTCCCCAAACAAAACATCATCTCGGTACACAAGTAGAGCTGTGGTGATATGCTGCTCTAAAATTCAAAAGATGTTGGTATTTCCGAGTGTTCATTACAGATTGTGCTCTCGATATGTGATTCTACATAGATGTGTGTTTATTCCATATTGTTACATGTATTCCCATGTTGTAACTCCGTGGGACTACTCAGGGACACCATATTTTTTCGTTTTCATTGATTGTTATGTGGATTCAACTATGGAAACAGTAAACATTCTTCATATGTGGATGTTCGGCCTTGTAACAATGCCTATTTTGTAAATTCTTTTTATATATTTCTTTAGATTAACTCCTTGGGATCTTATTACTGTTTCTAAGGATACATCATACTTCAATTTGGCTTAGAATAGATTTTTTTAAAAATGGGTATCAATCAACGTGTGATTGATCAGGCTTGGACTCATGTTCGTGCTTGGGAAAGACAAAATAAAGTGGGTGACACGGATAGGGAAATCATTGGATGCCTGTTACATGCTTTAGTGACCATGCGTAGAATAATATGAAGGAGCCCATTCAAAAAGGCATCATGAATCGTTTTTAGTTCACTGGCTATCTAAGACTAGTTATAGAGAGTTGTTGACTAGAGACAATTCAAATTGGTTTTCAACACTCTTGTCTATGCGATTATTAGGGAACCATCTAAGGGAATTTTCTCGGGTTGAGGAATTTGTGGTGGGTGTCAGTTGAGTAATTGATAACAGGTAAGCTTAATAATAAATCTGAGTTTTATTTCAATTAGACTCATAATTTATGATTAGAATCCTTCCATGTGCACTATTGGAGTACCAAGGGATTGTATTAAATAGTTGTTCAGTTGGTGGAAAACTACAATGTAGTTTTTTCTTTGAAAATTATTGAACATGGTGGTGAAGTTGATGATTATGTGAAAATTTCTCAGGTATAAGGAGATCGGGAATGGTATTTCTTGGCATTTCATTTTTGAAAATGAGCATCACCTATTGTATCTAAAACTTATATATCGTATGTTAAGCTAATATTTCGATTTCTGTTGGGAATTTGGAAACAAAACATGTCCCTTTGAACAATACATCATGAAACTAGTAACTTAGTTGATTTTATTTACATTTAACCAAGGCTTTTAGAGTAGTATATGTTTCAAGGTGAGGATATTGTATTATCATGTGTTTCTAGACTGAATGGAGTTCCAAAGGAATTTTAATTTTCTTTTTTGGTGGATGGTCAAATTTTTAAATGTTTTTCAGAATAGAATTATTGTAGTTAGATCAGTTCAATATATTTTTTTCACTTGGTATAATTCTGGAGAGGTCCCCCCCAGTGTTTTTTAATTTTTTGGTGCACCGGGCCTGAATGACTTCTTATGGGAGAAGAAAGAATGGAACATTGTTTATCTGAAACCCTAAGGCCCAATGAAGAAAATTGGTGTCCATGTTTAGCATAACAAGGGGTTCCACAAGATTAGGTCCAAATTATTTGGGAGTATCCACATGAAAATTTTGTTTTCTGAGAGGTTTATATAGTGGGCATTTTCACGGGCTACACATGGTCAGACAAACATTTTTTCTAGCTCATGATGTGGGGGGTCTTGGGTTTTCCTTATTCCACAGTTGGTGCACTGTTTGGCCAACTATGAAGGAAAAAAATCCCTATCAGTACGTCTGAAAATCTAATTATTACCTTAATGAATGGATAAAAATATTACCATCCTTCCTCCTATCATAATTCATGTGGATGAACCCCTCCTCCCTTATGGGTGAGTCTTCTCCCAATCCAAAAGTAGGATTTTCCCTACCTCTTCCACCCATTGCCTGAATCGTGTTCTATCAGTTCCTATGGATTCCAATCGTTAATCTATTCACTTATCTCTTTAATTTCATAGCTTTTCTTTAAATTGCATGTGTTATCTTCATGTGAGATTACTCCCACAATATTCATGTCATTTGATCATTTCATTGGTTTCATTAAAATGGGCCAAATAAAAGAATAATATATTACGTATGAGTTATCCATGTTATAAGAGATCTATTATATAGTCTTTGCTGCAATGTTTCATTTATTTATAAACTATGATTTACTATCGCGCACTGGTATTTCCATTCGATGCCTCCAAAAAATAATGTTTAAATTTAAATCATATTTCCTTCTATCTAGTATCCATGACATGTTAAATTAACAATTTTTTATTGGTCTTGTGGTTCTAGTTTAATTTTCCAACAATGGTGGACACCAGGAATTACCATAATCAGTCAAATTTTTTTAAAATCAAACCCCTCACTGAAGTTCTATATCTTCAAAAATTAAATGTTTTATTTATTTCTAATGTGATAGAATATGGATGTCTATGATATTATCTCCAAAGGAATAAAAAACCTTCTTTGGAGTTTGAACCAATTTTTAAAATTATTTCTGTGAATATTATTGTATGACTGTTATCTTGGTCTTTCATAGTAATTGAATTGATGGAGTTTCTTACATGGCTGGTACAAGTAGCCCTAATAATATTATTACATTATTATAATTGTATGGTAATGTAAAGGATAACTTAATTGAAAAGATTTATTTCATATCGACATTTCCCTCTTCTAGTAAAAGGCATATTATATGGTAGTTTTTTTGTAATTTTCTTACATTTTCGTATCATTATAATATTTATTGGTTTTCCCCTCTTCCATATTATATTTTTAATGATTAAATTATTAATGATTTTTTAGGCCTCAATCGATACTTAGTTTCCTTTTTATGGAATACTAAGGCTATGATCATGGGTTGTTGAGATCTTATACACTGAGAGTGAGAAATTATATATCTTGAAAAGGCTCATCATATGTGGTACTTACCACCATATAAGAAACACCCTTTCCAAGGGGAGAACCCTGGATGGGTTCGGTGGAATGATGATTACACCTTTCCACAAGTCAGACTCAGACCACTTTGTTAGATACCATGGATCACAATGGGGGGGGGGGTGTTTTAAATTATGCCCTCAGTGATACCCATAATTTCATTTTTTGGATTCCATGAGAAAAAACTATCATATTTGGAAAATTAAAACACTCATTGTGGAATAGTTGGGTTCATGATTAGTTTCTCATTGGATGGGCCTAGGATTCCATTTAAATTCAATTGATGATATTCCCAGAATAAATAAAAATGCTGAGATGAATGTAAATATAATGAATGAATTGAATTTATCTAGGTACTAATACTCCATGCCAAATAGCATACGTGGGAACAATGATCTTCTTATGTTTATTATCTTATTAACCCATCATTACATCCCCTCAATTTTCATCAGTTTCACCTCAGTTCAAGGAAATCTAGATTAAGATGACATACGTACGACCATCCTATATTGAATCATAACTGACCAGTTACGATAATTGATTATTTGTTTATTTCATTCATTTAACTTTATATAAACAATTTTGTAATTTATAATCTCAAACTAGATTACTCTTTAGACAACTTTTATGGTGTCCTATTGAGTATATCACACAACCTAATTGACATGCCATTGCACTGGGGTACCTAAGAATATCTTATTAATTGAATTCTTATGGATTATTTCTTGTGTTTTGCTATGTGCATGGGGGTAAAAAGACAAGTATAGAGATTGTAATGAAAAGTCTCATGCTTTTGACCTTATGGGATTTTATTTATTTTCTTCTATTGTATATTGCACTTTATTTTATTTCCCTCGATGCGTTTACTATTTTAATTTATGTATCTTCAACTAAAAAGTCTTTCATTTTTTTATATTTTCATTGCCAAACATAATCAATCATTGTATTTATCTTCCAATATTTGACTCTTATTTAAACATCATATATTTCTGTTTTATTTTGATAAATTGTTGATCCTCTATCATTATTATGGTATATTCTGCAAACAATACAACCATTGTTCTTTTTCTGCAAGCCGGAAACCTCATGCATATGGGAAGGTACACTGGAGACCATTTGGTGATTGGTAAGGCTGCTAAACTAGTGGTTAGTCATGGAGAGACATTAAAATTAAAAATCATTTAATGGGAAATCCAAACTTCAAATTATGAATAATCCAAAATTTTGTAAATTTCATTGTTCAAATAAAATTTTCCTTTACATGTCCTATTTTTATTTTAAACATAAAATTTTAATATTTTGAAATTTGATTTTATTAAATAGTATTTTAATTATGTTCTATAGAACAAAAAATTAATTATATGGGTGATTTTATATTTTTAATAAAAAATTTAATCACGTATTTTAATAGTAGTTGCCTTGTTTGAACGGAAAAAATAATAATAAAACAATGGTAGTAATTCTTACAAAAAGTTTAAAACATGTGTGAAATCCTTTATTGAGTGTCATACATCTGAAAACACCCAAAACTAAATACTTTAAAAACATTAGAATTATTTACCTTAAAATAATGTCACGGTATTATTATAATATAAATAGTTTTTTTTTCTAAAAGTTATGTTTTCCTCTCTTATAAATGGTGGCCACATAAACCCTATCAAACATATGCATTTTATTCATATTTTACATATTATTACAACTAAATATATACTCTAAAAGTCCCTCACACATTCCTAATCCACTTTCCACACTATGTTATCTCAAACCCTTTAACTCCAACTAGTTTTCCATGGAATGTTCATCTCTCCAATGTAATTATTATATCTATAGGTTTTTCTCCTTAATATCCCCCTTGAAAATATTTTATATAAATATATATAAAAAGGCATATGTACCATTTTTAAATTGAAATTTATTTATGATAATGTAATAATTTTATTTTATTCACCACCATCTTCATTGAAAAACCTGTTTTTTAGATTGTGACATGATCTACCACCTCCTGGTAGTGAAATATACAATTTTTTTTGTCACTTTCATTCATGGATAATAAAATATATATATTGTATGAATATATAGGATACTTATAATAAAAATATGAGAATGAAATTAAAAACAATCATTTACTATCATTCCATCTCATTTGTTAAGAAATGGAATCATTAATCGTGCATACGTGCGATCTATCAACTTCATGAGAAATAAATTTCCTTTTCATCACCATATCTCAAGGTTGGAAATGATTTTTTTAATATTTAATTTTTTTCATTAAAATTATTAATGTTTAGGATATTCTGAAACTAATTTACGATTCTTTCAACCATGGTCAATATAAATACGATTATAAAAATAAATTGACCAAATCAACTAATATAACCTATATAGGCAACAAAAAATGTAATAAATTAAAAGAATATGAGAATAAATCATCAATATAAAAATTGAAGAATATTTTTCATATGATGGCATAAAATAAACATAATTTTATTATTTAGTATGATAGGAATATGTGATGAATGAATCGGGAACAAGGTTATATTTTTCATCTTAATTTTACATCATTGATGCATGATATAATATTTATATCTTATATACTATTTCAATGGAGTATTTAATTACCAATAATATAATTCTAAATAGTACATCATTTAATTAATTTTATTTATATAAACATATTCTTTTCAATCCTATAAATACTTCTGATTCAAAAGTAATTTATGTGGTGAGAGTTCCCTTTTAGTCACCCTTCATTAAGGCATGATTTGATATTATGCACTAATCATTATTTTAATGGTGCATATATTTTAACCATGAATCATAATATCATCTATGTTAATAGATCCTAGACACATTACATAAAATACTAATCTTCCATGATGTGGGATATGACAAAAGACTTATATAAAATATGAGGTATCTTATAATTCAATCCAATTTCATGACTACAAGTATGTTTCCTTGAGTATCATTTTTTTCATATGTAAAACCATAAATTTATTTTGAGAGACTACATTGAGTTTTATATATTTTATTAGTGTGTTCATATCCTTTTTGAAAACTAAAATATTACAAAAATACTCCCCATCTATTTAAACAATGTGCCCCCTCTTTGTCTATAATTTTGGGTCCCTAAAATGTTCTCATTTTTAATTTTAAAAATAATTAAGATGTATCTAATTTGAAATTTAAATTTAAATATAACTATTTTGAAAATAAATATTTTTTATCATTTTTAATATGTGATATTTTTAAAAACTATTTCAAAACATAGTAACAAATATTCCATACCCTCTTCTTGAATCTACGATTATACACACAATTTAATTTTCACCCTTTTATAAAAAATATTTCTCATAAAAATTTTATATTCTCTATATATTTACCTTATATTTGTACCTATTTAAATATAATTTTCATTTTCCGGGGATACCATGTTCTATTTCCGTTCAAAATTTTCACTTTTATTTAAACTTAGTCTAATGGAACTTTAGTGTTTCTAGTTTCACACCAAGAATCACCCCCATCAATTTTTTTAAAAAATAATAGCTTTTAATAACCCTTATTGCATTATTTAAAACAATATTTGATAAATATTTGTTTCAGGTAAAATAGTAAATCCTTCCACTCTTAAAAAAGATCATTTAATCTTTTCACAAAGCCCCACACATGTCAACCTGTTTACCCTTAATTATCCTATATCCTTCATAGGAATTTTTTACAATAGAAATCTATTCTAAAAACCAAATTCATTTATTCAATTATAAAATTTTAAATTAATTAGTAACATATTTTCAATGGAATCGTTGTCATTTATCATTATATAATGATTGAATCATAATTTAGAAACACACTTCATACTCATGGGGTTGATCATTATTATGATTTCTATATGGTTTATTTTCATTAGGTATCATTCATTTTTTTAACATTCATTGATGTGAAGGTTAGTTCGGAAATTATATAGACCATTAATGTATAAGGTAAATGTTCATATATCACTAGATGTTATGAGAGGGATTAGGGATTGATCCAGTCATCTATGTAAATTTTTCAATTTTTTATGATGGTATTGGGGAATCCCATTACATATGTATATAATATCATGTATTATATTTTCTCTACATGTATAAGATTCCAGTATCTTCTGGTATGGTTTCAATTTTACGTTTTTCCATGCTAATGATAATCTTATTTATGATATCATGTTATTCCATTTAACTCTGGTTTTATGATTTATTTCCATATTTATTCCCTTACTGTTATTTTTACATCACCATTTTCCTTATGTATATTACAAATTATATCAAATATATTTTTGAAAAGTTTATTCATGTTAGGATCAAATGTAGTGTCTTAAATATAGATGTTTTTTTAATGTTTATGATAATTTATTTTTCTGTATCAATTTCAGAAAACAGTAGTCCAATTGATCATTGGAATGAATTATTAGAAAATGTATGTCACAAATAATGAAAAAAATGTTTTCATATGGCTTGGTTTAATATTGATAATGTTCAAGGACCATAACTACTGAACTAATAAATAAATAATAAGTTTTTTACAACATAAATGATGTTGATAATGAAATATTAATAATGATTGGGAGATACGATGATATATGTAATGAATTTATACTATTAAAAAATTTAATAAGGATATGGAATACATTTACAACAAAAGTACATTTTTTATACGAATATTTTGAATGCATACAAACCAAGATGATACTTGATGTAATGGATTTATATAAGCATCTATTTTTTTGGGATTTACTAGGACAAATTTCCAAAGAGGTGTATTTTATATATATAATATTTTAAAACCTATATTATTCTTATCATATATTGATTATTTTATTCATCAGGTACTACTACCATTCTTCTCACATTGTAACATAAGAAGAATCTTATTGTTTTTTTCTGAATTAGTTGTGTTTACCAAAGGTGTGAACCAAAACATTTGTCTAAATAATATGTAAAAAATTAATTTCCATTCCATTAAAACCACACATTTATTTTAGGTTTATTTTATAAGTTTCCATATTAATTTTTTTAAAAAAATTTCCCTAATATTTTATAAAATTGATTATTTTAATTGTTGGATGGAAAAATTAAAAAGGTAGTTTCCTCAACAAATCCCCATGTTATATTTTAATATTATTTCTCTCATTGTAAAAATCCATTGATATTACTTATGATACATTAAAGATATTATCTAATCAATCCAACATTATCCTCTGTCAAGATATTAATTTTTTATGATGATGAGATGTTAATGAAACTTTCTTTATTTTCTATGAGTTATGATATAATGAAATGACCACTGTCTTTATGATATTATGATATATATATGAATGGGTAATAATTATTCAATAGTATGGTATGTTATAACCCTCCAAAACATTGGTAAATGCAATATAGATACCCTATGATATGATTTTGATAACATTTTTTATTATTCTGAATATCTATATTCACATGGTCACTCTGGATTATGATTTTATATAACGATGTTTAGATGATTATATGTGGACATGATTGCAAATAGATATGTTCATATTGTAATGCCTGAGTAAAATTGCCTCAATATATCCTCACAATATTATACGTGGAATGGATTTTGAATATATATGATTGCATGATTATTATTTTGTATTATCATCATTCATCATGGAATTTTTATTACTATTTAATGATTACTATAGATTTTACACCCATCTCATCTATACTTTTATATATGAACTTATTTTAGAGATTATGATCTAAAATTTCATTTAATGAATAATTTACATTTTGAACATGCTCATGGTTATGGTATAACACCCTTATGATCTTATTAATATCTCTACTGATTGATAACACACATATTAACCATTATTGTGCATCTAAAGCCACCCTTTTTTATGTTTTCTTTCCCTGGGTTTTTATAGAAGGTTATAAGTATGATATACCTATATGGGTCGGAATATGTGGAATATTCTGGGTGATATTGCAGAAATTGGATGAAAATAGATGATTTTGTATCAAGTCACCATAAATATTTATCCTTTATATTCCTTAGGAAATATTAATTGGTATAGGAATAAATATTCATCCAATCAGTGTAATATTTTACCTATTTTATGCATTGGCCGCTTTATCCTAGCAGGATAGACATGGTTTAATCATCTTAGTAATATCAATAATTTCTTAACATCCATATTTTTTATTTGTAGACTATTTTATAACCATTCATATATGATGGTGAATATAAATGAATTGTATCACTTCTTGGAGATAATAGTCCATACATATAGAAGTTTATTGTTCCCATTTTTTTATAAATATAAATAAAGAAAATAAATAATAATTGGACTTTAAATAATCATAATTATATAATAAATATTATGTTTATATATTCATTAAATCTATCCATATAACCAAAAATGTCAAAAAGAAATGTAAAACAAAACGTATCTCCTCTCCGAGTTATTCCACACATACACTTGAGGGAAATAACCATTTTCTAAAATGTGGACTTCTGATAAGGTATATAATATTTCATATATAAGTAATTATTATTATATAAAAAAAATAATACATATCAATTAAATTAAACTATATATCAAACCTTGAATTACATCGATTAAAAATAAAATACATTACTTTATAGATATGATAGTCCATATGTACACACATATGATCTTTTTATTTTACATTATATATTAAATGGATATAAATTATTGTAAAATTAATATAATAACATTATAATATGTTGATATTAATTATATAATCATGATATGGGAGTTATAGAGTATATTTTTGGGGTTATAAGCAAAAATGAACATAAAAGGATTCAATGATGGTTATGACGTCTTTTTTGAGAAATCTCTACTGAATCGCTTCTTAAATACCATTGGGATGGTGATTTAGGAAGAATAGAAAATGAAGATCATTGATAGGTATATTTATAAGATATATATTTAGATATTGGATGAGTGATGAAGCTCGTGATGGTATCAAGAATATAGGATAATATGATCCCATTTATATGTGAGGGAATTGGAATACATTTAAATATTTATAAACAAAAAATTAATATAAGGTCACCATCCATAAATATTAGCTCCACATTGGGTAAATTTAATACATTGGATGAACTATGTTCACAATACATTCAACCTATTATATTTAGAGAAATATTTATGTCATTTTAACTTGCACCTCATTAATTTAACCCATTGTTAACCCTTTTAACTATTACAATACTGATGAATTTTTACCCTAGATATTATTCATTAAGTCTAAACATTAACTATATATATAATAAACATGTTCATGGTAATATCCCATTTTGAAACCATTTTATCTATGTCATCACCCATCCCTTGGGGCCCATGCTGTGACCATTGCAAGCCCACCTCCCAAATGCCAGGGGCATGCGACTAGCTCGGAAAGTGTCAACCTACAAGTGGGAGGCACTAACCTGGATTCCTGTAAGCACACACACACCCTTCCAAGTCCCAAATTAGAAGAAGGGAAACAAAATACCATGCAATAAACTGAGTGATTGTACAACATAAAGAATATGGGATAGTATACAATCCTAAGAAAATGTATATAAAAAAATAATGTACGAAAAGTAATTTGATGGACATAAACCGTAAACCCTTCATCATTTTGAGAGTAGTGATGCTATTAAAAGATAAATTAGTACGTCATATCCACCTGGTCCTACGAGGCCCCACCAGGTCCTTGGCCAATAAGTCCACCATCGTAGTGTTGTTCGTCCCATCTCTCAGAGCACCGCTTTCGAAACGCCTGTCATACGCACCTAACACAACAAGTGTAAGCGGAGCCCTTGTAGGGGTGAGTAACATTTTACATAGTAGGGACCCCCAAAAAACGCATAGAAATTCCTCAATGTATATCACGAGACAAAAGGCAACTCATAGTAGATATATTCTAGGGTAGTAACAGTTGTACCGTTAGTCACAAACATTGAACTCCACGGACACAAGAGAACTCCTCCTCTATCGAATACAGTGGGCCAACTAGGTCACACAGAGCCACTTTCCACTAATAATGAGCTATTGTGGTACTCATCCCTAATGTCTACCATGGTAATTTTGGGTCACACAAAGCCTCACCCCATAGTGGGAACGCTGAGTCACACAGATCCACTTCTCACCTTGGTGGAACTGCAGTACTCCCCCTGTGAAGTATCACGGGTCTTATGGGTCCCACAGAGATTCCCCCTAGCGTGGGCCTGCTAGGTCAGATAGATCCTCATCCCACTGAGCAATCGTCGAGTATTCTTCTAATCTCATCCAACCATAGAGTTCCATACATAGTGCTCTAGGGAGAAATGCTCCTCAAGCCAATCGTCACTTATTAGCGTCCAGGAAAGTCACAAAAAAGCTTCCAAAAAGATCTGCCTCCTCTAGAGGGTCTCAACGCGGAAAACATCCTGTAAATCTAACACACGGTTTGCATGATACATGCATTTTAGTAACCTGGGGGCTGGTTGCAATGAGGCCCGTTCCGAACCGATCAGACGGAGACGACCAACCTGGCTCGGGGGTTCCACATACCTCAGTTCATTCTGAAAGACCCAACTGACCAGGTGTGGGTCAGGGTTGGCTTGATCATTCCTAGCCTATGCGCCAGGCCTAATAGGCCTTGCTAGACCTGACCTAGTTAGAAGAGGGTCCATCTTACCAGTTCGCCCCATGATGCTCTCTAGTCTGGCCCGACCGGAAGGGGCGTGGGTCCGGCCTTCCGGCTTGAGTCTGACCTGGTCTAGTCTGTCTCGACCCGAAAGGGGGTCGGTCCATCCCGCTAGCGCGGTTCTTTCCCATCAACATGATTCCAACCCTCTAACACGGGGTCTAGGCCGTCCCACATAGGGCTTAGACTTCCCGCAAGGGGACCATCCATGTGGTGCGGCCAGTGTGAACCCCTTAGACGTGGCAGACATCCATATCCTCCCACGCGCCGCCACGACTGATGATCTGCAACATCCCTGTCAACACGACCCACTAGTTCGGGTCGCCGCCTTTATATTGTTGTCGAGCCTGGCCATCGCTGCTGCTGCTAGTGCCAACATGCCAGAAGAATCATCAGCTGGCCACTGGATATGCTCTAGTGGTTTGTCCTTGGCGCCGCTTGTGCCATCTATCTCCGAGCGAGGATGTATTTACCACAAAGCCTTCAAATCGGCCTTGTCATCGCATTGAAAATCTGACCACCAAGAACATAAGAGTGGTGGTTCTTAGGCCTTTTTCATGTCATCTGGGGCCCTCCATGTTAGAGTTTTTAATAAGGGAGTGGATTAGGTATGTTTTCATTCAATCATTCATGCCATGGTTGAATCCAGAAAAAACACCCTAAAAATTCACCATCTCGTTGTGATGCATGACCCACGAATCAACATTTTCATGGGTTGACCCATGTTCATAATTTATTAGAAAAGGAATGATTGAAAAAATTAAAAATTTAAAACCCTGCCTCTTTGATGTTCGTTTCCGCACATTACCACTTGAGGGGATAAGTCATCGAAGTCAATTCTCGGCTCCAATCTTTGATGGTCGTGATGAAAAAGATAATGTTCCACAAAGGTTCCTCATTATTTGGTGTGGTGGAAGTCTGTAAGAGGTTCACATGAGAATCCTCTAATTTTTTTAATCCATATTTCTCTATAGTATTGAATTATAAATAAGATCATGTCACAATGTTCTTATTATGATGCAATGTCGTGTCTTTACGCTATATTATTTAAGAAACATCATCGTTGTGATGCATTATTAAAGCATCATTACATAAGGAGTTTATTGAGCCATTAATGAGATTAATTGATGTGTAGCATCGCTGCAATGCTTCTGCCCCACAACATCCATGTTTTCATCTCAAAATGAGAATGAAATGAAAATAATTTAATTATTTTCCTTGAAAAAGCCGAAAAAATGACTTTTCCACTCGGCCCTTACTGGTTGAAAGTTTTTCATTTCAAGGTGAATCAAAATATTCTGAATTCAACTATTCCCTTGAATTTTCGATCCGAATGAGAGTTCAAATGATAAATAATTCCACTTCCATGTTTTTTAAACATACCTCAAAAAAATATCAAAATTCTGTTCCGGGGTCTCTGAACAATGGAATTACGTTTAGTCAAATTTTTATGTCTTGAAATAATTCCATATAAATAGAAAGATATACATTCAAATTATGAGACCTCAGATTATCCCCCCCCCCCCTCTTAGGGCTTGACATCCCAAAAATCCATAACAACAACTAATTAAAATGAGGGGGGCACTAAGCTCAAATTTGAGCCTCTCACTCCTATGTGGTCTCCTTGTGATTCTTGTGCTTCCATCAAACATGCACTGGGGGAATTGACCATTCATATAGGACCTGGTCCTGTTGATCTTCTATCATAAATGGGAACTCCGCAAACGTCTCCCCATCATCAATGGCATGCTCTCCCCAGTCGATGACATGCAATGGTACATGCACGTACCTCCTCAACTGTGAACCATGGAAAACAACATGCACCTGATGCATCTGTGGGGGAAGATTTAGGAGGTAAGACACCTCACCAACTCTTCATAATATCTGAAATGGACCGATGAACCTCTAAGATAGCTTACCACCCTGGCCAAATCTTTTCAATCCACATCGAGGTGGGACCCAAAGTAACAGATGATGTCATTCCTCGAACTCAAAGGGTCGCCATCTCTTGTCAGTATAAGAATTATGATTACTCTATAATTTCCTAATATAATACTGAATGATCTTAACATTATCGATGGTAGACCCTACCAAAATTGGACCCATTAGTGCAGATTCCCATGTGTCTGTCTAGCATATGTGTAATATTTAAGGCCACCCATACAAGTCCTCAAATTGTTTCATTCCTACAGTGGAGTGACAGTGATTCTTGAATGAAAATTCCTCTAGTGGAATGTGGTCCTCCCAACTAGGACAAATGTTAAGGATGAAAGCATGAATCATGTCCTCCAAGGTCTGTATGGTCCACTCTATCAGACCATCCAACTAATGATGGATATCTATACTCAAATGCAGATGCATCCCAAATGCCTCATGTAATCCCTTCCACTATCGGGATGCAAAGAATGCATCGTAATTTGAGACATTCATTTAAGGAACCCCATGAAGACGCACTATCTCTTAGATGTAGAGTCATCCAAGCCCTCTTCTATTCCTTGTTCCCGAATGGGTAGGAAGTGAGCCGACTTGGTGTGTCATTCAATTATCACCCAAATAGAGTAATGCAATTTAGACATATGTGGTAACTTCATCACGAATTCCATCGAGATTCCATCCCATTTCTACTTTGGTACCTCGAGTGGATGAGTCAGGAGTACTAGAACCTAGTGCTCATCCTTCACTTGCTGATAAGTGAGGCATCGTGAAATGAACTCAGCCACTACTTTCTTCATCCATGTCAACCAGTTTTGACGCCAATGGTCTTGGTACATCTTTTCCACTCTAGGATGTAGTACCAGATTGGATGTATTTAACTCCCTCAACACCTGCTCCCGTAATACCACAGGTACTAATGTTCTCCCCTTGAAAAGGATGACACGCTCCCCACATATCAAAAATTCATCAAGGGACCATCCTGAGGATATCTGAGCACATAAGCCCTCAAAGTAAACATCTCCCTATTGTTCCTTAATAACTCGACGTACAAGTGGGGGAGTAACAACCATTGAATTGAGGTAATTATATACACCATCATCCACGAGGGATACCTGCATCGAGGATAACTACGTCATCACATCACTCTGTAGCTGCAACCCAGTCCTCCTATTGAGTATGTCTACAACCAACATCCCCATTCTAGGAGTATAGAATATATCAAAATCATTTTCCTGGAGGAACTCTATACATCACCACTATCTTAGGTTCAGTTCCTTCTAGGAGAATATATACATGAGACTCTTGTGGTCAGAGTAAACTATAAATTGCTAGCCCAACAAGTAGTGTCACCACATCATCAAAGAAAATACCACTACTTCCAAATCCAGGTCATGGGTCATGTATTTATTCTAATGATGCATCAAAAATTATGATCCATAGGTGATCACTACTTATTGTTTCATTAGTATATAACTGAGCCTGGTCCTTGATGCATCGCAGTTAACTTCATACCCAATACCCTCCTGTGGTGTCTGAATATTTGGGCACTAGATAGTCTTCGCATCAGCTCCAAGAAGCTCTGTTGGAATTTATCCATCCACACGAAGGGATTTATCTTCCATATCAATACTATTAAAGGTTCTTCTACCCTAGAAAAATCAGGATGTACCCTTCGATAGTAAGTTGCAAGCCCAATGAATCTTCTCACCTTAGTCATGCTCATGGGTGGTGCCCAAGCAACCACCACCACTATTTTCATTGGATCAAGTTCCACTCTAGCCTTCGAGAAGATGAGTCAAAAAAAGTGGACCTCATGTATCCATAAATGAAACTTCGAAATCTTACCATAAATCTGGTTCTCTTGTATTGTATCCAGGACTACCTACTAGTGTGTAGCATGTCGCTCCTCTGATGCTGAATACCCCCAAGATGTCAACGATGTAGATCATGAATATCCTGTCGAGGTAGGGCTGGAAGATCCTATTCATGTGGACTATGAAAACTTATGTGGCATTTATAATGCCGAAAGGCATCCCTAGGAACTCATAGCAACTGTAACGGCACCTAAAGGCTATCTTTAATATGTATAGATCCCGTACCCAAAGCTGGTGATAACCTAATATGGGGTCTAGCTTTGAGAACCACTTCACTCCTTTCAGTTTGTCAAAGTGGTCATCAAATCTCATCAGCGAGTACTTGTTCTTCACAGTCTCCTGGTTTAGTTTTCATATTTCCATGCACTACCTCAATCTCCAATTCTCCTTCTTGAAAAAATGAAATGAGGCTACCCATGGTGAAATGTTGGACCGTAAGAAACCCTTCTCATGCAAGTCCTCCAACTGTACCCTAATCTTGCGATGTTATACATGATCCATTGGATATGCTGGAGTGGATATCAGTGTATGCCCAATTCATAGGTCAATATAGAAGTCTAACACTATTTGTTGAGGTATCCATAGAACCTCATCAGGAAAACCATCCTCGTACTCATCCACCACTATAGGGAATCTTGGAATCCTATCATCAACTACACTGATGGTGAGAGTATCCAACAAGAGAGTGATCATTTGAACCCTCCTCAAAGAGAGTTTATCCTATGTTTCTAGGGTTTCCTTCTCACTAGTGAAGGAAAACCAGGTCCCATATTCCGGGACACACCGCAGTGTACGCCTAAAGCAGTCAATCTGAGCATGGACAATGGATAAACATTCCATTCCCAAGATGACTTAGTAAGGCCTCGATACAACTTCTAGGAGATCCTAGCTGATTCTCTCTCCTCATAGAGTATGTTCACACGTATGTAACCAGTGTTTAATCAAAAAATCCCCTTCCGTAGGAGTCTTTAGGCAAAAGGGTTGAGCCAACGTCTCCACCGGAATCTCCAAGGTCTGAACGAGAGCTGTGGAAAGGATGTAGTGACTAGAACCTTTGTCTATAAGTAATATTTCTAGGGTGGATAAGACACAGATGATACCTTAGATCATCTTTGGAGAACTATGGTCATAAACCTTTGTTGGCTGGTGCTTAGCTTGCCCCTGTCTTACTACTCCCTGAGGTCAGGGTGTAACACCTAGGGGTGGTGGAAGTAACACATCAAATTGTTGCCCACCGCTACCACTCGGCCATCTCCCCTACTAGATATTCCACCCTACGGACCTCCTCACTCGAAATTATGTCACTACCTCCACAACACCTCAACCATCTCCCAGTCATCTGTATGGTGACTCCGGAAATCACGTTCCATGTGTCCCTGCCCACCCCATGCGTATAACTGCCTCGATCCCTAAAGTATCCCTCTGAACTGGGAGCCCCGCATCACCGACCCTATGTCCTGGGGTCATCCTCTAATAGACATGGACTTCTTTGGCCCATGTGTCTATTATCTACTGCTCACCAAATACTATTTCACTTGGGTTCTGCTGGTGGCTCCAGCTATCAGTGTCTGCTCTTCCAAGAATCTCTCCACAACAAGGGCTTGTTCTAGCTCCCCAATCTGGGTAGGGATGCTGAGAGACACCACCAATTCATGGATCTCATGCTAGAATCTCTACTTGAAGGCTTTAGCCCTAAAAAAATCTTTTTCACACCATGTCTATTGAGTAGCTGGGAAGCTCTGAGAACCTCACTGGGGACTCAGCCACATTCATGATTCCCTAGGGTTGGTGAACCTGCTCCTGTATGTGCACTGAGAAAAACATAACGAATGAAACTCCTCCTGGAAAGGCCTCTCAATAAAAATCCATGTGAGGGTTTACTCATGTTGTGTCTAGATTTTCAAGATTCAACATCTGACTACCGAGCCCTACAGAAGGCCCGCCGCCAAGATTTCAATCTGGTCAGGCAGTGTCCTCACTAAGTGGAAGACTCACATCATAGAAACTAGGTAGTCCTCAAAGACTTGAGGATCTGTATCTCCCCCGAACCTATGAGGTCTCTATCTCTGAAACTCATGTAAAAAACTGATTTTATGATCATCCTTTGCGGTATGCGCTTTTAGTAGATTCTAACCATCACATAGTGGTGGCACTGGTACGCCACCTGGTGGGGTCATCTCTATAACTGGTCCCACAATGAATGGCTCATCGCTAGGCAGGATATCCTCACAACCTCATTTCGGGATCCTAGCTAGTCATCCACATGGAGGAATCCTGAGATAGATCATGATGTACCATTGTAATAATGTTATACCTAGTGAGCTGAATCTTATTCAAAAATAAGGAGACTCTTAGGCAACCAGTGTTTTCACTTAATGAGACGAAAATAGAATCCATGGTTCCGGTGTATGGATACGTCGGCTGTATCACCAACACTGGGATCCCCAAATCTAAAAGTCAAACTCACAACACTTAACACTATTTCCCAAAAACAAAACATTAGACTCCCAGTCTTTGAGGGGGAACTGACCGCCCTTTGATACCACATTGTCATATCCCGTCCCACAAGGCCCATGTTGTGACTTCCCTAACCCCGCCTCATGAAGGCCAGGGGCTGGTGACGAGCTCTGAATGTAACAGCCCGAGATTTTATGAAAAATATTCTTTTTTATTTCACTAATGTCTTGTGTTGTATGCTACACCAAAATGAGCTTGCACAACACGCATCCTTGACTTGCCTTGCATTACACGCAATCGCAACCTTCCTCGATAGCGTGTGTGGTACGTAATACTGAGTTTCACGAAACAATGATATGCTATTAAAATATTATTAAAACTAGCCGTTATGAATAGTAATAACCACTTTTTAAATTTTAGAAATTTTAGCTCTCAAAATGGACTTCATTTTTGGATTCAGAGTATCGAATTTAGCCTAAGGTGAAATTTTGGTACTTTTCGGATAACTTTCATATTCTGATGAATAGTGAAAATTACTAAATTATAATTAAAAACAACTTTTTTTAATCGAAATAATTAATAGTGATAAATCATTAATTTGAGTGGTTTTAAAGTATATTTAGAATATATTTTTACAATTTAATACAATGTTGGTCATTGGATGTAATTTCACATTTAAACTAGACATAAACAAGTGTCAATCTTTTGATAGATATTGTTTCTTAAAAACACGCTATTTGTTTTAACATCGGGATTTAATTACAAAATTAATTAATGCAACTTTTATGTTATGAATTTGGTAAAATAGACTTCATTTTTGAATTCGGAATATGAAATATAGCTTGGGATGAAATTTTGGCATTGTTCTGAAAAACATCAATTTTTGATGAATAGTGAAACTACTAAGTGGTAGTTAAAAAAACTGAATTTTTCATAAAACTTAATTTTACCGCTTCTGTGAATGGAATATCAAAAATCCGAGACACACGGTTGATGTCAGTAAGTAAAATGTGGTTCAATGAGATGAAAATAATTTTAGGTGAATAGTAACTTTTTACTTTTATTTACCACGGTTAAAAGTAAATAGGGTAATTAAGGGTAAAAATGATATTATTATTACCCTAACAAATGTCCTAATTATATTGGACAAGTGTAATTCGACCAAAAACAAGCTTAGGAATAAAATATGACCATTTAGGCCCACTTGGATTAGATTAGGACATTTATTATTATTTAATTCAAAGAAGAGTTAAAAGAGTCAAAATCAAAGTTTATTTACTAAAACATTTTTAATATAGGGTTTTACATAAGATAAATTAGATTGTAAATATTCATTAGAAAGATAAAACGATTTCCTACATGATGGTATTTTATTTGTAATTTGTAGACATCAAATAAGTTAAGTTATTTATGACACAATGATGATGCAGTAATTATCTTATTAATGAAATATTGACATAATTGATGTTATAAACACCAAACTAAATATAATTGGAGACTTTTTATGAATTCCACTAATTTTCTAGGTCACTATGATATATTAGTGTTGATTTAATCAACTTGGTTCGAACATATAATTCTGTTATGACTTTCACAAAAATCATGTATCAAATAGAGTCAAAATTGACACAAAATAGTTTTTAAATCAAATATTATATTATTAATTGTTATTTTATTCCTAAAAATCTAAGGTTCGGCCCAATGATTTAGATAAGGATATATGTATTAATAATATACAATTTGGGGTTCGTTTGGCATGTTATAGTAAGTTTATTAACCATATAATATAAGAAAACAAAAAGACACGGTAAAAGTTAAATTATTTAACTTAGAGTTAAATCTAATTGATAAGGTTAAAATAATAACCTAAACTTGTCTAAATATTATTGGTTGATAGGCTTTCGATCCATCCCCACTTTAGCTTCGAAATAAGACCCTTTGGAACCATTATAAACCGATTTTGTCTTTAATATAAAATAATATTTTGAGATATTCCTAAGGTGCCCCTCTCCTCCCTTATAAAAGGACACCTCCTCCCCCTCCTCCTCACACCAATTTGAGCACTCAAGCTCGGCCAACCCCTACCAAAATCTCTTCTCCAATTCCCTAGAAACATCCTAGAGGTTCTGGTCTTCCTCAAAGGCCAATTTTAGTGCCCTAAGAGGAGGTCTCAAAGAGGCACTTCAAAGAAGAGGTAATTACCGTTACCAATTCTTTCATCTTTATTTCTTCTTCCACTTCTTCTTATTAGGTTGTTTCATTATGAAGTAATAACATCAGTATCACTCATATACTGATATGTTATTATAATTATGAAACAACCCTATTTCACCATCTATCCATCCTACGGAAAAAGAAATCACCGCGCGTGCGTACGTACGGAATACCGTCTCCACGCCGTGGTGTAATCTATTTTCCACCACCACCTTACATGGATGGGTATAATGGTGTAAAGAATAACTATACATAGTTATTACAACATCATATTGATTCTGATATATTGTATAATCCACTCCAATTCAATTCAATATTTATAGAAATGATATCATCGCTCGTGCGTACGTACGGACTACCGTCTCCACGACGCGATGAGATTCATTCTCCATGTTAACCATTTAAGAATTATTATAATGTATATATAATAAATAATAATGAAATATATGAAATTATAAAGCTACTGGATTTATGTATATATATACATATGTATGTCATCTACTTACTTCCATTTCAAGACAATAAGGAAAGGAAAACAGCGTTCATGCGTACGTACGGACTACCGTCTCCATGAACGGTGTTTTTCATTTTATTTATCTACATATTATATATATATATATATACTGAATATATATGATATGTAAATCATATTTTATATTCTGGAAGTGAGTAAATCATGATATAAGTAATAATGATGTCAAGAACAACAAGTCAAAACACCTATGATAAATGAAACGATTTTACCCAAAACGCTTCTTTAACATGGAATTTACAAAAGAACGGGTAATATAATGTCATAAGTGAACCATATATGATATCATAACAATGAATATGATTCTGTAATAAGTCAATAACATGATTTAAATCATTATACTGGAGGTTTGGACACTTACAAAGAAAGTCGGACCTAAGGTAAGGGAAATATCACAATCTCATTTTTATCCGAGATTGTTTATTCGTAAGTATTTTCTGGGGTGTATTTTATCATCCACATCCATGTTTCATCAATATGTAATATTATTTCCATCCACCTACAATTTTTTAAATCCTATTTTACCCTTCAGTGAGTTTTTAGTAAAAGATATGAAAGGAATCTTTTGTCGTTTTTCATACGAGGTACTTTTTGACTTTTCCGTCAAAAGTACGAAAAGAATGTTTTTTTAACTTATACGGCACGAACGGATTTTTACGGTTTTATAAAGCCTTATTTTCATGAACCTTCCTCCAAAATATTTCATGACTATTTTCAATAAAATCTTTTTCTTTTAAAATTGCATGATGTTTTGTGAAAAAAAATTGTTTTTGAAGTAGAAAGGATATTTTCCTCAAGAATGGAGTTCAAGTATTTTATCAAAATTATTTTCCATCTAAGATAATAAAAGGGTTCTGTTTTTATCCCTATTATTACATGGATTTGATTATGTTGTGATGGAAACATTTTTATGAATTCCTTTATCTTATATGAATTGTTTTATGATGTCATGTTGTTTAAGAATCCCATTTTTATTACATGGGTTACGTTATGATGTATGGTTTATGATTATGTGGCACACATAAGAAAGGATTCATTATAAGATGGGTGGGACCTATATCTCCCTCCAATGCATTGGGTAAAGATTTTATATCTCATGAGATAGACATGGATGAAGTGGTAGGATATACCGGTTCAGTGAAATAGGACTGAAACGAGGGTTACTCGATTCAGAAAGGGACTTTGTCCACTAAGATAGTCTTGGAAATGAGTCATGACTAACAAGAAATGATTTTCTATGATTATGTGTGCATTCCACAAAGTTTCAAGTTTCATGTTATGATTATGGGGATCTCATTTTCACTTTTATGATTTATCCCATGTTATGATATTATGAGCTCTTTTGCAGGTTAAGGTTTCCAAAAGCAATGTTCTTATGTATATGATGTGATTGATATTTCTTTTGTTTACCCTTACTGAGCATTTGAGCTCACCCTTTTATGTTTTCTTTTCCCCAGGATATAAAGAAAGGTTTTTAGGTAAAAAAAGGGAAGATCTTTATGGGTGATATTGAAGATATTTCACCACGATTAGAAGATTACGTTCCGAGATTCCAAAGACACTAAACTATTACGATCCTTGTGTGTGTGTTTTTGTTATGTACTAAGTATTCCGCAAAAGTAATGTAATGTCCATGTACGATAAGCTTCGGGTCTCTACAGTTGGTATCAGAGGAAAGGTTTAGTCAACCTTTGGAAACTAGGATGCGAAAACGTTAGTGAGATCCCTAGAGATATTTCTAAGGTATGTCTAGGGATGTCCCTAGGGATAAGTATACGTATAGGTTATAGTAATAGAATTACGCTAACGATCATACAATTAAACCTAAGATGTTGGATATTGAAGGTACTCCCCCTTTATTATGTTGTTTTCCCTAGAATGATTTTTGCCTCTCACACTATTCTTTTTGGGTTTTAGACGATGGCTGGAACCCGAAGGAACCGTGTTGATCAATGCAATGGACAATGCAATGATTGCCCTCCTGAACAAACAAATGTTATGGGAGATGGAGTGCAAAATCTTATTGCTATACTTACACAAGCTATGAATCATTCTGGACTTCCAAATGACCAGAGAAGGGAACAATATTCTATTGAGTCCTTCATGAGGCAACGTCCACCTTCTTTCAGTGGGTCTTCTGATGCACTTGTGGCTGAAAAATGGATCAGTACTACTGAAAAGATATTTTCAGTTCTTCAATGTTCTGAACATGATAAAGTCATCTTAGCAGTATATTGTTTGGAAGGTGAAGCTGATCAATGGTGGAATCTTATCAAGAATATGAGGCCAAGAGATGAAATTGAGTCCATGGAATGGGACGAGTTCAAGAACTTGTTTTTCAGTAAGTACTTCCCTCGTATTCTTCGAACAAAGATGGAGAAAGAGTTTCTTGAACTGAAGCAAAGGGACGATGAATCTGTTGGTACCTATGAAGCAAATTTTACAAGACTTGCAAGGTATGCTTCTGGTATTATCATCCAACCTGAAAGTAAAGTTGATCGATTTTTCAGTGGCTTAAAACCATGTCTTCGAAGGGCATTAGCTATAAGAGACTTCAGTAGCTATGAAGAAATTGTGCGTTGTGCTATCAAGGTAGAAATGGAAGTTGGTGTTACATATCCATCTCATGGTTTTGACAAGAAACGAAAGATGGAGTTCAAGGAGAAATCTCAGAATAATGGTGAAAAGAAGATGAATGTTTCCTTATGCACAAAGTGTGGAAAGAAGCATGGTGGAGATTGTCTTAAAGGGACTAGAAAATGTTTTAAGTGTGGAAAAGAAGGTCATCGAGCAGCTGAGTGATGAAGTAATGGAAAAAGGGTTTCTAATGATGTGAATAAAGAAAACACTGCAGAGAACGCACCACCAACACTTCAATGCTTCAAGTGCAAGGAAATGGGGCATTATGCTAATAATTTCCCTAATCCAAGGGTTAGTGAAGATCAACATGAGCAACCACTGAAGGCAAAGGACAAAGGGAAATCACATGCGATCACTATTGGCAATGTTGAATATGACAACGATGTGGTGGAATGATTAAGTGTTTACGTAATGGGATTCCAAAATAATGTTGTATCATTGAATATTGCAATATTTATTGATGTGGTATTCAAAGTGATTGAGATATTTTTTGGAAATAAGATGATATGCGCATAATGAAGACGAGAAAATGAAATGTTTAATAGTATTCATGAGCTCATGATTGATATAAGGACTAAGTGATATCATGGTTTGAGTATATAGAATTTTGAGGATTTTGGTATGTGGAAAGTGTTAACTTTAAACTGCATTCATGTTTTCACTAAGGTATTCAAGAGAATACATGATTAAGGACTTTGAATGTTTGGAATGTGACCAACACAACATATCTTATGATATATGGGGATCAACGATGGTATTAAATCTCTGGTAATCGTTTTCACTATGTTATGAGAGTGGACTGCAGTATTATGGATAAGCCTAAAGATTGAAATGGATTATGTTGGACATAAGTGAGTATTCTTTAAGGATATAATTTTTTTTCGATATTATTGATGGGATATTATAGTAATGTAGTTTTAGAAAAAGGACAACCTGCAGGACGGGCGACGGCCCATCGCTTCGGACAAGGCTGTGGGAATCGAACACACAACCGAAGTGAGACTGGCCTTTATCGCCTACCACTGGCCTACAGGAAGTCCCTGTTTAGTAGAAACTAGTTTTATTATATTAAGCAGTATGATATATGAAGTATAAGTCCATTTTAGGAACCATATGTGATTAATCTCACTATAGATCGACTTATGTATATAATTTTTGCTACCCTTTTGTTTGAGACAGATGGAATGACCCATCATTCTATCACATGATCTGATAACACTTCACGAATAATAAATTTAAATTCATTTATTTAAGAGATGAAGTGGAAATTGTACAAGGCACGAACAACAGTGAGATTGTACCAAAATAAAGTAAGTATTTATTCTAAATCAAATTCTTCAACTTTAGGGAAATGATCTTGAAAACCAAAAATGTTGTCCTAGTGATCTTATATCTGATGAATCAGATGGTACCTTAGATCGTCACAAATTTATGGATTTGAGATTACTGGCTTTTCCATAGCCATGTTCTCTACCACTCTCCATCAGAACATGATGGTTAGATTTCTCTTCCATATCCATATTTTCACCTATGTGGAAACCCAGTGATTAGTTTATTTGGGTAATCGTTACATTTCATACTTTAGTTTTTAAAGCCAAGTTTTGGTATTCCTTTTTGCGATGTGGGTTTCTATTAAAGAAACTTACAAATAGTAAACCATTTATAACCCCGACGAATTTCGAGGGCGAAATTCATTTTAAGGGGGGTAGAATGTAACAGCCTGAGATTTTATGAAAAATATTCTTTTTTATTTCACTAATTTCTTGTGTTGTACGCTACACCAAAAGGAGCTTGCACAACACGCATCCTTGACTTGCCTTGCATTACACACAATCGCAACCTTCCTCGATAGCGTGTGTGGTACGTAATACTGAGTTTCATGAAACAATGATATGCTATTAAAATATTATTAAAACTAGACGTTATGAATAGTAATAACCACTTTTTAAATTTTAGAAATTTTAGCTCTCAAAATGGACTTCATTTTTGGATTCAGAGTATCGAATTTAGCCTAAGGTGAAATTTTGGTACTTTTCGGATAACTTTCATATTCTGATGAATAGTGAAAATTACTAAATTATAATTAAAAACAACTTTTTTTAATCGAAATAATTAATAGTGATAAATCATTAATTTGAGTGGTTTTAAAGTATATTTAGAATATATTTTTACAATTTAATACAATGTTGGTCATTGGATGTAATTTCACATTTAAACTAGACGTAAACAAGTGTCAATCTTTTGATAGATATTATTTCTTAAAAACACGCTATTTGTTTTAACAGCGGGATTTAATTAAAAAATTAATTAATGCAACTTTTATGTTATGAATTTGGTAAAATAGACTTCATTTTTGAATTCGGAATATGAAATATAGCTTGGGATGAAATTTTGGCATTGTTCTGAAAAACATCAATTTTTGATGAATAGTGAAACTACTAAGTGGTAGTTAAAAAAACTGAATTTTTCATAAAACTTAATTTTACCGCTTCTGTGAATGGAATTTCAAAAATCTGAGAGACACGGTTGATGTCAGTAAGTAAAATGTGGTTCAATGAGATGAAAATAATTTTTGGTAAATAGTAACTTTTTACTTTTATTTACCACAGTTAAAAGTAAATAGGGTAATTAAGGGTAAAAATGATATTATTATTACCCGAACACATGTCCTAATTCTATTGGACAAGTGTAATTCGACCAAAAACAAGCTTAGGAATAAAATATGACCATTTAGGCCCACTTGGATTAGATTAGGACATTTATTATTGTTTAATTCAAAGAAGAGTTAAAAGAGTCAAAATCAAAGTTTATTTACTAAAACATTTTTAATATAGGGTTTTACATAAGATAAATTCGATTGTAAATATTAATTAGAATGATAAAACGATTTCCTACATGATGGTATTTTATTTGTAATTTTTAGACATCAAATAAGTTAATTTATTTATGACACAAAGATGATGCAGTAATTATCTTATTAATGAAATATTGACATAATTGATGTTATAAACACCAAACTAAATATAATTTGAGACTTTTTATGAATTCCACTAATTTTCTAGGTTACTATGATATATTAGTGTTGATTTAATCAATGGTTTTCGAACATATAATTCTGTTATGACTTTCAAAAAAATCATGTATCAAATAGTGTCAAAATTGACACAAAATAGTTTTTAAATCAAATATTATATTATTAATTGTTATTTTATTCCTAAAAATATAAGGTTCGGCCAAATGATTTATATAAGGATATATGTATTAATAATATACAATTTGGGGTTCGTTTGGCATGTTATAGTAAGTTTATTAACCATATAATATAAGAAAACAAAAAGACACGGTAAAAGTTAAATTATTTAACTTAGAGTTAAATCTAATTGATAAGGTTAAAATAATAACCTAAACTTGTCTAAATATTATGGGTTGATAGGATTTCGATCCATCCCCACTTTAGCTTCGAAATAAGACCCTTTGGAACCATTATAAACCGATTTTGACTTTAATATAAAATAATATTTTGAGATATTCCTAAGGTGCCCCTCTCATCCCTTATAAAAGGACACCTCCTCCCCCTCCTCCTCACACCAATTTGAGCACTCAAGCTCGGCCAACCCCTGACAAAATCTCTTCTCCACTTCCCTAGAAACATCCTAGAGGTTCTGGTCTTCGTCAAAGACCAATTTTAGTGCCCTAAGAGGAGGTCTCAAAGAGGCACTTCAAAGAAGAGGTAATTACCGTTACCAATTCTTTCATCTTTATTTCTTCTTCCACTTCTTCTTCTTAGGTTGTTTCATTATGAAGTAATAACATCAGTATCACTCATATAATGATATGTTATTATAATTATGAAACAACCCTATTTCACCATCTATCCATCCTACGGAAAAAGAAATCACCGCTCGTGCGTACGTACGGAATACCGTCTCCACGCCGTGGTGTAATCTATTTTCCACCACCACCTTACATGGATGGGTATAATGGTGTAAATAATAACTATACATAGTTATTAAAACATCATATTGATTCTGATATATTGTATAATCCACTCCAATTCAATTCAATATTTATAGAAATGATATCATCGCTCGTGCGTACGTACGGACTACCGTCTCCACGACGCGATGAGATTCATTCTCCATGTTAACCATTTAAGAATGATTATAATGTATATATAAGAAATAAAAATGAAATATATGACATTATAAAGCTACTGGATTTATGTATATATATACATATGTATGTCATCTACTTACTTCCATTTCAAGACAATAAGGAAAGGAAACCAGCGTTTATGCGTACGTACGGACTACCGTCTCCATGAACGGTGTTTTTCATTTTATTTATCTACCTATTATATATATATATATACTGAATATATATGATATATAAATCATATTTTATATTCTGGAAGTGAGTAAATCATGATATAAGTAATAATTATGTCAAGAACAACAAGTCAAAACACCTACGATAAATGAAACGATTTTACCCAAAACACTTCTTTAACATGGAATTTACAAAAGAACGGGTAATATAATGTCATAAGTGAACCATATATGATATCATAACAATGAATATGATTCTGTAATAAGTTAATAACATGATTTAAATCATTATACAGGAGGTTCGGACACTTACAAAGCAAGTCGGACCTAAGGTAAGGGAAATATCACAATCTCATTTTTATCCGAGATTGTTTATTCGTAAGTATTTTCTGGGGTGTATTTTATCATCCACATCCATGTTTCATCAATATGTAATATTATTTCCATCCACCTACAATTGTTTAAATCCTATTTTACCCTTCAGTGAGTTTTTAGTAAAAGATATGAAAGGAATCTTTTGTCGTTTTTCATACGAGGTACTTTTTGACTTTTCCGTCAAAAGTACGAAAAGAATGTTTTTTTAACTTATACGGCACGAATGGATTTTTACGGTTTTATAAAGCCTTATTTTCATGAACCTTCCTCCAAAATATTTCATGACTATTTTCAATAAAATCTTTTTCTTTTAAAATTGCATGATGTTTTGTGAAAAAAAATTGTTTTTGAAGTAGAAAGGATATTTTCCTCAAGAATGGAGTTCAAGTATTTTATCAAAATTATTTTCCATCTAAGATAATAAAAGGGTTCTGTTTTTATCCCTATTATTACATGGATTTGATTATGTTGTGATGGAAACATTTTTATGAATTCCTTTATCTTATATGAATTGTTTTATGATGTCATGTTGTTTAAGAATCCCATTTTTATTACATGGGTTACGTTATGATGTATGGTTTATGATTATGTGGCACACATAATAAAGGATTCATTATAAGATGGGTGGGACCTATATATCCCTCCAATGCATTTGGTAAAGATTTTATATCTCATGAGATAGACATGGCTGAAATGGTAGGTTATACCGGTTCAGTGAAACAGGACTGAAACGAGGGTTACTCGATTCAGAAAGGGACTTTGTCCACTAAGATAGTCTTGGCAATGAGTCATGACTAACAAGAAATGATTTTCTATGATTATGTGTGCATTCCACAAAGTTTCAAGTTTCATGTTATGATTATGGGGATCTCATTTTCACTTTTATGATTTATCCCATGTTCTGATCTTATGAGCTCTTTTGCAGGTTAAGGTTTCCAAAAGCTATGTTCTTATGTATATGATGTGATTGATATTTCTTTTGTTTACCCTTACTGAGCATTTGAGCTCACCCTTTTATGTTTTCTTTTCCCCAGGATATAAAGAAAGGTTTTTAGGTAAAAAAAAATGGAAGATCTTTATGGGAGATATTGAAAATCTTTCACCACGATTAGAAGATTACGTTCCGAGTTTCTAAAGACACTAAACTATTACGATCCTTGTGTGTGTGTTTTTGTTATGTACTAAGTATTCCGCAAAAGTAATGTAATGTCCATGTACGATAAGCTTCGGGTCTCTACACTGAAGGCATCAACCTCCATGTGGGAGGAATTAACCTGGATATATTTACGCACAAACACACCCATCCAAGTCCCAACTCACAAAAAGTGAAACAACACAAAACATAATAAATTTATTTCAATTACAACTCAAGTAATGTGTGCCAAAATACAAACCCAAAATAAAGTACTAATAATAGTAGAGTACAAAAAGTTCTCTGATACCCATCTATTGTAAACCCCACTTGATCATGAGAGTAGTAAAGCTACTAGAAGCCAAATTAGATCATCCTTTCTTCTCTATACTATTGGTCTCTACCTGGTCATGGTCCTCCAAATCCACCATTATTGAGTCCGTCCATCACGTCTCCCTGAGCAACCCTGTTGAACTGCTGGTTTTTTGCACCATACACAACACATGATGGTGGACCTGTATAGGGGTGAGTAAAATAGTACATTATAGGTAACAAAAACAAACACAGTAATTCCTCAATGTAAAGAACCAAACAAAAGACAGATCTCATCAGGTATATTCTAGGGTAGTAACAGTAGCATCATCATTCAAAACATATAACCCATTTTCCGCTAGAGAACTCCTCCTCTATCGAGTATATATGGATTTTTGGGTCACACATAGATTCTTCCCACTTACCTTGAACTATTTTGGTACTCATCCCAGATGAGTATCATTGGTATGTTGGGTCACACAGAGCCCCTCCCCATTGTGGGCATGTCAGGTCACCCAAAGTCACTTCCCACCTTTCTGAATTGAGGTACTCCTCATGTAGAGTATTGTGGATCTACCCGGTCAAATAAACCCACTCCCCTCCATGGTATCGCAGGGTCACATAGATCTGCTTCACACTGGACCATCATCAAGTAGTCTTCAGATCTCATCTAACTATATGGTTCTGTACGTAGCTTACTTGGGAGAACTGATCCTTAAGCCAATATTTGCTTCTTAGCATCCATGAAAGCCACCACAGGACATGGAGATAGATCCAACCCCTTGATAATGTTCCAATTACACAAACATACCATTAATCAGACACGTGGGTTTTAAGATATGGGTGTTTTAGTAACTAGGGGCCGATTGCAAAGAGGCCCGGTCCGAATAAGTCGGACCGACCTGAACAACTGGGCTTGGGGATTCCACATAGCCCGGTTTATTCTGAGGGACCCGACCTGAACCAGTGTAAATCCGGGTTGGTCTGTTCTGGCCTGGCCAGTGGGCTAGGCCCAATAGTCCTCGTTGGACCTGACCAGATTGGCAGAGGGTCCAACACGCCTGGTCGCTCGGCAATCCAGTGTAGTCTGTCCCCGCATGAAGGGGCGGGGGTCCGACATTCCATGTAGTAAGACTGGCCCATTCAACTGAGGGCTTGGCCTTCATGCATGGAGGTCGATCATGTGGGTGTGATCGGTGTGATCCCCTGGATGTACCAGCCAGCTGCATCCCCTAGTGTGGAAACGCGACCTATAAGGGTGGTCCCACCACCTTCATGGCTCCCAACTAGCACCACGTCTGAATCCTACCATTACTAATGGGCCACGACACTTTCGGCATCCTGAGTATCCCTAACGTGGGCCACCGCTCCATGTGGTTCCCACCTGACACCGTGTCTTCCCGAGCATCACCGCAGCTGACGAGCCCCAACCTCCAGATCAACACAGCACGCATGTGTGGGCCACCACCTCCACTTAGTCATCCAGGCTAGCAACTGCTATTGGTGATGGTGCCGACATCATGGTAGAATCTTCAAAAATCCACCAAACTTTCCCTAGTGGTCTGTTCCTTGTGCTACATACGCCAACAGTCTCTGGGTGAGGATATCTTTACCGTAAATCCATCAAACTAACCATGCCATCACATTGAGAATGCAGCCACCAAAAACACAACATTGTAGGTTCTCGGGCCTTATTCATCTCGACATGGGTCCTCCTCTTTAGGGTTTTTAATAAGGGAGAGGCCTAAGGTGGTTTGCATTCAATCATTACTTCAATGGTTTAATCATGAGTAAACACCCCAAAAAAGAAAAGTCACCCTCCCATTATAACGCATGATTCACTGATCACCCTCTTCGTGGGTTGATCTGTGTTCTTCATTTTTTTCAAAAGTAGTGGTTAAGAACAATTAAAATTAAGAACCCCTACCTATTTGATGTTTTTTCCATAGATTCTCCCTCAAGGGGTCAAGATGTCGATGTTTCTACTCAGCTCCGATATTCGAATGGCGCGACGAAGTAGATGATGTTCCACTAACATTCTTCATTCTTCACTAGGGTGGAGGTCTGTCAGAGGTTTTCTAGAGAATACTCCAATTTCTTTTATCCATATTTCCCTAGAAAATCATATTATAAAAAATATAACACCACAATATTCCCATTATAATTCAATGTCACATCGTTATGTTTTTTTAAAAAAAATTGTGGCGTTGTTACGTGTCATTAAAACGTCATTACACTGTGAGTTTAATTTTATATTAATGAGACTCATTGATGTACATCGTCTCAACCAAGCCACTACCCTACAATGCCACAGTCTGCCACTCAAATGTGATAATGAAAATAAAATAATTTTATTTTATTATTTTATTATTTTTCTCCAAATGTCCAAAAAATGAAATTTCCACTCATCCTTTTCCGGCAAAAGTTAAGTCATTTATAGGTGAATCGTGGAATTTTTAATTCAACAGTTCCCTTGTATTTTCAATCCGAGTGATATTTCCAATGATGGAAAATCCTACTCGTAGGTTTACTGAACATACCATAAAAACATCAAAATTCAGTTCCTGGCTCTCCAGACCTCGAAATTTTGTGTCATCGAATTTCACTATCTCAAAATTATTCCATGTAAATAAAAAATTACAAGGAAATTACTGGAAGATACAATCTAATTCAATTTCTATAATTAAATTAATAATTTAAAAAACAATCTAATAAATGATAATAATTTTTAATGATAAATATAGTTTTCAATCATTTGTTGAACATGATATGATTATTTTTACTAGTAATTTTAATTATGTGAGTTATTTTTTCTTTCATGGAATATCTTTATTATAAACTTCCTTTAAAAAATTAACATATAGTGATTAATTTAATTTATTATGATAAAAAACATTTCCTGCATCAAAACAGTTATTCGAAAAACCCTCCCATTTTACCATCACATGATTTCATTTTCATTTGTAATTAATATATAATAAACTAATTAATTTTTTACAACTATGTAAAACACAATTACATGTGTTTAATAATCTGAAATAATTTTTAAATAATACATATATGAATGAAAATTCAAATAAAATAATCATTTCAAAATAGTATTTCTAACATGAATATTATTTACAAAGTGAATTTAAATTAATTTTGATAACTATTTTTCTAAATAACATATTATATATTTAATTTTATATTTAATAATTATTATTCAAAAAAAAATTTGTTTCATTCTTGAAATCCTATTTAAAACATTTGAAATTATTAAAGTGAAAAAATGTTTTAATTTAACATGGTGTTACATATTACCTTGATATATGAATTTCTCTCTTGAAATCCCATATCTATGATACAATAATATTATAATACTTTTTCCACATTATATACTAATGTTTCCACATATATTACTTGAATTTATGGGTTTAATAAAAAAAATTACCAAGTTAGTGGAGTTGTTCCATAACTCATTTTCTCTTTGATTAAGAATATCCACCAGTTTCTCCTCACACGAAATACGAAGATCCAATTGTAAAAACTAATATAACCTTAAATTCTAATAGATGGATACTATATCATTTTATAATAATAATAATTACATGAAATAAAAATATAATTTAGGACCATAATAGTTTTCTTCCATTAGAATAATGGAAAAAATTCTTCTTAATTCATGAATGATTTTCAATATCACCAATAAAATTCTTCCCCTTGAGCACACCTACAAAAAATACATTCTTCATATATTGGGAATGGAATCAAAATAATGGGTGATCTCACATTCCCAATAACAATAAAAAATTGAGAAAAAATAATAATTTGATCAAAAGGTTATGATAAGAAGAGTATATAATAGAAAAACCATACCCTTCTTATCAAAGGGCATATTCTTGAGTCATGGAATACAAATTTCATGTTTATATCACTTGAACCCTAATAATAATTAACAGAATGGCCATAAGAGATTGAAATTATCTTGAGACAGGGAATTGTGGCATACACATAATCATGGAAAAAAATATCCATAGTATTCAAGGCTCATGATCAAGGTTATAATAGTTTAATGGGTTCACTAAATAGGCCCACATAGTAGTTAATGTTCATAGCAATGTCCATCATTGTTGAAAAAGTCCTTTACAGGACTAGGTTCACTCCACATTATGTCATGTATATTTTAGGAGATATAAATATTTACATAATGAAATCGATAGAAATATTGGTCCCACACGTCATTTTTTATAACACAACCACAATACATATTTATAAAGTAACCACTATATTTGGTTATATTGTTACCACCATAATATTAAAAAAATGATACATCTGTTTTCCACACGATAAATAAGTATTAATAATATCTTTAATCATGAAATTAAAAGAGTTTCATAAATATTTCATCATATCATAAACAATGGAAAAGTGATAGTGTTCATAATCATTTCATTAGTTCGTCATAACATAACTAAATAAAAGAAGTGTGTTAAATAGGAAATATGTCATGGAATAACCCATAGAAGAGAAACACGTTTCAAAAAAATCATGACTTCATAACATCAAATCATAATCCCCTTGAAAGAATAATGTAAAATGAAACATATAATATCAAAAATACAATGAGACCCATTATATAACATTTCACAGAGGAGTTATATACAAAACATAAAATATGATAGGTTCATAACCTAATAATGTTCCCCAAGAAAGCTATTTGAGATAAAAATACCTTAATGCTATAGTAAATGTTGACATGTAAGCCCCTTGAAAGATAAATAAACAAATGGATATGAAAATATAAATATTTTCATAGGAATAATCAGAAAAAAAAATTTATATTAATTATACAAACCATATAAAATAAATAGTGGGGAATATGGAATGTGTGTCACAGAAGCAACAAAGTGGCACAAATATCCATCACCATACGTCCCAACATCATTCATAATCATTTAAAACACATTTATAATAAAAATAAGATTATTATAAATCAATTAAAAATCCATAATTATTTATATATTATACATTATATGGTTTTATTATGACATTTTTACCATTTATTAATAATTCAATGTTAATGTCACTTTTTAGGAAATAACTTCTTGTTTTTCATATTAATTATCAAAAGTTATTTTTTGGTCCCATTTATTTGATCTTGGTTAAAAAAATCATAAGAATAATATTACTAAAATAATTATTATATTTATACTGCAATTATACAATTATGAATAAATATGAAAGATTGTTTTTGTAAATTAATTGTGTTATTATCATGGAGACGATAGACTATACGTACACATGCTAATGATTCCATTTTTCGTCATTCATTATAGAAAGGAGTTAAGTAGTGAAATTTCATTCTATAATGATCTTAATATTATAAATAACATATTTTTTCATTAAAAATATTTATTCAAATTATCCTTGTGTTGTGGTGTTGAAAAGAGTGAGACACATCTCTTCTTGAAGGTGGTAGTCCAAACATACACATACAACGTTTTCATATTTCATTTCTTGAAAAGGTAAATATTAAAAGATAAATTATATTATAATAATTATAAATAAATAAATAATTTCATAATTATTTCATGGATATAAAATATATTCATCAAAATAATCATTGTTATCTTATATATAAAATGTTAAAGAAAATGAATCACATCGCTTCATGTGGTGGTAGTCCACCATGAACCTGAGAGACGTTATAATATCCCCAACAGAATTAAATTTAAAAGAAGGAAGGTATGATATAATGAATCTATAGGTATATTTATTTTATAAATATAATATATATACATTATATTAACCATAACACCCAATAGTTAGATATGGTTATGAAAAAATGAATTATATCGGGTTATGAGGCAGTAGTATACTATACACATGAATAATGATTTCATAACTAATTTGATGGAATTGGAAAATGGTATTAATAAATGAACATAACATAAAAAAATATAAATATATTTAAGATAATTTGTTTCCAAATTCATTATTATTAAATAGTAATTTAAGGAGTTGGAGAATGAAATAATAAAAATGCTCATTGAAAATGATATCCTTTTCTTTAGATAACCTCTTTATGATTTCCTCAAAATCCATCCTAGGTTAGATTTATTTGAAATATATGGTCAATAGGATGAGATTACAGAATTTAGGATGTGTCTTGAGTAGGTGTTGGGTGAACCAAAAGGGTTTGAATTTGTATACAAGATAGAATAGTGGGAGGCCTTTTATAAGTGAGGTGAATACCACACTTGTAATTCATTTAATAGAAGAGGGTGTAAACAAGTTTGTATCAATAAAAATGATTTTAAAATCAAAAACAATTAAGAATTATACAAGAAATGGGAGATATATGTCCATAAAATATATTTTAAAATGTTTTAATTTTTTTTATAAATATCATTTTAGTTTAACCCCCATTTAAACCAATTTTTACGTTAATAAAGGTATATAATGTTCTATGTTTTTTATATTAATTTTGTAAAAAACTATGTTGAAATTATTAGATAATATAAATTATTCATTTTAATAATATGTAAATATTTTTTCCAAATTAATTTCATAATAATGGTAAATTTTAATTTAAAAATTCATCTTGTAAATGCGACGATACACTAGTTTTCTAAGGGAAAATTGTAACGTCCCAATTTTGGGTGCTACCCAAAGGAGCCCTGAAAATGGTTGGTCACATGAACTCAAGAACATTTCCCCAAATTCCAGAGGTTTCCAAAAATTAGTAAGGGCCACAATTTGAAAATTGGGAAACTATACCCTCAATAAAATAATATACATAGTGGAAAGAAAACAATAAAGAATATAAGAGGCAGTAATACCATACAAAAAAAATAGCAGATGAATGATAATAATTTGTCAATAGGAGGATAAAAAAAATAATTCATGCCACATTTTTCAAGGAATTCATCCAAACAAGTCATAGATACTGAAAATAAATTACTAAAACCAATGTGCAGAAAAATAGTAAAATCCAATAGCATCACAAGCCTCAGCTCATTCCCATACAGTACAACTCCAACAGTAATCAAGTACCTGATGATGAAGGGTGCATTCCCTTATCTGTACATGTATCCATATAATCTGTTTATGACCAAGAACCTAACCCAAATAGGCTGTGAGATGACTCCTAGTACGCAACCACAAAAAGATCTTTGGGTAAATGTCATTGAATATTTATAGAGGGTAATATGAAGAAATGAATCAACAAATATGGATGAACTAAAAAGTAACTACTCCTACCGTATTCAATGTCATTCATTTAACATTAATTATTCATCCGTTAATTCATTTAAACCTTTTGATCTAGCCTAATATCTGAACACCCTATGTAATAGTTACTACAAACGTCTCAATAGACTTTCTAAAAAATCAAGTAATACTGAGTCCAAGATTGTGATTTGTCTTGGGAGAGTCATCACCATCATTAAAATATTCATAAACAACCTTTTAAGAAATCTGTCATAGTCTAATCCACCTGGTATGACATAAGAACAAATAATTTAATAACGTCCATCTAGGTAGCTCTCATTGTCTAACACCTCTGGTCAACATAGAAATAATCATTTAAAAACATCCACTTGGGAAGCTCACATGATCAATACACCTTGTTCAACACACCATCAATATTTTATAAATGTCCACTTGGGTAGATCTCAGGGACCAAACCCTGAGGTCAATGACCACCATGCATCTCTCACAGTCAATGCCCATTTTTCAACATAATGGTAAAACATATAGAAATGAACTTACCATAGGAATCAGTCACAGTTTAATTCCCCTTGGTCAAATATTCACAATACATATCACAAGAATATTAAACAATCAGTAACTCCATTCGGACAATATATTTCTGGAGAACAAGGAAATCCAAATAGGGATTATAGACCAAACAAACATGAAAAATCCATCAAGGGAACACACCCATGGGGTTTCCCATAACAAGGAGTAACCTCAAACATATGAAACTAACCTTTATCAATCTACAAAACCATAACAGGTAATTAAAAAGGTCTAATTCCAAACATGCAATACCCCAAATGTGGGTATAATAATGTTTTAGAATATATAATCCAAAAGGATCAATTAAATTCACAAAACAACTACTTTTATGTCTTATGATCAATAATATTGAAGGTCAATCCTTGAATTAGACTAAAATCCATAGATCTATAAATATTTGAAAAATGTTCAACCTTGAATAATGAATGATAGAGAATGAATCAGGAAGAAATGCTCTTGAGAAATTAGGTTCTCACTGGTGTGATTCTAATGAATTTGATGAAAATTCTATGAGAGTTTGTATGGATAAACATGGGCTCAAAATTCTTATATGAGTTCTTACAAACATTCACCCTTAGATATACACACCATGTAGTGGCCTTAACCAGTCCCTTCCTTAAGTGGTCTACTAGGTCACCTACATAACCATGTACTTGGCTGTTACACGACCAGTATGTTGTTGTATGTGGAACCTGGTTACATGGTGTGTTCTCACAAATACATGAAATTTACATAGAAAATTCCCATTTCATCCTTTTCCCAAAAAAAACACCAAAATCATGTTCCATACAAAAAATGATTATATCGGTTCTTAAAAACATTCCCGCTTAATAAAATTCGTCCATGAATTTCTTATCAAAGGGTGTTGAAGACGAAACATCAAAAAAATCTGGCCAATGTGATCATATATCAGCCTCTATCTCCCATATCTCGTCCTATACTCGCACATGCGTAAATAGAATCCATACCAGAAAAACAAACCATCAATGGAGAAACCTTGTACTGTGATCCACAATCCAAATAGGGTCCTCCTCAAAGGATTAATCCACCTCCAACTTAACCACCTCAAGTTGGAAAACATGAGACGGGTCGGAAAATTAGCATCATAGATGAGAAACAAGAAATACATCATGCATAGACTGATACCTACGAGGTAACATAAACTAGTAGGAAGCTGTCCTTAAACACTCCAATACCTCTATCTTCCCAATGAATTTCGTGGAATCTTCCCCAGTCTCATAATACTTCTGTGTACTAACAATGGTTGGACACGATGGAAAACTTGATTTCAGAATGTGAACTCTAAATGTCATCTCAATCGATCAAACTAATAATTCTACTAAGTCTATGAAGTATCCATCCTCTTCTGAATCTACTCTACAAACTCATTAGTCTCATGGAAATGATGAGGTCACATAATAACATCCTTTCCTACCTCTATCAAACGTAAGGTTGACCAGAATGTAATACCATAGAAAGCCTCGTATGGTGCAATCTGAATCATTGTCTTAAAACTGTTATTGTAGGAAAAACACCCTAAGGATATCTGTCTCCCCCAGGAGCCCCCAAAATCTCGGACGCATGTTTGGAGAATGTCATCCATAAACTGAATCATCTACTCAGACTGGACACTTGTCTGGGGATGGTAAGCTATTATCAGAAGTACATGTGTACCCAATTTCCTATGTAGTCCACAGAATACACGATAAGTAAACCAGGAATACCTATCTAAAATGATAGAGTTCATAACCCCATGAAAATGTTCAATATCATGGATGTAAAACCTTTAATGATAATCAACACTGAATGATTCTTTAATCCGCAGGATGTGAGCAACCTTCATGAGCCAGTTGATGAAAACCCAAAAAACATCATTCCCATAAGGAGACATCAGTAAAACTATCACCAAATACATCACAACATCATTACACTTCCACATGGGAATGGGTAACTACTATAAAATCCATACCGATTGCTGATGATCTACCGTCACGTACTGACATCTAGAGCATCTCACAACAAAACCAAGAACATCCCTCTTTATACCTGGCTACCAATATTGACGGTGTTGATCTCGATACTTCTTGTTGACACCCATATGAACTTCCCATTTTGATGTACAAAAGTCTAACAGCAAATTCTCATGTATGACTTCTAAAACCCATACACATCCCTGAAAATTCAATACATAATCATCATCTACAATCCACCGAATTGTAGGGTCCTCACCTAACACACTCTACTTTGGGACATGGCCTTTAGAATCTAATAGCTCCCTGATTCGCACCTAATACATAAGATTAGAGGTAACATAGATAGAAGAAACAAACATCTACCCCTGTCTATCATGCACATCCAAATGAATATCAGTGAAAAGATCTGTAAGCTTCCACTCCCTGCTAGCCTCCTGAATTGTGTGTGTCTTAGCTGTCCTACTCCACACATCAGCATTTTGAATCCTTTCCCAGGTGTGTAGGAATGATCATATTAAATATACTAAAGGTACTCAACCCACCTTTTCTGTCACAAATTCAAACCACATTGAGTAAAGATATACTTGTTATTTTATTATAATTATATACCACAAAATGATCTCCCAAAAGATAATGTCCCTAATACCTACTGCATCATATTAAATAGTGTAACTCTTACCCAGCTCTTGAAAAATCAGTATTGGTACTAAATAAAATCTCCCTTTCAACTTCAGAAAAACTGAATCACAGGAATCTGTCTACAATTAATTCACACCCTTTTTCAGGCCCATTAGTGGCACTGCTAATAATGAAATCCCTTTATAAAGCATATGTAGCAACCAACTAGTCCTAGAAAACATTGTACCTTGAATATGTTCATCAGATTATCCAAGGAAACTACGACTCTCACATTATATGGGCCTACTAATACTCCCATATCTGAGATTACATAAGCCAAAAAGAGAATCTGGTCCACCCAAAAAGGGAATTTTGAGATCTTAGCATATAAATGATTTCTCTCAGTTTACTCAATCCAATATATATATATAGGTGTTATGGTCATGTAGAGTGTAAGAGTACACCCAGATATCACCCAAAATTACTACAAAAAAAAGAATCCATGTAAGGATGGAACACTCAGTTCACTAGTTCTGTGAACAATTATGCTGTATTTGGGAGACTGAATTCCATAACTAAATACTCTTATAGACTATACCTCCTCTGAACGACAGTAATATGTATATCTAATCTCCTAACACACAACTGATGATAACTAGATCTCAAGTAAATCTTCGAGAACAGATGGGCTCCATAAAGATTATAAAAGATATCATCAATCCCCTATAAGGGATTTCAGTTCATGACCATAAACTAGTTCATATTCTAATAATCCACAAAATTTATGATGGTACTATCTACCTTCTTCTCCAAAAAGAATAAGAGAACCCCATCTAGACGTACTGGGTCAGATGAAACCCTTTTCCTGAAACTCCTCTAACTGCTTCTTGATCTCCATTAACATGGGTGTACCGTTCCTTTAATGAGTAATAGACATTAGTTTCACTCCTAGAACAAACTTAATAGATAAATATACCCCTTTATCTGGTGAAAAACCTAAAGAGCCATCTAGAAAGAGAACTTTGAAATGATCCACCATTGAAAAAATGACCATTGGTGAGGTCTCATAGTCATCTAGATATAAATGATCCATCTGGGATGTAATTCCTCCCAATCCATGATGATCGAATCTCTCTATACTCTCTTGGACATCCCATTCACCATTGTGTAGAAAATAACCGCCCCATGGTGACATGAAACTCACCCTATGGTGATAGTAGTCAACAATGGACTAAAAGTTGACCAACCTGTTTATTCCAAGAATGACATAGAAACCCAACATTTCTTAGTCATAAAGGTCCCATTAATAATTGACACTCACTAACCTCATGAGGGAACCCCTTGCACTAACATACACTATCTATCCTAATCCCTAACTGAGATTCTAGCATAATAACATCATCATAAGTATATATGTAGAGCCTAATGATCTCCAAAATGGAAAAAACATAAACTATGGGAATAACCTATATCAAAATTAGATGAAGCTAAAACTGAGACTACTAGAATCATAACACTATCCGTAGAGGGTCTAAGATCCTGGTTCTACTGGGTCTGTTTCATTAGAAATGTCTGACATGTACTGTGGCCCTGTGTCCCATGCTGACCACCATTAATCGATCCACCCTACTATCATTGAAAAACTATCATCTCACTACCAAAATCATGACCAACTCCTTGGCCTAAATTCTCTGATGAAATATAGTTCCCTGAATGATGAGAAACTGGTGGTACCTCTCCCAAATATGGAGTCATATTAGATCCCATATCAGTAGTTTATGGTAAGAGATTCCTACCTAAATGATGATGATGACCCATCTTGTCTTATGATAAGCCCTCAACTAGGACTCTCGTACACTAAGGTCTCATGTTCCCACTCTTCTCGCATGGGTAGAACCTCACATGGCTACCTGAAGATACATAACTACAACTGGAATCACCATGTGAAGGCTCCAGGTGGCACTTCCAGATATAAATCAATAGATTACCAACCCATGATGTTGAACCACCATGGTTCACAACTCATAACTCCCTTATCTTTCTCTTGGAAATCAAGACATGATTTCTGATAGGAGTCACCGAAGATAGTTTGAAATCATTAACCTATGAAAAAATTTAATACCTGTGACCGTCCTCACATCAGACATCCAATGATAACTCATCGCCTCCCAAAACTGATGCGAAGTGCTGAAGCTATGTAAAGGGAGAAGAATAATCCATTTCTAAAAGATCGCCCTTATCTAAGTGCATGAACTCCTAGGCTCATTAATACCTAAACGTATTGGGGTAAAAGTAATCATACATGTTCCTCTGATTCATATCCAATGCCATATCCCATTGACATCCATCTTGTGAGATGACATCCCACCATCTCATGGTGGAATCTCGTAGACTGTATGGTGTGAGATTCACCCATCCCTCTGGAGGGGTCTCCAGATTCTCAAAGATAGAATTCATGGCCTCCATCCATGACTCTATAGCCTATTGTCCACCATTCACTCAAAAAAGGGAGGATGTTGTTGCTGGAAAACCATTGTCAACTCATCCATAGTCACCACAGGATGAGGTGATCCTAGAAAGGATTGTATCATCAAGAAAAAGTATTCACAAAACTATGAATCAACACCTATGTTAAATATAACAACTAGTGCCACAATTGGCATGAAAATGGGATCTCCTAGTAGTCCCAGTTCTACCATTTTCAGTGTTTGATAGTTTCCCTATACCTGGTGTAAAATTAGAGGACTTCTTGGTGGAATGACTCAGAATGATCAAGGACACACTTTGGTTTTAGATTATCAAGGACTACAACATAGAATTTGAAGAATGAAACATGTGATCGAAAGCATTCAAGTTTTTTAGAATAAGGTTACCTGTCATATAGAACCACTACAAGGTGTGTTCCCTTATGCTCTTCACATGGGATTTTACTACAATCAGCCTAGTCATGTAACACCCCAATCACACAGCGTGTTCGTCCTTCGACCGGATGTGTTCGTGAATTTTACATCCTCCATGGTACTGTTACACAACTAGAACTACATGGATCTATTGGTGCAACACTACACAGGGTGTTCACCCTAGACATGGTTTGTACCACTTATGTTTCATCCACTTGTGTCGTTAGTCACACGACCAGACACATGATCTCTAAGAAAGGCATGTACATATAGTACACTGCATGCTCTTCAAATCATTTACCAACCCCATGTTATTTCATACATAGTCAGTCACATAGACAATAACTACACTATAGGTACATATGGTACACAGTGTGTACTCAAGAAAAGGTATTTCCTACAGAATTGACTAATACATTGTGTGTGTTTATAACCCACATTCCATGTTGTTATGGTTTTTGGATAGTATTGTGAAGTCCCAGATTTTCTAGTTTTTTATTAATAATATGGAATTATTATGAGTTTGTGAAATTTTGCATCGCATGATTATGTGTCTCGAAGTTCCCGTAATGAATTTCTGAACTTTTTTTCGAGTATGTTTAGTAAACACTTGAGCGACATTCATTAATAATTGAACTGTTTCACGTATTTAAAATTTGAGGGCACCGTTGAATCCACCGCACCTAGATTCACTTAGGGGAGGCTTTAAATTAACCCTAGTAGGTCTGGAGAAAATTTTACTTTGTGTGACTTTCAAAAAAATGAAATAAAATAATTTTTTATTTTTATTTCATATCCTCAAACAAACAAGCCAAGTGGTGGGGCCAGCGATGTGTCTAGCCAATAAATGTCATTACCAGCCAAACCTATGTAACAATGTCATTGGGGAATTATGAAGCATCCAAATAAATGAGCCTCATTAAATTCCAACAACATTACTTAATATCCCCCTCTCGAATATATAGGGAGCTTGGGGAAAGGTATCAACATAGATTCACCCATCAACGACATGTGGAAGGAGCACCGTGGTGTCAGACCAATAGAATATGGAGTCGATCCCTGTGGAAGGTCACATAAAAGTCCAAAAACCCAAATTGGAGTTTTTTGTTTGAGCAGTGATGGGGGCGGCTTGTTACGAGGATGGTGAACAACGAAATCTCCTCAATCACGAGCACTCTCCAACATTTTGAGGTATGAGTTGTGTTGATTGATTTTTTCCCTACGTTTCATTCTATAATGATATGAATGGATCAACTCATAGACAAGTTGGTCCTTTTTTATTTTTTATATATTTTGGTGGGTGTGTATTATAGTTGGGATCAATATTGAAATCAAGGCATGAAATTTAGTTGATTTTTTTTGAAACCCTGGTTTTATTATTCTAATGCGGAGGGCATGGGCTGACATGAACAAGGCCCGAGCCCCTCTTCATGTTTATTGACTGTGATCCCCCATTTTGGAGATGTCAAAAAGCTGAATCTGGGCCTACCACAATGAGGAACATGATCCTTGGAGGCCGCAGGCTCAAACGACGCAGGATGCGGGCAACCGGTGCGGAACTGGCAGCCCAGCAAGAACCCTACCACCGTCACCAGCACCGGAAGCATCGCACAGAGGTGCAATGGAATCATGAGGTGGCACCAGATGCATGCCCGATGGAAGAACCATCTACCGCCCTGTGTTGTGGCGGAGCAGGGGTGGGCGTGCCCCCGGTGGTGCGCCCCTATGGCAGTAGGTCTGTAGCCTAAATTGGCCACGGTAAGAGCAGTGGCCGCTAATGAGCAAGTAGCTGGTGGAAAGGGCGCATGCCAGCGGTGCTCTAGCAGTAATGTTGTTGCCCGTCGGCCGTGGCACAGAAGACCCACGAAGCCATGGGGCACTGCGTTGCGTCAACAGCCACAGGTTGACCAGTTAACAAGTCTCCACGCCACGTCATCCCTAGTTGTATGTGCCACATCCATGTATGCCTATCGGCTCGTGCTTCCAGGTGGGCGGCACATCTGGGTCAGCCCCCGCCCACCGACCTGTGACCCAGCAGGCCGACCCGCGGCCCAGCAGGCTGAACCGCTGCCCAGCGGCCTGACCCGCGACCTAGAGGCCTGACCCGCAGATAATCCAGGTCGCGGCGGGTTGAACCAGGTTGGGTCAGACTAGAGATGTGCCAGGTCAACAAATAATGATCCGAGTCAGCCCATGCTGAACCGGGTCGGGCGAGTCTGACCGAGGCAGACATGACCCAGACCTAGTACCGACCAATTACACAAAATTGACCCTAACATCAAAACGGGACGTTTGATTGACATACTATTTGAAGAATCAGGATCCTTAGGACAAGGTGGTCAATTTAGGACACTTCGTCTGATTTTTGTAAAATTTTCGTGTACGACCAGGTTGGAACGCACATGAATCCAACCGGGCCCTCGGCACTAAAGCTCTTGTATCTTGTAAACCATGCATCTGATTGATGAGATGTTTGCTTCTTTGGGACTCTTTTAAGGATAAAGATATTTTGAAATAAATTTTTAAGATTTACATGGAAATAAAGATGAAGCAAGTGGCTTGTGGAGCAGTCCAACCAAGTAGACTAAATACGAAAGCCTACGGTTAGCTAAGACCTGAAAACATTTAGACAATGGCCCAGGGGGAAGTGGTTATGTGTGACCTGGATGGCCCACGGTGGGGAGTGGCATTTTTTGACCCACCGAACCATAGTAATCAATTAGAGGAGAACCACAGTTCAACCAATGTGTGAAGATGCTCTATGTGACTCGGCATGCCCACGGTACCAATCATGGATGAGTACCACATCAGTTCAAGGTTAGTGGGAAGCGGCTCTATGTAACCCGATGGACCCACTGTACTCGATAAAGGATGAGTGATCCAGGATCTGAGGAGTTCAACGTTTTTATGATCCTACTATCCTTGACATAAAGTGATACTTAGAATAAGATGACTTCTATTGCATACATTGGATTTGTTCTATACTTTACATTTGTTGTGTGGTCATTATTTTTTGTTTTGGGGGACCCTACAGAGTTTAGTGTTACTCCCCCCTACACTGGCCTATCCCACTTGTGTGCCATGTCCCATCCAGATGATCAATGCTTCAACGACCGACTTGGTGGTGTTGGATTAGGGGGAATACAGTGAGACCCAACAGACGAGACATAATCCTTCCGCTTACACTAGCTACACTACTCCTATGATCAGGTGGGGATTTATATGGTTTTCCATTAGATCACACTGGTACTTTACTACATTTAGTTCATTCTTTTGGTATTTGTATTCTGACCCTTATACTTTCAGCTGTGACCATACTCAGTTTCCTCCCAGTGGTATACAATCTATATTTTTTGAGTTGGTACACAGTTTTGTTGGTGTTTGCATACAGGTATTTGGGAAAAATCCTCCCACATGTAGGTTTATGCCCTCAACACTAGTCGCTAGCCCCTCGCCTTTGGAAGGTGGACTTGGGGTAGTCACGGAATGGGCCCCGGGGGACGGGTTGGCACAACGTGGTATCATAGGTGGTCGGTTCTACCTCAGAGAACATGAGACTATGTTTTCTAAAGAAACAATTATAAGTGTTGCGAGTCCAAACATTAGGTTCAGGGAGTCTAGTGTTGCTGTGGCGGCCGACATATCCATACACTAGAACGTTGAGTCCTACCTTTCGGCTTAATGTTGAAGAACACATGTTACATTTTTGTTTTTTGATTTCAAATTAAAGTCATATCCCCATGTATAGTGTTCTAACTATGGAACATCTTGATTTATCTCTAGATTCCTCCACAAGGACTCCCAACTTGGATCCAAATGTGTGAGGGAAACCCTTCCAGTGACAAGGTTTCCGTCCCGGGACCACTATTTCAGATGTCCCCACTGGGTGGTGCCCCAATGCTACCACTAAGGACAAGCTAGAGGCCATGAAGTGAGTCTTCCGCTTAGTGAGGACACCACCCGACCACATGGAGATCATGGTGGCAATCCTTATATGGGGATCATAGAGGAGATGGTGGAGGTTGACCATCGAGGTTCACGATGATTCAACCCTCAATTAGGATGAATTCAAGAGGATTTTTTTGGGAGGAGTTTTTCCCTATAACATTACACTATTTGCGCATTCAGGAGATGCTTCACCTTTAGTAGGGCAATCTGACAGTGGCTGATTACTCGACATGGTTCACCAAACTTTCCCAATACTATACAGATATGGTGTGAGACTCTTTCTGCAGGGATCAAGCCTTCGAGAAGGGGCATAGAAAGGAGATCAGGGCTTCATTAGTGACCCTCAGTATCCCCAACTAGGTTGTGGTTTGGGAGCATGCCCTTCTTGTGAAGATCTTTTGGGCAAGCATGTTCCAACATCTAGAGCCTCCAGTAGACCCCAGGCAGTTGATTCTTCTGCTGGCAAAAGACATCATGTGCATGGTCCCAAGTAGACCGGGACTTCCAGATGGTGACCCCAGGACTCCGAATTAGCAGTTCTATGCTACCAGTCCAGATGTTGTCAGCAGGGTGCCAAACAGTGCAATATGTGTGGAGAGTTGGGCCACATGGCTCATGACTGCCTAACCAGTCGTACCGACGATCAACAAGTGGTTGTGGGATCACCGAGAGAGTCATAGAGGTTAGATGGAGGTGGTCTGTAGGGTGATGGACCTGGTAGAGGAGTTGGTTGTGTAGTAGGTGGTAAGCTGTGATTCAAGGTTTTACCACCTACCACCACCAAGTGGTCCACCCTGACCCTAGGGAGCAGAAGGATAGGGACGAGCTCAGCTCCAGGTAACTGAGGCCCACGACGACGATGCACTGTAGATGATTTGAGGTATGATTTGTGTCTATTCCACCCTAGATGATGTACTTATAGACACAGGATCTAGTCACTGTGTTATTTCCTTAACCCTTATTCAGATCTCGAAGAATCTAATGGAGCCATTAGCTCGATCCTAATGGATAGAGACTCTAAGAGAAGTGGATTTAACGATTACAAACTGGTTCCGGCAGTATGAGCTTACACTATGAGGTGAGAAATTTGGTTGGGAACTTATAATATCAGTTCCATGGCCTTATAACGTCATCACGGGTATTGACTGGCTATCCATAGTCCAATCTTGATCGACTATATTCAGTGAAAAGTGTGGTGCATCTAGACGTATGTGACTAGGTTTTCATTCACTGGCAAGAAGGGAACCATTTCAGGGTAGGATGGACTAACCCAGAAGAGGGTGAAAATGATTACACATCAGTTTGATAGCCTTACCATTGGGACAGTTGATGTGTAGAGTCCAAGAAATCCTGTAGTACAAGACCAGTATGCTAATTCCTTTTCCAGATGATGCTCCAGTACTCACTCCATGGAGAGAGGTAGACTTTTACATTGAACTGTACCCCTGGACGACACTGATATCTACACTTGCATACCAAATTTCTCTCATGGAGCTTCGCGAGTTACAGGTAATGTTGCAGGACTTTCCGAGGAAGGGGTTCATAAGACCTTCTATTTCTCCATGGGCATTCATGATTTTGTTTTCAAAGAAGGCATATGGGAGTTTGAGAATCTATGTGGACTATCGGAACCTCAACTAGCTAACCGTTATGAACAAGTATACACTTCCAATGATTGATGATATTTTTGGTCAGCTGAATGGAGCTTGTTGGTTTTCAAAGATATTCATCAGGTCAGGCTATCCTTAGATCAGCATACGAGATGAGAATGTGTGGAGGACGGACTTCAGGTGTTGGTATGTCCACTAACTGTTCTTGGTGAAGCCTTTCGGGGTGACTAATTCCCCAGTAGAGTTCATGGGACTCATGAACATAATATTTCAGCATTACTTTGGTCTCTTTGTGGTGGTTTTCATTGATGACTTATTGATATACATAGTGAAAGATGGGGAGAATGTCTATCATCTTTAGATAGTTCTAGATACACTCTGAGAGAACTATATTTTTGGTCAGTTCAAAAATTTCTAGTTCTAGATATGAGAGGTCCACTTTTTGGGACACTTTATCTCGAAGGATGGAGTTGTTGTGGATCCAACAAAGAAAGAGGTTGTTCATTCTTGGGAGACACCAAGGAGTTTTACCGAGGTGTGGATTTTTATAAGATTGGATGGATACTACAAGAGATTCATACTTGACATTCCCTGAGTTTCGACTCCCTTATCAGTGTTGATGATGAAGGGGATTCCTTCCATATGGACGGAGAGATGCCAGCTGAGTTTTCAGGAGCTGAGGTAGAGAGTGGCGATTGCCACCATCTTGAGGCTATCAGAAGAGGGCGTTGGGTATGTAGTTTACTATGAAGAAATAGGGACCAGAAATGGGTGTGTCCTGATGTTGGAGAGAGCAGTGATCACCAATGGATCACGACAGCTGAGACAACATGAGTTGAAATACGCTACAAAGACAAAGAGTTAGTAGTAGTTGTCGTCGCCATGAAGATGTGGAGACATTAATTGATTGGTGAATGTTTTACAGTCTACTATGATCACAAATGTCTCAGGTATATCTTTTCTAAGATGGATCTGATCCTAAGAAATCGGTGATGACTAGATTTTTTCCAGGACTATGACTTTGAGATAGTCTATAATCCTTAGAAGGGGAACATGGTTGTAGATGCACTCAGCAGGAGGTCTGGTCTATAGTTACTGAGTGAGGTGAGAGAGCATCTAGCGATATTACATATATCATTCTTAGATAGAGATGGAGCAGGTTACCTTTAGTATATAAATGTCACTACCCCACTTCCTCAGCGAGTTATGGGGGTGTATCTTGGGGACATTGACTATGAGGATCGACATGCTAAGATATCCTCAGGAAAGGAACCAAATGGATTTTTGAAAGGTGGAGATAAATTAATCCTCTTTATAGGATGTTGATTAGTCACTGAAAGTGGATAATATTCATTTTTAATATCTTAATATTAATTTTTTTCAATGTTCATAAACATCATTTTTAGTCCAATTCAGAAATTGAACATCTTTTCCCATCATTGTGCAATTCATGTTTAAGTGTCAATTTGGGCTCACTCAATAAATTGTTTGTGAAAAATACATTATTCATCATTTTAATTTGATATTTTGGTATATGATTTAACACTTTATTTGGAACATTTATCTTCTATTTCCGATGGATAAATATTAAGGGAAGATGGAGATTTTTTTGCTTCAATGCATTATTTTTTTTGAAAAAGCATAATGGGCCAAAGGCCCATCAAACATATATTGGGGCCCACAAAGAAAGCACAATGAAGCACAAATGTATACAGTAGAAAGATAAAAATATGAGGATCATTTTATTCAACAGTGTCCAGATCTAATTCGAATTTTTTCTTGGTTATATATGGATCCGAAGTTTACATTTAAATGGTGTGATCGATATGAACGCCCTTAAATGCTTCTCACCATTTCATGAATAAAACTCAAAAGGATGCCCCAAATGACCTAAAATTTGGACAACTGATATAGGACTCATGGGTGAAGATATTTGTGTTCTACAACCACTGATGATTCAGCAATATTTAATGCCAAATTCGAACGTCCAAATGGAGGAGGAATCTGGACAGTTTTCTAGGCCAACTTCGAAACGTCAATTTCCTTTTGATTCTTCACCCTCTTGGACTCTTTTAATTGTTGGGGGTGAATTGATTGTTAGGGAGTGAAACTAAGGAGCCTAATATGCCTATATAAGGAGATGGTGATGAAGGTAAGAGGAATATAATATTTTGTCATTCAATTGAAGTATTTCATTCGTCCATTGTATTTCCTTTCAATTGTAATTTTCTACGTTCATTTTGTAATCGTATCATCAATTTCTATGATGTAAGTTTTTATTTCATGTTTAGTATTTTAATAAAATTTATGATTATTCTTCACTTATTCTTTTATTTTTCTTCATAAATTGATATCGTTGAATCAAGGTGTGAATTTATTCACACTAGCACCTGTTAATTAAATCAGACAACGGTGGAGTGTTCGTTATTTTAATAATTGTTTTCGTTAATTCTGCCCCCATAAGTCTAAAACCCACTTCCATTGGTAGAATAGCATAAATGGAGGGATATCCTCTTTAGGGTTGATCTAAGGGATTAGAATGTTCATGTATTTAATGTTATTTCATTTACTTAATATTTAAATCTATTCGTTATTTTAGGATTTCCATTTTATGAGTTATATTCTTTCTCATCTTTGCCAACTGTAACGACGAGACATTTTGAGTGCTAGTACGATCTATTTCCTTTGAGTGATAATTAATGTGATCCTCAATGTGAATTGTTGATTAGCCTTAGAATTGTGTAGGGTTTAAATTAGTGGATGATTTGGTAGAATTATCTCATTGTTTGGATATGTCTTGAATTAATGACATTTAATTTAAAAAAAATAAATATATCCAATCCACCCCAAGCGGAACCGTAAGATAAACCCACCATAAATATTTTTTTAGTTCACATCATTTTTATTTTATGTTATTTACATTATATCATTAGTTATATAATTAAAATCTACCTCAATGTTGGCCACTTCATAGCCAATCCATCAACAAATTAGAGTGTCTCAAGGATTCTTCTTCGGTCCCTGTGGATTCGACCCCTACATGTACTACATCGACCACTTTTACCAGTAGGGTAAAATTGGGCGCATCCAAATTTTGGCGCCGTTTTCGGGGACCCAAGTAAGTACCTTAGACACTCATCTTCTTTTCTCACCCCAATTTCTCTATACTCACCCCAATTTCTCTTCTCTATTCCCCTTTATATTTTTGTGTGTCCAATGAATCCCAAAACCAATTTTTAATCATATCCAATTGATTATCTTCCAAAATACCCAATGATAGGCCCACGATATAATCAAACGGAAAATCAATATTTGAAATCCCCACACTTAGAAAATATCATTGACCAAACCTTGATTGAATTCTCCACACCAGATGAGATGTTCAATCAATGGTATGCTGATTGTTTAAAGGGTCAATTTCCATACCTCTGGATGATGATTGAAGAGATCAAACATAATCAATTTCATGATGTCACTACATCTATAAATCCTAATTATAAATAAATTCTTGATTTTTTGTTTGAAAAAATGGTTAAAATGAATTTATATTTTCCATCATTGAGATATAAAATACAAAGCATTGAGACATTTGAGGAACTCGTTCCCACTCAATATGTCCTTTCCTCATCAATGATAGACGCATATTTTATCCCAAAAATCTCTCATGAATCTAAAAAATAACATACCTTTGGATATGAGATAATTGGAAAGGATGAAAAATATTTTGAAGGGTCTTTAAATCAGGAGGAAATTGATTTTTTGGACTCAAAGGAGAAAAAGTTGACATCATGGATTGATTTTCCTGAATATAACTCCATTGATAAATAATTAGAAGTACCATTAATTGACCCATTAGGAGTGATCACAAACAATTATTCCATACCCATTCATGATTTTCAACTTGACAATTTTTGAGATGAATCATATTTTCAAAAGGAACAAATTCTTTCAAAATGTTTTGTAGAAGAAACATATTTGGATTCAAAATTCCAATCTTCTTTAGGAAAATTCCATGAAATTGAACTCAATGTTATAATCCTTCATTTCATACTCAATAATCCCTCTATTTGTGATAACCAAGACCATTCAATTATCATCAATTATCATCAATAATCTCACAAAGTAGGAATGAACCTTGAAATATTAGGAAATACTCCAGATGAAGCTCATTCAACCATTATGAAAATTCCTTGGGATTTCACAGTCATTGTTGAACATGGTATTTCACATGGAAAATATTCTAAAAAAAGAATTAATCTAAATCATGTGTAGGTGGATAAGAATGGGGTCTTAAAAAATTTTAAAGTTCGAATTGGATAAGTTAGAGGGTCTAAGTCAAGGTAACAACTTTAAATTAAGTGCTTCATGGGAGGAAACCAATAGTTTTTCATGTTTCCAATAAAGTGAATCATCTTTTGTTATTTAAATTTTTTTTCATTTTAAAAAAATTACCATATATTGTTGACATGTTCTTCTTTTATGAGTAAGTATGGGTATGAAAGGGGAGTGACATATTCATATGTGTCACGTGGCGTGATCTCTAAGTAATAGCATACCCAGAAATTTAAAAGGAAAAAAATGTATCATAAGTTTATTTTGTTTTATTTTATTGGTTAAATAAAATTAATAGGACATGTCGTAGGTCATGTGGAAAAGCCCATCATAGCTATCCAAGCCATTGAGACTCGAATCCATGATTGAAGGGAGACTCTGACAAGAGCTTTCATCATCAACCACTTGGTGACATCAATCCATGATTATCATTTTCCATTACCACTTTGAACACCTCTCCCATTACCCCTTATAAGTTTTCATTAAACACTGGGGACAATGTTAATCTATGTTGGGGGGAGATGAAATAAAAAAAAGATTTTTTTTAAAAAGTACATGAATAGAATGAAAAATTCCATTAACCTTGAACATGATAACACACATTGTAAACTCTAAAATTGGATAACAAATAATTTTGTATTCCTTGATTCTGATTTTAATGCATGTTTAAGTTCGTGAGCATAGTTTTTGGAATGTGCAGTTGTCCGATGGGATTTTTCAAAGTTTACATTTTCATCCTCTTAATAAAAATTCCACAATGCACATGTACTAGATCTTGGGTGTAAATGTGAGTTCTTGGGACCCTTTCATTATAGCATAGGGTTCTTGGGTCACTTTTAGATTAATTTTAGTATCCAAAATCAAAAAATCAAAATCAAAAAAAAATTTGAAAAAAATAATGACCACATATAGAAATGTGTTGTCCAAATGTGTGGCATTCAGAACATGGGAATCATGACTCCATAGTTGTTTTTTCTAGAGTTAGTCTTTATATCTCTATTGTAGAGCATGTAATTGACAATATGTGTGGCGTCCGACACTTGGGGAACATGACTCCATAGTTTTTTTCCCGGAGTTAGTCATTTCATATCTATTGTGATTAAAAAAACAAAACACAAAAAATGGATACTAATCTTAAGGTTTAATGTGATTCCCACTTAGCAATTCCAATTTTCCCCTGGAACAATAAAATGGGCCTCATATCTTTTGTGATGCAAAACGCTTTATCATGCTTAATTGAAACCGGATGAAATGTGGCGATGATTTTAAAAAACGGAATGGGATTGGGATTGGGATTTGATTTTAGACCTAGCTTGTTTTAAATGATTTTTATGGGTTTCATAATTTTTTTGGTATGAGGTCTTTGGGTGAGCAATTTTTATTAAAATGTTTTTGGAAAAGGTGATTCGAATTTCCTATTTGTAATATATTTTTCTTGGGACTAGAAAAACTCAAGTTTGGGGGTGTGATTATTCACTGAAAGTGGCTAATATTCTTTGTTAATATCTTAATATTAATGTGTTTCAATGTTCATAACCATCAATTTTAGTCCAATTCAGAAATTGATCATCATTTCCCATCATTGTGCGATTCATGCATAAAGTGTCAATTTGGTCCCACTCAATAAATTTCTTGTGAAAAATACATTAATAATAATTTTGATTTGATATTTGTTCATATGATTTATAACTTTTTTTGGAACATTTTATCTTTTAGGTCCTATTGATTAATACTAAGGGAAGATGGATATTTTGGCGCCTGAATGCAGAAATTTTCTGAAAAAAGAATAATGGGCCTAAGACCCACCAAAAAAATATGGGGGCCCACAAACCAAACCCAATGAAGCTCAAATTTTTATAGTAGAAAGATAAAAATATGGGTATCATTTTATTCGACTGTGGCTAGAGCTAATTTATAAGTTTTCATTGTGATATATGGATCCTATGTTTACATTTAAATGGTGGGACCGATATGAATGCCCATAAATTATTCTCACCATTTTGGGAATAACGTTCAAATGGATGCGCCAAATTACCTGAAATTTGGACAGTGGATAGACGAATCACGGTTGAAGATATTTTTCTTCTACAAATGTTGTTCATTCGGCCATATTTATTGTCAAAGTCTAACGTCCAAATAGAGGATGAATCTAGACAGATTTCCGGGTCAACATGGAAATGTCAATTTCCTTTTGATTCTTCACCCTCCTTTTGAATCGCTTAATTGTTAGGGGGGGAATTGATTGTTAGGGGGTGAACCTAAGGGTCCTAATATTTCTATATAAGGAGCTGGTGATGAAGGGAATAGGAATCTAATATTTGTTCTTTCAATTGAAGTTTTTCTTTCATCCACTGTATTTCCTTTCAATTGTAATTTTCTACTTTCATTTTGTAATCATATCGTCAATTTTTCCTATGTATTTTTATCTTTAATGTTTAGTATTTTAATAAATTTTTTCCTTCTTATTCACTTATTCTTTTATTTTTCTTCATAAATTGATACCATCGAATCAAGGTGTGAATTTATTCACACCAGCACTTGTAAATTCAATCACACAATGGTGGAGTGTTCGTTCTTTTAATAATTTTCTTCTTCATTAATTCTGACCCCATAATTCTACATCTTGCATCCATTGGTAGAATACCATCAATGGAGGCTATCCTATTAAGGGTTGATCCATGGGAGTAGCATGTTCATGTATTGAATGTTATTTCATTTACTTAATATTTAAATATATTCATTATTTTAAGATTTCCATTTGATGAGTTACATTCTTTCTCATCTTTTCCAACTTTAACGATGACACATTTTGACTGCTAGTACGATCTATTTCTTTTGAGTACTCATTAATGTGATCCTAAATGTGAATTGGTGATTGAACATGGAATTGTGTAGGGATTAAATTGGTGGATGATATGGTAGAATTATCTCAATGTTTCGATATGTCTTGAATTAATGACATTAAATTTTATGAATAGAAATATATCCAATCCACCCCAAGAGAATCCCTAAGATCCACCCACCATCAATAATTGTTTAGTTCACATCATTTATATTTTATGTTATTTAAATTATTTCATTAGTTCTCCAAATAAAATCTACCTCAATGTTGGCCACATCATATCCAATCCATCAACACATTTGAGTGTCTCAAGGTTTCTTCTTCGGTCCTTATAGATTTGACCCCTACATGTACTACATCAAAATCTTTTACTAATAGGGTATATTCTGGCGCAACCAAATGTACCATGATACAAGTGGTTCTATTTGAGGACGTTTTGAAGGAGTTCCATACATTCCCTCTATAGGTACGTCTTTGTGTGGCCATGATGTACGAGGAACTCTAGAGTGAACACTAGTGGTCAGGGATGAAAATGCCTATAGTTGATTTTGTTTCATGATGCATCACTTATTTACCAGTGAAGGACAAGAACTAGGTTTAAGAAGGCTTATTACAACCACAAGAGGATCCAGAGTGGAAGTGGGATGGGTTCTCCATGGACTTTCTGATAGGGATTCCACGTATGTCCAGGGGACATGATTCAATCGGGATGATCGTTCACTACTAGAAAAACAGGTATTTGTGACGGGTCATTTGCGACGGGATCCCGTCGCAAATGACCCGTTGCTGAAAACGGTGTCGCAACAACAATTTTTTGCGGCGGGCCGGTCGCTAAAGCTTTTTTCCGCGACGGGGAGAATCCCCATCGCAACTAGTACTCCATATATTTGCAAAAAACATTTCAAAAACTATTTGCGACGGGCCCCATCGCAAATATCTGTTGCGACGGGCCCACCGCAAATAGTTTTTGCGACGGGTCCCGTGGAAAAAACTATTTTAAAAAAAATAAAAAACTATTAATAAAATATTTTAAGGAATATAATAATAATACTATTTGCGACGGGCTTAGTATCCCATCGCAAATCCTATAAAAAAAATAAAAAAAATTATTAATAAATTATTTTAATTAATATAATAATAATCCAAATATAATTCAAAAATAAAACATAATAAAATATTAATAAATGATTTTAATTAATATAATAATAGAATTATAATTCACAAATAAAAATAATAAATTATTTTAATTAATATAATAATAATAGAATTATAATTCAAAAAAAAATAATAGAATATTAATAAATGATTTATTTAATATAATAATATTCGAATTATAATTCATAAATAAAAAAATATTAATAATATATTTTAATTAATATAAAAATAATAGAATTATTTTACATTCAAATATTAAAATAATTCAAGTATTACAAAAAAATATAATTAAATTATAATATTATAAAATTTTAATATATATATATAATTTAATATTATAAAATATAAATAATATTATTATTCATATTTATATTATTATTTAAAAATATAATATTATTAATATTTTATAATAAGACAGAAACTATGAATAGAAAAAAAAATCATATTTTGATTTCACAAATTTTATAACATAAATACAAACTCTAATCTGAAGGAGGGGGGATCTGAAGATAGTGGTGGAGGAAAATCCATACCTAAAGCATGAGTGAGTCGGCGCATGTACTCCATCTGCTCCTGATGCTGTTACTGCCACCAACTCGTCTGCTCCTCGTACAGCTGCTGCTGGCGTCGACGCTCCTCCTCATGCTGCTGACGCATCTGCATCTGCTCCTTCTCCTATCGGAGACTCTCTATCAGTGCAGTCTAAGATCGCAACTGATCCTTATACTGTGTAGCAGAAGAAGATGCATTAGATCCTCTCGATCTGGACGCCGACATCGCAGCACTGCCATAATAATCTCCGGGAGTCAGTCGAGAGCCGATACCAACTACCCGGCCCTTCTCGAAGGCATATTGTGTGGCCTGCATCCATGCCGTCTCATCAAACTGACGGCCACTGGTCTGATCTGATGACTCGTCCTGACTCTCAGGCCGGGCCTGTGATGCTGCGGCCTCATATTAATACTGTAGTTAAAATTTAAAATTAAAATTGTGAATATATTTTATGCAGTTAATTTTTAAACTTGAAAACAAATAATACTGACCACGATGTGATGCTGAAGATCACCTCTGAGCTCCCCAGTAGCATGATCACTATACATCCTCCGATATACATCGTACTCCGTAATATCGGGGTGCTCGACAGCCTATAATAAAAAAAATAAACTGTGAATATTTATAGTTATATAAAATATTTATAAATAATGTACGTACCAGATGCTGTCTATGAGTACTGAAAGAATGACTCCCAGCTCAATGAGTCACCTCCTGTCTCCCCCGATTCTACCTCACCACCGATGATCTCCTCTGAAAGGAACCACTCAACCAGTGCGCACATAATCCATCCCATACATGGGATGAAATGTACTTTGGTCGGTGTGCTCTACATTACTCGTCAAAATCTGACACTCCTGCTTTCTTCATCGCAGCTTCTCTTAAATTGTGCAATAACTGAAGAAGTCGATCACGCATGGCCACCTCCCATGCCTCGTGGATGGCGTCACGCATGGTATCCTCGATCGGATACCATAAACTCTACAAATAAATCAAAATATCATGTTAGAAATGAAATAATTTTCAAAATAAAAATTATTTATTTACGTACGTACCAACCAATAGCCGAACATGGCCTGCTGCACATCAATGGGAATCTGCTCCCATGTGGTCCATGGGTGAGAGAAATAGTTTCTCAAAATAGCGCTGCCCTGTCCAACTGCTATATGCGGAAAACTGTAAAAATAATAAACATTTATTATGTGAATAGATAAATGAAATCTTAGTCAAATCCACAGGTTATCACACAGGTTATCACACCTATGTGTGCGTGGATCAAACCCAAGACGTGGACGTCGCTCGGGGATAGGGTCAGGAATCATCAATCATGCAAGACCGCGCCCCCTCCGCGTACTCCCTGGAGCGCCTGCAGGCTGAGGGTCATCTGTCAGCAACTCATCCGCATCGAAAGTCAGGTCAGCATCCGCCAACTCACGAAATGTGGCATCGTCCATCTGAAACAGAAAATGTTAATGTTGTTAGCAAATAATTGATAATTACTATTATATATACATATATACATATTATGATTGTATATAAATACAATGGAATTCTATCAGTGTTCATTTTCATCATCATCTTTATATATGTCAATGTCATCTTCATATTCCTCCTCAACATCATCGATATCCATTCGAGTTACAGTTGCTTCATCTCTTACCATTTCAAATTCATATGTGACATCATTAACATCATCATAATCACCGAATCTTAAATATGGGGTGTCGTCATCGATACTCATGTCTCGTTGTAAAAAAGATTGATTTTGAGTACTCTATTGAAAAACATCAATTCTTTGCACATCAGTGAAAGCACATTCACTTTGACTAAACTGATTGTCTCAAATTCGGATTTTTATTACACTCCACCAATCAGTAAAGTCTCTTGATGTAGCACTGTACTTTTCCTAGTAAACTTGATATGCCTATTGAGCCAATAATAATGGTTCATTTTCTGCGAGAACACTTTTACATTTATTATCGATGATTCCATGAGTCGGATGAACATGCACGCCTCTCTCTGTATCCAACCACCGACATTTGAACATAGTTATGTAATGTTGTCCAAGATAATAGAGTTCAATGATTTCATCAGGTATGCCATAAAAGTCAACATCATTTTCTCGATGATGAGATCCTCTCAAGCTAACTCCACTATTCATTGTTTTTTTCGATTCCCCATATGCATGTGTATGGAATCGAAATCCATTCACCACAAATGCATTATAATTTTTAACAAGTTTGGAAGGTGGGTTACTCAATACACACGGTCGTTTGTCAATTTTATCAGCATGTCGAGACACCTGAAAATTTGTGAAATAATTATCAATATAGTAAAATATACATTGAATGAGTTTCTAAAAGATAAAGAATTTATGTTACCAGTTTTTGAAACCACTGAGAGAAATTTTTCAGTCGACGTTCTTCGAGAGCAGCTGCTGTAATTTGTGGAATTTGTTTCCTGATATGATTATCATACAACCTATAAAAACCAATGTAATTTACTGTAACATAAATGATAGAATAAGTGATATAAACACTTACTGTACAACTGATGCCATCTCTTCACAGTTGAGCAGAACATACGTATGAGCTCTATGATGTTCATCATCTGAAATCCAGCGTTCATAAACTCCACCAAAACCAAGATCTGACTGGTTGAAAACAGATAATTGATTTTCGATTTCATCAATATTCCTCTCGTTCCGTCCCATTCGGTTGTGTTTTGAAGGATACTCAGATTCAAAATAATGGGAGTAGAAAAAAGATATTTCCTCTTGAAAATAAGCTTCTGCAATAGATCCATCAACAAATGCTTTGTTACGTACTTTTCTTTTCAATTTTTGCATGCATCTTTCAAATGGGTACATCCATAGAAACTGTACTAGACCTCCACATTTGGATTCATATAGAAAATGTAACATCAAATGTTTTATTGAGTCGAAGAAAGACGGCAGAAATATTTTTTCCAGTTTACATATAATTACAACAACACCTTTTTCAAGTTCTCCTAGAGCATCATAATCTGCTGTAGCCGCACAAATTTCCTGAAAAAAATGAGACATGTCTGTTATGGAATCCCAAATCACAAAATTCAACAGACCTCTTAATCCAAAGGGTAGAAGTCTTTCCATTATAACATGACAATCATGACTTTTTAATCCAGTAATATGACCATTCTTTTCACATCTACCCAAATTGGAAGCACCGCCATTGGGAAGTCTCAAATCTGAAATCCACTGACAAAATAATAAACGGTTTTCTTTAGAAAGTGTATAACCTGCTTTTGGTTTCAGTAACCTTTATGTTCTGACATTCTCAAACAGTTCCAATTCTGGACGCCTGCAAATTTGGGAAAGATCTAAACGTGCATTTACATTGTCTTTGCTCTTTCCTGGCGTATCCAAAACTATATGAAACAAATTATCAAAACAGTTTTTCTCAATATGCATGACATCTAACATGTGTCGGACCAAAAAATCAGACCAATTTGGAAGATCCCAAAATATGTAACATTTAATCCAATTATGTTCTTTCCCAAAACAATAAATTTTCTGTTGGTTTATTGTGGGACCAAAAGTGATGGGAAGTAATGAAAATACAACTGATTTTGACTCCGAACCTGATAGCATTTTTGGAGGTCCTTCCCTTTCAACTGTTCCTTTTCTGAAATGAGATCTGTTTCTGCGAAAAGGATGATCAGCTAGAAGAAATCTGCGATGACAGTAAAAATAACAAGGTTTCTTTCCATGAATGAGCATAAATTCTTTGTTCTCTCCCATATAGTAAGAACATGATTTCTGACCATGTGTACTCCATCCAGATAACATCCAATAAGTCGGGAAGTCACTTATTGTCCACATCGATGCTGCTCTCAGTATGAAATTCTGTTTTGTTGCAACATCATATGTACTGACACCAGTACTCCAAAATAAATTTAATTCATCAATCGATGGTTTCAAATAAACATCAATATTTTTCTTCGGATGTCCTGGAATTAGTAACGTCAAAAAGATATACGGCTCCTTCATCAACATCCATGGAGGTAAATTGTACGGAGTTAAAAAAACAGGCCAACATGAATATTGACTACCATAATATCCAAACGGACAGAAACCATCAGTGGAAAGGCCCAGTCGAACATTTCTAGCTTCTAAAGCAAAGGATGGATGCACTCTATCAAAATATTTCCATGAATCACCATCGGCTGGATGATTCAAGCTTTTATCGGTTGAAATATTCTCTTTATGCCATGACATCATTGTCAATGTATTCTTAGACATGAATAAATGCTGAAGTCTGGATGTAAGCGGAAAATATCTCAACTGTTTATAGGAATCAAACCAGACTTCCCGTGTTGTCCTTCTTTATATCTCAGTTGCCCACATGTGGGACAACTATCCAACGACTCATTTTCCCTAGAATATAAAATGCAGTCATTTGAACTTGCATGAATCTTCTGACAAGTAAGTCCCAAATTTCGAACCAGCCTCTTACTCTCATAGTAATTTGTAGGTAAAACATTTCCTTCAGGTAATAGTGTTTTAAGAAAAGAAAATATCTGGTCAAAACAGGTGTTTGACATTCCGTTATCTGATTTGATATCCATAAATTTTGCAACTGCTTCTAATTTGCTCATCTTGCAGCCAGGATATAATGCATCCTCAGCAGACTTCAACAACTCATGAAATTCAGACGGTGCCAACTCTGGATTTGAAGCAATATCAGCCAGAGATTCTGTATGTTGAACAGATGAACCTGCAACATCATGTACTAAATCTTGAAACCGGGATGGATCCAGAATCAAGTTGGTATCACCTGCTCTGGAACTGCGTTCACCGTGTTGATACCAAAAAACATAATCTGGTTGAAAACCAAAACGCAATATATGTTCTCCCACTTTGTCAAACGTGTCAAACGTTCTCAATGCACATTTTATGCAAGGGCATTTTATTTTTCCTTCTGAAACAAATTCTGGATTTGAGGCCGCAAATGATAAAAAAGTCTCCACACCCTCTACATATACTGGATTTAAACCAGAACCGTTTGGATTTCTACATTGATTTATCCATATACGGTCACCTAATAATGATTGTTGACGACCTCGTTGTTCCATATTTCCCTATAAAATATAAAATCATTACTGGTTTTGAATAATTTGTTAGAAAAAACACTCAAGCTAGGATAATTATAGAGTTTAGATCATACACGACTGACGCAAACTTTTTATTGAGATAGACCTAAAAATTGACCCTTTAAGAATTATTACTAACTATTACTAATTATTACTAACTATTACTAATTATTACTAATTATTACTAATTATTGGTAATTATTACTAATTATTGGTAATTATTACTAATTATTGGTAATTATTACTAATTATTACTAATTATTACTAATTATTGGTAATTATTACTAATTATTACCAATTATTGGTAATTATTACTAATTAATACTAATTATTGGTAATTATTACAAATTATTGGTAATTATTAGTAATTATTGGTAATTATCGGTAATTATTACTAATTATTGGTAATTATTACTAATTATTGGTAATTATTACTAAATATTGGTAATTATTACTAATTATTACTAATTATTACTAATTATTGGTAATTATTACTAATTATTACTAATTATTATTAATTATTACTAATTTTTACTAATTATTGGTAATTATTACTAATTATTGGTAATTATTACTAATTATTGGTAATTATTATTAATTATTACTAATTATTACTAATTATTGGTAATTATTATTAATTATTACTAATTACTACTAATTATTGGTAATTATTACTAATTATTGGTAATTATTACTAGTTATTTCTAATTATGACTAATTATTACTAATTATTGGTAGTTATAACTAATTATTACTAATTATTACTAATTATTGGTAATTATTGGTAATTATTACTAATTATTGGTAATTAATACTAATTATTGGTAATTATTTGTAATTATTACTAATTATTGGTAATTATTACTAATTATTGTTAATTTTTATTAATTATTACTAATTATTACTAATTATTGGTAATTATTACTAATTATTGGTAATTATTACTAATTATTACTAATTATTACTAATTATTACTAATTATTGGTAATTATTACTAATTATTACTAATTATTACTAATTATTAGTAATTATTACTAATTATTACTAATTATTGGTAATTATTTCTAATTGTTACTAGTTATTACTATTTACCGGTAATTATTGGTAATTATTTGTAATTATTCCTAATTATAGTAATTATTACTAATTATTGTTAAGTATTACTAATTATTGGTAATTATTACTAATTATTACTAATTATTACTAATTATTACTAATTATTGGTAATTATTACTAATTATTACTAATTATTACTACTTATTGGTAATTGCTCCTAATTATTTGTAATTATCGGTAATGATGGGTAATTATCGGTAATTATTACTAATTATTGGTAATTATTACTAATTATTGGTAATTATTCCTAATTATTACTAATTATTACTAATTATTACTAATTATCGGTAATTATCGGTAATTATTGGTAATTATTGGTAATTATTACTAATTATTGATAATTATGGGTAATTATTCCTAATTATTGGTAATTATTCATAATTATTGGTAATTATCGGTAATTATGGGTAATTATCGATAATTATTACTAATTATTGGTAATTATTGGTAATTATTACTAATTATTGGTAATTATTGGTAATTATTAGTAATTATTACGAATTATTGGTAATTATTACTAATTATTCGTAATTATTCCAAATTATTGGTAATTATTCCTAATTATTGGTAATTATCAGTAATTATGGGTAATTATTGGTAATTATTACTAATTATTGGTAATTATTGGTAAATATTACTAATTATTGGTAATTATTGGTAATTATTGGTAAATATTACTAATTATTGGTAATTATTCGTAATTATTGGTAATTATCGGTAATTATTGGTAATTATTGGTAATTATTATTAATTATTGGTAACTATTACTAATTATTACGAATTATAGGTAATTATTACTAATTATCGGTAATTATTGGTAATTATCGGTAATTATTACTAATTATTGGTAATTATTGATAATTATCGGTAATTATTACTAATTATTGGTAATTATTACTAATTATTACTAATTATTACTAATTATTACAAATTGTTATTAATTATTGATAATTATTACTACTTATTACTAATTATTGGTAATTATTCCTAATTATTACTAATTATTACTAATTATCGGTAATTATTCCTAATTATCGGTAATTATTACTAATTATCGGTAATTATTACAAATTATTGGTAATTATTACTAATTTATGGTAATTATTACTAATTATTGGTAATTATTGGTAATTTTCGGTAATTATTGATAATTATTGGTAATTATTACTAATTATTGGTAATTATTACTAATTATTCCTAATTATTACTAATTATTCCTAATTATTACTAATTAATACTAATTAATAATAATTATTACTAATTATTACTAATTATTACTAATTATTACTAATTATTGGTAATTATTGGTAATTATTCCTAATTATTACTAATTAGTGGTAATTATTAGTAATTATTGCTAATTATTACTAATTATTGATAATTATTAATATTTATTACTAATTATTGGTAATTATTACTAATTATTGGTAAATATTACTAATTATTGGTAAGTGTTACTAATTATTGGTAATTATTACTAATTATTGGTAATTATTACTATTTATTGGTAATTATTACTAATTATTACTAATTATTCCCAATTATTGATAATTATTGGTAATTGTTCCTAATTATTAGTAATTAAATGAATAATTAACAATAATTAGGAATAATTACCAATAATTAGGAATAATAACATTATTAGTAGATTTTATTATTAATATTAAAATAATATAATTTTCTAATTTATATTCAATTCTCCTTTCATCTGTGTGTTTTCTATCTCCACATACAAATAATACATGTGGAGACAACAAACACACAGATGAAAAGATAATTGTATATATATAAAAAATTATATTATTTTAATATTAATAATAAAATATACTAACAATGTAATAATGTTATTATTCCTAATTATTGTTCTTTATTACTAATTATTAATATTTATTCTTAATTATTAAAAATTATTACTAATTGTTCCTAACTACCATTAACTATGAACAATACTAATAATTTAAATTTATTAAGTAACAAAACAATGTAAACATAATTAAATTAAAACTAATTAAGAATAATTGAAACTAATAAAAAATTAAAAATATATGTTAAATTAAAATGAACATAAATACCTTGAAAATTGATCTGAGGTTGATCTCTGATCGTTCTTCAAAACATCAATATCAACTCCGGAGAAAAAAATTAAACATGAGAAAACTGAACTCTAGAAATAAAATTTTGAGAGAAGAAGAAGATGGAGTTTGAAAATGATTTGAAAAAAACGGATGGGGATATTTAGAGGTTAGATTATTTGCGACGGGTATCCCGTCGCAAATACCTTAGCCATTATTTATTACGGTCAACGGTTAAATAGTTATTTGCGACATGTCCCGTCGCAAATAACCACCTGCTGACATACGATTTGCGATAGGGGAATATTCCCGTTGCAAATACCTTTTACCACCGCCGGTTATTTGCGACGGGAATATTCCCCCGTCGCAAATATGTTTCCCGCGATTTGGCGCGCAAAGTGCGCCAGTCCTTTTGCGACGAGGAAAGCTATCCCATCGCAAAAGGCTACTTATTTGCAACAGGCAAATACCCCCGTCGCAAATAAGTTTTTAACAGGGCTATTTGCGATGGGATTTATTCCCTTCGCAAATACCCATTTTTCCGTACTGGTTGACCTACTCACCATGTCGGCCCACATCCTACCTATCTGAGTGTAGTGACCAGTATAGTGATCATGACACCTCTATATACAAGATATTTTATAGCATCATGGGGTTTCATTGACGATCATCTCTAATTGTGACACACATTTCACATCCCAGTTGTGGAAAGGATTACAGGAGGCGTTCGGGACTCAGCTACGTTTTAGCACTGTCTTTCATCATCAGATGGATGGTCAGACAGAGCGGACCATTCAGATGATGGAAGACATGCTTCATGCATTTGTCCTAGATTTTGGCCACTGTTGGGAGGACCAGTTTCTCTTACTAGAGTTCACCTATGAGAACAACTATCACTCCACCATTGGTGTGGAACCATTTGAGGCCTTGTATGGTCGACCTTGTCAAACACCTATAGGTTGGACCGACCCGAGGGAGTTAGTAATTTTGGGTCCAGAGTTGGTACGAGATACCACTGAGAAGGTGTAGATAATCCAAGAGTGGATGAAGACTGCGCAGAGTAGAAAAAAGTCGTATGGTGATAAAAGATGGAGACCACTGGAGTTCCATGTGGGGGAACAAGTATTCTGGTGACTCTCTTCTCGACAGGGACTACAAAAATTCGCATGAGGTGGGAAGTTATCACCAAGGATTATCGGACCATTTTTGATACATCGGAGGATAGACGAGGTGGCATACCACTTGGCGCTTCCACCTAATTTAGAGAGGGTGCACTATGTCTTCCAAATATCCCATATGAGGAGATAGGTGCATGACCCATATCTCGTCATCAACCTTGGTGAGTTGGACTTGGATGATGGGGCGACGTTTAAGGAGGTTCCTATAGAGATTGAGGATCAACAGGAGTGATTCCTTCTTGGGCAGTCGATAAATCTGGTGCGCATTCACTGGCAGAACGTGAACCTCCAGGAAAGCATTTGGGAGTAGGAGGCCCAGATTCTTGCTCAGTACCCCCATTTATTTCTTTATTCTATATTGTGTCATTATGGGATGGAAATTCCTAAGGTGGGTAGAATGAGAAGTCCTGGATTTTCCATGTAATTTTTTAATTATATGAAATTATTAAGATACACCAAAAATTGATGGCACATGATTCTGAGGCCCGGACTGCCCATAATGATTTTTCAAACCATTTTTTCAGGTATATTCAGTAAACACATGAGCGGCATTTTCTAGCATTTGATCCATTTTTCAGATTAAAAATCTCAGGGCAACATTGAATCCGCAGTGGTGGGATCCTCTTATAGGAGGATTTTCATTGACAGTCATAGGTCCCAAGAAAAAGTTATGTTTTTTAACATTTAAAATAAATGAAATGAAATAATTTTATTACTTTATTCCATTCCCTCCAACGGACAAGCCAAGGGGTGGGGCCAGCGATGTGTCAAGTCAATAAATGGCTTCACCTTCCAACCCAATGTAATGACTTCAGTGGGGAATTAGGAAGCTTCCTAATTAATGATCCCCATTAAATTCCAATATCATTACATACCCTACTCCACTACTAGGGAGCATGGGGGAAGGTATCGACACAGATTATCCAACCAATGAAGTGCTAAAGGAGCACCGCAACCCCTAACCCTTAGAGGATGGAGCAGATCCTAGTAAAAGGTGACATACGATGCCGAATCCCCGAACTGGAGTTTGAAGATCGAGCGACGACAAGGGCAAGTTGTGGTGGGGACTATGAACAATGAAATCTTTTCAATCACGAGCACTATCCAATGTTTCGAGGTAGTAGTCATGTTGATTGATTTTTTTCCCCAAATTTCATTCTAAAATGATTTGAATGGATCTACTCATAAACAAGTAAACCCGTTATTCTTTTTTTATATATGCGTGTGGGTGTATATTATCGTGGGGATTGGGATTGAAATCTAGGAAAGAAAATTTTTTTAACATTTTTTGAAACCCCGAATATATTTTTCTAACTTCAATGTTACAGGGTGACTCGAACAAGGCTCAAACCCCTCCTCTTGACCATTTCTTGTGATCACCCATTTTGGAGATGGAGAAAAGAAAGATCAGGGCCTACTGTTGTGAGGAATGTGATCCCAGGATATCGTATGCTTAGAGGACACTAGAAACGGGCTTTGCGAGCACCTTTCCACCGTCCCTTGCGCCAACGGTGGAGCATAGAGGTGCAACGATGGCACACGACGGTGCTGGGAGCGTTCCTGGTGGAAGGACCGGTCGCCTCCCGAGCGGAATAGGAGAAACGGTGGGGCGCGACCCTATTGGCATGCCAACACAAAAACAGGGCAGAGACCTACATTGGCAGCAGCGGGATTCGGGAACACCAAATGGACCTATTTCCAGGGGATGGTGCACCATCCAGCGGCTCGCCCGACGGCAAATCTGTGACCCGTCGGCCGCGGCACAGAGGACTCGCGACGCCGCGTTGGGTCAACCCATCCATGTTGACTTGCTGACAACGATCTTCCCCACATCATCCTTACCCGGATGCACTGTGTCTGGGTATCCCTAGCGGCCAGTGCCATCAGGTGGGTGGCAACGCCAGGCCGGCCCAGCGGTCCGACCTGCCGCCCAGCGGGCCAACCCGTGACCCGGAAGTCCGACCCGCAGCCCAGTGGCCTGACCTGTGGCCCAGCTAGGTCAACCTGCTTTTGGCCAGACCTGAGATGGGCTAGGTCGAACTAGTTCGATCCAGGACAACCCATGCTGAATCGTGTCAGTCTGGTCCGACCGAGGCGAACTGGACCCAGACCCAATATCGATTAGTTACAGAAAATGGCCCCTAACTTCTACACCAGATGTCTTTTGGATAAACCATCTATGGAGTTGGGATCAATAGGAAAATTTGGTCCTTTAGAGACACTCCACATATGTTTTGGAGAATTTTGGGGGTACATATGGGTTGGATCGAACATGAATCCAACCAAGCCCTCGGCACTAAAACACCAGTATCTTACAAATTGTGCATCTGATTGATGTGCCATTTGCGGCTTTGGGACTATATTGATAAGAAATTTCTTTTGGAAGAATTTGTGCTGACTTCCATCAATATCAAAATGATGAGAGTGTCTTCTGGAGAGTTCCTCCCATGCAGACTACGTATGGAACCCTGCGATTGATTGAGACCTAAAGATTGCTTGATGATGGCCCAGTGCGAAGCAGCTCTGTTTATCCCAGCAGGCCCACGGTGGGGAGCAGATCTGTGTGACCCAAAAGAAACATGATTCATGACATGAGTAGTACCATAGTTCGGCCATGGTTGGATGCAGATCTGTGTGACCTGACATGCCCATGGTGGGAAGCTGCATTGTGTGACCTGACATGGCCACTGTACCTATCAGGGATGAGTACCATAGTAGTTCGAGATTAGTTGGAAGTGTCTCTATGTGAACCCAAAGGCCCACTGGACTATATAAAGGATGAGTTCTCCAGTAGATGAGGAGTTCAACATTTTGACGATCCTTCTATAATTGACCTAAAGTGGTACCTAATGTGATCCGACTTGTGTTCTGAAATTTTGCTTTATTCTATAAATCCCATTTTTTGGGGGTTCTTTATTTGTTGTTTTGGGGGTCCCTACTGAGTTTAGTGTTACTCACACCCTACACGGTCCCTGGCTATGTGTGTTTCATATCCCATGCAGATGATCAATGCTTCGACGATGGACTTAGTGGCATTGGACTAGGCAGACCACAATGATATCTGACAGACGAGACATACTCCCTTGGAATCCAATTTCTACAAAACTCCTACGATCAGTTGGGTATTCTTGCGGATGTCCATTAGAGCACACTTGTACTTTACTACTTTCAGTACTTTCTTTGGGGGTTTGTATTCTAGCCCTTTTACTTTCATCTGTGACCATACTAGGTTTCCCCACAGTGTTATACTATCTCTATTCTTGTGTTTGGGTACTTGGTTGGGTATGTATGTGCATAATGGTATCAATGAAAATACCCCCAACATGTAAGTGTATGACCTCGATGCTTGTCTCCAGCCCCTATCCATCGAGAGGCGGGCTTGGGGTAGTCACGAAATGGGCCCCAAGGGATAAGTCGTGACATGTAGGCCTCTGAAACATCTCAAAAATCATTTAAAACATAATATTTGTCCTTGTAATTCCATTTTATGATCTGTGGGAGCCCATACTACCTACGAATCAATGTTTGGGATCCTTATTCACATCCAAATATGAAAAAATTCAATAAAATTTCAAACATTATCCATAAAATTCTGATCAAAGAGGTCCCGTAGGACCTTAGGGACTTGTACATGGAATCCATCAAATTAAAAAATTACATATACCAATACCCTATAAAAATCTAAAGTATTATATAAAAACATCTCTCACAAAAACATGCATATCTTGCAAAACATCAATCACAACAACATGCAATCATTAATGCATCCTAAATGGCTTGACAAGATAGAATGACATGTGATCTCTCTCAAGTTCCAATATGATTAATGAGATGGAATACCCTCATCTCATTTGGTTGAAATATTAATTGAATGAAACTGAAGTCAATGATAGCATCACAATACTAGTGTATCACCTGGTGGTTAAATCAATTCAACTATAATAATCGAATAACTATAAAAATTTAAATATTCAAGGTAACATGGTTTTTCCATGAACAAAAGATAACTACTCCTAAGCACAACTTATTACCAACTACTTACTTCTTCCTTACCAAGTCTATATGATCAAAACTTTAAGGTAATGTTGAAAACAACTACTCTGAAACCACATTATAATGTATTGGTTCTAGGTAAGTCCCAAAGGTTCCCAAAACCTAGTTGGTCACATGAACTCGTGCACATTTCCCAAAACGAATGAGGCTTCCAACAAGCATTGAGGTCTACGGTGTGAAAATGGGGAAACTATATCGTCATTGATAGAGTATACAAAGAAGGAATAAAATAGTAATCAATAACAGAAGTAGTAATACCATACTAAAAAAATAGTAGAAGGCTGATAATAATATATCAACTAGGGAATATAAAAAGGATCCATGTAACAGCTGTCCAAAAATGTTTCCAAACATGTCAAAATTCTGGAAATAAAATAGTAAAACCATTGTATAGAAAAATATTAAACTCCAACAGCATCACAAGCCTCAGATTGGTCCCATGCTCTCCTGATCCTACATCAATCAAGTACCTAATGATGAAGGGTGCATTCCCTTATCTATACCTACAACCATATAATAAGTTTGTGTCCAAAAACATGACCCAAATAGGGTGTGAGATTAATTCCAGCTGAAAACCACCAAAAGATATGTGCCCAAATGTCAGTGAATATATATAGCAGGTAATATGCACAAATGAAGAAATAAACTAGGAAGTACTCAAAAGTAACCAATCATACAGTTTTAAACGACATTAATTTATCATAAATCATTCATTTTCAGGTCATGGGATCCTTTGGATCTAGCATATGCTCTAACTCCCTTGTATAATTGTAACAACGGACATCTCAGAAGACCATCTAAATGATAAAATGTGATTGAGTCTTGGCCGGTGCTTTTTCTTGGAAGAACCTTCATCATCATTCAGTTAATCATAAAAAACCCTTTGGGAATTCTCACACAGTATAATCCCCTAGGTCTAACATAACATTAAATCATTTAATAACGTCCCTCTAGGTATCTCTCACAGTGTAACTCGTATGTTAAACCTAGCAATAATCATTTGAAAATGACCTGTGTGGAAAACCACAAAATTAATACCCCTCGGTCAACATAGAACCGATAATTTTTAAATAACCACCTAGGTAGCTATCACGGTTTAAACCCTCATGTTTATGACCACCAGGAGGCTCTCAAAGTTAATAACCCTTGGTCAACTTAATGGTAAAACATACATAAATGATCCTAACTCTGGAAGTGCTCACAGTAAAATTACCCTTGTTCAAACATTCACAATGACTATCACATGGATCTCAAACAATTTGTAACTCCATTATAACAACACAATTCATAGAAGTCAAGGTAAGGCTAAAAGGTATTCTAGACCTAATGGCCAAAAAATCAATCAGGGGAACACACCCACAGGGAGTCCCATTAAAAGTTATCTGACCTCACGCATATGAAACTACCCTATATCAATATACCAATCCAAAAATGGTAATAAACATGGTCTAATTTCAAACACGATATAACCCAAATGTGGCTATATAGAATATTTATCATATATAATCCAAAAACAATCAATGAATGGTTCAAACCACCTACCTTGATGTCATACGATAAATACTCTTGAACATCAGCTCTTGAGTCGTCCTAAAATGGAATAGATCTACCCAAAGGTGAAAATAGTTCATCCTTGAAAAACTCATGAGATATGAGGAATTAGCAATATAGTATATGTATTAATTGGTAACCTTCCAGTGGGATTCCAACGCAAATGACAGCGTTTCAATCAGAGCTCAGATAGAGATATGGGGGCTTGATCTTTGTTCATTATTCTCGAGTTCTCCGGTACGAAAAACGAGAAGATAAATTGAGTTCTCGATAGGAGACATGACCCTGATCTGATATATCAAACAAAACGAAAACATGAATGCATGTTCATTAAATGTACACATTGTGTAGTAGCCTTAACTGGTCTCTTACTTAAGCGGTCTCCCATAACACCTTCATGGCCATGTACTCAGCTGTTAAATAACTAGTACACGACTATATGTGGTACCCGAGTACACGATGTGTACTTATAACTACAATATGTGTACATATAATATTAACATTTCTTCATTTTTACTAAAAAACAACCCAAAATCATGACCCATACCAGAAATGAAGATCTGGGTTATTACAAAAATGATAAAAACATTTGAAAAATTTTTATAAATAATTTCAATATGAAATTGTTCAAAAAAAAAATAAATTGGATTTATTTACATATAATTGAAATAATTTTACCTTAAGGCAAATTTTAAAAATAATTTTACCTAATAAATAATTTAAAAGGAAAGGCAATTTCAAATTAAAATTATGTATTTAACACTGCCCAACATAAAATAAGCATTTTATGAAAATTCTTCGAAATCTACCATAATAATTTTTTTAAATTAATATTTAATAAATTTTCATTATTTTTTACTTCAAATTTTATAATACTGGAAGAGATATAATTTAAAACAAATAATACTGACCACGATGTGATGCTGAAGATCACCTCTGAGCTCCCCAGTAGCAGGATCACTATACATCCTCCGATATATGTCGTACTTCGTAATATCGGGGTGCTCGACAGCTTATAAGAATAAAAAATAAACTGTTAATATTTATAGTTATATAAAATATTTATAAATAATGTACGTACCAAATGCTGTCTATGAGTACTGAAAGAACGACTCCCAGCTCGATGAGTCATCTCCTGTCTCCCCCAATTCTACCTCTCCACCGATGATCTCCTCTGAAAGGCACCACTCAACCAGTGCGCACATAATCCATCCCATACATGGGATGAAATGTACTCTGGTCGGTGTGCACTACATTACTCGTCAAAATCTGACACTCCTGCTTTCTTCATCGCAACTTTTCTTAAATTGTGCAAAAACTGAAGAAGGCGATCACACATGGCCACCTCCCATGCCTCGTGGATGGCGTCACGCATGGTATCCTCGATCAGATACCATAAACCCTACAAATAAATCAAAATATCAAGTTAGAAATGAAATAATTTTCAAAATAAAAATTATTTATTTACGTACGTACCAACCAATGGCCGAACATGTCCTGCTGCACATCAATGGGAATCTGCTCCCATGTGGTCCATGGCTGAGAGAAATAGTTGCTCAAAATAGCGCTGCCCTGTCCAAATGCTATATGCGGAAAACTGTAAAAATAATAAACATTTATTATGTGAATAGATTAATGAAATCTTAGTCAGATCCACAGGTTATCACACAGGTGATCACACCTCTGTGTGCGTGGATCAAACCCAAGACGTGGACGTCGCTCGGGGACAGGGTCAGGAATCATCAATCGTGAAAGACCGCGCCCCCTCCGCGTACTCCCTGGAGAGCTTGCAGGCTGAGGGTCATCTGTCAGCAACTCATCCGCATCGAAAGTCAGGTCAGCATCCGCCAACTCACGAAATGTGGCGTCGTCCATCTGAAACAGAAAATGTTAATGTTGTTAGAAAATAATTGATAATTACTATTATATATACATATATACAGATTATGATTGTATATAAATACAATGGAATTCTATCAGTGTTCATCTTCATCATCATCTTCATATATGTCAATGTCATCTTCATATTCCTCCTCAACATCAGTGATATCCATTCGAGTTACAGTTGCTTCATCTCTTACCATTTCAAATTCATATGTGACATCATTAACATCATCATCATCACCGACTCTTAAATGTGGGGAGTCGTCATCGATACTCATGTCTCATTGTAAAAAAGATTGATTTTGAGTACTCTCTTGAAAAACTTCAATTCTTTGCACATCAGTGAAAGCGCATTCACTTTGACTAAACTGATTGTCTCGAATTTTGATTTTTATTACACTCCACCAATCAGTCAAGTCTCTTGATGTAGCACAGTACTTTTCCTAGTAAACTTGATATGCCTATTGAGCCAATAATAATGGTTCATTTACTGCGAGAAAACTTTTACATTTATTATCGATGATTCCATGAGTCGGATGAACATGCACGCCTCTCTCTGTATCCATCCACCGACATTTGAACATGGTTATGTAATGTTGTCCAAGATAATAGAGTTCATTGATTTCATCAGGTATGCCATAAAAGTCAACTTCATTTTCTCGATGATGAGATCCTCTCAAGCTAACTCCACTGTTCATTGTTTTTTTTGATTCCCCATATGCATGTGTGTGGAATCGAAATCCATTCACCACAAATGCATTATAAGTTTTAACAAGTTTGGAAGGTGGGTTACTCAATACACACGGTCGTTTGTCAATTTTATCATCATGTCGAGACACCTGAAAATTTGCGAAATAATTATCAATATAGTAAAATATACATTGAATGAGTTTCTAAAAGATAAAGAATTTATGTTACCAGTTTTTGAAACCACTGAGAGAAATTTTTCAGTCGACGTTCTTCAAGAGCAGCTGCTGTAATTTGTGAAATTTGTTTCCTGATATGATTATCATACAACCTATAAAAACCAAAGTAATTTATTGTAACATAAATGATAGAATAATTGATATAAACACTTACAGTAAAACTGATGTCATCTCTTCACAGTTGAGCAGAACATACGTATGAGCTCTATGATGTTCATCATCTGAAAGCCAGCATTCATAAACTCCACCAAAACCAAGCTCTGACTGGTTGAAAATAGATAATTGATTGTCGATTTCATCAATATTCCTCTCGTTCCGTCCCATTCAGTTGTGTTTTGAAGGATACTCAGATTCAAAATAATGGGAGAAGAAAAAAGATATATCCTCTTGCAAATAAGCTTCTGCAATAGATCCATCAACAGATGCTTTGTTATGTACTTTTCTTTTCAATTTTTGGTTGCATCTTTCAAATGGGTACATCCATCGAAACTGTACTGGACCTCCACATTTGGATTCATATGGAGAATGTAACATCAAATGTTCCATTGAGTCGAAGAAAGACGGCAGAAATATTTTTTCCAGTTTACATATAATTACAACAACATCTTTTTCAAGTTTTCCTAGAGCATCATAATCTGCTGTAGCCGCACAAATTTCCTGAAAAAAATGAGACATGTCTGTTATGGAATCCCAAATCACAGAATTCAACAGACCTCTTAATCGAATGGGTAGAAGTCTTTCCATTATAACATGACAATCATGACATTTCAATCCAGTAATATGACCATTCTTTTCACATCTACCCAAATTGGAAGCACAGCCATTGGGAAGTCTCAAATCTGCAATCCACTGACAAAATAATAAACGGTTTTCTTTAGACAGTGTATAACCTGCTTTTGGTTTCAGTAACCTTTATGTTCTGACATTCTCAAACAGTTCCAATTCTGGACGCCTGCAAATTTGGGCAAGATCTAAACGTGCATTTACATTGTCTTTGCTCTTTCCTGGCGTATCCAAAACTATATGAAACAAATTATCAAAACAGTTTTTCTCTATATGCATGACATCTAACATGTGTTGGACCAAAAAATCAGACCAATATGGCAAATCCCAAAATATGCTACATTTAATCCAATTGTGTTCTTTCCCAAAACCATAAATTTTCTGTTGGTTTATTGTGGGACCAAAAGTGATGGGAGGTAGTGAAAATACAACTAATTTTAACTCCGAACCTGATAGCATTTTTGGAGGTCCTTCCCTTTCAACTGTTCCTTTTCGGAAATGAGATCTCTTTCTGCGAAAAGGATGATCAGCTAGAAGAAATCTGCGATGACAGTCAAAATAACAAGGTTTCTTTCCATGAATGAGCATAAATGCTTTGTTCTCTCCCATATAGTAAGGACATGACTTCTGACCATGTGTACTCCAGCCAGATAACATCCCATAAGCCGGGAAGTCACATATTGTCCACATCAATGCTGCTCTCAGTATGAAATTCTGTTTTGTTGCAACATCATATGTACTAACACCAGTACTCCAAAATAAATTTAATTCATCAATCGATGGTTTCAAATAAACATCAATATTTTTCTTCGGATGTCCTGGAATTAGTAAAGTCAAAAAGATATAGGGCTCCTTCATCAACATCCATGGAGGTAAATTGTACAGAGTTAAAAAAACAGGCCAACATGAATATTGACTACCATAAGATCCAAACGGACAGAAACCATCAGTGGAAAGGCCCAGTCAAACATTTCTAGCTTCTAAAGCAAAGGATGGATGCACTCTATCAAAATGTTTCCATGAATCACCATCGGCTGGATGATTCAAGCTTTTATCGGTTGAAATATTCTCTTTATGCCATGACATCAGTGACGATGTATTCTTAGACATGAATAAATGCTGATGTCTGGATGTAAGCAGAAAATATTTCAACTATTTTATAGGAATCAAACCAGACTTCCCGTGTTGTCGTTCTTTATATCTCAGTTGCCCACATGTGGGACAACTATCCAAAGACTCATTTTCCCCAGAATATAAAATGCAGTCATTTGAACATGCATGAATCTTCTGACAAGTATGTCCCAAATTTCGAACTAGCCTCTTAATCTCATAGTAATTTGTAGGTAAAACATTTTCTTCGGGTAATAGTGTTTTAAGCAAAGAAAATATCTGGTCAAAACAGGTGTTTGACATTCCGTTATCTGATTTGATATCCATAAATTTTACAACTGCTTCTAATTTGCTCATCTTGCAGCCAGGATATAATGCATCCTCAGTAGACTTCAACAACTCATAAAATTCAGATGGTGCCAACTCAGGATTTGAAGCTATATCAGCCGGAGTTTCTGTATGTTGAACAGATGAACCTGCAACATCATGTACTAAATCTTGAAACCGGGATGGATCCGGAATCAAGTTGGTATCACCTGTTCTGGAACTGCGTTCACCGTGTTGATACCAAAAAACATAATATGGTTGAAAACCAAAACGCAAGAGATGTTCTCCCACTTTGTCAAACGTGTCAAACGTTCTCAATGCACATTTTCTGCAAGGGCATTTTATTTTGCCTTCTGAAACAAATTCTGGATTTGATGCCGCAAATGATAAAAAAGTCTCCACACCCTCTAAATATACTGGATTTAAACTAGAACCGTTTGGATTTCTACGTTGATTTATCCATATGCGGTCACCTAATAATGATTTTTGACGTCCTCGTTGTTCCATATTTCTCTATAAAATATAAAAGAATTACTGGTTTTGAATAATTTGTTAGAAAAAACACTCAAGCTAAAATAATTATAAAGTTTAGATCATACACGACTGACGCAAACTTTTTATTGAGATAGACCTAAAAATTGACCCTTTAAGAATTATTACTTACTATTACTAATTATTACAAACTATTACTAATTATTACTAATTATTACTAATTATTACTAATTATTGGTAATTATTACTAATTATTGGTAATTATTAATAATTATTAATAATTATTACTAATTATTGGTAATTATTACTAATTATTACCAATTATTGGTAATTATTACTAATTAATACTAATTATTGGTAATTATTACTAATTATTGGTAATTATTAGTAATTATTGGTAATTATCGGTAATTATTACTAATTATTGGTAATTATTACTAATTATTGGTAATTATTACTAATTATTGGTAATTATTAATAATTATTACTAAGTATTACTAATTATTGGTAATTATTACTAATTATTACTAATTATTATTAATTGTTACTAATTATTACTAATTATTGGTAATTATTACTAATTATTGGTAATTATTACTAATTATTGGTAATTATTACTAATTATTGGTAATTATTATTAATTATTACTAATTATTACTAATTATTGGTAATTAGTATTAATTATTACTAATTATTACTAATTATTGGTAATTATTACTTATTATTGGTAATTATTACTAATTATTACTAATTATGACTAATTATTACTAATTATTGGTAGTTATAACTAATTATTACTAATTATTACTAATTATTGGTAATTATTGGTAATTATTACTAATTATTGGTAATTAATACTAATTATTGGTAATTATTGGTAATTATTACTAATTATTGGTAATTATTACTAATTATTGGTAATTATTATTAATTATTACTAATTATTACTAATTATTGGTAATTATTACTAATTATTGGTAATTATTACTAATTATTACTAATTATTACTAATTATTACTAATTATTACTAATTATTGGTAATTATTACTAATAATTACTAATTATTACTAATTATTAGTAATTATTACTAATTATTACTAATTATTGGTAATTATTTCTAATTATTACTAATTATTACTATTTACCGGTAATTATTGGTAATTATTGGTAATTATTCCTAATTATTAGTAATTATTACTAATTATTGTTAAGTATTACTAATTATTGGTAATTATTACTAATTATTACTAATTATTACTAATTATTACTAATTATTGGTAATTATTACTAATTATTACTAATTATTACTACTTATTGGTAATTGTTCCTAATTATTGGTAATTATCGGTAATTATGGGTAATTATCGGTAATTATTACTAATTATTGGTAATTATTACTAATTATTGGTAATTATTACAAATTATTCCTAATAATTACTAATTATTACTAATTATTACTAATTATCGGTAATTATTGTTAATTATTGGTAATTATTACTAATTATTGATAATTATTGGTAATTATTCCTAATTATTGGTAATTATTCCTAATTATTGGTAATTATCGGAAATTAGGGGTAATTATCGGTAATTATTACTAATTATTTGTAATTATTGGTAATTATTATTAATTATTGGTAATTGTTGGTAATTATTAGTAATTATTACGAATTATTGGTAATTATTCCTAATTATTGGTAATTATTCCTAATTATTGGTAATTATTCCTAATTATTGGTAATTATCGGTAATGATGGGTAATTATTGGTAATTATTACTAATTATTGGTAATTATTGTTAAAAATTACTAATTATTGGTAATTATTGGTAATTATTGGTAAATATTACTAATTATTGGTAATTATTCGTAATTATTGGTAATTATCGGTAATTATTGGTAATTATTGGTAATTATTACTAATTATTGGTAACTATTACTAATTATTACGAATTATCGGCAATTATTACTAATTATCGGTAATTATTGGTAATTATCGGTAATTATTACTAATTATTGGTAATTATTGATAATTATCGGTAATTATTACTAATTATTGGTAATTATTACTAATTTTTACTAATTATTACTAATTATTACTAATTGTTATTAATTATTGATAATTATTACTACTTATTACTAATTATCGGTAATTATTCCTAATTATTACTAATTATTACTAATTATCAGTAATTATTCCTAATTATCGGTAATTATTACTAATTATCGGTAATTATTACAAATTATTGGTAGTTATTACTAATTTTTGGTAATTATTACTAATTATTGGTAATTATTCCTAATTATTGGTAATTATTCCTAATTATTTTTAATTATTCCTAATTATTGGTAATTTTCGGTAATTATTGATAATTATTGGTAATTATTACTAATTGTTGGTAATTATTACTAATTATTCCTAATTATTACTAATTATTCCTAATTATTACTAATTAATACTAATTATTACTAATTATTACTAATTATTACTAATTATTACTAATTATTGGTAATTATTGGTAATTATTCCTAATTATTACTAATTAGTGGTAATTATTAGTAATTATTACTAATTATTACTAATTATTGATAATTATTAATAATTATTACTAATTATTGGTAATTATTACTAATTATTTGTAAGTATTACTAATTATTGGTAAGTATTACTAATTATTGGTAATTATTACTAATTATTGGTAATTATTACTATTTATTGGTAAATATTACTAATTATTACTAATTATTCCTAATTATTGATAATTATTGGTAATTGTTCCTAATTATTAGTAATTAAATGAATAATTACCAATAATTAGGAATAATTACCAATAATTAGGAATGATAACATTATTAGTATATTTTATTATTAATATTAAAATAATATAATTTTCTAATTTATATACAATTCTCCTTTCATCTGTGTGTTTTCTATCTCCACATACAAATAATACACGTGGAGACAACAAACACACATATGAAAAGAGAATTGTATATATATAAAAAATTATATTATTTTAATATTAATAATAAAATATACTAACAATGTAATAATGTTATTATTCCTAATTATTGTTCTTTATTACTAATTATTAATATTTATTCTTAATTATTAAAAATTATTACTAATTATTCCTAACTACCATTAACTATGAACAATACTAATAATTTAAATTTATTAAGTAACAAAACAATGTAAACATAATTAAATTACAACTAATTAAGAATAATTGAAACTAATAAAAAATTAAAAATATATGTTAAATTAAAATGAACATAAATACCTTGAAAATTGATCTGAGGTTGATCTCTGATCGTTCTTCAAAACGTCAATATCAACTCCGGAGAAAAAAATTAAACTTGAGAAAACTGAACTTTAGAAATAAAATTTTGAGTGAAAAGAAGATGGAGTTTGAAAATGATTTGAAAAAAACGGATGGGCGTATTTATAGGTTAGATTATTTGCGACGGGTATCCCGTTGCAAATACCTTAGCCATTATTTATTACGGTCAACGGTTAAATAGTTATTTGCGACATGTCTCGTCGCAAATAACCACCTGCCGACATACGATTTGCGACGGCGGAATATTCCCGTCGCAAATACCTTTTACCACCGCTGGTTATTTGCGATGGGAATATTCCCCCGTCACAAATATGTTTCCCGCGATTTGGTGCGCAAAGTGCGCCAGTCCTTTTGCGACGGGGAAAGCTATCCCATCGCAAAAGGCTACTTATTTGCAACGAGCAAATACCCCCGTCGCAAATAAGTTTTTAACGGGGCTATTTGCGACGAGATTTATTCCCGTCGCAAATACCCATTTTTCCCATACTGGTTGACCTACTCACCATGTCGGCCCACATCCTACCTATCTGAGTGTAGTGACCAGTATAGGGATCAGGACACCTCTATATACAATATATTTTATAGCTTCATGGGGTTTCATTGACGATCATCTCTAATTGTGACACACAGTTCACATCCCAGTTGTGGAAAGGATTACAGGAGGCGTTCGGGACTCAGCTACGTTTTAGCACTGTCTTTCATCATCAAATTGATGGTCAGACAGAGCGGACCATTCAGATGATGGAAGACATGCTTCATGCATTTGTCCTAGATTTTGGCCACTGTTGGGAGGACCAGTTTCTCTTACTAGATTTCACCTATGAGAACAACTATCACTCCACCATTGGTGTGGAACCATTTGAGGCCTTGTATGGTCGACCTTGTCAAACACCTATTGGTTGGACCGACTCGGGGGAGTTAGTAATTTTTTGTCCAGAGTTGGTACGAGATACCACTAAGAAGGTGTAGATAATCCAAGAGTGGATGAAGACTGCGCAGAGTAGAAAAAAGTCGTATGCTGATAAAAGATGGAGACCACTGGAGTTCCATGTGGGGGAACAAGTATTCTGGTGACTCTCTTCTCGATAGGGACCACAAAAATTCGCATGAGGTGGGAAGTTATCACCAAGGATTATGGTACCATTTTTGATACATCGGAGGATAGACGAGGTGGCATACCACTTGGCGCTTCCACCTAATTTAGAGAGGGTGCACTATGTCTTCCAAATATCCCATATGAGGAGATAGGTGCATGACCCATATCTCGTCATCATCCTTGGTGAGTTGGACTTGGATGATGGGGCGACGTTTAAGGAGGTTCCTATAGAGATTGAGGATCAATAGGAGTGATTCCTTCTTGGGCAGTCGATAAATCTGGTGCGCATTCAATGGCAGCACATGAACCTCCAGGAGAGCATTTGGGAGTATGAGGGTCAGATTCTTTCTCAGTACCCCCATTTATTTCTTTATTCTATATTGTGTCATTAAGGGATGGAAATCCCTAAGGTGGGTAGAATGAGAAGTCCTGGATTTTCCATGTAATTTTTTAATTATATGAAATTATTAAGATACACCAAAAATTGATGGCACATGATTCTGAGGCCCAGACTTCCCATAATGATTTTCAAACCATTTTTTCAGGTATATTCAGTAAACACATGAGCGGCATTTTCTAGCATTTGATCCATTTTTCAGATTAAAAATCTCAGGGCAACGTTGAATCCGCAGTGGTGGGATCCTCTTATAGGAGGATTTTCATTGACAGTCATAGGTCCCAAGAAAAAGTTATGTTTTCTAACATTTAAAATAAATGAAATGAAATAATTTTATTACTTTATTCCATTCCCTCCAACGGACAAGCCAAGGGGTGGGGCCAGCGATGTGTCAAGTCAATAAATGGCTTCACCTTCCAACCCAATGTAATGACTTCAGTGGGGAATTAGGAAGCTTCCTAATTAATGATCCCCATTAAATTCCAATATCATTACATACCCTAGTCTACTACTATATATAGGGAGCATGGGGGAAGGTATCAACATGGATTATCAAACCAATGAAGTGCTAAAGGAGCACCGCAACCCCTAACCCTTAGAGGATGGAGCAGATCCTAGTAGAAGGTGACATGCGATGCCGAATCCCCGAATTGGAGTTTGAAGATCGAGCGGCGACGGGGGCGAGTTGTGGTGGGGACTACGAACAATGAAATCTTTTCAATCACGACCACTATCCAATGTTTCGAGGTAGTAGTCATGTTGATTGATTTTTTTCCCCAAATTTCATTCTAAAATGATATGAATGGATCAACTCATAAACAAGTAAACCCGTTATTCTTTTTTTATATATGCGTGTGGGTGTATATTATCATAGGTATTGGGATTGAAATCTAGGAAAGAAATTTTTTTTAACATTTTTTGAAACCCCGAATATATTTTTCTAGCTTCAATGTTACAGGGTGACTCGAACAAGGCTCAAACCCCTCCTCTTGACCATTGCTTGTGATCACCCATTTTGGAGATGGAGAAAAGAAAGATCAGGGCCTACTGTTGTGAGGAATGTGATCCCAGGATATCGTAGGCTTAGAGAACACTAGAAACGGGCTTTGCGAGCACCTTTCCACCGGCCCTAGCGCCAACGGTGGAGCACAGAGGTGCAACGATGGCACACGACGGTGCTGGGAGCGTTCCTGGTGGAAGGACCGGTCGCCTCCCGAGCGGCATAAGAGAAACGGTGGGGCGCGACCCAATTGGCATGCCAACACAGAAATAGGGCAGAGACCTACATTGGCAGCAGCGGGATTCGGGAACACCAAATGGACCTATTTCCAGGGGATGGTGCACCATCCAGCTGCTCACCCGACGACAAATCTGTGACCCGTCGGCCGCGACACAGAGGACTCACGACGCCGCGTTGGGTCAACCCATTCATGTTGACTTGCTGACAATGATCTTCCCCACATCATCCTTACCAGGATGCACTGTGTCTGGGTATCCCTAGTGGTCTGTGCCATCAGGTGGGTGGCACCGCCAGGCCGGCCCAGCGGTCCGACCTGCCGCCTAGCGGGCCAACCCGTGACCCGAATGTCCGACCCGCAGCCCAGTGGCCTGACCTGTGGCCCAGCTAGGTCAACCGGGTTTTGGCCAGACCTGAGATGGGCTAGGTCGAACTAGTTCGATCCAGGACAACCCATGCTGAATCGCGTCGGTCTGGTCCGACCGAGGCGGACTGGACCCAGACCCAATATCGATTAGTTACATAAAATGGGCCCTAACTTCTACACCAGATGTCTTTTGGATAAACCGTCTATGGAGTTGGGATCAATAGGAAAATGTGGTCCTTTAGAGACACTCCACATATGTTTTGGAGAATTTTGGGGGTACATATGGGTTGGATCGAACATGAATCCAACCAAGACCTCGGCACTAAAACACCAGTATCTTACAAATTGTGCATCTGATTGATGTGCCATTTGCGGCTTTGGGACTATATTGATAAGAAATATCTTTTGGAAGAATTTGTGCTGACTTCCATTAATATCAAGATGTGGAGTGTGTCTTGTGGAGAGGTCCTCTCATGCAGACTACGTACGGAACCCTGCGATTGACTGAGACCTGAAGATTGCTTGATGATGGCCCAGTGCGAAGCAGATCTGTTTATCCCAGCAGCCCCACAGTGGGGAGCAGATCTGTGTCACCCAAAAGACACATGATTCATGACATGAGTAGTACCATAGTTCGGCCATGGTTGTATGCAGATCTTTGTGACCTGACATGCCCATGGTGGGAAGATGCACTGTGTGACCTGACATGGCCACTGTACCCATCAGGGATGAGTAACATAGTAGTTCGAGATTAGTTGGAAGTGTCTCTATGTGAACCCACAGGCCCACTGGACTATATTAAGGATGAGTTCTCCATTAGATGAGGAGTTCAACATTTTGACGATCCTTCTATAATTGACCTAAAGTGGTACCTAATGTGATCCGACTTTTGTTCTGAAATGTTTTTTTATTCTATACATCACATTTTTTGGGGGTTCTTTATTTGTTGTTTTGGGGGTCCCTGCTGGGTTTAGTGTTACTCACACCCTACACGGTCCCTGGCTATGTGTGTTTCATATCCCATGTAGATGATCAATGCTTCGATGATGTACTTAGTGGCATTGGACTAGGCAGACCACAATGATATCTGACAGACGAGACATACTCCCTTGGAATCCAATTGCTACAAAACTCCTACGATCAGTTGGGTATTCCTGCGGATGTCCATTAGATCACACTTGTACTTTACTACTTTCAGTACATTCTTTGGGGGTTTGTATTCTAGCCCTTTTACTTTCATCTGTGACCATACTAGGTTTCCCCACAGTGTTATACTATCTCTATTCATGTGTTTGGGTACTTGGTTGGGTATGTATGTGCATAATGGTATCAATGAAAATACCCCCGACATGTAAGTGTATGACCTCGATGCTTGTCTCCAGCCCCTATCCATCGAGAGGCGGGCTTGGGGTAGTCACGAAATGGGCCCCAAGGGATAAGTCGTGACATGTAGGCCTCTGAAACATCTCAAAAATCATTTAAAACATAATATTTGTCCTTGTAATTCCATTTTCTGATCTGTGGGAGCCCATACTACCCACGAATCAATGTTTGGGATCCTTATTCACATCCAAATATGAAAAAATTCAATAAAATTTCAAACATTATCCATAAAATTCTGATCAAAGAGGTCCAGTAGGACCTTAGGGACTTGTACATGGAATCCATCAAATTAAAAAATTACATATACCAATACCCTATAAAAATCTAAAGTATTATATAAAAACATCTATCACAACAACATGCATATCTTGTACAACATCAATCACAACAACATGCAATCATTAATGCATCCTAAATGGCTTGACATGATAGAATGACATGTGATCTCTCTCAAGTTCCAATATGATTAATGAGATGGAATACCCTCATCTCATTTGGTTGAAATATTAATTGAATGAAACTGAAGTCAATGATAGCATCATAATACTTGTTTATCACCTGGTGGTTAAATCAATTCAAATATAATAATTGAATAACTAAAAAAATTTAAATATTCAAGGTAACATGGTTTTTCCATGAACAAAAGATAACTACTCCTAAGCACAACTTATTACCAACTACCTATTTCTTCCTTACCAAGTCTATATGATCAAAACTTTATGGTAAAGTTGAAAACAACTACTCTGAAACCACATTATAATGTCTTGGTTCTAGGTAAGTCCCAAAGGTTCCCAAAACCTAGTTGGTCACATGAACTCATGCACATTTCCCAAAACGAATGAGGCTTCCAACAAGCATTGAGGTCTACGGTGTGAAAATGGGGAAACTATATCGTCATTGATAGAGTATACAAAGAAGAAATAAAATAGTAATCAATAACAGAAGTAGTAATACCATACTAAAAAATAGTATAAGGCTGATAATAATATATCAACTAGGGAATATAAAAAGGATCCATGTAATATCTGTCGAAAAATGTTTCCAAACAAATCAAAATTCTGGAAATAAAACATTAAAACCATTGTATAGAAAAATATTAAACTCCAACAGCATCACAAGCTTCATCTTGGTCCCATGCTCTCCTGATCCTACATCAATCAAGTACCTAATGATGAAGGGTGCATTCCCTTATCTATACCTACAACCATATAATAAGTTTGTGTCCAAAAACATGACCCAAATAGGGTGTGAGATTAATTCCAGCTGAAAACCACCAAAAGATATGTGCCCAACTGTCAGTGAATATATATAGCTGGTAATATGCGCAAATGAAGAAATAAACTAGGAAGTACTCAAAAGTAACCAATCCTACAGTTTTAAATGACATTAATTTATCATAAATCATTCATTTTCAGGTCATGGGATCCTTTGGATCTAGCATATGCTCTAACTCCATTGTATAATTGTAACAACAGACATCTCAGAAGACCATCTAAATGATAAAATGTGATTGAGTCCTGGCCAGTGCTTTGTCTTGGAAGAACCTTCACCATCATTCAGTTATTCATAAAAACCCCTTTGGGAATTCTCACAAAGTATAATCCCCTAGGTATAACATAACATTAAATCATTTAATAACGTCCCTCTAGATATCTCTCACAGTATAACTCGTATGTTAAAACTAACAATAATCATTTGAAAATCACCTGTGCGGAAAACCACAAAATTAATACCCCTCGGTCAACATAGAACCGATAATTTTTAAATAACCACCTAGGTAGCTATCACGGTTTAAACCCTCATGTTTATGACCACTAGGAGGCTCTCAAAGTTAATAACCCTTGGTCAACTTAATGGTAAAACATACATAAATGATCCTAACTTGGGAAGTGCTCATAGTAAAATTACCCTTGGTCAAACATTCACAATGACTATCACATGGATCTCAAACAATTTGTAACTCCATTATAACAACACAATTCATAGAAGTCAAGGTAAGGCTAAAAGGTATTCTAGACCTAATGGCCAAAAAATCAATCAGGGGAACACACCCACAGGGAGTCCCATTAAAAGTTATCTGACCTAACGCATATGAAACTACCCTATATCAATATACCAATCAAAAAATGGTAATAAACATGGTCTAATTCCAAACACGATATAACCCAAATGTGGCTATATAGAATATTTATCATATATAATCCAAAAACAATCAATGAATGGTACAAACCACCTACCTTGATGTCATACGATAAATACTCTTGAACATCAGCTCTTGAGTCGTCCTAAAATGGAATAGATCTACCCAAAGGTGAAAATAGTTCATGCTTGAAAAACTCATGAGAGATGAGGAATTAGCAATATAGTATATGTATTAATTGGTAACCTTCCAGTGGGATTCCAACGCAAATGACAGCGTTTCAATCAGAGTTCAGATGGAGATATGGGGGCTTGATCTTTGTTCATTATTCTCGAGTGCTCCGGTACGAAAAACGAGAAGATAAATTGAGTTCTCGATAGGAGACATGACCCTGATCTGATATATCAAACAAAACGAAAACTTGAACGCATGTTCATTAAATGTACACATTGTGTAGTAGCCTTAACTGGTCTCTTACTTAAGCGGTCTCCCATAACACCTACATGGCCATGTACTCGGCTGTTAAACAACTAGTACACGACTATATGTGGTACCTGAGTACACGATGTATACTTATAACTACAATATGTGTACATATAATATTAAAATTTCTTCATTTTTACTAAAAAACAACCCAAAATCATGACCCATACCAGAAATGAAGATCCGGGTTATTACAAAAATGATAAAAACATTTGAAAATTTTTTATAAATAATTTCAATATGAAATTGTTTAAAAAAAATATAAATTGGATTTATTTACATATAATTGAAATAATTTTACATTAAGAAAAATTTTAAAAATACTTTTACCTAATAAATAATTTAAAAGGAAAGGCAATTTCAAATTAAAATTATGTATTTAACACTGCCCAACATAAAATAATCATTTTATGAAAATTCTTCGAAATCTACCATAATAATTTTTTTAAATTAATATTTAATAAATTTTCATTATTTTTTACTTCAAATTTTATAATACTGGAAGAAATATAATTTAAAACAAAACCTGTATAAGTTATGGAAAAGTGGGTTTTTGATAAATGTATTGTTTTAAGAACAAGTTGATATTATATTAATTATATTTATATTTATAATTATTGTATTATTTCCAATAAAATTCTATTTATATATAGTAATATAATTTAGTTTAAAAAATTCCGCATTTTGAATTATTTAATCAATTAAAATGATGACACATTATGCATTTTAAAATACTTTTTAGAAAAAAAAACTCTTTATAAAACAGAAAAATAAACCTATAAGGAAATCAAATATAAATATGATCAAAATGTTTGTGTATGGATTAAATATTATTAAATAATAATTATTGTAAATTAGAAAATAGTTTTGAATTTAAATTATGTAATATTTTGCAAAGAATTGATTGTTTTATAACAATCGTAAATTTTAAATATTCACTGAAAAAGTCAATATTTAAAAAAAATTAAAACATTCAACACATGATACGATTGATATGATAATTTAACTATTATTTTTATTTGAATAAATAAAATTTATAAATTATATATAAATTAATTATAATATATTTCATAAAAATTATTAAAAATATTTTTTGAAGAATGTGGAATATATTAACTTTACTAAAAAATTATTGATAATTTACTATGATTTTATAAGTATATATATATATAGAATGAAATGTATTTTTTATTATAATTTAGAAAATAATATTCATATATCCTTATATAATAGCAATGTTATAATGTGCATATATAAAATAATATTTTTTTCATTGTAAAGTCTCCAAACCAAGTATCCAGAGACAATGGACATTGTTATGCATAATTGAAATTATATGTTATTAATGAACATATTTTAAATTGAATGGTGTTATATATAATTTACCAAATATGAGAATGACTCATTAGATAAAATGTTAATGACAACCATTTGGATTATTTTATCATTTTTCCATTATCATGCACTAGTTTTGTTTTATTAATTAATAATATTTCTATATATGGGTTATAGAACACTGAATGTATTTTGATATACATATTATAATTTAATTTAACAATAAATATTTTTTTTGACCATCCATGGGGGATATATTAGAAAATAGAAGAATCACCATCCATGAAGGTGGGGAATCGACAACGCACTGACAACAATTTCATTTTCAGAAAACAAAGGGGAAGAGAAAATAATTTATGGTAGATATCCTATTATCATAATAAATTATGAGTATATATATGATTATAGATATATAATGAATTTTTGTATTTAAGAGGTAAGTAAATTAAATGAAAGCTAATGAAATTAAAAGAAAATAAAGGAATTAAATGTGATTTTACATCTTGAATTTTCCGTATTGAGAAAAAACGTAAGGAATATTGAAATTATATTATGGGGGTAAAAAATATCAAAATGTAGGGGAGATGTTTGGGTGGGGTGTTCTGATGAAATTGGAATATTTTTAATGCTCTGGTTGTGTGATGATAAATGCTGCTGAGGGGTGGTATTCATAATGGAGGAGGGGGATGTTTTTTATTATTTAGTTGATTTGCTTATTATTATGGCTCATGAATAAGAATATTTTGATCCTTATGAATAAATATATTTAAATCATTAATGGGGTTCTTTATTATGGGATTAAATAATCCATACATCATCTATGTCTCAACAATTCATGTATTTATTAAATACCATAAATTATCTAATTTCCCAATTCTACAAAAGTTCAATTATTTATGCAAAATACCGAAAAATAAACTAAATAATTATTCTATGGGTATAATTAAAAAATGAACTCCATTAAATGAAATTGGTTTTTTCAATATGATAAATTTAATTATTAAATAAAGCAATCATTTACTTGAAAAAATATGATTTTAAAATGATAACATATTTTATGACACATTGAGAAATTAATTAATGACTTATAAAAATATATTATTATAATAAGATAAAAATATTAATATTATTTATTTATTTGGTGAAATTATTTTTTCTTTTAAATCGTTATATGAATTATAAAATTCAAAATAATGATTTCTGTTTTATAGAAAAGCCAATTTTTAATTTATGATTTCAAATAAATTTATTTACTTATTCCATTATATAAATATATGATTTTTCAATTAGGATATAACTAAATTTTATATGTAATTCCATAGCTGAGATAAAAATACAATATAATATTGACTTTTAATATAATTAAATTGTTTTTTTAATCTGTATATATTCACAATTTATAGGAAAATAAATATTTTTATAGAAATAAAAAAATTTCATCCTAACCTAATTTTAAAATTATGATTTAAAAAATTATTTTTATTATTTTTATGATAATTTGTAAAATTTTGAAAATGTTTCTTTAAAATTGTTGTTCCATTTAAATGCATAAAAACAACCTTTAACAAAATATATCCTTTTATGTGTAAAATATGTTTCCTTTTATATTATATCTATAAAATATTATGGATGACTTCCAAACCATTAGATTTAATACATAATATATAAATGTCATTATTTTAATAATACTATAAATTCCCGATAATTTATCATCCTGGTAATGAAGTCCATGTTAAAATAATGATATTTACTAATATATAATTGTTTGTTAATGAATCATGTTGTGTTAAATTTTTGTTATCAAAGAAATTAAACATAAAATTATACATACGAAAAAGTCATGACGTGTTACATTTTCTTTGACTTAAATATATTGTATCTATGAATTTGAATATGTTCATCGAATATAAAAAGTTGATACTTCAAATTTTCTTATGGGAAACCCACTTCCTAAAAAATCATAATACAATATCCTCTTCATAAGAAGGAAATGGAAATGAGAAGGCCACAAAAATACCTATATTTTTTCTATAAATCATAAATTGAAAGTGATAATAAGGACATGAAAACGAAATATAACTATCATGTTCTGATCAAGAGTGATAGAGAACATGGTCAATTAAAAGTCAAACATCATAAAACTGTAAACCATGTGTTTGTTTAAAAGACCATTGGTTTCTCAGAAATATGTAAATGGATAATGTTTAACATCAAAAATATATTTCCTAGAGTTAGGGGATTATTTCAATATTCTAATTTGAAATTGAAAAAATAAAATAATGGGATTTACTTCAATTTAGGCAGTATAAAATCAGATTTTTTTTGTGCTTCGATCTCGCACCTCTTCAATTCAAAAATTCAATGATAGATATTCAAGATTAATTTTTCATATCATTAAATATTTTAACAAAAAATATTAATTCATTCCTTCTATGAAAATAAAAATTGTTAGAACATTTTTATCAACATGAAAAATAATAATTAAATCTTAATCAATATTATACATAATCTATTATATTAGTTATTAAACATAAGACTCATCAAACGCCAATGAACAGAATAGTTTAGTATCATTGGAAAAATAGATACATACATAGTTGTTTAATTACAACATTAAAAATAAATACAACATAGATACACCCTTGAAAAACTAATAATCTCCAATATTATACTTGAAAGTAATTCCTAATATACAACCTTGCATCTAGGGGGGAAATAAAACATAATAATAGGATGATCATATATGATCAATAAGGGTAAATAATATAGTGGAATTAGAAAAGATAAAAAATAAGGCAATGTGAATTACTAAAAACACAATCCATTAAAACCTAATACTTACTATAATATGGAATAAATAAAATATGATTAAATAATTCCAGATAAATAATCACATGAGAATAAAATCTGACCATGGATATTATAATAGAAGAATTGTCACATGGATTATCAATTTAAAGCATCATATTGATGGAATGAATAATGCTGGACATCTGAAACATTCCATCTCGGACACAACTAATAAATTTGAAAATAATTGCTTAGATCCTCACCTGAGACCATATCTTAAAATAAATGGACAATGCCTCATCCACGCCCATATTGGGTTTTTCACATGAGACATATCGGTCCATCTAGGGGAGATAATAGATCCCAATAATAACATACAATGTTTAATGAATTCATCATATGAATATGATGAATGATAAAGAACATATAAATATGAAATTTAATTAGTGTTCCCCAATCACTAAATATAATATATAACCATTTTGAGTAGTATGGTGAATGGTATAAAGATATCACATCCATTGTAATATATGATCAGAATCCATTTAATAAAATATATTCGATGATATCATTAAAATTAAATACCAATTATGAATAAGATTAAATATAGGATGTTGAAATAGTTTAAAATACAATAATAAACTTTATCAAGAAATTCTAGAGATAAATACTAGTTTTACATTGTAAAGAATATTTCTTTTGGAAAAATCTTTTTCATTTGTAAAAAAATCTCATTTTAAAAATTTATATACTATAAAATCAAAGGGAATGGCAATGAAATTATCTATCAGGGAAAAAAATTTCCACTAAAGTGAAAACATGTAAATTTTTTTTATGAAACATCATAAATGGACCACTTAATTATAGTTTAATAGAAAATATAAAAGAGTATTTAAAGAGCACAAAAATTAATTAATTACATTAGACCTGAAAATTAATAAGATATTTTTTCCTGATTAATGTGTGATTTTAGAAAAACATTTGTGTATTAATATAGATTGTGGAGTGTATATGACAATTGGTATGAAATCGGTATGACTTGTGAAATCTGAATTGCTTATCGAGATTTATTATGAGGGGGTCCTATTTCAAACATGTAAATCCCCATGATAATGGATGAAAAAATATGGATACCTGATTTTGGAAAAAATATATAGAATTTAAAATATGTTTATAAAAATAATGAAGAATTATATTTGGGTAAAGAGAGGGAATGTGAAAACTGATTGAAAAATGGTTGTTTGGGGAGAATCCATTACCTTTTGTGGAAAATCATTATGTACTACACATAACAACTAGGATAAATAAATTAGATTAATAATTAATTTATTGAAGAACCAATTAAACATGTATTTATTTATTATAATTTTATTATATCAATTTATCGTCATTTGATGATATATAAGATTCAATTTCACCATTCAAAAGTGTTTGTTTCATTTTATTCATGAATAGTTCACTTTTATAAATGAATGAATGATCATGTGACAAAAGAATAATTATCCATAACTGAAAATATATTTTATTAATGAACATAAAAATATTTAATTGTCTAATATTTTTTTTTAATTTATGAGTGTGGTTAATTAGATAATTAGTTAATGATAATAGTTTGAATTATTTTGGCACTATTTTGATTATCATAGTGTAGTATCGGTTTATTAAATAATTTTATGCTTATATACTCATTCCATAACAATAATTAAGTTTTAATATAGATACTAAAATATTTTTAAACTATAAAAGTAGTTTTATGTCTATACTTCAAGGATGTATTAGAATGAAAATGAATAATCATCCATGAAGGTGGTAACTTGACACCATACAGACGCTATTTTCATTTTTAGAACAAAACGGAGAAGAGAAAATAACATATGGTGAATATCCAACTATCATAATAAAATTTTAGTATTTATAATAGATTATATTTATTATCCATGATTGTTTATATAGGTAAGGAAATGATATGATAAAAAATGTAATTGAAAGAAAATCAAAATAACAAAAGGTTATTTTACCTCAAAAATTCATCTCCCTATGATCCTCTATAAGGAAAATTGAAATGGTATTTTGGATGAGACCATTAGGAAAAAACATGGGGAGAGTTTGGGGAGTTACATTTAATCTGAATTGTACAATCCTCATGGTTTTTGATCTGTGGGGACAATAGATCGAGATTTACAGTATTTATAGAGGAGGATATGGGTGTTTTTTTAATATTTAATTCAATAGTTTATTATTTTGTCTCAATAGGGTGACTAGATGGAATCTTATCACTAAATAAATTAGAAAAATTATGGAGTGATATTGATTATGGGATTAAATCAACCATACAACATAAATAACTAAATAATTCGTGTATTTAATAAATAACGTAGATTACAATATTTCACTATTCACAAAAATTTCAACTATTTTAGAAAAATCCATAAAATTCCACCAAGATATTTTTCGATGTCTGGAATTAAAAAAACTATGTTTTATGAATATAATTTTTAAAATAATAAGAAATTTAATTTTCAAATAAAATCATAATTTACATGAAAAATATAGATTTTAATTCTATATATAATTTTTTCAATAATTGAAAAATTATTTGAGTTTCATTAAATTATCTTCCAATAATAATAGAAAACAATATTAATTTATAAATCTATTTTTTGAAATTAATTTTTCATTTTATTCATTATACTAATTATAAAATTTTATCTAAAAAATGATTTTTCAAAGAAATACCAATACTAAGTTTAGGATTTTAAATAAATTTATTTTATTATTCAATGATATAAGTATATTATGTTTTTACATATTAGATGCCTAAATTTAAATCATACATTCAAAGGTGAGATAAAATTAAAATCATAAATATACTTTTAATATAACAAAAAATATAGTTAAAAAATTAGTATTTTTTAACTATTCATTGAAAGTTAAATATTTAAAAAAATACCATAATTTCAACAAAAGATAATTTTGACATTCCACTATTAAAAAATAGTTTTCATATTTTCAATATATTTCATAAAATTTTCAATATTTATTTTTGAAATAGGTTAACCATTAAAATGATGTAAAACTACCTTTTAAAAATATTGAATTTTAATGACTAAAATTTAATTAATTACTATCATATTCCTATAAAATAAATTATATTCATTTCAAAAAATATGATTAAATATATAATATATAAATTTATTAATATTTTTAATTCTATCCAATTCAACCAATTCAACTGTACGGTTATAACGGGCGTTCTAAAATAGTGATATTTAATTGTATATCATTATTTGTTTAATCATTGCATTGTATGAAATTAACGTTTTAGAAGAAATTAAAAATTATAATATTCAAAAAATAAAATATTGGGTTGTTACTCTCATTGTTCACTGAATCTCATTGTCACGTGTCGTGCATGTTGTCGAAGAAACTCTTTATTTTGTGTGATATAAGCTAAAACCAGTGTTGTGTAAAATATATTCTATATTCAATTTTGTCTATAGTAAAAAATACCAAAAATATAAAATTCATTTTGAAAAAATATTTTAAAAAATGTTGCTGTGTCACATAATAATCCATATGATTTCTTAGGTGAAATCTATTGTTTCATGAACATTTAACTATTGTAAGGTGTTAATCCCTACAACCTATGAAATTGAGAGAACATGATGTCAACATATCTTATTGGGTTTTTATGGTCTAATCAAATTATACATCTATATGAATATGATATGTAGTTATATGAATTAATTTATTATTCCATTATTACTATATTCTTCTTTGAAACATCATGATTAATCCCACATCCCCATCACATACACTAGAGTTGGGAACTACATGAAACCCTACAACATCATTAATGTATATCCTTGTAATATGATCAAGATGGATTTATTTTTTACAAAAATAAAATATTATAAATTTATAAGGTGATTTAATTAAAATAAAATTATTTCTTTTAGATGTTTTGAGGAGTCTAGCAATGAATTCCATGGTGATTATTTCTCATTTATATGATATAATAATGAATGGTTATAAAATCCACGTAGGATTCTATCTCATAATAATATCATTATTTAATAACATATAATGAAATACACACACTACAATATCCATTTTCATTTTTTCCTCCCATAAATATACTTTTAGATCTCTCAAAAACTTCATACTGCAAGGATGGATAGATAATGATGAACTACAATCATTATCCAACATGTCCAAATATAATTCAACTGTTGAATGGAAACACACACGGTTACTGAATCATATCATTCCATAAAATTAATGGTTGAACTAATGAATATTCCCCATCATATTCTATAGTTCAATATCCACCTTCTGTACCTCCTTAATGCAAACATAGATTGATGGTTTAACCTTCGTCTGAAGAAGTTAGGATCATTCTGATTCCTCACGATTTCATGATCTATCACATACACAGCAAAATGAATTCGGTAACTATAGAAACTCATCATAGAAAATATGACATGATATTTTTAATTTATAACATAAAAAACGGTGTTGGTATTACTATTATGGTATTGTACTAAAGATTAAATGTGTTAGTAAACTCCATCCATCTCCATTAGTTAATATTGATCTCATTGTGTGATAACATATACATAAATATTTTTTGATCAATATATATAAAAATATTTATATCATAAATTTTACCCCATAACTAATTCCCTTATATTTTTAAAGAAAAATTACTATTGTCAACTCAAAATAATGATTCAGGTAATTACATTCATTAATTTTCAAATAGTAAGATGAATAATCTATCAGCATATTATTCTATATGACAAAAAACCCCAATCCCTTATTTCTTGATTCATTATAGAGCAGAATCCCATATCCACTATAGTGAATAATGATTATGTGTGCACTGACCATCCATACGTTTTTCTCCTTGAAATTTTAATCATATTCATCTTTTGAATGGGCCTTATATCACATCAATTTCAACTTATCTATTTGATTTTATATCTATGAGATATCTCTTAAAAAGTGTCGGTAGTATCAATCCATTCAAAAAAACTATAGATCCATGAAACCATGTTTTTTATGTGCAATTTATTAAAATATTATTATTTTTAGGTATCTACTGATATAACCTCTATTGAGATTACCTAAATAATTAATGAAACTTTTTTTCCCACAATTAATACTTGTTAAAATTGGAATATAGTTTATATTTTTCTGGGTATTCAAAAAAATACTCAAATAATCTAAATTCCATTCCATGACCATTGAATATATAATAAATTATTCTATAAATAATACTAAAAACTAATCAATGTATTCTCTAGAAACAATATTAATTAGATCTATATAGATAACATGTGAAATGGTAAATTCAAATTGTCTAACTGTATGTTCTTAAATACCATACATCATAAATAAGGCTATCCAGGGCATATCCTTATTCATGAAACTCAATTAATGATATCTAAAATGAATGGGATACATTTAAAACAAATTAGATCTATAATAATTTTTAAATAAAATCATCAATATGTGGTAGAGTATACTATTTCGTAATTGTGGTCTTGTTATGTTATTAATAATAAAAGAAAATAATAATTGAACCATCATTCTTCTAAACAGAAAGTATTGATTCTCTATAAGATGACACACTCGATTGTATAAATTTCTTATCTAGGTTCTCCTAAATATTATTTTTCAATTACTATAACTCAATTAGTTTCATCCTGAAATCATTAATTGAAATCGGTGTTGCACCACATATAACGTCAATTAAAACATCAACATAAATATTCTAAGGAAGACTTAGATAGTATTCATGAAATACAATATAATATTCTTAATCAATAGTAATCAATTTAATGATGATATTTTCCCTAAATATTCTAGAAAAAAATCCCTAATGATTTTTAGTAAGTACTAAACAATGGATTTAATTTCCATTAGAAGTTCAAATTCATCGTCACATCGAAATATAGTCATATGATGATTCAGAATAAAAATTTCAACTTAACATACTGAGAAATGTATGAGTTATAAATATAATGAAGTTCAATACATGTCCAAAATAATATAAAATTCAACTATAATGATATTAATATGAAACAAATAATGAAAATTCATACAAACTTATACCGATGAGGTGTGGATTTTATACCCTTATAACAATTAAAATATTTTAATGGGAATGTAGATGTATAATCAAAAAAGGCATATGAATTTCTTCATTTAATTGATTTTTTAATTTAACCAATTAATTTTAACAACCCAAATTAGTAGTTTTTATCACATTAGAAATCCTTTTGTATCTTGGTTTTAATGAATTCAGAAAAAAAATATTCAATATTAACAAAAAGATTCACGTACTGATTGGAAAAATGGATATACTTCTAGAAATTGTATCACTAGAGTTTGGGTGGAACATTTAGATGAGTTTATCTCATTTCATTTCATAGGATAACATCCAACAACCACTTTGACATTATTTTTATCAATGGAATTATTTTACACAATTAAAATTTTCCCCAATCCCTTAATTAAATTTACCCATTACAACCATATGCACTTATATGATGAATATAGTGAACCGAACTTTTCTTACATTACTATTACATCATTAAAAAGATAAACAACATAATTGTATTACACAAGGAGGATCCAAAGGTTTAGTGTCTTGGGAAAACTAGGACCACACAAAACAAATACAACATCAACCACAAACATTTATTTAATTTCTTCTTCACTAGCTTCATAGTGGCACTTGTCCTATCCTTAGTACATGTACCCAACTGAGGATATACATCAATAGGGGTGAGATAAAAGCCCAATAAGAGGATAGACAAGAACAATATAGCATGGGGTGAGCATAATCATGACATAGGACGAAGATCATGAACATGAGAGGAGCATAAATAATAAACTTGAAATGTGGCAATGCATAAAAATGAAACATCATGTCTTAGTGGTTAACTACCACAAAAACTTGTGAACAAAGCTAGAATATTTTTAACACATAATTACACATTTACTCATCAGATTAATCACTTTACCCAATGCATTGGAGTTCTATATAATTCCGGGCCCACCCATCACATTTAAACATTCATATTGCGCTATATAATTCCGGGCGCACCCGTCACATCATAACATTATAATTATCATGATTGCAACATAGAAAACATATAAAACATGTAAATAAATAACCCATGGAAAGGAATTATTTTCATCTCATTATAACACATTCATAATCTTTGGGTTCCCAAAAGAAAGAGGGAACAACATACTTGATACAAGAACCATCAACCTTGAATGAGAGGTAAAATGTGAGATCTTGAAAGAAGAGTTGTTTTGGAAAACATTTTGATGGACATAAAAACCATTGACAAACATGTATATCCCAGAAAAGTAAAGTGAATGATGAAAAAATGATCTTTTAATAGTAACTATATCAAAAATGGAGTGTAAGAGGGGAACCCGAAGGAAGAAAAATTGGGTTCGAGATTTCCCCTTACCTTGTACTCGAATGCCTCCTTCTCGTTAATGTCTTGTATAATGACATTATATTCATTAATTAGAAATTAATGAACCTTTTATACATTAATAGGGTTCATTATGGTTTCAGTATTTCATATTATGTTCCTTTGTACTACTTATAGTGTTTAAAAATATTGACCGGGGATGTTCGTTTTCATTGTTTTCTTTAGCGGTCCACTTGTATTCATAAATTGATGTTTGGGTAGATCATGGGTAAACATCCAGAAATGATATTACATGTTATTAATGATATTAAATAATATTTAATGATTTTATAATGAGTTATATTAGATCTATGTGGATGAATCATTAGATAAGAATTAAATGATGATTATTTGGGTTAATTTGAGCGGTTTTTGGATCACAACGAACTTTTTTTAACTTTTCACTTAGTAATATAGCCATAAGTTATTTACAGAACTTAAAATAGAACATAATATATATAAAAGATTCTGGTTAAACAATAAAAATGGTTTCATGACCAGATTTGAAGGTATAAATGGAAGAAGAGAACATGTCTTTTTTGAAGGTGATAAATTTAACACCTCATGAACAACGTTCTCTTTAATAAAATAAAAGGAAGAGGGAAAGGGTGTGGGGTGATATAATATACCATTATAATAAGAATATTACAGTATATGTATAATTCTAGAGTTAAAAAACAATTTGGAGGAAGATAGGCGAGGAGAGATCAAGAAAGGAACTTGATCTTGAAAGGAAATTAAAGGAGAAGAGGGAGGGAAATTACCTCTTGAATCTTCCTCTTGAGATCCTCTACAAGAAAGACAAGCTTGGTATTTTGATGAGACCAGAAGATTTTGTACGTGTGGGAGGGGCTAGGGAAGGCTTTTGGGCAGAGTTTAGTGAAGTCTTGGAGCTTGAGATGTGTGAGGAAAAGAGGGATTGAAGGGTGGCTTTTATAGTGGAGGGGAGAGGGGTTTCTTTAATATAAAATTGATTAGTTTATTAATTTCCCCTAAGACAAGGAATAGTGAGTCTTGGATGACTAAGAATACTAAATAAGGCATGTGAGTTTGGGATTTGGGTGCTTACATCACTTGTGATGTCAGGAATAGTGGGTTTTAATTAAAATGTATTTATATGGTAAATTAATGTATTCTACTATTCACAAAAAATTCATGTATCTCAGAAAATTCCTAAAAATTTACCCAAACCATTTTTCGACATGTAGAATCCAAAAAAATCAATCCATTTTTCGAAAATAATTTTGTAAATATTATTAATTTAATATTTAATTAAAATAATAATTTACTCAAAAAAACAGTTTTTAAAATTAAAACTGATTTTGTAGTTCTTTCAAAAATTGCGTAGGGTATTATAAAATTATCTAAGAACTATTAGTCATTGATTCAATACTTTATGAATACATGTCATGGGAATATATATTATTTTAAATTAATTAAATAATTTTAATTATTTATTTATGACTTATAAAATACCAAAAATGTTTACTAAGGTCAAATAATCACTTTCTATGATGTCTAAATTTTATTTTATTATTCATAGGTAATGTTACTCTTATTTACTATTCATAAGGTTCATTTTACTATTCATAATGGTAGGTTACTATTCATAAGGGTAGGTTACTATTCACCAAAAATTATTTTTGTTCCATTAGACTCCAAAAACCATCTTGAACACAACCGTGTATGTCAGATTTTTAAAATTCCAACCATAGGGGTGACAAAATTATGTTTAAAAGTCACTTATCACTTAGTAGTTCATTATTTTATGTTTTTATGACATAAATATAAGAAGGGAATTTTTCATTGAAAAAACTTTGGGTCGTTACATTCTTCCCCCTTACGAAATTTCGCCCCTGAAATTTCACATTACAGAAACAGGTGAGGGTACTTCTCCTTCATTTCCTCTTTTGGTTCCCAAGTTGCTTCCTCAGACTTATGGTTCCTCCACAACACTTTGACAAGGCGGGTTGTCTTGTTGCGTAGAACCTTATCACTTCGGTCCAAAATTTTTACCGGCTGCTTCTCATAAGAGATATCATCTTCCAGCTTTACCACCTCTGATTTTAGTACATGTGAGTGGTCTGGTATGTACTTCCTTGGTAGTGATACATGAAAAACATCCTAAACTTGAGCCATATTTGGTGGAAGTTCCACACGATAGGCCACGGCTCCTATACGATCAAGGATCTCAAAGGGGCCAATGTACCTTGGGCTTAGCTTCCCTTTCTTCCCGAATCGCATGACTCTTTTCCATGGAGATATTCGAAGGAAGACTTTATCTCCAACGTCAAACTCCAAGTCCCTTCGACGATTGTCAGCATATCTCTTTTTCCGATTTTGAGCAGCTTTGATGTGTTTCTGGATGACTTGAACCTTCTCGGTCATCTCCTACACAAGATCAGGTACAAGTAGATTTCTTTCTCCAACTTCATCCCAACAGGTTGGAGTTCTACATCGCCTCCCATAAAGAGCTTCATACGGAGCCATCTGAAAACTCGAGTGGAAGCTATTGTTGTATGAGAACTCAACCAATGGGAGGTGCTCATCCCAACCACTGTTGAATTATAGAGATCATTCTCTTAGCATATCTTCGAGCGCTTGAATAGTCATTTCAGACTGGCCATCGGTTTGGGGGTGATAGGCCGTGCTGAAATTTAATTCAGTACTCAAAGCATGTTGAAGGCTCCTCCAGAACATAGATGTGAACCTTGGATCACGGTTAGAGATAATCGATAGTGGAACACCGTGCAATCTCACTACTTCCTTCACATATTTCCTTGCAAGTTGATCAAGTGAGAGGTCTCCCCGAATAGCGATAAAATGGGAAATCATGGTGAGTCGATCAACCACAACGCATATCGCATTACTTCCTCTTCACGTTTTCGGGAGACCCGTGACAAAGTCCATAGTAACATTTTCCCATTTCCACATGGGTATAGGCAATGGCTGCATCATACCTTTTGACTTTTGCTGCTTAGCTTTAACTTGTTGACATACCAAGCAACTTGATATATATTCCACAATCTCCTTCTTCATGTTATCCAACTAGATGTGTTCTCAGAGATCACGGTACATCTTGGTACTCCAAGGATGGATAAAGAAAGTTGAGCTATGTGCATTATCCAATAGCTTCTTCTTTATCCCAGGTGCTGAAGGCACACAATGTCGCGTTCCAAACCGAATCACACCATCATCGTCGATATGGAACTCTTGCAGCTTCCCTTCCTTTACTGCATTCACCCTCTTTTATATCTCCACATCATCCCTTTGTGCTTCCTTAATCTTCTCTTGGATGGATGGTTGCGCAATCATTTGGGAAAGGTAGGATGTATCCCCAGCCCTTACGATTCCCAAATCCATCCTTTTCATATCCAAGAAGATAGGGTCTTTCTCAATCCTCAACATGGATAGAGTAGCAGGTTCTTTCCTGCTTAGAGCATCAGCTACCTTGTTCGCCTTTCCAGGATGATAGTGAATAGAGAAATCGTAATCCTTGATTAGATCTACCCATCTCCTTTGACGCATGTTGAGCTCCTTTTGTCAAAATATTTACTTTAGGCTCTTGTGGTCGGTGTATATGTCACACTTCTCGCCATAAAGGTAGTGCCGCCAGATTTTCAAGGCAAAAATCATGGCTGCCAGCTCTAAAACATGCGTCGGGTAGTTCTTCTCATGGATCCTAAACTATCGTGAGGCGTAGGCTATCACATTATCATTTTGCATGAGTAAGCAACCCAAGCCTTTCTTTGAAGCATCGCTGTATATCACAAAACTTTCTCCACTTTTCGGTAGTGGGAGTACAGGTGCATTGTTCAGCCTTCTCTTTAGCTCCTTAAAGCTTCCCTCACATTTTTCGGTCCATACACACTTTACCCCTTTACTTGTTAACTTAATTAGCGGGCTTGACAATCATGAGAAGTTTCTCACAAAACGTTGATAGTACCCAGCAAATCCAAGATAACTACGGATTTCTGTGACACTAGAGTGCCTGGGCCATTCCTCAATGGCCTTTGTCTTTGAAGTATCCACAGAAATTCCCTCACTTGTGATCACATGTCCCAAGAACGTGACTTGATTCATCCAAAAGTCACTCTTGGTGAACTTGGCATACAACTTCTCCTTTCTCAATGTTTCCAACACAAGTCATAGATGTTCTTCATGTTCCTCCTTTCTCTTGGAGTAGATGAGAATATCATCAATAAACACTACCAAAAATTAGTCGAGGTAATGCCTATAGACTATATTCATCAAATCCATGAAGATTGCAGGGGAATTAGAATGTCCAAAGGGCATCACCAAAAACTCATAGTTCCCATACCTTGTACGGAAGGAAGTCTTCTGAATATCTTCCTTCTTCACCTTTAGCTGATGATATCCAGAACGAAGATCCACCTTTGAGAATTATTGAGCTCCTCTTAACTGATCGAACAAGTCATCAATCCTTGGGAGAGGATACTTGTTCTTTATGGTGATCTTGATGAGTTCCTGATAATCGATACAAAACCACATGGTTCCATCCTTCTTCTTCACAAAGAGCACTGGTGCACCCCAAGGTGTTGCACTAGGGCATATGAACCCTTTCTCCAAATGCTCTTGCAGATGCTTCTTTAACTCCTCCAGTTCGATAGGAGCCATCCTATAGGGACACTTTGAGATAGGAGTAGCTCCAGGTATGAGTTCAATTGAGAACTCTACCTCACGATCCGGTGGAATTCCGAGTAACTCTTCGGGGATTATATCACTGTATTTCCTCATGATGGGCATTTCCTCAAGGTTGGAACTTTCATTTGACTCAATCATTTGGGCGAGGTATGCTTCTTCATAGGGAATCAACACCCAAACCATTGAAGGATTTTTCAATGGATATTCATGATCTTCCTTGAATTTGTAGAGGAGCATGGGATGGTTTAGAATATGAAAATATATTTCCTTTTCTCGACAGTTGATATGTGCTCTATATAATGAGAGCCAATACATTCCCATTATAGCGTCGAATTCCACCAAGGGAAGTATTACGAGATTTTCCAGAAGAATCTTCCCACATACGTCAATAGGAGAAGAGTCAAACACTTGGGTTGCAATGATTGCACCACTTGGTGTTTTTTACAGATATCTCTACTTCATGGTTTTGGGGCATCGATTATATAGTTCTAGCAAACATTCAAGATATAAAGTAATGTGTATAACCAGAATCAAATAAGACTTTTTCCATTCTTGAGTGAATAGGAAGTGTACCTTGTGCGACTTCATTATCATGTTCCACCTCCGTAGTAGTGATGGCATAAGCATTCCCTTGTTCCTTTGTCTTTGGTGGTTGTTGGTGCTGATTACCCTCGAGAGCTCGAGGATTAGTGCACTGGTTTGAATAGTGCCCAAGCTCCCTACAGTTCTAGCATTGAACCACGAGTGGTTCTCTACTTTCATCGGCTACATTATCCTTCCTTTTCATGTCTTTTTGACACTCGTGACCAAGGTGTCCTTCTTTACCACACTTGAAGCATTTCCCCATCCCTTTGAGGCAGTTCCCATGGTGCAACTTCCCACATTTTTTGCATGTGGGTCATTGATTTTTCTTCCCACCTTTGTCACTAGATCCACCGGCTTGAAACTCCATCTTTCTTTCCTTCTCCCCATAGCCATGGGACCATTCTCCAAACTCAATATCCACTTTGATATCACATCGAACAACATATTCATAACTCCCAAAGTCTCTAATTTCAAGAGCCTTTCGAAGATGTGGTTTTAATCCACAAAAGAATCTACCAATTTTGCTATCATTGTTGATAACAAAACCCGAAGCATACTTTGCAAGCCTTGTGAAATTTGCTTCATAGGTTGTGACAGATTATCCTTTTTTTTTGCTTGAGCTCTATGAATTCTCTATCCATCTTCGCGCGAAGACTTCTTGGGATGTACTTATTAAGAAACATTATCTTAAATTCTTCCCATTCCATCTCTTCAATTTCCTCCCTTGGCTTGGTGTTCTTAATCATAGCCCACCATTGATCAGCTTCTCCATCTGGACGATAAACGGCTAGAGTCACCTTCTCCGTCTCAGAACAGTGATGAACAGAAAATATCTTCTCCATGGAGTTGACCTACTGTTCCACAACTAGTGGATCAGAAGATCCACAAAACGTCGGTGGTTGTTGCCACATAAACCATTCGATATCTAGTTGCTCCCTCTTTGGTGAAGGAGGATGTTCCCCATTATTATGGTTATTATTCATAACCTGAGATAATTGGGTAAGCATCTCCATGATGTTTTGAACTCCAACTCCAAAATCATTGGGGATTTTGTTCGGGCAATTGTTGCATTGGCCCTCGCAAGAGTTGTTGGCCTGATTTCTCCTGGTTCCCACTATTTTCTAAAATAGAAAAGGTTAGAAAAAATCATAAGTAAACAATTCAATAATAACTTATTCATTTAAACAATTATACAAAAAACATAACATATGGGATCCCTAGGTAAATATCCTTGTGTGCATATTTTTACTTAGTCTCAAGTTGTAGGTTTTCTCTAGGGTTCACTAATCCTAATTCCCAAATTAAGTAAAACCTTTCCTCTGATACCAACTATAGCCACCCGGCCTTTTCTTACAATACAATTACATCATTACAATGATAAAAAACATAATATTATTACACATGGAGGATACAAAAGTTTAGTGTCCTGGGAAAACTAGGACAACACATAACAAATACAACATCAACCATAAACATTTATTTAATTTCTTCTTCACTAGCTTCTTAGTTGCACTTGTCGTATCCTTAGTACATGTTGCCAAATGAGGATATACATCAAAATGGGTGAGCTAAAAGCCTAGTAAGAGGATAGATAAGAACAATATAGAATGGGGTGATCATAATCATCACATAGTAAGAAGATCATGAACATTAGAGGAGCATAAATAATAAACTTGAAATGTGGCAATGCATAAAAATGAAACATCATGTCTTAGTGGTTAACAACCACAAATACTTGTGAACAAAGATAGAATCTTGTTCACACATCATTTCACATTTACTCATGATATTCATCACTTTAACCAATGAGTTAGATCACTATATAATTCCGGGCACACCCATCACATTTAATCATTCATATTGTGCTATATAATTCCGGGCGCACCCGTCACATCATAACATTATCATTATCATGCTTTCCACATAGAAAACATATAAAAAATGTACATAAATAACTCATGGAAAGGAATGAGTTTCATCTCATAATAACACATTCATAAGCTTTGGGTTCCCAAAAGAAAGAGGGAACAACATACTTGATACTAGAACCATCAACCTTGAATAAGAGGTAAAAGTTGAGATCATAAAAGAAGAGTTCTTTTGAAAACATTTTCATGGACATAAAAACCAGTGGCAAACATGTATATCCCAGAAAAGTAAACTGAATGATGAAAAAATGATCTTTGAGAAGTAACCATATCAAAAATGGAGTGAAATATGGAGAACCCGAAGGAAGAAAAATTGGGTTCGAGATTTCCCATTACCTTGTACTCGAATGCCTCCATCTCTATAATGTCCTATATAATGACATTATATTAATTAATTAGAAATTAAATAACCTTTTATAAATTAATAGGGTTCATTATGGTTTCATTATTTCATATTATGTTCCTTTGGAAGACTTATAGAGTTTAAAAACATTGATCGGGGATGTTCATTTTCATGGTTTTCTTGAGCGGTCCACTTGTATTCTTAAATTGATGTTTGGGTAGATCATGGGTAAACATACAGAACTGATATTAAATGTTATTAATGATATTAAATAATCTTGAATGATTTTATAATGAGTTATATTAGATCCATGTGGACAAATCTTTAGATAAGAATTAAATGAAGATTACTTGGGTTAATTTGAGCGGTTTTTGGATCACACCGAACTTGTTTTAACTTTTCACTTAGTAATATGGCCATAGGTTATTTACAGAACTTAAAATAGAACATAATACATATAAAATATTCTGGTTCAACCATAAAAATTGTTTAATGACCATATTTGAAGGTAGAAATGGAAGAAGAGAACATGTCGTTTTTGAAGGTGATAAATTTAACACCTCATGAACAACGTTCACTTTAATAAAATAAAAGGAAGAGGGAAAGGGTGTGGGGTGATATAATATAACATTAGAATCATAATATTACAGTAAATGTATAATTATGGAGTTACAAAACAATTTGGATCAAGATAGGTGGGGAGAGATCAAGAAAGGAACTTGAACTTGAAAGGAAATTAAAGGAGAAGAGGGAGGGAAATTTCCTCTTGAATCTTCCTCTTGAGATCCTCTTTACGGAAGATAGGCTTGGTGTTTTGATGAAACCAGAAGCTTTTGGACGTGGGGGAGGGGATAGGGAAGGTGTTTGGGTAGATTTTAGAGAAGTCATGGAGCTTCAGAGGTGTGAGGAAAAGAGGGAGTGAAGGGTGGCTTTTATAGTGGAGGGGAGAGGGGTTTCCATAATATAAAATTGATTAGTTTATTAATTTCACCTAAGACAAGAAATAGTTAGTCTTGGATGACTAAGAATAGTAAATAAGGCATTTGAGTTCAGGATTTGGGTTCTTACATCACTTGTGATGTCAGGAATAGTGGGTTTTAATTAAAATGTATTTATATGGTAAATTAATGTATTCTACTATTCACCAAAAATTCATGTATCTCAAAAAAATCCCAAAAATTTACCCCAACCATTTTTCGACACGTAGAATCCAAAAATGCAGTCAATTTTTCAAAAATAATATTCTAAATATTATTAATATAATATTTAATTAAAATCATAATTTACTTAAAAAACAGTTTTTAAAATTAAAACTGATTTTGTAGTTCTTTCAAAAATTACGTAGGGTCTTATAAAATTATCTAAAAACTATTAGGCATTGATTCAATACTTTATGAATACATTTCATGGGAATAAATATTCCTTTAAATTATTAAATAAATATAATTAATTATTTTTGACTTATAAAATACCAAAAATGTTTACTAAGGTCAAATAATCACTTTCTATGACGTCTAAATTTCATTTTATTATTCATAGGTAATGTTACTCTTATTTACTATTCATAATGGTCATTTTACTATTAATAAGGGTAGGTTACTATTCACCATTTTTTTTTTGTTTCATTAGACTCCAAACACCATCTTGAACACAACCGTGTATGTCGGATTTTTGAAATTCCAACCATATGGGTGACAAATTTATGTTTAAAGGTCACTTATCACTTAGTAGTTCATTATTTTGTGTTTTTATGACATAAATATAAGAAGGGAATTTTCCATTGAAAAAACATTTGTTCGTTACAATGAATGTAGATTATTTTTATCTTTTGTTGCTCATAAAATGATATTTTACTTAAAACTAAATATTTATATTCATTTCACCCAAACCATGTGAAAAATTAGGTCTATATTATCTATTATTATCATCACATCATAACTAAATAAGTCTCAAAAATATAATGCCTTTTAGATATATGGTCTGATGAAAATAATGAGCAGTCAAAATTTATTTTATGATCATTGATTAAATGATAATGTTTACATGACTATGGTGTGGAATTTTCCTTAGTGTTAAAAACGGATTCATCCTTTCAGTAATTCAGTTCATTAAACAACCTCTATAATTAGTAGTGAATATTTTAAGTAAAATAATTATTGAAAAATTCATTCATAAAATTTTTCCATTTCATTGAGTATATTTTCTCCTCTTCTTTAATATTCTTGATAGTAGTCCACCACCGATCCACTTTAGATTCCAAATGACACAAAATAAAAATGATATTTACATAGTCTATGAAGTGGAGAATGAAAAATATCATTTCATAGTATTAATCGATATCATGACAATTAGTGATTCCAAGGACCAATTCATGGAATATAGAAGTTTCCTCAATAAGTACGCAATAACGATTAGTTTATTCATTTTTTTATTTGTAACATCATGATGGATCATGTTACTATTTATAAATTGAGAGAGTTGTATGCCCATAGTTACATGATTTAATATCCAAAATCCCATTTCATTTTATTTCTCCTGAGTATGCTCATTGTATTGGTCATCTTATTCATTGCTCACATGATTCATCCTTGTTCTTCCCATTGACTAAAATAAAAAATCATATTGTGATCATTCACAATGATTAATCAGTATGTAAAATAATATGATAATAAAAAATTCCATTAATGAAATGAATTGTTACACCATCTTATAAATAAATAATGCATTTTTTATTTATATATATCTTTCTGTTCATCAACTTTTTTATAGATTTTATTATTTAATTTCCCATAATGGTTCGTAAAATTAATATTAACTACCATAATAATGTCCTAGTTCAGTATCAAATCAATTGTGTAGTAAGGTATCATTGTCACATATGAGGTGAATAATGAGTTAATACGCATACAACTATTTTGTGGTTATTACCAAAAGGATAATATGTTCAAGAACCATGGTCAACATTGTTTTCTTTGGGGATTGATTTCATTTTTATGAAATGAAACATTTTATATGTTAAAAAAGTAGTACATTATCTAATTCGTATATTTGTCCATATTTTATTACTAATTATTTCTAATGTTAGTATTGAAAAATAAAAAAATTCTACTTTTATGCTTGATGAGGTGAACTAAGAATAAAATAAATTAATATTACATCATTTTATATATATATTCAATACATGTTAAAAAAATAAAATCAAAAATCCATTAAGGTTTACTATATTTTGAGACTAGATACATAATAAATTTATTTCACGATAAGACTTCAACAACACTCTTAGTTTGTATCTATCATAATGCTCTCCCTAAACATAAAATATTTATTATAATTCATCATAATAGGGGAAAGGATAGATATGAAGGGGTGAGCTTATATGATTTGTAAGGGTAATCAAATGAGATATCGATCGCTGATCATATGTTGGTAATATATTATCATAAGGGTAAGATAAAATGACAAATATTTATGAAAGTAAAAAAAATACATTAATAATTATCAATAATGATCCATTGAATAAAGATTTTTCATAATTAAAAACTTATTTAATAATAATGGTGAATCATTCATACTCAATAATGGTTCCTGGGAACATATCATAAGCATATGACATGATTTTTTTCATACATATAAGCACCTAAAATCATTTCATTATTCAATGATCACTAGGAAGACAATCATAGTGGACAAAGTATCATAGTGGAATGGGTTCACTCCTCATTCAATCATTTCTTAAATAAAGGATCAATATCAAGATTATCATAGTTAAAAGAGTACCTTACTGATCTGGGTTCATTCAACATTACATTTCATATAATATCATGTGATATCATTGTTTACCAAACGCTTTTGAGGACTATATAATTATGAACCAAAATATAAATAGTGAACACCATACACAATTTTATCCCAAGATCATAAAAGGAATCATTATTACATCATATCAAAACCACTAAAAAGAAATGTGTTACATAATTATTTCATCACCACATAATTATAATCCATCAAAATAAATAAATAAGATGGTTTAAAAAATCAATATTTCATCTTATATAGAGTGACTCTAATTATGAAACGGATCTCAGAAAAACATTATTAAATATCATTAATGAAATACAATTAGATAAATTGGATGGATGGTATCACTAGATCATATCCCAAATAATGTGGAAAATATTTTAAACAAAAATTAATAGGGAAAATAATGGAAGCTTCAAATTAAATAAATTTCCTGACACCGATAAATATTTTTACGATGTTATGTTAAAAGAGAATATTTTTTTCACACTTTTGGAAAATGAAAAAATTGATTCATATGGACAACAACTATAAATTATAATTTTAATATTTTATAAATAAATTGAAAGGTAGTAAAATTAAATTTTCTCCAAAATTTATCTATGTTCCAAAACATCTAGAGAAAATTTTGATGAAAATTTTCATTGAGTAGAATGACACTAGGTAAAAAATAAAAATAAGATTTTATTTTCATAAAAAATATTTTATAATTCAATTTAAGTACCAATGATAGGAAAACTAAAAGAATAAATGAATAACCATGAAATAAATATAAGAGTATAAAATATTTGGTGTTTAAAATATAAATATTATATAATTTCCCCCTTTTCATATTTAACAAAGGAAATCTCGAAAATAAATGATAATGTAACATAAACACCTACCATAGGTTGATCCTTATATGAATTCAAACCATGATAATAATTAATATAGATTTATCATTATTATATTATTGAAACATATTGGTATATAATGTTCAATATATCATTCCAATGTAATTTCCAAAATTAACAATTATTAAAAATACATCATTAAAAAAATATTCATGTGATAACTGTTCTATTTTCAATGCATGTTTTGGTTCAATAGTTTTGGTATTACAACATAGTCATGATATCCCCATATATATAATCTCAATCATTTCATACATATAATATTTATTAATTATATTAGTTTTTATTCACATACATGTTGGATATTGATGAAAAATGAAATAAATTACCCCATAGATATGGTTGTATATTTTTTCCTGATCATCATTTCCACATTTGATGAAAGGAAAGAACTAAAAATAAACAATAATTTAGCATTAAATAATTACTTTTATAAAACATATAATTATTATATTCCTTAAATATATCCATTTTAACAACCATGTAATATATAAATATCAAATTAATCACATCAATTCCCAGAGGTGGTAGTCCACACATATGCATGATCTACGTTATCAATTTACTGCCGTTGAAAGGGTAAGAAATTAGAAAATATATTATAATACCCAAAAATAAATATTTTTTAAATATAAAAGAAATATATTAAATACATCTAAATTATCATCCATGATAGATTTTAATGAAAAATAAAATACATTTCTTAATACAGATGGTAGTTAATAAATAAAAATGAGAGGTGTCTTTGTTTTCCATAAGATATAATTGGGATAAGAAATAGATATATCATTAACCTAAATGATTTAATTATTTTAAAATAACTTATTAAATAATTTTATTATGGTTATATATTATTTACATGAGTGGAGACATGAATTATTCATTAAGGGGTTCAATGAAAGTGATTATCTCTCCACTAAGGATCCTCCATTAGATATCATCTTAATGACCCTTTGGTGTAACACCCCAAAATTGCAAGAGAATAACATTGTATTCAACAACATATGTGACAATAAATATTATGATTAGAATATTATATAACACCCCAATACCATACAATATATTTATTTTGGGAATAAAATTAATTTATTTGATTTTTTGTGATACATGAAAAAATGAGTTTCTTCAATAGCTTGTGTTACACACAACATTGTGTTTTATAGAATAAAAATATAATATTAATAATAATATTTAATATGTATGTTGTCTCCTATAAGTTGGATGGTATCTTAATAATAGAATTAAATAAATTATAAAAATATATAGTTGATGCATGTTTCGTATTTATCTATTTATTTAAAAAAAATCATTTAAAAAGAAGAAATGATTGTAGAAAAATCATATATATATTTTAAAAGATTATATAGTCTCCCATTGCACATTTAATTAAAATTTTATTTTAACCAATTTTAAAAATATGAATTAATAAAAAATAACACCATTTATTTAATTCTAATACAATAATTATATTATGGTTGGTTTTTGATATATTTATGAGATGTTACATTTGTTGATAAAAGTGAAAAATACTGATTTTTAGAAGAAAAATACATTTTAATTTTCCTTATTTATTCTGATAAATATTATTTTTAATTGGGTTTAATGATTAATTAGTTCTATTTTATATCAATGAATTCATTTTTCTAATTTTTATCATATTCATGTTGAATTTATACAAAAAAATACGTAAAATTTAGAACATTTCACATTAAAAATTGGCTTTCTCAACAAGTCTATTGGTATAAATAAAAATTAAAAATTTTCGCATATGATAGTTGAATTTGAAAAAATGTGTTACATATTTTTTAAAATTAATTTAATTATTTTTAATCATCTCAAATTATTTTTCCCCTGAATATACATAGTGAAAATAATAAAATTAGTTATTGCGTTTACGTTGAACCCTGATTTATAGGGAGATAAACATTGAATATCAGGGTCATAATAGACATAAAAACTTTTCCAGAAAACGTTTTTTGGAAATATTTCCTCTTTATCACATCTAGGATCAATATTTTCCTATTTCGGTATCATTATTAATGATAAAAACATGGGTATAGTTGAATATTTTCAACAAATTAAATGTGTGACACTCTCTTCACTTGTAAAGGGAAACCCACTATCCACTATTATTATTACCTTAAATAAAAAAATTTAAGGGTGAGTTACTACCCAAATACCTTACCATAATCCCTCTTATATTCATAGATGAATTAATTGTGCATAAATCGTGAATAATAATATTTTACAACAAACCTAAGGGGAATAAGTAATGAAGATTTAACATTCATCAATAATGATTTTAATGTTAGTTCTTTATCCTCAAACATGAATTATTATTAAACCATGATGATATAATAATATGATTTTATCAAATATAATGATATTTTTTTGATAATATGACTACCTACAAACATCCCCACTTCCATTAAATTATTTCTAAAATCATTATTTGTGTGTATGATTGAAAACCTCTTTCCCAACTGAAGAATTTCTTTTTTTAAATTACTTCATCAGAAATATAGGTTGGATGATGGATATAAATAATATATATGTAAATAAGATTATAATTATAGGACTTGATTCATTATATTAATAAAAATATTTACTTTCTTTTCATTAGGGGATATAATTACGTTGCTTATGTGTAAGGAGGACTACCACTTCATAAAGAAATATAATTCATCTTTAACTATCATGTAAAATGAAATGTAATAAGGATAATGTTAATAAATATATGTTATAAACATAATATAATTATGATATTAATGATATATTTGTCTTTCTAAACACATAATATATATAGAATTTTATTTATTACCTTCTCACTGGATGAAAGATAATTACATCATTCATGTACATGAGGTCAACCGCCTGCACAAAATGATGTTAGTATCTTTTCATAAATACATTAAACAGATAATATATATATATATATATATTTATATTTGTATATTTAATCTAATAATATGGTATTTATGATATTATTATTATTGTGAAAAGATAAAGTATTACCAACCCGAATTTTATAATGATTGTTGTAAAATTGAAATGATACACATACACACATACAACCTAAAGTCACCTTTTTTATTTAAATAGTTTGAATTCCAATTCCAAATTAGTAAAATTAAATACATGAAAACCTATTTTTAGAATGGGAGATGAGGAAAAAATCACAAACATAAAGGCACAAACACCTTTAAGAAAAATTAAAAAAAGGTTATAAGATGGTTTTATGTGTTTTAAGGTATGAAAACATTAATATGAACAATAGAAAACAATCTAATACCCCCCGATAGACTTGAAACAGAGAAATAAGAAAATTTTGATGTATCTCTTCTATTATCTCCATGATTGTAACATAAATCATTTTTCATTACCATGTTTCATGATTATATTTAAAAATAAAATTTATGTATAAATAATATAATATTGTCCGGAATACTGTTATAGAGATTATAAAAATATATAGTATTATCAAGAACCGAAACTTTCATAACAAATATTCAATGTAATAACAAGGAAATTAACACCTAAAACAATGAAAATTTGAATGATGACTAACTAACAGTTGATAAGATTTCATGAAAGGATATCATATTATAAAATAAATATTAACATGGTTTATTAATAAGTTAATAACATGTTTAAAAACAATATATAGTAGGTTAAATAATATTTAACCAAATTGAAGTGTGAGGTAAGGGACTTTGACACAATTTATTTTCATTTATGCATATATTAATTTTATCAACTAGATTTTTTTTATATGGGGTATATATAGAACCTTTTATATTTAATATAATTAATAAATAATTATTAATAATATTTTACTTTTTATATTAGAATTAGTTTATAAATGTTGGTTTTAATTAAAAGTTACCTACTTTAAAGGAATTTCATTACACATTCTCTTTTCATTGACTTATATTATTTATTTATTTTTATTATTATTTCAATATTTTTTTATATGGAATTTGTATTATCTTATATTTTATTTACCCTTGTTTTATTAGGATTTGAAATTGATACAAATAATAAAATCATTGTATAATTATTTCCATATCATTATGATCATTATAAGTATTTATTTAACTATATCATTCTAATTTAGATTATTTATGTTTGAATTTCAATTAAAGTAAATTATATTATCATTTTTCAATTAATCCTTCCATTTTATTACCAATTGGATAATAATGATATTTTTCTTGCAACATTACCATTTTAACACTTTTGTACATAAATTCAACGAGGAAATGTTTTTTATAAAATATTATCTAATTCCAATATTTAGTTTGATATATGTTTTTTTCCAAAACCATGTTTTCCAAAATGTATTTAAAAAATGTTTTTAACTTATTTAAAATGATTAATTAAATAATTAGGTAAGAACTTATAATTTTTTTAAAAAAAATTTAATTGAATATAATTTTTTTCAAAATAAATCACTTTTATAACCATTTTACTATGCTTCTACAATGTTTTCTTTAACTTGTACGATATGTAAAAATTGACCCACCATCTTGAATAGAATTTAAATTTTGTTTCATTTATTATTTTATAATGATATTTTTAAATTAAATTATTCCATAAATAATTTAGAAAATATTTAGTTTTTAAGAAGTTATTTTCAATGAAATTAATTCAAAAAATGTTTTATTTATAAAAGTTGTGATATTAAAAATGAAAATTATATTTTAATGAAGAATGTTTTTAAATAAATTTTATGGTATTTCTATTCATAAATGATATCACCCCTTTATTTTAATTAGTATTCACATGGGATATGTTGTATTAATATCATACTTTTTGTTTATTTTAATTTTTTATGATTAGTTTAACTATAGATGTTCTATTTGGATGCGATTCACCATATTACACTAGAAGGTCAATAATATTGCTTACAAATAGGGTAATGTCTTTAAATTTTGTATTCTAGTTTTTCAATAAAAATCATTATGTTTCTTATGTTTCTACCCATTAAAATTAAGAATGTAATAGAATTACTATTTGACACATGGGGATCGCTATTGCCCTTCGATATATTGACATGCTTCATGACACAAATCAGTTGGCCAAATCAGGATAGTTTCTACTAATAAATTTAAAATGTTTTTAAAATATATCTTGATTATAACTGTCTTGAGGATTTAAAATGATATTTAAATTTTCAAATATTATACATTTCATCATTATAATTTCATTCATTGATATTCCATGTGATTATTTGTTTTGTTAGAATAAACATGATTATGATTTCAATGTCATGGGATTATTTGTATGATATTACCTCATGATCAGTAATTTATACCATATTATGATCACATTTTTTAAATGGGGTTTCATTTAGTTATTTACAATTCGATTTGGATTTACATTATTTATTCATAGCAACCACTATACTCTTAACTTTATTGAGCATTAGATCTCACCCATTTCTTATGTTTTATTTATCTTCATCATATGAAGAAGTAATTTTTTATTGATATGAAGGTACATGATAAGGGGAATAAAGTAATTCAAAAAGGGAATTAATTTTTTATTTTATTCATTAATGTTTTATGTGAATTTCATATATATATCTATATTTTATCGAATAAAAAACATTTTGTTCTATTAGGACACGATTGCTCTTATCTTATGCCAATATAATAAAGCATACATGAGCTCTTGGGTACTGGGGTTCGGGTCGTTACATAAAGTTATACATATAAGAATACCAAAACCTCTAAAACATGTCTAGAGATGTTTACAAGAGAATTATTTAGATTTTTATTAATATGTCTAGACCAGTAAGCATTCATATATAGTGGATAAGAGGTTCCTTTTTATAAGTGAGGTGACTCAAACATTTGTCTTTAGTTTTTGTATCAAAATAATATATATTTATAATCATGGAATGGTGCCTCCAAATGAGATCAATTTATATGATGGATAAAATAGGGTCATAAATTAGTATAATATACAATATTTAGATAATATTTCGTATCTTATTGTAATCCAGATATCATTAGTTTATCTCCACTTTAATCATTTTAAAATTCTCTATAGTAATAATTTTTTACCTCATTTACTATTCACAATGAATAATGAAATTTAACTATATAAAAATTTTGACATTATAATTTAATATATGAAACCAATATTGTGGAATTATATTCCTATAATTGTATAAAATTAATTTCATAACAAAACAATAATATTATGAAAATATTTTTTAGAAAATTTTATTTTTATAGTATTAAATGATCATAATGCATTTAATTTCCCAATAATAATAATTGAATGGTAAATAAATTTTTTCAATGATTATATAAACTAAATCCTTCAATAAAATCATTTAAAAACATTTTTTAATTAAATTTATTGTGATAAAAACAATATTTAAATATAAATATAGTTTAAAAAACATATATTTAAAGCATTAAATCCGATTGTTTTCATTTCTATTTATTTTGAAAACAATGAATGTATTTTATATTTGATTAAAAAATACTATTAAATAAATATCTAATTCACAGTTAATTTTTAATTAAAACATATATGATAAATATTATTTCTAAAATTTTTTTTAACTTAGTTCTTTTCTATCAGTAGTATTTCGTAGGTAAATTTAAAATTATTATTGATAATAATATTTCATTCATTTGTAATATAATTTTTATATTTATATACTGATGAAAAAAATCGTCACATATGGTCATTGTTTCAGGCATCATCTTCTAACCAAAACATCAAATTTATTAATAGAATTTCATTATCTGCAATCTTGGTGTGATATAAATTCTTTATATGTATGAGTGAAAATTAGTAGAGGACTAGTTCTGTGTTTGGTTTTGGTTGGTAAATGCCACTTATAATAAGAAAATTAAATCATTAAGATTGTTTTTAATGAAATATTTCTACATATTAGGGATAAATATTCAGTATAATTTGGTATTTAATCCTAATAATAATGAACAATTACACACAATGGCATGAATTGAGATACAATATTGAGTATTATGGGGGAGCATACCCCTTATTTGATAAAATTAATCGATATTTAGGATGGTATATAACCACTATGTATGTGGTTATTTAGATTCAATATTATCATTTGAGTATGATTATGAGGTTTCTTATGGATCTCAAGGTGAGGTCTTAATACATAGTGGAAGTCTATATCCATTAAATGTGATGCCACCCTTCTACGTGAGTAACTTAGAGCCAAGATATGTGTTTGAATCCTCTTAAACCATTAGATTTGTAAAAAACAAGATATTTTGTCTATTTTAGGGTATTTTTTTTATTTAGTACCTTAAAACTTGAATCCATGTTATATAACTCTTAATAGGTTTATTGAGGGGGCCTTGTTTTTTTTGTTACCCATAATGGAAATATAATCTCATTGATGATTTTTATGGTTTTGATGAGTTTCATGATATTTTACACCCTCATCTGCAGTATTCAATGAATTTAATGAATAAATAAAAAATCTATTAGGATAAATTGTTCTCTGTAAATATATATATCTATTAATTTTGTGTTTTGGAGGAATTAATTTGTGAAGTCATATACCAGGAATAAAATAATGGATATCGTAGATATAAGAACACTGTCTTGGGGTAAGTTTATAGAATGATGAGAAATATTTATAGGTATTATTATACCATTAGTGGTAATGTTTTATTATTATAACATTTTTGCGAGTGTTTGATCCATATACTTTTATCTATTATGTAAAATATTGGGCATAAGTTTTGGAAATAAGAGTGTTTTGTTATCAGGTAATTATAAATTTTAGTAAATTGTTAACATAGAAATGGAAGCCAGAATATATTTATATAATTTTGTTTTATATACTAGTTTTTTATCAAATGATGGATTTCTTTTAGTTGGGAGGTGATACAAAAAATATGGAGGGTAGATTTCTATCAATTGATGTAATATAGTGTAATTATGTTTTGTGAGTGTTAGAGAATGACTATATTGATGTTATTAGTGAATATATTTTGATTATAATTGAGGTTTCACTAAATTGTCTGGGATTTAGTAAATATTATTCAAATATTTTTTTTAGGAACACAAGATTCAAGGATCAATACATGATTTAGGGTATAATTTTAAAATCATCTTATCAATATAACATTTGATATAATGATTGGATCCTATTTGAATCAGGTTCCATAGAAATCCCAAGTCATGATAGGGTATGTTTATGAACATAGTGTAATAAAATTTGGTGATTACATTCAATTATTTTTAGGATGTCTCAATAGTTAATAAATAATAATTTTTATGTATGATTTAGTGCTACAATAGGTGGGACATGTTGGTTTTCATGTTAGGGTATAGGATGATTGAATATAAATTTTATAATTTAATATTGTATGGAGGGGTTGAGTAAATTATATATATATGTTTATAAGACAACTTATGAACGATATATAATGGATGTTATGTTTTCAATTAAAATCTAGTTTAGTTTGGTTTGTTGAGTGGATAGAATAATATTATTCAGTACAGAATAGGGAATGGGGAAATAGTATTGGATTCTAATTGATGAACTTGAGGGTGGGATGTGTTTTTGGTGACCTCTTGAGGATGAGAAGGAAGATGGTGATGAGTTTTTAATGAACCAAATTTTAATGGGTTGATATAATCAGCGGTAAATATGACTATTTGGGACTTAGTGTAGGAGGAGTTTTAAATTTTCAAAATTGGAATGAGTTTAAAATCATTAATGATTTGGATAATTAATGTTTTATTTGTGTTTAAAAATTTATATTGAGATTTAATTCAAGTTTGAAAGATAAAATAGGGTATTTATAAAATTAATGGGATATAGAGACCACTCGGTTCTCGATGGTGGTGCATTAGGCCCTCAATATGGCTTGGTGGCGTGTTGAAACATTATCCAAAAGCATTGAGTACCTAATGATAGGTTCTAATGTACCAAGTAATGTAGATAAAGGGGAGGTTTTTTTGTAAATGTTTGGATTACAAAGTATATCCCAATATATGTTTTTATTGGTGGTAAAAAAATCTTTTTATGATTGTACACATTTTTTTTAGTCAGATCGGTATTCTGGGTAGGTCATTCGGCTATAAATATCTACTAAATTTCTCTATTTGGTCCTATATTTTCCCCACACTGATTGAAGGTTGATTCAATTTTTTCATAATATATATTGGGGTTAAAATTAAACATTTACATCCTACATATTTTTCTAATATTTCAAAATTTTCATTCTGAAAAATCAATGATATAGTCCATCTTTCCTCTAGATAATGGTATTATTTCATTGACACAATTTGTATTTACTTTTTTGAGTATATCGGAGTATTGATATTGTAGGATTCTCACTATCTAAATTAATTTTATTATATGTATACATATTGTGATTTTTAGGGGATATGAAAATTTTAGTTGAAAATAGTTACTGATAAATCATGAGATCTTGTATATTTTTACCATATTATGTTTTGATAAATGTCAGGATTGGTTTTCATGTGTTTTTAGGGAATTTCATTACTACCATGATCTATAATTCCCTGACCCAGTTACCCATATTTAGTGCATTATTACATAACATTGGGATGATCACAACAGAAAGTGTCCTAAAAGACTGATTAGTTTAGTAGTTTTTGAAGTACTAGATACATACATAAGTTTTACGTTACACTTTGAAGTGAAAAAAAATTTAATGCATCTCCTTTGACCACACTCATATACCCTAGCATATCCTTATAGGTCAGTCATAATATAATTCTTTTCCTCAAAGGAAAAATAAAACCTAGAAAGGGGTGAGATCAAATGCTCAGTAGGGATAACAGTATTGTGGAAACTATCATAAGTAAGAATAAACATTTAAAGCAATGTATAATACTAAAAAACAAGATTTTTATGAATAATATGGTGATATTAAATCAAATAATTCCATATAAATATTAAAATTGATCATAAACATGTCATAGAATCTCATTAATATAAATAGATAATCTCATAATAATGGAATGCATAATACTGGATATCATAACCATATAGGGAAGGACTAGTTCCATGACCCTAAATATAAATTTTCCAATTCCTTGTGCCAATATTTTTTTTTTCTCATGAATCCTACCAATGCATTTAGGGGCTATATTAGGCCCCTCCCGTCACTTACTACAACCAATGCATGCCTCATATGTAAAGGGTGAAACATAAGATAAAATTTCTTAGTTAACTAGAATATGAAATGTTAATATGTCAAACATAAAACATGAATGGTATAAAATATCACATCCATATTCAAACATATCATAAACCCTTAAATACAATTTGGAAGATTGTATCATAATAAATCCACATAAAACAAGAAAAAAATCTAAAAAAGTAGGTGGACATAGATGAAATCAATCAAAAAAATATTTTCATGAAATATCTCATTCTAAATCAAAATCATTTAAAAGTAAAGAAAATATTTTGTTTTGAAAGTATTCTTATAATGTATTTGTAACATCCAGGATCGGGATGCCACCCAGAGGTGCCCCGTACCCGGTTGGTCATATGGCCTCAAGTACATTTCCACAAATTCAAGAGGTTGCCAACTAGCGGCGAGGGCCATGGGTTTGATAGCGCGGAAACTGTGCCCTCATTGGCAGAGTGACACAATAGAAGAGAAAAATAGATAACAATAACAGAATCATTAATAATCCATAAAAAAGTAAATAGTGGAAGTATAAAGATATAAATAGTTGGAATGTACATATATAAATATGACACATGGTACATATGTCTAGTAAAATAGCAAAACACATCACATGGACCTGAGGAAGCCATAAACAAAATAAATTAGAAAACAAGGATGTACTCAGTAGTAACTAGTCCTACAGTTTCATTGCAATCAGTTCCATACATCAACAACAGAAATGTAGGGAACCCTCTGGGTAGTTCTCTCAGCCTAAACCCTCTAGATCAATAAACAAGGATGATGCAAAGACTCTTGGAGGAAGCTCTCTTAGTCAATTCCCCTTATAGTGAAAATCATTAAAAATACTCTCTGAGGAAGCACACATGGTCAATTCCCCTTATAGTCTAAGGTAGTCAAGGACTCTCTAAGGAAGTTGAAATGGTAAATTACCCTCATAGACCCAAGTGGTCAAAGAATCTTTGAGGATTCTCACATGTCAATTCCCCTTATAGTCTGTGGTAGTCAAGGACTCTCTGAGGAAGCTCACACGATCAATTCCCCTCATAATGTAACATGGTTCAAAGACTCTCTAAGGAAGCCCACTCGGTCAATTCCCCTAATAGTCTAAGGTGCTCAATGAATCTCTAAGAAAGCTCACTCAGTTAATCCCCCTTATAGTCTACTACACCAAGTTCTCACGGCCATGTGTAAGTCAACGAGAATAACAATTCAATACGGCCAATGTAAACCTCAAGAACTACATGGCAAAACATTCTACCGCATCTCAAGCATGTCAAATAAATAATCACTCCATACTATAGTACTAGGCATGGGAAAATCAAGGAAGGATAACAGCTAAACTGTACCAAACATCCATAAAAAGAACATTTGTAACACCCCACACTTCCATGGTACGCTTCCCATTGAATAATACAGTAGCATGTGTTTTACTCAACATCGAATTCTAACACACACCACAACAAAGAAAACTAGCTGTTATAAATAGTAATACCCACTATTTCAAATTTTATAAATTTTATCATTCAAAATGGACATCATTTTGGGATTGGGAATATTGAATTTATCCTAGGGGGAATTTTTGGTATTTTTTAGAAAACATTCAAATTTTGATGAATAGTGAAAAATACTAAACATTAATTAAAAAACATTTTTATGAAAAATAATTTATAGTGATAAATTATACTATTTATAGGTTTTAAATTATAATTATAATATATTTTTACAGTTTAATCCAATATTTGTAATGGTATGTAATTTCACATTTAAACAAGACATAAATAAGTGGAAATCTTTTGAAAGTTAATATTTCATAAAAAACACGCTCTTTGTTTTGACAACGTGAATTACTTTTAAATAAATTTCTACCTCTAATGTGTTTTGAATTTAGAATAATAATTTGAATATTTAGAATCAGGAGGTCCAAATTGTGTAAATAAAAAACTTTTATGTTTATAAATTTTGAATAATTATTTTGGTAAATATTTTATTTACCTTGGTTAAAGGGTAAATCTAGTAAATAAGGGTAAACAAATAATATTATAATAATAATAAATTACCATAAAACGTGTCCTAACCCTATTTTTTGATACAGGTCCGACCATGGGAAGATTTGGGTCGATTTTGGGACCCCATGGAACCACTTGTAAGTGATAATGACACTTTATATTAATTAAGTTAATGTAAATAGAAAAATGATATAAGCATATATCTATTATAATTTTTTACATAGGGTTATATATGTTATATTTTTGACTATAAATATTAATTAGAAAGATTAAAATATTTCCTACATAGTAGTATTTAATTTATAATTTTTAGACATTGAATAATAAAATTTATTTATGATGCAATAATGATGGTGTATTTTCCTTATTAATGAATGAATCAAATAATTGGTATTATAAATGTTAAAATAAATTTAATTTGAACGTTTTGATGACATAAAAGAATTTTATTTGTTAATATGACATGTTGTTATTTATTAAAATAATTTTTGTTTCGAATTAATAATGTTTTGAATACTTTAACAAAAATAAACTATTAATTAGTGTCAAAATTGACATAAATGAGTTTTTAAAAAAAATATTATATTATTAATTGATATTATATTCCTTAAAATCTATGGTTCGGCCAAAAGACTTAAATAATGATATGTGTATAATTAATGGACCACTTTGGGGACTCTTTTAAGTTTATAGTATGTTTATTGACTATATAATATAAAAATACAAAGCGATATGTTAAATGTCAAACTTTTTAACTAAGAGTTAAATAAAAAAGATAAAGTTAATATAGTGACCCAAACCTATCTAAAACCTATTAGTTGAGTGGTTTTAGGCCTATCCCCACATTAACCTCTAAATAATCTACTTTTTAGCCATTAGACACCGAATATGAATTTGTTATAAAACAATATTTCTATCTTTTCTTAAGGTGCCCCTCACCCCTCTTATAAAAGGGCACTCACCCTACTCACTAATTCACACCCTCAAAGCCTTTTGGCTCGGCCAAACCCTACCCAAATATCCTCTCAACTTCCCTTAATTCATCCTACATGCCATCTTTTGGTCATAAATCCAACTTAAGGAGCCATTTTGATCAAATCAAAAGGATGAACTCGAAGAAGAGGTAATAATTTCACCACCCTCTTTCAAGTTCTTTTCATCTTCTAGTTCTTTTTTTGTTATTTCCATTATAAAATAATAACTCCAGTATCATTTATATATTGTGATGGAATTATATATATGTTACAATAATCGTCATTATTATATCCATCCTTTGAGTGACATGTCACCATACGTGCATACGTACGGATTACCGTCTCCACATTGTGGTGTAATTGTTTTTAAATACGTTATTATTTGGATGGGTATAATAATGATGTGTAATTCATGTAAATAATAAATATAACATGATAATGATTTCGTATATATGATATTCCATCCTATTATATATTATTTTAATATCAAAAGAGTGATATTGTCGCTAGTGCGTACATACGGATTACCGTCTCCACGAACGCGATGACATTAATTCCCCATTGTATCCATTCAAGACTAAATTTTATTTTATGATTAAAAATAATGATTAGAGACATGATATAATTTGGGATATTAATAATATACATCCCATACATAAAAAATATGGCTCACATAACAAATAATATAATGGAAAATGAATCCGTTAACACCCGAAACGACGATAATACTAAGATATTATTAACAAATCAATGTAAAATAATCATATATAATATCATATTAATGAATATAATTCTTGTATAATTCAATAATAATTATTTCACCAATATACATTAGGTTAACCTACTCTCAACCAATGAAAATGTACAAAGTAAGAGGTTTTTTATCTTACTTTTAATTCTGTGAGATTTTCATGGTTCATCACTTATTTATTGCATGTAGAGTGTATGCTGCCCGTGGTTGTATTCATTGTGTAATATACATTAATTTATGTATATTTACATAATCATTTTATGAACCATATTTAATGGGATGTATGTTTCGTAAGTTACCAAATTGTTAAGGGAATTACATATTTCAATTTCCACTCATTCGGCTTTACGCATACTTCATTGATTATTTTACTCCAAGATTATGTGTGGAATCACTATTAATTTTCTTATGTCATAATTCCCACTACCCGTTCTGTGCATATATTTTTTTACACAAAATAACTCCATTGGGAAACTCTCAAGTCATCGATATGAACTTGATAAGAGGAATTTTAACTCAATCTCCATTTGTTGAGTTAAATATCCAATTCATTGGTGTTGTTTTTACATGAATATGTTAGAATGTCCACTGATTGATTTACACTAAATATCAAATAATATTTAGTGTATTTATATTTCTCACACATAATTATGTCATTTATTTATCATTACCCTAAGGATACGGTCTTTATAAGATATTTCATCTCAATTTACATTCCATTGAGACTTCTTTGTGGTTATAAAACAAATCACTTTTATATGGCGTATATAATGTACTTGGACATAATATATCATGAATCCCTTTATTCTCATGATATTATAATGTTTTATTACCTAAATTATTTGTATTCATGTGTCTCTCTTTTGGTTTAAAACTCTTACTAAAATATCATTTTAAATGTTTTAAAAATTTATTTTTCTAAATCTTTCTAATTAATGTCCATGTTTTAAAAATGGTTTTAAGGATTTATTTATATAGACAACAATATTTTAAAATTAAAATTCCTTTTAAATTTTTCAAAGTGCTATGGGACACTTTGATTCAAAAATCTACTTTTAAAACGGCTTCTTCACAAATAGTGTGTCGTTTAAATGTTTTCATGAGGGGGGGGGGATATTTCTCTCAAATAGATTTGATGATTATTTTTATCTATGTCAATATCCTGCATTATTCTCAATTGAGGTTAATCTATTACAATAAAATCTTCCATATTGTATTTAATTAGTTATGTTTGACTGTGGATGTTCTATTTTTATACCATTCATGGTTTGTAGATAAATTATTTACATTTCATATGCTTTTTTTAAAACGAATGTTTATGTTATGTTTCAAAATTTTCATATACGGAATGCATTTTATATAGTAAGTGATGGGTGGAGCATGCTATTGCTCATCGATGCATTGGTATGTCTCATGAGACAAACTAGTGTATTGGCACATGGCCTTGATAAAATCTTATTTTTAGTCTTAGAACAAAGCCTTGACTATGTGCTTATGATAGTCTGGAATTATGAATTCCATTATTATGAAAGTGGTTATTATTATTGCATGTGATCATTCGACTAGTAGAATATTCATGTGAATATTTAAATGAAATTATTTGATTTTATCTTTTCCATATTATGCTGAAGTTCAAGTTTAAAAGTCTTTTATTATATTCTTATACACTGCCTTAAATGATTATGCTTATTTATGAACATTTCTGCTATAATGTTTTCCTTACTGAGCATCTGAGCTCAACCCTTTCTATGTTTTATTTTCCCAGGATGCAAAAAAGTATATTATGACTAACCATCAGGGATAGTCTATGGGATCTCATTGTTTTCTATAGGGACAATGTTGTTGTAGTTTTTCATTTTATGATGTAATTTCAACCTTATGAATGTATCTAGTAATTACAAGGCTACAAAACTAATCTGTCTTTCGAGACATGATCATTTATAAACATACCAATGATACTTAATAATGCACCGACTCTGGGATTCTGGGGTCGGTTCGTTAGAGTTGGTATTAGATGATGTTTAGTAAAAACCTTGGAAACAAGATTTATATAAACTCTGATTAGAGCACATAGACCCAAGATGGACTTTGAGGATTAGTATAGATGAAATTACCAGAATTTTGGTATTGTAGAGATTTTGAGAGTTTTCAGAGCAATTCAACCATGTCTGGATACGTGTAGGTAGAGGCGACTCTGGCACATATGTACCTAGGGGTATAATCTGAAAACACTGCTTTGAGGTAGACTCGAATGGGAACTGGTGCACGACAATGGGCCTTGCTGCACTCTTTGTTATGACACTCCTTGGGGATATGTTTAGGATAATTTACATTTTCTTTACAAACCTATTTGAATTATTTTAATATAAGATGAGAATAAATGACCTTGGTTAATCATAAGTTCTTTCAAATTGAGAATATGTTGTCATGATATTCTCTAAATGATTTTATGACTACTTTTACTCACACAATGCTTTCTAGTTTTAGACAATGATTAGATTCAAAGGAAGTCATAGTAACTTTGAGAATGATGTATAAGGTGGGAACGGTGGTGGAAATGTTGAACAAAATGGTTTTTTGATAGACATAAATGATATCATGTTTATGCCACATCAGTTTTCCAAAAATATGATCAATAACATATATATTAACCAACTCCTGGAATAAACAATGAATAGAATGGTGATGAATGATAAGATCTCTAGTAGTGGAGACCATGGAGAAAATAATCCACAATTTCCATCATACAAGAATTGTGGAAGGAGACACCCAGGAAAGTGTCTCAATGGAACAAATCAATGCTTTACATGTGGGAAATAAGGACAGAAAGTGAATAATTTCAAATAAAAAATTAAGATTACTATGGAAGAAAATAAAAATGGCCCCAAGAATCAATTTACATTCATCTTCCGTAAATGTAGGAGTCCTAGCCATTACCCGAGTGAATGACCTATTATATAAAATATTTTCTTGGTCAAAGAAGAAGCTATGTGGAAATAAATGGGTGGAGAAAATTTTAAATTTACTAGTACTCATTGTTGGTGGGATTACATTGGAATAATTTTCTATTGTATTTGTAACCCTGCAGTTTGTCTTGTGAAAATGATATTTGAGGACGAATTATCTTTTATCTTGTCGATATTGTTATAAATAACCATTTGGTTTTACAAGATCATTGGTTTTGAGGCAATTATTTGTTATTATATTTTGGGAAGAAAATGCAAGGTTTTAGATAACATTTCTGGTTAAATTATGTTATGGTTATTTTGATTAATTTCTCTCATTTTGGTAATGTTATAAAATATAGTTTTTGAAAATGGACAATACGCAAACCGTGTTACAACCCATCATGTCGGAAAAAGCTGTGGGAATCGAACCCACAACCATTGTGCGATTGGGATTTATCACCTACCACCGGACTACGTGAAGCCCTTGGTTAGTGTGACTAATTATTTTTAGTTAAATGATTTTATTGATCAATAATAAGATGATTTGGGATATTATGTCTTATAAAATAAATACCCTTTGTATAGGGAAATGATTCGGTGATTAAGTGATAAATGTTATTTTGGAAGATGTTAGCTTTGTTGGGAACACTATATGCCCAAGGAAAATGTAATACTATGGGATTTTATTTGATAAGTAATGGTTGATTTTTATCTATTTTTTATTGTGGATTTATAGTGATTGGGGTCATTTATGGAAATCATTAACCAATAATAGAGAATATTTGATTAGGTTAACTAGATTAAGTATGTGACTTTAAGACTAGTTGATGTCATTTGGATATAAAATTTAACATGGAAGACTACATAACCAAATTATTCTATGTTTTGGGTTTCAATATTAGTTTTTATTATATTAATGTATTTTAAGGACAATTGTTTATTGAATGGTATTTATTTAACTTTGGGGTATTGTTTGTTTTGTTTTAGAAATTAAGATTAGTGTTTCTTTCACTAATGGAATATCCTTATAAGGGATATTCAGATCTTATAGTAACCATTTTTTTTGATTAATCTCTAATGGCAAGGTAAATATATTGTTTATCCTTCATGGATCATTTGATTATATAGAAGTTTATTCTATCTGTTCCAGTGTGACCTTGTCTTCTTAAATACTCATCATTTAAAAGAATGAGTTAGTGTTAGAAATTTATTAAAGAATGAAACTCTACATAAAAATAAAGTATATCACTTTATATTCTTAGTAAATTTCAAAAACTAATTCCTCATATTTATCTAATGTAACTTAAAACAATAAAAACTGTTGTCCATTTACTTTTTCTACTGGGAGACTAATGACCGTTTGTACCATCACAAGTTTGTGGATTTCATATTGTTAACATTCTCATAATCATGGTTTCTAAACCTCTCCATCAGTACTTTACACTGAGTTTATCATCCATATCCATGTTTTCCTACATGGAATCCTATTATGGGTTATCTTGGGTGACCTTTGTACTTATCTTTCTTTCTTTTAAAGTGATATTTTTATTGACTCTTTTTTCGATGTGGGACATTCCATTATATTCCCAAGCCCAATTTTAAAAAAATTTCATGGATGAAATTATTTGAAGGATAGGAAGATTTAACACCCCAAGCTTCCACGGTACGCTTCCCTTTGAATAATACAGTAGAGTGTGTTCTACGCAACTTCGAGTTCTAACACACACAAGAGTCAATCAAACTAGATGTTATGAATAGTAATACATACTTTTTGAAATTTTATAAATTTTATCTTTAAAAATGGACATCATTTTTGATTCGGAATATTTAATTTAGCCTAGGGTGAATTTTTGGTATTTTCTAGAAAACATTCTAATTTTTATGAATAGTCAAAAATACTAAACATTAATAAAAAACAACTTTTTTAATCCAAATAATATATGAAAATAAATTATAATATTGAGAGGTTTTAAAGAATAATTAGAATATAGTTTTACCATTTAAACCAATATTGGTAATTTTATGTAATATCACATTTAAACTAGACATAAACAAGTGTCAATCTTATGGTATTTAATATTTCTTAAAAAACACGATCTTTGTTTTGACAACAGAAATTAATTTTAAATTAATTTCTTCCACTTCTGTGTTTTGAATTTAGAAAAATCAATTCCATATTTAGAATCAGGATTTCAAAATTGTTTAAATATGTAACTTTTCTTTTTATACATTTTGAATAATTACTTTAGTAAATATTTTATTTACCATGGTTAAGGGGTAAATCGGGTAAATATGGTAAAAAAATATTATAATAATATTAAATTACCCTAAAACATGTCCTAACACTATTTGATGATACAAGTCTGACCATGGGCATCTTTTTGTCGATTTTGGGACACCATGGAGCCACTTTTATGTGATAATGACACTATATAAATTATGTTAAAGAAAATACATAAATGACATAAGCATATATCTTTTAGAAAAAACAATTATATCATAGGGATATATATGTTATATTTTCAGCTATAAATATTCATTAGAATGATAAAATCAATTCCTACATATTGGTATTTTATTTATAATTTTTAGTCTTTGAATAATAGAATTTATTTATTACACAATAATGATGTAGTATTTTCTTATTAATGTATGAATCAAATAATTGGTATTATAAATGTTAAAATAAATATAATTTGAACGTTTGGATGACATTCATGAAATTTATTGGTTAATATGACATGTTAGTATTTCTTAAATGAATTTTTCTTCTAATTAATAAAATTTTTAAGACATTAACAAAAACAAATTATTATATAGTGTAAAAATTGATATAAATGTGTTTTTAAAACAAATATTGTATTATTAATTGATATTCTATTCCTAAAAATATCAGGATTGTTCAAAAGATTTACATAAGGATAGGTGTGTCATTAATGGACCACTTTGGGGTCGCTTGGAAGTATACAATAAGTTTATTAACTGTATAATATAAAAATACAAAGAGACATGGAAAATGAAAAACTATTTAACTAAGAGTTAGATCAAAAATAAAATGATAATAAAATGATAATAAAATGACCCAAACCTATCTAAAACCTATTGGTTGAGTGGTTTTCGACCTATACCCACCTTAACATTTAAATAATACACTTTTGAGCCATTATAAACCGAATATTAATTTTTTATAAAATAATATTTCTAGCTTTTCTTAAGGTGCCCCTCATCCCTCTTATAAAAGGGAACTCCCTCTACACACAAATTGACACCTTAAAATCCTTTTGGTTTGGCCACAACCTACCCAAATATCCTCTCAGCTTCCCTAAATTAATCGTAGATGCAATCCTTTGGTCTGAAAGCCATCTTATGGAGCCCTTTTGATCAAATCCAAAGAAAGAACCCGAAGAAGAGGTAATAATTTCACCACCCTCTTTCATGTTATTTTCTTCTTCCACATCTTCTTTTTTTATTTACATTCTAAAATAATTACTCCAGTATAATATATATACTGTGACGTTATTATAAAGATGGTACAACCATATTGATTATTCTATCCATCCTTTGAATGACATGTCACCATACGTGCGAACGTACGAATTACCGTCTCCATGTCGTGGTGTTATTGTTATTCAATACTTTATTATTTGGATGGGTATAATAATGATGTGTAATTAATGTAAATAATAAATATAACACGATAATTATTATTTATATATGATATACCATCCAATTATATATTATTTTGATATGAAAAGAGTGAGATTTTCGCTCGTAGGTATGTACGGATTACCGTCTCCACGAACACGATGAGATTCATTTTATGATTAAAAGTAAATTTTAATGAGAAGATATAATTCTAGATATTAATAATATACATCCTATCAATAAGAAATATGGCTCACATAACAAAGAATATAATGTAAAATGAATCTGTTAAAAGCTGAAACGACAATAATACTAAGATATTATTAAAAAATCAATGTAAAAAATCATATATGATATCATATTAATGTATTAAATTATTGTATAATAAAATAAATATTATTTCCCCATTATACAATAGGTTAACCTACACACGACCAAGGAAAAAGAACAAATTAAGGGGTTTCTTATCTCACTTTTAATTCTGTGAGATTTCCATTGTTCACCACTTATTTTTTGCATGTGGTGTGTGTACTGCCCATGATTATATTAAATGTAAAATATAATTTAATTTATGGCTATTTACATCATCATTGTATGAACCATATTTCATGGGATGTGTGTTTTGTATGTTACCAAATTGGCAAGGGAATTACAAATTTCGATTTCAACTCATTCGGCTTTACGTATATTTCATTAATTATTTTACTCCAAGATTATGTGTGGAATCACTATTCATATTCGTATGTCATAATTCCCACTCCACTCTCTGTGGATATACTATTTATAAACATAATAACTCCATTGATAAATTCTCATGTCATTGATATGAACTTGATAAGAGTAATTTTAACTCAATCTCTATTTTTGGAGTAAAATATCCAATTAATTAGTGTTGTTTTTACAGGAATATGTGTGAATGTTTTATCCTTAACCTAAGGATCAGGTCTTTATATGATATTTCATCTCAATTTACATTCCGTTGAGACTTCATTGTTTTTATACACCAAATCACTTTTATATGGTGTATATAATGTACTTTGACATAGAATATCATGAATCCAATTATTCTCATGATATTATAATGTTTTTATTACCTCAATTATGTGTATTCAAGTGTCTCTCTTTTGTATTACAACTCTAACTAAAATATCATTTTATATGTTTTATTGATTTATTATTCTAAATATTTATAATTAATGTCCAAGTTTTAAAAATGGTTGTAAAGATTTATTTATATGGACATTAATGTTTTAATTTTAAAATTCCTTTTAAATGTTTCAAAGTTGTATTGGACACATTGATTTAGGAATCTATTTTTAAAACGGCTTCATGACAAATAGTGTTACTTTTAAATGTTTTCATGAAAAGGAGGGATATTTCTCTCAAATAGTTTTGATGATTTTTTTATCCATCTCAATATCCTTCATTATTCTCAATTGAGGATAATCTGTTACAATAAAATATTCCATATTGTATAGAATGAGTTATGTTTGACAGTGGATGTGCTATTTTTATACCATTCATGGTTTGTGGATAATGTATTGACATTTTTTATTCTATTTTTAATACGAGTGTTTATGTTATGTTTCAACTATTTCATATGTGGAATGCATTGGACATAGTAAGTGATGGGTGGATCCCTATATAGCTCCATGATTCATTGGTAGGTCTCATGAGACAAAAAAGTGTCTTGGCACAAGGCCTTGGAAAAATCTTATTAGTAGTCTTGGCACAAGGCCTTTACTATGTGGTTATGATAGTCCGACATTATGAATTCCATCATTATGAAAGTAGATATTAATATTGCATGTGATCATTTGACAAGTATAATATCCATGTGAATAAGTAAATCGCATTATTTGATTTTATCTTTTCCAAATTATGCAGAAGTTCATGTTTAAAAGGCTTTTGTTATAGTCTTATACAATGCCTTAAATGTCTATGCTTATTTATAAAAGATTCCTCTATAATGTTATCCTTACTAAGTATCTAAGGACACCCCCTTCTATGTTTTATTTTCCCAGGATGCAAAGAGGTATATTATGACTGACCTCCAGGGATAGTCTATGGGATCTCAATGTTTTCTATGGAGACAATGTTGTTGTTGTTTTCCATAATATGATGTTATGTAAACCTTATAAATGTATCTATTACTTCCAATGCTACTAAACTAATTGGCCTTTCGAGAATTTATCTTTTATGATCATGCCAATTATACATAACAATGCACCGACTCTAGGCTTATAGGGTCGGGGCGTTACAACATGCATGGGTAAGCACATCCAAAGCATAGAAAACAACCCTATTCACATTCAATTATCCTCTATTTACACATACCAACATAAAAGGAAATTGACATGTTTAAAAAGTTAAACACATAATACCCTGTTCAGGGGTTTTGGAAAAAATGGCACATAATACTCAAATAATTCCAACACAAAGTCACAAACCAAATACCTCGGTGTTGTAGGATCTCTATACTCTGGCATCAACTATTGGATCAACCTATATTGTGGTAGATCTACAAAAAAGACTAAAACGTTCAACCCACACTATCTAATGAGAGAGGAGAAATCAGCAGATGGTGCTCTAGGAGAATATAGTTCTCACCGATGCAATTCTAACACAACTTATAGTGTTCTATTCGGAGGAAGAACACTCTCTTAGGGGCTTGTCAAAGATCTGTGGCTGTACAATGCCCCCAAATGAAGAAGTTGAAGAAGAAAATGTTTCTGTCGATAAGACACGACCCCCAGTGAATTTAACAAATAAAAGAAAATACACAGCATGTATTTTTAATGTAAATGGAATGTACTTTCCTTTTCCATACTCTACATTTGGCGGCCTCCTGGTCACCCCCACATGTCCATGTGCATGGACGCTACACGACATTTACTTCGAAAATTTCTAGAAATTCCTTCTTTTCTAAAAAATGATCAGAAAAAGAAAACATACCTAAAAAAAGAAGTTCCAAGTTCTTACAAACATCCCCGATTAAAACAATTAATCCCCGAATTTCCCTAGCAAGATTGCATAAAAGAAGAAACCTTAAAAAGCTCCTGCCATTATGCTTCTACATCAGCCTACCTCTCCCAAGTCTCATCATGTACTCTCCTGTGCTGCCATAGCACTAATACTAGTGAAATAGACTAGCCATAGAGAACCTTCGTACTTCGATCAAAAATACGGATATGATTCCCCTCAAATGATGCATCCACTTCAAACTAAATCTCCCTGGGATGAAAGACATAAGATGGATATGAGAAGTAACTACAATGATGAGAAACATAGAAGACATCGTGCATACCCTGGTACATCTGAGGTAACTATAACCGATAGGCAACTGGCCCAACTCTCTCCAACACCTCAAATGGCCTGACGTACCTTGGTTAAATATTACCCTATCTCCTAATACTTTTCTGTCCCAACCTCAGGGTGACATGCAGAAAAACCTGATCCCCAACCTCGGACTCCAATGGTCATCTATACAGATCAGCATAATACTTCTGCCGAGACGGTGTCGTATCCATCCTCTTCCAAATCGACTCTATTAGCTCTGTAGTCTCCTGAACAAGATAAGGTCCCATCATAGCTGAATATCCTGCCTCGAGCCAACATTAAGGTGATTGTCATGGCCTACTGTACAAATCCTCATAAGGTTCCTTCTAAATATTCACTTAAAATTATTATTAAAGGAAAAAATAGAAAAGAGTTATATGCTTCTCCCAAGAACCTCCAAAATCTAGGATGCATGCACAAAGCATGTCCACATACACCTGAATCGTACACTCGGACTGGCCATTAGTTTGAGGGTGTTAAACTGTACTCAAAAGTACCTATGTACCAAAAGAATTATGAATCCCATTCCAGACCCAAGAAGTAAAATGTGCATATCTGTCTGAAACAATGGAGTGTGGGTCTCCATGTAAGCAGACAATCTCTTAGATGCACAACCATCCCAGATCATCAACATTGAATGTATCCAAGATCAGTGAGAAGTGAGAAAACATCGTGAGTCTGTCATTGACAACCCAAAATCCATCATTCCCTCAAGGCGACCTCGGTAAAACTATCATGAAATCCATCTCGACATCATTCCAATTTCACTCGATAATGGAAAACTGCTTCAAAATCCATGCTGGTAACTGATGTTCCACCTTCACATACTGATAGGTTCTACACTTCATGAAAAAACCAGAAACATATCTCTTCCTATCTAGCCACCAATACTGATGAGGTAGACCACAATACATCTTGGTGACACAAGGATGAACTACCAAAAATGAGGAATGCAAGTCCCACATTAGCTCCTCGGTTATGTCTGCTGGATCCCATACGCACCCATGGAAACACATGATCTCATCCTCGCCTATAGTTCATCTAGGAATAGGGTCTTCTCTTAACAGAATTTCTTGTAGGACTATGCCTTCTGAATCTGATAGCTTCCTCATTTGTACTCGATCAAGAAGAGTAGAGTTAACTACCAGAGAAGAAAGTAAAGTCTGCTCCTATCTATCATGCACCTCAAAATGCATCTTAGGGAACAGATCCATAAGCTTCCACTTACTACTGGGCTCCTGAACTTCATGTATCTGAGTCCTTATGAAAAACTGATCAGCCATTGCGTTTCCATTCTCAGGCATATAGGGAAGCTCAAAGTAAAACGACCGAAGGTACTCAACCAACCTTTGCGGTCCTAAATTCATCTCACGTTGAGTGAATATGTACATGAGAATCTTGTGGTCTGTGAAAACCACAAAATTATCTCCCAGATGATATTTTCTCCAACTGTGCAAGGCACGAAAAACTGCAGCCAACTTGAGATCGTGCATAGGGTAATTCCTCTCATGTGGCCTCAACTGCCGAGACCCGTACACAATGACTCCTTCTCCCTGCATAAGCACAGCTCATAGCCCGATACCTGAAGCATCATCCCGGCTTTGGAAAAACTAGTTTCGGAGATGAATTCCTCCTCCCATTCAGCTCTTGAAAAGATGACTGAGAAGAATCTGACCACAAGAACATCGCACCATTCTTAGTCAGACTCATCACTGGTGCTGTTAAGCATGAAAAGCCCTCTATGAAATGTCTGTAGTATCCATCCATCCTTATAAAACTCTGTAACTCAAATACATTCTGTGGATACTCACTTAAACTTCTTCTCTCACTTTCTTTGGGTCTATAGATACTTCTATCTCTGAGATAACATGACCAAAGAAGTAAATCCTGTACTTCCAAAAGTTGCATTTTGATATCTTAGCAAATAGCCGATTCCCTCTTAGTGTACTCAAAATGATCTCAAGATGTGTGGATTGGTCTTTTAAAGTGTGAGAGTACACAAAGATATCATCCAAAAAGACAACCACAAAATAATCCAAGTATGGATGGAACACTCGGTTAATCAGTGCCATGAAAATAGTAGGCATGTTCGTCAGACCAAATGCCATAACCACATACTCGTATAGACCACACCTGCTCCAGAAGGCTGTTAGAGGTATATAATATGGTCTAATGTGCAACTGAGTATAACTGGATCTCAATTAAATATTATAAAATACATGTGCTTTTAAAAGTTGATCAAAAAGTTCATCAATCCTTGGAAAGGGATATCAGTTCATGACCATCAACTGGTTCAACTTTTGATAATCCACACAAAGCATGAGGGTAAAATCTTTCTTCTTTGTAAACAGGACATGTGAAACCCATGGAGAAGTACTCGTTCATATGAAACCCTTTTCCTACAACTCCTCCTACTGCTTCTTGAGCTCCTATAACTCTTGTGTAGCCCTCTGATAAGGTGGAATGGACATTGATGCCACTCTTGCAACAAGATCAATAGAAAAAGTCTACCTCATGCTCTAGAGGCAAACCTGAAAATTCATTGGGAATGAAATCATTGAAATGATCCACCACTAGAGGAATATCTAACTATGAATTCCCCAGGTCATCCAGATATAGACTAGCAATCTGGGCTATAACTCCTCCAAAACCATGTTTCTTGGGTCTCTCTCAACTCGCTTGGACATCCCAGTCTCCCTTTTGAAGAAAAGATCTTCCCTCGAGTGATTTGATACTCACCCTATGGAGATAGCAATTGACGACAACTTGGAAGGGCACTAACCAGTCCATTCTGAGAATGACATCGTAGGCCATCATCTCTAGGACATAAAGGTCCCCTAAAAAGTGACACCCACCAACCTATAGAGGTCACTCCTTACACTTATGTACACTAGTCGTTCTTTTCCCCCAAATAGTGTCTAGTTTCAAGATATCAGATGAAGAAAAGACACAGAGCCCAAGGACTGAAATCTAGAAGAGAAAAGAGGGAACAGAAGAATGAAAACATTCATGTTTTATAAAACAAGACTATACGACGTGTATAAATACTACACAATGTGTTCCCTTAAGCCATTCATATGGGTGTGTACTTCTTCAAGAACTGGTCGTGTAACACCCCAAACTCACGATGTGTGGTCTTTAAAAACTCTGCATACTTGAATTCTCTTCCCCTTCTCGAGTCCTTCAACTCGGCTAAGCCACACGGTTCTCCGTAGAATGAGATTACACAGCGTGTTTGTACCAGACACAGTGTGTAATATATTAGCTTCAACGACCCATATTGTTCGCGACATGGCCGGATACACAACTCACAATACACGAAGTGTTCTAGATGGACACAACATGTACTGCTTAGGTTTCAACTGCTCGTGTTGTTAGTGACATTGCTGGATGCTCAACTGACACTACATGACATGTTCTATACAGAAACTATATGTACTAGAAATGGTAACACCGACCCGTGTTGTTAGTTACATGGATGGATTCCAAGATGACACTACACAACATGTTCAGAATTGACACAACATGTATATGCTAAGATTTCACCAACGGTGTTTTTAGTCACACAGGTGGACACAGGGTCATGACGACATGGCGTGTACAACTGGTACACAACGTGTTCCTACGAGAACATCCCTATTCAATGTTTCTACCCACACGGCCTGTCACGACCCGTCCTCGGGGCCCGTGTCGTGACTACCCCAAGCCCTCCTTCCATAGGCCAGGGGCTGGCGACTAGCACCAAGGCGTAATTCCCAGTAAAAAGGGAAGGCATTGCCTTTGTAATATAAACAAACACCACAGAGCAAGAAAGAATAAGTAAAAACTTTGTAAAAACTGGGTATAACAGTATGTGCGGAAAAGTAAGTGGGCCAGAATACAAACCGAAACCGAAAGTAATGTAAAAAATAAAAAAAGAGTACGAAAACTGAAAAGTAATGCCGTAGCGTCGAGCCGTCCACTAGATGTCCCACCTGAAGGGTTGGTACAGATAGCCCCCACAGCTCCTCGGGTCCAGTCGTCCGCTCCACGTATGCCCCGCCCAGTAGTCCACCTCCGGGTACAGACCTGCTTCGCAAGCCTCAACAACGATCAGTGTTGTCCGTCGTCTGTAACCTACACAACGTAGTGCGAGCATAACCCGTGCAGGGGTGAGTATAAGATACTCAGTAGGGACCCCGACACCCCCGAAGGTCTCCAAGAATCCACAAAGTATAATCCACAAATGAACGATACAATCACGAAGTAACATCTGACACTACTTAGGTATATGCCCATACATATACCTAAGTCGTCAATTCCAGTTCGGCTCCAACACCCGAGCCCATGTACAACCCAGTCCACAGAGGAAAGCATAACGTAATCCACACAATATATCAAGTCAATATTATCGAAGATATGGATTGAAAGTCAAGATTCAGCTCACACAGGTATATTTCTTCGTAAGATGATAGATATGATCAGATGTTGCCACTGATTCATCTAAGCCGTCAGACCCACACATGTTCGATAGCTAACTAACCCCTGAAATGACCCAAAAAGGATTGATAGGTAACTACCCCCCACAATGACCCACAAAGGATCGATAGGTCACTAACCCCTGCAATGACCCACAAAGGATCGATAGGTAACTAACCCCCACAATGACCCACACAGGATCAGACCCACACAGGATCTGTAGGCGCTGGCCCACACAGGACCGCTGAGCGCTGACCAACACAAGATCTGACCCACAAAGGATTGTTAGCACTGATCCATGTAGGATCGCTGAGTGATGTAGTCGTCGCCATCAAATCCACATAGGATTTCTGTACAGTCGTCATCGTCATCACAGTCGCAGCCACCTCTAGGGTTCCCGCACACAACAAGCTCGTTCGGGAGGGTCCACTCCATGAGTCGAGTGTCTGATACACCAACTAACATGTAGTCTAGATTTTATGTATCCAAAAGTTCTTTATAATTAATGGGAACTCAACGTAATAGACGACGCGTCAATCGGACACCCGGTCTGAGAGTTATTGGTTTTTCATCCCAGGGGCCCGGTTGGATTTTAAGTCAAAACCAACCCGAACGTACTCCAACTGCGTCCTAACCTCTATCGGAGTAATTAAAAAGGTCCATCTCACTAAGAGGAAACCATAAATGTTGACTAAATGCCAATATGATATTTGGAGCTCATGTTATAAGCATTTCCGCTCTTAGTGCCCGGTTGGTTTCGTGTTCGAACCAACCCGGCTGAACCCAAAGTTCTCCAAAACATTGAGTGTAATAAACCGAAACGACATTCTTGTTCCAAGGATCGCATCACAGCTGACGGTGCGTCGATCGGAGGTCTGCATCCCATGTTATGGGCAAAAGACCGTGAGAGGTCCGACATTAAGGGGTTTGGGCCCGGTCCGACCCGGCCCAATACCCTCTGGGTCGGCCTGAACCGGGTCGACCCGACCCGAGTCCGGGTCCAGCCAGGGTGGCTAGGTGGCCGTGCGGCTCGTCTATTACAGCCGAGTGAAGGGGGTGGGGGGCGCTGCCCCCCACGTAGAGAAACCGCGGCCCCCGCACGGGGGGCCGCTCTTGCTGGCCAGCCGGGGGTAAGGACCCCCGACCTTTCCCCCTTACCAGACGGCCCGCACTGGCTGGCCGGCTGCTGCCGCCACGGGACCGGGGCCGTCCCGTCCACCCTGCTCCAACACCGGCAGCCCGAAACCAGCCGCCTTTCCTACTCCGACGCGCCCCTCCGCCGCGGCCTCGCTCCGGCCACGGTGTTTTTGTGATTCTCAGGCACGGCGCGACGGCTCCACTTCTTTGGTTCGTCTTCAACGGTGCGGCGTGACGGCACTGCGCTTCTGCCCCTTTCTTTAATGTTTCCCGCACAGTGCTTCAGCACCGCGTTGCATTTCTTGTGCCGCAAACAACATCCCACAACCAAAGGGGATAGGAGGGTCGGCCGTGTTCATGCGGTCCCACCTCCTCCTTTTATTGCGGTATCAAATGTCTCAAATTGAAATGAAGAAAGGAGACAGAAGAATTCACGAACCATAATTAGAATAAATCCCTACCTCGTCGAATTCGTTGAGCGGGGATTCGTTGTGGAATTGCACGTCGTGGATGACGGCGTTGCAGAAGGGGAATCGTCACGTCGCGGAGAAAGTATTCATCGGCGTCGCATCGTTGATCTCTGAGGATCCGGCGTTCTTGTAGACCTTCATCAGAGGTCAGCGTTCTTCGCGTTCTTCGTTGAGGAGGAAGAACATCACAGCTTGAGAGAATTCTCCCCAAACCCTCTTGCACAACCTACCCCTAATAAAAAAAGATATTTTTTATTTTATTAACGCACAAGCCAACACCATTGAAATTCAAAAACCAAACAATCAATAAAGTGAATTAATTGCAACGTTTAAACCGCCAAATTAAAGAATCATTTATTATTCAGATTAAATGCAAGGGTTTACTTCATTAAAAGGGGGGTGTGGGTGTGTTACTTAATTAAAGGAGGGGGGTTGAAAAAGTTGAAAGAATTGGTGGGGTTCATGTGGGCCCCACCGCACAAATATCATACCCAGTGGTGTAGGATATTGTGGGTCCCACTTTAACCTCTAAACATAGGTTAAACAAATTAAAATAATATAAATTTGTCGCACCATTTTATTTTATTCATTTACTTAACCCGGAAATTTAAAAACCACACCCGAGCAAACACAACTCCGAAAAAGGTGTTTCTAAGAATTTACCAGCACTGTGATTCCATCGGTGCCGTCGTAATCCGATTCCGAGCACCGATTCAAAAGATAGAAAAACCCACTCTTTCGTTCACTGAACGTACCCGAGCTAATCTTCATAAAATGATTCAGGCACACCGGGCCTCGGAATCAGGTGCCGTCAGAAACTGCGTGCTTGTAAAATTCCCATGAAAATTAAGAGAAAAAAATTCCTTGAATTTTACCGATCTTTAAATTACTCCAACCTAAGGTCTTTACGTCTCCGTAAATATACATCATAAACTAGGGAAACAAATGTGGGTACTGAGCGCGCATCTGAGCCTCCCGCTCCCAAAAGCTTTTTTGGAGGTTCCCGTGCTGCCATCGGATGTGAACTAGAGGAATCGATTGTCCACGTAGGACCCGCTCCTGTCGATCCTCGATCTCCACTGGGATCTCCACAAAAGTTTCCCCATCATCAACGTCCAGCTCCCCATGGTCAATGATATGCTTCGGGTCGTGCACGTATCTCCTCAGCTGAGATACGTGGATGACGTTGTGCACTCGGTGCAACTGAGGTGGTAGAGCCAAGCAATAAGCCACCTCACCAATCCAGCTGAGTACGTGGAAGGGACCGATGAAGCGTGGAGACAACTTTCCGCCTCACCCAAATCTTCATAATCCACGTCGAGGTGAGACCTGCAATAAGACATGGTTGTCAACCTCGAACTCCAGTGGCCTCCGCCTCCTATCAGCATAGGAATTCTGCCAGCTCTGAGCTATCCTCCTCCGCTACTGGATGACCTGGACCTTCTCCATCGTGGCCTGGACCATCTCCGGTTCCAAAAGTGCTGACTCCTCAGGGTCTGTATAGCATAGCGGTGATCTACAAGGTCGGCCGTACAACGCCTCGTATGGTGCCATCCCAATGGTGGAGTGGTATCTGTTGTTGTACGCGAACTCCACCTAGGGTAGGTGGTCCTCCCAGCAGCGACGAAAGTCGAGGACACATGCGCGGAGCATGTCTTCAAGAGTCTGAATGGTCCTCTCTGTTTGACCATCCGTTTGATGGTGAAAGGCGGTGCTCAGACGTAGTTGCGTCCCAAACGCCTCCTGCAACCCCTTCCAAAGCCAGGAAGTAAAGCGAGCGTCTCGATTAGAGATGATACATGATGGCACACCATGAAGACGTACAATATCCTGAACGTAGAGACGTCCCAAGATCTCCACTGATCCCTTCTCTCTGATGGGTAAGAAGTGATCCGACTTGGTGAGTCGGTCGACAATCACCCAAATGGAGTCGTGTCCTCTGGAAGTGCATGAAAGTCTCGTCATGAAGTTCATAGATATGTCTTCCCACTTCCACTCCGGGACCTCCAAGGGCTGTACCATGCCTGCTGGTACCTGTTTCTCTGCCTTCACCTGCTGGCAGGTGAGGCATCGAGAAACGAACTCTGCCACAACCTTCTTTATGCCCGACCACCAGTGCTATCGTCTGTGGTCCTAGTACATCTTCACCACTCCAGGATGTACCGCTAAAGGGGAAGTGTGAAACTCCCTCAGCACCTCCTCCTGTAAGGAAGCTGGTACCATGGTACGTCCTATGAAAAGGACATCATTCTCTCCTAACATGGAGAATCCATCAGGTGCCTGTCCTGAGGAAATTTGCGCATGTCGCGTCTCACAGTCAGTGTCCCCACGTTGTTCCTCTCTGACTCACTGCAGTAGTGGAGGAGTGACTGTGAGTGACTGAAGAAAGGTTGTTCCATCTCTATCCACGAAGGAAATCTGCAAAGCGGCTAGCTGCTCTGTCGCCTCCCCAAGTAGCTGAATGTCCGTCCTCCTGCTGAGAGCATCGGCTACCACGTTCCTCTTTCCAGGAGTATACACTATCTCAAAGTCATAGTCCGGGAGGAACTAGATCCATCGCCGCTGTCTCAAGATCAGGTCCTTCTGCAAGAAGATGTACCTGAGACTCTGATGGTAAGAATAGACAGTAAAGAACTCACCCATCAGATAGTGTCACCACATCTTCAGAGCAAAGAGCACTACTGCAAACTCCATGTCATGGGTAGCGTAGTTCTACTCATGCTGCCTCAACTGACGTGATCCATAGGCGATCACTTCCCACTCTTGCATAAGGAAACATCCGAGTCTGGTCCCTGATGCATCGCAGTAAACTACATATCTAACTCCCTTCTCCGGTATCCTCAAGATAGGCACACTGGTCAATCTCTGCCTCAGCTCCTAGAAGGTCTGCTGACAACTGTCTGACCACACAAAGGGTTTCCCGTTCTTCGTCAAAGCTGAGAGTGGTGCCTCAACTCTAGAAAAGTCTGGCACAAATCTCCGGTAGTATCCCACTAGTCCCAAGAAACTCTGCACCTCCGTCACGCTCCTGGGTGGCCCCCAAGATAGCACTGCCTCGATCTTCGCAGGATCCACCGCAACTCCCGCCTCTGAGATGACGAGCCCCATGAAGTGGACCTCACGTAACCAGAACTTACACTTTGAGAGCTTTCCAAAAATCTGGTGCTCTCAGAGTGTGTCTAGTACAACCCGCAAGTAGTTGGCGTGCTCCTCCTCAGTGGTCGAGTATATCAAATTGTCGTCGATGAAGACCATGACAAATCGATCTAGGTATGGCCGAAAGATACTATTCATGAGACCCATGAACACTGCTGGAGCGTTGGTTATGCCGAAAGGCATATCCAAGAACTCATAGTGGCCATACCGACATCTGAAAGCCGTATTCTACACGTCCTCGTCTCGAACTCTGAGATGATGATAGCCTGACCTGAGGTCTATCATAGAGAACCAACGTGCTCCCTTGAGCTGCTCAAAGAGGTCGTCATTCCTCGGTAGTGGATACGTGTCCCTCACTGTCACCTGGTTCAGGCGATGATAGTCGACACAAAGTCGCAAGCTCGCGTCCGCCTTCTTGGCGATCAATATCGGGGAAGCCCAAGGTGAAACACTGGGTCGGATAAATCCCTTGACCTCCAAGTCCTCTAACTATACCCATATCTCTCGAAGCTCGGAGGGGTCCATCCGATACGGTGGCGTGGATATCGAGGTTTTCCGAGGGTACAGGTCAATATAAAAGTCTACCTCTCTGCGAGGAGGTAGACCTGGAACGTCGTCAGAGAAAATGTCCACATACTGATCCACCACTATAGGAAAACCAGGGCTACGCACGTCAACTGCTCCTAGGATGAGGCTAGCCAACTGATGAGTGATGGGTTGTCCTCTCCTATGCGTGAGTCCATCATGTGCTGCAAAGACTCCCTTCTCACCGGTGAAGGGGAACCTGCTCCTGTCGGTGCGTACACATCGCACCATGTGCCAAATACAGTAAATATGAGCATGGACTGTAGATAACCAATCCATGCCCAAGATGACGTTGTAAGGCCTCAACGCTGCTACAAGAAGATCTCATCCAAAGCTCTCGCCTCCAAGAGTAAGCTCGCACTGCCGACACCAGTGTGTAATCATCGAGTCTACTCCCTTAGGAGTCTCTACCTGTAAGGATCGAGCCAAAGACTTTGTCAGAATCTCCGAGCTCTGAAAAAGGGAAGAGGCAATGAATGAATGACTCGCTCCTGTGTTTATAAGAACTGTAGATAAGGTGGAATTGACACAGATAGTACCTCGAATCATCTCAGGCATGCCGTGGTCACAGGCCTCCGCTGCCTGAAGCTGTGTCGGTCTCTACCCGCCGGCTCCCATGGGTCGGGGTGGACCTTCTAGTGGTGGTGGTTGTAGAGTTTGAAAGTGTCTCCCACCACCTGCTGCTCGGCCAGCTCCTCTGCCTCATCCGCCTACTCCCTACGGACCGCCACGGTTGACCCTCTGCCTCTTCTTGGGTGGTCCCCCAACCGTCTGCTGCTCCTCGGTACGGCGGGTCGGGCAGTCACCATCCATGTGGCCCTGCCCGCCGCATGCATCGCAATGTCTGCCTCTCAAAAGACTGGCTCCGCGCTGAGTGCCCCACACCTCTGATCCAGTGTCCTAAGGTCATCTGCCTGAGGGTATGGTCTTCTTGGACCCATGAGTCATTCTACGACTGCCTGCTGTAAAAGACTCTGCTATGTGCGGCCCTGCGGTAGGTCTCACTACTTATGTAGGCTCAGTAAGGAAGCTCTCGATGAGAAGGGCTTGCTCCAGTACCCCTGCATGTGTCGGAATGCTGAGGGAGATCAGCGACGCCCTGATCTCATGCCTCAATCACTCCTCAATGGTCCAGGCTCGGAATAATGGGTCCCGTACCATGTTCGTCGAATAGCGTGATAGATCTGTAAATCTCTCCGAGTACTGGGAAACCGTCAAGCTGCCCTACCACAGCTGTAGAAGCTCTTGGATGCACACCGCACGGAGAGTGGCTTTGATGAAATCTGAGAGAAAGAGTCTCTCAAAGTCCTTCTAATGGAGAGATGCCTCATCGTGCACCTGGAGCATCAAGCTCCACCATCTTCCTACTTCCGCGTGCAGGAGGCTCGCTGCGAGGATCACCATGAGGTCAGCTGGTGTCCTCACTAACCTTAAAACTCGTACAACTACCTCCAGCCAATCCTCAGCTGCCTGAGGGTCCGTCTCCCTGTGGAACCTGGGCAGTCGCTGACACTGAAACTCGTGTAGTGCACTAAGGTGACGTGCATTGTCAGCGGATGGGGCTGGAAGAATCGGTGACTCGGCGGGTAGAGGTACCGATGGTGCCTCTACTATCAAAGGGCCCTGTACTGAGACCTCATCGCTCGGTGGGCTATCATCACGCACAACGCTCGGAACCCTAGCTGGCTGCCATCGTGGGGCCACCCTGAAAAGAAATAGCTGTTCCACGATCAAACAGTATACCTGGTGAGTTGACACAAAGTAATCACAAGAAAAACTTGAAACACAAATAAAATCAATGTTTTCGTGCATTAAGTCGGAAATCAGAAGTTAGGGTCCTGGTATACAGATACATTGGCCGCTGCACCAACACTGGATTCTGTTGACTGATAACCAAACCCAATACAATTAACACTATTTCTTCACATAGAAGAAATATCAAAGTCCAAAGTTCTGCGGTAGAACCGAACTTCTCTGATACCAATTTGTCATGACCCGTCATCGGGGCCCATGCTGTGACTACCCCAAGCCCGCCTTCCATAGACCAGGGGCTGGCGACTAGCACCAAGGCGTAATTCCCTGTAAAAAGGGAAGGTATTGTCTTTGTAAAGTAAAAAAACACCAAAGAGCATGCAAGCATATGTAAACACTAAGTAAAAATTGGGTACAACCATAAGTGCGGAAAAGTAAGTGGGCCAGAATAGAAACCCAAAACGAATGTAAAGTACAATAGAAAAAAGAGTACAACAACTGAAAAGTAAAGCCGCATCGTCGAGCCGTCCACTGGAAGTCCCACCTGAAGGGTGGGTACAGATAGCCTCCACAGCTCCTCGGGTCCTGCTGTCCGCTCCGAGTATGCCCCGCCTAGTTGTCCACCTCCGGGTACAGACCTGCTCTGCAAGCCTCAACCACGATCAGCGCTGTCCATCGTTTGTAACCGACACAACGTAGTGCGGGAATAGCCCGTGAAGGGGTGAGTATAAGCTACTCAATAGGGACCTCGAGACCCCCGAAGGTCTCCCATAATACCCAAAGGATAATCCACAAAGGAAAGATATAATCACGAAGTAACATACGACACTACTTAGGTATATGCCCATACATATACCTAAGTCATCAATTCCAGTTCGACTCCAACATCTGAGCCCAAGTACAACCCAGTCCACACAGGAAAGCATAACATAATCTACACAGGATATCTAGTCAATCTTATCGAAGATAAGGATTGAACGTCAAGATTCATCTCACATAGGTATACTTCTTCGTAAGACGATAGAGATGATCATATGTTGCCACTGATTCATCTAAGCCGTCGGACCCACACATGTTCGATAGGTAACTAACACCCACAATGACCCACAAAGGATCGATAGGTAACTAACCCCTACAATGACCGACAAAGGATCGATAGGTAACTACCCCCCGCAATGACCCACAAAGGATCGATAGGTAACTATCCCCGCAATGACCCACACATGATCTATAGGTTCTGGCCACACAGGACCGCTAAGCGCTGACCCACATAGGATCTGATCCACACAGGATCGGTAGCACATATCCACGTAGGATCGCTGAGTGCTGTAGTCGTCTCCGTCTAATCCACGGAGGATTTCTTTACAGTCATCATCATCGTCGCAGACGCAGCCAGCACTAGGGTTCTCGCACACAACAAGCTCGTTCGGGAGGGTCCGCTCCATGAGCTGAGGGGCTGATACATCAACTGGAACTTAGTTCGGAGTTGATGTATCCAAAAGTTCTGTATCGTCAACAGGAACTCAATGTCACAAACGACACGTCAATCGGACGCCCGGTCTGAGAGTTATTGGCTTTTTCGTTCGAGGGGCCCGGTTGTTTTTTATGTCAAAAACAACCCGACCATACTCCAACTACTTCAAAACCACAAGCGGAGTAAGCCAAAAGTCCGTCTCACTACGATGAAACCATCCTTGTCGACGGCATGTCAATCGGACGTACGAAGCTCATGTTATAAGTGTTTCCGCTCTGAGGGACCGGTTGGTTTCGTGTTCGAACCAACCCGGCCGAACCCAATGTTTTCCAAAACCTGGAGTGTAATATACTAAAACGGCCGTCTCGATCCAAGGATCGCATCTTAGCTGATGGTGTGTCAATCAGAGGTCCGCAGCCCAAGTTCTGGGTAAAAGACCGTGAGAGGTCCGACATTAAGGGGTTCAGGCCCGGTTCGACCTGGCCCGATACCCTCTGGGTCGGCCCGAACCGGTCGACCCAACCCGAGTCCGGGTATGGCCCACCTGGGCGTGGCCCAGCCCGGATGGCGCAGCCCGACGGTGCGGCCGTTATGGCCGAGGGAAGATGGGGTGGGGGAGCTTCCCCCCGCGTAGAGAAATTGTGGCTCCCGCACAGGGGGCCACTCCTACTGGCCAGCCAGGGGTTATGACCCCAGTCGTTTCCCCCTGACCGGCCAGCCCGCACCGGCCAGCCGGCTGCTGCTGCCACGGGACCGGGGTGGTCCTGTCCCCCCTGCTCCGACACCGGCAGCCCAGAACCGGCACCCAATCCTGCTCCGTCGCGGCCTCAGCCGTGGCCTTTTCCATCCGGCGCGGCGCGACGGCGCGGCGCCCCATCCCCACGGCCCCAATCCAGCCACGGTGTTTTTGTGATTCTCCGGCGCGGCGCAACGGCGTCGCGTCTTTGGTTCGTCTTCAATAGCGCGTCGCGACGGCGCTGCGCTTCTGCCCCTTTCTTTAATATTTCCCGTGCGGTGCTTCGACACCGCATTGCCTTGCTCAGGCCGCAAACAACATCAAACAACCAAAGAGGAGAGGAGGGTCGGCCGTTTTCATGCGGTCCGACCTCCTCCTATTATTACTGTATCAAACGACTCAAATTGAAATGAAGAAAGGTGTCGGAAGAATCCACAAACAATAATTAAAATAAGTCCCTACCTCGACGAATTCGTTGACTAGGGATTCATCGCGGAATTGCACGTCGGAGAAGAAGGCGTCGCAGAAGAGGAATCATCGCGTCACAGAGAAAGGATTCGTCGGCGTCGCGTCGTCGATCTCCGAGGATCCGACGTTCATGTCGACCTTCGTCGGAGGTCGGTGTTCTTCGCGTTCTTCGTGTTCTTCGTGTTCTTCATCGAGGTGGATGAACTTCATGGCTTGAGATAATTCTCCCCAAAACCTCTTGCACAACCAACCCCTAAGAAAATAAGATTTGTATTATTTTATTAACACACAAGCAAATGTCTTTGAAATTCAAAAACGAAACAATCAATTAAGTGAATTAATTGTAATGTTTAAACCGACAAATTAAAGAGGTGTTTATTATCCAGATTAAACGCAAAGGTTGACTTCATTAAAAGGGGGGTGTGGGTGCATTACTTACTTAAAGAGGGGGGTTGAAAATGTTGAAAGAAACGGTGGGGCTCGTGTGGTCCCCACCCGACAAATATCCTACCTAGTGGTGTAGGATATTGTGGGTCCCACTTTAACCTCTTAACATAGGATAAAAAACTTCAAATAAAATAAATTGGTCGCACCATTTTATTTTATTCATTTACATAACCCGAAAATTTAAAAACCACACACGAGAAAACACCACTCCGGAAATGGTGTTTATAAGAATTTACTGGAGTTGTGATTCCATCAGTGCCCTCAGAATTCGATTCCGAGCACCGGTTCAAAAGTTAGAAAAACCCGCTCGTTCGTTCACTGAACGTACCTGATCTAATCTTCAGAAAATGATTCCGGGCACACCGGGCCTCAGAATCAGGTGCTGTCAGAAACTTCATGCTTGTAAAATTCTCAAGAAAATTAAGAAAAAAAAATATTTCCTTGAATTTTACGGGACTTTACACGGCCTGTGACATGGTTAATGACTACATGGCGTGTATATAAGGTACACAACGTGTACTCTAGATTAACAGTTTCTCCCCGAACAGTAGAACACAATGCGTGTTGTCAAAACAACACATCGTGTATTTTGGTTTTTTTCAGTTAGTAAGCCTCAAAAACTACTATAGAGCCTAGAAAAAAAGTGAAACATACACAAAAGTGCCAAATTCTGATCCGGGAGGACCCATACTCCCCGCGAATAAATGATTGGAATCTTTTACATGTTATAACAAGAAAAACATGGCAATGATCCACCATATTCCAGTCCGTGAGGTCCCATAACACCTTAAGTACCAAAGTTTGTCGTCGATTTAAACAAATCCTTAAAAAACAATACCCTTTAAAACAACAGGTATTTTTATCACAGAAACTATCATTATAGCATACATATCTACCACAACAACTATCACAACAACATGCAATCACTAATCCACCTGAAATGGCCTATCATGTATGCATGACATGTGATTTCTTGCAAATGTATATATGATGCATGAGATGTCATACCATCATCTCATCGGGTTGCAATAGAAATAGAACCTCAATAAAATCATTTATAACAGCAGAAATCATGTGAATCACTCAAGGTGAAATCAAATAAATTTTAAGTATTGAAAAACTAGAAAAATGGAAATTAAACGAGGTAGATTGGATTTTCATGGTACACGAGTTATCTACTCTTAGGCACAACATATTACCATGTACTAATTCAATCATATCCCTAGATATAATATATAAATAGTAAACAAAGAAGAAAATAATCCATCTGATACCTCTCTCAAATATCCCTGTTCTAAAATCCACCCAAAGGCACCCCGTACCCTGTTGGTCATATGGCCTCCAGCGCATTTCCCCTAACCCAAGAGGCTATCGGCCAGCAACAAGGGCCTTGGGTGTAATAGTGGGGAAACTATGAATTCATTGTAAGAGTAACACAATGTGACAACTGGGTCCTGGTGACAACACGGACACCCCGCCTTAACATAGCTGTTGGGTCCTAGCCCACCAGGTACCACCAATTTCCCCGCAGACACGTGGGGCCCACCCCAGGGTCCACCCACGTGCCTGAACGGGTCATCTAACCAATGAAAGTCCCCAAAGGCCAACACATTTCCTTTCTAGTGTGCTTTGTCCTCACTCACACCCATCCTGGGAAACTTCCCAGAAGGTCCCTCATCCTGATCACTACTCCAGGCCAAGCACGCTTAACTGTGGAGTTCTAATCAGACAGGCTCCTGAAAAGGAAGATCCACCTTGTTGACATGAGTCATATCATTTAGTCATTTAACCCTTTATCATTTGGGGATGATACACAAAATGGAAGAGAAAAACAGATAACAATAATAGAAGCGGTTATAATTCATACAATAGTAAATAGCGGAAGTTTTAAGAAATAAATAGTTGTAGTTTATATAAATAAAAATGATGTATGGTACATTTGTCTATGAAAATAGCCCAACACATCAAAATGCTGGAATAGAGAACAATACAAAGCCAAAGTAAAACAAACATATAAATAACTCCTCAGTATCGCAAGCCTCACCATAGTCCCATGCTCTCCAGCTCTATAACATATCAAATACCGAAAGTAGAAGGGTGCTTTCCCTTTTCTATACCTACATCAATATAATATATTTGGACCCAATTGAGAATCCCATACAGGGTGTGAGACAAAATCATAGTAGGAAATCCACAAAGATATGTGCCTAACATTCACTGAATATATGGCAGGTAATAAACATAAGAAATCAATAAACAAGGAAGTACTCAGTAGTAACCTATCCTACAGTTCCAATGCATTTAGTTGCATACATCAACAATAGAAAAAGAAGGGAACCCTCTGGCTTGTTTTCCCAGCCTAACCCCTCTGGTTCAATCAAGAAGGATTCTACAAAGAATCTCTGAGGAAGCTCCCTCAATCAATTCCACTTATAATCCCAAGCATTAAAAAGATGCTATGAGGAAGCCCACACGGGAAATTCCCCTCATAGCCCCATGTGGTCAAAGACCCTCTAAGGAAGCTCACACATAAATTCCCCTTATAGTCTATGGTATTCAAGGACTCTGAGTGGAAGCACACATGTTCAATACCCCTCGTAGTCTAACATGGTTCATAGACTCTATGAGGAAGCTCACTCGGTCAATTCCCCTTATAGTCTAAAGTGCTCAATGACTCTCAATGGAAGCTCACTCGATCAATCCCACTTATTGTCTCTTACCCCAGGTTCCCATGACCATGTGTAATTCAACGAGCATAGAAATGCAATACGGCCAAAGTAAACCTCAGGAAATACTGGGATAAATAGTTTATAACATCTCAAGAATGTCATATAATATAAATACTCCATCCTACAGTACTAGGCATGGGAAACCTTAAGGAAGCCTAACGAAAAAACAGGAAGAAACAACCATAAAGAGAACATACATGGGAAAACACATCTAAGGCATAGAAAACTGCCCTATTGACATCTAATTAGCCTCTATTTACACATACCAGCATACCATGAAATTAACAGGATAAAAACGGTTGACACATAATACCCCGTTCCCGAGTATTGGGCCAAATTGCACATAATACTCAAAGACATGCAACAGAAAGGTAAAAACCACCTACCATGGTGTTGTAGGATCACTGTGATCTGGTGTTGGCCCTTGGATCGACCTAGAATTTGGTTTATCAAAAAAAAATCTAAAACGTTCAACCCACAATTTTCTCATGAGATAGAAGAAATTAGCAGATGGTGCTCTAGGAGAAGAGAGAAATCACTGACGTAATTCCAACGCAATTGAAAGTGTTCGATTTAGAGGAAGGCTACTCTCATAGGGGCTCATCAATGATCCAAAACCATATGGTTCTCTTGGATGATGAAGTTGATGAAGAACATGTTTCTGTCAATAAGACGTTACCCCATTGCATTTAATGAAAAAAAAAGAAAATACCCAACGTGTATTTTTAAATTACACTGCGTGTACTTGCGTTTTCTGTACTCTACATTAGGTGGACACTGGATCACTCTCACATGGTTGTGTGCATGGCCGCTACACGACTAGTACACAACTACCAGCGGTAACGGATTACATGGCGTGAACTCATAAAGTGCAGGTTGTGTACATTGAAAATTTCAATAAATTTATCTTTTTCTCACAAACGACTAGATAAGGAAAACATACCTGAATTAGAAGACCCAGGTTTTTAAAATATTATGGTATGCTTAGAAGGTTTTATAATTGTTGAATATATCCACACACATTGTATAAGCTAAAAATTCATTCTTACCATAGTTTGTCGAAAATGTCAAAAAGTACCAGGTTTGGAAAATGACGGAAAGATTAATTTAAAAACATTTTATAATAAGTAAAACAAATGTGTGAGTGACAATAACCCATATTCTAGGAAATACTAAAAATTTATTGAAATACAATTTTAAGAAGCCCAGATTTGGAAGATAAATATGTCCCAATAGATACTTATGTATAAAGAACTCATATAATAAAGAGATTGTAAAATTAACACTTACCTTGTTCTTTTCCTTAGTCGAGGGTACATTAACCTAGTGTATAATGGTTAAATCATTGTTATTTAATAATATAAGAATGATAAACATAAATCTGATATCATATATTTTCCACTAATATTTCTTTGTTAATAATATTTCAATGGTGTCATTGTTTTTTGGTTAACGAATTCGTTTTCCTTTATATTCTTTGTTAAGTATGTCTAGTTTTTTGATAGGATGTATTTGATTCATATCTAGAATGATATTAATTAATTAAACACTATATTTTAATCATCAAATGAAAATTATTCTTGAATGGTTATGGTTGGGAATGAAATCTCATCGCGTCGTGGAGACAGTAAGCCTTATACACGCACATGGGACAATATCATTATATTGATGATGAAATCATATATATATATAGAGGGTATATTATATATAAAAAGAATAATTTAAATGTTATATTTATTATTTACATCAATAAAACATGTTATTATACCCTTCAATATAATGACTTGTTGAATAACAAATAACACCATGATGTGGATATGGTAAGCCGTACGTACGCACGTATAGTGACTTTGTCATTCATAGGATGGATAGAACAATCAATATGGTTGTAACATATTTATAATAACATCAATGTATGTAGATGTTAATGGTTTAATTATCTTGGTATGGAAACAACAATGAAATAGGATGTGGTAGAAGAAAATAACTTTTAAATAGGTGAGGGAAAAAATACCTCTTCTTCGGGTGCTTTTTTTTATTTGAACCAAAGGACACCATAGATTGGTGTTCTAGTCAATTTATGGCGTCTATGAATAATTTAGGGTAGTTGGGATGATATTTGAGTTGTGTTTGGTCAAGAAAAATGTCATTGGGGTGTGAATATAAGAGAAGGGGAAGTACCCTTTTATAAGAGAGGTGAGGGGCAATTTAAGAAAAGATCAGAATGGTACCTTATTATAAAAATATTTTTGTTATCTAATAGCTCCAAATGGATTTATTTAGAGTCTAATATGGGGATGGATTTATATAATCCCAATAAATAGGTGTTAGGCATGTTTAGGTCACCATAACAACCATATCTTATAAATTTAACTCATAGTTTAATAGTTTATCTTATACCATGTATTATTTTATTCTTATAGTATATGGTTAATAAACATATTATAAATTGACAAGAGAACCTAAAGTTGTTAATTAATGACTTATCTAATAATATTTAAGGCCTTTTGCAAAATAATATATTTTTAATAATATTTTATCATTTAATAATCTTGTATTTGTTTTTGAAAAGTCATTTATGTACATTTTGACATGATTTATTATTTGAATATTGTGAAAGTCATCACAAAATTATAATTCAAACAAAATAAATTTAATAAAACCAAAAATGTCATATTTACCTCAAAAAATCGTTTATGGAATCAAAATATTCAATTAAATTTAATTTTAATATTTATAATATAAATTATTATAATAATTGATTAATAAGGTAAATACTATATAATCATTGTGGCATAAATAAATTTAACTATCTAATCACTGAAAATTATAAACAAAATACAATGATGTAGGTAATCTTTTTATCTTTGAAAAATCATATTTATGTTCTAATTTCTCTTTTGTATATCCTTATATTAATATGGGATTAGTTATAAAAAAATGATTTTTATACTGTTAAATCGTCATTAAATATATTATAACAAATTTCATAATCTAATCCAAGTGGATAAAAAATATCATTTTTTGTCCTAAGGTTGATTTTGGTCAAAATACTTTTATCAAATTGAATTAGTTCTTTTGTAGAGGTAATTTTAAATTATTAAATTATTATTTTTTTCCTTTTAATTACCCTATTTACATTTAACCATGCTAAATAAATTCAAAAGTTACTATTCATCAAAAATTATTTTCATTATATTTAACCTCATTTAACAGACAATTGAAAACCATATCTGTTGGCTTTTTTAAAATCTATTCTCCGAAGCGATAAAATTGTGTTTTATGCAAATTTGTAACTGTGCCTAGAAGGTGGGTAAAGGATGTTAAAAAGATCAATAAAATTTTATTTCTCTAATAATATCATAAAATAACCCAAATGAGTTATATTGGAATAATATAATCATTATGTATCTTTTTTTAAATTAAAATAAATTTATATGAAAATTTTAATTATTTGAAAAAAAGTCAGTTTTAAACAATAACATAGTGTGTTTCACTATTCCTGAAAAATTGAATGTTTTCAGAAAAAAATTCATCGTAGTCTAATATTTATATTCAAAATCCAAAAATGTAGTCCATTTTGAAAATAAATTCTAAATAACAAAAAGATGGAATTATTATTCACAACGACTTTTTAAACATCTAGTTTGATTGGTCGTGGTGTGATAGAACTCGATGACGTGAACAACACAAGCTACTGAATTTTTCAAAGAGAAGCATACCATTGAAGTGTGGGCTGTTACATTATTTCCTCCAAATATTTTATTCCTAGAAATTTTTAGAATATTATTGAATAAAAAGATATGGGTGGTTCTTCATCAAAAGCCCCTCTGGTTCCCACATCACCACTTAAATTTTATTGTTTCTCCAAATAAAATTTACCAAAAGAGTAATTTGGATTATCAAAAATTTTTCTTTAGTATCAATAATCCTAATAAGATCTTCATAATAAGAAAGATCAGGTTCCAGTTCTTTTTCATCATAGGTGAGTACATGTATTGGGTCACACATGTATTTCTTCAGCAGTGATACATGGAACAAATCATGATATTTGGGGAGATGTGGAGACATTTCCAAATGGTAAGATACCACCCCAATTTGATCGAGAATTTCAAATGGTTTGATGTACCATGGACATAATTTTCCGTTCTTACCGAATTATATAATAGCCTTCTATGGAGATTCCTTCAAGAAAACATGATCTCGTATATGAAATTCCAAATTCTTCCTTCAGTTATTGGAAATCCTCGTTATCCTACATTGAGATACATTGATGTGGGTTTGGATAATCATCACATTTTCCATTGTTTCCTCAACATGTTTTGCACCCTCGAGTTTTGTTTCACCAGCATCATCCCAACAAGTTGGCATGCAAAATCTCTTTCCAAATAGCACTTCATATGGTGCCATCAGAATACTTCAATGGAGGCCATTGTTTTAGTAAAATTATACAAGAGTTAATAATGATCCAAAATAAATTTAAATTCACGAAAATAATATTTAAAAATGTCTTATAAGGTTTTAATAGTCTTTTTGGCTTTTCCATTTGTTTGTAGGTGGTAGGCAGTGCTCAAACAATGTTTAGTAACTAGGGCTTTTTATATAATTTTCTAGAATCTTGATGTAAAATGGGAATCACGATCTGAAACAATCATTTGGGGTACATAATAAAATCATAAAAAATCATTAATAGATATTCTTTCAAAATGTTCAAGTTATAAATCATCTCTTATAGTATGAAAATGTGATGACTTGGTAAGATGATCAATAATGACCCCTACTACATCATTCGTTCTAGGATTCTTTGTTGGACCCACGAAAAATTTCACCATAATATCATTTCATTTCCACTCACGTATTGGAATAAGTTGCATGAATCCTCTGGGGTGTTGTGTTATATCCTTCAACTGTTGAAAAACCTTACATCTTGAAAAATATTCATCAATCTCCCTCTTCATGTTTTCCCACAAAAAATGTTCCATCGAATATCTATACATCTTAGTTCTACCAGGTTGTATAGTGAAATTGGATCTATGAGCATCATCCAACAATTCCATTTTTAAATCTGGTATACCATGAACACAAATACACATCCCAAATTTCAGAATTACATTTTCATATTCAAATTCAACCAATCTCCCATCAGTTATTGACATCATTTTATTTTGAAACTCCTCATCAGCAGTTTGAGAAATTTTTTTCCTTCCAAGTTATGATGGTTTGGAATTCATTTAAAAACTTATCGATGTTTCACTATCCATGATTATTACCATATCCATATTTACTAGATCCAAGAACATAGGATCCCTTTAAACTCTAATATTATTTATAACTCCATGATACGTTTTTCTCAAGGCATCTTCTACCTTATTTTTCATCCTCGAGTTGTAGTGTATAGTGCAATCATAATCCTTGAGTAGTTTAAGCCATCCACTTTTCCTCATGTTGAGTTCATTCTATGAGAAAATATACTTACAACTATCTTTATCCGAATACATATCACATTCTTTACCATATATATTCTTTCTACATATCTTAAAATCAATGATTACAGGTTCTACCTCATGATCATGAGTTGGATTGTTTTGTTCTCGAATTTTTAGCAACAGTGACACATAGGCAATAAATCTATCGGTTTTCTTAAGGACAAAACCATGTCATTTAATTGATACATCAATATAAATAACAAAACCATCATTAATTGATCATATATTCAAGATAGTAGTACTGAATAATCTTATCCTTGATTCTTCAAAACATTCTTCACACTCTGTTTGCCCAAAAAAATTTAACCCCTTTACGTGTGAGCTTGGTCAATGTGTTAGCCAGTCTAAAAAAGTTAGTATGAAACCCTGGAAATAACCTACTTAACCATTATATCTGTATACCTCATTTATACTCATCAGTGATTTCCATTCATGGATTTCCATTGTCTTTGAAGGATCAACATAGATTCCATCTTTATAGACAATATGGCTAAGAAAAAAAATCTGGAATCTATAATTAACACTTCAAAATCTGGCTGTATAATTGATTTCATCTAAGTGTTTTTAGAATAGTGCACAAGATATTTTTATGATCATTTTAGCATTTCAAGTATACTAATATATTATCAATAAATACCACTATAATGTCATTGAGTTATTCCTTGAAAACACTATTCATTAAATCCATAAAAACAGAGGATGCATTAGTCAGTCTAAAAGGAATTACTGTAAACTCATAATACCCATACCTAGTTCAAAATTCTATCTTTTGGATTTCATCCTTCATCATGCACAACTGATGATTTCCAGATCGAATTTCAATCTTTAAAAATTATTGATCTCCATCAAGTTGATCAAATAAATCATCAATGGGAGGTAAGTTATTCTTGTTCTTTATTGTTATAGCATTAATCTATCAATGGTAAATACAGAACCTCATAGATCTATATTTATTCTTAAAAAATAGAAAGGGATCCCCATAAAGAAACAATTAGGTTTATAAATACCTTATTTCTCAATTCTTATAGACATTTCTTTATTTCCACTAATTCCAGAGAGGCCATTCTATAAGGGGTATTTGATATGGGACATGATCAAGGAATTATGTCTATGGAAAACTAAATTTCCTATTCTAGAGGATGTCTAGGTAAGTTTTTCTGAAACACATCAACATATTCTTGAATAATAGGTACATATTTTTTTTGTACATTATGTACCTCACCTTTAGTTATTTCAATCACTTCCTCCGCAATAATTGAATTTGGTAGAGCTACTGGATTTGGATCTATATGAGAATCATATGGTGATGTTTCTGCTATATAGATAAGGGATTCCCTGTCATCATAAATTTTTTTAACCTCATTCTTCATAAAATAAATTTTGACATCATGGTCCAAAAGCCAATCCAAATAGAGTAATATATCAAATTCAATCATGGACATGACAACATGATCAAAAAGTAATGCACATTTATCTTCATAATGGTAGCTGATTCACAAAACTTTTTTGCAATGGTACTTCCCTTAGGATAGGTGACTAACAACACCCTTATTAAGTCAAATTGGAAATATCTAATTTTTATGGAAAACTGGAATGATATGAAAGAATTAAATGATCCAAAATCAAATAATGATTTATCTAATTCTAAGGAAATGATTAAAGTATCAAAAACCACAGCATTTTGAACTTCAACCTCATGTTTTATGATCTCATAAGCATGTTCTTTCTCAATTGGCCTTTTTTGATGTATGTTCCTTTGATGCATAAGAAATTCATTTGCGTAATGTCCAATTTCGTTACAATTGTAGAATTCAAAATTGACAACCTATTTCTTCCCCTTGAAATCACGAGCATGGTGGCCTTTAACTCCACAAATTTAAAAAAATCCAATCCTCTTTAGGCTCGTACTAGAGTATTTCATACCACATTTAATATATGGTGGAAATTTAACATTTACTTTCTTCCCCTTATTTTCTTTTTCTAGAGTGTTTAGCAGATCTATTATTCTCTTTATTCGTTTTAAAATCATAAGACATCAAGAATTTCTCTTCTATATTGAAAGAAAATGAGATTATATCTTCATATGATGAGTAGTATAGTGAGACAAATGCTCGATGGAGAAATTTTTTGAACCCATCCAACAATCGATCAATCTTACTTCTTGGGATACATATATAATCTTCAACAAGCCTTGCTAGACTAGTAATGGTAGGCTCATACTTTGCGAAATTCTTATCCTCCTTTTCCCTTAGACTCAGAAATTGCCTTTCTATATCCACTTGATATTCATGAGGATTTCATTTTTCTATTGTAAGATCTTTAAACTCCCTCTATTCCATATTATATACTTATAAAATCTCTTTTGTGTTTTGAATTAATGACCACCATTGATCTACATGTATTATGAGGTGATAATCTGGCGTGAAAACTTTTTCCCTTTCATTACTCGATAATGTATGAAATGTTTTCCCTATGTAAAATATCATATTTTTCAGCTACAAATGGATTTTTAGTCCCATTGAATGTTGGTGGATGTTGTCTCATGAAGGGGTCAAACATTGATCCTCTTCATTTTGGATCAGGGAGCTCTATATGTGTAAGGTTATTATTATAACTTGTTTACGTTTTCCCATATGTATTATAAGTTGTTCATTTCTAGTTGCATCACCAGCTCCACTATATTATCTTGAATAAGAGGGAAATATCATCATGGATTAGGTGCATTGACATGGTTGTTATTCCTTCCACTTGGCACCATTTCAAAACAGTGTCATACACTACATTAGTTCATGAATTACATCGCAAAATTCCAAACTTTTATAATAGTTAAAATGAATTGAACAGTTTATCCATATAATCCATAATAATAAAAAAAATTCTTTAGGAAATTATTTACATAAAAATCCTTCATAATGTTTTGTAGTTAAAATGTTAATTTTCCTAATTATATCCCTTAGGAAATTATTTACATAAAAATATATCATAATATTTTTGGATGTTCTTCTATATGAATCCTCAATGTATATGATAGGGTAATGTGCTCTAATAAGTGTTTTTTCAAAATATAGTTCCAATTTTTTTACTAAACTTACTCCCATACCAACTGTAATGCACCAAATGCAGTTACCCAGAGTTAGTGTATTTTTACCTAACATTGGAAAGATCACAAGAGATCATGTCCCAAAAGATTAATCAGTTTAGTACCTTTGTAATACACGATACATTGATAAGTTTTACATTGCATTATGAAATGAAGAAAAAATTTTCTTATTTGAACACAATCATAACCCTTAGCATATCCCTACATGTCAGTCATAATATACTTTTTCGCATCCTAAGATAAATAAATCATAGAAAGATGTGAGCTCAGATTCTCAGTAAGGATAAAAATATAACAAAAATTATCATATGTAAGCATAAAGATTAAAGGTTATGTAAAAGACTAAAAAAATATTTTTAAGAATAATATGGAAAAGATTTATTAAATAATTCTAGTTACTTATTTATTTTGATATTCTATTAGTCTAATTATGACATGTAAAATCGATCGCTAATCTCATAATGATTGAATGCATAATTCCAGACATCATAACCACATAGTAAGGCATCGTTCTAAGACCCAAAATATAATTGTTTTTATGTCCTTGTTCCATGACACTATTTTGACTCTTGATACCTATGGATTCATCGAGGGACTATAGTATGAACTACCCATCAATTAGTATACCAACTGTATTCCTCATATAAAAATGGTGAAACATAAAATAAATATTAGTATTGAAATAGAAAATGGAATGTTAATACATCAACCATAAATGATGAATTGTATAAAAAATGTACTTGCATGATAAAACATATCACTAAACATTCTATACAATATAAAAGATCGTATCCTAAAAAATTAACATCAAGAAAGCATTAAATCCAACAATTGATGTTGACATAGATGAAATCAATAACAAATAATTTGAGTGAAATATCTCTTTCTAATTTGAAATAATTTAAAAGTAAATAAAAAATTTATTTTGAAAATATTCTTCTAATCTTGTATGGGAAGCTTCAAATGTGTTTTAATCTCGGAAAATAGCTACACCAGATGTATAAGTTTAAAAAAATTCTTACCTTAATATGTTGAAAATGTCATAAGGTTCATTTTTTTGAAAAAAGACAGAAATATTCATTCAAAAAAATTTATAAAAATTCAAACAAGGGTATAAATGAATTTAAACCATAGTATAGGAAACACTAAAAATGTTTTGAAATTAATTTTTATGAAACATATATGTGGATGATAATGTAGACCATGTAGATACTTATATATAAACAACCTTGGATAATAAAGAGATTGTTAAATTAACCCTTACAATGTACATTACCTTAGTAGAGGGTATGTTAAACTCTGATATTATGGTTAAATCATTGTTATTAAATCATACATGAACTATATAAATAAATATGTTATCATATATGATCCTTTAATATTTCTTTGTTAATAATATATCAGTAATTTCATTGTTTCGGGTGTTAACTGATTTATTTTTCTTTATATGATTTATTATGTAAGTCATGTTTGTTATGGATAAGATATATTTTAATCATATAAAGAATGATGTTCTATTTTGAAAAATTAATTTTTAATCCTCAAATATAATTTAATCTTTATTGGTTATGATGGGGAAGGAAATCTCATCGCATCGTGGAGACGACAATCCATACATACCATGAGCAATAATATCATTTTATTGATGGTGGAATCAAATCTATATGGTTGTTATATTATCTATAATGAATAATAAACATGTTATATTAATTATTTAAATCAATTATACTCATTATTATAACCATCCATATAATGATGTGTTTAATAACAAACTACACCATGACATGCTGACGATACGCCTTACGTATGCACGTATTGTGAATTTTTCATTAATAGGATGGATAGATTAATGAATATGGTTGTACCATATTGATAATGACATCACATTAAAAATAATGTAATAGATTTATTATGTTCAAATGTAAAAAACATTAAAAGAGGATATGGATGAAGAAAAGAACACTGAAAGATATGAAGAAATATTTACATGGTCTACAAGTGATTCTATTTGATTTGAACAAAAGGGCTCTATAGGTCAGCTTTATAATAAAATTATGGACTCTTGGATTATTTGAAGGTATTTGGGAGGATATTTGATCATGTATAGGCTGATAAAAATGGTTTTGGAGGTGTGAATATAAGAGAATGGGTAGTATCCTTTTAAAAGAGAGATGATGGCACTTTAAGAAAATCATGAAATATTAATTTATGATAAACATATTTTCAGTTTCTAATATTTCCAAATGGATTAATTTCTAAGCTATGATGGTAGTGGGTCAAAATCCTCCAAACCAACAAGTTTTAAAGATAGTAAGCTCACCACAATAATCGTATCATTTAGATTTAACGCTTAGTTAAAGAGTATAACTTTTACCCCGTCTTCTTATATTCTAACACTATATTGATACTAAAATTGCTCAAAAATTCCAAGAGAACGTAAATTGGTTCATTAATGAAATATATAACATTATTTATGTGATTTTTATGAATCTAAAATTTTAATTAATATTATATAATTTAAAAATATTGTATTTGTTTTTAAAAATCATTTATTACAATTTTGACACTATTTAGTATTTGGTTTTTGGGAAAGTCATAAAATCTTGATTAAATAAGAAAAATACATTGACTCAACCCTATAATTTTAAATTCACCTAGAGATTTATTTTATGGAATCAGAAGTTTCAATTTACATTTATTTTAATATTTATAATCTAAATTATGTTAATCATTTATTAATGGGGTAATTACTGTATCATCATTGTGTCATAATTAAATTTAATTAATCAATGTCTGAAAATTATAAATAAAAAAAAATTATTTATTAAATATTTCATCTAAATAAAGAATTTTTTTAGTCCAATTTATTTTGTGTATCACCCTATATAAAAAAATATAGTGTTATTAAAATTTGAATTTAATACTTTTAACTATTCTTTTAATAAAATATAATGAATGACATAATCTAATCCAAGTGGATTAAAAGGATTATATTTCAATACTAAGGTTCATTTTGGTCTAAATACACTTATCTAATAGATTTAGGACATGTTTTGGGGTAATTTTATAGGATTATAATATTTTTTATCTTTAATTAACCTATTTACTTTTTACCATGGAAAATAAAATTAAAAAGTTATTATTCCAAAAAAATTATTTTCATCCTATGGAATAAAATTTTACATACTAATTACAACCATGTATGTTGGATTTCTTATATTAAATTCAAAAAAGGAGTAAGATTTTTTTTAATTAAATTTTCAATTTTTCCATGAAGGGGGGTAAAAGATGTTAAAAAGTTCAATAAAATTATATTTATCTAATATGATTATAAAATTAATCTAGTGTATTACATTGTCATAAAATAGGTATTATGTATCTATATTTACATTAAAATTAATTTATATAAAAATAATATTTATTTAAATAAAAAGTCCTTTTCAAACAATAACATAGTGGTTTTAACAATTCATCAAAAATTGATATTTTTCATAGAAATACCGAAAATTGACCCTAAAATAATTTTGATATTCTGCATCAAAAAGATGATGTCCATCTTGGAAAAAAAAATTTAAAACTTCAAAAATTATGTATTACTATTCATAACTACTTTTTAAATGGCTAGTTTGATTGTTCGTGGTGCACTAGAACTCAAAGATGCATACAACACAAGTTTTTATATTATTCAATGAGAATAATATCATTGAATCATGTGTTATTACATGATCAATGATTTTTTAAGTATTATTCCAAATTTAATTAGTCATTTAAATTAATTAAAATTGTTTTATTATTATTTGGTTGGTTTCCTTGATTGATATAGGGGATATTTTATGTTGTTGTTTGTTTTTATGGACATAGAAATGGGGAATGGATATAGATAGAGTGGATGAAATTGAATTTAGGGATAACTCCAGTATAAGGAAAGTGGTCACAATTACGTTAAGCCACATTTCATGAGTATTATATATGTCGGCATGCTTGAGCAAGGGTATTAAGGTTTAAAAGAAAGAAATATTATTTTAGAAGTTCCTAAATAATCTTGTAGATTTTTTACAGTCACTTGTTTTTAGAAAATGTTAAATCCATTTTTTAATGTTTTGAATGACAAATATTAGTCATTTTATATAACATAGATGTATGTTTATTTTATTATGGAATTCTTATAGATTTAATTCCACTTTCCTATAATGATATTTTGTTTTAAATTTTTTAAATACTATTTATTTAATATTTATTATTTTGATATCATGATTATATTATCCTTGAAAAATTTTACAATCCATCATTTTTTAGTAGAATTTGGAATATAGGAAGTAATGCCTACAACCCTCGATTCTGGTACTAGTCGACTGTTCTGAGATGATATAATATAATATTACCTATTGATTTTATGGTGAATTTCAATAATACATAACATAATATCTCAAATCCAATGCTAGACCATTTTATGACCTCATATACAGTAATCTAAAGAATTATTATTGGTGACTAGCATTGAGGAATAAATAAATATGTAAGGCACGATTTCCCACTTCTTGATCAATTTAAAAGTTAATATGGAGTTTATGGTGATACATGTGGATTTAGGAAGAGGATATGTATTATTCATGACATTCTAATAATAGTTAGGGATATTGATAATATTTATAGAGTTTATGATCCATGAGATATATTTTTTGTGATTGGGAGAAATGTTAGAGTAGTCAAATAGAGTAATGTAATGGAGAATCTATATGAATTGTAGTAATTTTTATCAAATTAATAAATAATACAAATTATAAAAACCATTAATTGATATGGATATGGATATATAGATAAATTAAATATTTAGAATGTTCGTGATAATAATTTATACTATAAAGTGATAAATTGTGATATCATGAATGAGTAAATGTCCTTGACTAAATGATAGAGAATAATTACAATGTTTGAATAATGTTTAACTAACCTATGTAGTTTGGGTAAAAATTTTTATAAGCATATGTTTGGGAGAATGGAATGTTATCATTTCATAATAGTAGAATTATTTAGTATATGTTACAAAAAATAGATGAATTAGTTTCATAAATGAAAATTATATAGAGAGAGGTTTTGTAAGTTATATATATAGATATATAAATAAGGAATGGAGTTGTATAAGTAATATGTGAATTAATGTGTGTTTTGTCATTTTTTTACTTGTGTTGTGTAATTGTGGGCTAAAAGTTATATGGTTATGGTGAGTTTTTAAAATAGATAAGGCATAATTTTTTATGTTTTCATATTTATTTGTTTGGAACTGTGTGCGTGTCATCAAGAAGAATTAAGTGTTTTATAATGGTGAAGATCATAATTTATGCTAATACTAAATTAATATTTATACCCCAAATATTTATAAGATTAAAATAATTATTTATATAGGTTATGTTTTAAAATAATAACCAATAATTACTATTTTTTATTATAGTATTTAACTAGGTTTTTCATCTCATTAAAAAATACCTTATTTTGTTAAAAAAATGGAATTTACTATCACTATATAGATCGTAAAATATGATATAATAAGTGTTTATGAATTTTCCATATGGTTTTTGGAGCATCAATTATGGTGAAACCCAATGTTTGATAGTATGATATTGATAATTTACTTGATGTTATTCAACTAAATGATTAAAAAACAATAATATGTGAAGATGAAATACAAATAATTTTTTTAATATCCTCATATAATGTATAAATACAATAGTGGAGGATAATATATAACACTTTATATTATTCCATTATCATATCTTTAGAGGAGTTAATGATTTTAATTGTGATTCAATTTTTTTCTAGTTCATCAATTTATGTCAAAAAAACATTTATATCAGTGTATGTGTATTAACTATATTGGAAGATATATTTGGAATGTTCCAGGACATACCTCTTCTATTATAGTTATTACATGAAAATAATATTATAATTCTGTGATGTGGTATGATAACTATAACATTATACGTATTAGTTACTCATTCAATGTTGAAAACGATAAATCATATTATGTTATTCTTTATAGAATCTTGTAATTCTCTATCAAGTGATGGAAGGAGGAAAACATCAAGAGTCATTTTTAACTAATCAGTAAAATAATATTTCATAAATGATGTTCATAAAATAGAGGTATTAATGTACACCATGATTCAATCAATTTTATATTTTCTATTTTCCCAAGGGACTCAAAAAATTTTGAATTTGATTTGGTGGTTTAGGTAGTTTTTTAAAAAACATATGTTAGTTAGAAGATGATATGTTTTTGATTTAATATAGAGATATAATAATTTTATCTATATATATAATGAATCTAATCAATTGAATAGTTAAGAATTGTAGTTCCAATATATTTTTAAAAATAATTCTAGAAAATGATTTTTTTTAATTTTCTTTATCTCTAATTTTTATGTTGTTTATGTGGTGACAATTAAACATTTATCAATGGATAAAATTGATTGTATAATAGTTTAAAATAAATGAATAATCCTGATTGAAAAAAAATTGAAAAGAATTTCATGATCAATATTTTGGAAAATTTCTAGGAAATTCATTTGATTTAGGAAACAACAATTAATTTTGGATAATTTAATGAATTGTAATAAATGGGACAAGAAGGTCAGGGAACATACTTTATATATATCGTGAGAAAATATTTAGGTTATTCAAGTTGTTAATGATAATATTATTGATGTGTTATTCATGATATTGAATTAAATTACTAGAAAAATAAGTTTTTTTGGTGTAAGATGGATTTTTAACAACTATAATGCTTATTTTTAAAATTTATCTTGATATTTTTGAATTTAAATTGAAACTATTAACAATGGATATTTATATACTTCTCCATATTAGGTATTTCATAGTATCCAAAAAAATATAGAAAGGGAATGGGGGAATATTCTAAAAATATAGTTAATACTATCAAGGAGTAATCATTTAAGAATAAGAAAAATAATAATGTACATAAATATTCAGTATTTTTTTAAAATATGGATTTATAGTAATAACATATTCCCACAAATTTTGACAAGATTATTACAATAGAGAACCATGCCTAAAGGTCTTAGTGTATCAAGAGGAATAAGTCAAATCCAGTGGATCTATATATAGTAAGATTATGAATTTTATATTTTAGATAAGGACTGAGAGATTAGGGTTAATTTTTGGATGTTTTAATGAGTTTTTGGTGGTGTAAATGTGATTGGGAAAGGCAAAAACAATAATTTTGGATGATTTGGGCAAGGGGGGGGGGGGGTTATTTTGGGTTAAAAAAGTTTCGACTAAAATTTTATATGATTACCTTATAGTTATTGATGCCATACATATTCTATAAACCCCACCATTGAATGAAAGATGATGGGAACCAGGGTCATGTGGCTCTTAGGAACTCCACCAAGGTCCCCCAGAGTATCGATGGACTAGACTATCCCCAATATTATGTGGTGTAATTATGATCATTTAACATTGTTTCTTTTAAAAACAACCTGTAGATCTTATTCTTGTACATGTTTTAGTGGAAGACAGGGATCAACCCATTCTCATATCTTCCACCTCTATTTCACATTTTCATCGTTGGAGATTCGGAGTAGATTGTTTAATTGATCAAGGGAGGTTCTTTTTATCTTTCCCCAAAATTTACTTCACCCATATCTATATTTTTTTATGTTTTATTTTAGTATTTAGATTTTGATTCTACCAAATAATAACAAAATCACATCACAATATTTGGGCTTCAATGTGGGATTTATATATGTGGATTTGGAATGATGAAGAAACAATTATTATCACTAAATAATGACATGTAAATTTATTTTTTATTTACTCTTTTATTTACATCATATTACGGTGAAACTTGATAATGATTTAGGGATTTAAATTCGGAATTTTCCTTATAGATGGAAAAAATTCCCACTATTACCCATTCAAAATTTATTTAATGAAAATCCATTGAGATTTCACCATTAAATTATGTTTTATTTTAATAACAAAAAAAATTATTGTACTTTTTTACGGAAAAATTGTTGTGATGTTAATAAAAGGAACTTTAGTTGTGATATTGGATAATTTGGGATAAAACGATTGTTGTAGACATGGATGATGATTAAATGAGTACCAAAAAAGAGTTTATCTCAATGGATATGGTTTTAGGTCCAAAATTATCCCAATTTATTTATAATTTCATGTATTGGGTAATGTAGATGTTGGGGTAATTGGGTATTATGATCACAATTAGAATTAATTGGTCTAGGTTGATAAAGTAGAATTTGGAACAACATAATAGGTATATGGAAATTATATCACAACGGTTTCCAAGGAAAATGGGTCAGTTGGTGACTCTGATGTGTAGTAAATGTATATTAATTAGTTAGAGGCACTCACATGAGGTTTCGAACAATGATTGATTACTCTTTTAATGTAGCGAGGAAATATTTATTGGGAATATAATTAATTTTGAGAAATATTCTGGGTGAGTCATGTGAGGGTTATCTTGGTAAACAACATGGTATTTTTATTTTTAGAGTGGGGTAACTTTGGTTTTAGAAGGTGAAAATATAGATAGAGGCTCATAGAGGCCTACTATGATTGAGAGAGGAGATATACCATGTGTATACATGTTATATAACAACCCAATGGGTAGTTTTTCTTGTTGTTGAGTGCATTGAATTTGTTAGTAATTAGTATTATGGATATGTCACCATGTGATAGGTGAATTATGAGGCTTATTAAGGATAAATATAATAGACTATGATAGTCTATAATTATTATTTAGTAATGAATTATAAAGGGTAATGTATGGGTCAGTTACCTAATTATTGGTCTATTATATGACCTTGGGCATGATAATTTTAGTCATTATCTATATTCTAGTATCACCATTGAGATTGTATCATGAGTTATAGATTGAGACTATGAGGGGTGATATTTACAAGTGCATCAAATTTTTTGATTCACATGATGTGACAATTGATTAAATAATTTTAATAAGAGCACGATATATTATGGAAAATTAATCACAAGATGTGATGAGTTTTTAGATAATGGATAAGGTTAGGTGGTATTTTATCTAGGTAGTTTTTAACTAAAACTTTTGTTTATGTGATACAATTATTTCCCATGGGATGGAAGTGATTACACTATGATTCATATTCATCCACTGATTTAGTAATGAATACATATTTTCAAAATTTAACCTTAGTGACTATACCTAGGTTGTGTTATCTTCCATACTATTACGAATGAGATGATTGTAAGTTCAGGTGTTATTCTAACCAGTGACTGAGTGATGATTTCAAGGTTGGGTGGTTTTCTCTCTCATGACATAATTAATTGTATATTAGTTGAGCGCATATCAATGAGATTATTCAAATTATTACATAATGATAGTGTGAAATTATTACCTTTGATTAAAACAACAATTACATGGTTGGGTCCATTACATTATAGAAATAGGAATATCTTTTCTTATGATGAAAGTTAAATATATTTCCCAACCACATTATGGGAATCTCCATCTCATTGGGTATTATACCATTATATGGATGTATTTATTTTATAATATGATGTTACCTTAAGAAATTCAATCCCATTTACCGTAACTATTGAAATTTATTTGAGATAACCATTGGGGTGGATCTTTCAGCATCTAATTGTTAAACTAAAGAAATGAATATGATGTTTTTCATGTTATATTAACATAAAAAGGATGAAACTATATACCAGTATATATTGGGGGAATTTTTTTGTGTTGGTACGTCTAGAATTATGATCACAAATTATAATTTCACCATGGTTGTTATAAAAACCTAATGTTCATCAAACAGTGTATGATATGGGACTTATCATAGGTGAGTAGGTAAGAGTAGCTGAATGGGATTGTAGATATATATTCTATTAGAGGAAGGGGAGGGTTGTTTTTTCTCTAATTTTTTATTTTTTTCTTCATACGACTGTACCGAAAGATTGGATAGTGGATGATATTGTTATTAAAGAATGACTATTATATTGTATATTGAATTTATTTTGTCACTATTTAGATTTTTTTTCTTGGTTTGGAGTCAACAATAGTTATAGGTATTTCATATTGATTTTATTTTAATTACGGTTTTTAATATTATTTTATATTTATTATATTTTATGATATTAAGTGTACATTCTCCCTAATATATACTATTAGACCCTCACTACTTCTTGGATGCCACTAGAGTATGTGGAAGCCAACCTAAGTTCATGTTGTATCTAAAATCATTATGGTTTACAGTTGCCTAAATGAGTGTATTGAAAGGATTCTAATTTTGATAAATAATTAAAAAATTGAGATTAAATTTTCTTGGAAAAGAAACTATAATGTGTTTTGACTATGGTGCAATTATAATTTATTTAGAAAACTGACCCTAGCTGATAGTGGATGATAGTGAGTTTGAAAATTATTTTTTCTAGAATTTTAAAAATATAGAGAATTCTATTTTTTTGAAAATTGGTTAATTTTAAGAAAAAATTAATGAGTTATTATTTGTGTGAGAGTAGACAATTCACATCAAAATAGAGGAATGTCTTATTATGGATAGAGGATATGATGAAATTTCACAATGTGAATATAAAGAGAATATGTTCATTACTATTATTAAATAAATAGAGTAATAATGTAGTGATTAATTTAGAAATATAGAGTAAATTAAGATATATATAGATTCTTTGATATAATATATGTTCATGGATTTTATAAAAAATATTACCAATATTGAATTGTATAAGAAAACATGAATAAAATCTATCAAAAAATTATTTTTGAATATGTCTGCATTTCCCAAAAAATAAATTATCATGAAATATGATTAAATGTTTAATTTTTTTTAAATCATACAAGAATAAATTCAATGATATGATTAAATATATAATATTATCCAATGGTAATGATTTTGAGGTAACATAATAAATTGTTTTTTATGTTGAGAAATAAAATAATAATTTCACGTTGAACTTTGGGAAGATAGATCGATAATTTAGTGGAATATATATATGATATATTAAAATTTTAAGTAATCTATAATCCATGAGAAATATATAATGTTTCAAATAGAAAAATCAATATGTGATTGTGGACAAAGTTTTAAAAATAAATGGATAATAATACATCAAATAAGGATCAAGAGATGGTATGTTTTAAAGGCTAGAACATATAGGAATAAAATTCCATTTCATTTAAATAAATGTCTTAAGTATATAAGCCACACATGAAATCCTAATATTTTACAATATCCAATAAAATTTAGATGACCTTACCATTCATAATATATTTTTTGAACAGTGGTTACTTGAATGTATAAATATAGGGTTTTAACAAATCCTATTGGAGCATAAAATATACTTGATGAACTCAACTAGATTGATTTTTTCCTATGAAGCCCATTGATCGGAGCTTCATAGGGATATTCAAATTCGTAGATTTCCCCTAGACCAAGCACACAGTGAGATCCAATAACTTATGCATGATTGAAACCATTTATAGGAGAAGTTCAAGCTCATTGAGATCACGACCCAAACCATGTTCAGTGAATGGCACCATGAAATCCCCACCATCTCCCACCTTACACATAGGGCATGTGATGGTGTAATAAATGTATATGTAAAATTACTCCTGAATTATGATTATGTGCATTATTTTTGTGTATAATAATAAATATACTTTTATTAAATTATTGTTTTATAGAAAATTATTATTAATGAACAACAAGTATGTTTGGTTAATATTAAAATTTAATTTAGAATTATATTTTGAGGGACAAATGGATTGATTAATTAAATAATATACTAATAAAATATTTTTTTAAAATTAATTTTAATAAATTAATTTTATTAAATATAAATTATCGTATAGTTTTGTTTTTGTCAAATGAAATTTTTATTAAGGGTTGAGAACCGTTTTTGTCAAAACTCATCAATTTTCAATAAATATCTATTTTAATATTAAAAGTAAAAACTCACATATTTATAAAATTATTGATATATAATTTATATTATTTTTCAATTATAATGTCAATGTTATCCAATGATGATTTTTTCATAATTTTCTAAGACAATAAAATTACTAGGAAAAAATTAAATACTAGATGAATATATAATGTGTTTTATGACATCTTAATGAAAACATTTTGATGTAATAAATCCTATAAATGGTATATTCAGAAAAATATATTTCATTAGTTTAATATAATGATATTTTAGGTTTATTTGATTTATTTTATAATGCATTACTGAATCATCGAAGACATAAAAAATATTTCATGATTTTAAAATCATTTCCTTGAATTATGACTCACCTACCCATATGAAAGGTAAATATTTTAACATATTCATCCATTATCCATTTAAAATAATTATTATCACCCATTTTCTAGAAAATATGATAAAATCCCATGGGATGGTTTGTGGTTTTGATTATTTTAGTGTGTAGTGTCAAAAAATAAAATAATAACGAATTCCCCCACCATTCCCATATTAACACACCCACGCACCAATTTATCTTAACTCAAACTCGTTGAATATTTACCACCCTCTTTACCTTACTCCCTAGATAAATCACAAGGAACCTCTAAGCTCCCATGAAGCCTCCCCCATGCCTTTGGGATCACAAATCCAAGTAAGTGATCCTATGATTACTCTGCTCTCCTTACAAATTCATGTATGTTATATGAATTAAGTCATTAAAATTTCAAATGATTATGTTGAAATTAATTTATAAAGATTATATCACTATACATTTTTTGTTATTACTATGATTATAATTTATACTCCCTCATTTAGACCATCACTGAAGAAGTTACTATGCTGAAATTCCATAAGTGATCTCCTACCCTCCGTTTTCTTCAAGAACCAATTTTATGTCAAGCCTTTTAATTTATATTAACCTAATTTGTGATATGTTCTCACATACCTCCTAAAAATAAATTTGATGTATATATTATGTAATATTCCTTAAATTCTCATTAATCCCCCCTATGATCCTTTAAACCCACCCGTTTGTATGGTGAAATTCAGTATGGAATTTCTCTCTACCCATTTCCATTGAATCATTTATTTTATATTATTAGACTAAATTCCATATAAAATGTTGGGATATAATGTTACCTTATCCCATTACTATTAATCCCATGAATAAATTATGAGAGTCCCCTTTGTCTCTAATCTAACCTATTTTTGAATTTCCATATAACACTGTTATAATGCCAAAATTGCACCATGATTTTCTATTCCCAAATAACTGTGTAGTGAATTCCATTTCCATTCATCTATCAATGGTGTCCAAATTTTTGAGAAAATAACTATCGAATGGTGATATTAATGTATTAATTCCACAATCCATGATTGTGGAATAAATAATGGTGTTTAATGACTCCATGTTATGTGATCTATGTGGCCCACACAAGCATGATATTGAAATGATTATAAAGGGTGAATCCTGATAGCAATCCAATTCATTGGTTAATGTTTATTATCATGAAAAAACATGATTGGATAAGGTATTTCCTGATTACATTATATGAATTTCTCCAGTATGTTGGTATAACGGTTTACCTAATTACATTATGTTAATGATGTAGTATTTTATTTTGTTGTCACATTTCCATGTTATTAATATCATGAATTATCATGACTTAATGGTCATCTTTCTTTTCCACTCAATTGATATTCATATGGACTAACATATATTGTCTTCAAAATTTTATTCCTTGTTTATTCCCCTACTGGTCATTATATATCACCCATTTCTTATATATATCTTTAGGTTATCCAATATAATGCTATATAGGAAGGAATGTTGTGGTCATGTAAAAAAGTATTTCAATAAAGACATGTATTTAATGTTATAAATTGTTATGTAAGGATACTATGTCACAAATAAACTTGTTGGGAAAAAATACCTCATGTTATCATTGAATCATTTTTGAGGTGATTGTGTTTGTTGAAAAATTTGGCCTCCATGTTGTTCTTGTTGAAAAATAATACCACGAAGTTAAACTCTTGAAAAAGGATGTTTTACATGGAGTGGTGTCGAGTTCAAGAGATGTTGTTTCCAATCCATGATTGATTTGCGCAATAGCTTTATAGAGGCTTGAAATGGTGAATTACATATGTTATTTTCGATGAGAACATAAAAATATGGAAAAGAAAATAGAGGCACCCAAGTATTTTTTTGGGCGCGCAAGGTGACCTCGAAGACAGAGGCTAAGGTGGCTTGACTTGTATGTCGGGAGAAGACTTGCGCTTAGAGCTTAGAGTGCCCCAATGCCTATAAGTAGAGGTCTACCCCAACCCATTTTTAGAGAAGCTCATCATGTAGACATAATTCTATTTCAAGTCACTCCTGTAGGTTTGGGAATGCATGTGGTGGTCAGGGTGTGAAAGTATAAATATATTCAGAAGTTGCACACATGTTGATAGTTTCACACCTACATTGGTTTGGGTGTAAAAGTGTGTGAGTTTCCCATGTTCTAATATAGAGAAGTGATTTTCACTCAAGATGTTATGTGACACCAGAACAAAAATATTGGAGAAGATCTCCAAGAATAGAGAAGCACACCAATCATAGAAAAGTGTGTTTGACATTGGGGAATTGCACCATGATTAGTGAAGCGTGTCAGACATTATAGGGCTACACGAAAATTTGACAATTCCTCGGTACATCTGTTGAAAAGTGAAATTTATATACCGGTGAAATTTCAACATCAAGAGAGAAACTACAACGGAAAATGTAACCATTTGTGATAATGAAGGGACCTTCCGGTCTTTAAACTGTTTGTGGATCCTTTCCAGAGTAGTGAGAAAAGTAAGAGGAAGAAGGTGATCTTTTTTACCAGAAGTGATCTAGAGAGAGAGGGAGGAATAGGGAGTGACCCTTGGGTAAGTAGTGAGCTAACCCAAAACATTGTAAAGGCTGTGAGCCTGGGCATAGAAGTGATCTAGCACAATCATTATTTTTAGTGCGCTTCAATGGATTTGGTTCAATGACATGTCGCCATGGTAAGCTCTTTGGACATAGCCTAGTGAAGGTTATCCAAGTAAAAATCTCTGTGTCTCCTTGCTTTCTTTCCGACATTTCATTCAAATCATCATCATCTGATAATGTAGAAAATAATTGATCATAACAAACATATAAGTGAAAACAAAGAGATTCTTATGATAAAGTGGTCAAGATCTTGTGGCTTAAGAGGAATTTAAAAAATATCTATACCCTAATTCACAATATCTCAGGGTATATAGGCCCCATTTGGACCTAACTAAACTAGAACAATCAATATTTGGATTTTTATTAAGGGAATTCTTATGTATTAAATAATGTTTGAGTATGAAATAAAGAGTAGGGTTGTTATAATTGGTATCAGAAGATATGTTTGGTTATTTTTTTGATTAGGATTAGAAATCCCTTATGATAGACTTAGGGATAAGACTAATTATAAAAAAATAAAACCAAAATTTTAGTTAGTATAGAGTAATTTTGTTATCAATAACATATAAACCTATCTAGATAATAACATGTAGTGGTGGATCTGGAATAGACGTATAAATGGGTAAATCCAAAAAACACCACTTTCTGATAGTCTTGAACAGGAACTTGTTCATAATTATTTTCCTTTCCGCCCTCTTAGTTCAACACTCCCAGGGGATATGATTTGGTAAATTCATATGCTTAGTATGAAACATTATTATGGGAATAAAAAATTTACACCAGAGAATATAATATAGGAATTATATCATGTATAAATTATATCAAATACATGAAATTCATAAGTTAAAGGGATTCGGATAATCTATAACATACCCATTTTTTTGATTGGATTCCCCTTTATGTGATTATTAGTTAAAATGTAATCATCCACAATTCATTGGAAAATGTAAAACCCGAGGAAAAATGTGAAATGTAGGGTTATCATCTATTGTTCTATTCATTATTTTATATCCCGAAAGATTACTACAATAATCTGATCACCACCAGAAAGCATGGAATTAAAGTTGTTGTTCAAAAAGAAAAGTTGGGAAATTATAGAATCTCATGCATATAACTCCTCACCTATCACAATTTCGGGATCAATATTCCTAAAGAACCCCATCATACTCTGTCTAGTTGAATTTGACCTAATTTTTGGCTTCGATTGGCTTTCCCTATATAGAGACCACATAAATTTTCGTGAGAGTAAAATCACTCTCCATAAGGTGAATCAATCCCTGATTATACACATGTTCAAGAAAGAGGATGAATATTAATTTTCACTATAATCTCAATCATGATATTACTACCTTATGAGAATTTTTATTTTTCTCAAGTTATTGAGACTAAGGAAATAAATATCCTCAATTAAATGCCAATTCTGAGGGAATTCATTGATTGTTTTCCAATGAATTGACTGGTCATCCTCAAATAAGAGATGTTTAATTCTTGATGGATCTTATACCTGAGTTTTTTCCAATATCCAAGAATATATATAGAATCATTCTTGTGGAGGTTGATGTGTTAAAAAACAAATACATGAGAATCTATATAAAGGGATTATACAAAAATGTTCTTCACCATGGGGTGCAGTATTCCACTTCTTCATGAATATGGATGGTTCAATGAACCATTGTATTAATTATTGTGAGCTCAAAAAACCACAAAAATTATCAATTATATTTTTCAACGAATTGATTACTTGTTCAATCAGATACATGGAGAACAATACTTCTCGAATGTGGATATGCCAATTTGATATTAACAATTACAGGTGAAGAAGGGTGATATACCCAAGACTACTTTTTATACATGGTATGAGAAATATGAATTTATAGTAATGACTTTTGAACTCACTAATTATTCAGTAATATTCATGGAAATGAAGAATAAATAATTTAGCAATTACCTAAAAAATTTTAGTATTTATTGAATATATTATAATAAAATTAAAAACCATGGAGGAGAATGAGGAGCATCAATGCACAGTACCAGAGACATTAATAAATGATAAGATCTATAAAAAGTATAACAAGTATGACTGTTGGTTGATGGAAGTCTCATTCTTGGGAAATGTCATCACAAAATATGGGATATATATGGAAACTTCCAAAACATAAATCAATTGGGGGATGTTTTATTCTGGCATCTATGAATGATATCTGTAGCTTCATGGGATTTTCTTGATGTTATCATTGATTTGTGATAACTTTTTCAAGATTTTCAATCCCTTTTACCAAGATAAGTTGTAAGGGATCAATGTTTTCTTGGAATGGTGAATTAGAATAATGATTCAAGGAGATAAAGAAGAGGAATATCCCTACCCCTGTGCTCACACTAACCAAAAGTGGGGAGCTTTTCATTATCATATATGATGATTTGAAGAATGTCTTGTGTTGTGTGTTTGTGGAGAATGAAAAATTCATTGCATATTCCTTCAGGTAGTGAAAAATAAATGAGAAAAACTATCTCATGCATTACCTAGAGATGGAAGATATGATATTTGTGTTGAAAATCAGGTTGCATTATCTTTTTGGGGAGAAGATTGAAATATATTTGGATCTCAGATGTCTCAAATATATATTCACATTGAAAGAGATGAATATATTCCAAAGATGATGGCCAAGGATCATCATGGATTGTGACTGCTCAATTTATTACCAGCTTTGGAAAGAAAAATAAACGTGTAATAAACTCTATATAGAAATCACCTAGAAATTCATTCAATGGTGAGAATTTAAAATAATCCAATAATTATGAATTTTATGAATATGGAAAGTGGAATAATAATGATGGGAATAAAATCAACCCTTTCAAAAATTATTTCTCAACCATCTCTTTTAGAATGGTTAAAGGGTTCTCAAAAAGATGATGTGGGAATTCAGAAGAAATTAGAGATAATCATAAAAGTTAAATCATTATAGTTCAATGTTAATGAAGAAGGAAGATTGATATTTGGGTCATTAAAATGTTTCACATCAAATATTGAGTTAAATAAAAAACATTTAAATCATGCACATAATTTGAATATTACCATTCATCCAGGAAAAATGAAGATGTATTGAGATCTCTAGGAGCACTATTTGTGGGATAACATGAAAAAGGATATCACTAAATTCACATCAATGTGATTGGTATGTCATCAAGTGAATGTTGAGAGGCATAAGTCTAATGGGATGATCAAACCACTACATGTACAAACTTAGAAATGGGAAAACATCACCATGGACATTATCACTGTACTTATGATACCATTTTAAGGAAACAATTCAATTTGGGTTATTGTGGATCATCATACAATGACTGCACATTTCATTTCAATTCAAGAGGATTTATAACTGGATCAACTGGAATAGATATACATCACAGAAGTTGTTAGGATTCGGGGAGTACCACTATCGATTACATCTGATTGAGATTCCATATTCACCTCATTTTTATGGAAGACTATCCAATCCACTATGAACATACAGTTGAACATCCTCACAACCTATCAAAATCAAACTGATGTCCAATCTAAGGCGACTACCTAGAAACTTTAAGAAATGTTATGATCTTTATCAATGGACATAAAAGGTGAATGGGACCGACAATTTCCTTTTTTGCAGTTCTCTTAGAACAATAACTTCCACTCAAGAATCCAAAAAGATCATTATGAAGCCCTTTATGGGGGTAAGTGTAGAACACTGACCTGTTGGGATGAATTTTGGAAAAAAAAACCTTTAGTCCTAGAAATGGTCAATGAAATGGTGGAGAAGGTTAAGGAAATCCAACAACATATCAAAGAAACTTAGAGTCAACAATAGAGCTATACTGATAACTACTGATGAGACCTAGAGTGCGATGTTAGGGACATGTTATTTCTCTATATATGTCCCTGGAAGAATGTTATCAGATTTGGGAAGAAGTTAAAGCTTAGTCCAAGGTACATAGGTTATTTTGAGATCCTTGATTTCATTTGGAAAATGGTATATGACTAGAATTACCACCAAACCTATCTCAATATCATGATTTATTCCATGTATCAGTCTTCAGAAAGTACATACTAGAACCATCACATATACTCAATACAGATGTGGTATAATTGGACAATAACCTCTCTTAGGAAGCAAAGATGGTGGTGATATAAGATCTTAGAGAAAAAGTTATAAAAAATAAGGAAATTCACCTCATAAATGTGTTGTAGAGAAAACATATGTATGAAGAGGCAATGTGGGAACTGAAGGAATTTATGAGTCAGAGTTACCCTCATTTTCATTAGTGTAGAAAAGGGGAATTCTGAGGGAGAAATTTCATAAGGGAGAAGGTTGAAATTACCTGAACATTTATGAATTAAATTTCATTTCTCTTAATTAAACGTCTCATGGATATCAAAAACACATGTACTATATTTGTTTTATTATATACCATTGTATAAAAATGACCTTGTCATAGATAATATGGTTTTAGAAAGGCGATAACATGACTATTAAAAATATAAGGGTTTAAAAAGTCCTTTTGGAATAGATAATAGATGTGATGGCCTCAACCAGTAAGATCGTACCTTATGAAGCCCATTTATTAGAGTTTCTGAGTGAGATTAAATTTATGTGATTTTCCCTAGACCAAGATGATGCTGAGATCTATCAACTTAAGCCTGAGATAACTATTTGATGGGAGAAGTTGAATCTTATCAAGATCGTAACCTAATCTATGTCCACCAAACGGCCACATGAAATCCACACAATCAAATACCATAATCTTAGGGCACATGCTTGTGTAATAAATGGATATGCAACAAGAACCATACAATATGATTATGCATAATAAATTTGTATATAATAATTAATATACTTTCATTAAATAATTTATACTTTGTAAATGATTTTTAGAGACCAAATAATATTTTTTGGTTAATATTAAAATTCAATAAAGAATGTTATTTTGATGAATTAATGGATTTTTGAGTAAAATAATAATTTCATAAAATATTATAATTATATTTAATTTATTAAATATAAATGATTGTTTAATTTATATGAAGTCAATTGTAATTTTTATTAATGTTTGAAAACTGTTTTTGTCAAAACCCATGAATTTTAAATAAATTTAGGTTTCTATATTAAAAGTAATAATTCACATATTTAGAAATTTATTTGGATAAAACTAATATTATTTTTGGAATCATGATGTTGAAATTATCAAATTTTTAACTTTTCATAACTTTCTGAGACAATCAAATTTTTGTTTAAATATTAAATACCTTATAAATATATAATACGTTTTAAGACATCATAATGACCCAATAGTGAGGTAAAAAAATAATATAAAATAAATATTCTTTCAAATAGATATTATTAATTTAAAATAATGTAATTCTGGAATTATTTTAATTATTTCATAATGCTTTAGTGAATCCTGGTAGACATATAAAATATTTTAAAATTTAAAAATAATATTCTTTTAAGGTGTGACTCATATCTAAAGATGAAATGGAAGTATTTTAATATCATCATACCTTATACATTTATAATAATAAATACCACTCAATGTTTCTCGAATCCATGGTAAAAACCCATGGGATGGTTTTTGGTTTTGAATATTTTAGTGTGTAGTGTCCAAAAACAAAATAATAATGAATATCCAAATGTATCCTATATAAACCCACTCATGTACCCATTTATCCTCCCTAACGCATTGTTATGCTCTACCAGAATCTTGACCCTTCTCCCTAGAGCCCTCCATGGGTGCCAAAAAGCACCCAAGAAACCTCACCCATGCATTAGGGATCACACATCCAAGTAAGGGATCCTCAATTTCCTCTCCTCATTTCAAATTCAAGAATCTTATTTGAACGTTGATGATGTAATTTAAGATGGATATAATGTCATTAAATCATAATCATTCCATTAATTTACATTTGATGTTGTTTCGATGAGGTATCAATTATCCTCCCTCAATTGAACCCTTAACTAATTCGTTACTATGATGAAATTCTGTATGGGTTATCCCTCTATCCTTTTTCATCATGAACATATTTTATGTCATTCCATTTAAATAAAATTTTCATTATTTTTGATTTGTTCTTATAAACCTTATTACATTCCATTTTATGTATATATGATGGGATCTTACTTTAAATCATATTAATCGACACTATGATCTGTTAAATCCAACCGTTACATTCAAAAATTCTGTAGTGGATTTCTCTCTTATCATTTACATCCATGCGTTTATTTTAGATTGTGCATCAAAATTCCATTTCATTGTTGGGATATTCATTTCCACGATCCCCTAACTCTCCATCACATTTATAAATGATGAGAGGACCATTTCTCTATCATCAACCCAATTTATGAATTTCCATATGACAACATTATACTTCAAAAATATCTCCATGATATTCCATGCCAAAATCACAGTGTAGAAAATACCATACCCATTTCTCTATCAAGGGTATTCTCTTTTATAAACACATACAATAGATTTTTTACTTATATGTATGAATTCTACATTCTTTGATCATATAATAAATGATGATATTGAATTAATCCATGTTATATGATCTATGTGGCACACTTAATCATGATATTGAAATTATTATAAAGGGTGCACCCTAATAACAATCCAATGCATTGAAAAATGATTAGTATCATGATACATCATGTTGCGACAGGGGTTTACTCGTTTATATTATTGTAATATTGTACTCTATGTTGGGACTAGCGATTACCTGAATTCCTTTTTGTTAATGATCTATTGTTTTATGTTGTTTAAAAATTCCCATATTGTGAATATCATGTTATATCATGCCTTTATGTTCATTTTTCTTTTGAGCTCCATTGATATGCCTATTGTATAACATGTATTTTCATCCTCAAGTTATTCCATGTTTCTTCTGTTACTATGCTTTATATATTTACATTTTCTTAAGTATTTCATCATGTTATCCCAAGCCATGATATGTACAAACGAATGTTTTGTTCATGTGAATGTTGTTTTAAATAAAGAAGTTCATTTAATGTTTTAATATTTTATGTAATGTTCCTAATCCTCAAAGACAATATAACTCTCGATCTCTTATGTTTTATTCACTTCAATATTATTTAATATATCCTGTTTAAATATTATATAAATAGAAGCATTGTTATATATATAGATTTCACTAAAATAAATGAGTAAAAAATTGTTCCACGATTGAAATAAATGATAAAAATATAATAGTGGTAAATGAATGAAAAATAAATATATCATATAGTTTTTATTTAAATAAATCCAAAAATATATTTTAAAAAAATTAGAGAAAAATTATTAATAGGATGAAAATAGTATGGTCGACTTTCTATATTCCATGATATTTTTATAACTTTTTTGATTATTTGTTTTTGATAGTTATAAAAATGTGGAAATAACATATATGATCAATGATAAGGATTGTAAGATCCCAGATCCAGGTGTCACCCATAGGTGTTCCAAACCCATTTGGTAACAAAACCTCAAGCTCATTTCCTCAAATTATAGATGCTTCCAACTAGAAGCGAGGGGTAAGTTGTGATATTGGAGAAATTGTTCCCTCATTGGAATATTATACAAAGGGGTCAGAAATTAGTAAAAAAAAGTGGACGCATTAATATTATACAATAGAAAAAAACAATAGAATATTGATTTTAATAAAATAATAGGAGCACATATATAAATGATTCATTTCACATGTGTCTGGGAAATCATCCAAACAAGTAAAAATGATGTAAATACAATACAAAAATAAATTTACATAATAAAAAATTAAAGACCAACAACATCACATTCCTCAACATGATCCCATTCTCTCTAGCTTCAACATTAATCAATTACTTAGTGAATAAGGGTGATTTCCCTGAACTATACCTACCATCATATAATCTATTTGGGTCAAATACATGACCCATTCCGGGTGTGAGAATAATCTCAATAGGAAACCACCAAAATATATGTTCTTAACTATCTGTGAATAAATATATAAGGTAATATGAAGAAATGAAAAAATAAATTTGGAATTACTGAAAAGAAAACAAACCTAAAATTTTCAATTACATTCATTTAAATTTTTCGCCATCCTTTGAATCATGTACTCTCAGCATCTACCCTATGATGTATATCATCATCTATAATAGTAAACATCATACATCTCAAAATACCATCTAAAAAATCAAGGATGTCTATGTCTAAGCTTGTGATTTATCTTGGAGACTATTCACAATCATTTAATTTTTAAAATAAAAAACCTTAGGGAATGTTATCACAACCTAATCCCCCTAGTCTAACGTAACAACCATTCATTAAATAATGACCCTCCATGATGATCTCACTATCTATCCCCATTCATCTACCATAGCACTATTCATTAACAAACGAACACTTCATAATGATATCATGGTCTCAACCACTTGGTGCAATATACTATCAAATAATTATAAACAACGACATAGGAAAGATCTCATAGTCTAAACCACTGGGTCGAATACCACCAAGAAGCTCTCACGACCTACAACCTTGGGTCAAATTATAGTAAAACATTCACAAATAATCCTCCCTTGGGAAGCACTCATAGTCAAATTACACTTGTTCAAGCTTCCACATTGCATATCACAAGTGTATCACATAATCTGTAACTCCATCCTAACAAAACAAGTCATGGGAAACATGTTAAACCTAACAACCATCCTAGACCAAACATCCTTAAATGAACAAGTATGGTAAACATGCTGATGGGTGTTCCATTAACAAGGTTTATAACCTTACACATAAGCAACTACCCCTTATAAATCAATCAAAACATAATAGGTTATAAACATTGTAATATTACAAATAACTCTATACCCAAAACATGGATATGTTTATCTTTTAGCATATATAATCCAAATAACAACATGAAAGTAAAAAAAACATACCTCGATGTTGTACGGTTGATATCCTTGAATGTTGACCATTGATTCAGCCTATAACAACATAGATCAACAAAATTATGAAAAACTACCCACTTAAAATAACACATGAGAGATGAGGAATGAAGAAGAAAGTTTCTCGAGGAATTGAGAACTCACTAGTGGGATTCTAATGCACCTGATGGTGTCTCAATCAGAGATCAGAAAAATAATCATGAGGGTTTCAATGTTCGTTTTTCATTCTTTCACTCTCCTATATGAAACACATGGAGAAGAAGACATATCTGGACATAAGACATGACATGATCCATTATATCAGATAAAAAAGAAAACTACATCGCATGATCTCTAAATGTACATGTCGTGTAGAAGCCTTAACCCCCAAACATAAGAGGTATTCCAGGTCATCACATACCTTGTACTCAACCATGACATGGCCCGTACACAACTGTATGGGGAAACTCTGTACACAACATGTTATCATATGTACACTGTGTGTATTTATAGAAACCACATTTCTTGCTTTTCCAAAAAAATGATCTGAAATCAGGATCTATACCTGAAATGAAGATCTGTGTTCCAAAAAACACCCCTTTAAAATAATTCATCCCCAAATAGCCCTTCTGATGGTGGTGAATAAGAACTTGTAAACAAAATCCGTCCACCTTGACCGTTCGTCTGCATCCCTCACCAAAATCACATCATGTACTCGCTCGACCTTCCATAGAACTTATACCATAGGATATAGACCGTCCATGGAGAAATTTTGGGATGTGATCCAAAATCCGAATGGGGTGCTCCTCGAAGGATATATCCACCTCCAACTAAAACTCCTCTAGTTGAAAAAACATGGTAAATATATAAAAATGTAATGTCGTAGATGAGAAACATTTAAGACTTCATCAATATCCCGGTACCATTGAGGTAACTCCAACTAATAGAGAACCTGTCAGCCTCTCACCAAAACCTCAAACAACATAACTTATCTCAGTGAAGGATTCCCCTATAGATTAATCCTCTTGTGTCCCAACATTGGTGTAATGCAGGAAAACCTAATTTCTGACCCTGAACTCCATAGGAATCTCATTTTATTAGTATAATATTACAGGTGTGATTTCGTTTTATCCATATTCTTCGAAATCATCTCCACTAGCTCATTGGCATCATAGAAGTACAAGGTCCAAAATAGCTTCCTCTCCTTCCTCCATCCCACAAAAGGGTGATTTGAATGGCCTACTGTACGAAGCCTCATAAGGTTCCATTTGAAACATTTTTTGAAAAATATTATTGTAGGGAAACTCTATTAGAGGTATGTGTCTCTCCCAAGATCCCCCAAAATCTTGGGCACTTGTTCAATGAATGTAATGAAAAGGCTGAATCATGTACTTGAACTGGCCATCTGTCCGAGGATGGTAATCTATACTAAGAAGTACTGGTGTACAAAAATCCCTCTATATTCTCAGGCAGACATGATAAGTAAAAAACGTGTAACTTTCATAAATGATAGTGTGTGAAACCTAATGAAATAGTATAATCTCTCAGATGTACAACTTCCCAAAATCAATCACACTGAAGGTTTCTAGGATTAGTAGGAAATGTGATACCTTCGTGTGTCTATCAACAATAACCCATAAAACAGAATTTCCTATAGGCGACCATGGTAAAACCATCATGAAATCCATCGAGACATCATTCTATTTCCACTCAAGAATGGGTAACTGCTACATAATCCCTACTAGTCGCTGATTCTTTGCGTTCACCTACTAATAGGTGGTACATCTCATAACTAACCATGAAACATCACTCTTCATTCTTGGAAACCAATAATAAAGATGAATTTCTCGATATATCTTGGGGAAGCTATGATGATATTCCATACTGAGGAATGAAAATATCAGAACAGCTGCTCAAGAATGTCTAATGACACCCATACATGTCCATGAAAATGGAAGACCATATCCTTGCCTACGGTCCATCTAGGAGTTTTGTTTTTCCCTAACACACTCTCACATAGAGGTAACAACTATAGATGAAAGAAAATTATATCCATGTCTTCTATGAACCTCCAAATTCATCCCAAAGAGCAGATCCATAAGCTTCCACTCACTCGTGGACTATTGAACTGAATGTATCTTTGCCCTCATGGTCAACACATCGTCCACTACATTACCTTTTCCCGATGTGTAGGTAAGCTCAATTTTGAAATAATAAAGCTACTCAACCCACGTTCATTGTCATAAATTCATGTCTCATTTTGGAAATATATTATTGATTATTTTTTTGTATGTGAATACCAAAAAATTCCCTCCAACCAGATAACAAATCCAACAACGCAAAGCATGCACAACTGCACCTAACATCGAGATCGTGCATCGGGTTGTTCCTCTCTTGTGGCGTCAACTACTGAGACATGTATGTAATGATTCATTCCCTATATATAAGGACTAATCATAGCCTGATACATGATCCATCCCAGTAAATATTTTAACTCTTGCCTTGATCCAACAATATCAATATTATTGCTAAATCAACCTCCCCTTCATCTCCTAAAACGATGAATTTTAGGAATCTATCCACAATTACTTTTCACCCTACATAGTCAGTCCCATCAAAGGTGCTTTAAAGTGTGAAAAGTAATGGATAAATAGTTTTTATTAACTATACATACCTTGAAAACTTCATACCTCAAAGACGTTATTTGTCTACTCCCAGGAAACTACAACTCTCACTATTTATGGGTCTTCTATTACTGCTATCATTGAGATGAAATAACCCAAGAAATGAATCTAATCCATCAAAAAGTGAAACTTTGAGATATTTTCATATAACTAATGATCTCTCAGTGTACTCAATACAATCTCAAGATGGATATCATGGTCATGTAGAGTGTGAGAGTAAACTAAGATATCTTCCATGAAGAGAAGGATAAAAGAATCCATTTACCAATCGAATACTTGGTTCATCAGTGCCATCAAAATTGTTGGCGCATTTGGGAGAATGAACTACGTAACCAAATACTCTTATAGACCATACCTGCTACAAAAGGATGTAGGAGGTGTATCTGATGGTATAACATGCAATCTTTGATAACCGTATCTCATGTCAATCATCAAGAACACCAAGTCTCCTCGAATATGATCAATAATAACACTACTAATCGGTAAGTGACAACAGTTCATAACTATAAATTGGTTTAGATTTTGAAAACCCAAAAAAAGTCTAAGGGTTTGATATACCTTCTTCACAAAAAGGATAGGAAACCCCCTAGGAGTAGTACTAGGTCAGATGATACCCTTTTCCAATGGCTCCTCTATATGGTCATTGAGCTCTTATAACTCTGGTGTAGCCATCGTTTATGGTTGAATGGACACTGATGCCTCTCTTTTCACAAGATGAATAGAGAAATACTCCTCTCGATATGATGGTAATCCTGAATATTTATATGGAGACACATCTCTGAAATGATCCACCACTTGAGAAATGTCTATTTGTGAAGTTCCATAGTCATCCAGATATAAACTATAAATCTGTCTTGTAATTCCACCAAACCCCTAATCTTCTGATGCTATTGTGCATGCATGGACATCCCATTATCCCTTATGTAGAAAATATCCTTCCTATTGTGATGTGAAACTCACCCTATGACAATAGTAGTCAACAATTTCCTAAAACGAGACCAACTAGTCCATTTTAATAATGACATCAAAGCATGTAATCTCTTAGACATAGAGGACTTGTAAGAAGTGACACCCACCAACCTCAAGAGGAAACTATTTTCACTAATGTAAACTAGTTTTTGAAATCCCTAACGGAGTGTCTTGCCACATAACATCATCAAACATAAATATACAGAGCACAATGCTCTCCACATTAACAACATATATAAAACTAGGGAAAACCCTATATCAAAATAGTACAATCTTGAAATAAGGCAACAAGAATCATACCACTAACCATAGAGGTTCAGAGATCCTTCATTTTTTGGGTTTATTCCATCGCAAAGGAATGACCCGTACAATAGCACTATGACACTACCTAGCTACACTAAACTCTTCTACCCTACTGTCACGATGAACATATCATATGGCTTCCACTACCGCTACAAGATCCACATCATGATGATCCCCAATTCCCTAACTAATGAGAAATTGGTGGTCCTTCTCTAGAATATGAAGTCATAATAGATCCCTTCCCTCTCACTACTGGTGAGAACATCCAGAAATGTTTTTGAATATGACCCATCATGCCACTTGATCAGTACAACACTAGGTCCTTTGGGAAATGTGGTCTCGTATGACAACTACTTTTGCACCAATATCACACCTCGCGAATACCTAAAAACGTCATGTTAAAGTTCCATGTGGTGATTCCTACAATCCGTCAATAAATTGTCATCCCGGGATGCTGAACCACACTGGATCATAGGGCATAACTCCCTCCGATTTTTCTTGGTAATAAGTGTCTGATTTACTATTTCGATCACGAATGTCAGCCTGAAAACATTAACCAGCGATAAAATTTCATACCTGAGTCCATCGTCAAACCACCTAGCCCGTCATAACTTCTCTCCTCCCAAAATTGGTGTGAAGCACTGAATCTCTATAAAAAAAGTAGAATACTCCATCACTAAAAGAGAACCCTGCTCCAAATGCATAAACTCCTAATCTTAGCTAACCCTCTACTTCTTGTGGTAGTAGTAATCATATAAGGTTCTCTAAAACTCTCCCCAAGGCATATCCCAATGACCTCCCACCTATGAGTTACCGTCCCACTATCTCAAGGAGGAATCAAATAGCTTGTACATTGAGAGATTCACCATCCTCTTAGGTGGCATCTTCAGATTCTTGATGATTGAAGGCATGACATCCAACCCTGACTCTCGAGCCTAGGGTCCTCTATCCCCAGACAAAGTTGGAGGATGCTACTACTAGATCACCCACTTAAACTCTAACATAGTTGATGCATGATCTGTTTTTCCATGAAAAGTCTACAATATCCTGATAAATTATTCACAGAACAATGAATCATCACCTATGTCTAGCATAACAGCTTGTTTTATGATGGTCATAACAGGATGATCTGTTGGTAGTCCCTAATCTACCATCTTTTGTGCCTATTCACCACCCTATACTTAGCGTACAACCGGAGGAATTCTTGGTGGCCTAACATTGCAAGGTCAAGTTCCAGAATAACTATAATATTATCAAGGACTGCAAATGATAAGTTCTATAATGAAATAGGATAAGTAAGGCACTAATTTTTTACAAAATAGTGTTACCCAGCTTGTATCACAACTACACGGTGTGCTCCCACAAGCTTTTAACATGGACTTCTACCTATAAAATCTAGGTAGTATAACACCCCATACACATAGAGTATTCCACTTGAGACACGGTGTGTACTTGAATATTCCATCCCTCCCATGTTCTTCAACAAGGATTGAACTACAAGGTTCTATCATTGTGTAACACTACACATTGTGCACACTCTAGACACAACATATTCCAAATAAGTTCCATCCACCAATTTAATTAGTCACATGGAAAGATACATGGTTTATTATTACAAATTTTGTATAAACTATACACAGTTTGTGAATCCTATGTTTCATCGACTGGTTTCATTAGTCGCACTACTGGATACAAGGTAGATTACAACACATCGTGTACTCCATGTACATGGTGTGTTCTACCAAACAGTTACCATATTTCAATATAAGATGGACCATAACACCTCAGTGACCAAAGATTGATGTCCATCAAAAAGAAACAATTTATAAACCAATACTCTATCAACATATCAGGTATTTCTATCATGACATGTATTTCAACTGCATGAATATCATGTAAAACATATATCAGAACAACAAGCAATCAGTAATGCACCATAAATGAAATGATAAGAATTCATTACATGAGATCTCTATCTAGTGCCTATATGATGCCTGATATAGAATAACCACATCTCATCGGGTTGCAACCGAAATAGAACCACAATGATATCAATCATAACCACACAAAACATGTGAATCACCTAATAGTGAAATAAAATAATCTGTAATAATGTAAACCCCAAAATATTTACAATATTCGAGGTTACATGGATTTTTCTTGTACATGGGGTACCTACTCCCAATAAAAGTATATTAAAAACAACATATTCCTTCCCATACTAGTCTATAACCTCCAAATAGTAAGAAAAATAAGAAATGAAACTCCTATGATACAACTTTGTAACATCATGGTTCCAGATGCCTCCATAATTTTCCCCAAACTTTGTTGGTCACATAACCTCAATGCATATCCCAAAATGTTGGAGGCTACCGACTAGAAGTGAGGGACAAGGTGTGATAATGAGGAAAATATTACCCCATTGTTATACAATACATGTTAGTAAGAAATTATTAAACAGTAGAGGAAGTATTAATATCATAAAATACAGATAAACAACGGAATACTGATACTAATAAAACAACCAGAGCACATATAGAACTGATTCCTGTCAAATGTGTCTTGAAAAGCATCAAAAAAATCACAAAGATGGAAATAAAATACATAAAACAAAGTACAGAATAAACCAGTAAAATCATGTTGCATCACAATCCTCAACATCTACACATGATCCCTAACTCTGATAGAAATCATGTACCTGATAAAGAGGGTAGCTTTCCCTAATTTATAAATGTTAATCATACAACCTATTTGGGTCCAATGCATGAGAAAAAATGGGTCTGAGAAAATCCCAGTAGGCAAGAACCAAAATATTTATCCCTAACAATTAGTGAATATATATAGAAGGTAATATGCAGAAATGAATAAATAAACTAAGAAGTACACAAATGTAAACAATATTATAATTTCAATTAAATTCATTTTCCTTTTTATTCATCCATTGAATCATGTAATCTAAGGATCTAGCCTACGCATTATATCCCCTATGTAGTAGTAACAAAAAGACATCTCAGAAGACCATATAAACAATCATGTATGTCTGAGACTATGTTTGTTCTTTAGATTGGCTCACTCATCACAATAATTCAATTATTTAGATAACGAACCTCTTGGAAATTTCTCAGAGCCTAACCCCCCTGGTCTAACATAACAATCATTCATTAAATTCCTCACCTATGTGATACTCTCACGGTATAACACCTTTTGTATAACAGAGCACTAATCATTTACAAATGACCAACATGGAATGAAATCATGGTCTAAACACCTTGGTCCAGAATACTCTCAAAAAATTATAAACAACCCCATGGGAGTATTCTCACAGTCAAAACTCCTTGGACGATGACCACCGGGAAGCCCTCACAATTAATAACCTTGGGTTACATAATAGTAAAACATACATAAATCACCCAACCTCAAGAAGCTCTCACAGTCAAATTCCCCTTGGTCAAGCTTCCACAATGCATATCACATGCATCTCATATTATTAGTAAGTCCATACTAATGAAACAGGGATATACTAAAAATTATTTTATGCCAAACATCCATAACTAGTCAAATAAGGGAAACACACTGATGGGTGTCCCATTAACATGGTATATAACCTTATGCATAAGAAACTACCAATTATCAATCTATCAAACCATAACAGGTAATAAACATGGTTATATTCCAAATCACGCACCCTCATAAAAGAGGATATATAGTACATTTAGCATTATTGATCCAAATAACAACACTAAAGGGACAAACCATCCACCTTTATTTCATACAACCAATATCCTAGAACATCTGCCCTTGAATCGACCTACATCAATGTAGATTTACAAAATCGTGAATAATACCAACCTTGAATTACATATAAGAGAAGATATATCTGGAAAAAAAGATATAGGTGAATTTAGAACTCATCTGTAGGATTTAAACGCACTTGACAGAGTCTCAACCAAAGAATAAATGGAGACTCATGCAGGGTTTGAAGTTCTTCGACCTTTCTGTCACCCACCTGTATGAGCCACCAGGAGAAGAATACATAACTAGATATAAGAGGAATACCAAATTTGTTATATCAAATAAAAATAAAACTACATGGGGTGTTCATTAAATGTACACGCCATGTAGTATCCTTATCCATCCTCTGACATATGCGGTCTTCAAGGACATCACACAGCCAGGTGCTCGGTCGTTACATGGCCAGTAGCCAGCTGTAAGTGGAAATTATATACAAAGAATTTACTCATTAGAAAAATGTGTGTAAATAAAAAACCCCCATTTATTCCTTTTCCTCAATAACAACCCGAATTCAAGATCCATACCTGAAATTAAGATCCATGTACATATATGTATAATAACAGTCCAATAATGAGTAATATATATTATTTTAGGTGGAGATGACCCCCTAAAATACAACAAGTCTATCAAATTTTTTAAGATTTAAATGTGAAAAATAAAAATAAATTTGAAATGTTGATTGATGTGTGAATAATTTTTAACCATTCTGGTATTGTTTATGACTAAATTATATAATATTTCTATCAAAGTAGGTTAAAATGAGACTTCACAAGGCGTTTAGAGGATAATATGTGAAAAAGAAACATCAAATTATTATGTAATTGAATTGAATGTCTCTAAAAAACTATACATGTTCATGGGTCCTAAAAAATATCCATGGAAGAAAAGTATAAATTCTTTCTACTTTTAAGAGAAATTTAATAAAATTGATGATAGGTTTGACCGAAATCATTAAGCAGATTGGAATCATTATTGAATGTTGAGATTCTTCATTAGAAAATATGACTAAACTAACCACTACTCTACATAACATGCCACCACTCCATGAGGCATCCTAGGATCCAAATCATTCAAGGGACCTGAAGGTTCCACTGACATCTATTAATTAAATAAAATCATTTGCAGGTTGTGGAAATTAATTATACTCCCAAAAATGGTTACACTATGAAAAAGATAAGTCATGTTCAAGAGAAGGGGTGATCTCTACCCACGTGAAATTATATCTTCCATAAATTATAAGCCCTTTATGGTTAAAAATGATCTAGTCAATCACTCGGGAATAGAATCACCTAGGGGAATTTGAGACATCTCTAGGAACGTATAAATGAAATCCTAATAGCCCACCATTGATGACCGGTGATACATGTAACGAGTGACCACATTTACTAATAAAATCACCAAGTGGGTGCCATGGTGAAATGGACGAAAATTGACCAAAAAAATTATAATGTTGTCCGTTCTCAGAATTCCCAGTAGGTAAACCCACCACATAATATTAAAGAAGAAATTTAATTCAACTAATATCCCACATATACACACCCCTGTGCAGACATAATTATGTGAAGTATATGTGGTTTCCCCCTTTGTTATATATCAACCTATTTAATAAAATTATAGGTGAAGGAGACCGTACCCCATGAAGAAAAACGCAATGAGGGTGGATGTCAACCCAATCTAGAAAACAAAATGTTTGTGGAACTCGTCCCTTCCTAGTAAATTGTTATACTGGCCAAACCTAGGACTAGGTATAAAAACACTACATTGAGGGAATCCATATCAATTTATTAAATCACTACATGGGTGGAACCTGGACTCATGTAGTAAAACACTACAGGGAGAGAGCCCATGATTTCATAGAAAAGAACTACATGGTGGGAATCTCAAATCACATACTAATATACTTCACATAGTGGGGAATCCTATGTTGCATACCCTTCCAACTCGCATTGCATCCTACAATTATTCCAATTGATACCACTATGTCCCTTCCATGAGCTAATATAATTACCTCATTCCATAAAACATTTTATATGATTCTCTATTATTTATGTGGGAAACACTATGAGGAATCCGGCCAAGAACTATTCCCAATCCACCCTATATATATGATCAAATCATTTGACACATACCTATATCCTCTAGATTCCCCATACCAACTGTAAGTGGAGCTGTGATAGGATCCTCCTTGTCATAGGGTGTTCTCATAATTTTATCATGTCTATATTCATATGGTTACATAGTTCCTGACCTTAGAGGTTCTCACGTGGACCTGTTTATTCAAGAATTGAAGGGAGAGAGTTATTATTTCTTTTTCCATTTAAGTGTATTGATTTGCACTCCTCTCTTCACTAGGTAACATTCGAAGGGAACACCTTCTAGAGTAAGCTTCAAAAAATTATTTTTTGTGGAATCCAACATTATCCAGTACTCCTACCCAATGTAAAATGATGAGAGTATATGGGTATTAGATACCTCTATCGTTACCTCTTCCTTTGGTCACATCCCTAGTCCAATAGTGAATAATCAAGATTTTATGGCTTCCAAATATACTGCTTCCTCTTGTTTCTCGCACCAAGCATGAATCGCAAGGGCACAGAGTTTGGTGTCAATCAAGTGGTCCCCACAATCCCAATAATTTGGAGATCATTCAATTTTTAAGCCACCATCCAAACACGAGACTCTAATTTCATATAATCCCCATCCATGTCACTAAAAAACATTAAAAGGAACATTTCCCAAATAAATTATATTATTTGGGCATCATTCTAGGGGTATTCCCCATTAAAAAACGAGCCTCTTATATCGTATAATCCCCATGAATGTTACTAAATGAATCTAAACGTTATGTATTCCCAATGAATCATGTTTTATAGGCCTCATATTATTTATAACCCTGAACCATGTCTCGACACAACCTTCAAAGGGTCCTATCCCGAATAAAGAGTATTCCCTGGGAATCTTTCCTAGTGTAAGTCTGATCGAAATACAGGACTACATTTTAGTGTAATCCCTAACCATGTAACAATAAAACCATCATAGGTCCATATCTACAAAGAACCATATCCCATGGGCATAATTCCTTGACAAATACCCATAAAAATAGGCCTCCTATTCAATATAATCCCCAACCATGTCACTACCTAACCATCAAAAGAATATATCCCCAATACAACATATTCCTCGAGCAATCTATAATGTGTAGAAAACATCTAAACTAAGTTCATTAGGAATCCTAATATGTGTATGCCCCAACCCTCCAAAATATGAGGTTGTAGTTTCTTGACTAAATGGGATACGTAGGTTTCCTCTTTAATGTACAAACCTAGCACCCCAAATCCACCATAATATTCTATGTCCATATTCCTAGTTGGGTTACATCTAACTCAGAGGGACATATTCGATCCAAACCCCTTTCATCACTATACTAATTTGTCCACTTTCCCATTGATATTATTCCCCACATCGGAGGACACACCTCTTCTAGATCATTCGGGAAACATTTATGTAAGTACCACACCCAACTTTGACTAGGAAACATCTGCATAGGTATCCTTGTAGCATGATATTAAACTAAATTCATTGATCCTGATCAAATGAATTTAAGTGATATGATGTGTCCCATTAAGTGGCCACAAACAATTTCATTTATGATTCCTTTAATAATGATATGTTGGAATCCCATCATATAGGTTTAATGCAAACATCATATGAAATTATGTCTCTTTGGATGATGATATGTTCCAAAGAGCCTTATTGCATGACTTAAAAATAGCACCATATCATATGAAAGGAAATAATATATAATCCATATGTAAAAGGATGATATTGGTAGAGAACCTCCACTACCTACAGATCCATATTATGATGAAGAACCTTATATATATACAAATTTTTATATATTCTTTCAGTTATAATAAATGATTGTTAACTATAGGATTCCCCTTTTTATACATGGGATTGAAGAAAGGATTCGTGAGAATTTCAAAAATCTATAAGGGCGTCTAGGAATATGAATTATCTTATCCCATAATGTTTTGATGAGGCCAAATTCCCTTCCAGTAGTCTAATGTGACGTTTTATTTTTTTCCTTTCCAAAGATCCAAAATGAATACATTCCATTGGTAAGAAGGTCCATGGATCATAATTAATACGAGAGTCATTGGTTGATTCTGATTTGAAGAAAAAAATTTGATGGAATTCACCCTATCATATGATAGTGAAAAATGGAATGGTGAACCTGATATGAATGAATATAAAATATATAAACCCCCCCCCCCCAATTTCAATCAAACAGGACCAAATGATACAAAAACTCATTGGTCATCTGAAATAAATTGTTGAACCAGAATTGATTCTTTATCTATGAAGAGTACATCAAATTCATGACAGACTCCCTTGACATCCAAATGGAATGGGGGCTAAACAGGGGAACCAATTACATATTTTTTTAGAAGCTGATTTGATGGGGTTTGTATTATTTTAATTTTCATATATTTTATAGTAATCATCCATCTATAACACGGTGAAACTCTATTTTATGAACATTGTATTTGATATCTTGAATGACACGTAACCCCAATCACGTAATGGAATAAACTATCCCATGGAATTAAAATATATTTACAATTAAAAAAATCAATATATGTTATATCACGTAATATATAGAATACTATATTATACTGATTCACACGCATCATGGAATTTCATCATTATATTATTTTATATGCAAGATCGAGTTTTATAGAACCAAAATATATTATTAAAATATTTTCTTTAATATAATAAGAGTTAACCTATTTGTTTAATTAGTGGTCATGAAGAGTAGTCACTAAATTATTGGAATATATATATAAATAATATTGAATCTAATTTTTTTACATTTTTTCGAAATATTATATAGTCATAAGATTAGAGAAAATGTAAAATTACACATAAGACCCTGTATTTTTTAAATGCAATTTTAACAAAGTTTTATGGAAAACCTATATTGAATATAAATTTTGAAACTTGTATATATTTAATATGTAAAAATTAACAAAATTTTATTAACATAAATTTATAAATTAGGTTACTGTGAATTTGTTGAAATTTTCTATAATATTTCATGTTTCAGGAACAGTGAAGAAATGAGTTTTATTTCTGAACTATTTTTTCATATAAATTATTGGAATTGTTAAATAGTGTTTTTAATTTGCTTAAATTGAAATTATATAATTTTTATATATATTAATCCAATTTCAGTCATTGGAATTTATTTCACATTAAAATTGGATATAGAGACTTAGCACACATCTAAACATTTTTACTTCATAAAACCCACTTTATGTCTCAACTGTGGGATTAAATTTAAATTAATTGCATCCTATAATATGATGTGAATTTGAAAAAATGGTTTCCATATTTGGAAATAGAATAATTTTTAATGTATAATAATTTCAACATATTTGTTTACCAATAGATTTAGAAAATTTAATTAATATTAATTTCAATTATTATGGTAATATTAAGAAAAACAAGGGGCTGAACCATAATCATAAGGGCCAAAATGACCTAGAACCTAGTCCAAAATCAATTAACTAGAAATATTTCTACAATATTATCCTTTTTATGTAATTTTTATTATTATTTTAAGAACATTAAATAAGGGATACCTATCCATAGTGGCAGCCATTTAATATTTACTGGAATGTTGCAGCTCCTCTAGTATAAAAATGAACTCTCTGACCCTCCATTTATTCACACATCTTAAGACATTTGGATCACACTAACTCTATAAAAATAATCTAAAAAACCATATCCCATTATCCTAGAAGAATCCATTTGTTCAGAAATAACCCCAAGGATGTATTTTGGTATAAATAAAAAAGAGTTACCGAAAAACTTGGTAACATTCTTCAACGATCACTTTTGTATTATTTCATTCTCTAACAATTACAATTTTCATAATACATGATAATATTAAAATATAAATAGAACTAATATATTGATATGTAGTTATGATATGAATTTTAATGACACTTTCACACACATCCATCAAAATGGGATACAGAATATTCATTCGTGTGTACGACTGACTACCACCTCAGGAACAGATGTCACTCGTTTGTCCATATTCCACATTTCATGGTACAAAATAATGATAGATTTTTTATTTATATATAATATATTTTATATTTATAATTTTTTCCTACGTTATTTATTATATAACAAAGACCTTCATGATTTATATGATGTCAGGATACGATAACTTCATTTGTAGACTTGTGGATTATTGCCTCCCCAAAGAAACGTCATTCATTCACGTTATACGTGGAATCTATAAAAATGTTTTTAAAAAACCTATTTGAGATATATTAAATTAATAAGATAAATAATTATAATACATGAATATACGAATATATATATAATTTACATATCAAACTATTAAAAAGAATAAGGAAATGAATGTTGTGTAATTGCATACGTATGACCTACCATCATCAAGAAAGGTGCATCTTATTTACTATCTAAAAATATTATGTATTATTGTAAATAAATATATTATAAACATATAAATTAATTAAATCACATTTTACATTCTAGATGTGATGTAATAATGATCTATGTAATAGGAACAAATATAACATGTCAACAAATACTCTAAAAAAATACACTAATTAAATCTCATTTTCACCACTAATTTCTTTTTATTTTGTATACAATTCCCATAATATCATAAATAACATGGATTAAGATTCCATAATGGTATTTAAAATTTCATTTGAACTTGTTTATTTCATTGGTCTTACGATTTAAATGTTACCAAGATGTAAGGGACATCGTCTCTATTTCCATTCTTTGAGGGATAATTTATTTTTATGCTCCAAATATATTATATATGGTATAAATAATAAGAAATTTAAATATGATAAACTGTATAGTTAATTATTCATTGTATTTTGAGTTTCAATTTTAATCTTTTCATCTATGGGTATTTTATCTAAATGTTACAAAGTGGTAAAAAAATTTCATAACATAATTCATTTTTTTGGGTTATATTTCTTCTAAATTCTCATTAATATTATATTATTATTTTTATAAATAAATTCAATATATATAGATGTAATGTAAATTATTTCATTTTTATTTATAGGTTATATTCATAATCAATTCATTTATCAATTATCACATCAATGTTATGATCATCACAAGCTTTTATTTCGCAATGTCATTTATTCATGATTTCTTATTCTGGAAATTTCATTAAAAGAATTAATATGATCTTTTTTAATAAACCCTTTAATTTATCTTTTATTTATTAACGAAAAATGTACATGATAGTACCATTTTTATACTCTTCATTACTCAATTTTTTTAATAATTTTCTATGAAAACCGAACATTATTTTTCCCATTAGTTAGAGAACCGTTTTTCTTATGGAAACTGAATTTTAAAAAAAATCAAAAATATTTTTAGCCTTTATAAAATTATTTATTAAATGTAATTTTACCATTTTTTTATTTGATAATTTTTTTCAAATAAACACTCTTGACCCCTTCCAAAAAAAGAAATATTTTTATATTTATTACATTGTATCCAGAAGGAATATTATACCTTATACAACATGTAAAAATTTACACACCATTATTTCAAGGAATATTCCTTCATAAGATAACAAAGTAATTTTTAAATTAAATTATTTTAAGAATATTTTTTTCGATGAAAATTATTTTAAGAAATTTCCACCAATGATAATGGTATTTTCCTTATGAATATTCTTAATTTTCTTTTTTATAATATTTCAATTCATCAGAAACATCAACACTTTATTTTTATTACACTTTTTTAGGTTTTATTGATACCATACATATTCTTCATATGTATGGTTTATGTTTTCTTTGACCAAATATAGTATTGACATTCAGCTACTTCATTCCTTTTAGTCCTCTTGAAATATTTAATTTTTTATGTTCATTAGACATTGAACTCCCCATAATTATCCATATAATTTATTAGGGATAAATTTATTTTCAAAAGTTTTAATCATTTATACGTAGATTGTATACATTGATAGATTTATAATTATCTACAGAAATATTTACAAATTTGTATATTTTAATCAATAAAGATATTTTATATGTAACATTATTCATTAATTAAATTAATCACTTCATATATTATGTATGAATTTTATAGGCAATACATGGGTTGGGATCTATTATATATAGAACCTTGATGCATCTATAGTATCATGGGATGAATCAGTTGGAAAGACTAAGATAATGGGTTTTTATCTAGTATGTTATAAAAAATATTTTGAAATGTATTGATGGAAAAGGTTTCTTGTACCTTGGAATCATGGCGTCAAATAATTAAGAAATAACTTTATTTTTATTTAGTTATTATTATACGTGACATTTTTTAATTAACATTATCTATAGACTCATTTTATTCTCAGTTCGTTGATTAAATGGAATGTTTATTAGTTATTTTCTATCACATATCGATTATTCCTTATTCAGTTATTTTAATGGAACATTTCTACATTAATTACCTTTAGTTATTTTTATCAATCTAATTTATTTATTATATCAAATGTTTTTTTCAATTATTACCTTTCCATATTTATTAACCTTATTGATTTATTATTTATTTTGTTGTATTGTACCCTTACTGAGAAATTGAGCTCACCCATATTTATTTCATTTCACTAAGATTCCATGAAGTGTACTAAAAATGATATGAAATGATATACTAGATGAAATAAAGTTATCCTACAACAACAATTTATTTATTTATTTATTGATTTTTAATAAATGTTTTGTGATTTTATATAGTTTACCAATACTACTAAATTTTTTGACCATTTTGGAGATAATTTACTTGAATCTTATCCCAATTTAATGGAATCATGAAACTGGATCTAGGATATTGGTGCCACGTTGCTACATCAATAAAACCCTCTTCAGTCTAAATGGAATCACTCCGATTCTGGTAGACGTGTGCATCATCCAATTCCCTACATGGGTTTTCGAAAAGTAGAGGATTACATCATGCACCCAGTGTCATAAATGATTGTTTTAAAATGTATTGGTTCTTGAGTAAACCGAAATTGTAGTCTCCCAGCCTTGGAGGAACATTGATGTGCCCTCCATCCCATGAAGACCTCTTAGTTTTCTGATCAATGATTATTTGTTCTCTAGAATCAAGAGTTACATATAGTTTCCTCAAACAATTTTGGGATCATTTCTAATGAATGGGATAACATGTTCTTACTTAAAATTAGTGACTCTGATGATGTAGTCACCAGTAACTTCATCCAGAAGATACAAGAGTAATGCATAAGAAATCCTACAAATAATCATCCCCACCAATGTTGTGTTACCCCGCATCCCCACTATAATGAAAATATCACATCACTGGTCCAAGCTGAAGTCATGTAGAAATAGGTCTCAAAGTTGGATCTTAGAGGTAAATTATCCAGGAAAGATGATCGTTAATGTCCTGGAAGATCTTGATTGATAGACAAATATAGATAAAGACTAAGAGTAGATTCAAAACACGGATCATGAATATCATATACAACAATAAATTACAGTGGTAAACTAAACTAAGATGAAAATCACTGCATGTGCATATTATCTACATCAAGAAAATATAGAAAAACATTACGAGAAGATGAAAATCACAAATCCCACATATAAATATAGTCATGGAAATGTAACAAAGAATAGAGATAATATGTAAATAACTACTCATATAAATCAATCCCATTTGAAATGTATAATGGTAAACCATGGACAGATGAATATACATGCCCATGCATATGAATCGTGTCTGGAAAATACACTAGAAAAACATAAACAGATGAATGTCCCTAGCAAGGTGTATGATTCGCAAGTAGAAATTTCCATGAAAAACTACTGTAAGATGAAAATACAAAACAAAATATATCAATACCATAAAAGAAAAATAATGGGGGGCTATGAGGGTATTCAAATCCTTGCTCTTGCATATGATGCTCATCACATAAATATGATTGTAAATGGGGGAACTAGACAACATAACTTGGCTATTAATCGGGCTGAGATTCATATTCATACCCCAAAAGTAGAATGATTATACATCCCCATTCCTATTAATAATGGTTCTAAACATGTCTTTACAATGATGTATGGTTAGAAAACAATTCATAACAACATCCTACAAACCTGTCATAGAGTAATATCATCCAACGTAATAGCCAACAGTTGGGATCATAACCCTATCTCCTGAAGGAGGGTGACTCGTCTGTATAATAGGAGGACCACTATGGAGAAAGCATACATTCCAACACCTATCCCATAAGGTCATCATAAATATTCCCTAACAAATAGAAAATTATGTGTGGCATAAATACATGTTCCAATTGGGGGTCATCAACACATTTCCAAAGAAACTCCTAAGAAGAAATATATCCCTTTCCAATCCCATATGGAAATATCTTTCCACTACATGTGGTTATAGCTACCTATATAATAACACCAAAAAATAAAATTCCAATTGGGGTAGTTCAAAATTATGGTGAAGACTTACGACCCTACTCTATTGAATTCTATAGTTCTTGGGGCTATCAAACATCTATCAATAGTGGCCCAATATCCTAGAAATCCGTTTCCAAATCATATATGTTGTTTTATTAGTCATGATGGTCCTCTTCACATCATGACTACCACTACTTATGGTGGTCCTCCAAATTACAATTACCGCAAAAAATTTCCTCATTGTCAGAATCTGATCATGAGAGTGTATCTTCGGATGATAAATTTGAAAACCTTCTATTTGGATAGAGGATGAACACACTTGAATTTACTCCTTGACATGATCATATGTGTGAAGGACCACTTATTATGAGGAATGTGGGAAGATTATGGTGAATATGATTGAAACTTTTTCAAGGACCACAAATATCTTTTCACATTTGGAAGATAATTAGAGGCAACCATCATTCTCTAAACCATATCTAAACCACTTCCAACCTAATTCAACACCCACTAGACAATGTCACGACCCATCCTCGGGGCCCGTGCCGTGACTACCCCAAGCCCGCCTTCCATAGACCAGGGGCTAACGACTAGAACCAAGGCGTAAATCCTGGAAAAAGGGAAGGCCTTGCCTTTGTAAAGTAAACAGGAACCACAGAGTAAGCCAGCGGAAGGAGTAAACACTATGTAAAAGCTGGTACAAGAGTAAGTGTGGAAAAGTAAGTGGGCCAGCATACAAACCCAAACTGAAAGTAAAGTTCAACTTGATAAGGGAAAATAGCAACTGAAAGGTAAAGCCGCAACGATGAGCTATCCCCTGGGAATCCCACCTGAAGGGTGGGTATAGAAAGCCTCCACTGCTCCTCGGTCCATCCTACCGCTCCGAGTACATCCTGCCCAGTGGTCCACCTCCAGGTATCGTCCTGCTCCACAAGCCTCCACCACGATCAGCGCTGTCTGTCGTCTGCAACCAACACAACGTAGTGCGGGCATAGCCCGTTCAGGGGGGTAGTATAAGCTACTCAGAAGGGACCCCGAGACCCTCGATGGTCTCCCAAAATCCACAAAGGATAAACCACAAAGTAAAGATTCAATCACGAAGTATCAACCGACACTACTTAGGTATATGCCCATACATATACCTAATTCATCAATTCCAATACGCTCCAACCTCCGAGCCCAAGTACAACCCAGTCCACACAGGAAATATACATGTTCCACACATGAAAGAAAAATGTAATCCACACAGGATAGCACAACACAATCCAAACAGGAAAGAAAACAGGATTCAGCTCACACAGGTATACTTCTTCGAAGACGATAGAGATGATCACTGATCCATCTAAGTCGTCGGACCACAAAGGATCGATAAGTACTAACCCCCGCAAAGACCCACACAAGATCGGACCCACACAGGATCTGTAGGCGCTGGCTCACACAGAACCGCTGAGCGCTGACCCACACAGGATCGGACCCACACAGGATCAGTAGCACTGATCCACATAGGATCGCTGAGTGCTGTAGTCATCGCCGTCGAATCCACTGAGGATCTCTGTACAGTCGTTGTCGTCATAGTAGCAGTCGCAACCAGCTCTAGGGATCCCGCACATAGGAAGCTCGTTCGGGAGGGACCGCTCCACGAGCCGAGAGGCTGATACATCAACTGACACATAGTCCATAGTTGATGTATCCAAAAGTTCTGTATCGTCAACAGGAACTCAACATCGCAGACGGTGCGTCGATCAGACGCCCGGTCTGAGAGTTATTGGCTTTTTCGTCAGAGGGGCCCGGTTGGTTTTTAAGGCAAAACCAACTGGACCATACTCCAGCTGCGTCCAAAACTCGGGCGGAGTATGTCAAAAGATCCGTCTCACTAAGAGGAAACCAACAAAGTCAACGACACATCAATCGAACGTCCGAAGCTCAAGATATGAGCGTTTCCGCTCCGAGGGCCCGGTTGGTTTCGTGTACGAACTAACCCGGCCAAACTCAAAGTATTAGGAAACCTTGAGTGAAATATACCGAAACGACCTTCTCATTCCAAGGATCGTTTCGCCACTGACGGCACGTCGATCGGAGGTCTGTAGCCCGAGTTATGGGAAATTGAACCCAAAAGGTCCGAAAACGGGGGTTTTGGGCCCGAACCGACCCGGCCCGAGACCCCCCGGTTGGCCCGAACCGGGTCGACCCGCCTCAGGTCCGGGTCGGCCTGGCCTGGCGCGGCGCGGCCCGGTCTGGGCACAGCACGGCCCGCGCGCTGGCCAGCTCGGCCTTTGGCCGAGCCGTTGGCGAAGGGGGGGGGGGGGGGTGGGCGCCTGCCCCCCTGGTGTAACCGCGACCCCCCAATTAAGGGGGCCGTTTTGTTCAGCCGACCGGGGGAATTAATTACCCCAGCTCCCCTTTGTCCGGCCGGCCCGCAACGGCTGGCCGGTTCTGCCGACAAGGACCGGCGACGGCTGGTCCTTCCCCTATCGCCGACAACGGCGACCCGGAACCGGCCGCCGGTCACCCTGCTCCGCCGCGGCCCAGAACCGGGCACGACTTGGTTCGTCCGGCGTGGTGCGATGGCACCGCACCCGTCCGCCGCGGCCCCGCTCTGGCCGCGACATCTTCGGTTTTCTTCGATGCGGCACGACGACATCGCGTCCTTGTTCAATCTTCACAGCGCGGCGTGATGGCACCACGAATAACTTGTTGTGCGATTTCTGTGTGGTGCGACGACACCACGACATTCCGTTCAAACCACAAAGTATCAAACAAGGATAAAGAGGTGGTTCGGTCGTGTTTGTGCGGTCTGAACCCATCTCGTTAAACAATAACATTTAGTCAAATATCCACGAAGATCGACAAACTAGAATCATGAACGGAAATAATTAAATAAAATAAAAACCCCTACCTTGGTTTCAAGAGCGGGGCTTGTTCAGAGGTTCGTCGTAGAGAAAACATCGCGGAAAAACCATCGCGGAATGAGGCGACTTGGAAGGAGGAAGTTGCGTCGCGGAAACGGCGTAGTGGAAGAACCGTTGCAAAAAGAGATGTCGCGTCGCGGGTCGATGTCGTGGAGAACGAACGTCGATTCCGTTTTCGTCGAGGTGCGTCCGAAGAGGAAACATCACGAAATAAGAACGTCGTGGAAGAATTTCTCCGCATTCTTCGGCGGATATGTTCTTCGTTGAAGAATAGTGTTCTCCGTCGGAGTCTGAGGTGTTCATCACGTTCTTCATCGAAGAAGAAGATGTTCTTCCCAAAACCTCTCAACGACAAAACTCTAACAACAAAATAAAATAAGCTCCTTTCTAATTTTATTAACACAACAAGCCTTTTGAAATTAAAGAGTTTGAATTTCAAAAACTCACAATAAACTTACGGAATTAATTCCATAAGTTTAATAAGCTTAAGTTATCAACATTTATTGGGAGTTGAGAGGGGTTAGAGGATATGGAGGGGTGGGGTACGTGTGGGCCCCACCACCCTCATAACCTCCCAAGGGAGGTTGGGTGGTTACCCAACCTCCATGAAGAACTAAACACTTAGAGTAATAATAATAAAAATTGTAGAATAATTATAAAATAAACTTCCACAATTTTTATCATCAACTCTCATGAAAATGAAACTCCAGAACAAGTGTTCTTAAGAAATTACCGGCGCTGCGCTTCCATCGGTGCCCTCGGAATTCGATTCCGGGCACCGGTTCAAAAGTTAGAAAAACCCACTCGTTCGTTCACTGAACGTACCCGAGCTAAACTTTGGATAGAAATTCTGGGCACTCCAGGCCTCAGAATCAAGTGCTGTCTGAAACCGCATTCTTGTAAAATTACAAATAAAATTAAGAAAAAATTTCTCTTGAATTGTTATGGGTCTTTACATTACTCCCACCTTAGGTCTTTATGTCCCCGTAAAGATACATTGAAAACTAGGGAAACAAATGTGGGTACTGACACGCATCTGAGCCTCCCGCTCCCAAGTGCTCTCCTGGAGTTTCCCGTGCTTCCATCTGATGCAAACTAGAGGAATCGACTGTCCACGTAGGACCCGCTCCTGTCGATCCTCGATCTCCACTGGGTCCTCCGCAAAAGTCTCCCCATCATCAACGTCAAGCTCCCCATGGTCAATGATGTGCGTCAGGTCATGCACGTATCTCCTCAGTTGAGATATGTGGAAGACGTCGTGCACCCAGTGAAACTGAGGTGGTAGATCCAAGCGATAATCCACCTCGCCAATCCTGCTGAGGACCTGGAATGGTCCGATGAAGTGTGGAGACAACTTGCCGCCTCGTCCAAATCTCAGTAATCCACGTCGAGGTGAGACACGCAAAAAGACGTGGTCGCCATCCTTGAACTCTAGTGGCCTCCGCCTCCTGTTAGCATAAGACTTCTACCGGCTCTAAGCTGTCCTCATCCGCTCCTGGATGACCTGGACCTTCTCTTTCGTGGCCTGGACCATCTTCGGTCCCACAAGTGCTGACTCCCCAGGCTCTGTCTAGCACAAAAGAGAACTACAAGGTCGGTCTTACAACACCTCGTATGGTGTCATCCCGATGGTGGAGTGGTAGCTGTTGTTGTACGCGAACTCCACCAAGGGCAGCTGGTCCTCCCAACTGCGACCAAAGTCGAGGACGCATGTGTGGAATGTATCCTCGAGAGTCTGAATGGTCCTCTCCGTCTGACCATCCCTCTGAGGGTTAAAGGCTGTGCTTAGACGTAGTTGCATCCCGAACGCCTCCTTCAATCCCTTCCATAGCCGAGAAGTAAAGTGAGCATCTCAATCGGAGATGATAGAAGATGGCACACCGTGAAGTCGTACAATCTCTTGAACGTAAAGACGTCCCAAGCTCTCCACTAAGCCCTGATCTCTCATGGGTAAGAAGTGAGAATACTTGGTGAGTCGGTCGACAATCACCCAAATGGGGTCGTGACCTCTGGAAGTGCATGGAAGTCCAGTCACGAAGTCCATAGATATTCCGTCCCACTTCCATTCTAGAACCTCCAAGTGCTGTACAGAGCCTGCTGGTACCTGGTGCTCTGCCTTCACCTATTGGAAGGTGAGGCATCGAGAAACGAACTCTGCCACAACCTTCTTAATCCCCGGCCACCAGTTCTGTCGTCTGAGATCTTGGTACATCTTCGCCACTCTGGGATGTACCACCAAGGGAGAAGTGTGAAACTCTCTCAGCACCTCCACCCGTAAAGCAACTGGTACCAAGGTACGTCCTATGAAACGGATATCGTGCTCTCATACAAAGGAGAAAACATCAGGTGCCTGTCTTGAGGATATCTGTGCATGCCACGTCTCACAGTCAGCATCCCCATGCTGTGCCTCTCTGGCCTGCTGTAGTAGTGGAGGAGTGACTGTGAGAGACTGAAGGAAGGCTGCTCCATCTCTATCCATGAAGGATATCTGCAAAGAGGATAGCTACTCTGTCGCCTCCTCAAGTGGCTGAATGCCCGTCCTCCTGCTAGGAGCATCGGCTACTACGTTCCCCTTCTAAGGAGTATAGACTATCTCAAAGTCATAGTCCTCAAGGAACTCGAGCCATCGCCTTTGTCTCAGATTCATATCCTTCTGAGAGAAGATGTATCTGAGACTCTGATGGTCAGAAAAGACTATAAAGCGCTCTCCCATCAGATAGTGTCGCCATGTCTTCAGAGTGAAGACCACTGCTGCTAACTCCAGGTCATGGGTAGCATAGTTCTGCTCATGCCGCCTCAACTGAAGTGATCCATAGGCGATCACTGCCCGCTCCTGCATTAGGAAACAACTCAGTCAGGTCCCTGATGCATCGCAGTAGACTACGTACCCTACTCCCTCCTCAGGCAACCTCAAGATAGGTGTGCTGGTCAATCTCTGTCTCAACTCCTAGAAGCTCTGCGGACATCTGTATGACCACACGAAGGGTTTCCCCTTCTTAGTCAAAGATGAGAGTGGTTCCGTAACTCTGGAGAAGTCTACCACAAGTCTCCAGTAGTATCCAGCTAGTACCAAGAAACTCCGCACCTCCGTCACGCTCCTGGGTGGCTCCCAAGCTAGCACTGCCTCGATCTTCACAGGATCCAATGAAACTCCCTCCTTAGAGATGACGTGCCCCAAGAAGTGGACCTCACGTATCCAGAACTGACACTTCGAGAGTTTTCCATAAAGCTGGTGCTCTCGGAGTGTGTCTTGTATAACGCGCAAGTGGTAGGTGTGCTCCCCCTTAGTCGTCGAGTAAATCAAAATGCCGTCGATGAAGGCCACGACAAATCGATCGAGGTATGGCTGAAAGATCCTGTTCATGAGGGCCATTAACACTGCTGGAGCATTGGTTACGCCGAAGGGAATAAACAAGAACTCAAAGTGGCCATACCGACATCTGAAGGTCGTCTTCTGCATGTTCTCGTCTCGAACTCCGAGCTGATGATAGCCTGATCTGAGGTCTATCTTTGATAACCACCGTACTCCCTTGAGTTGATCAAAGAGGTCATCAATCCTCGGTAGCAGATACTTGTTCCTCACTGTCACCTGGATGCGCACCGCACGGAGGGTGGCTAGGACAAACTCTGAGCGGAAGAGGCTCTCAAAGTCTGTCCAGAGTAGATATGCCTCATCGTGCACCTGGTGCATCAAGCTCCACCATCGGCCCACTGCTGCGTGTAGTAGGCTCGCTGCGAGGATCACCATGAGGCCTGATGGTGTCCTCACTTGCCGAAAAACTCGTACCACTGCCTCCAGCCAGTCCTTGGCTGCCTGGGGGTCCGTCTCCCCGCAGAACCTGGGTGGTCGCTGGCGCTGGAACTCATGTAGTGCACTGAGGCGACGTGCATCGTCAGCGGCTGGTGCTGGAAGCATCGGTGGCTCGGCGGGTAGAGCTACCGCCGGTGCCACTGCTGACAAAGGGCCTGCACCGAGGCCTCGTCGCTCGGTGGGCTATTGTCACACTCGACTCTCGGAACCCTAGCTGGCTACCATTATGGGGTCATCCTGAAAAGGAAATAGGTGCGCCCCAGTCAGAATAGTATACCTGGTGAGCTGATACAAGTAATCACAAAGAAAACTTGAAACACACATGCAATCAATGTTTTAGTGCATTAAGTCAGAAATCAGAAGTCAGGGTCCTTGTGTACAGATACGTCGGCCGCCAAACCAACACTGGACTCCCTGGACTGATAACCACACTTGATACGCTAAACATTATTGCTTCACATAGAAAAAGATCAGAGTCCCACGTTCTGCAGTAGAAACTAACTCCTTTGATACCAATTTGTCACGACCCGTCCTCGGGGCCCGTGTTTTGACTACCCCAAGCCCGCCTTCCATAGACCAGGGTATGGCGACTAGCACCAAGGTGTAAATCTCGGAAAAAGGGAAGGCATTGCCCTTGTAAAGTAAACAAGCACCACATAGTAAGCAAGTGTAAGGAGTAAACATTAAGTAAATGCTGGTACAAGAGTATGTGCGGAAAAGTAAGTGGACCAGTATACAAACCCAAACTGAATGTAAAGTACAACTCGAAAAGGGAAAACAAAAACTGAAAGGTAAATCCACAATGACAAGCTATCCACTAGGAATCCCACCTGAAGGGTGGGTACAGAAAGCCTCCACTTATCCTCGGTCCAGCCTACCGCACTGAGTACATCATGCCCAGTGGTCCACCTCCAGGTACCGTCCTGCTCCGCAAGCCTCCACCACGATCAGCGATGTCTGTCGTGTGCAACCAACACAACGTAGTGCGGGCATAGCCCGTGCTAGGGTGAGTATAAGCTACTCAGTAGGGACCCCAAGACCCCCGATGGTCTCCCAAAATCCACAATGGATAAAACAAAAAGGAAAGATACAATCACGATTTAACAACCGACACTGCTTAGGTATATTCCCATACATATACCTAGGTCACCAATTCCAATACGCTCCAACCTCCGAGCCCATGTACAACCCAGTTCACACAGGAAAGTATACGTATTCCACACAGGAAAGAAAAACGTAATCCACACAGGATAGCTCAACACAATCCACACAGGAAAGCAAACAGGATTCAGCTCACACAGGTATACTTCTTCAAATATGATAGAGATGATTACTGATCCATCTAAGTCGTCGGACCCACAAAAGATTGATAGGTACTAACCCCCTCAAAGACCCACACAGGATCGGACCCACACAGGATCTGTAGGCGGTGGCTCACACATAACCGCTGAGCGCTGACCCACACAGGATTGGACTCACACAAGATCGGTAGCACTGATCCACATAGGATCGCTGAGTGCTGTAGTCGTCGTCGTCGAATCCACTGAGGATCTCTGTACAGTCGTCGTCGTCACAGTAGCAATCGCAACCAGCTCTAGGGTTCTCGCACACAAAAGCTCATTTGGGAGGGTCCCCTCCACGAGCCGAGAGGCTGATACATCAACTGACACATATTCCAGAGTTGATGTATCCATAAGTTCCGTATCGTCTACCGGAACTCAACGTCGCAGACGGTGCGTCGATCGGACGCCCGGTCTGAGAGTTATTGGCTCTTTTGTCCCAGGGGCCCGGTTGGTTTTTAAGGCAAAAAGAACCCGACCGTACTCCACCTGCATCCAAAACATGGGCGGAGTATGTAAAAAGATCCGTCTCACTAAGAGGAAACCAACAATGTCGATGGCACGCTAATCGGACGTCTGAAGCTCATGATATGAGCGTTTCCGCTCCGAGGGCCCGGTTGGATTTGTGTACGATCCAACCCGGCCGAACTCAAAGTATTCCGAAACCTTGAGTGCGATATACCGAAACGACCGTCTCGTTCCAGGGATCGTGTTTCTTCTGACGGCGTGTAGATCAGAGGTCTGTACCCCATGTTATTGGCAATTGAACACAAACGGTCCGAAAACAGGGGTTTTGGGCCCGGACTGACCCGACCCGGGACCCCCCGGTGGGCCCGAACCGGGTTGACCTGCCCCGGGTCTGGGTCGGCCCGGCCCGGTGAGGCCCGGCCTGGCGCGGCCCAGCCGGGCCTAGATCGGCGCGGCCCGGACCGGCCTGGGCACGGCCCGCCATGGCGGACCGGCCCAGCGGCCGGCCCGGTCTAGGCACAGCGTGGCCAGCGCGCTGGCCAGCTCGGCCTTTGGCCGAGCCGTTCACGAAGGGAGGGGGGCTGCCCCCCTGGTGTAACCGCGACCCCCCAATTAAGGGGGCCATTTTGTTTAACCGGTTGGGGTAATTAATTCCCCCGACTCCCCTTTGTCCGGCCAGCACGCACCGGCCGACCGATTCTGCCTACAAGGACCGGCGACGGCCTGTCCTTCCTCTATCGCCGACACCGGCGGCCCGGAACCGGCCGTCGGTCACCCTGATCCACCGCGGCCCGGAACCGTCCACGGCTTGATTCATCCAGCGCGGTGCGACGGCACCGTGCCCCTCTACCGCGACCTCACTCCGGCCGCGGTGTCTTCGGTTTTCTTCGACGTGGCGCGACAGTGTCACGTCCTTGTTCAATCTTCACGGCGCGGCGCGATGGCGCCGTGAATTACTTGTCGTGCAATTTCCGCATGGTGCTATGGCACCACACCATTCCGTCCAAACCATAAAGTATCAAACAAGGATAAAGAGGTGGGTCGGCCGTGTTTGTGCAGGTCGGCCCCCTCTCGTTAAACGATAACATTTAGTCGAATATCCAAGATGATCGACAAACTAGAATCATGAACAGAAATAATTAAATAAAATAAAAACCCCTACATTGGTTTCAAGAGCAGGGCTTGTTCGGAGGTTCGTCGAAGAGAAAACGTTGCGGTAAAACCGTCGCGGAAGGAGGCGACTTGGAAGGAGGAAGTCGCGTCGCGGAAACGGCGTCGCGGAAGAACCGTTGCGGAAAGAGACGTCGCGTCGCGGGTCGATGTCGCGGAGAACGAACATCGATTCTGTTGTCGTCGAGGTGTGTCCGAAGAGGAAACATCGTGGAAGAAGAACGTCGTGGAAGAAGTTCTCCGTGCTCTTCGGCGGAGATGTTCTTCGTTGAAGAACGGTGTTCTTCGTCGGAGTCTGAGGTGTTCTTTATGTTCTTCGTCGAAGAAGAAGATGTTCTTCCCAAAATCTCTCAATGAAAAAACTCTAACAACAAAATAAAATAAGCTCTTTCTTATTTTATTAACACAACAAGCCTTTTGAAATTCAAGAGTTTGAATTTCAAAAACTCACAATAAACTTACCACATTAATTCCATAAGATTAATAAGCCTAAGTTATCAACATTTATTGGGAGTTGAGAGGGGTTAGAGGATATGAAGGGGTGGGGTTCGTGTGGGATCCACCACCCTCATAACCTCCCAAGGGAGGTTGGGTGGTCACCCAACTTCCATCAAGAACTAAACACTTAGAGTGAAAATAATAAAAATTGTAGAACAATTATAAAATAAACTTCCACGATTTTTATCATCAACTCTCGTGAAAACGCAACTCCGGAACAAGTGTTCCTATGCAATTACCAGCGTTGCGGTTCCATCAGTGCCCTCAGAATTAGATTTCGGGCACCCGTTCAAATGTTAGAAAAACCCGCTTGTTCGTTCACTGAACGTACCCGAGCTAAACTTCGGATAGAAATTTCGGGCACTCCGGGCCTCAGAATCAAGTGCCGTCTGAAACCGCGTTCTTGTAAAATTCCAAAGAAAATTAAGAAAAAAATTCCCTTGAATTTTTATGGGTCTTTACAGTCAATATTCCAATAAAGAAATATTCACGAATCTTCTAATTTTGGATGATCAAGTTGTGGAGTCTATAGAATAAAACCTAAAAAATTAAACAATACAACTAGACAATGATGATATACACATCATGTTTTCTTCCTCATCCACTTAATTGTTTGAAATTATAGAGGAATTTTTGGAATCATGTATGCACAATATCCGACTAAATCCTTGGAAAACTCTCTATCATCTATAAGGTGATGCTGTCCTATGATCAATATGCATGCCCTGTTACGGTACAGGGATAATACCACCATGAAATTAACATAGAATCCTTTAAATCTATGTGGTTTCCATGACTAGAGAATCATAAAAAGGACTTCAAATGGAATGCCTTAATTAATTTATTTGGGTATGTTATCAAATCTCATATTCCCCGTTAAATTATCATATTTGAGGGTAGGGAGAAAATGTAGCCCGGAATTTCACCTCACTCCCTAGTCAGTAAAATCCACCAGAGGTGACATCGTGAAAAATCATTGTACCAAGGTGAATACAAAAAAATACCTCAACATAGGGAGGATGGTTCACTTAGAAAAATTTTTCATTAAATATGTATCAATAGTGACGGACCCAATGTCAAGAGACCATTGAAAAACTCATGATCCCAGTGACAAGGAACATCAAACTGGATTATTTTTCAATTCAATCCAATCATAATGGACTATTTAAATCCTTGGAAGAAGGTGGTTTGATTATAGAACATGTATTACACCAATATAACCCTAGAACGATGATGTGCCAAAGAATGAGGAAAGATGAAGAAGCAATAAAAACAATATTACAACAGCATACCCTGTCCACAAGTATAGGGTAATTTTTACAACATATTTCTCCATAAATCTGACATATCGGCCCAAGTCGTTACAAAAATAATAATAAGAGTAACCCCATCCCAATGGACTGAGTGAATTTTTACCTCAACAAAATTATCTTAAAAAATATATTTTTTTCTAGATTATTAGATATATTATGAAATTATTTGACCTAGTTCATCATATCCAACAACCATCAAATCTTTGAAGGGAATTGAATACAAATGTTTTTTGGTGGTACCCTTTGGGTGAATATTTTCCATGATGAATTAAAAGGATGAATGAAATGAAAAATGTGGTCTAGTAAGTTGAAAATTTATCTCACATTTCAACCAAAAACTGATACAACACCTTCAATTCAATATGTATCAGTAAAAAACATGGATTCCAATCAAATGGATGACTATGAATATGGAACCACTAATGAGGAGAAATGATAAAATGATTGAAATCTAAACACAGTCCGCATGAAGATAAATTAATGTGGTGTGAGTAGACAAAAAATGATTGTTTCACTAAATTTTTTGATTTCATTGACCAATACATTAATACCTCCTCAAAAAAATCCAACAAAGGGAAGTGATAAATAAAGGTTGTAGAGGACCTACCTCATAAAGAGGACGATTTTATATGAAAGTGGAAGAGGGTTAAAGATATGAAGAATCAATGAAAAACAACTCTATTGTTACATTTAAATTGAGAATGTTCCATGATTAGAGTCTCTTACAACACATTAAATAGGTGTACCACAACCAAAAGGGTATATTCAAGCGAGTGAATTAGACCCTAGACTTTTGCTCAACCCTCGGGAAGATCCATAAGTCTACCAGGATTCGATCAAAGGATGATATCAAGGATTACCTCATTTGGAGAGACTAAATGAACTAATTTTGGTTAACCCATAAAATATTTTCTATGTATGATATCAGCCACAAATTCTGTCTTGTCCAATTTATCAAGCCTTGATAATTTCTGCCCTAGTTCAAGATCCTATTCAACTAGAAATTCAATAGCATCTTACCAAAGCCTTTGAATCATTATAATATCTATTGTAATTGGTAGATGAATGGAATGAACCAGTGCATACAAAATGGAAACATACACCAAATGAGTGACTAACATCTTACCCCCACTCATATTTGAGATTCTAGTGACTCCAATATTCAATAGCTCAGGAGACCCATATTAGAATCTAGAACATTTTTTTTCATATTATGGTCCCATTATTGGAACCCATATACTATATGATGTACGTAAAATCAGATTCTATGTTTGTGCAATCTAGAGACCACCCATTGTACATTATACACGTTTTATATCACAACAAATAATGTTATGGGAATATCTTCATTAGATGTTTCTATTTAAATTAATCTCAATGATGTAGAAGAAAATAATACTTGACCTTGAAAAAAATGAAAAAGGATGATTAGAGGGTCTCATATTACATTGGAAGATGGAATGTGTGGACTAATTTTCTGATCTGATAGCTTTTATCAGATGAATTGATTTCTCAATGTATCGAGAACCTTCGTAGTGAGTTGTGGACACCACTTATATCATAATGTTATATAGGTGAGTTTTAGTATATTTCTGAAATTGTTCAAGGAATAGAAGATTCTATGCCTCCGAATAAGATCATGTCTTGAATAGCTCCATTAGTACCAAGGAAATGAGTAGGAAAGAAGAGGCTAAATTCATCAAACTTAAGACATTATATGTGCCGTCTCTAGAAAAATATCCTTGACCATATCTTGTGGAACTATATGGGAATAAATATAAACCCAGGCCTCATTATGTGGAGTGGATGGATACCATGAAAAATCATTTTGATTAGTGAAGGAATAAATTTTATTCTTTCTAAGATGAGAATGTTCACGAATATTTCATAGTAGATATGGACAATGGTGTGCGCCACCTTCTATATCCCACGAAGCCTGAACAAGTTGGTATAGATGAGTTGATAAATTATTTAACCATTAAATATATACTATGGCCCACCTATTATTAATTCATCATCATCAAAGTTATATTTTATAAAATGGTTGACTCTGGTTAAGTATGGTTGTGGAAGCCACCCGAACAAGTAGGGTTTGTTTTCACTACTGTTCCTTAAGAAGTGGATGAAAAAAATAGTGGTTACCAAGGGAATGAAAAAATATGGTGATTGGATTAATTAACATACAATCATCTGAAATCATGGTATCCTCTATGAATTTTTTTTACAACCAACTATTCCATCATCATCAACATCTATAATAGAACCAACTCCATTAGAACTACTATCCTCTAAAATCCAATATTTTGAGAATCAATCCAACTTTAATATCGATGTGAAAAAATGGATGTTGAAGATTTATCGAGGAAAAATTTTGCTTTCAATATTTTTGATATTATGCCCACATGTTTCGAAAAATGGGTGCTTCCCCACAAAATAGTAATTCTAGAAAGGGTCACCTAAAAAACCCTCATCATATGAAGAGTTAATATTTGGAACCATTATTTTAATCCATTTAATGGAATCCTTATATAATGATTGATATGGATATGAATCTGAGTCCCCAGTCCCAATTCGGTAACTAAAGGAAGAGGTTGCAGGAGCAAAAGGTATAGAGGAATTTACACTCGCAATAGAAATTGGAACTCAAGACACATCTCCACTCAATCTACAAATGTTGCAAAAATTCACCGAAGTGTTATTCTGAATGTTAAAATATATTATTGAAATTTCCCTATATATGAGAAAAATTGGTCTATCCTAAACATTAAGGATTATTAATCAGAATAGATATATGTTTCTGACCACCCTTGATAGGTAGGTATGCCTTTTATGTCCAACACACCCATAATAGGAGCGCCCTCAATTGTAGTATGGAGGAATGATTGATCAACATCGAACACTCCATCTACCAAATTACCCATCAATGATCATCCATATATAGGTAACCATTGGAATATAGAAAAAAATATGACATCTTGAAGAAATTACTCTTAGTTGAAACATTGTTATAAATACTAGATTCTCTGGGATTGTGAAAATTCCTAACAGAAGAACCCAAAGAGGGTGTTCTAATCCATCTAGTGTCTAATGATGATTTTTTCCAATGACAACAATTATACAATAGAGACTCAACCTATTTAATTTCATGTGGTTATATACATTACATATCAAGATAAATATACTGTTATATAGAGACACATCAGAACCTAGTACGTGTTTGGTATGATAAATAGTGTTGATTTCCAATGTGATTTCATTGAAAATGTATTTATGGATAATATTATTCTTATTCAGACACATACCTAACAAGGATACAATTACTATAATCTAGAACCTTCTATCCTAATATTGCAAGGATATTAAAAAAGTGATAAAAATCCACTAAAAACACTTGAACTCCATTTAGAGATATCGTATCAGGCTCAAATTTGTTTTTTATTCGATAGGATAGTGATTCAGTTGTATTCTATGAAGGCCACAGTTTCCTAAACACAGGGAAATCACCACATCATTCCATCAGTGTATAAAATACTACATTAATTGAAAAAGTAGGAAGATTCTTGCTTGAAATTCCCCATTTGAATCTAATGAGTCATGTTATCTTGATGAATGATTCTATCCGAGGGAATGGAAGAAACTCCATATTAATGGGGTATCTTGAGTCATTACATAAAAAATTCCTGAATTTATATCAACTAACCCCTAAAAACATTGTGGCAAAGAATAAATATTTACAATGAAATAGATTGAGTATATGAGTACCTATTTGGACACATATTTTTAATCCTTCAAAATATAAATCAGGAAAATTGATCCCAATGTTGATGAAATTTCCATTGAATATGTAGATAGTGGTAAAATATATTAAGAAAATTCCCTAATATCATATATTGATCCTAAATAGATAAATTAATACTCATCTGAGTTAGAAGAAGACATTATGTTAGTAGGGGAATGTGAAGACACTCATTGTTGGGAAAAAATATCTCAAGGTATCATTAAAACATTTTTGGGTTGCTTGTGTTTGTTGACAATGCATGTTTCTAGGGTGAATTTTCGAGTTCCAGGGATGTTTTGAACAATCAATGTTTACCAAGAACCATGACAATGGAACAGAAGATCTCGAGGTGGTACAAAAGAACAGATACAAGGCGGCGTCGTTTTCCAGTGTTTTCAAATTTTTTGGTTTCCAAAAGTTAGTGTTTGGTGAGAATCGTGAAATTTAGATTCACCTGAAGATCAAATCAAAATATGGAAAATACACAAGTTCCACAAATATAGGATTCATGGATTGGATTTTTTGAGGACAATAATAATGTGGATGGTGTTCTTCGCAACTATGATGAGTTTCGCAAATGGAAGAGTTGAAGGGAAATGCCAGGGAGCTTCACGGTGGCAGTGCGATGTAATTAACTGAACACTATTTGATTACGAAGAGCTTTGTGATCATAAAATTTTCGTGGTTCTTCACGATGTTGAGATAATTTCAGTAGGAATTTCGGAGCATCGCAATTTGAGATGACATGGTGTTGACTTCACGTAGATTGTTTGAGGGTAGGGGGAATAACATACAAATAGGCCTCAACCCCTCGAGAGAATTAGAGATATTTCCATATAAAAATCCATTGCTCTCAAATTGAGAAGGTGGTTCGTGAAGGTGGTTTGCAAAGGCAGTGTGATTCTTAAAAGAGTGGAGCTTTGCGGTGACTAATTTGGCTTCGAGAAAGTAGGGTTCTCCGCATTGGATCAGTGAGATTCTCAAAGGAAGTCTCTCTGCGATGACTTGTGCTCCGAGATGTCAAGAGCTCTACGAAGGTGTAAGCTTCGTGAAAAGAATGTATCTTCACGAATGCTTGTTTGAGATTCTCGAAATTGGGTGCTTCGTTATGTATGGTGTTCTGCAACGGTTCTTCCCAATGGTTGGTGCCCAATGGTCTGGGGAAAAGGGGTATTCATTAGAGGATGAAATTTGGACATCAATAGAGCGTCTACAAATAGTGGAGGATGCATTGATTAGTTGTTATTAAGATACCTACTAGTCTATAAACAATTAGTGGATCTTTTGAAAAAGTTGTGAGCTCACATCAGTTGAGAGAGCAGTGAGTTCACAAATTGCGAGGGGTTGTACTCTAGGAGGGATAGTGAGTGAGCTTTGAAATTGTAAACAACAGTGCGCTTATAGTGGAATTGGTACATTGGAACACTTCTGGTGCATTCTCCTTGGATGTAGTCTGGTGAGGGTGAACTATGTAAAAATTATTGTGTCATGTTCATGATATATGGTTTATTCACACTTTGCAAAGGGAAGTAGAGAGAAGAGGGTTTTTCTAACAGTAAAACAAGATAAAAAGGGGCAGTTTTTTTATTCTTTCATACCCTAATTCACCCCCCAATCAGGGTATCTAGCCAAGTGGACCTAACACTCATTCTATTACCATCATATTTCCTTCAGGACTTCAAAAAGGTCCCATATCCCCCGATGAAAGAGAAGAGGATGAAAACAATGAAGGGAAAGACATTAGGTTTTCTCCATCAGCATTTGATGACATATTATCTACCACCATTGATAAACCCAATGAGATAAATTAAGGAATAAATGATGTCCCCTGATCCACTATAATCAGTGCACCCAAGTCATCTAATGAACTATATGTATATATCTCATTTCTAAAAAAACAACCGGATATCATTTCTTATAACTTCAATGAAATTACAACCCTTGATCAGGGGGTGGTCACTCATCATTTGGGTCTGAAAATGAACCAATAGGGTTATATATAGGTAGCTATAAGGACACAACGGACTCACACTACGAAAATTGAAGCATGATTTGATAATATCATTAGATCCAATTTCATTCCGGATGTCCAATACCCAAAATTACTGGACAGTACTCTCCCCATCAAGAAAAAATATGGTAAAAATATGGTATTCATCAATTTTAGTGATAACACCTGGCACAATACAAAGAATGATTTCCTAGCCCTGATAACATAGAAATTGATCAATAAACAAAATTAGATATCTAGCCATTTCATTCATGGATGGGTATTCATGATACAATCAAACCTGAATGTCCAAAGAAGATAAACCAACTACCACATTTAATTCTCCTCAAGGGGAATTTTTCTACCAGGTAATTTCATTTTTCTTAAATAATTCCAACACTGTATACCAATGGGCTATGTATAAAATTTTAAACCCTTCACAGGGTCCTTTGTCAAATTTTTTGTTGATGATATTATAGTTAAACCTTTATATCGCACAGACCATCATGTTGATCTTGAATCCTTCTTCAATAAATTGAAAAAACACCTCCATGAAATGATCCCCATGAAATTTGAACTCTTTGTTATATCTGGGAATGTTATAGGCTTTATTACTCACCAATGTGTCATTTAATTTGGTTTAGTTAATCCAATGGATATCCTTGTAATGTCACCTCCTCAAAACCTGAATGAGTTGAGAGGTATTAAAAGATACATAGCCTATATTAATATATATACCCAACCATGAATGAAAAGATTTTCCATTCTATAGGTTGATGAGAAATTGTTTTATAGTTTAGTGTAATTATGATTTTCAGGAACCATTCAACGGTCTCAAGAATTATCCATTGAGTCTGCCAATGTTGAATCACCCTATCGAAGTAAGCCCACTAATTTTCTATGTTTCACACCTGGATCCACCCATAGGATCCTTCCTCACACAAAATAATACTATCTTGAGTGAAAATTTTATTTATTTTCTCATTAGATTCATGAATGAGGACCACACTTGTATATTGATATTTAGAAATGGTCTCTAGTGCTAATATTTATAGTCTAGGAAATGAGGAACATCCTCTTTCATCACGAGTTCAATTTGGTTTCTCACAATAAATAAATCAAGTATCCAATTATCTATCTAATTCTGACTATGATACATTCATGTTGGGTGGTATTCCTTCAATAGTTTTATATTCAGTTGGTTCCTTAAAAATCAATAAAATGCTAGGAAAATGTTGATTTTCTTGTAGAACATCCCTCAGTAGAAAATATCTCAATAGACATTAAACATCCTAATGAAGTGATATTCTTTATCCAAGAGGTCTATAGACATGGTAAATTTATTTTGATGGTGCATCTAGAATCCTTATAGATAGGATGAAGGATTAGACCAAGATAAACATTATTTTGTAGGGATTCATTCTCATTTACCTTGAAAATGGATTCACAAAATACACATTCATAATATCAGAAGGGAGAATGAACAATGATGTAGAATATTAGGATCACATTATAGGGATAGAGTTGGAACATTAGGTAAAATTAAATAACTAAAATATAAATTGTGATTGAGGACATGTCATCAAGTAGGGAAATAATGATTATATATTCAAATCATAATCTTGATTATAGAATATTTTCAAGGACTAGTGGTAGGATTACCTTTCGATATTACATTTAATACATGTACCATGAAAACAAAATACCTAGGAACATTCCCTTGAAAATATAGTAATGTCTCAAGCATATCTGGACCCAGATGAGATACTCATAAGCGTTGTGCATCACTGACTTTTATCAGCATTTTTTATATCATAACAGAATAGATCGATGTATTTATTATAATCCCTACCCATATGGTCCAAGCATTTGGTTGATGATACCTATCATGGAATACCTTCTAAATGGATTCCTTCCATCATACAGAGCGGGATAAGAGGAAAGCTGAAGATGATAAATCAATTTTTGTCTATATAGCATCTCGAATCATCAATGGGTTCTCTATAAATGGGGCCTTTAAAGGGTCCATATCAGGTACCATGATGACGAATATAAATCAACTTCCCTGAATTATGTTCATGAAGGATCCTATGGAAAAAACTAAATAGGATCTAACAATTCTCATCAAATTCAAAGGATAGTGTACTAGGGGCTCAATGTGATGTAGTATTACACAAAATTTCAATTAAATATCCATTACATCCATTTGAATTCCAACATCGTTCATCAACCAATTGAGTTGGGGCACAAATCCAAATACACCGTTATATTTTTCTTATGTGGAATAGATATTGTGGGACTAAATCCTTCTTCCACAGTGATATAGTTCTCGTACATTCTCACTCCAACTGACTTGTTCTCCATGTGGTTTGAAGGTGTTCCAATCTATGAATTTGAGAAAAGAAATATTTTCAGATATGTGAATTCCAAAATCATAACTTGATCAAGCATCCACATACCATACTAATGAAAAGAACAAATTTCTTTTCTATTTATTTGAGGAATCTATATCTGGAGTATAGTATCATATCCAACAACTTTTCCTTCTATAATAATGCTACTAAGGGATATGGAGATGCCTTAAACAAGACCCCATCACATATACTGCATTATATAGTATATAATGATAAATAGTCTTGTATGGATACGATCCTACATGCTTTATTGGATTACAATACAACTACACACACATCAACTCATGAAACCCTATACTCATTGGTATACGGGACAGAGGCGGTCATTCCCATTGATGTCCAATTTCCCTCACTCCATGTAGTCTTCTATGAGATATAGTCCATAGATGATAAATAATAGAAATATCATGATGAATATTTGTGACTGGATTTGAAGAGATTACATAAGTTATATCTTTTGGTAGTCAACCAAATTCAGATAATGCGAGGCTTAAACAAAAAATATTCGGCTCCAATTATTCTAAGTGGGAGATATGGTATCTATCATCAACACTTTGATGATTTACTAGGATGAATCATCCAAATTTTGGATCACACAGAGTGGGAATTTATTCCATAGGGAAATTTTACATCAATGGAGCTTATTCATTGATATCTATGGATTGAGAGCTCATCATAGATCCAACCAATGCAATGTTCCAAAATAAATACATGATATAATTAGCCAAATTATCCTACATGGTATGTATTTAAACTAAATAACATCACAGTACTATAGGAATGAAATTAAAAGGTATAATATATTATCATTATCTCTTTAAGATAAACATCATAGCACCGTCTTTCTCCCTGCATGACCTTAAATGACATGACTAATGTTACAAGAATGACATAAAACCAAACATAACAATGAACCTTGCCTAAGAGGGTCATTACTATTGGTGTTGTTCTCCCACCACTCTACCATTCAACAAATATGTTCAATTTGTTTCTATCATTTATATTTTAGTAGGAACACCTAGATCTTATATCATATCCCATCCATTATAAAAAATACTCCTTCACAGTCTATGGGTAATACCTATGCAAAATGATTTTACCGAAGAGAAATCTGTGGCATGATTATCATTTTTAAAAGATATGTATTGATTCCTTGGATACCATAAGTAATCCAACCCATGAATTTCCCCAAATTCATTAGAATATTTTTAATTGAATTTGGTCCCAAATTCTATATTTACATCGTATTCCTAATGCTCCCCTAAATAAACTTCACACTATTAAAAATATTATCCAGATCTTCTGATGTTAAACTACATGGAAAAAGTCCTTAGCTTAGGATGTTAAAATGTATGGTAAAATGTTATTGTCTCAGGATATTAAAATATATTCAATACATATGTAACAAGGATGGGATTCATTTGGTTTTAAACACAACATTTTAAGGACATCGATGAGATAACAATGTCCCTGACATCAAAAATCTACTATGTCATGATCTAGAACTATGTCTGGCTTAATTATTATCTTCGAGGGATGGGTAGTGACACCCAAAAGCTATGTATTGGTCATATACATTGAATATAAAATAATCCTTGTCTCCCTCTATATATTAATAATCAACACAGGTAATTCCAATATGGGCCTTTTCATTTACTTGTCCGTTTTACAAAAAAAATCATCTCTATGCACTTGAGATACATCTATGTAGGGGACGATTATAAATAACTATGTTTTTCTGGCTTCCTACCCAGATAGGATATTTTATGACACATATATCTCTAGTCTTATGTTCAGTCACAACAAACGTAAAATTTTCCCCCCATCCTTGTGTATTGGTCTGGCATGCACAAGGATCCATTTAGAACAACATATGGCTTGATTCATTATCTGTAAAGATATGTAGTTATTCCAAGATGCTACATACTAGTCAATCCACCACAAAATCAAAATTTCCTGATCCTTTATTTCTTTCATGTTCAAATGTTGGGATAATCCTTTCCCACCCCTTGTATCTTAAACCGTGAATTACACATATGGTCTTATGGGTTTTGGTAAATCATTACCCACACGATCAATGAAACTCCTTTTTAGATTGGGGAACATATATCTATAATGCATGATGTTAAACTATATTATGGATTCCCACATCACAAGAGATTACACTGTATTGTCCCACTAAAAAAATGTGTTTCTAGATTCTCTCATTCAAGATTTACATAATGACACTTAGAAATCATGTTCACATCCAAACCTTGGCGTAAAAAATTAATATACCAATCTAGAACATAGATAATGATATCTGTAAGAGTTAATAATTTTGGATCCTTCATTCTTGTGTGTATCAATGAAAAAAAAGGTCCCCGCCTACATGTGTGTTATATCTGTTTATGGAACTCCACATGAAATGTTCTACATTGGTATGTATAACTCTTATGTACCCAATCACATCCCATTAATCCTTCACACTGTGTGTCTTGGTAAATTTCATATCTCTATAATCATTCACTGGACAGTAGAAAATGAAGGTTGGTGTATTGAGTACACCATTATTTGTCTTTTTGTAATGCACCCCATTCAGTATTTTTATAATTCACCCATAGAAATCATTTCAAATGGAGAAACATTTACCCTTTGAGAGGTATTTATTGTCCTTATCATCCCCAATGTCATTTTTCCAATATCATTACACCAAATCCAAGAACACCAAAAGTCACGATCTACATTTTATTTCTTCAGGTTCGATGAATGTCAGAACATCATGGAAAAATTATCATTTAATTACTCATCATTTCCAGTAAATATGGTCCATGCCCAATGACCAAAATTACAAGTGATCATTTAATCCTATTAACATAAAATAAAAATATACGAGTACATCTTTATCACCTGATGTTAAAATGTAGTCTTAACCTGTGTACCAGGCATAGGTTGACGTTGGAAACCAACTACAGAAGCCTTATATCACAAATTAAATATTATTATTCTATGTTGACTCCCCAAATTCCCAAATTGCAATTATGGTACATCATGCATATTTTATCACAACTAGTAATCCATGACCTAATTGAATAGAATTAAAATGTATGGTAGTTTTCCTTAACAAATGACAATAAAATTCTTGATTTCTGTGAACTACATGAGTCTAGATTTCGTTCCATAGAAGATACGTAGTGATGTCAAGATCTTATACCACACTCCACCCCCCAAAATCAGAAACATCTACCAACCATCCAATATATAATCCAGATCTTCATTAGAGGGTCTCATATGGGATCTCTCCCCATTCACGAAACTTTGTTTAAAACAATTCCTTAACTCCTTATAGGAGTTCTATCAATGTGGGGAATCAACCCCTAAATTATGTATTGATTGATTCTCATTTTTTCATGATATGTTTTGTATCTATATCCCTATGTTTCAAGAAAATATATAATGGAAATTAAATCCCTCTATTTCATATTGGTGAGGCATATGCGTGGGAAATATTTCTACATATTCCAGTCTAAATTTAATATGAAATTATCCTTCCTCAATCTGAAACATTCCTTACATGAACCATTCTCTATGTATGTGGAATCAAAAATAACAATATTATTTCAATGACCATTAGAAATGGAGGTTCATTTTTCTGGGGAAACTTTTTTTTGACTAAGAATGATACTCCCAATATGTCTGTTCATAAATCACATAATAAATGTCCTTACAACTAGAGGATAATTTATCCCCCACCCTGAGATACGTATTCTATATCTATAATATCCAAAGAATTTTTTTTTTGATCTTAGTCCATGGATTCAAAATCCATTTTATTTTAGCTTAAAATTTTTACCCTTAATGCAATATGATGACGGGGAAATCTTTGAAAAATTTCCCTCAAAATGAAAAATTGTTAATCAATAGTTCAAAGTTAAGAGACAACAACATTTTAGATCCCATTTGTATATCCCTAAGATGTTAAAATTAATGTTCCATGTCCAAGTTACATAAAAATTTAATAAACTATGTTCCACCACCCATTTCACAATACAATTTCATGTAAGAATTATTTCCAATGAATTTACAATGCCAATAAAGGTGGACTTTTTGTTCACATTCATATATCCGTGATAAACATTATTTCATGGTCATAGAAGATCTAGATATTAAAACAATATCTATTCACTAGAAATGGAAGGACATTTACTATAGGAAACCTATATTTGACTAAGAATAATACACCCCAATCGACATTGTATAATTCGGGCACAAATAAATGGTCTTGTCAACTAGATTCAAATTCATCCCAATGGGAGACCACTTCTATAATGTCCCTGTTCTGAGTCTGCTCAAAGGTGCCCAATACACAGTTGGTAACATGGACTCAAGCACATTCCCCCAATGCTAGAGGCTTCCAAATATCAATGAGAGACTTGTGTGTGATAATGGGGAAATAATTCCATCATTGGCAGAGTATTCACAGTGCAATAACAAATAATAAATAGCAGCAGAAGTAATAATACCATACAACAAGTAAACATCGGAAGACTGAGAAAAAATATAGAACATGAGGACATATATTAATGATGCATGTCACATATGTCTCAAAATAAAGCCAAACAAGTTACATTTCTCTAAATACAGAACTAAACCAATGATCAAATGAAATCAAGTAATCACTAGCAGTTAAACAGAGCTTAACATGGTCCCAAGCTCTCGAGATCCACAACAATAAAGTAATGGATGATGAAGGGAACTTTCCCATATCTACACCTGCAACCATATAATCTATTTGGGTGAAAATCAATAACCCACATATGGTGTGAGATAAATCCCATAATCTAACCATCACATTATCTATACCTAAATATCAATGAGTATATATACTAGGTAATTATAGAAATGCAGCATAGAAACATGCAGAACAAAAAAGTAACCCAATCCAATAGTTTCCATTTACATTCATTATCATTTATTTTTTCATCATTTAATCAAATTTTTAAAGGTAATTCATTGGTCAATGATGAAGACACAATTTATTAAAAAGAATGCAAAGAACTAAAAATGTAAGAAGGAGGGTATTTTAATACAATCTCTTTAATAGGGAGGAAGAAGATCAACCGAAATATCATCATTCCTTGTAATGCTCTAGTTGATTCATTTAATGGAATGACCATCAACGGCCATGTTCACTACATGATAAGAATGAGTGGAAATGTATCTGATCTCCCAAGGAGAATCCAAGAAGTTCATCCATCGAGATGTAAGTGGCCATTAATGGTGGGCCACCATATTCCAAATAGCTTGGAAAATGATGGTTGAGTCACTTTCAATCCAGATTTCATTCTTGCCTTTCATTTTAATAAAGCATACAGCCTGGATCACAAACATAATTTTTGTTTCTAGATAAGAGGCGTTACCAGAGTTTCCCAATAAACAACCATGGCAGTGTCCCATAAAATCACTAAAAACAGCTCCAAAGTCCACTAGACCTAGATTTTCTTTATAATATCCATCAACATAGATCTTTATCCTTCCAGGAATAGGGGCCTTCCAAAACACTTCAACTGAATGCCTCATATTTCTTTAAAGTCCTTCAATTAGAAGACATCAGAGGATCACAGTTTCCCCAACAGAATTGTCATAGTGACCATTTTGAAGCGAGGTGGCATCCCTGATAGAGATGAGAATTTGTGTCTAACCTTCATTCAGGTTGAGTGTGTGTTTATTATTTATAATAACATTTCAAGCTTACCAGATTATATGAAATATCTTTAAAAAATGCAAAGGAATAGATTCTTGATTTTCTGTTATAAATTATGCTCCACACAATGTTTTAGTTGGGAGTAAATGGAGTCAGATCTAAGCCATCTGGGGTCCAACATGTCATTAATATAACTCCAAAGAGCTGAAGCTGTATCACATGATAGGAATAGGTGGTTAGTATCCTCTATATATTGGTGACAAAGATGACATTTTGAATAGAGTTGGATACCGAAATACTGAAGGAAAACTTTAGTAGGAATATTATTGTGAGAAATACTACAGATATTGTTTTGTTTAAAGGGTTTAATCCAATATGTGTCAATGTTATTCAACCAAAAAAAATTGTATCAGAATGAGTTAAATAATGATTGTCAACAAAATTTAGATTCTATGATGCCATTATGAGCAGGTTCCCCAGTTAGAAAATCCGCCACGTAATAGAAGAGGTGGTTATCAATAACATGCATAGTGGACTTAGGGATGTTAAGGATATGAGAGTGCATCACCTCTTGAATAGTGTAGGTGATGCTATCAGGAGGGGAGTTAGGAGGAAACATGGAAATGATGGGGGTTCTAGTCCAATTATTAAGACACATGTTTAGGGAAGATTTTATAACCACCATAGATCAAGAGTTGTTCACAATGTTGGAAAAGGAGTCTTTGATGGAGGGCTAGATGAAGGAGTTAAAATAGCTCAAGTTTCTTTTTTTTAAAAAAAATTTCTACATAAATATTTTCCAATGAAACTCAATGGACATAGAATTTTGAATTATCAAATTCCAATTGTGTTTGGCATAGAGGGCCTCATTAAAGATCTTGATATTCTCAATGCCCACACAACCATTCTATAATGGTTTCCAGCTTGTAGACAAATGAAGTGTCAAATGTTTTATTTCAATAATGAAGCCAGACCCAAAAAGGTTTCTAATGTAGCAATTAATTCTCTTAAGAAGTGAAATTGGCCATTTATAGATCATTATTGAGTAAACCATTTTGGAAAATATTGTAGTCTTAACATGAAAAATCCTACCTTCCATGGATAGGTATTTCTCCTTCCTAGAATAATGTTTGTAGATAACCTAGTCCACAACATTATTGAGGTACATAAAATTAGGTCTTTCCTAGAATAAGGGAACATCTATATAGATAAAAGGGAAGTCACCTTCTTTTATTCCATGGTTTTCCATGATGTTAGATTTATTATTTGATGAGAAACATTTTCCAAATAAGATAATTGATTTGTTCAAACTAATAGATTTACCAGAAACCTCTTCACTGTAGGATAAGTCATTTTTATGAATATTAATATTTATTTTTCTCCCATTTAGATACAAGATTATGTCATCGGCATATAAAAGATGGGTCGACACATTTAGGATACTATCCACTTGAATAGGATTGAGTTTATATTGGCCAATATGTTGAGTAAGTAGTTTGATAAGATAATCTTCTGCAATGGCATAAATAATAGAAAATAAGGGGTCACCTTGATAAACTCATTTGGTGCACTTAAAAAAACCTTTAGGGGGTACATTGACTAGGATGGATAAGGAAAATAATTTAAAAATAGACTTTATCCAGCTTATAAAAACATCATTGAAAAAAAATCTCTGGAGAACGTTAAAAATAAAATTCTTGTCTATGGTGTCAATGGATTTCATAATGTCGACCATAATGGCCATATTCCTACCTATTGGGAATTTTTTAAGAGAATTGGTGCATTCCGAGTTAAGGAAAATGTAATCCTAATTAGACCTACCATTGATAGAGCCAAATTGGTTCCATGATAAGATTTTGATACATAGGGATGAATGTTTGTTGGATAAGAGTTTGGTATTGATTTTTTAAACAGGGTTGATGATAGAAATAGGGAAGAATAAAATAATTTCTGAATCATTGGACAATTTGGGTATAAGAGTATGAAATTGAGAATTCAGGCAATGAGGAAGGACACCATTATAGAAGAAATATTTGATAAGTATACAAATATATGAATGGATAACATCCCAGTGTTGTTAGTTTGTTCATCATTTAATCAAGTAAGTATAAAAAAAATAGCAAAATACTAACAAATAAGAATGAATCCAAACATGTGCATTGGTTTGGAAGACGCATCCAACACATTCAATATATTCTTTAACCCTTTGGGTAGCTCACACAGTCTAACCTCATTGGCCATTTAATTCAATAAAAGGTGACAACACTATATGGGAAGCACTCATCATCTATCCCCCTTATGATCTTTCTAGAATGTCTATATAAACTAGGGAAGAACTCAATGTCAATTCACCTACTGGTCTCATAATGTAATATATATACATTCTATGTGATAAATCACTAGACATCTCACATGTGGCCTCATAGCGTGAAATTTAACAAACTCTCTAAGGAAGCACTCAACGTCAATTCCCACTATAGTATAACTACATCAGGTTCTCACAGTCGTGTTCAGTTCAATCATGCAGGAATGATATCATGTAACCTAAAGTAATCTCAAATAGCACAAGGAAAAACAATTACAATTCATATCACAAGAATTTAATAAGAAGTACATGTCAAATAGTTCAATCCAATCTAGAAAGGCAAGGAAACAAGGACTGCCTCATAGGCAACTGGGACCTAACATCCCAAAATATTTTAACATCGAAACACCACCATGGGATGTTCCTTAAACATGAAATTTCACATAATATCACATCAACAATCATTTAATACAATAATCAATCTACGGTAGATAAAACAAGGTACACTTTTCTTAACCTGAAATACCTGAAACATTGCTAATTGGAACATATGCATATAAATTTAAAGACAACCTATGAAAGGAAACAGACCACGTAACTCAACGTTTTATGACTGATATACTCTATCATTAGCCCTTGAATCAGCCTAGAACAACATAGATCTACAAAAAAGTTAAAAACAGTCACCATTGAATAACTTGAGAGAACAACGAAGACAACGATCTGATGGCTGCATATTCAATGTAAGTGTGTGCGTCTCAAGGTGATAGTGACAAAGAAGTGATGAGGGTATGACTATGTTTTTATATTAAAATTTTGAAATGGTTATCTTGTTGGAGTAATTCAAGATTATGATCAGTGACAGAGCTATGATGTAGGTTCCTTTTGATTTCTGATACATGATGTATGTGTTAGTCATGGAGCGATGATGGTTCTATTTTAATTTGGGAAAATTGAACTCTGTATAATTTGGTTTATGTGGGTGGCTTTTTCGGGTGAAATGGTTGTGCAGGTTATCACTTACCCACAAACAAGATCTTTAATATAATCTAAAATGGATTTGTGATGATGATGAATAACTCGGTAGAGATAATAAATAATGATGAGAGGCTCAAGAAGTAGTATGGACTCACCTGTGGGAATCCAATGCACCTTCCAGAGTTCTTATCGGACATTGGATGGAGAAATGGTGGCTCAAAGAAGATTCGTCACTCTCATTCACTTCATGATGAACCAAGGCCATATGAAGATGAATCTGGAGATTTGATGCGACCATGATCTGATATGTAAAAAAAGAGAAATTACATGTTGTGTATTTTTAATTAACACATCGTGTATTTGTCTCATACAGTCCTCAAAATTAGCGGCCTTCCATGTCACCCCACATATCCATGTACTAGTCATTACATGGCCAGTACATGACTACCTACTGCAACATGGGACACAGTGTGTACTCCTAAATACACAGTGTGTACTTCTAAAATTTCCAAAAACACAATTTTATCAAACAAACCCAAAATCAGGATCCATACCGGAAAATAATATCTTGGTTATTACAAAAATCCCCCATTAAATAAACTCATCCTTGAATTTACTAAACAAGGTTGTGAAGATGAATCACCAAATAACCCCGATAACTACGATTGCACATCAGTCTCCCCATCTCTAGTCTGATCATGTACTAGCCCATACTTCCATAACATCCATAATAGAGGTACAGACCAACGACATAGAACCTTCTCATTTCGATCAATAATCTGGATATGATGCTCCTTGAATGATGTGTCTACCTCCAACTCAACATCATTAGATTGAAAAACATGAGAAAATTCTAAGAAGTAATGATGTAGCTGAAAAATTTAGAAGACGTCATGCATAGCCCAATACCTCTGAGGTAACTGCAGTAGATTGGCAATAGGCCCGACCCTCTCCAAAACCTCAATTGGATTAATGTATCTCGGTGAAATCTTCCCATGCCTCATAATACTCTTGTGTCCCAATATCTGTGTGACTTGTAAAAAAACCTGATCTATGACATCAAACTCTAGGGGATGCCTCCTTCGATCAGCATAAGACTTCTTATGTGACTATGTCATATCCATCCACTTATGAATCTTCTCCACCTGCTCAGGGGTATCCTTGATGAGATGTGGTCTCAACATAGCTACCTATCATGCCTCTAGAAAACACAGGATTATCAACATGGACTTTCATACAATGCATAAAAAGGATCCATCAGAATTGTTGCATGAAAACTATGATTGTAGAAAAAACTACCCAAGGTATGTGACTCTCCCATGAACCTGAAAATTCATTGATACATGATAAAAGAAAGTCCTCCAACTATTGAATCATGTGCTCAGATGGTCCATCTGTTTGTGGATGGAAAGTTATACTTAGAAGTACAGATGTACCCAAATCATTATGTTTTATCTTCCTAACATGACAAGTAAAATGGGAATCTCTATCTAAAACAATATAGTGAAAAACCCCCTGCAACTGCACAATCTCACAGATGTACAGCCTACCAATCTCATCAACCCTGAAGGTTTCCATGATCAGTAAGAAGTGTGAAACCTTCAGGAGTCTATCAATTATAACCCAAACCACCTCATTCACATGATTTGATCTCGATAACCCTGTCACAAAATCTTTCATGGTATCATGCCACTTCAACTTGGGAAAGGGTAACTATAGTTAAAGCCCCGCGGGTCTCTCATTCTCTACCTTCATCAGCTAACAAGTGGAAAATCTCCTAAAAACCAGCAACATCCCTATTCATACATATCCACCAATGCTGACGATTTAAATCTCAATACACATTGGTGACATATGGATGAACTCTCCAAACAATGGAATGAAAATCATGCATTAGCTCATATCATATATCTACTAACACCCATACACATTCACGATCGCTTGACATCTCATCCTCTCCTATGGTCCACCCAGGAGTATGGTCCTCTCTTGACACACTCTCTTAATGGGCTAGTCCTTTAGAATATGATAGTGGCCTCATTCGCACCTGATCCAGTAGAGTAGAGGTAACAACTAAAGAAGAAAGAAATACCTTCCCCTATCTGTTGTGCACCTCAAAATGCATATCAGAAAAAAGATCCTTAAGCCTCCACTCACTTCTGGCCTCTTGAACTGCCTATAACCATATCCAACTACACAATGCCTCATCCAATACTTTGCCTTTCTGAGGAATATAGAAAAACACTAATTCAAAGGATTGAAGTTACTCAACCCACCTTCACTATCTCAAATTCAGATCATACCGAGTAATGATATTATTTATACTTTTTTGTGGTTGGTGAAAACCAAAAAAATATCTCCCACAAGATAATGTCACATACATCATAAAGAATGAACAAATTAAACTAACTCAAGATCATGAGTCGGGTAATTCCTCTCATGTGGACTCAACTACTAGGACCCTTACGCGATGACTCATTCCTTATACATAAGTACTACATCCAGTATGATACCTGATACATCACAGTAAACACTGTAACTCTTGAACACTCTGAAAAAGTAGTATCAGTGATGATGTTAACCTCTCGTTAATCTCTTTATTGGATGACTCACAATAATATGTCCATAAGCAATTCACACTCTTTATAGTCAGTTCTGTAAGTGGAGCAACTAAGCATGGAATGTCTTGTATAAAATTCCTGTAATAACCATCCTACCCTAGAAAACATTGTATCTCAATAAAATTCTCTAGCTAATACAATGATACTACTACTCTCAATTTATCTAGGACTACTGATACTCTTATCCTTGGTATAAATTTTCCAAGGAAGTGAATCTGGTCCATCAAAAAGCGGCATTTTCAGAACATAGCATGGAAATAATGTCTAGTCAGTGTACTCAAAATGATTTTAAGATGGGAGGTATGGTCATGTAGAGTATGAGAGTAAACCAAGATATCATCAGTGATGACTACCAAAATATAATACAAGTAGATATGGATATAATGTTTCACCAGTTCCATGAAAATTTTCATTGAGTTGATGAGACCGAACGACATAACAACATAATCATATAGACAGTAACTTCTCTGAAATTATGTAAGTTGTATATCTAATGGTCAGATGTGCAACTAATGATAACCATATCTCAATTCAATATTCAAGATCTCATAGGATTGTCATATATGATCAAATAGATAATAAATCCTAGATAATTGATATCAGTTCGCAACCATCACTTGGTTCAGCTTCTGAAAATCCATGCAAATATTGAGGGCACCGACTTCCTTGTTCGCAAATAGGACTGGGGAAGCCTGAGGAGAAGTTTTGGGTCGGATCAAACCCTTTTCCTGTATCTCCTCTAACTACTTCTTCAGATCTTGTAACTTCTGTGTCGCAATCCTATAAGGATAAATGGACACCAGTGCGGCCCCTAGCCGAAGCTCACTAAAAAATTATAATTATCTCTCTAGAGTAAAACCCAAAAAGTTGTCTGAAAAAACATCCAGAAAATGATCAAAAATTAGAGGAATATCATTCAGGAAAGTCCCCTAATCATCAAGATAGTGACTATAAACTTGGGATGTAACACCTCTATACCCATGTTGCTCGGGTCCAGTTCTTCTTGAATAGACATGACATTCACCGATAAGTAGAAACAATCTTCACTTTGGTTATGTGAAACTCACACTACGATAACAGTAATCGAGAATTTATTAGAATGAAACTAACCACTCCATTCTGATAATGACATAATCACCCGTCATCTCTATGAATAAAAAGTCCCATAAGAAATTACCACCACCAACCTCTAGAAGGGACTCCATGCACTGATGTACACTAGCCATTCTAATCCCTAACAGAATATCTAGAATCATGATATCTGCAGATGTGAAGCTACAGAGCCCATGGATCTCCACAATAGGCACAAATGTAAATATATGGGAAACCCCAAGATCAAAAAGAGCAGAAGCTAAAACTGATGCATCCAAAATTGAACCACTAACCATAGAGGATCCCAAATCCATCGCTGCCAGGATCTACTCCTGCACAAAATCCTAACTTGTATCGTCACTATGTGAAGCTGTCTGAGATCCCTGAGCTGATCTACCCTGTGGCTGTCGAGAACCCTGTGTCTGACCAATACGTCCATGAAAAGCACCATACCCTAAAATTCCTCAAGAACACTAGCACCTAATTTTATTTGGAAATGGTGGTCCTGCACCAGTATGAGGAGTCAAAATAGATCATCCCTCACTAGCTGCTAGAAGGAGGGTGTTACAAAAATGGTGAAGATCTCTCAACTAGGCCTTTTGGGCATTGAGGTTTCTTATGTCCTCCCTTCCTACACATATAGAACAAAACCATGATACATGAAGGAAAATACATCCTACTCGGATCTCTATGAGTAGACTCCATGCCCTACTACCTACTATCAGTCGGACATGTACCAACACTGGATGTTGAACCACCCCGACCCATAGATCAATAATCCATTAGATTTCACTCTCTGATCATAGCTTGGTTGAAAATAGATGATATGGAAGTCAACCTGAATATGTTCAACTAGTATCAGATGACATGACTTGGTCCATCATTATACATTCTCACTAGAAATAACTCTTCACCCCTAAAATGGGTGTGAATTGCTGTAGCTCCGTGAAGTGAGATGAATACTCCATGACTATGAGAGTACCTTGCTCAAAACTCATGAACTCTTAGGATCAGTCAGACCTCATAGTCTTTGGGTAGAAGTAGTCATTGAAGGTCCACTGAAACTCATCCCAAGCCATAACACGCTTGCATTCTTCCAGAGATATCTAATCCCAACATCTGATGGAAGAATCCCGAAGCATGTATTTCATGAGTTTCACCGTTATCTCAAGAGTTGTCTTGAGATACTTGGGTATAGACATCATGGATTATTTACATGACTATACAACATGAGGTCTTCCATCTATTGAGAAAGTGGAAGGATCCTGCTGTTGAAAACCCCCATCCACTATTCAATAGATGAGGTAGGATGCGGTGCTCCCAGGAATGTATGCATCATCAACATTAATCCTACTTAGAATTTTCCATCAACACTTGTGTCCAACATAACTGTTGGTGCCATGACAGGAACAATGGGAGGATCTGATGGTAGTCCATGATCTAAAATTTCTAGTGTCTGATCATTTCATTGTATCTAGTATACAATATGAGGACGTCTTGGTGGAATGAATCTATAAGGTCATGCGCACACCTCGGTATATGATTATCAAGGATTGAAACATAGAAGTGAAATTAAGGAACATGAGAGGAAAAAATTATGTTTTTCGAAATAGGGTAACACATTGTGTATAACCTCAACACGGTGTGTTCCCTTAGGTTTTAACATGGTCATGTAACACTGCTAACCCGGATCGTGTATCACCCAAACACAGAGTGTGTTCCTTCGGTGATTGAGCATGTACTTGAATCATTTCCCCTACCCAAGTTACTCTACTTGGATAAAAAGATGGCTCTCTCCTGGGTAACAATACAGGGCATGTTCATCAAAGACACATCGTGTGCCCCTTATGTTCTATTCCACCGTTTCATTAGTCACACGGTCGGAGACATGTTCCAAAATACACGATGTTTACGAAAAAAATAGGTGTATACGACCAATGATTCATCCCCCCCCCCCCCCCGTGTTGTTATTGAAATGACTGGAAACATGGTCTCTACAACACAACATGCACTACCAGTACATGGTGTGTTCCCCCAAACATTTTCCATCCCCATGTCTCTACCCAGACAGTCAGTCACATGGTTAAAGACTACATAGCTTTTACATACATTACATGACATGTACATAAGAAAGGTAGTTTGATTTAGAACAGAAAAACACATGGTGTGTGTTCACAGACCACACACCGTGTTGTCTGGGTTTCTAGACTGTAGGCCTCTAATACATCAACAAAATCCCATGAAAACAATAAATCAAGCATTAATGTTCCATATTCTGATCTATGGGGGGAACATACTCCACGTGAATCAATGATTGGCATCATATTCCACTCATATCATAACATAATTCAGTTAAAGATCAATATGATCCTCCAAATTCTTATCCAAGGGGGATAATAACACCTTTGGGACCCAATTTTGGTATCCATTGAATTGAAATATTAAATTTTCCAATACACTATCAAAATAGAAGGTATTAAATCATGAAATATTCCACGAAATCATTCATATCTGGAACAACATGTATCAGAATAGCATGCAATTAAAAAATCACCGTAAATGGCATGATAATAAAAAATGATTTGTGATCTCAACAAATTTGAATCATGATGCACTAGAAGGAATACCCTCATCTCATCAGGTTTCAACAAAAATAAATTCTTAATAATATCAACAATAACAACACAAAACATGTTAATCACCCAACGGTGAAATCAACCAACTGTAATAATTGAAAAATCAAAAATATTTCAATATTTAGGGTATATTGGATTTTCCCAATACACAATTTGTTTGATCTCATGAATATCATGTTACTAAATACCTAATCCTTCTTATTCATTTCAATAGGCTCAAAATAATAAGACAAAGTAGAAAAAAAATATTCTTATTCCACTTTGTAATGTCCAATTTCCATGTGCCGCCTAATTGTACCCTGTACCAGGTTGGTCACATGGCCACAAGAACATTTCCCCCAATACTAGATGATACTGAATAGATTTGATGGAAAAGGGTGTGCTAGTGGGGAAACTATTCCCTCACTGGAATATTATGCATAATGTAATAAAAAATAATAAACATTAGTAGAATCAATAATACGATTAAATAAGTAACCAACGAAGGACTGAGAAAAAATAATCATCTTAAGAACATATATAAATGATTCATGTCTCATATGTCTAGGAATACAAAAAAACAAGTCACACTGCAGGAAATTAATTACTAAAACAAATTTCAAAAGAAAAAAATAAACTCCAGCAGCATTTTATGCCTCATCCTGGACCCAAGATCTCCAGCTCCACATCAATTAAGTACCTAATGATGATGGGCACATTCTCTAATCTACACCTACAACTATATAATCCGTTGGGGTCCTGAAGTATGACACAAATAGGGATTGAGATGAATCATAGTAGGCAACCACTACAGGATCTGTTCTTAACTATCAATTATTATATATATCATGTAATAATAGAAATTTTGTAAACAAACTAAGAGTGCAAAAAATTAAACAAATCCTATAATATTCATTTACAATCATTAGCATTTAATGTTCATCATTTAATCAAGTGTGTATCACTAAAAATTATTTTTGAATACTACCTAAGAGGATAGAATCCAATCTTGTGCATTGTCTTGGAAGGCGCATCACAAACATTCAATATGTTCATTAAACATCTAAGTAACTCACATAGCCAATCCCCTGTTTCTATGTAAAGAAATAAATGGAATAGACACTCTGAAGAGGCACTCACCGTCAATTACCCCTATGGTCTTTCCAGAATAACTACAGAATCTCTGGGGAAGCACTGAACATCAATTAACCCAGTGATCTCATAACATAATAAATATACACTCTGACGGAGAAGTCCTCGATAATCCACCATGTGGGCTCGTATAATGTAAAATAACAGACACTCTGAGGAAGTAATCAACATCAATTCCCCCTGTGGTCTAACTACACTATGTTCTCACAGCCCTACGCACATCAGTTATGCATGAACGATATTAAGAAGCCCAATGTAAACTCAACTACCACATGGATAAACAATTCCTATGCATGTCATAAGCATTTAATAAGTATCACCAGTCAAAAAGTACCATCCTATAAATCAAGGAAAGGAAATAAGGTCTACCTCATAGGAAACTGGGACCAAAGAACCCTAAACATTTAAACAAGGAAACCAAACCATTAGTTGATCCTTATACCAGAAATTTCGCATAATATCATTTCAAAAAATCTGTAATACAACAACCAGTATAAGGAATAAAATATAGGGTACAATTTCCATAACACAAAATACTCGAAAAATGGTTAATCAGAACTTTGGAAAAAAATACTAAAAAACTACCAATGAATGGAAACAAACCACCTAACTCAACATTTTATTATCAATATAATGATGCACCGACCCCTTGAATTGGCCCAGAATGATGTATATCTACAAAAACATTACAAAAAATCACCCTTGAATAACTCAAGTGAGAGAAGAAATCAAGAAGAGATTTTCATGAAGAAGGAATGACTCACTGGTGGGATTCCAACTCACCAACTAGTGTTCGAATTAGACTATTGACAGATAAATGCCAGTTTGGATATGATTTGTCACTCACTTTTGCTCATGGATGATCCAAGTCTAGAAGAAGATGAATCTGGAAATTAGACGCGACATTTGAAAGATTAGTAAATAAAAAGAAATAGTAAACATCTTGTAATGTTAATGAACACACAGTGAATTTCCTCAACTGGCCCCCGACATTTGTGGTCTGCCACGTCACCCCACAAGACCTTGTCTTGGCCATTTAACAACATGTACATGGCTACCCATGGAAACGTGGTACACTGCATGTATTCCTTTGTACATGATGTGTACTTCTAAAATTTCCCAAAAACTCCCCTATTTCCAAAACACCCAAAATTAATATCCAAACATGAAAAGAAGATTCATGTTCTTAGATATTCAACTACCATAATCTTTGAAAACAACAAAATGGAAACTAAATTTCAAATATTATCTATAATCCATCCATGTGTTCCTCTCCTACATCATTTATCAGATAAAAAAATAAAAAAAATTCACATATAATCCCCTTCATCTGTGTAAAATGTATCAGGAAATTCATGGCCAATATGCCATTATAGGGTCATTATCCAATGATTCTTGGTCAAAAAAAATTACCTAACACATGATATGTATTATTATAGATTGAAATACTAAGAACATCCCAAAAAATGAGACACAATATTTTCAATTCTAAAAATATATAAAGGGAATCCTGGGTAAAATTTGAGTCTCAGCTCACTAAATAGGAAACTGTTGTAGATTGGATTGAAAATGAACAATATAAGGAAGATAGAAATATTTTTAGGTTCAAATCCCACAACAGGATGGTTAAGAAAGTTTCATGTCACACCTTCTGTTTTTTTTCTATATGGGACTTACGGAACATTTAGGGTGGTAATTGATGTGATACAAGGTTTTTAGTTTTTTCCATGTATCCATAGAAATAGTAAATCTATGATTGTTGGGTCCCCTGACATGAATTTTTTTTCATTAAATTATTCAACATCTAAATAAGTTAACTCTAGTATGGTAATTAAAATGACAATGTAAATCTAGAATAAAGAGACAAATGTTTGAGTAGATAAAAAGTTCTATTCATTTGAAAAAATTATAGGAGGATCTATATCTTGGAGATAATCCCAAAATTTATTTGATTTATAAATAAACAAAAACAATTTAAATGAATTAAAAAACACATAGTATACTTTATTCAACAGATTCTTTACCACCTGACCTAATCCATCGAAGGCACACACCAGACTAGTTATCCACCCAACCTTAGTTTTATCTATTAGATTCATTTTTAAGATAATTACCATAATCTATCAACCGTTTTGCTTGAAGGATTCATTTCCCACATTTTTTAATGTCATCTACGACTTTAAACAAGCAATGGGAGATTCACATTATTTATCAACCTTAGTAGGTTTCACTATCTAATCATAAAATCACACTTATTAAGAAATGAATTCGTGCATCTCAGCAATGGTATCCATTAAAGGTTCTTCTAATTGATCAGTAGAAACACTAAAATGGGTAATATGGCACTCACTAGAAGATAATTCATCTCATGTATTGTGGACCTGGTTGATAAGGATATGAAATTCCAGGTATTCCAAACAACTTGAGCCTCAACTATGTTAAATTTTATGAATTGTATCCACATTATCATCCATGATTCCTATTGGGGACTCCATGAAGGAAATAATTTTTTTCCCACACCATTCTCAAATAGCTTGATGTTTAATAGTAGCACGAGGATGTTGACCCTATTCACATTCAGCTATGAGTGTGTAATAAAAAATGACATTAAAAAACGCACGATAATTCTAGAATAAAACACCATTGTGGAGAAATATTAAATCATTGCCTCCTAATCAATCATGTGGATTAGGCTGATAGGCAAGGAGTAATTTGGCGGATTTCCTATGGACATTCCATTAGGAACAATATCAGTAGGGTTGCCGATAGAACCCATTAAATTTTTTGGATATTCACTACCTTCATCAAAGATGGATCTTATGGATGAGGCTCCCATGTGGTAATAGGAGTGTCTGGACATAAGTATTTATCATTATGAAACCAATGTGGATGGTGTTTTAGGCTTGAAATTCGGAGAAACAAGTATTTCTTTCACCATTCATATCGGATTCCCCATCATTCCATATATATATTACTCCACCCATATACTAGAACAGCCCCATTAAAAGTTAGTTCGAGATTCTATAGGAAGTAGAAAAATTCTAATTTCAGAATCCTCACACATCATTATCATCTATTTTAGAAAATGGAAGATGAGTTGAGATTAATTTATGATTCTAGTGAGGGGTATGGATGAATCCTATTGCATGACTAAAAATTTCTGTGTAAACATGTATGTATAATAACAATTTCAAAAAGATATCCCCTTTAATAAAAAAATTTAATCCTATGTCACAATACGATGATATACACTTTTCCTCTAGGGTGCCTCTAATATTTTCCACCAACATACCCAATGTTTGAGGTTAATTAATGAATTTAAAGAAGGAAATATCACATAATATATCCACCTCATTGTTGGTGACCTTTTATGTCATGATAAAAACAATAATTTTGTTGAGTGTGGGGTGAGTTGTGGAGTTTATAATGGTTGGGATATACTAATATTCATAGAATCATATGTTTTCTTCCACCTAGTCATATAAAAACTGAAGTGGTCCTATAATGAGGTGGATAGATCTTCCCTCCTGTATCTAGACTAACAAAGCATGAATATGTTCAAGGGAGTGTACAAAAAGGTTGATCAATTACCCCTTAACCAATATGGCCACAAAAAAATTAAATATCATGGATATCGGTATATACCTCATGACCCGGAAATATCCATCCACTTGAAAAAATGGAAAATAAATCTGGCAAGACCAATGTATGAAGATATGTATTTCTAGATCCAGTAACCCCCACATAGTGTGTTAACATTACTTCGGTGAGGCCTAGTACAAACCCATGAAATCACATAATTATTGGGTTGGATAAGTCCGAGTGATATACATGTTTATTGTAGGATAGCTATCCTAAATAAAATTCATTATATATTTTTGGAACGGAATAGGTGAATGCACATGGAGAGGATATCCAAGTGATTTATCTGCCATAATCAATAAATCATTCTCTAATTGGTAAATTCCTAAATATCATCCTAGGTTTTACCCATTGGAAGTAATTCATCATAAATGATTCATTGAAAGGTAATTACTCCTATTTGGTAAATGTACCATAAGAGGATCCCAAATTCCCCATGAGATATGTTGTATGTTTTAGTGTTCAAACACCAAGGATGATCAATTCAGGTAATATCAAATTTTTTTATAATACTACATTTTATGTGATACATACTTCATGGTATAAACGGAAGATCAAAAACCACTATGGAAACTCTATATAGTATTAGTGAACCATGAATTACTAATCCCACTCTTCTGAAAATATGCCAACAAACATCAAGTCCCACTTAGAGCACCACCATCATTTGGGATCACCTATTAAGAGGTTATGTATTGTGGAATAATCATTCATGGTAGACTACAAGGATATATTATCTTTATGTTGGCCTATTTGAGTACATTAGGAACAATTCAAAGATGATAACGTCTCTTGGTCATATTCAGATTTGATCTACCCCATAGTAGAGATATTCACCTCATGTTAGTCAAAGGATACCTCAAACCAAACTCTTGGATGATTATTATTAGAAAATGTTATTGGGGACGCTTCATGAAGTATGAAATTGTACAATGTAAATCTATTGGACAATATTTAATTTGGAATATCTATAAAAATTTTCCACTTTTGAATACATTACTAATGAATGGTGGCATGTTGAAGGTTATCTTCAATATTCTCAGCAATGTAATTGTTTTCGTTAATTCCATAGAAGAAGACATTAGAGACATTTTTTGTGTGAAATAATTTTCATAAATGTGACAATAATTGAAAAACCACAAAATTTTCATAAAAAACATTGGGAAATTTTTTGAAACTAGGAAACCATCATCTCTTGAGGTGATTGACTCGTCAAAATCTCTGTCTGCAAGTGGATCAACCTACAAGGTGCTCATTCTACATGGTGCTTGTCCTGTGAGGTATCCTTTTAAAAGACCATATAATTATAAAATAGAGCATAATTACCATTCTAAATTTGTGATTTCTTGTTTTTAGAAAAATTTTCCGTAAAGAATAACATTACATCAGATAAAAATTTGTGGGGGTGGATTCTGGAAAGGGCTAAATTTGATAATAGATTATATTAAGGAAAAATAAGATTATCACCCCACTATATAAGGCATGTAATCTCTATTGATCCACAAGAATACTGTAAAATATTTCAAAACAAGATCAATGAATTCATTGGACATCCTCCTCTTCATCCAAATCAAATCCCATCGTGATGGGGGGAATTTTTCAGTTCTTATAAACTCTAAATGGAAGATAAGAATACATTTATGACATTTATAGGGGTAGTTTAATAATCCCGAGGAATAGTTTGAATTAATTTTTTCCCAGGATGGGAATCTTTAAAGGAGGGAAAGGTCCCATATAGAAAAAACACTCTACATGGACTGCCACCGCACCTCCATGTGGAATCCCATGAATGATATTGCTCACAAGACATGATGATACCTGTTTTTTCTATGAATGAAATAAAATCATTTACAGAGAATATTTGGGATTACCCCCCCCCAAGAATGTGGTTCCCTTGAAAATGATATGTTTCTTGTGTGTGTAGTTAATGATATTCACCCCCCAAATGACTATAACCTGCAAACAATATTTCGTTTCTAGACGAAGATGGGGTTCTCAATTTCAGATGAATGAAATCATTCATGTGTTTAGGAATCCATCCTAGGATCCTGTAAATGAAATCCCCATATACCACCAAATAAAATGGGTAATCTGAGTACCCAGTAGCCCCATTCCTCTTTAAAGGAAACATGGAGGAGCCTTAGAGAAGAGAATGAAAGGTGATTTTTTTAAAAGGTTTATGAGCCCTTGATTCCCTACTAGTAAAACCACCAGATAACATTAAGGATGAATATTAATTTGAACAATATTCTAAAGACTAAAAACCCTTTGTTAGGACCATTCTATGATGTACAATTAGATTATGACATTGATATCCATAACCCCACATAGTAAAAAGATACACATAGGAGACTATAACATGCATTGAAAATTTCAATGCAGTTGGATCCTGACCTCACATATCAATATTCTATTTGGGAGGTATTATTCCTAATGTAAACAAGTGACACACAACCTAAAATTGGCCCTTTCATGAAAAACAAAACACTGTGGGAACCCATTCCCAAATAAGAATGCACTACATGAAAGGAACCCACCCTTTATACTATCATGATACATAGTATACTGAATCCTGGTGTGTATAACCCTCCCTCTCAAATTTCATTCCTTAATTATTCCGTTTGATCCCACCTTTCCCCACCATGTGCTACTATAATGACCTCTATCATTATATGTTTTCTGTGATATAGCAATCCCTATGAGGAATCCCCTGCAAGGGATCACGCCAAGGACTCTTCAAACACCACCTGATATGTATGATCAAATCAATTGACACATATTTGTGTACTCTAGAGTTAGAATACCCCTAGAAATTGATGCCCATTAGGTATCCTTCAAGACATGGGGGATATTAGAAATTTTCTCATGTTGACATTCCAATGGTAATGTGGTTTCTGACAATGTTCGTTCTCAAATAAAACTCCTCATCCATGATGGTAAGGAAAATATTAAATCAATATTTTTCCATTGAGGAATAGTTCATTATACTCCACTCTTCCATAGGAAGAATTCAAAGGGAATCCCTTATAGAGTAATCCCATAATCCTTCTTGCTAGAGGATTCACTATTTCTCCTCCACACCACAATATTGTACAATTAAGGAAAGATATGGGTATAATATAACTCTCTCATTCACTTTTCCCCTCTCGCTTTCTCTCAATTAAGATAATAAACTAGATATTCTATTGTTTCAAGATCTATCACTTCCTTTTTTTTCTAACACATAGTAGGACTCACTTGTTCATAGAGGTTGGTTTTGGTCGTGATGTTTGTATGATCCAAAGGATATGGCCATTATTCCAGGCATAAGACCCATCCAAAAACATGCCTCCTATTTCATATAATCCCCATGCAGGTTACTACACAACCATCAATGGTCTATACACACAATGACTCATATTCCATGGTCGTCATTCCACGTGTATGCCCCATTCAAACATTGGCCCCTATTCATAAGAATCCCCAACCATGTCACTAAATAAACTATAAAGGGATATATACCCAATGAAGAAAATTACATACACATCCTATTTTGTATAATCCCCAACCATGTGACTAAAAAAACATCAAATGTAAATAATCCATATGAATCATATTATATGGGAATAATTCTAGGTGAAAGACCCATCAAAACATAGGCCTACTATTATTATAATCCCCAACCATGTCACCATAAAAAAATACAAGGAACACATCTTCTTTGAATAATATTCCATGGTATTTATCCTAGGTGTAGTCAAAATCCACATATAGGCCACTTATTCAATATACATGGACATTTCAACACACAACCTTCAATGGGCCATATAACAAATGAAACATATTACAAGATCATACTCTAAGGTGCCTGCCTTTAACAAACTCAGTATACCTACCATCCACATAAGTGTGTTCTCCAACCTTCTGAACTACATGGTATCTGATTCCTGGCCAACAATAATATGTAAAAAATAACCATTAAGGTCCACACCTCGCACAAAAAATCCACCATTATCCTCTCTAAAAAAATTTCTTATACAGTCGCATCCGACATGGATGACCATATTTAATTCAATACCCTTTAATCAATATAATTACTGGTCCATGTTCCCAATGATATTATAGCCCATGTAGGAGGCAACATCCCACCTTGTAACTTTAGGATGATTCAATGCATGTCTAACACCAAACAACGACTCAGAACCCTCCCCAAAGGGGGTTTTTTCACAACATTAAACTAAATGTTTTTTCGGTATCATATTACATTAAAAGGATTTATGTATCCATTTATGTGTCACTAAACAATACAGTTTCTTATTCATTTCACAAGGATGTATAGGAATCCATTCATTTGTGTTTGATCTCTACATCAAAACAACATATGTCTCCTTAGATGATGATATCTTATAGAGAGCCTCCCTACATTCCTTAAAACCAAAATTATATTCCTAGGAAGTAGTAAAATCTATAGTCCATATGTAAATGTATACCATTGGTAGAAAACCTCAAATACATATAGATATAACTAGTTATGAAGAACCACATATACATAATGATGATTCTAATTTCTATGCATAGTTTTTTTTTCAAACTTAATCCCTTGTATGACCCTTGTTATAATTATGAATGTAAAAACAATTCATTGATGAATGTTAAATATATATAATATAGTGTTGATGAAGGAAATAATTCCCACCAAAAGGGTGTGATGATCCTAAATTCTCATCCTCTCAACCAATTTGAGGTTTTATGTTCTTTTGGCAATGTTTCACAATGAATTAATTCCTTTAGAAAGTCAGTCCTTGAGTCATCCTTGATATAAGAGTTGTTGGGTGTTTCTGGTTTCATGAAAAACCATTGATGGAAATAAAAATATATCCTGCTCATGAGAAATGGATTGGTGAACCTGATATGAATAATTTTTCTATATTCCAATCCTGAATAATCAATCATATCAGACCAAACGACACCAATGCCACCTTTTCTCTAAAAATGTTGTATTATGGATAGTGGATGTTTATCCCACCTGAGATAATATCCAAGGATATTGGAGTTATTTAAGTAGAAAAATGATGATTTTTAATGTTTTAGAATGATGTGTTATATAAGAATAGAATTTTATTAGTGATTAAATTGATGACACAAAGAAGAACAAGAACACACTGTTTTTGTTTGGGTTAATGTTTGACCTCTATTTTGTGACACAACATTTTAATGATTTTATGTTAATAATTTAAGAGTGATTGTTGTACCAAATGGGAGATGATCATGTTTTCAACAAATTCCAATGAACCTATGAAAATTTATTGAATATTGGTAAATCCTGAAACTAAGTGATTTTTTATAAAGATAAATTATAAAATAATGGATGTATTAACCTCATTGATCATGATGAGTTATTTTTTATAGTGTAATGTTAAAGGAATTATCTATTGATGGGTGTGAATTACCTAAATGAGGCTACAAATGAGTAGTAGTAGAAGAAAAAATATAAGAAAAACAGTAATTTTTATATGATAAGATTAAATATATTTCTAAAGAAAATGTTTAGAGTGAAAAAAAATTATATTTTCTATTTTATTATACAATTAGGGAATTAATTTTGGATGAAGATGATAGTAAATATGAAGGGGAACATGTTAGTAAAAGGTTATTGTTGAGAAAAAAACATTGCAACCATGGTATTATATGCATGAATTGGAGTATGGTTTGTTTTTTTTGTCAACCCTCAATGGATGTTCAGAATATGTACTCGAAAAGTGATCATACAGTTCAAGAAGACAATAGTATTGAAGGTGGTGCCGTCTCCCAATGTTTGCCAAATTTTTGGGCCTGAAAATCGACAAATGGAGAAAACTATTTTTGGCAATGAGAATTGCGCACCGTTTACTTTATGGAGAGGAAACATTCACGCCAAATTTTTTTCAAGATCAGAACATGGAAAAATGGAAATGGGATAAGGACCGCAGACATTTTGGGCTGGTCGCGCAAGTGACCTGGGAGCCGAGAAAGTACTTGCATGTCGAATCCTAGGAGGTTTGGAAACTTTCATTCAGGTTCATATTCATGATGATATCTTCAAAATATGGAAATGTAAAGTTGGTCGCGCAAGTATTGGTTGGGTCGCTTAAGTGAGTTGCGTGACAGAGGCTAGGGCGGTTGGAGCTGCGCACTGAGACTTGCGCGCCATAAGGACACTTGCACGCTACCGCGCAGGGGTTCCAGTTTCACTATAAATAGAGGACCACCCCACCTCATTTGGAAGGATGTTCAATACATAGATATTTTTTGAGCTCTCGTCATGCAAGTGGATGATTTGTGCAAGTGGTAGTTGGGTCACGCAAGTAGAGGTTGTGTGTGGGTTGTTGGCTACGCGACCAAGGCGGTTTGGGAGTTAAAGGTGCAGAGTTGTGCAAGTTTGTAGTAGAAGGAGGCAGTGTCAAGAAAGTGTGTTGGTGTCACCTGGTTGCTGATTTTGTACCACGCTAGTGACTTGCTCTCCATTCATGAAACTTGCGTGCCGATATTGGAGAAGCGTGCCTGGTGAGGTTGTTGTACGCTGGTCCTTTTGGAGCTGCACATAAACAGGAAGATTGCCAGATACCTTTGGTGCAATGTGGGATTAGTATACGAGTGAACGTTGGACATAAATAGATCATCTACATTCAATGGAGGATGCATTCTTTTTCAATGATGAAGAGACCTTAATGTCCTTAAACTGAGTGTGACTTCACCAAGGGCAGTCAGCCAGGGGGTGTCAACGGGAGTGTCCTGAGGGAAGCAGTGGACTATACCTGAACCTTTGTAAAGGAAGTCAGCCTGAGATAGAGTGACTTTTCCCAAACCATTGTCATCCACAACTAATGAATATTAGTGGAATTTTGTATGACCGAAAACTTTTCAGCATATTCTCCTTGGACATAGCACTTAGTGGTGAACCAAGTAAAAATTATTATGTCATCTCTTTGCACGTGAGGGTTTCATTGCTGATCATATTCATTATATAGGATTAACTAGTTCCTACCAACATGGGAAGAAAATCCTTGTTTTTAAAAGAAAAATTTGACACCCTGATTCACCCCTCCCCTCTCAGGTTGTCCCGGGCTCCTACAAGTGGTATCAGAGGGAGGTTGCTGGTGTTGAATCTATACGTTGTTGTCATGGAGAAAGCAGTCAATGCCCGGGGAGTCCCTCTCTTTGGTGGAAGTAATTTCCAGATCTGTAAGAGTAGAATGAGATCTTATTTAAGATCTCTAGGAATGGAATTCCTCATTGCTACTATGCAAGGAAAACATGTTACTGGTCCAACAGTTTTGGATATGACTAATATAGATAGGAAAGTTCTTGATGTAGATGCTAAAGCTCAAATTTCTATCACTGCAGCTATTTCTGATCAAATTTATTTATAGGTGATGAATTTCACCTCAAAAATGTATATGTGGTATAAACATGAAAATATGTATGAAGGAGACAACAATGTGAAAGTGGCAAAACATCAAGTCCTGCACAACAGGTTTGATGATCTAAAGATGAATCCTGATGAGAATGATGATTCATTCTTCAATCAAATCACTGAAGTAGTGGGAGAAATTCTAGGGCATGGAGAGGAAATCAATGAAATTAATATCGTAAAGAAAATATTGTGAAGACTTCCTCCTTTGTAGAATACAAAGGTATCAACCCTTGAATAAAGAGATCTCTCTAAACTATTACTGCATAATCTGCTATGTAGTTTGGTTGCATATGAGATGTGAGTCAAACCTGACGATGATACGAGTCATGATAGCAAGGAAATTTGATTCAAAGCCACAAACAAAATGAAAATTTCAGATGATAGTGGTGATGGAGATGATGAGGAAAAAGAAATTTTTTCTCTTATTTCCATGAAGCTGAGGAAGGGAACAATCAATTATAATGGTATGTTACCTCTGGCATTCTTTCTCTATAGAAGAGTTGGGTAGATTGCCTCTCAGTGCCAAAGAAAGCTCAATAATGAATAAAGTGATACAGACGACACTGAGAAGCCTCGAAAAACGTTTTTCAAAATGGGTGACTTCAAATCTCAAAATAAGATATAGAAGAAGAGTTTTGTATATTAAGAGGAAGAGGATGATATTTATTTGTGTGAAGAAGAAGAAACTTATTTTAAAATCGGAAACCATGATTCCATGATGGATACCATTGAAAAGTTAGATTCCTCTATCGATAAAGAAAGAGGCAATAATGTGACTCAAAATTGTGATCCAAAGTTTAAAATTAAGGATGCCTTTTCAATGCTTGAGAACAAATGCAAGAGATGTAGTAAGTGGAAGGAAATGGTGAAAGAATCATCAGAATATGTGGATGAGCATGAAGTTGAAATTGAGTGACTAGAAGAACTACTGAGTGTTGAATCTTCAATCCTTGAAAGCACAGATGAAATTGTATAATTGAAGATTAAAATATATGAAAAATTAATGGTCATCAATGACCTCAACTCCATACTAGAAGAAATATCCAAGACTGTGGAGGGTCTTGAGGAGGAAGTTATTACTCTTAGGAGTAAACTTGAGACTAAATCAATTAAACATGAATAAAGTAAGAAAATACAGTTTGGAAGATCCTCAGATGCAGAATTACTGGAAAGAGCCAAGGGTGGTTCAGATGGGGTTGGAAAAATCTTGAGTGATCAAAGACCTGCATGCATGGAAATGAGAGGAATTGGTTGTAAAGATGAGACATCAACTGCTGGATGTAAAGAGAGGAAAAAGAAAGACAAGATGAAAGTTGGACATGTTGAAACATTGTCTGATGTGAATAAAAAGAAACCCTCATTACAAACGAAAAGGGGAGCCGAATATTATCCCCAGACATTCAGAAATGATAGGTAGTGAAACTATTCTCCCAAGGAAGAATGTATGAGGATAAATTCAAGTGAGAAGACATTTCCTCTTATGAAGTACCAGTTCTGTTTCAATTTGGGGAATACCATGTCATATTTCGAAAAGGCAAGGAGCTACATGAATGTGGAAGATATGGGAAATCAAAAAAGGAGACCGATTTCATATCCTCCATCTTATAGAAGAAATAGATTCTATGGTTACTGTTTTCATTGATCTAACTTTTGACATAAAGCTATGTTTTGCAGGGAGAGGTTCAATAGGAGAAATTCATGCAACTCTCAGAGATGGGTGATTTTTCACCCTCCTGATGGTGTTGCACTCAAAAACAGTTTCTCTCCTCTATAAGAAGATTATGGGTATGAATAATTAGACTATGTGTAGTATATTATTAGAAGAAAATCAATATCAAATACTGAATCCAATATCTCATGGAAAGAAAAGAAGAAGATTGAGAAATCCAATCTTGTAGAAGTAGCCCTCATTACTAAAATGAGAAGCCACACCTGGATTCTTGATAATGGATGCTCTACCCATATGATGGGAAATACTGATCTTTTGAAGAACATTAAAATAAAGGTTGATGGAATAGTGAGGTTTCATAATGATGCTGCTTTGAAGATTAAAGGTAGAGGGAATACTTCCCTCACTAATGGAGAGCTAAAGAAGACTGATGTTCTTTATGTGGACGGTCTACGTCACAATCACCTTTGTGTAAGTCAACTCTATGACTCAGGGCTCATAATTACTTTCAATCAAAAAGGCTGCACTATAAAGGTAAAAACAGGGAATTCTCTTATGAAATGCTATAGAACAGATGGAAACATATATCAGGTTGACAACAAAGTGAACTCCTACTACTTTTCTGTTGAAGAAGAAAAAAATTTGTGGTATCGAAGGCTGGGGCACATTAACCATCAAGACATGGAAAAGATATCAAAGATGAAGATAGTAATGGAAATCCCAATTCTGATTTGTGAATGGTAAAAATCATGTGAAGCTTGCTTTCGTGGGAAGCTGGTCTGTAGTTCATATCGGCCAAAGAAGAAAAGGGCATCACATCTTCTTGATATCATTCATATAGATGTTTGGGGCCAGATAAATATTACTGGAACACGTGGATAATGGTATGTATTCCTTTTCATAGATGATTACAGTAGAATGATATTTGTAATGGTTATACATAGGAAACGAAAAGTGCCTGACTACATGAAGACGTATCTTCAAATGGCCGAGAATGATACTGGATGATCAATCTAAGTGTTTTGATTAGACAATGGTTGGGAATACACGTCCATTTAATTTGAGAACTTCATATAGAAGCATGGGATACAACATGAGGTAGCTGTCGTGAGAACTACACAACAAAATGGAGTTGTTGAGCACATAAATCGACAGGTTAACAATATGGCCAGGACTATGCTGATTGAGAGCGGAATCTCTCGCCATTAATGGAAGGAAGCAGTTGAATCTACAATGCACATTCAGAATTGAAAAGGGTTTTATATAGGAGAAACCAAGACACCATATGAATTATGGCATGGAAGGAAGCCTTCATTGATATACTTTCGTGTTTTCAGAAGAAAATGTTTCTTCCGAAAAAAATAAGGAAATCAAGGGATGATTGGTAACAATACTGATGAAAGAATTATTCATGGGTATCCAATGAATAGAAAAGCCTACAAGTGTTTCAATAAGCGATTAGGAATGAATATAGTAAGCAGTGATGTCATGATAGTTGAAGAGAAAACCACAAATGCTTCATGTACGTCATATGCTGATGTGATAGAAAGTGAAGAAGAAAGTGAACGTGGGGAAAATACAACTACAGAAATAGAGGAATCTATACAAAACACTCAGCAGTCACATCATGATGTTGACTCAAAAGCAGAATCTGAAGAAGAGACTGTGGCTGGAGAGAATGTAACTAAACCACAAAGGAGAAATCGTTGAGCTGAGATTGATCCATATAAAATAATTAGGGATATGAGTGCACCGACACAAACAAGGAGGATGAAGAATAACATGCAATCTACATTTATGTCAGTTGTGGATCCATACTTATTCGATGAAGCTGCAAAGGATGAATCCTGGGTGAAATCCATGAATGAAGAGTTAGATTAGATTGATAAGAATCAGACATGGGATCTTGTTCAGAGACCCGAAGGTCATAATGTGATTGGTAAAAAATGGATCTTCAAGAACAAGTTTGATGAGCATGGAAGTGTTATCAGAAACATGGCTCGACTGGTATATTAAGGACATTCATATATTAAAGGTGTAGATGTTGAAGAAACCTTTGATCCAGTTACTAGACTAGAGTCAATCAGGATTTTCCTTGCTATGGATCTCCAAAGAGGATATAAATTCTATCAAATGGATGTCAGGACTTCATTCATGAATGGTGTACTCAAAGAAGAAGTCTACATTGAAAAAACAGTGGGTTTTGTTCTTGGTAATAATGAGACAATGGTCTGCAAACTGAAGAAAGATCTATATGGTTTGAATCAGGTACCACAGGCATGGTACTCCTGGTTGGACCATATCTCAAGAAGCTGGAAATCAAAAGAGGAGGGGTAGATCACAATCTTTATGTGAAGAATTCTCCCTAATATCAATTCATGGTTCTTGTCTATGTTGATGATATTATCTTTAGTGGAAGTAGGTAGAAATATCTGGATGAAATTTCCAATCACATGAAATCAGAATTTGAAATGTCTATGATTGGAGAGATCACATATTTTTCAGACTCTAGGTGATTCAAATGAAGGATTACACTATCATTTCTCAGAAAAAATATGCAAGAGAGCTACCGAAGAAGTTTAAGATGCAAGATTCCAAACCAATTTCAACTCCAATTGCAGTTGGAACTAAACATGAAAAATATGACGATGAGAACTCTTTAGGTCCCACCATATACATGAGGATCATCGGGAGCCTATTGTACCTGATGGCAACACGACTAGATATTGTCTTTTCCACATGTCTTTCGGACCACATTTAGAGTGATCCAATGGAGGAACATATGGCGGGAGTACAAAGAATCATGAGGTACATTCAAGGTATACATAACATTGGGTTATATTTTACTGCTGGTGGGTAAATTGAATTATTAGTGTTTTCTGATGCCGACTGGGTTGGTGATTTAGTAGACAGAAACTCCACCAGTGGTAGAGCCTTCTATATTGGGAAGAAATGTGTTGGCTGGTTGAGAAATAATCAAGAATGTACTTCTCTTAGTACTACTGAAGCTGAGTATATATCCGCCACAAAGTCATGTACTCAACTGTTATGGATTAAGCAACAACTAACGGATATTGGTGATAAGGTGAAGCAACTAATGGTAATTTACTATGATAACAAGAGCACAACTGATCTCACGAAGAATACTGTTCAACATTCTCGTACAAAACATAATGAAATCGGGTATCACTTTATCAAAGAGAAAGATGAGAAAGGGGTGATTGTAATGGATCATGTGGGAACTGATGGGCAAGTGGATGATATCCTGACCAAGCCACTGGAACCAGCTAGGTTTGAGAAGCATCGGTTGAACCTCGGTGTTCATCCACCTCCCAGTGCATAAGGAAGTTACACATTTCCCCACTCCCCGTTTATGATAATAGTTTTATCTGTTTATGGATGTGACACAAGTTTGTGGGAGAGATATTATCCCGGGGGAGTATGGATTGAGCTGAACAATGAAAAAATTACTAGTCATTGGGTTTATTGTTAATGGGGGAGAAAGGAATAAATTTAGGCCTGTTCGAGCATGTAATGTTCTTGGGCATCATTTACAATTCCATAACACTAGAACCCAATTCATGCTTCCACTCTTGTTTTCTTCACCGAGCATTGCTCGAGTGTTGGATGAGTTGATTCTTGGGTTTTTGATTTTCATGGGTGGGGATCTAATGAATTTATTTTCTGATTTCCAACAAACCCAATGGAGGATATTTTTGGAACCATGGTATTCTATGAAATAATTTGAGTATGGTTCATGTTTGTTGTCAATCCGCAGTGGAAGATCAGAATATGTACCAGCAATGTGATCATACAGTTCAAGCATACAACAATATTGAAGGTGGCGCGATTTCCCAATGTTTGCCAAATTTCTTGGCCTGAAAATAAACAAATGGAGAAATGTTTTTTGGGAAAAGAGACTTCCACTCCATGTACATGAAGGAGAGGAAAAATGCACGCCATATGTTTTTCAAGATGAAAGCATGGAAAAATGGCAAAGGGATAAGGGTCGTGCAACTTTAGGGCTGGTAGCGCATGTGACCTACGCCCTGAGAAAGGACATGCGCGCTGATGCCTAGGAGGTATGGAAACATGCGCGCTAGTTGTTCTTCATGATTCGAACATCAAAATATGGAAAAGGAAATCCGGTCACACAAGTATTTTTTGGGTCTCACAAGTGAGTTGCACGACAGAGGCTAGGGCAGTTGGAGCTTCACGCTAGGACTTGCACACCATGAGGACACTTGCACACCACCGTGAAGGGGGTCCAGTTTTCCAATAAATAGAGGACCACCCCACCTCATTTTTACTTAAGTTCAAGACTTAGATACATTTCGAGCTCTCCTCGTGCAAGTGGTATTTGGGTCATGCAAGTAGAGGCTACGCTCCGGTGGTTTGTTGGGCAACCAAGGCGGTTTGGGACTTCATGGTGCAGAGTCGTGCAAGTTTGGAGTTGAAGGAGGCAGTGTCGCGCAAGTGTGTTGGTGTCACCTATGCTCCGATTTTGTACCACACAAGTTACTTTCACGCCATTATTTAATCTTGCACGCTGATCTTGGAGAAACGCGCCAGGTGAGGTTGATGTACACCAGCCCTTTAGTGCTGCATGAAAACTAGTAGATTGCCCGATACCTTCAGTACAAAGTGGGATTAGTATACGAGTGAATGTTGGACTTCAACAGAGCATCTATATTCAATTTGGGATGCATTATTTTTCTCCGATGAAGAGACTTTCTCGTCTATAAACATAGTGTGACTTCACCAAGGGAAGTGAGCTAGGGGGAGTCAACATGAGTGACCCGAGGGAAGCAGTGGGATATCCCAGAACATTCGTAAAGGCAGTGAGCCTGGGACAGAGTGACTGTTCCCGAAATATTGTATTCCACAACTAGTGAAGATTAGTGGAATTTGGTACGACCAAAAAATTTTCAGCATATGCTCCTAGGACGTAGCCCTTTGCGGTGAACCAATTAAAAATTCATTTTTCATCTCATTGCAAGTGAATGTTTCATTGATGATCATATTCATCATATAGGTTTCACTAGTTCCTACCGACATGGGAACAAGATCCTTGTTTTTAAAAGAAAATGTTAACACCCTAATTCACCCCTCCCCTCTCTAGGTGTCCCGAGATCCTACAAAAAACTCATTAATTATGTTATATCTCAATAAAAAATTATTTGTTAATATGTGTTTTAGTTAGAAGAAACTCTTATTAGGGAGATAAAAATTATTTATATTAATAAATAACTTATGGAAGATATAATTCTCAACAATTTGTTTATTATGGGTTTTTAAAAATTTCATTCAACCTTGAGATATGGATATCCATCATCATCCCATAGTCTTTATAATTTTATTATTAGAGGGAAGGATAATAACATAAATCCAAGGTGTATGTTTTCCATCAACGATGAGAATGTTTTTAGGATGGTAAATTCAGATGAACAATATGTGATATTAGACTTAATTATTTAAAATTATTTTTTGTGTTTATATTGAATGTGTATTAAAAATATCTAATGTGTTTAGATGAGAATGATTTTATTGTCGATTTATTTTTCAATTTATAAGAGGTTTTATAAAAAAATTGTTTTTGGTTTTGTTAAAATCATTTCAATAATATGTCAAATAATGAAATATTTTTATTCAATTAATTTAATATAATTTTAAAAAAAATTAATCAACTAGTTTTATAATGTTTTCAAGATTATTTAGAAAGTGATAAATATTTGTGGGAGTGGTAATTAAAACCTTCTTTCAGTTTTTTTATTAAAATTATTTTCTATATTTTCTATATTTAAATAGACTTAATGATTATTTAATAAAAAAAATTTCTCAATGATGTGTTGTAGTTTATTAAGGAACTACATTATTCTGTTTTTTTAGACTGTTAACTTGTGTTTTTGATTACAATGATTGTTTATATATATATATATTATTTAAAATAAATATATCGGTAACTTGACGTTCCATGGGGATTCCAAAATAACAGAATTTATAATCCATTTAACTTTGGTAATACATTGGATTTCTAATAAGGTGATTTAGTTCATTGGATATATAAATGGTTTGTTTTTATTTATATAAAATATTGGTGTTAATACTAAAAATTTAAAATTCAATATCTACAAGTCATATACTATTTTTTACCAACAAATCCTATCATATAAATAATATAAACTTTGTTTTATAATTTATTTGTTATTAAATCATATGATGAATATGTACTGAAAAATATGAAAATTAAATTTTTAATAATTGTGACGTTTACAAAGTGTTCAATTCCTTATATGTGTGAGAAAAAAAATTATGAAGGCTTTATAATCTTTAACTATACTAAATAAGTGGGGAAGAAAACTCATAAAGTTATCTACATGATGAATGAAAAAAATTTCTTATTCATTAGTGAAATTATTTTATATATGTGAATGAAAAGAAACCAAATTAGTATATAATATATAATTCCATTGAGATAGGAATTTTAAGGGATTCCTAGAGATATTGATGCTTGGAATAGCACTGATTAAGTAAGTGGTGTGTGATGGATGGTTTATTAATGTATATCAGGTACTATATAATGGTTTAAGAATAATTACAATGATGTATAATAGTGACTAATTTTCATTTATTAGTGAATCATGATTTAAATTGTTTGTATAAGAGTGTTTCTAGCACTGTATAATTTTGATATTTTCTATTAAAATATTTTGTAAAGAAAAAGATCACATATTTTTCAAACAATAAATTAATCCAAATACTCAATTTATCCAAATTATTCAACACATGACTCAAAAAAATTATTTCATTAACAAATAATTCACGATTGTTTTGATTATTTGTGTTGTGTAAAGGTTTTCATCTCATTAAATAATAATTAATTTAGGAAACATATAGGAATTTACTAATACTAAATGGAATATGGAGGATAGGATATATTATATGGATAATAAGAGGTCAGGTCATGGTTTGGTGTTTGGTTTTGGGTAAATTATAGTGTGGTTTTGAGAGGGGGGGATATAGTGGGGTGGTGAATGTTGAATTAGTTGACAATGTTTTGTTAATATAGATTATGTATTTAATGTGTGATGATGAAAAATAATTCTATTGTGATCTTAATCATATATAAAATAATTGGAATAAGTGTGATGGAGCATCATTGACACTTAGGTATAAATCATTATCATAGTATAAAAAGATATAAATATTGGAATTAACATTGATCATTTAATACTATTAATAATTGGTATCAACCCATATTTTTTATTAACAAAGGATAATTAACACTGTAAGATGACATATTATAAATATTTCAAGGACAGAATTTTTTTGATGATTATTAACTGATAACCAGAGGATATTCATGTTTTATGGGATTAAAACCACAACACATCAAGGATTACATAATAACACTGAGTAGTATTCCTTCTAAAATCACATATTCAACATTTCAGATAAATGGGTTCTATTTAAAAAGAGAGGAAACAATTAGAAAAATAACAATATGATCTATCTAGTAAAATTAATGAAGGTTTAATAAAAGGGGTTCATAAAAAGAATAGATTATAAACATAAATTTATTAACCCAAATTATTTATAAGTATGATATTGAGAAATGTTAAAATCGATAGATATATTTAGTAATAAGATTTCTAATGGACCCCTTTACATTAATATATTAAAAATATATATGAAATTCATCAAATTATGAACAATATCGATTATCCGAAACTATAGATATGTAATAAAAATATTATGGACATTTTCTACACTAATATAAGGTAAAATGGCCTCACGTAAAATGTATTATTACTATAGTTAACCAATTAACATTAAAAAAATTATTAAAACTATTATTATTGGATCATATCTTAAGGGTGTCATGATATACCTTTATAATAATGTATTTTTTTTATAAAAACAAAGAACATGTATCAAGAACAAGAACATTGTATTCCTAACCAACTAAATAGGTTTTTCTCAATATTATTTAATTTCTAATGATTTAGAGTGTTGAATATAGATATATGTGAAAATTCATATGACATTTGATATAATTATATAAAACTAAATAAATTTATATCAATTATTTGAAATTGATAATGTCAGTATAATGACATAATATATATAAATTCAATAAAAAACTCTCTCACATGTCCAAGAATAATAATTAACATAACTATGCTCTTGAGATATTCCTTTTTTGTGTTTGGCAATGAATTTGTCTCATGAAGGAAAGAATCATCATGACCCTATCTAGGAGGGAAATATTAAATTTTAGAATCGATAAGATATTTCATTGAGATTACAAAATATAAGTCTTAAAAATTGTGGAGTGTCCTCATTAATCAAACATAGAGGGAAATATACAATGAAAAAATCCTCATGAGCCATCACATTACTTAAATACACAAAATCCTTATTGGTCATGTTGAATATTCACTACCCAAAATTAAATGGGAATGAACACAAAACATAATAAGTAATTTTTATCGTCACTAACCAAACAAAGATAAAAACAAACAAAATTCATGTTGAAAAATATAAATCCTCTGAAGAAATGTTCCTCATAGAAAATTCTCTATGAGGGAATATTTATTTATACTTCCTCATGTAAATTTAATTTAATTACACTTTAGGTATTCCTGCTATATTAATAAAAAGGGATAAATGGACTAGGTATGTATTCTTATGTCAATTCTAGATGAAAAAAATCACACCTCACACCATGCCTCAAGGCATACCCTATTTTTGTGCCTTGTTACCCATTTCATAATCTTGTATAACACTTTTGATTTATTTATCAACATAGAATTATCACATGAAATAATATTAATTATGTTACTTGAATAAAAAATCCTTTACTCAAAATAGGTAACCCATATCAGTGAACAATTTAATCATTAATGGCATGGATAATTAAAAATCATCATGAAATTATATCATACATAACATTCTATTGAAAAATAAAATCTCTTGATCAGGAATTTCAACATATTATATTTCAAAACATCATTACCTGTTACATTTTGTTTAATAATTTTACAACATATGACTGTGAAACATTTCATTTAATATTTACTATATATTTCTTGAACCAATCATGAAATAAATACATATCTTACCATTGAGTAATATATCATGTTTAATAATTAATGAAACTAAAAAGGGACCGTGGAAAAAAATATAAATGCCATTTCATTCACAAACAAACAATAGTCTTTCAATCATTTTATTATTCTCCAGGGTTTGGTTTTCTGTTTGAGGTTTCTGATGAGTTCTTGGTTTTAGTTTTTTATTTCTGTAGTTCATCTGTGGATTTAGGAATGTACATTTTTTATGGTAATGGTTTTAGGGTAGACCATGTGTCATATGAAGGTAGCAGTTTCTTGTAGTTCAATTTCTTCATGAATGATTTCATTTTCATTTCTAATACATTTTTTGAGAAAACCCTTGTGAGGCTTAGGATAAACCACATGTCTTAGGGATAGGTTCTAAGACATGGATCATGTCTTGAAAACAATTAGGATAATTCATGAATAAAGTTTTTATCTAGGATATATAATTTTCCTTGACTAAATTACATAGCGGGTTCACATTTTCCAGACAATGTTGTAGAACCATGTTGGGTGTCCCTCTTCGATATTGGCATTCATACAATTGGTGCATAGTTTTTCAAACAATGCAGTTGAACCATATGGAATTTCTATGTTACTAAAAATTTGAAATTCCCCATTTCTCCTTTTATCTATTATCCCCATATAAGGTATATCCTCCCGTTCTCAACTAAGGAATTCCATAGGAGGATTCATATACATCTTATTTTTCTATAAATCATCCACTGATGCTGCCTTTAGGTTTATGGTATATTTCTCTCTATTTTGGTAAATTTTTTCTTCTTTTATTATTCTTCTATTGATTTTATAGATTCAATTATGTTGGATTCTTTTTATACAAACCTTATAGGTAGGGGTAATGTGTATCATTTTTTCATTAATTTTAGGGCATGAGGATATTCTATTGGTATTTTATCTTCCTCCTCTAAGAGTTTTATTGAATCTTTAGGGAATTGTGATAGGGTTTTTAGTATATTAAATTTTTATACCATTCCATTTTATTATTGAATGTTACCAGGTAAATTATAGATGTGTTACTCATTCCCATTATGGGTTAGGGGGTATTGTAGTGGCACATTATGGCTTTTATTTTTTATGATTTTTGATAATCCACCATTCAAGGTGTGAGGTGGATCCCTTACAAGGCCCGTAGGCATAAGTATTACATGGCCCATAGGCCTTAGAGTAATTCAATTCCTGTAGTCTTCATACATTACATACAACCCAGACTAACTATTTGGAACTACTCCTCCTCAGCATCTTCATCATTATCGAGCTTGTACCTTGTAGGTTTTCTAGTTTTCATCTGCACATTAGGTGGCCCGAAGGCCTTGAGGTGGCCTGAAGGCCTTACTGGACCAAAGGCTTGGGTGGCCTGAAGGACTTAAAGGACTCAGGGACCAAATCGGTGGACCGAAGGCCCAAACAGGGGAAAACTCCCAGCTACTACAGTGCCAAACAGTGCATACTACAGTTCCTCTACAGTTCCGGCAACAGTACTACACAGTCCTCTACTACAGTTCATGATATATTCTCTACTACAGTATCTGTTACAGTACTGCTACAGTACCGGAAAATATGCCTCTACATGGATTTGATCCCAGGTCGCCTGGATGCACTTAAGAGTCCTCACCAACCAAGCTGAGGCACATGTGCATTGTAGTGGAACATTAATTTTGGCGAGTTGATAAAAAATGGTGTTTCAAAAGATTCCATTTAGTAAGCCTATATATATGCATGTAAAGTGTTTAATAAAATTATAAATGATATTTTAATGTTAAATTGGGTGTTTTGAAGTGTTTTTTGTCAATGTTAAATTTTTCATAGTTTTTATGTCCTTTATAATTGGTTTTTTTTGTGTGGTTGTGGTGCTTCTTTGTGAATTTGGGTTTATGTGTGAGTTGTTGTGATTAATGGATGTGGTATTGGAGATCTATTGAGTTGATATTTTTTTCCCTTTTTCATGGTCTTCCTTGAGAGTGCCATTGAATGTGGGGATATCCATGGATTCATGGGTTGATCCCTTGGACGTGAATACAAATGAAGATGGAATTCTAAATAAATGTTCACTCTAAAAATTGGATTTCCATATTACATTCTCTCGTCCTTATTTTCAAAATTAACCCCTCACCTCAAATGGTTCAAAAATGATCACATGGGAGTTTTTCAAAATGTTATTGGAAATGTTTGGTTCTCATGGTACCCTGGAACATGGGTGGGTTTTAAAATACTATAGAGGCTTATTTGGAACAATTTTTTAATGTCTTATGTTTTTACCATAGTTTGGAAATTGTAAAAAAAAGAATTGGACATGTAAATGATAAATTGACCAGTTAGCGTGTTATCTTATGTTGAATAAATGGTTTGCAATCTCATGTTATGTGTACGCTTGGTTGGAAGTTGATTTTTACTTGATGTTATATGGTAACCTTTATGGTGTACATTATGAGGTGACGATCATCTTATAAGTAATGTCATATTTTTTTCTAGGAATGCATAGTATTTGGGGAATATTAGTGTGTACGATGTTTGTGATGACCTCACCATCAACGACATAATATTATGTTGGTATTCCTAGACATTATCTAAACGGTCGATTGATAGTTTCTTATAATCCATGATAAGATGGGCTGGTAACCCTAGATTTGATGAAAGGATTGGTGGAGCATGCCTCTATATTAGATAGGGTAGATCATCAAATTGGTTATTTGATATGTATGTACACAATACACTAGTAAGTGTGTCCCATCTAAGTACATCCAGCCATTACGTATAGAGATGATTAGAAAAATTCCCATGATTAATACCAATATATTCATTGTTAATATTTTTATTTTGTTTAATTGAATAGTTATATTTTTTGATCATATTTTATTTCCTTTATTTTCTTCATAGACCTCTTTTTATTCCCTTTTTGGTTTGTTTATGTATTTTAAATTCATTAACACTTTTTCTTAAAAATAGTTTTTTATTAAAAATAAGAATGTGTTGTGTGCATTGATTGAAAAGGAATGGTTGTCCTTATTATTTTTAAATTACATAAACCATATTTTCTATATATACATCGTATTTTTTATTGTATTTTTTTGTGAAAGGAAATGTGTAGACTCTGTGGTTCTTACCTATTGGGTAGTTTATGATTACACTCTATATTTGATACTCAGCATCAGTAGACCTAATCTATTTTGTTGGTTTAAAATTTTATTTCAGGTTTCTTATAAAAAAGATTATTTCGGGATATTAATGAACAAGACATCATGTGGTGATCATTTTAATTATGTATGGGTTTTATATTTCTTAATTTTCCTCTTTCTTGTTAGTTTTTATTGTATATTTACCTAGTTTTGGATATATTGATGTTTTTCAATTATATCATTAACAATTCACTATTTATTTATTTGTATCATAGTTATTAATTTTGTAGGGGAAATTATTACAACAAGGTTTATCATTGCATCTTGATTTTAGAAATCTAGGTGGGAGGATCGGGAATGCCCCTCAGCCATTGTTATGGATGGGGTCTTGTGTCGGGATGGAGGAAAACCAATCCTTGTGGATAAAAAATTGGTATTAGAGAATCCCTTTGTTATTTGGGGCATCAGGTAGATTTTAAATTGTAATTTTCGAGACTGGATAGGCAGGTATGCGAATAACATCATTAACACTTTCTTTTGGTGAGCCTTGAGTTCTGAGTGTATTTTGAGGATTGAGTCATTGATATTGATTTCTGTTTTGTGGATATGGAAAGAAAATGTATGTGATCCAATGTAGTTCAGAAGTCTCACATGGTGTAGTGTATCATATGGAGCTTGAGCACAAGACTCATGATATTCAACGTGTTTGATGCTTTCCTGGGGAATTTTAAACAAACCATGTCACCGGGTAATTCACAAATACTAGTTCTCACCATTAGATTTTAGTGTGAGATTTGTTTGGGTTCATATATTGTTGGTGTGAGTGTATTTTTAAATGAAAAATGTTTTTTTACATTTGGTTTTGTTTTTATGTAGGGTTTTTTGTGGTATGATTTTAAAAATGTGTTGGAAATTTTGAATATGTACTTGGGTCCATGAAGGTTTGAATGTGAAGTGGAAATGGTAGTTTTGAAAAGGTAAATTTGGCTTGGTTTTTTTCATTCAAGAAAGTGTTTTATCTTCGGTTGCTATTTTTTATTTATATTTGGTTGTTGTTTATTTTGGTATTTGTCTATATTTGTAATCATGGTATTTCCCACAAAAAGGTCCCAGAGGTTTCGGGAAGGTTTCATCCAATTCTGTTCATTGTCCTGACTCCTGGTGGAGTGGTGGAATCTGGTTCATCTAGGATGTTTCTTGTTTTCCATGGAGATCAATGTCTTTTAAAGGAATTCAGATAGATTAAGGGATTTAGAGTGTATATGTTTCATTGGGAAATACAAAATCCATGATAGTGCATGAATTTTTGAGATCATTCGAAGGTATGGGTTTGGACCAATCAAAGATGGTCATCCCAGTTGCATTGAAAGATGGGATATATTAGGAAGTTATTAAGACAACTTTTTTCCATTGTCTTGACTGGGAGAAGTTAAATTTGAAGAATTTGGTGGAGATCGTGAGTGTTTGGTAAGGTCATTTGATGGTGGATTCCTATGTGGATCACATTAAGGAACTTGATTCATTTTCACTTAAGGTAGCATCATAGGATAAGCTAAAGGTTCATCCCATTGTATATGGTCTTAATTTGGAGATCAATTATCATATTCTGTCGTCTGAGGATGCTCTATTTTACCAGTTCCTGGAAGCGGAATTTCTAGCTGAGTTAGTCACTAGGGTCTGGTTTCTGATAGTTGGTAATCATGGAGGTTCCCCATCAAGATAATAGATCATGAAATAGGATCATATTTTAAGGATTTTCCATCGTCAGTTCCTGCTTCGTGTTTGATAGAAAAATCATTCAGGTTCATTCAGGGTGGTCAGTTTGAGAGCTAAAATCCGTATTTTTATAATCCTATGATTTCATGTTGTTGTTATTGGTGTTTGGGTCACATGTTAAAATTATTCAATAAGTGTTTCTAGAAGAAGAAATCATAGTCTATAGATGTAAGCTCATGATTACTGGGAATGAGATGCTTCAGACATCAAGATACCAACTACATGCTTGAAAATGAATCTCTTAATGTGTTATGGAATTGTTGGTGGTGTGGGGAACCTTGGACCAAATTTTGTCTCTAGTTTTGGAGTTGAGATATTTATAATTATATTATAAGTTTTAATTTTCTATTGTATGTTCAACTCCATTATAAGATGCTTGATGGATTTTTTCTTTTTTAATTTGAGAGGTTGTGAATATCAAAATGCTTTTTATTAATAATTTGTTCTTTCTTGGTTGTTTTTAACCATTATGTGTATTGGATTTGGATTTTGGTTGTTCCACATTGTATATATTCATTATCTGTGTAAATGATGAATTGAAGTTTCGGTTTGGTGTTTGTTTGAAGTTTCATATGGGGGGTTTCCCTTGTATTTGGGGTTTAAATTGTGTGGGGAGATATATACCTTGTTGTTTGTCGGTGTTAGTTTTGATCTTATATTACGGAGAACCATCCTCTATCTCATGATCATTCATTTTTTGTTTTCGATATATTTCTCTCACAATAAATTTTTATGTGAAAGGTCACAAAATGGATAATTGTTTCATTTGTTATTTTCATCTTTTGAGGTTGATCAATATTCATCATGTTTCTAGTGAATTTATTGGTGGAGGGGGTTGAAAGTATTTTTTGGTGGGAAGAATCTTCAAACCCCAAACATATTATTTCTTAATTTTTTTATTTTCTTGTAATTGGATCTTTTTCGTGTTTTCTAGGTAGAGTTCCTAGTTTTAGTTTTGGAATTCTAGAGTTTTTGTGTGGTTTTTTTCCAGTGCATTGTCAGTGAGTATGATTTGATGGTAAAACAACCATCTTATTAATGTGGATGGTTTTTTTTGTTCAATTTATTGTTATATGGTTTCCATTTCATGACCTACACATTGTTTGGGCTAAACAACCTGAGGCCTAGGAGAAACAGTGTTGCTTGGGGATGCTGTATGGGACATAGACAATGAATTAAACAAAGATAAGAGAAATTGTATAGATGGAATGAAGGGAGATCTGAAATTTTACAAAAAAATGACATGGTTGGTGAAACGTTTCACAAACCCTGCAGTTTTACTGTGTGGGGTGTCCCTCTTCTCTAGTTTGGCAAGCACAGTTTGTGCATAGATTGAAAATCCAAGTAGTCAAATATTGTAATGTTATTTATTCATTAAATAGTTGAAGTTTCCCCTTTTCCCATATTATTTTTACCCCAAAAAATTGGGTTCCAACCACTATTCATTACATAGGTGCATCAATAGATCTCCCATGACCCTATTCCTTGGTCATTAATTCTCCATTCATTCTCCCTTGAGTTTATGATGTATGTTTCTCCCCTTTCCTCGTCAATCATTTCTTCTCCAATACTTCCAATATCTATTACATTTTTTCTCATAGATTGGTTTCTCTATGGTTGATCCATGGAGGGCAGGGTCAATGTGTATCTCTTGTTTCATGGTTTTTATTATGTTCAGATTGCATGGTATTATTTCTTCTTCATCCCATAAGAGTTTTATTGCATCTTCATGCCATTAAGGTATGTCATTTGATGAAATTCCTTTTTGGAAAATGTAAATTTATGGATTAATGTTTTTAGTTAATTTAAAAATGTCTTCCTCATGCCTCTAATGTGTTAGAGTAAATTATTGTGGATCTTTCATGTTCTAAATTTGATGAAAATTGGATTTTCTATGGATTACATTAATAAGACTACATATATATGCGTGTAATATGTCTGATTAAATGTCAATTGATATTTTAATGTCTAATTTGGAGTTATTTTTTCCAAGGACACTTATTGTGTAGTATTGATTTTCATATAGAGTGTCTTTTGAATGAGGTTTTGGTGATTCTTTCTGAATTGGTGATTATGAGTGAGTTTTTGTGATGGGTGGATGTTCTAGTAGAAATCCATTGAGTTGATCATTGGTATCTATTTTTTTTCTACCATGTATGTCCAACTAGATGTGTAAATTCCCATAGGATTGTGGAAATACCCAATGGATTTTCACCTAAATGAAGATGTCCTTATAGTGAAATGTTAATTTTAAAATATTTATTTGAAAATACCTTTATTTCTTCCTTATTTTATTAAGTAATACATCAACAATAAAATTGTCCAAAAACGATCTCAAGGGTGGTTTTAATATGTTCATTACAATGTTGGTCCGACATGGTACCTTGGAACATAAGTTGTATTCTAAATTGAGTGAAGTCATGTTTCTTACCTTTCATGTATTTTTTAGGTATTTATTAGAGTTTTTATTAAAATTTAATTGGATTTGGAAATGTGTAATGTATTCATTCCCATCATATCATGTATCAAAAAGAAAATTGTAAGCTCTTTTAATGTGTAGGTAGGGTTTGAACGTCGGTTTTACTTGATGTGATTTGGGATCCCATACAGTGGACCCTCCAACGAGAGGGTAATTGCATAATTTGTTTTGTTTTTTGGTTAGTAAACCACAATGGGTAGTGATTATTGGTCTAAGCCATGCTTATGAGGACCTTCCCATTAATCATGAACTATTATCATGGGATTTAAGGGCATAATCTATAGGGTCAAGTGATGGTTTATTATCTACCACAATTAGATGGGTTGGAAATCCCTAGATTTACTGGTAGGCTCAGTGGGATGTATCATTCTACTGGCTAGTTTAGAAATTTTATTTGGTTATTGACTATGGAGATGAATCATATTCTCATAGGTGAATCTGAAATGAATACATCTATGGATTTATTATGGAGATTTTTAATAAAATAGCATGATTTCTAACAATATTAGAGATTTTTTTCAATTTCATTTATTAAATTCATAGTTCAAACTTTAATTCATTTTTTAATTCATTTATTTTCAATATACCCTATTTTTAGTCCTTGATTTGATGCTTGTTAGGAATTTTGTGTCATAACTGATGTTCCTTAAATGAGATTTTTTTGAAAAGTTAAATGTGGTTTGTGTGTTGTGTGTTGTTTGAAAAGGAATGTTTGTGTTATTAAGTTTGAAATGATAATTTACCTATTTTTATATGTATTTAAAAATATTTTTTTAACTTTTTTGGTAAATAAATTGCATGGACTCTATATTGCTTTCCTATTAGGATATTTATTCGCACACCATAATTGATCCACTCGGCATGGGTAGACCCATGATTTTTTATTGGTTCTAGTGTTGTGTTCAGGTTCCTTATAAAAAATTCCAGTTTTTTGAAGCTAGCGACCAAGGGATCACATGTGGATTATGTATGTTGTGATTTGTTTTCTGTTTTCTTTGGTAGATTCTTCTTTGTTAGTTATCATTTTATCTGGATCTATTTTTGTATTTATTGAAGTCTAGTTATTACGAGATTGTTTTTTCCCTATTTGGTTTATTTGGATCGTATTTTATTTGGGATAAATCATCCCCCTTTGTTTATATTTGAAGACCAGTTCTATTCACAAGTATGATAGGATTTGGAATTCCTCTCAAGCAATGATATGTACTATTTCAGTTATCAGCATTTGTGGAAGCCTGGACCATTTCCTGAAACATTAGTAACACATACCTTTAAATTCTTTTACATATCATCATATTAATCATATCATCATTATATTTTAATAGGATGTTTCCTTATGTATCAATATAAGTGCTCATAAATGAGCTTAATGAATATTCAATTTCATTATCAAGAAGTCATTTTTTAGGAGTCCAAAAATACTAATAAATGATATTACAGTTCAAAAAAAATCCCACAATCCTTGTCTTATATCATAGGTATATAGAAAATTTAAAAACATAAAAATATAGAAAACATGGAAATACCTATAGTTACCTAACCATTCCCAAATATTAAATGAGAATACATGGATAGACCAACCATGAACATTTGAATTTCATAAACCCAGCAAATCATGAATTTATTAAAAACCATTCATTAAATAATTTTTTTTAAAAAATCATAGTCATATATCCTATAAAAAGTTCCAAACAATATAATAATCAAATTAAATACGAATAAATTCTTCAAAATGAATGAAAATAATAAATTTCATCTTTTATCCTATACATGAATAATCAAGAAACTAGTTCACTGATAATGGTCCATTTTATTCAAATGTCCTAAAAAATATGTTTTGGTGAAAAGTAACCATTCTAATGGGAATTGAAAATAATATGATAACCATATTCATAAAATATCCAAAAGTGTTTTAGAAAAAGTGATACTAAAATGAATAACATAACTTTTAAAATAATAATATAACCACTAAATTAACAAATTACTGAAGATTATCATTACGAATTAACTTGTGAACTACTATCACCTTGGGTATCCATAGATTGCGTCAATATATTATAATTTGGTAGTTATATTTCATTTATCCACAATTTTCTAGTATCATATATTAGATGATATAAAAAATAGAAACCTAGGACCATTTATAAATCATGAACCAAAAAATAGTTTTATCTTTGTTAGATACTCTTTCCGTACATACCTTTTGATGATTTTTGGATTTACTAAAAGTCCATTCATTTATCAACTAAATAAAAATCACTATTTGAAAAAAATATCATTTATATGGATTAAAAAAATTGAAATAGTTTCAAAAAATATAAAAATGTTCTGTAACTATATTTTTTACGATAGTGGTTGTATATTCCACTATCGTTGGGCTATAACCATTATGTTACTAAAAATATGGAAATAACCACTCTTATCCATGGTTTGAAAACAATATCCACATATGGTGAATTTTTATACAACTATTTCAATGTTTTGTGAATTGTGGCCATAGGTTGATGTTTCCATGTATTTTAAACAATAATGATAGGTTAATAATTACAGAAAGGTCTTGTGCAGTGTTCATCCAAATCAATCGGAAAATTAAAGGAGCAACCGAACAACTTAGATAAGGTCAATATTTGATATTGGTAATGTTATAGTATGAATTCCATATATTTGTGAGTGTATATATATACATTCACACTTCTACCATCTAGTATTGAGAAAAATACTAGGAATTTTACAAATAATCCAACCATTGCAAAAATTGTAACATATATGGATTGAATAAATCTGAAAATACTATGGATTATAAATGTTAAAAAATTCGTTTTGACGTGTTATCATCCAATTTAATAAAGTCCCATAATGTTTCGACAGAATGGGTAGTTCTATCCAAATGGTTTTTAGTGGTTATGATATACAATATCCCAAATCTTATGGAAATTAATATATATGACTTCAACTGATACCACAACACTTATATAATTCGAAGATATATATCTATGTTGTTCCATTATATATTTATACAACACACATGTTACATATAGAAATATGTCTATATTAAAGACTATACCATTTTTATAGTACAATAAAATATTTCATTTTCATTTTTTCATTGAATCCTCTCAGACTATATTAATATTTTACCATATGTTACATCCTATGTAATATCCTATGAAACCATTATTAATATATTTTTGATAAACAATAAAGAAAGTATCTTGATATTAGAAATAAAATATATGATAAATTATATCCACATAGATATACTATATTTTTATGACTCATTAATTTTTTTATAGAAATGTAAATGATGTTGAATTCATAATTCATGACCATAAAAATAGAGTAGACACAAATAAATATTATTTCTATGAACTCAAGCTATATAGGGATCTGATAATATATATTAAAAAAATTAATGTCCATGAATTTTTCATCTAGATGTGTCTCATATATAATGTACAATAATATAGTCAATTTTTTCATGAAAATGAGTATAATAATTATACATGGATCATGATTGTATTGTATATGATTACTCATTCATTACAATGTTTCCTATAATGATTGACTACGACCGATTAATACATAACATCCCATTAATCTACATATATGATTACATAACACATCACTCAACAAGGACTGTTTTTCACTTAATAGTCTTTTATAATCAAGGGACCAAATTAATAACTATCATATAGAAGGATAATTCTATCTTAATTAACTAATAAAATCACCTATTAATAATAAAACCAATCAAAAGCTATTTTTCATTCCCCTTACTAAACTCTAAATTAAAATTAAATAAATTATGAAATAATAATCATATAGTGGTGACTTTAGGACTATAATACTTATATTGAACACTTAATCATTATGTTCATATAATTTTTTTTTTCAAAATATAAAATATAATTAGATATCATTACATTTATTTTTAGAAATATCATATAATTTTAACCTTTCATTGAATATAAACAATCCATTATTGATATAATTATTAATAATAGAAAATAATAATTTTATATTTAGAACACTACATTTAACATTAATGATCAATTAAATTTAATAATGATATATTCCCAGAATTTCATTTTGTATAGTTTTTTAATTATTCTAAATAATTATTTATTATCAATGATCAAAAATTGTTAATAGTAAGTTATTGTATATTTGGAATATATTTTTGATATTAATTTCTTCAATGGAAAATTACTTCATGTTGGATTGTATTTTAATGATCATGAATATAAAAAAATGATGGATTTTAAACTCATAGGGTATTTTATATTCACAATGTTGATTGATTTGATTTTATAGATCTATTATGAATGATATAAATTTTATGATATCATCATATTGTGAGGAATTGTCTTAAGAATATTATCATTACATATTATATTATCGTCCATTAGATAATTATAAGAGGATACTTGTTGCTATCTCATAAGATTAAAAAGTGTTTTAGAAATTATCATATTCTATTGTGCCTCATAAATAATAATTTTAGATAATAATAACATTTGGTGGATAAAAAATCACAATGAGTACATGATGAATATGATAAAACTAGTGAATCCTTTTGGCGATATAAGAAGCATAAATTATTTGTAAGAATTATATATCAATAGTAGAAGGTTATATATCACAAGAATTATCAAAACCAAGGGTGTGGTCATAGGAACCTTTGAGTGGAGGTGGATATTTATTTTAACTATGAAAAGCATACCAACATTTCATTTTAATACGTAATTCATATTTAAATATTTTAATTGTTGAATCGATTGTTTCCCATAAAACAAAAAACTAAATTGAACTAGGAAATTAATTATCAAAAAAAATAAAAATCACTATAAAAAATAAAAAAATTATGATAATTCCACATGAAAAGTCATTAAGTAACTTACAAGTGAAAAAGTAATAATGTAAATAAAAAGTTCATGATCATGAAATTTTTATCATCTTCATTTTTAATAATGACAATATCCATAATTAATACAACTGAAACCAGGAAAATATTTTTTAATGTAATAGAAATGATGAGAGAATTATAATTAAATATAATAACTAATTATAGAAATGTATGTAAATTTATATATTGGAATGAGATTTGAAAATTATTTATATAATCATTTAAAATATAGTAATTAAATATATTGTTTTCGGATATATTTTTGTTTGGTATATACGATTTTTAAGTTATGTAATTGAAACATATACAATTAAATAATAATAAATAATTAAATAAATAGATAATATATATTTATTTTCTTTTCTTTTCCAAAATAAAATTTTCTCTGTTACATGAGATTATTATTGATGAGTGGTTTGTGGAATATATAAAATTCAAATAACAAATTTACCACCAATTTATTTATAAAATTATTTTGAAGATCATTAATTAACTTCAATTTGAGGCGGATACAATAATATTTGATGTTAAATGTCACACCCCAACCTGGTATCTTGTGATCACAGTTGTTTTAATTTATCTATCTATTTTTATTTGTCTCTTGGTTTCTTATGGATTAAAAAATTTCTAAATTAAAATTGAAATGAAATAAAAACAAAAAAATTGAAAAAAATGATCCAATAATATTAATGATAATATTATTTTTTATATTATTAATATTATAAATTTAGTTATTATTAATATCATTATATTGATTATTATTATTATTATTATTATGTTTTATGTTTTTATTAATAATATTATTATTATTTTAAAACCTATTTTTTTTTTGTAAAACCCCCTACCCATTTTCTAACTCTCCCCCCCACGCGGCCTCTACCCAACGCTCACGCAGGACCTGTGTGTCCCCCCTCCACCCAACCGACTCCCTCTATGGAACCTCCTAATATTGGAATGCTCGGCATTTCGCGGTGCCTCCTCTGACCGGCCAGCACCAGCGACCTGCAACCCTTTTCCCTCCAGATGACGTAACCCGTGACGCACTCTCGTTCACCCCCTCCTGTCAGCGCCACCACTCCCTTGTCAACAACTCTCCAACCGGAGCAACATCTTATGGCACCTTCCACCTCTCCCTACTAGCCTCTCGGACCCCTCACTATAGGTGTGAATTACATCGAATGTTCATTCATTGTTTTCATAGGTTGTTGTGTTAGAGTTTTCTATTTTATTTGTTTTGTTATTGATTGAATGGCTTTGATACATTGACTTTACGGTTTATCCATGGTCCCTTTTGGGGTGAATATTGTGCAATTGATGTTTCGCACCAAAATTCAGGGGTTTCAGCATCAATGGTTGGAGTTTCAGAGTATAATCAATATTTTGATTATTATTTTTCTTACATGGTTAATTTAATGTGTCACATGGTAAATAGGTTGGGTGTGATGTTTTTTAAAAAAATATTTCATATGTGTTAGAATTTAAAGTATCATTTTGTAATGAAATTGAATAGTTTTCATGTTTAACTCTTCTCGTGTTGTTTGACATCAATTTATAAATCATGAAATTTGTTATTTGGATTATGTAAGTGATGTGAATGTTGTCTGGAATGGATTTTAGTGTGTGTTTGCTTTATTGGGTCATGTAATATCAGTTGATTTGGTTTTATTATGGTGTTTTTTTGCACCTTGGAAATGTTTTACAAATTAAGAAAATGAATTATTGCATCGGGGAAGTGATGTGAAAATTGTTTTTGATAGATTATGATATGCTTTTGTGTTGGAATTGGTATCCTAGTGTGAATTTTCTTTTAATTTTTGTTTAAATCCATATTGTGCCACTTTTAGGTATTTTATAAGTTGTAGAAATTGATTATCTAGTTTTTCAAGTGGTGTGAATCATGTTTTAAATGGACCTTATGGTGAACAAGGGTTTGGGTGTAGTTTGTTTTAGAGAAATGCATAATTTGGTATGTTTGAGTTGTCGTGTATTTCTAAATGTAAAATTTAAATGGTTTAAACAATGTAATGCTCGTTTTGAAATTTGTTACGATTTATGTGATGATTTGAAATGGCCTTTGGAAATTGTTAAATTGATTATGTTCTTTTCTTTTAATATATTTTAAGGAGTTTTATGAGTTAAGTAAGTGGTGTGTTATTGGTGCAGAGATCTAGTGTGTTATTTTGAATCGTTTTGTGGATTTTTTACCTGTTTAATTGTTTTATTAAATTATATGTGTAGTTCGTTGGACCTACCTATGATGGTTTCATGTTTCAGGTGTCAAGAACGCCAGCATGTGCATGCATAATATAAGACATATACATATAAATTCCATCATTGTACATATTCCATCTTGGTGCGGGGAATATGTGTAATGCAGCTATGGTTATTTATATATATGTGTATAAATGCATGTGCATGGAAGTGAGCAGGGTCAGATTGAGTGGTCTTCAACAAATAACGACATGTTTGAGGTAGGTACCCTATGCCATAATCATTAATTAGACTTTCCATTTCTTACATGATGTTTCTTTAAAAGTATTTCCTTGTTTTTTATATGATGTCCATATGCACTATATATATAAGGATGTGGTTCTTAAAAAGTGGTTTCATAGGGGTTCATCATGAAATGGGTTTTCCAAAAGATGTGTTTCCTTTCGTTCGATTTTGTTATGAAAGTGTAATGACATGAATTATTTTTAAAAAGGGGATCCAAAGTGATTTTAAAAATGGGTTCTGGTGTGAACACGAGATTAAAGAAAAGTTTGGTATCCATAAAAGTATTAAATCATTTTAAGTGTGGGTTTAAGATTGTTTAAAATATATAGTACGTTAATGTGTTTTAAAATGATGAATACATCATATTATGTGATGAGGACCGTTTGGCACAATGAGATTGGTTTGCAAAAATGGAAAACCCCTTTTATGACATTCCCCTTAATTTAAAAAATGTGATGCGATTGTTATTATGTGGTTGGTGATATGTGCCTAGTGTAATGGCTTGTGCATGGTGGTGTGATGTAAAGAGGGGGAATGCGCTTAAAGAGGGAGATCGGTGGTGTGAGGTTGAATGAGTTTTAGATAAGGAAAGTGTTATGTGAATATTTGTGTGTTTGATAATGAAAACTCACCACAAATTGAAATAGAGCATGATGGAGAAACCTGTGTATCTAGGTGAGTGACCAGGACTAGTATGCTAGATTACACGACAGGGGTTTGTCCCTGTTTTTGAAGAAAGATTGAAACAACAACACGAACTAAAAATATGAATTTCTGTGCGTTTTGGTCTTCTAAGCCATGTTTTCTGAGTTTTGTGGTCTTCTAATCCAGGTTTATTATGGTTTGGGTTCTAAGACACAATTCACCTATGTATGAGGTCTCTAGGTTCCCACTTGTTCTAGATACCTATAGGGATTACCCAAGGTGCTCATTTGTGACACGCTGCTTGTGATGTAACTTTATTTTCAGTTTTTTCATACTTGTTGCCTTTTTTGTGAAAACCATATTTTAATCCAAACTTGTTATTTTAATTTTGAAAATGTTGTGGCAGTGAAATGCATTCCTAAAAATGAAAACTCGTTACTCGAATTTGAAAAGAAGGGGAAACGTTATTTTATTATATCTTATTTTCCAACTGGCATAATTGGATTTCTTACTAAAGGTTGGGGCATGGGACGTGGTTATATTTTGGATTTCTAACTGAGCATATCAGTGCTCATGCCAAAATTACTTTTTAGTTGCAGGTTTTATGCTTGGATTGATTTTGGCCGCAAGTGTGGTTTACGTTCCGCGGTGACCCATAGGGTCACCTGAGGTATGTCACGTCGCTTAATTAATTTATTTTTTCGCGGTGAAGTTGTTTGGTTGATTTCCTTTTATTTATATTTTTTTATTTTATGTTTATTTATCTTTGTTATTGGCCTAAATCATACGCATCTAGTTTATTTTGAGGTCCGACACTAGTTTCCAGCCCGTGGGGATAGGGAATGCCCTTCGGGCCATGTCGCGGACCGGGTCGGGTGCAGGTTGGATGACGACCCAGATTGGTTCATAAAAAAATGGTATCAGATGATACCCTTGTTATTTGGGGTGTCAGGTATCTATGTGATTAGGTGTGTCTGGACTTGAGAGGTAGGATCAGGAAGGTCGTCATGAACCATCTCCCATCCCAAAACTCAAGTTTCCAGGGGTAGTATCGGATTTTAGTTTTTCTTTTTCATGGTCTGTGTGGATGAGGGACGACATGGGAAGTGATATGGTGTTATACACTAAGCCTACCTGGAGTAGAAACCCATGTATAGACCGAGTGCACGGTCCATGATACTTTCGGTGGGGATTCCCGATCGGAGCATGGTCTTCTAAGCCACGTTACCGGTTTTGCATCACCACTAGTTCCTTGTTTCATGATATTTTTACGTGAGTTATATTTGACCTTTATTTTGATTTGTGTGAGTAGATCTAAAAAATGAAAATGTTTTTTTGTGAAAGTGTTTTCTTTAGGGAATAAGGCTGTGGTAGTGTAAAATGGTTTTTGAAATGGAAAATGTTTTCGAATTTGGAAATGTGTTTCATTAATGATAAGTGACTTTCAAAAATTGTTTGGGAAATTTTCCTTTGTGTTGAATGGACTATTTTGGAAAAATGAGTCTCTTGAATTGACCCTTGGAATTCCTATGTGTGATCACATATATTGAGGTGTGCATGTAACATGTGGAGAAATTAGTGATGAGAGAGGATGGGTGATTGATCTATCACAAGGATATGTATTTGTGAGACTTCATGGGATTCCAATGGTGGATATTTAAGTTGTTTTGTTTGCTGAAAAATGGTTTTCCAAAAGCGGTTTTTCAAATGTTTAGAAGAGTGATTGAAAAAATGTTTAGTCTTCTCTTTTTCATGTTAGGTATCATTTTTCGTGGGTTCTTGGTTTTAACATACTTAATTGTGGTTGGAATAGTGATTTGAGTTTGAGCTTTGGTTTGTGATTGAGGTGTGGAATTTTGATTTATGATGAGTTTTGATTCGAATTTATGCCTCTTGTTTTTGATTATGCTTCCCAGAAAAGTCCCAGAAGTTTCCAGTCAGCCTCATCTAGTTGTTTATTCTATCAAAAATCTTAGTGGAGTGGCGGAATTGAATTCTTTCCGATTATTTTCCATCTTCCATGGAGATTGTGATCTATCAAAGGTAGCATACTGTCTTGGTGAAATCGTTGGCGTTTTCAGGTTATTGGAAACTACCAAAAAATGAGAGTCTGTGTTGGTTCGGGTCTGTTTGAAGATGAAACTTTGGATTTGAGGAGGAGATAATCCCAATGTCATTTAATTATGGTATGTCTTGGAGGGAATTTAAGACCACTCTTGTCCAATGGTTTATACCCAAGGAAGTGATGGAAAGGGAAGTGGAAGAACTAGTGAGTGTCTAGTATGGCCAACGATCAGTGAAAGCCCACGTGGGGAATTCTAAGGGGTTAATTCCATTTTCTCCGGAGGTAGTTTCGTGGAATCCCATAATGTTTCTCTTATGTGGGGTCTTCGTCCAGGATTCTAGGACCATTTCATTTTGGTTTTCGGGAAGGTTCCCCATCTGGTGATGAGAGAGAATTAGAGGAACCAATCTCAGACATGTATTCTTGTCAATTCCATCTTCTATTAGTTGGGAAAGCCCCTTGATTGATTATAGTTTACTCTGTTTGGGTACATTAAGTCACCCTGTCATCCACCTCAGAAGGCTTTCCATTGGTGTGGCCATTTGGGACCGTTGGAGCGGTTCCACTAGCGGCCTCATCAGCAGGAGTCTCGAACAAAGAATGTTAGCTCCTGACTGCGGGGCAGTAGATTCTTCAAGACATTAGAGCTCTAGCCACAGGTCTCAGAGTGAATATATTCACGTAGTCTGGAATCGTTGGGTGTTGGGAACCTTGGTCTAATTTTTTTCTCCAATTATGTAATGGGGATGGTCTATATTTCCCTATTGTTGCACTCCCATCGTTGATGGTTCTATTTTGGTGTAAGAGTCGTAAAGGTCTCTTTTTCTCGTTGTGGTCTTTGTTCATTGAACACCCCACTGTGGTTGTAAGATAACATGGTGATCTCATCTTTTTCAGTAGTTACGCCTCCTCATGTGTGTCCCGTTTTGTTGTAGTACATTCTGGTTTTGGGGATGCTCAACTCTTGTGGAAATGATGAGCCACGGTTATGTTTACTATTTGGTATAATTATTTTGGGCGTTTTCTCATTTGTCAGTTGTTTCTGGTTTGGGTTGGAAGTTCTTATGTTGGTCTATGCTGGTTAGCTTAAGCTGTCTCGTTCTTAAATGGTGGGGAGACCCACCATGAATGTGATCGTGCCTTCATCAAGAGTTGTTTTTCATGGGAGTATTAGTGTTCTTGGTGGTTTCATTTTTTGGTTCAAGATAGTAGTTCTAGATTTAGCCTTTGTTTATAGTCTCAATATTGGTTATACTAGTTGTGTTCTTGTGGTGGGGAAACCCCTTCTCTTTTTTCTGTAGAATCTTCTCCTTATAGTTTCCCTTAGAATATTTTGGGTGTGACTAATGGAGTAAAAATTCACACCGAGTTTGTGATTTGGATGGATTTTTTCAGTTTTGAACTCAAGTTTGATTCCTCATTTGGATGAGTGAGTTTTTAGGGGAAGAATGGTTTAATGGTGGGCAGAATTGTCATGCCCCGACCAGATATCTTGCAGTCACAGTTGTTTTTATTTACCTATCTATTTTTTTGTCACTTTTTTTCTTATGGTTTAAAAAAATTACTAAATTAAAATCCAATTGAAATAAAAACAAAATAATTGAAAAAAACAATCCAATAATAATAGTGATAATATTATTATTTAGTTTATTATTATTATAAATTTATATAATATTAATATAATTATTATTATTATCATGATGATGATGATTATTATTATTATTATTATGTTTTATGTTTTTATTACTATTATTACTATTAATATATTTTTTTTGAAACCCTAATTGTTTTTTGTGTGAAGCACCCCATCCCCTTTCTCTAATTTTCCCCCAATGCGGCCTCTACCCAGTGTGCACCCACGACCTGCGCGACCCCCTCCACATAGTTGACTCCTTATTCTACGCCTCCTCATACCGGAAAGCTCTGACATTTAGCGGCGCCTCCTCTAACTGGCCTCCACCAGCGACCCGTAATACTTTTCTCTCCGGACGACCAGACCTGTGACGTACCATCGTGATCCCCCTACTGTCATTGTCGCCTCTCCCTTGTCATCAACTCTCCAACTCGTGCAACAGCTTATGGAACCTTCCACCTCACCCGACCAGCCTCTCGGACCCCTCGTTATAGGTGTGAATTACCTGGAATGTTCAATCTTCCTTTTGATCGGTTGTTGGGTTAGAGTTTTGTGTTTTATTTGGATTTTTTTGGATTTATTTTCTTCTATAATTTTTCATTATGGTTCATCTGTTTCCCCTTTTTTTGTGAATATGGTGAAATAGATGTTTCTCACCGAAATTCGTGGGTTTCAGCATCAATGGTTAGTCTTTCCGAGTATAACAAGTATTTGGATTATTATTTTTCTTACATGGTAAATTTAATGTGTTACGTGGTCAGTAGGTGGGGTGCAAAGTTCATTTTTAAAAAGATTTCATATGCGTTTGAATTTAGAGTATCATTTTGAAATGATATTGAGTACATTTCATGTTTAACTCTTGTCGTGTTGTTTGACGTCAATTTAGAAATCGTGAAATTGATTATTCAGATTATGTAAGTGATGCCAATGATGTTTGGAATGGTTTTTAGTGTGAGTTTTCTTAATTATATCATGAAATATCTGTAGATTTTGTTTTAGTATGGTGTTGTTGTGAACCTTGGTAATGTTTTATAAATTATGAAAATGACTTATTTCATGGTGCAAGTGATGTGAAATTAGTTTTTGAATGAATCTTATTTGAATTTGTGTTGGAATTGGTTTCTTAGTGTGAATTTGCTTGTACTTTTTGTGTATAACCTTATTGTGCCGATTTTAGGTGTTTTATAAGTTTTGAAAATGGTTAACTAGTTTTTAAAGGGGTGTGAATCACGTTTTCAAGGGCACTTATGGTGAAATTGGGTTTGGGTGTAGTTTTTTATGAGAAATTCTTAATTTGGCATGTTTGAGTTGTCGTGTATTTCTAAATGTAAAATTTAAATGGTTTAAACAATGGAATGATTTTTTTGGAATTGGTTACAATTTATGTGATGATTTGAAATGACCTTTGGAAATGGTAAAATTGATTATTTTATTTTCTTTTAATATTTTTTTAATGGGTCTATTGGGTTTTGTAAGTGTTGTGTTATTGGTGAAGACCTTGGGTGTATTATTTTGAATCATTTTGTAGATTTTTTTTAGTTTTTAATTATTTTATTAAATTATATGTTTAGTGCGTTGGACCTTGCTATGATGGTTTCAAGTTGCGGGTGTCATGAATTCCTACATGTGCATGCTTAAGGAAAGACATATACATATAAATGTCCTCTTTGTACATATTCCCTCATGGCGTGGGGAATATCTGTAATTTAGCTAGGGGTATTTATTTATATGTGTATAATTGGATGTGCATGGGAGTGCACAGGGTCAGTACGAGTGGTCATCGAAAAATAACAACAAGTTTGAGCTAGGTCCTTTTTGCCCAAATCATTAATTAGAATTTCCATTTTGGAATGATATTTATTTAAAATAATTTCAATGTTTTTTTTGTGAAATCCATATGCACTATATATATATGGGTGTGGTTCTTAAAAAGTTGTTTCATAGGGGTTGAACATGAAAATGGAATTTCCAAATTATTTCTGTCCTTTCATTTGATTTTGTTATGAACATGAAACAACATGCATTATTTCTAAAAAGGTGTTCCAAAGTGATATTCAAAATGGGTTTTGTTGTGAACACGAGATTAAAGGATGATTTGATCTCCTTAAAAGTATTACTTCATTTTACGTGCATTTTTAAACTTGTTTTAATTATATATTACCTATATGTTTTCTAGAAGGAATAATACATCATCTAATGTGATGTGGAATGTCTGGAACATCGAGATTGGTTTGGGAAAATGGAAAAACCCTCTTGAGAAATTCCCCTTAATTTGAAAAAAGTTATGCAAGTGTTAATGTGTGGTTTTTGATATGTGCCTACTGTAATGGATTGTGCATTTATGTGTGATGTATAGAGGGGGAATGTTCTTAAGTAGGGTGATCGGTGGATATAGGTTAAATGAGTTTTAGATAAGGAAAGTGTTATATAGATATATGTGTGCCTGATAAATAAAACTAACCACCAATTGAAATAGAGCCTGATGGGGAAACTTGTGTATCTAGTTGGGTGACCAGGACTAGTATGCTAGATGAAAAGGAAAGGGTTTTTTTCCAGTTTTCCTAGTAGGATTTACAAAACAATACTATCTAAATATATGAATTTCTAAGGGTTGTGGTTTTCTAAGCCACTTTTTCTCAGGGTTGTGGTCTTCTAAGCCACGTTTTTCTACGGTTCATGGTTTCTATGCCACGTTTCACCATGGTATGAGGTCTCTAGGTTCCCACATGTTCTAGAAACCTATAGGAATTACCCATGGTGCTCATTTGTGACATGCTGCTTATGATACAACATTATTTTCAGTTGATTCACACATGATGTCTTGTTTCTGAAAACCATATTTTAATCAATTTTTTTTCATTTTTAAAATGTATTGGGAGGGAACTTCTTTACCAAAAAATGAAAACTCATTATGTAAATTTGAAAATAAAAAGAAACATTATTTTATTATATCTTATTTTCAAACTGGCATAATTGGACTTCTTACTAACGGCGGGGGCATATGACGTGGTTATATACTGGTATTCCTACTGATCATCTCGGTGCTCCAGATGACTTTACCTTTCAGTTGGAGGTTTCAGCGTTGGATTACTTTTGGGAGCGATTGTGGTTTATGTTCTGCAGTGACCTAGGGGGTCTCCTAAGGTATGTCATGTCGCTTATCTAATTCCTTTTTTCACTGCTAAGTGGTTTGGTTTATATCCCTTTATTTATCCTCTTATTTAGTTTATGTTTATTCATCTTATTATTGACCAAAATCATTCCCAACTAGTTTATTTTGATGCCCTTCAGTAGTTTCCAGTCTGTGGGGATCAGGAACGCCCTTCAGGCCACGTCGCTGACTGTTTCGGGCACCGGGATGGAGACAACCCATATTGGTTAGTGACATTAAAAATGATATTTTCAATGATTTTTTATGTGATTTTTATTTTTATACTAATAAAGTAAGATTTCCAATTTTATATGATGAATATAAAATTATATATTCCAACATTATTAGACTAATTTAATATTTAATTGATATGATATAAGACAAAAACATTAATTATTAAAATGATATTTCTCAATACACAAAATTTATTCATTACATATTATGTTTTAAAAAATAATATTTATTTCACATTAATAAAATGAATTGTTTCAAATGGAGTTGAAAACTTTTATTGTGACATCAAAACTAGTTAAATTGTTTAATTTAATTTTTGGTTACAAAAATATTTTATCATATTAAAAATTAGATTACAATGGTAATGGTAAAAAGGGGAAAATATGGTGAAAGTATTGAATAAAGAAAAAAATATCTTAAAATTTTATATATAATTGTGATAATGGGGGCTAAATTTCCAATATACATTTATTTTTTAATATATATAATTATTCCTTGTAAAATGTAATCATTACACCATAATAAATGTATAATTGAATAAATGATACTCAAAACCAACCTCTAAATAGAACCCTCATCTTCCAATCTCAAATGACCTAAACCATTTATTCCCTATATAATATATTCCCATTCTATTATCCCAAATCTATTGTAGACAATGGTATTGTTCTGTTTCAATGATGGAAGCCAAATCCTTCAATTTTAAAGGAATTTATTTTCAAGAGGATCACATTTATCATGATTTTATGTTTTTCTCTATCTTTTTAAATTTATTTATCATATATAGTTTTTAGATAAATAATTTTCAAATATATTTATTTTATATTAACATAATTATGATTCTATGAAATTTAATTCATAATAATATACCTATAAACTCTAAGACATTCATTAGTATAATATGTTCTTACGTAGGCTAGTTCACCATCTAACATGAAAGATGCAATACCAACATGAAAATTTTCAATTATATTGAGTATTAGTCCATTAGTACTAATAACATGTCATATTAAGTATTTCATTACATAATGAATGGGGTCATATATGGATATCATTAAAATAAATTAACCTTCTAATGTAACCCATGGTTAATTGTAAATTAGATGGTACAAGTTCATATTAGATTCCATACCCATTGATAATACTCATAACTTCAACCAAATGAACAGGTGAATATATTAATAAATTAAACACAATGATTAAAGTACCTTGAATGATTTATCAATTAAATACAGTGTATCAAAAAATGAATATCAAAATCCCCATTGTGAAAAAATTATTAAATAATTAAAATTTATAACGTATGATGATGATATTAAATAATAAAATACATTATATGACAAATAAAGGATTATAAATGAAGATTATAAAAGAAAATATATATAAATAATATTTGAAATTGAATTTTTTATATTATTATTTTTATTAACGAGGTGTATAGATAAACTTTCTGATAGTCTGAATAAATTGTAAGAGTTCCCATCCAGTATAAATTTTAAATCGATATTTTCTTTTTTAAAATTAATATTTAGGGAAATTATATGTTATTTATTCATAATATCCATCTTTTTTTATTTTATATTTGTTATTAATGGGGATTAAATGTTTAATGTTTTTTTCTCATAGTAGTTCATAAATCAATCTAAATAATGCTCTTAATTAAGAATTTACCATTAGTATACTTTTGTATTTGGAATCATTCTAATGTAATTCCATATTAAATATATTGTGTTATGAATGTACATTGTGATGATTTAATAATTTATTATATAAAAATTCAATTTTCATTTCATTAATTTTTTTTAAAAATAATCGTATAAATATATTTTTCACGAGTCAATTTCCAAAGGATTTAAATTTCATTACAAAATTAAGAGATGAATATCTTTTTTAAAATTTATATATATTAATCAATTATTATAAAATTTTCAATAGTTTTTTAAGAATAATTATATCCATGTTTTCATCAATTATAGTTAAATTTCAATTCCAAATTCATTATAAATTATTTTCATTTTAAAATAAATGTTATCAAATTTAAATGATTTTTCTACTTATTTTTTTTGATAATAATGTTTAATTCTCTAATAAAATTTTCATAAGTACGTTTTCATCAAACATGTTACTTTTTCATTGGATTATAAAACTATGATGGAATTCAAAATTATTTCATGTTCATGTGGAATATATAATTTTTTGTTTTTAATTATGTGATGGGTTAGTCTGTTACAGGCCACCAAATAATTGTGGCATGTTTTATATCTCTGGATATTAGTATAATATATGGGTGGTCAATGGTTTCCCAAAGAAATTTATGTTGCCTTAGTTTTTGGCTAAACTGTACTATTCTAGGGGAATGTTTGTAAAAACCATGCCCTACCAACACTACATTGATAAAAAAATATGGAAGTGTTTTTTATCATTCAAAGATAAAAGGTTTCATGAATTTTTCTAAAACTATTGGTAAATTTATTGTTAGGAAACATTTAATGTCAGATTTGCAAAAGCATCATAGAATCATTTTGTAGTGGGGTTTTTATCATTTAAAGGTGGTTTAAACCATCACTAAATGCTAATAATGGTTTTTTATTTTTTAAAATATCATAAATTATACATTATACATTATAAATAATATATTGTTTATTAATATATTTTTTTTGTTCTTTACTTCTTGTGAAAATTAATAAAATATATTTGTGATGTGAATTTTGAAACCCTTACATCATAGTTATTATATAATGATTTTACAACTACATAAATAATAAATCAAAAAATAATAAAAAATTAAAAATATATAAATAAATAATAAGTCATAAAATAATAAAAAATAAAAAATACAAATATTAAATAAATATTAATTAATATTAATCTAATTAAATAAAAAATAACTAAAAATATACATATATAATAAATTATAATTAAATGAAAATTTTAAAATAATCGATAACATAATTTATAATTAATATCAATATAACAAGAAAATAATAAATTATAATGAAATAAATAATAAAAAAATAACATATATATAATATATATTATATTATAAATTATATAAAACTAATAAAGACCTTAAAAAAGAAATATAAATAAATCAAAAATAAAAAATATAAAAAATATTAACTTCTTAAATAAAAAATAAATTATTTTTATGTAATTAAAAAAATACTTAAAAATATATATTAAATAGTAATTATAAACATAATACTTAATAATTAATAAATAAATAATAAATAATTGGTACCCACATCTGTTTTTCTAAAGGATAAAAAGATCCTTGTAATCTTCAAATTAAAATATCATGGTGCTCGGATTGACACCCTTGTACGTGGTTATGGTAGTTTGAATCTACCACTCAATTTTTTTCTACCCTTGGAATAATAATAATATTTTTATTATTAAATATTACTAAATTTTTTCTAATTAAATTTCAGACCTTTAATAATCATTTATTTGATTAGTTGTAGAATGTATCTGGACACCCTCAAAAAATTTGATGGTGATTTAATGCCAAATTCTAATTTTCTTCTTCACTTACAAAATTTATTGTATATTGAATTTTGGCCATGATATATATATATATCTCTCTCTCTCTCTGTGTGTGTGTGTGTGTGTTTGGGAGTGCATGTGCTTTATATATATATGAATGTAAGAATGTATATATAAATATGTATATAGATGTATATGTGTGATTATATGTAAATACATACATATATTAGTAGTTATGAATTAATATTTTCCAATTTGTAGTTAAGAAATAATAATGTTTTCACAGAATTAGTCAATAAGATATATACTAATTATTAATAACAAATAATATGTTTTTATAAATTATAATAATAAAAAAATATAAATATCTATACATATATAATATTATATATAACTAGACATAAATATAAATAAATATATTTAAATTAAAGATAAATAAATATATATATTTATAATAAAACACAGATTAATTTATAAAATAAATTATAAATCCCCAAAAGAGTGAGAAATTACATGATTGGTAGACCATCATATCAATAATAATGTAAACCCATTGAATAAAATCATTGAATACCCAGAAAGCATATTCAGTCCCTCTTAAATGATGTTGAAATTCAATAAAATGTTCAAAAAATAATGAATTCAAACAAAAGATAATATATTTCGGTGGCCTTTCAATTTTTTTTGGTAATGAATAAATTGTGAAAATGGTTCCCCAATAACATTACAAATTTAACCCAACAAAATTTTATTTAACATCTCACTTAGATTACATATTTTTTAAGAACAGAAATGACTTTTTCACTATTATTTATTATGAAATATTTATATAATTTCATAGCACATCATTTTATATGAACCAATTTGGCAGGTCATAGAGAGTAAATGGACAATATGATAAAATCTTATGATCGTTAGAAGCTAAATTCATATTTTCAAATTCCCTTAGAATATTAAATAGAAATCCAAAAAAATTATTAATGACTAATTGTTAATTATTGGTTAGTAATTATTTTATATATATATAAACACATATAATATGAAAAAATTAAAAAAATTAATCCATTTATTCATGGTTGTTTTAGAAATCATTTTCAAATTATACAAATAACGGTGGTTCAAAAATTGTTGCTAAAATTAAATAAACAAATAGTTTTTGATCTATGATTTAGTTGGAGTTTACCCAAATATTCATCTAAAATTTTAAAAAATATATCCACATTTAGGGGTTTTCTTCAAAACCATCACAAAATATTTATTTCCTAATAGTGTGATAGAACATTTACCCACCTCTTTAATATGTTCAGGGGGTCCGAGCCCACTAGCCCCCACTGATTTACCCATAAACACATGTTTTTCCTTCTTTATAGACCACCCACATGGATGAATGGTTTGTTAATGTTATAAATTTCCACATATTAAAATTATCATTATTATCATGTTATTTTTCCTTACTCACACACTGACTTGGAAACATATAAAGAGGTCACCCATCGTGAAACTAGTCTAGGCCAAGAATACAATATTACAGAGTTATAATCTGGTAAAATCCCAAAAATAATGGTTCACCATGATGACAAGGGTTGTAAAACTTAATCTATAAACCCTTTTACAATTCAGGGTATTAAAAGGTGGTCTTATACCCCATTTTTTATGAATCTATTGGTGGTTATGTTGGACCTATATTATGATTTCTTTTCATTTCATTGTGATGCATTATTATTGTTATTCTATGTTTTAATTAGTCATGGATATTTATCCATAATATTTCACTCTTGTTACTCATGTATTATGTTATTATGAATCTAATCACAATCACCCATTATTAATGGTAAATGTTTTATTAGTTATGATTTTCATATCTTGTGACTATGCCCGATCATTATATTCCTATATTCATTGGGCCATATTAAGTTAACTTGTGATATTTGATTGAAATCCACTCTTTTTACGTATATTAATCATATGAGCTCACCTTTTCTAATTTTTCTATTACAATATTTAAAAAAAGATCATTATTTATTAATCATCAAAAAGGTTATCTTCTCTGAAAACTAATTGTGGGAGATATTGATATTGTCTTAAAATATGTTGTTTATGTACCAAATATCCAATAAAACAGGGATACAGGTTATTGGTTAAGATTTAATTTCATATATTAGAAAATATGTTGTTAATTGATGTAATATATGTGTATGAAATGTTGGGGTCACCTCAATGTGGAGTTAGAAACCCACTAATATCATATGTGTGTGTGTGTGTTTTTGTTATGTCATTGTGGTACTATTATGAAAATATCTTTAGGATTGATATGTATCTTGGTGTAAAACATATCGATCAACAGGAAAATGAATTATGGGAATGCTGAATTAGGATTAATATTATATGTTCATTTTGAGATTTTGCAATTGAATCATTATGAATCTATGAACACATTATTGATTCATGGGAAGAATGTAGAATAAGGGAATAATTTGAATTAATTGAATTTAATTGGATATAATGTTATGTAAATTATTCCAAAATTAATTTTAGTTATGATATGATTTGTTTATGAAGGAATGGATTTATTAATTTTATTGATTCAACATCCTATGATGTATTTTCCATTACATTATATTGACATAAAGCTGAATTACTCTGACAGAACCACCATATATCAATATACATTCATTGGCAAAGAATAGTTCTTTAATTATTTAATAGCATTTTTATCATATTTTGGTGCACAATTGATGACATTACTAAAAATGACCTATCATAAAGAATATTTACTCATAAATATAATTAAGGGTCACATCATAATCATTATATCAAGCCTATAATAGTGTTACAAATTTTTTTATTTGTGTGAATATTGAAGAGTAAGACATAAAACTCATTATGATTTTTCTTTATTTTTTTGAACTGATGGTTTCAATATTATTAGCTAGAATACATTATTATTTATTTTATTCATACATAATAACTATTATGACACCTTAATTTACATAATCATAGAAAATTTGTAACGCACATTTATATTAATGACATTTATTTTTTAAACAATTTTTGTGTTGTTCCTTTTTCATTGGTTGTGTATTTCTTTGAAGGAATTGGGAGGGTACCTAGAATTTAATTTTTAGGGATTTGATGGAATTTTCATCATAAAATCATAGTTTTGTAGTCTTTTAAGGATTTACACATCTTTTAATGTGTAATCCTCTCTTGGATGATTCTATCAAGATTTTACAAAGTGTTCTAGGATACATGCTGTGCAAAACATACACGGTATGTACATATGAGAAAATTTACTGTTAATGAATGATAATGGATTTTTTTCCAATGTGGGACTAAAAATTACATGACCTATAATGGGTTTACCCACCCTATATATATCAGAAAAAAAATTCTAATTCAATTGCACAACTAATTTTTTCAATCGATGTGATTATTAGCTCTTCCCGCACAACCTAGATCCATCCCTAGGTGATTTATGGAGCCCTCCAACCCTTCCATATTTATTATTCAATGATTTATCAATATTGTGGTTGTGGTGTGTCTCTCTATGTAAGTGGTTTTTATACCTCTTCCATCTCCTTGTTTGTTCTTCTTAGGGTATGATGGATCTTCTTTGGATTGATAGATCTAAACATAATGTTTTTATATATTGATTCTCTATTGAGATTATATATCATTTTCCCCTTGGTTCTCTATTGGACAATCATATTCTGGGAGTTGTTTTACCATGAAAATTTGGGATGTTCTGTTTATGATTTCATAATAGAATAAGCCCTGAATATCTTATTTTGAGAAGATTCTAAAATTTATTTTTGAAAAATTATATCTGATATGTATTGGAATTGAGATTATGGTATTTATGGAAACCCCCAAATCAAATGTAATTAGATATTGGATTGAACATTTAAATTGAAGGAAATGGTGAAATTATTTGAAAACTAATATTTTGAAAACAGGAATAATTATAAATGATAAAAACGAAGGGTTAGTTTATGTTTGAAAAGGAATGAAATTATAAATTGTATTTGTTTTGGTTTTTCAAATAAAATTTATATAGTGAAACAAAAAATGTTGCAATTTTAGTTTAAACTAATTTTTAAAAAATCTCCCACTGTTGAATGATTGATAGAGAAAAATAGTTCTATGGTAGTTTATGATAAATTTTCAAAAATAATGCTAGGATGGAAACATCATAGAAACATATTGATTATTACACCTTCTAAAAAACTAGTTCAGAATATCTAATACCCAATGAGATGTTAATGGGTCCTCTTCATCATGATCATGAGGGACGTGTATACAATTTCTTTCTATGATCACTAATATGAGATGTATGAACACATTATAACTAGTAACATTAATACCATAGGGAAGATGAATTGTTTTTATGTTGTGATGATTGGATTATGAATTCCAATGTTTCTAAAACTAAATTACACATTCATAGTTATTTATTTAACTTATTTTATAAATTTTTTATTAAGGAATGTTTCCATTTGTTTCAATCACATGAAATAAAAATCCTATTTAGTAATAAAATATGTGATTGTACATAAATTACAATATTAAATAAAATTTAAACCAAGATTTATTTATTATTTTGTAATATGATTTTAGAACACTTGGTGAGATCCTATGGGGAAAATGATATTAAACTTATCCTTTACCTTTTGGAAATTGTAGATATTCTACATCTACTTCCATGTAAAGTGAAATCCCCTCTTAGAGTAGGTAGTTGATCTTGATCTCAGGGGTCTTGGAGTGTCATGTACATTGGGCTTCTAATCTTAGTATTTCCTCATTTCAAGTACTTTGATTATGACTATTTATATTTCTATGCCGATTTATTGGTTACGACTCTCTCCCATTAGAGTTTTGATCATACATATATTTATTTTTAACATCCTCTATGTTGGTGTAAAATTATTGTTCCAACATTTATTTTATATGATGCCATGTGATAGTCACCAACATGTGGGGATTGGGAACATCCTTAGGGATATGTTGGCATCAGATCCATTATCAGGGAATCAGTTTATTCTGGTAGGTTCATGAATAAGTGGTATTAGATATTCTTATTATGTATATTTACATGATGTATGTATGATGCTAAAAAATCGTATCATGTCTTTGGAGGTATCTGTGAGTGATTTCTTGGCTATATCTCGTCGTAATGATCTATAATTAAGAAAAGGTTTTTTGAGAATTGTGTTTTGACTTTTAATTATAGTGTTTTCCCTACATTATATTTCCGTAGGTCGAAATTCCAATCTTTTTTTCTTATTTTACCAGATTAATTTTCTTATTTATCTTGAATGAGTGTTTATTTGAATAATATTTTTATGTATTCAATGTTGTTTGATGATTTTATGAAGCATACGGCCTTTGAAATGAAGTATTTATAAGATCCATGGGGAATTTTCTAATGAACCACAGTGAGAAAATCATCACATGGATCAAAACATTATTGATATTTTTGTGAATGTTATACAGACTCTTGGGAATTCACCTAAAAACTGTACTCACTTATGAAATTTTTATGGAAGATTATAGGGTTGAATCCTGTAATTATTATAAGGAGTAACTTCATCAAAAAATGATTACATTCCATGTCTCTAATGATCTTCCAGATGTTGAGGATTGGCTAAAAAAGATAGTGGTTATCAATGATTTTATGGAAACTCAAAAATCCTTTGACATAAATTTTTCATTTTTTATGCTTGATTTACCTACCCGGAGATAGCAGGAATCCATTTTTATAGTGAGGGAGAATGATTTTTCATGTTTTAATGAAATTATATCTCATTTAATAGTCCAATTATATCTTATGTATATGGTTCTAGTTATGGATATTGAGTTTTTCAAACTAGAGAAGGATGACATGAACATGAAATAATATGTTAAAAATTGTTGAGTTTTTGGATTTTACACATCAGATTGTATAAAATGATATGAGAATGAATCTCTAGTTTGATATGGGACATTTATTTGATATTAATTCTATAATTTTCTTACTTAATCATTCTTCTTATGATAACATGTTGGATAGGGTGTTGATGGTTAAACTTGATCTGGATTGTTAGTCATATATGATGGGGGTTCCTCTTTCACTCACTAGAATTTATACGAGTTCCCAAAAATAGAAGATAAATTTTGGTGAGTCTCATGCTACATCTCAATAAATGTGTTCTTCTTATCCTCTTACAGTATTTGGAGGAAGCCCATTAACTATCTTCCATTGTATAAATCATCGGAATTTGAAATTTGTTTTCATGGAGTAAAACATGATATGGCGTTTCTTTGGAAATTCAGGACTCTTATAGAAATAATTTTATATCAACTATTCTCAATATAGTGGCACTGCCTCATCAGAGAAAAAAATCGATATTGTTCAATCATATGCATAATGAACTAAGTGATTCAATCCACAATAATATTGAATGATGCTTCTACATGAGGTGAAAGAATCTCCAAAGGAAGTAGATACTAGTCCAGTGATAGTTAGATGTACCATAACTATGGATTCATCTTTAATTAATTTTCTATTTGATATTTTTTCATCACATTCAATCATTTATTCTTTTTTGGAGTCTTCTAATTCCTCAAGTGAACATTTTTTATTTTGTGATTGATTTTACTAAACCCATTGGAAAAAAGAGATAGAATGGTCTTTACTGTCCTATCAATGTGTCATCTATATCAATTATTGATATTTCTTGGGATTTTCTAGTTCTATACAAGAATCCTATTGATTTCATTTTTAGAATATATTATAACATTTTTAATAATGTCATAACTTATTTTTATCTTCAATGGGTCTCATTTATGGTTCCTAATGGGGTGTGTCAGGTCATTCAATGAGAATAAGACATGGGGTTTAGCACACCCATAAATTATTATATAGAGTTTGGGAAAGTAATATTATAATTTAGATTAGTTATAGTGTGGGAATCCTTCAGTGGATTTCTCCCTCAAATTATCGTTGAGTTTCCTAATATTTTCCCAGTAACACCATTGTTTTCAATTGGTACGGTAGGATTTTTTTTATTGATTTAGTACCAAATTCACAACCCATAATTATTATTTATTTCAACTTAGAAACAACTTTCATGAAATATGTGAATAATCTGTTGGATGATCTGATAGATGATGTATATATAATCCCTAACTTGTCTTCGTGGGAGGTGCCTATTCTAATGGTTATGAAAACTATGGGAAGACTACTCCCATGTTTTAATTATTGATAACTCAGTTGAGTCATGTTAATGATAACTCACATGTTTCCATAGATTGGTGAACTGTTTGACTATTTGAATGATGTGAATTTTTTTAATACTTCTCTTCGATATATTTATCAACTTTTTAGAAAAAAATATTATGTTATTCTAAAAAACCCCTTCCATATAATGTATAGACTTTATGTGTACATTATTATGCCATTTATTCAACCAATTATACTCAAGTATTTATGGATTTGAGGAATTTTATTTCATGGGTACATAATGATTTACTATCAAGGGTATTGTTTTTTGACATATTGAATTACCATATATCCAATGAGGAGAATGTGCATCATTTGATATCTTTCCTAGAATTATTGATAAATAACCAAATTGATTCTGAGATGTTTTAATTTAATTTCTAAATTGGGGAAGTTAATTTCTTATAACACATAGTCTGCAAAAAATGAATTTTAGTTGATCCATTGAATGTGAATGTGGTTGTGATAAGGGAGTAGAAAAAGAATAGTTTCAATATTAGAGGATTCATGGGTTTAATAAGATTGTATCACTTGTTTATAATGTATTTCCCCATGATTTATTTTCAAATTAATACTCTAACTCATATGGAGGTAATGTTTTCATTTAATGATAATTTAAGAGTCCTTTTAATGAGTCGAAAAATATTATAAATTATACAACAATGTCATATATTCTAAAGGTTGGGAAGGGCTTTGTGGTATTTTCGGATGCATCAGGTATGGTTTTGGTATTTTTTCATATAAGGTGAATAAATCATTTCTTATGACTATTGATAGCATAGTACATATGGAATGAATTGTTTTTCCCCTAATCTTGAAACTATATCTATGATTCATAATCTTAAAATTAGGTGGAATTATCATTTTCGAAAAAAATTACTATATATTATGGCCATAAGATCTTGAGTTATATCATCTATCAAATATATTTGAATCACCTCTCTAGGCATTGAGTGTATTACAAATAATATTTTTATTTTGATATTTATTATATCCTAGAGAAATGTAATTTCATGGATGATGCTTTTATTTGGAATCTTCTCACATAGTTCATGGAAGAATCATTTGTAGAGTGTAACCTGATGATTGTTTTTTCACAGATTCAATTTGAACATCCAGAAACATGGACTGAGGATTTATTTTCTAGTTTTCAGTGGACCTCCACTATTATTTAAATGGATCATCAAGAACAACAAGTTGATTATGAATTTAATTAAATTAGAGATTCACATTATGGGGGGAGACCATTTTTTAATGTTCAATCTCTATAGAGGGTATTCAATATTTCTTGAACCAATATGATGTTCAATTTCCCATAAGGAATGATGTTGTGGAAATATTGCTATAATTACAAATAGATACTTCACCAAGGATGTAGAAAGATGTTATATGATTTAAGGTTATGATTAGAGTGTCCTGTTATAAGAAAATACAATGATTATTTATTCAATTATTTTTATACATTATAATAGGTCAAGAAAGGGAATCAGAAGACTTCAGTATTTGTTCACTAACATACAGTGCTCAAATGGATCTGGGATAAGTTTCTAATAACTTTATGGTTGAATTTCCATGTAATTATATAATTAATAATTTGAAATGTTTTGTAATAAATATTCTGAAAAATTGGATCAATTAATTCCCATTCATGATATAACTATATTTGAAGATCATGGAAATCTATAGGTGAGAGAAATTATTCATTTTCATGGAGTTTATTAAACAATAGTCTCTTATAGGGATTCCCACATTAAAACTCAGTTTTGGAGTGGCCTTCAGGTGGTGGTAGGATATCATATTCATTTTATTATCATATAACATCAATAGATATATTCCCAGATAAAGAATGATAAAGAAATTATTGAGGATAAGCTTTATGTATGAGTCCTCAATTTTAGTGGATCTTGGGATGACCATTTGGGGCTCATTGAGATTGATCATAAAAATATTTACCATAAAATGAGTAGGTTGATTCATTTTTAGTCCTTCTATAGAAGGCCACGTAAATCAGAATTGTGTGGTTATGAGGTCAGTTAATTTTTTTGGTTATACTGATCTAGGTTCAAGATATGAAATCAATGATTCTGTTGATTCAATAGAGGATGCTGGCATAAATGATCTAATATATATCTTATATATACCATTTATATAGAATGTTGTAATGTTTAATTGGTGATTATGGGTACTTTAATCATTGAACCTATTTGGATTATCAACATCTTGGATGGAAATGTAAGCATGCTCTCATTTTTTGCTACATTTTTGGGGATTTTTATTTGTTTGATAACCTAGATTACCATTTAACACTTACTCCATAGTTTACATAAATACATAATGAGTTCCATTCATTTCATCATAAAAAGTGTCTTTCTAATTGATTTCAGGATTTTAGGTGGTGTGATCTTGACGTTGATCTTAATTTTTTCATGAATGAGCATATATTTAGAATAGATGATTCTACAACCAGGGTACATCAAGGGTAGATGATACGTTCAGTTCAGGAGATATGTCGTTATGGTTATGATTCTCATGAGATATTGTATCATGAAGCACTAATGATTGAGTAATAGCCTCACCTTTTTATATGGATGTGCCATGGTTGGATTTTTAGTGAGAAAATTTCCTAATAGTGGTAACTTTGTAACACCCCATTAAATTTATGATATGTGTGATTCATTCCATTTTTTTGTTCTCATTTTTAATTGAATGGGTAATGCCAATGTGTAATTGGGACGATAAATTTAATGTTTATGTTTCGGATTACTTGTATTTTTCACCATAAAACTACAAATTTCACCGTATGTATGGGGTTTACACACCCTATAATGGGATTACAAAACATGAAATCATCACCGAGAATATCCCATGAATCATGTACATTGTTTGAATGGTTAAATTATTTCTTGTATTAAACATCATTTTAATACTTTTAATAAAATTTTAAATAAAAGGAAATAGTTTTATTGGAATATGTTGTACTCAACAACTGCATGACATGTAATGGGGTTACATGTGAGTAAATTTTGGGGGTAGGTGGATTCTACTGATCATATGAGTTTTTCATTCCATAATATTCTATAGTCACCATCCATGACTTGGTAATTTTTTTTGAATGTATGGATCCCTCCAACCATTCTTGGACATTTTGTTCATTGATTGATCGTTGTTGGGGTCACACCATGTCCCTCTGAGTAAGAGCCCTCTATGTCTACTCTGTCTCTCTCTCTATCTCGTTTTTTCTCTAGGGGTTTGATTTTTCATATTATAACTAATAGATATAATTTTTTTAATACTGATTCTAACTTTAGTTCCTAGATCTTCGGTTCCATATTTATTTGTTGGTGATTCTCAGTGGGGGTTTTGTGTTCCCTGAAAAAGGTAAGCAGTTTCATTTAATATTTTACCATTAAATAAAACATACTAATTAATAGTTTTTTATAATAAATATAAATTATTTGTGAAAAAAATTGATTGGGATTGGGAATGAAACTTACATGGTAGGGATGTTGGGAACCCCCCCCCAATTAGAATGGAGTTAGTGATTGGGGAATATTGTGAAATTGAGGGAAATTGAGAAATTATATGTATATTTATTTTTAATAAAATTGAATCTATTAAAATGATAATAATATATGGATGGAATTTGATTAAAAAAATTAAATGATTAAAAAACAATTTTTTAGTACCATGAATTAAATTGGAATATTGAGACATATATTGGGGAAATTTTATTTTCAGTTGATTTGAAATAATTTTCTAATAGTTAATTTTTTGATTGATCAAATTCAAGATAGGTTAGTTAGTGTGTTATTTTGGACAAGAACAGAGGGATAATAATTACCTATAAAATATTTATAATTACAACCCTCAAAAAACAATGTTCGGCATTTTTTACCCCCAATGGCATGCTGATGGGTCCTATTTGGCATGATCCTTTAGGATTTTTGTACAAATACATATTGCGATCATTGATATGTGATGTATGGGGATCCTTTAACTAGAAACTATAAAACCAAAGGGCATATGATCATAATTCAAATTGTGATTATTTTATTTTAAATGTTAATGTTTTTGAAACATTATTACTAATGCATAGTGATTTATTTAAACTATTTTTTATAAATAATTATTTAATTCATGTTTGAAATGAAATCTGTTATTTGAATTGAAAATATTTTCTTTATTTTAAAATATTAAATTGTACAACATGGATATATTCAAATAAATTTTAAGGAATGATTTTTTATTATTGTGTAATCATATTATGGAACACCTGGTGAGAAACTATTTTCATTTTGAGATCAAACCCTACCTTTTCCATCAGGGATTTTATATTTTATATTTTAAATTCATGAAAAGTTAATTCACATCTTAGTGGTGATGTCTGATATAGTTCACCTAGGTTTTGGTTTTATGTATCCTTTAGGGAGTTGAGATTTATTTGCCTATTTTATGGTAATTTGACAATGTACTTTTTGGGTTTGGATACTTTTATTATTTATGGTACTATCTCCCTTCGGATTTTTAAGCATACTAATATGTATATTTATCTTCTACTTTGTTTTTTTTCAAAAATTCAATCCCTTGTTTATTGCGCATGATACTATGTGTTAGTCACCAACCCATGGGGGTTATAAATTTTCTTTTGGCTATGCCAGGATTGTATTGGTATTAGTGTTATCAGTTATCTATGAAGGTTTATGAAATTATGATCCATATTTTAATATCCTATCATTTGATACATAATTAAATATTTTACGTAGGGATTTTTATTATCCTACTCGATGACACTAGAATATGATCTATTGGATATTATGCATGGTGGAAGATGAGAAAAGCTAATAAATATGAATAATTGATGGCCATTAATCAATATTAAAAGATGTAAAATATCTTAAACAATTGATCTAGATAAGCGAGCCTCAGGTATATTTTTTAGGAATTAAAATAAAACACTTTTATGGTTTACAATTTTAAATTTTCACCATTTATAAAAGTATATTTTTAATATATGGCAGTATGAATTGGTGTTTGGTAAATTGGAAGATGAAATAAATACAATTTACATGTCCAATAAAATATGGCTTATTGAAATGAAGGATGGATTTGGAACTTTATTGGGGACTAAAACCGATGAAAAAGTGTAAACCCGAGCTTTAAAAGTCAGAAACTAAAAATTTGTAGAATGCATAAATAAAACATTATAAATCTAGTTAAAAAATTAAATAAATATAGGTCTGGTAATTAATATAGATCATAATGTATGGGAAACTAAATTTGTGGACATCCTGACACCTTTAGGACTAGAAACAGATTCATGTCATGAACCATCCAGGATATGCCTGAATGAAAAATAAACAAGTGAGATAAATACGACTCGAGATGATATTTTTTGATTTGAATGAAATATTTCTCAAAATGGTTAATGATAATAAAGTCCAAAATTCATCATGATCCCTAATAATCTTTAAAAATAAGGGTATAGTTATTCAACCGCAAAATCAATTTACTAGGAGTCATTGATGGGATAAAAAACCCTAACTTTTGTGTTGTTTAGAACATGATATTTATTTTCAACCCATATGGTTAGAATAAGGTGTTATAAAATGTGTTACATGATTATAACGAAAGGTGATTTATTTTATTAAGGTATTTTATTTATTTAATTCTTTTAATTTTGGGTCATTTATTATAAACCTATAATTGTAAACATCTATTCATTGGTTATAATCATATAGGAAAACTATGTGTTTGGTTATATAGGTATATATTCAACACACGGAATAGTGAATGATCATCCCCTTGACCGTTGGGGGTATTTTCCACTATTGATAAATAAGGATCTTAGTTACCAAATCATTTAAAACCTAAAGTATCATGTTCATTGTGAAAAGGGGAAATTAGTTATTTGTGGGGTTGTCTAAAATGACCATTGGACTCAACTAAACTAGATTCTAACAACATATTATTTCTAGTAAATTATGTTTTTCCCTAATCAATAATGAATCTATATATTCTGATATGGATCATTTTATTTATTTTCATTGAATTTAAAATTGAAAATCATTCATTTCTTTGAATTATTTTTTATGTTTTTATTGGTCGCAATCTCATAGTTCCACAAGAATTTGAATGAGTAGAATAAAATATAATCTTGGAGGATTTAAAATTAAATATTGGGTGCTTATAAGAAAGTTAGTTGTATACCACAATCCAATATTATAATAATGTTATGGTAAGAAAAATGACTTTTAAAAAGGGATATCATGCAGGTGACAACCTGATTTTCATCACATTATTGAAATTTAAAATTATTTATTTCTTATAATTTTATTTTATATTTGGTATAAATATTATTTCTCCTTATATTTTTTAAAATTAGTTAAATGGAATTTAGTTCAAATTTATGTTCATTATTTTTAAATCCCACTGTTTAATGTACTAGAGAGAAATTGTAGGAAAATAAAGAGAATAATGTTAGAAAATATCATTCCATTGAACACATTCACATCCAGATAGACATGAAAATAGAAATCAAGAAATATTCAAGCCTCATGAACCAATGTAGAAAGAAATGTTAAACCATATTTTATGGATCAACTGTAAGTTGACAAATAGATTGAATTATAAATATTTATATTTCTCCACTATAATCTAATTTATTTATTTATTTAAACTATAAATTTAAGTCCCATTTTTGATTACTGGTTTAATCCACCAAAACTATGCGGTGAAATGTTTCTAGGATATTTACCATGATATGAATGTAAAATTTGTTTCTAATTAATTTTAATTTGAAAAATGGGGAAAATTAGTTAGGATAATTATGTCATTTTAGTTATCAGAAATCTTGATTTTGGGTTGTATAATAAAATTTATAGAAGAAAATTTTCAAATATTTAGAAATTTATTGAATTTATTGTATTATGTTTTAATTATTTTATAATTTATTTCTATTTCTATAAGTAGTTGTCACAATAATTCATCCCATTCCTAAGACATTATCTAAGCATATTAATTTTCACTGTTTCCATAGTATATTTATTATGAGACTCAAGAATGATCTATTCTCAAAAATTATGGGCATCTTATCAGATATATGAATAGATAGAATCAAATAAAATATGATTGAGGAATATATTTGTAACCATTTTTTCATGGAAAATCAATGGAATAATCCATTTTAGGCCACTAGAAATAAATAATAACATTGCAATGAAATGAGGCGAGATACAATTAAATTGTAACCTTACCTACATTGTTCAAAAAAAATCTAGATTATAAAAAATTAGTATATGGTAAATCATCAATGGTGTAGTGGATACAAAATTTGTAAAGAATAACTCTTAGTGGATTTCAATGGGATTTGGATAGAAATTTAATTATACTTATTTCACATCATCTTGAATATTAAAAAATTGGAAATGTATTGGGTGGTGTCTATGATAATTTTCCCAAGAACAAATATAAAAAATGATATAGAAAAAAAGAGAAGAAGAAACAAAATGGAGGAATGTTTCATTTATAACATTTAAACAGTTCATTATCCTTCATTGAGATACTACTAAGATAGGATAATATACATTTATCATTTCGTTTCATATCATGAATTATGATTTTAATTAAAAATTTTTTTTGGATCATTGCATGTTTTACCACTTACAGTACCTAAAATTGGATTTGGGTCATTTGATCCTAAAAAGGGAATCCATTATGAAAAATTATTTTTTTATATTGACTCATTGTATATTCTAGATTCTATTAAATACTTATAGTATGTGAAACTTTCTTGATTTATATGATTCACTCAATTTAAAATTATACCATGTTAATGAGTGGAAAATTATACATTGTTAAATTGAAAAAGTAATCTATATAAATAATGAATTGAAAATTGAAAATTGATGAGTGAAAAGGAATAATTATTTCAAAATGAAAAATATAAATTATTTGTCGATTTTATTGTTTTAAGAATATGGAATTAATTATTGTTTTTATGATCATGTTGAATATTTAATTTCCAGTTGATGAATTTCATTCATTGACTCCATGTTTAAATCATGGTGTGTTGAATGTCTTTTCTAGTATGTTGAGATTCCATCCTTGAAGAAAATTATGAATTCATTTTTGGTGGATTTCATAATATCATATCATAAATACTATTTGTAATTAAAATAGGACACTTTTATGATATAAATAATTAATTATTCCACATTTATTTAAAGTTAAGGTTTTTATTTGGATGGTTGAATTATTTTCATGGGAATGGAGAAAATAGAATGAAAATGAGAAAGATATCCTCTTAATAAAGGCTTCTATTAATTAAGTATATCTATTTAACAACCATGGAGTCCTAAACTGAAGAACATGGTTAAATAAGGCTATAATAGATAGAAAGTGGAAATTCAAAGTTTTAAAACCTTACAATATGTGAATAATGTTTCCAATGGGTAATAATTGTTCTTGGTGAAGTAAAATAATTGTTTGATGAAAATAAAATTCAAAAGAAGGAGTGCATGGAAATTTCATGACATGAATCCCAGTCATGTTGTGAAACATCCTCGAACGAACTAATGGGAATATTCAACGTATGAGAAAATATGTATCGATTGTATATTTAGTACTCAGAATTACAACTGACCAATTATAGGATATATCAATAACAAGAAAAATAAAACCCAAGGGCCTTAAAATCTATAAATAAGATTCGAGGGGTTCCACTCAATAATAAATTCTTGAGGCACCGCTGTTGGGATCAATGATTTTCATTAGTGTGATTAGTAGAATGTGATTTTTTCTCAACCCATAATGTTTAGAATTAAAGGTTAGAATATTTGAGATGTTATTAAAATTGGGGGGGGGGTATTTTGAGGTATTCTATTTATTTAATGAAATTCATTTTAGGCCTTTTTTAAAAAATATAAAATTCATTATTTCTTTAAATATTCTAAAATCACACATGAGAATTGTGTTAGTAGTAATGATGTGATATTTTTAACACATTTACTATGGAGAAATTATCACTATGATGATTGTCTGGGTTTTTTTTAATATTTTTACATATGGATACAAGTTAATAGTTAATTGAAAACCCAATATAGCATGACCACTATGAAATGGGAAGATTAGTGATTTCAGGGTTTCCTAAAAGACCGTTGGATTCCCCTAAACATATTTCAAACACTGAATGATTTATATTTCATTATATTACTTAATAATAAATCATGAATCATGAATTCCATTTACCAATCATGTTTTATACTTTTCATGAATTTAAAAACCAATATAATATCATTCTTACTACTAATTAGTTAGTAATTAATTTTTAAAATAGTTAGGTTTTTATTATTTAAATTTATATTATTTCAAACCATATCTTTACAGGTTCGACATTAGACTTCTGTACCCTAAACCACCCTATAGTATAGTGGTTTGTTTGATTCATGTTATAATTTTATAAATTCTATAAACCTATATGAATTAATGATTCCCATAAGGCTATAAAATAATCAATGATGATGTGAAATTATATATCATATTAAAATTAAGTACTCGATAAAGAAAAGAATGTGGTGGGCCCACAAACTATTTAATCTATTCGAGAATAATAATGCAAAAAACATTGAGGGACATGCAGCTTTTTGTGGAAGATATAGTAGGATCACACATGCCAATTATTTTTACATTTAAAATATATTTCCCTAATATTAATTTACATATTTTATGTGGTACAATACAATATTTCTAGTCAATATAACAATTGATTAATCATTGAAAAAAATATTGCAGTGGACCACAGATAACAACCATTGGACATTATAGATACTTCTAATTGTTTGCAGTAGTTGTTTATCATTTTAATCTCTTTTGATGTTAAATATTAAATCTAACTATCTCCACATATCCTTTCATAATGATTAATTTAATAAGTCTATTATTTAATTAGATCTAAAAACATCCAAGTCACAAGAATGTAATTTTTCGAAGAATGGAAAATTAGATATGCTTTTTTAAAAATAATTCCTCTACAAATTCTTCTCCCTGTCATCAATCATTCCTTAGTCATTCGATTAAAAAATATGTATCAATGATTCAAAACCCAAATGGATTTCATATTTTACGTATCATCAAAAAAACAAGTAGATAAGGATCAATAATTTTTTATTGGAAAAAATCATGGGTATGCTCCAAATTAGGACATGAGTGTTTATATAAAGGAAATTTAATTTTTTTATTCTAATATATAATAATATAATTTTATATTTTCATTCCACTGGAGGAGTGGAAAACATTATTGAGTTTATATACAGCTTTAATTTGGTGGTTTTAATTTTATTTATTCTTTTATGGATTTATGTTTTATATATTTTCATCAAATATGTATTGATTTTTCCCATTAAAAATTAAATCAAAATTTATAAATATTTATATTAACCATTTAGGTTATTTTTATAATGGAAATGTTGGGGTTATTCACAATAAAGAATCATGGTTTAATTGGAATATCATATTAAGAAATATGAGGATGTTAATATGTTCCATAAACAAAATCGGAAAAAAGGACATAAATGAAATATAATTTCTAAAATAAAGTCATTATTTAGGCCTAATATAATTTTATTTTAGGAAAATAATCCTCTCCCAATATTATTATTAATTAGATTCATATAAATCAGATATTATACAATTAATCATTATATGAATACATGACTAATTGAACAAGGATATTTTGAGTTCAATCAAATCATGAAGTGATGATTCAAAATTAGAGTCCTATAATTTCGTTTATAATTACGATTTTATTTCTAATTTTTATTCATAAGTGAATTGACCTATATATCATTTAATAATAGTAAGTTTCTTAGGAGAAGTTTTAGATAATGAAACATATGTTTTCACCGGTTTGTAAAATCAATATGATTTAGCAGTATGCAATGTATATCTAATAGGGGAAATCATAATAATCCTCTAGTGATCATTAATGTAAAGAATCTTTCTATTTTTTTTAATTGATATCTATTTGAACACCTTAATGAAGAGAAACCTAAATGTTAATTAGTTAAAAAGAATGAGAATCTATCTTTGAGAAGAAGAACTATATAATATCAAATGTAGTGATAAAATGAGATCAATGGGGGGAATCACATAAAAACATTGGATATTGATCAATATTATTAGTGGAGAAAACCCCTGGATAATGAGAGGCTACTAAATTCCCTGAGGAAGGGAAATGACAGTGCTTTTATAGAGAAAAAAATATAGAGAAAACTTCATGAAAATTGATGGAAACACATTTTTAGTAGAGAAAAAAAGGAATCATTGTTTCAATCATTATCATTAATATTTTTATTAAAATGAAGAACTATTTTTATAAAATTTTATTGACTAAATCAAAGATGGAGAAGAAGTAGAAACTATTCAAGAGAGTGGAGAAATTTCTAATTAGTCTTGATACAATTGTGGTGTCTTGTGGATAATTTAGAAAACATGGGAAAATCAATAAAAATTCCCTCACAAGTACACAACGGATTTATAAAATAGATAATGATTTTAATGACCATTAAATTTAGATTCATGATGAGATGATTTCAAATATTATTTATGAAATGTTATAGGATCTCAATAAAAACATTTTAGACCATATTGAGAAGAATAAGACATGTGCCCTTGGAGTATGTGAAACTATTTTTATAGGTTATATCTCTTAATAAAAATTAAATAATCACTATATATCTATTATAATTGGATGAAAATCTCATATATCTAACCATAATCTTAATATAACCATACAAATGAAGGGATCCACTAGAGACTCACAAAATTCCAATGGGATTAAGGTGAAAAATGGTATGGTCAGAATTTGTAAATAAGGACACAAAAATGAAATAAATATACCCTTATAATAAAATAATGGTCATGATTTTATGGTAGTATATTGTGTCTTTAACATTATATTGATGATAAATTTATATATCTCTTGTATCTATGGTTTTTTCCAAAATAGTATTTAATTTTTGTAAAATACTATGTTATGATATGATTACCCACTTTCTCTAAATTGTTTTTAAGTTTCTTATTTATTTTTTTCATAGAAGCTAATGTTTATTCAGAATAAATAATATGGTATTTAGAAGGAAATTTTTTATCACGTATCACTTATGAACTACATGGATTTTTATATGGATTTAAATTAATTTATTCAAGGATTTTTCGATAATATTGGTAGCGATACAAATTGGTGTTTATATTTTTGATTATTTAATTATTTTGATTATCTATATTGATATTGTGGATATAAAAGAGAAGAAAATATTGGTGTATGGTCAAGAGTAATATTACCCCTTAAAATTATAACTATATATCTTTATTGAACATGCCACTTTTCAAAATATATTCTTGATTATTAATGTCATATACGAAAAATATAATTAAAGATGAAGAATTATGAAAGGTTAATAATTTTTTTGAATACCCATTAAATTGAATAATGAAAACACTTTTTATTTTAGATAATATTCTCTAAACCATCATTGGAGAGTGAATGAGGAATAATCCAAGTCATTAACTCTATATTTTGACCCATTATTATATTATAATAAGGTTAGAATGATTATAAAATATATACGATACATTTATGAAATTAAAAAGGGTTTTAAAAAAAATATTATTGGTTTCTATATTTTAAAAAAAAGAATTCCATTTTATTTCATATTGGTTTAAAAAACAATAATTTTTTTGAAGATAATTAATTATGATGTAAATATTTTGAAAAAACTATAAAAATTATGATTGATGTGGACATTTTTTCATTAATTTTACGTCCATTAATTTCTCATTACGCCATGTTGGATTTTAATCAATTTTAATATATTTTTTGTAATATATATTTTAAAATATCCATGAAAGATAGATTTTAAAAACATTGAAAAGATTGACATGAATAAGACAGATTAATTTAGAGTTTTTTTTTTCAAAATTTCAATAATAGTCCTACATGATAGATTTGATAATAATCATTGAGTTTACGTGCCAACTGTAGAATAATATGAAGTGTTAAATCTATAATTATATATGTAACATTGATTTGTTCTTCAAGAGGTGATGAACTATATTTGGGAGAGGATTATTTTATAATTTATCATCATATCTCGGATTATAATATAATGGAACTCTATGTTCTCAATAAATATCAATGAAGTTTATGGATAAAATAATATTACAAAATGATTTATAAAGAATAATTTAAGGGAATAATAAATCATAGATGATAGAGTATCACTAGAGTGTGGATAATAATATAGTTCATGAGATTCCTTATAAAAATAATTGATGTTTCCATTGGGAATAGGAATTTATTGATTATAATGTATGTGGATCTCTCAGAAACACTAAAAAAACCGATAGTGTGGTGGTATGAACCTCCAAATGGAGTGTGATTTGGATTCTACATATGATGTGGATTTCCTGATATAGTATAATACCTTATATATATATCATGCATCAAAACATAACTCAATAGCCCAGAGTCGGTGGTCATTTTATTACAATGGAATAGACATAAGAGAAAAAATTACCATGGAATTATTAGTTTATTAGTATTGATAGAACTAGATAGATAAATGGATCCATTTTTCCCATGGTAATTAAAAATAGAACATAACTAAATATTTTAGTTTTCATCCCATCACGTATTCAATGATCTCATCCTCACACCCTAGAGGTGAAAATCTAAAAAAGGGGGATCTCGAATTATTATTAAGGGTTACATATAGTGTAATCATGAATAAATATTATGTGAATTAGAAAAAATTATAAATAATCAGTATAGAATGGTGAATAACCGCAATAAAAATTCCATCAACAAACATGGAATGATAATGAATCCATATATCTTGTCATTGTGAAATCCACATGGAAAATAGTAACTGAATATTTAATAAAGAAATGATTATTATTTGGACATCAATCATCTGGAACATGAATCATCATACAATCGATAAGGATTAGGTATTTGGGTAGACACAAGTCTAATCATGTTTCGAAACAAACACAAAGGGTTTATATAAAACTGTTTTATCTCATGAGACCTGTTGGTGCATCGAGGGGCTAAAAAAGGGCCCAAAACATCACAAATAGAAAAATATTATTCAAAAATATATGAAATTAAAGAAAAATATTCCTTTTCAATATATTTATTGAATAGGGGATAAATATTCATCAAAATCCCCCTATTTAAATTAATATTCAAAATCAACACCGCATGAAAAATGGTATATGACTAAGAAAAAAATCTTATCCATGATACAAGTCTATATAATATTAATATAAATATAATTTTAAACATAAAATAATCCCAAATGGTCATTAGATATACCAAATCAAAATTTTTAGGTGCACGATACCAAGTTAGTATCAATGAAATGAAATTCGAGTCAATGTCCCTTACATTTTTTTAAAATGTGTTATCTACATGACCTTAATTTGAAATATAAACAAATTAAATCATATAATTAATTAATTAAGAAAATTTTATACATATATTTGATTCATAATTGTTTTATTATGTTCATTTATGGATTTATTGATGTGTTATATACTTTAATTTCAATGGTTGGGAGCATTCATTTCCTTAATTTTCATTATCGATTTGCTTGTTTTTACCAAATTAAGTTCATGTAATAAGGGTATAGATATCAATAATTGGAATTATATTACATTAATTTACATAAAAAATATTTTATTTTCTTTTGTTCTATATAATAAGATGATTCATTAGATAGATCTTTCATGAAAGTAGTTTTGTTCATTTTGATGGTTTTTAGATCATTAAGAAATAGTTTTAGATTATTAATTAATATCATGTATATATACTCATCGCAAAATAAAAAATAAATTCTAATATGTATAATAATATATTGGTTAAGAATTATTATTATTTTTTAACCATCTTGGTAAATGGTAATTTAAAATGAATTGTCCATGATGTCCCTAAATTGACACATCACGAGCGATGTTTTCATTTATAAACTAAAGGAGAGGGAGAGAATGAACATTGATGATGCATATTCAATTTAAATGATATAATTATGTTATCAAATGATACTGTAGTTATAATGTATCTTTTTAAATTCAAGGTGAGATAAGGATAAGGAGTTAAAATAAATTGAAAATAAAATAAAATAAATGAATGGATTTTTTCCTCTTGAATTATTCTCCTTGAATACTTCATTAAAAATATTGGTTTTGGTATATTGATGATTAGACAAACTCATAGAGGTGGGTCAGGTCACGATATTTTTATTGGGAAGAAATTCTACATGGATCAATGTTTGGAAGGTGTGAGGAGAAGGGGTGGTGAGAGGTGATATTTATATTGGAAGAGATGGGTCTTTTTTGAATATTTTATTCATGTGTTTATTCTTTTATCTCAAGACTATATATTGTATAATAATTAACACCAAATATATTTCTATAATTATGTATATTTCTATATTTTGGGATTTTATAATCAATACATAACATATAACTGAATAATACACCTATTTAACATTTATTGTAAATTATAATATTTTATTATTCACCAAATATTAAATTATTCTAGAATATTCCCTAAAATTGAAACGTACAATCTATTTATTTTTAGAATTACAAAGTAAACTATATTTTATAAAAATTATTATAAATGTGAAAATTTTAATTTTTAATTAAATTCATCATTTACTAAAAAATACAGATATTAAATTAATAAATGATTTTAGAGCACTATGAAAAATTAAATAGTTTCTCATATAATTATCCTAATGTCATAAAAACAAAAAATTAATTTATTACTTTTTTATGTGAAAATAAAATCGCTTTTAAAAAAATTTTTTAATTAAAATCTATAGTTACCTATTTTTTACGTACAAAAATACCAACAATTAATTGATAATTTTTAAAATATTCCTTTATTTACACTAAAATATAATTATATCAATATTTCATTTCTAAGATGCGTCAATTTTATTTATAATTTCATCGGTGTGGTCACTATCCATTTGTATGGTTCACAATTCTAAATGGGCATATTACTATTCCTAAGGCAATGATTCTATTTCATAGGTATAGCTTCTTTATCGTCTAGAAATACCACTTATTTATATCATTCTTTATTTATACAGTATATAATAAGTTTTATAATTTTTTTTGTTATATTCTAATAATGAAAATAATTTTTTTTGTGAAATTTATGTTATCTAATGAGTTGGATTTATTTAAGAGGATTCATAGCACACAATCATAGGGTGTTATATTCATCAATCTTTTATAAATTTTGACCTCAAAATTTTTAATCAGTATAAAACCATAAAAATATTTTTATTGTTCTTCATCATATTTTCATAAGGATCCCACCCCACCTCTTCAATTTAATGATTTTATCAAAGTACCTTTATCTACAAAGTCATCTGATTCCTCCACATTTTATCTATTTTTTCAAGAATATTGGCAGGATCTCCACAGAAAGGCATATTAGGTTCTAGTTCTATTTCACTATATGTGAGTACATGCCTTGGGTATAATATATACTTCATTAGAAATTAATCTTGGAACACATCATTAACATTAGAGAAACATTTTTCCATTTTAAAATAGTATGATACAGCTCCAATTCCATTTAGAATTTCAAATAGTTTAGTATACTTGGGGATCCGTTTCCATTTCATACCGAACCATAAGATACATGTCCATGGAGATAATTTCAGAAACACATTACCTCCAACATTTAATTCAAAATCGTTTCTCTGATTATCATCGTTACACTTTTTCCTACTTTGAGCTTTATTAATATGAGCCTAAATTATATTTATATTTGTTAATTTCTCTTCAATATGTTCGGGTTTTATAAGTCTCCTTTGACCAACATCAACCCAAAAAGTTTTATTTTAACATTTATTTTTACATAACTCATCACATGGTTACATTTTAACACTATAATGGAAAATTTTATAATATGAAAATTCCACTAAATGTAAGTATTGATCACACAAACCATGAAACATATGGGAGCATGATCTCAACATGTCGTCCACAATTTTAATAGTTATATCAAATTACCTATCATCTAGAGTGTGATAAGATGTAATCATATGAATATTCGTATCCAATTCCTTTTGAAAACTCTTCCATAATTTAGATGTAAATTGGTGGTGTTGACAAGACACAATCAATAGAGTTTCCCCCTAAAGTCCTACATCTTCAATAAAGTAGAGTCCTGCAAGGTGCTCAACTGGTAAATATTATTTTATAAATTTGAAATGTGTTTAATTTAAGATGATCAATAATAAACCATATTATAACATTCCTTCAAGGTGTCCTTTGTATTCCTATAAAAATTTCCATCATTATTTTATCCCACTTCCACATATGAGTTGGTAAATGTATCATGTCTCCTCTATGATGTTGTCTCTCTTCCTTCATTTTTTAAAAAACTTAAAACCTTGAAACATAGTAATTAATTTACCAATTTATTTTATCAAAAAAAATATCCTTTACATACTTGTAAATATTGGTAGTACTATGGTTCATAGAGAAATTTGAGCTATGATCATAATCTAATAGTTCCTTATCATCTCAGGCATTGATAGAACACAAAACATATTTCCGAAGTTCATAACATCATCCTCATAAATGGAGTCTACAAATCATCCATCCACTATAGATTTAATATTATTTTCAAGATTCTCACCATCATATTATGATATTTTTATTTTCTCCATTAGAGATGGTTTATAAATCATTTAAAAAGGAATGATGTTTCCCATTACATAACAATTCCCATATCCATAGTTACTAGATCCATGATTATACAAAAAATATCAACCCTAATTTCTGTGAGGAGTCCTTGATATTTATTACTTAATTCATCTTCTACCTTATTTTCCATTATTGGGTGATAGCTTACTAAACAATCATAATTATTTGAGTAGCTCAAGCCATCACATTTTCCTCATGTTGATTTATTTCAATGTAAATTTGTATTTCATAGTCTTATGATTGTTATATGTCTTACATTATTCATAATAGATATATTATCTCCACACCTAAAAATAAAATATCATGGATGATAAATCAATATCCTGAGTTAAATAAATTTTTTCATGATTTTTCAACTACCATGATGCATAAGAACATGTTTTATCATTTTCAATAAGGACACAACCCAGTATATTATTTGATGCATAAATAAATATAAAAAACTATCATTCCATGATAGACTATTTCTAATAGGTGCATGTTAAATATTTTATTCACTTAATCTAAAAAATTCTAGAAAATCTTTTTTCCAAACAAATATATCCATTTTTCATGTGAGTTTAGTCACCGGGTTAGCCAATCAGAAATAATTCTGAACAAAATTCAGAAAGTAACATACTAAACTAGAAAAAATAAAAACCTCTATTAAGTTCATTATAATAAGATATTCATCAATTTCCTTTGTATTCACAAAATCAATTGAGATTACATCCGTAGAGACAGTATGGCCAAAAAAAGTAACAATTTGAAACAAGAATTCACTCTTACTGAACTTCACAGATAACTCTTTTCATCGAAGAGTATCCAAAACAACCCTAAAGTGGTTATAATGGTACTAATACCTTTTGTAATATATTATGATATCATCAAATAATACAACAATAAAATTGTTAATATATTCCTTGAAATCTTAGGTTATTATATCCATGAAAACAGATGGTGTATTAGTCAGTCAAAGTATCATAACTATAATATCGTAATTCTAGTAACTAGTTTGAAATGTTTTCTTCAGAATGAAATTCATCCGCACATAAAATGAATGATATCCATAGGGATGGTCAATATTTGAAAAATAATGAGATTATTTATGTTGATCAAATAAGTCATCAATGCAAGGAAGATGATACTTGTTCTTTATTGTAATAGCATTGATTTCTCAATAATCAAATAAAAACCTCAAGGATTTATCATTCTTCTTAACCAAGAAAATATTGTCTCTTCATGAAGAAAAACTTGGGAGAATAAATCCTTTGTCACTCACTTCATCTTTTTGCTTCATCCGCTCAAATAATTCAATAGTGGTCATTATATATAATTCTTTGATATTGGTGTTTGATCATGTATTAAGTCAATAAAGAACTTGAATTACGGATCAAGTGGATGTTTGGGTAAATCCACTAGAAATACATCAATATATCCTTACAATCTTGGTACATCTCCCATTCAATGATTAATCTCCTCATCCCTAGATGTTTTTTCCACTTCCAACCAATGAATTTACATTAGTAGAGCTACAAGAGGTGGATTTGGATTAGAACAACATTATGAATTATCTAATCTAAGGATAAAGGAATCTATATCAACCTCAAAAATTGTAAATTTCTTATTCATCAAATATATCATTTTATCAAATTTTTATATCCATTCTATACCAAGTATTATATCAAAATTATCCATTGGTATGATAATAAGGTTTTCAACTAAAGAGAATTTATGATTCAAAATGAGGAATGGACAATACATATCTATTTCAATGAACCTTCCCATATGTGTATTTTAATGTACCTCTTTATCCCATTCCATTGTGGAAATATAGTGTTTGATATGTTATGGAAGGTCATGGGGACTTATCCCCCACACATTTCCAAATTTCCAGTTCTGTGAATAGTGTATCCTATTTTGTGAACAGTACTATCAGTGAGTAATTTTTATTTGCCGACATCAGTGGGTCATTTATACTATCAATGTCAGTGAGTCACTTTCACGGTCAGCATCCCCGTTTCATTTGTACTGTCTGTATCTATGAGTCATTCAAATTGTCAGTGTCAGTGATTCATTTGTATCGTCGGCATCGGTGATTCATTTTTAATGTTGGTGTTAGTGAGTCATTTATACATTCAGTGTCATTGAGTCATTTGTAATGTCAGAATCGGTGATTAATTTTTATTTTCAGCGTCGGTGAATCATTTGAAATAATATTTTTGATGATTCATTTTCACTATTGGAGTCGGTGAGTTATTTTTACTATCGGTGTTAGTGAGTCATTTGTAATGTCGGTGTTTGAGAGATCAATTGTACTATCGGCATCAGATTCATTTGTATTGTCACCTTCTGTGAGTCATTTTTTACTTCTAGCATCAATGTGTCAGAAGTGAACAGTGTTGTCAGGGATATATATGTTTAGAGTGATTCCATCTTCATACATTTTCTATCATTTAACATTTTCAATGAAAAAATATTCCTTAATAAATTTTTTTAATGATTTAAGGATGATTCAAATTCCGTAACTCATATCTAAATTTTAGAAATTGTTGGGAAGATATAATTCAGTCAAAATGAATTATCTTTGATTGATCCGATCATAATAGAATATCTAGTGTATCTTAAACAGCTACACAGTTTAGATTTTCAAAAGGCTGAGATATATTCTACCATGTTATTCCTTCTCCTTTCTCTTAGTGTGATGAATCCTGAGATGATATCTCATAGGAGTGGTGTGATTAGTCATTAATTCATGAATCATTTACCCTTGAAGCTTCTATCTACTGCATATGTACCCCCTATTTTGGTTCTTGAAGCAACTGTCGAGTTGTCATCGATAAAAGGTGTTCCATACTTTCGTTCATGTTTTTTACTCAATAATTCTTCTCATGTTTCTTCGTTACATGTTTTGAAAGTTATCTCCATCATTTTAATGAACTTTTCTTTGGTTTAGGTTGGGGTGGGATGTCACGTAGTTCTCAGGTGGATGCAATTGTTGTGGGAGTGGTGATCGAGAATCGTTGCATGGATCATTCTCATGCATAGTGCATTAGAAAAAATTCGAGCAAGGTGATTTATTGATTCTCTAATTATTTACGTGGAATCATAGAGATGGTAAAATTTATCACACTATATCACAATATATAATACCTAATAAATAAAATATCCTGATAAATTAATTAGTATCGATCATATGTTAATGTTTCTTATTTTTCTAGATAGTGTAGTAACTACAAATTCCTTGTTTAGCATGTCGTTCTTGAAATAAATTGGTAAAGAATATAAACTATGATTAATTATAAATTATTTTTCAAAGATATAGAGGCAACTAAATGCTTATATTGTTGTTCCTAATATAAATTTTTGATAATCAAATTGAAGTAGTAAGAAAGTTTAATTAATTTTGGATATCTATGATAGCTTGCCATTTTTGTTTTCCATATTAGAATCCTAAGAATAATGAATTTTCTAATTCAAGAAAAATTATAGAGTCATTTTATCGTTTAGTGTTAATTCCCTGTAGGTTTCTATTTTACCATTTTTCTTGTAAGGACGAGTTCCTTCTACTTTGGATCCATGAGAGCTCATTGCATGTAAAAGAAGAATACATTGTCTACATCCAAAAACCTAGTTTATTTTTTTCCTACTACATGTGATGTGTTATGAGTCATGATTGATGTTGGGAGATGTGGGTTTTGGGTGGCCCAGTGGTTGTGGTAGCAGCTGAGGCCTTCAGTGGCGAGATGCATCAGTTTATGCATGTGAGTGTCAGGGATAACACTAGAGATGATGAATCATGTTGGATATGAATTATTGGATGCCTGTTAAATGTTGTTGGTTGTTTATCTTTTTTAATTTCACCACATATCGAGCTAGCTGGTCCTCTTTATCCTCTTTCCAAAAGGGGGGATTACACACAACATATGCCATGTGCTTCTTGTGTTTAGCTTCTCAAGGTAGGACGGTTCTATGCTCCTACTATACATGGAAGATACTTGATGGGTAGTTCATCTACTCACTCTGTTGATCAAATTGTGTTTGGTAGTATTGAATGTTTTTATAAAATTCCTAGGAATATAAGAAATTAACAATTCTATTGATAAATTATTGAATAAATTATGTTAAACATTCGGATTTTAGCTTCTTATAATGTAATGCTAAGGTAAAATTTCTGAGATGGTGTGGACTTGGTTTGGTTTTCCGTGGATGTCAAAAATAATTTAAGTGATTCTAATAAAATGTAATGTGGAATTAAAATGGTTAATTAATGGTTAATGAGTTAATTATTGTAAATTGAAACAGATAAAAATGGATAATGTAATCCAATGTAGCTATTTAAATGGTTGTGTGCTAATAGGATACATAGTCTTAAAAGTGATAACTAGGAGTCCAAGAGAAGTTAAATGTTGTTTAGTTTAAGATTATGTGATTCCCATAGTGTGGTTATGAGCTATAATATATTCTGTACTTTTTTTCTATACACTACTCCAACCCGTCAGTTAGGTAACCTGACACCCTGGGGATACTAATCCCTAATGGGTGTTTTCCCAAACATTCCAGCCTGATGATGGTTGGCAGACGAACCTGTTTGGACCCACTCTATACTCTTGGTAGTTACTTTTTATAGTTGTAACAATGGTTAGTTTTCCCCATATTGGTGTGTAGAGGTTAGTAATGGATTTTTGTTATTCACACACATATTTTCTAGATATAGCTTCCAATGGACTACTGTAGGTGTACTATGCATAGGTTGTGATGGCATAGAGATACTTACTCAGTGCATGGGATGCAATGGCTGTAGTTATAATTCCAAAAAAATGATAATGTTATGAGAGCTATGGTGGCTACAAGAAACTACCTAGTTACTAAGGTTTTTTGGTCGTACTGGTTGGTTGTACAAGGTGCATTTTGTGGTGTTATGCCAATGGGTATACGAGCAAGCCTTTTGTGAGAGAGATGCTTAGGAAGTCCAATGTTTGGGTAAAGTGGAACGCCAGGTGGTAGTAGTAGAGAGGTATCCTTGATATTCATTATTATATTATATATTCGGGATTTTAATACTTGGTCAATGTATCCATAGTGAGGCTGGGAACATAGTCTACATGTTTAGGTGACGATTTAGTTTCACTAGTTGTTCACTGTGGGTTACCATGAATTCTTTACATTTGAAATGGGGGATCCTGTGAGGATCCTACTGTGTATATAGTTATACCCACCATATCAATATATAAATAATTTTTAGGTCACTTGGAGTATTTTGGAGATTCGACTGGTTACTACTAGCTTGTGGTTGTAGGAGTTGTTTGAGCATCGAGGAGGATACCATTTTCACTTTTTTTGGTACTGGTTGTTTTTCTATATAGTTTTAGAATTTATTGCATGAAATTATATATGGGTACTTGGGATTTCATTTATATTGAAGCCTGAGTTTAGTTTTTTGTTGTCTTTCTTATATCACCCTCTCTTTCGCATGCGTTCACTTAAAGGGAAATGCCTCATTTTTGAGTGTTCACTATACTCTCAGTTCTAGTATCCAACCCAAGGCCTACTAGAGGCTATAATTAGAGGTCACAATATCATTTCTCACATTTTTGACCCATGATGGGTACACATTTTGGTGACACGAGTCGTTCAAGAGTGTTTTAAGAGGTCTGGATAAGGATATTATGGAGTTTTTAGTTAGGAATAGGTGAGGTTGCATTGGGTTGTTTGGAAGTGGTTTCAGTAAAGTTCAGAAAGTTATTTAAACACTATATACCAGATGAGACACTAGTATTTAGGGGCCCCTACGGTCTGGCGGACAAAACATGATGTTTACAGTGGCTAAAAAATGTGGTGCTACTTATTACAGGTTGATGACCTACGGATGTATCATGAACCATTATTTTATGTGTCTATTTTTGAATGTGTTTTCCTTGGGATAGGTTATCGTAATATTATTAAAGAAAAACAATTAATTAATTAATAATGTGTCTCTATATACTGGGCCTAGGATCCCTAACTATTTTTTATTTTGTAGTAATGACTCTAGGTCTATGTCCTCTTGAAGTTTTCATTTAATATGTTCTACAAACTTCTACAATAGATCATTATTGGGTGGAGGATCATGATGAATAGATATGGAGGAGGACACTCCAATAGTTTTAGTTCAATAGTATGCAAATGTATGAGGGCTCAATTTCAGTTACAGTCACAGAGGACTAGTTGGAAGAGGATGACATTGAATTCAGTTTGATCAATGATTGGAAGGAGCACTCAGTGTCTTTTGTTGAGACAATGCTATATAGGGTAGAATTAAAGTGGTGGTTCTTGCTCCTTGGGGTTCTCAAGGAGTCAACAGTCTCATGGGTGGAGTTCCAAGACATGTCTAGAGTCGATTCTCTTTCATTGATTGTGAAGGGGGAATGTGGCTAGGAACTGCCGACCCTTTGGTAGTGACACTCTGGTGTGTGAGAGTTCATGATCTGATTCATGATCCTTATGAGACATGCTTCAGAACTATTTCTAGATGAAGATACCATGCCTAGGCATTTCAAAGAGGCTTTATGTCCAGATATTCTACACGAGGTCACCCCATTTATATTGAAGACATATCTTGAGGATATAGTGAAGCCAGAGGTGTTTGAGAAGATATTAACCAGAACCAGATCATCGTAATAGGTGATTCATTAGGATACCCCACAAAGTAGAGCTGTGGTCCATGGTACACAGTTTTTAGTATAGAAGAGTTTCCCTTCTGTGGGGGTAGGTCTAAGCCCTCAACATATCATTTCTGAGGGTGGTGACTCTCAGGCCTATACCAAGGGATCTGGTGGTTATTTTTCTTGTGTATGATGAGGTCATCTGTAGAAATAGTACCTAACCATTTTAATTTTTCACCATGCACCATGTGTTCCACTCTAGGTCCCTCCATTAAGGTAGTTTTAGCTGAGGCATTTGCAGTAGGTTTCATATATTTTGGATTAGTAGATATCAAATTGGGATACAAGAGGACAACACCGGAATGTTTCCCAACATTAGAAAGCATAGTGCAGCCATGGTGGGGTCATCATCTTGGATAGAGAGGCCATGGAGCAGGTCGTGGCTAGCTTAATTCTTTTGCATTTCAAGTGTCAAAAGAGCCAGTTGACGTTTGAGGTACTCTTTTCATATTTTGTACTTGTTTTTATTCCATGTTTATCTTCGATTCCATGCACTCCATCATATCACTTTCCCTTTTCCGTGATTTGGGAATTGAGTTAAGGAAGCATCCAATTCCCTTAGCATGGATTATGCCAGTTGGATGTCAAGATGACTTTTTTGATGTATATATAGACTGCGATAAAGTCATGGTGTAGAAACACTCTTGGGGATATTTCCATTGTTTTCAAATATAACCCTACGATGTCATCCTTATTGTGGATTTTTTCTTTTCGACGTAGGTTGTCATAGATTTCATCTAGAAGTAGGTGGTGTTCATCGATGATGATGGAGGGCCAGTATGGTTTGTTAGTGAGTGAGACCCTATGATGTGTGAAAGGAATGTTCAATCCCAATAATCTTTTATGGATGAGCTGATATAGAGATATGAAGGGTCCAGCCATTGGAGTATCCCTGGGTCCTAGGAGAGTACAATGATGTCTTTCTAGAATAGGTTGTAACATTAACCCCTCGGCTAAACTTCAGGTTTTGGAATGAAATACATCCATGAGAGTCTCTTATCTATTTTTCTCTATATAAGATGAACCCTTACGAGTTATGGGAATTATACATATAGTTTGATGGTCTTCTACAATGTGGTTTTTTTAGACATGTGTGTCCCCATGGGGTTCACCAGTTTTGTTCTTGAAGAAGGATGAAGGTAATTTGTGATTTTGTATCTATTGTTGATGTATAAACAAAGGGACAATATGGATTAACTATACACATCGATGGATTGATGATTAAGTCAACAAAATTAAGGTTTATATTTGGTTCACGATGATCAAAATAACTTCTGGATATCATTAGATGCGTTGGAAAGATGATGATATCCAAAAGATGGCTTTTCGTTGTCATCATTGGCATTACGAGTTTTTGGTAGAGTCATTTTATGTGACAAATGATTTTTCTATATACACGGGGTTAATGAGATCTGTATTCTATGAGATCATTGAAATGTTCATGGTGGTTTTCATCAATGACATCCATGTTTACACTATGTCAAAAGAGAAGCATTTAGAGCATCTGTGTGCCATTTTGCGAGTTCTTTGTCGACGTCATCTTTTGGGGAATTTGTAAATGTGTGAGTTTTTGTCTCAATAAGTTTGTTTCATTGTGAAATTGGTGTCTCATCCTAGAGTAGATGTGGATCCATCAACGATATAACAATTTTTGTCTTGAGTAATCCCCATGATAGTGGAAAAGGAGTGAAGATTTCTTGTTCCCATAGACTACTACATAAGGTTCATATCTGATTTTTCTTGGGTTACAACTCCACTGATAGTATTTAACATGAAGGATCAGGTATTTGTTTAGACTGATCAGTTTTTGGAAGCTTTAGATTATATGAAAAAGAAGTTGGTGAATTCTCCAGTTCATTGTCTACCAGTAGAGGGAGTTCCGTTTGATGTAATCTGTAATGCATCCTATATGGGGTTAGGAAATGTTGTAGTGCTGTAGAGATCAGTCATTTCTTATAGGTATCAGTAGTTTCATCCCCATGAATGTAAAAATCAGCCCATGATCTTGTGTCTATGGAAGTGGTGTTTTCTCTAAATCTGTAAAGACATTGCCTCATAAGATAGTGCTTTTCTGTTTTCATTTATCATAAGATCCTGAAGTATTTTATCTCCAAGTGTAACTTGAACATGTGGATATTTCAGTGGATGGAGTTCTCATAATAAAATGACATAAAAATCACTTATACACATGGAACGTTTAATTTTTTAACTGATACGCAGAGCAGGAAGTCCTATAGTGATGAAGTGCGTGAATCTGGTGATTTATGGAATGTAATTGGAGAACTTTTTTCATTGTATCTAGTAATTGGAAAGGTTAGGGGACCATGCTTCCATATACGATGGAAATTAAATCATCATTGGAGCAGCTTATGGAAGAGTCCAAATTGTGGAATATTGAGGTGGAGGTCTGGAGAGACCGAGTTGTTTTTGGAGAGGCCCCCAATGGTTGGTCTGAGGATGAACTACATTGAATGTTGTTTTTGGGAAGGATTTTTTTCCAATAGATATTCACGAAAAAATTAACAGAGAGTTCAATAGTTCAACTTTATAGGTGTATCCAGGAATGTATATGACTTACTAAGCCTTGAAGAGTCTATTTTTGTGGCCTAGGATGAAGCATATACTTTCCTTGTTTTTGTCTTGATGAATATTCTATCGATAGGGGAAGGTCTTTCATCTTGTTCCTGATGGGTTTTTCTAGCATGTATATGTTCCTCTATGGAATTTGGAGGATAAAATGATATTAATTTTAAATGGGTTTTCATGACCTCAGGGACTTCATCATGCTATATGGGTGGTAGTATATCGTTTTATGAAATCATCCCACCTCATAGAAATATAGTATTCTAGCTCAGTGGAGGTTTTATCATGGTAATATCTGGAAGATGTTTTTAGACTCCAAGGTGTCCTGGGGAAAATAATTTCTTATAAAGATTCTTGTTGTTACTCTAGTATTTGGAGAGGTCTCCTACATGCTTTTAGTTCTCATCTATTCCATATCACATCTATTCATCCACATACATACTGTTAGACAGAGCGGACTATCCAGTATCATGAAAACATGTTGTCTTATTGCGTTTTAGTATTCAAAGGCACATAGATGAGGCACATAAACATAGTGGTGTTATCCTACCAAAATAGTTTCCTCCCAAACATAATTATGGAATTGTTTCAATCCTGGTATGGGAAAACATACTGTTCTCCATTGTGATGGACTGGGGTTAATGATTCACCAATTCTAGAACCAGAACTGGTACAGAACATGAAAGAGATGGTTCAAGTGATTTAGGAGAGGATGAATTTGGAATAAGATCATCAAAAATTCTATGTTGATCATAGGTGGAGACCGTTGTAGTTTGATGTTTGTGATCACATGTTTCTAAAGGCGGCTCCTTGTCATGGGAAGTGATGGTTTTGTGTTGGAGTAATCATTCTCCCCAATTTTTTGGCCTTTCACAGTGATGGATCGCGTTGGAGAGGAGGTGTATCCTGTATAATATCCCCCACGATTTTGTATGATACAATTTGTTTTTCTTGTATTGCAGCTCGATTGTTATCGTCCTGAAAGCACTCATGTCATCGATCGGGGAGATATCGATGTTGAAAATTTGGCGACTTTCGAAGTGTAGACTTTATGGATCCATGACCGCAGAGAGAATGTGTTTCCTATGAGTTTTTTCCATTTAGTTCGAGTCTTGAGGAGGCATGATGGTGTGTAAGAGATTACCTGGGAATGTGAGTAACATATACATTCTCATTACCTCAGGTGGTTTGATGTTTATCTATTTTCTTTTAATGATGTTCCCTTTGTGGTCATAGACCGTTCTTGTTTAGAAGATGGATTTTTTTTATACATTTGTGGATTTCTCTCTTTGAGATCTATCTATACCTTGAGAGTGCTTGGGATAAAAATGTGGATTCTGTATGGTTTCTCTCTGTTTCTTCTTGGAAGTGGTTGAGCTCTTCTTAGTGGTGAGAGCCTCGAGAGGCATCTCAAAGGGAGGTTGTTCAGACAAATTTTTTAGTTTCCTATCAAGTATGGTTTTGAATTCTCAAGGATGATAATGTTTTGAGATGGATATGATTTAATTTTGTGGACACACATGGTCCATTCCATCACTTAAATTTTGTGTTTGAGGTGTTTTGGTTTTCCAATGTGACTTATTTCCAACACTTTCCCAAATTTTGAGTTTTGTGAATAGTGTTTCTAGTTTTGTGACCATTATTGTCAATATATCATTTGTATGGTCAAGGTCGGTGATTTATTTGTATTTTCAGCCTCAATGAGTCATTTTAACTCTTTTTGTTACTGATTCATTTGTACCGTCAGTGTAAATGAGTCAATTGTATTATCACCATCACTGTTTCATTTTAATTGAAGGCGTTAGTTAGTTATTTATGTTATCGGAGTCCCTGAGTCATTTGAACAATCAATTATCATGATTCATTTATATTTTTAGTGTGGTTGAGTCATTTTTACTATCAGTGTCGGTGAGTGATTTTTTACTTTCACTATCGATGAGTCATTTGTAGTGTTGGCGTCAGTGATTAATTTGTATTCTCGTGGTCACTCATTCATTTGTACGGTCAACGTCAGTGAGTCATTTGTATTGTCAGTGTAGGTGATCCATTTTTATTGTTAGAATCAGTGAGTCATTTTTACTTCTAGCTTCAGTTATTATTTTGTACTATTATTTTTGACATGTCATATGTGATTAGTGATGTCGGTGAGATAGGTGTCAACAGTGTTTCTAGATTCCAATAGTTTCAACACGTTGTCATTTTCATTGACATAAAACAATTTTTTTGGCCTTTTTTATTGGATTTAAGGCCGATTCAATGTCCAAAACTTTTATTGTAATTTTACTAATGGTCTGGAAGGCTTCACACTGTCCAAAAACGTGATCTTTGACTGATCTCATCTTAATAGAAAATCTATCATATCTTAAACCACTACCCCATTTAGATTTTCAAAAATCTATGGAATATTATTCCTTTTTATTTCATATCCATTCTCTCTATGTGAGTCACCCCAACAATTTCATCGCATAGGAGTGGTGTCATCAAAACTTATTCCTTGGATTTTTCCCCTTTATTTTTCATCCTACTATATTCGCACACCCAATTTTATTAAAAGCAGCATGTATCGATCCTTCATTGTTATATGGTTTGATCTACCCCCTTTCTTGTTTTTTAAATATTTATCGTCTCATTTATATTTTCCATGTCATTGCATGGGATCTCCAGGTTTGTAATTGACTATTCATAGTTGTTGGTTGGTGTGGTCGTGTCGTGGCATCCTCGATTGATGTAGTTGTCCCAGGGGGGAGGTGATCGTGATTTGTTGTGTGGATCATTCTCAGGAAAAGATCATTAGAAAAATTTTGGGGTAGGGGAATCATTGCTCCAATAATTATATATTTGAAATAATAGAGCAAGAAAACATTATCCCACTGGATCAAAATGAAATTAACGTTATAAATATTCAAAAGAGATAAATAAATTTGTATCGATCATATGTTATTTTCCCTTTTTTGATAGATTGATTGATGTCTATACATTCTATGTTTAGCATGTCATTATTGATGAAAATTGGAAAAGAAAGTAAAATATGATTAATTGTAATTTATTTTTCAATAATAAAGAGGCATGTAAATGAATCTATTGGTTGCGGTTGTAAATTTAGGATGATTAAATTTATGCATAAAGAAAGATTAATTAATTAGTGACATCTATGATAGGTTTCTGTAAAGGGTGAAATAATTTGGAACCTATGAATAAGTAATTGAAATATTTAAATAAATTAAAGAGTCGATTGATAGATAAAAGTTAATTCCATTATGGGTTTAGAGTTACCCTCTTTCTTGTAAGGACTATTTCCTTTTTCTTTGTATCCATGATAGTTCATCGTGTGTGAAGGAATACTGCCATGTTTAGGCAAAAGAGCTCAGTTGCTTTGGTTTCCTACTACTTGTGATGTGTTATGATCTAGGATGGATTTTGCATGATGTGGGGGTAGGAAGGACCAGTGGTTGTGGCAGTAGTTGATTCCTATATGGGCGAGATGTACATGTTTATGCATGTGGGTGTCATGGAGGACACCAGAGATGAGGAAAAGGGGTTGATATGAATGATTGGGTGCATGTTGAATCATTTTGGTTGTTTATCTGCTATAATTTCACCACTTTTTAAGGCATCTGGTCATTCATAACCTCCTTCAAAAAGTGAATTAGAAGCATGAATATTCAACATTCTTTCCATTATTAGCTTCTCTAGAGGGGATAGGTCTACTCTCCTACTATAGGTGGAAAATACTTGATGGGTAGTTCATCTACTCACTGTGTTAAGCCCCTTGTTTTTGGTAGCATTGAATGTTTTTCCATAATTACTACGTATAAGAGAATGTTATACTGTTATTAATAAATGATTGAATAAATTATTTTAACCTATGGGGTTCTAACTTTCTAGGTTGCAGTGTAGAGGTATTATATTTGAGAAGTTGTGGACTTGATATCGTTATGCCTGGATGTCATGAATGTTTTTTGTGATTCTAATGAAATGTAATGTCGAATTAATAATGGTTAATTACCTTTTGATGAATTAAATAACGTAATGTAAAACTAATAAAAATAGGCAATATAATCCATTGAAGCGATTTAAATGGTTTTGTTCTTATAGGATACCAAGTCTTAGTAGTTGAAGTCGGGATTGTGAGAGATGTTAGCTGCAGTTGAGTCTAATTCTTCGTTATGCCCACAGTGTAGATGTGAGGTATAATATATTATGTAATTTTTTGTTTTTTTATATGCTAATACATCCCTTCAGTTAGGTCAACTAACACCCAATGTATTAGGATCCCTGTGGGTGTTTTCCAAAATCTTCTAGTGGGAGGATGGATGGCTAACAACCCCCTTCGCCCTGGTCACTTCTATCAGTAGAAACATGTGCGGGTAGGGACAATGGTTATTTTTTCAATTATATATATGTAGATGGATGCAATGGCTTTTGCCTATTCACATACATATTCTGGATATAGTTTCATATGGACTACTATAGTTGTAACATGTTTTAGAAAAGAGTGATTGTGGATCCTTACTTGGTGTATGAGATGTAATGGTTTGAGGAATAATGCCAAATTTATGATACACATTATGTGAGCTACGGTGGCTCCAAAAACCTACTAGGATAGATTGGTTATGTGGACATAGTGGTTCGGTTTCATGAGGTTAATGCAGTGGTGTTATGCCAAGGTTTCTGTAAATAACCTTTTTGGAGGGAGATGCTTAGGACGTAAAACGTTCGAGAAAAGAGGAAAACCAGTGGATAATTGGTTGTGGGGTACCCTTGATATTATTTATTATATTATATACTCTTCTATTTGATAATTGGTGAGTGTATTCGTGGTGAGGATAATTAAATAATATACCTATTTATGTGATGATTTAATTTGAATGGTTTTAACTATTCTTTAGACGACTTTATTTACATTTTCACGAGAGACCATGGGGAGGATCCTAATGAATATTTTGTTTTACCCACCCAACGTATATATAAATTTTTTCTCAGGTCACTTGGTATATGATGGAGATCAGGCATTTTACTACTACCTAGGGGTTACATGAGCTGTTTTGAATTCACGATTCCTGATGTTTTTAATTTCATTTTATACATATTGTTTTCCCTTTCAGTTGTAGTAGTTATTACATGACATTACCTATATATTTTTGATGTTTCATATATATTAAATTATGAGTAGGAGTTGTTTATTTTATGTCTTATCTCTCTCTAGCATATGTTCTCTTACAGGGCAATGCCTCCCATTTGTGAGTTCACTATACCCTTGGTTGTAGTCACCAACACGGTGCCTACCAGAGGCAGTACTCCGGGGGTCACTATCCCACTTCTCACATTTCCGGCCTAGGAGGGGTACGTATTGTGGGGATGGGATCATTTCATTTTGAGTTTTGACTAAAAAACCTTTATTAATTTATAAAAGGTAAATTTTGATTTTTCTTATAAAAGTGGAATGATATAAAGGAATAAGGTGATCCATAACAAAATAAACCATTGGCTTAGTTTGAGGTAATTATTAGAGTAATGACCACATCATCATTAGGAAAATCTATCAATGTAGTAGTGATCACATTATCTTGGAAACCTCCCCTTTCCATCTTCTATGGTAGATTCTGTTGATGCATGGGAATTTGAATTGAATAATTCCCAATCTCATTATAGTTGAATAATTTAACATCATTTATTTGTTTATTTCCATATATTTCATTATATAAATATCCTAGTCTGTACTCTTATAGAATACATCTATCACTTTAAATAATTTGGTTAGATGAATATTTCCACATTTTTTATATAATAAAAAAATTTCATTCCCTTTTTGTTCTTTTACAATTAAAGGATTCAATGATTATACAGAGAACTCTTCTTATTCTGATTTCCCATGAACATATACTATCATGAAAATTCCTTCTCCATATTGATGGTGCTTACTACTATTGAATCATATGATGAAAATGTTTTCGACAATAGATCCACTGGGAGAATTGGGTTAAGACCTTCAAATAAGTGACTTGTCTTGTACTCTAAATCAGATATGAATTATATAGTATTCATTGCTAGTATTTTTAAGGTATCCCCATAAACTGAAAGACTATCTTCTTCACTTTTATTTAATCTAGTGATTTTTTTCTTCATTTAATCTCATTTATACTTAGAAAAGTATTTTTATAGTATACTTCCATAAAATTTTTCAATTGCATGTCTTCTAGTTTATCTTCCTCCTTAGTATTCATGATGAATGACCACCATTGATTAGCATCACCCTTAATACAATATTCTTCCAATAAAATATTTTCATTTTCATTTCATCTTAATGCCATAAATATCATTTTTAGGGACTTGATCCACTTCTCCACTACCACTGGATTTAATTTCCCACTAAAATATGTGGTCTTCTTCCACATGAAACGATCCAACATTGATGTATTATGGTTATTATTCATAATCTGAGTAAGAAATTCTAATATTTCCATCAATTTTCTCAGCTAAAAACACTTTCAATGTTGACGTGTTCACTGGGTCAATCCCTATATTTATCTACATTATTGATTCCTTTACTTAAATTAGGCACAATTTCAATTTAATTTCTAATAGTAAATATGGTTTGAATCATAATTCAAAACTCCAAATAGATGAACAAAAAAAATTTAAATTTATTCATATCTAAACTCATAAACATGGTTTCTTTGGGAACATATTAACATTTGAATTCTTCATAATGGTTTGTAAAGAGACTATGGATTATCCTAAGAATATCACCAGGCGGTCCCAAACCAAGTACGCAGTAAGGCCCATTTTATTTTACCAGGTTACCTTGAGTCAGATCTAGGACACCGTATCAGAATTTTTATCCATTGATACGTTATTTCTAGAACCAAGTCCACTTGTAATATACCAGCATTGATTTATTTCTAGTTATACACACATAATATATACCACAATGAAATTCAAGGATAATATTCTGTTCTTATCCTCAAATTATATATTACATTTATATTCCCAAAAATATATTATCTAACTCAAGTTCCCATATTTTCTACTAAAATTTCACTGATTCCAACTATAACAACCCTTAACCTAGTAAGCCATATTTAGTAGTCATTTTATTACAATGTCATAGATACAAGAGATCAAATTTATAGGGAACAAACTTTTTACATGTCATGAAGAAACTAGATACATACAATGTACCCTTATTACATTGGTAATTCAATATAGTACATAACAAATGATAATAAATTTCTTCTGGTAACTTATTCAATGATCTCATCAACACATATTTTGGATAAAATACAAATAAAAGTGTGATATCAAATGATTATTAAGGGATACATATAAAAAAATCATGAATCTATAATAATTGAATCAAAATAATTAGGCATAATCAATATGGAATGGTGTATAACGGAAATTCACAGGGAATCAATAAACGGGAAATGATAATGTATCAATAGAGTTTTTCATAGTTAGAACCACATGGAATGTAAAAAATAAATAAATATTTAAAAAATTATTACTATTTGTATGTAATGTATCATAATCATGTACCATAATTTGATAAATATAGTTTTATTATGTGGTTTGATAAATGTCTGTTTCTATTTCGAAATAAATATTAATGGTTTCTCACCATCTATTTTGTCTCATGTGTCATGTCGATGCATAGAGGTGCTATAAATGGCCCCTCCAATCACTACAAGTTAGAATAATTTTTCATACATATATTTAAATCAAGAACATTATACCTTTTTCAATATTTTTATTGAGTAAGGGACGTGGATTCATCTATACTTCACATGTTAAAACCAAATTTAATGTAGAAACTATATGTAAATTAGAATAAGACTCAGACAATAATCATATCAACAATATATGAATATATACATATAATTGAAATATAATTTCTGATGATAAATCATCCCATTGGGGTAGTAGATACACCACATAATAATTATTATGTTCACAATACAATGTATGTAAAAATGATATGGAATTTGTGACATAGACCCCAACCTTATGTTAGAATGTGTTATCCACTTAATATTAATATTATACACAATAAAATTAATTAATTAATTATTTATTTATGAACTATTTATAAATGTATTTGATTTAGTATAGTTTTATTAAGATAATTTATTATCTTATATATGGGTTATAGTCATTAATTTCATCATTTGGGACCATTCATTATCTGGGTTTTCATGATCGATTCATCTGTTTATCAGAAATGATGTCCATGTAAAATGGATTTAATTATCAAAATATTTATTTATATGTTATTAATGAATATATAAAAGATTTAGTTTTCTAATATATTATTTTTTCTAGATATGAGGATGATTCATTATATATAACATTAATGATCATTTTTTAGATCATATAGGCAGTTTTTAGATCGTCATGAAATATATGTGTCTTATTAATTAATATCATATATATATTCTGGTCAAAAAAATATTAAATAACAAATAATATTTATAATAAAAAAATTTTGACCATTTTTATTGTTTTATGAACATCCTTAAATACGATAATGGATAATCAAAATGCATCTTCCTTGATATAGGAAAATTGACACATTACGAGTGATTTTTTTGATTATAAACTAAAAGAGAGAGGGAATGGAGTTCGCTGAATGGTTATTACCTTAACAATATGTAATTACATTATATTTATTATAATTTAGTTTTCATGTATTTTTATATAGGTTATATGTGGTTTTTATAATAAAATAAAATAAATTTAATTTAATATAAATAAAATAAGAGAATTTTTTCCTTTTGAATGATCCTCCTTGAAATCTTTGTAAAGGGGTTTTGTTTTGATCTATTGATGAGACAAATAGATCCGAGACATTGGGTATGGTATTGGTCAGGGTATTGAGAAATAAAATATACAAATATCACATATTGTAAGGTGTGAGGAGATGGGGTGGAGAGGGTGGTATTTATAGTGGACGATGTTGGTGTTTTTTGAATATTTTATTTATTTGATTATAATTTTGGCTCAAGACAATGGGTAGTTATAGAATTATATCCAAGAATTTTGAAATTGTGAATATTAGTTCTATATTATCTGATTAACTATTACATGCATCCCCTATGACTCAATAACTAATGTATATAACATTTATTGTAAATTATTATATTTTATTATCCACAAAAAATTCATGTATTTTAGAAAAATCACAAAAATTAACTCCTTAATTTATATTATGTTCTGAATTGAAAAATAAAATTCATTTGATGAAAATAAATTTATAATTGTGATAAAATTAATATTTTATTAAAATCATCATTTTCTTCAATAATACAGATTTTCTACACGAAACTAAATTTATAACACAGTAAAAAAACTAAATAATGTCTCATAAAATTATCCAAAAATCATAAGATAAAAAATTCTAATTTATGAATAAATTTTTTAATGTATATCCTCTTTTAAATTACATTATTTTTTTGTAACATTGTGATTAAATATTATGACTTAAAAAACTAACATTAATTAATAATATTTAAAATATTAATTTACATATACTATGATATTAATATTTCCTAATTTCATTTTACAAGATACCTAAATTTCACCTATAATTTCATGGATTTGGAAACTATTCATTTTACTGGTTTTCTATTCATAGGGGTCATATTAGTATTCCAAAGTTCATGTTACTATTTCATCGGAATAGGTTCCATAACTTTTAGAAATAAATCTTATTACATTCATTACTCATTTATAATGATTCTATTGTATTCTATAATTGATTTTATATTATTAAATCTATAAGAATGTATTTCGGTTGAAATATAATCTATTTGAGGAATTCTATTTGTTTAGGAGGATACATATCTAAAAATATTTGGCTGATATAGGTTTTGTAGGTATTTATTTATATTACTCTTAATGAAATACCCTTTGATAAATATATTTTTATATCACATACCTTTCAGTTTGATGATAATTAATGAGAATATAAGTTGAATATAAAGATTGGATCCTGTGTTTGAGTTATTTATAATAGATCAATATAAATAATGGATCAAATTTTGATTATGAAATAGATCATAAGAGAATTTATAATGTTATAAGAGGGAGTGGTGAATTTTAGTTATAAAATATATAAACATACAGTATCCTAGAATACATGTTTAATTGAAAGTATTTGAATAATGAGTTGTTTTTATAGAAATAATATATTTTATAATATTAATGTTAAAAATGAATAGTATGACTATTATACTAATATTCTAAATATAAAAAATAAACAAGTAAAAATTATAAATTTATAAAAAACTTTTATTAAAGTAAAAATAAATATTTACCCTTTCCTACTAATGATAGTCAGTCACTCTAAAAAATGTTATGATATTTGTAAGACTAAAAATAAGTATAAATGAATAAAACATATCATAAATTATATTTTCCAATCCATGGAATACCTTGATCCACCTAATCAAACAGTAATTTGTCTCCCTTTCCCTAGGAGACCTCGATTAAACCGAGAGAAAAAATTCTATCAATATATCCCCAACAGGTTCCAAACCAAAAGATCTAACAAGAAAATATTATAGTTGAAAAACCATAAATAATATACAAATAAATCCCCACATAAATTACTGTTATAGAAACTAAAAAAATAATAAATTTGAATCAATTTCCGAAATGTATTTATAAAAAATACAAGAGAACAATTAGATCATAGGTTGTCAAAACTCATTTATTCTTCCTATGGTTAGAGTATTATTTTGGTAAATTATTCTAACCATTAGATTATAAAATTCACAGGATCACCTTCAAGGGAATCAAACAAATCATATTGATCTATAAGTTTGTTAGATATTTTTCCATTATACAATAGATATATCTTTATTACAATCCTCCAAAAAATTCCATCATGTAGAAATTGAAAATGTGCATATAGTATACGAGGTTTATATCAATCTTGTAGGCTTAGTTAAACAATATAAAAGTTATTTTTATAGTATCTCAATAATGGAATTCATTAAAATCCATCCAATTGACATTGATGAACACCATCTAAAAAGAATTATATGCCACTATCTAATATATTTTTTACTATTTAATAGAATGTTCTTAATGAATATTTATCTGATGTACATTGTACATGTAGGTCCGATGTAATGTTTACTTTTCTACCTTATATAATTATTATATATCTGTCTAATAGTATTTAATTCCTCATTCCTTTAAAATTAAATACCTTCAAACAAAAATATCATACATTAAAAAATATAATTATTATAAATATAATCATATAATAGTGGATGTTTCTTACAAAATTAGTCTTATAAGGTGGTATTCATATAAAAATTCTAATGAAAAATGGAGAAGAATAAAAATCATCTATTTAATTGTATTCAGTAGAATATCCCATTATCAAAAATAATTATTAAATTCTACATTACATTCCATAATTTTTTTATTCAGTAATTCATTGAATAGATATTTTGGTTCACAAAACCATTTTGTACTGTTGATTGTTCTTTAATAATATCAAGAAGATGATTATTTACACTAACATAAGAATCAATAAAAAACACATGAATTGGGTAATATTGTTTTATATGGAAGTAGGATTTTTTTCAGCAAGTACTTTTTGATAATAAAAGAAATCTTATTTTATAGATCGAGGAAGAATAATATTTTGGCATTACTCAAATTAAGGGAAATGGAATCATCATTAGGATCACATATCAATGTAGTCAAATGAGGTGTATATTTGACTTTATTTAGTAATTAATGATATTTTACCAAGTTTTATATTTATATATATGAGTTTCATCAATGATTCTATCATTATTGAATATATTATGAGGGGATTTGTTTAATTTACCAGAATAAATATTAAGACAAAAAAATATAGTTGAACATAGAGAAAATTCTAGATTGGAATATCCGATTTTTTATATAGTTTATGGTTTTAAGGAGGAAAGATTAGTATCATAACAGATGAAATCGACATATGTTACTTTTTTATGAAACATTGAGGAATAAAATGATATATGAGAATCTTGAATTGATATATGTCTTTGAAGAAGATATAAAAATAAAAAATAAATCAATAAAAAGATCATAAAAACTTTTATGAAATGATTTATTATTTTTTGAGTTATTAATATTAGGGAAGGAGGAAGGATAAGTCCTCCAAATTGAAATGTGAATTTGAGTAGAACAATGTAAAAAATATTTTAATATTGAAAAATTCGAGAATGGCCAAAGAAGATAACTTATGAATATGATCTCCATGATATTGATTTCTTTATCTAGCATTACTATTTCATATTTTGAAGGAGCATTGGACCATATTTTTTCTCTATTTTTTGATTCACACATCATTGATAATGAAATGGTGAATTGTAAAATGGGTAATAAAATTATAACAATAAAGAATTATCTGATGGATAAAAAGTGTGTGTGATCTTTATAATCCTTTATATCCTAATTTTTACTTTCATGGAATGTTTATCTCTCCTAACATTATCATCACCATCACCACTTACTTATTGGGTGATACCCAGAAACTAACTAACATGGAGAGAATTATTTTTGAAATCATTGAAAATTAGTTTTTTGGTTTTTAAATAAGACACTGAACATTGATTCCAATATATATTAGATTCACGTCATCACACATTTGGGACCGACATCAATATATATACATAATATTTCTCAAGTGATTAGGGTATAAATAATGAAGTCAATATTTGATTATTTTTATGTATCATATATCAATGTTTTAATATTATTATTTTTTCCTTAATATGAAATTCTTTTAATCAATAATAATTCCATTATGCAACAAAATGAATTTATTTTTCTATAATATAAAATTTTAAAATACATAAAAAACTATTTTAAATTGAGAAAAAATTCATACATCCCGTTTCTATATTTTTATCTACCATATTAAAATTCATGAATCCTATAATTTCATTATAAAATATGATATTTATTTAGAAATAATAATAAACTAGATTTTATATCCCAAATCAATTTTACATATTAATAAGTGTATTACTTATATTATTAATATATTTCAATGTTCCAAACTATTTCATCCAAATCATATATTACATTATATAAAACAGGTTAAATTATATAAAAAAATTAATTTTGTGACTAAAAAAATTTAGATTCAGTTGTGAACACCCCTAATATTGTACATTGAAGGACATTATATTTTCTAATAATATGGGAGATTGTGGAAAGAAAACAAATAAACTTGGTCTATCTATATTGTACCATAATCTAGAGTAAAAAATCATATTCTAAGGAAACAAATAATATACATTTCACAAATTGAAATCTCTAAATAACCTTTTAATATTTGCCTAATTTTTTTTCTATTTCATATTCAGAACACATATATACTATAAAACATGTATCACATAAAAATGATACAATATAAGAATGTTTTTATAAAAATGATTTTGGACTCTCTAGGAATCAAGGAATTCTATTTGTTTTGTCTTGGTGACACAATTTTCCTATGTCCCATCATATAAAAATTGTGTCAGAATCATTCATAAAATAAAAAAACCACGACACCATGGAGTAATAAAAATTGTGTTTTGTGATGGAATGAAACAAATGTAATGAGGGTTACTACATTAGTGTATTATTCATGGTAATTATTTTATTTTGTGATAACATGTTATTCAAACTATTGTTCTTACTATATACTTTTATAATCGGGTAAGAATATCACTAGATAATATAATGTGTTGTTTTGGTACTGTAACATTAAATATATAAGATTAAAATGTTTCATTATGAATGAAAAAAACTATTTTAATCATATATATTTATTTTAAAAAATTTATTAAATATTTGGATACTTATGAGTATTGTATATTCCCAGAAAATTTCACCAATATCATGAGAAGGTGGGGTATATATAAGTCTTTAAAAAAAACTAAAATTACAATCATCTCTTTAGATATCATTTCCCTCTAACCATATAACCAATGGTTCAGTAAGTTCATTTATCAAGATGATTCCTTCCAATTAATTATTTGATTTAGTAGTCTCATAGATATATTAGGAAGATGTTTTATATGGGATAACACATAGTGATCCATGCCAAAATCTTGTAGACATGCTTTAATAAGACAAATTATCATATAAAATGATTTCATTTTTATTCATTTTATTCATTACAAAATGATTGGAAATATCTTATTGTAGATATGTTTTGATTTATATTTCTATTATATATGTCTATGTATTATCACCTATAAAAATGATCTGGTTAATCATATCCACTTCCATAATTTGTGGAATTTTTTAGAATGATAGATAAAATGTAAAAATATAACTTTCATGTTTTAGGAAATTTTTATAGAAGATTAGATTAATTAATTATATTTTCGAATACAATGATGTGTTTGGAAAAACATTTTCGTGTATAATTTTTTTTCCTATCAATGAAACATCTTTATATCAAAACATATTAAATTTTATAAATTTTATATACCCATGTTGTGTTTTGAAAAATATTGGTTTAAATTAATCATTGCAATACACTATTTTTATACATTATAGTTTCCAATTATACAAATATTATGTGGAATAACATTTTTAACATTTAAAAAAATTATAATGAATCACGATACATTTTATTAGGATAAAATATTTTAATACTATATAATCATTTACACATTATGTGTATATATTATTAAATATCTTTTAAAAATTACAAGAGGAATAAAAAAATGAAAATAAAAACACCATGAAAATAAAATACTTATCCACCTATTATTCTATGAGGAACATCTCTCCAATTAAAACAATTTAAATAGGGAAAATAAATAAGAACGATAATATACATGTTTATAGAGAAGTAAAGAATTGGGATAAATGAATCTATGAACATATATAAGGCTATATATGGGTTAAATTTGACACTTACATCTATATATATATATATATATATTTTCATTGGAAAATTTCCCTTTTAAAAAATGGTATTTATATATATGGGCATTTTTTATGTCGAATAGGTAAGTTGTGTGACATAAAATAATATAAAACTTTTTCGATGAAATAGAAAATTTATTATTTAAACTAATTGTATTATTAGATATATATTATTATATATTACTAAGATTTATAGTTATTGTTAAATAATAATTATATGAATTTAAAAAATAAAAAAAATTTAATAAAAATTTAGTAGTCATTTTGAATTGAATAATTGAGGAAAATTTTAAATGTATGTAGATAAAATTATTTAATGTTGAAAAAATTATATTTTCCAAAGAAATGAATTTTTACATATTTTATATATTTTTTATAAAAATTAGGTTTATCGCTATTAAATTTTGAATTTAATTCATTTTTTCAATTCATTTTGATAATATATAAATACATATATAATTGATAATTGATAAGAAATTGGACTAAGAACACATTATTTTTAAAATGATAATATTTTAAAGATATTACTTATTTTAATATATAATGTTTCTATTTATGAATAAATTTACCTATATTGAATTTTTGAATTAAAATAAATGGATATAATATTTTAATTTATCACGTTAATATTATTTACGGTGTTCAATTTTAGTTTTAGGATTAAAAATAGGCAATCAAGGGGAAAATTTAGTTTCCACAATAATGTTAAAATGACGTATAACGTGATATAACTGTGATGTAAAAGAATAAAAAATATATATATATATATAAACGTGTTTATGATGTATTTATACACATAAAAATATCTCATAAACATTATTTTCAACTTCATAACCACATTCTTTTTAAAATAACAACTTTAATGCATAGTAAATGAATATTAGAGAAAATTTTACTCAAAACTCACAAATAAAAGGTCCCCAGTATACATTAGGAAACAATAAATACATTATGTTATCTATTTAATAATATCAAATACTCCATATCCTATATCCTTATAAGATATTTCACAGAATCTGAATCCATGGAGTCTGAAATCCTTCATCGAGAAGAATCCTATATCGAGAGAGAGAAAATTTATCTTATAAGTCTTTCAGTTAGTCTAGAAGATTTTAATATATGTAATCATATAACCTATTTATAAATCTTGTGTTTTATTATATTTTTATTATATTAACATAATTAATCCTCCTAGGAAATTATACTACTATTATATAACCGTATGTTCATACTCATTAATTTGTGTAACATGTTCTTGTTTTGGGATAGTTCGACCACCTATATGAATGATTATATAATTAAATTAAAATTTTCATCAAAAAAAGAATCAATCCATTAAAAATGTAAATGTATAATATTGGGTATTAATATATTACATGAATATGGTTCCTTTTTTAATATATATTAGTAAATTATCATTATAATGTAACACATAATTATTAATAAATTAATTGAAAAAATTTAATTCGGGGATTCCATTCTCATAAACCAAACACATACATTTCATAAAAAGAACAATTTTATGAATAAATAAATAAAATATTTATTAAACTACCATGAAAAAACTATGAACTATGATCATGGTGTCAAATAATGATGGAAGATATTCCCATTAATTAACTGGTATGAAATATTAAAAAATATCTAACATTCAATAATTATAAAAACCACAACTATCTAATAATTTTATAAAAAATTATTTCAATGTTTGTTTAAAAGAATAAATTAATATATATACAGTTATGAAATATATTATTATGAATTTTTTAAATTAAAATATGTTAAATTTCGTCCATGGAATTCATTATTAAATGTTAGTGTTTCTCATCACAATTTTATTTTCATTGAGATGTGTCCCTCATTAACCATATATATTATTTTTTAATGTATATATATCACCACGTGAATTTATATATTCGTAAATTTCAGGATATTAAAATGATTCACAAATTTATACAATGCTTTCTATTATAAGGTTTTATTATTCAAAAGATACTAAATGTATATGGGTTTTCTTTCCAGTAACACATTAAATTCAAAAATATTATGTCTAAATTTAAATATGTGTAAATTATATGATATTTATATCTAAAATAAAAATATTATATTCTTATATTGGTTTTCATGAATTTTTTTTTGTCATTTAACACTTCAGTCTCCCCTCTGGGTTCTTATTAGGGAAACCAACATTATAACTTCCCTGTATTCAAGAATCATTCCCCTATTTTCTAATATTCCTTAATATTATTTTTATATCCATATATAAAATTATATTATTTTAAAAAGTCCTTTTGATATTAATTTACTTTATCTATAAAATATTTTTTCATTGGAAATTTTTGTAAAAGGATTTGCACCATAATTGACTCACTTTGGAAAAGTGAGAAATTTCTATTGAAAGTTAAACATGAGTTATTTTTCACACTCCTAAAAGAAATTTTATGAATAAATATCCTTATATTATTTTAATGGTTTAATAAGAAATTTATATTCCTTATCTTTTATAATGTTGTTTAATAATGATATTAAAATTTAATGGTTATTTCTATTTATTTCTATATGTAAAATTTACTTACCTTATAAAATTGTTTCAATATATGTTAATAATCATTATTGTTTACAAATATTAACTTGGATTATTTTGAAATTGTTCTATAAAACATATTTATCTATATGGATAATGATGATGTATTAATTATTTTTACATGTAACCCATTACATTTCTTATTATAATTAATCTATTCTGGAATACTTATTTTTTTTCTTATTCCTGTGTGACAGATATGTATGACATATCATTAAATAATGGACTGTTTTATTACACACATATATTGAATATATAAATGTGTAATACCTCATATGATATGTACATGATAACTGTGTCTATCCATAGTCTAATGGGTCTTGGGATGCGGATGGTTAGTCCCACTGTAATATGTTATTTGTAGGTGGCTAGCTAGGTGATTTATAATATGAATGTCACAGTGGATACCTTAGAATATTTTTTCATTACTAGTATTATTCTAGCCCAAAATTATAATATTATAAAGAAAACCATTATTTTTTACTAATGGGAAATTATTATTAACTTATATTTCCACACTTATAGTAATCATGTATTCTCTTTTGATTAATATAACAGCCCATCACTGAGACTTCCAGTTCCTATATATAAATCCATAATGTTACATTCCTGCATTTGATGATGATAATTTTTTCCTAAAATTTTCATCTAATTCCTAGAAAATAAGGGATAATCTAATCACTAATATTCTAGAACACCTTTTCAGTTTAGTGTTTTCAATAATTTGGATGTATCTTATTTAAAATATTCAGATTACATTAAATGAGAATTTATCCAATATAACCATGATTTTCTTTTCACATTAACACATCATTATCAACATTAAAAAATAAATTCTTGACAAAACTTATTCAAAATAATTCTTCAAATCCACTGTATAAGAAAACATAAAAATGGTAAACTCCGAGGCTTAGTAAGGTTAAACATAATCATTAATAATGGAATGGCATCGTTGTGCATATGGGTGAAAAAAGGTATATTGATTTAGTAAAAGTGTATAATAGATTCATAATTGAACTGAGACCCATAAACACATGTATCATCAAATATTATAACATGGTAAATAAAGGAATCATTATAATGAATAATCTAAATCCGAGTGACATAAATTTAAATCATTATAAACAATATAATCCTTTATCTTTCATAAAGAAAACATGTACAAACATGGGAAATATTTTTAATTTCACTCTTTTATTAACGTAATAAAATGGAAAAACCATATTATTGAATTCCAAAACCAATGAATTATATGGATATCCCAAACCCCCCCCCCATCATTTTTATCACATAACCATCCGTTATTAGTTTATCAGAGAACCACCCAATTTTCATTTATCATGGAACGAACTATAATTGGATTATCATGTATCCATTCATCAAATGCCTATATACCATCATAAAATAATAACCCATAAAAACAACAATTTCATAATAAACCCAATTGAAAAAACATTATAAATTTTTTAACCTGATCCACCTATAGAAAATAAATGGAATTTAATCAATCTCTATAAAACAGAATTATCACATAGAAAAAATGGGTTCCATAACTATATATTCAGAAAATGATTACCCCGTGAAAATTAAATGTGTTCAATAAAAATATTTTCCAAACATTACCTACACGTGTAAAATAATTTGGTTTAATAACAAACTCTTTGGAAAATTATTAACCCATGGAAAGGAAAATCTCCTAAAATAATATATTTGAAACATGATTAACCCGCATAAAATAAATTCATTCCATAAAAATATAATTGAAACATGATTAACAACTGGAAATGAAATGGGTACCATAAAAATATCATTGAACAATGATTAACCAGTGGAAAATAAATATGTTACATATCAATCATTTAGGACATAATCAACCAATTATAAAGACACATGTTTCATTACAATATTGTTAAAAAAACATAATACATCCATAAAAATAAATATTCTGGAATCAATATGAAATATCAACATATTTGGATAATTATAAAAAACTATTTTCGATTATTATGAATGGAAAATCCCCTAAAGGTTATTTAAAAACATTTTTAAGAAAATTATCTTTAAACCTTCAAAAGATTCCCACACTACATTGAAACATTTGAATTAAAAACCCATGAAGTGATAAGATTAAAAAAACATATAATATCCTTATAATATGTATATTGATGATATTAAATGTAATATTTAATTATATGTACCTCATAAAATATTATTAGAGTATTACATAACAAATGTCTCAATTTAGACGAATTGTGACAAAAAATCCATTACTACATTGGTATCATTGAAACGAGGAACCTCATGTAAGTGAGATAATCAAATGGATATGTAAATATACAAAAATTCATATATAATAAAAATAAAATACATTAATGGGAATTATATATACCACAAAACCAAAATAAGTGGTGAATAGGAAATAAGTCTCACATATATAAAAGTGAAACCAGAAATCCCCTTACCACGATGTAATCATTTGATCCACAAACCCAAAAATAAATAAACATTAAATTAAAAATTTAAATAACATTAATATAAAATAATTAATGATATAATATATTTAATGGGGTACTATATACACTACATGAATGATATAACATGTGAATATGACATTTATATAACATTTGTAAAAAATTAGATGAAAACCCCCTAACTAAGAGCATATCAGTAGAGTGAGAATAAATCAATGTAAGAATTATGTGTAAAAAGTGTAAATAAGAAAAATAATAGTTTAAATATAGTATTAAACAATTATAAGTTATTTAAAACATATTCCTAGCATAAACTAAATAATGACATAGAATTTTAACCCATTAAATAGAAATTGATTTATGAAATCCCTTACCTTGAGTCTGGTTTTTCAGGATTATCACAAATAATTTTTAATAATAAATTGATGTAAATTATTTATAGACATAAAAATAGTTTAAATGTTTTTTATTAAATTTCTTTCAATTATGAACATGTTATATAGAATAACTTAATCAATAATTCTTATCTCCTATATTTTGAATATATTCAGCGTATATGTCAAAACAAACATTAACATGTCAACTATGATGAATGATATCATTCTTTATATGTCACCAAAATAATAAACATGAAATAATTACCACGTTTGAACTTAAATTATTCATTTAAAATCATACATAAACAATGGTTACAAAAAAATAATCATTAATATGACCAAATAGATGGTAGTTCAAACGTTCATATGAGTAACTTTCCATTATTATAATTATCATTTTGGAAAGAAGTTAAGTAAAATTTATCTATAATAATTTCCATTATATCATAAATACATAAATATTTAGTTTTATACTCTTATATATAACATTTTTGGGATGTGGTGGTTAAAATGAATAATCACATCACTTCGAATAGGTTATAGTCCACATGTCCATGAATGATGGTATAAGATTTTCAATTAGTGAAATAGAAAGAAGAATATTATATTTTATTATTAGAGATATATGAATATAAAATTAATATCATAAATATGATATTTATATACTTTTTTGGATTACATCTTTACTACATTACATGTATTGTGTGAACTTATTGTCTGTCTTTGAGGAAGCGGTAGTCCACACGTCCAAAAACCTTGTTATCATATTCCAACGAACTAAAAATAATGAAGTTATGATTTATATAATAATTAGATGAGTATTGATCAATTACAAATAATATATATATCCTATGAAAATAATATGTACGTCATAATTCCCCTTAATAAGTTGTGAAACATGAGAAACGAACAACATTGCTTCGTAAGGCGGTAATTCTCTATAAACCAAAACAATTATTTCATTACATATTTGTTAAAATTCTTTGTATGTGTATGTCCAAACCTTAACATAACAAAAAATTATTTTATTTAGGATGCATAGATTATTATTTTTATATGGAAGAAGAAGAATTTAATTAGTGGGAAAAGAAATAAATAAAAATTGATCGTTGAAGAATGTTGACACTTCTAAGGGTAATCCATTTTGGATTTCAATAAAAGAAATCCTTGATTTTCTTTGTCAAAAATTCGGTCTTACTGGATGGTTTGAGGAATTTTGAGAATTTACTTATTTTGGATTTTGTAGATAAAAAAACATGGGAGGTGTGTATAATGTGGGTGAGTGAATTCCCTTTTATAGTGGTGGAGGAGTGATACTTTTCTAATTACAAAAAGTTAAACAATATTGGAATGTCTATTTTATCTCATGTTCCCCAAAAATAGGAAATAATATTTTTTAGGTGAATTATGGCTGATCAAAACTCAGACGAAAAAAATATATATTCATTTTTAACCATTTTATTCCTAAACTCCTATGATTCCTTATTTTTTTTTATTTTCATTTTTTATTTGGGTTTCCTTTTTTCAAAACTATTTAATTCATATTTTATAAATAAATTTAATTGTTCCATATTGTAAAATATAGAAATATTTATTTTAAATATTATAAAATATTCATAAAATTCAAATCCCATATGCATTGTAAATTAATTTAATAGAATAACATGTAACATGCAAAATAACGATTTAACCACAACTCTGCCAATAATGTTTTTATTATTTTTGTTTAAATATGTTCATTATAAAATATCAATAGGTCAAAAATGAAAAATATTTTACATTTATTAATGATTGAAATAATAATTCGAAAACATATATTATTTTGATTATTTTTTATTCATTTAATGAATAATAAATTATTATAAAACAATATTAATCAAAATCTTGACATTTTATATATAATTAAAATGTAAAAAAAATGAATACATTAATGACATTAAAATATAATACATTCGAAATTGGGTATTATGATATATTTATCGTAAAATAATTGGAATAAAAAAATTCATTCAATTTACCTTACATTTTATTTTATAAGTATCATTTATTTTATAAAATTTTTTATAAATTATTCCATGCATCAGAGTTTCTTAAAAATTTAATGCCTTTATATTATCTAGAAAAATTAAATATAATTTATTATTATAAAAAGTCAATTACCTATGAAAATTAGATTTATAACTAGTCCTATATAGTATTTTCTATATTCACAAAGATTTATATAAAAAAATAGGAGAAATGTATATTTTTTTCTTTTTATTGATTATATTATTATACGTATCACATTCAATTTTTTGGCTAAAATGTGGCCTGGATCATAAGGATACTCATCCGTTATTGGAATATAAGAAAATAAAAGAAGTCTGAAATAAGGAATTTAAAAATAATCATTTTTTCTAAATGAGGTGATGTTATTATGAACATTATTGACCCATGTCAACTCATTTGTGGTAACTCATTTGTTAGAAATTCCATCGGCCATGTTGTTTGGTTCATGGACTATATTTGTAATGATATAACAATTTGTTGATAGAAATTTGATGCATCCAATCCACCATATTGTAAGCTTCCTATATAGATGAATTGTATCATTTCTGATCTCATACACCATTGTGGTAGAATGACATTCATAACATAAAATGATAAATCTTGGTGGTATTGTTTGTAATAAATTAATGATCCAACACATTCTAATATCTATGGATGTGTTGATACCACATGGACCAATGATATATCGCACAACATTATCTGTATTATCTCTGAATATTTCCCCATAATCCTAAGGAACTGGATTTCCACTTGAGGAACAATCTATTTTACATTTTATACGAGAAGGAACATGAGAGATTCCTAGGACATTCAGGATTCCTTTTGGTGTATAGAAATTACCGGTATTTCTAAAAAATATTTAGAATAGAAAAATTATGTAATGCATTGTCCCAAAATCTTATTTAAATATTTTTTCCCAATAATAGATGAAGCAATATTGGAGAGGGATATTTTAATCTAGAATAAAATGAATTTATGTATGTATTTTTGTGTCTTGTCCAGATAAAATGGGGAGTTTTGGTAGTGAACACCAAGATATAATATGTGAGATGTTGTGATATAATCATCTGCATGAATACAGAAAAGTGGTCCCCAAAATAAGAGATAAAAGGGATGAGAAAATAGAATAAATTAGGCATTACAATCCCTATGGAAAATTCTATGAAACAATATAGAAATATGTGGTCAATATCATTCCTATGCTTGTTTCAGGGGACAAATATCCGGCATATGTTGATTCCAATGAATTGTAGGTAGTCATTAGTGGTTAATTTGGAATACTTTACTCTTTAAAAAAGAGTTTATCTGGATGGATAAGTCGACGATTTGTCTAAAACTTTTACACTCAGAAATTGGTGTGTTCCTCTATTTTAAATTGGTAGCAAAATTTTGAGGAATTAATTCCATTGGTAGAAGGTTTCAAATCAGAATTTCTTCATTACCACTAAAATTTAAATTTAATGAAATATACTTATTCTCAATTGGAAGGGAATTCCACAAGATTTTCATCTATTCTTAAATTAAAATATTGGCATCTAGAGTGAATTCATTGGAGGATAAACAATTTAAGATTGGGATACCAATCCAATTACATGACCAAAATGGAAGAGAATATTTTTCACTAAGAAGCTAATGTGAATTGATCAAAATATTATATAAGGATTCCTAGAAAGAAATCAATAAGGGGAACTCCACATAAAAAAATTTCTATTTTTGAGAATTCGATGAAATCATTCAATTAGAAAAACATATGATTCTGATTTTTCATTGTTGAGAATCCATATAAAAATAACATATAAAGGATGGTTAAATTTTCAAATATTTTTAATTTCTAGAATCCATAATTGTTTAGTTTTTTACATTGCATCCCTGGAATAGTGTAAATTTTTCTATGACAGATTCTTCCATGTTATTTGGTGTTTTTATAGAAGTACTGATTCCAATTATTTTTCCAGATGACCATTTGAAAACTATAAAATATTAAACGAATTTTTTTTAATAAAGTATTTTAAAAGTATAATGTGACCATCCAATGAAGGATGTTTTCATTTCCATGAGGGAAATTGATTACTTTTTGTGCTCACAGTATGAGAAAAATGCCAAACATAAGGATTTCCCCAAAACATGGGTATACAATGGTATGCAGATGGAATAGATCAATCTCTAATAACCACATTATTGTTGATATTTACCCTTATATATTCATCTATTAATTAAACAATATATATATAGGATTTACACAACCAAATTTCCTACCTTGACATTATTTCATAATGGAGAAATTAGTATTTATGTTATTGATGTCTCTTTTTTTCTCCATACATAAAACAAAGGAGTCCCCCGCATATAATAAGTTAGTGAGGTAAAAAATTCAGATGTATGCTCTGATGGGATTAATCATATTTACAATCACCAAACTAAAAAGTAGTATGATTAAATATTTTTCAGTAATAATGAATATAATGGTAGAAATTTGATCACATTGACTGAAATCCATTGAGAAAGATAAATTTCTCTCTATGGATCCACTTATGGTGACTAGGATGTGGGATGAACTGAGATTAATTTCCACCCATTTAGTAAAGGTATCACCAAAGGAAATTATGGATGAAATTTCACCAATGAAGCCCCAATAAATAGTTTAAAATGATTTTTTAACATCATTTTCTTGAACAATGTGATCACCTCTTGTGTTGTTTATAATGATATTAACACATTCAATAGCTAGGACAAGATAATATTGTATTCTTCTAACATTAATGAATAAATATTTATTTGGAAATGTAATCCACTTGGCATTACTGGAAACCAATTTTCAAGATTTCATCTAATAATTATGAAAATTTTGTTCACAAGATACATGGGTCTGATTAGATGACCCTCATTTTCAATATCACCTTTATGAATGTGATCCAAGAATTGATAATTGATTCCCAGTGTTATCTAACAAGAATTAAAAAATAATTAATGTTTCAATACACATAATATTATATAGTATATGAGAAGGTATGAAAGGAGGAGTTAGTAAAACCATTATGTTCTGGAGAGAATCCATTGTAAAGAAAAAAATAACCTCTTGGATCTTAAAGGAAATAATTATAGCAGAGATATTTGAGTTATCCTTTTGAGTAAAATTATTAGTTATGATATATTCCATTTTTCATGTGGATGTATTAGGGGAATCAAAGCGCTTCTTGTAATATGAGTTAACATGGTCTTCCAATTATTCCGTTGTATGAAATTAGTATCCATTATCACTGAGAATATAAAACATTCTATTGATTTTACTAGTCATTTGAAAAAATTTAATGAATCTAGATATTTTTTCAAAACCCTTATGCCATTTAATATTGAATGAATCCCACTATGTTATCTCTTTGGGGTTTAAGGAGGTTTTATGGTAACGTGGGACGTTATATTCCATTTTATGACCATGAAAAATCGTTACCAGTGTCCATCTATAGAACAGAATGAACCAAATAATCAACATAATAAATATGTTCATCAATGTGACTGAATCAATACATGTTCTGAACTTCATATTTTTTTCATAAGAATCTTTTACATTAAAACACAAGATAAAGCAACATATTTAATGTTAAAGGAGCTCCATGATTCCTAAACTAGATGTTTGAAATAAGGATGCATACTCCTAGAATTGATAAATCTTTCATGGAAGGGGGTATTATAACTAAAGGATTCTATATTTAAAAAGAGATTATGGTGATCAGAGTTGAAATATGGAAGTTTTGAATAAGAAATAAAGGACCACGAACTAAGGGCTAAATCATTGACCAAAACCCTACCAAATTTACATGAATCCATTATGCTAATGAGATTTCCATACCAGGTATATTTTTCTCCAACATACTTGACCTCATTGAGATTTATATTTTAGATACATTATTTTAATTAAATGATTTCTTTAAAAGAATTAAACATTGTAAGCCTATAGTATTGATTCAAAATGAAATAAAAATTTCACATGAGTGTTTGAGGACATATTATTATACTAATGCTATAAAAAATGTATTTATAAATTTATCTTCTATCATGATATATGTTTTACGAATATAAGATGAAGAGAAGTTGTTGTATTCCCCTATATTGATAAATTAATGTGGCCATCTTATCAAATGTTTTATTGGAAGTGATTCTTTCTAAACATGAGTGAGAAATGAACATATGTCTCTAAATGTCAAGGATAGAGAGATTCTTCCAAATATGTTGATTCACCAATTAATCAAGAGAATAAATATTCTTATAGAATTCCCTCTATTTTTCAGAATGAACTAAAATATTATGCGTAAAAAAATTTAGAAAGAGATGAAGGGATATAGTTGTCTCAGGATTGGAAATCTCTTGATAGTTCTAAAATAATAAATTCTTTTGAACATGCACCTAAATCCACAACCCCGATTTTTTTTCCACTAGATTTTTTGTATAAATATTATGGAATAGCCTACTTTTTGGATCATTATATGTAATTTTTTACTTCAAATGAGAGGAAAATTTTTAGGCCTATACAGTCCACTGTGTAACCTCGACTACTGCCAACAGTAATACACCATGCCACTAATATTTTATTATTATTATAAATTTTGGTTTTTCGTAAACAACACGTTATAGATTCTTCTACATTTGGTATTGCAGTATTTAAATTTTGATTTAATAAGGTGTTTATTGAGTCCTTGTGAATATAATAATTCATTATAATATTAAAATTTGAATAATTGAATTTATATTCATCATTTATATCTTATCCACCTTGTATGAGGCTATTGTTAAAATTTCTATGTTTATGTAATAAAAATTGCTTTATAGGTTGAATAGGTAGGAAGACAGCTAGATAATCTATGGGTTCAGTGGAAAAATCCTAGAAAGGATCATCAATGACATTGATACGTTTTTGATCTGTACATTGATATCCTGAGAGACTTCTGATAATCACTTTACATCACATTGAGATAAACAAACAACATGATGAATATTAATGGATTTAGATTAATCATCCTGAATTTATTTAACAATTTTCACATTTTGATGGTAAAGCTCAAAGTAAATTCAATAATCCTCATTTTCTAAATCTCTATTTATATCCATACTACATATTGGAGACATTTTTTGTATATTTGAAGGTGATTGGAATAGGTAGATCTTCTCCCCATTCTTCATAATCAAAATGTGGAAAAACATTCCATTTTATGTATTTCAAATAAATGGTTATTAATTTATTTTTCACACATTTTCCAGTCCATAAATTCTTGGTGGTCAATTTCATTCCAGAGAAATAACTTTTACTTTATTCCTTATATTGAACTCTTTCAATGCATTTTCATCTGCTGCAAGATACACTTTCTTATATAGATTTCTACAATAGGATACATTGTGTCTCAAAATAAAACTATGATTAAAAAAGTAGAGGGACATATTTATAATCTATTTTCAACTCAATTTTGTGTTCACTAGAAATGAAGAAGATCACATCTAGAGGATTTATATAAAAATCAACCTCATCCGTGAATCTAGTATATAGCAACATCTATCCATTCTGATTACGGTGACTAATATTTAAAGGAATTATGGTACAATTATTATAATAAATCATTATTATAGGTTTCCAATACACCCAGATTAAAATGGTATGTTTAACTCAGATTTGGGATATAGAGTTTCCTAGATTTAATGTATCGAAGTAAAAAGTCCATTCATAGATTATCATTGTACCAGTTTTCAGTTGGGAATTCACAATATTCTAAAATAATTAAAGTTATTATTTTATTATCATTATGATGCGGAAGTGGACTCTTCTAATCTAGACCATCTTCCAGAAATTTCCACCCAATAGTTTAATATTCCATATTTAAGATCAACATAGGGCCATGGAATTCCCCCTTTGAGGACATAATGAATCCATGATTGTAAAATTTGTATAATTGCATTCTATAATGGAGATATAATGGATCAAAAACTAATGAGAAGACGCCATCATCGGTTTTTAGAAAAGTAGTGGATCTGTGTATCTCAGTTTTTTCAACATCATATACAATGATTTATTACACAAAGGAAATTCCATTGATCTTAGTCGATGACAATGTTCCTCTAAGAATTATGTTTCCCTATATTATTTTTTATATAATCCTGTTCAGGAATTTCAATATGAAAATATCTATCCAATTCAAGAAAATAGTTTTCATGATTCATAGAGTGATCAAATAAAAGAAATGTCATTTTTTAGTCATCATGTGTCATGGTAGTCAATGCAAGTTGTTCTTCCCCCAAGAGATTGAGAGCCATCATTTTATCATTTTTAATGAATATTATTACAAATAAGTCATACGAAACTAGAAAAAGTCATATGGGGGGATATATTTCTATCAAAGGTAGTCTATAAGAGTTAATATGTCATTTGGACATATAGGATTAATTCTTAACCACTATGTTAACTCATTTTGATCATAATCGTAGTAATTAACAATAATTATATTCACTAATATTTTTGATCAAAAACTACGTTGACAATACAAGACCATAAAACATATTATTATTTTAAAGAGTTTTTTTTTCAAATTCCAAACAAAAATTTGGAAGAATTTTGTTTCATATAAATCCAACATATGGGAAAAACATTTTTTCAAATGAAAATGTTTAGAAATTTTAACGTATCACATCGCTTTGGGGACGTAGTAGTCCACATGTCCACAATCAAAGGTATTGTATTCCAAAAAAATGTAAATAATGAATGTATTTTTTTAATAATAATATAAGTATTAACACATTAAAAAATATATATGTCATATAAAAATATTATTTCAATATTAATTCTAAAAAAAAGTGAGGGTGAAGGGAAATTAGGAATGACATCCTTTCGTGAGGAGGTAGTTCTCCATACACACCAGAGGTTATTTCATATCCCATTTAGTGGTTTACATTGTATTTTTAGTAAAAATAAATAACATATAAAATAATTATATTTATGATACTTATGTTATTATATGAAACATGAAATAAATAGAATTTAAAGGTTATACAGTGAATTTAAACCAAAGGGTTTGTTGGAGAATGTTACTGCTTCATCAAGTAAGAACATTTAGTTTGATCTAATGGATTTCCTTGAATTCCAGTAAGCACAAATTTAGGATCCAAGGATGATTTTTGGGATGATGTGACTTAATTTGGGATGTTTTTGACAAGGAAAAAAGGATTGGCAGATTTGATTAATGGGGGAGATTGAGTTTCCTTTTACAATGGAGGGTAGTGAAATTCTTATAAATAAAAAAGGGAACATTATTAGTAGGTATCCATTTCCTGATGAGCTAAAAAATGATAAATAATGGATTTTATAGGATATATGGTCTTTCTAAACTCACACCACACAAAAAAATCATTTTTTAATCATTTAATTCTATATGAAATAAGTGTCCTTAATTTTATAATATTTTTATTTAGGCCACTTTTTTATAAACAATTTAATTCATCCATTAAGACTAAATTAATGTTACACATATTATAAATTTTATGTGCATCTAGATTTTATTTCAAATATAATTTATAAAATAGAAAACTTTTTTTTTGAAATTATTTTTAATAGAATTCCATGTAACGCGAAAAAACACTCTTTAACCCAAACTAGTTAAAAATGATATTAATATTTAGAGGAAAATGTGTTTATTATAAAAGTTAAGTTAGTCCTTTATGGGTCTATATTTCATGTTTATTAACATTTCAAAAAAATAACGTTATAGATTATAATATTTTTATTATTTTTTATTCATTTAATAAAATGTGGGTAATTATATAATGTCATATATATTATTTTTGACATGATACATATATTTAAATTTAAAAAAATATCACGATACTCATTCAAATAAAATATATTAATTTAAATGATTTTTATTATGATTGTTCATCTACAGCAAAAATTTAATACAATAATTCATTCTATAAATCATAATATGAATATATTAAGTATCATTTAATTTATTTAATTATTAACTAATTAATCTAGGTGTTATTAGTTCTTTTCCAATTTATAGTGTTCTATAGTCTATAATAAATATATAAAAATTATAATAATAACAAAAACTCTGTTATATTTTAAGTTAATATTTATATTTAAACCTATACAATTTTTTCCTAATGCCGAAATATTTATAATGATTAAAATGAAGAAATGTATATTTATTATCTTTTTCTTTTCTGAACATATTATATGGGATTTTTTCATGGAAAACGATTCCTGATAACTCATATAAATATAGAAAAAATGTCATTTGGGTAAATATAGATTTCCATAAAATGGATTTTATGAAATATAATAGGTTATTTTTTCTCTTATGATTAATGTTTACCCACTAAGTAAAACGATATTTACCATTATCATTGTAATTAATTTAAATTTCATTAAATAATATTTTTGGTAAAAAACTATTTAGTTATTAATAGAATTTATTAATTATAATGATTATAAATATGGATAACATTTTTACTAACTCCAAACACAGATGTTGTAGAATTCAATTTAAAACTAATTCTATAAACAGGACTGAATAACTAGTTCTTATGTGAAAATCTCCAAATACATTAAATATTTTTATATAAAATTTCTATATAAAACTAAATCCAATGACATATATTATATCTATTGGTGTATAATTAAATTATATATAGTATAAAATACATTTTCAACATATCTTAAGAAAATATATTATTTATATAATAAATATGTTTTCAACTAAAATCCTATATTTTCATTATTTATCAAATCATGAGTCTTAACAAAAAATACTATGAAATCACTGAAATTAAATTTTTATCTTGTACGTTAAGAAATTATGTTTATTTTTTCGTATATAATTTATAAATGTGTCATATATTATTTTTAATTAAATTCATCCATTTGAAGTTTATAAAATATTCATCTAGAGGAATAGATATTTTTATGATTAATATTGGATTTATTATTATATATTGACAATAAAATATATTACATAAGTTTAAAAACATTATTTGGAAAATATAATAGAGAAATTTTATTATCATATTACACTAATAGTGATTAATTTAATTTTTTAGGATGCAATTAATTTCTAGGAAAACAATTATTTTTTATAAAAACAAATTCATTATATTCTATTGGTTTTTATATTCAATTATAATTAATTGGTAACCTATGAATTCATTTTATGAACATGTTAAAATATTGTTTTAATAATTTATATAGTCTAATTGATTACTTACATTGCAATGTCTTGGTGAAAACTATCGCCTTAAATAATAATATTTATTATAAATTGTTTCTATATATGATTCGACTTTGCGTCTCACTAAAGTTATCGAAAAAAAATATATTTAATGTACCAGTAATGATAAACATCGAATTGTGTATAATGGATGATAATAATTTAATTGTGAACAATTTAATGTATCAAATAAGTTCAATTAATTTGAAATAATTTATTTCATAAAATCTCATGATGTTACACTAAAATCCTTATGAAATGACTCATGTTTTATAGTATAATGTATAACTCTATTTGGTTATGTACATTTACCTTAATCATGTCCTAGTATACATATTATCATCTTATTCTAAATTTTAAGGTTAAATTTCAATCTCTTGTGTTTACCCTTATAGATCATATCCTAAAACATTTTTTTATGATTCAATTACCCTCATTATTATGGAGGTTATAATATATTATGTGTCTAAAGGGTTATCATTTGACATGACTATTTTTTTTAAATGTTAAAATATTGTATGATAAGATAGTTAAGTAGATAATATCTAAATTACCTAAACCATTTTCTTATTTGTTGTTTTATTTAATGAATATTTATGACACATGATGAAAAATAAATTTATTTCTTTCTCATGTCACCTTCGATGGTATCAAAGAAATGTTTTGCTCATTTAAAGAATTTTTTATTATGAATAATGGGGTAGAACCTAAAATAACCAATGATTAAGTATATGTGGTTTAGGAATAAAACCATCATAGGATTAAATTAATATTTTTATATTTGGCAAATATTTGGATTAATTTTCTTTTTAATTTCATTGCAAACATTGATTATTGTTTCAAGATACTCACACTAATTATTTTGGTTTTAGTTAGGAATGTAAGAAATTATCATAAAATTGGGTTTCTAATAGGTAGTTGAGATTTTTAAAACATCTTATTTGTGATTTGATTAAAGAATTCATTCAAATCAAATAAAAAATTAATTAAAAATATTCGTTCATATCCCAAATAGATTAATATTTAATTATCAATAAGACATCTAGTTTTATAGTTAATTAAAAATATGAGAATTACTATATCTGATAAGAGTTTTTTTTTGGAATAGGATATCCAGAATAGCTATTATTAATAATTTAGTGGAATTCAATGAGATTTTAGACATTCATTATCTCTCTCTACATAAATCACAAATAAAATTCCATGATATTGAAGTCCTATTAAATATATCCTATCAATATATGATCATATTTAAATGTAAGGAGAACAATGATACCCCTATTGAAATTAATTGTAGTATATGACTCTTAATAAACAATAATGGTTTCTATTTATCTCAATGTGTAACTTAAATACATAGTATTAAAGATATGTATATTTCATTGAGAATTTGTTGATTATTTTTTAAGAGTCAATTGATTTTTCCCTTATTGATAATTTTGAATTTTCAGTATAACCCATGCCTAGTTAGATATAAATATAATATACACCATATATTATTTACCAAATTGAATTGGAGGAATTAAACAAACAACTCTAAGATAATTTGAATTACAATTTTATAAGCCATGGTTCTTTACAATGGGGATCACCAGTCTTCTTTGTTAGGAAGAAAGATAAATCAATGTGTCTCTCTCTTGATTATAGTGAACATGAAACAATCCTAACGAAGTAAAAGTCTCATCTACCTCACACTGATGAATTATTTATTCAAATATGAAGGCATAAATACATATAAATGATTAAATATAAATTAATATATCATCAATTAATATTTAAAGGAATGAATATACCCAAGATAGAAATTTATATAAGGAATGAGTACTATGAATTCATAGTGATGCAATTTTTTCTCCCAAATTCCCCATATATCAATATAAATATAATGAAATGAGTAATTATAGATTTCTTAAATCAATTTATAGATGTATATTATATATAATATTCGGATATATTCCTGTAGTATGGTTGATAATGATGATTATTTGAGGATTTTTCAATAAACTATAATAACAGTGAAGTGGTATATCAATTTAAGAAAGTGTGAATTTTTGAAATAAAGCGGACCATTTTTAGGGAATACGATCACATTTAATGGTATATATTTGTATAATTTAATTAAATAGGACTTTGAATAATTTCCAATTACAAGTACTATAAGATTGATCTATTTTTTTTTATGATTAGATGGATATTATTGTATTATTGTGATAAATTTATTATAATTTTTTAATCCACATTCTATCATAACATAGAAGTGATTCAAGTTCCTTTGGAAAGATAAATGTGATGAAAATTTCAAGTATCTCTTGATAATATGGTCATTGTTCGTTTTTTAATATTATCTAATAATGGGAAGGAATTTAAAATATACAGTATTGTATACAATTATGGTTTTGGATGTTTCCTCCCGAATAATGAGATGGTGGTATCTTATTCCATGCATTAATAAATGATTAATTATCATAATTACACAACCTATAATTTAGAAATAACACTTTTAATATTTTCATTGATGCGATAATGGATATATCCCTATATTTAATAGTGTGAAATATATAGGGACCAAAAAAGCTTACTGTAAATATTCAAATATACAGATTTAAACATAGGCTAACGAAGATTGTTAGAGTTGATCTCGGACTATTAATGTTGGTTATGTTTAATATCCTAGCGATGAAAACCATGTGGATGAAGATTTATGGAGGTTTAAACATGTTACCTTATAAATTATGGGGACTAAAAGAGATAAAAAAATCATGGATTTGTGACGTATAAACCATTAAAGAATGAGAGAAGTGTGAATATCTTATATTATCTAGTTAAGTCCAAAAATAACATTCTATGTATGAACATAGGGGGATTAATGTATGATACAAAGATCATAAATTACGATGGAAATATTCATTAGTTGGATATTGAAAATATTAGAATTATATCATTTGATAAATTAATACGTCTTCCATAAATACAAAAATTCATAAAGAATTTGTGGAATGATGCACATAGCCCATCATTCTCTACACATCCAATAAGAAAAAATATTTCTAGAAAGATGAATAATAATTTATGATTTGAGAATAAAAAATGTAGATTTTAAAGTATGTATCTCAATTATTGGTATGGTAGAATTATATGGAAGAACAATATAAATATTTGGGGATGATACAACCATTACACAAATTTTTATATAAATGGGATAACATCATAAGGGATATCACATTATATATTCCTATTAATTTTAAATGATATAATGTTTCTTAGGTTGTAGTATATTAATATTTATAATCATCAAAATTAAATACTATTATATAATATTTCTTCCTGATCAAATTTTCATGATACACATAAGATAAGTTTTATAGATTTATGGAGTACCACTCTAAATTGTATCAGATCTAGATTTGAGGTTTACCTCGATGTTTTTGATAATTCATCAATTAGATTTTTATATAGATCTGATTTTTGTCACATCTAATCATTCTTAAATGGAATTTTTTTTGGGAAGGACCTTCCAAACTCTAAGATATAATCATCTCCTAATAAAAAGATTTAATTAGATATTGAGATTATCATATTTTCCTAGTGGAGTTAAAATGTAAAATTTATTTAATTCAATAGATAATGGGGACCCATATGAGGATCTTTATGGGAATTGGTATTAAATTCTAATATTACTTGTGGATGTTGGAGATTTTAAGCATTTCGCAGAAGAACTACCTCAATATAAGTTTGAGAAGATTCAAACCATTTAGTAGAATATTTAAATTGTGGACTATCCATAGAAGATCTATCATGATAACCATTAATGATATTTTGAGTTTTAATTCAGATTCACAGTATTCAACTTTATATCACCATTGAAGTGGGATCAATGATTAGCGATGATGGGTATATTGAGCCCCATATTTAATGGCCCTCTGAGAAATATGATCAAGTGGGATCTATAGAGTATCATATTAAACTATTACTAATCCTATCACCATGTTCATGATGAGTTATATGTTTCACTTTTAAGAATGTACATATCTCAAACTCCACATATACTTGATTTAGATATAGTATAACTAAAACATGATTTCTTTTATGAGGAACATAATATTATAATGTTTGGACATAGGTATAAAATACTATGAAAAAATACCACATATTGAGTTAAATTGATCTAAATATATCAAATTCTAGAGAATAAAATATAGGATTCCAAAGATTATATGATGATGAATTTCCCATATTATTTTTATCAAATTAATAAATTTATTTGGGTGAGAAAATTTTATGGAAATGGGGGTGGAAAATATGAAAAATATTTATTTTGTGATATATTTTCCCTTTATATATTTACTATGTCAAAACTATATTTTTGAAACAAAAAACAATAAAAATGAACCATTATAAATTTCACTAAGATAAAATATTACAATAAATGGAAAACATTAATAAATTATTAGAATAAAATATACAACATCATTAAAAAATTACAGGTGGAATAAATAAACAAGTAAATATAATTACCATAAACATAGAATCTTATATTATGTGAATATCATCTCCCATGTTACAATAATAAAAAAGGGAATGAATTAAAAATATAAAAAACATGTTTAAAGAAAAATAAATAAATTGTATCAATGAATCTAGGAATATATAAAGGTAGTATGTTGGAATAAAATAATATCGTAATATATATGGTCATTAGATATATAGATGTTAGAATCATTTTCATTTGACATATGATAAATTGGTATATTTCATAATTATATTTTATAATTGAAAATAATAAAATTCATTTTTAATTAACAAAAAAAATAATATTTAAATTAAATAATTATTTCTTAAAATACATTTATCTAGATTATAATTTTTTATTATTAAAAAAATATTGTAATTATTTATAAAAATAAAAGAAAAATTTTCATAGTAGTGTGTTGATAAATTAAATTGATTTAAATATTATATACATTTAATGTATGTGGTTTAAATTTTTTAATGTTAAAAAATGATATTTTCAAGGATATATTTTTAAATTATTGTGAATCTTTTTCATAATAAATAATATTTGAAATGATAAATATAATGTAATGTTTCCAAGAATAATAAAATATATTTAAAGTGATTTAATTTCAATCTCGTAATTTTTTGAATTAAGAACACATACTGTTTAAATTGTTATTTTTATATAAATATTATTTTAGTTATATATTTTAATTTTTCATCTAAATAAAAAAACTCAATAATTAAGAATTCAATTATAATAAACAAATTATCATTTTATTATTATAAAATTTATATTATAATATGAGTAAAAATTATTTTTTTGTGAACTAAAATTAGTTACCATGGTAAAAATTTAGTAACAACAATATATATACAATGAGGTAAAAGTTAGTGGTGTTAAACTATGTAGTAAGGGAATAAAATATAATAAGAACCTATCTATAAATGTGTAGATGAAGGTTCTTTGGAAAAAAATATCTACAATACCTTATTGTACATTTTTTATATACATCACTTTTAAAATTATAACCTATTTCAATTGGAAGTAAATATTTTCATAAATAACAATAAAAACTCACATATAAATTATCCCCTCAAATAAATCTTATAAAAACCCAAACTATTTGGTTATTTCAATAATCATAGATCGTTTTTCTTCCTCTAAATAATTTTAAGGAATTCTCTATCCTTTTCTTCCAAAATGGATGCCACAATACACCATATCTATGGAACATTTGTCGAGGAGGGGAAAATTCATCAGGATTATTAGTTTCTCTGTCATTTCAAATTACCTCCCCATATCCAATTTTTTCAAAATCATCCATTTATATAATTATTTTAGATTAATGTTACTATTCAACTAAGAATATGATACATAAATTATATTACATTATTTTCTTGCTCATTCATTAGTGTATCTTTTTCTTGTTTAGGTTGTTTCAACCACATAGATGAAAAATATAAAATTAAAATTAAAAATTTCACAAATAATAATTTCCAAAAAAATTATATAAGTAATATAGGTCCTTAATATATAATTTATTTCATTAATGAGGGTTTTTATGGATAAAAAATGGCTATTAAATAGTAACACAACGATATAGTTAAATTACAAGATAAATGATTGTTATATATTCCATTATCTGAAACCATACCCATAAACCAATAAAATGAATGTGAGAATGAATAAATAAATATATTTTTTTTAGAAACCTTAAATATTTTGGGGAATTAATCACTTTTTATCATTGAATGTGATCTGACATCGCTATAACAAAACTCTTATGAAAAAAATAAAAAATTAGTAACATTAGATAATGAAAATATAGAAATAAATAAAAAATCTATTTTAGTCAATGATTATAATATAATAGTATAAAAATTAATAGATATTAATAATTTTATAAAATATGAAATTAGGAAAAATATTTCATTATAATTGAGGTTAATGTACATTTTTTTATGATAGGAGTAATGGTAACATTTTCTCATTTCAATTTTCTCTTCACAGGGATATGTTCTGTATTCAAAAATTATATTCCATATTGTGGTGTATATAATATAAAATTGTTGAATTTTTCATATGTACATTAGAAAATTAATTTTATTTATGCTCAATAATTGTTTTTATCATTTAATATATTATAATTAAAATATTAAAAATTTTATAAAACTATTCAATCCAATCACACATTAAATTATATATAGTAATGATTAAATTACCATATATGGAAATTTTATAATACATATATTTATATCTATATCCATATATTTTTTATATACTATGGTCTTTCATAATTTCTTTATATAATATTTATTTTTCACATACCATCTATTTCATAATTTAGATGATGTATTGATTATAAGTGAGAAATAAAATACATCTTCATATCATTCAATACAATATTTTAATCATGTCTATATTCATTGGTTTTTTATGGTTATCCATACATATACTTATTCGGTTTCATAAATTATTTTTAAATTTATTCAGAATAATATATAAAAGGAACCATCATTTATCATTTTTAGTGTGTTTGTTTTCCCCCAACAGTGTCACTCTTTAATAAAAAATATCAGAAGTATAATTGTTAACAATTTTACCAGGAACACATTTTCCCAATTTTATAAGTGATTTTAATAATTATGGTCAGTCGATAATTTGACAATGTATTCCAATGTAAATTATTTAATTATTTTTTAAATGTATTTACATTAAATCCCTAAAAAATTTAAATGATATTTCATCATAGTTATCCATGTTCATTTTAGTGAAATTTTATAATTTTTTTTAAAATTATGATAAAATATATTATTTTTACATAAGATTCAATGGTATTATATCCTAATAGAAATGCAGTATTAATTTAAATATATATATTAAAATGATTCCATATAGATATTTTCCTAAACCCATTTATATTCATTGGTTAATTAATAAATTATGGAATTATGAATTTTTTCTTGTACTTATAAAACACCTCTGTATTATTTATCATTATGTGACATGATGGTCTATTATAGACATAAAATTAACAATGTAATATCATATAAAACATGGCATCATGATTTAGAAATAGTGGCAATCCTAATTCCAGTAGGTTTAGTGGATTTGGTTGTTAACCAAATCCACTAGCTTATAGGATGTCGGTCACCTTTGTCCATTATGTTATGAATAAATTATTTTTTATCCTTGATATATATTGTGATAAATAAGATCATAATTATGTGAATTTTGTATGTAATTTATAATTCATATTCTATATTCTCATGGATTAGGATTTTTGACTTGTGTTTACACACTCCTATGAGTCATTTTTTATGTTATTCTAAAAGCCTTAAGTAAGGACTCGTGTCTTAGGATATATGGTATTATTATCTAATTTTATATCCATATGACATGATAATTTTATAATAAACTTATTATAATTTTATATTCACTTATGATTTTCAATTTAAATCTCCTATACTTTATCATATTTATTATTTAATCACAACATTTCATATTATTCCATTACATATGTTTTGAGGGAGAGTATTAAGTACGCTATTTCTATAAGTGTATCATTTTGGATGATTGTTTCTTAGAGATTCTAATTTTTTAAATATAATTTGGTTTTATATTAAATATAAAAATTCACTAAAGAATTATTTTTTACAGTTTGATTTATAGTTATGTTTAATTAATATTAAGTTAAACTAATATAATATTAAATTATTTTTTTGGTTAGGTCAAATAATTCATTTAAAATAGGTAATTTTAAAATAATAACACAACTACATGGAGTGAAAATAAAATAATCATAGATAATATATGCCTAATATCTCAATAAGAAAACAATAATGTAGATGGGGAAAACATCATAGTTTAAATGAATTTTGAATATTCTTCAACAAAATCGAATTTCCAAAGAAAATATTCTTAGTTTTTAAAAGTAAATAGTTATCACTCGGGATAAAACTCATAATGGATTAAGTGAAAAAATTATTTTGGTTTATAAATTGATGGAATAATTTTTTTTAAAAAAATATCCAAAACATTCATTTTCGTAGTTCCCAAAGGGACCACATTGAAATATATTGTTGGTTTAAATCATACTAAAAAATATCAGAATATTTAATATATTTTTTTGGTTAATATTACATGGAGAATTTATAATGTGAATTTAAATATTAAAAATAAGGTTTGATATAAAAGGTCATATATTATTTTATAATTTATAAAAATAATAATATAATTTTTTTATATGAATAACTTAATTCTGAAAATTTATTTAATCAAGGATAAAAAATGATTGAATAGGTTTTCATATATCAGACTATGTGATATATATTTTTTAGAAACAGTTTACAAAAATTAGAAAATTTTTATATGATTATAATTTTTTTTAAATGTTATATTTTTTCTATATGATGTAAATTATATTATAGTTTATATAAATAATAATAAGAAAGCATCCATTTTTAAATAAATTTAAATCATTAATGTATATTTATTTTTGGAATATAAAAATGATTATAACTAAATTTTAATGTGTTTATAATTTATTTATTTATGATATATTCAAAAAAAATTAGTGTATCAACTAATTTTTAATTAATAAATTTATTAGATTATTATTCTTATACAATATATTCTGTAGTAGTAAATAAACCATTCATAATATGATTGTTTCAATATACACACAATATTATTCAATCATAATATTCAAAAACAATATTGATAAATAAACAATAAGTAACTAAATTTTCTACGAAATCTAAATGTAGTACCATAAGACAGATTGAAATGTTCAAGAACATTAAGATAATTTACTAAGGTGGACCATACATGAAATAGAATAACATGTATATGGGAAAAAAATCTATTAATAATAAAATAGTTAACATTTAAATTTACATGGTGTAAGAACATAAGGAATAATATAAAATGATTATAGGTTATTATGAATATATTTGTGTTAATATTATTGAACATAATTATAACCCTTAGTAAATATGATCTGTGTTCAATATGAATATTTCATAATACATGCATTAGAAATTATCACAATTTGTGTTGTAATAATTAATAATAGGATATTTGGATAAGTGAATATTAGGGGTAATAATGAATATTAATTATCATATAAGGGAGAAAATATGGCTTCAAACAGCAGACACATCTCTTAGGAAGATAATTTATTTGATCATGGGATGGAGGTAGAATCACTATTATTCCCCCTTGAACAAGCCAAATAAAAACTCTAAGAAGTGAAATTGTAGTGAAAAATTATATAGCAGATGTTTATGTTAATATATATGACCACCCTATCAATGTTTGTTGACCTAGTAACACTATTAGATTTAATGAAATATTTATTTTCCAATAAATATAATTTTTTATACCATTCATTACACAAATTATCTAGATTTAACGAATGGTAATATGGTATACCATTTTATCCAAGATTTAAAATAGGATGGTATGGTTAATAATTAATAATTCATAAAAAATTTATATGTCTTTCAGATGAACAAAATATATTCATTGGTTATCATTTATTAATAAATGAAAATAAAAATCCTTTCCAAGTAAAATTGATTTATCCAAAAAAATTTTTTTATGATTTCAATGTGTTTTAACATTAATTAATTGAATTAAAAATTATTGGTGAACTATTTTATGGTAATTTATATATATTATACATTGATTAATTTTTTTAATCAATTATCAAATATTATTCCTTGGAATGGTATTGGATGAAATCTACTAATATACTAACAAATTGTATTTTTATAATAGATGGTTTCATTGAATTTCTCACACTTATTTTCAAATTGAATGTTTTCAATTTTAGAAAAAAATTTAGAAAAAAAATACCTCTATTTTGAAATTTATATTTCCAACATTATATTAATGTGATTTTTTCATTTTTTTAATATATTAATTTTTCACTGAATGAGGAAAAATTATTATTTTTTAATACAAATTTTATTTTCAATTTATGTATATAAATATGTATATTTATTAAAAATTATTTTAAAATTAAAATTATATTAACAATATTTTATTTATTCCAATTTATTTTGTTTTAATAATTTTTATGTTGAATTTTTATGCAATAAATTTTTGTACTTATAAAAATCATCTTGATTGGAAATCCGAATTTTTCATCGTGTTTATGTGATTAATAAAATATCAAATTCTACGTAATTTTTTCTTAGAAAATTTAAATTTGGATTCTATATTTTTATTAATAATAATAATAATTAATGTTATATAATATGTTCAATTTAATTTTTGGTCATAGTGAAAGGGGATACCAGTAAAAATTAATTAAAACTGTTCAGGTTAAAATATGTTTACCAGGAAGTTAAACTAATAAGATAAGCATTACAATTCGAGATGAACATGTGTAATTCCTATATTATAGAAATATTTCTATGTTACCACAATAAGTATTGCTAATGATTCATTTTTGGGGAAATTTGATAAAAATGGTGAAATGGATTTAATGTAAAACATTAAAAAATTACATGTATGGAAGTCCCCTTATTAAAAAATGGGAACCAATCTCCCCTCATGTACACTAATAAAAATTCTTATTTATTATCCAATCACATACCAAACTCATTTCCCACTTCACATAACACAACATAGAGTCCATTTATTGTTTTAAAAACCCTTCTATGATTTATCATTGTGTTATTGAGAAGAGGTTCTCAAAAGAAGTGGTATTGTTCATGACCATGACTTTTCATTTTATTTTGTCTTCCAAACCCTTAAAATATAATGTAAATGTTATGAAATAATTAAAAATTTATCTAAAATACACAAATATTTTATTATTTATATTTAATAACATGTATCCATCTCCTCTTGAATCATATGTGAAATGAAATAGTCAATCGTGTGTATAATGGAAACCACCTCGCAAACTGATTTAATTGGTTATTCATAATTTATTTTCATTAAAGGATATAATAATAAATTTAAATTATATATATAATATTAAGGAAATAAATATATTTATTTTATTAATATATCACATCTACCTTCTTACCTTCTAATCAATTTAATAATTATAACAACGCTTGTGCGAACGTTTGATCTACTACCTCTTCAAAGTGATGGGAATCATTTTTAATTTTACATTAACATAGATAATAACAATAAATTATTTAATTAATATGTATGATTTAAATGGTATAAAATAATGATATAAAGTCAATTATTTATATATATATCTATCCTTTACTCCATTGAAAAAAATGAAACAATGTTCATGTATACGTCCAATCAACACTTTCAGGAATGCTGTAATTAATTTTTTATCACATCCATTATAGATGAAAATAAATATTAATATTATGTTTTAATATTATTTTTGTATAATTATTAAATTTTTGGATATTTTTGAACTATTATTAAATTACATTGGCCAAAACTACTAAACCAAAATATATATGAAAAATGAAAATGTTATCACTAGATATTGTGGTTTTAATAAACAATTATTAATAAATTGGTTGTAAAAGTTTATAAGTAAGTAATATATGTATTGATATATATTATTATTTCAATTGAATATATTTTAAAAAAAATTATTTATTATAAATGAAAATCAAATATGTAATAAGAAATTCACGACATTAATTAATATATTTTAATCTCACATTATCTTCTGTGAGATACATATCATATCCACCACTTATTTCTTATATAAAGTGTATATATTTTCCATGAATTAATTTTATTATTACATTAATGAAAATTAATGTGAAATATATATTCATATAAGGATATATTTTTATTAAGTTTTTTATATGTAAGTTACCAAATAGGTAATGGTTTTTATTATAATCTCACTGTATAACATGATTGTTTTTATTAATCTTATAAAGGTGAAGTCATATGATCTATGTCATAAGAAACCCATGAATTTTTTCTACTAGGTTTATTTGTGAAAATAAATGTTTTTTAGAATACCATACAATTTTTACATATATATTTCATTTTTCATATATAAATATTCCTTAGATAATATAAGGATCCATCCATGAATATTATTTACCTATTTCCTTTGGAAACATAGTCAAATAAAAAACTGAATTATATGTGAAATACATATTCCCCAACTATGTTCATTAAATCGGGAACTCTTATTAGGATTATTATTCATAAATCCATTCTTCATAACGTGATGTAGGGAAAATAATGAACTCTGATCTTAGATGCTCAATAAGGGTAAAATAGGGAGATATCAATAATCACATAACAAAAACCATATCCTAAGGGTTTGATATTATTATTTCAAAACCATACCATAATTATTATAGATAATAAATAGGAGTCATTCCATAAATAATGACATTTCATAAGACTAGAATCATAAAGAATCAATGAACAAGATCCACGAGATCAGAACATTGGCATAATAATTATATTGTTGAATACATATAAATATTGATAACCTATTGTAGAGGATACCAAAAAAGAAATTTATAACATGTTATGTGTGGGATCACTTAACTTTTTTTCCTTCATCAGGCTTGGGATAACCTCCAGTGTTCCTCTTTGAGGATTGGGACCACCTCTCGTGTACCCAATGAGGTCAACGAACATTAATAATTACTCAATTCAATGGATGTACATATAGGTCTTATCAAACACATAATGAAAATCAAAAATATGTGTACAACAATACCATAAAACATGAATAATATTAGAACACATGAAAAACAATGGGTTTCATAATCATTTCATCATAGCATAATTTATCTAAAAGAAATATGTTTCATAAGCCTTACGTCATCATATTTATAAACTATACAGTGAAAGAATAATTACAGAATCATTTTATAATATCAAAAATAAATTTTATGTAATATTAATTGATTCTATTTTATATGTTAAATGTTTTGGAAATATCCCATTAAATACATTGTGTAGAAAATGCCCCATTAATTTTTAAATAAATTATTTTTTTAATAAATTTCAAAATCATGAAGGAAAAACATTTTATTAAAAATAAATATTACAAAATAAAAATTATTCTTCCAATATTATATTTGTCATGGTTGTGAGACAATCCATTAACTCTATATATGGCCTCTCATGACCCATCAATCGGGACCTGTATCGTGACTACCCCAAGCCTGCCTTCCATAGGCCAGGGGCTGGTGACTAGAACCAAAGGTGTAATTCCCTAAACTGGGAAAACATTTCCTTTATAAATTGTAAACATGGAAAAATAGAGTAGAAGTTGAAGAAAACAATAAGTAAAAGCAGTATAACAGGTGTACTCAAAGTAAAGGGGGATAGAATACAAGACCAACTGCAATGTACAAATACAACTGAAAGAAAGTACAACTGAAAGTGATAATCAGTTGAAAGGTGAAAGTAGCTCCTGAGTCATCCTATGGGGTTCCTACCTTAAGGGTAGGTAGATATGGCCTCTATGGTACTCCACGTCTGTCAGACTCCACTGTGTAACGATACGTCGTAAAGGCCTCATCCGGGTACCGTCCAATCCTAGCGCTCTCGACCTATTTCAGCGATGTCTGTCATCTGTATCCAACACAATGCGGTGCGGGCATAGCCCATGTAGGGGTGAGTATAATGATACTCAGCAGAGACCCTGAGACCCTCATGGTCTCAAAAAATCCAACATGCATAAATCTAAAAGTATGAAATCAACAAATAACCTTTAATTATGTATACAACCATAAACATACCTATGTTATCAATTAACCCATCTCAATCATGAGGAAAACAAAAATGTCATTGACTCAGCTCAAACCAGAATTTTCATTATCGATACCATGACTACTGGAGAAATCCTCCTCTGTCCAGAATAGTGGGCATGTTACGACACTGAGGCACTTCTCACTAACCTTGGAATGCTGAGGTACTCATCATGTCGAGTACCGCAGGTCTGCTACCAACTACCAGGCTCTCCTCACGTGTGGCTCTACCGCCAACTACCAGGCACTCCCCCTAATAGCCTACAGAGGTACTCCCCCTATCGTGTACCACGGGTCTTCCACCAAATACCGGGTGCTCCTCTTCCATGGGTCTACCACCAAATACCGGGCGGTCCCAATTAGGCTAGTCAAATCACTCCGAGTCGAATCGATCAAGAAGTCATCAAGTCTATGAGCTAATACGTCTCCGCACTCTGTACACTCATCTCGGGAAGGATGAAATCCATGAGCTACTGGTCGATACTACATGTTTCACGAATTCTCACGAAAATGTATCTCAAAGGACCACCACGCCATAGGGGACTCAATGCAACAGATGGAACGTCAATCCAATGCCTGATCTGTGAGTTATTATTATTTTAGTCCTGGGGGCCATGATAGATTTGTGTATGAACCAACCTGACCGTGACACAACTATACTGGCTGCACTGAAGGTTCGTCAAACAGATGTCTGGTGCCAAAGATATGGCCTAAGAAGGTAATGAGTCTGTAATCGGTGCGGGTCCTGCCCGACCTGGTTGGACCCACTTGGCCCAACCCAGTCTGGGCCAACCCAGTCTGGGCTGACCCGGTCAGACTCGCTGGGTCTGAACCGGCTCATTGGGCGGGTCAGCCTGCTATGTTTTGACCCCGCCACTGGGCTCAACCCAGAGGACCACGAGGGAGGTTCGACTCAGTAGTCACCACGAAGGTGGCTTGGTGGCTTAGCCCAGGAGACCAGGACGGTTTAGCTAGCGACACCACGGGTGTCGTCGCAGGTTGGATAGTGAGGCTGGTGGGGGGAGGCCAGCAGACATGCCACTTGGGGCACAGGCTGGCCGGCTGGTCACCGTGCAGGACGCGGGTGCACCGGGCAGCACGCGGAAGGATACGGGGTAGGCCGTGGGGGAGCCATCATGGTCGCGTCAGGGCGCAGGGATACCGAGCAGGCCGCGATAGGGCGCGGGGATGCCGAGAAGACCACCGGGAGGGGCCGGGCTGGCCGCGGGTATGGTCGTGGGGGCACCAGGCAGGCCGACGACAAGGTTTCGGGGGCACCGAGCAGGCCACCAGTAGGGAACAGGGTGCCGGGAAGGGTGTCAGGCAGCGTGATAGGGCAAGGGTAGGGTGCCGACGGGGCCGGGCAACGGGCAGGGGCTGTGGGCAGGGTGCCGGCGGGGTCGGGCAGCGCGCCGAGGGGTGCGTGCTGCGTGCAGGCGCGGCAGGGGTAGTACACTGGGGGCGGGGGAAGCTTGCCAGTGGGGCTAGGCAGCACACTGGGGGTGCGGGCAGTTTGTCGGTGGGACGCAGGCAGCACGCGGGGGTGCCATGGGTTGGTGGGTCGGGCACCGTTTGGCTGATAATGTTTGGCCGGGAGAACCTGTTCACTGCGGGGGCGACATAGTTTGCGGAGGCTACCAGTAGCGTGACCTCATTATTGCCACCTTCGTCGCCTTGCTGTATAACACCTACAAGAGTGAAAAAATCTATGGAGGATGTCATGACATGTTAGGTCGGCACGTATCCTCCGCGTTTAATGTGATAACAAACGACTCTCTAATATGAAGCACAACTACTACCGTTCTTCATTTTGAGAGAAAGGAAGAACATTGGGAAAAGTTCATACTTTAAATAAAGTCAAACCCCTACCTTTAATATGCTGGTAGTTTTCCGTTGATGATGAGGATGGATGTCCATCAATCCGTGGTAGATGATCACATCCCATGTCGAAGGGGTCCGAGGATGAATGTCGGAGAAGAAGAGCGTCACCGACGTTATTCAGATTAATTGTTGGGAGAGCGGTTCTTCATTAGGAGAAATGTTCTTCGATGGGAGATTTTTCTCCTTATATTTCCGTACCCCCATTCCAACAAAATGATATATTTCAATTTAAATAAAAGGTAGGTAATCATATTATTCCACTGGAATAGAATTCCAATTGGTGATTTATTTATGAGCCTCCCCCAAATTAATTCATGAAAGTTGGCAAGAATTAATTATGGGGGATTGGTTCATTAAGGTGGGGAAAGGTGGAGAGGCTCTCGCTCATTAATGAGGGAGAGTTGAGATGTTATGGTATCCTCCCATTAATGAGGGGTCAGGTGGCCTCGTGTGGTCCCCACCACATTTAACCTTATATTGGAGGTTGGGTTCGGTTAGGCCCCACCCCAACAACCTCTCAAGGGAGGTTATGGTTTGGCGGTCCCACAACCGACTTCCAAATGGCGGCTCCAACTTCCTACAATCACATGGCGGGTGAAATAAAATAAACTGTGGCTACAATTTATTTTATTATTATTTTTTTATAAAAATCCAAAAAACTAACTTTTATTCCCGACAATCCTCCGTCAAGGTGAAAGTCTTCATAAGGGAAAACTGGCACTGCGATTTGAACGATGCCCTCAAATTTAAATTCTGAGAAATGGTTCAGAATTTATAAAATATTTCTTGTACGTTTACTGAATGCACCCAAACAAAACTTCAGAAATTTATTCCGGGCACACCGGGCCTCATAATCAAGCGTCGTTGGTTTTCACAGACTCGTAAAATTTCCAGGTATAATAAAAATTTCCACGGTATTTCTGTGTCTTTACATTCTCTCCACCGTAGAGATTTACTTCCCCATAAGCTACAAATATAACTAAGGGAACAAAAGGGGGTACTGAGCATGCATCTAAACCTCCCGATCCCATGTGCTCTCCTGGAGGTTCTCGTGCCGCCACTGAATTTTCACTAGAGGTATCGACAGTCTATATTGGACCTGCTCCTATCGATCCTCAATTTCCACTGGAACCTCCGAGAAAATTTCACCTTCATAGATATCCAACTCACTGTGGTCAATGATGTAGGATGGGTCATGCATGTATATCCTCAGCTGAGATACGTGGAAGATGTCACGCACCCGGTGCGACTAACATAGAAGAGGTAAGCAGTAAGCCACCTCACCTACTCTTCTGAGGACCTGGAAAGGTCCAATGAACCTTGGAGATAACTTGTCACCTCGGCCACATCTCTGTAGACCTCATCGAGGTGAATCCTGTATGAAGACGTGGTCTCCATCCTCGAACTCTAGAGGTCTTTGTCTCCTATAATTATACGACTTGTTCCTACTCTATGCAGTCTTTATCCTCTCCTAGATGATCGGCACCTTCTCATTGGTAGCCCATACCTTCTCTGGTCCCACTAGTGCTGACTCCCCTGGGTCTATCCAGCATAGTGGCGATCAACAAGGTCGTCAGTACAAGGCCTCCAAAGGTTCCGTATCAATGGTGGAGTGATAGTTGTTGTTGTTAGAAAACTCTGCCAACATTATGTGATCCTTCTAGCTGTGATAGAATTCGAGGACACATGCACGGAGCATGTCCTCGAGGGTTTGGATGGTTCTCTCAGTCTGACAATCGGTCTGAGGATGGAAGGAAGATCATAAGAAAAGATGTGTCCTGAAAGCTTCCTATAACCCCTTCCATAGCCAGGAAGTATATCGTGCGTCATGGTCGGAGACAATAGAAGAAGGTACTCCATGAAAACGAACCATCTCTAGCACATAGAGGCATCCCAATATCTCTACTGAGCCATGCTTTCTGATCGGTAGGAAGTGGGTTGACATGGTGAGTCGGTCAACAATCACCCAAATCGATTCATGACCCCTAGATGTATGTGGAAGACCCATAATGAAGTCCATGGATATCCCATCCCACTTCCACTCTAGGACCTCTAAGGGCGGAACCTAGCCTGCGGGTACCTAGTTCTCCGCCTTCACTTGATGACAAGTAAGGCATCATGGGACAAACACTACTACCTCCTTCTTCATACCTAGCCACTAGTGATGTCGTCGATGTTCCTGGTATATTTTCACCACTCCTGGATGTATCGCTAGAAGGGATGTGTTGAACTAATTCACCCCTTCCTACTATAGTGCAACTGGTACCATCGAATGTCCTCTGAAGAGGATGACGTGCTCCCCACCATAACAAAATCGATCAGGTGCCAGTTTTGTGGATATCTGATTAAGTCGCGTCTTGCAGTCAGTGTCCCCATGCTGCACCTCCCTGACTCGCTCAAGAAGTGTGGGAGTGACTCTAAGGGACTGTAGATAGGCCGCTCCATCTCTATCCACAAAGATATCTGTAAGGCAGCCAACTGCTCTGTCGCATCTCCTAGTAGTTGTATACCAGTACTCTTACTGAGCATATCCGCAACAACTTTACCCTTCCTTAGAGTATAGACTATTTCGATGTCATAGTCTTGGAGGAACTGAATCCATCACCGTTGTCTCAGGTTCTGGTCATTCTGAGAGAAGATACACCTGAGACTCTTGTGATCAGACTACACCTTATAATGTTCACCCATCAGATAGTGCTATCAAATCTTCAAGTCGAAGTCCACTACATCTAACTCCAAGTCATGTGTAGTGTAGTTCTTCTCATGTTGTCTCATGTGTCGAGAACCGTACACGATCACTGCTCACTCATGCATCCAGACACACTCGAGTCTCGTCCCTAATGCATCGTGGTAGACTATATACCCTATGCCTTCCTCTAGAAGCCTCAAGATGGAGGCACTAGTTAACCTCTTCCTCATCTCTTGAAAGATCTACTGGCATATCTCTGTTCACACAAAGGGTAGCCCCATATTTTTCAATGCTGGTAGTGGTGCTACAACTATGGTGAAATCTGGAATGAATCTACGGTAGTAGGCTGCCAAACCCAAGAATCTTCATACCTCGATCACAGTCCACGGGGGCTCCCACACAAGTACCGCCTTGATCTTTTCCGGATCCACTACAACTCCAGCCTCCAAGATGATGTTTCCCAAGAATTAAACCTTTCTAATACAAAACTGTCACTTCAGGAGCTTACCATAAAGCTGGTGCTCTCGGAGTATGTCCAGTACTACCTGCAAAGGGCAGGCATGCACCTTCTCAGTAGTTGAGTAGATCAAAATTTTGTCGATGAAGACTATGAAAAAGAGATCGTGGTATGGTAGGAAGATCATGTTCATGTGACTCATGAACACTACTGGAATGTTGGTTACACCGAAAGGCATACCCAAGAACACATAGTGGTCGTAACGACACATGAAGGATGTCTTCTGAACATCCTCATCATGAACTCTGAGATGGTGATAGCCTGATCTGAGGTCTATCTATGAAAACCATCATTCTCCCTTGAGATGATCAAAGAGGTATTCAATCCTTAGGAGTGGGTACATGTTCTTCATGGTCCCCTGGTTCAGGTGATGATTGTTGACACAGAGTCTCAAGCTCTCATCTGCCTTATTGGAGAACAGAATCGGGGCTGCCCAGGGTGAAACACCGGGCTAGATGAATCCCTTTCCCTGCAAGTCCTCTAGTTGTACCCGCATCTCACGAATCTCCGCGGGAGCCATCCGATACACTAGAGTATATTTCTGTGTCATCCCGGGGTAAATGTCAGTGTAGAAGTCCACCTATCTTTTTAGGAGGTATTCCTAGAAAATAATTATGGAAAATTCTGAGTACTGGTCCACCACTATAGGATAAGTCGGACTCTCCATATCAACTGCTTTGAGGGTATGGAAAGCCAACTGGTGAGTTATCAGTTGCACCCTCCTTCAAGTAAATCCGTCATGGGATGCCAAGGTTCCTTTATCACCGGTGAAGGTGAACCTGGTCCCATATGTGTGGAAAAACTACACATTTCACCTAATACATTCGATCTGGGCATCTACAATTGATAACCTGTCCATACCCATGATGATGTCGTAAGGCCTTGACAACGCTACTAGGAGATCCCAGTCGAAGCTGTCGCCACCTAGAGTAAGATCGAACTGCCAGCACTAGTGCGTAACCATCGAATCAGCTCCCGTATAAGTCACTAGATGTAAGGATCAATCCAACGGCTCCTTCAGAATCTTTGAGATCTTTATAAAGTATGTGGAAATGAAATAGTGAATGGAACCAGTGTTGATAAGAAATGCTGGTAAGGTTGAATAGACACAGATCGTACCTCTATCATCACCTGAGCGCTGTGATTGTAGGCCTTATCTATCTGAAGTTGTGCTCTTCCCTGTCCACCCACTCCATGTGGTTGGGGTGGACCTCCTGGAGGTGGTGGCGTAAACACCTCGTAACTTCTTCCACCACCAGTTGCACGGCCAGCTCCTCTTCCACATCTGCATGCACCCTGTGGACCACCTCGATCAAACCTATGCTTCTGCCTAGGAATTCCCTCAACTACCTCCTGATCATTAGAGTGGCGGGTCGGACAGTCATGAGACATGAGACTAAGCCCGCCGTAGGAGTAACACTATCCTCTCCTGGCGTGTCTGGCTCTGTCCCCATTTTGGTTTCCCCGCACTACTGATCCTGAGTCCTGCGGTCGAACACCTGTGGGTCTGGTCCTCTTGGACCTCTGCATCATTTTTCTACTACTATCTTCAGAAGACTCCTCTAAAAATTGACTAGTGGCAGGTCTTGCTGTTGGAGACTGCACCGCACTGAAACTCTCCACTAAGAGGGCTCACTCCAACACCCCCGTTTGCGTTGGTATGTAGTGGGAGATAACTGAATCTATGATCTCTCACCTAAGTCCCTGCTCAATGGTTTGGGCCCTGAAGAATGGGTCACGTACCATATTAGTGAAGTATCGCAAGAGGTTTATGAACCTCGCTGAGTACTGAGCTACACTCATGCAGCCCTACAGCAGATGAAGTAGCTCTTGTATCTGCACCGCTTTTATGGTGGCTGGTACAAGCTCCCCTCAGAATAGGATCTCTAAGTCTTCTCATAAAAGTGATGCCTCATTATGAATATGGTCCATCAGGCTGCACCAACTACCTGCTGCTATCTAAAGGAGGCTCGCAGCAAGGATCACCATGAAGTAGGATAGTGTACCTACTAGTCTGAAGACTCTCACCACATTCTTCATCCAATCCTCAGCCGCCTGTGGGTTCGTCTCTCCAATGAACCTGTGTGGCCTCTGGCACTGGAACTCGTGCAGCACGCTCAAGCGGCGTGCACTCTCTGCTTCTCGGGAAGGTGGCTTCGGTTTCCCAACGGGGAGTAGTAACGCTGGTGCCTCTGCTAGTGCCTCAACTAGAAGAGGGCCATGTATTTAGGCCTCGTCGCTCGGAGGGATGTCAGAATGTAAGACTCTCGGGGATCTAGCTGGTCATCCGTGAGGAGGCATATTGAATGAAATAGATGTGACACGACCAAAACAATATTCCTGGTGAGCTGACCTGGTTGAGCTGACTTAATGAAAAACATTGGAAAACACACACGCAATCAGTGTTTTCGTGCATTGAGTCAGAAATCAGAATTTAGGGTCCTGGTGTATGGATACGTTGGCCACCAGCACCAATACTAGACTCCCTGAATTGCAACCACACTTACTACCGTTATCACTATTTCTTAAATGAAACAATTATCGGAGTCCTATGTTCTACGGTATAACCGACTCCTCTGATACCAATTTATAATGATTCGTCCCCCGAGGCCCATATCGTGACTACCCCACGCCCACCTTACATAAGCCAGGGGCTAGAGACTAGCACCAAAGGCATAATGCCCTTAAACTGGGGAGGCATTGCCCTTATAAATCGTAATCAATCAAAAACAGAGTACAAGTGGAAGAAAAAACTATGTAAAAGCTGTATAATAAGTGTACTGAAAGTAAAGGGGGGCCAGAATACAAGCCCAACTGTAAAGTAAAAAATACAACTAAAAGAATGTACAACAGAAAGGTACAAACAGATGAAAGGAGAAAGCATCTCCCAGATCGTCCTTCGAGGTTCCTACCTAACGAGTAGGTACAAATGGTATGTACAACACTCCACATACATCAGATGCCACCATATACCGATATGTCGTAAGGTACTCCTCCAGGTACCATCCAGTCTTGGCGCTCTCGGACTCCGTCAGCACTGTCTGTCGTGTGCATCCAACACACCGAGGTGCGGCCATAGCCCATGTAGGGGTGAGTATAACAATACTCCGTAGGGACCCCTAGACTCTCAAGGTCTCACAAAATCCAACACAGATAAAACAAAAATTATGAAATCAATAGATAACCATTACTTAGCTATATTCCCATATATATACCTAAGTTATCATCTAACCCATCTCAATCATGAGGAAAACCCCAAGGTCATTGATTCAGCTCAAAAATGGATTTTCATTTTCAAAACCATGGCTGGTGGAGAAATCCTCCTCTATCGATAATAGTGGGGATCTCGTGACACCAAGGCGCTTCTCACTATCTTGGAGTGCTGAGGTACTCCTCCTGTCGAGTACCATGGGTCTGCTACCAACTACCAGGCGCTCCACCGTTGTGCGTCTGCCGCCAACTACTAGGCACTCCCCCTAATAGGATGTAAAGGTACTCCTCCTGTCGAGTATCGTGGGTCTGCTACCAAATATATGGTACTACTATTCCATGGTTATGTCTCCAAATAATGTGCGCTCCCCACTGGGCTATTTGAATCACTCCGAGTCGAATCGGTCAAGCAGTCATTGGGTTTGTCAGCTACTAGGTCTCTACAATCTGTACGCTCGTCTCTGGGAGGATCTTCTCCATGAGCTACTGGTCGATACTCCAAGTATCACGAAGTCTTATAAATATGTATCTCAAATGACCGCCCCATCAGACGGGTCTCAATGCAATAGACGTCACGTCAATCGGACAACCGGTCTGTGAGTTATTAACATTTTAGTCCTGGGGGGCCTATTGGATTCGTGTACGAACCAACCTAACCATGACATAACTATACCGTACACTCTAGTGGGGTATACTCAATGGGATGATTATGCTCCATGAATACCGGCACCACTGACGGTTCATCAAATGGACGTCCGGGGCCTAAGATATGGCCCAAGAAGGTAATGAATCAGTAATGGGACTATGTCCGGACTAACTCGGCCCAACCTAGTCTGGGTCGACACGGTCTAGGTTGACCCGGTGAGACTAGTTGGGTCTGACCCATCCCATTGGGTGGGTCAGGCTACTTTTTTTTGACCCGGTCTGTTGGGCCTGGCCCAGCGGACCGTGATGGCAGTTCGGCCTTGTAGTCGCCATGTAGGCAGCACGGTGACTCGGCCCGGGAGACCAGGACAGTTTGGACTGCCCCACCCAGGGGGTTGACGCGAGATAGCTCGAGAGGCCAGTATACAAGCTGCGTAGGGTTTGGGAAGGCGGGCTGGTCACCAGGCAGGCCGCGAGTGCAATGGAAAGGGCGCGGTAGGACGTGGGGCAGGCTGCGGGGGGGCTGGCCAGGCCGCGGCAGGGCGCGGGGGCACCGGGAAGGCCGCATGAGGGCGTGGGGCATCGAGCGGTCTGCGGCAGGGCGCGGGGGAACCGGGAAAGCCCCCGGTAGGGGTCGGGCGGGCCGCCGGCAAGGGAATAGGGCAGGCCTCCGCTAGGGAGCGGGGCACTGGCGGGGTCGAGCAGCGCGCCGTGGGAGGGCAGGCACTACGCTGGCGCGGATCGGGCAGCGCGATGGGGAGGGTGCAGCGTGCCGGCGGGGCCAGGTAGCCTGTCGGGGGCATGGGCAACGTTCCGGTAGGGTTCAGGAAGCGCGCAGTGGTGCCTCGGGTAGGCGGGGCGGGCACCGCTTGGCCGATGATGTTAGGCCGTGAGCACCTAGGCACCGTGGGGGTGGCACAGTTCGTGAAGGCTTCGGGTAGAATGGCCTCGTTGTTGCTGCCTTCGTTGCCGTGTCGTAGGATGCCTACAAGAGAGAAGAAATCAATGGAGGATGTCGGGCCGTGTTAGGTTGGCCCGAATCCTCTGCGTTTAAGGCGATAACAAATGGCTCGCTAGTATGAAGCATAACTTCCACCGTTCTTCATTTTGAGATAAAGGAAGAAGATGATGAAAATTTCCTGCTTTAAATAAAGTAAAACCCCTACCTTTGATTATTCAATAGTTTTTCATTGACGTTACAGAATGATGGTCATCAATCTGTCGTAGGCAATCACGTCCCACGTTGAAGGGGTCTGAGGAATAACTTCCGAGAAGAAGAGCATCACCGGTGTTCTTCGCGTTCTTTGTTGGGACAACGATTCTTCATTGGGAGAACGGTTATTCATTGGGATATTTTTCTCCTTAGCTTTCCTTTTGCCCGTTCCAACAAAATTATATATTCCATTAAAAATAACATGTAGTTTATCATATTATTCCATTGGCATAGAATTCGAATTGGTGATTTAATAATGTGGCTCCCCCTAAATAATTCATGAAATATGGAACAAATTAATTAAGGGGGTTTGGTTCATTATGATAGGGAAAGGTGGAGAGGCTATCCTTTATTAATGAGGGAGAGTTGATAGGTTAAGGTCTTCTCCCATTAATGAGGGGTGAGGTGGCCTCGTGTGGTCCCCACCACATTTAACATCAAAGTGGAGGTTGGGTTCAGGTAGGCCCCACCACCATAACCACTCATAGAAGGTTAGGGTGTGGTAGTCCCACCACTAACTCCCAAGTGGAGGTTCTAACTACCCTCACTCACATGGCGGCTAGAATAAAATAATGTGTGGATAAACATTATTTTATTATTATTTTTATAGAAATCCAAAAACTAACTTTTATTTTTGACCATCTGCCGTCGTGGTGAATGTCTTCTTAAGTGAAAATCGGCTCTGTGAGTTCAACGGTGCCCTCATATTTCAATTACGAGCAACGGTTCATATGTTATAAGATATTTCTTTTAAATTTACTGAACGTACCCGAAAAAAACATCATAAATTGATTCCTCCCACATCGGGCCTCAGAATCATGTTCCATCAGTTTTTCCAGACTCGTAAAATTCCCATGTTTAAAAAAAATTCCATGGGAATTATGGGTCTTTACAAAGCCAAACAAAATTCCTTTCACATAATTATAAAAAGGGTAAAAAGTACCATGATATAAATAAAATTAAGAATATTAATGTGAAAATGTTATTTATAAAATAAAAAATATGTGAAAATGGCATCAAAATATCATAAGATAATTTTAAATGAAATTACTTTGGAAAAAAATTATGCGGAAGATATTAATTCCCCTAAAGACTCTTAAACATAAAAATCATGAATATTGATTGTATTGTGAAATATAACCATTACCTAAAGTTATAATTCCATTGAAAACTTATTTCCCACCAATATAATAAATTTTAGTTCATTATAAATCTATTAATGTGTCATTTTAATGCTAAAAAGATCATATATGATCCATTTTTAACATTTTAACACCCCTTTTTAATCAATACTGCCATATTAAAATTTTTATTTATTGATGTTAACTATTTTGTTTATCATGAGTATTTTTGTAAAGATGTTTGGATCCCTATACATTTATCTTTGTACCATAGCATATATAATATTATTCATTATATAAATATCATATATCCCTAGTATTTAAGTATTAAGGTTCATCCTTTAAATTCAAATATGGAAAAATTATTTACACCTTACATTTATATGATAAGTTGTATGTTTGCGTAAATGTTGTTTTCATTTTACTATTCATAAAATGAAGTAATTCTAAATATTAATTCTCATATATTTAATTGTAATAATTTCATATATATCATATATATTCATGAAATTCTTCCTCATTTACATCAAACTTTAATATAATTGAAAAATGAATAAAATCATTTTTTAGAGGTGGTAGTGCACAACTAATCCTGAGCAATGTTGTCATTTACCAATGGTTTAAATGGTGAGAATTTAGATATGATATTATAATTATTGTGGTAAATATTTTCTAATATATATACTATATATTAATATTAAAAAATCATAATAACCATCAATAGAATATGTTGAATAAAAATGAATTCTATCGCTCTGTGGAGACGGTTAATCGTACCCACGCATGGGAAATTTATTCAATCCCTTTGTGATGGAATAGAGGGTTGATTATAAAAGTTTCATAATCAAGATAACATAACATTATTTTTATGACACTTAATTTACCATTTTAATGATAAATAACATATATTTTGAATATTTATAAAAAGAAATAAATTGAATGAGGTCAATTAAGACAATTACCCCTTCTTCGGGAGACATTAATTAGATAAATACTTAAGAAACCGATGGGATTTTTTTCAAGATATAAAACAAAAAAACATGGATAAATATGTATTTAATATAAATGTATAGTTTTTGGTTGAGCTATATGTATATATGGTGTGTGAATAAGTTATGGTGGATGTCCCATTTATAATTGAGTTGTGGAGAACTTTTGTAATTTCACAAAATATTAAATTTAAAATAAATATCTCTGAAGGAATATGCTTCTAATTGTTCATTTATTAGAATTTATGATAATATTGGTTTTCAAACCGCTAAAAATATAATTTAGGCATGTTTTAGTGTAATTTGAAACCTTATTATTTCAATTAACTATTAGTTAATGAGTTATAATCTTTACAATGATAACAAATTTTCCAATATAAAAGTGTTTTCCATATTATATAAAATGTGAAAATTGGAATAGAAATGGAAAAATTATTCTAAATGGGATCATATCATAAAAAACATGTATTTTTTTAGGTTATATTATATTTATAAATAATTTCATAAATTATTAGTTTTATAAAATATACTTATTATAAGAATTGAAACAATTAATTTAAATTGAATTTAAATACAACAATAAAAAGGTAAATTAGAATATAATTTCTTAAAACCTCCCTAATAATTTATATTGGTCATTTATTTAAATTTTCCGATTAATTAATTAATATTATATCACTTTTAATATTTTTAATATCAATTATTATATTTTTTTAAAATAGATAAATATTGTATTAGTGTGGCAAAAAGAAAATGAGTTCAAAATATATCTACTACAAATTTATTATAATTTTTAAACAAGAAAATAATTATATTAATATCAACATAAACATGTATATTTGTTGATAAATTATGTTTTCCCTTATGTGGACACGTAATATATATTAATTATAAATAGAGTTAAATTTTATAACATTCACTGATTTTGACAATATATACATAATATTATTGAACAACTTCTCATTAAACAAAAAAATTTCAAACAATAGGAGTTAAAAGTATAATTAAAATATTTAAATAATAATTATGATTAAAGATTATATCCATATCTATTATTTAAATTTTAGAATAAAAAAATTTACACTTTTATCGAGGAGATAAATTTTCCAACTTTTACTATACATATTGACGAAAAAATAAATGGGGCCAATTTATCAAATTATATCCAATTGATTCTAAAATTATACATAATTCAACATAATTTGTTATATATAAATAGAAAAAATAAATTTTAATGTAACTATTCCAAAAAAGAAAAAAACTATTATTTAGAAAAAAATATTTTTATGCATAAAACAAAATTAATTATTATCATTTGCCTATGAAATATTTATCTAATGATTAATAAAATTTACGATGTTAAAAATATATATAATTTTCATTAATAAATTAACCACTAATGGTTATATTATAAACAAAAATACATTTATCATATAATTTTTTTTACAAAAAAACATCAATTTGTTTTTCAATTTTTTTATTTTAGTTATTCATAAAAAGTGAATTTGAAAATTTATATATATTATATTTATAATTAATCATTTATTAGAACACAAACCTTCCAATATAATGGATAAGATATAATGGACACCAAATATGTTAATATTGTTACTTTTTCCATCTAAACAAGATATTCTATTTTACAAAATCTATTAATGAAATCAAATTATTTAAAGAAAAATATTTCCATAAAATAATAGTGTTTGATTTTATAATCCCCCCACGAAATTAAAATTCCTATTAAAATTAGGCACTATGTACAACCAAATTATAATATCTATATCTCATTATATCCTTAGGTTCCCGTCTGGCATCTTTTAATTTTTGATTACGCCATTAAACATTCACCATGTTAGTAGTTTTTTATATAATTATCTTAATATATGATACAAAATTTATTCTTGTTTTTATTTTTAATAAATATCATAGTCTCATGGTACAAAACCATGATTCACTATTTGTGAAGGATAAATATTTTAATATCTTAGGAGATACACATAGATTACATCATGAACATTAAAGATGTTTGGGTGATGGTTCCATCAATAAGATACCATCCCTATAAGACTGCGAATTCAAAAAGGGAAAAAAATACTAGGTAATATTTTTTCATTCTTTCTAAATCCCATCACCCTCTTCCAGGGTGATATTTGTAGGAATACAATTTGTAAACATCAAACTCAACATATTCCGGTGATTGTGGGTATAACATTTTTTTACTCTGATATAATCTTATGTTTTATTGAATGAATCTAACCACAACATCCATTTCCTTCGATAGATCAACTCCGAATAGTTTTATTTTTCATGACTTATTCCATCCTGATAGAATTCATCTCTACATATTGAATAGGACTTCGTAATGATTGATTTGAAAACCAAATTAAATGTTACTATTGTAATAAAATTAAATATAAGGAATGAGTTTATCCAATACACTGTTGATAATCATAAACTATGATATCAAAATGTAATCTATTGTTGGAATTGACCTATACTATAGAAAATCTTTTTGAATATGGTAATCTATGAGTTAATATATGATGAAACATAACTCTATATCCAGATCCTGCATAAGGCTTCTTTAAAACATAATGGAGTAACTAAAATGCCAATAAGTTACAATAGATTGTGGAACACCTTGAATCCTTAAAAATTACTTAATTTATATCTTTTAAATCTGATCAAGAGATTAATATAATATTCTATCAATGAAAAATGTTTAATTTTTAAGGTTATTGACAACACCAAATATGGAATTATGGAATTTATATATTTGGGGGAGTCTAATGATAAAATCCATGGTAATTCTTTCCCATTTCAATTCATGTATTTTTAATAGATGTAACATCCCATTAAACATTTTTATATTAGACAAAACATATTGACACAACAAACACTAAGAAACATACTCTTTTATATCTCACTTCATTCCATCCCACTAGAAATAATCTTTCAAAATTCTATTGTTCAGTGTACTTTTAGGATTAATAGAGATTGAATAATTTTGAGCTTCATCGATCATCTCTTTCATTAGAAACGTTTTCCAAAAGGATACATAAACCAATCCTAGAACTTATTACTCCATTATATGAAAGGTTGAACTCAAGAAAATTTATCAACTTCTTTTTTAGATCAACATTTATTTGTGCCTCTTTAGTTTTCACTTTTATAGATGTTTTAACAATAATTTGATCCAGATAAAAATTTTACAATTTATATAATCCTTCTATCATTATGAATTGAAAATCCATAAATATTGGAAGTTTTTGTATACTTAAAATAGGTAATCTAGAATGATCCTTTCGAAATATTGTATCAGCCACCTTCTTCACATTAACAAAGTGGTATGGTATTCAAAAGTCATAATATTTAATCCGGTCAAACCATCTTCCTTTGTGAATTTTCATATAATTTTTAGCAAAATTAAACATTCAACATTTTTTAAGTATATATATCCCCACATTCTCTATAGAGATAATTCCTCAATATATTTAAGGAAAAAATTATCATATCGAACACAATGTCATGAGTTAGGATGTTTTTTGAAAGAACCATTAATCATCATGAGGTGAAATCTATAACTAAATAATTATATATGGGGGAAAATACCAAAACATTCATTGATTGATCACTATTGATTGTATACTATTATCTAATATAGCTGATGGTGAGAGCTATTTTGTTTACTAGGTTTATCATAAATTCATCAAAATGTACCACACATATATCCATCAAAATGAGTTTTTATCCCGTATGAGTTATCTTGGTGAGTGGATTTGATAACCATCAAAATTTCTTCATAAAGAGCTAATAATATCTTTCCTAAATAAAAAAATAGGGATCAACATCCCAATGGTTAGTTTGGGCCAATGTCCAGTAACTTATTCCTTCTAAGTGTCTAATGATATACCATTATTTTTGGATTATATGTCATAATATTGAAACATTATAAAACCTAAATTTTCACATAGTAAGATATTCATAATTATTTTCCACGATGGGGTCATCATAACAATTATAAAATGATCTTTATCCTCTTACATTCACTTTCAGTATATAACAATATCATATATAATGGCTACAATAAATTTAACACGATATTTTATACTGAAAATGCACTTTAAATCAATTAATATAGTAGGTGTAATTAGTATGAACAAATGGAATCACTATAAATTAATTGTTTCTACACCTTGTATGGAATGTTTCTGTGGGTATATCCTATGTGACATGAAATTATTGATATAAAAAATTAATATAAAACATTGAAAATATTGGCATTATGTTGTTAGTCAGATATATCATTAATAAGGGATAGAGGATACTTGTGTTTAATTGGTGAACATGTGAAATTATTGATAATCAATTTAGTGCTTCATTGATCCATATTTATACATAACAATAAAAATAGATTATCCCAAAGATACATGATTATCCAAATGAATTCCTTTTTAAGATTATTTTTCATTATCTTCATCAATTATTTCTACTCAATGTGGTAAAATCTCCATGGGGTCTTGGAATTATGGGTGGAACCATATAATAGTTCTATTGAAAATTCAACTTCGTGATTCGCTGGAAGACTATGAATCTCTTCTAGAAAGAAATCAGTACACTCATACATAATATTCATATATTCGATGGCGGATTTCTCCATAAACATTCGAGATAAATTCCCCTTTTTATTTAGAATTATGACCCCTCAAATGGTTGTAATTTCCATCTTAAGATCATCAGATAGATATGAATTCATAGGTGTTTTTGGAATATCAAACATAACATCACATAATTGAAAATTATTTTTAGATTTATAAAATTAAATTCAATCAGTTCCCAAAATAAAATATAATTTATTTTTAAGAAGAATTATAATATTGTTTTTAAATAAATTCCTACAAACATCAACAAATTAAGAATCAATGACATGGGACGTGATAAGTGTTTTGTTCACTATGTCATTTTCACACCTTTTATCTGAAATAATTATCACTTGAGACATCCCAGTTTCACTATTATTAAGAGGTTATTGATGATGATAATCACTAATAAGTATCATATTTGGGCATTTATTGTCATAATTTCCACACGGTTGGAATTTGAAACACGATAATTTCGGTGGTGAATTATATAGGAATTTCTCTAATTCACATCATTTGAAAACATTTTCCCATAACATAGGAATTCATTCATTCAATGAACATCATTTCCACATAAAAACAATTAATATCTTTAAGAAAATTTCCCTCCATGATTTGTTCCGTAGATTGAGAATAAAGTATTTTATATCTACTTCCCACAACGGTATTTAAAATTTCATCAGATTTTCATTATTCTATTCGGAATAAATCTAAGAGATTGATGGATAAATCTATTCTCCATTTCCACCATAATAGCACATAACACAATTTATTTATTGTCATTGAAACCCATTATGGTTAATTCCATTCAGATACATGTTTAAATTCCAAAAAATAATCTATATATCTTTCAATAATGATGGAAATAAATTACATAATGGTACCTTATAAGCATTATAAAATTTATTCCATAGGTATGAAAAAATTAATTATCATTCTATATCAACTAAAATAATTCCTTTTATATTTTTTTATAATTAATATAAAGAAAATATTAATTGAATAATTAGTTCTTAAACTCTTTACACTCTATGGAGTCGATTCAATAATGTTCCCTCAAATTCTTTAGAACAATTCCCTATTGATCTTCTTTTCTTTCTGAATGGAAAAAAGGAGGATAGATTTATCATGTTCTAAAAAATAAATAAATCAAAAATATATATTAAATTGTAATTTTTACCCACTAATATAATGTGGTAGTTTCCATATGACGCAATCAAGAGAACATTGTACCATCCTTTTCACATTTTTAGGCTCATCATGATTCCAATCATGGGAAATTTATGTGAACATAGAAACATGATTTTGTATACCAAATCCCCTAATTTTTTTGTTTCAAGAGGAAAAATAATTTAATTATCCATATCATTCATCATTAACATGATTATGTTGGTTTCCAACCCTTGAATAAAACCATGATGAATACTTTGGGAAAATATAATCATAGGAAAAAATAAATAATCATGACATATTATTTAAATGATGTCTATGTCATGACGCATTCCATAATAAATATATATTTTTATCCTTGGCCACTCATGATCATTAAGAAAACCATTGGATTTAAATATATAATTAGACATATCTATATACATATTAACAATTTTTTATTATCTTAGTTTCTAATGGACAACTAAACCTTTCTTTGATACAAACTAATTAATTAAAATCATTTTATAAATAGATATTAGATATTAATTGATTAATATTGACTATGTAACATAATATTTCAGGACAAAATCATTTGGGTCTAGTTACTTTTGAAACATGGACAGATAATATACAAGTTTATTGGTAAAGTAAATATTTAAATACTATGTTCTTCATATCTAAAACCCATATTAGACATATCATACATAAAATTATTCATCATAACATGTTCATGAATACATATGAAAGGGTGTTCTCAGATGTCTATTAAGGGTAAAAAATGGAGATAAAAATAATAGTATAAAAATAACATGACCATAAGTGTATGAGATTAATATTCTCAAAATATACATTGCATATCAGAAATGATAAACATGAGTCATGTCCTAAATAATGTAATTTCATAAGAGATAAATCCTAATGAAATCAATAAAAATGAGCCATGCTATTATATCATTGGAATAAAAAATAGTTTACTGAATAAACATAAAAATATAAAACATTATGTTAATCTATAAACTAACACATTAATAAAAGCTTAGTCTTTAGATAACTATCCATATACATACATCAGGACTGGGATAAACTCTAATGTACCATTTTACCTCATAGAACATTAATCATTACCTAATTAGTTGGAGTGATATATAGGATTGGCCCATCACATAATAAAAGAGAAACATATATTTACCACGATATCATAATAAATTCATCATATCAGAACCCATAAAAATATATGGTTTTTATAATCATTTCTTCATTGCATAATCCATAGAAAAGAAATGGGTTTCACAAGAATTTTGTCCTCATATAGAAAAACATTATTTAGAAAAAATAATTAGGTTATAATCAGATCATATACCCAATAAATAATAAAAAATTATTTCAATTTATATGTGAAATGATTTAGAATCATTTCTTGGAATATTATTTATAGAAAATACACTTTCTATTTTTAAGTCAATTATTTTGAAACGGCATTGTTATAAAATAAAAATATATATTTCAAAATAACCATTTCAAATTTTAATGGAGAATTAAAAAATATGATTATTCATGATGGTTTGAAAATCCATTCATCTAATAAAATTTATTAACATTCATTTCACTATGTAAAAAAATTTAAGAAGTACCTCATTTAAAAAAAGTTATTAAGATTCCATTCAAATATCTTTATCTAAGGTCAAACATGGGTATAAATTACTATAAAACTCATATGATAATATTTAAAAAAATATATAATTAATAACTCGGGGATAAAAAATATAAATATTCGCTTGTGGAGACTTAAACATAAACAATATCTGATATTAATGATATTATGAAAGGAAACCCTTACATCGAGTTTCCATTGTTCCGAAATAAATTTAACATCCAGTATAACAAATTTAAAATTTTCATATATATATATATATAATAGTAATTTTTAGACTTAGTATATCATATATAATCTATTAATAAACATTTAAACCACACTTTTTCGACATGTTCGTATTAATATCATCAATTTTGGGTATTAACTCTTTTATTTACAATGATTTTTTCAGTTCAGTAGTTGTGGTACTTTTAAATTTATAATGGTCCAATCAAATAAAAAATATTTATCATGATATTAATAATATGTATATTCATTATATAAATATTTATAGTCATTCATAAAATTTATAGATTTAATAATTAATTACACTATTCATGGAGACATTTGTTCGTACGTACGCATTAACACTGTAATCATTTTTTATGGATTAATAAAATGAATGTTAAATATTAATTAACTATAAATGTATAATTATTATATCTTATATATAAAATATATAAATGTTCTGAAAATTCATCCTCATTACTGGCCAATTAAAATGGAAATGAAAAAATGACATTCCATCATTGAGGTTGTAGTCCCCACATACACACGAGTGACGTTATCATATCCCAAAGATTTGGATGGTTAGATGGTCGATATGAAATTATCATTATATAGGTATCGCAATATAGTATTAAAAATTTAAAAATATTAATACCATATTAATGCCCATCAATAAAATATAACGATGAGAAATGAATTGTAATTCAACGTGGAGATGGTAATTCAAATGTATGCACATGTGATACATTCAAATACATTTTAATTGGAAAGATGGCGTGTTATGGTGGTTTAATAATAATGATAACATTTAATAATATTTAGAATATTTATGTTAAAATTTTATGTCAAATACTATATTTTAATAATATGTATATGAGAAAACAAATTGAAAGAGTTTGGGTAACTCGACTACCTCTTCATTATGAAATGTTCAATAGATCCTTCCATAAGTATCTCTATGTTGGTTATTACATTGATAAAAAAACACAAAAACATTTATTATTATGTTGAGAAGAAGAATGGTTGTGTTTTAGTAAAAATAAAAGGATCAATGTAGTGTAATGATGTGAAGAATGGGGTTCCCATTTATAATGGGGGAGAGGGAATCTTTTATAATTTATCAAAAGATTAATTTATAATAAATTCGTTCTCATGAAATATTCCCCCAACTAATTTTTTTTAAAGATATTATAACATAATGTTTTAATACAATATCAAAATATAATTTATAAACCTTTTACTCAAATTTTAAAGTGTATAATTTTTATTAACCATTGGTTACCCAATTCTAATTTTCACTACAGTTAGATCCTTTTCACTATTAAAGGATTATAATATTTATTTATAAGGTGAATTTATGACAATAATATTTCCAAATTATGAATTTTTTTATTATATAATATGCACATTGCTTTATTTTTTTTATTTATAAACAATTTAATTAATTACTAATTTTATAAAATATCATTATCATCCATTTAAGTACAGTTCATTTAAATTTATATTAAATAAATCAAAAAAGGTTGAAAATAGAATATAATGATTTAGAAAATCCCTAATATGTCATGTAGATGTATAAAATGTATTTTTAAAATTAATTCAATTAAATTATATTAATTTTAGTATTTTTAAAAACAAATCATATATTTTTTCTAAGAAGAAATATGTCATCATTATTGCATATGAAATTAAGGTCATTGTATAATTAATAAGAAGTAAAAATATATGTTTATCAGGAAAATAATTTTATTAATCTAAAAAAATATTATATTCATTCACATCATACTTTTTACCCATTTAGACACATTAGATATAAAAATCAAAAATAATGACCTTTTGTAAATTTCAGTAATTTAAAGAAATTGAATGTCATTTTCATGGAAATGAACCCATTAAAAAACTAAATTTAAAAAGTATGGTGTTATGGATAATATTAAATTTATCCAATAAGATTTAGGATCAATAATTATGAAAGTATCAAATATTTTTAATTTATATTAATACACTTTATAAATTACCGAGGTGAAATATTTTACCTTAGTTACAATTCATATCGACCAAATGAATAAAATTTGTCCATTTTCCATATCCTAAACTATTAATTGTAAATATAAAATTAAAATTATAAAATTAGTGCCTATAAATTTGATAAATTAATTTTAATTTATGGGGGAAAAGGGTACAAAAAAAGATCGTTTTGGTGTCAAATATATGTTTAAGAATAATGCTTTATTTATTATTATCATATGAACTAAAAATATTTACTTATTAATTGATAAATTTGATCATGTAAATAATATATATAAATTTCATTAAAATCATACACCAATAATGTCAAATTATAAATAAAAATACATTGCATGCCTAAAAATTCATAAAAAATAACATTTATTTTCAAATATTGTTTTTATAGATTCTAATCCTTTGATAACTAAAATATTTATTTTTTAAATGTAATGGCCATATAGTTTTAATAATTTTTTTATTATAATTCATACACACCAAGACAATGTCTTGGAGATAATGGACACCAAATATTTTAATAATTTTATGTGGTTTACATAACTGGATATTCAGTATAACACATGCTATCAATGAAATAATATTATTTGGAGAGAAATATTTCATAATATATTTGCATGTTACATATTTTCCACTCATTTTCCATATTTATATATTTAAGAGTCCAAAATATTACTTTTATGTAAAAGGCGATATTATAACTCTTTTCGATAAAAATTACTTTCTCTTTCATATCCATAATCTGTAAAACAATCAAGAACGTTTTTAATTTTATCCAAATATTAATTTAAATGTAAATTTAACCCATGTTTGAATTTTTAAAGAATTATTTTAATGTAACATTCCTATCATTTTTCGAATGAGATACCTTTTAATGTTTTTACAAATTAGAGAAAGCAATTTTTTCTACTACCATATTTGAGATGTTCCAAATTTCTCTCCACAATGAATTGATAAAATTTTGATGCATCCTACACACGATTTTGTGGTCATTTCCAAAGAATATTTTTTCTTTAAAATTTAAGAAATTATTAGATTTAAAATAAATTATTTTAAAAAAATTATATTTTCCTTAATAATGTTTTATTGATATTTCAATGGTATTTAAATTAATTATAATTTTCAAATTTATATGTATCATATGATTTAATTGGAATTTATCTAATGAAATAATACAAATCCTTTCTCTAAATCGTTTAGGATTATGATGAAAACTGATCATGAACCCAATTTTTTACAACGGGTTATACTCTGAAAAAATTCTTATGAAACCCATTTCCATTTAATGTACTATGTTGGGATTCTTGATTTTATGTCACACATTTGAGTAATATTCATTATGTTAATGGTGAGATCATTATTATATATCCCTCCAATTTATTTTGTAATGGCTAATGTTCTATTATCATAATGGGTAGACATGATGTTATCCCAATGCCAAAATTAATATGATACACATGAGATTATTCTATGACCCAAAAAATATATTATATTGTAGTTTATTTGATGCCCAAAAGTCAGTACACATGAGGCAAGATAATGCTCGATGTTAGTACACAGGTGTATATCCCAAGCCTAACATGTTATGAATGTATTCGTGGGTATCCAAGACATAATATTTTCTATGATTATGTGTATGCAAAAATTATATATCTTATGTCAATGTAATGATCTCATGGATTATGTACTTTTATTTTTTTAGATTTTTGTCTTATGAAAAATCAAATATTTATTCCAAGACTCATCTTTAGGATATATGTTTTTTGGGTATGGTTTTTATCTTCTATTCTTTTGTTACTATGCCATTATGCTCATGTAATGTTCATATCTCCCTTGATCACCCTTAATGTGCATAATAAGATTTGTTTTTTTATGTTTTCATATCAATGTTATAAATAAATGAATTATTTTTGATATGAAATACAGATTATAGTTATGAAAAGATAGTTGGAGATAATTTAGTTACCTTGCGAACAAGTTTTTTTTATCGATTTTTTACCAGTAATAAAAATGTACGATTATAAAAGGGATAGTTATTTTATTTAATTTATAATCATATATAATTTTGGGATATCTATGTATGGACGGTATTGGTAATTATAATTGGTATCATTAAATTCTTTAGTTAACCATTGGATATTGGGATGAGAAAACATTTTTGGGAACCATTGGTATAAGATAATGCATTAGAAATTTTCATGGAATTTTAGTGAAGGATAGAGTGTGAGGATTCAATGAAATTTCATTCCTATCTTGATACTATAGTCAATGTGGTTCATGAATAGTTTTAGATAGGGTAATTATCACTAATAAGGGTGTATTGGGATCCAGATCAAACATCACATGGTGTGCAACACTGGTTCTTATTGCACATCTGGTCTGACAATCCTAGGGGAAAAGTTTTTGAAAATCACATCCTCTTTATGATCCATCATAATATGAGGATCATGAATGTATTAGATTTAATCTATCTTCTCATCGATTGAAAATAATGTTCCATGTGTTATACAACCAATAAATTATTATTCATTATTATGGGGTTTCACACTATGCTTATTGTTTCTCACACTATGTGTTTTGGTTATATTCAACTGATAAAACCCAAAAGAACATTAAAATGTTGAATTATCACTAAAATTTAATTCTTTTCCTCTTAAGAAACAAAATTTTATGGTTGGTGGACTCAACTATATCAATTCAATCCTCAGAAAACATTTTCATGCTAAAAATATTGATTAACCTCAAAATCGGGAAAAGAGGGATCAATTTTAGGATTAGTACCTCATATAAGAACATCAGACTTCATGTTTGGTTATTGATGATCTACTAGTTACTAGTAAATGGGGAATAACACTTTAGAATATATATTTTTTATTATATGTTGTTTAATTAATGATGTAGTAATTTTGTCTATATTTCATTTGGAAGGGGATGTGAATAAAAAAATTGCTCATATCAGGAATAAGACGAAATAGATTAATTTGACTACATATAGTGGTATGAGTTTAAAGGATTATTTCTAATAAGAATATTCCACGTATTATTTTTATGAAAATGGATATGAAATTTGTTGACACGAAGTATTAGGATGATGAATTTGTTGGTACAATAGGGATAAATCTTATAAGATTCCGGAGGTGATAATCCAACATAATAATTTAACTTAAAATTATTTTTGATTGATTGTTTAGTGGTTGAGATCATTGTCTCCTATGAATATTAACCATAATGTGCTTCTTTATCTGGGAAAATATTGTCTTATTTTCTATGATGGTGGAAAATTTTCCTCAAGTTAAGGATAAATTCAATCATTTTGATATGAAAAGATATATGGAAGTAAAAAAATCTATAAATCCTTGAGAATAGAATAATTGATTTATTTCATTATTTAATTGTGAAAGGAAACATATTTGAAATTGTATAAATGTGATGGATAAATTACTAATTTACTGATGGTCATTGGAAAACCAATTGATGATTTTATGGGATGAAGTTAGCTATTGATGAGAATAGATAAAATTCTAAATAGAATGAACAACACACATTTAATAGTTTGCAATGAAAATTGTATATGAATTATGATATCTAGAGGTAAAAGATAATGATTAGTGATGATAATAAATATCATCAACCACATAAGGTTTGGGACAAGCATATATCTCATGTGATGACAATTTATAATGACTGGTTTGATATTAATGTCACGAAATGTTCATTTATAATCCCCAAAAGAACTATTAATGTCTTATTTTAATATTCATCTACCCACCATTTTATATTTGAATCATTTTCTATGGGTATAAAAATATAATCTCAATGATTACATGGTTATTTATCATCTAAAACCGTAAATGGCATGATGATTTCTTCTCATGTCTATTATTTTTCTCCATTGTATGTTTTTGGGAATGTGTTTCATGAAAAACATATTTTTCGCTCTCTCCATGAATTTGATGATACCTTAGGAATGTAATTGAATATCATTTAGAAATACAACAACAATTTATAGATAAGGGAGAAAAAATAATATTCTAAACCAACATATGATCATCTATTAGTGAGATGATAAATATTATCTTCCAATGGATATCCCAACCATTGTATGTGTGTTCAATCCGATTTAAAATGTGTGTTTATATCATATGGTAGGGGAGAAACTCAATATTGATGATATTCCTATTATGTTACAGTTTGTTGAATTTTATTAGAAGATTTTCCTAGTATTCAATTGAATCAACATGTGTAGTATTCCGTAGAACTCATGTTCATGAAACAACTATTTAAATGACTCCCTATAGAATGGACATATTTTTGAGAATTAATTGAAGATGAAACTATAAGAGAATTTTGGAAGGTATTCATTTGTACTATTGATTCACCTTGGGGTGAACATATTCTATTTTTAGGGAAGAAATATATAATGATTCGAATCATTATGGATTGTCATGGACTGAAAAATATCACACTCAATAACAAGTATCCAATATCCCATATTGATGAATTTTTCGATCAACTACTTGGGGAACAATGCATTTCGATGATTCACTATCATTCTAGTTGTAATCAACTAAGGATGAGGAATGAGGTTATACCAAAGATGGAATTTCATACAGGGTAAGTAATCCATGAATATATAGTGAATCAAATTTTTCATTCTAATTCCATATATATATTTGTAGACACAATGAATAGTGTCTTTATAGATTACCTTGATCAGTTTTTGGTATAATTTATTGATTATACTCTACTAAGATGAATATATTGTCATACCAATGGTTCTGGATGATTGGTATAAGATAGAAAACTATTATAATAGCCTATATTAATGGTCTCCCAAAACATTTCTTATGTAGTGATTATTAATGACATGTACCAATAGTTTATATATTGAACACTAATATAAGACACCTAGAATTACATAATAGAAACTATTTAATTGAGATATTGTTATATGTGTTTTCAATTTTCTTTTCAATCCTTTAGAATTTCATTCCATTATATTAGTAGAAATAAGTCCTCCATATTTACCCAACACATGATAAAAACATAAATCTTTCACCTAAAACAACCAAAACATGGGAAACCAAACCACTACCTTCCAATATAAAGAATTAATGAAACTAATAAATTCATTCAAAAAATGGGAAAAACATTAAAAACATCACATATATGAATTAAAATATAATAATAAAACATCATGTGTCATAAATATCATTTTAAAATTTTAATGATAAATATATATATAATTGTAACCAATATCATCATCGTCATCATCATAACCATCCTCGCCATAATCCCTAGAAACACTATCACCATTGAAATCACCATCACCATCATGAAGAATATCATTATCCTATCCACCACTAGGACCATCATTAGCATCAGTCAGAACATCATATAACAAACACATCATCAATGTGCATGTATGAAAAATGAAAGTGGTATCTGTTGGAAGTGATAGGAATAGGAATTCCATATCATTAATAAATTACTCACTATACTTTTGACACTGTTCAAACATATTTAATTACAAAAAAAACATCTTGACATTCTAATAAACACATATTTAAAGAGTGATTTATTAATATTTTTTTTCACTAAAGAATCATACTTCTGAATGTTAATAATTCATATTAATTTTTTAAAAAGTAAAAATTATAAACAGCTACTTCTTGATGGAATATTGTTGAAAATGTTATCATTATATAATAAATAAATATTAATGAATGAATGTATGACTGGAAAAATATGTTGGAATTTTTTAGACATCAATTTCATAATAATGCGACCATATTTAGAGAATTATTGAATATCATTGATTTTTTGGCTAGCACATTCCAAATTAATGGTCTTGTTTCTAGTTTTAGATGAATATTCACTATCAAATTTTATTAGAATATTTTTCTTCATTATATGTTGTATTAATATATGAAACCATTAATTATAATATAATTGAATTCAAATCACTGAGGATTCCATGGGAAAATTCAGTAAAAATGAATTTTATCAAATTATATAGACAATTTTGATCGATATTCAACAATTTCATAAAATTAAACTTAGATGAACATTAATACGGTAAGAGAGATTATTTATTATTCAATACTAACTATACATGGATTGAAGATTATGTTGATATTTTTGACAAAAAAATAATGAATAATATAATATAGGTAAAAATTTAAAAATTATATGTTTTTTTGCTAAAAAAATAGTTTACTATTAATGTTATATACATAAATTTATGTTTATACATATATTACAGATTATAAAACAAATTTTATACACATATATTAATCAACATAGTGAGAATAGAAAATTTATTTTTTTAAAAATAATATTTTTTATCTTCAACTGATAAGGAAATGTTATTCATTATTAAACACTCATTATACACATCTCATACATCATTCATAGATATATTGGGATGGATATTATTAATCTATTTTAAACAGGATCATAGAATGTTGAAATGTTTCACATAGATTCATGATTATAATACCCATCCAGATTAAATAATAGAATATAGAAACAATGAAATTAAATATAAATATATTAAATAATTTTTAAATAAAAAACAAACATAATTTATAAGGGACAAAAAAAGATATATAAATTTTAATTCATAATTTATAGATTACAAAATATTGAATAAAAAAAAGTTTTTAAAAAAAATAGATTCTAGATCATTCATTGTCTATGAAACATGTTATTACAAAATATTCATACATTATAAATAATTTCTACATAGTTTATAAACATGTTACGAAATAAAATTTCACTCCATTATAAATATGTTACAAAAAGTAACATGATCAATATTATTTCTATACTATAGTATCCAGGAATATTGTAATCTGCATGGAGAGAATTTTATTTATTGAATGAAATGAATTATCTCAATTTTTTCATCTTATATTTATTAATTGATATCTATTATCAAATTATATATTACTTTCAATTTTCCCACAAAATAACATTTATAACAATGAAATTTGAGTGATATAAAATAAGTTCAATATATTTCAAAAGATGGTGTTTTTCCTTGTATTGATGTTAATGTTTTTGTTATAATAAAGTATTTTTAAAAATTATTTACCATCCCATTTTTGGTCTGATCCAATTATAATTACCCAGCTATAACACTTATAATGTAAAATATTAACATATAAAATCGTCCAAGTCAATGTACATAGAAAATGCAAAATAATAAAATAGAGACTATAGGTATAACCAATTATATAGTGATAATCAATCTCTCAATAGTAAGGGGCCATTAAAAAATTGGGGATAAAATATGTTATTTGATTAATAAATTACTTCTTATTGAATGAAATAATTTTTATTTTGACTGAAATTTAGTCCTTCCTAGATAAATTTTTTTATCCAATTCGAACATATTCATAAAATCTCTTAACCAATTAAGAAATAAGAGAAATATATACCTCTGATAATGAAAATTCAAATGAAATGGGATTTATTTTATGAAACAAATATAAAAATTGTGCTATTTAAATTTAAAAAAATACTTAAATGCTTGGAGTTAGATGTTTTATTATCAAAATTATATTAATTGTAGCTACTCTAAAGTAGATATAAGAATAATTGGTTTTATTTTCTCATTTAAATAACAATAATAGAGAATAATTATCCGAATAACAATAATACTGAACCGAATATTTCTCCAATTTGAAAATCCAATGGTTTTGTATTGATGTAAAACATAATTAATATTTTATAGAGTGTATAAATGACATGATATATTACTAAAATATATTAATTACAAATGGAATTGGTTATTTGGTTACTCAGAAACAAAATTTATTCATTGATATGGATATAAAATATATAAATAAAAACATATTTTTTTTCATGATATAAAGAAATATATCATTGATATATATAACAAATTATATAGGGTTGAATTCTGGATAAATTGATAAGTAATTTATCAATTTAAATATCATATTATGGAATCATATTAAATTATGGAAATGATATTCTTCTCAATAACATGGATATATTATAGATTTCATTTTCAACATGGTAGATTTGTAGTAAAATGTAACCAATTAATATACTTAAAATTCATCCAAAAAATTCAACATCCCTGTAAAAAATGTTGTAGACAAAATCTCCCATCTAAATATATAAAAATTTAACAACTAAATATTTTATAAAATATAATTTCTAGAAATTGAAGAAACAATAGAATTGTGGAATTGAACAATTGAAAAACTACAATAATATAATGATAATATTTCAAAAAAACAACATGGTTTATAAAACCCTAAAAAATAAAAATCTACTAATAGAATACTAGGACTGAAGTCTATTTTATATAAAATTATTTATTGTAACAACCCTTTGGAATATTGAGTTGATGAATCTAAATCTATATTATAAGATTCCCCCTGATGGGGTCATCCTAAGAGACCTATCAATGAAAACTAAAAAACCTATTTTATAAGATAATTTGAATCTTTACATACCATTTCATGAAAACATATTATCATGATGAAGTGAATCCCCATGTGCTTGAAATTCTAGAATAAGGATGTATGAATATGATTACATATCATTAGATGAGCCTTGAACATCTATGTCTTGCGATATATTTTAGTGAAATCATCTAAATGTTACAAAATTTATTTAAATGAATAAAATTTGATTTCATGGAATATAATATATCATAAAATTTTGAAATAATATGTATGAAGATGGTGATTCATAAAAGGATATTGAGAATAATATTTAAAAAAACATTAACAATAATAATATTAGTATCTTTCTCTCTCTTTATCTAATTTTATCAGATATTTACTACATTAAAACACCAATTAAATGGAAAAAAATTTAAAAATAAAATTTTTATTATATAAATTAATTTTATCACTATTACCTGAAAATTCAATGCATTAACACGTTAAAAATGTTAAATATATGACATTTCCTAATATTTGTGCTCATTTAAAGAATTATTTTCATTTTATTCTAGTAAATAAGTTATGATGAATATATGGTGATATGGAATTATATAAAATCATGAATTTCAATTATATAAAAGGGTCTAATTAATTCTTGTTATGTGAAAACATTATAAATTCACCCACCAATAGGAAATTAAGTGCATATGAAAAGTTAAAAAACCATTATAGAGTGATATATAAGAATATAGATGGGAATAAAGACAAATAATGTAACACCATATGCGCTACCAATAATTTCTGACATAGTGATGAATTTAATATAAATTAGATACATATTAATATATAATATATAAGTGAATATTCCGAGGTACTCGAATTTCTAGTGAGTAAAATGAATTCAAAAAAATATTTGAGGGATATGGAATTCAACAAAAATATATGAGTGACTATTTGAATGTAGTATAAAATAAATATATATATATAAGGGTGTGTGTGGCCTTAGTCACTAGTTATATTCAGAAGTGATGGACATAAGGATTCCACAATAATGATAAAACAATACCCATTAATAAATGTAGACTATATAATAAATTTGAAATGTAAACTAGTTTAATACTTCCAATGAATAATTTATATTATTATAGTAAAACATTGAAATTTATAATTTCATAACACAATTAAATTTTAAAAAAATAATAAATTCATTAAAATAATGAATTAAAAATTAAAATAATATATATTAAAAAAATTGTCGGTTCATAAAAGTATCATAAAATTGTAGAGATAAACTATATTTAAAAAACTAATTCACCTATAATCAAATTTATTTTGATATATAATAAATAATATATAATAAAAACTAATCCTCCTTCAAGAAATATGGATGAATCATGAAAAATAGCCATTAGATTAGTGTTTTAGATATAAAAAAATGATGCTTTGTAGAATTGATGAATGTTTTGGAGAACAGAAAATTAATTATCAAGATGAATTGAATGTAAACATGAAATAAGGATATATATTCGTTATTGGTGTTGAAAATTGATGGTCGTGAGAAACTGGGGTTGAATGTGGATCTAAATTAGATGGTGGTGGGGAATCTGCACTCTGTGTAAATGTGGGAAGGATCTACAAATTGATCAAAATAAATGTTAGTATTGCCTAATTCCATACATTATTTTTTCTAAAACCAATGTTATAAAATTGGCATAAATATAATATACCAATTGTTATTGAGAGATATCGGTATAGGAACCTATACAATTGGTTTTTAAAAACCATTAATACAGGTCTATTGATATAGGACACATTTCCACTTGTGTTTTATATTTTCTATGAGATAGGATGAACATCAATATCACTTCAGGATACTAGAGATACTACAAAAGATGAATAAGTTTGGGAAATTTAAAATTTATGACTTTTTTCGAAAAAATATTCAGTTTTGGGTTAAATAATTAGAAGAGAGTGTATATTAGTGGATTTATCAAAGGTGGAGATTGTCGAATTTTTTCCCATAAAAAAGTGTGACTTATATTTGCATATTTCATAGTTTGGATGGATATTTTCTATACATTTTGGATAATTTATTAGCACCTTTTAAACCAATCAGTTCATTAACATAAAATGGATACCTATTCCATTAGACATAGGAATGCTCGGAAAATATGAAGGATATAAATATATGATTTTATAGTTAACCTATTTTAATAGTACCTTATAGTGTATATGGGTTAATAATATATATTTATGCATTAAATAATTGATTAGGATTTATTCCCTTGATGAAGGATTTTTTATTAGCATATTCTTGAGAAAAATTGATGGTTTAATAGAAAAATTATGCAAATCATGATCGAGAGTAAACTACCATAATTTTTTTACTAAATATATTGATTCAATTTCATTATAGATATAATTTTGATATATATTCAGATAGACATAGATGAATATACACCAGTGAAGATGGTTGGAGATGATAATAGATTATAACTAGTTAATAAATTACTTCATTAGAAAAGAGAACATGTACGAAAAAGAATTGTCACAAATACATTATTCCAAATTGTATATTATTATAATCAAAAGATATCCAATATTTATTTATTTATTCAAAAATTATGGATATATAAATAATAATTATATCAGTGAAATATAATATTTTCCTAATTAACGTTCAATGATCTATCCATGTGATAACTAAAGAAGTGTAAAAGGAAGGTGAATAATTCTAGAAGAATGTGAGAAATGTTACTGAGTTTAAAAATTATTGTGATAATATTATATGTATCAGGAAACATTTCTGTGTTCCATCCATTTTTAATTTTTAGAAGGATCTATTAGAGGGGTCTCATTATTCTTCTTTTTTATATTCCTCTTGGAAGTTCAAAGATGTATAATGATATTTATTAGTATTTCTAATGGGATAATAGGGAGAGAGATATTGCATATTTTATATATCATTTCTCATATTGAAAAAATTATAGGATAAGATAAAAATTCTAATGGTATGTTTCAACAAATAATTATACCATAATAGAAATGGAATAAAATTACTATTAATTTTTTCATCAGAATTAAAAAATGCAATTAAGATGATAATTATATTTAGGTTGAAGTAGATCTATATAAAAAATTAATCATAATTAAGTTATAATAGAAATTATTTCTATCTTGATCTTCTTATAAATATATACGCTATGGAAGTGTTAAGGCTTCATGGATTTCCGCATTCTGTTGTATCTGGTCACTATCTACGGTTAATCTTAGTTTTCTAGAAATATTTTCTACATTAAATGGATACAGAGTTAATTTTTTTCTATTGAATATATAATATTTATATGTACTGTTATTATAATATAACTATTTTTAACTTATAGTATATGTTGAGTTCTAGTTATAGGGATTTCAACTGTCTTTGGTATCAACCCTATCCTTTAGTTAGTTATATTACAATAATAGCATTGAACTGAGTAATTATATTGATATATTGGAATACCTATATTAAAATAATTGTAAAAATATTATATTTTTGGATGATGATTGATGAGTAATTTTATTGCTACCTAATCTATGTAATAAATCAAGATATGACTAAATCCTTTCAGTAACACATTATGAAAGAAAAATATAATATATATAATTAAAACATACAATCAAATGCTAGATCTAGTTTTCAATGTTAGGGAGAGAATTTGTATATGAATTTATCAAGTGAATAAGGTAACGAAAATAATTATGAGTTTAAATTTTAACCATATTTATATTTTCTTATTCACTAATCTTGATCGAGTAGAGACTGTACCTTATCTCTTGGTGCTCCCATACGAACCTTCCTAATGTTCACAATGTCTCCCATCTATCTCCCATGTGGATGTTTATTACTGATCATTCATATCCAATAAAATCATAATTCATACCATATATGAAACATATTTTTTATGTGGAATAAAAATTCGATATTCTAGATCACAGAGGGAGATTTGTACAAAATAAAAAAACTAAACTGATTATTGTTTTTTCGTGAAACCACAAATTTTAGGATTATATATTTGATCATTAGGATATGATAAGGTAGATGAATCCGTGATTTTTTTATAAATGTTAAATAATTTTTTTGTATAAATTTATATTATGGGGTCTCAGTGTAACACCCAATGATTTTATGAAATAGTATTTCTCAAATAAACATAATCTCTTCGATAGCTTGTGTTACATATAACACTAAAATTTAATGAATTTTAAACTAGTATACCATATAACATGGGAAATAAATTCATGGTATTGAATGAGAAAGATTAATTTATCAAAAAGCCTTGATTTACAAATGAATAAAATAAATTAATTGGTTATAAATTGATTACAAATGAAAATACAAATCATTAGAAAGTAAAACAACTGTTTTATAGAAAACTATTTTATTGAGATAATTGTTTTGTATTTTAATGAATTAAATTAAATGTTGTGGAATTATTATTTCATATTAATTAATATATTATATATTTAATATTTTCTTATCATTTATATAATATTTTTTAGGGGAGTGTTATAAGAATAATTCATATTTTATTCTTAAAAAATATTTTTTTTCTAAATATTTCTGTCATCATTATTTTTACACTTCATTAAAAAATAAATATCACAATATTTTATAATATTTAGGTTAATAATTACCTTAATTTTTCAAATAATACTTAAACAATTATTTGAGTGGAATGTACAACATTTTCTTTTAAAATTATTAGTTTTTTTAATAGTGATAATTATTTATTTTTATTGAGAATTGTCCCTTAATTTAAATCATTTATAATGTTTAATTTCATTTTAATATTGTTTTAAAATTTAAAATAAATCTAATATTTTATTTTTAATCTAATGGTTTCCCAAATAATTTTGTTTGAATACATTTTTATAATTATTTTTACTTTTGAAAACATTTTCTTTGGAAGAATTCATTTTTCATCGTATCTATAGAAATAATAGTAAATTTTCTTATTCTACATATGTGAATTGGATTTGTTAATATAGATATCATATTTGTAATCAAAATAAATAAATTCATCCAATATGGTAAATTTGATTTTATGTCAAAATGTTTTTTAAAAACTATAAAAATTAATTAGTGTAATTAAGGTTCAATCTATTTTTTTGTTTGTTCAATTAAATAAATAGTGCTAAAAATGACCTAATGAATTATTAAATTCTTATTTTATAGGTATATATATAACTTATATCATCGAATGATAAATAATTATTCATTTTTTGAACTTATTTTCCATGAAAGTGTGAGGGAATTAATGAATTGTTTTCATAAAGTAAATGTATGCCGCTCAATTTAATTATTAAAGGGAACCCACTCTCCTCACATTCACACATATAATATATTTTTACTAATAAAATCCCAAATCAATTATTTAATCCACCTACTATTTCATAAGAGACAAATATTTATTGCAAAATCACCCTATTAAGGATTTTGGTGAAATCCTATTAATATTCTCCATAGAAGTTATAATGTTATTATCCATGAGAATCAATTTTATTTATTCTTCTATATCCTTGAAATATTCTATAAATTTTAATAAATAACAACTAAAACATACTCCAAATATTAAGATTGTATTATGTTATTGTAATATCCAATATCAATCTAATATATCATCAAATGATAAACTAATCCCTTAATCATGAGAAAGGTGGACTATCGCCTCGTGAATAGATGTAATTATTTTTGCATCACAACCTACTATGGTTGGATTTAATGATGTATTTAATTTATATATATTATATTATTGAAAAAATTATAATTATGGAATTTTAATTTTACATATAACTACTCGCATATTAATTAATTGAAAAATGATAATGTCGCATGTGTGTCCATGTGAACTACAGCCTTCAACAAACAATGTGATATGATATTCATTTTATTTTCAAATACATGTTTATAAGGATATAATTAATCTATATATATATATGATATTTTTATTTTAAAATATATTCTTTTAATTTGTTTTTTTATTTATCATTTATTCTTTCAATTTGTCAAAAAATGGAAACAACATTCATGTATACGTATGACCAACTATATCACAAGAATCTATGATTTTCATAATTGATTTTTAATAAATGGTTTGTAAAAACAATAGGTAAATAATATGTTTTATTGAATTTAATTATGGTTATATAATATATTTATATTATTCCTACATTTATAATAAAGTATTTTTAAGAGTTTAGGAAGGAATTTGATACCTAAAGAAATTGATTTTCATCTTAGTTTATCCTATGTAAGACACTTGCCATATTCAACAATTATTTCCTTTTTGTGGTGTATGTAATTCCCTTGAATTTATTTTATGATGATACAAAACTAAATTTTTGTGATATATATATATATATAAGATTAACTTTTCTATGAGTCTTTGGTTTCAAAGACACTAAAGAGGTTAATGTTTTTTTAATACAATCTCTATGTCCATCAAGATTGTTTATGATTAGGGTTTCACTAATTAAATATTATTATATATCTCTCAGGAATCCCATGAATTTTAATATCCTCTTCTAATTTAATAAAAATACATGTTTTCAGTTGTTTTTACACTATTTCTTTACTAATTATTCTAAAGTAATTATTTTAAAGAATAACTAACACTATGTCTCTCTTCGCTCGAAACAAAATTCTATTTCATGTCGATGTTCTCTAAAAATAACATCGAGAATATTTTTAATATTATCCAATGATTATTTGAATTAATTGTTACCCACATTTTAAATTTAAAAATTTCATTGAATGGAATCATCATTTTATTTTCTAAGTGAGTTAATTTTCAACATTTTTTCAAAAGAGTGAATAATGTTTTTTTCTATAACTTATGCAAAATGTTCAAAATTTTCCCACATCATGAATTCTAAAACCTTTTAATTTTACACATAATGCTTAATTGTTTAGTTTAAATTAAAATGTTTTCTTAAATTTTGTTTAATTTATTATATTTTAAAAAAGATAGTTGAAAATAATAACGATATTTTCCACAAAAAAAATGTTTTATTTATATTTTATTTTATTGTTATTAATTAATAAAAACAACCTCAGATATTTCATTCACATTACACGGGATAATATCATTTAATATCATTTTATCCTTTCAATAAATGGTATATGATTATGATGAATATTTTTATGATAATCATTTCATTCTCATCGTTCATTGTATGGTGAAACATTTATCACATTTCCTTTAAACATGTTATGATATGATGAATGATATTATAGTACAAATATGTATAATTCTTATTTTTTATGGATGAGAATAAAATTATATGTCCCTATAAAGAATTAGATAATGATTAATGTTATATGATCACAACGGTTACATGGTAGGTTATCCGAAGCCCAAAAAAAGAAAGGAAAAATGAGATTTTCAACTGTCTAAAGAGAAGATGGTACATACAACATTAACCCAAGACCATAAGGGGGTACACAAGAGGTTCTTCCAATTATGATGGCGGTACATGGGTCGTTATCCTAATACTAACATTTTAGGAATGTCATGGTGGGTGAAATTGATATACGATTTTCTAATCATAAGTTTATTAAAAAAATGTGTCATATGATAATAGAATTCTCTCTTAGATTATGTTCATTTATTAAATTATGATTAATTACCTATAAACTATCAGGATTTATTCCGTCGCCCATGTTTATGATCTATGATATGAAATTTTTTGCTTTCATAGCATATTAACTTCTTTTCATACCTTATGGCTCATATTATGTTGATATCCTACTTTTATTGTATACTGATACTATGATATCCACCTTTCATATGTTTTTGTACCCCTAGTTATGAAGAAAGGTATAATTTATGATATTTATAATAAGTATTCTAGAAATGGAAGAATTATTTGAAGATGATGTTCTTTATTTATGAACATGATGTGTGTGTATCGAATTTTCCCTTAATACTATATGTATATGAGTCGTTCATGGCTTATTATATTACATACTAAATATTCATAGATTTTAATGTTATAAAAATGTAAATAATGTAAAAATATCTATATATGATCCACATGAAGGTACCATAATTTTAGACCCTTCACATAGGGAATATACTAGTGTGATGAATGGTTATGATTCTTTGGGTTGAGTTGTATTATAATCTAAATTCTTTTTTATATTAAAAGTGTGGTTACTTTTATAAATTATTTTTTATTTATGTATCATCCAAAAATAAAATATAAAGTATATAATGTTTGATAATTAAAATGAAAATGTTTATTTTATTTTTTTAATGAAGAAATTAATATTAACCATGGGGTGAACTTTATTTTGTTTTTACTAAAATTGAATAATACAGTCTATGTGTTAAAATATGTTAACATATAGTAAATATGGTTTAGATAAATTAATATTGAAGAAATAATTACTCATTTTTCTTAGGATGTGATATTTAACAATATTTGGAAATAAACATTATAGTGGGGGCATTAAGGGTGGTATAATAGAACAATGATTATAGTTGTGCACTAAAAGAATTTGACAAGTGAATTATTCCCTCAAATTACAGTAGACAAAACTATTAATACACACCCATCGATCATTTAAAGACACCAAATTATGTATTCCCTTTCCATTATCTATAATGGATTATCTCCACTATCTCTCTCATTAATCAAGATGTGTTTTTTTTCTAAGGTCCTCTTCCAAACTTATAAGGTCAAGACACAAAATAGTTCTCATTTCACTCTATTCATTTCCAATTTATATTTCCTTATTTGTATCTATTTTAAAAATAAAATATATATGATTCATTACTATTAAATCATGTTTTAATGCCTCTATTAATCTATTATAAATCACACATTACCCATACTCTTATTATAGAATGTTTTTATACATTATTACTATAATGATGTAAGGGTTGATTTTCTCTCCCTTTGAAATTCCTATATACATTACCATTATTGTATCCTTTTTAATAGTAAATTTACAATACCCTTATTTGTTATATAATTTTAGATTCCATTAATAATTTATATAACACATTTTATCATTCATTTCTCTCACATTATCCCCACATAATAAGTCTTTACAGACCTAAACACCATATTTCCAAAGAAATCATATACCTTAGTTATGTAAAATGTGTTTGATTTTACAAGAAAATGCTCCTTGTTTCAATACTAAAAGTAGACATGTTTTTGGATTATATTCAACTTGGGTTAATAACATTAAAAATAGTTGGTCAGGTATATCTCAATAATGATTTGGTGCATGGTGAATAGGCCCTTATTACCCACATAGTTTGGCACACCTAAGGTATATTATATGTATAATTATCATAATTTTTTTATAGAAAATATAGAAATTATATGTTGTTGTATAATTTATATGTTTCATTGCTCTCCTACCATTAAAAATATCCTAATCACATTGAAAATCCATAATCTTATTAAGTTCATGTATGCTAAATTTGTTCATAATTTACTTATTTTGGGATGTTTTTGAAAAAATGAAATCCCATAATTATTAATTATATGAATTGAGGGAATTTACCTAGAAATTCACATTAACTAATTAACATGGGGAACCTATTTTTGACCCATATAATCTATTGTTCCATATATGAATATCACTCATGATATGTTCTATTGGGTAAATTTTCCATTTATTATTATCTTTTTAAACACTAAAAATTATTCCTTCGGTAGACTATATTCTTTTGGAATGTGATGGAATACGTTTTAATTCTAGGTGATTTATTGGGATAAAAATTAAATATCCCTTTTTTCACTATTATGTCTCATGAGGAAACTAATATAGTACAACAGGGAAATCCTTACCATTTATGTACAATGTCTTGGTATAAGGCCCCCAACGATATGAGTACGATATCGCTAAATATGTATTTACATACAATAGATAATTTTATGGTCTATGTGATTATCAATTAATATATATTAAATGGATTCAAATTATGTATGTATTTAATTACACTCATGATGTTTCATATTACTTATTTAAATATTTTTTAGCAACCACTATACATTTTTATTTATTGAGTAATTGAGCATGCCACATTTAGATTGTTTACCCATTTCCCTAGGTGATGGAGTAAAAAACTACAATTTAACAAGGTTAACATTACAGAATAGAGACTAGTAATTTTATATTGTAATCATTAAATGTATGTTATCTTGTCTCATGATGATTACTAGACCTTGATCCGTGGAATTTAATGTATTGTACGTTTTCAAAATAATAAATCACTCCTAACACCTGGAAATTGGGGTTTGGAGAATTATAGTTGTTATTAGAGGAAGGTTTTTAGGAAGCCTTGTGAACCAGAATTTTAAACATCTATTTTCTGAACATATATTATTACAGAACAAAATAAATCTATTCTTCTAGAATTTTTTTATTTTATACAATATAAGTAATCTTATATGTTTACTAATTATATGATAAATTTATATTTAGATAAATGAACCTTCAATAATTATTTCTTACCCGAACAATAAACCTAACCAATGAAATGATTTTTTTTAATATCAGGATAATTAATTAATATTTTTACTTTGAATGTAATGATAGTTCTAGTAAAATTGACTCAAGATGTGAATAATGTTTTTCCCACATAGAATTATTCATTTCCCCTCTTGAGGGATCAACGAAGTTGACAATTTTATAAGGAAAAACCCTCTACCATTATGTGAAAAAACATATCATTGTGATGTATAACAATAGATTATATCTCCAATGAATGTTATTTTGGAATTAGGTATCTATGCAGGGAGAAATTTATTATGGATATATATCTTCTAAGAGGTAATGTTGACCAATGGTGGTACTTAATTCAAAATATTTAGATGGATGAAAATATTTAGGGATTCCAATTGAATACATGCAATGTGATTTCAATGAAAATATATATAACTCTAGAACATTAGCTAGATATATATGTAAATACTTGAAGTGATAAAAAAGAAAAAGATATGGTGGATAAGTGAGAAACCAATTTTATAAGTTTGTAATAGTATATTATGGATTATATATGAAACCCCGAAAGGAATATTAATCAATTCAAGGCTGGTTTAATTCAGGGTCATTGAAAATACATGGAATATCAAAATCTATCAACATACGGGGAGATATTAATAAGAATAATCAAGAATGAAAAGGGGTCCTCAAAAATATTTTCTTTCAATGGTATGTAAGATAATAAGAGAACGTCTCAACACCATGATGAAAGGAATTCAAAAAAGCAAAAGAAGGGAGGGATACTTTTCCAAAATAAAATAACTATAGGATAAGACATATTTGGACATCATTAAAAGGCATTGTTCTTTTCTACATCTAAAGAGATAAAGGGAGTTAGCCTCGTGAGAGAAAAGAAAAAGGGCATGTAACCAATGTACAATGTTTTTCCTATAATGAAATAAGGAATTATAATAACCAATTCAATAAGTTGTAAGAAAACCCTCTGTAGAAAAATTTGATGGTTATTTTTATGCATTTAACATTATATAGATATTGTGGATGCACAAAATAATGTGAGAACTTTTAATTTAATTATACATTAAATGTTATCCAGTACATAATTCAAATATAGATCAATTATTTTATTTATATTCACATTATTTTCAAATATTATTTAATCACCCCATCAACAGTAAAGAATCACTTATTAGCCAGATCACCATGATCAACATTTATTATAGAAAATTTTCACTAGGATTTCAAATTAATATACATGGATGTTCGTTCATTGAAAACATTAAAATTATACGAATGATAGGCTTTATGTAATATAGGAGATATATTTTCTATCAAAATACAATGGATATATGTTATTATATTGTGAAAGAGGATAAAATTTCAGAGGATATTGATGTAATTCAATTTACAATGGGTATGGGATTTTCATAGAATATGGAAGGTACCCATTTTGTGAGAATATATTGGAGTATTTATTGATCGTTTACATGGATTACCCCATGGTTGAGAATATTAATTATCAATAGAACTCAATACAATTTTAAGTCAAATATCTATGCCACATTATTAGTTGGATACATGGGAGTATGTTGTTTTGAAAAAAATACAATATATGTTTAATAAAGGGTTATTTCATATTTGTGTTTTAATATTGGGATCAGATGAGCTAATAATAAAAAATAATGATATAATATTGAGATAACTCATCGAATATTTAGAGGTAAATCAAATTAATATTAATAAGTGTATCAGTTTATTCATATTGATGACCACTTTGGTAAACATCATGGGATCAGTTTTTTTCAAGGATTTATCTTAAATTTTGAGATAATCAGATAAATATTATGAATTAGGATATTCAAGGTTGTTTTTTATGATGTATTATAATTATGAGTCCATATTAGCTACATTTTGAATAGTAAATACTAAATCTCAGTTTGAGGACATTATGAATAAATTATTAAATACTACCTTTATATTAATATAGTGGTATTTATATTTGGCATTTTATATACTCAAAGTGTTAGGAGGAACAAGATAATTAATTATGAAATGTTATTGATTTATGAATGAATCATATAGTTAGATGCTAAATTTATTAAATGTGAATTTTATCATAAAAAAGTTACAAAACGTGGTCCTATTGTCTCTAAAAATTTTATATATGTTTTACCTTCAAATATGAAGGTTGTCATGTAATTTACAATACCCACTTACAGAAAAGAAAAAAAAATATTCTGTTAGCATGATACTACATTTTATTTGTTGACAACATTACATTATTTTAGAAACCATTATCAATGTTAACATGTAATTGGTATTGATTCACATGGAAGAAGTAAAATGAAGAATGTATTGTTGAATTAAAGAGTATATTGTTTATGAATCATGAATTGTTCTTCCATCTAGTAATGATGGATTTGTTATTTATAATGGTGAATCAATTAAAATCCTTGGATGTTCTCTAATGTAAAATGATAAATTTGTTTCATATGAAATGACATAGTTAAAACCCAATGATATTTATAATATAATACATTATTTATAATTGTAAGCATTAAAATTTTCTATAAATACATGGACACCATACCTTTATGGAATGAGATCAGATATATGTGGATACCATGAGATGTTGAAGTATATATTCACATAGAAATAACTTAATATGATGAAAATAAGATTCCATGAACTGCTATAGTATTGTGACAACTCTATCTGTGATCATCTAGTGAATAAAAACAATATAGTATGTTCATTGGGTAGAATATACCAAGTTATCTTATCCATTTTGAGGGTAAAAAATATCCAATTCTCAATGGTCTATTAATTATGGACAGGGGAATTATAATGGAAGGGGAAGAATCATTCATATTCCTTTTAATTTCTTAGAAATGTTTATTAGAGATGATTAATAAATATCAACATGATGAAAAATCCTTTAAAAATAAAATAAATTCTGTTATGAATTATAGATTACTATTTTTTCATATTGGTGATAATAGAGTTTTATGGTTTGAAATGAGTATATTCATTCAATTTGTAATAGTATTCTGAAATGATGTTTTGGATGAGAAAAATATATAAAGATAAAATTATTTTATATAAATGATACTGGGTTTATTATTATATTTTTTATGATGCTAGATAAGAGAATGTTGATGTTGAAAAGAAATTAAAATAGGTAGTTTGAGAATGTTTCCTCTTATATATTTCGCATTTAATGGATCCCAAAAAAAATATCAGTTTTTTTGTGAGACTATAAGACCATAAATTTATGGAGTGTAGGGAGATGGTGGACTAATTTATTTTGGAATTCATCATGGAATAGAATATGTTAGGAGAATAGGTGGTGAGGGTGGTATTTATAATGGGAGGAGAGGGGTGTTTTTTATTATTATATTTATTATTTTATTATTTTGACACAATTATGGGACTATTGTCAATATAAATGCTACATGGGGAATTTTGTTTAATATATTGTGTTGTTACATCAACCATGACTCAATAAATATCTTTCTTTTCTTTAAATGAAAAATATAGTAAATTACTATATTTTAATATTCAAAAAATGTTTAACTATTTTAGGAAAACAATTCACTCTTGAACATTTTTAGATGTTTAAATATAAAACATTGGCTCCATTTTATGAATATAATTTCTATATATGAGTAATTTGTTATAACAAAAATCATCATTTATTTGATAATAATGATTTGAATATGATTTTTGATTTTTTTACACTTCATAAAACTTAATTATGGTCTAATGAAATTATATTGTTATTATAATACATTACAAAATTAATATATTATTTCATTTAGAAATAATAAATTTTTTTTAATTAATTAAATTTATAACATAATTAAAAATATTCCATTTTTTTACAGAAAATACAAATACATAATTTATAAATTTTAAATCATTTATTTTCATGTACCAATATCTAAATATACAATTTTTTCATTTTATAAGTTATATAATATTATTATAATCTTCCCTAGGTGATGATAAAATTATAAAAATTTCATTGCTATTTCAATGATCTAGTTACTATTCCTACTGTCAGATTACAATTCTAATAGTCAAATTAATATTCAAATATTCATATTTGTAATTATCAAATGGGTTCCTTGAATCATATAAATACATAATTTAAATTATTTTTATTCAAATAATTATTGTCCACCACTTAGATATAAATATAAATCAATCTACGAAGTAAATAATATATTATTGTCATTATTATTTGTTTCTAATGCTTTATTCGTTACTGTGGTCATTCTTGTGGATCAAGAAGATCTGAATTTTTATATTCTTACTCTTTTATTGTTGAGATATTATCCCATTTTAAAATAAGAAAATTTTTATTATTTTTTTGAATAATATATCATTACTAATTTATCAAAATATTGTTTTATTTGGTTATCAATGTAATGTATGTTCTTTAATATATATTAAATATTTATAAGAGAGAAATAATATTGATAAAACTATGGGAAATTAAAAAATACGGTGCATTGATGGTTGTAAAAAGGTTGAAGTAGGTTCATAGATGGGTTGGATAAGCCTAATATTTTATGAATGTCTTTGATGGTATCATTGAAATTAGATTTTCAATGTATATGTGTATTCCCAAAATCTATTTCTTATGGAGATGTTACGTTCCCTTGGCTTTTATTCATTGATTAATTTATAATATATGTCTTATGAACAACCATTTTTTATTCTAAGACTCAATTTTATAATCAATGATATGTTGGTAATGATTTTAAAATGATTTTCACATGTTCTCAACCACTAATTATTATTTTATGTAGATATATTAACTATTTTCCCTTACTATGAATATAAGATATCACTTTATTATGTTTTATTTCACCCAAATTTAATGAAAGGAATTAAGTGGGGTATTTTTATGATGTTTAATTTGTTTGAATATAAATAGATGATATATTTACTTTAAATATGATGATTTTATATCTAGTATCATGGGCAGTTAACTATTATAGCCATTTGTAGTATTTTTTATCTTAAAATTAGTTTTGATCTTTTAAGATGTAATATCTATATACCTAAATCCTAGTTGAATATAATTTTATGTTCACATCAATCTAAATCATTACATGAAATGGTTTCATATATCATATCCATGGGATAGATTTAGATATGTGTAAATGTAACTAGCTATTATTTTTGCATTAGTAACACAAATTATGAGTTGTGTAAGTTGTAAATGATTTATATATTTTGAACAAATTAATTTTAAGGATGATATATGATAGAAAAATAAATAATCATTATAATTTATACATAATGTGAATATATGTCATAATATGGTGCGATTTAAAACCACATTAAAAATATTATTCATTGAACCTATTTAAATGATCCCTTCCCAAGACCTCAATGTTTCAAATTAGGAGGTCATTCTAAGGATAGGTGCTAATGGATTATCTAATATAAGATACGAATTTTATAGGTCACCTGAATGTGATTATGTTCCCATATCTAGCTTGAAATTTTAGATAAACTAATTTAGGAAAACATAATGGGATTAGGATAACCTAAGATTAGTGGTAAGATAATCTATATGAAAAATTGAGAATGGAGTTTTGCTCTCAATTATCCCAGATTCATATGTAGTATGATTGTAATTATGTTCCATTTAAATATATAATTTTTGGTATAAATTATAATGTTATCCAATGATAAGAACAATATGGATCTTGTCCCACTAATTGCTATGATTTTAATTAAATGGATCACCATTATGTGGGATAAGATTATATAAAATTACTTATTATATGTATGTAAAACTAAATAATCATCTATTAATATAATATATTTTATATAAAATTACTTTATCATTATCATTGACCTTGAGGTCAATAGTTTGTAATGAAAATAGAAACATAAGTAACCTTAAAAATATATATTGTAAATTGAGAATAATTCTCATGTGTGAAGGAAATATTTATTTTTTAAAGTAAAAAAATGAATTTATCAATCCTCCTATAAATAAATCTTGTTTTAAAGTGAATAGTGATTTTCATAAAAATAGGAAATATTTTATTAAAATTTTAATGTTTATTATTATTTATATAGATCCTAAGATACAACAGAAAAATGGGGACATGAATCATCACTACTGGAAAATTTGTTATAGCCAGGGTCCATGATCTTGGGTGTAACACTTTTGACCATGATTGTATGTTATAGAAATGATCATGCAAGTCATGTGGAATCTCTGAATTTTTATAGACATATAGGCTATATCATTGGGCCATGACACTATCTATAGGGCGTTCTTTATAGATCCACCTCATGGTACTAGTTACATGTACATGTAAATCACTATTCAATTGGTTGTATAAACATGTATATAGGATGATAAGAAATGTCTTCCCATGTAACATGATTCTTGTATCATTCTAATGAAAATAAAGATAACAAAACACTCAACTACAAAATTTACTATTAATATATAGATAATAAATAAATATATATATATATAATTGAAATATATTTTATTATTATAATTATGATAGTAATAATATTAATTACTCACCACCTTATAGACGTGGTCTATCCTTATAATGAACATTACATTTAATACATTTATTTTAAATCATTTTAGATAATATTAAATTACATATCATCATATTCCATGCTAAAATATTTATGTTTTACTGTCTTTGAAAATATGGATATAAAATAAACTATTTCATAAATGATTTACATGGTATTTCACAAACTTTATCAAAACAAGTACCCTTTTTATATATTATAATTATAAATAATATTTAAATCCTATTGAAAATATTACATAATAAAAGGTGAGCTTATATTCTGAGCAAGGGTAGACACAGGTGATATAAATGATCATTTCAAAAAATCATTTGTAAAAAACTGTATGAAAACATGATATTAACCTTTGAATATCCGAAAAAATTACATCGTTATCATGATTCATGAAATAAATCCTACTAGTTTAAAATATAAGAATTTCAAATGGTTCAAATTAGATGAGAATTATGAACAACATTATCAGAAAATCATTATATAAAATGTGTGGAATAATGTGTGGAATAATCATATTCATAAAAATATTTTGCCATGGATTCCAACCAATACATTCCTAACATGTTAATTTTGGGATGAGCACCAATGTACCCTCTTCTGTCATGGAATAAACACTTATGTACCCTCTTTTGGGATTGGGATAACCTCACATTTATTCCCTATCCTGATTGGGATAAAATTTAATATACCCTTTGTGCTAATAAAATGATATTATTCACCCAATTTATTAAATTTATATATAAATATAATCCAAAAAAATTATATAATTATATGTCCATTATTATATATGAGAAAAATCCTAAAAATTTATCATAATGTATCCCATGTAATATAAATGGTTTTTATCATTATTTTACCAATATAAACCTAAAAAATAATACTATATAATAAATATGTTATAATTGGATCATATCATTAGTAAGGTATATTATAATACCAAAGGAAGTAATCATAAATGGAAATTCAATTAAATGATCACATAAAATATTTCTTAAGGAAAATAACATTTTAATTTTACAATCGCATCTTAAAAATAGGATATTTTCCAAAATAATATGAAAATAATATTCCTTACAATATAACATGTACAATTTTAAAGGAATATATAAATCAATTAGTAGTAATTAAAGTGGGAAATTTTGTTCGTATCTTGTATGGTAAACCAAATATTCCTTTCACATTTTTCGTAAAAAGTCAAAAGTACATTAATTAGGAAAAAAATAATATTCCATTAAAAAAATCTATAATAAAGTCAAAATGGGTAAAAATTAATTTTTACATTTATAGAAATATTAATAATAAATTTTTGATATCATTTTTAAAAAACAATGACATGGAAGAAAAATGATTTTCGAATAAAGAGAGAAATGAAGTTAGTTTTCCAAGAAAAACATATTTCAGTATCATGGAAAATTAAATAGAATAAAATGAAATTAAAACATTTAATAACATTAAATATTATTTGGATAAAAAATTAATGGTATTATAGATTTGTTTGCCACAAAATTTAATCATCATGAACATAATCATAAACAATCTTTCTAAACTATTAGATGAAAACCAAAATTATTTACAATATTTAAACCTTTTAAACTGTAAGATCTATGAAATAATAACCTAAATTATAACATAAAATATTAATAAAATTATTATATTATGGATATATCATTTCAAAGTAGCAATATTTACATATCATTAAAAATAATATTAGGATAACCTGAAATTATATCTCGATGAAATAGAATTATGATGAAAAACCCTTACTTCATAGGTAATCATCGAATAAAATCATATATATGGACTGAAACATTAAAAAATTATTATATACATATAAATTTATATAGATTTATAATAAAATACATTCATGTGATGTGTAAACAGAATATACAGGTAACAAGTGTTGGATATACAATATGTCTCATAGAAATAAATGTGACATGAGAAACCCTTATCTCGAGTTCAGCTTGATTTTAATAAAACATACACTCATGTAAATTTAAATTAATTATAATTTTTGAAAATATTATTTTATATAAATAAAATATCTTAAATTATCCACATATTCACGTTTGGCACCCAATTATTAATAAATCCTTATTAAAACCACCATTTCTCGGTGTAAACTATTTCAATATTTCAAGAAAATTTCATTTTTTTATCTATGTCCCATATAAATTGTTTATAGTACCTTTATATACAAAATATTAATCGTGATATATATATATATAACACACATATATATATTCAAATTTTTTATAAAATGTTAAGATAGAAAATTGAAATATTGAATTCATTGAGATGTAAAGCTATATGTATGTATAATGTATGTTTTCACTTTACAATGGATTGAATGATGGAAAGGTAAATTAAAATTAATATTTATAGAAAAATTATTGTATCATTTATGTCATATATGTTTACTAAATCTATTCTTATTATCATACATGTATAGATGAATTATAATAGGATTAATATTTTTCCATATAGTTGAATGTCTAAACATACACACGAACGACAATATCATTTCCAATAGATTTGAAGGAATGGTGGTATAAGTTATATTATAATTATAGAGTAATAATTTTATCATAACGTTATTATATATACATTTTACTCATCATAATAAAAATCCATGAAATATGGTGTTGGAAAATGAATTGCATCACAATATGGAGGTGTTAGTCCACAAAATAACAGGAGAGATACATTCACATCCTATTTTATAGAATTTATTGTGGGTATTTCCAGATATATTAACATAATAAAATTTAATTATATTTAGGTTAATTAATTAGTTAGTTTATAATCAGCACTATCTACAAACAACATTTAATTGAAAGAAAAAAACTGAAAGAGGTCTGGTAAGATGATTTCCAATTCTTTAGTTGTTCTACATTATATCATTTCATAATAAATAATATATTGGATTTTTAGGAATACCATAACTTATAATTCCGGTATAAGAATGTATATAATATAATTTTTAGGGTTTTATTGAGATAAATGTCTCATGGATGTGAATAGAAAACAACGAAGGGGTGCCCTTTTCAATTGAAATGAGAAGACACACATGGAATTGTATAAACGATTTATACAAAATTAATCTCATTATCAATTATAAATTTTAAAAATAGCCATGAATTATAATAAAAAATATATGGTACAAATAACACCATCCATTGATATTTATATAGTTTTTTTGTAACATTTTAATTCGTACCTTTTGGGGTAACCCATTTATTAACAAATTTCAACTTTTTCAATGATAAAATCTTTTTTAATAATAAAGGGTTATAATTTTAAACACAAGGAAAATATTTAGTCAAAAATTTAAGAGATAAATTTTTTGACAAATTAATGACATACTTTTCCTCTTTAAAAATATTTATAATTTTAATTAATTTTATACAAGTTATTATTCATAATATATCATTAAAATAATTTTTGATAATATTAATTTTTATTTTCTATAAACTCAATAACATTGGAAAGGAATTATAACATGATCCACTAAAAAATCGATATAATATTATACATATTTAAAATTTTCATTTAATAAAAAATTACAAAAAATTACATTACTTTTAATATATTTACTATCACTTATTTTATTTTTCTATTCATTGAATAAATAATTTGTTTGTGTTCCATATATAAATAAATAAATTATTTAATAAATAGAAATTATAAATAAATTACTATGTAAAAATTAATTATTCATAAAAATTATTATTTATAACAATATTTACACTATTTTAATCATCATCAAAAAAACATATGGATATTCATCTCAAGAGAGTGACATTTTGCAATTTTATATACCTAAAATATTGTAAATTTAATTATCCATGCGAAAAGGAACTAAAATTTCATATATTTTAATTTTGGATGTATACGGTCAATTATATTTCATAAAATGAAATAATGTCATGTATTGGGATGAATTTGAGACCTTAATTCATTATTTTAACAACGGTTTACATATATTTCTCTTATAAAGGTGATTTTTTTACCATTAATACTATTCATAATAATCTAAACTAAAAGGTACATATCTAGAAAATTATGACCTCATAATTCAAAATATGATATAAATTTTCAATATTCATTCCCAATATGTGAAAAAAATTAAATTTAACATAAATTTCTGAAAAAAAAACTATTTCACAACCTATTTTTGGGAATTTTCCAACAAGGTTCATTCATGAAAAAAACCCAATGATTCATGAATAATTAATATGGTCTTTCATTCCATAGGCTAGAGATCACTATGAATTTTTCAAATGATTCCAAGGTACTCAATTTTGTCCAGATGTTTTGATTTTGGTCTCATCGTGCATTTTGGGGGGAAATTGTTTCCTAATCTAGGACAATCATATAAATTTAAGTCATATTTTTAATTCATTTATAAATTCTAAGATAAGAATAGTCACCTTTTGCATAAGTAATCATTTAGGTATTAATATGGGAGAAAACAACTTTTTATCTGAATAAATCGCTAATTTCGGAACAATCTGTATGCATCCAAGGTTATCCTTTGAGAGATCAATAATTATATAGCATAGGTTCCCTTTATCATGTTTTTATTTTATTCATAATGAATTATTTTATAAAAATGATTTAGGACATCATAATTGAGAACTATTGAATTCAATTTTTTCCATTTTGGTGATGGTTTTTATTTTAATATTGGGACTAGGTGAAGGACATCCTACATATCCTTGTGAATGGATTAATAAACTATTATGTTATGTGCCACATAATTGGACATTCCATACCTTTTAAGGAAATTTTATGATGATTGATCCGTGCCATTTTATTTCAGATGATGGGAATGTGAATGAAAATTGTTCCTTGATAGTTTTTGTAAGGTTCCAATGCATTTAGGGATTTTTTTGGTTCACCCCTCAAAGAATATTGCCTAGAAGGAATATATTGGTCCTTTAAAAACGTGACTTTGTGATTAATGTCATTACATGGATTAAAATATTGTGTAGATGATATTAAAGTGGATATATATGTAAGATGACATCCTTGGTGACTGATTCTATTATTGTGAATTATGACCAATAAAATATGTTTTTTAATTTGAGATGTGGGATCTAAACGATAAGGAAGATTCAATCATATCCCATCTAGACTAGAATCACAACCATTGTATTTTTTTCGGAGGCTTACTCGTAAATTAATGGTACATTCATTTCATTATTGGTAATAAGGTCCACTAATTGATTTTAGTGAGGGGAATTTTCCTTTTTGAGAAGATGGAAAAATGATTTTGGGATTGCACCAAGTGGGAGGCTCATATGATATTCTTGACTGAGAATGTTTCATTATCACATGAAATATATATTACCACAAGACTAGTGCTCAGTATGAGATGCAATAGACTTTTTAATATCATCATGTCACATAATAATGTATGGTGGAGACTTATACCTAAATTAGAAGCCCGTATTAAACATTCATCCAAGTACCTTGGTGGAAGAGAGATGATACAAGGAAGGAATGTGTATATAATATTCTATGAAAAAGTATATGGGATTACTCTTGTAGAAATTCACAATAGATACACTCCCCCTTAATCATATGAGGGATTAGAGTTAGGATTTAAGGGAAATTTCATTGAGAAAGTTAGATCTTATCTATTACCACCTTCCATTATGTCTAGAAACATCACTTTGTGGATTATTTATCCACATAGATAAGGGAATGTTTTCATCACATTTTAAAATGAATATAGGGAACAAGTTCTTCTTCATAAACCATGACCACTATCAAATTTTTGGGATACGCGTTACCATAGTAATTCTAGATTCTAAAAATAATATGGACCCTAGATATTAGGTATGTTTAATACAGTGCATTTATTACCATGGGAAATCAAGATGGTGGGGGAAGAATAATTATGTGTTTCTCCACTAGGATGGATGGATCCTATGAATGTGGGTGAGGTCTTATTGATGTAATTATCTTTTTTTGTGTTGTTTAGAATGAAACCTGTTGATAGTGAGTAGAGGGGATAAAATTAAACTAAATATTATGTAAGATGATGTGGGTGAGAGAAAAGGGGTTAAATATCCTATGATACACCATTCATCAAATTGTTCTCTCTTTTTGGGATGAGGGATCATTAAGGGTCCTTCCAATAAAGTTATTTTATTGTGAATGGTATCCATATTTAATGAATGTGGTCCCATTTTTGGATTACTGGGTGGGTCCTTTGTATTCTCACGATGGGAAGCCCTTCGCAAATTACGTTCTTAGCAAAGTATCTCATTGCGGGGTATATATTTCCTTTTTTAAATTTGGTATGATAAATAAATATATCACATGACCATATTTTAAATTCTCATCTTCTTTATTTTTTATAACCTCACAATATATGTGTCTTTCTTGTGATAAGAATATGTATTTATAGGTAATATGATTAAAAGTTCCCCAAAAATAGGAAAATCATGACATAGAATGCAAGTTTCAAAGTGGATGGAAATATGACTCATTAAATATCTATTATAAAATTTAATTTGGGGGTTCAACAAATTCACCTCCACCCACTACTATGGATTTTCATTTTTTGGGATGTCAGACAACCACATAAGACAAAAACCAATTTTCATTTTCAGTGGAAGTTAGGTCACCACCACATACTGAAAATGAAAATCATGTGTGGGTGTGGGGGGGGGGGGGGGTGGGTTGACATCCTCACAAATAAATAAATATTTTTTATATGGTCATGATATTAATAATTCATATCAAGTTTGATTATTTTTTCAGGGGTTTCACTATGAAACATAGGTCCACCATCGAATGAGGAACTACATGAGAAGGGTCGAGATATATTTTCGTTTCATATAGTTTACATATTTAATGACATTTATAGTTCACCTAGTTTGATTCTATATCTCCTAAATTTATAATAGTTTTATAAAAGTCATCAAGTAATTTTTGGTACCATGAAATTTCTACCATAATAATAATGTCTGGTTAGAATGAAGAACAGTCTCTTCCAAAGAAGAATTAATCCACAATCAATGGTTACTGGTTTAAATGTGAACCTGGAGGAAGGATCAAGCCAATATACAGTTTCCTAGATTGACTCATTTTTCAAATTGAAACAATTGATATTCATTGAGAAGTAGATAATAATTTCTAAAAACTATAATCACTTTTCAAAAGATTGTGAAAAGTTATCACTTTGTGATTAGCCACATAATATGACATATTTTAAACTAAAAATTTATGCATTCTAAAGAAAACAAACCCATTAACTAATATAACCATTAAATAAATTATTCACTTTATTAAGAAAATATTCTCTAATAGAAATGAGATAATTCATTCAGTCACTTGTGTGTTATGTTGTCCTAATATTAAACAATGAAATTCTAAAAACATTTAACACAATATATGGAAATCAATACATTGATAAAATTTCAGAAACCTTCATGGAATCCAAGATTTTATTTTTCTTATAGGTAGAGTTATGGGACACATGTCAATTATAAACCATTTTTAAAATTGCTGGAATTCCATGATGAAAAGTTATAGATGATAGTGAAAAATATAACACTCCCCACATCATCACTTTTGGATAATTCTATAAGATCTAACCTCAATGGTTACCCTATTTAAGATAGATAACCCCTTTAAAAGTTCAGATTAGTAGCATTCATTTCCATCCATGTACCCCTCCATAAAAAGAAACCATTTGATTCGGTGAACTAAAATGAACATGCCACTCAGGTGAACATCTCATCGAGGAGAATGTATATGAATGTGAACAAAACTAATGGTTTCTTTTTTGGGGTTAAGATATTTATTTGATAAATAATGAATATAAGGATCTATAATGTCATATTGTTTTTTACTAATCTGTAATAAAAATTTAATGGGGGATGAAGAACTATGATGGTTATAAAAAAATGATCTTCATACAATGGGACCAATAGGTTTGTATTAGGGATATCCCTTTTGGGGTCTTCAAATCATTGAGGAATACCAAGACGAGGAGATGGTTTTGGAGACTAATTAGGTTTTTTGTGTGGTGAAAACCATTTATCATTAGAATAGTTTTATCATTGAATATATTCTTAGCAAATTTATCATAGACACCAACATGTTTTATCATGATCAAAGAGGTGTTGGAATGACACATTGGGATGTTAAGATGATTACTCATGCCCAAATAATTGGTAATGTGAGAGGTGAATTCCTTCCATAATCCTCAATATGGGATGACATATAAGACCCCCCCCATTCATGAGGTAACTTCATACCATCTAATATAATAAAAGGGAAGTATAGCCTCATACATGATTTTATGTTCTCTTCAAAATAGGAACTAATAATTGTCACACTGAAAGGCCACAATCTCTACTCAAGTATTATGTGTAATTGTCTAACACAGGGGTGTTATAGGCATGATAGTGCTTACATTCCATCCCTAGAATATATCTATGTTATGCTGTGGGGTTGTCTGTTTCCTCTTATAGTTGACCGTCTGATAAGATTGGAAGCATTCGTGAACATGTTTCTCAATGGATCATTATGACCCATTAGCAGGTTGACTGATAGTGTTTGGGTATCATTCTTATCTATATAAACCTATTTAGAGGACAGGGAAGTGATAAATTTGTATGTTATAATTTTGGTGAAGTATTATCATTTTTTGGGATATATTATCAATGTAATTCCCCCTTCTATATTTGATATCCCATTCTATATTTAATGGGACATGATAGTGTCCTACATATGAGGATATGGGTTTATCAACAACAAACCAATTATGGAGGCCCAATTTAGGTTGTGCATAATACAAATATGTAGGGTTAATCTGCTAAAATTAGGAACAAAGAAGCTAACATATGGTCTTAAATATTATGACTATTTCGTTATCCCTACATAAAAAAATCATTTATTCACTTTGGTAAGTGTCTTTTATGGAATCCATTTAGGTTATTTATACCACATTTCAATTAAAGAATGCATTTTATTCCTGATAATTGAGGTTTTGATACTTTATGAAGGTTATACTCTTAATCGATATAGATGATAATTTTTCTGTATCATGCAAAGGTGCCCACTTCTATGAATAACACAACATAGGAGAATCATAAGATGAATACAAGTTAAGCATGTTTTATTTTTACACCCTTGGAAAATAGTGTTCATGTAAAAATTATACCCTATGATTCTCAGCATGGGATTACGAAGTCATTTGTTGAGGATTAGAAATATTTATACCCCAATGAATGGCTACTGAAATGGGTATCCATCACGAGAGGATGACCTTTTGTAGATGGGATTAAGGATTAATAAAACAAAGTGACCTAGCATAGAAATGGGGTTTATCTAAAGAATCATATAATTTATTATATATGTCTCAAAATAGGTTGAGATCCTAGGTTTTGTTTCATTAAATTATTATCCTCATTTACTAGGACCATGTTTCTAAATCAAATCTTTCTCTACATATCCCTAGATAGGATTCATATCTAATGGCCTTTAGAGAATGGGATACTAGAAATGTTATATTCCAATCAAATGGATATGTATCATTCTTTAGGTTAATGATTTTGTAAGGACCAGTTATGTGTGGATATCTTCTCTATATAAATATGACCTATATGTGACATCCTAAAAAATGGAAATAAGCATTCATGTCCTAGATTACTATATCCAACCAATTCATGTTCAAAACATATATTCAAGATGATTCCATGATATTAGGTAGCTATACAATGTTGATAGTAATGAGGTGGATTGAATTAGGGATGGTTCCTAGAAAACCGACGATATAGGTTTACCAATTTCACGTGATCCTGATGATGATCATTCTTATATGAAGATGGTGAATAACAAGAATCTTAAAACATGTAGTGTAGTACTATATATTTCAAGGAAGTATATTTGATGACATGACCCTGACCAACCCTTAAATGAATCCTCATTTACATTTTTTATCCCCAACATGGCCACATTTTGTGAGGCTTGAAAAGAATGGGATATATGGAAAAAGAGTGTATCTGCTGGGGAAATATAGATAGTAATACATATAATGGATATTGATCATACATAATTAAATCATTTCAATTATCCATGGAATATTTCCTTGAAGGAGATACCTCATGGAGTTAGTGCCTCTCATGATGAGATAGATGAGTATATACAATTTATTGAATATAAAAATTGATCACTCTAACTAAGTGTGAGAAATGTTGGTGATAAGGTAAATAGATATATATTTTGTAAAATAGGTGGGATGAAGGTATATATATGTATTCCAAAATAGTATTCCACTATCATTCTCACAATTAACAAAATGTTAGATTTTGTTTTATAATATCCCAGAGGTGATAAATTACCAAAATTTTCCCAAAATACATTCTAAGGGGAACTTATTTGGGGGGGGGGTTAGATGTTCATTTTGATAAAGGGGGTAGAATATTGTATTTATAGTGTGTATATAAAAATTAAAATTAAATTTATAGATCTATTAATAGAGTATACAACCCTATCACATACGTTACACCATGTGATAATGAACTCATGGGAAACCATGAGGAACCGATCTGAAAAGAAGACAAAGATACACATTTAGCTAGGGGAATCATGTGGGTATTAGGTTTCTCACTATATTTGTGTGATATTTATTTCATTATGTTGATTAAATAGAACAGTTTTATTTGGATGAAGTTATACCAGTTTAGGATTACCAACCATATGAGAAAATGTAAATTTTTTTCCCATAGAGATTGATGTTTTTATAATTGAAATACAAGGGTAGTTTGGATCAAAAGATGATTTAAGTATGACGGGTGAAATTAGTATAGTTTTAAATCTTGGGTGTTTTAGCTACATGGTAAAATGAAATATACCTTTTTACTATAGGTTTTTGAGATATTTTGTATCCTTTTCGGAATAGATAACCTCATTCAATAGAACATAAAAAATGTGGGGGAACTAAAAACTACGGTCTATAAAGGTTCAACCCTAGTTGCTACTCACTGTTCAATGATTTTTATTCATATGTGATTAATGTCTATGAGTTAGCACTTATATGTTACTGATTTATCAAAATAAAAAATATTGTGTACACTTCCAATGAAGGAGGCTAGTGATTCTTGAATCTACCAATACATCCCCTTATTTTTCATTTTTTTAAATAATATTATACACCTATTGATAATGGAAAAACATGGTATATTGAATCAAGAATATATAATTTTGTTTTTTCTAATGGGTGGTATATTACCCAATATTTCCTCTAATGAGGTGATGAAAGCCGCATGGTATAGTTCTGTAGTAGGTGATGGTGAGTCAACCCGGTCTTTTGCTACCTCTTCTATTTATTTTTCAGATATACACTACTCTAAAAATATTTTTTAGTAACATCATCATTTATATCGTTGTGTAGTGTCATTTCAAAATCCTGGTCTATCGAGTCTTCCATGACAATGAATACTGTAGATCCTGATTGTTCTAAACATTTTGATGATAGATAAACTATATATGTAATGGTCCTATAATAGGTCCACTATTTTTAAATTGACTCATAAGTAGATCAAGAATCACTTAATAAATTGGGATTTGTGAATAAATGCATATAAAGAGACATATGAAAATAAATCTCTCATATTGACTATAATTCCTTCTAGTAACATTTCCTAGTTTTTGTAAAATATTATCTTTTCAGGGGTATGATGATTTAACTACAATAAATTTTAAAAAAAATGAATAACTAGTTCTCCACTTGAGAAATGTGGAATGTGCTTCAAACCCAAATTGAAACCAAGGAGTCCACAACCCATTTATTTTATATAAATATCACTCTCCTTGATTTTTTGTAGAATATGGAGTGTCCACTAGGTTATTGGTTTGAGTTATATTATAGATATCTTGGATGAAAATAATTTCTTGGAATCAGCTCAAGTTTTTCAATAGTTGTAATGGATTTTTTAGGATTTGGACAATTTGTAGGTATTGGTTGATAAGGTGTAGCAGTTGGGGAAAGATGTGGAAAAGAAGGGAAAATATGCCACTGAGTGTATACAAGCACTATAGATCGATGAAAAATGAGAGATTCCAACATCATCAAAGATATGTAGAGGCATAAAACAGTTGGATCAAAAAAAATTCATCTCTTAACATCATTTGAACATGTTTTGATGAAGACTGAATTTTAATATGGGGAGAATAAAAATTTATTATGCTCAATATTTTTCAATATTTTTTTGATTTAATTAGAAATATATTCTATAAGATAATTATTTTCATTGCTTTTGTATTTTTATATCATAAAAACATTTAATGATTAGAAAGTTGACCGAAATATATTATAGATCATAGAAAAACAAAATAATAATGTATATAATATATATGAATACCATTGATGATTATTTTTTCTTTGGGTATCCCACATGTATGGGTATAGGTATTATTAATATCACTATAATTATTATGTTGGCAATATTGAATGAATAATCCCATGTCATTCTTCTGAATCATTTTTTTGAATATCCAAATAGAAATTTTAGGAATGTATATATGTAGTGCTCTAAACTATTCCTAGGATGGAGGGATTAACTATTATAACATTAATCTTGTTGTGAAATTGGTGTAGATACGTAAATAATTTCTTATTTTGTATATCTATAAAATTTTCCTGAAGGAAAATATTGGGAGGGATTTGTGTTGAGGATTCTCCCAACATATTTTGAGCACGGAAAATAATCATTGTCAACCACTATCTTGGGTTATTGAATCTTAGAAAATGATGTTGAAAAAGTGTGTTGGAAATACCCACAACCCATATTTGGAATGAGATTTATGTTATATAATTTTTTGGGAATATAATGATTAAAGGATATTTCCTAGAGGATGAAGATTCCACTGGTAGACTGGCCACAATATGGTCATACATTATAAAAATCCATAAATATGATTGTATGAATAGTCAAAATAATGGTCTCCTTTAGGTTTATATAGTCTTTTTTTACCATCATCGAGTGTTTTTGGTGATTTCATTTTCCTAAAAAAATAAAATTTGATTTATGGAATGCGGATGTTATGAAATCACAATGGAAACATTTAGACCTGAATCTATCATGATCGGGTATCTATACTAACATTAAAATTTAGATGGAAAATTAATGACAATTAAGACAAGTATTGTCCTATTTTTAATTATTTTATATTTAAGGGAATGTGGCAGGTTAATTAAATAATGTTCGTTTTGGGTTGTGTGATCTTGTTGTCCCTACAATAGCTAGTTAGAGAAATTATCATCCCACATTTTTTTCTAAGAATTATTTTTACACATATCTAGCACGTACAAAAAGGAATACATGAAATGTGAGGGACACCACTATATGCATTTAGTAGTCATTTTTCATGGTATAATCACCCATAACCCATTAAGTTGGCTATTTATATATATTGGAATAATTTTTCAAAATTTCTAATATCATGTGTGTCATGTTTGATATGAGAAATAAAATGATATTAGAAGATTATCCAAATAGTACTAAAAAAATTCAATCAAGGGATTTTTGTAGCATGTACCACCTAACATGTTATCTCTCTAGATGAATTTTTTTCTAGTTTGTAATATTGCATCATCATTTTGACTTCAGGACATGATATTCTAAACATGACATCAAGGTTCTTGTATTTAAAAAAATTATATATAACATGTATGTATGGAATACTCATGGGTCATTTTATAATGGCAGTTCCAATTATGATATTTTCGATGAGTTCATAGAGAGTTAGAATTTCCCTTGAGGCTAAAGATGCATCTGTCTTGAGGGCCACATTGGAGGAACACATTATACAAATCCATATTAGGCATAGTATACAAATTTAAAAAATATAAGTCTTATAGAGATGGATTCTTTTTTCACCAATAGGGTGAAAAATATCTTGAGGACATGATTATCTTTGGATATGGAATGTGATTTTCATGGGTGAGATTTTCAAGTATGATATAAGTATTTAAAAATAAGTGGATTCTATGGATGATAAATTCCATAGATATTTTCAATTAATGTGTAATGATGGGGGAATGTTAATCAATCTAGAATTTATATATGAAGGATCTCATATTTAAATTTCCTTTACTGATTAGGGAAGTGTGTAGGAGAGTGGAAATTTTCATATTTTTAAACCAGGAAACGAATGTGAGATCTATGTGACACTACATATATCATTGGAGTGAGAATCAATCCATACATTGTTCTGAGAAGCTTTTCCCCACACAAATCATTTTCTTGTATAGGGAGAGAGAATTTTTGTTTTATAGATGTTCGGCTGAGATGTTAGAGATGGGCATATCAACATATCAATTATACATAGTAATGAAACCTTTTATAGTTCTTGTAGGTGATGTATAAGATATATTACATTCAAGGGAGAAGGTCCCCCATGTGAGGATTAAATGATCAAATTGTTTAATTACTTGTTTATTTGTATTCCAATAATAATGTTTAGATTCTTTCAAATTGGATGTTTTTATTTCGTTTAATGTCATACTATTCATATTTTTAATTTATGGTTGTATAGTTTTAACATTAATTGGTTTTTGAGACAGTCTATACATCAATTTGAATAGAGAACCTGAATGTTAGTATAGAAAATTTCATGAATATGTAAACGTACTATAATATCATAGTGTTAAGATAGATGGTAGTCTAAAGTTTAATGTCATATTTATTTGATTGATGGTTTGGATTTTATGATCTTTCACCTACAACAAGTCATTCCATTTAAGGTTGTGGAATAAGGATTAATAGTGTATTCTGGATATTTTCTGACATAACCAAGGAAACTAGAATAATCACCGAAAAACTCTATACCCACATGATTCATTCTCCAAGATACAAATAGGATAGGTTTAGGAGTTATCAAAATTTGACAAAGAACACTAATAAAGGGTTATTTTTAGTGTACACCACTTTATTTTTCATTAAATATAGGTGTGAAAAATAATAATTTTTTATTATATATATAAGGAGAGGTGATATTTTACGATATGGTCTCTGGTCTATCATATCTATTAGATTGACATGGGATATGTAAGTAAAGAATTTACAAAGACCATATTTAAGAGGATATTTATCTTATGATTTGTCCAAGTTGTATGTGGATAAAAGAAATTCTCATGAAGATGAAGATTCCTCTAATTGATAGTCCACATTGGGATAACACATTATTTTGAGCCACATTGGGAATTGTGTGTATTGTAAAATATATTATTCCTTCAGAGTTGGAAACCTTTTTTAATAATATCTTGTGAATTAATATGGGGTTCAAAATATGAAAATAGGTAGAATGTGATTTTAAATGGGGAGGTATTAGAGTATTACATAAGATTTTAAAAATGGAGTTTTCCATGGGTGAAAAATTCTACATCAAAATGCGGGAACTTATTTCAGAATCACTTGCATAGGTCAAGGTTTTATATATTATAGGTAAATTATTTCAAATAGTATCTAGGACTATAAATATATATCCATAAACTTATATATATCATTTTCGGGAAAAATATTCTGAATCATAGTTACGAGATGTAGTTTCATAGGATATTAATACCCCAAAGAGTGCTCTGCTCAAAATGTGGTGTAACAGTGTTCTAATTTACATGATCAAAAAGGTATTTCAATCCTAAAGAATGATGTATTACGAAAAGTGTGGGGTATCATATATTTGAATTTCTTTTCCCTATTATTTTTTCAATAGTTTAATGTAGTGAAAATATAATGCATTCTTTCATTATTATTTCATGAAACAATGATATTTTTCATGCATTTTTATTTCCATAAACATGGTCTTTGGTAAATGGTTTGGTCACGTGATGTTAAAGAAAATATACCTTGATGGGAATGACTACTTCCACTATGAATAATAGTGAACAAGGGGTTTCTTTTGTGGTAGTATAAGTTATTTAATTGAAATTATGTATTATCATATCTAAATCCCACAATTCATGTCGATGTTTATAGGGATACAATTTTTTTTCTTCATCTACCATTTTTTGAAGAATATTTCTTTGGGGTCTAATTAAAGGCCTCTATATGTCAATTCAAAAGGATTTTGTATCAGGAAGAATGTTTGGAATCAATTTTATAACAATTTCATAACCTTTGAAATTTGATAAAATAATTTTTTTTAATATTCAATTAGTATTGCATGAGTGCTACCAAATCTTTTAATTATGATCAACTTATTGAATTTGATAATAATGTTTTTCTTGATATCATTTAGGGGTATTAACTTGGACCATTTGATAAACAAGTTGGTTTCCATAATGATGTATTTGAATCGATAATCTAATGTTATAGGATATGGCCCAACCACTTCTACCCCCCATGGAGAAAATGGAAATGATTATTTCTGATAATGAATGAAATCAAAAGAATGATGGGTGATGTTTGAATTTGTGTTACCAAAATGATGTTTTATTTTGATATTCAACCATTCTAATTTCATTGAATGTTATAAATACACAACCCCTCTGATTTCGTGTGAAATATTTATCCCTAAGTAATGAGAACCATATGAACTAGTTTGTACTTTTGGAATAATACCAATATTGACATCTCTATCATTTCACCAAATAAGGAATCCATAAAATCTACATTAATAAATTATCTTATATTGAATTTTTTCTGTTAATAAAATTATATTTGAATACCATGAATAAAATTTGTAATTTTTTTAACTCCTATTGATAGAAGAAATCTATATAAAATATATTATATTATGGGAACCATTTAACAGCTTGTAACACTATCTTGTTCAATGATGGAATTGACCTCATTGATATCATCCATACTATAATATATAAATGGAGATAACATTATTTTTTTTCAAAATGTTGATGATTGTTTCATTCTAATATTGATATTCCAAATATATAGTCAAATATTTTAATGCATCTTCCTCATAACTCTACGAGAACATGACATGGGTTAATGTTTATTCAGAAAATAATTCAACTAAAACACATCATGCATAGTAATGAAGGGGTATCTGGTCATCCATTCAGATTGAATAATAACCATTGATCCTCTGGATCACTAACTATTAATTATGACTCACCCTTATATATTCTAATGAAAATTTCACTTCCATCTATAAAATTGCGAGGAGGTCTTGGTACTCTATATCATTTTTTGTGAAAGCTTCGAATAATATGAATGAATCAGGTAAAATATACATTGTTTGGGAGATAAAAATGAATCTTGACCAGACTTTATTATTTTCAGGCTCTTCTATTCTAATCCCTATTTGTGTCAATGTTGAAAAATCAAAGTAAATATCTCATGTGTAGGGGTCACAATGAACAATGAAAATTTCTTCATCCTAAAAATTAGTATTAAACAATATTGTTCATATATAAGGACACTCTATGAGGTAATTTTATAATTATATCAATTATAATACTTTCTAATGTCCAGATTGAATGTAAAACTATTATATAATGGTGGCCCACTTTTCCCAGTAAATAGTAGGCATATGATATTTGAGGATGTATTTGATTTCTATTTCAACAGAGAAAAAAAATGCATATCTTGATAATGTAGGTACTGTATGAGTTTCATAACTGAACAAATTAGTGCAATGAATCTCTTCTTGATGTCTATATATCAATATTTAGTATAGATAATGATTATCATCGTAGAATCGTTATTTTTTCTCTTCCATCACCATTCCTTTATAAAAGGACATCTCTTAGTGATCAATATAAGGGTTTCACATAGAAAATATTTGGATTCCATTATATAGGGGAATTAAAATTGGTGTACTCAAAATATACCATATGATACTATCAAAGGATTATCCACAATCATTCTTCCATAAATTATTGAATTATTTATCCATTAGTTTGGTGAATGGAATGCATATTACATCCATAATTTCTAAATTGCATCTGATGTGTGTTAGGTTCCCCTATAGTCCTCCAAACTCTTTGAGAATTATAGTAGGTGAAAAGTTGAGGGTATCGATAGGCTTATTAGGGTTAAAATTAGTGTCACTATTACATACATCAAAGCTGATAATCATTCTGGTGGTGACCCAAAAAGCACATTACAAGGGATTCAATTTTAGGATATGATGTAAAATCATGTCAAAAATGATTTAATGATTGATGATATAATAAGAGAACTATCATTATTTCACAAAATTATAATAAATGTATAATTCCCTATAATATCATAGGAAGAATATAAAAATAAGATGCCTAATAGGTTGACTATGGGATCTATATTATTCAAATCGAAAGGCATCATATGATAAATTTAATCCCATGTGGTGACATTTTAGCAAAATCCACTTCATCATTTTGAGATCTCTATATTTTGATCCATCCAACCTATCCATCCATAATGAGCATATCATGGTGGTCATTCAGTACAATGATTGGGTGTCCTGTAAATGTAAACGGGATATCATATTTTGGGAAATTCTAGTTGGAATATCAAAAATTATATGAAAATTCATATCTACATATTCATATTTTTTATAGGACCATATTGTTTATCCATTTTTGATATTTGAATTCATGACTAAAGATGTTATTAATGGACATAACCACATTGGTATTGAATTTGGAATCATTAGTTGAATTTAATCTTCTTATATCCTTCTTGTAGCCAATGTAATCTTCTAGAAAAACCAAGTAGTAGGAGGTATCTTCATGATCAAGGATATTAATTTCAATTTAGTTACATGTTAACACATCTCATTGATACATTATTATAGGTGTATGTACCTTGTGATCATAGAATTAAATGCCAATACTAATTAGTTTTCATTATAGATCATCCTCAGTACCCCAATTTTTCTAATAGATTTTTTCAATTGAGGCAGAGAAGACTTCTTCAAATGTTGGAGCAGTATTTTTGAAGTCCACCCTATATCATTCCACTTATTCATCCATATCAATCTAAGGGTGAGTGGATGAGGAAGATTAATCTGTATAGATATAAGAATAATCAACATTTTGACATAATTAAGTAGGGGTATGGGAATTCTCCATCACCATAAATGGTAAAACCACTTCATCTAACCCCCATAATGATTTAGGGGTATTTTAAAGATCTGGTAGAAAATGTGGGAACTTTAACCTTGGGTTTTCCCATTATTAATAATGTTGAAGACTTCCCAAACATCTATCTCACCTATTTATCTTATATCATCGGAGTTGATGCAACAATTCTAAAATTCATACTCACACCTGGATTTGGTAGATGGAAATAAAAATTTATAATGGAGAAATGTATAGGGGTTATCTGGTGTAATTTCAAGACCATTCAGGGAGTAACCATAGCAACATTATCTTTCATTGGATTTCCCATCCCCTGGTAAAACACTGAATCTATATAATATGATTCCCAATATTCAAATAGAGATTTTTCAACATAAACTATCCCAATTTTTTCTATTGATATCGTATTTGAGACAATAATGATATGATGGCGTAAATTACACATGTTGAGGAAACCCATGACACATCTATAATATGTATAATGGAATATCTTACAAAATGAACAAGAATTAATAATTAGATACAGGCTCATAGAATTGGATCCATGGGTCAATTCAGACAAGGAAGTTTTGGTCACTCCTGTCTTAAAATTGATGTGTCATAAAAGAATTTGTAGTTTTAGATTCACAATACCGAAATATAATAGGTTTTTAGGTGTTAATGAGGTCTAATACTAACACATTATCAATGAAAGTTCATCAAATTTCAATATCATATATCCTATAAAACACATACAAGTGTATATTGTGTCAATATATAAGAACATCCATTCCAAAATTCTATAAATGATATGAAAATATTGTGACACTCTATAGGATCATATTGATCATGATATACTTTAGTTGTGGTATACATATCATTGAACTCATTATATTATAAAAGGAATCTAAAATTCCCTCTCTGATGCCCTTCAGTATATTAAGATCATCCCAGATAGAATTGATGGATGGAACCAAGGACAATTTTTTCCATATTTCCTAATTATGATTAGAAGATATTTTTTGGGAAAAATATCCCTCATGTTTTACTCTCATCATTTTTTTGGGAGTGTAGGTCTTTTTTGACAATTCCAGATGACCGCAAATGAGTATGGTTAGTGTTTTCCAAAGATATGTTTTTAAAGTGGTGTAGTTTCCTAGTGATTGAAAAATATTTGGGCCTCAAAACTGGGAGTTTAATGTTGTAATGTGAAGTATTTATTCATAGGTGTGAATCGTATTAATAACATTGAAGAAAATTGGAATAAGAGGAGAAATTTGTATCACAATTCAAGGACCAGGTATGGTGTTTTGGGAACTATACACAAAGTAGTGGGAACAGTTTGTTGTAGTGGTTCATGAAATTGGAAATAGTTCGTAGCGATTTCTTGTGGTATACGAAGATTGTTATATTTATAGATTTTCACTGATAATGTAGAGCTACCATGATAGAGAAAATATATTATGTAGACCATGTAATAAAAATGGGTCGTGGGTGTCTTGTGATAAGAAGTGATAGAATGATCGATATGAGGTGGAGGCTGAATTTAAGATTTGTAAAATCTTAAGTTAGCCGATTTTGTGCATATCATTTACTATATAAAAATTTCCAATCTCATTTATTACTAGGGAGAAAAAATATCATTATAGAACATCAATTTGATCTTGTAATTTAGAAAATACCGAAGAAATTCCACAAAGGATGAAATGGTTTGTGCAGAAGAGATATTGTCGAATGTTTTTTGAAAATAATTGTAACATGAAAATGATGTGGAATGTGGGAGATGATGGTTTGGTATGTGGAAGATTATGTCACAATACGTGGAATAAGAAGGCACATTACGTTATAGAGGTTTGTGATGGCAGGCCGTGAATAGAAAAAATTTCTGGGACAAAGGGTAGTTTTCCATGGATGATCGTGGAGTCGGTACGCTGAGATGGTACATGACAGCGAAGGAAGATGTAGTGTGTAGACATAAGATGATCGAAAAAGAAGCAGAAACACAAGAAGAAGTTATTCTATTTACCATTCTTGGTACTCGGTATGTAGTTGGAGAAGGTGGTTTGCGATTTTCACAATGAATCTTTTGAAATCTTCGAATCAGTTTTTGAAGGAATTTTCTGGTACCTAGCAGTAACCAGGAACGTGGATTTCTTCTGTGAGTGAAAATGTAACTTCAACAGTGATTCTACCTATTGTTGAGGATGTAGTAATTCATAAAAATTAAGGGACCTACATTTCTATAAATTGTGCTTTACCTAGAAGTTGATAAACTGTGTGTTGATTCCCTTCTAAGAGAAACGACAAATAAAAGAGGAAGGCGGTGACCCTTTCCACTAGTAGTGATCTAGTGAAAGCAGATTTGGGAGCGACCCTTGGTAATGAAGTGAGTAGACAAAAAACCTATAATTTTCATGATCATGTGCATTGAAGTTCTAAACCAATCATTATACACATTATTGGAATTGAGCCATAGTGAATTTGGTATATGAGTACATTGTCTTTGTATGCTCCTTGAACACATCCCAATGATGGTGAACCAAGTAAAAATCACTATTTCATTTTCATGATTTTCTATTTTTTATTATTTTACTATGGGTGGAAGAGAGAGTTGAGTTTTTTCTAATAACCCAACAAGATCCAAATCGGTGAATGTTTTAATATCTCATATCCAGATTCACACACCTCTTAGGGTATTGACATAGTGGACCATACAGTATCCCATCATGAGGATGTTTTATATATGTATCATTAGAAGATTAAGAGAAATAAATAATTTTATCCAACTATTTAATGGGGGTTGATGGTTCCCAATCACCAGTGGATTATACTGATTAGCATAACTAGTTAAATAGGTTGATTTTAAATTTTCACCATCTCTAGTGATTATTATAATATAAATATATGGTATATAATTTATTGAAACAATTTCATATTAAATATCATGTTTATTAAATTTAAGGGATTATTTTTTTGTTTTTATAGAATAAATATTTCTAGAGGGGGTGAGGCTAGAATAATGTGTTCAGCCGCAATAGTTCCTTCCCAGACTAGGTTATAATATGAAGCCACTATCTAGTGTTCCTAGATTATTCTCAAGGAACTCATATTAATAAAAATATTTATCAACAGAGAATGAAACCATTAGATGATTGATGACGAGGTAACTAATGAGTAATTCTTTTTCTGAGGAGGATTTCATTTGATGGGTCGACACCCACACTCCCATGGATGGATGAATGAAATCCAATAAGGTTATGAATATATTTGGACATAATTCATGTGATTATACAATGCATTTATTTTTTAATTCTTATTATTCAATTTCATGTAATAATTAATTCTCATGAATTGTTGTGTCTAATGTGATGGTCTAATCGTGGAAGGGGAGACTAGAATAGTAATTATATTGATTAACTGCCCATTTATGATAAAATGTGACTAAGTAGTCATATTTGGATTTAACCAATCATTGAATTTCATTACACCCTTACTACTAAACACTTTCCATTAAAGTTCATCATTTATTATAGTAGTAGAAATATATAACCAATGTGTTGGTTGGTTTTCTTATTTTACCTACCTACAATCATAATATTTATGTAAAATATTTTTTAAAAAATAAATCTTGGATGGTATAACGTAACATTTTCTGAAAGGGGAAACAAATTGGCCATTCCATTACGCAAACCTTATCTTGACCCAAGGCATTTCACAGTTTTAACTAGATATATTCCATGTATTATATAGAATATATGAGAAAAAAAATTCTAGAAAAGGAAAAAATTCCATATGTTACAGAACGTGATTTTTTCATTGTTCCCTTATATAAAATTTTAGGGGACACTATTTTTTATACATTTAGGATTACGTGTAATGCGATAGTGTGCAGGATTTTGTAGTTGAGTTATTGTAGGAGATGAATTAAGATTGATGGTCATAGTTTCTAATCTACACTTTCTTTTTCCCTGATCTATTAATATTATTTGATATGTGTCATTGGTTCACAATATAGCATCTTCCAATAATTGTGAAATAATGGTATAGTAAAAAAACTATATAATTTATATGAATGAGTGGTGTCTATAAAAAATCATAGAGATTCTCTCTATAGAGTCCAAATAAATATTTTGGTGAATGCTTCATGTTTATAGTGTAAGTGAAAACCGTCCACAAAGACATGATATTGGAGACTATATCATTATCCCATTGTTTTCAATTTCTTGGGTTTTGGATCATCAACTTTTGTGCTGGTGAGATGAATTTGTAGAGAAATTGTAAATGAGTGTAATCACAACCATCGATCTACCTAGATTGTAAACACATATGTGATATAAATGAAGGCCTATTTACAGTGTATATAATGAATGTGAATTTAGATACATCTCTATCTTCATGGGTCCATATAATTTAACTGGAAAAGGGACTCAAAAGGCATCATATGTTGTTGTAGATACCCTAAAGAATATAATTTGTTTATGTAGTTGGGGGAATGGTATCTTCTAACCATTCAGGATAATTATACCTCAATTGTGGTATTGGATCACACCATCATTTCATAGCTTCCAATCGGGTGGTCAATGATTCAATAATGTTGATAGGCTCTCATGGGATGGCGAGATGAATGAGAGATTTAATAGGATACTTTGTTAATATATCTCAATGTGGTGACTCAATATGTACTTGGGTTTGATGACCTACAATGGATGACCTATCATAATTGGCTTGAAATTGGTCATGTTATTTACCAAATAAAGGGAACTCCAAATATACCACATTATTAAGATTAAATAAATCGGTTTTCCATCCCCCTGATTGTGCGTATGTCATTACCATAATTTAATTGGAAAGAAGATCACATTGTGGGGTTTAATGTCAGTAAGTATGGAAATATGAGGTTCTGATGGAATAATATACATGAACTAGTATTTCTATCGTATCAGTTCTATATTAAGCCACTTTAACTCCATCATCTCGGCCTCATACTGAGGGTATCATTATTTAATTTAATGTGGTTCAATTTCTTCAGGGAATGAGTGGGATGAAACCAAAATCATACCATTCACATTGGTTGAATCATATATAGGGGGATCTAGGGTGGAATCCCTGAGATTCCCCATTGGGTTTTTTGAAATCCTTTGATTTCTGGTTTACAATCATTCCTTAAGAATATCATTATAGACCATATTTCTAATAGAGATATCCCCCTCCTATTCTCTTTCATTTGTTTCTCATTCTATTTTATCTTTAGGGAAATTTCTAATAATGTTTACCGACACATAATTTATTGATGGAGTAACATCACTATTGGGATGAGAGTCAGGTTGATTTTCCTTATAGTGACCATAGCAGATGCCAAAATCCTCATGAGTGGTTATTCCATGGTTATATAGCTCTATCTTGTGTCCTTGTTATGGATGCATCATTTAATAAGGGGATTCAACATTGGCTATCGTGTAAAAAGTATCCCAGATAGAGTACCATGAGAAAATTTATGTTTTTATTCAATCAGAGGAAGATAATTAAATAGTTGATGCACATTGTAATGACTCAGTCTATGAAACACCTACTAGTCAAAAGAATTCTATCCTATATGGGGTATTTTATTGGGAAAATAATCCCATAGTATTGTTTGTTTGTTTTTCCCCTGATTCACTTTAGTATCATTTAAATATTAATATAGAGATCTTGATGGATGTTGTAGTGTTAATAATTCCACTAACCATGTGGGTTGGTGAAGCTCATGTATCATCGTGACTCCAACTATATTACCTTTTGTCTTAACTTTTTGAATACTTATTTGAGAAATCACTGAGATAAATGTATGATGTAAATTTGAGATAATTTTTTCTAAAGACATCATTTGTTACATGGTAATTGGATTTTACCAAGTGATAGACCTGGTAAATATTTTTAGACACCTCATGCATGATTCTATTGAGGGGATAATCTCATCTCACCGAAGACTTATGAGATTTAGTCATGGCTGAATCCTGGTTATAATGACATATAATGTAGTCATGTCCTATATATGAGAGTCAACACAATGTAATGAAAATGTAGGAAGCCACCTATAGTTGTATATTATTGTCTATTTATCATTTTGATATTTATTTATCCATGATCACTGCATCATATGATATGTACACTCGACGACACATTGGGGATCAATTGACCAAGCATGTGGAAATCATGAAATCATGCGAGTTAAGGGATCCTATGTATTTTTTTCAATTTTGGGAATCATGTTGATAAAAGGGACATCAAGTAATTCTGATGATGATGTTACTATAATGACCTAATATGACCACAATATCCTTCAAAAGGGAAGTGTTTTTTTAATTGTGAAGACTCAACCATAAATTCAGATGAATATAATGTATAAAACCCTTTAATTTTGGGTCTTAATATCATACAAAGGAGTAGGATGATCCAAAACCAAATCATTATATTATCTCTCACTATTTGTTTCCATAGGAGTGAAATATTCTCTTTATCTTATATGCGGTACTGTTCCACTTGATCTATCAAAAGTTGTTGTTTTCGAACTGCAATATCAAAGTTGTAATCAATTGGGGGAATCTTTTTTGCTATTATTGAATATAGTTGATCTAAGGGTGTACCAGAGAATAACATTTATCTCTATTTTACAACATATAAAGAAAAGACATCTCATATCAATGATATTGAATCAGACATGGATATCCATATCTTTATTTGGGTCACATGGTGTGAGGGCATTCTATAAATTTATTTGGAAAGAGGATGGACTCATTGATAATAAAAAACCTTAGTATGGGGAGGACCTTCTCATCGAATGTCTTCGTGAGGAGGACTATAATTATTGATAGATATATGAATCTTGGTAGAATTCATATATCATATACCCTAGATTGAAACATAATTATGGAAATTGTAATGGGGATTATATTTTGGTCATTTTACCATCTAAAAATGACATTGGATACCTTTGTACTCGTAAATAGAAATGTTATCATGATTTAAGAAAGTGTATTCATAATGAATATCTTTTTGGGGAGTATTTTGGTGAGGATCTCAATATTTACTATTAATATTATTATTTGGAGGAACTTCAAAATCGTAAAAACATATTCCTTGAATTGTTGACAAGTTTGTATGATCATGGGTGCCCATTGTAGGACATTGAGGGACTCAAGAACACCATATTCAAGAAGATAAGGTTTTTAGGAATGTTTCAGGATTCTTGATTTGAATTTGTGACATTTAATTTTAGATGTTCATTATCTGGTGGTCAGAGTCACATTTTTCACATAGAGAATTTCATATAAAGGATATTTCCTTGGTGGATCCAATTACATTTATGAAATATTATGATAGGTTTATTGTATTTTTGTTGGAAAACTTCTTACATTGAAGTGGATATTGATATAGGTGTATAATATAATGTTGGAAATATTATTTTCACACAAACTTAGTGTCCATTTAATATGGAAATGTTTAGAAAACCCTTCTTAATGAGAGGGAGATTATATTCCCACACTCATGAAACCATCCCATTATGTTGATGATTTATCCCAATCATGGAGATATGTTTAACACCACAAATTAAAAAAATGTTAAATGACTATATGATATGACTCTTGTTAACAAGGTACACCATAATTTCCGGGAGCCTGCCTAATTAGAACTCCATAGTTAAGCATTTTTGTCCTGGAGTAGTGATTAGGATCGGTGGCCTTCTAGGAAGTATTCCAAGGTTTGTGTGAGAGAGAAAACATCACACTTCTAAATACATGTGTTGGACTGTCGGGAAAGCCATTAGGTAGATGACCCATTCAGGCACGTGGGTGTGGCCCAGGGTGGGGACCACGTTTCTAGGGAGAAAAGGGTGGAACCTAGTGGGATAGGACCCAACACCCATGTTAAGGCGGGGTGTATGTGATTTCATTGGGGCCCAATTTTCATATTTTGTATCAGAAGTGGAATCTAGCATAAGTGCGATGCACTACGTGGGTTGAGATGTAGGTCCCTCAACATGGACATTGTGCTCTGGGGGGGGGTTGATTGTAACACTCCAAAATGAAAAAGTGTTAAATGATTAAATGATAAGACTCATGGAAACAAGGTTCACATTCTTTTATAAGGGCCTGCCTAATTAGAACTCCACCATTATGTGTGATTGGATTGGAGTAGTGATCAGGATGGGTGAACTTCTGTGATGTTCCTAGGGTGTTTGTGTGTGAGGAAAAAGAACACTCGAAAGGACATGTGTGGGACTGCTGGGACATTCATTAGTCAGATGACCCATTCTGGAACTTGGGTGGGCCCTATGGTGTGGACCACATGTCTGTAGGGAAACTGGTGGTACCTGGTGGGTAAGGATGTGATGACCATGTTAGGGCAAGGTGTTTTTGCGATCACTGGGACCCGATTGTCACAATATGAACGTGTTTCCTCCCTTTAAAAAATTTCTTTTCTATCATTATATATAGCCAGGTTTGTAGACTATGGATAGGGATGGATGTCTACACTACCATTGATGCTATGATATGCTAAGTGAATGTCATATCTATAATGTGAATAAGTATCCATTCTATAGTTAGGGAAGTGGTATATTATTCATCATATCGACCATTTTCCTCCCAAATCATGAAGGAAGTGGACTTGTGTGGGGGTCAATGCATGGACCCCCATGTTTGTTTCTGGGATATGTCGATAATCATCTATAGGGTGTTACTTATTTTTTTAGAATAATTTCTATGTTTGGGAAAGGATATATTTCATTTAATAGATTTTTATAGTAAATTAAAGGGATTTCAAGGAGAGAATGTGATTTTGTTCATTCAGATGGATGGTTTATTACATCACATGGAAGGCCACCATGAGAACCCAAGATATGGTGGATAGAGCTGGGGTACATAGGGAAGAATCCTCATTAAGCTTTGGACTTTTAACCATGTAGGGTTGGCCGTAGCGACAATGAAAGAGCTCTTTAGGGTAACTCTGGAATCGAGATGATGATGTTTTAATTGACCTATATATCCTCCTACCTCAGATACGAGAGGATTTTTTTCATTATAAGAGCGGTTTCCAAAAAAATTGAATTTGGGAAGGATGGTATTTATTTCATGGCTCCAATCCATTTTTTGGTATGGTTGGTGGGGCTTCATTTCTTGGAACAATTCAAATAAAATTTCCACCATTGTGACAATAGAAATTACGTTTTACAAATTTACCTGGTAATTCACCACATGGTGTTGAAGTCATGTTGTGGGTGAGACCATCCTCTAACTTAAGGAGGACAAAAATCTTTCTACCACTGAAGTATATTTACTTTTTCTTTTATTGAACACAATTTTTGATTTTTTAGAGTTGAAATAAAATTTTATAATACCAAATAAACAATCACAGAGGAACTGGTTAAATTGGCATCACATATGGATAATAACATGTTGAATGATTACATTCAAAGATCCATGTCGGTCGAACTTTCACATATATGGGTATATTAGATGAAATGGTTTAAATTATTTTTTTATAGTTATATCTTCTCAATAAGGATTCATACATAGTACACAAATTTTTGTTTTAAAACCCCTTTTAGGGAGCATTCAAATGGGGTTGATTTTTGGAACTATTAACATCGAATTGTTCATGTATCCCTGATATGGATCTTCTTCCCAATGTATTGTGACCAATAATAATTTTTCCAAATATAATTAGAGACTCACCTTGGACTAGAGGATGGATGGTTTTTCTCATTACACCCATTTTGGAGGTATTTGTTTCCTAATCAGGGCATCTCTTATATATATAAATCATAATACTAAATTATTTTTACATTTGAATATAAAGATAGTGAAATTTCACTTCTACAATAAACCATGTAAACATACTAGAGTAACTATCTAGATGTATCAATGGTTCTCCAATAATGGAAACAGTTTAATGTATATGAGGTTCTCCATTGAGATATATTTATCTATGTATATGGGGTTCACCATATCATCTTGTTTAATATTTTATAATGCGTTTTTTTAATGAAATATTATTTAAAGACTCATAATTGGGAAAACTATAGTTAACATCCATGGCGGTGACGGCGTTTTTGAATTCAGTATTGGGATAATGAAAATGGTTTTGTACACATCATTGTGAGTGGAATCAAAACCTATATAGTTCAGTACCACCTAACGAGGAATGTCATGCCTTTTATGGGAAAGTGATAAATGAAAAACTATGTAATTTAATATAATGAAGCATGGACGAGTTGGTGAAAGGTTCCCAAAAAAACATGTAATGAGATATACACTTAAACCATAGTTTTTGGTTCACCCCATGGGGTGAATGAATCATTGGGATTGGATTGGTCCTAAATGTAACATATTCCATTTGGAAAAATCACTCATTGGGGTCATTTGTTAGTGGGGGTGAGAGGAAATGTAAACAATAAGGAATATCACCTATTTGTTAAAATATTATTTTCTTGGGAATATATCATAATAAAAAAGGTAATATATCTGAGATGTTGGGTTCGAACCTATTAAGGGATACCAAAGTATCACATAAATATGGTAATAAAATACCACATATTTTATGATACTATTAATATTATTCCTTAATTTGAGTCCCATTTGTTGATTCGTTGGTAATATGAACCTCTTATGTGTTTTTTATAGACAATGGTCCCCTTTGAGAAGATGGAAATCTGATTTGGGGATGACACTTAGCAGGAGGCATGATTGATATTCTTGATTAGGCTAGTGTCATGATCGCCACTGATATCTAAGCCCACATGAGACCAGATTAGATTGAAAAATAATAGATATTTGAATTTTTCCATATCTTTCTATCCTGTAAAGGAGAGAGATATACCTAAATTGGGTTACCATATTAAACATACTTCCTAGATAACTAGGGGAATGTGGAAGAGATATGGTTGTTGGGAGGAATATCATATTATACAAGAAAGGTTAATGGATTAATATAGGATTGATACCCATGGGCTACAATAAATCCGCCTCTATTGTTGGATATGGGAAAGGTAATTACTGGACATTTAGAGGGAATGTCCAAGGCTATTCATTTCTATATTCATGATTGTTTCAGAACCCATGATCATGGAATATTTATACATATAAATACAAACCAGTTTTCATCACATTCATGAAAAAATGTGAGGAATAAATTACACATTCTTAACTGTTTCAACAATCCCTAAGGCTATGATTATTGTTAATATAGGAATGCAAGATTGTGATTATTCTAAGACCCATAACTATTTTATAGGACAAAGGAAAGACAAACATTACAACTAGAATTCATGGTCATGTGTTGGGAATGATGATGTGTATTTTATAAGGGATGTAAAGATCTAGTTTCCATGACAAAGGTATTTATGATGGAATTTTTGTCACAACCCATCCTTAGGCCCCATGTCGTGACTACCCCAAGCCCGCCATCCATAGGCCAGGAGCTGGTGACTAGCACAAAAGTTGTAAATCCGAATAAAAAGGGAAGGAATTGCCTTTATGATAGTAAAAATACACAATAGTGTCAGGGAAGCTGAATAAAACACTAAGTAAACTGAGTACAATAGTAAGTTCATAAAATTAAATGGTCCATTATACAAACCCAATTGAAAGAACAGTATAACTGAATGTATAGTACAACAGCAGTAAAGTAAAGCAGTAACCACTGAGTCGTCCTTCAGGAATCCCACCTAAAGGGTGGGTACATATGGTCTCCTCAGCAGCTCGGGTCCGTCCGTCTGCTCCATATGCATCATTCCATGTGGTCCACCTCCGAGTACCGTCTAACATCACAGGTCATTACCATGATCAGTGATGTCCATCGTCTACATCCAACACAATTTAGTGCGAGCATATCCCATTCAGGGGTGAGTATAACAATACATAGTAGGGACCGCGAGAACAGTGAAGGTCTCCCTGAATCAATGAAGGACAAACCATAATAATATATACAATCACAAAGTATCAACCGAATATACTTAGGTATATTCCCATACATATACCTAAGTCATCAATCGAGTTCAGCTCCAACTCGTGATCCCAAGCACAACCCAGTCCACACATAAAATAAGTCAATCACATCGATGATAACGATTGAAAGTCAAGACTCACCTCCCCTAGGTATACGCCATTTATAAAGTGATAGAGATGATCAGATGTAGTCACTGATTCATCTATGTTGGCAGACCCATGTAGGATAATAGTCCAGCTAAGCTGTCAGACCAGCGTAGGATACTAGACCAACTACTCTGTCTGACCCACGTAGGATACTAGAACAGAAGTCAAACCATTGGACCCACTAAGGATTCAAGTATGTTACTCATCACTTTTGAACCCATAGAGGATTCTAGTATTGTTTTCGTCATCGTCAAACCCACGATGGATTCCAGTACATTTTCCTTCATCATCGAACCCACAGATGATTCCAGTACGGTAGTCGTTGCTGTCGCCGCCAGCTCTAGGGTTCCTGCACACATCACGCTCGATTCTGGGAGAGTCTGCTCCTCGAGCCAGGGGATTGATACGTAAACTATCATGAAGATCAATGTTGATGTATCCTGAAGTTCTATATCATCAAAAGGAACCCAACGCGATAGAAGGCGCGTCAATCAGTCGCCCGATCTCTGTGTTGTTAGCATTTTTGCTCCGGGGGACCGGTTAGAAATACACTCATTTCAAACCCGGAAATTTTCAAAAGTTTTCCAAAACTCACATATAGTACTGCAGAATGACCGCCACTTCATGAGGGTCCTAGTTCCGTAGACGGTGCGTCGATCGGATGCATCGTCGTGATGATATTCGCAATTATGCGTACGGGCCCGGCCTGTTAGGCCCAGTGGGCTGGCGGGTCGGCCCGACCCTCTTCGGCGGGTCCAAACCTGCATGGGGTGTCGACCCAACCTAATGAAATGTTGCATGGACCAGTGGTAGGTGCAGCCCCGCCCGAGAGGTCGCGTCTCGGCGCGGCGCGTCCCGGAAGGGCGCGTCCCGGATGGTCGTGGCTCGGCCGACTGGCTGAGCAGCTCAGCCCGAAAGGGCCGAGTGGTACGAGGGGGGCACGACCCCCCGACTACCTGAACATGTAGTTCCAAGAGTTTCCTCCCTCCCATACTAGCCAGCTGAAGCTGGATGGCCTTCTCGGCGCAAGAGGCCCTCTCGGGTGGGTCGTGGTTCTCCTCAGCCTAGCCGGCCGCCTACCGGCCGGTTTGCCTGCCGAGTGGCCTGCGTAACGCGAAACCCCTTTTGGCGCCTCAGTCCTCCTTCGGCCCTGCTAGATTTAGCCAGCCGATTCTTCATCGGCTGAGCGGCCCGCACTTGGGGGCCGCGGTTCTTCTGCACGCGGCCGGTGCATGGCTTCCACTTCCGTTCGTCGCCACTGCCTCTCGTTGTCGCCACCAAAGTATCCAAGAACCAACGGAGGGTCATCGGGCCAGGTTTGATCGACCAGTTCCCTCTGTGTAATGAGTTTTCAAATGGCCAAATGTAAAACATGATTTCAATGAGGGGCGAAGAACAATTTTATTCATTTAAAATTGAAGCAAAACCCTACATAGGTTTCAAGAGCAGAGTCACATAAAGAGGATTTTTAGATGACGTCGGGGTGAATCCGAGTAGGAAGCGGCATCTCCTCACTTGTTGTTAAGAATAGAAAGAAAGGCATGTCACCGTTTATTATGGATTTGGCGTTCTACATCAAAGAAGACGTCGTTCTTCGTGAACGGTTAAAGCTCTTTTTTAATTCTCCAAGGATTTCCCAGCACAATATTTTCCAATCCAAAATTAAAATAAGGATTTCCCTTGTTTTAATAAACAATCCATGTATTCAAATTAAATCAAACTCTTTAATTAATTGATTGAAGTGTTTTTAATTAATTGAGATGGGTTGGCAAAAATTAAATGGAGTGGGGGAGGTGGAATGTGGAGGGGCTCCACCCAATTAAATGATGGATTTGTCAAGAATTAAACATGGGGTTTAAGGGGGTTGAAAAGAGTTATAGGGAGATGAATGTTTGGGGCATGTCTGGGCCCCACCTAAAAAATATCAACACATGGGTAGTTATTTGTGTATGGGCCCCACCAATAACTTTCACATGGGAGGAAATAACCTACTCTCAAAATAATATTGTTTCCACAAATTTTTATTAAATTTATGATTAAATCCCAAAAATTAACTTTCAACCCACATTAAACGCAACTGTTTTAAGGTCCCCTTAAGAAAATACTGATGTTGTGAGTTCATTGGTGTCCTAACATTTCAATTCTGAAAACTGGTTCAAAAGATAGAAAAACATGCACATACGTTTACTGAATGTACCCGATTAAAACATTAGAAATTGATTCCGGGCACACGAGGCCTCAGAATCAAGTGTCATCATAATCCACAGACTCGTAAAATTCTAAAGAATTAATAAAAAAAATTCCCTGAATATTACCAACCATTAAATTACTCCCACCTCAGGGATTTACATCCCCGTAAAGCTACAAGAAACACTAGGAAAAAATGTGGATACTGAGCTCGAATCTGTGTCTACCACTCCCAAGTGCTCTCCTGGAGGTTTTCTTGCTTCCTGCGAATGCACACCAGAGGAATCAACCGTCCATGTAGGACCTGCTCCTGTCGATCCTCGATCTCCACCGGGACCTCCGTATTCGTCGCCCCATCATCGATGTCCAACTTCCCATGATCGATGATGTGGGTCAGGTCGTTCACGTATATCCTTAGCTGAGATATGTGGAAAACGTCATGCACTCGGTGCAACTGAGGTGGATGGTCCTGGCGATAAGCCACCTCACCTACTCTGCTGAGGACCTGGAATGGTCCAATGAAACGCGGAGATAACTTACTGCCCCAGCCAAATCTATGTAGACCACCATCTAGGTGAGTCCCATAAGAAGATGTAGTCTCCATCCTCGAACTCTAGTGGTCTCCACCTCCAATCAGCATATGACTTCTATATGCTCTGTGCAGTCTTAATCCACTCCTATATGACCTGCACCTTCTTCTCCATAGCCTGATCCATCTCTGGACCTACGAGTGCTGACTCCCCAGGGTCAGTCGAACATAGAGGTGATCATTATTGTCGGCCATACAGTTCCTCATATGGTGGAATCCCGATGGTGGAGTGGTAACTGTTGTTGTATGAAAACTCCACCAAAGTTATGTGATCCTCCCAGCTGCAACCAAAGTCAAGGAAAAATGCACGGAGCAAGGCCTCAAGTTTCTGAATGGTCCTCTCAGTCTGGCCATCTGTCAGAGGATGGAAGGCGGTGCTAAAGCGTGTGTCCCAAAAGCCTTATGTAACCCCTTCCATATTAGGGATGTGAAATGAGAATGATGATCAAAAAAGATAGTCAATGGCACAATGTGAAGTCGTATGATCTTCTGAATGTAGAGGCGTCTGAGGCTCTCTACTGGACTCTGCTCTCTGATCGGTAGGATGTGGGCCGACATGGTTAGTCATTCAATGATCACCTATATAGAGTCATGCCATCTGGTTGTACGTGGAAGCCCCATCATGAAATCTATGGAAATCCTGTCCCTCTTCCACTTCGGGACCTCTAAGGGTTGTACCAAGCCTACTAGTACATGGTGCTCCACCTTCACTTGCTAACAAGTGAGGCATTGTGAAACGAACACTTCTACACCCTTCTTCATACCCGGCCACCACTGATGTCGTCTGAGGTCCCGGTACATCTTTTACACTCTTGGATGTACTGCTAGAGGGGATGTGTGGAACTCCATCCGGACCTCCTCCGGCAGTGCAATTAGTACCATAGTACGTCCCCTAAAAAGGATGACGTGCACCCCTCATTCAGAAAATCCATCAGGCACCTGCCCCTGAGGATATCTGAGCACGTCAGGTCTCGTAGCCAGCATCCCCTCATTGTGCCTCTCTAACTCACTGAAAAATTTGAGGAGTGAATGTGAGTGACTATATAAAGGCTGCTCTATATCTATCCACAAAGGATATATCCAATGCGGCTAGCTGCTTCGTTGCCTCTACTAGCAGTTTAATGCCCGATCTCCTGCTGAGAGCATCAGCTATAACGTTCCCCTTCCCAAGAGTATAGACTATCTTATTGTTATAGACCTAGAGGAACTCGATCCATCTCGACTATATCAGGTTAAGGCCCTTCTATGAAAAGATGTACCTGAGACTTTGGTGGTCATAGTAGACTATAAAGTGCTCACCCATCATATAGTACTGCCACATCTTCAAGGTGAAGACCACTGCTGGTAACTCCAAGTCATGGGTAGCGTAGTTCTGATCGTGATGTCTCAACTGCCGTGAACAATACACGATCACTACTCACACCTTCATCAGGACACAACTGAGTCCAGTCCCTAACGCGTCGCAGTATACTACGTACCCAATTACCTCTTCCGGTATCCTCATGATGGGCGCACTGGTCAATCTATGCCTCATCTCCTGAAAGCTCTGCTAACATCTATCTGACCACATGAAGGGTTTCACCATATTTTTCAAATTTGAAAGCGATGATACAACTCTGGAGATGTCTGGAACAAATCCCTGATAGTATCCAGTAAGACCTAGGAAGCTCCGCACCTCCATCATGCTCCTGGGTGGCTCCCAAAAAGAACTGCTTCGATCTTCACTGGATCCACTACAACTCCCTCCTCTGAGATGACTTGTCCAAATAATTGAACATCTAAAATCCAGAACTGGCACTTTGAGAGCTTACCATAAAGTTGGTGCTCTCAGTGTGTATCCAATAAATACTGTAGGTTGTATGCATTCTCCTCCTTAGTAGTCGAGTAAATCAGTATGTCGACGATGAAGACTACGACAAAACGATCGAGGTAAATCTAGAAGATCCTATTCATGAGACTCATGAGCAATGCTTGAGCATTGGTTACGCTGAAGGGAATAAACAAGAACTCATAGTGGTCATACCGACACATGAAATCCATCTTCTACATATCCTCGTCTAGAACTCTTAGCTGGTGATAGCATGACCTGAGGACTATCTTCGAGAACCAACGTGCTCCCTTGAACAGATCAAAGAGGTCGTCAATCCTCAAGAGTGGGTACATGTTCTTCACGGTCACCTGATTCATTCGACATTAGTCTACACATAGTTGCAAGCTCCCATCCTCCTTCTTGGAGAACAATATCGGAGAAGCCCAGTCTAAAACACTGGGTCAGATAAATCATTTCCCCTGCAAGTCCTCCAGCTGTACCCGCAGCTCACGAAGCTCAACATGAGCCAGTCGATATGATGGAGTAGATATCGGTGCTTTCCTGGGGTACAAGTCAATGTTGTACTCTACTTCTCCATGAAGAGGTAGTCCTCGAACATTATCAGGAAAAACATCTGCATACTGATCCACCACAATAGGAAAACTCCGACACCGCACATCAACAACTACATGGATTAGACTAGCCAACTGATGTGTGATCGGCTGCACTCTCCTCTACAAAAGTCATTCCTGCGTTGGAAAGGATCCCTTCTTGCTAGTGAAGCTGAACCTACTCCCATCTGTGTGCTCAAACCACACCATGCACATAATTCAGTCGATATGAGAATGGACTATAGACAACCAATCCATACCCAAGTTTACATCGTAAGGCCTCGACGCCGCTATAAGAAGATCCCTGCTGAAGATCTCACCTCCAGGAGTTTTCTCGCATTGTTGGTACCGATGCATAATCATCGAGTCTGCTCGTGTAGGAGTATCTAGACATAAGGATTGATCCAATGACTCCTTCGAAATCTCGGATCTCCAAACAAGGGCATTATGAATAAAATAATGACTTGCTCTAGTGTCTATAAGTATAACAGCAAGGGTTGAGTAGACACAAATAGTATCTCAAATCATCTCTGGTGTGATTTGGTCATAAGCCTCCTCTGCCTCGTCCGTCGGCTCACTACGGACCACCACGGTCAAATCTATTCCACTAACTGGAGGTCCCTCCACTGTCTACTGCTCATCTGAACGGCGGGTTGGGAAGTCTCGTGCCATGTGACCCTGCCCGCTTCATTCAAAGCACTACCTTCTCCTCATATAACTAGCTCTATTTTGGGTGCCCCGCCCAACCGAACCTATATACTGAGGTCACTCGCCTGATGTACTGGTCCTCTTGGACATCTTCGACTTCTGTCTACTGCCAGATGTAGAAGACTCTGATACGTGTCGCACTGTGGTGGGTCTCGCTGCTTGTGTCGGCTGGGCAAGAAATCTATCCACAAGAAGGGCTCGCTCCAGCACTACCGCCTTCGTCGGAATGCTAAGGGAGATCATCTAAGTCTTGATCTCGTGCCTCAGTCCCTGCTCAAATGTTCGGGCCCTAAAGAATGGGCCTCGTACCATGTCTCTGGAGTAGCATGAGTGGTCAGTAAACCTCGCTGAGTACTGAGCTACTTTCATGCTGCCCTGCCGCAGGTGAAGTAGCTCCTGAATATGCACCACACGGAGGGTGGAAGGAACAAACTCCGAGCGGATGAGTCTCTCGATGTCTATCCAAAATAATGATGCCTCGTCATGCACCTTGAGCATCAAGATCCACCATCTACCTACTGCTCCGTGGAGGAGTCTCGCGACAAGGATCACTATAAGGTCGGTTAGCATCCCTACCAATCTGAAGACTCTGACGACAACCTCCATCCAATCCTCCGCTGCCAGAAGGTCTGTCTCTCCGTGGAACATGGGCGACCATTTTCACTGAAACTCATGAAACACACTCAGGCGGCATGCACTCTCTACTGCTGGGGATGGTAGTGTCGATGGCTCAGCAGGTAGTGGTACCGCTGGTGCCTCCACTGTGATGGGGGCCTACACCGAGGCCTCATCGCTCGGTGGGCTGCCATCTGATATGCGACTCAGAACCTTATCTAGCTATCTTCGTGGGGACATCATGAAATGAAACAGGTGTACCACAGTCAAAAAAAGTATACATGGTGAGCTGACACAAAGTAATCACAAAGAAAACTTTTTAAACACACAGGAAATCAGTGTTTTCATGCACTGAGTCAGAAATCAGGGGTCAGGGTCTTGGTGTACAGATTTTCCAGCTGCCGAACCCACGCTTGACACCCTAGACTAAAAACCACACTCAATACTCTTAACACTATTAATTTACATAAAGGAATGAATAGAGTCCCCAGTTCTGTGGTAGAACCGATTCCACTAATACAAATTTTCCAGGACCCGTCCTTGGGGCCCGTGATGTGACTACCCCAGGCCCACCTTCCATAAGCCAGGGGCGGAGACTAGCACCAAAGGAATAAATCCAAATAAAAAGGAAATGAATTGCCTCAATGATAGTAAAAAAACACAATAGATTACGCAAGATAAAGAAAACACTAAGTAAACTGAGTACAAAAGTAAGTGCTGAAAAGTAAATGGGGCAGTATACACACCCAACTGAAAGTACGGTACAACTGAAAGTCTTGTACAATAGCTGTAATGTAAAGCAGCAACCCCTATGTCATCCTTCAGGAATACCGCCTAATGGGTGGGTACAGATGGTCTCCTTGGCACCTCGGGTCCCTCCGTTCTTTCTGTATACATCACGCCAAGTGGTCCACCATAGGGTACCGTCCAACTCCCCAAGTCTCTACCACGATCTGTGATGTCTGTCGTCTGTATCCAACACAACGTTGTGCAGGCATAGCCTGTGCAGGGGTGAGTATAACAATACTCAGCAGGGACCCCAAGATCCCCTAATGTCTCCCAAAATCCACGAAGGATAAACAACAAAAAAAGATACCATCATGAAGTATCAACAAACTCTACATAGGTATATGTCCATACATATACCGAAGACATCAATCCAGTTTGGCTCCAACTCTCGATCCCAAGGACAACCCATTCCACACAGGAAAAAAGCCAATCAAATCGATGATAATGATTGAAAATAAAGACGCATCTCACACACATATATATTTTTCATAAACTGATAGAGATGATCAGATGTATTCACCAATTCATTAAAGCTGGAGACCATCGTAGGATACTAGTCCAGCTATGCTGTCAGACCCACGTAGGATACTAGACCAGCTACTCTGTTGGACCCATGTAGGATACTAGAACAGAAGTCAAACAGTCGGACCCACTGAGGATTCAAGTATGGTAATCATCACTATCGAACCCATGGAGGATTCCAATATAGTTTTCATCATCATCAAACCCACGGAGGATTCCAGTACTTATGTCTTCATCGTCGAACCCATGGAGGATTCCAGTACGTTATACATTGTAATCGTAGCCAGCTCAAGGGTTCCCGCAAACAACACGCTCGATTCCAGGAGGGCCTTCTCCTCGATCCAAGGGATAAATACATCCACTTTCATGGACTCCAGAGATGATATATCGCGATGTTCTGTCTCATCAAAAGGAACCCAACGCAAAATATGACACATCAATCAGACTCCCAGTCTGTGAGTTATTAGCATTTTCTCTCTGGGGAATGGTTGGAAATACACTCTTTCCAAGCCCGACCATTTTCCAAAGTTATCCAAAACTCACAAAGAGTATCGAAAAAGGAACTCCGCATCATGAGGGTCCCAGTTCCGTAGACGGTGCGTCGATCAGACACACGGTCTAGAAGAATTCGTATTTAAGCGCACGGGCCCGGCCAGTTAGGCCCAGTGGGCTGGAGGGTCGGCCCGCCTAGTTCGGCGGGTCCGACCCTGCATGTGGTGTTGGCCCGACCTAAAGAAATATAGCCCGGTCCAGTGGTAGGCGTGGCCAGGCGGGGCGCGGCCCCGCCCGGCTCGGCTGGTCGAGCAGCTCTGTCTGAAGAGGTCAAGCGGTACAAGGGGGTCCGGCCCCCCGGTTACTCGAACCGATGGCTCCAAGCGGCACCGCCCTCCCAAACTGGTTGTCCAATGTAGGCCATCCTTCTCGGTTCAAGCGGCCCGCTTGGGCGGGCCGCAGTTCGTCCAGAGTGGCGCCCTCTTATCACTCCAGTTCTCCTCCGCCCAGTCGGCCACCTGCCAGCCGGTTTTCCCATCAAGTGGCCCGCGGAATGCGGCACCCCTTGTGTCGTCGCGGTCCTCCTTCATCCCGACCGGCTTTATCCAGCCGATTATTCGTCGGCTGAGCGACCCGTGGTTGTGGGCCGTGGTTATTCTGCACATAGCTGGCGCACGACCTCCGCTTCTGTTTGTCACCATCACCTCTCGTTGCTGCTACCAAAGTATCCCAGAACAAATAGAGGTTCGTCGGGCCATGTTCGTTCCGCCAACACCCTATGTGTAAGGTGGTATCAAATAACCAAAGTTAAAAAATTATTTCAACGAGGGATGAAGAATGATTTTATTCAATTAAAATTGAAACAAACCCCTACATCGGTTTCAAGTGCAGAGCTGCAGAATGAGGATTTGTAGACGACGTCAGGGGTGCATCCTAGGAGGAAGAGGAATATCCTCACTTATTGCGGAGATGAGAAAGAAATTAACGTCACCATTCATCATGGAGTTGGCATTCTTTGTCGAAGAAGACATCATCCATCGTGAAAGGATTAAGCTCTCTTTTTATAATTCAAGGATTTCCCAGCACAATATTTTCCAAGCCAAAATTAAAATAAGGCATTCACTTATTTTAATAAACTTTCCATGCATTAATATTAATTCAAACTCTTTAATAATTTAATTGATGAGTTGTTTAATTAATTAAGATTTTTTGGCAAAAATTTAATGGAGTGAGGGAGGTGGAATGTGGAGAGGCTACACCCAATTAAATGAGGGAGTTGTCAAGAATTATACAAGGGGATTAATGGAGTTGAAAATAGTTATGGGGAGATTAATGGTTGAGGCCTGTGTGGGCCCCACCTCACAAATATACACACCTGGGGTGTTATTTGGGTGTGCAACCCAACAATAACTTTCCCATGGGAGGAAATAACCAACTCTCAAAATAAAATTGTGTACCAGACAATTTTATATAATTTATTATTAAACCCCAAAAATTAACATTCAACCTGCTTGAAACGCAACTGCGGTAAATGTCCCCTTAAGCGAATACCATCGCTGGGAGTTCATCCGTGTCCTCAGATTTCAATTCCGAGCACTTGTTCAAATGATAGAAAAACCCGTGTGTATGTTTACTGAACGTACCTGAACAAAACATCAAAAATTGATTCCAGGCACATCGGGCTTCAGAATCTAGTGTTGTCATAAGGCACATACTCATAAAGTTCCAAAAAATTAAGAGAAAATTTTCCATGAAAAATTAGGTTCTTTACAATTATCTAGTTTTAGTTGTGGTCTGTCAGATCAATTTCGAGTGTTCACATAGGTAATGATATGATGTAGGATGCTACGTGAGAGTAGGGCGGTGAGAGGGAAAGGATAAAATACAATAAAGACAACCTATTCCGCATATTGTTATCATTATATTGGATGTTTATAATTCATATCCCTTAAACTATTTGGTTTTCTTCATGAGAGATATCCTCTGACGGTGAATTGTGTTCCCATTTTCTAACAACCAGGCAGGTACTTTTTTCTCATGATGGGCACCCCTTGGTGGAGGGGGGCCCTTAGTAGGGTGTCCCTATGAAGTGTCTAATTTTTTATTATGGTATGTAGTAATTATATTAAAACAAAAATATTATGTATATCGATTGGACTTATCCAATCTTCCCCTCCCATTACTCTCTCTGTCCATATATGTCATATCCATGCATTCCTTTTGTCTTTCTAGGGAATAGTTGGAATTTATATCCAATGGGAATGATTGTTTTCCTAAAATTGAAGGCTGATCAAATAGTATACATATCACTATGCTATATGAAATAAAATAATATAATTATTTGGAAAATAATTTTTTTTTTAGTTGAGTTGCTACCTCACACCATAAATAATTTTCATTTGAAGTGGCGTTCTTGCAACATCCTCATGTTGAAAACAATTTTCATTTATAGGGATGGTCAGTTCAGCGCCTCTCCCTTCAAATGAAAATAATATATTCTGGGGTGAGAATATATAAATAAATAATTCATCAAAATCATTAATGAGGTCTAGATATTTTAGCTTCATGGGGTACACAATTATTTTTTTCATTGACTATGAGAGTAGCAGTGATCTTACATATCTTGAGGCACTATGCATGAAGGGGTCAGCTGCTTTTCGGTTTCACAAAAATTTATAATAGAAATTTTTTTAAAACAATTTCAATGATTGATTTTTGAATCGCCAAATAAAAAATTGTTTGTTTGGATTCATTACAAATATTTTTATCCTAACTGTAAAAAAACATGTTTTTAGAAAAACATTTTTTATGAATAAAAATTAATTTATTTCAAAATCTTAAATAATACAAATTCAAATGTAAGTTATATGATAATTATAAATCAAATAGGTTTATTAAAATAAATAGAATATAAAAAATATAGTTGGACCTTTAAAAAAATTGATTTATTCAACAAAGAAGATAAGATTTAAAATATATATATTTTCACTATTCACTAAAAATCAACAATTTTAGAAAAATCACAAATAATATAACACTAAATTATATTTGATTTTATGAATTCAATAGTAATTTTATCCTAATCAAATTAAATCTCTAATAGTGTTATATATTAATTTTAATATTTTCACATGGAATTCCATAAAACAATTTTAGAAGAAAACATATTTATGAAATAGTAAATAACTATAATAATAATTATCTATGTATATATTATTCATTAAATAAATAATTTGAATTATTTGATGAATATATATACATATATATTGCATAATGTAGTTATTCTAATTTACAGCCTTAAATTTAATGTCTATTTCATAATATTTCATTGTTCGTTCTAAGCTCAATGTTTCATGTCATTTATGGAATAAAAAACAAATGGATTATATAAGGAGAAATAGTTTATAAAATCATAGAGTGATAAAATTTACCCCCTAAATAAGTTACAACTACACAATTTTAATCTTAGTAAAAATTTTATGAATTTTTAAAAAACCCATCATTGAAATCCCACATCATACATTGGGATAATTAAAACATCTCGAAAAGGGGGATGTGGGAATCTCAATTATTGTCATAAATAACACATAATTAGTTTTTCAAGTAGTAAATCTTTGGTGGGATGTTAAAATGTAGACATAGAGGAGAAAACTAACATCTAAGGACTACTACAGAATGATATAGAATATGGGATGAGAATGTTAATGACCCACAATCAATAAATCAATAATGGGTGAAAATATCATCTATTCAGAAGAAATAAGGTTAAAAGGATAAACTTATTATTTTGAAATATTTTTCAAACATTTTTGGATTCTTTTATATCAATATATTATACTCATGAATGTATAATTACATGATTTATTTCAATTTTCTAAGCACAATTTCATTATTTGGTTATTATTCAATAAATTCTATTGGTGTGTCATCATTTACTCTAGGAAATGGTTCTTTTGTACAAATTTTCCATGCCTGAATTAGAAAAATTAAATATTAATTAATCAAATGATCCATAATTCATATCATATATATATAAATATTTACAAAAAACAAAATGGTTATCATACATTATAAAATATGGATTAATAAAATAAATAAATCTTAAAAATATCAATAATAAAATGCAAAAATATTCTTATGACAAGAAATAAATAGTTTACCATAAGAAACATCCAAAATATGTTTGAACTAATTAAAATCACAAAAAATCAAATAATTAATAATTTTATTTCTTGATCTTGTTTAACATTTATCCAAACAAGATTTTGTAACTCATTTTTTCACACACCAAAAATATAAATATATTGATAATCTAAAAATATAAACTTATCCTGAATTAATATAAAACCCCAATGAAAACATATATGTTTCCAAATATTAATAGTATCTGTAGTTCTAAAAAGTCACTGACTATTGAATATATTCCATTAATCTTATAATGTAATAAACATCATCAAATATGATGTAATAATATTTTCATCAAATCACTATCCAATTTCACAGTATATAATATTATAAAATTTACTACATTGATTTTAGTCATCTCCTTATCCCAAAAAATATTAATAAATTAACAACATCAACATATTATGGTTAGTATTTCCATTAATCGGGTGTTCTCCAAAAAAACAAAACCATACAACTAAATCTCATTTATTGGTTATCAGTAACATCCCACATGTATTTAATCATCCATAAATACAAAATTTTATTGAACAATCCATAGATATTAAATGATTCATAAAACTATAATATCAATGACATAAGAATTCTATAAAATTATTTTTGAAAACCAATACTTACACACTTAAATCATTGAATATAAATGATTACTATACATATTTCCATCATTGGACTAGGAGTTATCTTCCATATTATGGTATTGAATTACATAATCCCATATATCCCCAGGCATAATACCTTTATTTCCATAGAAATTAATTAATCTATGTCCTATATTTCCAGGTAGAATTTTTTTTCATTTCATTTGATACATTCTAATGGATTATCCTTCTAATATTATTGATATAATGATAATTGTAATTTTTCCCTAATATGGTTATTATAATATAATCTTCAACAAAATAACATTCTCCATTTATATTACACATTAGGATACTCACAACATTATATTATGTTAATCATATATGAAGATAAAATATTAGGCATTATCACCCAGATTCACCTTCAAACTCCTATTTCATTCAGTTTCTCATGATGAAATTCATTCCACTATCCATCACATTAACCATGATAAGATCCAGAAAATTTTATAGATATTTCATAAGCTTTTTTTGGAGTTATATTTCTTTTTTTATAATTATTTTCTTATATTTACCTTGGTTTATGTTTAGGTAAATACTTTAAATTATTGAAGGAAATGGGAAACTATAAAGTTGAAGTATTGTTTTCCCAAATCATGCGTTATGGGCTAACAAACCATGTGAACAAAAATCGAGGGGATTTTGAGAGTTGGTGCAAAATATATCAAAATATGTACCCTATTATGAGAATCAATGAACCCCCCCAAGAGTCACATGATTAAGGTGTGATGTTAGAGGAAATCTTTCACCTCTGCCTAGAAAATTGTACGTACCATTCTAACTAACTTGGGAATTAGATTTTAATTTCATAAAACCGCTATTTTAACCTCTTTTTTACCCAAAATTGCACCAAATAAAATAATTTTGTCTTTTGAGGACCTCATATGGATTTAATTACCTGAAAATAACCGTTCCTGGATGATCGAAGGGATGATTGAAGATCTACACCTCCTAGGTACAACTTTCCCCCGGTTAAGATCATTCTCTATTTTCCAATATTCTACCAAAATAATAGTGGTATTTTTATCAATTTTTTGTTCTAGATCTAGATCATGTATTATAAGATCATTATTCATTTAATCTCAGTTATTGGTTTTTAATCTAGATGGTGTTCTTCTTCACATCCCTGATCATTCCATTTGAAATTAGGGATTAGCAGTTGGTGATATTTCATCATCGTTCTTGAGGTAGGTGGTTTATAAGTCAAATTCCAATGTCATTAATACAATTATGTGTATATTATTTTATAATTTATATGAAATGATTAGTAATTTAGTTATTTATTGAGTTTATAAATTTGTTGAAATAATTAATTATGTGAGAATGTGAAACATGGTTTACTGGAATATCTGATTATGAATAATTAATTATAGAAATACTTATGAGGGAATTGGGGTTGTCAAATTTTATAAGTAATTGATCAATTAATTATAAAATATTGATATTATAAATTTGAATAATTGATTGATTAATAGTGAGTAATCAATTGATTAACCAATCTGGGTCATAGAGTTGACTAATATGGAATAAGTAACTCATGAATTAATAGGGGTTATTAAATTGATTAAGATGGAACACTTTATTTATGAATTTATTAGGTCTATTTAATTTATTAATTAAGAATAATTAATTGTCAAATTAATTAGAAATATTTAATTTATTGAGTTGGAACAATTAATTGATGAATTAATTTGGAATATTGTGTTAATTGAGTTGAAAAAATTTATTGAATGACTAATAGTCTATATTGAATTAATTATGTTGAAATAAGTAGATGATAAATTAATTATTAGGATTTTGTGATTGCGAAATGCACTAATTAATTATGTGATTAATTAAGGGAATTGTTGGGATTAATCGATTTATTAATTAATGAATGGCCATAATGCGATTATTTAATTATTTGATTATATAATGGGATTAATGTGATTAATTAATTGATGAAATAATTAATGGACATAATGTAATAATTTAATTTTCAAATTAATTGATTGGATTGATGGGATTAATTAAATGATGAAATGATTAATGGAAGTGATGTGATTATTTAGTTATTTAATTAATTAATGGGATTGATGAGATTAATTAATTGATGGATAAATTCAAGGAAGTATTGTCATTACATAATTGATGAATTAAATATTGGAATTAATAGGATAATAAATTGATAAATTAATTAATACATGTAATTTGGATGATTTATTGTGAAATTATTTAATAGAGTTTATATTAATAATTTATTTGTGAATTAATTGAATGAATTGAATGTAATTTATTAAATATATATTTAAATAAATTCAATTATCTAGATTAATGAATTTTTGAATTAATTTATTTATGTAATGTGGTGATTTTTTCATTATATTAATTAATTGGTGAATTAATTAATTTGTATTGTATAGTTGATGCAATTAAATAAGATATATTAATTAATTTCTGAATTAATTAATGGGGATTGTTCTATTAATGCAATTGAAATATTTATATTAATTAACTAGTGAATTTATTAATAGGTATTGTTGTGTTAATTAATTTTAAAGAGTTGGATTAATTAATTGGTTACTTAAAAATGGGAGAATGTTGTAATGTTTAAATTTAAGGAGTTTGATTAATTAATTTGTGAATTAATATATGGTATTATTGTGATTGTTCTATTGAATGAATTAAATGAATTTTTTGGTGAGTTAATTAATAGAGATTTTTGGGATATTCAATTGATAGAATTGGATAGTTAATTTTTCGAGTTAATTATGATATATTCATATTGTTGATTTGAATAAATGATTGTCCAATTAGCTATGGGATGTTTAGTTTTCTTATATTTGTTAATTAATTATCGATTTAATTAATGTTATAGATATGCATAATTAATTGGGTAATTAATTTAGTTAATTGAGATGATTAACTAATTGTTGAATTAGTATTGAGATTTTGATGATTGATTAATTATTCCATTATTTAATGATATTGAAATGATAAATTAAATGTTGATATTATGAATTAGATTACTAAGGTTAATTAGTTTTTGAGTTAATTAATGGGATTTAGATGAATAATTATTATTTGAGTTCATTAATGAGATAGAGATGACTAATTAATTGTTGAATTTATAAAATAAATCAATGGGATTAAATTTTATTTAAATTAATTAAGGGTTTTGTCACATGTGGTAGATATGATTAATGGTAACAACGGAATTCATTTGCTTAATCAAATCTAGAATGGTAAGAGTGATATTATTGGACATTAAAAGTAATCTTGAATGGTAATAATGGAACTGTGTGATATTAAATGGGAGATAGAATAGTAATAGTTATAATATAGGACATGATATCCCATGGGGATAGTTTAGAATCTGGCATGGGTTGAATATGGTATAATATATGGGTGTACTGAGAAACCTCATGGATTATGTGGACAATTAAGAAATATTTGATAATATAATAATTTTTAACTTATAAAGTCTGTTGGTATCATTATTCTACTTTATACACTACTATTGACTGTATATTTTATTAGAAGGCTTTGGGTTGGCCTACTGACTAGAACTCACACCATACATGGGCTGCCTAATTGGTACCCCATAATATTTCCTGATTTTAAAATATGATAAGCTCAAAGGCCCAATGTTATGTGGATGAGTTGGGTTGGAGCCTGGATAATGGAAACATATGTGGTTTGTATCCCACATAAGAGTTGTCGGTACCTTTACTTTTGTGTTCCCATTTTACTCTTGGAACATACAGTAGCATGGAAAATCCACTATTTGGTATTGATATCGATTTTTCCATTTTGTTCATCTTCTGATCCTGGTACTATACTAGTTATGTTATATCATTTATTTATTCAGTTGATAAATGTTATTTAGTTCAACTTGTGTATTAATTTATTGATAAAAGAGTGGGTGAAATCTCCACTTCTTCGATAAGAGTCCCTCACTAGAAGTCATAAGACTCTACAATACAGGGAGGAATTCTTGAGGTCGTGTAGGAAACCAGTATGGGGCACTAGTGCTACACACTAATGATGGGATGTTAAAAAATTATTTTATAGCAGTGTTTTATATTTATTTTTTACATTGTCTTACTATTTGTAAATGTTGATAAGAAACATGGAAGAGTCAAGCCTTGGTTTTGATCTTGGGCAAGTTAGTAGCTAACCAATGTCTGGGGGATAAACCATTTACCTAGGGTGGGATTTTTTTATTACTTTTTTCTATTATATTTGAAAATTATTTCCTCTTAGGTGATGCACTTCTGGTGTGATTGGATATTTGTTTTTAATATTTTCCTTGAATTGACTCATGGCTCGAGATTTTATGAGAACTCAGTTTTCATTCATCATTCATAGAACATATGATTTTTTTATGACACGAGTCATTTTATGAATGCATAGAAAATGGGATTTCAGTAATATGATTAAATTATTCTAGTTTTCCTTGAATATGAAATATAACTAAAAATGGTGTCTAACATGAAAATGTTGAAGATTTCAAAACGATTCAAGATGAGAATAAATGGGTGTCTAAATATGAAACATGTTAAAATGAAAATGAGTTTCACTTTTTTAACATTGAACAAATTCCAGGATAGTTAAGGGCAGTGGTAGTACCTCCGTTTTGACTATTTGGAGGGAAAAGGTGTGAAAATACTTGTTATTGTTTTTTGTAAATCTGCCATGTTAAATTTTTTAATGATTAGATATGATAATCAATTGTGTTGTCTATTTTTTCCTTGATGTGGGTTGTTTGAGTATAGAGAATTCTCTAGTATGAGAACTCATATTTGGGTCGTTTGAGGGACTATTTGGTTTTGGATGACTGTGGTGAGATGTTGTTGGGTAGCGAAGACCAAAAATTATATAGAGTAAGGTATTTTTGTGGTGGGAGGTAACATTGGTGATGGAGGTTTTGTGGTCGTGTTCACTAAAACATTCCTAGTGTACTCTTAATTACTTATGAACATATCCCATATCAATAAATCTCAATGGGTATGATGAGAAATTTCTAGCATTACTCATAGCTATAATAAAGTGTTTTTATTGGATATTGGGCCCTATATAAGTTTTTATAATAGAGTGGTTTTTGTGGAGATGGATGGTGGTATTCTATAATGTTGTTAGATTTTTATTTATTTGGATGGATCATAGGTTGATGAATAATGTGGTGGATGAGTTTCCTTTCAATGCAGTGTAAACAAATATGATTTGGTGGTGACTAATGAGTTAGTAGTTGGTTAATGGAGTAAGACATTAGGTAGAAAGTGGTTGAACAGAATGAAAATGTGTAACCTGAAAGGTTCCTGATTGAATTATTCAATTAAATTTCTATTGGTACTTATAGTTAGTGGATGTTCATCCATTATAGGTGTTTTTTATGGTAAGTCTATGTGATAATATTGGATGGTATTTGTAGGGTTTTTAGAAAAAGTGAGATGGTAAACACGCTGGGTATGTTGTTGAAGTTGAGCTTGAAATAGATGAATCGTTTTTACAGCATCCGATAAGACCATTTGATCATATTGAGAAAGCATTTCAGGGAATCACAATATTGATATTTTCTATTTTGGAAACACAAATGAGTTTTAGATTAATCTTGTGAGAGATAATCAGATAAGGGGGTGGAGTGGCCTAATCATTAAATTGTAAATATTAGAGATGCTTGGGATCTGAGCTTGAGGATGAGTTGTTATAAGGTGAGGTTATTTCAAGATCCTAAAATTTTATTGAGATATCTTGATCTTTTATCATGTATTATTTTGATTTAATTGATCATTATTTTAGTGGGGTTTACCTTGTGTTGTAGCTAGGTAAATATTAGAATTTTTTTTTCAGGAAATGGGTAAGTTCACGGTTGTTACATTTTTTTTCCAAAACTATTATGGCCCATGAAATCATGAAATGAAAAATAGAAGATATTTTCATAGCGGGAACACAATTAGTTAAACTGTGTTCCCTCATAGGAGAAACAATTCCCCCCCCAGAAGAGGTTCATGGTTAAGAAACATCGTTAGAGGAAAATGTGTACCTCTTCACAGTAAACATTGTGTATAAATTAAATTATTCTAAAATTTAGATTTTAATTTCAAAGAACCCATATTCGACCCCAAATATCCCAATATAAAATTATATCATTTTAGAGGCTCCATGAAGGATTTCAATTTCTGTAGACCACCATTCATGGGAAATCAATCGGTGGATTAATGATATGCACCTCTCCGGTATCTATTTTCTCCCTATTCCAATATATCTCCATATTCCTCTCTTCTTCCCAGATAAAATATATATCTTTATTTTTTGTTAGATCTAGATCAAGATATGGGTTTTCTATATCTGAATTCATTTAATGATGGATCACATTTTGGTTCTTGATCATGTTGTATATCTTTACGTTTGAAATTAGGGTTTATCTGTTGGTGATTATTCATCACCAATCATGACGTTGGTAGTTTATAATTCAAATCCTAATGTATATATTGAGATTATATGCTTGTAATTATAGAATTTATATAAGATGTTTATAAATTTAGTTTTTATTGAGTTAATTAATTTGTTAAATTAAATAATTATAAGAAAAAATGTGAAATTTATATAACTAGAATCGTATATGATGAATAATTAATTTTGTAGTTGATTATGGGAGAATTGGGATTGTGGAATTGAATAATTAATTGTTTAATTAATTATTTTATTTTGTGATAATAAATTTGAATAATTAGTTGATTTAGTTGGAACAATTAATTGATGATTTATTTGGGGTTATTTAATTGATTATGTTGGAGAAATTAATTGATGAATTATTTGGTGTTTTAGAATTGACTAATTAGGAATAATTTATTGATTAAATAATTAGGTTTATTGTTTTGATTTATTTAGAACAATTAATTGTTGAATTAATTCAGGACATTGAATTGATTTAGATGTAAAATGTAATTGGGGTTTTTGAATTAATTGAGATGGAATAATTAATTTATGTATTAATTATTGATATTTATGTGATTATTACGAAATTATTATTTTATAAACTAATTATGGGGATCTAGTGATTTTGAATTTGATTAATTAATTTTATTCTAATTAATGTAATTTATGGGATTAATTGATGGATGAATAAATTAATAGATCCAATTTTATTTTTTTAATTCATATATTAAATAATGGAATTGATTGGATTAAATTATTAATTAATTTTTTAATAGAGTTAATTTTATTGTTAAATTGATAAATTAAATAATGTGAATAATGAGATTAATTAATTTGTGAAATAATTAATGGGTGTAATGTGATTCTTTAATTTTTGAAATAAATGATTTCATTGATGGGATTAATGAAATTACTAATTAATTAATTAATGAGATGTTATTATTTAAAATTATTAATTAAATAATGGGATTGATTTAATTAATTATTTGATGAATTAATAAATTGAATTAATTCGACAAATTAAATGTAAAATTAAATACTGTAGTTAAAATGAATGACTAATTGGTGAATAAATTGAAGGCATCGAATGTTATTATTTATTTGTGGAATTAATGTATGAAACCAATATGTATTAATTAATTTGTGAATTAATTGATGGTTGTAATGCTATGATTTTAATGTTAAATTAATTATTTTGTGAATTAATTAACTGGGATTTTTTTGTTGATGCAATAGAATGATGTAGAATAATTAATTGGTGATTTAATTAGAGGGAATTGTTGTGTTAATTAAATTATATGATTTAGAATAATTAATTATTGAATTAATTAATTGGGATTGTTGTGTTAACGAAATTGAAAGAGTTAATTTAATTAAAAAGTTAATTAATTTTTTGGATTGTTTTCATGGTGTAATTGAATGAGTTAGATTAATTAATCCCTAAAATAATTAATGGGGATTTTTTTGATGGTTGAATTGATTGAATTGAATAAAATAAATGTGGTATTAATTAATGTGAATTTTTTTGATTGTGAATTGAATGAATTAGATAATGAATTTGTTGAATAAATTATGGGATAATAATATTGTTGATTTGAATGACTAATAGATTAATTAACTGTTGGATATTGAGTTTTTTGATGTCAATTAATTAATTAGTGAATTAATTAACTTAATATATCTTCTTTGTTAATTAGGGAATTAATTAACGGATTTGAGATGATTAACATATTATTGATTTAGAAATGAGATTGAGATGATTAAATAATTGTTGATTTAATTATTTTGAGGGATATGATTTATTAATTATTGTTTGAATTAATTATATTGGAAATATTAATTAATTATAAATTAAATTAATGATATTGAGATGATTCTTTAATTTTTAGGTTAATTGATGAGATTGAGATGGTTAATTAATTTTGGAATCAATTTATGAAATTGGTGAGAATAAATATTTTTTGAATTAAATAAGGTGTTTTAATCACATGTGACATAAATGGGGAATTTTAACAATAAAATTTATGTGTGAATTTAGAACTAGAATTGTAATAGTGGCAATCAGGGATATGACATGTAATCTAGAATGGTAATATTGGAATTCCAAGATATGATATGAGATATAGAATAGTACTAGTGGTATTCGAGGACATGATATCCATTGGGAAAAGTTTAGAATATGGAATGGGCTAAAGTAGGTATTGAGGTTCACATTTCATTAGGAACCTAGGGGTATATGTGGTTATATTAAGAATAACATAAAATTTGATAACTATTAACATAGAAATTGTGTTTCATTATTTATAAAACTTCAAAAACAAATATTTACTCGATATTGTTTTATACATGTTTTGTGGTGGCCTATTTAGTTGTGCTCACACAATTTTCAGGATGCATAAATGGTACTTGAATATATATAATGATTGCAAGAGAGGATAAGTGAAAAGAATCTGGGTTAGGTGGAAGAGTTGGCATGGAACATGGATAATGGAGCCAAACATGGTTCAAAACCCACATTGGAGTATTCACTATATTTAAATTCATGTTTTCATTTGACACTAGGCATGTACTTTAGCATGTAATATCTAATGTTCAGTATTGATATTTTATTTCCAATTTTGGTTATCTTGTGGTATACTATTGTTTAGGTAATGTTATAACATTTGGTTATTAATTTGGTTATTCTTATTTATTTCCACCTGTGTATTAATCTTATGAATTAAGAGGGTATGATATCTACATGACCGGAATTATAGTGTTATTTCTAGTCAATAACCTCATGAATATGGGGATGTGGGATTTAGTTCATGTAGTGTACTAGCTCATGGAACCAGTGCATGGAACATGGGATGAGATGGTATAAACATTAACATGAATCCCCTTGGTTAAATCAATTGTCTAAAACCAAACACCATATTGTGAGCACACATAATTATATAGATGAATCATAAAATCATTAAAAATAGATCATAGTATGTCTAAATCATGACACCATTTTTCAATAAATTACACCATAGGATTAACCATGTCTATCATTGGTTTCCATCTATTCAAATCATTCCTTATGGATTTTAAAAAAAATGAATTATCTAATGAATATCCATCAATAGTGTAAAACCAAGTGAAAAAAAGGGCTTAGTAACCATGAACTAGAATGTTGGAATATATAAACATTTCTAAAAAATAGGTTGTTTTCCCTAGATGAATCAATACTAAAATCACATCCACTTTTAGTATCCAAATAGAGACGTATGTCTATGAAATCCATAAAATCTTTATCTCAAAAACATTAGGTATTTGTCTTATACGTTGTATGATCCCAATATTTCTCACTAAAGTTACCTAATACAATTACTAATGATTGAATAAAAACATATCTGATATGAACTATAGTTACCAATTCATTTCTTATATAGATATTACAACATTTTAGATGAATTTTCAATATATAACACTATGATACACACCTGATATATAGATGTTCAATATCATTAGAAATAAATATATCTAAACATGTGGGTGAAAATCAGCTAAATCATATCCCACTTAGTTCTTCACAACTATAACCATTCTAAGATACAAAATACATAAAAATTTACTTTATATACTATTTATAAGAAACCATAACAAATGGTGATATTAGATTATCTATAATGGTAAAAATGGAGGTATTAATGATAATTTATTCATAACATGTTCATAAAGTGTATGATAACATTAGATTGATCTTTGAAAATAATACTAAGAAATTATTTAAAAATTACCATTACTAATGACATAATTATTGGTAGTTCAGTAGTATTGAATCATAAAGGGATCAAAAATCATGGTCCTTGAAAACATAATCTTGGCATGACATCATGTAATAAAAGAGTGTCAAAAAATGTGGCATATTCATAATCATATAAATATTATGTCTAGAATACTAGCTATGTTATTTATAACATTATTGGTTATTTGTAACCATATATGTTAATACATCAGTCTTGTGATGACCTCTTATATACCATCTTTTTTGATTGGGATAAACTCTTTCACGGCCTCTTTAAATATTTTGATAATATATTCTGTACCCTTTAAGATCATATAAAATTAATCATTACATAATGAATTTGTAGGATAAGTAATTATAGGCCCACATAACACATAATCATTATTCCATTAATATGTATGACACAATATCCAAAAAAACTACAACTTTCCGTAATTATCATTTGAAAAAAATAGGGTTTAGTAAAACTTCATCCTCACAACGCTAAATCATCCATATAAATAATAAATATGGTAACATTGGATCATATCACCATTAAACCATAACCTAAAAAGACATTATCAATAATAAAAATACATTTAAAAGCTAACATTTAATACTTCATCAAGAAAATAACATTTCTGAATTCTAAAAAATTATTTAATATCATAATAATTGAATAATATTATGAAAAAACATTAATTTGAAAATATCCATGGAAACATGAAAATGAATTTTCAAAGTATTAAATGGTAATTAATATGGTAAATTCAGTTCAAATATTTTATTTAAAAAAATCCTTTCACAATTTTTAGTAAAATTCCAAATTACATTACTATTATAAGAACAAGATGATTACATTTTAAAATAAAATGGAAAAAGTAAATCATGGTTAAAATTAATTTAAATATTAATTTAATGATATTAATTTTTTTAAATGTATATAGAATACTTGGATGAGGAAGAAAAAATATTTCCAAATAATAAAGAAATTATGTTGATGTTCCTTAATAAAATCATTTTTCTTAATGAGTACAAAAACTGAGGAAAAATAATCTACAATGTGTAATCTCTAAAAATAAATATTAGATAACTATATTTAATAGATTCATGAGATATATGTAAAAAATATTAATTATCATGAACTTAATCAAAATCATTCCTAACAAAAGATGATATTTTAACAAAAATCTCATTTCACTTTGATAACTTTTGATTCATAAGCCCCATGAAATTTTAACGAAGAATGTCACTTGGAATATCAATAAAAAAATAATTTTCCTGATGTATCATGTCAAAGGATAAATATAAACTCTTTATTAATATAAATTTTCATATATTCACTATAAATGTCCCATTGAAAAATAATTTAGATGAAGAGGCCTTCTCACTTTTGTAATCACTGTATCAAAATCCTATAGAAAGAGAAAACGTTATATTAATTTCAATTATCAATAAATTTCATGGTATTAAAAATAAAAAACATCCATGTAATTTACATGCACAACACATAATGAACAATTTATTAATATAGAAAATTTCTCACCAAAATAAATGTGATACCAGAAACCCTTACCCTGAGTTCGACTTGTTTAAAATATTTTTTAACATATTTTATAAAATAATAAATTTATTTTAAAATTATAATATATTCATCATAATACATATAATATCATATATGACCCAATTTTATTATATTTACCCACAATTATTAAAAACTCTTTATTAAAATCATTGTTTTTGGCAGTTAACAATTTCTTTTCATTAATAAGAATTTCATTTTTCTGGTTCTAAACCTTATATATTTTTAATACATACATAATTTACATATCATAAATAATGATATTACTATTATATATATTAAAAATTTATATATTTTTTTGAACCATTAAACGGAAATAAAGAAAAATTATTTACACCAATCACGGAGACGACATGTCGTACGTATGTATAAACAATGTTTTTACTTTTTAATAGATAAATGAAAAGGAAGTTCAATAAAAATCATCATTAAATAATAAATATTATATCATATATATCATATATATTTAGTAAAAAAATTATTATTACCATCCTTATAAAATTAAATTGAATAATGAACTGGATATCTTTTTAGAGTTGATTGTTTTAATGTGAGAATGAGTGGCATTATCATTTTCCAACAGATAATATGGTGAGAGGTTATGTATGATATTATCATTATATACAAATACATATATCATAAATTTCATATTTAATCATTAAATACATATTAATAACAATCCAGGAATAATTGTTTGGTAAACTGAATTGCATCTCTATGAGGAGGTGGTAGTCCATGAATATGCAAGAGAAATACATCCACATCCCATTTGATAGAATATTGGATGAATTTAGGTGGTTTCATAAAAATTATAAATGTATTTATTTAAAAGATATGCAATTTATTATTTTATGATGTATACCATGATTTAAATGATGTAGAATAAGAAATAAATTTAAAGAGGATTTCATTGATGATTACCTAATCTTTAATTGTCCTTCTTCAAATACATTATTAAGATCCATTGGATTATACTTTCAAGAAGAAAAAACATAAAATTCCTGACTTTGGAATAATATATGATAATATTTTATTTTTGGTCAATATATATGGCTCACTATGGAATATGGTAATAATGGAATAGGTGTCTATTTATATGGGAAGGAAAAGACAGAGTTGGAATTACATAAATTATATATATATAATTAAAGTAATTTTCATGAATAATTCATTCAAATATACATTAATAAATTCTGATTGTTAATATTTTATAAATATCACAATCTATTGAAGTTTATATAGGTTTTGGTATATTTTTGAATCATATTTGTTAGTTAAAACATTCGTTAACAAGTTTTAACATTTTCCCTGATAATTAATTTGATAATAAAAAAGGTTATATTTTTAATTATAATACAAATATTTCATCATAAAATTAAATATGATGAAATTTTGAATTAATAATAATCATAATTATCTATTTCATGATTTTTATGATGTTTAATTTATTTAATAAAATATTATTTTTTATAAAATTTCAATAATGTTATTTGTACACTATTAAATTAATTGGATGTTAATGTAATCAATATTTATTTGGATGTAAAAAATAAAAACTTCAAACTTACCAAAAAAACATATATTTGAATAAAAAACTCATGGGGTATAATTATTCTGAAAAATTATATTAAATTTGTGATTTTTAAAATAATCTGTTATATTTTATTAAATAATTTAATATATACACTTTCTATGTTGTGTAAGAATAAAAAGTAAATATATAATCTCAACAATTTAAAATAATTAAAATATTAAGAAAATTAATTTTTCATTCCAATATATATATATAATAGAACTTATCCACTTTTTATACATATGAAATAATAGAGCTATTAATCTCAAGTGTGATATTTTTTAATTTTCAATACAAAAAATAATATAAATTTTATTGGTAAGGAAAATAAAACTTATATTAAATATAATAAAATTTTGGATTTATATGTCCTAATTTATTCAAATAAATACATAAAGGTAGATGTTTTTGTTTTTTTGGACCTTATGTCATTGTTTTCACCCATATTTACACATTTTCCATGATTAAGTTGAATCATATTTACCACGATTACTTTTCATAATGAAAAAAATTAAATGAGAACCATTTTATAAATCGGAACATATATATTTCAATTACGTTATTATTTTTTAACTATTAAATGTTTATTAGTGGCTAAAACGAAATTTAACAAAAAAGTGAAAAAGTGAATGAAAAATGGGATTTAGAAAAATGTATTTTTAAGCATAATAATTAATGAATATTAAAATAATTAATAATACCAATTAAAATGCAATTAATGATATTAATATTAATTAAATGGATTATATTTCACTTTGAGTCTAAATCCAAAATATAATGGGACCATTAAATTAATTTATATCAAGAAAATAAATGAATGTATTTGTAAATTTTGTATTTTTTCGCATTAACTGAAAAAATTATCTTTCTACAAAAATTCTAAAATTTAAACTTAATTTATTTTCGATATTATATCCTAAAAAATTATGTTCTTAAGATAAAATTATAACTCTCAATTTTTTAGAAATTAATTATTAAATTCCTTAAAAAATTTAATAAAACCCATTTTTTATGAAAATGTGATTTTTAAACCAAAAATAACTAAAATTTTAGTACTTATATATTATTAATTAAAAAATATATATTTACTTAATTATAAAATTTATATGTATATTTAATTATATTTTTTCAAGGAACGTCATGGTCAAGAATCTTCATGAATAGAAAAAAAAATTCAAAGAGGATAAGGATCATTAGTCATGAAAAATGTACCCAGAATGTAAATTAAATAGAATGAAAACTAAAATGATCATATTACAAATAATTACAATCTCTAAATTCATCATCCCAGTCTAAATCATCACCCAATGAACTAATGTATATAACCTAGGGATTCCACCCATTTGTAAAAGATGTCAATCTAGTTCACATGGTGGGATTGAGATGGAATAGTAATTCCTTGGTATTGATTTCATCAATTAAACTAATGAAAATACATCACCTTTGTTAGTATAAACATTAATAGTATTGTATATAAATGATTTTTTAGATATGGGTCATCATACTCCATATCCTTCAATTTTCTCTCTATCTTGTTATGTTTCTAATTCATTTTATGTTCCTCCATGAATTGAGAACCTATGATGGACGAGTCATTAATGACTATATCCACAAGGTTTACATTTAGGCCCTCCTGTCCAATTTGTCCCAAAGAGATCCTTTAAGGTATATCCATGATAGAGTGTTTCTCCTATCTAAAATCATATCATAATTTTAGATGAAGTCTTTAATTTCCCTCATATTAAAACTTCCCTAGAACATACTACATAGAAAACTACCCCCGCTTACGAGGGTTGAAATCCACCACTAACGCACTCCTTCCATCATAAATATCAAAATAATTAGTGAAGATTTATTTCATATGAACTATAAGCCCTTTATTTGGAGTATAATGTATGGAAACTCTTCCCAAGTATGAGCCACATTAAAATGAATCCAAGTGTTATCAGTTGGAGATGTCCCAAGTCCGGATCTCACTCTTTCAAAGTCATTACTATATTTCTCAAATCTGGAAAAAAAATTAATCAAAATTGACCACTAGAATTAATTTAATTTTTGGTATAATTATCGAAGACATTGGGATAATTCTATTTAACTGAGTCCTCGACTCTAGCTCTAACATTCTTTCCATGGGAATTGACTATTAGATCCTGACCGATATGCACTTCAACTTGTCCAATATTTGACTAAGAATATCTATATGATCCAGAATCAATACCAGTAATAAGTCCTATTTAAATTGTTGATATTCATTAAGACTCATCATATCGATAAAATTAATATAGAGGGACTGCAATTCACCATATTGTTATTATTGAATTTAATAATATTCAGAAAAACTAAAATAATAAATCATGTTGATTCTCCTAAACATGACAGAGAATTAATTAATCATAAGGAATAACAGCAACAAATTTTTTATTTTATGCTTAGTGTTTCTTCTTAAAATCGATAAAAAATTTAACATTATTTAATGATAAATAAATAAATAAATATCAGGTTGTTGAAGTATAACCACCTTAAATAAATTTATCCTTCTAATTTTAATATTTTAAAAGAACAGCATTGAAGTTGAAAATACCTGTAGTTAAAACCCACATCATAAATATGGATAATAAAAAATCCAGTTAAATATTATGTGGGAAACTAAATGGTTAAATAAAATAACACATAATAAGGTTGTCTGAAATATAGAACATTTGTTCAAAGATAAAATATATATATCAGGGAAAAAACATACATATAATGAATAATATATACTGATAGAGAAAATGTACAAGTGATGTTTAATAATAATACAACCATTTATTTCTAATGGGTAAAAATACCATGAAATAATTAGATATGATTGCAAAAGGGTAACATTTTTATTTCAATATCATTTTTCATATTGTTATCCATTATCTTCCAATTACAATATTGTACATTATAAAATATACATACTTTAATTATTTCAATTTTAAAATAAATATTTTATCCTTTGTTTTATCTTTTATCTATTCTACTTTTATATGACCTTTTACACACATAAATGAATATTCATGATCAATTTTTCATCCCTAATGAAAAAAAATAACATTAAACATATAATAATACACTTATTATATTCTTTGTGACTCTAAAATTTACCAAAATGAAAATCTTTATTAAAATTTATCGAATATGGATAAATATTATAAATTAATCTCTAAAATATTAGCAATAACACTTAAATATTACCATTTTTAATTCCATAAATATTTAACCGTCACAACAGTCAAAAATATTTCTCACAAAATTAAAAAACATCCAAATGATTTTACCAAAATTTTATCATCATCAAAATTATCATAAATTCAAATAAAAATATTGAATCTCCTTATGACACATATCAATAATGGGAATACTATGATTCTATTAAAAAAATAATAACCTGAATCACTATAAACCCTCATTTTGTAAACTAAAATAAAAAATTATTCAATATATATTACATAAATCAAAAAATGAAATAAAATTCATCAAATATGACCTTATAGATTTATTTTAAAATTACTAACCAATTACATGGTTACAAACAATATTCGATTTAGTTGAAATATTTCATATCCTTCAATAATATATAAATTATTAACTCAACATCAAGAACATATTAGGTTCTATATTTCCCAAAGTCATGTGTTCTCAAAAAAAACTTACCACTAAATCACATTTTCTTATTTATTGTCAAAAATCAATATAATTTTTCAAATACTAAAAGATAAACTATAGTTGAATATTTCAGTAATATTTACTAATTTTTAAAACTATAATATATATATCTATATATTATGCTTCTAAAAAATAATTTATAAATCCCAGTATATACACACTCCAATCCATTTACATCAACCATTGTCAAAACATTGGTCTTTCTTTGGTCTCTGACTCAACACTAGTATCACATAATTCACACTTATAATTTCCATGTTCACAATATATTATATATGAATTCCTTAGAAATTCATTACCATATGACCATTATACCTTCCTATAAAATATAATTCATTTATCTTGGATATTCTCATGGTTTATCATTCCCACATTCAAAAATTGGTGAATATTAAACATTTTTTCATATATGATCAGTTACATATGAACTTTAAAAAAAACATCATCATATTATTTGATGTATTGAGAAAAGCACAGAAATTGAATTGGTAAATCATATATCAACATAGATGATTAGGAATAATCAAATGGTTTTTCCATATATTTCCTATTCATCAATGTTTCTCATGAGGAAGAAATTTTCATTGACCATGACATACATCATTAACAAAAATACTGCTAGTTCAATAATTTTCTAAAACAAGAAACCATATTTTGAGAAACAATAATCACAGTGATAAATAATTTTATCTTGAAACATTAATCAAAGGATGTAAAAATCATGACACGTTATATTTAATATTTTATGTCTATGTTTTAACATCAGATCACTGTGGTTATCAATGACTAAAATCCATCATGATAGATTATAATGAAATAATTATTTAACCCAGGAATATCCAATGAGAGTTTCAAAACATGTGTTTTATAAGGGTATAATCACCATGTTACAAAAAACTGGTTGAGAGATAATTGACCAATTTTTTTTTATGTTAATACCCATAGACGCATCAATTCGAAAACCATGTCCCCATATAGAATCTTGATTTTGATGCATTTCTTAAATAGACATGTAATCATTGTCCTACCAATACATTAGGATTTCACCATATACATAGGGATATACCCATGGTTTTCATTGAATTTATATACTTCTAATATCATAACATTTCATAAAACAATATTTATTAGAACTTTAGTGAACCATACTTTCCTACATAAAATTTTAATCATTTTAATTGAATATTAAATAGATAACATTAGGATCCACACCATATTTTTAAAGGCATATTATATTTGGATACATCAATACAAAAAAAGATACTATTGCATGAAATATATATATCATATACCACTTCTCTATTCACCACTAGTACCCTTATTTGATATATAATACAAAAAACTTGTCAATATATCCAATGAAAAGAAAAATTATAAGGTGTGGGATCGTGTGCTTATTAAAGGTAAAAAGGGATATTTCAATGACCATTTAGACCTAAAATGGGCATAAATGGCATGAAAGCATGATATTAACCATTGAAAATTATACAATTAAATTCTTATATAATAAATATGATTCATTGGATAAATCCGGGGAGGGACTAATTTTCAAGCACTGTAGCAGAACTGTAGCAGGGCACTATAGCAGCGGCGGACTATAGCGGTGGCGACACTGTTGCAGCGGAGCCACTATTACAAGAACTATAGTGGCAGAGGCATTGTAGATGGTACTATTGCAGCCGGGTATGGTAGAATTACTATTCACTGAGGGGACCTTTGGGACAAAAATGGTATTTCAAGCCTTGAATTCAGGCCACTTGACCTTGGGCCTTCAAGCTATGTTATGGGTCCCCCTCTACCCAATCTAAAGAGGTATTTGCCTTAAATAATAAAATGAGGCTTCAACCCCAAACGTTTAATAAAAATTGACACTATATAATGTCATAATGTGTGGAATAATCATTATCATTGAAATATTATGTCAAGGATATCTAAAATTAACATCATAACATGTTATTTATGGTAAAACTGTCTATGTACCTACTTTAGTCTTCAGATATCCTCTTATACAACATTTTTGGGCTTTAGAAAACATATCATATACCTCTTCTAGACATTAGATAAACTTCTTTGTACAATTGGATCTTATATAACTATAATCATTACCCTTTTAATTGGAATTATATATTATTCTAGGACTATACTATACGTAATAATAAATTCCTTCTTTTGTATTTCATAAGATCATTAAATTACTCAGCATAACTCAACCCAAGGAAAGGCATATAAGTTTCATATATATATATTTCATCATCATTACCATAAACCATCCAAACAAATAATAAATATGGTATGATTGTATCATATACCCATTCAAACATAAGTAAAATCATTTGATGATATCATAAATTAAAATTCTTTTAAAATATCCCATGTAAAATTTCATTAGGAAAATTAACATTAGATTTTAGAATATCATCATTAAAATTCAAAAATTAACAAAATTAATATGAAAAAAATACAGTAACAAAAAAATAAAACAAATTAATTTATGAATCCTGGAAATTATTGATTATTATAGCGTAAAATATTTCCCAAGTGATTCATGTTAAAGAACATTTAATTTCACATTTTCTATAAAAAGTAATAAGTGATTTTTTCTGAAAATGAAATAATGAATAATTTAAAACCACTTAAATATATATTAAATCCATGGTAATTGAATTTTAAAATTTATATATTTATTAAATACATTTAAAAAAATATATTTAAAAAACATGAACATTGAAGAAAAATGATTTTCAATCAAAGAGAAAAATAATGTACGTTTTCCATAAAATAATTATTTCAATCCATTATGTAGTTAAATAATTGAAAATGAAATTAAAAAAATTATTCACAAAAAATTATCTATTGGAGAATATAAATAATGGTATTCTTTATATATATGTCATGAAATTTAAACACTATAAAATTAATCACAATCAATCCTCATAAACAATAATATTATAACATAAATCGCATTCCATATTCTTATCTATTGAATTGTAAGCCTCATTAAAGTATAAAATAAAATTTAAAATTAAATACCTTGAAAATAATTTTATTAATTATATATCCTTAATGTGGATCACAATATATACCTCATAAAATATAAAATGATTAAAATAATCAATTATGACTCAATGAATAAAAATTGGGATAAAGAACCCTTATCTCTTGGTTAATATATGAATAATAACATAACGAAAGATATAAATTTAGATATATTAATAAATCCATATAATATTCATCATAATCATCACAATTGTTATTCATGTGTACTATATACACCACAAAAATGAATCATTTTGTAAATATAGCATATGCCACATAATAAAAAAAGTTGGATGAAGAACCCTTACGTCTATTTATACCTTCATAGAAAGAATTTTTAACTCTTTTTTAATAATTTTATATTTATTATAGATCTATAAAATATATATTTACAATCTTATATTATCATATTTTATCCACTAATTATAATCTGACACCAAGATATTGAAAACTATTTATTATAATCATCTTTTTCAGGTGTTAATTATTTTATTTTTTCTACAGAATTTTTGTTTGGTATTTCTGTTCATCAATATTTGATCATTATTAAAACATATAAATAATGTTAAAAATATATAAATAAAATATATATTTATTATATATATTTATATATATCAATAAAAGGTACAAATAAAATAATTAATTTCACCAATTTTAGAGATTCTAGAACTTACAAACTCATGAATGTTTCATTCACTTATCAATAGATAGAAAAAAAAGTAATGTAAATAAAAATAATCATAAAAAATAACTATTATATCATATTTATCACATATATTAATTAAATAAATCCTCTTTTCCATTCATTAAATTCTAAATCAAAATAAGAATCACCTCTGTTCCTAGAAGTGGAAGTTCACACGTATGCACAAGCATTGTTGTTGTTGTCCAGTTGAAATTAAGGTTGGATCATATATATGTTATTCTATATCCAAAAGTATAATTATATAATATTTATTATAAATAAATATTAAATCAATAATAATAAAAATATATGAATGATGGTGATGGAAAATGAATTGTATCACAACCTGTTAGATGTAGTCCACACTTACACATGAGTGATAAATTAAGATATTCTTTATGAAAAAATTGTGGGATATTATGCTTTTATAATAAAAACATAATTTAATTATATTAAATATAACTAATTTTTTATTTTATTATGAATAATTCAAATTTAGATGAGGAATAAGAATAGATAACTTGAATTGGAATAGGTTAAATGATGACCTCTTCTTCGATAGGCCTTCCTTATGTCCCTTCGTAAAGAAAATTTGATTGGTGATCTGAGAAGAATATTGGTTATATATCATGGATTGGTAATTTTAAAATATAATCTTTCATGTTTTGGTCACAGAATATGAGTCATGGTGATGTAAATAAAAGATGCAATGTGTGTCCTATAATAATGGAGGGACATGGCCCACTTGGAATTACAAGAAATATTAAAATACGAATAATATATTCCTTAAATAAAATAAAATAAAATATAAATGAATTAGTTACAGGATAGTTTATGATTGGTATATAATCATTCAATGATATTTTGTAACACCCCGTGATTTTATGAAAAATATTTTTTTTAATTTCATTAATGTCCTATGTTGTACGCTACACCAAAATGAGCTTTCACAACACGCATCCTTGACTTGCCTTTCATTACATGAAATCACAACCTTCCTCGATAGCGTGTGTAGTATGCAATACCGAGTTTCACTAAACAACGATATGCTATTAAAATATTATTAAAACTAGCCGTTTTGAATAGTAATACCCAATTTTTGAAATTTTGTAAATTTTATTTTTCAAAATGGGCTTCATTTCGGGATTCGGAATATCGAAATTATCTTAGGGTGAATTTTTGGTACATTTCAGATAACTTTCATTTTCTGATGAATAGTGAAAATTACTAAATTTTAATTAAAAACAACCTTTTTAATCGAAATAATTAATAGTGATAAATTATTAATTCGGGTGGTTTTAAAGTATATTTAGAATGTATTTTTACAATTTAATACAATGATGGTCATTGGATGTAATTTCACATTTAAACCAGACATAAACAAGTGTCAATCATTTGATAGTTATTATCTCTTAAGAACATGCTATTTGTTTTGACAACGGAAATTAATTTTTAAATTAATTAATGCAATTGATATGTTTTGAATTTGGTAAAATAGACATCATTTTTTAGTTCGTAATATCAAATATAGCTTAGGCTTAATTTTTGTATTTTTATGGAAACTTTCATTTTTTGATGAATAGTGAAACCATTAAGTGGTAGTTAAAAAAATGAATTTTTCAAAAAACATAATTTTACCACTTCTGTGAGTGGAATTTCAAAAATCTGAGAGACACGGTTGTTGTCAGTAAGTAAAATGTGGTTCAATGAGATGAAAATAATTTTTGGTGAATAGTAACTTTTTACTTTTTTTACCACGGTTAAAAGTAAATAGGGTAATTAAGGGTAAAAATGATATCATTATTACCCTAAAACATGTCCTAATTCTATTGGATAAGTGTAATTCGACCAAAAACAACCTTAGGAAAAAAATATGACCATTTAGGCCCACTTGGATTAGATTAGGACATTTATTAATATTTAATTCAAAGAAGAGTTAAAAGAGTAAAAATCAAAGTTTATTTACTAAAACATTTTTAATATAGGTTTATAAATAATATAAATATGATTGTAAATATTCATCAGAAAGATAATAAGATTTCGTACATAATTATATTTTATTTATAATTTTTAAACGTTAAATAATTTAATTTATTTATGACACAATGATGATGCAGTAATTACCATAATAATGAAAAATTAGAATAATTGATATTATAAATACCCAAATAAGTGTAATTTAATACTTTTTATGACTTCCACTAATTTTATAGGTTAACATGACATGTTAATATTGATTTAATTAACTTTTTTCGAAACTAATCATTCTGTTATGATTTTCACAAAAATCAATTACTAAAAAGTGTCAAAATTGACATAAAATAGTTTTTAAAACAAATATTATATTATTAATTGTTATTTTATTCCAAAAAATCTAAGCTTCGGCCCAATGACTTAGATAAGGTTATATATATTAATAATAAACAACTTGGGGTTCGTTTGGATTGTTATAGTAAGTTTATTAACCTTATAGTGTAAGAACACAAGAAGACACGGTAAAAGTAAAATTATTTAACTTAATGTTAAATCTAAATGATAAGGTTAAAATAGGAACCTAAACTTGCCTAAATTCTATTGTATGAGATTATTTCGACCCATACCCAACTTAGCTTCTAAATAAATCAATTTGGATCTATTTAAAACCGAATTTGGCTTTATAATAAAATAATATTTTTAGTTATTCCAAAAGTACCCCTCTCCTCCCTTATAAAAGGGAACCTCCTCCCTCTCTTCCTCACAGCACATTGAGCCTTCAAGATCGTCCAACCCCTGCAAAATTCTCTTCTCCACTTCCCTAGAAACATCTTAGAGGTTCTGGTCTTCCTCAAAGACCATTTTTAGTGCCCTAAAAGGAGATTTCAAAGAGGGGCTTCAAATAAGAGGTAATTTCCGTTACCGATTATTTCACCTTTATTTCTTCTTCCACTTCTTCTTATAAGGTTGTTTAATTATGAAGTAAAAACATCAGTATCACTAATATACTGATATTTTATAATAAGTATGAAACAACCCTATTTCACCAGCTATCCATTATACGGAAAATGAAATCACCGCGCGTTCGTACATACAGAATACTGTCTCCACGTCGTGGTGTAAACTATTTTCCACCACCACCTGATTTGGATGGGTATAATGGTATACATAATAAATATATATGATTATTGTAAAGTTATATTGATTCTGAAATAGTATACATACACTCCAACACAATTCCATGATCATGAGAATGATATCATCACTCGTACGTATGTACGGACTACCGTCTCCACGACATGATGAGATTCATTCTCCACGTTAACCATTCATGAATGATTATAAAGTATATATAATAAGTAATCATGAAATATATTACATAATAATGATACTATATTTAGGTGTATATATATGTATGTCATCTACATAATTCCATTCAACTCAATAAGGAAACGAAAATAGCTTTCATGCATACGTACGGCCTACCGTCTCCATGAACGGTGTATTTCATTCCATTTACTGATTTATTATATATATGTATATTATGAATATATATTATATATAAATCATGTTTTATATTATGGAATTAATTAATCATGATCTAAGTTATCATATGAATAATTACAAGTCAAAACCCGGATGACAAATGAAATGATTTTACCCAAAACGCTCATTAACATGGAAATTACAAAAGAATGGGTAATATAAAGTCATAAGTGAGCCATATATGATATCATAACAACGAGTATGATTCTGGAATAATACAATGAAATTATTTAAATCATTATACAGGAGGTTCAGACACTTATGAAGCAAATCGGACCTATGGTAAGGGAAAATATCACAATCTCATTTTTATCCGAGATTATTTATACTTTGGTATTTACTGGGGTGTATTTTATCATCCACATCCATATTTCCTCAATATGTAATATTTATATCCTTCTACAATAGTTTATATCCAATTTTACCCTTCGGTGAGATTTTAGTAAAAGATATGAAATGAATCTTTTGTCGTTTTTCGTACGAGGTACTTTTTGACTTTCCCGACAAAAGTATGAGAAGAATGTTTTTTTAACTTATAAGGCATGAATGGATTTTTTAAAAATTATTTCCAAGAATCTTTCTTTACATGTTTTCATGATTATTTTTAATCAACTTCTTTTAGTTTAAAATTTTATGACAGGTTGAGAAAGGAAAAATGTTTTTGAAGTAGAAAGGATATTTTCCTCAAGAATGGAGTTCAAGTGTTTTATCAAAATTATTTTCCATCTAAGATAATATAGGGTTCTGTTTCCATCCCTATTTTTACATTGATTTGATTATGTTATGATGGAATTATTTTTATGATGTCCTTTTATCTTATATGGATTATGTTATGATGGCATGATGTTTAAGATTTCCATTTTTATTACATGGGTTATGCAATGATGTATGATTTATGATTTTGTGGAACACATAAGAATGGTATCATTATGAGATGGGTGGGACCTATATCTCTCTCCAATGCATTGGGTAAAGATTTTATATCTCATGATATAGACATGACTAGAACGGTAGGTTATACCGGTTCAGAGAAACAGGACTGAAACGAGGAGTGAACTCGGTTCAGAAAGGGACTTTGTCCACTAAGATAGTCTTGGAAATGAGTCTTGACTAATAAGAAATGATTCTCTATGATTATGTGTGTATGCCACAAAGTTTCATGTTTTATGTTTTGATTATTGGGATTACATTTCACTACTATGATTTATCCCATGTTATGAAATTATGATCTCTTTTGCAGGTTAAGAATTCCAAAAGATATGTTCTTATGAATATGACGTGATTGATATTTCTTTTTTTTACCCTTACTGAGCATTTGATCTAACCCTTTTATGTTTTCTTTTCCCTAGGACATAAAGAAAGGATTTAGGTTTTTAAAAAAAAGAAGATCTTTGTGGGAGATGTTGAAGATCTTTCACCACAATTAGAAGATTATATTCCGAGTTTCCAAAGACACTAAACTATTACGGTCCTTGTTTGTGTGTTTTTGTTATATACTAAGTATTCCGCAAAAGTAATGTAATTTCTATGTACGTTAAGCTTCAGGTCTCTATAGTTGGTATCAGAGGAATGGTTTAGCCAACCTTTGGAAACTTGGATGCGAGAACATTAGTGAGATCCCTAGAGATATTTCTAAGGCAGTCTAGGGATGTCCCTAAGGATAAGTATACGTATAGGATATAGTCCTAGAACTGTGGTAACGATATTTGATTAAACCAAATATGTTAGATATTGAAGTTACTCCCCCTTTATTATGATTTTTTCCTCTCACACTATTCTTTTTGGGTTTTAGAAAATGGCTGGAAACAAGATGATTCACGATAATGGAGGATATGATGGACAATGAAATGATATTCTTCATGAGAAACCAAATGAAATGGGATTTGAAAGTCTAAACATAATTATTATGCCGAATCAGCAATTTCATAATATGATCAATAAAGTGAAATTTGGTATGTTTCCTAACTCCGCTAATAAGAGAAAGATGGAGTTTCAAGATGATCATAGAGAAATGAAAGTTCAATTTCCCCGATGTAAATCCTGTGGGAAGAGGCATCAAGGAGAATGTTTCAAATGAACCGGAAGATGCTTTGGGTTTGGAAAAGAAGGACACAAAGCCAGTAAGTGCAATGGAAAAGGTTTATTTAACACCAGGGATGAGGATAATGGTATTGCTACGACATAAAAAATGGTTAAATGTTTTAAATGTTGAATGTACGGGCATTATGCAAACCAATTCCCTAAGGGAAAGTCTCATGAAGAGAATCAGTATGGTCGTATGGGTAGTATTTATATTGATGATGATGAAGAGACTACAAATGATATGTGAGATGAATGAATTGTTGAAGCTTGGTCAATGGTTTAAGAATGTAGTGGAATGATTACATGTTTATCATGTGTAATGTTGTATAAGTAATCTCATGGTACTATGGAATAAAGAGACATCTAAGGATTGTTACACTGACGTCTTTCCTTGAGTATTTAAAGTGTATGATTAATGTTACTAGTATACATGAAAGGTTATTCAGATATTTATGGAATGTCGATGATATGTGCATAATTAATGGATAAGGAGAAAATTAAATGTTTGATAGTATTCATGAGCTCATGACTGATATAAGGAGAAGGTTATATCACGGTTTGAGTATATAGAATTTTTGGATTTTGGTATGTGGAAAGAGTTCAATTTTTACAGCATTCATGTTTTCACTAAGGTTTAATGGGTATTCATTTTTCAAGAGAATACATCATTAAGGTATTCACATGATTGGAATGTGACCAACAAGATATATGGGGGATAAATGATGGTATTCACATGCTTGGTTGATGACATTTCAAGTAATCGTTTTCATTATACTATGAGATTGGACCGAAGTATTTTAGATAAGCCTAAAGATTGGAATGGATTATGTTAACAATAAGTTAGTATTGTTTAAGGATAGAAATTTATTTGATATTATTTATGTGATGTTATAGTAATGTAGTTTTAGAAAAAGGACAACCTACAGGACGGGCGACAGCCAATCGCGTCGGACAAGGCTGTGGGAATCAAACCCACAACCGAAGTGCGAATGGCCTTTATCACCTACCACTGGCCTACAGGAAGTCCCTATTTAGTAAAAACTAGTTTTATTATATTAATTAGTATGATATATGAAGTATAAGTCCATTTTAGGAACCATATATCATTAATCTCACTATAGAAGGACTTATGTATTTTTTGATAACTTTTCTAACCTTTTGTTTGAGACAGATGGAATGACCCATCGTTCTATAACATGATCTGCTAACACATCAAGAATGAAAAATTCATCTTCATTTATTTAAGAGATGAAGTGGAAATTGTCCAAAGAACGACCAACGGTGAGACTATACCAAAATCACGAAAGTATTTCTTCTAATTCCAATTTCATCAACTTTAGGGAAATGATCTTGAAAACCAAAAATGTTGTCCTATTGCTCTTATATCTGACGAATCAGATGGTACCTTAGATCATCACAAATTTATGGCTTTGTGATTGTTGGATTTTCCATATCCATGTCCTCTACCACTCTCCATCATAACATGATGTTTAGATTTCTCTTCCATATCCATATTTTCACCTCTGTGGAAACCTAGTGATTAGTTTATTTGGGTAACCGTTACGTTTCATACTTTTTTTTAAATATTGGTTTTGGTATTCCTTTTTATGATGTGGGTTTCTATTAAAGAAACTTTCAAATAGTAAACCATTTATAACCCCGACGAATTTCGAGGGCGAAATTCATTTTAAGGGGGGTAGAATGCAACACCCCGAGATTTTATGAAAAATATTCTTTTTAATTTCAAGAATGTCCTATGTTGTACGCTACACCAAAAGGATCTTGCACAACACGCATCTTTGACTTTCCTTTCATTACACGCAATCATGACCTTCCTCGATAGCGTGTGTAGTATGCAATACCGAGTTTCACTAAACAACCATATGCTATTAAAATATTATTAAAACTAGCCGTTATGAATAGTAATAACAAAATTTTAAAATTTTGTAAATTTTATTTTTAAAAATGTACATCATTTCTGGATTTGAAAAATAGAAATTAGCTTAGGGTGAAATTTTGGTACATTTCGGATAACTTTCATTTTCTGATGAATAGTGAAAATTACTAAATTTTAATTAAAAACAACATTTTTAATCGAAATAATTAATAGTGATAAATTATTAATTTGAGTGGTTTTAAAGTATATTTAGTATATATTTTTACAATTTAATACAATGTTGGTCATTGGATGTAATTTCACATTTAAACCAGTCATAAACAAGTGTCAATCTTTTGATAGTTATTATCTCTTAAGAACACGCTATTTGTTTTGACGACGGGAATTAATTTTTAAGTTAATTAATGCAACTGATATGCTTTGAATTTGGTAAAATATACATCATTTTTGAGTTCATAATATCAAATATAGATTAGGCCTAATTTTTGGTATTTTTCTGGAAACTTTCATTTTTTGATGAATAGTGAAACCACTAAGTGGTAGTTAAAAAAATGAATTTTTCATAAAACATAATTTTACCACTTCTGTGAGTGTAATTTCAAAAATCCGAGAGACACGGTTGATGTCAGTAATTAAAATGTGGTTCAATGAGATGAAAATAATTTTTGGTGAATAGTAACTTTTTACTTTTTTTACCACGGTTAAAATTAAATAGGGTAATTAAGGGTAAAAATGATATTATTATTACCTTAACACATGTCCTAATTCGATTGGATAAGTGTAATTCGACCAAAAACAACCTTAGGAATAAAATATGACCATTTAGGCACACTTGGATTAGATTAGGACATTTATTATTTTTTAATTCAAAGAAGAGTTAAAAGAGTTAAAATCAATGTTTATTTACTAAAACCTTTTTAATATAGGGTTATACATAATATAAATACGATTGTAAATATTCATTAGAAAGATAATATGATTTCCTACATTATGATATGTTATTTATAATTTTTAGACATTAAATAATTTAATTTATTTATGACACAATGATGATGCAGTAAATACCATAATAGTAAAAAAAATAGAATAATTGATATTATAAATACCGAAATAATTGTAATTTAAGACTTTTTATGAATTAAAATAATTTTATAGGTTAATATGACATGTTAATATTTATTTAATTAACTTTTTTCGAACTAATCATTCTGTTATTATTTTCACAAAAATCAATTACTAAATAGTGTCAAAATTGACATAAAATAGTTTTTAAAACAAATATTATATTATTAATTGTTATTTTATTCCTATAAATATAAGGTTCGTCCAAATGACTTAGATAAGGTTATATATATTAATACTAAACAACTTGGGGTTCGTTTGGATTGTTATAGTATGTTTATTAACCTTATAGTGTAAGAACACAAGAAGACACGATAAAATTAAAATTATTTAACTTAATGTTAAATCTAAATGATAAGGTTAAAATAGGAACCTAAACTTGTCTAAATTATATTGGATGAGTGTATTTCGACCCATCACCACCATATCTTAGTAATAAATCAATTTTGAGCTATTTAAAACCCAATTTGTCTTTATAATAAAATAATATGTTTAGTTATTCCAAAGGTACCCCTCTCCTCCCTTATAAAAGGGCACCTCCTCCCTCTCTTCCTCACACCACTTTTAGCCTTCAAGCTCGGCCAAACCCTGAAAAATTCTCTTCTCCACTTCCCTAGAAACATCCTAGAGGTTTTGGTTTTCCACAAAGACCAATTTTAGTGCCCTAAAAGGAGATCTCAAATAGGAATTTCAAAGAAGAGGTAATTTCTGTTACTGATTCATTCACCTTTATTTCGTCTTCCACTTCTTATTATAAGGTTGTTTCATTATGAAGTAATAACATCAGTATCACTCATATACTGATATGTTATTATAAGTATGAAACAACCATATTTCCCCATCTATCCGTCCTACGGAAAACGAAATCACCGCGCGTGCATACGTACGGAATACCATCTCCACGCCATGGTGTAATCTATTTTCCACCACCACCTTACTTGGATGGGTATAATGGTATAAATAATAACTATATATGATTATTGTAAAGCGATATTGATTCTGAAATAGTATACATACACTTTAATACAATTCCTCAATCATGAGAACGATATCATCGCTTGTGCGTACGTATGGACTACCGTCTCCACGACGCGATGAGATTCATTCTCCACGTTAACCATTCATGAATGATTATAAAGTATATATAATAAGTAATCATTAATTATATGACATAATAATGATACTGGATTTAGGTGTATATATATGTATTTCATCTACTTAATTCCATTAAACTCAATAAGGAAACTAAAACAGCGTTCATGCGTACGTACGACGTACCGTCTCCATGAACGGTGTATTTCGTTCCATTTACTGATTTATTATATATATGTATATTATGAATATATATTATATATAAATCATGTTTTATATTCTATAATTAAGTAATCATGATCTATGTAATCATATAAATAATTACAAGTCAAAACACGAATGACAAATGAAACGATTTTACCCAAAACGCTCTTTAACATGGAATTTACTAATGAATGTGTAATATAAAGTAATATGTGAACCATATATGATATCATAACAATGAGTATGATTCTGGTATAATTCAATGAAATTATTTAAATCATTATACAGGAGGTTCGGACACCTACGAAGCAAATCGGACCTAAGTTAAGGGAAAATATCACAATCTAATTTTTATCCGAGATTGTTTATACTTTGGTATTTAATGGGGTGTATTTTATCATCCAAATCCATGTTTCCTAAATATGTAATATTTATATCCTTCTACAATAGTTTATTTCCAATTTTACCGTTCGGTGAGATTTTAGTAAATGATATGAAAGGAATCTTTTGTCATTTTTCATACGAGGTACTTTTTGACTTTCCCGACAAAAGTACGAGAAGAATGTTTTTTTAACTTATACGGCATGAATATATTTTTAAAAAATTATTTCAAATAATCTTCCTTTAAAATTTTTCAAGTTTATTTTTAATCTACTTTTTTTAGTTTAAAATTTTATGACATGATGAGAAAGGAAAAATTTTTTTGAAGTAGAAAGGATATTTTCCTCAAGAATGGAGTTCAAGTGTTTTATCAAAAAAAATTTCCATCTAAGATAATATAGGGTTATGTTTCTATCCCTATTTTTTCATTGATTTGATTATGATATGATGGAATTATTTTTATGATGTCCTTTTATCTTATATGGATTATGTTATGATGGCATGATGTTTAAGATTTCCATTTTTATTAAATGGTTTATGCAATGATGTATGATTTATGATTTTGTGGAACACATAATAATGGTATCATTATGAGATGGGTGGGACCTATATCTCCCTCCAATGCATGGGGTAAAGATTTTATATCTCATGAGATAGAAATGGCTGGAACGGTAGGTTATACCGGTTCAGTGAAACAGGAGTGAAATGATGAGTGAACTTGGTTCAGAAAGGGACTTTATCCACTAAGATAGTCTTGGAAATGAGTCTTGACTATTAAGAAATGATTATCTATGATTATGTGTGTATGTCACAATGTTTAATGTTTTATGATATGATTATTGGGATAAAATTTCACTATTATGATTTATCCCATGTTATGAAATTATGATCTCTTTTGCAGGTTAAGAATTCCAAAAGATATGTTCTTATGAATATGACGTGATTGATATTTCTTTTATTTACCCTTACTGAGAATTTGAGCTCACCCTTTTATGTTTTCATTTCCCCAGGACATAATGAAATGATTTAGGTTTAAAAAAAAAGAAGTTCGTTATGGGAGATGTTGAAGATCTTTCACCACGATTAGAAGATCATATTCCGAGTTTCCAAAGACACTAAACTATTATGGTCCTTGTGTGTGTGTTTTTTTTATGTACTAAGTATTCCGAAAAAGTAATGTAATGTCTATGTACGTTATGATTTGGGTCTCTACATATTTTGATTGGTTTTTGTAAAATTTTGAATATGTTTACTGAGGTTTAACCCCTTCATTAAAAAAATTGAACCATAAATGCAGTAACAACTTTGTTTAATCTTAAAGGGTTATAATATTAATTATAATTACGAACTGTCATCAAATATAGAAAATTTACTAAATATTAGAGCAATTTTCAAAATTATTTTCATATTTAAAAGTTTTAATAATTTTTAAATAATTTAATAAAATATTATTTTTTTTATAAAATACCATTAATTCCACTTATACCGTATTCATTTACATTGACATTAATTTCAACAAGATAGCTAGGGAATCTAAATATAATCCTATAATATAAATTAAATGTTATATTTTCCTATAAATTTCTTGGAACATAATAATTTTTCATTATTTTTTTTACTTTATATGTTTTTGAAATCATTGATTTAATTTTCGGTTAATGGAATATATAATTTTTTGGTTTTTTGTAAGTACATATGAAATTATTCAGAACCAAATGTTAGTAATAAATTACCATAATAATAATATATAATTATTACTTATAATAAAAATTTAGAAAATGTTTTGTCCGATTCTTATAATTATTAATAATATAGGGGTATTAATGTAAGGAGAGAGTTATAATGGTATTTCCATTAAAAAAAATAAAAACAATAATTATCATGGTAAAAAGTTTTCAAGAATCCATATATTTTAATATTGGATATCTATTGATTAATGTATTCCAACCAATAAATTAATTAAATGTTTTATCTTTATTTTCAGACATTGAAACATTTTTTAACAATGTTTTTCCCATTTTACTCTTATCAAGGTGGAAAATATTTAGCATGGTTAATATTCATACTGACCCAAAATAAAGTGGACCTATTTGAACAATTTTAACATCTAGATTAAAAATATTATATCCATTTATGAATATTAAATCTCATTAAATATATATTTCTATTTTAATATAAATAAATAAAACACAACGATTAAATATATGTGGGGAAAAAAATTAGCATAAAAGTTAACTTATAACATAGTCATGAATATTAAAATTAAAATTAAAATTAAATTGATTATTTTATATAAAATTTATAATATTTTACTTTATTATTGAATCTAGAATATAATTTTACCTTCAGTAAATTATTTAATGAAATAAAATGATAATATTTGATAATTTTGTATTTTTTAGTATTCCCCGAAGAAATATTAATTTCTAAAATATTTCCAAATTTCACAATTGATTAAATAAAATATTCTATCTAAAATAATTGATTTAATTTTTCTAAAATTTAATTTATAAAATTTGAAATATTAATTTTTATATTTATCAACATTATGAAATAATAACATTATTTTATGAAAACATTTTTTTGAAATGAAAAATAACATTACTAAAATGGTGTATATTTATATTATGAATTAACAAAAAAATTGAATTAAATAAAAAAAATATGTATATTGAAATATTTGGTGAATCATTTAAATTCCCAAAAATTTAATAATAACATTATAATATATCACGGTTTGTTTTACTCTTTCTGTTTCGTGTTAATAATGATGTAGATAAATTATAATTTAGTGGAAGACAAATATATTATAAAATATCAGGTGTTACAATCTAAACCATTCATATATATCCCCTATATTTATTTTCATGTTAAAACATAGTTGTAGGTCTTATAATTTTAACACTATAACATCAATTGGGAATTTCTATGCCTATTTGACATTTCTTATTCCATTCCCATGTAAAAATGCATTCAACTAATATACATTTCTAGTACTTAAACAAGGAAATTGGGATCCCAAAGAGATGAGAATTAAAATAATCTGGTTATAAGTGGCCTATTTCCACTATTATAATTCCAATGTATTTACGAATCATATTCCTTCTATAAATAACAATTTTTTATTTCTAATTATTTTTTCATAGGTTTGGAAACAAAATTCATAATATGACATATTACATATGAAGTCATCTAAGAAATATTTATTCCTTCATATTTAAATGTAATTACAAAAGGACATGAATATTTAATTACTGAACAATGATTATTATATCCACTAAAAGTGCATAAATTTGAAATTGATTTTATTCGGAGGAGGTTTAAATCATCAACACGAGGAGATACTATGAATATTATACTCCCTTGAGGATCGGTAAAAGTCAATAAAAACCTATAATGTAGAAGATCTTCATTATAATAGAAATAATGTTGTGAGATCTAAATTAAAAATATTAAAATGATATTTGTGTCATTAGATGTATGATAAGAATAATATTTATTAGAACATCAATATATATGAATGAAATCCTAATATTATAAATATATTTATTAGATATAAATTTATATAATAGTTATTCCTATTATGTTTTATTTTAGATAACTTATATATATAATATGATCACAAAAAATGAAATTTAAATATTATATTTTAATATTATATAAATATAAATGAATTATTACGTTTTAAGAATGATTTATATTATTATTAATATTAATATATTATTAGAATTTTTTATATTATTAAAATAAATATTTTAATATCAATTTATTAGAAAAATTATATTTTTGAATGTTAATAATTAGTTTTAATGGTATTTTTAAAAATTTTATTTAGAATAAAAATAATTTTTCTTGATAAATTATTTTAATACATGTTTATATTTTTTCCCGTTTAATTAAAAGAAATTGTTTTAAAATATTTTTTTATGAAATCATATATCATTATTGTTTAAATATTAATTTTACATAATATAATATTGACAAGACGTAATGTTTGAAAATTTAATTTTTTCGAATAAAACAATAATTCCTTTATTGTTTGTATTTTATTTGAAAATGTAAATTTATAAATTTTGGAATTTCAATTTATCATATAAAATATAAATTCCTCAATTAGAATGACACTAATATCATAGTGTAATTACGTTTTTTTCATAAATTATATTATTTTTTGACAAATATTTATAAATATAGTTTTTTAATGAAAAAACTTTATTTTATCACTTTATAAGAAAGAACCAGAAGTGTTTATAACCAATTATTTATAAAAATTTTCTTTCTTAATTAATTCTATTAATTATTAAAATACAATCTTGAATATTAAAAACTAATTATTATAATTTTAGGAACACAAGTATTATGTTCCTATAACAAATATTTTTGGAGATTTATTTAAATTTAAAAAAATGTTAATTTTTATTTTTCATTTCTCTATAAGAAAATATTTTTTATAATCAAACCATTTATAAACTGAAAATCAAAATCACGAATAATAATACCCTTCAAATTCAATTTGATCATAAAATATAATTTTTTATAACAGATTTTTATGTGTCACATGCGTGTTTGTTAAAATTTATACATCATAAAAATGAAAATTTTATCTGATAATATGTATTTAATATGTTTTATTAGTATGAAATGTTAATTTAATGATTACTATATTAAATTTATGCTCTAAAATTAAATTACATTGCTAAAATAAGTTACTTGGCTAAGGCCAAAAGTGTTAAAAGTGCAAAATCAAACGGTAATGGACGTAAAAAATTTGAAACATGATTTAAAATAATTAGATGTGGTATAATAAAATTTTAAATCATTGGAAACTCAATTAATTAACATTTTTGAAAGAACATTACTTGTTCAACTTTTTATTCATTTATATTAATTGGTTATAATTAAAAAATATCATTATCATCACTTATAAAATAAGCCTCTCAGGAACATATCAACACCACAATGAAAAAAATTACTATCGGGAACACTACATTTTTACTTCTCATATAATCATATTAAATATACATTATATTAATTTCATAATTAATATTCTTATGGCCATAGTTTCCAAGGATAATTCTAAGGGATTCCCCACATCATCAACATGAGTACACATTTCTGAACTTCATGACTTTTCATTATTAATTTCCCAAATAAAATTTTATAATTCATTGATACTATAATACTTTTTTTCAATGGATTTTTTATTCTAAATTAATATATATAAACTAATATATATAAACTATATTTTCCCTTTCTAATTTTGAAAAAAAAAACCATTATTAAGGAATTTTACGAACAACATCTTCTATGAATTAATGAATTCCTTTTCTCATATAAAAATATATTAATTAAATAAAAGTTCTCTATTTATGAATAAATATAACACATATAAAATAATTTGTATAAGTACTATATAAATTTTATAACAGCCTCATCCCAACTTAATTATTTCTAATTGAAAGCGGTTATTGTGTGTTCTTCATATTACCACTTGCTAGAAGTAACGTATCTCATTTGTCATATTTTTTCATTAATACTTGTTAAAATATGTTAAAATAATATTCAAAACCATGAAATCATTTTGATAACATCAATATTCTTATATAATGAAGATATTATTTCCAAATAAATGACTTTCATAATCATATTCATTTATTAATTACGGCTTGATCAAATTTGGGCATATACAATCACTTACATGGATAATAATATAAAATAATATCATGTTTGAATATTAAAAAATAATTAACAGTAATAAATTATTTACATATTAAAAAATGGATATTAATTTTGTTTTTAAATGATAAAATTAATTTTTACACATTTATTAACAAACCATCATTCTTTTGTTAAAAAAAATTGAAACATGCCTTTCACCAATTTCATCTATAAGAAATAAAACCAAAATAATAGTTGAATTATACTATAAAATTATAAAATTATAATTCCACAATTATAGTACATTCTATGTTATGATAATGCTGAACTATTGAATAAGAATGAATAAAAAACTGTTTTTATGAAACAAGATAAAAAAGATCAAGATTACTCCAACCTGATATTAAACATAGATAATAACTACCAAGTATATGTAAAGAGATAAATTTTATATAATATTTTTATATATTTATATGTACATATAATGATATTAAATATTATATTAAGATAATAATAATTTATATTAGATATTCAATCTCATTATTGATAGTTAGGAATTAAAGTAAGGGGTTCGTTATTTCATTTTTAATTTCTTGAGAAACAATACATATTATAAACTATGATATATATAATATGATGATATTATTATGTAATTAAGTTATTTTTCCATATTCATGTAATTAATGTGATTCAATTATCCATTATATATTATTTTATTAAAAGGAATTTGATTTAAAAGATATCGTTGTTATAAGGATTTATTATTCTTTATTTCCAATTCCCTGAGACATGATTTATTTTTTACACCTTAATTTATTTTATATAGTGTAATAACATCCCTTTTACCTTCATTTTTAATTAATAACATCCAATTCATAGTATTTTAATTTCTATTTCATGGTAACACTGTTATGTTTTTTTATTCATCTGTTACCATCACTATAAGGGTTTCAACTTCAATATCACATTAAAAAAACGTTTTCTTTGGAAATATAATCTATATTTGTAATTTATTTAATTTTACTTTCTAAAAACTAACATCATTTTATTTTCCACCAATTATATTGGTTGTTTTACCTCCCTTCTCACTATTTAATTTTTCTTCTTGGGTCATTATTTAACCATTGTTAGTAAAATGAGACTATCTCTTACTCTTATACAAGAATTTCCATTTCTCCGACTCTATATTAAATGTTTTTATGAAAATATAGAAATATATTCCTCAGTAGTTGACTATTGTCATTTTCTACAACATGATAATATTTAGTTGTTTTTAATATCTTTTTAATTTTTTTTGTATTTTTCATTTTTTAAAATTGTGATGATAATACCATGTTAAATTACTTTTAGGTGAAAAGGTCATTACAACACCTTTATCACATTATATAAATATTTCAACCTTTTCATTAAATATTTCAAATTGATTTTTTCCTAAAATGTTTATAAAATATTTCTTTTAAATTTATTTCCAAATATTTACTATATTCATAAAATATCAACATCCTATTTATTTATAATGTTATATTTTGTGACATTAATATATATCCATGATATGATACATAAATTTTAAGAACCTGGTTTTTGAGCCTGTAAGACTTTGAAATTTTATTGATGTTATTCGAGAGTAGGGCATTCAGACGGCATGTGACTCTGAGCCACGGTGTGGCTAAAATTTAATTTTAAATGTGTTCATTCTAGACACACCAAATAAATAGAATACTCCTAAATGGTTTCTCGGATGGAAAAAACGAATATGTCATTGTGTTCGGAACGTTCCGTTTACACTAGGAGGGGAGTAACATTCACGGGTGCAACCCTTCTATGGAAAACGCCGCCAGGGGCATTTTCGTAATTTTTCGCCCTCAGGCGTGAACATTAAAACTTTTTAATGGAGTCTTACATTAAAATTCCAAGACCGTTGTTGCACTCAAAATGTGTTTTTTACCCTAGAGGCGTCTTAACCTTGACCCCGTCATGAGTCTGGGTACGGGCCTACTGGTTGGTGTTTTAAAAATTAATTAAATTTTAATTATTTTTTCTATTTAAACACACCACCCCCAACATATTCCCCCCCCCCCCACATTTTCTCCTTGGTGACAGTTATTCCCAAAAAGGGATAACCTCTTTCAATCTTCTCTCTCCCTCTCCATGGCAGGTGGCAGCTCCGACAGATCATTGGTGAAGCATCTTGCAACGCCCAGTGAGCAAGGAGTTGTGTTTTCATTTTTTATAAATTATGTTTATACATTTGAACTCAATTTATTGCATCTATTTATTGTCCAAATCTAAAGAGAGGGACATATTAGCGTAGGGATATATTTTTGATTCCCAATTATCCTTCCAGATCAAAATTTCGAGTCTTGGGGCATCCGGGGTGGTCCTGGGAAGTTTTCTGGCCATTTCGCTTGGTTTTTGGCAGTTCCAGGGAGGTACGGCGAGTGACGACGGCGACACGGGGTGTTCCAGGCAGCGGCACACCTAGCAGCGATGGTGGTAGCCGGGCAACGGTGGCACGGTGCGGCTACTAGGCGGTGGTGGCAGGCTCCCAAGAGGGCTCCCAGGTGGTGCGGCTGGCGTCTATGGCGGAGGTCTCCGGTGCAAGGTGCGATGGGGGTCACGGTGCGCGACCCCGTGCAAAGACCGAGACCCGCCATCAGATGGTCCCTACGCGAGGCAATGACTAGCCCTTGTGGCAGGTCAGCAGGTGTGGACCAGTGGTCAGTAGCCAGGCCGCACGAATGAGCCGCGGGCCGACGTTGCGAGCAGGGCCAGCCGACGGGGGCCGTCCATGGCCCGGGGGACCGGCTGGACCGGGCAGGTCCAACCCAAAGGGGTTCCCCCTGTCTTCGGACACCTATAACATCTACTATGAGTGTTTGTTATGTGTACCGTCTACAGAAGTGAAATCATCGGCTCGAGCCATAGATTATGGGATGTTCTTGGGATTTTTTTAATTCCTGAGATGGGTGATCGATGGCACGACACACCTTTAAGTGTTGTTTAGTTCCTCGCTGGGATTCTTCTTTCGGATGGCGTGAACATATAAAGAGTTAATTTATTGTTCCGTCTATAGCATTTTGACCCTGGGGTCGAGATGAAGTTGTCTAGAGTGGTTTCAGGTGTTGAAGCTATAGTTGAGGCATGGAACCCACGAGCCGTCTTTGAAGCTGTGAGCAACATTTTGAGACTTTTTCATCCGACCTCTATTTCGGGCGAATGAGTAATCGTTTTGGCATGTTTTTTTGAGAGAATTGCGATGTAAATGTTCGCCCAGCCTCTTTCGGGACCAATGTGTGTGCCCATTGAGAAGGCGTGTGGGCATAAAGCGGTGTGGAAAAACATTTTCCTCGGGAGTCCATTTCTAGCGAGTAAATAGTCTATATCGCATGTTTGTCCTCATGGATTACAATGGTGTAATCTATTTGGGCATGAAGAGCCTATTTTTAGATCTCATTAAATGTTAAAACATGAAAGGATGATGGTTGGAGGTTTCTTTGATGCACTCTGACCCAACGCACGGTAGCGATGTGAGTGACACCCAGTGATGGCGCAGACATTGCGGAGTTATCAGACCAGTTCCGGGTTTACCCTCCAGTAGGTCTGGGTAGTGGGCTACCCATTGACCATATTGTTTACCCACCAGAGGGTTTATGCAGTGGGTTACCCATTGGTTTTAGTGTTTACCCTCTAGCAGGGTTGGGCAGTGGGTCTCCCGGTGACTTTTTTGGGTTTACCCTCCAGCAGGGCTGGGCAGTGGGTCACCTGGAGACCTTTTGGGGTTTAACCTCCACCAGGGCTGGGTAGTGGGTCACCAAGCGAATGTTTTGGGGTTTACCCACCTGCAGTGCTGGGGAGTGGGTCACCCGAAGACCCTTTGGGTTTACCCTCCAGTTGGGTTGGGCAGTGGGTTACACGACAACTTCTTCCAGACTCAGCCCTTTCGATGAGGCTAGTCAGTGGATTTTTTCAGTGGCTACCAGAGCGTGAATTTTGGTTGTGCAATTTAGTGATGAATCATCTTTGACATACGGTACTTTTGGGCATCAGTGATGGCTACCATTACAACTGTTGGTGACTTATCCTGGGCTGAGCTCAGAGATGGTGATCCCCTTATGAATTTGTTCGGGTTTCTTATTGATAATATAGATATATACATGCTACATTCATTCCCAAACCTTGGGTTCAGTTACTCTCCTTCTAGGAGTAGAGAAGACACGTGGGGTATGCCACATGCTTTCCGTGTCCAGTTCCTCTTGGTTGAACGAGTATACTTATTTTCTTCTTTTGGGTTGTGCTATACTCTATTTACTATACTCTTTCATTGTTCCATATTCTCTCTACTTCTCACTGTTTTGGTACCACCTTTGTAGTTCCCTCAAGTTTTCAGGGAATCCTATTGAGAATCCTTATACATTCCACTTCTTGGTCTTTTCCCACACTTGGTGTGCCCTTCCAAACAATGAACAGTTCGATCGAGACTACAGAGGACATAGAGGAGAAATGAGCTTGGGCTGTGTTCAATGGACGTAGTAGGACATTCAGGTGTGAGACTCACCAGCTGTTTAATTTTTTTACCTATTACTGGGTTGTGGATCCTTTTGGGTTGGGTGTGTGATTTTCCCTTTTTCTGTTCAGTGTCTTTTTTTTAACTTTTTAGCACTTTGCATTTTTTTATTTAGTGGTTGATGGATGACTGTGGTTGGGTTATAGGGGTGTCTCTATTTGGTTTCCTTTTTGCTCTGCACTTCTACATTGAGTGGGATATGTGTGTGTGCTGGTATATAGGCAAAGGCCTCCCCGAGATTGCTATGCCTTCGGCACTTATCGCCAGCCCCTCGCCTATGGAGGCAAGCTTGGGGTTATTAGGGCTCGAGACCAGTAGGGTCGGGTCGTGATATAAATACATTTTTATTAACTAAAAATATAACATGAATAGAAAAAAAGTTTAGTAAAATTACTTTTATTATTAAATATCATGTTTTTTATTCCTTTTAATTAAGGGTCCTTAAGTATATTCCATAAATCCATGGATTCTGGAAATTATTTAATTAATTTTATCATATTTATCAATATTGTGGAAATACCATATGATTTATTATTAGTATTCAATGATATTATACTAGGCGGTTACTAAAAATATTTGGGTACCCAATAATTTTCAAATTATTTACACTGAAATGATTATAGATTAAATTATGATTGATTTCTTTATATGAATCTATTTAGAAACAACATTAAAACAATTTTCATTCCTTTAGTTCAGTATCATCTGAGTAATGAATTTTTTTCCTTCTCATAGGTTCTAAAACATGTCATGAATAATTTATTTAAAATGTCACACATAAGTATGGGAAAATGTTGTGTGGTTATCTATATCACTCATAATAAATTGATTACTAATTTATATATCATTGGGATATGTATTCATGAGTATATTTAGATTCTATTAAGCATGGAAACTGATTGTGTTGCTCATAAAATTAATACTTTGTATAATAAATTATTCCCTATTTTAAATATGGTTTCCATTATTATATTATTCATTCATTGATTTTTTCAGATGAAAATTTTTTTTACATTTTTTTAAATTATAGCTAATTTTATTACAATTTTGATAATAATACACATTATTAATCAATATTTTTTATTAGTTATGAATTTCATGGGTATCTATATTATACCAATATTCATCTGTTATTCCCACTTATGATCTTTTATTGTTATCTCTTCTGACTGCTTTTACTCAAAAATCGATCCCACCCCGTTTATTATAACTTTATTTACCAAGTTAATATTGAAGATTAGAAACTATGAAAAGTATATAAGAATTGTATTCTAACATAGTCATATATAAAATTTTAAATGTTTTATAAAATATAATTACTAAATTAGATTTTACTTAATGGAACTAAACATTCCTTTCTTGAGTCTATGTGATTATTTTTTTGAGATAAAATGTTCAAATTATTAAAATGATATAAAATAAGAAATTGTATATAATGGATAGATATAGTTTGTTTCAGAGTTGGGTTTAGTTATTTTTAATGATTGTAATAGTCCTTTATAAAATTAATTATAATGATCTTTATGGAAGACAATAATTTTTAGTCCATGTATTGGACAACAACCTGATATTTTTTTAAAATAATGATTAAGTGGTTATACTACCAATTACACCCCTATATCGACACTGAAAAGAGGTCGAAATGTGGATTTGATTCAATGAGGGGTACTTTCCTTCAAAAATTATATTGAACCAAGAGTCCAACATTATTTAGATCCTTATTTATTATATACTTTTCCAATAATACACGTTTGGAATCTAGATGTTTGGTGTGTTTTGAACATTATACATATAAATAATTTAGCACAAAAATAAATAATTTTTTTAAAAAAAATTCCACATTGTAATCTAAAATACCATAGATATCCTTAAACTACAATGTATTTATATGGTAAAATACTTAAGGAAAACGTTGATTGAGAAATTCATGTAATTGAATAATCATGGAAGGGAATCATAACATAAGAGTCAAAAGGAAAAACAAGATATTGTAAGGAGGATTATACAATGTGTAGAAATATGGAATAATACTATGAAATCATAATATAATGTAATAATAAACATATGGGAACAATATAATACATGATTTCATTGATAAATTTCTTTATTACTTAGAAACATCCCCAAAATGTGGATCAATTACCATGGTGTATTAGGTACACCCCTGAATTCCATAAGTAATAAATCATTAGATAAAATGATTTACCCAATGAATTGGAGGGATATATAATTCTGGTCCCACCCATAATAGTAATGAAAATCATACATAGTCATTGAACAAGTTTGAAGTAAACCATATATGTATTATAATCTTGATCAACCCCATGAGAAAAAATTGGGTTTCATAATTCTGATTGACTGAAAACCTGAAGAATAAATCAAAAGGATTCAAAAAAGAAGGAGGTATTCAATTTTTTAGGATGTTCTTATTTGAAAAATAACGACAAATATTGAAAATTGGGTTCCACTATAGAGATTTCATGAGACATATATTGGAAAAAATGAATAAAAACATACCAATAGGGTGAATCATTATAAAAAACTAAATAGAATTTTAATGAGGGAAATAAAATAATATTTCATATATATATATATAATGTTGAAGCAAGAGAGATATTTCACAAGTAACGATGCTATTGATCATCTATTCATCGTTTAAATAAATTACTGGGGTGATTCTTTACTTGTGACAATAGATTGGAAATCTCCCATAAACTAGTTTTACATAAAAGTATGAATTTATAGTTGAAAAAAACGTGTAAAACACATAAATGTAAAAGGATATTTAAAGATGACTTTTTTAAGGAAAATATATAAAAATATAATAGTAACTTGGGAATAATGTTTCATAAATGGGAGTAAGTAGAGTAGAATGTCCTGCTGACAAGTCATGATAGAGTTATGAAAGATCCCATTCTATTTCAATAAAAACCATTATTAAAGAATATAATATGTAAATAATATAACAATAAATTATTTTGAAAATAGGAGGAGTTATTTATATTTATAAAAAATTATAAAAAATAATGATCTATCCAATTAAAACAGAAAGAATTGGAAGAAAGGGTAATTGTGTACAAGAAATAAAAGATTTCATTTAAATGGATGGTAATTTTTTCATTACATAGTTTCTTTTTGAAAAAGTATTAGAACAAAAAAAAATATGTTATATTGAAATCATACATTATATTTAAAAGATAATTATATTTTATAAGATATTAAATAAATGATTAAAGATAAGGAGGGTAATTTGAAATAAATATGACATATTAATTAAAGAAAATCCCAAAATATCATAGAGAAGACGTCAATATTGGTACATAGAATAAAAGAACATGAATTGTTGTGAAACATCCAACTTAAAAAATTATTTTTTATCTTACATGTATTGAGGAATTTTAAAAAATATAAAGATAAATAAAATTGATAATTATCAAATCATGGTTTAATAATGGGTAATTGAAATGGAACCATATTTCAATAAAAAAATTAAATAAAAATTCATTTATAGAGAAAAATCATTAAATTTATTTTCTGATTCCGTGATTAATGATTATTTAGGACATTTTTGGGTCATTTTTTATGTATACAAACTATTTAAACGAAATTGATTTCTTAAAAATTATGTCTCAATGATGGAAATTTTGATACAGTCTCCTTATAGATTTTAATATGTTTTTCAAATATATAAAGAGGTTTTAAAATCATATGTTTATATAAATACCATGTATTATTTCATTTATTATTCTGTACTAAATTATTGGTAAGTATATACACTATATAAATAATAAATCGATGCATAACATTAAAACATGTCTCGGTGATGAGGAATTAAGATATAAACACCTACCTTATTCCATATTCATTCTATTCTAGCACCAATTATCCAAAATATTAAAATTATATTTAGTATATTGTTTATTAAGAACCATATTTGTTTTAATATAATTTTTAATGTACAATTGATTTTAAAAATTCTATTTATTTATTATGTATTTTTTATGCCTATGTTGGTTACATGAGGTTATTCTACTAATTTCATTATATGACCTTATATATATTTGAAATGGAAAAAATAATTGAAAATAATATCAAAATATCAATATTATTAATAAATTAATGGATTTATTTTTTTATATATTGAATATATATTTCTGTCCAAACATGATGGGTGATGTTGAAATATTGAAACTCGTTTCTCATAGAGGATATAATTAACATGTTCTCAAAATTAATGTAATCATTAAACAATGTATGGGATAGAGATAAGGAAATTGATATTTTCATATAGGATAATCATAGTTATATTATATAGATAATATTTATTTATACATTATATCATTTTAAATTAAAATTATTGAAAAAAATGAAAATAGATTAGATGTCACTTTCTTGAGGGGGATGCTAGTGGATTGAACTATCATCACATTCATTGATCATAGAGTATGAAATGGAATAAATATTGGTATATAAATTAAATAAAAATCTTATAATTATAAATATTATAATGAATTAATTGTATATTTTAATAGAAATAATATACTTGGATGGGAGAGATTGATGAAAAATATATAAAAAAGAGATAATACATACATTGGAGACTTTATCTTTTCATGGAAAAATTACATGAAATATAAGTGATTCGAATTAAATATTGTGAAAAAGGGATTTGAAAATTTTGAAGAAATTATAATAAATGATATTTGGGTATATATTTAGTAAAATTTTAAATAACAGGTGTATTACTAAAAGGGTTTAGGTGACCCATATTATTAAGATAGAAAAATGGACATTTTCCAAACACATTTTATATTTTAATAAATACATGGAACCATTAAAATGTAAATGGATCTAATGATTTAAAATAATCAACTATGGGATGTATCTAGATTTTTAATGACTGAACTACATATTTTAATCAAGATTTAAACATGTATCATGGATTTTACCATTAGGATTTAATATTTAATTCTATTTCTTTAAAACTATGTTACTTGTTTTTAACTAATTGATGTTATGTTTTATTAAATATATAATATAAATAATATAACCAAATTTGAGTCTTATTGAAAAATATTTACCCTATATTTAATCTACTTAAATTTTAGAATATTATCTAATTATGACTAAAATTAAAATAGAAAGTATATATAAAAACTCTTTTAGTTTAAAAATGATATTGTTATCATTATGGATTCTTAATCAAATTTAGTATTGATTAAAAATTAAATAAGTGTGAATACCATTTTGAATATGATTAAAAATTATATTAGAGACATAATTATAATTATATCTATTTGACTAAATGAATAAAAATTAAACTATTTTTATAAAATGAATATTTGAAAAAAATATAACCATTATTGAGGGAATTAAGAAAAAATAAGTAATATTATCTTTATACGTAAAATTTAATTTAACATGTCACTAAATACTAACATTATTAACACAAATTGTAAATGAATTTTAATATATTCAACCACTAAAAGTTATAATGGATAATTGTTTTATAAGTGTGTAAAACATTTATTGAGAAATATAACATGAGATTGAAAATTGTTAACAATATATATTATAAATTCAAAATAGATTTTTTAAATACCATACATTCAATATTATATATATTTTCCCATTAAATGGGTTTCTTATAATTTAATGACATTATTTTATTATAAAAAAGATATTTTTTAGTAAATGATTATATTTTTCGATTGTCCAAAACATCAATTAATTTAGAAAAAATTAAAAAACTCATCATAGGATAATATTTATAAATTTAAATCCAAAACAAATTTCACACTAAAAAACCATATTCTAAAACATAAATATTTTTATTAAAATTGATATACATTATAATTTAAACTACATTTATTGTATATTAGTTTCTTAAACATTATGTGTTCTTAATATTAAAACATATATATTTCTAATTTAATATATTTTATTTCAATAGTTCCTATATTAAAATATTTTACGGATTAAATATTGTTTATTAGAAATTAATATACAATACTTGATACAACTATTATAGAAAAAATGTAATATTTGTATTAATGGTGGATTATGAAATAAAATAATTTAATTATTTTGATTCTAAAATTTAATTTTTACTAATCCCTTGATATAAAAATATTTATTATAATTTTATATATACTACATATCATATGTTAATAATAATAATATTTATATTTATTTGTAACCCACACACACATAGACACACACACACACACACACATATATCATATTTTAATATAATATTTTTAATTCATTGTGTGTTAAATTATATAAAATGTTGCACTTAACAATACATAAAAAATTGTTTAACTATGATATATATTACCAATGACTTTTTTTCAAAGACCATATTTACAACAACCATGTAGAATATATATATTTATTTACTTACAAAACATATTCCATTCAACATCTACTTTTTATTGTTTTATTTATAGATAATAAAACATAGATTATCCTTTTGAGGTATTCTTTCTCATTATGGAATATTTTATAATAATATTTATTTATAAATGTGAAAATAGTCTATCATTGATTTTAATTATAATGAAATTATTCATTTCAATTTATTAACACTTTTAATTTTTATAGTTTCTATTGATATAATAATCTCAGTTGTATAATAATGTATAATATACGATACATGGTTTAATATAACTTCATTGAAATGTTAAATTAATAATAATAGACTATTTTTATATGGGTTCATAAAATGTGTTTCCTAATATCTAATCATGTATTAATTTATTTGAATGAATACATAATTATTCTTAGAAATTATAAATTTAAATATTATTAACAGTCACTCCAAAAAAATTGAGTTACATCATCCCCCCTTATATAAATTTAATCTTCATGGGTATATATTTTTAGTTACTTATGTGGCCGATAAGGTGACTTGAGATCTTATTTTATGTTGTGGTATAAATAAAATATATTCATTTATAATAATCATAATCACAATAATGAGTTCCTTCATAAGTATTTGAGTAAAACCACTCTCATGGTTTGATTTTAAGGCCTATTTTATTATTAATTGATCAATTTAGTGATATATTATAATAAATTGGTCTGAGATAGGATTTGTGTTTCCATATTTTTATAATAGGTACAACACACTCACCGATCTCACATCCATTGTTTTTCATTAACTTGTTAGTGATGGAATAAATTTGGTGGTGAATAAAGAAGTTCATCAATAATTTTCCAACTATATATGGGATCATTGACATCCACATTCAGACCCATCTCATCACATTCATGAGTAGTAACCTCCACTACCTCATAGAAAAACCTCTCCAGTTTATCCCTCACCTACACGCCAGCCTGAATAAATATTCTCTGATATCCAGGAATATTTTAGCGCCAGTCCCTTCAACTCCCACTATTGGAATCCCTCCTTACTCTAGTATAGTGGGGGATGAATTGGCATCCAATACATCTCTTGGTATCTCTTAATGTGTCCATACAGATCCTTCTAGTACCAAATCTGTTTCCCACACACTCTACATGGGATAATGTAGTATGGGGCATTGAACATGGTTCTAAAACTACTTCTATCCTAATTATAACTAGGAATCCTCACCCTTTTCACCTAACCACCATGTCATGTTACCCTTATTTTGGATGTCAGGGATTGTTTCAGAAATCCACCATTATCATGTTGTATTCAACCTCTATATAAGTATCAAATCCTAAATGTGTTGATATGTAATTCATGGATGATAAAAAAGTTGACCCATTGGTTGTTTCTATTATTTTAGTGAATTTATGATATCTCTTTTTTAGAATCAATTTGTGTTCTCTTATCAGGTACATTTATTCCAATAAGTTGAATATTTTGATTAAAAAAGAGTGTTTGATGAATATTACATGTACTATATAAAAGATAACCCTCTTATTAGAATCACATCTAATATATTTATAATACCCATACTATTATTTATATTCCCAAAAAAATCAATTTCAAAATTCAACCCTCATAGAACAAGATGTTTTATTGGATAATTGATAAATAAGGGAGGTACACCCATAGAATAGTATAGGTTACATAGTGTATCTAATATAATGGTACCAAATTCAAAATTCTAAATTTGAGGAATTAGATAACACCCTTCACATAATTGATACTCATGAACATGTTTTAACATGTTCTGATGCGTGTGGTGGTCGTTTATGCATATCATTGTTTTCATTATTGTCTTTATCATAATGACTTAGTTAATTTCCATTATTTCAATACATAAGTCATTGGACCATGAGATATTTATTTTAATTCACGATCTCAACTCCCATCATGCTAGCATGCTCCTCCATATTCATACCAAGGGTTTATGCTCGATGACCCCCTTTTACAAAACTAAATCATTTTCTAGTCTCCTTATGTCAATTTCATTTCCTCTTCTCTCACTGTTATTAAAACAATAGAAATTGATTCTTATTATACATATTGTATTCATTTCTTGAATTTTATGATCCTAAATCCGTATATTATTTATAAGACTCACGTTTTCAACTATGTTTAAATTATTATTCATGTTTCACGATAGTTGTTTAAGAATAATCACAGTATTTCTCTGTCCATATTTCATTTTAATCAGATGACCGTTGAAATAATCTTCACATTGTCCTTTTCACCCAAAATTTAACATGTTTCCATATTGTTCCATTCTTAAATAAAACAAAAAGGGTTAATATCAATGGTATAAATGTATCATTATATAAGTATAAACATAATAAAAAACATAAAATATATTCAGCAACAAAACCCTACACCTTTTTCATTCGGATGTCAGCACATAATTCCTTCGATGAAACCAGTATCAAATAGATTATCCAATTAAATTATATGTATGTTTACCTTATACATCTCAACTTATTAACCCATTGTTTCTATAGAATTAATCCCTTATAGTGGTTTATATAGATTATATGCCCACTAAATCGTATCCAATTGTAGTGTCTATCAGGGTTTGAAGTCTTAGGGCCACTAAATTTGAACCAGAGTGATGATTCATTCAATTAAATACAAAAACTTTTTAGGTGATTAATCCTAGGTGAAAATATAATATATATTCATCCACTTTTAGTGTCCATACAAAGATGTAATATTTGTTAAATTAGATAAAATCAATTTTAAAAAACTTTTATGAATTAATCCAATTCTTGTTATAATCCCCTAGAAATATCCCTAATGTGATTAGTACTATACTATAATGATAATATCCGATAAATTATAAAGATTTATGTGATAAAAACTATAGTTACCCAAGTCATAAGAATAAATATTTTATTATTTAAAAAATCATTCCCAAAAATACATGACATGTATGTAGAGGTATTTTGTATTTGAAATAATGGACAAAAATATATATTATCAAAATATAAAAATATCGCAGTATTTTAAAACACTATATAGTTATACATAACCCAAATAATATTTCCAAACCATATAGGATATCTTGTAAAAAATTAGTAGAAGGATGATAATGAAAATATACTATGGTAAAGAACATGGTATGAAATCATAACATCTATGAAAAAATGCATAACATGATATTATAAAGAGGATGATAATAAGATTAGAAAAGTCTCTCATGGAAGGGATATCATAAAATAATAGAATAAAATATATCTTTAAACAATATAAAATAATATATAATAAACATACATCATGGGTCTCTCCCAAGACCATCGTCAAAAAGTGTACAGTGATACATTATAGATTAGGTTCACTCCCTAATCACTTATATAAAATCTCAAGAGATATAAATTAATAAAAAATGAAGTGGAATGACGTATAGTCCTATTCACACTATTAAAATAAATTAAAATCATAAATATATATTCCATATGAGAAGATAAACCAAACATAATTCATAACTATGGTAAATCCTATATGAGGGAAGTGGGTTTCATAATTCTCATACAAGGAGTAACTGAATGATACTTCATATGGATTCCAATTATAAAAATTAATTAAATCAATTGGGGTGTTCTTATTTGAAAAAAATTTATTTATTGAAAACTTTGTTCTAATATTGATAATTCATGTGAAGGATCTAGTAGAATAATGAGTAAAAATGTACCAATTTAGTACATCATTTTAAAACATGTAAATATAATTTTATATATGTAATGAACATATTAAATTCCATAAAACAATAAATTAATAAACATTGTTCAATATAAAATACTTAAGAATTTATTGGGTATTTATGATGGATTTGAAGCTAGAAAAGTGATAATAAATAGAGATGTTCCCATAAACCAGGTTTAAAAAATGTGATGATTTCAAAGAGAAATAAAAATTTTATATAACCAAAAATGGGAATAATATTTAATATGTATACTATTGAGGGAAATAATAAAATATAAATTTATTATTATAATAATATTACAAAAAAAGGTTATAAATGGGAATGTGTAAACGACAAGTGACAATGGAGGTACAAAAGATTCATGTCTATATTGTAAAAAATAGTTATTGAAATTTAGCATTATAAAATAAGAATATTTTATTTTATTTTTAATATAAGAGAAGATAAATATTATTATAAAATGAAATAAAACATATTTAATATTCCTATTAAAAATGATGACATTAGTGGATGGGTTAATTACGGAAAATAATGGGAAACCATCATTTAAATAGATGCGAATTATTCCCAACATAGATGAATTTTAAAAAAGGATTGTAAATAAACAATATAGATGAGTTTATTTATGATTGATCTCCAAATATAGAGATAGATTATAACATATGATATTAATAGAAAACAACATTTCATAAAAAAAATTTAGTTAAGAAAAAGCCCATATATTTTACGGAATACATCCATCATAGCTCACAGAAAGGAAGATAATGAATGTAAATGAATTTTGAAAATTCAATAATAATTTAGGGAATTAAATGTCATTGGTACCAGAGATAAACTAGATAATTAATACATATTCAAAATATCAAAATAAGTTCCAATGTGGGGTGATTGAGACAGAACAATTATGACTTATTAAACATTCTAGTAATTCCCCATAAAAGGGAGAAATACTAAAATTATAGCACATCTAATATTAATATAAATAATTCATGATATTTTATATCCAATTGGTTGTACACACAAAATTTAATTCAAATTAAGTTCATAGAAGAAAATATGTTTCAATGATGGATATTTGGACACACAACCTTAATGACTTTAGTAATATTTGAAACAAAACTCATTGGAATAATGAAAATCATATTATTCATGAAATACCCAGATTTATGTAATTATTTTTTATGAAATTGAATTCTTAGAATATATATAAACCTTAATTTTGGTCAGAGTGGATACTCAAGAGGGGGGGTGAATTATGTTCTAATTAAAAATTTTGTTAATTATTATCTCCCATAAAATCCCCAAAAATAAAAATAAGTTAAATTGTAGTGAATTTATATAGATTGTAAAAGTTCAATTATTCTGAAAGATTGATTAGGTCTCAGTTAATTTATTTAGAAGATTAGATTAAATTTTGAAACTAACTTACAGGTTCACAATAAGTACAATCACTTGCTAATTAACTATCAAAGTTTATTTAAAACAAATTTTATTTCAAAGTAATTTGCAGCGGAATAGAAAATATATATAATATACTTTAGATTTAAACTAAGATGAAAAAAATATATAACAAAGAGGTTTAGTCTCATGGTGAGACTTAGTCCTCTCAAAACAATTTATATAAATTTGATCCACACCCTGGATCGGGGTAAACAATAGTGAAAAGACTGTCTTGGTACTAAGACCTCTACCACAATTTTTTGTGGGAAAACAAAACAATATCACATAGGTTGTCCAGGTCTTAATTGACCTCTACCACTATCCACAGTGGGTTACAAGAGAGTTAGTGAATATTTGTGTTAGGATTTATAAATCCTCTAGCTTTGCTCATGAGAGAGTGTGTGTATAAAATGTAGAGAGTATCCACACTGGTCAAAATGTAAATAAAATAATCACTGAGAAAGTGGATATGAGTGTTAGAAAGATCTAGTGATTCGAAGTGTAGCTCTAGACTCTTGAATAATCAGGAATGCATCTGAGTCCTTCTCTGGTTTTTGTTATAAAAAACGTAGGGTTGTTTTCTCCATGGGTAGTTTGATCATCATGAGTGCATGAAGAGCTTGTTGTAGTTATTTACTCCTTGACTGAGATGTATCTTGTGTACTCCTTTAGAATGAAATGGCTTTGTCTATGTCCAGTTTTCTTCCAGTAAGAATGTAGCCTTTATTTTCTGTGTAAATGCCCCACTTACCAATGGTATTCAGCCATTGATTTTTCAAAAGCTTCGCGTGCCTTCTTTGTTTCTCTCTCTCTGGCCTTTTTCCTTCCTTTTATATCTTTTAGCTCCGGTAAAGGAAATGATTACCTTTTTACAGGTATAAGGTACAGTTCCCTAATATGCCAACAAATGCCAGTAAATAACATTTATTTCATTAAAATCATCAAAGATGGTTGTTTCTTAATTAATAAAAAATATATACTAAAGTAGAGTTTAGGAATCAGTGACTGGAAGTCTTTGATCAGTGGCCTTCTGTCGGTAGATATGTAACGGTGGAATTTGTATTGCAGTGATCTCATATTGGTAGCTCCTTGAATCGGTAACTGTTACACCATGTATCAGTAGATCTATGTACCAGTGACTCCTTCTATCAGTAGCTTGTTTGTTCTATCAGTAACTCTCTTGTATCGGTAGCTTGGTTTATCGGTGACTGTCTGTATCAGTGAACTTTGTATCGGTATATCATGCATACCAGTAGCTCCGTTCTATAGCAATGAAGTTTATATCAGTAGACTTCTACATACCAGTAGACTTGTTCTATGGGTAGCATAGCTCCTATCGGTAGCTCAGCTCCTATCGGTAGATCTCTGTATCTGTGGACTTTATCTATTAGTGTCGTGTGCTTACCGGTGGATTTTATACATACCGGTAGGTCTGCCTATTATTGACCTTTGCTTATCAGTGACTATGTCTATCGGTAGACTAAGTACTGGTAGAGTTGTTTGTCTATATCAGTAGCTACAGGCATATCAGTGACTTAACACTTATCTGTTTTATGTAAAACATATCCGATTGAGTTAGAATTAATTAAAAAGTCATATAAACATAGATAAACATTGATTAACATATTTTAATTATTATTTTAATATTATTATCAAAAAAGTTGTCAAAGACTAAATGAATTAATATATATATATATATGAAAATTATTTGGGATTATCAAAGTATGTGAAAGCATGATTGGGATTATCAAAACAGGTGAGGTCAACAATCTGCCCATTTTTTATAATCACACCTTATGAAATTACAATCCCAATATAATTAGTAATGTATCAGAGGATATTGCATTATATCCAATTGTATCAGAAAAAACTATGTATTATAAATCATATATATAAAAGATACAAAAAACATGATCAGAGGAAAATAAATTAAGCTCATAAAAGATAGTATTTATCCCCTTTTTCTTATCCCAGATATGTTTCCTTTAGATAATATTTCTCCCCCATTTTGATAATCAAAAAGTGGGACAAGAAGGAAAAAATGAGAAGAGATGTAATAAATGGTAAAAGAAATTAAGATCATATATATATCATGAAGAAAAAATATAAAAAGAAATACAAAAATAAATATAAGTGATTCCTATCAAAAAAATCATAGCCGCTGATCAATCCACATCCTCAGCATGAGATTTACCCTTGGGATCAGAATAAGATTCAGTTGAGGTGGATGAATGTGAAGGCTTAGGAACTCCAGAGATGATCAGAGGTGGCTGAGCTACTGAAACTGTTCCTAGTCTGTACCGTGTAGTAATCTAAGTAATTATAGGAGTAAGGAATCTGATGGCTTGGGTTGAAGTCATCTGAACAGGAGAAGTAGCAGAGTCAGAAGAAGGTAAAGTTGGAGGTACAATCACTAGCCTAACATCGACATTCAATAAGGGAAACAAGAGATTTCTGAAATCCTTAATTATTCCTCCTCCTCTCTCCATAGAAGATATGAAATCATCCTTGTTCTCCATAAATTTTGTCCAAGGCTGGAGTCAGTTCCCAAAGCTTGCTTACTTGCTCCCTGAAGGCTTGATTGACTGGTGGTAGCATCATGTTTTCTAACATAAGCTTTAAATGATTATTGAGATGATTATTGGTGTAAACCCTTTGGAAATAATAGTATGACTTGTCTTTCACCTCTTTTGAGAAGAAGAAGATTCTCTCATATATCCTGAAAATCATCATTAACTCTCTAGCGTTATCATGAGTAGAAGTCACCACTTTGGTCAGATCTGATGAGTCCACAGAGGCACTTGTTGATGCTGAAACAGGCTCCTCCTTTATCAATGCTCTAATATTATCTGAATCCACTAACGGTTTGGAAGCATGAGAACCAAGAGAGAAGCTTACTATTTCCTGGAAGTTTTTGGTCAACCCGCTAATAAAATTTTTCGCATGAGAATCCTGGGTGATGAAATGATCTTTCATAGAGGATTTAAGTCCCTCAAGGACTGATACCATCTAGCTTACAACACTTTTTACATAAGCTAAGTCCTTGTCTACTTGAGGTCTAGAACTCATATAAGATTCCAATGAGATAACATGCTTCTTTAGAACTTCAAAATCCTCGGCCAAGCTAGACAATTGATTCTGGAAAGGTGTAACTTCATCCACTATCTCTGCCACAAAGGTAGAGAAATTACAGCCAAGAGAGAGTTCAAAGGACTTTTCCAAATTGATCATGTCTTCAACAAAGCAGTGTTTTAACTCAGCAACAAAGGCACTAAAAGACTCTTTCAGCTCATTCTTTAAGGATTCAAGATCAGCCCTGGTGATCATATCAGAAGTTTCAACCCCAACGGGTTCTATTTCAGAAACTATACTGGCCACATATTTATTCCTAATCAATTGAATAGGTTACACCATTGAAGCTTCCATTTTCCTTATTTCTTCGACAAAACTGATTTTGAGATCAAACATGAGCTTATCCAGATCATGCATTCTGATCACATCTTCAGGTAACAAATTAGTCTGAATATCATAATTTATTTTTGGTCTATTGAGGGATGTATAATTATCAGAATCTGGATAATCCAATCCAAAAACCACAAAACCTGGGTCTTCTGCCCAATCCTCAATTTCAACTGCCACTGAAACACTACCAAACCTGATTGGATGCTCCCCCTAAACTGGTACATGCTCTTGTACAACAACAACATTCTCAGTAGGTTTTTAATCCTTATAAGAATCTTCTATAATCAACTCCATCTATGTAACAGAAATAGGCTCCTCTAGATTCGGCACAGGTCCTTCCATTTCACCCACTACATCATTAACAAGAACAACTGAGCTTCCAATCAATGGACTCAGACTTAAGCAGACAGATTCAGAGGCTTTGGATTCATTCTCTCTTTCTTCTTCATTCTCATGGGCTGGCTGGTCTTCCTCATCAAAAGGTATTTATTCTTCTATTAAAGTGTCCATTCCTGAATATATAATTTCAGTAACAAGACATGGGGGCAATTCCGGAATTCTTACATTAGCCATTGTAGTATCCTCTTCATCAGTCTCATCAATATACTAATGTTCTTCTTCATCAGGTCCTAGACCTGGATCCCTCACATCCTTAGGCCTTGAAGGATGATCCACAGGATTGTACTTATCATATAGCTTTTTTCAATCATTAACCCACTCTCTTCTCCATGGAATCCAGTTTATCTTCATGTATTTGCAAATAGTGCTTGTGATACAGAAGTTGTTTTTTAACACCACTGTCTCATCCTGAGACTCAGCTACTCCTTTCACATTGATCATTGCTGAGATCAACTTGGAAATTAATAATACATTTGTTTTTGACTTTGGTATAATCATATCCTTTACTTGAGCCATTAGCAGCCTGCACAGATTCTCTTCCATACCATGTCTCAAAAGAGGTAACAGGTAGATATCCTGAAATATTAAATTCGTAATGTCCCCTATTCGTGGAATAAAAACACACTGAACAAACTTGAACAACAATATGTTCTCTTCATCCATTTCACCATCCACCACCAGTCTTTTCTTGTAACTACTAGTGAGTTCTTCTAAGGCAGTCTCATAATCAAATATCTCGCTTGTAGGTGGTACTGATTTTGAGAAATATCCAGAAACAGCTTCATGTGGAACATTTAGGTATTCAGCCCACTCAACAGATGAAAAAGAAATTTCCTATCCAATTACAAGTGAAATCATTCAGTGCTCATATTCTAATTTCTCAAAACTCTCAAACTCATAGAACTGTTTCCCTAGCTTCGGATAGTAGGGGCCATTGTTGTTCGAAAAACATTCAACCCACTTCTGATCTTCCAGCACCTCAAGAACTAACGATACACTAGACAACAACCATTCCATGCATAGCTCTTTTTCACTCACTATAACTATATTCTGTAAGTGTGGGTTCACTGGTCACCATCTTGACCTTGTTCTACCAATATTGCTACTTCCTTCATGGTATGTCATCTGTTTCTTTGCAATCTGCTCATCAGTGTCATCTCTAACAGTAGGGAGTTTGGTTTTTTCCATCTTTGGTTCGAGGAAAATAGGGTTTTCATGATATTCAAAAGCAAAGTCTTGAGGGTAAAGGGCTTGAGGTGGATTGAGAAGTGATTAAGACATTCTTTTATCATTTAGGAATCGTAAAATAAATAATTAAAATATAATAAGTAAAGTATAAATGATACAGATTCTGGCGGCAGACAGAAGTTTAAAACAGCGCATACATAACAGTAGGGTATAACGGTGATAATTCCTAATCGGTGAGGTCTCATATCGGTGAGAATTTCTAATCGTTGAGGTTTCATATCAGTGAGGTACATCGGTGAGGTATCACATCAGTGAGGTACATCGGCGAGGTATCCACTAGTCAAGGTTAACAACTCCTAGATCATTTCTAATGTAACTTAACCAATCTGAACATAAAGGATTTGTGAAAATATTAGCTAATTGTTGTTCAATACCTATAAATTCAAGAGTAATATCACCTTTTAGGTAGTGATCTGTCAAGAAATGGTGCCTTACATCAATGTGTTTGGTCCTAGAATGAGACCCATGGTTCTTTGAAATTTTAATTTCACCGGTGTTATCACAGTTAATAGAAACATGCTTAAAATCATATCCATAGTCCAAAAGAGTGTTTTTTATCCACAGAATTTGTGCACAGCAACTACCAGCAGCTATGTACTCTGATTCGGTAGTAGACAATACAACAGACTTCTGTTTCTTACTACACCAAGATTCTAAATATTTTTCCAAAAATTGACATGTTCCAGATGTGTTTCTTCTATCTAACTTGTAACCAACAAATTCAGCATATGAATAACTCATTAATTCAAATGATTGTCCTTTTGGATAAAACAAACCCAAATTTTCAGTATGTTTATGATACTTAAAAATTATTTTAATAGAAAGTAAATGAAATTCTTTAGGATTAGATGAAATTTTGCACACATAAACACACTAAACATAATATCTGGTCGACTACCAGTAAGGTAAAGTAGGCTTTCAATCATACCTCTGTATTTGGTTTGATCCACTGGTTTCCTAGTTTCATCTACATCCAATTTACAGACAATACTCATAGGAGTATTACTTTCCATAATACTATCATAACCAAAACGTTTTAAAACATCCTTTGTATATTTACCTTGATTCAAAACAATACCATTTTCATTTTGAAACACTTGAAATCCAAGAAAATATTTTAGTTCTCCCATTAAACTCATTTAAAATTCATTTTTCATACACTTTGAAAAATAAATACATAAATAATGTTTAGAAGATCCAAAAAAAATATCACCAACATAGATTTGTACTATCAAAATATATTCAGAAATTCTTTTAATAAAAATATTTGGATCAGCAATCCCTTTAGTAAAACCTTTTCAAATAAGATAATTTCTAGTTCTATCATACCAAGCTCTTGGATCTTGTTTTAATCCATATAAATCTATATAAAGTTTAAAACATGATTTTGGAAATGGGGATTAGTAAATCTTGGTGGTTGTTCCACAAAAACATCTTCAACAATAAAACCATTTAGAAAAGCACTTATAACATCCATTTGATATAAATTAAAATTCAGATGAGCAGCATAAGCAAGTAGAATCTTAATACCATCTAATCTAGATATAGGAGAAAAGGTTTCATCATAGTCTATTCCTTTCTCTTGACTATACCCTTCAGTAACTAGCCTATATTTGTTTCTAACTATATTTCCAGATTCATCAACATTGTTTCTAAAGACCCATTTAGTGTCAATGGTCAATGTATCATTAGGTCTATCAACTAATTCTCAGACTTGTTTTCTTTCAAATTGATTTAATTATTCATGCATATCCATTTCCCAAAATTCATCATTGATTTAATCATTGGCATTTTTAGGCTCTAACTGTGATAGAAAGGCTTGATGTTCATCCTGGTTTCTTAGGAAGCTCTAGTATGTGTCCCTCTATCATGATTACCAACAACAACATCTAAAGGATGATTCTTTAGAATCCTAGTTGGTCTAGTAAAGGTAGGAATTGAAATTTCAGGCTCTTCTCTAAGTTCGGGTTCTGTAGAAGCATATTCTAGAATATGTCTAGAATAGGGTATCTTTACAACATGCTCATTGGTTTTATCATTAAGGTCCTGAACAGACAAATCATATTCAATATTTTCAAGAGAATACTTAGGTTCATGTGGATCTATTTAATCAAACTTGATATTAAAAGATTCTTCCAAACATTTGGTACTTTTAATAATGACTCTATAGGATTTTCTAGTTAAATAATAACCAAGAAAAATTCCTTCATCACTATTGGGTGAAAACTTGTCAAGATTATCCTTTGTATTGAGAATAAAGACTTTGGAACCAAAAACTATAAAGTAACTAACCTTAGGTTTCCTATTATTCAACAACTCACATGGGGTCTTCTTGAGAACGGGTCTAATAAAGACTCTATTGATAATATAACAAGCTGTATTTACAGCTTTAGCCCAAAAATAAATTGGCAGGTCATACTCATTGAGCAAAGATCTTGATATCTCTTGAAGGGTTCTATTTCTTCATTCTACTACACCATTCTGCTGAGGTGTTCTAGGAGCAGATAAATTTTGACTATGGCCATTGTGTGAGTAATAAGATTCAAACTCATGATTTCCAAAATCACGACCATGGTCACTTCTCAAAGTCTTAATATTTAGTCTACTAAGGTTCTCTGTAGACTTGGAGTATTTAATAAAGTAAGAACAAGCTTCACTTTTGTTAGATAAGAAGTATACCCATGTATTTCTAGAAAAGTCATCTACTAAGGCATAGGCATATTGATTCCCATTTAAACTAGAAACTCCAGAATGTCCAAACAAGTCCTTTTGCACTAACACGAGATGTTGATAAGTTGAAACTTTGTTCATTTATTTAAAAGAAACATTATGTTGCTTTCCCTTTTGACAGGGATTACAAACTTTATCTGCTGGGAATTCAAGTTTAGGTAGGTCTCTAACTATGTTATTCTTAGTCATTTTTCGATGTGAATAAAAGTTATAATGTCCTAATCTTTTTTTCCATAGCCAAGACACTTTATGAAAATCATTTAAGAAAGTCTCATTTTTTAGCTAACGAATTAAAATCAATAGCATAAACATTTTCATTTCTCAAAGAAGAAAATACTAAAACATTTTTTGAATTAAAAAATTACATGAATTATTTTAAAATTTTACATTAAAACCATTATCACATAACTGAAAATACTAAACAGATTATATTTATGTCCGTCAACAACCAAAACTTTAGAAGTTAAATATGAGTCACTATTACCAATCTTGCCTAGGCCAATGATTTTTTCCTTTAGAGTTATCACGAAACGTGACATAGCCTCCAACAACCTTTTATAAGATTTTAAATAATGGGTAATCTCCAAACACGTGCCTTGAATATCCAATGTCCAAGTACATTGTTTTCCTATAGGAACTCTTTAAGCAGGTCTCCGACAAAATATGTTTAGACAGATAATGATTTTGGTACCCAAGTTTTCATGGGTCTAGACAGGTTAGCATGTAAAGCTTTAGGTACCCAAATTTGTCTTATGGGTATCATATAATTTACATAATCAATTGACTTTGAATGATAAACGTTATTTGATCTATACCGATATGAATAAATAGTTTAGGCATATGAATTTCTAGAACTGGAACTAGCAGAATTTTGTCCAGATTTAGGACTAAATCTATTTTTTGTGAACCATCTCTTTCTAGGTTGGTATCCAAAACCAGTAGTATACTTTGGTTCCACTTGTTTACCTGGAATTTGAGTTCAATTTTTCTTTCCATTTTTGAACTTTTCTAAGTCCTTCCTTTGTTTCTCAGTAGAAATTTTTTGTTCGGTATTTTCCTTTAGTAATTGAGCATTCTTTTAATTTTCTACATCAAGTGCAGATTTAACAGAACTGGTCAGAACAGGTTGTTTATTCAAAGATTTATACGTGTCCTTCAATTCATTACATGTTTCTTCTAGCATATTACAGTATTCAAATAACTGTTTAATAGACATATTTTTAGATTCAGAATTAGAATCAACTCCAGAATAAAAAGAATTTAAAGCAGAAGTATCCAATGTTACCTCAGATGTGTTTGTCATAAATCACATGTTAGCTTTATGAGAATCTTCATCCTTAGCAGAATCAGAATCACTTGATGTGTATCATGATGCACTCCAAGTTTCTTTCATTTGATTCTTTTACATGTTGTCCTTATAGTCATGATTCTTATTGAACATTAGTTTAGGACAGTCTTCCTTTACATGTCCTTTCCTTTTGCATTCATATCAGACAATCTCATCACTTTTATCAGGCCTCTTCCAGTCCTTCTTCCAATGACCTTTGTTATCATATTTTCCTTTGTAATTTTATTTCCAGAAGAATTTCTTCATCCAATAGATCTTCTGGAATCTTCTGGATATTTGGTCCATATCAGCATCACTGTCAGAATCTGAACATTCACTTGATGAGCTTTAATTTGGTATGTGTACTTTCTTTGTGTCCTTGCTCCTCGTGGCAATAGACTAAAAAGCCTCTAACTACCTTTTTGGTTCATCATATTCTTCCTTATTAACCTTGAGTTATTCCTCAAACATCATAAGCATACCAATTAGCTCTTTGACAGGAAGAGCACCAATGTCACATGAATCGCTAATTGAAACTGATGTGCCCCTCCACTTGTCTGGCAGACATCATAAGATTCTCATGATCTGCTCCTTTGCAGGAACAACTTTTCCATGTGATCTCATAGTGTTGACAATCTCATTTAAACTGAGATACATATCAAAAATAGTTTCATCAGTCTTCATTTTAGAATTATCATATTTAATAGTATATGTGTTTAATATCATTTCATTAACATTGGTTGTTCCTTCATGAGAAACACCCAAAGTATCCCATATTTCATAAGAAGTTTTGCAACCAGATATTATATTAAACTCTTCATCTCCTAGAGCACAATACAGGGAATTCATAGCTTTACAATTATTATTGTAAGCTATTTAATAGGTTCATCCCATGTAATTATTTCAGTTTCTGGAATCATATATTGAGTCTCTATAGTACCCCTGATGTCATACCACATACTCTCAAAGTGAATTTTCATCTTATGTTTCCACTTGCCATAGTTTTTAATACTAATGTAAGTTGGCATGTTGGTAGCAGCACCTTCTAGTATATTTTCCATATTTAGATTTTGGAAAATATAATTAAAGAGATAAAATTTAGAACTAACAAAAATTTTAGATCATTAAGATACAACTAAAATCAAAGTTGAAAACAAAATGTTTTGAAATCCTTAAATAAAATATTTAATCCTTTAATTCCAAATGTTGGTCGGAGTGGATACACAAGAGGTGGGATAATTGATTTCCAATTAAAAATTTTGGTAAATATTATTTCACATAAAATCCCCCAAATTAAAAATATGGTAAATTGTAGTTAATTTATTCAGATTGTAAAAGCTCAATTATATTCTCAAAGATTGAGAAGGTCTTAGTTATTTTAATATGAAGATTAGACTAACTTTTGAAACTAAATTACTGGTTCACAATTAGTATAAAAACATTCTAGTTTAACTATCAAAGTAACTTTAAAACAAATTTTATTTCAATGTAAATAGCAGCGGAATAGAAATTATATATAATATACTTTAGATTTAAACTAAGATGCACAACAGATAAAACCGAGAGGTTCAGTCTCAAGATGAGACTTAGTCCTCTCAAAAAAATTTATATAAATTTTATCTACACATAGGATCGGGGTAAAAAACAGTGCAAAGACTATCCAGGTACTAAAACCTCTTCCACAATTGCTTGTGGAAAACAAAACAATAGCACACAGGCTGTCCAGGTCATACATGACCTCTACCACTATCCACAGTGAGATACAAGAGAGTTAGAGAAAGATTATGTGAGGATTTAGAAATCCTCCCGCTTTTCTCAGGAGATAGTGTGTGTATAAAATGTACAGAGTATCCACACTACTCAAAATGTAAATAAAAGAATCACTGATAAAGTAGATATGAGTTTTAGAGAGCTCTAGTGATTCGATGTGCAGCTCTGGACTCTTGAAGAATTAGGAATGCTTCTGGGTCCTTCTCTGGTTTTTTCTGAAAAACTGAGGGTTGTTTTCTTCAAGTTTAGTTTGATCAGCTTGAGTGCATAAAGAGCTCATTGTAGTTCTTCACTACTTGACTAAGATGTATCTTGTGTTCTCTTTTAGAATGAAATCGATTCTTGTAAGTCCAGTGTTCATATAATATGAATATACCATTTATTTTTTGTGTCAATGCACCACTTTCCAATCGTAATCATCCCTTGTTTTTTCACAAACTTCACGTGCCTTCTTAGTTTCTTTTTGTCTTTACCTTTTCCTTACTTTAATTGATTTCAGCTCCGGTAAAAGGAAATGATTACATTTTTACAGGTACGAGGTACGGTTCCCTTACTTTCCAAAAACTGTCTTTAAATAACATTGAATTGAATTAAAATCTTTAAATATAACTATTGCTTAATTAATAAAAAATATTGAAAAAAGTAGACTTTAGAAATCTGTGACTCGAAGTCATTGATCAGTAGCCTTCTGTCGGTAGATATGTAACAATAGACTTTTTATAGCAGTAATCTCCTATCAGTAGCTCCATCTTCTTATACCGGTAGCTCCTTGTATTTTTAGTTGTTACTCCATGTATCAGTAGCTCTATATATCGGGGACTCCTTCTATCGGTAGCTTGTTTTTTCTAGTTGTAACTCACTTGTATCGGTAGCTTGGTGTATCAGTGACTGTCTGTATCGGGGAACATTGTATCGGTAGCTCATGCATACTGGTATCTCTGTTCTATACGAGTGAAGTATATATTGGTAGACTTATGCATACTGGTAGAGTTTTTCTATCGGTATCTCACCTCTTATCGGTATCTCAGCTCCTATAGGTAGCTCTCTGTATTGGTGGACTTGATATATCAGTGGCATGTGCTTACCGGTGGATTTATATATACCAGTAGCTCTGCGTATCGGTGACCTTTTCTTATCGGTGACTATGTCTATCAGTAGACTAAGTACCGGTAGATCTATTTTTCTATATCACTAGCTATAGGAAAATCTGTAAAATAACACTTATCTGTTTTATGCAAAACATATCCGATTGAGTTATAATTCTTTCAAAAGTCATATAAACATAGATAAACATTGATTAACATATTTCAAAGATTATTTTAATTTTATTATCAAATATAATGTCATAGATTAAAAGAATTAATATATATATATGAACATTATTTGGGATTATCAAATTATGTGAAAGCATGATTGGGATTATCAAAACAGGTGAGGTCAATACATATAAATAATCAATCTTTGTATACCAATTATTCATATTTCAATAAAGACGAATTAAGGCAGAAACCCTTAACTTACACCAGATTCATACTACGCATATGCCTAATGTACTAAATAATAACATTAAATTTGTTAAAAATCTTACTATAAACATTATTATTTTTAATTTAATTTAATATGTTTCATTTAGTTTCATTTTCTTTTTATTTAGTATATTTCTTTGTTTCCATTATAAGTTACATGAAGTTATTAAACCAATTTATTTATATCTCAATATGTTAATTGACCATGGTAGAATACATTTTTAAATAGATTCAATATATCAAAATTAATAGTTATTTTTTAAATATGATTTTTATATATTTAAAATATTTTTTAGACTACCCCTGATGGGTGATTATGAAAAATAAGACTCATTTCTTATGCGGGTGATAGTTCGCACATATGTATAAATAATTTTTTTATTTACCAACAAAAGATATAAGGAAATATAATAAAAGATAATTTGATGTTTACGATTAAGATTAATGTTAGATAAATATAATTTATTCATCCATTATATCCTCCTTTCATCAATGACGGGAAGTTAAGATAAATGGATGAAATTATTTTTTTTCAATGTAGTACTATGTTAATGGTGCTTTAGACAATACTGTTTGTCTTAGAAAATAGTGAATAATACATAATGGTTAATATATTAATATAGTAACCAAAATATTAAATACTTATAATTTTTTATTATCTTCGTATTGATATAATATATTTTGAGGTAGTATATTTAGGATAGAAAAATAACTTGTTTATAAAACTTGTGATTGACACCAAAACATTCCTTCGAAAAAAATATTAAATTGAATGAATTAGGATTACATATATTGAATATAGGCCTAATAATATTTTTATTAAATCTTGGATAGTATATTTCATTAATTTTAATGTCACATTCTAGTGGTGGGTGTGTTTTTGTATGGGTGTATGTGACCGCATTTACAAAAAACATAAATTTCAAATTTTGGAAACAGAATTTCTATTTTAATAATTTTATGACACTATTCAAAGTTCAATAGACTCCATATTTTAAAATAATGGTGTTTTAGGATAGTTTGGGTTTTAAATTACATGGAATTTCATTCAGATATTTTATATAAAATTTGTAGGACTTTGAAGATTATGGTTTTCTATTTTATAAGTTTACTTTTAAATGAGGAAACCTATTTTTATCTATTTGATTATATCTAATATAAAAATTATTATATATCCCATAAAAAACAATTGTTTTTGATTAACCTAAATTTAACCTCCTATTAATTAAATTAAATTTTAAAATATTATAAAATTAACTTTGAAATTAAAATTTACAATATTTAGAAAACATGTTTTAGCAGAAAAATTATATATTGACTATTATGGATTACTATTATTATTTATTATTAATTAAACATAAAATGAGTGTTAATATAGTTTTATCTTGGAATAAACATAATATTATTTTCATAATTTAAATTATAACAAAATTATAAATTAAATTAAAATTACAGGACTTTAATCAATTAATTTTTTAAACCATTTTTCTATTACAATGTTTTTGTAAACTAATGGTACTAATATTATAATTATTCATAAAAATGATATTTTAATTTATATATTACTTTTAATTGTTGGAATATTATTATAAAATCATTTTTATAAATTTATTTTCGAACAGTGAAAAGGTATACTCTTTAATATAAGAGTGTAATAAAAAATATTTTTACGAAATATTTACTGAGTTTCAAAAATGTTAAACATGTGTCTTATAAATAGAATTTTGTTTTTTGTTAAATGATTTATGTTAATTATTATATATATACATATCATATATAAATTTTTTTCTATTGAATTTATGTCATTATGAAATTATAAAAGTGAAAACATTAATAAAAAAACAGTATGTTTATTATTCACCTAAAAATGATTATTTTAGAAAAAATCCCAAAACAATCAATAATAATAGAATATTTATGTAATTATATGAAAAAATGTGTTTATTTCATAAAATATAAAATTCGTATATCTTTCATTTTTAGTAAATATTTAAATTATACATAATTCGATTTTTATTATAAAATGTCATTTTTTAGCGTTACATATATTTCATATTATTTCATATATATTTATTATTTATTTGATATTAATATATTATTAATTATTCAACATTATTTTATGGTTTCAATTTTGTGTATTAATTAAACATATTAAATTCCATATTAAAGAGTCCTTTGAAATAAAAATTTAATTTTACACTAAATATGCTTTAACAAACGATTTTAATTATTTATTTAATTTGTAAAATTTACTTTTTATTACTCCATTAATATTAACATACTTATATGAATTATATATATATAAATAATATTATATTTTAATTAAAATACTATATAGTTATATAAATGACATATGCATGTATATATATTAAATACATTTTATTATGATATTTTTATGTAATTGTTCATAATATTGTTTTAAATTTACGACTTAAAAATAAAAGAAATTGGTATACTTATAGGATAAATGACAAATAACCAAAATTGTAATAATTATATATGTGAAAACCATATTTATAACTTTTATATATTCAACATCCATAAGATGTTTTTTGAATTTCTCCAAGAGTAATAGTTGAATTTAAACATAAGAATTTCTAGGATGAGCACATTTTATAAGTTGAATAATGAAATGGAATATATTAAGACGTGTTATCCATGACAAATCAAAATCCCTGATTTAGTCTCCACTTATGTTTGTTTAGATTGTCTTATATGAAATCTATTGTGATTACTTTTATATGTGGAGTGAAAGGATTATATCAGATCTTGAAACATATATAATTAGTTGTAAATGAATTTTTAATGAACATGAAATGAATATAAATGGAAAATAGTTCTTATAGGGCTTATTATTTTGAGTAATTATTAGTTTACTACTTTCATTATGTTACATTTCATGTAATATATACTCACTAATATATTGGAATAGACCTTGGGTGGTTTCCTTATAGGATTTAGCCTCACACCTTGCATAGGTTAGATTTTTCTCCCAAATAGATTATATTGTTCTTGGTGTCGATTAGGGAAATTTATTATCTCTAGGTACACGATATGACACTTTAGAGCTGGAGAGAATGGGACCAACCTGAGGCTTGTGATGACTTTGAGTTTCATTTGTAACTTTTTTATATTGATGGAACATATATCATGTATTACTATAGTGTAACCTATTTCGGCTATTTTCCTAGAACAACAACCATGCTGCATCATATTTTTTACTATTTTACACATTTTCATTGATATTATCAGTCTTCTATTTTTTACTTTATATATATTGTATTACTACATCCACAGCTATTTTACTTTTTTTATTATTTTATAATGAGGTAATTGTATCCCAATTATCACTCCTAGGACCTCGCTTCTAGTCGGAAGTATCTGGAATTTGAGGAGACGCACTTGAGGCCATATAGACAACTGGGTACCGAGAACCACTGAGTGAAATTTAAATCTTGGAAATCACAAATGGGTATCAGAGAAGTATTTTCTTGATTATCATACTTTTTGGAGACATTATATAGTGATAGGAAGAAAATGGAGTTTGGTAATAAATGGTGTCAGTGAGTAGCTACCCCGAATACAAGGAAATGAAAAATTGTCTCAAATTGAATTGTGATTTTGGGATTTTGATATGTTATATATGTATTGGACTTCACTGTTGGATGAGACAATTGTATTATGCTACTATTAATGATATTGTTTTGGTCCTATTTTATTGAAACTCAATGAGATTATGGTATTCAATAGCATGCATCATATATAAAATTGATATAAATCACATGCCATGCATTTTTCCCTTTTTATTTATTAGAATTACTGATTCTAGGTTGTTTTTATAGGTACCAAGATAGAAATTACTACTATTGTGATGTTTTTAAAGGGACATGCTATGATTATAATTGGATATATTCTAATATTTGATCCCTTTGGGTTGTGGGCCATCGTGGAATAGAAATTTGTTGGTATATTTATAGCCTTCTATGAAAATTTGTTGCGATGTGCAGCAGGTGGAGGCCATGCTTTGATTTTTTTGGGAGCATGGACCCCTAAAGATCAGAATTTAGAAAAAAAATTCAAGATAAAAATTTGAAAATAATTTGATTCTTATGGGGTTTAATAAAAAATGAGGGTTTCCCTACTCGAAACCTATATTACACAGTGTGTGGTACAAGGGAATATGTCGTGTGTTTTCCCAGTTCAGGGAAGATGATTTCTATGGTGTTACCTCCATGTGTTGGCTATACACTTCGTGAACTGGTACATGGATTTGTATCTGAGTACCTGATCATGTCATCTCGTATAGGGGTTCGTGGAAATGTAGAGTATATTAGCTTACCTCTTGTAGGTAGCACATTTTGTATAAGTACACAACATGGAAATGTACCAGGCCAGTTGAGGGACATAGATATTTACCATGTCTTGGGTGCACATCTTGTAGTAGTCTTACATTCTGTGTACCTAGGGCGTGTACATTCCCAATACCAAGGATGTTCATACCAATATTGGAGTTAGAGGGTACAAATCATGTATGGTGTCTACACACCATGTACTTCACCTCTAGTTCACTTCAATGGTATTTTTCTTTTTTGAAATCTTAAACTCCAAACATTGATAATGAAACTAAACCGATGTACATGCTTGACCTTGTAGATTCATGCCACCATGATAAACTCTAGTTGTGCACCAGGTGGGGAGGGAAAATTATACGATGGAGGTGGTAGGACATGGGATACTAGGGGATCTTCTAGTCATGCCAGTTGGAGCACCAGTTGGTTATAAAAGATGTAGGTGATGATGCATAGTTTCATGAAGAATTTATGAAGTTCATGAAAAACATATAGGGAGCACAACAGCCAGCCATGGCTATACCTAATATATAAGGCCCCGACCACAAGCATTACTTAATATTGAATTAAATGAATAATTCACAATGAGGATCTTTTCAGGTTTATAGTTTTAGAGAATTAGGAAATAACTGTTACATCTCAAAAGATTACAAAGTAGACCAAGTTTCCATAAAATAAAAACTATTAAAAAGAAACATGTCTACTTCCATGTTTTAGATAGCATGACGTTCCCTTGATCCCATCCTTGACCCAATTCCACATTACGCCCTGTGAAAAACATTTCAAAAATAACATGGGGTGAGCATAAAAAGCTCAGCAAGGGATACAAAAAGATTGAAAACTGTTAGTTTTTCAAAGAAACAAGTAAACCATGTATACTTTATCAAAGTAATACCTTTCACCTTTAGGATGTATTAAAAACTATTCAATGAATAAAATAACATTACTTACCCTTTTGTAACCAAAAGATTACCATAAAACCCATATAAAGAACACATAACATATAAAGTTAACTTGGGACATAAACATACTTAAATGGAATAACCATACGGTCGACTTCCACACATACTTAATGGAATAGTCATATGGCCGACTTCCATTCATACTTAATGGAATAGCCATACGGCTGACTTCCATAGCCAATGCATTGGAGGTTATAACGTATCCACCCGTCCACGTATTCACGGCACCACCCGTCATATGGTTTATCACGTAACCACCCGTCAAATGTCCAAGTACCATTATAAAATCATAAGACATAAAACAAATATAATGGAAAGAAAACATTTCCACACTTTGATCACAATATATCACTCAAATATATTGACATAACAAAACCATTATAAAAACCATTTTCAATACCAAAATACATAAACGAGTATATGGTATTTATTTCATTTTAAAAACATCACGGCTTGTTGAGGAAGACAAAGACCAAATAATACTCGCAGCGGCAGAAAAGGTCATTGTCACCGCGTACGTTAAAAGAAACATTCCATTTTGTCATTTAGTAAAATTCTTCATAGAAAAAGATTCCTTTTATATAAAATTAAAAGTCAAAGGGGTTTATACACCGTATAAAAGGTAGTTGTGTATAAAACGAAATATTGCCCAATGAAAGGGGATTGAGACGAAGTCCCTTACAAAGATCATTTTTAAATAAAATAGATCTATTATGTGTATTCACTATAAGTACACATAATGAAAGTAAAAATACAAGATTGGACATAATAATATCATGACATAATTTTAATGTAGGAGATTTACCCAAAGAACAGAAATTGGCTTAAGAAGTTCCCTTACATTGGGTCCGACATGACTCGATCATTCATTAATGTCCTGAATAATAAACTTGATTAAATTTCTACTTGATTAGGAACCTTTTTCAAGCTTATTATTCATTTTATATCACTTATTTCAATATTTTAAACATTATGTAATCATTTAATTTAATAATGTTTGTTTTGTCGGTATTTGGTTCTTAAGTCGAAAGTGGACTTCTTACAATTACATGTCGTTCGTGTGGTCAAGGGTTCTTTATATCCAAAATGCCATTCCTGATTTGTATATCATATATATCATATATATCTATCATATACATGTATTTATAATATCACATAATCATTTAAATGTATGAAATGAAATGCACCGTTCGTGAAGATGGTAAGCAGTACGTACACATGAACGCTACTTTCATTTCTATGTCATATTAATGGAATTAAAACTAAATGAGAGGTATGTATATTTTAATTACAGAATTATATTAATCATTTAGATGTAGCACACATCATATATATCCATTTTATATATTTACTTATAATAGTACATCACATGCGGGGATAAGAAATGAAATGCACCGTTCATGGAGACGGTAAGCCGTACGTACGCATGACCGCTACTTTCATTTCTATCTCATACTTTAATCGAAAGAAATAATAATTATATAGAGGTATATTATAATTTCAGTATAAAATCATATATAATAACTTTAAATCCATCCTTTATACGTCCCACATATGGCATTAACGAATCACATCACTTTGAGGGGGTGGTAGGCCGCACTTCCTAAAATGAAATTATCGTGTTTACCCACAAAGGGAACCATAAAGGTATACCAAAAATGTAAAATACAGAAGCATAAGTAAAACATAAATATAATATATATCATATATAAATAGAGTGACACCTTAATGGCCAACATTAAAGGTGTTAAAAGAAGATTGAACTATCATCGTTTCGTGAGGTATAAATTAGCCAACCACAGAAACAGTTTGTTCTTTAACCATTAGACGGAGGTGTGTGTAGGTGTAGCTTGAATCCTTCTTATAAAATCATCCTAGTATATTGAAGAAACTGGTGTTGTTACAAAATAAAGTAATAAAAATAGTTTATAGGGTTGGAGAAGCAAAATAAAACAAAAGAACACAAGAGAAAACACTACCTTTAAAAGGGGTAACTCTTTTTGATTGGAGCTCAAAGGCTTCCTTGGGAAGAATTCTGCCAAATGTGATGCCTCAAGGAGTATAAGAGGGATTTGGGGAGACAATAATAGAATAGCTTGGCCAATCCAAAGGCATGAGAGGTGTGGGTAAGGTGGTAGATATGGGGGCATTTTATAAGAGGAGAGGTGGGGCACTCTTGGAATGCAAGGAAATGATACTTTATATTAAAATGAGTTTCGGATTTAAAAGTTCCAACATTGATTTAATTCTAGGATAAGGTGATAAGGGTTTGCAACCACCCATAAAATAGGTTTTGGACATGTTTAGGTGTTAGATTTTACATTTTATTTCCATTTTATTTAAATCGTTAAATAATGAGGTAATCGCTGCATCATCATGGTGTCTTAATAATTTAATTTAGTTAATGTATAAAAATTTTCAAAAAAAATACTATGAGGTAGGAAATCCTTTTATATTTCCAATTAATATTTATAGTCCAAAATCTGACTTCTATAACCCAATTTAAAAATTGTTTTAGTAAAACAACTCATGTTTGTGTCATTTTAATTTTAACATTAAATAAAAAGATATTAATGAAATTTTCCAACCAAAGTGGCTCCATGGGGTCCCCATGTTGGCCCATGGATTTTCCTGGTCGTCCATGACACATCCAATAGGGTTAGGACATGTTTCATGTTCATTTCATATTATTAAAACATTATTTTTACCGTAAATTACCCTAATTAACTCTAATCGCGATTAAAAACTTAAAAGTAACTATTCACCAAAAAATTATTTTAATCCCATTGAACCACATTTTACTTTTTAATGACAGCCACGTATGTCGGATATTTTAAATTCAAAACACAGAGGTGGTAAAATTTCATTTAAATGAAAAATCAGTTTTTATAAGTATCACTTAGTGGTTTCACTATTCATCAAAAATTGATGTTTTTCAGAAAAATACCAAAACATCACCCTAAGATATATTTGATATTACGAATTCAAAAATGATTTCCATTTTACAAAATTCAAAACATATAAGTTTCATTAATTAATTTAATAATTAATTCCGGATGTCAGAGAAAATAGCGTGTTTTTATGAAACAATACCTATCAAAAGATTGACACTAGTTTAACTCTGATTTTAAAGTGAAATTAATTCCAACGAACACTATTGTATTAAATGGTAAAAATATATTCTAATTTCACTTTAAAACCAATTAAAAAGATAATCTAATCATATAAATAAATTAGATTACAAAGTGGTTGTGAATTAAAATACAACTTTTTTCACTGTTCATTAATAAAATGAACTTTATCGGAAAAATACCAAAAATTTACACAAAGTAAATTTTGATGTCCCGATTCTAAAAAAGAATTTTATTTGGTCCAATAGAAAGTAAAAGAGTGACCAAAACTATATTTAAAGAAGGCTCACCATCAAAAGGCGATAAGTGGACCTTTAGTGAATATTAGAGTATCTGTGCCTAAAATTGAATTCTTTTATTATTTTAAGCCTTTATATTTTATTTGATAAATGTAAAAACATTTAAAAAACATATATAATCATATTTTAGTTATTTATATTCATTCATTCCAATAAAATGGCTATGTGTTAACTACCATTTAAAATAATATTATTTTATTACTAGTGTGCAGCGTAAGATTTCAAAGAAACTCTTTGTTGCGTATCGGGTACGCTATCGAACATTGCAACCCATTTAAAGTAAAATTAATATTTAATTCCCAAATATTAATAAATATGAAAATGTATTATTCTTTATTTACCTAGGATGTTACATCCTTCCCCCCTTTTGGGAATTGTGTCCTCGCAATTTTATTCACTTATCAAAATAAGTTGGGGTATTTATCCCTCATAGCATTTTCAGATTCCCACGTTGCCTATTCAACCATAAAGTTTTTCCACAAAACCTTTACCTGGTGAATTACCTTATTTCGCAACACTTTCTCTCTTCGGTCAAGAATATGAACTGGTTGTTCTTCATAAGAGAGATTCTCTTCTAGCTGAACTACCTCTGGGCTCAAAACATGAGATGGATCTGGCATATACTTTCTCAACATCAAAACCTGAAAAACATTGTGTACCTGAGATAAACTCGGAGGTAAAGCCACTTGGTAAGAAAATGATCCAACATTCTCCAGAATTTAATATGGTCTAATGAACCTTGGACTCACCATTCCTTTCTTACCAAATCGCATCAGACATTTCAATAGAGAAACCTTGAGAAAAACATGATCACCTACCTCGAAAGAAAGATCTTTCCTCGGGATATCCGCATAACTCTTCTGCCTGCTCTAAGCTATTTTCATTTGTTTCTGAATCAACTGACCTTTTTATGCCATATCTTCTACCAATTCTGGTCCCATCATCTTCCTTTCACCCACTCCATCCCAAAAAGCTAGAGTTCGACACCGCTTCCCATATAATGCCTTAAACGCTGCCATCTGTATACTAGAATGAAAACTGTTATTATATGAAAAATCAGCCAAAGAAAGATGTTGGTCCCAACTTCCCTGATAATCCATCGAAAAAGCTCGTAGAATATCCTCCAAGGTCTGAATTGTTCGTTCTGACTGCCCATCTGATTGCGGATGAAAATCTGTACTAAAATTTAATTCAGTACCCAACGTCTTCTGAAGGCCTTTACAAATGTTAGAAGTAAACCTGGGATCATGATCGGACACAATGGAGAGAGGAACTCCATGTAACCTGAATATCTCTATAAGATACAAACGAGAAAGTTGATCTAGGGAAAAAGTATCTCGTATAGCAAGGAAATGCGCAGATTTAGTCAAGCGATCAACAATAACCCAGATTGCATTATTACCTCAAGATGTCCTCAGTAATCCTACAACAAAGTCAATGGATATGTTTTCCCATTTCCACTCTGGCACTGGTAAAGGATGAAGCATACCTTTCGGTAACATCTGCTCTGCTTTAACCTACTGAAAAGTCAAACACTTCACAGTAAAATCAGCAATATCCCTTTTCATTCCATCCCACCAGTAATACTCCCGTAGATCTCTGTACATCTTAGTACTGCCAGGATGAACTGAAAACGGGGAACTATGAGCCTCACATAACAACACATTCTTCAACTGTGAATCACAAAGCACACATAATTTCTTCCCAAACCTCAAAACACAATCATTATCATTGTTGAATTCAGGCAACTTACCCTTCTGAACTAGCTCTACCATTTTCTGCAACTCAATGTCTTGCTTCTGTGCTTTCTTGATTCTGTCTGATAGAGAAGATTTCATTGATACCTGAAACAAAACAGAAGAACATCCTGCACCAAAAACGTATATACCAAAGTTCATCAAATCCTTAACCAAAGGATCATGTTCCAAATGCAACATTGTTAATGAACCATTACTTTTTCGACTCAATGCATCAGCCACTTTATTTTCTTTTCCTGGATGGTAATGAATTGTACAATCATTATCCTTGATTAATTCCATCCATCTCCTCTATCTCATGTTCAATTCTTTCGGAAGGAATATATACTTTAAACATTTGTGATTAGTATATATTTCACAATTTACTCCATACAAATGATGCCTCCAAATTTTTAGAGCAAAAACAATAGCAGCTAATACCAAGTCATGTGTAGGGTAATTTACCTCATTAGTTTTCAGCTGACGTGAAGCATATGAAATTACCGAATCATTCTGTATAAGGACACAACCAGGCCCTTTCAATGAAGCATCACTGTAGATGACAAACTCACCATTCCTGGAAGGAAGTTCCATAACCGGATCATTCTCCAATCTTCTTTTCAACTTCTGAAAACAATCATCACATTATTTTGTCCAGATAAATTTAACACCCTTCCGAGTTAGCATAGTCATTGGACTAGATAATCGTGAAATATTATCAACAATCCTTCGGTAGTAACCTTCCAAACCAAGGAAACTACGGATCTCGGTTACATTTGTGGGTCTTTGCTATTCTTCAGCAACTTTTGTTTTAACAGGATCCACAGTTATGCCATTTTTTGAAACAATGTGACCAAGGAAAGAAATTTGTTGTAACTGAAACTCACACTTGCTGAAATTTCCACATTGTTTCTTTTCTTTTAAGGTTTGAAAGATAACCCTTAAATGACTTTCATGCTCCTCTTTACTTTTAGAAAACACCAAAATATCATAAATGACACAACCACCATTTATCACCTGCTTCAACTGAGCCATCACTGTAGTAAACTTCTCAATTATGATTCTGACCATCTCAGTATGTTGATTTGAAAGATCATTTCCCTCTGTATGCCTTCACAGAAATTTTTTTCTGTTTCCTCTATGAAAAAACATTCTTAACATAGAAATATCTAAGGCGAAGCAACATGGTAATCTTTAAATGCTATATCCTTACAATTTGACCATAAAAAATATTTTTGGACAATCATTTAATATAATTCTAACTCCAAAAGTTATCTAAACCGACCTCTGATACCAACTATAAGGCCCCGACCTTAAAAATTACTTAATATTGAATTAAATGAATAATTAACTTTGAGGATATTTTTAGGTTTGGAGTTTTAGAGAATTAGGACATAACTATTACATATCAAAAGATTAAAAAGTAGACTAAGTTTCCATAATATAAAAACTCTTAAAAAGAAACGTGTCTAGATCCATGTTTTAGATAGAATGACTTTCCCTTGATCCCATCCTTGACCCAATTTTACATTATGTCCTGTGAAAAACATTTCAAAAAAAAGGGGTGAGCATAAAAAGCTCAGCAAGGGATACAAAAAGAATGAAAACTATTAGTTTTTCAAAGCAACAAGTAAACCATTCATACTTTATCAAAGTAATACCTTTCACCTTTTGGAAGTAGTGAAAACTATTCACTGAATAAAATAATATTACTTACCCTTTTGTAACCAAAAGATTACCAAAAAACCCATATAAAGAACTCATAACATATAAAGGTAACATGGGACATAAACATACTTAAATGGAATAACCATACGGTCGACTTCCACACAAACTTAATGGAATAGCCATACGGCCGACTTCCACACATACTTAATGGAATAGCCATACGGCTGACTTCCATACCCAATGCATTGGAGGTTATAACATAACAACCCGTCATGGTATTCACGGCACCACCTGTCATATGTTTTATCACGTAACAACCTGTCAAATGTCCAAGTACCATTATAAAATCATAAGACATAAAACAAATTTAATGGAATGAATACATTTCCACACTTTGATCACAATATATCACTCAAATATATTGACATAACAAAACCATTATAAAAACCATTTTCAATACCAAAATACATAAAATAGTATATGGTATTTATTAAATTTTAAAATCATCACGACTTGTTGAGGAAGCCAAAGAACAAATAATACTCGTGGTGGCAGAAAAGGTCATTTTCACCGCGTACGTTAAAAGAAACATTAATTTTTGTCTTTTAGTAAAACGCTTCGTAGAAAAAGATTCCTTTTGTATAAAAGAAAATGTCAAAGGGGTTTATACACCGTATAAGAGATAGTTGTGTATAAAACGAAATATGACTCAATGAAATGAGATTGAGACGAAGTCCCTTACAAAGATCATTTTTAAATAAAATAGATCTATTATGTGTATTCACTATAAGTACACATAATTAAAGTACAAATACAAGATAGGACATAATAATATCATGACATAATTTGAATGTGGGAGATTTACCCAACGAACGGAAATTGGGTTAAGAAGTTCCCTTACCTCGGGTCTGACTTGACTCGATCGTTCTTTAATTTCCTAAATAATAAACTTGAGTTAATTTATAAATTCTTAAGAACCTGTTTCAAGCTTATTATTCCTTTTATATCACTTATTTACATGTTATAAACATTATGTAATCAGTTATGTTAATAATGTTTGTTTTTTCGATATTTGGTTCTTAAGTCGAAAGTGGACTTCTTACAATTACATGTTGTTCATGTGGTCAAAGGTTCTTTATATCCAGAATGACATTTCGGATTTTTATATCTTATATATAATATATATATAGCATATAAATGTATTTATAATATCAAATAATCATTTAGAGGTAAGAAATGAAATGCACCGTTCATGGAGATGGTAAGCCGTACGTACGCATTAACGCTACTTTCATTTCTATGTCATATTAATGGAATTAAAACTAAATGAGAGGTGTGTATATTTTAATTCCAGAATTATATTAATCATTTGGATGTAACATACATCATATATATCCATTATATATATTTACTTATAATAGTACATTACATTTGGGGATAAGAAATGAAATGCACCGTTCATGGAGACGGTAAGCCGTACGTACGCATGAACGGTACTTTCATTTCTATCTCATAATTTAATGGGAATAAATATTAATGATATAGAGGTATATTATAATTCCAGTATAACATCATATATAATAACATTATATCCATCCTTTATACATCCCACATATGGCATTAACAAATCACATCACTTTGAGGGGCGGTAGTCCGCACTTCCTAAAATGAAATTATGGTGTTTACCCACAGTGGAAAAAATAAAGGTATACCACAAATGAAAAATACAGAAGCATAAGTAAAACTTAAAAATAATATATTTCATATATAAATATAGTGTCATCTTAATGGTCACCATTAAAGGTTTTAAAAGAGGATTGAATAATCATCGTTTCGTGAGGCAGAAATTCGCCAACCACAGAAACAATATGTTCTTTAACCATTAGACGGAGGAGTGTGTATGTGTAGCTAGAATAATTCTTATAAAAGCATCCTAGTATATTTAATATACTATTGTTGTTACAAAATAAAGTAATAAAAAGAGTTTAGAGGGTTGTAGAAGCAAAAAAACAAAAAAACACAAGATAAAACACTACCTTTAAAAGGGGTAACTCTTTTTGATTTGATCTCAAAGGATTCCTTGAGAAGACTTCTTCCCAAAGTGAGGCTTCAAGGAGTAAAAGAGGGATGTGTGGAGACAAAAATATCAGATCTTGGCCCAACCAAAGGCTTGAGAGGTGTGGGTAAGGTGGTAGAGGTGGTGGCCTTTTATAAGAGGAGAGGAGGTGAACTCTTGGAAAGTAAGGAAATGTTACATTATTTTAAAATGAGCTTCGTATTTAAAAGGTCCCACATTCATATAATTAAAGGATAAGGTGATATAGGTTCGAAATCCACCCATCCAATAGGTTTTTCACATGTGTAGGTCTTATATTGTACATTATCTTTCCATTTTATTTAAATCGTCAAATAATGAGGTCATCGCTGCATCATCACGGCGTCATAAATAATTTAATTTAATTAATGTCTAAAAATTATAAAACAAATACTATGATGTAGGAAATATTTTTTTCTTTCCAATGAATATTTATAATCAAAAATATTACTTTAATAACCCCATTTAAAAATTGTTTAAGTAAAACAACTCATGTTTGTGTCATTTTAATTTTAACATTAAATAAAAAGATATTAATGTCATTTTCCTACCAAAGTGGCTCCATGGGGTCCCCAAGTTTACCCATGGATTTTATTGGTCGTCTATGACACATCCAATAATGGTAGGACTTGTTTCATGTTCATTTCATATTATTAAAACATTATTTTTACCTTAAACTACACTAATTACCTCTAATCGCGATTAAAAACATAAAAGTTACTATTCACAAGAAATTATTTTAATCCCATTAAACCAAATTTTACTTCTTAAAGTCAACCATGTTTGTAGGATTTTTTAAATTCAAAACACAGAGGTGGTAAAATTTCATTTAAACGAAAAATCAGTTTTTGTAAGTACCACTTAGTGGTTTCACTATTCATCAAATATTAAAGTTTTTCAGAAAAATACCAAAACTTCACCCTAAGATATATTTGATATTAATAATTAAAAAATGAAGTCCATTGTAAAAAATTCAAAAAATATAAGTTGCATTAATTAATTTAATAATTAATTCCCGATGTCAGAGCAAATAGCATGTTTTTATGAAATAAAAAGTATCAAAAGATTGACACTAGTTTAACTCTGATTTCAATGTGAAATTAATTACAACAACCACTATTGGATTAAATTGAAAAAATATATTCTTATTTAACTTTAAAACCAATTCAAAAGATAATCTAATCATATAAATAAATTATATTAAAAAGTGGTTTTGAATTAAAATACTACATTTTTCACAGTTCAATAAAAAATGAAGTTTATCGGAAAAATACCAAATATTTACACAAAGTAAATTTTGATGTCCTGATTCTAAAAAAGAATTTTATTTGGTCCAATAGAAAGTAATAGAGTGACCTAAACTATATTTAATGAAGGTTCACCATGAAAAGACGATAAGTGGACCATTAGTGAATATTAGAGTATCTATGCCTAAAATAGAATTCTTTTCTTATTTTAAACCATTATCTTTTATCGGAAAAATGTAAAAACAATTAAAAAAACATATATAATCATATTTTAGTTATTTATATTCATTTCTTCCAATACAACAACTATGTGTTAACTACCATTTAAAATAATATTATTTTGTTACTAGTGTGTAACGTAAGATTTCAAAGAAACTCTTTGTTGCGTATCAGGTACAATATCGAACATTGCAACCCATTTAAAGTAAAATTAATATTTAATTCGCAAATATTAATAAATATGAAAATGTATTATTCTTTATTTTCCTGGGATGTTACATAAGATGTCATGGATGTCCCAACAAGAGCATCCAACTCCATTTTCAAGGGATGCAAGACTAGATGTTTCATATTCCTGGAGGTTGTCCATGATTTGTATCATGGAGCATTTAGATATGCCTGCTTAGAAGAGGGTGATGCTCGTGACATATATTCTACATGATTTCTTCAACAGATGTTGGGATTTGATTTCTTAGGAGGGAAATCATCAGTTTATGTCATGGGGAGATTTTACGATATTCGTCTATGATTATTATTTTCTTGAGATGCTGAGGCCTGATATATCTCAATCTATTACACATTTGGAGTATGGAAAACAACTAGTTTTGGGTTATTCTTCTTGTTTAACTAATCTTAAGTGTTTCTCTCCAATTCATATGTGTAATGATATATTGAAGGCTATGTGATTTTAGAATTCACTCATATTTGATGTCTAATAACAGTTAATTGTCTTATGGTTGATTATAATATATGCTATAGTGAATTAGCTATTGATTACGGAGAATAACCTGAAGAAGCCTATAGGTGCGAGCCAGGGTGGTTCTTCATGGAGATCTGATACTTTCTCAACTGGTAGTAAGAATAGAAATCTTGAGCTTTATCATAATGATACTAGTAGTTAGAACTTATCTATCGGTATCCATGGGTGGTGCTACTATTGCAGTTAGATGAGGCATACCATATAAGGGCCCAACCTTAAAATATTACCAATCTTGAATTAAATTTATAATTCACATTTAGTATCTTTTCAGGATTAGGGTTTTAGAGAATTTCCTTATAACTACTACATTACATCTCAAAAATTACAAAGTAGTCACTTCTACTAAATTTCCTTTTCTTCATAAAATAAAAACACTAGAAAAATTAGAGCCATGTCATGTTACCTATTTTAGATAGCATGAATTTTCCATGATCCCATCCTTGACCCCATTAATCTTTTTGTCCTATGAAAAACATTTCAAAAATATGGAATGAGCATAAAAATCACAGCAAATGATATAATATAAAGAATGAAACATATTATTCCATTAATAAATAATAAACATAAGATCTTTTACTAACCTCATGAAATCATAAGATTTATGAATAACACATAGTAATCAAAAATCATGAAGGTAACTTGTTGTATCCATAACATAATTACATTGTTGCTTTCACAGCTACGTTGGGAGTTACATTTGGAATACCCATTATAGTATATTCACTAAATCTCTTAGGAGAAACATTCACATTTACCTCTTTCATGTTACAAAATGGATTGGCGAGCTATCTCAGGTTCACCTGTAATAGGTTTATCATAGAACCAACCGTATACATAAACAATACCAAAGAACTATAACATTTTAATAATAGTTAAAAAAATATAAAATAATGATAACATTTCGACGTATCAATCACTATATATAATTTATATTTATTGAAATAAAAAATACATTATCAAAACCATTTTATGTACCAGTACAATTAATGGATTATAGTCTTCATTTATTTTAAAAAAAATTTACGGCTTGTTAAGGAATCCAATGATCAAATAATACTTGCGGTGGTGAAAAAGGTGGTTGTCCCCACTTACGTTAAAAATAGACAATATTTTTTTTTATTTACTAAAACAAATTGTATTAAATGATTCCCTTTGAATGAATTGAAAAGTAAAATATTTTTATACACAGTATAAAATAATTTCATGTATAGAGAAAAATATTCCTCAATTAAAGGAGATTGAGACGAAGTCCCATACCACATGTTCGACTTGAATCGATCATTTGGTAATTTCCTGAATAATAAACTAAAGTTAATATCTATTTGAATAATAACATTTTTCTTGTTTATTATTAAATTTATATCACTTATTTCCTTGTTATAAACAATATGTAATCATTTATGTTGATAATGGTCAATTTTTAGTTATTTGGTACACGAGTTAAAAGTGAAAATCTTATAGTTACAAGTTGTTCATGTGGTCAAAATTATATTATATCCATAATGATATTCATGATTTATAGATCAAATATATCATATCTTAATATTATATATATATATATATACGTATTTATTTTCTTACATAACATTTGTATATAAGAAATGAAATGCACCGTTCAGGGATATAGTAAGTCATACGTACGCATGAACAATACTTCCTAAATATTTTGTAATTAATGGAATGAAAACTTAATGATGAATAGTTAAAATATAATTTATATATGATATCATATATATTTTTATTAATTCCAACATTTTTAAATTCCTCGAATGTCATGAATGAGTCATATCACTTTGTGGGGGTGGTAGTCCACACTTCCTCAATTGAAATTATCATGTTTACTTATTATTGAAACTGTAATGGTATGCTATGAATGAAAAATAAAAAATGGTAGAGACAATATAAATATAATATATATCAAATATAAATTGAGTTACATTATAATGACCACCATAATAGGTTTTAGGAGAAGATTGAACAATCATCGTTTCATGAGGTAGTAGTTCACTGTCCACGGAAACAACATGTTAATGTCCCATTTGATAGAGGTGTGTATAAGTGTAGTTAGATTAATTATCATAAAAACAACCTATAATATTGATCATACTAGTGCTGTTTTAAAATAATGGAATAAATTTTTTTTAGGGGTTGGAGAAGTAAAATAAATGAAAACAATTTAAGTGAAGACGTTAACATTAATTCGGGTAACTCCCTTTGGTTTGAACCAAAATAACATCTTGATGTGACTTCAGCATAAGGTAATAATTATAGGGAAAATTTTTGATATTTAGATCTTATTTGGGAAGTGTTTGGATGAGACAAGGGGCTTGAGAGGATTTAGTATTGGGTTATAGGTGAGAGATTTTTATAAGGGGGTGGAGGGGCTCTTTAGGAATGTTTTAAAATATTATTTTTTATAAAACGATTTTCGGTTTATAAAGTTCCAAAACTCATTAAATTATAAGATAATAAGACTCATATATGAAATAAAATCATTCAATAATAATTAGATACGTTTTGGATATTATATTAATCATTATAATCTTATTTAATAAAATCATTTATTAATGAGGTAAACACTGCTTCATTATTGTGTCATAACTAATTTTATTTATTTTATATATATAAATTATAAATAAATAAACATTATTTTGGAATTATTTTTATATTTATAATGAATATTTATAGTCGAATATATCAATTATATTACACTGTATTAAATTTTTCTATCAAAATAATATATCGTTATGATATTTTTATTTTCACATTAAATAAAATGTTATGAATGTCATTATCTTACCCCAGTGGTCCCAAATGACAAAAGTCTCTCCCAAGGATTTTAATGGTTGGCCATTACTCTTCAAATATTTTGCGGAAAATGGTTAATGTAATTTTATATTATTATAATAATGTTTTTACCTTGAATTACCCTATTTACCTTTAACTACGGTAAATTATAGTCAAAAGTTATTATTCAAAAATAACTATTTTCATCTTATTGAACCACCGTTTACATAATAATAGCAACCAAGTATGTATGATTTTTGAAATTCAATTCACAAAAGTAGAAAAATTTCATTTAAATGAAAAAGTCATTTTTTTAACCATTACTCAGAGTTTTCAGTATTTATCAAAATTTGATGCCTTTTAGAAAAATAAAAAAAACAGCCTAATATATATTTGATACTCCAAAATAAAAATTGATGTCAATTTTACAAAATTTAGTATGTATTAGTTTTATTTTTTAATTTAAAATTAATTATCTTGCTTAAAACAAAAATTTGTTTTTAAGAAATAATAACAATAAAAATATTCACAGTTGTATTTCTCTAATTTCAAAGTCAAATTTCATCCAATGACCATAATTAGACTAAATGGTAAAAATATAATCTAATTATCCTTTAAAACCAATAAAATATGTACTGTAAACATATAAATAAAAATTTATTAAATGGAAAATTTAAATTATAATATATAATTTGTCACAATTCATTAAAAATGTATTTTATCAGAAAAATACCAAAAATTTAACCTAAGTAAATTTTGATATCCGAATTCTAAAGAAGAATTTTATTTTTTCAAATAGAACATATAAAAATGAACAAAGCTATATTTAATGAGGGTTCTCCATTAAATGGCACAAAATCAAAATTTTAATGAATATTAGAGTATTTATGCTTAAAATTAGATTCATTCACATTTTATGCCTCTAAAATTTATTGGATAATTGTAAAAACATTTAGAAAACATTTATAATCATATTGTAGTTAGTTATGTTCATTGATGACAATATAATATCTAGGAATTAACTACCATTTAAAATAATATTATATTATTATTTTTTAGTATGACCTAATGTTGTGTGAAAAATGAGATTTTAATGAGACCTGTTGTTCTGTATCGGGTATACCATTGAACATAGCATCCAATTTCAAGAAAATTTAATATTTAATTATTAATTATTAATAAATATGAAAATATCTAATTATTTATTTACCTGGGTTGTTACATACTTCCCTGTTTTTAGGAAATTTTGTCCTCACAATTTTTATTCACTTATCAAATAATTTGGGTGTATTTATCTATCATAGAATTTTTTTATTCCCATGCTGACTCTATAACCATGGTATTTTTTCAAAAAACCTTTACCTGAGGAATTGCCTTAATCAACAACACATATTCTCTTCGATAAATAATTTAGACAGGTTGTTCCCCAGAAGATAGATTCTCTTCCAACTAAACTACCTATGGGATCAGAAGATGAGATGGATCCGACATATACATTCTCAACATTGAAATAATAAAAACATTGTGTACCTAATATTTACCTAGAGGTAAAGCCACTATGTAGGCAACTAATAAAAAATTCTCAAGGATTTTGAATGTTTCAATAAACCTCGGACTCAACATTCCCTTCTTACCAAACCACAACATGCTTTTCCATGGAGGAACATTGAGAAAGACCAAATCAAATACCTTAAATGATAGATCCTTCCTATGGTTATCCACATAACTTCTCTGCTTGGTCTGAGCTATTCTCATGTGCTTAAGAATAAACTGATCTTTTTCTTCCATCTCTTCTACCAATTCAGGTCCCATCAACTATAATTCACCAACATCATCCCCAAAAGATGTATTTTGACATGGCTTCCAATATAATGCCTCAAATAAATCCATATGTATACAGGAATGAAAAATTATTTTATAATAAAATTCTACTAATGAAAGATGTTGGTCCCAAGGACCCTTTTTATCCATTGAGAAAGCATGTAACATATCCTCCAAGGTCGGAACTGGTTATTATGACTTCACTTATGATTGAGTATAAAAAGATATAATTAAATTCAATTCATTACCCAATGACTTCTAATGACCTTTCCCAATGTTAGATGTAATCCTGGGATCACAATCAGTTACAATAGAGAGGGGAGATCCATAAAAGCTGAATATCTCATTAACACACAACCAAAAAGTTCATCTTGATAAATTTTTTCTCAAATTGGACTGAAATGAGTAGATTTTCTCAATTGTTCAACAATAACATAGATTACATTATTACCTTGAGATGTATTTCGTAATCCCATAACAAAGTCCATGGATATATTTTCCCATTTTCACTCTGGCACCGGTAAATACTGAAGCATCCTTTTTGGTAATTTCGGCTCTTCTTTAACCTATTGACAATTCAAACACTTCCCAGTAAAATCAACAATATCCCTTTTAATTTTATCCCACCAGTAATACTCCAGAAGATCTATGTACATCTTAGTACTCCCAGGTTAAACTGAAAACAAAGAACTAAGAGCTTCACATAATAACTATTTCTTCAATTATAAATCACATAGCATATTTAATATCTTCCCAAACATAAAAAAACATTCATTATCAATGTTATATTCAGGTAACTTACCCTTTTGAAGAATAACTACCTTTTCCAACAACTCACTTTCTTTATTATGTGCTTTCTTAATTTTACAAGATAGATATGATTTCACTGATACCTGGAACAAAACACAATAATTTTCTACACCAACAACTTCTATGAAAATGATCATAAAATAAAAAACCAAAGGATCTTGTTCCAAACATAGCAAGGTCAATGTAGCATTGCTTTTTTGACTCAAAATATCAGCCACTTTATTTTCCTTTCTCAAAAAGTAATGGATCAAACAATCATAAGCCATGTTTAATTCCATCCATCTCCTCTATCTAATGTGCAATTATTTTTGAGTTAATATATAAATTAATCAATTTTTTTAGTATATATTTCCCATTTTATTCCATTAAAAATATGCCTCCAAATTTTAAAAGAAAAAACAAATGCTACAAATTCCAAATAAAGCGTATGGTAATCTAACTCATGTGGTTCCAAATGGCATGAAGCATAAGAAATTACCTGATAATTCTGTATAAGGACACAAACAAATCATTTCAATTAAGCATCAATGTTGATTATAAATTCTTCATTTCTATATGTTAGTTCCAAAAATTGTGCATTCACCAATCTTCTTTTCAATTTCTGAAAAAAATCATCACCTTCATTTGCCTAGTTGAATTTAACACCTTTTCGAGTTAACGTAGTCATTGAACTGGATAACTGGGAAAATTTATCAACAAACTTCTAGTAATAAGATGCTAAACTAAGGCAACTATGGATCTAGGTTATATTTGTGGGACTGGGACATTCTTTGACATATTTTGTTTTACCATGATCATAATTATGAAATTTTTAGAAAAAATGTGACCAAGGAAGGAAAATTTTGAAGAAAAATATAACACTTTCTAAAATTCAAATACAATTTCTTTTCATTTATGGTTTACAAGAAAACCCATAAATAACTATCATGATCCTCATTACTTTTGGAATAATTCAAAATATCATCAATGAACACAACCAAAATTTATTCATGAACTCATGGAAAATTCTATTCATAAGATCCAGGAATACTGTAGGTGAATTGGTGAACACAAAAGGAATAACTTCAAGTTCATAGTGGCCATATCTAGTAAGAAATGTAGTCTTAAGAATGTCTTATTACATTACATTCAACTGATGGTACCCAATCTCATGTTAATCATCGTAAAATACTGATCTCTCATGAGCTGATCAAACAAATCATCGATATGAGTAAAAGGATAGTTATTCTTAATAGTGATGTTATTCCATGATCTATAATAAATGAATAGTCCCATTAAACCATCATTTTTTATCAAAAATTATTGGAGAACCCCATGGTGATGTGTTTGGTCGAATGAAAACATTATCTAATAACACCTGCAATTGATTCTATAACTCTAAAAGATCCATTTGCGCCATTTGATATGGGGGATGTGAAATTGGTATATCATCACGAACTATGAGAATAGTAAGTCAAACATCTCGATCATTTATAATACCAAGAAACATATTTGGAAAAACATCAAGGTACTTTTTTACCACTATTAAATAATTAATCTGAATAGTTCCATTATTTTAAACAATATGTGAAAGGTAACATTAAATACAATCTTTTACTAGTATTTCGGTTTCTTGATATGTTATCAAAAGTAAGGGTTCATTATTATAATAAAACTGAGAATATTTCTGAAAATAATCCTCTTTAGCTCTGTAATATATCATATCATGATAAACAGAAAGCAAATCCATACCCAAAATAACATCAAACTCCTCTACATGCACAAAAATAATGTCTTCAGGTAGATTCTTTCAGCACACAAGGACATGAAGGTTCTTATAATTTATTTTTGTCTCAACATTTCCACCCGGTGTTTTTTACCATATGTTCGGGATTATTCATTTGAGATAGAATTCCCAATATACTAGAAATATTCTCAGAAATGAATGAATGTATAGACCCTGAATCAAACAAAACATTGGCATAATCTGAAAAAAAAATAGTGTACCAAATACAACTTCATTGGATGGCCCAACATCTGCTGATGTAGTTACATAGGATTTCAACACCCCTATATATTTGTAGTTTGGATTCTTTCCCTCATATGAGTTCTTCGTTGGACACTCTTTTTTATAATGAACCACTTTATTGCTCTTAAAACATCTTACAGACAGTAAATCAGATTTGGTATTTCCATTACCTTGATCTTTTTCAATACAATTACAAGCCTTATGGCCCATTTTACCACATCAGTTTCACATACTAGAATTCAAAAGACATTCCCCACCATGATTTTAAGCACAATTTTTACAAACATTAATCCTATGTTTCATACTATCATACTTTTTGAAGAGTTCTTCCCATTCATCTTCCACACTGACCTCTTATTCAATTGTTTTTAAAAGAACACATGATCATCCGAAAACTCCATTTACACCTTCTCTGCACATCGAAAAACTTTTTCATAACATAGAAACTCACTAGAAGAAAAATTCCTTCTATACATTGTCTTTAATTCTTAGTAAAAATAGTTGATTTTTATTTCATGATCTCATATGATATTTGGAGCATACTTTTCCAATCATGTGAATTCTACTTCATAAGCAGCCATTGGGTCATCCTCCAACCTCAATTCCAGGAATTATTTTTTAATCCTAAGAAAAACTATCAAAAGAATATATTTCGCAAGTAACATAAATTTGAATCCATCCCAATCAAGAGAATAAAACTCATCATCATCCAAGATAATTTTTACCATCGACCACCACTAATCAGCTTCACCATCAAAATGGTAAAAAATAGGACTATAATTTTGATGTTCTGAAAACCCCATGAAAAAAAAAATATTCTCCAGTGCTTTAATCCACCCTTCAACTAGAAAAGGGCCAGATGATCCTCTAAATGATGGGGGATGTTTCCCCATGAATTTCTTTACTACTATCATGTTTTTATATGATGTATCTGGATGATCTCATGCATGGATACCACCGCCACCATTTATAGCCTGATTCAACTGTTCCATTACTACAAAAAACTGTTCAGTTCCAATTCCAACCATATCAGGTTGCTGATTTGGATGTTTCTCAACCTCCTAATGTCGTCCCATCAAAGATTCTTGATTTCCTCTGTAGAAAACCATTCTGGACACAAAAATTTCTTAAATGAAGAAACATGGTAATTTTTAAACTATATATCATTTAAATCATTATATAAATTAATGTCTGGACATTATTTTAATAATATTTAAACTCTAAATGTTGTCTAAACTAACCTCTGATACAAACTATAAGGACCCAACCTTCAAAAATTACATAATATTGAATTAAATCTATAATTCACATTGATGATATTTTCAGGTTTAGAGCTCAGAGAAATAGTCCATAAGTATTAAAATACATCTTAAAAATTACTAATTAGATTCTTCTACTCAATATAATTTTTTTTCATAAAATATAAACTCCTAAAATAAAGAGTCATTTATAGTTCCATGTTTTAGGTAACATGACTTTTCCTTGATCCCATACTTTAACCTATTCATCTTTATGACTTGTGATGTTTTTTCAAAATCATGGGATGACAATAAAAAGTACATTATGAGTTATAAAATAATGAATGAAAATCATTTGTCCTACAATAATTTCAAAATATATGCTCTTTTACTTAACACATGAAATCATAAAATTTAAGAATAACATATAGTAATCAAAAATCAAAAAGGTAACTTTTGGCAACCATAATATACATACGTTGTAGCTTTCACAGCTACATAGGGAGTTACATTTGGAATACACACCACTATATATTACCTAAATCTCTTCGGAGAAATGTTCTTATTTGCCTCCAAAACATAACCCAATGAATTGGAGATCTATCTTGGCCTCACCTGCCATAGGTTTATCACAAAACCACCCATATATTTATAAAATTTCCATTAACCATAACATATTCATAACACATAAGACTAATATAAATGGAAGGTAAAATTTCTACATAACAATCAAAATATATCATTTAAATATGTTAAAATAAAAAATCCATTATCAGAACCATTTTCAGTGCCAAAATATTTAAAATATTATATGGTATTTTTTTCTTTAAAAAACATTACTGGTTGTTATGGAAGCCAAAGATCCAATAACACTCATGTTGGTGGAAATGTTCATTCTAACTACTTACATTAAAAAGAATCATTATTTGTTGTCTTTTAGTAAAAAAACTCATAGAAAAACATTCTCTTGGAGTGAAATTAAAAATTAAAGGTGTTTATACACTATATAAAATAATGTTGTATATAAAATAAATATGCCTCAATGAATGGATATTCAGATGAAGTCCCTAGCCTCGTGTCCTATGTGACTTGATCATTCTTTAATCATGAAAATAATAACAAAAACAAAATTTAAACTTTCTTAAGAACCTTTTTCATGTTTATTATCTCTTTTATATCACTTACTACCATGTTATAAACAATATGTTATCATTTATGTTATTAATGGTTTTTTTGTTGATATTTGGTGCATGAATCAAAAGTGAAATTCAAATAATTACTAGTTGTTCGTGTGGTCAAAATTCCATTATCACTTGAATTACATTCATGATTTATAGATAATATATATTATATATATCTAGTATATATATTTATTTATAATATTACATAACATATGTTGATAAGAAATTAAATGCAACATTCATGGAGACGGTAAGTCATACCTACGCATAAACGCTACATTCGTTTCTATTTCATATTTAATGGAATGAAAACATAATGATAAATTGGTATCTTATATTTATATTATAATATCATTTATAATTTCAGTAACTACCTTCTTTATCTGTTCCATGTATGGCATGAACGAGCTGTATCACTTTGATGGGGGGTAGTCCACACTCTCTCAAATGAAATTATTGTGTTTTACCCATTTTAGAAACCATAAAGGAATGATATAAAAGATAAATACATAAGTATATAGACAACATAAATATAATATATATCATAACTAAATATAGTTCTATCATAATGGACACCATAAAATGTGGTAGGTGATGATTGAAAAGTCATCATTTCGTTAGGTAGTAGTTCTCCGTCCACAGAAACAATATGTTCTTTATCCATTAGATGGTGGTGTGTGTAAGTGTAGTTTGAATCCATTGAAAAAAAACCATGTATATTTAGGATACGTGTGTTTTTATTAAATAAAATAATAAAAAGATATTAGGGGATGGAGAAGTAATATAAAAGAAAAGCATTTAAGAGAAGACATTTCCTTTAATTCAGGTAACTCCCTTTGGGTTGTACCAAAAGGTCTTTTTGAAGTGCCTTCGGCCAAAGGTAAGGCTTGTTAGTGGTATAGATGGATATATAATGATTATTTGAGTAGAGGAAGGATGATACAAAGGGCTTTAATATGTGTGAGAAACAGGATAGAGGTGAGGGATTTTTCTAAGTGGGAGGATGGGCTATTTAGGATTGTTTGAAAATATTATTCTATTATTTTATGATTTTCGATTTCTAAAGGTCCAAAACTCATTAAATTAGAATTTAAGATGACTCATGTTCGAAATAAAATCACAAGATCCAGAATTTTACATGTTTTGGATATTTTTTTAATCCTTATAATCTCATTTATTAAAATCATTCATTAATGAGGTAAACAATACATCATTATTGCTTCATAAATAATTTTATTTATTTGATGCCTAAAAATTATAAATAAAAAACCGTGATGTAAGAAATATTATTATCATTATAATTTATATTTATAGTCATATATATCAATTATATAACACCACATTAAAAATGTTTTGGAAAAACAATACATTTTTATGATATTTTTATTTTTACTTAAAATAAAAAGTTATTAATGTCATTATGTTACCCAAGTGGATTAAAAAGGAAAAACTTCTCACCCAAGGATTGTAGTGGTCAGAAATTAATCATACAATAATTTTAGGACACATGTTAAGGTAATTTTATATTTTTATAATATTTATTTTACCTTAAATTACCCAATTTACCATTAACTACCGTAACTAAAAGTCAAAAGATACGATTCATTGAAAAATGATTTCATCTTATTGAACCAAATTTTACTTAATAATAACAAAAATGTATGTGAGATTTTTTATATTCAATTCATAGAAGTTGTAAAATTTCATTAAATGGGAAAATTCGGGTTTTTAACAACTACTTAGTGTTTTCACTATTCATCAAACATTGAAGTTGTTCCGAAAAATACCAAAAATTCATCCTAAGCAATATTTGATATTCTGAATTCAAAAAATGAGGCATATTTTACGAAATTCAATACATAGAAGTTTTATTAGTTGATTTAATATTTATTCCCATTTTCAAATTAAAGAGCATGTTTTTAAGGAATAATAATTATAAAAAGATTGACATTTGTTTGTCTAATTTCTATGTGAAATTACTTCCATTGACCAAAATTTTATTAAATGATAAAAATATATTATAATTAAACTTTAAAACCAACTAAAAATTTAATCAATCCCAATAAATAAATTATATTAAATGGAAAATTTGAATTATAATATATTATTTTTCACTATTCATCAAAAAATAAATTTTATCAAATAAAACAAAAAATTTATAAAAAGTAAATTTTGATGTTACGATTCTAAAGAAGAATTTTATTTTTTTCAAATAGAATATATAAACGTGACCAAAACTATATTTAATAAGTTTTTTTCATCAAAAGGTGGTAAATATCCCTTTTAATGAAAGTAGAGTATTTATGCTTCAAATTAGATTCATTTATATTTTAAGCCATTAACATTTATTGAATTAATGTAAAAACATTTAACAAACCTATATAATAAGATTGATGATGGTTCTGTTCATTCCCACCAATTCAACAACTAGGCATTATATACCATTTAAAATAATATATTATTATTAGATTTCAGTATGACCCAATGTTGTGTGCATCATAAGATTTAAAAAAACCATTGTTGTGTATTGGGTACTCCATCGAACATAGCATCCCCTTTTAAGTAAAATTAATATTTAATTCCCAAATATTAATAATTATGAAAATATCGTATTCATTATTTACCTGGGATGTTACATACCAGACCACAGTGTCTAATGTACTAAGTTAATTGTTGATCTTATCGTAATATAAACCATCTACAATGATACTGTAGGAAGTTTCCACTTGCAGTTAGTGTGAGGGAGTTTGCAATGAATCGTTGTTCAAGTTGAGGGTTAGTAGATTCTAATTAAACATGGAGCTGAGTTTCATCAAGACACTCATGCAGAGGTGGTGGTCGTTGTCATGGTAGCTTGATCACTGGTTCAAAGTGAAAGAATGGGGGATTACCTTCAGTTAGCTAGGTAGTATCATAGGATCATAGTACATGTAAGACTAATGTTGTGAAACAAACAAATTAGGAGTAGGATCTCATACCTTCTAATATTTTAGGGACTATTCTAGTCACCTCTGTTTTATCTTCTGTAGTTTTTCATATAGGGGCTTTACAGAGTTTCATATGTGTGGTCATTGTGGTGAGAATTTTGCTCTGTGTATTTACTTCTCACGATGTTATGATGGTAGACACAGTGTTTGGGATTAAAACGGAAGGTTTTCTTTATTACAAGTAGTTCCCATTGAGGATGGTAGGAGTCACTATGTATGAGACATTTCTATTTTATAGATATAAGGACCCAGCCTTAAACCTTACATAATCTTGAGTTATTACAAGATTACACATTGATGATCTTTTCAGGTTTAGAGTTTTAGAGAATTAGATCATAAAACTTGCATTACATTCCACATTTAAACAAAGTGGTTACATAAAAGATAGTATTATTTTTTCCCATCAACGGAAACATATTTAAAATAAAACATGGATTCTTTCTTGACACATCTTTGACACTATCATCATATCATGTACCCTTCCCTTGACCTGTGAAAAACATTTCAAAAACTTGGGATGAGCATAAAAAGATCAGTAAGAGATATAAAAATATGTAAAGCAATCATGAGTACATGTATACATATGAATGAAATCATACTTCACCCATAAAAAATAATCACTTTAACATACCTCATAAAATAATTAATAAATCATAGAAATCATAATACATAAAGGTAACTTGAGGCATTAATAACATTATTACATAGGGAGTAACCCTCTTTGTTACGTTTGGAATACCCATCACAGTGTATTCCCTATATCTATAAAGTGAAACCTTAACGTTTAACCCCTTCGCGTTACCCAATGCATTGGAGAGATATATCGGGCTCACCCACCCTTAGTTTATCACGGAACCACCCGTCTTCATAAAAATGCCCAAGAACCACAACATAATCGTATTACATAAAACATGCATAACAGAAACATAACATTTCCACCTTTCAATCACAAGATATCAATACAAGACATTGATATAAAAACATTATGAAAACCATTTTCAATACCAAAATAAAAGAAAAGTAAAACATGGTATTTATTTTTCTTTCAAATATAATGTGTGTCTTGTAGAGGAAGTCTAACCTCAAATAATGGTCACGGCGGCGGAGAAGTCGTTGTCGCCCCATACGTACGACAAAAACACTCCCTTTTGTCATTTAGTAAAACAATTTATACAAAACAATTTGCTTTCGGATAAATGTAAAAGTCAATGGGGTTTATATACCGTATAAAATAAGTTTGTGTGTAAAACAAAATATGCCTCAATGATAGGATATTGAGACGAAGTCCCATACAAAGACAGTATCCTTGGATTAAGGATAAATCAATTACATAATTATGCTTGAAAAAATAATACACCAAATATAAGTGGATATTAAGTGTAAAAAAATCAGAGGTTATTCAAACAAATTCATATAACGACATATTCAAGGAGTAAAAGCTTATCCCAAAGAATCAAAATTGGGTTAGGAAGTTCCTTGCAAAAATTTGACAGCCTAACGGCGTCACTACAAAATTCAGAAAATGAGTTGATTAGAGATAAAAAGGGTATCTCATCACTTGGAAATAAAATTTAACTAAATAAGGATATAGAAGAACATATACCAACATAATATTATGTGAATTAAAATAAATAATAAAAGAAGTCTTTTAAAAATAAGAGGGTGAAAGGTTCCCTTACTGACATGGGTATCTTTCGAAACATACACCCTGTGAAAGGAGGACAATACAACATTGATGTAAATACTCATAAATGAATGTATATTACATAATGAGTAAAATAATGGGCAGTACATACACCATTCAAAGGAAATTGTGGCAAATGTAGCATATATCTCACGGGAATAAAAGCGAGATGAAAAATCCCTTATGAAAACTCGGCAGCCTAACGGCGCCACTTAAAACATCCAAAAATGGATTGTTGATATCAAATAGGGTCTCTCATAAAAATTAAAGTATGAGAAATATAAAATAACATCCCCAAACATAATAAATATTATCTTAAAGTAAATGACATAAAAGAGGGTACTTAAAAAGAAAGAGAGAGGGTGGATCTCTTACGAAAATTTGGTAGCCTAACGGTACCACTCAAAACATCCAAAATTGATTGATGAGAGAGAATAGGGTCTCTCATCATATGAACATAAAAATTACAGTAAGAGTAATATAAATGAATATCCAAATAACAAGAAATATGAGCTTTAAAAAGGATGACATAAAGGAGTGTACTTAAAAAGAAAGAGAGAGGTTGGATCCCTTACCTCATGTCCGAATTGTCTTGTTCGTTTCTTTATATTCTTGAATAATAAACTTTGTTCAATTTATAATTTCCTAAGGACCTACTTTAAAGATTAATATTCAGTTAATATCACATATTATAATGTTATAATAATTGTTGAATAATGTTAGTTCATATCAGATGTTTTAACCGATGTTTGGTACATTAGTCAAAATGAACTTGTTTGAAAAATGATTTCCCATGCAGTTATAAGTAAATAATATACAGAATAGTATTAATGATTAAAATATCATATATATCCAGTACATATTCATTTTATACTATTCCATATCATTTGGAGATAAAAAACGAAAAGCACCGTCCATGGAGACGGTAGGCCGTACGTACGCATGAACGCTACTTTCATTTTTTTTATCATATTAATGGAATTAAAAAATAAATGATATATATATATATATTGTAATTCATGTATAATATATATGTTATATAGGTCACATATGTTCATTAATTTCATTCTTTATACATTCCATGTATTGCATGTATGAGTCACATCACTTGAGGGGGCGGTAGTCCACACTTCCTCATATGAAATTATCGCATTTACACAACATGAAAGGAATAAGGGTATGTTTTAAATATTAGATGCAGAAGCATATATTAAACATAAATACCATATATATCATATATAAAATACAGTGACATCATAATGGCCACCATTAATGGTGTTAAGAGAAGATTGAACAATCATCGTTTCGTGAGGCAGTAATTCGCCATCCAAAAAAATAGTATGTTCTTTAACCATTAGATGAAGGGGTGTGTAAGTGTTTCTCAAATAATTAACATAAAAACATCCTAGTATATTTAATATACTGGTTTTGTTACAAATTAAAGTAATAAAAATAGTTTAGGGGGTGTAGAAGCAAAATAAAACAAAAGGACTCAAGTGAAGACATTACATTAAAATCGGGTAACTCCCTTTGGTTTGAGCTCAAAGGCTTCCTTGGAAAGACTTATGACCAAATTGAGGCTTCTAAGAGTTATAGAGGGATGTGGAGAGAAAAAATGGTCTGGGTTTGGCCGAGGAAAAGGCTTTCGATGTGTGGGTAAGGAGGTAGAGTTGGGGGCCTTTTATAAGAGGAGAGGAGGGGCACTCTTGGAAAGTAAAGAAATGTTACATTATTTTAGAGTGAGTTTCGGATTTTAATCGTCCCAAATTGATGTGTTTCGAGTATAAGGTGATAAGGGTTATAAATCCACCCATCCAATAGGTTTTTGACATGTGTAGGTCATAGATTTTACATTATCATTCCATTTTATTTAAATCGTTAAATAATGAGGTTATCACTGCATCATCATGATGTCATAAATAATTTAAATTATTTAATATCTAAAAATTATAAAAACAAATACTATTATGTATGAAATCATTTTATATTTCAAATGATTATTTATAGTAAAAAATATGACTTGTATAAAACCACATAAAAATTGGTTTTGTAAAACAACTCATGTTTGGGTCATTTTAATTTTAACATTAAATAAAAAGGTATTTATGTCATTTTCCAACCAAAGTAGCACCATGGGGTCCCCAAGATGACCCATGGATTGTCTTGGTCTACCATGACACATCCAATGAGGGTATGACATGATTCTAGGTCATTTAATATTATTAAAACATTATTTTTACCTTAAACTACACTAATTACCTCTAATCGCAATTAAAACTTAATAAGTTACTATTCACCAAACAAATTATTTTAATCCCATTGAACCAAATTTTACTTCTTAATGACAACCGTGCATGTTGTATTTTTGAAATTCAAAACACAAAGGTGGGAAATTTTCATTTAAACGGAAAATCAGTTTTTATAAGTACCACTTAGTGGTTTCACTATTCATCAAAAATTGAAGTTTTTCAGAAAATTACAAAAAATTCACCCTAAGATGTATTTGATATTGTGAATTCAAAAATGATGTATATTTTACAAAATTCATAACATATATGTTAAAATAATTAATTTAATAATTAATTCCCGATGTCAGAACAAATAGCGTGTTTTTATGAAACAATATATATCAAAAGATTGACACTAGTTTAAGTCAAATTTTAAAGTGAAATTAATTCCAATGACAAATATTTGATTAAATGGTAAAAATATATTATAATTTCACTTTTAAAACAATTAAAAAGATAATCTAATCATATAAATAAATTAGATTAAAATGAGTTTTTGAATTAAAATACAACATTTTTCACTATTCATTAAAAATTTAACTTTTTTGGAAAAATACCAAAAATTTACACAAAGTAAATTTTGGGGTCCCGATTATAAAGAAGAATTTTATTTAGTCAAATATAACACATAAAATTTTCAAAATTTGTATTTAAAAGAGGTTCACAATCAAAAGGCGGTTAATCGACCTTTTAAAGAATATTAGAATGTTTACGCTTAAAATTGGATTCATTCGCATTTTTAATCCTCTAACATTTATTGTAAAAAGTAAAAATATTTGACAGACATTTATAATCATTTTTTAGTTAGTTCTATTAATTCCCACCATCACAACAGCTAGGCTTTAACTACCATTTAAAATAATATTATTTTATTATTATAGTGCAACGTAAGATTCCCAAGAAACTCGTTGTTGCGTATTGGGTATGCCATCGAGCATAGAATCCCCTTTAATGTAATATTAATATTTTATTCACAAATATGGATAAATATAAAAATTTCATATTCTTTATTTACCTGGGGTGTTACATCCTTCCCCCCTTTTGGGAATTGCGTCCTCGCAATTTAAAAATTGATCTTGGAAACATCCTTGAAAGTCCCACATCGGAACAAGAGTCTGCAAAACAATCACTTTAAAATAACGAAAGATAAGTATAGAGGTCACCCGAGATAACCCATACTAGGATTCCTTGTAGGAGATCATGGACATGGAGTAGAAAAAAAATGGTCATGTTCTGATTGAGAGTGATAGTAAACATGTCTAGGAGAAAGTTAACCATATGAAATCAAAAACTTGTGATAGGTTAAACGATATTCGATTCCCCAGTAGGAAAAGATAACAGACAACATTTTTGTTTTAAGTTACTATTCATTGACGAATTTATTTTTTAGCTTAACTAAATCATAATGAAACATACTTACTTGTCATGTAGACATTCATCTTTTACAAGATTCCTTAATCAAACTCATATTTTCACCAAAAGACGAGTATTTAGGAAGACTTGTTCGCATTATGAGTACTATAATCAACTTCTTAAGAATCAGCTAATCCACAAAAGGAACTATATATTTCCCATGTATTTAGACAAAATCCAAAACCAAAATTGTTAGTCATAGATTAGATAATCCACAAAAGTATAATCCTTTATAAAAATAAAATATATTCTTAATCTCCAAAATTTTTCCACCAAAACCCAAAATTCAATGAGGATCATTCGATAAAAATTTATCCATAAAATTATTCAAAGTAAACCAAACTAAGATTGAAACCCAAATATTTGAAGGATTTAGTCGCATAGTCTTCATAATTAAATTGTAACATTTATCTCCAAACAACATCAGTTGCTCCTAAAGTCTCGTATTGAAATGTAATTAACCTAATCACATATCCTCCATGATAGGTTAATCATTTTCATAAATAACCCAAAATCAACTTACTATTAATTTATAAAATCATCTAACAAAAAAGAATCAGTCAAAATAACCAGGGACTTCACGTAGTCCAGTGGTAGGAGATAAATACCAGTTGCACTTTGGTTGTGGGTTCGATTCCCACAGCTTTGTCCGACGCGACGGGTTGTCACATGGTCTACGTGTTGTCCTTTTTATAAAACTCCAAAAATAACCCTAACATGTTTTAATCTCAATAGTTTTCTTATACCTCTCATTTTCATGAAAATTCGTTACGATCTCAACATTTTAATTCTTGAAGTCTTATTTCACCACCATAAGATAAAATAAAACGATTCCCAAAATGATTAACAGCATACCCAGATAATGGCGTCCACTTGGTTTCATCGTCATCTTGTTCACGTAGGTAGACGTCCCATGCATTACAATAATTATTTAGAGATCCTTCAAAATCATTTTCTTCCTCCATCCAAATACACCTTGTACAACATGGGTCATATGGGTGTTCACAGAAAAATAGTTTTGGAAAATAATGATGTATGACATATAATTCCAAAACATCTGATAAAACATGATTTCTATAAAATAGTCAGACAGAATTTGAGTTGAAACTTTCTATTATTTGTCCTTTTAAAATACCGTAATTATGTGCTGAGAGACTATATTTTAAAAGAAAATATAAATTGGTTTCACAAGGGTCTCCTTCCTCAGCACCATTTTTAAAATCATAATATGATTCAAATTTTTGTGATAAGGTAAAATATTTGAAAATACCTTCATCATATTTACCTTTCTTGAAAATATGATAATATTGTGAAAATAGTATTTGTCTAAAAACAACCCATGATCCATGATGATAACGAGGTATAGAGGAGGTGTTTGATATCTTAAACAACTACATGCAAGTGAGTTGTATGCTAGAAAATGTTTCACAATCATCCAAACATGACTTTGCAATAATTATTGCAAAGCATGTCATCAGGAAGAGATATGAATTTCATTTGAGATCCTTCTCCTTCCATTCGTAACTGACTTTACTTGTCCTAAAAAAAGTTTTAAAATAAGGATTTAACTGAAATAATAGATATAGGGACTAACCATGTTTCTAACAAAAACTCCTAATCCCTAAAGGTGTCTAAACCGACCTTTCATACCAACTATAAGGCCCCAGCATTAAACCGTACTTAATCTTGAGTTATTACAAGATTACACATTAAGGATCTTTTCAGGTTTAGAGTTTTAGAGAATTAGATCATAAAACATGCATTACATTCCACATTTAAACAAAGTGGTTACATAAAAGATAGTATTCATTTTTTCCATCAACGGAAACATATTTAAAATAAAACATGGATTCCTTCTTGAAACTTCCTTGACACTATCATCATATCATGTACCCTTCCCTTGACATGTGAAAAACATTTCAAAAACTTGGGATGAGCATAAAAAGCTCAGTAAGGGATATAAAAATATGGAAAGGAAACATGAGTACATGTATACATAAGAATGAAGTCATACATTAACCATAAAACAAAAGCACTTTAACATACCTCATAAAATAATGAATAAATCATAGAAATCATAAGACATAAAGGTAAGTTGAGGCATTCATAACATTCTTACGTAGGGAGTAACCCTCTTGGTTACGTTTGGAATACCCATCACAGTATATTCCCTAAATCTCATCGGAGAAACCTTAAAGTTTAACCCCATCACGTTACCCAATGCATTAGAGATCTATATCAGCCTCACCCACCCTTAGTTTATCACGGAACCACCCGTCTTCCTAACAATTCCCAAGAACCGCATCATAATCATATCACATAAAACATGCATAAAGGAAACATAACATTTCCACCTTTCAATCACAAGATATCAATACAACACATTGATATAAAATCATTATGAAAACCATTTTCAATACCAAAATAAAAGAAAAGTAAAACATGGTATTTATTTTTCTTTCAAATAGATGGAATGGATTGTAGAGGAAGTCGAACCTCAAATAATGGTCACGACAACGGAGAAGTCGTTGTCGCGGCATACGTATGACAAAAGCATTCCCTTTGGCATTTAGTAAAATGCTTTGTATCGGATAAACGTAAAATTCAAAGGGGTTTATACACTGTATAAAAGAAGGTTGTGTATAAAACAAATTATGCATCAATGAAAGGAGATTGAGACGAAGTCCCATACAAAGATGGTATCCTTAGATTAAGGATAAATCAATTACATAATTATGTGTGTCAAAATAATACACCAAATATAAGTGGATATTAAGTTTAAAACAATTAGAAGTTATTCACACATATGCATAGAACGACATATTCAAGGAGAACAAGCTTATCCCAAAGAATCAAATATGGGTTAAGAAGTTCCCTTTCAAAAATTTGACAGCCTAACGGCGTCACTACAAAATTCAGAAAATGAGTTTATGAGAGATAAAAAGGGTATCTCATCACTTGGAAATAAAATTTAAATCGATAAGGATATAGAAGAACATATCCCAAAATAATATTATGTGAATTAAAAGACATAACAAAAGAAGTCTTTTAAAAAAGGAGGGTGAAAGGTTCCCTTACCGACATGGGTATCTTTCAAAACAGACACCCTGTGAAAGAAGGACAATACAAAATTGATGTTAATACTCATAAATGAAATTATATTACAAAATGAGTAAAATAATGGGCAGTACATACACCACTCAAAGGAAATTGTGGCAAATGTAGCATAAATTTCACGGGAATAAAAGTGAGGTGAAAAATCCCTTACGAAAACTCGACAGCCTAATGACGCCTCTTAAATCATCCAAAAATGGATTGATGATATAATATAGGGTCTCTCATAAAAATTACAGTATGAGAAATATAAAAAAACATCCCCAAACATAATAAAGATTATCTTAAAGTAAATGACATAAAAGAGAGTACTTAAAAAGAAAGAGAGAGGTTGGATATCTAATGAAAATTCGATAGCCTAACGGCACCACTCAAAACTTCCAAAATGGATTGATTAGAGAGAATAGGGTCTCTCGTCAGATGAAAATAAAAATTACAGTAAGAGTAATATAAAAGAATATCCCAATAACAAGAAAGATGATCTTTAAAAGGAATGACATAAAGGAGTGTACTTAAAAAGAAAGAGAGAGGTTGGATCCCTTAACTCCAGTCCGACTTGTCTTGTTCATTTCTTTATATTCCTGAATAATAAACTGTGGTCAATTAATAATTCCCTAAGTACCTCCTTTAAAGATTATTATTCAGTACATATCACATACTATAATGTTATAATAATTGTTTAATAATGTTAGTTCATATCAGACGTTTTTTCCGATGTTTGGTACATGAGCCAAAAATGAACTTGTTTGAAAAATGATCGCCCATGCAGTTATAAGTATGTAATTTCTAGAATAGTATTAATGATTAAAATAAAATATATATCCAGTACATATGAATTTTATACTATTCCATATCATTTGGAGAAAAAAAATAAAAATCACTGTTCATGGAGCAGTTAGGCCGTACGTACGCATGAACATTACTTTCATTTTTTTTGTAAAATTAATGGAATTAAAAAATAAATGATATATATATATATATTATAATTCCAGTATAATATATATGTTATATAGGTCACATATGTTTCCTAATTTCATTCTTTATACATTCCATGTATTGTATGTACGAGTCACATCACTTGAGGGGGCGGTAGTCCACACTTCCTCATATGTAATTATCGCAATTACATAACATGAAACAAATAATGGTATGTTTTAAATGTAAAATGCCGAAGCATATTTTAAACATAAATACCATATATATCATATATAAAATACAGTGACATTATAATGGCCACCATGAAAGGTGTTAAGAGAATATTGAACAATCATCGTTTCGTGAGGCAGTAATTCGCCATCCACAGAAACAGTATGTTCTTTAACCATTAGACGAAGGTGTGTGAAAGTGTAGCTCTAATAATTAACATGAAAACATCCTACTATATTTAATATACTGTTTTTGTTACAAAAGAAAGGAATATAAATTGTTTATGGGGGTGGAGAAGCAAAATAACACAAAAGGACTCAAGTGAAAACATTACCTTAAAATCGGGTAACTCCCATTGGTTTGAGCTCAAAGGCTTCCTTGGGAAGACTTCTGACCAATGTGAGGCTTCTAAGAGTCATATAGGGATTTGGAGAGACAAAATGGGCATGGTTTGGCCGAGCAAAAGGCTTTCGATGTGTGGGTAATGAGGTAGAGGTGGGGGCCTTTTATAAGAGGAGAGGAGGGGCAGTCTTGGAAAGTATAGAAATGTTACTTTATTTTAGAATGAGTTTCAGATTTTAATGATCCCACATTGATTTGTTTCGTGTATAAGGTGATAGGGGTTCGACATACACCCATACAAGAGGTTTTGGACATGTTTAGGTCTTATATTTTACATTATCTTTCCATTATATTTAAAACGTTAAATAATGAGGTCATCGCTGTATCATTATGATGTCATAAATAATTTAATTTATTTAATATCTAAAAATTATAAAAAAAAATACTATGATGTAGTAAATATTTTTAGATTTCCAATGAATATTTATATTCAAAAATATGACTTGTATAACCCCATTTAAAAATTGTTTTAGTAAAACAACTCATGTTTGTGTCATTTTAATGATAACATTAAATAAAAAGGTATTTATGTCATTTTCCAACCAAAGTGGCTCCATGGGGTCCCCAAGTTGACCCATGGATGTTATTAGTCAGCCATGACTCATCCAATGAGTGTAGTACATGTTTCTAGGTAATTTCATATTATTAAAACATTATTTTTATCTTAAACTACACTAATTACCTCTAATCGCGATTAAAACTTAATATGTTACTATTCACCAAAAAATTACTTTAATCCCATTGAACAACATTTTACTTCTTAATTACAACCGTTTATGTTGGATTTTTGAAATTCAAAACACAAAGGTGGAAAAATTTCATTTAAACGGAAAATCGGTTTTTATAAGTTCTACTTTGTGGTTTCCCTATTCATCAAAAATTGAAGTTTTTCAGAAAATTACAAAAAATTCAACCTAAGATATATTTGATATTCCAAATTCAAAAATGATGTCTATTTTAAAAAATTCATAACATATATGTTAAATTAATGAATTTATTAATTAATTCCTGCTGTCAGAACAAATAGCGTGCTTTTATGAAACAATATATATCAAAAGATTGACAATAGTTTAAGTCAAATTTCAAAGAGAAATTAATTCCAAATACCACTATTTGATTAAATGGAAAAATTATATTCTAATTTCACTTTAAAACCAATTAAAAAGATAATATAATCATATAAATAAATTATATTAAAAAGAGGTTTTGAATTAAAAGACAACATTTTTCACTATTCATTAAAAATTGTACTTTTACGGAAAAATACCAAAAATTTACACAAAGTAAATTTTGATGTCCCGATTCTAAAGAAGAATTTTATTTAGCCAAATATAACACATAAAATTGTCCAAATGTGGATTTAAAAGAGGTTCGCCATCAAAAGGCGGTTAATCGACCTTTTAAAGAATATTAGAATGTTTACGCTTAAATTTGGATTCATTCGCATTTTTAATCCTCTAACATTTATTGAAAAAAGTAACAATATTTGACTAACATATATAATAATTTTGTAGTTAGTTCTATTCATTCCCGCCATCACAACAGCTAGGCATTAACTACCATTTAAAATAATATTATTTTATTATTAGAGTGAAAGGTAAGATTCCCAAGAAACTCGTTGTTGCGTATTGGGTACGCCATCAAGCATATAATCCCCTTTAAAGTAATATTAATATTTTATTCACAAATATGGATAAATATAAAAATGTCATATTTTTTATTTACCTGAGGTGTTACAATAGATGACATGATATGATGTCATCCACAAGCTATATCAGAATCCATTCACCCATATAGAATGGCTACCAAAGACTATCAAGAGTATATGATACAACTAGAGGATTTAGAAAAAAATGGATTTATCAGAACCAATACTTCTAAATGGGGGGTTTTTAGTCCTTTTTGAAAAAACGTGGATGTTACACTTAGGCTGTGCTTGGATTGTCTTATATTAAACAAGTTGACGGTTATGAATTGGTATCATTTTTTAGAGGATATATTATCTCTCTAAACATATTTGAGGAGCTATAGTCTTCTCGAAGATTGATTTGAGATCTAGTTACCAATAGGAGTGTGTTAGATCATCAGACAATCCAATCACATACCTCAGAGCTAGTACACTTTGTATGATTATTTTTTATGCAATCTGGTCTTATGAAAGAAATATAGTTCTTTATAAAATTAATTATTAGATTGTCACATACTTATCTTGATGCATTTTTGTGGTTTTTATGGATGATATTCTGGTGTATTCTTGTAATTGACACGGCCAAGGAACACATTTTGACATCATTTTGAGTTCAATGAGAGGGAATCAATTATATGTTATGATCACAAAGTTCCACTTCTGGATGGATTAGATTCCATTCGTAGGATACAGAATCTAGGATAAAAGAGTATTAGTGGTCACCAGGATGCTGAGAGGAGTAGTTTCCCAAGGATTATCCCAAGAAAACCAATGAGGTGTGATGTTATCTTGGACTGGTTAGTTACAACATGTACCTCATACTAGACTTCTCATGTTTAGCAGTTATGTTGATCGGATAGACTAAAAATGGTTTGAATTATGTATGTATAGATTCCTATGAGATTTCATTTCAGGAGATGAATTGGAGAGTAAATTCGGTGGTGATACTATTTTCCTAGTGCTGAGAAGTAGTTATATTGAGTACCGTGACACACCAGGTATCAGTCTAAGAGTATTTATTATTCATGGGGTTCAAGTCATTATGTATGGGTCTCTATAATTGATTCCCCATGATTGGAATTAACCAATGCATGATATTGAGTTAGATTTAGTTTTTCATGACATACATAGTTAGTGAAATTACATATTGGGAGAGCATTTTGTGGTTTACATGGACCAAAAAAGCATCCAATAAATATTTACTCAGCATGATCTGAGTCTGAGGCAGAAAAGGAGGGTAGAATACATAAATTCGTTTGAATTCAATATTTCCTACCCACCTGGTAAAGGAAATGAAGTCGATGATGCACTGAGCGTGAGGAATTGAGTGTATACATTACATAATGCTTGTTGGGAGTGACATCTTATGGATTTTTCCCCTAGAAATCATTTGGATGTTCATGATAGCCTGGGACTAACATTTAATTCATCATTGGCTATAACCTTTACCCTACTGGATATATTGAGGATGTGGAAACTATAAAATTCTGAATTCATAATTCTACATGAGAGTATATCAGTTGATAATCCTCCTCCATATTCGAAGGAAGGAGAGGAAGAGGTTATGCGTCTATACAGTCACATATGGTTTTCAGCAGACATACATGAAGAGAATATGATGGATTTTCATTCCTCAATTTGGTTAGTGAATCATGGTGTCCCCAAGATGAATCGGGACAAGCATAATTAGTATTGGGGGACATTTATAAAATGATATGTTACTGGTTTGGTCATGAAGTGCTCCACATGACTACCGGGGAAGGGGAACACCAGTGACTAGACATACATCTAAAAATGAAACCCATTTCAAATTTAAAATCGAATGAGATCACAATGGATTTAATGAAGTGATTACTAAGGTCACCTCAAGGTAATAATGTCAAATGGGTTATTTTTTATAGGATCACAATGGTTTCACATTTCTATCTGATCAATGAATCCTTCAAAGTTGATGAGCTTGAGAGGTTGTGCATCCGTGAGATTGTACAAACCAACGAGATCCTGCGTTCTATAATTTTATATAGGAATGTACAGTATACTTATAATTTATGGAAATAGCTATAGAGGGCGATTGGTACACATGTTCTCCTGAGCATAGCTTACCACCCCCATATATATGGCTAATCAAACGACATAATTCAGGTGATGTAGATCATGCTACAAGAATGAACCCTGAATTTCTTGGGTTCATGGAAGAGACACATACCACTGGTTGAGTTTACCTACAAAAATAGTTTTCATGATACTTTTATCGTGGAATTTTATGGTAGTCCATGACGATCTCCCGTGTGTAGGCTGGAGACAGGAGAAGAAGCTATGATGGGACCTCGCCTTCTCTAGGAGACCACTGTGCAGGTACAACAGATTTAGACGCATATGGCTACTACACAATCTCTCCATAAATCGTATGCCGATCACTATAGACTACCATTTGAGTTCGAGGTCAGGGATATGGATTTTTAATATTTATAAATATGGTTGGGACACAACAGTATTTGGAGACACTGTAATCATTCGTCGAGATACGTTGGGATGTTTGAGATTCTCAAGACGGTCAAGCAGGCTACAAATCATTTACAATTGCTTCAGTGGTATCAGCTTATGCATGACTCCTTCCATTTTTCCATGATATAACATTTTGTCTCAAACCAGTCTCAAACTTTTCATAATGGGGACGTTTAGTTATAGGTATATGTGTCCCTTGAGGTGTATCCTTACGAATTTTGGATAATTGGCCGAAGGTTCACCATGGATGGTCTATTCCTCTAGTAAGTGTGCTATGGAAGAATGACCAAATTCATGATCAGAACTAGGAGATGGAAGATGATGTACTATCGTAGTGGTTAGAGTTTTTCTCATACGATTCTTAACCACCAATTGAAGGGATATTCTTGGAAGAGTTGCATTAAGGGGGGAAGTTTATAAGAACCTAGTTCTTCCTATGAGGTATGGATCTTTTCCTTTCAAGATTTTCAAATGAAATGTTAGGAAAATGTGGTTTAGGGCTAGGCTACAACCTTGTTACATGAAATGCCTTGGGTTTAGTCATTGTGTAATCCTAGTAGATTCCATGTACAAGTATTTCCAAGACCCATGCATGACATGTATGGAATACCGAAAACAAAGGGAAATTCTGGAATATACATGGAGTGTAAATCCCTATACACACTATGTATTTTTATATTTTATTCAATAGGAACCAGCCTTGTCATCTTAATACAGATTGAAGTATAACCTGAGTTTCACAAACATTAGTTCCAACGGGAAGGTTTTCCTCCTGATTCATCATCCAAAATCCATTTTAGACAACACGAGATGCATTGTAACCCCATTGGTGAGTTCTAGATTCATCATGATTCATTATTTATCTCTTATACTTTAAACCTAATTATCGAGGATTGATATGTTATGCTCATTGTTCATATCTATTATGTTTAAGGTTGAAACAGCGGCCAACGTTTGATGAGGAGAGTTGTATGGTTTCGAGGTAGGTGGTCTCATTTCTTTCCTTAATTATAAATAATTTTATATATGATGTAGTGTTGAACACCAATTTCGGGGGTGTAACCATGATTTATTATTGACCCATTTTATTTCATATTGATGTTTAGGTTATCGAAAAATTATTTTAAAAGCATGTTTAGGGTTTTACACCTTGATTATGGGCCACCCCAGGGTTGAGTTTCCTTATATTACCATTTATGGTTGTTTAGATTAGGATGCCTATGAGGCATGACTTTTTTTCCCTTTTTGGGTTCATCAAAAAAATTTAAGTAGGTTAATAAATAACAAGGTTTTTTAATTATAATTTAATTGGTTAGGGAATGTGATGATTCTTTTCCCCTTGACCTTTGTTTTCTTTTTCTTTTTACATCACTTTTTGAATGTTTTTCACCCACTATAAATCTATCTATGTCATTAAATTAATGTAATAAAAATGTAATAATTTAATTTACATATGTTTATTCTATTAAGAAATGTTCCCAGGTGAGTTTTTTAATGTTATAATCATGTAATAGTTTAATTTATATGTGCATCTTATTATATGAAGTTTTTAATTAAATCATAATCATAAAAGGTGTAAATAGAGATGGGTGAACCATGGTCTCATGTTAAAAGGGAATGTATGGGATAATTTTAATATTTCACCTAATAACATGGGTGAACCATCATTTCAAATTATAATTACTTGTACATATTTACAGTGTGTATTATTATGTTAATCCTTGAACGAGCTACGAATGTAGTGGTCTAGTTCTTGGAGTCTATATTTAAATGTTGAGTGCCCAATGGATCCTATAAGGGATTAAATGGGTGGGATATATTGGAAATTTATTATTTCATGAGTGGAATTTTACTTATACCATTCATAGAGTGACGTTGGGATCATGAGGAGTTCTCTCTAATGGGATCATTTGATATAGGTGGAATTCCACCAAGAGTGATACATTAATTCAATCTTGGGAATATTATAGAAATGTGTAGGGTACAAATTGAATAATTAAATGGAATGTATTATTCCAAATTTTCCAAGACAACACAAAAAACATAGATTCGTTCTGCCCTTTTTTGTTATATGGTCTTCTAAGAAATCTATTGCGCTTACTTTTATACAAGAAATGAAGGAATTATGTCATATCTTGAGAGAAAAATAATTGAATATAAATGAATTGTTAATCAACATGAAATGAATGTAGAAGGGAAAAAAGATTGTATGAATATTTAATTTTTATTAAATCCTATATTACTACATTAATTATTTTACTATGCATATTATATATATTAACTAACATATTGGCACAGAACATTTGTGGATTCCTACTAGGATTTAGTAACACACACTATTCGGGTTATGTTTTTGGGCCCAAACATATTATATTCTTATAGGTTTCGATAAGGGAATGTTCCCTTATCCAGACACATGATATGATTCTAAGGAGTATGGGATCATGGGACCAAGCTGAGGCATATGATGCTTCTGATTTTATTTTACCTCTTTTATTAATATTGGAACTTATATAATGTATTACTACAGTGTGACATATTCTTGATATTTTTCTAGAACATGTATGAAACTGCATCATCTTTTCTATGATTTGTCCCCTGGTCATTTATATTATCAGTATTCTTCTATTTATTTTATTGTATTTTATTATAGTTTTCTCTAATGATTTGATATTATTTATAATATACTAAACTCTTCTAAGTAGGGCATAGTATCCTCACAATCACTCCAAGGCCCCCACTGCTTGTTTTCAGACTGTAATGTTTTTGGGAGACGAACTTGAGGACATTTTTCTAACTCCGTATTGTGACATCCCGGACCTGGCCGCCCCTCAACCCGATCCCCCAGCCCGGTTGGCCACATGACCCCCGGCTCATCTCTCCGTAGGCCTGGGGCTGCTGACTAGTAGTGGGGGTGTAATGGTAAGTCAGTGGGGAGATGGTACCCCCATGTCAGAGTACACTATGGTATTGCATCAAGTGATTAAATAGTGTAAGCACAATTAATAGATAAATAGGAGAAAAGGGGAAGCATACAAACCAAACAACAGAAGTAAGGAAAACCCTGATAAATACACAAAATCCACATAGGCAGTGTCTGATACAAAATGGAAGCATGGTATGCCGATACAATAGAAATATATGTCATTCATGCTATATAGTAATACAAAAAGATAAAAAAGTTATTCCACGAGCATCCCTAGACAAACTCGGTCCTCTACTCTGGAACTCTAGCTAGAACATACATGTATCAATAACCTAAAGCTGGGCACTTTCCCCAACTTGTACCTACAGCAGTAAACTCTACACGGGTTCCAAAGAGGCCGCCAAGGTAGGGTGTGAGATTAGTCTCAGTAGGAAACCACCAATGGGGACTACGTGTAATAAAAATAGGTGTTTGGAAAATAAATAGTGTATAGAAATCTACAAGTAATTAAAGCAATGTAATAAACAACCCTCCCGCTCTGCTTCTCGAAGGACGCATGGCAGGTCTACCTGCTTCAGCTCATGGATGGTATTCTGAACAATCAGTAGGGGTATATGTATACAGATATAGGTTATCACTGGCACGGGGTAAACATTACTCTCATCGATTCTTCTCACATATGTAATTTTCTTCACTGGAAAGAGGTATGAATGCCTCTCGTCCTCAAACATTATAGCTGGCGTTTGGAAGAATGCTTCCCACCCACAAAGGATATATTGGGACGAGGTATGAATGACTCCCGTCCCATTATAAAATTATTCTGCTGGCATGGGGTAAGAATGATTCCCGCCCACACACGGATATTCACCTGGCATAGGGTATGAATGCTACCCTCCCACATAAAGAGATTTATCTGGAACATGATAAGAATTCCTCCCGCACACACACGGGTTATCACAAGCATGTCAACATATTATGGCATAACCATTCACATCATAATATATATATAAGTCAATCCATCTTATATCATATCACATTAATCACATCAGAAGGAAACATAAATTTCAATTCATTTAAGGGTTTCATGGTATCTCATCATAACCAACCTATAACCAAGTCATCTCATATGCCTAATAGGGAAAATGCCTTTTGAGACATATCATTAAGGTACAAAGGTGAAAAAGGGCCAAATATCAAGACATATCACCTATGGTTGACCACTCCCGGTCCACACTACATCTGAACCCCCTAACAAGGATAGATTCTTCAATCTCATACCACACGGGTCATTTAGATATGAAGCAGTCATTTCAAATAAGGGGTTTGACGAATACCAAACCACGACACAATGATAATAACTCAAAAAGGTGAAAACCCAAAGTGGAAACCACGTGAACACCTACCTTAGGGATGTAGATGTAGGCTCGCTTGATATTGACCTCAGATTCGTAGTTGGTTGGAAGAGATCAGAGTTCCAGTCCAATTCCCTAGAAATAGAGCCCATGATACTACATCAAAATAGTGAAATGAATACGAAGATTCACCAAGGAAGGAATCTTAGGTGTGGTAATCCTTACCTTGGCTTTTCCAACATTTCCGAAGAATCGAGAATCAGACACTGGGGGAAAAATCGACAAGTGAAAGAGTGAGAGGAGGGTTTTGGAGCTCAAAAGAGGGCACTCCTCTGTTCTATCCATGAGAAGGAAGAATAAGAAAGGGCTTTAGGCTTAAATATAATTAAGGGCAAAATGCTAATTTTTACCCAGATCAGGGGCGCATGGTTTAGGGGCATGGTCTACCAAACTGTGCGCAAAACGTGCGTACCTCCCTCCCTACTAGACCAATGTCGCATGGTTTAGGCACACGATTTACCCAAACCGTGCACAACCCGTGCACACATCCATGCCTCCAAACCAAAGGTCAGACGGTCTGTCTGAAACCATGCGCAGGCCATGCGCAGGCCATTCGCCATTATCTCAAAGCCCATTTCTCAAACTACAGGACTCCGAACCAACCCCTGACACTACCAGAACCTTCCTTAGGATGTTACACACCTTATACAATCTCAAAGGAAAGATTTGAAAGAAAACTAACGATTCTTACCTTTGCTAAAGAGTTAGGTCATTACAAAATCCCCTCCTTAAATCAACTCATCCTCGAGTTGGCCTTCCGATGGTACTGAGGTGTCATAAATGAAAAGCTCTAGCCATTGAGAACGTATATTATCCTCTCAGTCCCAGTTTGTATATTGTTCCCAGCCGTGCTGCCTTAGTACCCGTACAAGAGGAACAGACCTTCCACGGAGTGTCTTCACACTCTGGTCAACAACACGCATTTGATACTCCTCGAAGCAGGCATCCATATCCAGTACAACCTGATCAGTCTGAAAAACATGAGTTGGATCATAAAGGTACTGATGTAGTTGAGACACATGAAAAACATCATGCATGGACTGATATCTCTGTTGAAGTGTAAGCTGGTAAGCTATTGGTATGATCTGCTTCATCAACTCAAAGGGTCCTACGAACCTTGGTGAAAGGTTACCCTACTTCCATAAACGTCTCTTCCCCAACCTGTGTGAGACCTTCAAGAAAACCAGGTTCCCAACCTCAAACTCAAGAGGTCGTTGGTGCTTGTTAGCATAGAAATGCTCTCTAGACTGAGCTGTCTGCATACGCTTCCTAATAAGTTATATATACTCTGTAGTCTCCTTCACAAGACGTGGTCTTAGAATAGCTACCTCTCATGCTTCAATCCAACAAAAATACGAGCGACAATGACTACCATATAAGGCTTCATAGGGATCCATCGCCATGGTAGCCTGGAAGCTATGGTTATAACTGAACTCGACAAGAGGATTGTGTTTCTCCCATGAACCTACAAAATCGAGAACACATGGACATAACATATCCTCTAGTACCTGTATAGTCTACTCGGTCTGTCCGTCTGTCTGCGGGTGACAGGCCATGCTCAAAAGTACCTGCGTACCCAAGGACTTCTGTAAACCCTGCCAGAACTGAGATATAAAACTAGGATCATTGTACGAGACAACAGAATGATGTGTTCCATGAAGGAGCCCTATTTTCTTGACATACAGTCATCCAAAGTCATCAACTATGAAGGTCTCCCACACATGTAAGAAATGAGAGACATTTGTCAGACAGTTGACGATAACCCATACCGCATCATTGACACGAGGTGACCCTAGTAAACTAGTTACAATTTATATAGAAAGATCATCCCATTTTCACTCTGGAATGGACAATGGATGTAACAGCCCTACCGAATGCTGATTCTATTCCTTCACCTGCTAACAGATTAAACAATGCATGATAAAACTGGCTATCTCTCACTTCATGTTAGGCCATCAGTACTGTCGTTGCAAATCACGATACATTTTGGTGATGCCTGGGTGAACTGCCCATGTTGAGGCATGGAAATCCCTCATCAGCTCTTCTATGATGTCTTCTAAGACCCATACACGCCCATGGAACAATAAATTATCACCTTCATCCAAGGTGTAATCTTTAGAGGTATCATCAATGACACATTCTTGTAGATTAAGGCCTTACAGAACTGATAAATTTTTTGACCTAACCCGTTCTAAAGGAGTAGATGTCACCACTAAGGCTAATAGAACAGTCTAACCCTATCCCTCCTGAACCTCAACATGCATCTCCAAAAATAGGGCCATTATTTTCAACTCCTCAATAGATTCCGAAACCATTTGTGACTGATTTTTCTGACTCAGCGCATCTGTTACTGAATTTCCTTTCCCAGGAGTGTAGGCCAGTACAATATCAAAGGATTGCAGGTATTCGACCCACCTGTGTTGCCTGAGATTTAGATCTAACTGAGTGAATATATATTTGAGGGTTTTGCGGTCAGAAAATACCACAAAATGATCTCCCAACAAATAGTGTCTCCAACATCGTGCGACATGTACAACTATTGCGAGCTCGAGGTCGTGCATCGGATAACTCCGTTCATGAGGCTTTAACTGATGAGAACAATACACAATGACTCACTTGTCCTGCCTCAAGATAGCTCCAAGCCCGATACCTGATGCATCACAATAGACCGTATAAGATCTTCCTCACTCTGGAAAGATCAGTATTAGTGCTGAATTTAGTCTTCCATTCAGTTCCTGAAAGGAAACATCACAAGGTTCTAACCAATCGAATCTCACCCCCCTTTTATTTAAAGCTGTAAGCGGTGCTGTTAGGCGTTAAAAGCCTTGAATAACCCACCTATAATATCCAGCATGCCCTAAGTAACTCTTGATATCAACGACCTTCTTGGGCTGCTCCCATGAAATTACAGCACTCACCTTATCAGGGTCAACTGAAAATCCAGTCATAGAAATAATGTGACCCAGGAAGTGAACCTTATTTATCCAAAAGTTTCATTTACTGATCATAGCATAAATCTGATGCTCTCTTAGTGTATTCCGCATGATCTCAATATGGGTTACATGGTGGTGTCCCGAGCGGGAATATACTAAGATATCATCCACAAATAAAACAATTAAAGAATCAAGGTAAGGGTGAAAAATCCAATTCATGAGAGCCATAAACACTGCAAGTGCATTTGTAAGCCAAAACAGCATGACTAGGAACTCATAGAGACCATACCAACTCCTGAACACTGTGCGAGGTATGTTCGAATTCCTAACACACACCTGGTGATAGTCCAACCTCAAATCTATCTTTGAAAACACCTTCGCTCCTCGGAGCTGAGAAAGAGGTCGTCAATTCAAGGTAATGGATACCGATTCTTAATAGTTAGCTGATTTAACTTACGATAATCCACAAAAATTAAAAGGGTACCATCTGCCTTTTTGAAAAAAAAACGTGTGATCCCCAAGGAGAAGTACTGGGACATATACAACCTTTTTCTTCCAGGTCCTCTAGCTGACTCTTGAGCTCCAGAAGTTCCTTAGGTGCCATCCTATAAGGAGGAATGGTCACTGTTGCTGCTCCTGGTTTACGTTCAATGGTAAATTCCACCTCTCACACTGGAGGTAGACCAGATAAATCACCAGGAATGAAATCACTGAAATTCTCCACTACGGGAGGATAAACAAAGGGTTGTATCCCTTGGTCGCCGATATAAATACTGGAAACCTTTTTCATGACACCACCTAAGATCCGGTGTTCCGATCCTACTGGTGTCACACTAAGATCCCATTCTCTGTTAGGCATATGTGTGTCACCCTATGGTGATGTAAACGCCACCCTCTGACGATATCAATAAATCTAGGCTCTATAGGGAACTAAAAAGTCCATTCTGATTATTACATCAAAACCTGTCATATCAAGAACGTACAGGTTCCACATGAAAAGGTAACAACCCACCTCTAGGGGACTTTTTTGACAATGACGATTTCCCTCTGAACGGACACCCAATGGGGTATATGACGTGATCATACCATGATACGACTTAATGTCGAGGCCCAAACATCCAATAATCGCCTCCGATATGAAAGGGTGAAAAGTTCCTATATCAAACAAAGTAGATACTAACGAAGGGGAAACTAGAATCCTACCTCGTATAGTAGATGTTCTAGCGTACTGCTCTTGCGGCATAGGCTCGACTACATACAACATTGTTGGTACCACGAACCTATGTCATAGCCTAGCTACCTTGAGAAGAACCGCCCTACTAGTGCTGAGGGTCATACACTAGATTACCTCTTCCTTGACTACCAACACGCCCTGATCGGTCGACGGTATTCCAGCTGCCTGACTGACGTGATCCTACCGATCCAGCACCGGATTTTGGAGTAGGTTCAGATCCCTGCTCACTTGGCCCTGGGGGAAATGTCCTTAAAAAATGGTTGAGATTTCCCAATCTACCACAACCTCTACACTCCATTGGATTTCATGTACACTACCTCCTCATGTGTCCTAGAACCCCACATTGGTGACAGATAAGAGTACACCCTGAGAAAAGCGTCTGAACACTATTGACACCATGAGAGTCCTCAAAACACCAATTCTACCCAGAATAAAATCCACTAGAACCCTTTGGTGCCGAACCGGCCAGGTTCTCACTATTCACATCTCTCAAATTCATCTCTATGATAAAAGCCTGATTAACAATTTTGGAAACAGTCATCAACCTGAACATGTTAACCTGCGACCGGATGGCGTAACACAGCCCATCCTCAAAATGCCTAGTGGTCGTGAGATCATCAGCAGCTAGTGTAGGAGAAAAAAGTTGTAACTAGGTGAAACGAGACGAATATTCCATGACTGTAATGGTCCCTTGCTGCAGATTTATAAACTCCCTATCTCTCTCATCCCTCAATGTCTGGGGAAATGAATAATTGTAGAAGACGGTCTGGAAATCAGTCCAAATCGTATCTCTTTGTTGTCCAGACTGGGTGATGACATCCCACCACCTCCTTGCTGAACCACGTAGCATATAATCTGTGAGCTTGACCAAATGATCTGGAGGTGTCTCAAGGTGTTCAAAGATGGTCAGAATAGATTCCAACCAGGACTCCGCAGCAAGTGGTCCTCCATCTCCAGTAAATTTAGGTGGATGGTGCGACTAAAACTCGCCGGTCAACTCATCCATACTCGGGGGAGGTTGCACTCCACCTTGCATACTCTGCATCAAATGCAAGAATCTCTCACTGAACTGGGTATCGACACCCACCATAGGAATATAAAGTGGAGCCACGGGTGGCTCGACAGGAAGATCAACTGGCGGCTCAGGGCCCGCCACCTAAGGAACGTGATCACCGCCACCTTTAGTGCGCGCAACTCGAGGACATATTAGAGTCATAGAGTAAAAATCCCAAACGAACATCGTAAAACAAGAAACCAATAAACATTTAAAGGTTTAACTCTAGATGCTAGGACAAGTACTAAGCCGTCCTACCCCTAGGATTTCATATCCACACCCATTGGAAATATCAGTAAAACTTACAACTATAAAAATTTGAATTAATCTAGTGATATGTTATTTCCCAGCCCATAAGTTCCCATACTCCTCCTGAAATGAAAGATGACACACACATGGATGTCATTTCTCATTCATGTGTGCTAATCAATTATTTTAATTTCCTCTAAGGTAAATGATTGGTTTAGTTGGAATATTAATTTCTAATCCATAAGGGCACATACACCTTATGAACCAAAGTGTGACACCCACTAAAACAACCTCATTCCTCAATTCACAACCTACATGAAGGGTTAGCACAACTGGACACATATTAACAAGGCATGGAAATAAGCAACAAGCAATGCTCACTGAAAATTTAAAAGTGGCATGGCTTGATGCATGGCCTAATCATATTCTGTCTATCGTAATGCATGTTCTAATGCGTAACCCTCATTTCATTAGGTCAAACCCTGGAATCCAAATTTCAACATTGTAAATCTCAATAACATCACAAAACATGTGAAGCACCCTATGGTGAAATGGTATCCATAGTAAATAGAAGAATCATTAACAACATAAAATAGGATACATGGCCCATACCCCATACATGGGTTCGCAACGCCCAAGAACAGATCAGGGATAATTCCCTATGCGTCCCTAGACTCTAAGTCCATCATCGCCAAATAGTAAAGCAGGAAGAAAGAAAAACCTCTGATACCACTTTGTGATGTCCCAGACCCGGCTACCGCTCAACCAGAGGCTTGATCCGAGTTGGATACATGACGCCTGGCTCATCTCCACAAAGGCCAGGGGCAGCCGAATAGTAGTGGGTGTGTAATGGTAAGTCAGTGGGGAGACTGTACCCCCATGTCAGAGTACACAATGGTATAGTAGCAACTGATTATACAGTGGAAGCACAACTAATGGATAAACCAGAGAAAATGGGGAACATACAAACCAAACAACATAAGTAAGGAAAACCCAGATAAATATACAAAATCCACAAAGCCAGTGTCTGATAAAAAATGGATGCATGGAATGACGATAAAATGGAAATAGATGGCATAAATGCTATAATGTAATAAAAAAAGTGATCAAAAGTAGTCCACGAGCATCTGTAGCTAAGCTATTCCCTCTACTCTAGATCTCTTTCTAGAACGTACATGTATCAACAACCTGAAGCTGGACCCTTGCCCCTACTAGTACCTGCAGCAGTAAAGTCTACACAGTTCCCAAGGAGGCCGCCTGAGTAGGTCTTGATACATGTCTTAGTAGGCCACCACCAATGAGGTTTACATGTAATCCAAATAGGTGTTCACAAAATAAATAGTGTATAGAAAACTACAAGTAAGTGAAGAAATGTAATAAAAAACCCTCCCACTGAGGTTCCGGGAGGACACCTGCGGGTCAACCTACTTCCTCTCATGGCTAGTATTCAGAAAAATCACCATGGGTATAAGTACATAGATACAGGTTATCACTGGAACAATGTAAACATTCCTCTCATCTATGATTCTCACATATGTAATAATCATCACTTGCATGATGTATGAATGCCTCTCGTCCACAAGCAATGTATCTGGCATGGGGAAGAATGACTCCCACCAATAAAGGATATATAGTCATGAGGTATGAATTATTACCATCCCATTTCACAATGATTCACCTAGCACAGTGTAAGAATACTTCTAGCCCACACACGTATATTCATCTGGCATAGGGTAAGAATGCTTCCCTCCCACACACGGTGATTTATCTGGCATGGGGTAAGAATGCCTCCTGCCCACACTCCAATTATCACAAGCATGTCAAAACAGTATGGAATAACCATTCACATCACAATATATATATAAGGAAATCCATCTTATATCATATCACATTAATGACATCACAAGGCAATATAAATTTCAATTCATTTAAGGGGTTCAAGCTATCTCATCCTAGCCAACCTCTAACCAAGTCATCTCATTTACCTAACATGGAAAATTACTTTAGAGACATATCGTTAAGGTATAAAGGTGAAAAGGGACAAATATCAAGACATATCACCTATGGTTTACCACTCCCAGTCCACACCTCATCTAAACACCATAAAAATGATAGATTCATCAATCTAATGCCACACGGGTCATTTAGATAAGAAGCAGTCATTTCAAATAAGCGGTTTGGTGAAAGTCAAACCATGGTGCGATGATAATCACTCAAAAAGGAGAAAACCCAAAATGCAAACCATGTGACCACCTACCTTAGAGCAGTAGATGTAGGCTCGCTTGATATAGACCTCAGATTCGCAGTAGGTTGGAAGATATCTCAGTTCCAGTCAAATTCCCTAGAAATAGGGCATATGATCCTGCATCAAAATAGTGAAACGAATACCATGATTCACAAAGGAAGGAATCTTAGGTGTGGTTAGCCTTACCTTGTCCTTTCTAATGCTTATGATGGATCAAGAATCAGACACTAGTGGAAGAATCCACAAGAGAAAGAGTGAGTGGAGGGTTTTGGAGCTCAAAAGAGTGATCCCCTATGTTCTGTCCGCAGGAAGGAAGAAGAAGAAATGGATTTAGGCTTAAATAGAATTAAGGTCAAAATGGTATTTTTTACCTAGATCAGGGTCACACGGTTTAGGCACACCATTTACCAAACCGTGTGCAAACCCTGCTCACCTCCCTTCATCCTGGACAAAAGCTGGACGGTTTAGGTGCTTGGTTTACCCATACCATGCTCAACCCGGGCGCACCACCCTACCTCCAGACCAAATGCCACACAGTTTTTCTGAAACCATGCATAGGTCATGCGCAGGCCATGCACCATTGTCTGTAAACCCATTTCTAAAAATCCAAGGCTCTAAAAGAACCCTGGAAACTTCCCAAACCTTCCTTAGGAAGTTACAGACCTTATACAAGATTAAAGGAATGATTTGAAAGAAAACTAACGATCCATACCTTTGGAAACGAGTCAGGTCGTTACAGGTATGGTTCACCTTTGAGTGGCATCTATATCTGAGACATTACCAATTAAACTTATGAGGATGTAATATATTAATGTAGAAATGTAAGAGGTTGTTCAATAGAAAAAATAGTACGTAACATTACAAAAATATAAGAAAACCTCAAATATATGATTATCTAGTCGTCGATGACAATGACTCTATATTAATTTACATTAATGATCATGTGAAATATAAGGAATCATTGAGTCACACATAATCTACCGAATAAAATTAATCAACAAATTATTAAGTGGATTCCTTGTAAAAAAACAAAAAAAAAATTGGTTGATCCTCCTGAGGATTTAAATCACATCGAATGTAAATTGGTATTAATAAAGAATGTGTATATTGATGGATGATTTTATACTTAAAATGTTAAGCAACACAGGAAAGGGTTTAAGCAGTATCCTGGAATAGACTATGAAAGAACCATATCAACCTTTATAATGGAAAATTAAATAATAAATATCCATTATATAGAATCATACCTTGGATATGATATTTGGAATATGTATTCAATAAAATTACATAACTTGAACAATTAATAATATTTCACTATGATACACATAAAAGGGTTTGTGATACATAATGATTCCAAAAATCATTTAATGTTTTATAGAAAAATGTATATACTAAATATGAAATTTTTACAATGGAACATTTTTTAATAAATATATAATTCTATTTTTTATAAATAATTATTTGGTACATTGGGTCTATTAGTGGTTGTAAGTGATTTCATTTTCCAAATAGTTTATGTTCATTCACAGTACTTATTAAAAATGAATTTCTAGTCATATATCCCATTAAGATCTTTTTTGACACTTATTTCTCCATGAAAGAGTTAGGTGATGAAAAATATATAATTTGTATAAATATCCTTCATACCCCAGAGTATAATTTTACTATGTAAACTATTTAAATTTACATGAAATTGATTATATTTAGTAAGGATCTATACTAGAAGGTATAATATCAAGTTTCATATGAAACTCATTTTTATAGAAATGTTTTCCTCAAAACATTAAGAGATATAAAGGATAGAAATTATGCACTATGTATAGAGATTTGGTGAGTCATGTATTTTCTATATGTAATAGAATTGATGATTCCTATAATTTAGGAACTATAGGAAGAAAAAAAATTATCCACGTGTCTAAAAATGGATGATAGTCAAGGTAACCCCTACATATCATTGTTTCCTGAAAGATATGTTATTTTCTTATGGAGAAGATATGGACATATTCATTAGGGAATATAAATATTATAGTATCCAAACAGATCATGACAATATAAAATCATGATCAAGATACATATAATCTCTTAATAGGGGTCTAGTATGCTTGACAAACTCAAAGTAAGACAAGTATGAAAATTCTATTGCAATGTCTGAGATAATGAAGGGTATTGAGGTAGTTAAAGAAGAGGTTTTGATAAAAAAACATTCTCCAAGAACATTATGTGGTTATAAAAAGGATATAATGTATCTCACTCTATTTTGATAATACCATTTTATTAGATCTTGTAATAGATACAAAATCCCATAAATAGAAGAATGTATATAATTTTGAAATTTAATCTCTTTATAGATTATTACCAGTGAGATGAAAGCACAAAAATTAGAGATTTCGTGGTTGAAAAAATTGGAGACCTCATAACTAAAGTCTTAATTAAGAAAAGACTCATCCATCAGGTGAAAGGTTGGGAAATGATTGTCTATAGAAGTTTGATATTTTATATATGGGAGTATTTCAGAGTTGTTATCTTAGAACCAATTTTCTATACATTAAATTTAATGTAAATTGGATATATTTAATATTAATAAAATATATTGTTACATATTGATTATTATTAAGCATAAAATTAATGTAATAAGGTTCTTGAGTATCTTCACATATGAAAGGGTAGAATTTCTCCCAACTATGTTGAGATCCATGAATTTCCATAATGATATTCGTAAAAATTCTATAATGGTAAGATGACTTTCTTTGATGGGAAAAAAGTATGTTGAATTATTTGGTTTATGTACAAGTAAGTATATCATATTTTATCTCATAATTTTCAGAAATGGTTTTTTATAAAATGGGATATTATGAGAATAGACATGCCTATAAGATATACACCATTTTTATGTCGTTGAATATTCCTATATTCGAGCATAGGCAATGATACCTAGAAATTAATATTAATATTAATGCATGTCATGAGTCAAGTACATTTATTTATTGATGCATTTCATGATGAAATATGATCATTGTTATGGAGGGTATGATCATTGTATCACCAATGTAATTTTATTGTTGAACATGTCAAGGGTGTATTTGTTCATTACATCTTTTTAAATATTGATATCTCACACATTTGATTAAAATGGAACAATATTATAAAATTATTTATTAATAGTGTATAGAATATTTCATTTCAAATTGGTAAAGAGTGGTATATCCATAATGTTAGAAGATGATAATGGTGTGCTACCTTATTGATGAAATAGAGATACAATGATTATTTATTATATAATGGGTATTTGTCAAAGGCCTTTTGATTTAGAAATTTCCTCTTCATTTTGTGGTTGAATTGACTTTTTTCCTTGTTTAACCATATTTAAAAGTTTTTATAGATTTTATGGGAAGAGTATATAGTGGATTAGATCATGGGTTACTAGTGGATGATACTAAGAGCATGAGTGGTAGTTTTTGTATCCACTGACTAGCCAGTGGGGTCGAAATTATCCCTCCTACCAAGAATGACTCACAAGAAATCTAATGAGCCAAAATTAGGTAAAATATGGACCCCAAGTTACTATAATGTGGGGTGAACCGTGTATCATTTATGTGAGGTCCTTTTAGACTTTTCTAAACTGAGAATTGTTCAGTATTTATCATCATGGCTGATTTTCATGGTGTCACTAAACAGTTTTCTCCTCTTATCATCCCTTTATTAGATCTCTTCAATGTGAGATTTATCCTTGTGAAATTCATTGGTGAATCTATCTGGTATATACTATTTTTATTTGGTATTAGCTTCTTATTCATCATATGGTGGTGTAACATTGTTCTGTTCAACACTGACGATTCCACATGGTATAGTTTAGCTGTTTCAAACAATTTATGATTCAATTCAATTTGAATCTTCTATTTTCCCATCTCCAAATTGATAATATAATTTTTTTAATGCATGATCTCAATAATATAATGGAAAATAATCCCACTGGATATTGGGGGAATTGTATGATAACCATAGTTTTTTAGATCAGCTATGATAATGTATATACCATGATGATTAAATTGAAATATTTTTCACAGTTTCATTTAACCTACAACTCTTGGAGATCCCATATATGTATTATATATGATGTTAATGGAAATCCCAATCATATCATGGAATTGATTTGGGGATTTTTCAAGCCTTAGATTCAAGAGTGTGCTGAGAGTTCCCACACTCTGTTGGAGGATGTTTCAACAGTACATAATTAGTAGACTTTTATAATGATTCTAATTTAATTATTTTACATTTTCATTTGTTACTAGGTTAAAAAATAATTATTTTTTTGAATGATGTCATTATTGTGTTATAGAACGTCCATGGGTGTTTTTTTGCGGTTCCAGCATAGTGGTGACACAAGGTAATTCCTTCAAAAAACTAAAATTTCCCATTCTATAATTGTTTTTTTGAAATAATTTAATTGAATAAAATTTATTTATACTTAATTAAATTGCTATGCTTCAGCCAATGTTAAGACCTCATGTTGATTCATGGAAGATGAATGAACTTGGATGTGCTATGAAAATATATTTTGATTTCCTTATATGGCAGTTAAATTAATATTTAGGTAGGTGGTTCTATATACTATACCACATAGTATTATGAAAAATTTATTTCCTTGTGATATGATGTTTATTACCCAACTGAAATTACTCTAAATTCATAAATGTGACATATAATTCATGTATTAGTTAATAGATAATGAAATATGTGTGTTAAACAATTAAAGGGACCATGATAAATGTAACAGAAAAATAGAAATAACCATCATGAATCCTTGTGAATTGGTTTGATTTCAGTTACCAAGTTATGAGGTGTAACAAGACATATTTTAAAATTAAAACAATTCAGATATCATTTAGGACACACAACCATGATCCTAAATGAATGAGAATGTTTTATTTTTTAAATGATATGGTTAAACCCAAGTTATTGAGTTATAAGGTAGGATTACAATTTATAATATTATAATAAATAAATATTGATACAACTCAATAAATATATACTGAATAATTTGGGGGATATATACACAAAATTTTTTAGAGACATTTTACTTTTTGAAAATTTATTTTAAAAAATATTGGATTTATTCCTTCTTATGTGTAATATTATAAATAAATTATGGATCTTTGTGAAGTTTTACATGATATAAAGTATATATTTCTTCAATCATACGGTCAAAATTAGATTAGAGTAAATTATAGTGGGTTTTTGGAAAACATTGACTTTGGAGTTAAAAGTGTAAAATAACGATTTTCATTGAATATGGAATTCATATTTCAAGAATTTATACAGTTCAATTATTTGTAAATTTGGTTCAATGTAAAATTAGTTATTATATATTATTATTAATAAAATAATGTTGAATTTAAATAATTTTAATGATAAATATTGTATAAAATCATTCTAATACTTAAAGATAATTTTTTATAAAATTTTATTTCATTTTGTTTTATATTTTAATCAGAAATTAAATTCTTACAATTTTTGTAATTTAATCTTGATCATGGATTCCAAATTTTGAATCATGAGGTCTAAATTTTGAAGATATTCAAAATTATTTTTGTTCATATTCAATAATAACTATAGTAAATAAATGTCACCATATTAATGGTAAATCATGTAATTTTGGTTAACATTAACATTATAAGAGCTAAATATGTCACTAAACATTTTATTTATCCTATTATAGGAATTTGGATTGTAAATTTATATAAAAGGATATAAAATAGGGGAACATTATGACATATTTATTTTATTTTGACAATTATAATATATATGGAAATGAAAAATTCCAATAAAACACTTTCACTCTTTTAATATTGAAAATATTTTCTAATAGGGATAAAAACAAATTATTTTAAGTTATAAATGGTTATTATAAATATAACTTATTTATTTTTAACATGATAATTTATATTAAAATATTATTGATGAAATAATTACCTTAAACTATTATACAATGTTGACACTGCTCTTGTGCAAGCTGTGGACCAATAACATAATTTACTTTTGAAAATATAAAATTAATAATTATTGGATGATTTAAAGAGTACCTCGAATTTCAATGTTAAATTAATAATTTTAATGTATTATGAAATGTATAATATTAAAATTCCTATACATAGATATTGTGTATATTGTACAATTATCTAAATATTGTCAACAATTTCAAAAATGATATTTTATGTTAAATATATTATTTTAAATTATTTTAAATTATAATAATATTAAAATTGTAAAATTAGGATGATATTATATATAGTATTTTATCTCCTCACCATTTATTTTCCAATTTTGAATTATAATTAAAATTTATACCCAATAAGATTGAATTTTTTTTACCATAGTTATGATTAAAATTGGTTAACCAAGGGATCAGTCCAAAATATATTGTTTAGAATGATATATAAACAAGTAAAGATTTTATTTTATGATTATATCAACTGTATATATTACCTATATTAAAATAAATGTAATCTTGGTATGATTTTACTTGTGTTACAGACATATTATATTTAAATAAATAACTAATTTTCTAAAAGCTGAATTAATGGTATTTTATGATAATAATTATGTTAAAAAAAATTTTAAAAATAATAAAAATACGATATTTTTATAAATAAATAATATATTTTAAATGTATAAAAATTACCCATTTATCATTCACATGTATTATAATTTAATATTCTTTATCATTAATGTTGTAAAAACAATCTTATTGTGTCAATTATCAAAATGATTTACTGATGGTTGAATCAAAAAGATAATGGCGAAAGAACCACTCAAACATACTAAATTTAATTTTCTTGAGAGTATTTATACCCATAATAATATTATCCTCCAATTATATTATTTTTGAGCCATATTCAATATTAAATTAAATTATTTTAATTTAATAAATTACAATATTTCAATAACGCCCCTCCCCTCATTATAGAAGGACACCACTCTCAAATTTTCCTCACTCCTACCGAACTATTTGATTTATCTAATTCATATCCAAATAGCTTATTAACATACCATACCACATCCTATTGTTCATATTGTTGGTGTATTACTATCCTTAGAGGTCTTAGGGGAAAAATAAAAGGAGGTTGCTCGAATGTGATATATAGTTCCATACTAAGCATTTTAATTTTATTTCATATTCGATCTCGATAAAATATTCATAAAAAAGTATAAAATTATAAAATTTAAAAAAAATATTTCATATACGTAGATGATATCATATTAATTTCATAACCTATATCCATCACATTTTCTCATCATATGGGAAACGAAACCATCATTGGTTTGTATGGTTGGCCACTGTCTCATGAAGCAATGTAATTTATTTTCCTTCAACACCTCTCAAAATTTGTTGTAATGAATTATTTACTATATATATGTGATATGAATGGACGAATTATCATTATGAAATCATATATAACATTTAATTTCTCACCTTTCCATCTATTAAAGAATGATATTTTTGTTTATTATTATTTGTAGCCTATTACTGCTATGATGTGATTTCATTCATTTTCCATCACCACATAATATGTATGATATATAAAAAAATATTTTTAGAAAAAATCATTTATTAGTGATATATGTATCATTATATATTGATAAAATAATAAAAGCATTATTTATATTATGATCAATGGAAAATGGAAATATTACTCATGCGTTCATATGTTGTACTGTCTCAATGATTTTCAAATAGTTAATTTTCCATAAATATTATTCTTGGTTGGTTGTAAAAGTATATTTTATATAAAAACATGATATTTATTTAATTTTTATTATTATGGATATGATGAAAATAGGTATTGTTTTACTATATTCAACTTACCGAATTCATTTTGCATAAATGAACTGAATATTGAAAAAATGGCTAAAGTGCATTTAACTGATTGAAAAATTAAATAAAACTTGTTTAAAAATAAAATAATAGTAATAAAAATGAGGAAAAATTTGATAAATAATTTAAAAAATAAAAATATTTTTATTATTGAAGAAAATAAAGAACATACATGATGATTTGAACTTGAGGTTATGATTTTCTAAACTCAATTTCAATTCACTCGGATATACTTCTAATTCAATGAAATTTTTATTCTGTGATTATGTGTAAAATGAGATCCTATTATATAATCTTATATTTGAACCTTTTTTGTGGATTTATATTGGGTACACATAACAAACTTCATTGATAAATTCTCACTTAAATAATACAATCTTGTTATATGTTTCTTTATTGAACCATCTTTCATTAGGTTATATCACTTCTTCATATATTATACTATTCAAATATTATGTGTAAAATTACATTTGAAAGAATTTTGTTTTATTTAAAATTGTTTTTTGGATATTGATTATTTTCACATAATTACTTGATTGATTAATTCTCAATTCAAATGTTTGATAATTGTAAAGGGTTTTCATATATCATTTATTATTGAAACATCATTGATGTTATGAACATATTTCTGTTAAGGTGTTGTATTTAATGATACTTTGACATGATATAAGATGAATATAATTATTTTCATGATATTTAGTGATTCATATTAAGTAATTATTTCATTGATTTCATGATTCAAATGTAACCAAACGGGTAAGTATTTATTTCACAATCTATAATTTCTTTGGAATTATTTATGTTTAATCCTCAATTAGATAATTAAAATATATTTCTATCTTAAAAAAATATTTTCATCTATTATAGTAATTTATGAAAATTGAAAATTTTCCTTTAATTTTAATCTTTTAAATTCTGAAGGCACTAACATTATGTTTTTAAGGAAAATTGACTCTCTTTTCTATTATATTGTGAATATTTTTCCTTGATTTCAATATTTCAATTAATTTTTTTAAATAATTTATTACTCTTATAATATGATTTTTATACTCAATTTCCCATTTTTTATATTTCTATTAAATGGTTTAAAAGAAATCATATTGTTAGTTTCTAAACTTGGTACAATTAATTTTTACCTAAAATTTAAAAGGAATAATTATTTTAAAATTTATTGCATGAAAGAGTTTTTCCAACATAATGATCACTCAATGTTTTGAAAATTTATTTACAAGTTTCTATGGTTCTTTTAAATGAATATTTGTTTCCTAATATTTTATAATTTAATTTTTAAAATTGAATTTCTATGTAGGAAATGTGTAATTTTAATAAATAAGGATCATTTTATGATCTTTAAATTATTCAATGATAATTTAAATTTATTTTAATTATTATCAAATAGGGGTATTTTGTAATGATTTCATCATTTTTCATTATCTATATGGTTTTTGATCAGTATGTTTAGGGAAACTATTATCATTTCATATGCTTGTTTTTTTATATGAATGTTTAAATTGATTATTATTTGAATTTTTATTCATCCCATTAAAATAATGAATGTCATGGACATATCAAGTGATGGGTGGTTACCATTATAGATCCCCGATGAATCTATAAATCTCCTGAGACAAACTAGTTTATATATTTGGATGAGGTTTTATCCACTTATGTATGAGTTCATGGCATGAAACCTTCATACTAATTTAATGAGATCTAGAATTATATATTTAATTATTATGATATCAGTTATTTTTTCCAATGTTATTATTTTAATCTTAATAAAAATATGTTGTAATGATTCAAGATAATGTTATTAGTTATATGAAATTATTGGATCTTCATTTATTTATAAAATATAGTTATTTGTGAAAATGTTATTTATTAAATGAAATATCTTATCATTTATTTATATTTTCATATTGATTATTCATTATTTAATATTGTAAAAACAATACATTATATAACCCATATGGATCATATATGCTCTTCTTTAATTTTTCCCTTTAAAAAAGAGGTCCAGAAGTGTAATATGAATGATATGAAAGGAAATGTTATAGAGAATAATGATGTTTTAAATGAAAATATTATGTTATATTTTATGTTTTCAAATATAATTTGAGTTTCATGTATGAATATTGATCACCAATACTACTAAACTATTTCTTTCTTTTGTGATGTTACCACTTGTATCTTATGCTAATGTATCAATGTAACCACTAACTCCAGTCTACTAGATTTGGGGAATTTATAATTGGTATCAAAGGAATCATAGAAGATACCTTGAATACATGAATTTCTAAATCATTGATTATAATATATAACCCTATGATATAATTTATAGATATGTCTCTATATATGATATCATCCTATAGTTTTGGTAATATAGTGATTATATTGTATTCCTAACATCATAACCCTATCTAGATAATAAAAGTGGAAGTTGTTTTAGAAAAACATTATATATGATTAATAAACCAAATATGGTTGTATGTGTATACGTAGTCTATTTTTATTGTGTAAAGTTATTATTTCAAAACTATAAATATCGTTTGATACTCCTCAGAGATAAAAGTGGGTTTATTTACATCCCCTTATCAACCATTATGATGAATGAAAGAATATATCCTATGGAAAAATATTATTATAAAATGTGATATGGGATAGATCTAATCATTTTTTGTTGATTAGTACATGTTAATTAATAAATTAAAAGTCATAGATACCCCTCTTGTGGTTTTTTGTAATAGGGGTTTATAAAGATTTAGGAAAATTTTGGATACATTTATGGGAATACAAACTTTTGGTTTTCTATATGTTACATTTACAATATTATTTAAAATAAATTATGGTATATTTTTTGGAAATAAGCTTAATATTATTATTATCATTTTCAATAAATGTGATCAGTAATTTTAAGGTAATAATAGTCAATAAAGATTCTGTGAAAAATTATTTTTTAAAAAAAATAGTGGTTAAAAACTAAAGTGATTATTATTGTTAATTTTGATTATTTTAATTAAAATTTTATCAATGTTATAGTAATTATATAGGATTACAAAATGGAAAACACATATTATTATAAACAACACATTTAATTCATTATGTACAATGTTCTTGATCCAACAATTGATGGGTGACAAGGGTGTAACAACTACCACAATCAATGTGATATCCGAGTTAGTAAGAAATTATTTTACATAAATAATTTGAGTTATAATTATTTATTTATTACATCAAATAATATCCAGTAATATTGAAACATTTTATCAATTTTACATTATTGTGGTTTGTTTGGATATATTTTAATTTATTTATGGAATAATCTATGTTAAACCTTCTGATTAATTGTTGAATTTTATTAATTAGGGTGTTATATATTAATATGAGGGTTCATTAATTTTTGGTATTGTATTATGATATTCTAACCATTTTGGTTGTGGTTAATATTGGGGGAATATAAATTTATCCTTTTCTGTATTTGGTGATCAGATAGAAGTTTATTTTAGTGCTTTAGATATGACAAATTCTTCTTGAATACACAAAATTTAAAGAAAAATATGAGATTATATTGGAAATTTCTTAAAGTAAATTTTTTTAATAATCACCTATTAATATTTAAATTTTTTTATTATTATATGTTGTAATTTAACTTCTAATCTATGGGAAAATTTTCTTGAATAAAAATTTATGCAATTAACTATTTTCCAAAAAATCGATGTCATTTTTCGCATCTCATTTTGAACAGTTTTAGGTTATTAGCATTAACATGATCATTTAATTTATTTTGTTAAATTATCTCTGTCACTTTTCAAATACATTCTATTATCGTTTTTCATCAATTTCAATATTTTCACTTCCTGTTAATGTTATCGAATTTTTAAAAATAGTTACATATTTTTTCACACAATCTACATATTTCCCTTTTCCACTTTTCAAGAAGAATTTCTATTAACCCTTTTTTGATCCAAGATTTCAATAAATAAAACAAAAAATTTCATATCCTTGATTAACAAGATAAATTTTAAACTTTGGAGATTCATTTATAAAACGGTCGGAGAAGGTGATAACCTAATATTTTAAAAAAAAAACTATGTTAAACATCATATATGATATGTAACACCAAGCCTAGACAAAAAATATATGATAATTAATGAAATGTTTCAATTATAACCCTACTATTGAATTAGAGGGTAGTAATAATATTAAACATGTTATGAAAAATATATATATTTTCTACAAAATAAAAATGTATTTATTAATACATTGGAAATAAGTACTTGTATTTTAGTAGTCATTTTAATATTAAAAATTACGTTTTTGTCAAAATGGTTTTTATTGCATCTGATGATTGTATATTATATTACATTTCTAAAACATTTTTAAATTTTATTTAATAAAAATTATATAACTATTCTAATAACAGTTTTAAAATATTCATATGGTGAATTATATGGATTTTTTTAAAACAATTTTGTTTTTAATGATTGCTCAAATATTCTTATTTTCAATAAAAATGACTTTATATATATAGTATTTACAATGTTATAGTTTTATAAAAATATTTCAATATAATATTTACGCATATTATATTCATATTAATATAATTACTTTAAATTGAATAAAGGTCATAATTTAATTTAGTATAAAATATTTTATACATAAAAGATATAAGACTAAAAAATTGTTTTTCATTAAATTTAACAATTTATTGTGAAACTACTAAGTGCCACAAATAGAATTTGATTATTTAAAATATTTAAAATATTTTTAATTAATAGTTAAATAAATATTCCCCTTTAAATTTTGATCATTTTCAATATTAAGCATAGTAAATAATGTTCAGAACCATTAGGGTAAATTAAGTAATTAAGGTCATCAATAATATGATAAAGACTACAAAATGAAAATAACACCTAGATTTATAATATTTTATGTGTGGGATTTTTCAATGTCATCCCATATTTTTAAAAATTGTGAACTCAGTGACACTATCTTTAATTTTATCAATTAAAATTTTTAAATAATATATAAAGTAAAAAATGTCAAATTCTTTAATTTAATATCAATAATATTTTGTGATTTTGAAAAAAACAAAGAGTATTTTATAAATTTTTATTTGGATGAAAAATTATTTATTTTTAGATTGATTACATATTATTTATTTTTAGTGATGAAATAATTACCTTAAAATATTTAGAAACACCGACACAGTGCTTGTGCAAGCTATGGAAAAATCAAGTCAATGATTTTTGAAATTATAATGGTAATATTATTCAGGTGATTTAAAGTATCGCATTAATTATCAATAAAAAATTTTCTAGATATTTTTTAAAGGTATAAATTATAATTCTATTATTTTCATGTTTTATTGAGAGTCAAATTTTGTGAATTGTATAAAAAATAAAATAAATGATATTTTATGATAAATGTATTATATTAATTTTTTACAAAATTTTAAAATTAAAAAAAACTAGAAAAGTAGGATGATAGTTTATATAATTTTTCATCCCATTTCTATTTATTATCCAATTTTTAAAGTATACATCAAATAATAAACCATCAAAATTTACAAAAAATTGTACCACTGTTATGAATAAAATTATTTATGTAAGGGGGTTAATACAAATAATAATGTTAAAATGATATATAGACCTATAAATATTTTATTTTAAGAGAATATATTGACCATATAAACCATAAATTTAAATAAATGTCAATTTTTATCCATATAAATTTTGATATACTGATGTTATATTATATTATTTCTTATATTACAAAAAAAATTCATTAATGATATTTCATAATAAATAATATATAATTAAATGATTTAAAATTTTAAAATATATTATCATAGTCTATATGCATTATATATTGTTAAAAATATTAATCAAAATCCATTTATATGTAAATTATGTCTTTAAGGTAACATTCTTTAACATAAATGATTTAAAATCCTAGATATTGTACTAATTGTGAAAAGGATTAGTAGAAGGGGAAAAAAATAACGGTGAAATCACCATCCAATCATGTCAAATATTTTTATATTAAATTATTCCATCCCATAATAATATTATATTCGAATATTTTCATTTTAAATAAATTTTAATAAAATGATAATTTAATATTAAATTAATACATTATGAAATACCACAAATGCCCCCACCCATTCATTATAAAAGGACACCCAATACCATATTTTCTTTATACATCCTGAATATTTTGGTTTGTCCAAGAACAACCCAAATACCTTCCAACAATTATTTCTTAAATTATATAGGCCTTGTTTTAGGGAGAATAACAGCCTTAGTGGTATTATGTTGTAAACTCTATAAGGTTGTCAAAAAAAGATATTTAGATATTCATAGAGCATTTTTGTGTTATTTCTTATTATAACTCCATAAAATTCTATGAATCAAAGATAAAATAATTAATATTGTATATTACATATACTTATATTTTATATTTTTGATATAAAATCCTATATCTATCTTCTTATTCCATCAAATGGGAAATGAATCAGTCATTTCTGTGTACGGTGCACTACAACTTTATGATCTGATGTATTTCATTTTCCATCACCAACAATCATGGATTTCTATAATGATAGATTTATTTATTATATATTATAATAATGATATAATTATAATTATAAAAAGATAATATATCATATAAATTCTTATTATTCAATCCACTGAAATGTTATAATGTCGTTCATACATATGTGTGGACTGCTATATAAGAGCAGCAATGTGTTTTTCTTCCATCACCACATCAAATGAACGAAATTTATATGCAAATTGAAATAAATTATATGTAATTTGAGATATAAATATAATTATGAAATTTCTAAATAATTATTATGTTCATTCAATCAGAATATTTGAAAAATTGATATGTTAATCTTGTATACATATCACTTACTTTCTCCATTACAGTGAAACAACTCAATTTTCACATATAATATTCATTGTAGAATTAAAAAAATATATTATATGTAAAAAAATAAAATTATTTCATAATTATGTTTCTATGGATGATGATACTATTATCTATTTTCCCATGACCAACCTAACGAAGTCATTCTGGTCATATGAACTGAATAACTTCAAAAGATATTACATGTTATAAACTAATTAAATAACTAAAAATTAAAAGTTAATAAATAATAATAAATGAAAAAACTTGAAATTTTTTATTAAATGATTATATTCTTTACATAATTTCTTTTTAATTTTGGAAGATAAAGCACATATGGGATGAGTTAAACCTATGGTATAGGATTCATAACTCCGTTACCATCTATGGGTTAAACATGTACTTAATTTATTATATTATAATATTAATTTTTTGTGATTTTATATTTAATTGTATTATCTTTTATATTTTCTTATTTAATTAGACTTATATTTATTAAACACAATCAATTCATTAATTAATTCCCACTCTAGTGATATAATGTTTCTAAGGGTCTCTTATCTCAATATTCATTCATTGGGTTATATCACTTCTTAATTGTTTATATTATGAAATTTATTTTGTCAAAAATAAACTTTGAAGGATTTAATTTCTATTAAAATTTGTATTATTATTTACAATTGTTAATCATAATCATACAATTGATTAACTCCCAATTCAATAAGAAAATATTTGAATCTTCTCTTCATCTCAGTTTTTTCACATTGAGTCAAATGTTATATTATAAAACTATTTAGGTTTATTAGGGGGATATAATTATAAATTATCATGATATATCATAAATAAAAATAGGTTCATGATATTAAAATTTCTAGTTGAATGTATTCATTCGTGGGTATGTGATTCAAAAGATACAAAAGAGGAATGTGACTATTTCTTTATCTCATCCTTAATCAGGATTGTTTATGTTCAATATTTAGTAAGGGGAATTGAATGAAAATTTTATAATTAACCCAGTCTATTATATTCTCTTCTATTTATCTCTTAAAATAAAATGTATTCCATTAATTATCTTCTTTTAAATTGTAAATAGAATGAAAAATGTTTAAAAAACTAACTCTATTTTTTATTCGGTCGGCAATATTTTTCTTCTATGTCTATTTTTTCAGAAAAATGTTTTCATGAACGTTTTAAATGATATAATATGATTTTGATGTAATTTTTACCCATGTATTATTTTTTAATAAATTTATTAACTGGATTCTTTGGGTCATTTTCCAAATGGGGTACATTTTAGTTTTTTACAAAATTGTAAAAAAATATTGATTTTAATATATAAGGAACAACTGGAATTCCCCACCATCATGATCGCTCAATGTTTTTAAGATTCATTTATGATTTTATATGGCCCCTTTAATAGAATATATATATATATCTTAATATTTAGAAAATTCATAGTTTTCAAAAGGGGTTTTTATATGAATGAGGTATTATCTACAAAAATTATTTTAGTGATATTTTTTGGTATTATAATAAATAATTTAGAAAACAATTATTTTAATTACGATAAAATAGAGATATATTGTAATGATACAATCCTTAATCTTTTTCTAATGTTTTATGATCAAATTTATTTGGGGAAATATTAACATTTTGTATTCCAGTTTTATAGTATGAATGGTTAAGTGTATTATGAATTGAATTTTTAATCACACAATTAAAATGATGAATGAATTAGGAATAGAAAGTGATGGGATGTGTTCTTTGTATCCCCTCAATGAGTTAGTTGGCCTCATGAGAAAAAATAGTTTTTTGTACTTCATAAAGGCCTTACCAATTTATGTAAGATGTCTTGGAAGTAGGCCATGACGATATGTTTATGATGTCCATAATCATATATTTTATAATTATGAGATAATGTATTTATTATCTTGTTATTATTTTAAATGTTTTGAAATTCAACGATATGTTACATTCACATGTGATATATTATATGTAATTATTTAATCATAATTTATTCCTATAATATTATTTTTTGTGGTCATATATTTATTTAATGGAAACTGTTTTCATTTTATTAAATTTATAATTTGATTATAGTTTATTTATTATATGTCAAATTTCAATGTACATAACTCATACTAAGCATCTGAACAAAAATTTATTTCACTACATTTCCCCAAGGGTTTATGAAATATAATATGAAGGATATGCATGAAAATTAAAGGGAGAATACTAATGTTATTAAAGAAAATTCTATGTTATATTTTTTACAGTTAAATGAATTGTGAGATTGAACTATGAATCTGGTATACCATTAATAATAAACTGTTCAATAGTTTGGTATCTGATTTAATGTATCATATTCCACTGTAATAAATTAATCATTGGCTCTGGGATAATATAGTCATGGTTTTTATATGTTGTTTTGATCACATGTTGGTTCATGTGTTTCTCTTGATACCCATATTTATATTGATCACATGTGTGTATGTGCATTGACTATAAAAACCATGTTGGATATTAATCTCATGTGTGTATGTGTGTAATCGTTGAAACCCATGTTTGATGATGTTAACATATGTTTGTGTGTGTGTGTGTGGCTTCCTGTGCTTATGCCTGATATGGATTCTTAGACAATCAAGATGTTTGTTATAATATCATTTATTACTTGTGTAATGTTTTATAACATGATTAATTACATATTGTAATTAATATTACCTTTATATGATATTCATTATATATTGTTTTGTGAATATCTAGAGGAATCTATTTTTATTGTTAATATTGATAGGAGGGCATGATTGACAAAGATGGATCCAAAGAGTGGGAGCATGGATGACATGACTCGTAAGTGTTAACTCTTCATGTGACGGTAAGTTCCATAACATATTATATTCTAATGAACCTAATATCACTATTTGGAAGTGTGTACATACATCATCGTATGATATAAAAATGGGTTAAATACATTTTTGGTAAACAGATTCCATTAAATTTGTGTAACATGTGTTTGTCTTCCATCAAAGGCAAGAGGGTATCCATGATTCAGGAGAAACACTTTCTATTAATGTTGGTGCAATGATGTTCCATAAAAGTTGTAATGTGATGGTTTTAAGTACAATCGATGTTCCTTCCAAGATCTATGTCATGAAATCAATTAAATATCATACAAATTTATTATGGTGTTAATGTTGATATGGTTAGTTTTTATGGAATCTTTGTTATCCAAAAAATGACCGACATGTGGATTATTGTTTTTTATTTATGAATTGTTGAATATTTTTATTAATTTTTTTTTAAATTTTATATATACTTATACCAATATCCTCACATCAACGTACACTATATTTTACCTATTTGGTATAGAGTATATTATTGGTACCTTAAATAGATTCCCCCACACCCTACTCTAGTGGACTTTTCTTTTGGGAACCCAATCATCTGTCACTACATACAGGTTCCTATTGGGATGAGGTCTGCGATTGATTATTGAGTATGATATATCCCTATGAATCTGGTGACATGTGGAAGTGATGATTTAATTTATCTTTAGAACCTATTTTATAAATTTTTAATTATCTTGTTTATATGAAATTTTTAAAGGGTGATCAGTTCCCTTTTATCTAGACTAGTTCTGTTGTATCCACATTCATTCCTAAAAATGAAATGATGTTGGAATCTATGTACTCTGGTTTTTTAATATTACATATTCAGTTTATCATATATAATGGTTCTATTATATTGAGGGTTTTATTTCCCCTCAAAATCGCTTTTTCCCCACACTGAAATACAGAAGTCTATACAATAAGGGATGGTGGAAAATGGTTATATGGAACTCTAGGTCAGAACCATTGACTTGCGTTGGGGTGTTTCAAAATGGTATCAAAGTGGGTTTTTTTTATCATTTCTGATTTGCAGTGTTATAATACTTGGAATATTAGAATGTGTGATATCATGGGAGAAATCACGAAGAAGTTTATCATAGACATCTTTCTTTATAGATTCCATGTTAACGGTGCATGGGATTGATGTTCTGAAATTTCATTATACTACATATGTGATGTCACCTTACTGAAACACAGGGATTTTGGGGTTTTTTATTTCATATGATTTTGTCTATTGAACATTTTTGAAAGTGGTATATCATAAATCATATTTAATACGATTTATTTTACCTAACATATGTGTTTCTTGTGTGTGATAATATTAACATTGGAAGAATTATCCTCTTTAGTGTAACAATTTATAATGTGTTTTCATATATAATTTCATCATGACATTAATTCTAGCTAAAACACTATGGATGACTTTTTTGAATCAATGATTATGTGGGGGTATAGTGTGGTGCCCTTGGTTGATGATGATGATGGTGGTGCTGAGGTAGTTCCACTATGTGTGGATGGTAAATGAAACATTATTAGGTCGTTGTTAGAAAATTATTTCCTTATTATGACTATTTTGTGTGTATACATTAAATAGGTTTGGTTAGTTACAGTTTCATCTATAACCATTTCAATTGATTCATTTTTCTTACAGTGGCATTATGTTTTACCAAATCAGGTTTCTTTATCCCCCATCATGAATGGTCTGAAGGAAAATCCATCATTTAATTTTTTTTATATTTTTATAATGTCCCGTACATTACATACATGGTTATTACTTCAGAATTGAAGGATACTTGTTACAACATATAACAAAACCATGATAGGACCGTATAGGTGTAGTGTCTTCAGAAACTGGGAAACATAAACAACTAGTTCAAAAATCATATACATTGTCTCCCATTTATTTCATCATATCTAGATTCCATTTTGGTATATCCTACATAATACCCGTCTTCCTGACCTAGGTAAAAGAAAACATACAATAGGGTGAGCTCAAATTCTCAGTAAGGGTAAACAAAAGAAATATCAATCATATCATATTCATAATAAAATAACATTTTGAAAATCTTAAAATACAAAAGAGATCGTAATATCATAACATGGGATAAATCATAGTAGTGAAATGTAATCCCAATAATCATTAATTAAAACATGAAACTTTTTGACATACACACATAATCATAGAAAATAATTTCATATTAGTCAAGGCTCATTTCCAAGACCATCATAGCGGACAAAGTCCATTACCGAACCGAGTTCACTCCTCGTTCCAGTACTCTATCATTGAACCAATTTAACTTTCCGTTCCAACCATTTCTATATCATGAGATAAAAATTGTTACCCAATGCATTTTAGGGAGATATAGGTCCACCCATCTCATAATAAAACCATTATTTTTTGTGACACAAAATCATAAATCATAGCATAACCCATGTAATAAAAATGGGATTCTTAAACATCATGCCATCATATAAAAATCCATATAAGATAAAAGGACATCATAAAATTAATTCCATAATAACATAATCAAATCAATGTAAAAATATGGATAGAAACAGAACCATATATTATCTTGGATGGAAAATAATTTTTTTAAAACACTTGAACTCCATTCTTGAGGAAAATATCCTTTATACTTCAAAAACATTTTTCCTTTCTTAACATGTCATACAATTTTAAACTAAAATAAGTTGATTAAAAATAATCATGGAAACTTGTAAAGTAAGAATCATGGAAAAAATGTTCTATGAAATCATAAAAATCCATTCTAGTAGTATAAGATAAAAAATAATTCTTCTCGTACTTTCGCCGGAAAAGTAAAAAGTACCTCGTACTAAAAACGAAAAAAGATTCCTTTCATATAATTTACTAAAAACTCACCAAAGGGAAAAATTTGATTAAAAAATGGTAGGAGGATAGAAATAATATTGTATATTGAGGAAACATGTATGTGGAAGATAAATATTCCCCAGTAAATTCTGATGTATAAATAATCTCGAACTAAAATGAAATTGCGAGATATTCCCTTACCATAGGTCCGATTTTCTTCATACGTATCCGATCATCCTGTATAATGACTTAAATAATGTCATTGACTTATTATATAATCATATTCATTGTTATGATATCATATATGGTCATATTCTTATCTTCTTATTAGTAATATTTCATTGCTACTTTTTTTTCGGGTGTTCATGCCTTTATGTTCTAATGCATGTTTTGTCGAATAAATTCTTATTGTTATTTTTAGGTTATAGATACCTCATTTACAGAATGGTATTAGTGTAATATATATCATATTTATTCATTAAATTCATTTATATAATAATTATTCAATGAAGATCACGTAGAATGATTCACATCACATCATGGAGACACTAGGCCATACGTATGCACGTGTGATGATATCATTCACATGATTGTGGAATTGTATTGAAGTGTATGTATACTATTTTAGAATCAATATCACTTTACAATAATCATATATAGTTATTCTTTACAGGATTATACCCATCCATTTAAAGGGGCGGTGGAAAACAGATTACACGACGGTGTGGAGACGGTATTTCGTACATACGCATTTGCGGTGCTTTCTTTTTCCGTAGGATGGATAGAAGATGAATTAGGGTTGTTTCATATTTATAATAACATATAAGTATATTAGTGATACAAATGTTCATACTTCATAATGAAACAACTAAAGGAGTGTATGTAGAAGAATAAATAAATTTGAAAGAACCGGTAACGGATATTACCTCTTCTTCGACATGCCTCTATGAAACCTCCTCTTAGGGCACTAATGTTGGTCATTGATGAAGACCCGGACCTCTAGAATATTAATATTGGATTTTGGAAGAGTAATGGGCAGGGGTTGGCCGAGCTTTAAGGCTAAAATTTGTGTAAAGAGGAGAGGGAGGAGGTTCTCTTTTATAAGGGTGGAGAGTGGAACCTTTGGAAACCTCAAAAATATTAATTTATAATAAATTCAAACTCCACTTAAAAACATCCAAAATAAAAAAAATCCAAATTTTAGATGGGATAGGGTTGTAATATCATCAACCAATGAAATTTCTACATGTTGGGAGTTTATTTTAAACATTATCAACGTGATTTATCCTTATTTAATCTATTTAATTTTATTTGTGGAAATAAGATTCTAAATTTTAAATTGTTATAAAAATTACTAATGTGTTTTGAATTGACCATAAATGGATAATTAATGACATTTTTGACCATCAAAATTTTAATTTATAATTTTTAAAAAATTTGTGACTTTTAATCAATTTTATAATATGTTATTTTAATAAAATAACAATAGTGTCAATTTTTACACTACTCATTTATTTGAATTTAAATAAAAAACCCACATAAGATATGATAGAAATAAATTATTTAATAGATTCATAACATTTCATATTTATCTAGAAAATTAGTGGAGCACATTAAATAGTTCATATAATTTATATTTTAATATTTTTAAAACCATTTTTTTGATATTTCAATCAATAAAATAATTTCGACATCACTATTGTGTCAAGTTTAATCATAATTATTTAATCCCTGAAAATTTAAAATAAATTCACATGATGTAGATACTTTTATTATATTTCTTAAGACTATTAATGTTTGATGTTTCATGATGTTTATCACTAAATTAAAATTATTATACATATAATATTTAAGAGAGTGACATGTTGTCATTTTCATTGGTTTTAATAACAATTAAATTATTTTAATCTTCCAAAGTCCATAAAATGAATTTCATCCAACCCTTAGGTGTTAAGGGACTACTTTTAGTCATGAAATATAATTTTTATTGGTGTTCGGGTAATTTTATAATCTTAATTTTACCCTTAATTACCCGATTTAACTTTAATTGTAGTAAATAAATATTACCATAGTTACTATTCATAATATCATAAAAATCAATGTAAACTATTAACATAATTTGGAAAAACTGAATTCAAATATGGAATCCATTATTCATAATTCAAAATAGAGAAGTTTCAGTAATTAATTTAAAATTAATCCCATTGTTAGGAAAACAGGTTTTAAAAGTTAAAACATTGCCAAAGATTGAAATGTATTTACCTATGATTTCAATGTAAAATTAATGGTAATGACATAAATTAAATTAAATGGTAAAAATATATTCTATTTTTACTTTAAAACCATTCAATAATATAATTTAGCCATATAAATTATTGCGATAGAAAAATTTGTTTTTAAATAAAATATAGCGTGTTATTACTATTCATTAAAATATAAATGTTATCAGAATAATATGAAATTTTTATCCAAAGTAAATTTTTATATCCCGATACCAAATAAGAATTCTATTTTTTCAAATTTATCTTATAAACCTGTCAAAAAATAGATTTAATGTGGGTGCAACATCAAAAGGCGACAAAACTGTATTTTTTGAAAAATACTTATTTTACTTGAGAAATTTATATTTTTCCCATACCATGTTCTAAAAAATGTTAAAGATGAATAATAATGTTATAAAATTCAAAATTTAGTTCATACTATTCATAAAGTCTAGTCCATAATAATATTTTAACAGTATATCATTGTTTAGTGAAACCCAATATTACGTACTTCACACGCTATCGAGGAAGGTCATGATTGCGTGTAATGAAAGCCAAGCTAGTGTTGTGTGTAGTGAAAGAATCCCTTGGGTATAACATAAGAAATTAAAGAAATAAATATTTCTCATAAAATCTCAGGTTGTTACATTATACCCCCCTTAAAAATAATTTCACCCTCAAAATTCGTCACATTGTAACAAACAGATGAGGATACCTCTCCATCATTATATCTTGAAGTTCCAATGTAGCTTCTTATAATTGGTTCTTCCTCCATAAAACATTAACCAACCGAGTCATATTTTTTCAAAGGACTTTTTATCTACAATCCAGAATCACTATCAGCTATTCCTCATAAGAAAAATCTTGCTACAACGGTACAACTTCTGAGCTTAGTACATGCGAAGGATCAGGTATATACTTTCTCTGGAGAGATACATGGAACACATCGTGAACTTGAGAGAGATTTGGTGGAAGCACCAATCGTTAGGTTGCCTTCCCAAAATGATCCAGTATTTCAAAATTACCAATATACCTAGGGCTCACCTTACCCTTTTTTCCAAATGTCATTACCCTCTTGCAAAGAGATATTCGTAAGAACACATTATCACCCACATCAAACTCTATGTCTTTTCTTCGGTTGTCAGCATAACTTTTTTGTCGACTCTGTGCTGATCTTATGTGTTGTTGAATAGATCTCACCTTTTCTGCCATCTCATCAACAAGATCAGGTTTTGATAGCTCTCTTTCCCCAACTTCATCCCAGGAAGTTGGAGTTCTGCATTTCATTCCATAGAGAGCTTCATAAGGAGCCATCTGAATACTGGAGTGAAAGATATTATTATAAGAAAATTTCACCAAAGGTAGGTGTTTATCCCAACCACCTTTGAAATCCATCGTGAAAGCTCTTAACATATCTGCTAGAGTTTGAATTGTTCTCTCAGACTGGCTGTCTGTCTAAGGATGACAAGCAGTGTTGAGACTCAACTCGGTATCTAATGTATGCTGAAGACTTTTCCAGAACATCGACGTAAACCACAGATCCCGGTCATATATAACGGAAAGTGGTACTCCATTCAATCTTACCACTTCATTTACATATATCTTGGCAAGATGATCAAGATATAAATTTTCTCTAATTGCAATGAAGTGTGCTGACTTCGTAAGATGATCAAATATAACACAGATAGCATTATTGTCTTTGGATGTTTTTGGATGTTCGGTGACAAGGTCCTTAGTGATGTTTTCCCATTTCCATTCGGGTATGGGTAATGGTTGTATCATCCGCTTATACTTTTGTCTCCTAGATTTAACTTGCTGACAAACCAAGCATCGAGAGGCATATTTAGCAACATCTCTTTTCATTCCATCCCACCATAAGTACTTCTTCAGGTCCCTATACATCTTCGTGCATCCAGGGTGAAAAGAGAATAAGGAAATATGGGCATCATTCAATATTTCCTTCTTTAATTCTGGGATAGTAGGAACAAAAACCCTATCCCTGAACCTTATTATCCCATAAAAATCAAGGTTGAATTCCGAAACATTTTTCACCTTCTTTTGTAACTCCACATCTTCATTTCTATGCCTCTTTAATCTTTACATGTATAGATGGTTGAAAACTCATTTGAAAATGATATGATTTTCCCCCATCCATTATAATACCTAGATCCATCCTTTTTAAATCCATAAATATTGGATCTTTTGAGATTCTCATCATGGAAAAGCAAGCATGGTCTTGTCGACATAATGTGTATGCCACCTTGTTTGCTTTCCCAGGGTGGTAATGTATTGAGAAGTCGTAATCCTTAATCATCTCCAACCATCTTCATTGGAACATATTCATCTCCTTTTGTGTGAAAATATAATTTAAAAATTTAAGATCGGAATAAATATCACACCTTTCACCATAAAGATAAAGCATCCAAATCATTAATGCAAATATTACCGCAGCTAATTCCAAATCATGATTTGGGTATCTTTTCTCATATATTTTCAACTACCGTGAGGAAAATGATATCACCATATCATTTTTCATGATAAAACACCCCAATTCCTTCTTTGATGAATCATTGTAGATCACAAACTGTCTCCAATACAGGGCAGTGTGAGCATAGGTGCACCGGATAACCTTCTTCTTAACTCCTAGAAATTATATTCACACTCCTCTATCCAAAAAACTTAACTCATTTTTGAGTCAACCTGGTCAGTGGATTAGATAATCCTTAAAAATAATTCATAAAACATCAATAATATCCATCCAAACCAAGAAATCATCGGATATTAGTTAATGTTGTTGGTCTCGAACATCTTTCGATAACCTCTGTTTTTGCTGGATCCACAAATATCCCCTCTTTTGAGATTATGTGACCCAAAAATGAATCTTTTTTATGCCAAAATTCAAACTTGGTAAATTTTGCATAAATATTACACTTTCTTAGGGTCGTTAATTTAATTCTTAATTGATGTTCATGTTTTTACTTGCTCTTTGAATAGACAAGAATATCGTCATTAAATACTACCACAAACTGATCAGGATAGTCTCTAAAGACTCTATTCATCAGATCTATGAAGATAGCATGGAAATTAATAAGACCAAATTGCATCACTATAGATTCATAGTATCCATACCTTGTATAGAAAGCTGCCATTGGTATATCCTCCCTTTTGAAACTTAATTGATGATACCCTGAACGAAGATCAATCTTGGAAAAGTATTGATCTCTGCGTGGTTGGTCAAATAAGTCATCAATTCATGGGAGAGGATATTTGTTCTTGACAGTGATCTTGATAAGTTCTCGATAATCAATGCAGAGTCTCATTTATCCTTCTTTCTTCTTAACAAATAGAACAGGTGCTCCCCAACATGATGCACTAGGGCATATGTATCCCTTATCATGATTCTCTTGCAGTTGTTTCTTCAATTCCTACATGTGAATTGGGGACATTCTATATTGTGTCATTGAAATAGGCATAGCACCTGGAATGAGTTCTATTGAAAACTCGACTTCACGATTTGGTGGAAGACATGGAAATTCCTCTGGAAAGACATCATCAAACTCCTTTTGAATGGGCATATTATTAATCGGGAGTTTCTCTCCAACTATTTGATTTAAATGACCTTCATTTAATGGAATCAAGACCCATAATATGGAAGTAATTTTCACTGGAAGGTTATGTTCATCCTTGCATCGATAGACGATCATAGATTGATCTGGAATATTAAACGTGATTTCCCTTCGTTGGAAATTCTTATGAGCTCCATATAAAGAAATCCAATCCATGCCATGAATATAATAAAATTCTACTATAGGAAGGATCACAAGATTTTCAGGAAGCACATTCCCACAAACTTCAATCGGAGAATAATTGATAACTTTTGATGCGACTTTTCTGCCATTAGAGGTTGTCACAGCTAACTCAATATCTAACTACTGAGGTAATATGGAGATACCCTTATAAAATTATTCATAAATAAATGCTTGGGTGGATCTAGAATCAAATAAAACATTTTCTACTTTTGAGTGGATGGTAAGTGTACCTTTCACCACTTCGTTATCATATTCCACATAGCCAATAGAAATTGCATTTGACATTCCTTTGTGTTCAGCCTTAAGAGTTTGTTGACGTCGATCATCATCAACAATCCTTCGATTAGGGAATTTATTGGCATAATTCCTCATTTCCTTTCACATGAAACATTGAAGTGTAGGAGGTGCATTTTGTGTATCCCTTTCTTTGTTCGCATCATTAGACATATTCCTTCCATTATTTCGACATTCAACTACACTATGACCTTTTTTCCACACTTAAAACATTAAATTGTCCCTTTATTAAATCTCCCTCCATGTTTCTTTCCACACATTGAGCATAAGGGAAAACTCATCTGCTTTTTAGTGTGGTATTTTGATTTTCCATTGAATTCCATTTTCCTCTTCTTATCAATCCCATATGATTGATGGGTTACTCCAATCTCCATCTCAACCTTGAGATCACATCGAACAATTTCTTCGTAGCTATTGAAGTCCCTTATGGATAAAACCATTCGAAGTCTTGATTTTAAGTCACTAAAGAATCGATCGATTTTACTCTTAGGTTGGATAATAATTCTCGAAGCATACCTTGCTAGTCTAGTAGAATTTGGTTCGTAGGTACCAACAGATTCATCACCCTTTTTCTTTAGTTCAAGAAACTCCTTCTCTATCTTGGTTCAAAGAATATGAGGGAAGTACTTATGGGAAAATACGTTCTTGAACTTGTCCCATTCCATGGAATCAATTTCGTCTCTTTGCCTCGTATTCTTGATAAGATTGAACCGTTGATCAGCTTCACCTTCCAAAGGATATACCTCCAAGAAGACTTTATCATGTTTAGAATATTGCAAGACTGAAAATATCTTTTCAGTGGTAATAATCCATTTTTCAACCACTAATGGATCAGAAGACCCGCTGAATGAAGGTGGATGCTTCCTCATGAAGGATTCAATAGAATCTTGCTCCTTCCTTTGCTCGTTGGGATGTCCTGCATGATTCATAGCTTGAGAAAGTTCTGTGAGCATGGCGAAAAGAATTTTCATTCCAGCACCCATTACGTTTCGTTGTTCCGGGGGACAATCATTGCATTTCTCGTCGCATTCAGCATTAACACAGTTCCTTCAGGTTCCAACCATTGACTAAAACCAATAATCATAGTGTGAGAATCATTAAACATAATAGGAAAACCACATAATATAGAATAAAATTTTACACTTAAGGTCTTTTCAAAGGTCATTCATGGACATTTTGAAAACACTAATATTCTGTTCTATGTTTAGAAATATCCCTAGGGTTCGTACTCTGGCTTTAACATCCTAGTTTCCAATGGTTGACAATAACCTCCCTCTTATACAAACAATAATGACCCATACTTTACATACATGGTTATTACTTCAGAATTGAAGCATACTTATTACAACATATAACAAAACCATGATAAGACTGTATAGGTATAGTTTCTTTAGAAACTGGGAAACATAAACAACTTGTTTGTAAATCATCTACATTGTCTCCCATTTATTTCATCATATCTATAGTTCTTTTTCTCATATCCTACGTAATAACCTTATTCCTGGCCTGGGGAAAATAAAACATACAAAAGGGTGAGATCAAATGACCAGTAAGGGTAAACAAAAAAAATATCAATCATATCATATTCAAAAGAACATAACATTATGAAAATCTTAACTTGAAAAAGAGATCATAATATCATAACATGGGATAAATCATATTAGTGAAATGTAATCCCAATAATCATAACATAAAACATGAAACTTTGTGGAATACATACATAATCATAGAAAATCATTTCATATTAGTCAAGGGTCATTTCCAAGACCATCATAGCGGACAAATTCCATTATTGAACCGAGTCTACTCCTCATTCCAGTCCTGCATCACTGAACCAGTTTAACTTTCTATTCCAACCATGTCTATCTCATGAGATATAAAATTAATTATCCAATTAATTGGAGGGATATATAGGTCCCACCCATCTCATAATTAAACCATTCTTATGTGTGCCACAAAATCATAAATCATAGAATAACCCGTGTAATAAAAATGGGACTCTTAAACATCATGCCATCATAACATAATCCATATAAGATAATAGGAAATCATAAAATTAATTACATCATAACATTATAAAATCAATGTAAACAAATGGAATGAAGCATAAACCTATATTATCATGGATTGAAAATAATTTTTATAAAACACTTGAACTCCATTCTTGAGGACAATATCCTTTCAACTTCAACAACATTTTCCCTTTCTTAACATGGCATTCAATTTTAAACAAAAAGTAGTTGATTAAAAATAATCTTGGAAACTTGTAAAGGAATATTAATGTAAGTAATGTTCTATGAAATCATAAAAATCCATTCAAGCTGTATAATTAAAAAATCATTCTTCTCATACATTGGCCGGAATAGTCAAAAAGTGCCTTGTACTAAAAACGACAAATCATTCCTTGAATATCATTTACTAAAAACCCACCAAAGGGAATTATTGGATTTAAAATATTTTATGAGGATAGAAATAATATTACATATTGAGGAATAATTCATGTAGATGATAAATATTCCACAGTAAATTATGAAGTATAAACATTCTCGGATAAAAATGATATTGCAAGATTTTCCCTTACCTTAGGTTTGATTTGCTTCGTACGTATCCGAAACTCCTGTATAATGATTTAAATAATGTCATTTACTTATTACAGAATGATATTCATTGTTATTTTATCATATATGGTCATATTCTTATCTTGTTATTAGTAATATTTCATTTCTACTTGTTATTCAGGTGTTCATTACTTTATGTTCTTATGCATGTTTTGTCGATAAATTCTTATTATTATTTTTAAGTTATAGATACCTCCTTTACAGAATGTTATTATATTAATATATATCATATTTATTCATTAAATTCATTTATATAATACTTGTTCATTGAAGATCATGTAGAACGAGTCGCATCACATCGTGGAGACAGTAGGTCGTACATACGCACGCCCAATGATATCATTCACATGATCGTGGAATTGTATTGGTGTGTATGTATACTGTTTCAGAATCAATATCAATTTATAATAATCATATATAGTTATTATTTACCCATTTATACAAATCCAAGTAAGGTGGTGGTGGAAAATAGATTACACCACGGTTTGGAGACGGTATTCCGTATGTACGCACGCGCGGTGATTTTGTATTCCGTAGGATGGATATGTGGTGAAATAGGGTTGTTTCATATTTATAATAACATATAAGCATATTAGTGCTAAAAATTTTATTACTTCATAATGAAACAACTAATGTATAGGAAGTAGAAGACGAAATAAATTTGAAAGAATTGGTAACGGATTTACCTCTTCATCGATGCGCCACTTTGAAACCACCTCTTAGGTCACTAATGTTAGTCTTTGAAAAAGACCAAGACCTATAAAATATTACTTGGGGAGTTGATAAGAGTAATGGGCAGGGGTTGGTAGATATTTAATGCTCAAATTTGTGTAATGTGGAGAGGGAGGAGGTTCCCTTTTATAAGGGAGGAGAGGGGAACCTTTGGAATGCTCAAAAATATTAATTTATAATAAATTCAAAACCCACATAAAAACTTCTAAAATGACTCAAATACACTTATTATATGAGATATGGTTTTAATATCATCAACCAATAAAATTTAGACATGTTGGGAATTTATTTTAAACATTATCAATGTGATTTATCCTTATTTAATCTATTTAATTTTATTTGTGGTAATACGATTCAAAATATTAAATTGTTATAAATAATTACTTATGTGTTTTGAATTGTCCATAATTGGATAATTAATGACATTTTAGACCATATAAATTTTAATTTATAATTTTTAAATATTTTCGTGATTTTTAAACAATTTTATATTATGTTAATTTTATAAAATAACAGAAGTGCCTATTTTTACACTATTCATTTATTTGAATTAAATAAAATACACACAAGGGATATGTTAGAAAAAAACATTTAATAGATTTATAACATGTCATATTTATCTATAAAATTAGTGGAGCACATTAAATAGTTCATATAATATTTATTTTAATATTTTCAAAACCATTTATTTGATATTTCAATCAATAAAATAATTTCAACATCACAATTGTGTCACCATAATGATAATTATTTAATCCCTAAAAATTCTAAAAAAATTCAAAAGATGAAGATACATTTATTATATTATTGGAGACTATTAATTTTCGATGTTTCATGATGTTTATCAGTAAATTAAAAGTATTATACATATAAGATTTAAGAGAGTGACATGTTGTCACTTTATTTGGTTTTAATAAAAATTAAATTATTTTAATAGTAAAAAGTCCATAAAATGAATTTATTTTGACCCTTAGTTAATAAGGGTCTACTGGTAGTCATCATATAAAATTTTTTCAAGTGTTATGGTAATTTTATAATCTTATTTATACCCTTCATTACCAGATTTACCTTTAATTGCAGTAAAAAAATTACCGTAGTTACTATTCATAATATAAAAAAAATAAAAGTAACCTATTAACAAATTTTGGACCCAATTAATTCAAATATGGAATCCATTTTTTATAATTCAAAACACAGAAGTTGTAGTAATTAATTTAAATTTAATCCCGTTGTTAAGAAAATGGGTTTTAAAAGTTAAAACATTGCCAAAGATTGAAATGACTTTACCTATGAATTCAATGTAAAATTATTGGTAATGACATAAATTAAATTAAATAGTAAAAGTATATTCTATTTATACTTTAAAACCTTCCAATATTTAATTTAACCATATAAATTATTGTGATGAAAAAAAGTTGTTTTTAATTAAAATATAGCGTGTTTTTACTATTCATTAAAATATAAAAGTTATCAAAATAATATGGAAATTTTATCCAAAGTAAATTTTTATATCCTGATTCCATATAAGAAATTTATTTTGTCAAATTGAACATATAATCCTGTAAAAAACTAGATTTAATGTGGGTGCACCATCAAATGGACCCAAAACTGCATTTTTTTTAAAATACATATTTTACCCGAAAAATTTATTTTTTTTCTCATACCATTTTCTAAAAAATGTGTAAGATGAATACTAATGTTATAAATTTAAAATTTAGTTAATAATATTAATAATATCTAGTCCATAAGAATATTATAACAATATTTCGTTGTTTAGTGAAACCCAGTATTGCGTACTACACACGCTATTGAGGAAGGTCATGATTGCGTGTATTGAAAGACAAGATAGTGTTATGTGCAGTGAATGATTCCCTTTAATATAACATAAGAAATTAAAAAAATATATATTTCTCCTAAAATATCATTTGTTACGTTCTACCCCACTTAAAAATAATTTCCCCCTTGAAATTCGTCACTTCGTAACGAACAGATGAGGATACCTCTCCCACATCATATCCTCAAGTTCCATGTAGCTTCTTTTAATTGGTGGTTCCTCCATAAAACATTTACCAAACGAGTCATCTTGTCTCGTAGGAATTTTTCTCTATGATCTAGAATCTCTATTGGCTATTCTTCATATGAATGATATTGCTCCAGCGTTACAACATCTGATCTTAGTACATGTGAAGGATTGAGTATGTACTTTCTCTGGAGAGATACATGGAACACATCGTGAACTTGAGAGAGATTCGGTGAAAGCACCAATCGTTAAGCTACCTTCCCAACATGATCCAGTATTTCATAAGGACTGATATACCTAGGGATAATCATTCACTTCTATCCAAATATCATTACTCTCTTCCAAGGATATATTCATAAGAATACTTTATCACCCTCTTCAAACTCTAGTTCTTTTCTTCGGTAGTCGGCATAACATTTTCGTCGACTCTAAACTGCTCTTATGTGTTGTTGAATAGATCTTACCTTTTCTGCCATCTCATCAACAAGATCAGGTCCTAATTGCTTTCTTTCCCCAACATCATCCTAGTATGATGGAGTTCTGCATTTCTTTCTATAGAGAGTTTTATAAGGATCCAACCAAATACTGGAGTGAAAGCTATTATTATAAGAAAATTCCACCAAAAGTAGGTGTTGATCCTAACCACCCTTGAAATCCATAGAGTAAGATCCTACCATATCTTCTAGTGTTTTAATTGTTTTCTCAGGCTGACCGTCTGTCTGAGGATGATAAGTAGTGATGAAACTCAACTCGGTATCTAATGTATGCTGAAGACATCACCAAAACATCGAGGTAAACCTCACATCCCAGTCAGATATAATGGAATGTTGTACTCCATGAAATCTTACCACTTCTTTTCAATATATCTTGGCATGCTGATCTAGAGATAAATATTCTCTAATAGCAATGAAGAGTACTAACTTCTTAAGACGACCAAACTATTACCAAGATAGCATTATTGCATTTGGATGTTTTAGGAAGTCCGGTGAAAAAGTCCAGAGTGATGTTTTCCCATTTCCATTTGGGTATGGGTAATGGTTGTATCTTCCCCCTATACTTCTTTCTCTCAGCTTTATCTTGATTACAAACCAAGTATTTAGAGACATATTCAGCAACATCTCTTTTCATACCATCCCACCAGAAGTACTCCTTCAGGTCCCAATATATATTCGTGCTTCCAGGGATAATATAGATTGGAGAACTATGAACTTCATCCAATATTTCCTTCTTTAATTCTGGGATGGGAGGCACACAAACCCGATTCATGGACCTTATTATCCAACAACAATAAAGGTTGAATTCCAGAACATTTCTCACCTTCTTTTGTTACTCTACATCTTCTTTTTGTGCCTCTTTAATCATTACATGTATAGATGGTTGAACATTCATTTGTAAAATATAAGATTTTCCCCTTCCATTATTATACCAAGATCCATACTTTATAAATCCATAAATATTGGTTATTTTGGGATTCACATAATGGATAAGCTAGCATGGTCTTGTCGACTTAATGTGTCTGCCACCTTGTTTGCTTTCCCAGGGTGGTAATGAATTGGGAATTTGTAATCATTAATCAGCTACAACCATCTTTTTTGGTGCATATTCTGTTCCTTTTGTGTGAAAATATACTTTAAACATTTATTATCAATATAAATATCACACCTTTCACCATAATGATAATGACTCCAAATCTTTAATGAAAAGATTACCACAGCTAATTCAAATTCACGAGTTAGGTAATTTTTCTCATGGATTTTCAACTATCATGAGGTATATGATATCACCATATAGATTTTCATGAGAACACATCCCAATCCCTTCTAGGATACATCACTGCATATCACAAACCTTTCTCCACTACAAGGTACTGTGAGCACAGGTGCACGGGATAACCTTCATTTTAACTCCATGAAATTCTCATCACACTCCTCCGCCTAAATGAGCGTAACTCCTTTTCGATTCAACCTGGTGAGTGGATTAGATAGTCATGATAAATCTTTCACAAAAAAATGATAATATCCATCTAAACCAAGAAACCATCGGATCTCAGTTACTGTTTTTGGTCTCGACCATCATTCAATATCCTCTGTTTTTCCTGGATCCATAAATATCCCCACTTTTGAGATTATGTGACCCAAAAATGAATCTTTTTGAAGCCAAAATTCACACTTGGTAAATTTGGAATAAAGATTCTCATTTCTTAGGGTCTTTAATACAATTCTCAAGTGATATCCATGTTCTTACTTGCTCTTTGAATAGATAAGAATATCGTCTATAAAGACTACCACAAACTGATCAAGATAGTCTCTAAAGACACTATTCATCAGATCAATGCAGATTGCAGGGGCATTAGTAAGACCAAATGGCATCTCTATAAATTCAGTGTCCATACCTTGTACATAAATACCAATTTCGTATATCCTTCCTTTTGACCATTAATTGATGATACCCTGAACAAATATCAATCTTGGAAAAGTATTGATCTCCATGTAGTGGGTCAAATAAGTAATCAATGCATGGGAGAGGATATTTGTTCTTGATAGTGATCATGTTCTGTTCTCGATAATCAATGCAGAGTCTCATTGATCAATATTTCTTCTTAAAAAATAGAACAGGTACTCCCCATAGTGATGCACAAGGGTGTATGAATCCCTTATCAAGATTCTCTTGGAGTTATTTCTTTAACTCCTACAACTCAATTGGGGCAATTCTATATGGTGTCTTTGAAGTAGGCATTCCACCCAGAATGAGATCTATTGAAAACTCAACTTCAAGATTTGGTGGAGGATATAGCAATTCCTCTGGAAAGACATCATCAAACTCCCATACCATAGGCATATTTTTAATCATGAGTATCTCTCCAACCATTTGAGATAAATAACCTTCATTTATTGGAATCAAGACCCATAAGATGGAAGAAATTTCCACTGGAAGGTTATGTTCATCTTTGCATCGATAGATGATCATTGATTAATCTGGAATATTAAAAGTGATTTCCCTTAATTGGAAATTGTTTTGAGATCCGTATAATGAAACCAAATTAATGCCAAGAATCACATAAAATTCCACTATTGGAAGGATCACAATATTTTCAGGAAGCACTTTCCAACAAACATCAATCGGTGAAGAATTGTAAACTTTTGAGGCGACTGTTGTGCCATTATAAGTTGTCACAGCTATGTAAATATCTAACTACTAAGGTAATTTGGCGACACGCTTAAACAATTCTTCAGAAATAATAGATTGGGTGGATCCAGAATCAAATAAAACATTTTCTACTTTAGAGTGGTTGTTAAGTGTACCTTTCACCACTTCGTTAACATACTCCACATCACCGATAGAAATTTCCTGTGAATTTCCATTGTCCTTGGACTTAAGAGTTTGTTGACGTCGATCATCATAAAAAACCCTTGGATTAGGGAATTGATTGGAATAATTTCATATTTACTTTCATTTGAAACATTGAAGTATTGGAGGTGCATTCTGTGTATCCCTTTCTTTTTTCACATCATTAGACATCTTCTTCCCGTTATTTCAACATTCAACTACCTGATCACCATCTTTTCCACACATAAAACATTTACATGTCCCATTAAGACAATTTAAAACATTTTTCTTTACAAACATTCAGAATAAGGGAAAACTCGTCTTCTTTTAAGTGTGGTCTTTCGATTTTCCTTTGAATTCCATTTTTCTCTTCTTATCAAACCAATAAGATTAATGGGTTACTCTAGTCTCCATCTCAACCTTGAGAGCATATCTAATAATTTCCTCATAGCTATTGAAGTCCCTTATGGCTAATGCCCTTCGAAGACTTGGTTTTAAGCCACTAAATAAGCGATCGATTTTACTCTTAGGTTGGATAATAATACTGGAAGCATACCTTGCATGTCTTGAAAAATTTTCTTCGTAGGTACCAACAGATTCATCATTCATTTTCTTTAGTTCAAGAAAATCCTTCTCCATCGTTTTTCGAAGAAAGCGAGGGAAGTACTTATTGAAAAATACGTTCTTGAACATGTCCCATTCCATGGACTCAATTTCGGCTCTTTGCCTCATATTCTTGGTAAGATTCAACCATTGATGAGATTCACCTTCCAAATGATATACCCATAAGATTACTTTATCATGATCAAAATATTGCAAGACTGAAAAATTATTTTCAATGGTACTAATTCATTGTTCATACGCTAATGGGTCATAAGACCCATTGAATGAAGGTGGACGCTGCCTCATGAAGGATTCAATTGAATGTTTCTCCTCCCTTTGCTCGTTTGGAAGTCCTTCATGATTCATAGCTTGATAAATTTGTGTGAGCATGGCTACATGATTTTTCATTCCATCTCCCATAACATTTGGTTTCTCAGGTGGGAAATCATTGCATTTCCCGTCGTATTCATCATTAACACGGTTCCTTCGGGTTCCAGCCATTGACTAAAACCAAGAAGCATAGTGTGAGAAACACTAATCATAATAGGAAAACCAGATAATATTTTACACTTAAGGTCTTATCATAGGTTATTCATAGCCATTTACAAAACACAAATATAGTGTTCTATGTTTAGACATATCCTTAGGGTTCTTACTATAGCTTTCACATCCTAGTTTACAAAGGTTGACTTTAACCTCCCTCTTATACCAAGTATAACGACCCATACATTACATACATGGTTATTACTTCAGAATTGAAGCATAATTATTACATCATATAACAAAACCATGATAGGACTGTAAGGGTATACTGTCTTTAGAAAATGGGAATCGTAAACAAATTGTTCATAAATCATCAACACTATCTCCCATTAGTTACATCATATCTAGAGTCCCTTTTGTCATATCCTACTTAATACCCTTCTACCTGACCTGGGGAAAATAAAACATACAAAATGGTGATCTAAAATGACCAGTAAGGGTAAACAAAAGAATTATAAATCATATCATATTTATAAGAACATAACATTATGGAAATCATAACCAGCAAAAGAGATCATAATATCATAACCTGGGATAAATCATAGAAGTGAAATGTAATCCCAATAATCATAACATAAAAATGAAACATTGAGGAATACAAACATAATAAAAGAAAATCATTTCATAATAGTCAAGGCTCATTGCCAAGACCATCATAGCAGACAAAGTCCATTACTAAACAGAGTTCACTCCTCGTTCCAGTCCTGTATCACTGAACCGGTTTAATTTACAGTTCTAGCCATGTCTATCTCATGACATATAAATCATTACCCAATGCATTGGAGGGAGATATAGGTCCCACCAATCTCATAATGAAACCATTATTATGTGTGCCACAAAATCATAAATCATAGCATAACCAATGTAATAAAAATGGGACTCTTAAACATCATGCCATCATAACATAATCCATATAAGATAAAAGGACATCATTAAATTAATTATAACATAAAATAATCAAATCAATGTAAAAATAGGGATAGAAACAGAACACTATATTATCTTGGATGGAAAGTAATTTTGATAAAACAATTGAACTCCATTCTTGAGAAAAATATCCTTTCCACTACAAAAACAATTTTTCCTTTCTTAACATGTCAAACAATTTTAAACTAAAACAAGTTTATTAAAAATAAACATGAAAATTTGTAAATAAGGCTTCATGGGTATGATTTTCTATGAAATCATTAAAATCCATTCTTGCCGTATAAGTTAAAAAAACATCTTTCTCATACTTTGGCCGGAAAATTCAAAAAGTACCTTGTACTAAAAATGACAAAAGATTCATTTCATATATTTTACTAAAAACTCACAAAAGGGTAAAATTGATTTTAAAAAATTGTAGGACTATAGAAATAATATTACATTTCTAGGAATCATGGATGTGGATGAAAAATATTTCCCAGTAAATTCTGAAGTATAAATAATCTCGGATAAAAATGAGATTTCTAGATTTTCTCTTACGTTAGGTCAATACTAGAAAAACAGGTATTTGCAACGGGTCATTTGCGACGGGATGCCTTCGCAAATAGCCCATTGTGGAAAACACTGTCGCAACAACAATTATTTGCGACGGGCCCGTCGCTAAAGATATTATTTGCAATGAGGATCCTTCCCGTCGTAAATATTACTCCGTATATTTGTAAAAACTTTTAAAATAGTAATTGCGACGGGGCCCGTCGCAAATACTATTGATTAAAAAAACTATTAATAAATTATTTTAATGAATATATTAATAATACTATTTGTGACAGGCATAGTATCCCGTCGCAAATACTATAAATAAAATAAAAAAAATAAATTATTAATAAATTATTTTAATTAATATAATAATAATCCAATTATAATTCAGAAATAAAAAATAATAAAATATTAATAAATGATTTTAATTAATATAATAATAGATTTATAATTCACAAATAAAAATAATAAATTATTAATAAATTATTTTAAATAATATAATAATAATAGAATTATATTTCAAAAATATAAAATAATAGAATATTAATAAATGATTTAATTAATATATTAATATTAGAATTATAATTCATAAATAAAAAAATATTAATAAGTTATATTAATTAATATAAAAATAATATAATAATTTTACATTCAAATATTAAAATAATTCAAATATTACAAAAAAATATAATAAAATTATTATTATAAAATTTTAATATATAAATATAATTTAATATTATAAAATATAAATAATATTATTATTCATATTAATAATGTTATTTCAGAATATAATATTATTAATATTTTATAATGAGACAGAAACTAAAAATAGAAAAAAATTATATTTTGATTTAACAAACTTTATAACATAAAAACAAACTCTAATCTGAAGGAGGGGGAGGGGGATCTGCAGATGCTACTGGAGGACACTCCATCCATAAAGCATGAGTGAGTCGGCGCATGTACTCCATCTGCACCTGCTGCTGCTGCTACCACCGACTCATCTGGTCCTCGTACAGCTGCTGCTGGCGTCGACGCTCCTCCTCATGCTGCTGCTGCTGCTGCTGATGCATCTGCTCCTGCTCCTGTCGGAGACTCTCTATCAGTGCAGTCTGAGATCGCAACTGATCCTCATACTGTGTAGAAAAAGAAGATGCACGAACTCTTCTCGAGCTGGACACCGACATCGCTGCACTGCCATAATAATCTCCGGGAGTCAGTCGAGAGCTGATACCAACTACCCGGCCCTTCTCGAAGGCATACTGGGTGGCCTGCATCCATGCTGCCTCATCAAACTAACGGCCAGTGGTCTGATATAATGACTCGGCCTGACTCTCAGGCCGGGTCTGTGACGTTGCGGCCTCATATGACTCATGTAGTTGCAATTTAAAATTAAAGTTGTGAATATATTATATGCAGTTGATTTTTAAACTCTAAAACAAATAATACTGACCATGATGTGATGCTGACGATCACCATTGAGCTCCCCAGTAGCCGGATCACTATATATCCTCTGATATACATCGTACTTCATAATATCGGGGTGCTCGACAGTCTATAAGAATAAAAAATAAATTGTTAATATTTATAGTTATATAAAATATTTATAAATAATGTATGTACCAGATGCTGTCTATGAGTACTGAAAGAACGACTCCCAGCTCGATGAGTCACCTCCTGTCTCCCCCCGATTCTGGCTCCCCACTGATGATCTCCTTTGAAAGGCACCACTCAACTAGTGCACACATAATCCATCCCATACATGGGATGAAATGTACTCTGGTCGGTGTTCTCTACATGACTCGTCAAAATCTGACACTCCTGCTTTCTTCTTGGCAGCTTTTCTTAAATTGTTCAAAAACTGATGAAAGCGATCACGCATGGCCACCTCCCATGCCTTATGGATGGCGTCACGCATGGTATCCTCGATCAGATACCATAAACCCTACAAATAAATCAAAATATCAAGTTAGAAATGAAATAATTTTCAAAAAAAAATTTATTTATTTACGTACATACCAACCAATGGCCGAACATGGCCTGCTGCACATCAATGGGAATCTGCTCCCATGTGGTCCACAGCTAAGAGAAATATTTGCGCAAAATAGCGCTGCCCTGTCCGACTGCTATATGTGGAAAACTGTAGAAATAATAAACAATTATTATGTGAATAGATTAATGAAATCTTAGTCAAATCCACAAATTATTACACAGTTTATCACACCTCGTTGTGCGTTGATCAAACCCAAGACATGGACGTCACTCGGGGATGGGGTCAAGAATCATCAATCGTGCGTGACCGCGCCCCCACCGCGTACTCCCTGGAGTGCCTGCAGGCTGAGGGTCATCTACCAGCAACTCATCTGCATCGAAAGGCAGGTCAGCATCTGCCAACTCACGAAATGTGTCGTCGTCCATTGAAACAGAAAATGTTAATGTTGTTAGAAAATAATTGATAATTACTATTATATATACATATATATATATATATTATGATTTTATATAACTACCATGTAATTCTATCAGTGTTCATCTTCATTATCATCTGCATATATGTCAATGTCATCTTCATATTCCTCCTCAACATCATCGATATCCATTCGAGTTCCAATTGCTTCATCTCTTACCATTTCAAATTCATATGTGACATCATTAACATCATCGTCCTCATCGACTCTTATATGTGGGGTGTCGTTATCGATACTCATGTCTCTTTGTAAAAAAGATTGATTTTGAGTACTCTCTTGAAAAACATCAATTCTTTGCACATTAGTGAAAGCACATTCAGTTTGACTAAACTGATTGTCTCAAATTTTGATTTTTCTTACACTCCAACAATCAGTGAAGTCTCTTGAAGTAGCACAATACTTTGTGTAATAAAATTGATGTGCCTGTTGAGCCAATAATAATGGTTCATTTACTGCGAGAACACTTTTACGTTTAATATCGATGGTTCATTTACTGCGAGAACACTTTTATCAGCATATCGAGGCACCTAAAAATTTGTGAAATAATTGTCAATATAGTAAAATATACATTGAATGAGTTTCTAAAAGATAAATAATTTATGTTACATGTTTTTGAAACCACTGAGAGAAATTTTTCTGTCGGCGTTCTTCGAGAGCAGCTGCTGTAATTTTTGGAATTTGTTTCATGATATTATAATCATACAACCTATAAAAAAGTTATTTAATGTAACATAAATGATGAAATAAGTGATATAAAAACTTACAGTACAACTGATGTCATCTCTTCACAGTTGAGCAGAACATACGTATGAGCTCTGTGATGTTCATCATCCGAAATCCAGCGTTCATAAACTACACCAAAACCAAGATCTGGCTGGATGAAAATAGATTATTGATTTTCGATTTCATCAATATTCCTCTCGTTCCATCCCATTCGGTTGTGTTTTGATGGATACTCAGATTCAAAATAATGGGAGCAGAAAAAAGATATTTCCTCTTACAAATAAGAATCTGCAATAGATCCTTCAACAGATGCTTTGTTAGGTACTTTTCTTTTCAATAATTGCATGCAACTTTCAAATGGGTACATCCATCGAAACTATACTGGACCTCCACATTTGGCTTCATATGGCAAATGTAACATCAAATGTTCCATTGAGTCAAAGAAAGATGGCGGAAATATTTTTTCCAGTTTACATAAAATTACAACAACATCTTCTGTAAGTTTGCATATAGCATCATAATCTCCTGTAGCTGCACAAATTTCCCGAAAAAAATGAGACATGTCTGTTATGGAATCCCAAATCACAGATTTCAACAGACCTATTAATCCAATGTGTAGAAGTCTTTCCATTATAATATGACAATAATGACTTTTTAATCCAGTAATATGGCCATTCATTACACATCTACCCAAATTGGAAGCACATCCATTTGGAAGTCTCAAATCTGAAATCCACTGACAAAATAATAAACAGTTTTCTTTAGACAGTGTATAAGCTGCTTTTGGTTTCAGTAACCATTCTGTTCTGACATTCTCAAACAGTTCCAGTTCTGGACGCCTTCAAATTTGGGCAAGATCTAAACGTGCATTTACATTGTCTTTGCTCTTTCCTGGCGTATCCAAAACTGTATGAAAAAAATTATCAAAAGAGTTCTTCTCAATATGCATGACATCTAACATGTGGCGGACCAACAAATCAGACCAATATGGAAAATCCTAAAATATGCTACTTTTAATCCAATTGTGTTCTTTCCCAAAACCACAAATTTTCTGTTGGTTTTTTGTGGGACCAAAAGTGATGGGAGGTAATGAAAATACAACTGATTTTAACTCCAAACCTGATAGAATTTTTGGAGGTCCATCCCGTTCAATTGTTCCCTTTCTGAAATGAGATCTGTTTCTGCGAAAAGGATGAGAGCTGGAAGAAATCCGCGATGAAAATCAAAATAACAAGGTTTCTTTCCATGAATGAGCATAAATGCTTTGTTCTCTCCCATACAGTAAGGACATGATTTCTAACCATGTGTAATCCAGCTAGATAACATCCCATAAGCCGGGAAGTCACCAATTTTCCACATCAATGCTGCTCTCAGTATGAAATTCTGTTTCGTAGCAACATCATATGTACTGACACCAGTATTCCACAATAAACGTAATTCATCAATCAATGGTTTCAAATAAACATTAATATTTTTCTTCAGATGTAATGGAATTAGTAAAGTCAAAAAGATATATGGTTCCTTCATCAACATCCATGGAGGTAAATTGTACGAAGTTCAAAAAATAGGCCAACATGAATATTGACTACCATAAGATCTGAACGGACAGAAACCATCAGTGGAAAGGACTAGTCGAACATTTCTAGCTTCTAAAGCAAAGGATGGATGCACTCTATCAAAATGATTCCATGAATCACCATCGGCTGGATGATTCAAGATTTTATTAGTTGAAATATTCGATTTATGCCATGACATCATTGTCGCTGTATTCTTAGACATGAATAAACGCTGAAGTCCGGATGTAAGCGGAAAATATCTCAACTGTTTTACAGGGATCAAACCAGACTTCCCATGTTTCCCTTCTTTATATATCAATTTCCCACATGTGGGACAACTATCCAATGACTCATTTTCCCCAGAATATAAAATGCATTCATTTGAACATGCATGAATCTTCTGACAAGTAAGTCCCAAATTTCGAACCAACCTCTTACTCTCATAGTAATTTACAGGCCAAACATTTTCTTCAGGTAACAGTGATTTCAGCAAAGAGAATATCTAGTCAAAACAGGTGTTTGAGATTCCGTTATCTGATTTGATAACCATAAATTTTGCAACTACTTCTAATTTGCTCATCTTGCAGCCATGATATAATGCATCCTCAGCAGACCTCAACAAGTCATAAAATTCAGACGGTGCCAACTTAGGATTTGAATCTATATTAGCCGGAGTTTCTGTATGTTGAACAAATGAACCTGTAACATATATACTGGATTTAAACCAGAACCGTTTGGATTTCTACGTTGATTTATCTATATGCGGTCATTTAATAATGACTGTTGATGGCATCGTTGTTCCATATTTTTCTATAAAATATAAAAGCATTACTGGGTTTGAATAATTTGTTAGAAAAAACACTCAAGAAAGGATTGAATATGTTGAGAATAAAGCAAAACCTGTAACAAATATTGATAATTTTAATATTATATTGATTTTTTATTTTTTTAATAATACTATTATAATTTTTTCATAAATATTAATTATATAATAATAATATTATTACATTATTAGTATATTTTATTATTAATATTAAAATAATATAATTTTCTATATTATATACAATTCTCCTTTCATCTGTGTGTTTAACATTCTGTCTCCACATGTAATATTTGCATTCACTTTCACCTCTCCATTGCTGGGTAGGATGATAATTTTGAAAAAGAATGCAAATACTACATGGGGAGACAGGAAACACACAAATGAAAAGAGAATTGTATATAATATAAAAAATTATATTATTTTAATATTAATAATAAAATATACAAATAATGTAATAATGTTATTATTCCTAATTATTGGTAATTATTCCAAATTATAGGTAATTATTCCAAATAATTGGTAATTATTCCAAATTATTGGTAAATATTGGTAAATATTGGTAAATATTGGTAAATATTAGTAAATATTGGTAAATATTGGAAAATATTGGTAATTATTGGTAATTATTACTAATTATTGGTAATTATTACTAATTATTAGTAATTATTGGTAATTATTGGTAATTATTGGTAATTATTGGTAATTATTGGTAATTATTGGTAATTATTGGTAATTATTGGTAATTATTGGTAATTATTGGTAATTATTGGTAATTATTGGTAATTATTACTAATTATTGGTAATTATTACTAATTATTGGTAATTATTACTAATTATTGGTAATTATTACTAATTATTACTAATTATTGGTAATTATTACTAATTATTGGTAATTATTGGTAATTATTACTAATTATTGGTAATTATTACTAATTATTCGTAATTATTACTAATTATTGGTAATTGTTACTAATCATTGGTAATTGTTACTAATTATTGGTAATTATTACTAATTATTGGTAATTATTACTAATTATTGGTAATTATTACTAATTATTACTAATTATTGGTAATTGTTACTAATTATTCCTAATTATTACTAATTATAGTTAATTTTTACTAATTATTACTAATTGTTACTAATTATTACTAATTATTACTAATTATTACTAATTATTACTAATTATTACTAATTATTACTAATTATTGGTAATTATTACTAATTTTTGGTAATTATTACTAATTATTGGTAATTATTACTAATTATTGGTAATTATTACTAATTATTGGTAATTATTACGAATTATTGGTAATTATTACGAATTATTGGTAATTATTACTAATTATTACTAATTATTACCAATTATTACTAATTATTACTAATTATTACTAATTATTTGTAATTATTACTAATTATTGGTAATTATTACTAATTATTACTAATTATTGGTAATTATTACTAATTATTAGTAATTATTAGTAATTACTTGTAATTATTACTAATTATTGGTAATTATTACTAATTATTACTAATTATTGGTAATTATTACTAATTATTATGAATTCTTCGTAATTATTATTAATTATTACTAATTAGTTGTAATTATTGGTAATTATTTCTAATTATTACTAATTTTTGGTAATTATTACTAATTATTACCAATTATTACTAATTATTGGTAATTATTGGTAATTATTGGTTATTATTACTAATTATGGATAATTATTGGTAATTATTACTATGTATGGATAATTATTGGTAATTATTTCTAACTAATGGTAATGGTTGGTAATTATTTCTAATTATTACTAATTATTGGTAATTATTACTAATTATTGGTAATTATTACTAATTATTAATAATTATTGGTAATTATTACTAATTATGGATAATTATTGGTAATTAGTAAATTATGACTAATTATGGGTAATTATCGGTAATTATTACTAATTATTGGTAATTCTTGTTAATTATTGGTAATTATTACTAATTATGGATAATTATTGGTAATTATTACTAATTATGGATAATTATTGGTTATTATTACTAATTATTGGTAATTATTAGTAATTATTACTAATTATTGGTAATTATTTGTAATTATTACCAATTATTAGTAATTATTTGTAATTATTACTAATTATTGGTAATTATTACTAATTATTGCTAATTATTATTAATTATTACTAATTATTTGTAATTCTTGTTAATTATTACTAATTATTCGTAATTATTGGTAATTATTGGTAATTATTACTAATTATTCCTATTTATTGGTAATTATTACTAATTATTACTATTTAGTACTAAATATTGGTAATTATTGGTAAATATTGGTAATTATTACTAATTATTACTAATTATTAGTAATTATTACTAATTATTGGTAATTATTACTAATTATTGGAAATTATTGGTAATTATTGGAAATTATTAATAATTATTGGTAATTAATACTAATTATTGGTAATTATTACTAATTATTAGTAATTATTACTAATTATTACTAATTATTGGTAATAATTGGTAATTATTACTGATTATTCCTAATTATTGGTATTTATTACGAATTATTAGCAATTATTCTTAATTATTGGAAATTATTACTAATTATTCCTAATTACCATTAACTATGAACAATGAATACTAATAATTTAAATTTATTTAGTAACAAAACAATGTAAACATAATTAAATTACAACTAATTAAGAATAATTGAAACTAATAAAAAATTTAAAATAAATATTAAATTAAAATGAACATAAATACCTTTAAAATTGATCTGAGGTTGATCTCTGATCATTGTTGAAAACTTCAATATCAACTCTGGAAAAAAATTAAACTTAAGAAATGCTGAACTCTAAAAATAGAGTTTTGAGAGAAGTAGAAGATCGGCTTTGAGAATGAATGAAAAAACGGATGGGGGTATTTATAGGTTAGATTATTTGCGATGGATATCCCGTCACAAATAGTATTATTTACGACGGTACCCGTCGCAAATACCTTAGCCCTCATTTATTACGGTCAACGGTTAAATAGTTTTTTGCGACGGGTCCCGTCGCAAATAACAACCTGCCGACATACTATTTGCGACGGGGGTATATTCCTGTCGCAAATATCTTTTACCGCCGCCGGTTATTTGCGACGGGCGGTAGCCGCCCGTCACAAAGAACTTTCCTGCAATTTGGCGCGCAAAGCGCGCCAGTCCTTTTGCGACGGGGAAAGCTAACCCGTCGCAGATAACTACTTATTTGCGACGGGCAAATTCCCTCGTCGCAAATAAGTTTATAACGGGACTATTTGCGACGGGATTTATCCCCGTCGCAAATAACCCGTCGCAAATACCCATTTTTCCCATAGTGGGTCAGTTTTGCTTCGTACGTTTCCGAACCTCCTTTATAATGATTTAAATAATGTCATTGACTAATTTCAGAATCATAATCATTTTCATTATTTCATATATGGTCATATTATTATCTTTTTATTAGTAATATTTCATTGCTCCTTGTTATTCGGGTGTCCATTGCTTTATGTTTTCATGCTTGTTTTATCAAAAAAATTCTAATTCATCTTTTTAGGTTATAGATACCTCATTTCCAGAATGGTATTAGTGTAATATATGTCATATTTATTCATTCAATTTATTTATATAATTGTTATTTAATGTTTATCATGTAGAACTAGTCTCATCACATCATGGAGACGGTAGACCGTACGTACGCACTCACGATGGTATCATTTCCATGATCGTGGAATTGATTTGAAGTGTATGTATACTATTTCAGAATCAATATAACTTTAAAATAATAATATATAGTTATTCATTACACCATTATACCCATCCAAGTAAGGTGGTGGTGGAAAATAGATTACACCACGACGTGGAGATGGTATTCTGTATGTATGCACGTGCAGAGATTTTGTTTTTCGTAGGATGGATATGAGGTGAAATAGGATTTTTTCATATTTATAATAAAATATCAGTATATGAGTGATATATATGTTATTACTTCATAATGAATCAACTAATAAAGAAGAAGTAGAACAAGAAATAAATTTGGAAGAATCGGTAACAGATATTACCTCTTCTTCGACACGCCTCTTTGAAACCTAATCTTAAGGCACTAATGTTGGCCTTTGAAGAAAACCAGGACCTATAGAATATTACAAGGGGAGTTGAAAATAGTAATGGGAAGGTTTTTTCCAAACATGAAGGCTCAATGTTGTGTAACGAAGAGAGGGAGGAGGTGCCCTTTTATAAGGGAGGAGAGGGGCACCTTCAGAATCCTCAAAAACATTAATTTATAATAAATTCAAACCTAACATAAAAACTTCCAAAATGACTCATATCCGAATCTTAGATGAGATAGGGTTTTAATCTCATCATACAATAAAATTTAGACATGTTTGAAATTTATTTTAAACATAACAACTTGATTTATCCTTATTTAATCTATTTAATTTTATTTTTGGTAATAAGATTCTATACTTTAAATTGTTTTAAATATTTAATTATGTGTCGTGAATTGTCCTTAATAGGATAGGATAGGACATTTTTGACCATATAAATTTTAATTGATAATTTTTAAATATTTTTTGTGATTTTTAAACAATTTTATAATATGTAATTTTTATTAAATAACAATTGTGTCAATTTTTACACTATTAAATTATTTGAATTTAACTAAAATCCTCACAGAAGATATGTTCTAAATAAAAGATTTAATAGTTTCATAACATGTCATAGTTATCTAGAAAATTAGTGGAGCACATTAAATAGTTCATATAATATTTATTTTAATATTTTTAAAAAAATTTATTTAATATTTCAATCAATAAAATAATTTCAACATCACTATTGTGTCACCATTAATGATAATAATTTAATCCTCAAAATTTTTAAATAAATTCAAATGATATAGATAACATTTTTAGATTTCTAGAAAATATTCATGTTCAATGTTTCATGATGTTTATCACTAAGTTTAAATTATTATACTTATAAGATTTAAAAGAGTGACATGTTGTCAATTTTTTTGGTTTTAATAACAATTAAATTATTTTAATGGTCAAAAGACCATAAAATTAATTTATTCCGAACCTTAGGTGATAAGGGTCAACTTTTAGTCAACCAATATAATTGTTTCAGGTGTTAGGGTAATTTTATAATCTTATTTTTACCCTTAATTACCCAATTTTCCATTAATTACAGTAAATAAAAATTATAGTAGTTACTATTCATAATATCAAGAAAACTAAAAGTAACATATTAACATAATTAGGACCCACTGAATTCATATATCGAATCCATTTTGCAAAATTCAAATCAAAGAAGTTGCAGTAACTAATTTAATATTAATCCCATTTTTAAGAAAACTAGTTATAAAAGTTAAAACATTTCCAAAGATTGAAATGTTTTTACCTATGAATTCAATGTAAAATTAATGGTAATGAAATATATTATATTAAATGGTAAAAATATATTCTATTTATGCTTTAAAACCCTTCAATATTATAATTTAACCATATAAATTATTGCGATGAAAAAAAGTTGTATTAAATTTAAATATAGCGTGTTTTTACTATTCATTAAAATATAAAAGTTATCAAAATAATATGAAAAAATCTTCCAAAGTAAATTATTATATCTGGATTCCAAAGAAGAATTTTATTTTGTCAAATTGAACTTATAAACATCTCAAAAACTAGATTTAATGTGGGTGAACCATCAAAAGGCTGCAAAACTGCATTTTTTTAAATACTTATTTTACACGAAATGTTTATTTTGTTCTCATACCATGTTCTAAAAAATGTGTAAAATTAATAATAATGATATAAAATTAAAAATTTAGTTAATAATATCCATAATGGCAAGTCCGTAATAATATTATAAGAATATATCGTTGTTTAGTGAAACCTGGTATTTCGTACTACACATGCTATCGAGGAAGGTCGTGATTGTGTGTAACGCAAGCCAGGAAAGTGTTTTGTGCAGTGAAATATTCCTTTGCATATAACATAAGAAATTTAAAAATATATATTTCTCATAAAATCTCATGTTGTTACAATGTTCCTAGACAATATTCCATGATTAGTTTACCTTATTGAGACATTTTTTAGGATATGTGGATGTCCTTCGTGGCCTTAATATATGAATACATTTATTTTATATTTGGAATCTGATGATTTATGTGGGTAGCATGAGTGAGGTTCTTCCATGTGAATGGAAAATATTGGATACTACCATGAAATGTGAAGGTTTTGTCAATGATAGTGCCTTGATAATGAGGAATTCCATTGGAGAGTCAAGATAAATCCTTATGAATTTCCTTGAAACCTTCCAATATATATTACCTAGATTGATATTTCTTAGGATATGTGGTTTAGGTTGAATGGAAGGATCATTTAAGTACCTAAACTGATTAGTTCTCGATGTTCATTCTAAAACATTATGCAAGTACTTGATTCATGTTTTGGATCTAGATTTGTGTTTTAGAGGTGTTTGTATTCCTAATTAATATAAGAAAAAAATGAAATTTTCATTTCAAAATAATGAACTTCTATGTGTGATTGAAAGTGATTGATTTTGATCCTTGTGGATTGTGGATAGGTGAAGAGGCATGTGCTTATAGGAACATTGGACTATGAATCATGGAAAATAAATCTAATTCATGTAATATAAAGTGCGGTGTTATCCTCAATTACAGAGAATCCATTATATGTGGGTATCATTTTAATGGTTATATGATACATTTGTTGAATTATTATAATTAGTGGGGATAACTGACCGTTGATAATGTTTTATGTTCTATAGATGAATCCCAAATATCCCTTGGTAGTCGGTAACTGAAAAATTAAACTCTAGTTCACCAATGGTGTTAGGAACAAAAAACATTAATTTGAATCAGGTAATGATTTGAATCATAATGGGTGATATGTATAGATTTTCATATATAGTATAATATGAAATTTCCAATGTTTTTGGTACTATTATTTGGTTAATTAGAGATTATCATTATGGTTGATACTACAATTTGGAGTAGCAACTTTTGTGATGAAATGTGAGTGGAATGTGGAATGATGTGAACTGAATTATCGGCAATCTTGGAGTGTATAATGTATGGTGTATCACATGAAAATAGGGTATAAATATATTGGTATGATTAGTCATGGAATTCATTGATGATATAGTGGTTGGTTGAGAAGACTAATCTAAATGTGATATGATAATATAGTTATATTCATGGTAGGTGCATCAAATTTATAATGTTTTAATGACTCTATCATGTAACTAGTTCTATTTTTTTGTTAGAGTCCACATTAGAAAATCATAGGGACCCTATAATATCGGTGGGTAATAGACCAATGAGTATATTGTTTCATAATTATTATCAAATTTATGGTTCAGATTCGATTCCATAAAGAGATTATATAAGGAACAAAACTCTAGGGAAAATATGTTTGATTTGTGAGTTATTCATATTGATGGTGCATTTTTTCATGGATGTGATCATTCTGGCTAGTGTGGTAGTTTAGTGGACCAACATGGAGAATTCCTTCAATGTAAATTTGGATTTTTTTAATGATTAATTACTAATCTTATAGTTCCTTGAAGGCTTAAGAAATCATGATTTGTGTCCAAAAAGCGCATCATTTTTTGAGACTATGTACCTTTAAAGAGTTTTTTCTGAAGTAAACTGTCTTTTGTTTTTGTATGAACAAGAATGTGGTAGGATAAAACTGCATAGAGACCATCTTATCTAGTATGATATAGGTGTATGAAAAATACATTTTCAATCTAGGAAATGTTATCCTATAAGAGTTTCATTTTCTTAGTGGAGACTCATTGGTTTTTATTGGAATCTAGAACAAGGTGTTTATATCAAATTTGAACCCATGTTTTGTTTATAATCATGTATGATGAAATTAAACCACATCTAGTGTATCGTTGGACTATCATAAACTTTTTTATAGAGATTCCAATTTTCCGAACCTCCACAATGATTTTGGTGGATATAGTTGAAGACACGGTGTGAAATTAATTTAGAAATATGTGGTAGTGGTAGTATAGATATTGTATGAAAATGTGATTTTAGTTTCATTCATGTAGACTTGTAGTGATGTCATGATATGCAATCACGAATTATAACATCCTTTGGCTGGTGTGATTGATTTTATGAGTGTAAAATATAAAACTCTACGGGGATAACATTCTATGTATATTGAGAATCATGGTTCATGAGATTCCCCCACTTCTATTGGATGGGAAGTAATATAGTGGGGATATTGTGAGGTCCACTTTCATTACATGTTATGAATTTTGGGGGTAATTTAAACAAATCATATAGGGGATAGATTATTTAGATAATTTGGGGTGGAAGTGAGATATATCATTTTCAAAATCATTAAGAGGTTATTTAAATCGAAACAAATATCAATGGGTGACTTGGAACATGGGTAAGTAGTGGAGTAATTCTATATAAATTTGGGCTTCTCCTATAGCCACAGAATATTTTATGTCTTGATAAGTAGCCAGGAAACACCGTAATACTCCCCATCTAGTTGGTGATATAATAATATGTAGCATGTGGAACACCAGCTATCTGGTGGCCCATGTGAATATAACTTTCATTGGGAATGGAGATTCATTTTGGTTATTTACTTTTGGTATTTTTAGGCACCAATCCTATAGAAGGATTTAACATTTTGGAAAAAATTTTAGAGATTCATCCATTTTCTAATCCTATACTCAATCAATTAGATCCCTAATATGTGGGATAAGTATAGGTGAGATACATTGAAGAATCCAGGTGGGATCCTAATTCATATTCAAAATTGTATCATTCTTCATTATGTGGTGGTGGATTATTATGTTGTCCACCATGGACGATTCTTCATGGAATGTTTTAAGCATTAAAAACACCTTTTCCCTAAATTATCTTCTAATCATCTTCTACATGGTCACCATGACCATATATTGAATCATTATGGATATCATTTAGATAATGGATTTTAATTCCAAGGGATATTTTTCGAATTGCTTGAGAATCATTGGGCTTCTTATTTTTCATGTATAGATGATGTCTTGTTATGATGAATGAACACTGTTATTGGGGATTTTATTGAATGAATTACTGTTGGTGATATCATATTTTATTATTGTCATATAAAATTGAATGATCCATCATATAATGGTTTTTTGTATATTTTTCAATACGTAGATTTAATAGTGTGTCCGGAGTGGCTAAACTCTATATGATTATGTTGCGACTAAGGTACATCACATGTTGATTATTTTATAAATTACTATTTAATTGAAATAAATTTTATTTTTGTTCTTGTCTTATTGGTATTTTTTAGAGGATGATGTCAAAATAGTGTTTAAAACCATCCAGGGGTGAAAAGTCATGGATCCAATAGGTGGTGATACCAATTATGTATTTTATCAATTATTCATTACACTATTGATTGTGACTTCACTTTTAATCATATAATTATTTATAATTTTATTTTAAATAATTTAATTAGAATTCTGGATTAAATGTTAGGACCTCATGTATATTAATGAATGAGAAATAGGCAGGGATTGACTCAAATAATATACTATGATTTTCTTAGGATGGTTGTTGACTAATTATTGATTTAGGTAGTCCAATATACACTACCCCATAGTATTATTAATTTTTTATTAACATGTTATTTGAGTTTTTCAACCACTGTTAAATGATCATTAGTTTATAAAAGTGTTATGAAATTTATGTAATTAATTACTTCAAAACAATATATAGCTCAAAAATAATTAAGGTAAGCAAGACTAATATTGTGGAATAATGTTTCAAGGTTCATAGAAGACCCTTTTTCACTGTCTTGATGTTGACTATCAATGTTTCTGGATTTTGTCACATGTGTGGGGTTTTGAATACAATGTGATCCATATTTGATATTGATTACATGTTCTTTCTTGTGTAGACCATGAGAACCATATTTGATATTGATCACATGTAAACGCATGTGAATACCATGTAATGCATGATTGATATTGGTCACATGTGTATATGTGTGTGTGTGGATAATTCTACCTCTACTTGATGTAGCTTCTTATTGTTGATTTTTTTTTCAGTTCTACATTTTTTGACAGTTGTAATGCATGAAATAATGTCATATTAACATTTATTATATAAAATTTCATGTTCTGTTATGCCTTTTATGTGGTTTTTTGAACAACAAATGAAATCCCAATTTAGTGTTTAGGTGGATAGGAGGCCCTGATAGACCTAGATGATTCATTTGAGGGAGAGTGTGGATGAAAAGACTTGTTGTCGTTGAATTTCAATCTGACGGTTAGTGTCTTAACTTGGAAAACATGGGGGAACATAAAATCTCAATTTTTATATTGTCATTATATGCTTGTATTACCATCTTACGAGTAACGTCCATACATATGAGAGAGTCCATTAGAAGATAATTAGAAACTTTTATACCATCTAATGAATGTAGCTAACCATGTGTCATTCATAGTAATTTCCTTTAGGTCTTCTGTAATGTTTCACCATAAAAGTGGAATGTGAACAGTCCTTAATAGAAGAAAAACGATCAATGAATAATCAATGTAGTGAAATCGATCACATATGATATACATACATTATGGAACCAAATTATGTATTATTAGGTTGTGTGACTAAACAATTAGCCCATAGAATTTTTTATATGGTTTATTATTCAGTATTTGTGTTTTGGTGATTATTTATTTAGTTATGATGTTTATGTATTTATTATCCACCTATTGTAATATTATCACATGAAAGTAAAATGTATTATATTATTAGGTATCAAAAATATTTTCGTTTCCAAACTGAGTTTTACTAACACCCAACTCTAGTAGACAAGGCACATGGGTACCCCTGAAACACTAATTTATTGAAATTCTATGATGGACCAAGGGATGGGTCTAATTGTTGATTGGCATAACTCACAATTAGTCTAGATACCAATTTGATGCAAGTATTGGAGTCTGTTTTGGATCCCAATTTTTTATTTTAATAATTTTTAACATTTTTATGTGATTGGTATGGATGTCTATTAGTGTCCTTATATCATTTTTAATCTATTTAATCCATATTCATTAATAAAAATGGTTTGTTTCTCATGTATATATACTATATTTATTTACTATTACATTTTTAGATATTTATTTGTTATTGTGAACTCATATTGAGGGTATAGCCCCTCCTTGAATTCACTTTATATACTCATGTGTAATTAAAAAGCATTTCCATATGGGGATGTGTTCTTGAGGTCATCCCTAACTCTAGAAATGACCCTATGATTTAGGATATGTTGATATGCTCACTATATAGTGACAGTGAAAAAATTCATTTCTAACTATCAATACCCTCAATGAATAATGATCTCCAGATGAAGGTAATATTTATTCTTATGCTTTAAATTAGTTATAAACTAATATGAGAAGATTTTGTATTCATTCCAAAAAAACAATTATATTTCATAAATACTTTCATTATTCAGGACGTTCATCGTCATGAACATTTAAAATGAACCATTTAATAAAAAAAATAAATTTTATCAATATTCCCAATTTGAACTTTTGATTCATCACAAACCATCGTGACCAATCTTGATGCAAAACACACCCCATGCACTATTAAGATATAAATCAATACATATTGATTATATATATAATAAAATGTATGAAAAAAAACATGCTCACTAGGTCACCACCAATCTTACAATAATAATTTTATTTATATATAATCCCATATAAAAATTTTATAAAATATAGTGAATAGAAAAAAAATGTATCCATTTAACAACTATGATGAAAACAACTGATATATTTTTACTAATGAATAAAACAATTTAATTTTTTCTTAAATATATAGCAGAAATTAAAATAAAAATTTATTTAACCTAATCCTCTTTTATGAAAACCCCACCAATTTTCCCTTGAATAATTTCAAAATCATTTAAAAATATCACATTCAAATAATCATTAAAATTTCAAATTTGACAACAAAGTCCAAAAACAACATGAATATTAGCTTGAAATCTCATTTTACCATGAAGAAAAATATGCCTATGATATGGAACCACATGTACAATGGAGAATATAAATGTAATATTCAATATAGGTGGTGACATATTTCATTCTAAAAGGGGATAAAATTGATGATCAAAGAATAAATATCCCTCCAACCACCATATAATAAATACATATTTTGAGATATAGTATATGATCTTACAATAATAGTGATGGTCCATGTTCTCAGATACACTAGGACCTATGAGTCTCTTTATATGATTGCTTATCTACTATATCCCTCTTTATGTGTTGAGGATATAGAAATACCAACCCATATGAGGATGAAAATCTCAAAAAGAACTAGTTATCTTGAACATAGTAATGAAGATCCACATCCAAATGATCCTCTTTTAGTAAACGAACATGACCACAATTTCAATTCAATATAGAGATGAGTGATAAATATATGATGATAATTGATGTAATTAGAATAATAATAATATTACATAATTACTTTTATTTACAATGTAAGTAACAACCCAATTACAACCATCATTTGATAACCACATAAAAAAGAATACACCCATAAAGGGAAATAACAACAGGGGAACAAAGAGGGTCTTATCAACCAACACCATTTAGTTCAAGACGAGCCTTTTATAAAAAATTAAATGGAGTACCAAGAAATTCCATTTAATGTATTCAACAATCATTTCATGGGATTTTTATGAAACAATTCTTTATGACTCACTCTTATAAACATTTTAAAATATTTTTATTCAATTGTACACATAACAATATTTTGGAATTAATTTAAATAATCAACCAACAATCATTTAAATCCTTAAATATTCCAAAAATACACCCATCAATTTATTGTATATGTTAAATCAAATCAAGTAATTTTTAAAAATCCCATTTTTTTAAGACAATTCATGAACCATTTTAACAAAAAAATTGAATTCCAATTATAACATGACATTTCCAGTATACTATGGTAAATATATCATTGAAAACGCAAAACATATTTATTAATGTCAAATGATATTTTGAATGTCAACTGGTGAATAATAAAAGTATTTATTATAAATGGATTAATAAAAAAATATTTGAACAGACTATTAAAACATGTTCACCATTCTCTTTATATGGAAACAAATACTGAAATTTTTTTTCTTCAAAAATTTGATTAATACATGTTATAAAATCATAAAAAAAATATTAACATGGAACCTAATATTTCAAATATTTTCCAAATTAAAATATATTGAAAATGGAAAGCCAACCATGAATTCAACAATTTTTTTAAATATTAAATATAAGATAATTATATCATGAAGAAGACATAAAAATACTGACACATAATTGAATTGTAAAAGTGATTCCAAACATATTTCCTAGGCTTTAGATAATAATGGAGTTGCGACCTAGTGGGTGGAAAAGGGATCAATAGGAGATGAAGAAAAAGAAGATTGGAGAAGCCATACCCAGTTGTTCCAACCTCAATTCATAAATTAGCCACCTTGAATATCTATTGAAGATTAATAAATTGATGGGAAAGGAATGACTATGTTGAAGTGTGGTCATTACTCGGTCATTCAAGAAAGAGAGATGATTATATGAATTATATGGATTTTAATTCGGGTTGTTTATAAGCATAATTTTTCATAAATTAAAAATGCTGTCACTAGTACAGTTTGGTCACATAGATTAGTAGATCATGTACCAAAATTGTATCCTAATAGAAATCCATATTCACATTAGATGGTTTCCCCTGGGACCCATATTAATTTGACTAACCATGATCAAACCCATCCAAATAAAATATTAATTATTACATACCAAACACCCAGTTTCTACACGTCTACAAATACCTAGTGGGATAACTAAATGATATTAAAAATTTTTGTAAAATTTTATTCTGAAGAATAAAATTACTACAAGTAACAATAACACTAAAATTTATTATAATATAAAACAATCTCCACATTGACATGGTAAATGTCAAAAATATCCCAACTATGCCAATTCGGTCCCATAGTTAGTATTAAATAATATTTAATTGATTTAGAATAATAAATTCCATTCCAATTTAATTAATGATGATATAAACCTTTTCAAAAGTATTTGGACAGATTGCACAAAATAGAAATACCAAACATGTTCCCTTAGCCAAAATTTCCCCACACAAAATTCCCAAATACCACTAAACTAATTCTGTAGAATAATGAGATCCCAATAATAATAATATGAAATGAAAAAATGACCATGGATTTATAATATAAGGGGGGTCAAATAGAGTGTATTAATGAAATTTATAATCAATTTATATTGTGATTCTCAAGATCATTAAGAAAAATAAGGGGAAATCACCACCAAAAAATCAATTGTTTCATGAAAAACCCAATATCGACTATTTATATGAAATCAATTGGACACAATGAAAGGAAACACAAAAAGAATTCATATACACCTAGATATCAATGTCATAAAGTCTAAAAAGATCTTAAAAATGTTAAAATAACAAAACATTCTCAATCCTCATGTCTTTACATAGAATAGAGATCATGTGTCCCAATATTGGTACAACATCTCATAGAAATCCTTGAAAACCCAGACTAAAAACAACCCAATATACCACCTGGACATGTTATTCCCACACCATATCTTCCCAGTACACACCAAAGGTTCTTCCCATGACTATCCATCGATACACGACATCATAATATATTTAATGAAAAGAATAACATCATGGAAAAAAACCTCACAACCAAAAATAATTAATCCTAAATGGAAACTAATATCTATTAAAACCACCTCCTGAGATATTAAAGGAAACATATAAACAAAATAACTACATAAATATACTCAATTGGATTCACTTACTTATAAGAAATAGACAAAAAACATACCAAACTCAAACCATTTTATGATATTGAAACTTGATCCAATGAATCAATTCAAAACAACGTTCGCCTAAAAACATATGGTGATCGGCCCTCATCCCTTAAACTTAACCATTTATTTCAAAATCCCACCTGACATAGTCTACCAATAAATTGGTTGTGAACACACAACCACACCATTAAAATTATAGAACCTTTTTCAACCATCATATAGTGTGTGTAAGATCCAAAAAAGAGAAAAGAACTACCCAAAGAGTAAAATAACAAAATTTCATTCAATAAACATCCAAGATGCATAATTTATATTAAATTAAACATGAACTACACCTATTAATGATCCCAAAAAAATTCACACCCTATTTTCCCAACACCATACATTGGACAAAACTAATAAACATTACATTTTAAAACATGACCCATTGATTATGAGTATCAAAAATTTATTTTAAAAGAATACTAAAAATTTATGAAAATTTAATTTCCCAATTTTTGTAATTCAAAACATTAATATAAAATATAGTCACATTTCATGGTACTTTTAATCTTTTTTAATATTATTCAAAATCATTCACCATATCCTTTTCATTAAAAGAGAATAATAACATTTTAAAAAACACCCAAAGAAGGTCGGTAACCAATTAAATTAACAAATTATCCAATATTAAAGAAATATATTTTTTGGAATTATTACGAAAAAAACAATTTAAAAAATTAATAATTCGACATTTTCATAAAGACAAATCTCTTGAAAAAAATCCCATAAATGTATAGACACTACAATTCTAAAAAATTTCAAATATTTCATTAATTGGACAAAATCCATCTTAAAGTGACACCCATAATGTGGTGTAACTCATAAGAGGCATAAAAATTAACAAAAAATGGGATATTTAACAATGATTTTCATGGAAATAGAAATTGACAGACCCATTCCATCAAATCAAATATTATTTTTATGTTTTCAAGATATATATTTTGGTCAGTGTAATAGTTATATGGTGATGCAAGTTATCCTCACACCAGCATCCAATTTTTTTAATTCTATCAAAAAATCCAAAAACATATCCAAGGAAACACATATAATTAAATTTATGATCATTACCACTAATATTTTTTAAAAAATTGACAATAAAATTTTAAAAAAATCCCACTTCTAATTAAAACTCAGTGATTGGGGGAGGAAAAAGCTTTCTAAACTATCACCCTACTAGAATAACGACTTATAATTAAAATTCATTCAAAAATACACCCAATGAGAAATAGGAAAATATAATAACATTGGTTTATAATGGTAAACCTATTCTATGATACACTTTTAAATTAACATAGTAGGCCTTCCACCTGAACTGACTCCCGACACTATTGGCCACTCGATCGAGGGATGTTTCGGATAAAATTGGGATGTAAACTATTTCATGGATGCAAAAATAATTAATGGGAATATATTTTAAAATGAAGATGAGATAAAAAATAATGGAAAATTCCCTAGAAAATGTTTTATGTATTGATTTTATGTCACATGTACATTCTAATACCAATAATCTAGAAGTAATATCTATAAATAATTTAAACAACAACATCATGGAACTTAGTCATGTCACCTCAAACTCCCTAAAACATAATAACCGATTTAATTCAACATCCATAACTACACATATATAAGGCAAAACCAATTAATGAAAGTAAAAATTAATAAGAATGGATGATTTGGCTGGTGCAGTAAGGGAACAAAATAAATAATTATAAACACTAACCACATCATCATCCCAAGGGACTCAATAATCATAATGCATAAAATTCCCCATGATTGATCAAGAAAAAAAATTCTAAAAATAAAAAATAAAATAATATTTGTGATCCCCAGAATTCTCAATAGTCTGCCACCCATCATAGAATAAGAATATCATTTTTAACTCATTTCATGATAGTTTGATATATAGTGACAAAAAATTAGTTTTTATATCGAATAACCATAATAAATATTTTTTTTACGAATGAATAAAATCATTTGTTATTATCATAAATGGGAAAAACATCTTAATGTAATCATTTCACCATCCTTATAATATTTAATGAAAACTAATTTGTATTAACTTTATTCATTTCAAAATTATTATGGAATATCCTATTTATAAAATAATATTCCTATCCATTTTATGACACCTGATGAAAACACCCTAAAAACTAACAACAATCATCACTAAAACAAGAAACATAGAATTACAAGAGATGGGAACCATAAGATAATGGTATAATATGAAATTAAATGAAAAATTTTTTGGATCCACACATCATAACGATATAACATGATAGAATAGAAGATCAATGATTACCCATCCATTAAACCACTGAAAAAAAAATTGTGTCATGGTCTACACAAAAGATTCGAACTATAATAGTTATAGAACTTGTTCGTAGATAATGGGGGACCATATGTGTCCCATAATATTATGTCCAATATAGAATATCACTCAAGGATATTCAAGGGCCTTACAATATTAGAATATAGTATAGAATAACCCTCTAGGGTAACTAGATATCTTTCTTGTGGTGAACTAGTCAACCAAGCATTCAAACCTCTATTAGTTACCCATGGTCCATTTGAGGTCAATATGAAATGAATGTGATTGTGAAAAATCTGTTGACTAAAAATGTAACATAATGATAATAAGAACTCACCCACACTTCCAATTCCCTTTCTTGAACCATCTCAACTATATCCCAAACTTGATCAACACATACATGAATCATTATTGATATATTGTATCATGGAAAGGTTAAAAATGAAGGGCTCTTACCACCATTTTATTTGTAAATATTTTACATTTACATCGACAACAGTCACAACAAATAAATTTTTTTTCAATACTATCTCAGTTAATGTTAGGAATATAAATTTTAATCCATTAATTCTAAAATAATTTAGTATGATTCACTCTTACAATAAGATCAAAAATATTATCTAAATCAATACTCCTAACTTTCTTTTCAAATTAATTTATAGAATACACCATATTTTAATAAAAACAAAACTTTTACTACACAAGTCCCTTTTATTTGATTCATCAAAAAAATGTTTCCTTGTTGTTTTGTACAAAATTGTTTTTAAAAATAGTTATTTAATGGTTTTAAAAATATATTCAATTTCATTAAATACATTAAATTCATAATAAACCGTTAAAAAATAAATTTGAGATCCCCAAAAATATTTATTCATTTTAAATAATATTTTGTATATATTTTTAGTAATATTTCTAGTTATGGTTGTGAATGGTTAATCAAATTCATATTTGAACAATCTCATAACAATCAAAAATATAAATCTTTATATGGAAACATATAATGAAACCAATTTTTATTTTATAAATTCATAAAACACATGTAACAATAAAATTATAAATTAAAACATGAATTTTGAATATAATATATCAATAGTTCTATAATTAATGGTTAGGAAATGGGAAAAACCAACCCCAGATTGATGTGGAATGGTTAAAAACCTTGAATATTGGATTAAGATAGCTCAAAGAAGACATAAAACAACCTTGAAACAATGTAATCATAGAAATATGGCCATACTCTTTCCCAATGTTTTCGCTAAGATGATAACAATAATGATGGGAGAGGAATATTATAATAGTGGAAGGTAATGATAAGATGCGGGGCAGAACATTATGTTAATGTCTTCAATCATATATAACCCACATTGAATTTTAATAGAATGTGACGAAATTGGGAGGGGGGATAGGTCATTTTTTAAGGGGAGGAAAAAATTAATTTTATGATCCTTAATTTTGGGAGGGTAGAATCCAAATTTGATAAAAATTTTAAAAAATATTACATTGATTGGTCATAAGGTTCCTTATACTATGTTCCATCGTTGTGGGGGTAATGGAATAAACTTGATAAGTAGCACAGTTTCCCAAAGGAGCCAACATGAATTGAATAACCATTCAAAAACCATTCTAAAAAAAACACTTTCATGTTATAGTCTCAAACACATGGTATTTGTGTGGTTACTCATACAAATGCGGGCTAACTATGTGACATGCAAAAAATGACCGAAATTTCAAATTCAAATCCCTAAAATACATAAAATAACCCAAATATAAAATAAAAAAATATAATATAAACTATATAGTTAAAACATGTGTCACAGCTATGTTACCAAATTTATAAAAAATAGAAATAATAATTTTATGTGATATAATAAAACAATAATGAATAAGGAAATAATAAATTTCATATATAAAGTATATAAATATTTATTCTATCATAATTCCCCACCATGAGAGGTGATAATGGAAAAACGAACAACCATCGTTTCATGAGGTGATAGTTCTCCATACACATAAATAATATGTTTTTACAAATTATATGGAAGTGTGTTTAAGAGTAGGTTAAACCCTGATAATAAAAAATCTCATTATATTGAGAATACTGGTGTTGTGACATACTTTTGGAATAAGTACTGGAAATAAAAATAATAATCTATTGAAAAGATGTTACCACTTATTTGGAAAACTCTTCTGGTTTTCACCAATTGGTTTCCTTGGATGGATTTTTCCCCAAATTGAGGCTTCTATGATAAATATTATGATGTTTGGAGCTTCTTTGTTCAGATATTTTTCTATCCACGTATCATGAGAGGTGTGAGGATGTTATGGAGGAGGTTCTCTTTTATAATTGAGGTGAGGGTCACTTTTGGAAGCCTCTAAATACTAATTTAATGTAGATTCATTTTCAATTAAAAATTTCTCCAATGTGTGTTATTTAAAATATTTTAGTATTATGGGTCTATATAATCCCATATAATTATTTTTAGAAAAGTTTAAGTCACATTATTATAATTATCCTTGTCTTCAAACCTCAGATAAACCATTTAATTCTTACCATCACAACTTGGGTTTCTACTCATTAAGGGTTAATATAGTTACTCTATAATGAAAAAATATTCCTAAATTGATTTTTTTTGGAAATAATTAACTATACCACAATAAATATTAATTCATTTTATATTTTAATGAATCTTACATAAATAAATTATATTTTATTTATTTTAAAATATCATTAGTGTCAATATTTACATTATTCATTACATAACATTTTCAATATAATTCATAAACCTAATATCATTTATCATAATATTTAAAATCATTAATAATATGTCACATTAATCTATAAAATTAGTTTATGAAATTAATTTAATTTAATTATTTTTATTTTAATATTTTTAATAAGATTTATTTGATAATTTTATTAATTCAACAATTATTGCATCATCGTTATGTAACAATGTAATTTAATTATTTATTTACTTGAATATGTTATAAATTTAGATAATTAAGATAAATAATTTATCATTTAAATTTATAATTTTATTAAATGGTATCATCCAATTTAATATATAAAAATGTTATAATTTTTAAAATACGAGTATGACATACTCGACATCCCATAGAATAAAATAGTGTAAAAGGCATAAATTCGACTAGATTCTCAAAATGACCATCTAATCAGACCAATGATGATTTTGGTAAATAATATCTAATCCAATAAAATTATTACACAAGTTTGGGTAATCTTATAATTTTATTTTTACCCCTAATCACCAGATTTACTCTTAACTGCGGTAATTAAAATATTAATAATTTTACTATTCATATGCCAAAAAAATGAAACCTCTTTAAATATTTTAGACCCACTTATAAAAAATACTGAAATACTTTTTCAAAATTCCAAACAAATATCTTACAAGAAATAATTTTGAATTATTGTGTGAGAAAACATGTAATTAATGTTTAAACATGAAAAAATTGAAAACTATTTTTATCTAAATTCAATTTAAAATTGAAGGAAATTTCCAAAATTTTATTAAATGATAAGAAAATAATAAATTTATAAATTAAAACAATTAAATATTAAAAATTTAACACTATAAATGTTTCCAATGAAAATGTTGTTTTCAATTAAAAAATATTATTTTTCAATATTCATAAAAAAAGAAACTTGTCATAAAAATACAATAAATTAAATAAGACTAAAATTATATATTATCATTTAAAATATGGAATTTAATTATTCATATATAATATATAAATGTTTCATATATTATATATAAAAGTGGTTCTCCATTGAAAGGATGTAAAAAATCATTTTTTATAAAAACACAATATTTACACATAAAACTGGATTCATTGTTATCTTATGCCTATAAAATGTAGAAGATGAATATAAAAAAATTATTTGAACAATAACATATATATTTCATTAATATCATTCACTGAGTGTAATTAATTTAATTTATTATGTAAATACTCCTTTGAAATGATAAAAATAGTTCATTAGAAAAACATTTCCTACATATTCAGCTAGTTACTATATTCATTTCTAATTAATTATTATCCTATGAATTCAACCTTAAAATTTCATAAGTTTGTCTGTACAATTAATAACATCCATCTATTTAGATTTGTTATATCATATTATATTAAATAATAGTTTTTTATTAATTTTTTATTGTTCAGAAAATCTTCGCCTTGCGTGTAATGCAATCCAACTCTTTATTGTGTGTAGCATAAGCATAATATAGTGTTGAGTATAAATAAATCCATTAACACAATTTTATTTATTCAAATTTAAAATGTTTTAATGTATTGTGGTGTTTCATTCTCCCTACTTCACTAAATTTCATCTTTGTAGTTTTTTTGAATTTGGGTTTGGTAATAAAGATTTTTACTATTCAAAAAATGCATTTATTGAAATCCCAAAAAGGAATAAGGGTTAATAAAATGATCATATTAAAATAGTGAAATTGAAGCATATATATCATCAGGGATAAAAATATAATATGTTTTATGTTGTAAAACTTGTTTTTTTGAAGTGAAATCTAACCATCAAGTACTGATGGAGAGTGATAGAGAGAATGATCTGGAGAAAGATAAGAATCACGAAGCAGTAAATCTATGATGATCTAAGGGATCATATGATTCATTATTATTGATGTTATTAGGGAAAATTATTTTTTTTTCTGGATCCTTTCACATGAGTTGATAAATTCGTTTACTTTATAGTCTATGAACATATAGAAAGATACATACTAAACAATTAGAGTTTCTTCCGTTAATTTATTTCTATCAAAAACACATATTTCTCTATGATATGTAATAAAATTAAATAATATTATAAATATATATATTAATCATATATGGTTCCTAATGTGTAATTATATTTCATGTTTTATAACATTTAATTAAATAAAACTATGTTATACTAACTAGTACATCAGGTAGGCTCGTGGTAGTTGATGCATCCTTGTTTCTCTTCGGTTGTAGGTTCATGTCTCGTGGCCTTACCGAATACAATAATTCATCACATGGTCCTATGGGTAATCATTTTTCGAAAATAATTTTATAAAACCATATAAATAACCTTAATATATTGCACATATATGTATTTTTTTAACATCAATCAACTATATCAAATTTTCACTATAATCCATTCTAACTGTAAGACTCATAAAAAATAAATCATTAAAAATTAACACTCCAAAAAGGGATCCCAGTTTCAAAAAAAAAACTAACATATGATTTTCTGCAGAAAACAGAATGTTTTGCTAATTTTCATATTCCAAATATATTAATATACTGATCACATTAAAACCGTAATGAAAACATACATGCTTCAAAATCGTTAATGAATTTGTATTGTTGTACAATACATATATTTCTCATGAATCACATAACTAGAATATCATAGCATAATTATTGAATCCAAAAACACAAATACAATATTTATTCCACTTCGACTTTAGTAACATCATATACTTGACCTTCATCGCATTAATTTTTCAGAGATATATTTCCTTGGAATTTAGTATATACATTTTCATAATTACCAATATTTTTACAATTGTAACAATATTGATTGGCAGAATCTATCATTCCCATTTAATCTTGATCATGATGGACTTTCTCATAACACTTTAAGAAAATTCATTTTCATTTTATGCATGCACTGGGGTGCTTTCTTACACAATTATTACATGTTGGAAAATTTTTCTTTCCCTTTTCCCATTATCTATATCTCACTCAACCGATCTATCCTTTTGTTTTCAATTAATGTCAGAAGCCAAAGATAAATATTTCATTATCTTGGTAGCACATGAGACTTTATCTTCATTTGATTAGAAATTTTTGGAGACCAATGCCATTCAAATAAATATATTTAACCCATCTAATAAATGGAAAATCATACTTTTTGGGTTATATATATAGTCATCAGTATGAATTTCTATCATTGTAATGAATTATACATATGTAGTAACATTCACATCCTCCATTGGTCTCATATTGAAGAATTATTCCTCCATATCTACACGTTGTTAGTGAGGGAAATATTTTTCTACGAAAATTAAATTTAAATTATTTTATTCCATGTTTTCTATTTCATCATCCTTCTTAGTGTTTTGAATCAATGAAAACCATTGACCCAAATATTATGAATGAAGATAATCCTCCATGAACACATAATCATTTTTTACTTCCCAAATACATTTTAATATTCTCTATGGAACATATCCATTATTCATCAAAAAATGGATTTTTAGTACCAATGAATTGTGGATGTTACTTTCTCAAGACGAATTCTAACAATCATAATAAGTGTTGCGGATGAAGACACTCCATATAGGTAAGTTTATTATTCGTAAGCTGAGTCAATTGTCCCAATATTGTTATAAAATTTTTGTCACCAGTTTCAAATCCAACTACAACATCATTATCTAATATATGAGAAATATTCCTACATAGATTACATGTATTTATATAGTTTACATTACTTCCACTAGGAACCATATATAAACAATGACGTACATTAGATTAGGTTATAAATCATAATGCATAATTAAAAAACTAGAATGACATAAATAAATTTTCCTAAAAAAAATTCATTACTAATATTATAATCATGAACAAGATTTCATTGGGAAAATATTTAATTTTAAATTCATCATATTTGTTTTTAATGGAAATTTAAATTATCCTAAGAATATCCCCCTGTAGTGTCGAATGAGGGGTGCAATAAGGCTTGTTTTCTTGTACGATATCACGCCGAGTCAGCCCCGAAACACGTTGTTGGAGTTGTTACCCATAGCTACATCTATGGAAGGACCACATACACTAATATTATTCAAATATGAATTTCATTCTAGCATGATAGAAATAATCATTACCTTTCTAAAATTCTATGATGGTCTTCTCTGCTTACACTCAATGTCTATCTTACGGTTAGGTTCTCAAATCATAGATTCCATTCTTTATAATAAAAATTCTCTGATCAAAAATTGTCTTAGACCCTTGTATCCCAAAGCTGGTGTCTTACCTTATTTCATTGTAATTGGTATAAGATTAAAATTCTAATGTAACTTCTTAGTTATGATCTTTAGAGACGAGATTACATACATGAAATTCATATTACAATATAAAATATAAAATAAAAAATTTATACCCATTGAGCTTGCCTTTAATCTCTTTAGTGTTACCCTATATATCAAAATCTAAACACTTCATTGTATCATGGAGAAAAAATAAAAATTTTGTGTGATAAAATTCCCAGTAAGGATAAGAATACAATTGAAGATATGATTAAATATAGAATAAACATTATTGAAATGTAAATTACTGAAAGAATAGTCATTTGAATAAAAACAGGTGCACGGAAAATTAATCATGGGTATTATTATAATAATATAATCACATGTAATATCAATAACATATCTCATAATAATAGAAAGGAAAATGTTGGACATCTAAAACATACCTTTTAATCCTCGGCCAAGACATCTGGAAATAAATGTTTATGGCCTCAGCCAAATCCATATCTAAAAATAAATGGTCAATGCCTCATCCATGTCCATATCTTGTTTGTCTAGTGAATCTGACTGATGCATCTATGGTATATAGAGGGCCTCACCCATCACTTACTATGTCTAGATAATTATTCATCTGAAAAGGGAGAAACATAAACAATATAAACATTTGTTTTAAAAAAAGCATATGAATATTTAATACATCTACCCAAATCCGTGATTGGTATCACAATATAACAGTAATAGTCAAAAATATCCTAAACCCTTCAATAAAATATGGTAGATTGCGTAAAAATAATTCATAATCATTTTATAATAAAATACATAAAAGCATGTTGACAAAGATAAAAATAATATAATAAATTAATAAAAATCTATATGTAGGAATACCTAATTTACATTCAAATCTTTTAAAAAACGTCAACTATAAAATGAATCATTTTCATTGAATATAAACTTTCACTATTTTTATAGAGGATGAAAAATGATAAAGTTTCATGAGTATTTAAAAATCTTATAACACTACATAAGTTAGAAAAAAATTCCTTCAGTCGAAAAAGATATATAGTACATCATTTAGAAAAAAATATTCCTTTCTACCCATTTTATAAAAAAGGATAAATGGGTAAAAAGGACATTAAATATTTTAAGATAATAATAAAAATATTTGGGAAATAATATTCTATAATCATTGACCTCAATGATAAATATTCCCTAGTAAATACTTACATATAAATAATTTCGAATTAAAATGAGATTTTGAAATAAACCATGTACTTGTGTTTCCTTTGGGTTGAACATCATTTAAACACTGGTGTAAAAGTTTTAATATTTTTCAAATCGTATTTCATAACCATATTAATTTTTATTATATTATATATAATTCTCTTATAAAATCATGTTACTCTTTTGTTAGTAATCATTCATTGTTTAAACTATTTTGTGTGTTAATTGCCCAGTTTCATCGGTCAGTTTTGAATTGTAATTTGTTTTTCCAATTAATTAGATCATGGTTTCATCATATCCAAAATATTAAACATGATTTATTTGTTATATATTCAGTATATATGTATAAAATTCCATTAATATTAGAGATAAGAGTTAAAATTCATTTAAAATGGAGACGATAGGCTTTACGTGCGCATGAACGCTACTTTCATTTCATTATCATATTAAAATGAATGAAAAAATAATTATTATTTTTATATTATAAATTGATTATAATATTTATTTCATATATATGACATATTATTTTTAAAAGCATCCTCTATATATTCCATGTATTGAGTGAACGAATCACGACACATTGAGGGTGAGTAGTCTAGGCATCCAAAAACAACAATATCATATTTAAAAAAATTTGAATAATAAGGGTATGTGTAATAAAATAATTATAGAAGCAGAAATTCATAATTAATACCATATATAGAATATATCAATAGTTTTCCCCTCAATATTACCAACCTTGAAAGGTGATAAAGGAAAAAATAACAACCATCATTTCATTTGGTGGTAGATCACAGTACTAATAAACAGTATGTCTGTTACCCATTAGATGGAAGCATGTGTATGCGTAGGTATAACCCTTATCATAAAAAAATCATACTATATTTATGATACAATTGTTCTTATATGTTCATGGAATATATAATGGGAAAAAAGTTAAAGATAACGACGAATTATGTCACCTCTTATTTGGGTAAATATATTCAGTTTTCACTAAACGGCTTCCTTTGATGGATTTAGGACAAAAGGGTGCCTTCTTGGATGAATAGATTAAATTTGGGATATTGTTTTGGAAGATATTTTTTGAGGAAAAGTTTCCTGAGGGTTGTGAGGAAATAAGGGAGGAGTGCCATTTTATAAATGAGGTGAGGGTCACTTATGGTAACCTCATAGTATTAAATTAATATAAATTCATTTTCAATACCAAATCGATAAAAAGTGATTTATTTCAATGAAAATATAACATTGGTTTCAAATCCTCTTATACATTAATTTAAAAATAATTTTATGTCACATTACAACCCATTTCATTTGGCTTTACCCCTAGGGTTAATAATTTAACTCTTATAATGACCACATGGATTCTTACTCATTAGGGGTTAATATAGTTAATCTAAAATGAAAAAAAATATCCATAAATGAACATGTAATGAATGATTTAACTAAATAACAATAATTTCACCAAATTTTATATTTTCATGAATTTTATATTATTTAATAAATATTTATTAATTTTAAAAAATAATTTCTGTCAATTTTAATAGTATACATTGGATATATTTTTTAAAAATATATATAATGACATGATATCATTGAACCATATCTTTTATATAATTGCTAATATGTCAGAGTTCACTATATAATTATTTAATGACATTAGTTTTATCAAATTATATTAAATTTTATATTTTATAAATAATATTATAGATTATTAAATTAATTAATCAATTACTGCATCATCATTGTGTCACCATTTAATTTTAATATTTATTTCCCTTGAATTATAAATAAATTACCATAATAATGTAAAACATTTCATCTTATAAATTATTTTTTTTGTCGAAGTAATCCTCCAAATAACCGTTTAAAAAAATGTAATACATATTTTAATCAGAGTACATCCCATAGAATACAATACTATTAAAGGCATAAAGTCATCCAAGTGCCTCCAAAAGGGCCATAAAATAATCTAATGGATGATTATCAAGGTAAATATCTCATCCAATAGAATTATGATACATGTTATGGAAATTTTATAACATCATTTTTACTATTAATTACCTAATTTACCCTTAACAATGGTATTTAAAATATTACAAATATTACTATTCATATACCCCCAAATAAAAAAGATATATTTAATAATTTTGAACCACTGATTCCAAACATGGAGTCAATTCTCATATAATTCAGAACCTAGATGTTGTAGTAATTAATCGAAAATTAATGGCATTGCCATTGTGGGAAAACCAGTTATTAATGTTTAATTGTTCCAAAGTGTGAAACATTTTTATATCTAAATTAAATGTAAAAATGATTCCATTTTCATACATAAGATTAAGTGATAAAAAATTATTTATAAATAATTTAAAACCAATCAATAATATAAATTAAGACTATAAATTTTTTCAATGAAGAAAAAACTGTTTTCATTTAAAAAATAATATTTTTCATTACTAATGAAAACATGAGTCTTATCATGAAAATAAATAAATTCAGCCAACAAATGTTTTTTTATTATTATTTAAACAAGAAATTTTATTTTTTAAAATAGAATATATTTAATTTTAAAATGATGGATTTAAAATAAGTTCTCCACTAAAAGGCCACAAACTACTTTTTTTTTGAAAAATACAATATTTAATAAACAAATTGATTCATACTTATTTTATGCCAATAAAATCTATTTGATGAATGAGAAAAATATTTTGATAAAGAAATAACATTTATATTAAATTAATATCATTTGAAAATTGTAATTTATTTAAATAATTGAGATAAAAACCCTCTGAATGAATAAATATAATTTTTATAAAAACCTTTACTATATATTCAGTTGGTTCCTATATTTATTTAAAATTAATTCATAACCTATTAATTAAATCATATATTTTCATATCATAGTTTATACTATTCATAACTTCCATCTTAAATAATAGGTTATATCTTATTATATCAAATAAAACTATTATAATATTATATTTTTGTCCGATAAAGCTATGCCTTACATGTAACCAAAGACAACACTTTCTGGTGTGTAGAGAAATCATAACATGGTGTTTCATTTAAATAATGCTATAAAAAAAGTTAATTTATTAAAAAATTAAAATATTGAAACATCTTGGGGTTTTACATCAAATTTCATTATATATGTAGATAAATTTTTAATTTTTCTTCCACATACTGATTCTTTTTTGTTAATATTTTTTTTCATTCATTATTGATCGATGATAGGTTTTTAAGGGATATTTTTTAAAAACATGATTAACTTGTTTTTATTAAGCTGAAATTTGGTACATATGGTTTAATAAACATTCGTACAAATACACTCATTGTTATCTAAACCCTATTTTAATAAAATTTATTATTTTTAGCCACCATGTTTGAGTAAAATTTTATATTTTAACATTTTTTCTATTTATTTTCAAAAATTTTATTTATATGATTCTGTGGGAATATTTTTCTTTCTGTATATCTTTCTCTCTTATTGTAAAATAATAGTTTACATTTTTAAGTTTATTTTCATTCCATTCATGACCTAGTATTTTAATGTTCTGTTAATTGAAATATAGTAGAAACAAGAAAAAAGCATGTGAGCTCAAATTTGGGTTTCTATTATAGATCAATAAACTCCAATAAAAGGATATAGTGAAAAATAACATAGAATGTTATAAACTACTCCAAGAGTGGAGAATGGATTAAAATATCTGTAATGATTGTATATTATAATAACATAAAAAAATTTCCACAACGAATATGGAGTACCAATATGCATATATTCAATATCCACATGTGGATTCCACTATCTAATAGAGTCTTGGTCTCATTAAACTCCTCTATAAATTTAATGGTCTTCCTAGTGAGGTCTAACAAAAACTCCTTAGGTATTTTGACTTGATTTTATTTTTATAAAACCCATTAGATTTATTATATACCTCATTAAATATAGAACATTCCCTTTCTCTATTGATGGTGCATCACAAGATTGAATATAATATATGTATACCATAATTAGTGATTTTTATAGATATATACATCACTTTCTATATATGTTTTCCTTGAATATAAAAATAATTCCATTATAATTTTTTTCTGATTTTGAAAATAAAAATAGGTGACCATTCATAAAAAATGAGAGATATTTTAAAAAAGTTGTACTACCTTCCCTCACTATAAAATTAAAGACTATATGGAATTTCAATACATGTATTTGGGAAATATCTCTATTCTTCACATAATGATCATTGATCTGGTTTGTGTAACTTTATTGGAAAACTTTTCTAATGACTCTCATGACATGATAGATAACAAGGATTAAATTGTAAAAGTCTTTGGGATGTGAGAAATAACACAAACTGATGGGGTAAAAATAAAAAAATATTATTCACATAAATAAAAAATTTCACTATATATGATAGAATTAATACTATTTTGAGAAAAAATTTTGTTTTTAATGGTATTTAAAACACATAAAATATTCCATTACTCTTAATTTATTTCAGCTTTAAATTTATAATTACAACATTAATGTTTATTTACAATGAAAAAAAATATCATTTTCATGACAGGAAATCAAAACATCAGTCATCTTGGAACTACTATAACGTTATAAAAATTTTGAACCATGGGGGATAATTGAAATGAACTTGTTGGAAGACTACATCAAGGTTCATTCCTTCATGTCCAACACTACGCTCTATAGGGCCCACCACTATTGGACCATCGTGTATCTTGATGACTAAAAGTAAAAATCATTGAGTAAAGTCATTTAATCTCACTGCCTTATCACAAAAGTCTCAAAACCATTTTAACCATCCCATATACCTATACATAATGGTATTTATGGTGATAAAATTTATTTTTAAAATCAAATCCCACTATTTAATGAGTTATATGAGTCTGGTGCATTGGTTTATTTCATGGAATCTATTGTCGTAGTTACTTCTATTCTATTACGATAACTGATGGAAAAAAATTACCATAGATGTAATGAATAATTATATACCAACAACAGGGGATTTTGTTTAACCTTAATATGTCTTGGAACCATCACAGTCATGGTAAAAATCATGGCATATCACCACATAGAAATTCATCTCTATCACCACCCATCCCTAACAAAGTGTTGACGATTTCATAATGAAAGTGGAATCCCAAAAGATTATGTTCCAATAGATAACACAATCAATAATTTAGGATGGTTAGACTATAGTTGGATAATGGGATTACTTGATTAGAGAGATAATGATACAGGGTTCTGGATAACTTTCACCACAACCATTGGTTAATGCAAAAGACATTATATTATTTATGAAATTACACATCATATTAGTAATGACCTATCATAACATAATATTTTTATCATAAGAAATAATCACATAATTTATATTATATTTTTTAAAATTATCCTTCTTTGTAACAATGAAATTTAAATTAGAATAAATATAATGAAAAAGTGAAAAAAATTTGAGAATACCCCCATGAATTCTATTTTATCACATCCACATCCAAACAAAATACACCCCTCTAGGAAATATATTTAAAAATATCATGATTTATTTTGATATATTTAAAAAGGATAATGATATAATCATACTCCTCGATATAATGAAACCAATTACTCGATATATTAATCTCATTATGTAACATTTTACCGAACATAATTTCATCTATTGGGATTGATGAGTAAGAATTGGACTACTCTTTTTGGTATTTATTCAACCAACATTACTAAAATTTTTCAAGGATATAGAAACCAAATCAACTCTATGAATTATTCAAGATATTTATTTCACTAATACTATGCTTGATCATGCTTCTTGTATTAATGTTATTTATCGCTAAATTTTATCTACACTATTCATCGATGAATTAAATCCCAATGTCATTATATATAAATTGGTGAATAATTGGATGATGCATCTAGTCAGTGTATTAGAAGACATGTTGTTGAAGATAGAGGATTTTTTATTCCCCACTACCTCATATATAATTCAAATATAGGATGACAATAATAATAGACATGCATAACTAATACTTGGATAGGCATTTCAAAAAAATTGAAAAAATAATATGAAATTTTAATTATGAAACATAATCCATGTAATTATATGATAATGTTGTACATTTAATAATTTTTTATGTAATAAATCACACCTCATAAGGTCATATCACATTCTGATTTAATAATATTCTTGTAATACCAATGGAATGTGAAATTTCATATTCATATATTAAATCTGAATCTTAGTTTTATATTCTTTTTTATATGTATTGATAGAATTCATCAATAAATTACATCAATAGTGTTGAAAAATTCCCTGATTGTTATTATGTGGATGATTTCAAATATCTTGGTAGTTCTGGAGAAATAAACTATTCTACAACGACGATTGGTATTTGGTTTACAACCAAGTAGATAATCATTGATATGATAGATGTTATAAATGAGATTGTTCCCAAAAAAAATAAATACCTTATACTCTTTTCCAAACATCTGTTGAATTAATAACACTTCATGTCCACTTGAATTTTTCACTTCATTATGGTTTTGACCAATGACCTATCATTGTTTCCAATAAACACTTTCATAAACATAAAATAAATTTACATGAACATTTAAGAAAGTGTAAATTGGTAATTTGAGGGATATTTTCCAAAATCCACATTATTAAACCATCCATATATATTGATGGACTTCAATATGAGTTTGAGGTTAATCCTATTTGGAAACCACGATGATGACAAACCCAAACTTTAGTAACCCTCTCATTTCATATATGAAAATTATATATCATTTTTTCAATACATAATCACAACTAATAAAAAATACATTTTATCAAAATGAGTAATTATTAAACCAATAATAAATATTGTGATAGTTACATTTCCCATCATTATACAAATATATTCCCAAGGAAAATACTATTCTACTGTCGTTATAAAAATTTAAACATAAAAATGGGTATATAAATTATATAATTTATCCCCCACTAGGTTCTTCTTGACTAAAAACATTTTTAGACACATAAAACATAATACATATCTTCATCTCATGGGAAAGGAAAAATAATAACTGGTGAGGTCAAATTCTAAATAAGGTTAATCAAGGGAATCATGTAGTCATAATAATGAGTATAACTGTATTAGAACATGATCAATAAAGTGGAAGATCATACCATGCATATCAAATATAAAAAACATGATTCATAGAAAAAATCATTCTAGTTAATCAGTCATGACTCATAATTAAATAAATAACATATCTATTAAACCATAACATTTAAATAAAATACTGGATTTTGGAAAACACATAGGTGTCTATAATTATTTCTATTATAGTGAGTAATCTATACCATGTCCATCTTAGTAGATTAATAACATTACTGAATTGATTTTACAACCAGTTCCAGCCATGTATTACAAAATTGAGTTCACTCATCATTTGAGCCCTATATTACTGAATCAATTTCATTTTTCATTCCAACCTTATAATAAATAACTATTTTCTCCCTTTGTTCTATATTTCTTCATTATCATGGGATATAAATCTATACCCATTTCATTGGAGTTAGATATATGTATCAACCATCTCATAATGAAATCATACATACATGTGATAAAAAAAATAAAAATAAATAAATTAACCCATGAAATGAAATGGATTCCATAAATATGTAATCATATAATAACTTGTCAAATAAATTTGGTTTCATAATCATTTCATCAATGCATAACCCATTAAAGGGAGTGTGTTTCAAAACAATATAACCCATGAGAGAGAAAAAAATTTTATAAACATATAACCCATGGAAGAAAATTGGTTTCATAAAAATAATTACATGAAAATAATTACTATTCAGATAAATAATATGAGTTTATATATTTAATAATTTCCTTTGAAATTCATGACTAACAACAAATGATTTCATCTTAAATGGAAATTATTTTGAAATAACTTTTAAAAAAATTCGTGAGTAAAATATCCTTACTTCTTTAAAAAATGGATCTTTAAAACATTTAAAATTTTTAAAACCATTTTACTTGAAGATAATTTCAAAACATAGAAATATGACACTAAATCATTCAATATAAATTTTCCTTGATATCTTATAAATGAATCCTGAAAACTATTTCAAAACTATTTTCCTTGATAACTTATAAATGATTTGTAAATAAAATTATATAACATAAAACCTATTAAAGTAATATCATAGAATGGATATTTAAATAACCATATATTTATTTATAATTTTAATATAATACATTTATGGGTATAATATTCAAAACATTAAGCGAGTAGTGAATAAGGAAACTATCTCGCCAAAAAGAGGTGAGATAAAATTCTCTTACCTAGTGTCTTGACACACTTTATACTCAGAAAAATAACTTGTTTAATAAATATAAATTTATTATAAATATATAAAAAAACAATATTATTATATCTAATATCATAAATGGTGTTATTATGACATTATATTATCCTTTTATTAACAATTATATGTTATGGTTTATATTCGAGTAATATTTACATTGTTTTTCGCATGTGTCTAAATTTGTTATAACATTGGTCCTTATAATTATATCATTATTTAATAACTATAATAAATGATGTAAATATAATTGATATTTAGTATATTTTTATTATAATAACATATATAATATATATGTATGAAATGGAATACACCGTTCATGGAGATGATAGGCAGTACATATGTATGAACATTCTTTCTGTTTAACTATTGCATTAAAACAAAGAACCTAAATGAATGATATGTATATATTTATATATCTTTATAATAGTATATCTATTATATCATATATAAAAAATAAATTCACCAATCCCATCTTTAATACATTCCATTTATATTGTGAATGAATCAAATCACATTGAGGTCTGGTAGTCCACTCTTCCCCAAAAAATATTATCATATTTACACCAAATAATGCATATAATGATATTTGTGGTAAAAGTATTAAAAAAAATAATAATTAATTAATATCATATATTTTATAAGGAAATATATTTTCATTCATAATGACCACTATTATAGTCAGTAATGTATGAAAGAACAAACATCTTTTTGTGAGATGATAGTTCGTCGTACAAATTAACTGTATGTTTGTTACCATTAGATGGAGGGGTGTGTATTTTTTAGGTCAAGGATTAATCCTAAAACATCTTAATATATTTATTATATATATATTTTTATAATAATTTAGAAATATTAATTGGGGTTTTAGGAGGAAAATAAAAGACAAGAGTTTGTGGGAGGGTGTTACATCTTTATCTGGTAACTTATTTTGGTTTTCACCAATGGGATACCATTGAAGAATTTCCACCAAAGTAGAGTCTTCATGTAATATGGTATTATATTTTTATATATTTTTGAAGATATTTCACAATACGATGTGGTTTTAGATATTTAAATAAGTATAGGTGAGGCGGCCTTTTTATTATAGAGGAGGAGTGGAACTCCAGTAAATTTTGGATAATGAAATTTCATAAACGTTTTTTTAATGTCAATTTTATAATATAAAGGAAAATATTCTATAAAAGGGATTATATAATATAAATAGGGATATTCGATGGGTCATGGAAATGTTTATAGGTTTTTTGGGGTATTAAATTAATGTTTTAGTCCATATTTAATCTTAATTTTACATTAATCAATGTAATTAATTATAATAACATTCAATAATATTCTTTGTAAAAAACTAGGATTATCTTATTAGACATTATAAATTATTATGATTAAAATTTTGATATATATTTTTCCAAATTCCAATAAAACAAGTTGGTGATATTAATGTAAAATTAATCCAACATTTGAGTGGAGAATGAGGGTATTAAAAGTACAAACATTCTGAAGTTTATTTATTTTTTTACCACCTTTCAAATTGAAATTTATCTCAATGAACTAAATTTCCTCAAATGATAAAAATATTATATAGTAAAACTTTTATTCCAATTTAAAATATAATTTACCTTTATTAATAAATTATAAGAAAAAGAAAATTTGAATTAAAATTCAGTATTTTTCAATATTCACCTCAAAACTGATGTTTGTCAGAATGGCCCCAAAATATTAATCTTATCCTAATTTAGAAATTCTAAATTAAAAAATTCGTTTTTATTTTAACAAATTATATTTCTAATTTTTTAAAAACTTAATTATTTTCATATTAGTACATGAATGGATGATTATTTGAGAAAAATATTATTTTTAAACATATAATGACTTTACTAAAAAAATTATTTTTCACTATCAATATGTTCTATTTATATGAAATCATTATGAGAAAAATTTTACAATTAGTTATTAATATTTATATATTATTTTTTAATGGAGAGGATATAAAAATATAATTAAAATTATTGTAACAATAAAATGTTGTTTTCTAGAATCTCAGTTTTACATGTAACGTATACCCAGTTGGTTTTTTAGGTTGCATATGCCAAGTCGTTGTTTCATGTAACATACACCGATTTAATGTTTTATATGAAAAATATGTTAAATGTCAATGGAATTTGGGACTTATTACAAAGCAATACATCAATGAAAATTAATTAATTCAAAAAAATGGGATATAAAAACAAGGGTGTTACATTGTACACCCTATAAAATGAATTTCTCCTTCAAAATTCTTCATTCAGATATAAAAAAATGAGAATAATTACGCATCATAATATCTTCATGTTCTCATGTAGATTCATATAACTGGATATTTCTGTACAATACATTGACCACATTAGTGGCCTTTTCTTGTAGAGCTTTCTGAAATCAACCCATAATTTCAACAGGTTGTTCTTCTTCAGAAAGTACCTGATCAAATGGTATTACCCCTGAGTTCAGTACATGTGAAGGGGAAGGTATTTAATTCCTTTGACGAGATCCATGGAATAAATCATGGACTTGAGAGATATCTAGAGGAAGTTCCAAGTGATATGCTACCATCACGATACAGTCAAGAATTCCCAGTGGACTGATATACTTAGGGATAAGATTCCCATTATTCTTGAATATCATAACATTCTTATATGGTGAGATTCAAAGAAACACATTTTTACTAACATCAAATTATAGATCATTTTTATAGTTATATGCATTTATTTTCTACCTTCTTTGAGCTACATTGATATGCTAACAAATGGGTCTAAACTTCTCTACCATTTCCTCTAAAATATCACGTCCCAATATATTTGATTCTACCAAATCATCCTAACACATTGGAGCTATAAATTTTTTCACATATAGGGCTTCATAAGTATAATTTAGAATGATTAAGTAAATTTTATTTTTTAGTAAATTTCTACTATAGTAATGTGTTTATTACAGCCACATTTTAAATCTAGAAAACAAGATATCAACATGTTCTCTCAGGTTTGAAGTGTTCTTTTTGAGTGACCATCTATATAATAATGATACGTAGTGAAGAAAATCAATTTTGTAACATGTTATTATTGAATAATTTTCACAAATTTCTAGGTTATCATTCAATATTAATTTAATACAATTGAATGTGGTACTCATGTAGCCTTACCACTTCTTTAACATTAATCTTAGTAAGCTGATCCAGAGAGAAATGTTCTATGATAATAATGATGTTTGGGGATTTAGTATGGAAGTCAACTACCATCCATATTTCATGAAAACTTTTTATTGGTTCTGTGTAGTCCAATGATAAAATACAAAGTGATATTATCTCGTTTTAATTCTATTACGGTTAAAGGATGAATAATCCCTTTAGACATTCTTCTTTTAGCCTTAACATGATAGAATACTTAGCACAAAGATACGAACACTGTTATATATCTCTTCATGATATCCCAACATAAGTGTTCATTCAAGTCCATATTAATCCTTACACTTCCTGGAAGATTAGATAATTAAGAATAATGAGCTTCCTCTAATAGATCCTTCTTTAAATATGGTTTGGAAGGCACACATACAAGGTTCCCAAACCATATCACTCCATCCTGATCAAGGATAAACTGAAAAACATTTTTGACCATATTTTTCATCACTTCATCCATCATTTCATCCTCCATAATCTTCACAATGATAGAGGGTTGATCATTATTTTGAGAAAGATAATATTTTACCCATCCTTCTAGTTTTCTATATCCATCCTTTTCAAATCTGGAAATATTGGATATTTTGGGATCCTAATCATGGATAAGCTAGCATGATCTTTTCATCTTAATGAATCAGCCACCTTGTTCATATTTCCAGGATTATAATATATTGAGAAATCATAATACTTTATCAATTATAACAACATACTCTGGAACAGGTTTATCTCCTTCTATGTCAATATATATTTCATAATTTTATTATCTGTATATATATCACACTTTTCTTCATAAAAATAATGTCTCCATATTTTTAATATAAAAATTACCTATGTATATTCCAAATCATTAGTTGGGTAATTTTTATCATGTATATATAACTACCATGAGGCATAACTGATAACAATGTTATTATTCATAAAAATGAATCACAATCCCTTCATGGATAAATAACTATATATTACATACCCTTCTCTACTATAGTGTAATGTGATCACATGTGTTCTAACTAACCTTTTCTTTAGTTCCTTAAAATTTTCCTCATATTCATCTATCTAGATGAACATAACCCCCTTCTTAGTTAAATTGGTCGGATGATTAGATAATCAGGGGAAATTCTCCATAAACCATCAATAATATCCACAAAAACAAATATATCTACATATCTCAGTCACAATGGTATGTATAGCCAACATTAAATAGTCTCTATCTTTGATGAATCTTATAATATACCATCTCTTTGAGATTATGTAACCAAAAAATGAATCCCATTACATTAAAAATTCCAAATATTAAAATTTTTCATACATTTTCCCCTTCTTTAGAGTCATTAATACAATTATCATGGGATCATCATGCCCTTCCAAGACAATTTTATAAATAACAATATCATATATAAATACAACCACAAAAATATCATGGTATCTATAAAGACTTTATTCATCATATACATGAAGATAATAGTGGCATTAGTAAATCCAAAAGGCATCACAATATATTCATAGTTTCTATAAATTATATAGAATTACATTTTAGGTATATCCCCCTTCTTGAACCTCAATTGATGATATCCAGGATAACAATCATAGTGAGAAAACTATAGAGCTCCATGCAGTTAATGATACAAGTCATCAATACTGGGGAGAGGACACTATTTCTTGATTATAATATAGTTCAACACCATATAATTAATGAAAAACTGAATTGATCAACCTTTATTTTTTCCAAATTAATAGGTGTCCCCCATGGTGACATATATGGTAAAATGAATACAAAATCAATATTTTCTTGGATATGTTAATTCAATTCCATCAACTCAATTGGGGACTTTCTAACGACACATTTTGACTTTTTTTGAGCTGGGTTTCAGTTCTATTATGAAAAAAATAATCCTTTTGGTGAATTTATTCCAAACATGTCTAGAAATACATCTAAAAATTCTGGAACAATAGTCATATCATTGATGTGGATTTTCTCCCCAACCATTTGAGATAAAATACCTTCTAAATTTTAATTAAGTCCCATAAACTGGATGTAATCTCCATATGAATTTTATTAATATAGTCACATTGATGAATTATCAAATTAGGGTTTTAAATATCAATATTAACATAATTTCCTCAAAACATTATGTGGGATTCAAGCTGTAAATTCCAATCAATGTCTATGATGACATCAAAATCATCCAAAGGAAGGATGAAAAGGATTGCTGGAAGCACATTCCAATGAACTTAAAACATAGACGAATCATATTATATGAAGTCTATCATCATGAAATTATAGTCTTTCACTTATAATTACATATATAAATACTTTCATGGAATCGTAACACCCTTATAATATTTTTGGTTTATGAATGTGTTTGTAGATATAGAATCAAATAAGTCATTATTATATCTACTGTGGATTGTATATATACCTTTCACCATGTTGTCATCACACCCTCATCAGAAATAGAACTCACCTATGATTTACCTGTGATCCTCACCTTAAGAGGTTGCTAACCTTGATCATCATCACCATCCATTGGGTTTGGGCACTGGTTATCATAATTCCCATTCTCCTTACACCTCCACCACAAAAGTGGGGGCGGTTCCATCCATGTAGCTTTGTCTCCAATTGCATTTTGAGTTACATGCTTCCCAACACATTGACAATTATATGGTTGGTAACTTTCCATTCTCCACATGAAACTTTTAATGGACCCCTTAAAAAAATTCATCAATGCTTCTACCCACATATAGAGCATAAAGGAAAACTCATCTTTTTTCACTATGGTTTCCAGAGTCTCAATTTATCTCTATTTTCCTTTTCATGTCAAAACCATGAGGTTGTTATGTGACTCCAACCCTATTTAGCCAATGATTTAATAAAAAAATATCTTCATAGATACTAAAGTATATTATTCAAATACCCCATCTAAGAAATGGATTAAATCCATTGAAGAACCAATCAACATTACATTCAGTTTGGATGATAATTCTTAAATCATACCTCATAATTCTAGTGATACTATCCTCATAGGTACTAATTGATTCATCATCCCTTTACTTCATCTCAAGTAACTCTTTCTCTATCATTGTATGAATAATTCTAGGAAGGGACTTATTATAAAATAAGTTACTCAACTCATCGCATTCCACAGAATCAATTTCATATTGACTCATTGTAGTCTTTATTAGATTCCACCATTTATTATCTTCTAATTATGAATGATAAACTTCTTAAATAAATTTCTCATATTCTGGACACCAGAGGGCATACAATATTTTTTACGTGTTACTGATCCATTTTTCATCAACATGTTTATTTGAAGACCCATTTAAATAAAGAATTAAATTCCTCATGAAGGACTAAATAAAAAGTTTTTATTTAATTTTCACATTTAAAATTCCACCTTGTTTCAAATAGTGAGAAATTTGGTTGATTATAGTAATGATATTTTTCATTTCTACTCCTATAGAATTTTGTTTCTATACAGGGAAATCATTTCATTGTCTATTAAAAACACCATGTACATGGTTCCTTCATGTTACTAACATTAACTAAAAACAAAATCATTGAGTAAAAAATAGTAATCATAATGAGGAACCACATAACAATGAAAAATCACTTATGTTAGAATGTATAAATTTTGAAAACATCTTTAATATATGACACTATAGGTGTATCCTAGGTTATTAATATCCACCATCTATTTAAATCGATAATGATGGTTTATGAAGATTTTTTGAATTACTAAATCATATCAAAATAGGATTGTTAAACCAGGTGTATGGCAAGGCCCATTTTCATGTATGACATTACACTGTGTTAGGCCTAAAAAACATTTTTGGAGTTGTTAACCCATGGTAAATCTATTCAAGATCCACATATAATTGTACTATTTAGATAGTGATTTATTTCTAAGAACCCACTCCCTTAATCATTTAACAAAATTCTAGGACATTTTCTGACAAATTTTCTTATCTTTATAAATGCCTTTCATATTCTCATTTAGGATAAAACATCTTAGATTCAAAAGGATAACTAATCCTTTTAATGAATATTAACAATAATTACCCTCACTTTTCATACATTAACATTACATAACATTTTCTCAATATTTAAACCATTACCCAAACAGATTCCCAATGTTAGTATTAGTATAGTTCTTTTTGAAACATGGTATCAAAAACACTAGTATATATATGATCTATATAATCTTCCAATAGGTTTTTTTATAACTCAAACATTTATTAGACACATAAAAGGTAATTCATATCTCCATATCATAGAAAATGACATATAAAAAGCTATGAGGTAATATTATCTGTAGGGGTTAACAGTGAAGAAATGTAAGCATAATAATGAGAATAAGGGTATGAGAACACAATCAAGATAGTATAATACCATGCCCTAAATATCAGTGATCATATACATGAATCATTTCATAAATCACAGGAGTTCATAAAACATAAATGTGATGATAATAAAAAACATAATCCATCAATGAATAACTGGGGAATAAAACATCGAATTTTTTAAAACACATAGTCATATAAAATGAGTCAAATAATATTCATGTCATCTCTTCCAAGGCCATATAATTGGAAAAAAACCTCTATTGAACTAGTTTCACACCCTATTCCGACCTTATATTACTAAACTTATTTCACCCATAGTTGCTTCCCTATATTACCGAACCAATTTCATTTATCATTAAAGACCTATAATAAAAACATGAGATTACTCCTCATTCCATAGTTTTCAATCTCATTAGATATAAATCATTACCCAATTCATTGGAGAGGTATATAGGTCCTAACAATATCATACTGTAATCATGCATAAAAGTGCCAAAAAATCATAAACAATCATATATTAACCCAAGCAATGAAATGGGGGTCACAAACATGTAATCATATCCTAACCAATGAAAAAATATTGGTTTCATAATCAGTTCATCAAATCATATCTCGTGAATTGATTTCTATTTCCTATGCATATATCCCATTTTAGAGAAAAGGATTTAATTATCATATAACCTGTGGAGGAGAAATGTGTTTCATAAAAATTGTTCCATAAAATCATAAATCATTCAGAAAAATTATATGAAGGAATACATGTAATAATTTCCCTATAAAGAAATTATTAACACTGATGGGTGTTATATTATATGTGAAATAATTTGGAAGGATCCTTTTGAAATATTTCATTAGGAAAATAATCTTTCTTCTTTGAAAAATATTCTTTAAAACATAAAATATTTTCAAATCAATTATTCATTGAAAATAAAATAAAAATTTATAAATAGGACATGGAATCCTTTTAAATATTTTTTTCATCAAAAACATATATAATAATCTCGAAAATCATTTTCTCTCGGGTTTCCTTGAGAACTCATAAAATACTCTTAAAAACCTTTTAGTATGTAAACCCTATTAAAGGAACGTAATAGAGTGGATATGATTTTAAAATTGGAATTATTTAGACTAGGAATAAAATACATACATGGGATTCATATAAACCACAAAAAAAAATTTGGGGGTTAATAAGTCATGTATATAATTAAAATAAAGAGTGAGATGAAATTACTATAACATATGTCTTATCTCTCATCATACTCATACAAACAAACTATGTAATAAACATATGATTATTATAAATATATCAGATAATAATATTCGTATATCTAATATCATATATTGTTTTTTATGGCTTTATATAACCCTCTTGTTAACAATTCTAAGTTAAGGTTTTACTTCAGGTAATATTCACTTAATTTTTTTATGTATCTAAATTTGTTATATATTTTGACCTTATACTTATAACATGATTTTGAAAATATAAAATATTAAATAAATTTCATTTATATTCATCATATGTATATTATAATAATTTTTTTAATAATGTAGTATGAAATGGAATACATAGTTCGTTGAGATGGTTTGTTGTACGTACGCATGAACATTGTTTCCATTTAATTGTCATATTGAATGAAAGAACAAAATGAAATATATGTGTGCATATATATATATGATTATTCTAGTATAATTATTATTCATATATATCATATAGTTTCACTAAATCTATCACTAATGAATTACATGTATTGTGTGAAGGAATAACATATCTTTGACGGGGTGATAGTCCACACATCCTCAAATGAAATTATCTCATTTGAAACAAATGGAATATATAAAGATATGTGTGTTAAAAAGATTAAATAATCTTAAATAAATTATTAATATCATATATTATATATACAAATATATTTTACATCATAATTCCCACCGTGAGAATTGTTAAAGTATTATTGAACAATCATCATTTTTTGATACAGTACTAGTTCGTCATACACATAAACAGTATGTTCGTTACCCATTAGATGGAGAAGTATGTAATTGTATGAATTAAACTAATCATAAAAACATGTAATTGTATTGATGATATAATTTTTATTTTATAATAATGGAATAATATTAATTTAGGTAGTGGAGAATGAAAATAAACGAATCGAGTTTGGGGGAGCGTGTTACCTCAAAATTGGGTAACTCCTTTTGGTATGCAACAAAGGGAATACTTGGAAGACATTCTTCTCAAATGGAGGATTAAAGGGGTATTAGTTTATTTTTTGGATACATTATCAGATGTTGGAAAACTAAGTGATTTAATATGTGTAATTTAGTGGAGGATATGAAGCATGTTTATATTGGAGGAGGAGTGACACTCTTGTTATATTTTGAACAATGAATTCGATAAACGTTTTTCTAATTTTAATTTCATAAAATAAATGAAAAATAATGATAAAATATAGTTTAGGGTATTAAAATTTCAAATAAATGTATTTTGGGAAATTTTTTCAGTTGTTTTGGGTCTTCAATCAATGGTTTATCCCTAAGTTAAGCTTAATTTTACCTTAATCAATGTAATTAATTTTAATTACATTCACCAATCATTTTGGTAAAAAAGAAAGTTGATATTACTTGAAATTAATAATTATGTTGATTAAAAATATTGAATACATTTTTTGAAATTAAAATGAAATAATTGGTAAAAATTAATTTAAATTTAATCCTAAAGTCTGGTTGACAATGCTGGTTCATTAAGTAAAAATTATAAAAATATTGCAATGTTTTTATGCCAACAATCAATATGAAAATGATCTCAATGGCCTATATTCAATTAATTAATAACAATTTTTTTTAATTATTTTATTAATCAAATAAAAAAAATATTCATAATAATAAATAAGATGAAAAATAGGTGATGAATTAAAATTTACTATTTTCACTATTCATCCAAAAAAATGAAGATTATGAGAAAAAACCCAAAAATTCACACTAACCTAATTATGAAATTATAAATTAAAAAATTAATATTATTCTTTGAAATTAATTTTATATATTTTTCATTAATTAATATTTTTAAATCTATTATAATGACATAAAAGTCGTTTATTTGAGAAAATGTTATTTTTAAATATATAATGTCATTACCAAAAATTTTAGTTTTCAATATCGATATGTTATATTTAAATAAATCAATTAAGAAATATTTTTTAAAATAAGTTACTAATATTCACATCGCTAATTTTAGTGGCTGGGTTATAACTATATTATTTAAATAATTTTAACAATGAAATGATGATTCATAGATGCCTGGTGTTTCATATAACATAGGCCATGTTAGTGTTGCATGTAATGTATTATAGGTAGATATTGTGTGTAATGTATGTTGTTTCATTTTTTCGTATGGTGACTCAATTCCATGTGAATTTAATGTTTTTATTTTTTCTATATAATACATCAACGAAAAATAATTCATTTGAAATTAATTGTTCAATAAAACAAAAGGTGTTACCCAAACCATCATAATATTAACAATAAATATTTAAGATTAATACATGGGATTTTATATAATTACACTACTAATAAATGAGTTATTCTAAAACAAATTATTCAAAAAAAAATCATGTTCTTATAGTTTTATATAATGTATAAAACAAATTTGATCCAACTTGAGTTGGAAAAAATATTGAGTCTTCATAGACTACAAAAATCTTTACCATTTCACTAGAAACTAAAATAATAAATTATTTTTTACTAACTAAATATTCTAATAGTTTTTCGTAAGTATCACTACAGTTTTCATGATGTATTTTCTATATATTACAATATATATATATCCTTTGAGGATTAATATGGTATAAAATATATATTACCAATTTCAACATTACTAAAAAGAAGGATTCCTTCAATCCAATATAATGAGATTGAGACTTTTTTAACCGTGCATATTATGTAATTTATTTGAAAATCTATTGTATTTAATAGTGGTATTTATGGAATATTTTACTATTTATGTGAGCTATGTTAATGAATTATTAACTAAATTAAATCTTTTTCTTCAACATATAAATTAAAATAACCTTATTAAAAATTATGAAAATTACATTTTAAGTTAAAACATGGAATTATGATGGGTAATGTTGCTTTTTGGTAGATTATCTGTGTTGATAAGTCAATAATTGGTGTATTTTATTTAACAAACTATCCTAATTTAATTTATTTTTTGCATTAATTTTTGGTATGTGTATTATTTGTCATCATTTTGTTATTTATTTTACTGAAATCTCACTCCCAATGTCCCATAAGTTTCAAAGAAAAATTGTTTTCCATAAAAACAAAAAAATGTCATTTGGGGGATTATAAATAAGTCTCAATTAACCAACAATTATCTAAACACCTATTTTGGATATAACCATTGATATATTGTGTTGTTTTGATGTCCAGAATCATATTCTAATAAATTATTGTTCCCAATCAATTTTACACAAGTCCTCAAGTATGCGTCTCTATATACAAGTGGTTGTTGATGAGAAATGAGGTACCATGGTGTGTATGTTGGGAGATGATTCCCACATATCATAGTATAAAATAATTAAAATAACCACATTTTATACTAATTAGTAAATAAATGAAGTGAAAAAGATATAAAAATTAATAAAAATCAATCAAGATATAAGAATTTAAGCTATACTAATTACCTAGAACAACCATGTTGTACATAAAATAATGGATACCCAAAGGGATGTCCATATATTAAATAGTAGATGAATGAAAGTAAAATAAAAATATATCGATCTTAAACTAACAAGGATCAAACCCACATACCTAATCTCTAAGACAAAACATAGACACACTAGTCTGATGAAAAGTACCCGCATGAGTGGATTTACTCAATCATGAAACCCTGGGCCTCACCACAATCCATTAGGAAACCCATGTCATACCATAAAATCATAGATAATGACTACATTCACATTAAGGTTCATGTTTTGGGAAAAAATTAATCCCACAGGGTCAACTTAATGACCCATATAAATATGCTTTTTTATGTGCATGTTCATGATATATTATCATCCTAGCTGAGATGTAACTGGAAAGAAGATATAATGTACAAAAAGATAAACCATTGTTAATCCTTTGGTCCATTATCTTGAACAATAGAAAAATGTTACAACATGTCTATATATAAATTTGTGTGTGTGAGTCCCCAAATATATATATATATATATATATATATATATGAGTAAGGAGAAAATATTTATAAATCAACAATAGTCGATGATTGGGTCTATAATCCAAATCATATGGCCATTTTGTGAAATGTGAATTGATATAAATTTTGTACCAGTCATGTAATGTATAATTCAGTCTATCCCTAGGTCATTAATCTTAACTAACAATAAATTCTTCAACTACTGCTGATAATGCCTCTATGAAATCATTATCACCCTATGGGGAAGAGTTTCCAATCCCTGGAATCACCCCTACTGGATTCCAATCCATATATTTTTGGATTCCAGGTAATACCTTGATATTCTATAATAATGGTACATTAATGAATTTCATAACACTCTTTCCTTGTAAATAAAACCCAATTTCTGAGCCCTATGTCCAAGTCTATAGAAAGTCCTGATATTGGATATTTGATATACCCTAAGGGGGGAAACCCTTAGGAAATCCCTAAAAGTAATTATCTTGAGATCTATGAATAATCATGATATCTATTTATATTAACAAATTAAAACCCCACTCCTCAGTAATGTAATGGTGTGTGAAAATGACTTTTGGGAATATCATAAGTAACATGTGGGGGACCCTAATAATAATCTTGTGCATCATCAATGTGGTGATACATGTCTAAATTTCATTCAAGTAATTAATCAGGGAGAAAATTGCCGTCCTTATGGATTTGAATAGTGTAATAATCCTCTAGTTCCACAAAGATGTTGACATCCTTGTCCAATTCCATTGTAAATTACTGGATCAGGGAATGTATAATCATCCATATCATTTAAGATATACTAATCATCCTTGGGTGCATTAATGATGTGGAGTAATTGGTCCAAAACCACAATCAAATAATCAATTAGGGATAGCATTTTCATCCAAATGTTTTTGGAGAATTTAATTAAACTTGAGTATATGTAATATTCTAGATCTTAAGTTGTATTTCTAGGTTTACATGTAATAGAATTAACAAAAAATGGGTCAGAGCCGAAACACCAAGGGGTAACTCTAGGCATCATATTAATATAACAGACAAAAAAAGTCATAGATTATAGACTCCATAATGTACATCTATGCATCCTAAAAAATGAATAGTCACATCTGATGGATCCCATTAATTTATTGAGAGAATCAAATATAAAATATCACATTTTGTAAGGAACTTCATTTGAGAACCAGGGAGAACCCTCTGACAACAATAGTTGAACCAGGATTAACCATGTGAATGTATAAAAAAATACCAGGGGAGTCCAAATGCATATACACAACATTATATCCACAACCTCCTCAGGTAGATGATCATTATAGGTTCTTCTATGTCAACTACTATCACAACTACACAAACCCAAAACACACTAGATCTGATTTTTTTCATCTGCAAGGTCACGCATTGTTCCCCTAAGGTCATAACCCATGAGAGGAATACTATAGAGGATCCTTGTTGTCTAGAAAAATGTGACAGCATCCCACTTGATATCATATACATAATCACTTGTTTGGATGAATCCTACTATAGATCCTTTAAATGTTTATACAAAGGCATCCTATATAGGATCCTATTGGTATAATCATATGTGGAAGAATACTATATGTGATCCTTGGAATCAATAATACTTTGGAGGAATCCTATATTGGATTCAGAAAAAGATCATGATAATAGAATGCATCCTCTATGTGATCCTCATAAATAGTATATAATAGGTGGAATCATACAAGGGATTATTAGTAATAGTATATAAGAGGATTAATACTACAAGGGATCATAAAAAATGAATATGGTAATAGGTATCCTATATGGGATTATTTTTCCTTAAATAAGAAGAGCCATCCCTCATGGAATCCTTTGTCAAAGACATGTCTCCTTTTAAGTTTGTCTGAACACCCAAACCTTCTTCTATAATATATTACAAACCAATATTAAACTAGGTATATGTAAAATGATAACATGAAAAGAGGATATTGGCGATATCTTTCCATGTTTACCAACCCTTTACATTACCCCTAAATGGATCTCAACAAATGTATAACTTTTGGTAGAGAGTTGGATTCAGATACTGGTGAAGAACCTCTCAATTTAATCAAACACCTTAGAAAACATAATGGAGCCCTCAACTCATGTCAACAGTAGTACAATCATGATCTATGTGGAAAATATCAAAATGGACAATTCATGTGTCCATTTATGACTCAATTAAGTAATTATATGAGAAATAATCAAAATTTTAGATAGGGATGAGTACATGGTATTTATGCCCTAGTACACGATGTGTACCCATGACGCTCCACAAGGGTGTGTACTCTATTGAAAAATTCTATGAGAAACTCAAATAAATGACATGTATACCTTGTGAATAGCAAGTACCCTACATGGGGTATCATCCCATGTTCCTCTTATGGATTGGTGATGTATTATATCATGTCATATACTTCTACATTGCGTTCAACCTAATTAGAGTTTGGACATCTACATTTCACAGTCATGTACCCCTACACAGGTTGTCTGAATACGTACTCAGAAACAAGTTTGAGTAACAATACATAACATTTCTACCATATACATTTCATGTAAAGCTAAAAATATCATCTCCCCTGAATGTGATGGACACTTGCCATGTTTTCCTGAACTACACACTATGTGATAGGGATTGCTGAACTGGATCCCCAAAAATAAACCTGAACACATTTTATTAACCACACAATGATATATATTGACCATCAAGGTCTCATAATATATAATAATAGGGCCATAAAAGTAGAATATGCTAAATATTTTGGGATATACATTACAATTTTAATAACACAATACCCTTTCACAAAATTTGTCAAATCTTTTCCCATTTTAGCAACCTTCAACCTCCACAAAATGATCTAGATCCTCATGATATCTATAGTAGAACCAAAATTTTTATTTCCATCTATAAACTCATTGAAATTATAATGTATAAAAATTTAATTCGAAAAATGGTATGACACACAATACCATGACCGTTAGCGAATATAATATATAGAGAATTTAAAATATAATAACTATTTAAATATATTAAATATATGAAATAACATACATGTCAAAAAATATTGGGCTATGTTTTATTACATGAAAAATATAATTTCATTGATATATTTTGGTTCATATAAGACTGAGTTTTGCTGAGGAACAATATATTATTCAAAGAAAACTATTTAATGGAATAAGATATAACCTTGCCATTGAATTTTTTGTTACAAATAGGATTAACTAACTTATGAGATTATATATATATATATATAATTTTTCAAATCACATGTTTTTACATTAATCCAAAATATTTCAAAGTCATAAGATAAGTGGAAATCCATTATTACACATACAAACAGATATTTTTCTAAGGGTATTTTTTCCACCTTTTAATGGAGAACATATTTTAAATCATATATTTTGGAAGTATTTTAAATTTTCTATATATAAAATTAACATTTATTTTTGAAATACCATTATCAAAATTATATAATATATAATAGTTTTTATTGTTATGAAATATTCCACTTTTTTATGAATAGTGAAAAATACTGAAGTTTAATTCAAAACTGCGTTTCATTTAATTTATTTAAAAGTTTAAATAATATTTTAAATTTTCAATGAAGATAATATATATATATATATTTTTAATAAATAAGTGATATTTATTTCATTAGAGTCTATTTCAAATTGATATTGTATATAAACACATATCAAACTTTTGAACACTTTTATTTTGAATACCCACATTATCGTCTCATCTATGGGACTTAATTTAAATTAATTTCCGACACTTCTATGATTGGATTTTGTAAAAATGTTTTCCATATTTTTAATAATAATAATATATAATTTATTATTATTTAAACATCATTTTTAACAATATATTAGTTAATGTAATTAAAATTAGTTATAGTGATTAATTGGAAAATTAGTTTACCAAAGGATTAATCCATATCATAAAGAACAAAATGAACTAAAACATTTGTCTAATAGAAATTATATAAACATATTTAGACCATTTTATATATATTCAATAATTTATTTCATCATTTGTGTGAAATGAAGTAATATTGATATCTCTATATTGTTTAAATTTTTATATTTATTGGAATGTCACTCCTCCTCCACTATAATAAGATACTAAACCCTCTCTCTTATTCCCACATTTCAAGCTTAGTTTCTCACCATAAATATAATAAAATAATATCCCAACCTTTGTGATGATTTCCTAAAATCCGCCAATAGGAAATAAAACTATCCATGGAAGTCCATTGGTTTAAACGAAATAGAGTTAGCCAAAAATAGTTAACATCCTCCCACATGATATTTGGTTTTATATTCATTCTTCAGCCCCTAAAATATTATTATTCCCTGAATATATAATAAAATAAGTATAATATTCATAATTATATATTTTATTCAAATTATTGTAAATAAAATTATATATAATTCTATGAAATGGGTATTGAACATAAAAATTTGTGTATGGCGAACTATTGCCTCATGAAATGATGACTATTTGTTCTTCCTTTACCAACTCTCAAGGTAGTAATTATGATGAAATTTTTTTTATGATATATATGATATTTATAATTTCATTATTAATAATCTATTTTTATATAATAGAAACCCTTATAATTTCCAATTCATGTAAATACGATAACATTGTTTCTGGAAGTGTGCACTTTCGCCTCCTCAAAGTGATGTGATTCTTTCACAATATAAATTGAATGTATAATGGATCATTTTAATGAATTCGTGTCAAATATATTACATAAATATGATATTGTAATAATAATTTACTTATATATATATCTGTGTGTTTGTTTGAGTGTGTGTGTGTGTGTGTGAATTACTATTTAAATATAACAAAGAAATGCATGTAGCATTAATGTGTAAGTTTATGCGACCGTATCCATGAATGGTGTATTTAATTTCTTATCTCCCAATATAATCAATTATTATAAATAAATATATTCTTCTAAAATAATATTATTAAATCATTTTTTACATTCTATATATGATGAATTCATGAAAAACTCATCAGAACAACATGTAACAAGTCCAATCATAGTATGAAAACAAGGCAATTAACACCTGAAATAGTATAAATAATGAATGATTATTAAAAAATTTGAAATAAGATATTATAAAAATATAATGTAAGATACAATAAATATGCATATGATTCTGTTATAATTTTGTGAATTTTTTTAAACAATTATAAATTATATTAAAATATGTTAACCCAAAATGGAAATGCACAGGAAGGGATTTTCATCCAACCTTTCACATTAGTGTGATAAATGTCATATTCACTACATAATTCTTTTGATTGATTAATATAATTCATATTTAAATATATTTTATCATGAATTATATTATCTTAAATTAATTTTGAGTTTCAATTTTAATTATTTCTTCTAGGGTGAGTATAATTCAAAGTAACCAAGTGGTAATGAACTTTATAACTATATTTCATTTAATTGGATTATATTACATACCTATTTTTGTTAATATTATAAAATTTAGAGGGTAATAATTTATTACAATATATTTTTTAATTGACAATTTTTTATGTCTATTTTAATCTTATAAACCTAATCATTTCATTGATGGATTCTTAAATTGACATTAGGGACTTTTAAGGGTTTACATCACAATCTCATTTTTAGATATTTTTAACAGTTGAATTTCCATTATAAAAAATTATTTGATTATTATTTAATGTACCATAAATTTTTTTAATATGTTTATTCATGACCTTTTCCATGAAATAGTAAAATTTTACTCCTCTTTGGTACTCAAAATGTTTTCAAAATTTTTTTTAGAAAAATGGACATTATTTCTCTTTTTACAAGAAGAACCTATTTTCATCTAAAACCCCTTATTTTCAAAAAAAAAGGTTTTTATGAATTAAAAAATTATTTACTAAATACATTTTAAACCATTTATATCTCTTAAAATGGATTTTAATGGAATATTATTGTCTATTTCTGGGAAAAGAAGATTTCTAACCACTTTACCATGAAAAAGTAATGTTATTTTTACATTGTACAAGATATAAATATTTACAAGACGTAATTTCATTGAATATTCCTTTTCATTATTAAAATGTTAGTTTTTATATAATTTTTTTAATTTAATTTTTCATGGAAATTTATTTTAAAAAAAAACCAAACTGAAAATTATATTTTACAAAAGAATTTCTTAAATGATCATTTATAGGATAACAAACATTTATGTAATGCACTAAGTATATGTTGTATTGATACCATTTTATTTTTCTTATGTATGGTTTTTGATATAGTTGAACAACGATCGAATTGAAATTCACTAACTTGATTAATTTTGTTGTCCCCCATAAATACTAAATTTCTATAAACCATTAAACATTAAATTTCCCATAAAAATATATATCATTTATTAGGGATATGATAACATCTTAAAAAATATAACAGTATTGAAAATGTTTTTTATATTCAATGTTGTGCGATTTACTGGCTAAATATTGATAAATATTAATCTTTTAATGAATAAAGATATCTGATATGGAAAAGTGTTCATAAATTAAATAAATAATTAAATTAAAAAGGTGTTATTTCTACATATATGTAATTGGTGGGGAATATTTTTTGATATCATCTTGATACATCTATAGTCTCATTGGATGAACCAATTGGATAGAATACTATATCGGGATTTCACATAGTTTGTTATCATCCACCTGGTAAATGGTCTTGATGGTAATGGAAACATATACCTATGATATATGGCATCCTATAATTAAATATTTACATCATTTGGATTAATTTATTATTATCCATGATATCTTTTCTTGGACATTGAATATTGATTCATTTCATTCTCGGTTCATTGATTTAATGGAATGGGTTTTAGCTATTTTCCATTATTTATTTATTATCCCTTATCTAGTTATTTTAATGGAATGTGTTTTCAGTTATTACATTTCCATATAGTTTATCCATTATGTATATAGATTATATAGAATTTGTTTTTAGTTATTTTCGTTCAATATTGATTATGGTCATTGATTCATTATTGATTCTACCATACATTATCATTATTGAGTATTTAACCTCACCCTTTATATATTTCCTTTCCCATAGATTCATTGAAGTGTTCTATGAATGATATTCAAGGATACTCAGAAGACAATAATGTTATTTTCCCCAAATAAGAAAAATGCTTTAATTTGAATATTTATTTTTAATAATATACTCAAGTATGTACCTAGTTTACCAAGACTATTAAACTGTTCGGTGTTTTGGGTTGCAATTTAATTTTATTATATTAATATGTAATGGTATCATGAAAACGTATTTGGTCTTTTACAGTCGGGTCACTATAGTTGGAATCATATCAGGTTTAGAATCAACATTGGGAACTTGATTTAGGATAAGATATATTTGAGATTATAAACCTAAGATAGACTTTCTGGATAAGTATAGAAGAACATCCTATAAATTTGGGATGTTAGATATTATTTGGATCTTCCTAAAAATGAATCCTTTTTTCAACTCTAAATTTAGATGTGGTTCTGGAACTAATGTACCTATGAGTTACAACTTCGACAAGGTGTAATGTGATTGACTCAAGTGTAACATGGTATTAGATAAATGGACTTACTATTTACGTGGTTTTTCAGTATCGGTGGAAATTTTTTAGACATATCTAACATTATTTACAAAAAATGATGATGTATGTTAATAGATATTGATAATAAAATACCTTGGATAATCCTAAGAGGTCCTAGAAAAAAATAATGTTTCTATATTTACACACTCTGAAATTATTATATGGTTTTTCCACCATGATGATTATTTTTCACACAATGATTTATGGTTTTAGTCACGGGATGTATCCAGAAATGGTCTTGTTACCATCTAACATGGGGGGAAATGTGGTGAAAATGGGAAACAAATTGATTTTATCATCATATTGAAAGATATTGTGTTTATTCCTAAGCATTTTTCTCAACATTGGACTAACTATATTTACATTATCTAACACTATAACTCAGAATAGAATAGAATGATAGATTCTACTAAGAGATTAAGTGGTGGAGACTATGGAGAGAATAATGTTTGATTTTAATCATATATGAAATTTGGAATATGTCACACAAGAATGTGTCTCAACATATCATAAAAATTATTAATTTGTGGAAAATAATGTAACAATGAAATTAATATTTTATGTCAATTGAAGAGTACGATGGAAGGAATTAAATCTCATCCTGTATATATATTTTCAGTTTATATAGATAAATGTAGGGAACATGGGAATTACCTGATTCATTTCCCATTTCTAAAGGATAATCCTTAGACCATGGAAGGGCCTATGTTGAAATAAATTGATGATGTATTTATGTAATGGGGTTGTATGAAAAATTTATCTAATAGTCTATTTAATGATTAAATTTCATGTATTTACATTATATTTTATTTTGAAATTATATTAACAAGGTTTTAAAAAAGTAAGACCTATATGTTGAGTGAAATCAAATAAATTCTAGAAAGGTTGTGTTTCTTGAACACATGTGCATAGGAAAATACGGGTTTAATGAAAAATAGTGGCATACATGATTTTCAAGTTAATTTTTTAACTAAAAACATTAAAGGATAAATATTAATGATGAACCAGTACTGTAACTTTTGAGTTTATATATTAATGTATTAACCATACTGGTTTTTGAAAATAGTAAAAGACAAATAAAATAACATTTTCCGTGTATTATTATATAAGTGCTTCAAAAAAGAGAAATCATTTGAAGATATCTATTTCATGGATTAAGGGATCAATTATAATTAGATCAAATCACATCCAAAAGATGGAATAGTTCATCTAAAATTGAATGGTATCAAATAGAATTTATCTTATTCAACGATTGTATAACAATTACCCAAAATTTGGAAAATGATAAATTATTTTGTCTTAGTGCATTAATTTTTATTGAACATATGGTATTTTTAATCATCACAAATTTTGGGATTTGTGACCCACAAGATTCTGTTGATCATTCACATGTTGTGATTGATGACCTCAATCACACCCTATAAATATTGATAATTTCCACAATGTATGTATATCCACATTCCATTAATGTTCTCCAATGAAGAGTCCAAGTAATATGTTACTCTATTGGAACGTTATAATTATAATTCTCTCCTTCTAGAGGGTGTTTTATGAACCCTTCTCAAGATGTGGGATTGGAATATAAAAAATATAAAATAGGTTATTTACATGTGATTGTTTAAATGGTGAGGATGTAATTTAATTAAGGTTTGAATAATTTTATTCCATGAAATTTTAATGTATTAACATTATATTAGATAGTGTGTAAGATAAACAATAACAAGCGTGTAAGTGAATATAATTCCTGAGACTTTATAATTAAATTGACATTTTAAAAACTTTAATTATAAGATATCGATAAAAATTCATGAAATAATTATTAATTTTCAATTTCAAGAAATGTATAATTTTTTTATAGCTTTTGTTAAACACAAGACCGAGTTTTACTAATTAAAAATATATTTCTAATAAATTATTGTTTAATATAATAATATATAACCAAATTGCTAAATTAGAATTTATGAATATTATAAATTTTATTATAATAATATATATATTATATATTTAGTGATTTTGTTTACATTCATCAAATATATTTTACAATCAAAATGTAAGTAAAAACACAATATCAACCATAAAACCCTATATTCTTCTAAAAGAAATTATGTAACCTTTTAATATAGAAACTATTTAAAATACAATTTTTGGTATTATTATAAATTTTATATATAAAAATAATGATAATTTCTAAAATAAAAATATAAAATTTAGTTTAGAGTGAATTTTTCATATTATTCTAAAATATTTTTTTATGAATAGGGGAAAATACTGAAATTATTTGTACACCACATTTTCATATAATTTATATATAAGGATAAATTATATTTTTTTTTAATTTTATAATATATTAATTTATTATCAATAAATCAAATTTAGGCTATTTGGATCAATTTTTATCTGAAATTTTATATAAATACATTATATAGTTTTGAACTTTTATAAATAAAAAACCCACTTTGTCGTCCCATCATCGAGATTATATTGATAATTATTTTTCCACTTTTTTTATTTGAATTTGGAAAAAATGTTTACATATTTTTATTTAACAAAATTTATAATTTCTAGTATGTTTATCTATGTTTTTTACCAAAATTATTGGTGATTTTGATTTAAAATATTTACAACAATTAAGAAAACAAAACTTTTCACATGGGGCTAAACATTAATCTCAAGGAACTAAATCACCTATAAAATTATCAGAAATCCATTGTATTGACATATTTTGACTATTTCATCCATTGTATCTATTTTTTTATTATTGGAGGCAGATGATCTAATTGTGTCCCTCAAATAGTGTTTAGCATTTATATTTTCAAGAATGTCACTCCTCCACTATAAATAGGTAATCACCCCACACACTAATTTACACATTTCAATCCATATATATCACTCAAAATTCTCCAAAATAAGATATAAAATTCACTTTCCTTATACCATAATCATCCATTTGTGAATAAATCCATCCATGAAATCCCTCTTGTGTAAACTATAAGTAGTTACCAAAAGAAGTGGTAACATCCTCCCTCAAGCTCTATTATTTTAATTTCATGCTCCACAACTAAAATGTTATTATTACCTGATTATATAATTTACATGATATTTTAAATATACTAATAAGTTTTTATTAAAAGTATTATATGAAAAATATCACACACTTCCATTAAATGGGTAACAAACATATCGATTCATGTATGATGAACTACCACCTCGTGAAACGATGATTATTCATTTTTTCTATACCACCACCCATGCTAGGAATTCTGATGGACACTATCATTATATATGGTATTTATGCTATTTATAATTTTATTATTCCAATTTAATTTTTATATAACACATAACATTATGATTTCAAATTTTTGTAAATACATTAACTCTGTTTGTTGAAGTGTGGAATACCTCCTCTTCGAAGAAAAATGATTCATTTAAGCTATAGAAGGTATGTATAAAGGATACTTTTAATAAACATGTGTGAAATATATGATATAAATATTGTACTACAATTATAATTTATAAATATATATATATATATCAAATACTTTTTAAATATAATAGAAAATGGATGTATCATTTATCCATATGTACAGACAACTGTCTCCATTAATGATTCATTTCTTTTCCAATCTCCAAATATTTAAATATTATTATAAAGCCATTTATAACTGATATATATGAAAATTATACAATGGTTTAAATTAAATATATTATGAAATCATGATCTAATTTATAGGAACAAGAAGTAACAAGTCAACACATATTTGAAATACTACGCAATTAACACCTGAAATAGGTAATATAAAGAAATATTTCCATCAAATTGTAAAATATATATTATAAAAATATAATATATGATATTATAAATATATGTATGGTTCTTGTTTAATTTAGTAACATGTTTTTAACCTCCATAATATATTTTATTGTACATTAACATGAAATGGAAACACAACATAGGGGTTTTCATTTGAGTTTTTACATATAAGAGAAAATGTAATATCGATAACTTACTTATTAAGTGTGGTGTATATACTAAACATTTTGATATATTATATCCGTAATTATATAATCATCATGGTATTTTAAGTTATGATTTTAATTATTTACTTTATGAGGGTCTAAATTAAATGATACTATGTGGTAAATAATTTCAAAACTCGATTTCTCTTCATTGGGTTATATTATGTACCCATTGTTGTAAATATTATATTTTGTGTGTAATAATTTTTTACTAAATATTCTTATAATGCCACTTGTTTTTTATTGGTTTAAAGTTTAGAAACATAATATTTTCATGTCTTTATTACCAGATAAACATTATAGGTTTTCAAGGGTTAACTTCACAATATCTTTATGTTTGGTACAATTTACAGTTGAATTTACATTAGAGGAAATTATATTATCATTATTTGATAATCACATTAATTTTATTTTAGTCCAGTTTTTAATGATATGTTACAGTTAATATTACTTTTTTATGACTCATTGGTACTCAATATGTTTTAAAAAATATTTTTATAAAAAAATATATTTTATTTCTCTTTTTTGTATAAGTATAATTTTTCATTAAAAAACTAATATTTAATAAAATGATTTTTAAAAAAATGTTTACAAAATGATTTTGTAAATTCATTTTCCACTTTTAAATTTTCCAACTTTTTCAAAGGAATTATTTTGTTACATTCATTAAAAGGTTCATTTTTTACGTTTTATCATGAAAATGAATGTAATTTTCACGTTTTATAGCCTGTATAGATTTACCCATCATCATTTTATTTGAAGCATCCATTGCATATTTAAAAGGAGACATTTGAATGAATTGCTTTGAAAATTACTATTCATATAAAACTATATACAACATTAAATTTAAAATGAAAGTGTATTTACCTCATGAATTTATTTAAAAGAACTTTTATAAAAAAAACCCCTTTTTTATACCCCGCGTAGGATATGTTGTATTGATATCATACTTATTCTTCTTCTTTGTCATTGTTGAATGATTTTACCAACGATGGTATGGAATTACACTACCTTTATTTATTTTTCAGCCCCTTAAAATATTTAACTATTCGAAATCATTGGAAAATAATTTTTTATAAAATATCTATGTTATTTTACATGGATATGATTATTTCATAAATTTTATACCATTATAACATATGCTTCATCCATTTAATGTAATTCAATTGTCTGTGGAAATATTTTTAAATCTCCATCTTTTACTCTATGTGAATATCGAATATGACAGATTATTAATAAATTATTTCAATAATTTGATATATCATTATTGTTTTGGAAATTTAGGTCATATGTGGTTCCAATTTATAGATAAAACCGATACGCATGGATTGTCACATGGGATGATTCAATTGGCAATCCTAAGCTATTTGATTTTCACTTAGTATGTCGTTACAATCTCATGAATAGTATTGATGGTAAAGAAACCATGAACCTCGTAAAAATGAAATTAAATAATTAATTATTTCATTTATTTATATTCAATTATTATTATCCATGATATCTTTTCTTTAACATTATATTTGGATTCATTCCATTATCAGCTCATTGAATAAATAACATGTGATTCAGTAATTTTCCATTCCAAATTGATTATTCCTCATTTAGTCATTTGGTTGTATTTTGTTTATGGTTATTACCTTTAAAAAATGTTTATCAATTCATTATATTGATTATATTTCAATTATGATTAGTTATTAACTTTCAATATTGATTATTTTCATTTATTCAATATTTTCCCATTATACATAACCCTTGTTGATCGTTTGAGCTAACCCTTTATATGTTTCTTCCCCATGATTACAACAAGTGTGTAAAAAAAGAGTTTAAATGACTTTATAGATGGAATAATATTTTTATCATAAGAGGAGAAAAGGATATAGTAATTTTAATATTAAATTGTAATATAATACACAAATATGTATCTAATTTATGTAGACTATGAAACTGTTTGGCCCTATAGAGCCTAATTTACTTGTAACAAATTCCAATATAAAGGAATCCTGACACCAACATTGGGATTTTTTTTGGTTGGGTTACGACACCATCATTATCTATATACCTCCCCCTCTTCTCTCTTGGTAAAAAATAAGGAAACCCAAAATGGGATATGTGTGTGAACACAATGGAGAAAATAATAATAAAAATAAAAAAATCAATAGAGGCACTTGCTCGATGATGGTTTGTAACATGATTTTATGCCTCACCTTGAAAAACACATAGTTATATACTCAAAAATAGAGAAATAATATAAATTTGATACTCCAATCCAAATATATAGTCAAATTAACATGTGTAAAAATGTTTATATTAAATTAAATATATATTTAATAGTTATTTCTCCATGGGAAATCAAAAAATTGGAAATTGTATTATACTATTTTCCTATAGAAAAACATATTCTCTAACCAAAGATGTTGTAAAAATTTATCTTAGATGTTATGCTACAAAAAAAAACCATTTTTACTCATACAATATTCTAAAAGGAAAATTCAAAATCATGGTGAAATTTCAATTCTGAAAAAACATGTGTCCTTCCAATCTCCCAACAATAACCCTTCCTATTCCCAAGAATCTATACTGGTAAAATGTAGTTATTCTCGCATCATGAGAATCTAAACAACTACACTGTCATTCATAATTCAAATAATGGTATTTAGTGTTAATAAATCATTTATTGTTGAATATTTCTATCAACTACTGATCTGATATTCCCCACCACAGGAGAATCATTACTTTCACTGTGTAACATCTCCCTCTCCCACTTCCTCAGAATAGATTCCATGAAGATGCTAGATTTCAACTAAATATATGGTTTACCAGCCTCAAAAAAATAATTGTGTACTCCCCAATATATTGAATACCCTATACATATAATCAAATACAACTGACAAAGAGTTCATTAATAAAACCTGAATAATTACATATGAAGCTCTATGTGCAACTAAATCTCTCAATATGTACTGATGATGATTTCAATATATATTTCATTATAGTATCTAACAATGATTATGTTGATTCTTTGTTGATTGTATTTTATTTATCTTAATGAGACATAATAACATCAAAACTTTCTATATTCACCATTAAAAAAGTATTGACACTACTTTTCTTAATAATTTGTACTTGGGTGCAGCCATAGGTCAATTAATTCATAACAAATGATTTATCACTAATGTCACATCTAAAATAATGAAAAAAAATTCTTCTTCAAACAAACATTGAATAACATGTTTTTATTATTAGTTTGAAACCATATTTTTTTGGATCACTCATGTATTCTCACTGATTTATGAATTAAACAGTTTCATACACAACCGATGTTTAACTTTTACACCAAAATCATAATCCCATGTTTTGTCCCATAAATGTCCACGATAACCATGCATATTGTATATTTTTTCTCATTGATCAAGAATTTCTATTGTATCCCCCTTTTGTAAACTAGGAACCTCACTCATGTTATGATTATTTAAATGACCATCGATCAGAAAGTGTTGTTTCTAAACATTTGTGTTTCAAGTGAGTGGCTACTGATTAACTAGGTATAGTACCCAAGTAGTCCTTCTCGTAAAAACCAATTTCCAAACATGATCACATTGGTTTCATTTATAGAGACAAAAAGAATAAACATAACAATATCAAAAAAATTGATCAACTATCAATCATCCAACTCAGATAAAATATACAATCAAACTCATTTTCTATAATTTCATCAACATACTCAAGAAAACATTTCCCACATGATTCCCCAATAAAAATGAATGTTAGCCTACATGGTTCCACATTAAATCCAAATTTATATAGGGTCCCCACCTATCAATATAGATCAATTATCATATGACGGTCACTAGGATAATCCACCAATCCCAAAAGGCAAATCAATCAAATGTGTATATCTCACATGGTGTCATCCGTGAATCCAACTCAGAAAAAATAATTGAACAAACCTTTAAACTCTCTATAAAATTGATTGATAAAAAATAGGCATATAATTGGGAAAACTATCAATAATCAAGATATTTATCGGGTAATATATATTATTTTTAACAGAAAAATTGCATTCAATAGTGTATGTGATACACAACATTGACCCCAAACAAACAATTGTTATTTATTTTTGACTTTTTAACCTTATAGTTAAATTTATGGATATCAGTAGAATTATATATATATTGATATATATATATATATATATACCCTAAATAAATAGATATAAACTTTGTAAAAAAACAATCTATTTTTTTAATGTGTTTTTGTTCTTCAAAATATATTTTCTTAAAAAAATTTATTTCCAATTCTAAAAAATGATATTATGAATATTTTATAGAATATTTTTAAATTTTTTTTAATAAAATTAACCCTTCATTTGATATCATCATTTCAATATTAACAAATGGGTAAATATTTAGATTTTTTAAAATGTAGATTTTTCCATGAATATTTTAGAGTACATTTTAAGTAAAATTATCTTTTTATTTGATAAATTAAGTAATTTAAAAGACCAAATGTTATATTAATTTAATTAAATTGAATATTTAGTACAATTTATCTATATTTTATTAAATTAATTATATATAAATTTTATTTTTATCATATTTTGGTGATAGATTATTTTTAGTATAAAAACACATTTTTCTTAAAACTTTAAATGTTTTCCATTATGATTAATTTAAATAAAAAATAATGAGAAAATATATAATAAATATTTTGATATTATATATCTCTATTTTTTAATATAATTCTATTAATTAATATTACTAGATACATATTTCATGTAAAATAAGATATTACATAAAAATTTATTTTTTTAATAGTTGTTTTCCATCATGTTTGTGGCTTTAATATGTAATTAAATTAATCCACATTTATGAATTTATTTTTAAAAAACGGATCCATATGTAGAATCATCAAATTTTTAAAAATGGTCTAATTATTTTTGAAAATATATAGATACCAACTATAGTGAATATTTATCACCACAATAAAAGTAAAATATGCTAATTAAGGGTAAATATAATTTAACAAAGGCTAGGCACAATGTAACACTGTTAGTTTGAATATTTATATATGATTATTTTATTTATTGATTTTTGTTTTTAATTTATAAATTATATGACAATTAGATTGATAAAATTTATATTTTGATATAATGAAAACAAATTGAATTTCTAAGTAATAATCAATTTTAATTAAGAAATTACAATTAATGAATCGATTGACTTTTTTATATAAATTATATTTTTAAAAAATATTATTTTTATATGGTTATTTATGAATTTCATTAATAATATAAATTTTATGTCGTAATATCTGATTTCTATAAATGTTTGAAAATTGTTAATACTGTAAACCCACCATTTCAGAATAAATTTCAATTCCTATTAAGAAGAGTAATTTAAAATAATTAGAAAATTATTTTTATAAAATAAATAATATTTTTATAAGGAGAATATAAAAAATATCCAATGATAAATTTTTTATTTTTTCAAAGACAATTGAATATTTTGGAAATAATTAAATATGATATAATATAGAGTGTGAATTATGACATCATAATGATACAAAAATGATGTAATAAATATTATTAAAGGTAAAAATGGCCAAATCAAATGTTAACTATTAATATCATGTGATTTTTTCATTATTTTATTAATTTTATAAAGCCTTTATAAATCCCCTAAAACCAATATTTTTTTTCCAAATCATTTATTTTAAACAAGAAAGCATACCACATCATCAATGGTAGTTTTTAATAATATTTTCCATTGGGCTTATGAATTATTGAAAACTGAATAAAATTGAAAACACCCATGGGAAAACCCATAATAAGGATTGTTATTGGGATTATTTTACATTATATAGTCCCAGTCCTGTGTTTGGGATGTAATAAAAAATTACCTTCTTTTTTCGATGTAAATCCACCAATGATCCTATTTATCATCACAAAAAAAACCTTGCAGCACTTCTTTACTAATCCCAGCCCATTATCGAGACCTCCCATAGTGCCCCCAAAAACTCAATAACATCATATTAAGATTTTGGATCACCCTCTCAAGGTAAGGGATTTCCCTCTTCTCATTTCCAATCAAGAAACTTCTTTATAATTTGACTTTTTAATATCAATTTGTTAATTTTCATGTATTTATAATGATACATATAGAATCCCTTTGATTCTATAATAATGATAAATCACATATCACATTTCATTATAGAATTTAACAATGTCATTACTAAGATGGAATTTAATAATGGATCTCCCACCCTCCTTTCATTCGAGCACCTATTTCATGTTATGCCTTTTATTTAAAATGTCTCCATTTTGCGATATGTTATTCCATTTCACCCTTACTGTAAATTTGTTTTATAAATGAATAAATATTCCTTTGACTCTCAATAATCCCTCACATTAACCATTATGTATAACACATACCATGTTGATATTTAGTAAGGGATCCTCTTTTTTTCCAGTAATTCTTTTATATTCATTATCTTATGCCTTTGATCTCTAATTCATAATGTTGGGGTATTTTATTAAATATCATATTTTCATTCAATTTTATTAATAAATGATGATATAACCCTTTAAATTTCATTAATCCCATGAATTAACATTTATGTTCCCTCATTAAGTTGCTAAAATTTCACCATGATTTTCCATGAAAAACAAATGTTTAGAGAATAACCATACAACTTTCTGATTAAGGGTTTTCCAATTTATTAAACTATAAGTATTTTATTCTAGAAAAAAATTATTTATTACATACTCCAATAATCATGTAATAAAATATGAATATAAACGAATCCGTTTTAAAGATCTATGTTGAAAAAATATGAATTTTAATGTACTGAATGTGATGGGTGCACCTAGAATTATATAAAAATCCAATGCATTGGGAAATGTTTTTTTTATAATGAGACATAATACTAGGGATTCGTAAGTTAACTGAATAAATAATTTTACATTCCCATTCTTAGTTATTTGAGGTCATACTTGACCTATTTTTATGATTACATGTTTATATTTGTAGCTATATTTTATATTTTGCTTTAATGTTTTAAAGAAATATCATCGATTATTATTCATTTTTACGATTCTCATCCATTTTATGACCAATTTAAATACTTATTTTAAATAATTTAATGCATTCATCATGTTATTATTATTTTTTATATCCTTACTGGGATTTATACCTCCCCTCATAATTATATATGTCCCCAAAAAATCCCATATAGATTAAAAATCAATGGTATTTAAGAAGCATGTTAATGAAGTTTTCAATAATGTTATTGCAGGTAGCACCCTAAATATTGTGACTTCTTTTAGTATTAATTTATCTTTTTTTGATATTTTTCTATTTTATCTTTCCCTATATATAAAACATAGGTAATCCTAAATTTTACTCATTAATTACTTTCCTCAATGGCTTGCATAACACACAAGACTATGTTTTACCAAACAATAATATATTATTGAAATTATTTTTTTAATATAACAAGATATATCCTTGTTGTTAAATTAGTGTTTATGAAAAGTATTATCTAATTTATGAAAATATTTGGTTTATACAAAGATAATAATAATTCATAGGTTACCAATTATTTATAAATGAATATAACAACCAATTGAATATTAAGGGAAATATTTTTTATTTTTATGGTCACAATGATTTTGTTCCCTAATAAAAAAAATTATTACATTCATGGAGTTATGTTAATGTAAATTATGTGTTATATATTCATGTAAATATTTCTTTCATTCATTCAATATATTTTATAAACATAATATAATATTAAACCCAAATTTATGGTTTAAATCTTATATTTTTTATAATGGTATTTTCACACCTTTTAATGGATAATTCATTTCTAATAATTATTTTGAACATTTATAGATAAATTATGGTTAAAAAACAAAAAATTTGAAATATAAAGATAAAAAATAGGTTTTGTTATATTTTTTGAATATTTCTAGGAAATTTCAATTTTAATGTATAGTGAAAAATATTAACATTTAGTTCGAATGTTCTTTTTCATCTTATTTATTTATAATTTTAAAATATATTTTAAACTGAAATAAAATTTTAATCAGATCATATGTTTTTCAATAAACCCAATTTAGTTCAATTAAATTAAGTTTATTTTTAAATAATATATAAAAACATAGAAATATTTTGAACATCTGTACTTTGAAACCCCGTATTACCGAAATGATTGCATGAATAAATTTTTATTAATTTCTACAACTTATTTGATTATAATTTTGAATAATGGAAAAAATATTTGTTATTAGTGTAAATTATAATTCCTAATAACGTCACATTAAGTGTTGAAAAGAAAATTTGTTAAAATAATTAAAATTAATAACATCAATTAAAGAGAAATTATGCTTGACAAGGGAAGAAAAATTAACATTATCAGAGAAAATAACCTAGCCACATTTCAAGAACCCATTTTCTGGAAGTATTTATTACATACACCATGCATAATTGTGTTTTTTTAGTTTGGTATGACATCTCTTAGGTAAAAATGTGGGTACACCTAACTTGTTCTAAAACATTCCACGTTTCCTTTCGCTTCCTTATATAAAGCCACCTCCTCTGCCTCTTATTAGAAAATCTCAAACCACATTGGATTCTCCATGATATATCAAATACATTTCCCAAAAACCCTCTATTACTCACGGAACCCTTAATTTGGTCATAAATACTTCCCTGAAATCCATACAGGGAAAACCAAAAGGATTTTCCCAATTAAGAGGTAACAACATCCCTCAAATATCCTTTCATTTGTTTTATTTCTCCACCCCTGAGATAGTTTTATTACATTCCTATACAAACACTATAATACCCAATATACGATAATTTTTTATGCTATTGGTTCAACCTACACCTAAACACCCCTCCATCTAATTTGTAACAAACATATTATTCACATGTATAAAAAACTACCGAAAATATTTTATTTTATATTAATTCACAATGTTTGGATTGTGTTATATTCAACACCATGTTAATCACTCACTACAGGAAAAATAGAATTTATCATTCTATAAATTGATCATTGGGGTTAAATTAAATCATATATGTTTCTGAGGATTTTGCTGAAGAGAGCATCTATCTCCTTTAGTGGATGTGAAACAGTTTCCCCACATTCCCACATTCCTAAGGTGAGCATAATTTGTCGCTTATTCAAGGATGTTTTCTTCTTGATCGAAACATGATGATGGTATGTCGGTTCCTCCTTCTGTGGACTCCTCCTCGGAACTCGTTATCTAGTCAGGTTCTACATTAAAGACTTAAGATGATGTTCATGAAACACTTCATTGTGTCAGGTCTTCATGGAAGCCAGTTAATTATGCAACTTCCATTAGGAAATTACATGTTGTCATGTCACGGTAGTAACATTCGATTGGGGGAGTAGTCACCTTGGACTTTACTGGTGTGTCTAGGCACTGGAACACTGGAATATCTAAGTTTCTTCCCATTATAATAGGACATCTCGAGGGCGTGGAAGCCCACGAAATCCCACATAAAATGTGAGGAATTATATTTCATAGGCATGTCTCTGAGGTTTTCATCAGCTTACCATGTTTAACATAGGGTATTCCATGAGATTAACATCCAGCATACATTGGTCAGAATGGCCAGAACACTGATAAGTGTGGATTAGATGGCTAAAACTTCTATAGTGAACACTTATGTTGGGGATAACTCACGGATAGTTTCCCGATTTCTACTACAAGCCTAGAGGAATTCAGAAACATGATCTCATAGGGATGTGGTATCCTGATTAGGAATCAGGATGGATGGTGGAGTGTTGATTAAAGTGGATATGGAATTAGATGGAACCAGTGTGAGGATGACTGTGATATGGGGCTTGAGTGTTGAAAAGACTTCATACGTATTCTAGTGTTAGGGAATCAAAGTTTTCATTGTTTAGTGGGGAGATGGGACAATTAAGGCGGTGACTGATGAGAATAGGCAAATGGATGGGAGTCAGAGGTAGTGGAACCACCAGGTTGGGGAATAACTTTCTTGAAACAGATAGGCTCGAGGGAAAGACGCCAAGATAAGATATGGGTGATGGCCTCGAACCTCACAAAGGTGTCCTACGTACCCCCATGACAGAGAATCAAATTCTACGATGTTCAGAGTGGGGTGTGGAATTTGGGAGTGCCTATATGACAACACCCCGAAGATCATGTCGGTGGCTTAATCATGGTTAGTAGCCCAGGTTGGTCTCACTATCAAGGGGTAGACCAGATATGTGGGTCCCAAAGATGGAACACTAATGTTAACAGGTGTTTGGGGTTGATCCTCAAGGAATATTTCTATTAACATTCTCTAAGAGACATTGACCAAAAATACATAGATCATATTACAAAGATGTACTGTTGTTTGGGGATGACAATTACTTACCGCAGTTCGAGGATCCAATGGCTTCTCATTGGTTGAGTTTTTAACAACTTACTTCTGGATGGGGTACAACATATTATTGCTGATTGGTGCTCACAATGTCTAAACATTGATTGGTGATCACAACTTCTTACCATCAATTGGGGAATATGATGTCTTACAGACAACTTGGGAACACAACAGCTTATCATCAATTATAGAAAACAATGTATTACCATCAATTATGGAACATGACATCTTATCATCATTTCCAGAACACAATGTCTTACCATCTAATATGGAAAACAACGACTTAATATTTACTAGGGATCATTATCGCATACCATCGATTAGAAAACACGAAAACATAACGTCGACTAGGGAACACAATGGATTAGCACTGTTTGGGATACAACGGCATAGCATTGTTTTGAAATACACAATGGCTTACCGCTATATGGGGTTGAACCTCATGGATGTTTACTACGTACCATTCCTAGAATACAGGGATCAAAACCCATATAGTTTGAATAGTTACCGTTTAGATTCTTGCACGATGAGAATGGGTGTAGGGTTTAATGTTATCCAGGTTGGGGATGAACTTATGTGAAGTGGTCGGGATTAATTGGTGTAAGACATGAACCTCAGGGAGGCTTTCTACATACCTTGCATTGGCAAGGATCAATGTCCGCAAATTTCGGAATGGTGTTTGTTGAACCGACATGAAGGGGTCAGGACCAGTAGGTGTTGGTCTTGATCCTCAGAGATGCTTCAAACATACCATGCCTTGGTAGGGATAAATGTATGTGTAGTTCAGAATGGTTTGGTCTTATATGCTAAGATGGCCCAGAGTGGATTTCATGGTCAACGCTTACTCTAAGGCCACATGAGTCGTGCTCTGTGTGAGAAAAAAGAGGCAGCAAAGACCTGATTATCACATCACCAAAGGTGCATCTGTGGGATGTGGAGTGGGGCCTACAAGTTGTTAGCGGCTGAAAGTGAAAATATGGGATCATGCATGGTTAGCAGCACAATGAAATGGAGATTGGGACATACTATGGGATGGAGGCCCATTAGTGAAATAACAGAGAGGGAAAGGTATAGAGTATCAAGGATTCATGTTCCCATCTCTCCTATTGTCATTGGCATTGGATAAGAGAGGAGGAGTAGGGGTGCGACCCCCTGCAAGAAATGATAGGGGTCTACAATGGAATGGTTTCCCATCGTCAGGGACATGCGTTGCTTAAGAAAATAGGATCTCATTCCATGTGAGGAAGTTCTCACTCCCATGGAGACAAATGGGGGTGAAGAATGTCTGAGACGGGGCACCTCACGTAGAGTGCACAGGGTGAGCGAATTTTTTAACATCATGTGCTGACGATAATGGTGCCTGGTAGTTTAACATCATGCAGCTCGGACGAGGTGGGTTCATTCCACTCCCCTTGTACATGAATAAATGATACACGCCTACCCATGGGGAAGGGATGGAATCATTATTTCAATGGAGACGGGGTGTTGTGGAGTGATCCACTAAGGGTTCCATGTTTTCTCATATAGGAAAAGAAAAAATAGCTGTTAGAATTCCTATGTGAATAGGCATTAGGAAACGAAACACAACATGAAGAACTTCCCAAGGGACCTCAGAATCACATTGTATGAACTTAGAGGGTAGTATGGGGAATGGGTTTGCAAGGAAAATGGGGTTCACAGGAAGAGGCAGTTTGATTCTCTGGTGCTCCATGTAGTGGAGGAGCATCACGAAGATGTATTCATTGTGAAGTGGGGTGGCCAAGCCTAGTCATAGGGCATAGTTGCATATGGATGGTGCTTCAAATAGTGTAATGGATTTCTTGGAGAAGGGTTTCATGAAGAAAGTGTTACTTGTGGATCATAGCACCACAAATCAGTGCGCCTCGTGATGCTCAGAAACACTGCCTTAGCATTTGGTTCACATGTTCATGGAAGGTACATCACAAAGAATGAGTGATTTTTGAAGACCAAAGTCCCCATAAGGTTCTATTTCCATTGAGAAGTGATGTGGAATTCGTGATGGGAATACCTACTTGAAGAGGGGTTGTATTTAAGCCAATGAAAAGGTACTTCGTGATGCTCAAGTACCATTAAGAGAAAAAAATTCATAGAGAAGTATGTGATTCGCTATTTGACAGCTGAGAAGGAGAATGGTCAGAGTATCCATCCTTTCAGGTTGAGGGGATCCAAGTATTTATAGACAAGAGGCAGCGTGAATCAGGATCTCTTATTGAAAAGCCACATGGTAATTTTTGTAACCACGAACCATCCCACCACTTTACATCGTAGTGGCTTTGATAACATCTTTCAGATCACAAAGTATCCCACCTATTTACTTCTCAGAGGCTTCATAAACATCTTTGGGATCGATGTGCTTCTTGCCTCTTTTCTTTGTGGGGATTCTCAAACGTCTTTCAAATCGTAGAGCCTCCCGCACCTTTTCATCGCGGTGGCTTCTCAGAGTGGGCAGATTCACATCAGTCGCATTGTGGCTTGGATATGCGAATGGTCTGGTGTTCAGAGTCTCCAAAAATAGGCTTCGTGAGGAAGCATATTTGGAGTTAATTTACTCATGGAATTGGATTTTCCTTGACAAATATTTTGGCCCCATCAATATCCCCCCCACAAATGTGGATCCGAGGAGAAAACGATGGTCTATGTATGAGGTTCAATGACCATTACTTTTTAGTCAATCACAAAAGAAGGCTCGAGAAGGAGGGTCATGAGGCAGAGAGGTGCTGCATGGGTTGGGAGCCTCACAAATCTCACTGTTTATGAATGCGCCATGAAGCACCATGTGTCATATCTTATAAATATGGGAGTTTGACTTCTATTTTTTCCTTTCTCACCTACGCATTTTGGAAAAAGTGATCTTGATTTTCAAATATCATTGCACACCAAAATTTCTCTCCATGAATCTGGCTTTCTACATCATGGTGAATAGAGAGTATCTTGACTCTATGAGGGTTCGGTCCACAGATTGTGTTTTCTAGGTCAGTGGTAGGGCTCCACATATTCTAGCTAGGACTATGCTCTGCGAACGAGCTCCGAGAATGGGCTCCATGAACGGGCTCAGCGAACTAGAACAAAAGAAGGTCCAAATATTTGAAAACTAAATGGTTCACCTGGAAGATACCAGGGGGTCCTGGGGGATCCTACCTGGATGGAAGAAATGGAGAAAAACTTAGGTATCAGGGAATTCATTCGAATCATTTTGGATCACTACTCGCTGGTAGATCTGTTGTCAAGGAGCTAGAATAACTACCCACTCTGCAAAAGGCTACGTCTAACGGATTTTGTCTAAGGGATGATTCCTTCATTCCGGGAGAGAGCAGGGATGAGCCGACTTATAGGTTTAGGAGAAAATCGTGCCAGTGCATGTGGTTCAGGGTGGCCAGTGGCCATACATAAGAGTACATCACACCTGTTAATGTTGATTTTTTATACAACCATGTGAATTTCATTGATGGGGATGCGTTACTTATAGATTCATATCCCACATTGTACCACTCCATCCTGAAGGTGGCCCTAGGGAACCTGGAGAAGGGGTGGACCGACGACTGGGATTTGCACCCGGGTGGCAATTTCATGGATGATTGGGCCTAGGCCTACTTTTTTTGTGCCTTGTACAAGGAGTTTAGGGTAAAGATGAGATGATAGGGTCTGTACGAGGCAGAATGAGCCTCTAAATTCCATATCTACTAGTTGAAGCAGTTCTTTCTATAATGTGTGATTAGATGGTCATCAAGGACAAACACTTTCCATTTTCACCATAGAGTGGTCGACATCAGTTTATGAGACCTGCACTAGATCTCAGGGGTCCCAATAATGCGGCAATGTATGATATGTTCTTTCCTATTGTGAATTCATGGGAGGACCTAGAGAAAATTCAAACATTGGTAGGGGAATTTATGGACCTGGTTCCATGTGAGGAAATACAGTGTGTGAGGGATTTCAATTACTAAAGGTGGTTCAAGCAGTTCCCGAATTTCATGGAATATGGACAGTTCTCTGTGAGGACTCAAAAATACCCAAAGGGTGTTCAAGGGGGCTTGGAGCCCTCATACTGGAAGCACATAGAAGAAATCTAGGGGAAGACATGGGGATTCAGTGTTAGTACCGATCAACAACTGTTGGTTAGGTTTGATGCATTCATCGTGGAGGTTATCTGCAGTCAGATCCTACCGGTGAGGGACACAAACATGGGCGTACGACTGAGAACATTAATTATGAAATCCATATTGGGGACAAGGGGATATGTCATCCTTGGAATCTCGATGCTTGCCAGGTTTTATAAGATGTTGTGGATTATCACTTAGGGGATGAAGTTGCAGAATATATGCAGGTTGTTTCACCTTTTTTTGGGTTGATAGTGACGCATATTAATAGAATATATAAATATCTAAAGCCAATTTCCCCTTCAGGAATGGATTTCTCCCCAAAAAGTTTGAAGGATGTGGGGATGTTTCTAACCATACGGACCTCGTAGTTGTTGCTGAATCAGGTATGTATGTTAGAGGAGTTAATATCTCACCCATTCCCATTTCCAACAGGAGTGTTCACTGTTGAAAGCCATAGAACAAAAGAGCATGGGTCCTACATCCTTTATTTTCAGGGTGGATTCAAGGTGGAGTAGGTTGAATACATGTCTCTCTGTGAGACGTTCACCCCACAATGTTTTGCAAGGATTTTTTGGGCTATGTAGTGGCTGACCCCATGAGTAAACATGAGGGTGCGCCATGTGGGTCACACTAGTTTAATGTGGCAGTTGTGGCTCATCATAACATGGGTGGATGGGAAGATGCAGATAGAGATGCCTCAACCTAGAAAAGTCTTCAGGATGGTGAAGAATCTTTCCATGATCTGGGAAGCGGCCTATCCAGGGGAGATGCGGATGCATCCAACCCTTCATTCTGGTGATGGGGTGCCTCCCCATCCCCAAATATGGGGGGTCGGAAGGTGGTGGTGGAATCCTGTGGTGGAGAGGCTACAATGCCGGAGAGGCCCACACTAGTCGAAAGGTAGGTAGAAGCAGTGGATTCAGGGGATGTACTACACCTGGTGGTCCCATGTGAGTGGAGTCATCCAGAGGGGAGGCTGCCAAAGCGATTCTGAAGGATATCCACCTAAGCTCCAGGGATGTGGCTGCACCACAGAGACATGACATAGAATATTGTCTTCCCTAAGGCTTGGTACATCTGGGATGTCAACAAGAACTTAATCATCCCATCTGAGATGTGGCAACACTTAAATTATCATTGGATGGATTTTCTGGGGATTGGCATTGTCTCAACCAGCTTTTTAGTATCCCTGGTGGTGGGGGAGAAATACTTGGATGAGTTGGAGGACATCGTGTAGTCCTGGGTTGCTCTACGTCCGATGACAGAACAAGTAAATGTGTTGTCGTATCAAATGGACCCTCCATAATTTTTGGATTCTTAATTAAGAGATTGATTCCCTATTCTATAGGAATCATATGTATCCTCCTAGGGAGAAGAGGCCAGTAGAGGGTGTCATCTTGAGGAGGGTGAAGTCTATGATTCAGACCCAGAACATGAAGATCTTATAGAGGATCTAGAGGTAAATCCATATACCACTCTTTTAAGGCCCCCATATAGGGTCATTTTGGACTCCTTTATAACATTTTAACAATGCAGGTGGGACTCATACACAAAACCCGCCCATACCAAGTAGTAGATGCAACCGTGGGATCTTCGGGATCTGATCCTGGGGCTAAAAAAATTACCGCACTTAGCAGGGCTGTGACACTAAGGGTGTTTTGTTAGGAATTTTTATACCCAACAACAGTATACATAGGACTAAGCCTCGAGGTCATAGTTAGAAAGTGTTCCAGTTGGTTCCTTTTACTGGGGGATGTCAGTGGTTGTGGAAGAGGATGCCCAGACTGACCAAGCTGCGGTGCTCCTGATCAAAGGTGGGACCATCAGAAGGGCCGAAAGAAATTTCATTGAGGTGGAATCAGACACTGGGGATCAATAATAATATGCACCTCTAGAAATAGCTGACCAGACACCCGACGAAGACCCTACTGATGAGTTCCTCGAGGTGTTCCCTGCATTTGAGCCCGCCGACCCTGCGAATCTGGATGTGACGAACTCTGATGAGGAGGTTAGAAAAATCGCCAATTTTCGTTCCTTTAATTTTATCAAGTTCATCATCAATGAGTCCCCAAGAATAATGGATAGACTAGATGGGGTGACATTGGTCCTAGTTCCGTGGACTATGTGTTGTGGTATTGGATTCCCAGCAAACTCACATGCTCGTCTGAATTTTCATGGCGGAGATGATTCAGGAATGTAACTATGGACATGGTGTATACTGGTAGCATAGAAAAGATATGAACATATATGGGATCTAGGAGGCTGAAAATGGGATTCAATGTCTATAGTTCCGGGAAGATGAGAATTCTGCTTTCCTCAATAGGCAATCAGATCATATATCACAGTTGATGTCCCACCTGAAAGAGGCCGTAGAATAGATGAAGCAAGCCTCCGAGGATATGGCAATCGTATGGATCGAAAACATGTGTGTCGAGATTGCAGCTTAAAAACTGTGTCCTATTGCTAATGAGGAGGATCAAAAACTAAATAGGCCAAAGGGAATCCTGGAATCCACATGCCAGGGAGTAGTGGGGCAGTAACACTCTTTTGGAGGGGTCAACCAGCCCATGGGGGGGGGGTATTCCTCAGGAGTTGTAATGCTTTCAAACCAACACATGTACTTCCAACCATTAATTTTTTATGTTTAATGCCTGGATGAGTTTTTTTGGGCCAACTACATTAATATCAAATTCTTGAAACATCTAACGATCAATCCCTATGCTCACATGGGTTGGTACCGACGTGAGAAACAAGGGATTACCACCTCTACATTTCACCCAAATATGAGACTGCTAACCATGCATCAAGAATTTTATGTTTGAAAACCCATTACAAATTTTGGAGAAGAAATATAGAGGCCGAACTGGAGAACTAAGGTCTCAGAATAATCGAATTTCCATTTTCCTTGTGTTCTCTAGTGCTCCTGGGGGGCAGTGCCATGTGCGTTACAATCAATCTGATCATAGGGGAGTGGATGGTGGGAATCAAAATACCACAAATTCAGAACTTTGTGGGGTGTCATGACAAGGAAATATACATTCTGATTGTGTTAAAAGGATTATATCCTTATTGTGTTAGCCTGAAATCGGGATAACAGATGTGGGATGACCATTGACCATGTTTGAAACACGGGGCCTGACTCAAAATTCCATCCATTATTATTCTGAAATGTTAGCCAATGATAATATGTGAGCCATAGGTTGAGAATCCCAACTCTGAGGGGTTTCATTGAGACATTAAAAAGGATGAGGGACCAATTAATGGCCACACAAAGTGATGAAGTTTGAGTGATGGGATGCTCCAACAAAGTCCAACTCTCTTGAAATTAAGCCACCAGGGTGGAAACACATTATGTTGGCACATCGACCTGATTTGAGACTGCAAATTCTTCCAAATATGACCTCTGTTGTAAGGAACATTACTTTTCTGTAGTTTTTTGTCTCACCGATAAGGATGACAGACACATAGTTTAAACATTATACATTAAAGATGATGCTTATAGTTTTATGGTTACAATGACTAGAAAATGATTTGGGTCGAGGGGCCATAATGGTTAATGAAACTTGGGTTGGGTCCAAGGAGAAATGTTTGGGTGTTTCTACATATCCCATGAGGATGAGAATCAAGAAAACCATGGTTATACAAGCTTAACATGTCGAAATACCAATGCTGGTAGGGGGAGTCCTCTCTGGCGAGGAAGCCGATGCATCCAATGATTAATAGGGGAATCCAAAACATCATCCGGGTATAACCACAGTTTAATTTCATTCACCGATGACATGTTGACTCGTGTAGTTTACTGTCTTATAATAGGATGTGGAGTTAAAATGGGAAATCCCCGGAAGGGAGTACATGATGTGATAGCCATAAACCTGACTTGAATAAGGGAATCAAAAGTCCTCAACATCCAACATAACCCTAGAGGAAGGTTTATAGGTCAAGGATAAAAAAAATGAATGTCAGGGTTGGCCCGAGGCAAAGATAAATGGCTTTCATACATACCCCATTAGGATGGGTATCAAGCTGCACATAGTTTCAATGTCCAGTTTATCGTCATGTGGGATGCAATGCCTGTGCGGAAAAGCAATACCAGCACACATCCTTCCAAGAACCCTTAAGTCCACATGAGTCATGATCGATGTGGTAAACAAGGTGAAATGGATAGAAATTCTTCATATATAGAGGCACAAAATATGGGCATTGGGACCCCAAGTGAATGACATCCCCTATTACTAACCCTCTTATTTAATGTACAGAGATGAGGGGTGGTGTAAAACAGATTGTTCTAGAATTCCACATGAACATAAGGAAGTGGAAATATGTGAATCATGGGGCCAGAGTCCTATATCACAATAAAGGTGGTTTGATTAAAGAGGATAAATACTGAACATTTTTGAAACACATTTTCTGCTTCATATTATCCTGGAAAAGGACAGACAAATGAGGGTTGACCACTGACAATGTTCGAAACACAGGACCTGTCGCAAATGTTTCCTGAGGCCATCAGGGAAATTGGCCCAAAATGGTATGTGATCCAATGTGGTGTGAGACCAGGTCATTATAGGGGTCCCCTAAGACATGGAAGACGATGGGGATCCAAATGAAGGACTCATCAATCAATGACATGGATGGGGGGAATGTCCCTGTGAAATTCAACACATTGGGCTCTTTGTCACAACACATCTACATACGACTACCAGATGTATCAGATATAGGGTGTCCAGTACCTTTTTCATGGACAAGGGTCTTGGGGTAACACGCATATAGTCTAAGGTCGTATAGGGTACCGTTATGAGGGGACATGATTTAATGAAATGTCTGCAGGGTGGTATAGTATCCAAACCTAATGCATAGTTCCCAAAAGAAGATCATAGTTTTAGGGTCATAGAACTCGGTCTGGGCTATGAAATATACAAGGGAGTAACATAGTGAATTTGTTTCAAAAGAATATGAGAATGATAAACCAAGAGTTTTTTTCTACAACACACACTTCAAGGGGAGTTCAGGCCATGGGGCCAAAGATGCGGAATGATTTATGATACCTAGGCCTGGAGCCTAAGATAGAACAATTGGGTGTTCATAAAAATTCCATGAGGATGGTAATCAAGATATACAGAGTTTTGGGGGATGTCCAATAGATTTGTTTCCAGCGACCATGACAGTTGGATCGTAGTTTAATGGTATTTGATCTTGGATCATAATTAGTAAGGGTGGAGGGAGACACATGGTGAAATAATTGCAAAACATGAAATGAATGAGAATATAAGCCCACATGACACCATGTTCTCCCTAGGGAAATTTTTGGGCGAGGGACCATAAAATGAAATTTGTTATGGGACATAGGAAATGTGTCTATGCATTCTTACGTACATCCTTATGATGGTGATCAACAGATACATAATTAAAGAAGTGGAATTGTAGGGTACCCATGCGGAAGACAATATTTTCGTGTAGGTCTGACCCACACTCCATTATAAGCTACATTTTGTATATCTTGTTTGTTATTTAGGATGGATGTGTGTTTTTTGAGCAATAAAGCTAGGACAGAGAATGAAGGTGTCAGTATAGGAATGGAACCATGTGTAGGAATTGAAAAATGCTATGGTATAGTACTGATACCCACCAAGATTTCCCCTCGAGTGAGGACATCACAATACAGTTCCATTTTTCATTGTGTGTCCAAGACAATAATTCCACAGTTTAGGGCCATATGATAGAACCAACCAATGAATTTTAATGTCTTTAAATAAAGACACAAAAATTTAATGTCACGTGGGACAAGGTGTCACGATTTAACATCATATGGCTAGGACACATACAGATGAAACAATGTTACGGGGATTGTGCATGGTGTGATAAAGTGTAAATGGTAGGAATGAGGATGAGGTCCACACCATAACACATGATATTCTGGGGAAGAGTCCTCGTGCCGAGGTTCCCACAAAGGTCAGAAAAATGTGGGGCTGGACTTGTCGATGAAACATTCAGGTTTTCCATCATATCCCATGAGGATGGGAATCAAGCCATACAAAGTTTTGAGGGCACTGTATAACATCTTTTGGGATGAGAGGAATGAGAGACTAGATCCTATAAGGGAAGTACATGGTGTATCTATTGAAAACCTAACATGAATGATGAAATAAGTCATACGCCAAACCATGAAATTTCGTAAATGTCAGGGAAATGAGGCCAAACATAAGAGGTAATTAGTATAACAATAGCTGGACCTGAAGGCGAGTTGTCTGGACATTCATATATATCCCATGAGCATGGAAATCATTATATAAAAAGATATAGAGTTACAAAACTTATGCCTTACTGATAAGATATCGTAGGATATCTTAGTTTAAGGTCTTAGAGCTCAGACCATGGAGAAGTGTAACTCTTCCAAGTGATCAGAACCCTAGATCTGATCCCGAAGCCCACATGAGCTATGCTCCATGTGGTATACAGGGGGTACCTAAGGACTTTGAAATGCATGCAATGCATGAATGGGGAAATTGGTGTGGAGCACCTAATGATGCCATACCTTGGAATTTTCCTCCAAACATGAGAATGCTCCCTGAGGGATAGTACAAAGAGTATCAAAATTCCACTTGGACATTATGGATTGGAAATGATGTGAATCTTGTAATAGAAATTTAGGGATTGATGGGGGTTGGAATGTTGGTGGAGGATAATTGTAGACTACCTTCTAAACATAGTACCCACATTGTGTGGCCTGAAATGGGATCGAAAAATGAGCATTGACCACTGATGAAATTCACAACATGGGACTTGTATCAATTTGTTGGTTGAAATTCTCAAGACGTTGGCTGAAAATGTTTGAGATCCATTAGTCTAAGTATCTGCACCATTTGGGTGTCCTTTTGGATGTGGAAGATGATGAAAGACCAAATAAAAGGGAACATGAAGCATGAAAAATAGGTGAGATCCTTAATGGGAAAAATCTGACACTCTGTGTTCTGACCAACAGTGCTCTTAGGCACTGGTGAACTGGCAATAATGGTCGAGGGTCCTAATTCAAGAGCATCTGACTCGAAGTGAGGAGTGTAGAACAGGGGAAAGAGGATTTCTCGAGAGGGAGAGGTACTTGGAATGGCTATTACAAATCTGATGTGACTAATGACCAGATTGGTAGGTGGATGTAACATAAAAATGTAGGCCCTTCCAATGTTTGTAAAGAACACCTGATATTGGTAGGCTCTTGCTATGCTTCTGTTCCCAACAAATCCCACACCTTGAAATGAAGTGGGATAGATGCTGCAGCGTGTCACCCTTCCCATTAATGTGAGGTATGGAGGGATTTCTATAACCTGAGAGTATGGGCATATCATCCACCCACCCCGGATACAACTTTCCATCGGGAGGGATTTCCACCTCTCATGTTTCTACTTCCTCAAGGCAAGTAATGAGCACCACTATGGGGTCTTCTAGGGGGGATCATGTCATGATGAGGATCTTTGACCACCAGTGCGTTGGTTGGTTCTTCAACACAATATGCAGGCCTGAGAACTCCTAGAGCGGCTAGTGGGATGACCAGCCGAGCTGCTGAGGGAACCAGAGCCCGGTCCGACAAATTATCACACTGCTCAGGCATATTTGGTGACACATACTGAGCCCTCATTACATAATTTCTGGCCTCTATCCTATTTGTGTGGTAAAGATGGTTTGGGTAGCTAGGAGGAAATTCAATGGGGGGATGTTGTGTTTGCCCATCCTACCCCAGTCAGGGATCATTATAGTCTCACCGTCACTCCGCAGAACTTTCGACCATAAGGTCATCGACAATTTTTTGAGATCTACATGTTATTTAAATAACACATATTTATAGTGATCATATTTTACCTTTTGAACATGTCTTGAAGGGTATGAGGGTTAGACGGCTCTGAGGTGTTCTTTTCGCTTATTTGGGTTTTGGCTGGAAAAAAATGTCACGGTGGGAACAAGAAGACCATGTAAATTTATCTGTTGGTGAGTAACCCTTCCCAGCAGATCCAATAAGTTCTTTACTTCTTATAGGGGTATGTTCTCTCCCCGGAGATTTGTTTGGGTCATTTACTTTAATAGATCATCCAGGTTAAGCACGACTCTTCTTAGAGGAATATCCTTGATATCAAATAGAGATTCGTGAAGATGACATATAGAACTGGAATGGAGGGTTACATATTTCCCTTAACCACTTATTTTCACGTGGGGGAAGATTCCTTGATAATCTTACGCAGAACTTTAGTTCTCTGAACGCATTTCTTTTGTAGGTTCTTGTGGAGGACTGTTGACTCAGGGTATTGATCCATGGGGAGTGTGGAAAAATCCACCAAACGACAGCATTGAAAAATTTCTTTAAAGTGTTACTAACACATGGGTTATGCAACTCACCGATGAAGATTACAAAAGTTAATCACCCAGAGGGTTTGGCGAAATATTACATCTTCTTCTGTGGTGAGTGATTCTGGAGCACTAAAATTTGGTGTTGCTACTGGCCAAAACACCTCCTGGAAATGGTATGATGCCAGAATGTCCCACAAGATCCCTAGCCCACAATCAGGGTCTAGCCCTTGGATTCCACACTCGTCAACTTTAGGCGGCTGTTGAACCGGTAGTAGTACTAAAGGATACTATGAGACGGTAGGCTGGCCGGTGGAGAATACCGTGAGTGGTCTGACAAGCTGCCACATATCAGGCTATCATATAATGAGTTTAGTGTCCTAGTCACCACATCATGACAATACAGTTAGGAAACTGAGGTTTCTGGAATATATACTTCGACAGCTGGTGGTGGGTCATGCCACTGCTCAACCTCCATCAGTCCCAGAATAACACTTCATGATCTATGGTTGATTTAAAGAGAGATCCTAGTGATGATTGTGGGGATTTCATGGCCTGGATCTTGGTAGAATCCAAATAATAATCCTCCAATATGTATCTATGGAGGGCGGCATGGATCCCATGGACCTCACATCTTGGAAGAATGAGGCTATTGCACCTCATTCCTGCCAGGACCCTTGATCGAGTGGATCGAGGTGAGGGTTCTATTGGTGAGTCATATTCTACCTAAGAATCAAATAAGAAGACACATTAAATCTCATTATGAATCTTCCCAATATACTTTTTATTCTTGCGACAATCCACCCTCTTCACCTGGATGGCTCTTTAGGATAGGGTTTATTTTTGGCTCGAAGAGGGCCTTCAGCTGAACTAGTCCTGGGGTAGAGAGGACATCAACCTAGGTGAGCTGGGGTGCAAGGACCACCTGGAAAAATTTCAATGGGATCATGGGTAGGACCTCCATTTCCACCAGCTGATATGCAGAGGGAATCTCAATGAGATGTTCTGGGGTGGGTAGAACATCCACTGGAGATGGTATGAATATGGTTAGGGCCTCCATGCTTGTTTCCCTTGGCAGTTTTTGTGAGAGGATTGTCCTCATACTGGTCAATCTGAACAAGGGAAGGACCTCTGTGATGGGTGCCGATGAAGCAAGTCTGACTGTCACTTCCCTAATTGTTGTATTGCAGAGGACCTCCACACGCTGTAGTAAGGACATAGGGAGAGCCCTAACAAGGAAGGATTATATAATGTGTAACATATCCACACCGGCATCCTATGGCAGGAGGAATGACACCATGCCCGATGACATGAGCATAGAATAGGCTTCCGTACTTAGTTTCACGGTATCATGTAGGACCCTCATTCAATTTGATTGATTCATAGAGATGACCTTCACACCGAGCTTGGGAGCGGGGAGGATCTATGGTCTCAATGGTTGAAGTATGGGGAGGAACACTGTACTAGGTTTCGTTTCAATGGGATGTCCCGTGGAGGACACTACCTGTCCCCGTAACCAGTTGAGTCGACACAACCTGCCCGTGGAGTGGTTGGGACCTCAATCCGGCAAAGGTGTATGGGTTCTGATGCTCTTCACAAACAGGGGCTGATGGAATATATAATTATTGGCACGGCCCACGGTAGTCATTGACACTGAGTCCCCTTGGCGAGCGTCCTTCTCATCCAGTGCCTGTTTCTAGCAGCGGGTCATCCGAACCAGGGCTGGTGGTGCAGGTGCATAACTTACCTATTCCTTATCCTGTGGGGCAAGGTGGCCATTCTGGAATGGCCTAGTGGGGGTCCTTCATAGGAGTCCATGGAACAGGATCCTGGAATGGGTGGTCCGAACATCCCTCACCTCATCGGAATTAGGGAGGGAATCATCGAAGTGTTCTGGAGAGAGGCTCCCAAAATAGTTGTGTGTGGGGGTGGGGAGCAGTGTCTCTTTGCACGACCCTTTGGGGAGGCAGGGGAAATGAGGTATATAAGAATCTAGGTCATGATGGGTCATATACAATGTCGAGATAATCCCCTCCTCCTCATATTGTCCGATGAGGTTGTTTATCACCCATTCTGAAGGAATTCAAATATGGAGATGGGGTATGGAAGCCATTCAGCTGTGGATATGGAGGTTCCCATGGGGGATATGTGGCCACAAGGTATTTCCACGATGATGATTTCACTTCCCCTACATCAGTAGGCGGTTTTTTATCTGTTTCCTGATACGGTAGCTTTGGTCTGGGAAGGCATGGAGATTAAACAATTAGTTCTGAAAAAAGTCAATCAACTTCCAGTTCCCCAGCACCATTCCTTCTACAATTTCAGGTAAAAAGGATCCATTCTTGAAACGTCGCAGATAGGGATTGCCAATATTCTACTGCCCCATCTTTTGGTGATTTTCACGCCAGTTCTACTATTTTCATAATGGGACCTAGCACCGAATGACTCGATCTTGTGACACGCTAGTCCACTCATGTCTCAAATGATACTAATCCTCCAATTGAGGATAATAACATCACATTAGGTTTCCCATTTATGTTTCTAAGGATTTCTATTAGGCATGTATCCATCTCCCTCGGGGGATGTTTAGTTATTCCCCATATTCCCACTTTCCAAAGCAGGCAACATCTATCAATTATTCAGGGATGGTTGGTCCTTGATCAAAACTGGATGATGGGATTTTGGTTTCCCTTCTGTTTATTCCACCTCGGAACTCGTTACCCAGTCTGGGTCTCCATTATAGACATAATAAGTTGTTTGTGAATGTCTTCCTAGTGCCATGTCTTCATGGACGCCGGTTAATTATGCTACATCCACCAACACATTCCAAGGGGTAAAATCAGGGAAGTAACATTCAGTTGGGGAAGTAGACATGTTGGAAATCACTAGCGTGTCTGGATGCTGTAACACTATAAATTTTGGGATTCTTTACCTTAAGATAGGGCTTTTTTGAGGGCGCATAAGCTCGAGGCATCCCATGTCAAATATAGGAAATTAAATTCCATAGGCCAATCTAATATGTTATCATCTTCTTCCCATGTTTATCACATGGTATGCTATGAGTTTGACATCTAGAAGAGACTAATTAGACTGACTGGAACACTGATAATATTGGATCAGATGGGTGCAATCCCTTGAGATAACAATGATGTTGCGGCTAACTCATTGTTAGTTTCCCGATTACTAGTTGGAGAAATGAGGATGGGGGTGCCATAATCTCACCAAAATTTGGTCGCCCCGGGTAGAAATCAGGATGGATGATTGAGTGTTGAGTGATGTGTGTATATAATGAGATGGAATGGATGTGAGGACGATATTGATGTTGGGATTGAGCTTCATAGAGACTTTCTACAAATCCTCGTGCTAGGGAATCAGATTTTGTGTAGTTTGGTGGGGTGATGGGACACCTGTGGAGGTGACCCATGAGAATGGACACCTGGATAGTAACCAGAGGATGTGGAACCACTGGGTTTGGGAATGACCTTCCCGAAACACATAGTCTCGATGGAAAGAGGTCATTATAAGACATGGGTGAAGGGATTGATCCTCAAGGAGGATTCATATGTACCCCCATGAAAGGAAATCGATGTCCACTTAGTTTATAAAGGGGCATGGAATAGGGGTGTGTGTAGACGAAAGTTTCTAGAGATGATGTGGGGGGCCTAAATGTGGTTAGTATCCCGGGTTGGTCTAACAGTCAATTGGAGGAACAGAGATGTGGATCCCACTGAGGTGACCCCGATATTTACCTGTATTTGGGGTTGAACCTCTGGGTGGCTTCCTACGTATGCTGTCGAGGAGATAGTGATAAAATCACTGTAGTTCATCTTACAACTGATTACTGTCATGTGGGGATAATAATGGCTTATAGCTGGTCAAGGTTCCTATGGATTTACATTGGTTGAGGATTCAATGACTTACCATTGGATGAAGTACAACATCTTAATACATATTGTTGTTTACAACATCTCATCGCTGATGGGTGTACACAATGACTACTGTCAATTCAGGAACACAATTGCTTACGTCAATTAGGGAACACTAAAACATACCATCAATTAGGGAACAAAAAACCCTATCATTGATTAGGTAATAGGATGACTTTATGTCATTTGGGGAGCACAACATCTTAACATGGATTAGAGAAAACATTGGATTTCTTTCGATTGGGGATCGGAATTTCTTACTGCTAGTTGGGAGACAATAACTTATCATTGATTGGGAATACAGAAAGGCTTGCCACTAGATGGGGATGAGATTCTTGGATGTTTCCGACATTCCCTACCTAGAAGGCCATGATCAGAACCCACATTGTTCAAATAGGTACAGTCTAGCATCACGTGATATGGGAATGGGAGTACAGTTTAATGTCATGTCGGACAAGGTCGAACTGATGTGATGTGGTCAGGACCGATCGGTGTTGGGCTTCAACAACTTGGAGGCTTTCTATGTACCATGACTTGGAAATGATCAAAGACTTCATAGTTCAAAATGGTTTTTGTTGAAACTATGTGATGGTGTCAGGACCATTAGGTGTTGGGGGTGGACCTTGGGGAGGCTTCCAATGTATCTAGCGTTAGAATGGATCAATGTCCGTGTTGTTCGAAATGGTGTATGCCTAACACACAAAGAATCCATAGAGAGGTTGTCATGTTCCACGCTTACTTTCATCCAACATGAGTCATGTTCTGTGTGAGAAACCAGTGGCCGCAATGACCTGATGATCACAACGTGAAAGGAGCATTAGTGGGAAGTGGGGTAGGGAATATAGGTGATTAGAGGCCCAATGAGAAAACAGGGGCTTATGCGTGGTAAGAATCCCAATGAGATAGAGATTGTGGCATAAATTAGGATGGAGGACCTATGGTGACAAAGACTAGAGGGAGAGGTACAGGGTATCAAGGAACACTATTTACATCTATCATCTAGTATTTAGAACGAGAGTATAGAGAAAGAGAATGGGTGTTGCCTCCAACAAAAAAGTCTAAGGACTTACATCGGAATGGTATCCCTTCCCCTGAAGTCAGGCACCTCTCTAGAAAATATCATCTCATTCAATGTGAGGAAGATCTCACTCATGTGGAGATGAGAAGGTGGTGAGAATTTCTGAGATAGGGAAACCTACGTAGAGTGCACGTGGTGAGGTCAGAGTTCAACATCATATGTTGAGGACGTTGGTGCTTGGAAGATTAATTCCATGTAGCTCGGATGAGGTGGGTTCACTCTGCACCCTTAGGACATTCATAACTTATACCTACCCACCCTTAGGGAAGAGAATGAATTAATATTGCCATGGTGAGGGGGTGTCGTGGAGGGATCCACTGAGGGGTCCATGTTAGTGTGGGTATGAGATGACACAATAGTAGTTAGCATGTCTATTCGATGATGTAGGAGGAAATGAAACGTAGTATGAATCAAGGCACAAGGGTCCTTGAAATAACTTCATATGTACCTAGAGGGTCATACGAGAAAAGGGTCTGTAGCGTAGAGGGGTCCACAAGAAGAGGTTGTGTGAGGCTCTGGTGCTCTATGTAGTGGAGGGTCTTCGCAACGAGGTATTCTTCATGAAGAGGGGTGTCCTAGCCTAGGAATAGGAAATAGGTGCATTTAGTGGGTTCTTCAAAATGTGGGATGGATTCCGGAGAGGAGGGCTTCACAATGAAGGGGTTCCTTGTAATGCATATCATCGTAAAGTTGTGTGTCTCGTGAAGCACATTGACCCCTACCATAGCAAGTGGTTCACATGTGCATAGAAGGTAATTTGCTATGCATTAGTGATTAAAGATGACCCGATTACCCTTAGGGGTCTCATTCCTTTGAGAATTACCTTTGGATTCATGAAGGGAATCCCATCATGAAGAGGTGTTGTTTTTAAACCAATGGAAAAGTATTTCGTGATGCTCATGTACCCTGAAGAGATCATTTTTCTCAGAGAATAATGTGCCTTACGATTGGAGAGCTGAGAAGGTGAATTTTTGGATTATCACTCTTTTGGGATCAAGGGCAGCCCAATATTTATAGGAAAGAGGTGTCACAATATAGTATCTCTCAGCATGAAGACATGTGGTGCTTTCTCGAAACCACAGGGCCTCCCTCCTAATTTCTTGACGGCTGCTTTAGAAACTTCTGTTGGATCTCAAATCCTCCCACCTTTTTTGTTCATGGTGGCTTCACAAATGACTTGGGGATTGTAAATCCTCCCACCACTTCTCTTCGCAGTGTCTTCACAAATGACTTCGGGATAATAGAGCCTCCCGTCTCTTTTCATCAAGGTTGTTTCGCCAGTGGCGCAGCTTCGCTCTAGACATAGTGATGTGGGATCTGTGAATGGTATGATGTTCTGGAGATCTACAAATATGATTCATGGGGAAGCCTATTGAGAGTTTATTTACATATTTCTTTGGATTTTCCTCGGCACGTATTTTGTCTCCAGCAATATAAAACAATGAATTTTCTCTATGGATTGCATAACAATCTAGACCATGTTTTACCAAAAAAAATATTTTTAAAATTTTATTATTATTTATAATAAGATATAACAGAGCCATTAAATTATAATTAATGAATAGTATTAAGTAATTTTTTTTAAAATTATATGGTCAAAAAAATATAATATGAATTCATATGTTACCAAATAATTATTAATGAATATGAAAAGCTATTGAATATAAAGGTAATTCATATAATCTTTATGGTAACACTATTTTTTCCCTAATTAATAAAATTAATTTAAATTAGTGGTAAATAATAATTTAATATTTTTATTATGTAACACCCTATAATTTCATAGTATGTTATCTTTTCCAAGTAATTCATTAATTTGCTCTACACGCAATATCGAGTTTGGGCGCACCATGACTTACCAAATTAGCTGTTCTAAAGCCAGTTGTGAGTAGTATTAACTGAATTATGAATTTAATATACTACTTAGAATTTTAGATTCCATATTATGCGTTTCTTAGACAACAAATAAGAAAAAATTCATTTTTTTCAGATAAAAGAAGTATATTTCCAAAAATGCAATTTTACTTCTTTTTTATGGGGAACCTTATTTAAAACCAATATTTGACCCTTTTATATATTCAATTTATGGAAATAAAATTATTCTTTAGAAGAGGCACATCAAAATTTAGTTAGAATACATTTTTGGTACTTTTCTGATAACATTTATATTTTGATGAATAGGGAAAAGCACTAATATTTAATTGAAAACAACCGTTTTAATCGAATTAATTTATTGTGTTGAATTATATATTTGAATGACTTAGATGTATATTATGATAATATATTTATTATTTAGTAATATTTAGGTCATTAAACATAATTTTACATTTAAATTTTACATAATCAGATGTCAATCATTCGATAGTTTTAACTTTTTAAAAACACGCTTTTTGGTTTTGACAATGGTAAATAATTTTAAATTCAATGCAACATAATTTTTTTAAATTTGGTAAAATATAATTAATTTTTGAATTTGGAATATCAAAATTATCAATGGTTGAATTTTTTGTATATTACTGAAAACATTCAATTTTTAATAAATAGTGAAAAACATTGTGTTATTGTTTAAAACCCAACTTTTATTTAAATAATTATTTATTTAAATTTATATTTTGTCATAATAGATACATAAAACCTATATAAGTTAAATGTAATTTCTTGGAGCCATTTTATTTTAAAATTAGATGTATAATGTATTATTGAATTTTTTTAACGTCTTTTACCCACCTTCTAGGAACGTTAGAAAATTTGAATAAAACATAATTTTACTACATCTGTGAATTGAATTTTAAAAATTTGAGAGCCACAAATGACATCATTAAGTAAAATGTGGTTAAAATAATTGAAATAATTTTTTCGGTGAATAGTAATTTATTACACATATTTACCCCGGTTAATAGTAAATTGTGTAATTAAATGTAAAAATGTAATTTTAATTACCATTATCCATGTCTTCATTCAATTGGATAAGTTTATTTAGAGAAAGACTAACATTTGGAATAAAATATGGTCTTTTTGGTCCACTTGTTTAAGATAAAGTCATTTATTATTATTTTATTTAACGTTGATTTAAAAGTGTTATATTCATATTTTAGTAACAAAAACATTTTTAACATAGGGTTATACATAAGATAATTTCGCCTATAAATATTAATCAGAAATATAAGAATATTTATTACATCGCTGTATTTTATTAATAATTTTTAGACATTAAATAACTTAATTTATGTATGACACAATGATGATGATGTAATTACTATATTAATGAAAGATTAAAAAAATTGATATTATAAATTATAAAATAAATGTAAATTGAGACTTCTGATGCATTCCAAAAAATGTATTGGTTAATATTACTTGTTACTGTTTATTCAATTTATTTTTTTCGATGAAAACAGATTGGTAGGACTTTCACAAAAACCAAATACTAAATAATGACAAAATTGACATAAATGTATTTAAAAAAAATATTATATTATTATATTATTTAATTGTCCTAAAAATATAAAGGTCTTCCAGATGACTTATATAATAATAGATATGTCATTAATGAATCATTTTGGTTATCTTTATATTTTATATTATGTTTATTAACCATATAAAATAAAAATACATGTAGACATGATAAATGTTAAACTATTTAACCATGAGTTAAATATAAATGATAAGGCTAATATGGTGCCCTAAACAAGCCTATAAACAATAGGTTGAGAGGTTTTCAAACCTTCCCCTCATTTTTCTAAATATAAATTCTTTTTTCAGCCATGAGAAATAGAATATGATTGTATAATAAAATAATATTTCATGGTTTTCCTAAAGTGACACTCACATCCCATATAAAATGGCACTTCACCTTCTCACTAAATAACACCTACAATGCCATTTGGATCATCCATAATCTGATCCAATATCCTCCCAACTACTCTCACTTCAACCTATATAACTTAATTTTAACATATATCCAACCTATGGAGCCCTTTTGATCAAATCAAAAGGAGTCACCCAATGATGTGGTAAATATTTCATGACCTTTTTCAATGTTCATTTCTTCTTTTACTTCCTATTTCATTGTTTTTTCCCAAGTAAATAATAAAATTAGTATCTTCTACCTAAATTTATGTTATTATAAATATGGTAAAATGATATTCATTATTCTATCCATCCTCTCAATTAAAAACTCAACATACATGCGAACATGCGGCTTTCCATCTTCACATCGTGGTGTTGTTTGTTATTGAACAATTAATTTTTTTGGATAATATAATAATGAGAATAATTTATGTATAAAATAAATATAACATGTTAATAATTCTGTATATATGATATAAAATACAATTACATATGATTTCACCATCAATATAATGGTATTATCGCTCGTGTGTACGTAGGGATTACAGTTTCCACGAACGCGATGAGATTCATTCCCCATAATTTCAATTCAATAATAAATATCATTTTTTATTAAAAAAGAATGTTTAAGAACATAATATAATTATTTATAAAAATAAAATAGATCCTATCCTTAAAAAAATGACTTACAAAACCAAACCTATAATGAAAAATGAACCAATTAACACCTGAAACAATGATACTACAGAAATATTATTAACAAGGCAGTATTAAAAAATCATATATGATATCATATTTATGGATAGGGTTGTTGTATAATTTAATAATTATTATTTCACTAATAAATAGGGGGTTAACATACCCTAATCTAAGGAAAATTACAAGGGAAGGGGTTTTCATCTCATTTCTTATTCGCGTGAGATTTATGAAATATTGCCATTATTTCCGTTTTTGTGGTGTGTATACATACAATGTTTTTATCTTTGGTGTAATATAAATTAATCTAATGGTATTTATTCTTTTAATTTATGAGTCTTATTTCATGGGGTGTATGTTTCGTACGTTACCAAATCAGTTAGAGAATTTCTAATTTCTATTACCACTCATTTGTTTCTATGAAAACATTATTGATTATTTTACTCCAAAATTTTCTGTGAAACCATTATTTATTTACTTAGGTAATAATTTCCACTTCCCTTTGTGTAGATACAACTCTGATACACATAATCACTAAAACTAAAATTATCATGTAATCGATATGAACTTTATAAGAGTAATCTGAACTCAATTTCCATTCAGTGAGATACACATCCAAGTCATTGTTGTTGTTTTTAAAAGAATATGTGTGAATGTCCTATAACTGAATTACATTTCAAATCCCATCATATTGAGTGTATTTATATTTTTCACAAATAATTATGTCTTTGATTTATCCTTAACCAATGATACGGTCTTTATAACGGATTTCATATCAACTGACATTCCATTGAGAGTTTTTTGTTGTTATGCACCAATTCACTTTTATATGGTGTATATATAATACTATGACATAGTACATCAAGAATACATTTATTCTCATGATATTATAAATTTTTTATTACCTATATTATTTTTATTCAAACGTCTCTCATTTGGATATGATCTCCCACTAAAATGTCATTTTAAATGTTTTAAATATTTATTCCTCTATATCATTCTCATTAATGTCCATGTTTTAAAAATGTTTTTAAGTATTTATTTAGATGAACATTAATAATTTAAAATTTAAATTCCTTTTAAAATTTTTAAATTGTAATGGGACACTTTTATTCAAAAACATATTTTTGACAACATCGTGATAAATTTTGATACTTTTAAATGTTTTCATGAAATCCAGAATATTTATCTTAAATAGTTTTAATAATTATTTTAATCAATTTCAATATCATTAATTATTATTTATTGAGGTTGATTTATTATAATAAAATATTCCATATTTTATTGAATGAATTATGATTGACTATGGATGTGCTATTATTATATTTTTCATGGTTTCTGAATAAAATATTGACATTTCATGTGCAAGTTCAAATATAAATGTCTAGATTATGTTTCTTCCTTTTCATATGATGAATGCATGCGACATAGTAACTGATGGGTGGATCCCGATATTTATCCTATATGCACTGGTAGGTCTAATGAGACAAACTAGTGTCTTGGCATAAGGAATTGACAAAATCTTTAAATGTAAACTTGGCATGAGGCCTTGACTATGTGGTTATGATGTTCGACATTATGCATTCCATCATTTTGAAACTGGCTATGGATATTATATACAATTATTCAACTAGTAGAATATCCATGTGAATAATTAAATTCAATAATTAGATTTATATTTTGCATATTATGCGGAAATTTATGAATAAATGGCTTGTGTTTTAGTCTTATACATTGCCTTAAATGTTTATACTTATTTTTAAATGATTACACTACATTATTATCCTTACTATGCATCTGAGATCACCCATTTCTATGTTATACTATTCACAGGATGTTAAAAGTATATCATGATTTACCTAAAAGAATAGGCTATGGGATATGAGTGTCTTCAAAGGGGACACAATTTTTTTTCCATATTTCATGATGTAATGTTAAACATATGAATATATCTAGTAATTCCATGGCTACTAAACAAAACAGTCTTTTGGGACATGATCTCTTGTGGTCTTGCCGATGATAAGTAACAATGTAAAAACTCTTGATATCAAAGGTTGGGGCGTTATAGTTGATATTAGAGTAATTTTAGTACAGTCCAAGGAAACTAGATTTAGAAAAACATTGATTACGGAACATTTCCTTAAGATAGAAATTGATTATTTGTATAGAAGAACTTCATAAAATTTTGGTATTGTAATGTTTTTGTTTATTTTCTAAATAATAAATCCTTATCTAGATAAGAGCAGGTAGAGGTGGATCTAGAACAGATGTACCTAGGTGTTACAACTCCAACTATGAGTTTTGAGATCGACCAAGGGAATCCAGGTACACGACAGCTGGACTTGCTACAGTCTTGGTTACGACTCTCTAGAGAGATATGTTTAGGATAATTCACAATTTAAGTACAAAATGATTTGAATTATTTTAATATTAGATTTGAAAAAATACCCTTGGTTAATCCTAAGGTGTTTTATATTGAAAATAAGTTGTCATGATATTCTCTGAATGATTTTATGACTATAGTTACTCACAAAATGCATCCAGGTTTTAGTCAAGGGCTGGATTCCAAGGAAGTCAAAGTAAAATTGATCATGATATACAATGTGGGAATAGTGGTGCAAATGAGAAATGAAATTTACTATTGATAGGTATAAATGATATCATGTTCTAGCCAAATCAGTTTTCCAAAAATATGATTAACAACATAAGTATTAAACAACACCTAGACAACACAATGAAGAGAAATGCGGTGAATGATAAGAGCTCCAGCAGAGGAGACCATGGAGAAAATAATTATCGATTTTCATCATGCATGAAATGTTGAAGGAGACACCAAGGAAAAGTGTCTCAGTAGAAGAAACAAATAATCTATGTGTGGGAAAGAAGTACATAATGTAATGAATTGCCATGAAAAAATGAACATTACTATAGATGAGTATATAAATTATCCCCAGAATCCATTTACAATCATTTGCAGTAAATATAGGGGACAAGGGAATTACCTGGTTCAATTCTCTATTTTATATGATAACCTCTTGGTCACCGAAGAAACTATGTAGAAATAAATGGATATAGAAATGTTTAAAGTATTAGTGCTCGTTGTTTATGAGATTACATTGGAAGACATTTTTCTCGTAGGTATTACCCTTTAGTTTTTTATGTGAAAATGATATTTGAGGAATGATTATCTTTTCTATTGTGGATATAGTGATAAATAATCATTTGGGTTTATATGATCCTTGAATTTGAGGAAATTACATGTTATGACATTTTTTGATGAAAATGTGAGGTATGAGATAACATTTGTGGTAAATTTATGTTAAGGTTATTTTGAGTAATTTATCTAATTTTGGTAATGTTATAAAATATTGTTTTTGAAAAAGGATAACAGATAGACCGTGGGGAAACCCATCACATTGGACAAAACTGTGAGAATCGAACACACAACCAAAGTGTGACTAGGATTTATCAACTAACACTTGACTACGTGATGTCCCTAGTTAGTGTGACTAATTCTTTTTAGATAAATGATTTTATTGATAAATAGTAAGTAGTTTGGGATATTATGTTTAATCAAATGGATATCCTTTGAGTTGGAAAATGATTTGGTGATTTAGTGATAAATGATATTTTGAAAAAGTTCACTTTGTTGGGAAAACTATATGCCTAATGGAAATAGAATACTATGGGATTTCATTTAAGGAGTAATAGGGGATTTTTATCTAGGTTTTTGTCTATTTAAAGAAATTTGGGTTATTTATGGAAATAATTATCATAACATAGAGAATATTTTATTTAGGTTAATTACTTATATGAATGTAAATTTATGATTAGTCGATGTTATTTGAACATACAATTTTACATGGAAGTCTATGTAATCAAATTCTTCTGTGTTTTGAGTTTGAATCTTAGTTTGGATTATATTGAAGGATTTTAAGGAAAAATTTTCATTCAATGGTATTTATTAAAACATTAGGCATTGTTGGATTAAATTTAGAAATTATGATAATTATTTCATTCTCCAAATGATTATCCTTTTTGGGGATCATCTGATCTTGTACTAACCATTTTGGTTTTGGTTAATCTTTATATACGATGGAAATATATAGTTCATCCTTTTTTTATTACTTGATTCTCTATAAGTTTATTCTAGAGCTTTAGGTGTGACCAAGTCATCTTGAATACTCAACATTTGGAGTGAATGAAGATTTTGTGGCCGAAATTAGTTATAGAATGTAAATATACTTATCCATTAATTTTTATTCATATTCTTGCAGAAATAAATTATTAAACCTTAGGGAAAATATCTTAAACCAAAAAATGTATTTTCCTACCACCTTATGTAATTCATCATTGATTTATGGCTTTGAGGCCCTCAATTATCCATTCACTAGTTTGTTATTTATGACCTCAATCACTCCATATAGATATTTACATTTTTCCACTAATTATAATTTCCACCAATGGCCTCATATTCGAAATCCTAATTTGGTGGTGAATTTTTCATTTCCCATTCCTTCTTATTAAGACTAAATTTTAATAACCCAATTTCATATGTGGGTTTTCAACAAAGGTATATTTCTATTTTAACAATTTATGTTCAATGAAAAATTTTAAATTGTGATTATGCACATTATTTAAGGAATAGAGAATGTAACACCCCACGATTTTGTAGTAAGTTATCTCTTCGATGTAATTAAATAACTTGTGTTACACACAACACCGAGTTTTAGTGCACCAAGACTTACCAATATAGCTATTCAAAAACCATTTATGTGTAGTATTGACATTTTTTAAATATACTCCAAATAATTTTAGGGTTCATATAATGTTTTTATTAGACATAATAAAAGAACAAATTCATTTTTTTCAGATAAAATAAGTATTTTTAAAAAAATGTAATTTTACAACCTTTTAATGGAGAACGTTTTTCAAAACCAATATTTGAAAACCTTATATATTTAATTTAATGAAATTAAATTCTTTTTTTTTGGAATTTGGAAACAAAAATATTGTTTGGATAAATTTTTGGTAATTTTTTGATAACTTTCATATTTTGATGGATAGTGGAAAATAATAAATTTAAATTGAAAAATATTTTTTAATCGAAATAATTTATAGTCTTAAATTAGTAATTTGAATGGTTTGGTATTATAATTATATTATATTTTTATAATTTGATACAATGAAATTCATTATAAGTTATTTCTCATTTAAATTTGTCAAAAACACATTTCAATCATTTAATAGTTTTTACTTTTTAAAAACCTTCTTTTTTGGTTTTGTCGAGAGGATTTAATTTTAAATTAAATGAAAATTATATGTTCTGAATTTGGTAAAATAGAATTGGATTTTAAATTTGGAATAACCAAATAATCATTGGGAGAATTTTTAGTATTTTTCTGAAAATATTTAATTTTTGATGATTAGTTAAAAACACTACGTTATTATTTAAAAACTGACATTTTATTTAAATAATTATTAGTTTATTTTAATTTTAAGTTAAAATAGATTTATAATACCTATACTAGTTAAATGTAATTCATTTGAGTCATTTTATAATAAAATTGGATGAATTTAGTTTTATTGAAATTTTTTATGTCTTTTACCAATCTTTTAGGCACGTTAGTAAATTTGCATAAAACGTAATTTTATTGATTTTGTGAATTTAATTTCAAAAATCTGAGAGACAAAGTTGACATAAGTAAGTAAAATTTGGTTCAATAAGAAGAAAATAATTTTTGGTGAACATTAACCTTTGACTTCAATTTACCATGTTTAAATGTAAATTGGGTAATTAAAGGTAAAAATGATATTATAATTACCCTAACACATGGTCTAATTCATTTGAATAATTTTATTTCGAACAAAATCAAACTTAGGAATAAAATATGATCATTTTTTACTACTTTTTAGATTAAGATAGTTATTGAAATTTTATTTAAAGAAGTGTAAAAATTGTTAAATACAAATTTTATTAACGAAACCATTCCTAATATAGGATTATACAGAAGATACTTTTGACTGAAATTATTCATTCAAAAATTGAGAATATTTCCTACATCATGGTATTTTATTTATAATTTTTATTCATTAAATAATTTATATTATTTATAACATAATTATGATACAGTAATTACTTTATTAATGAATAATTAGAATAATTGATATTTTAAAATTTAAAATAAATATAAATTGATACCTTTGATGGATTCCACAAATTTTATAGGTTAATATTACATTTTAGGGTTGATTCAATTTTCTTTAGAAGAAATCATATTTTTATGACTTTCACAAAAACCAAGTACTAAATAATGTAATAATTGTCTTAAATGAGTTCTAAAAAAATACTATATTATTAAATGATATAATATTCTTAAATATCTAAGGATCCGCCAAAATACATATATAATAATATATTTGTCATTATTAAAAAAAATATGGTTCAATTGAAATTTTATAGTATGTTTATTAACCATATAAAATAAAAATATAAAGAGACGTGGTAAATGCTAAACTATTTTACCATGAGTTAAATCTAAAAGAGTATATTAATACGGTGCTCTAAACCTATCTATTAAAAATTGGTTGGGGGATTTTCCCCCAATCCCTACCTTATCCTAAAAATAAATCCTTTGGGGGCCCATATAAATTGAATATGATTGTAAAATAAAATAATATTTCATGGTTTTCCTAAAGTGACACTCACGTCTCTTATAAAAGGGTACTTACACTTCTCTCAAAATCGCACATCCAATGCCATTTGGCTCCACCAACTCCAACTCAAATATTTTCCCAAATACAATAACTTCAACCTAGAGGCGTTACATTGATCAGAAATCCAACCTATGGAGTTGTTTTTTATCAAATCTAAAGAATGTAATCAATGAAGAGGTAATTATTTCATCACCTCTTCCAATATTCTTTTCCTCTTCTTCATCCACATTCTTGGTTGATTCCATAAAAAAATAATAAATCAAGTACCTTAAAAAACATTCATGTTATTATAAATACGGTAAAACCATATTCATTATTCTATCCATCCAATTAATGATAATGTCACTATACACGCGTACGTACGACTTACCATCTCCACCTCCTGGTGTAGTTTGTTATTTAACACATTATTATTTGGAAGGGCATAAAAATGAGTATAATTAATTTTAATAGTAAGTATAAGATTTTAATAATTCTTTATATATGATATGACATCAAATTAAATAATATTTCACTATCAATAGAATGTTATTCTCGGTCGTGCGTATATATTGATTACCATCTCCATGAACGTGATGAAATTCATTCCACAACATAACCATTGAAGAATAAATATCATTTTATTATTAAAAATTAATATTTAAGAACATAATATCATTCTGTATACAAGTCAAATACATCCTATCCATTACAAACATGTCTTACGTAACTAAACATATAAAGTAATATGAACCAGTTAACACCCTCAATCACTATACTACGAAGATATTATTAACACATCAATATTAAAAAATAATATACGATGTCATATTTATGTATATGGTTTTTGAATAATTTAATAAAAATTATTTCACCATTATACAGGAGGTTAACATACCATCCACTAATGTAAATATCAAGGTAATGGGTTTTCATCTCACTTCTTATTCACATGAGATTCATTCTATATTGCCTCTATTTCCTTTTGTGTAGTGTATTTACTTCCCATGATTTTTTTATTTGTGTAACACACATTAATTTATAGGAATTAAGATAATCAATATATGATCCTTATTTCAAGGTGTGTATATTTCGTATGTTAACAAATCGGTAAGGGAATTTCAAATTTCAATTTCCACTCATTGGTTTCTATGAAATCTATATTTATTATTTTATTCCAAGATTCTGGGTCAAATCAATATTTATTTACTTATATATTAATTTATAACCCCCTTTGTGTGGATATACTTTTGATACACATAATCACTACTTTGATAAATTTTCATGTCATCTATATAATCTTTATAAGATTAATCATAACTCAATTTCCATTCATTTAGTCAAACATCCAAGTCATTGGTGTTGTATTTAATGGAATATATGTGAACGTCCTCAAATTGATTTATAATGAATATCCAATCATATTGAGTTTTTTATATATTTTGGACATAAAATTATTTCAATTATTTATATCCTTATCTTAGGGAAAAGGACTTTATATGGGATTTCATCTCAATTTACTTTCTATTGAGAATTCTTTATTGTTATGCACCAATACACATTTATATGGTGTATATTCTACACTTTGACATAGTATATCATGAATCCCTTTATTCACATGATATTATAATTTTTTTACCACAATTATTTGAATTCAAGCATATCTCATTTAGTTAGAAACTCTAACTAAAATATCATTTAAAATGTTTTAAAGAAATATTCTTCAAAATCAATCCCATTAATGACCTTGTTTTCAAAAATATTTTAATTATTTATTTATATGGACATGAATTTTTTAAAAGTAAAATTACATTTAAATGTTTCAAAGTGGTATGGGACACTTTGATTGAAAAATCTATTTTTAACAGCTTCTTGATAAATAGTGATACTTTTATATGTTTTCAAGAAAAAGGGTATATTTCAATAAAATAGAATTACTAATTATTTTCATATATGGAAATATCAGTTATTATTATTTATTTAGGTCTATTTATTATAATAAAATCATCCATATTGTATTAAATGAGTTATGTTTGACTATAGATGTGATATTTTGATATCATTCATGGTTTGTTATTTAAATATTGACATGTCGTATTCTAGTTAAAATTAAAATGTTTAGATTATATTTAAACCTTTTTGAAATGAGGAATTCATAGGACTTAGTAGGTGATGGGTGGATCCCTCTATAGCTCCTCGATGCATCGATAGGACTTATGAGACAAACTAGTGTTTTGGAACAATGAATTAAAAAAATCATTATTTTTAGTCCTGACACCGGGCATTGACTATGTGGTTATGATGTTTTTCATTATTAATTCCATCATTGTGAAATTATCTATTGATATTAAATGTGATTATTCGACTAGTAGAATTTCCATGTGAACAAGTAAATGGAATTATTTGATTTATGTTTTCCATATTATGATTTAATTTTGTTTTAAAATGCATTTGTTTAAGACTTATACATTGCTTTAAATGTTTATGATTATTTATAAAAGATTCCAATATATTGTTATCCTTACTGAGCATATGTGCTCACCCCTTTCTATATTGTATTATTCCAAGGATGTGAAGAAGTATATCATGATTAAAATGTCGGAATAAGCTAAGGGATATGAGTGTGCTCAATGGGGACACAATATTGTTTTACTTTTTTCATGATGTAATTTAAATCTTATTTATGTATTCTGTGCTTCCAAGGCTACTAAACTGTACAGTTTTTTGAGAAATGATATTTAGTGATCATGCCAATGATATGCAATCATAACTGACTATTGGTAACAAGGTTTGGTGAGTTTTAGTTGGTCTTAAAGGATGTTTAGTACAATCCTTTTAAACAAGATTTAGAAAAACTCAAATTATATAACATTACACCAAGATAGACTATGAGGATTATTAATGAATAACATCATAGAATTATGGTTATGTAGAGATTTTGGTTATTTTGAAAACAATATATCCCAGTCCGGATATTAGATTCTAGGGGCAACTCTGGCACAAATGTACCTCAGAGTGAAACTACGACAATGAGTTTTGGGATTGACCCAGTGTATTGTGGTACATGACAATAGGCCTTTCAACACTCTTGGTTACGATACTTCTAGGGGATATTCTTAGGATAATGCAAATTTTAATTACAAACTTATTTGAAGGATTTTAGTATATGATGAAAATAAATAACCTTTGTTAATCCAAAGGTGTTTTAGATTGAAATAATTTGTCATGATATTTTCTAAATGATTTTATGACTATTGTTACTCACACAATGCTTTCCTATTTTAGGCAATGTAATAATTCCAATAAATTCATAGTAACATGGAAAAAATGTACAAGGTGGGAATGGTAGTTTAAATGAGAAACTAAATGGAATGTTGATAGGCCAAAATGATATGATGTTTATGCAGAATCAGTTTTCACAAAATATGTTCAACTACATATATATTATCCAACTCTCAGACTCAACAAAGAAGAAACAGATAGTTAATAATAAGATACCTAGTAGTGGAGACCCTAGAGAAAAGACTTCTTAATTTCAATCATGCAGGAAATGTGAAAGGGGTCTCCTAGGAATGTGTCTCAATGGAACACTGAAGTGAATTTTGTGTTGGAAAGATGGACATAATTTAATGAATTCCAAAGGAAAAAATGAAGAGTACTATAGAAGAAAATAAAAATGATCCAAATAATCCTATTACAGTCATTTTCCATAAATGTTGGGGACTTGGGCGTTACCCGAGTCAATTCCCTTTTCAATACAATACCATCTTTATCATGGAAGAACCTATTTGGAAATAAATGTATGGAGAAACGTTTAAAAGTATTAGTTCTCTTTTATGATGAGGGTATATTCGAATTATTTTCTCTAGTTTGTATAACCATACAGTTTGTTATGTTAAAATGCTATTTGAGAAAAATTATCGTTTCATTCGTGGATACAGTTATAAATAATCATTTGCATTTATTTGATCCTTGAATTTGAGGAAACTATAGGATATTAATTTTTGGTATAAAAATGAGAGGTATGAGATAACTTTTGGGGTTAAATTATGTTATGGTTATTTTGAGAAATTTGTCTCATTTTGGTAATGTTTAGAAATATAGTTTCTGAAAAAGGACCACACGCAGACCGTGTGACAACCCATCACGCTAGACAAGGATGTGGGAATTTTACCGACAACCGAAGTGAGATTGGGATTTATCACCATCCATTAGAATAAATGATGTCCCATGTTAGTGTGATTAATTCTTCTTAGTTAAATGATTTTATTGATCAATAATAAGTTTATTTGGAACTTATGATTTATCCAATGGATATCCTTGTAGTAGGAAAATGATTTGGTGATTATGGGTAAATAGTAATTTTGGAAGACGTTCACTCTATTGGGAACACTATATGCCTCAGGAAAATATAATACAATGGGATTTCAATTAAGGTGTAAATGTATATTTTTATCTATGTTTTTCGTGGATTTATAGCGATTTGAGTTATTTAGGTAAATGACTAACCTGTCATAGAGAATATCTGATTAGGTTAATTACTTTTATTTATGTGAATTTAAGAGTATTAGATGTTATTTGGAGATACAATTTAACGTGGAAGACTATGTAATCTAATTCTATTGATTATTGGCTTTCAATCATAGTTTGGATTATATTGAAAGAATTTATGGATAATTTTTTATTGATTGGTATTTATTGAAAATTTTGTATAGTTGGATTAAATTTAGAAATTTTAATTATTATGTGTTTCTATAAATTATTATCCTTTTTAGGGGTCATTTGATCTTGTACTAATCATTTTGGTATTGGTTAATTTCTAAAGAAAATGGAAATATAAAGTTCATCCTTTTTGGATTATGTGATTCTCTTTATGTTGATTCTAGCGCTTCAGGTGTGACCAAGTCATCTTGAATACACATCATTTCGAGTGAAATATGAGTTTGTGGTAGAAATTACATTAAATAAGGAATTCTACATATCATGTAATTTTTTTTAATCTACAAAGAAATTAATTCTTAATCCTTAGGGAAATTTTCATAAACCCAAAAATATATTATTTTAATAACTTATGTTATTCATCCTAGATATATGGCTTTGTGGATCTCATTTTTCCATTCACTTGTTTGTGATTGATAACCTCAATAACCACCTATAAATATTTATTTTTTTCCTCCAATTATAACTTCCACCAATGTTCTCCTTTATAAAATCCTAATTTGGTGGTGAATTTTTAATTTCCATTTCTCTCTTACTATAACTAAATTTTAGAAACCCAATATCCGATGTGGTTTTTCCATAATGGTATTTTCTTAATATTAACCTTTTATTATTTATAACGAAGTTAAAATTACAAGGACAAAATTTATTAAAGGGAGAATTTAACACCCCAAGATTTCATATTACATTATCTCATTGAAGTAATTCCATAACATGTGTTACACACAACACCGAGTTTGAGGGCACCATGACTTACAAATCTTGCAGTTCAAAAAAGGATATGACTTCTATTAATTAAATTTTGAATTTCATAAACTGCATATAATTTCATGATCAATATATTGTGTCTCTTATATATAATATTTGAAAAAGTTCATTTTTTCTTATAAAAGTAGTATTTTTAAAAAATTCAATTTTACCACCTTTTGATAGAGAACCCTTTTTACAACCAATATTTTAAAATTTTAAATATTCATTTTAATGAATTTAAATTATTATTTAGATGTGGGACCTAAATATTTAGTATGGATAACATTTTTGTACTTTTTTGGGAACTTTCACATTTTGATTAATAGTGTAAAATACTAAATTTTAATTGAAAACAACTTTTTTAAACGAAATAATTCATAGTGTTAAATTGAAAATTTTAATGGTTTGGAAGTATAAATAGATTATAGTTTTATAATTTAATACAATTTATGATTTTATAAGTTATTTCATATTAAATTTTGACAAAAACACATGTCAATATTTTGATAGTTTTTACTTTTTAAAACCCCGTTTTTTTGGTTTTGGCTAAGGGAATTAATTTAAAATTAAATGAAACTTATATGTATTAACATGGTTTAATAGAATCCATTTTGGAATTCTGAATATCTAAATTATCTTATGGTGAATTTTTGGTATTTTTTTAAAACATTAAAATTTTTATGAATGGTGAAAAACTTTTCCATATTGTTTAAAAATCGACTTTTTAAAAAAAATTATTAAAATTGTTTTATTTAAATATATATAAATAACACCTTTATTATATCAATTTAATTAATTGGAGTCATTTTATAATAAAATTATATATATAAAATTTTATCAAATTGTTTAACGTCTTTTACAAACCTTCAAGGCACGTTATGAAATTTGCAGAAAATAAAATTTTACTGCTTCTGTGAATTGAAATTTAAAAATCTGAGATACACGATAGACATCAGTATGTAAAATGTTGTTCAACAAAATGAAAATAATTTTTTGTTGATTAGTTTATTCTGACATTTTTTATCATGGTTGAATGTAAATTGGGAAATTAAAGGTAAAATGATATTATAATTTCCCTAAAACATGTAATAATTCTATTTTATAAGTGTATTTAGACCAAAAAAACCTTTGGAATAAAATATGATCCTTTTGGTCCACTTGGATTAGATTAGGAAATTTATTATTATTTTATTTAAGGAAGAGTTAAAAGTGTTAAATTCAAATTTTAATAACTAAAACGTTTTTAATATAGTGTAATACAGAATATAATTTCAACAATAAATATTCTGTTGAAGGATAATTATATTCCCTATATCATGGTATTTTATTCATTATTTTTGGACATTAAATAATAAAAACAATTTATGACATACTTTTATGTAGTAATTTCCTTATTAAAGAAATATTAAAATAATTGATATTATAAATATATAAATAAATGTAATTTGAGACTTTGGATACATTACACAAAATTTATAGGTTAATATTACATGTTAAGGTTGATTCAATTTTTATTTTGGAAAAAATAAGATTTTTATGACTTTCTCCAAAACCAAATACGAAATAATTCTAAAATTGACATAAATGTGTTTTTAAAGAAAATAATATATTATAAAATGATATAATCATTATGAAAATCTAAGGATCAACCCAATGAATTTTATAATAATAGATATTTCATTAATGAACAACTTTCGGTTCGCTTGATATTTTATAGTACGTTTATTTACCATATAATATATAAATACAAGTACACATGGTAAATGTTAAACTATTTAACCAAAAGTTAAATATAAAAGATAATGTAAATATGATGCACTAAACATATATATAACCAATTGATTGAGTCATTTTCAAACTATCCCCACCTTATCCAAAAAAAAATTCTTTTGGAGCGATTATAAACTAAATATGATTGTATAATAAAATAATATTTCATGGTTTTCCTAAAGAGACCTTCACCTCTCTTATAAAAGGGTACATCCATATCTATAAAATTCACACCTCCAAAGCCAATTGGCTTTGCTAACCCCTAATAAAATATTCTACCAACTACCTTCAATTTATCCTAGAGCCCATACTTTTATTAAAATCCAACCTATTAAGCCCATTTGATCAAATCAAAATAATGCTCCCGAAGAAGATGTAGTTATTTCATCACCACATTCAATGTTCTTTTCTTCTTAAACATACACTTTATTTGTTGTTTCCATAACAAAATAATTAATCCATTAGCTTCTACATATATTTATCTTATTATATATATGGTAAAACCATATTCATTATTCTATCCATCCTATTAATGACAAATTCACCTAACATGTGTACGTATAGCTTACATTTTCCACATCGTGGTGTAGTTTATTATTCAAAACCTAATTATTAGGATGGGTATAAAAATGAATATAAGATACGTAAATATAAAATATAACATGTTAATTATTCTGTATATATGATATACCATCCAATTACATACGATTTCATGACCAATATAATGGTATTGTCTCTTGTGCGTACATACAGATTACCGTCTCCACAAACGTGATAAGAATCATTCCCCATCGTAACCATTCAATAATAAATATACATTTATGATTAAAAAATAATTTTTAAGAACATAATATATTTCGGTAAAAAAATCTAATTCATCGTATCCACAACAAACATGACTTACGTAACAAAACATATAAAGAAAAATGAATCAGTTAACACACGAAACAATTATAATTCTGAAATATTATTAACAAAGAAATAATAAAAGATCATTTATTATATCATATTTAGTTATATTATTCTTTTAAAATTTAATAATAATTATTTCACCCTTATACAGGAGGTTAATGAGCCCTCAACTGAAGAAAATTATAAGGTAATGGGTTTTCTTCTCACATCATATTCGCGTGAGATTCATGCTTTGTTACCACTATTTCCTTTTGTGTGGCGTATGTACTTCCATTGATTGTATTCATTGTGTAGTATAATTTAATTAAGGGGTATTTACAACCTCAATGTACGATACTTCTTTCGATGGGTTTATGATTCGTAAGTTACCAAATCAGTAAAGGAATTTCTAATTTTAATTTCCAATCATTGGTTTCTATGGAATCATCATTGATTATCTTTCTCCAAGATTATATATGAAATCACTATTTGTTTACTTATCTAGTAATTTACACTCCCCTTTGTTTTGAAATACTTTTTATACACAAAATAACTCAATTGATAAATTTTCATGCCGTCGAGATGAACTTGTTAAGAGTAATCTTAACTCAATTTCCATTCACTGAGATAAACATCCAAGTCATTGCGGTTGTTTATACAAGAATATCTGTTAATGTACTAGGATTAATTTACACTTAATATCCTATCATATTGAGTGTATTTTTATTTTTCACACATATTTATTCTATCAAATTCTCCTTAACCTAAGGATTCAAACTTTATAATTGATTTCATATCAATTTACATTATATTGAGACTTATTAATTGTTATGTGCCAATTCTATTTTATGTGATGTATATAATGTACTTTGAAATTATATATCATGAATACATTTATTTCTCATGATATTATAATGTGTTTATTACCTCAATTATTTTTATACCAGTATCTCTCATTTTCTTAGGAACTATAACTAAAATATCATTTTAAATGTTTTAATGATTTATTCTTCTAAATCAGTCTCATTAATGTCAATTTTATTAAAAAAATTAATTAATTATTTATATGTATATGAATGTTTTAAAATAAAAATTCCCTTAAAAATTTTAAATGTGGTTTAGGATTGCTTGATTCAACAATCATTATTTAATAGCTTCTTGATAAATAGTGAGATATTTAAATGCTTTCAAGAAAAAGTAGATATTTCCCTCTAATAGTTACTGACTATTTTCATCTATGTCAATATCCATCATTATTCATGATTGAGTTTGATTAATTATAATTAAATCTTTCATATTGTATTTAATGAGATTTGTTTGACTATGGATGTGAAATTTTAATTCGATTCATGGTTTGTGGTTAAAATATTGAAATTTCATATGCTAGTTCAAATTCGAATGTTTAGATTATGATTCAAACTGTTTATATGAGGAATGCATTGGACATAGTAATTGATGGGTGGAGCCTGCTATATCTCTTAGATGCATCGGTAAGTCTCATGAGACAAACTCGTGTCATGGCACGGGGCCTTTAAAAAATCATTATTTGTTGTCTTGCCACGACATCATGACTATGTTGTAATGAAGCTGACATTATGCATTCCATTATTATCAATTAGCTATTAATATTACATGTGATTCCTAAACTAGTATAATATTCACGTGACTAAGTAAATGGATTTATTTGATATATATATTCAATATTATGCTGAAATTTGTGTTTAAAGGGCCTCTATTTTAGTATTTTAAATTTCCGTAAATGTTTATGCTTATTAATGAACATTTACACTATATTGTTATAATTACTAAGAATCTAAGCTCACCCCTTTCAGAGGTTTACTTTTCTTAATATCTGAAGAAATATATCATGATTAACCTGAATGAATTGGATACGGGATATGAGTGTGGTCAATGGGGACACAATGTTGTTTTTCTTTATTTCTTGATGTAATGTCAAACTTATTTTTTATCCAGTACGTCCATGGAAACTAAACTAATTGGTCTTTTGGGACATTGTCTCTTGTGATCATGCAACTGATATGAAATAATTCACTGACTCTGGGTAACTTCGGTCTGGGCGTTACATTTTCTATATTCAAAAAAAATATTATTCATTCAATATAGTTGATAGACCTAATATAAAAACAAACCAAATTTTATTATTAAAAACCAATATTTCCATACAAGAATTTTTACAACCTTTTGATGAAGAAAATTTTTAAATAAAATTGTTTAAAAATTTATTTATTTATTACATAACAATAAAATATGGAATTTAAATTAAATAAAAAAAATATTTTATTCAAAAAAAATTATACTTTTCTGCGAACATTTATTTTTTAAAGAATAGTTCAAAAATACTGATTTTTACATCAAAACTTCTTTTCCATATTAATTATTTAAAAGGATAAATTACATTTATAATTGGATGTATTTTTAATCAGATCAAAATTTTATCATTCAACCCAATGGAGTTCATTGAAATCAATTTCACATGGAAATTTAATATAAAACCCTAGAAATATTTTGAACCTTTTTGCCTTAAAACCCTTCATTGTCGACCTAAGTGTGGTATTAAAGTAAAATTAATTTCTACCACATCTATGTTATGAATTTAGAAAAATATATTAAATATTTAGAATCAAAATAATTTATAATTTTTAATAAGGATATTTTATTTCATGACAAATAATATTAGTGAAAGTAACTAAAATTAATTGCATCGATAAAGGTAAAAATATGCTAAAAAGGAAATAAACCATAATCTTATGGGGCCAAATGACCTATACACTTGTACAAAACATATTTTCCTGAACTATTTCGGCCATAAACCTTCATTTATTTTGTTTTTTTTTTGTTTTTATGTTTATTTAGTTAAAAATATTTATACACCTAACTTGTTCCCAAAAATGACTTGTATGTCCTTTCCCATCCCTATAAATGACCCCCAACTCTCCCTATTATTTACAACTCTCAAACCACATAGTTACATCCATGATATAACAGATAAAAATCCTAGAAACTCTATATTTCTCCAAGAATAATCCATTTTCCATAAATCCTTCGAAGTAATCCTTTTGGTGAATACCAAAATTATTTAGCCGATTAAGTGGTCACACACTACCTAAAAATATTCATTTTAAATCATTTTCCACTACCTTAAATCTACTTATTACTTATTTATGAAACAAAAAAATATCAAAAATATACTGATATGTTGTTTTTATAAGGTTTCTTTATACTATAACACACACATCCATCTAATGGGCAATGAGCATATATTTTATTTGTATAAAAAACAACCACATCAAAAAACCATGATTGATCATTCTTCCTTTACCACCTATCACAGTGGGAATTATGATGTAATATATTTTAATATATGATATATATGAAACATATTATTCTTTTAATCTTTTGTTAATTTTTTAAATTTATATTTTTATATTATCCATTTTTCATTAAAATGATAATTACGTTTGAGGATGTGTGGACCACCACACCCTCACAATCATGTGACTTGTTCACATCATACATGAAGAGTATTAAAGATGAAATTATTGAAATTATATTATATATATTAATTAATAATTACAATATTATTATAATATATACATATATAAATATATTTCAATAATGTTTTTTCATTCAATATGGCCAAAAAATAGAAACATTTTTCATACATATGCACAACCTACTATCTCCATAAATGGTGAATTACACTTAATAATTCCATATCACATAGATTAATATAATAAAAATATACTGAATATAAATGATATTTTGGTCTTTTTGACATTATTTAAATCATGATATAAGTATAAATACAACATATGAAATAAATTAACACACATGCGAAAAACAATGTGAATATTACCAGAACCTTAAACTTAACATGAAAGCTTTTAAAAACATATAATATAATGCCATAATAATAACATATATGGTATTATATATAATAATATGGTTTTATGATAAATATATAATAATATAATTTATTTTATATATGTTATTTTTAAAAGTATGATGATAGTAAGACACAAGGTAAGGGAATTTCATCTCACTTTTTATTTTTGTGAGATACATGCTTTGTTCACCACCCTTTCCTTTTGTGTGATGTGTGTACTAATCATGGATGTATAATATGATTCTTATAATTAATTTTGTTTTTATTTACATATCCACTATATGATCTTGGATACATGGTGTTTATGTTTCAAAAGTTACCAAATTAGTTGAATAATTATGCCTCAATTTTCATTCCTTGAGATACATGTCATGTTATGCACCAATATTTTTCCATGAGGTGAATATAATTACTTTTAAATGTTATATCATGAATCAATTTATTTTCATGATATTTTAATCATATTTAATCTTTATATAACTAAATGGGGAGTATAGATCAATGTTACTATGTGGTAAGCATTAATTGAAATAATCTCATCACAAATCGATATTGTTTATGTTTATGATTACATTGATGAAATATTATGATCCATGTGTCAAAAACGTTCATGAATTTATATCCTCTAGAAATTCCCTAAATACTCATGTATTTGTAACATTATTCAACTAATTGATATATATGATAGTAAAAAATATGTTTTTGAGAAAGCCTAACTTTTCCCTCCCTTGGGTCATTAACCTGTGTTCCTTGAAAACCATTTTTTCTAAAAAGGGTTTCGATGAATATTATACTATTATACAATAATATATAAAATATTTATTTATTCATTTTTAGTAAACAATTTTATCTAATATATCTTATTTTTGCATTCCAAACAAGCCATTTTTCTTCCATTTTGACTATAAAAAGGAATGTTCTTTCATAACATGTATGGTTTGTTCAAATTTACCCATATTCCATTATTTGAAGCTTCCATTTCATGTTTAAAATGAAAATATTATAGAAAATATTTTAAGATAAATTTTCAATGTAATGGTTTTCAAATCATTTTCAATATTTCATTTTATGATTTCAATATAATTTAATGGAAAATATTTTTAAAATGTTTTCTAACTGCTTTTATATGTTTTCAAGGAAAATGGTTTTGAAATTTTTTTAAATATTATTTTAAATTTTTCCTAGTAAAATTTTGTTCAAAATGTTTTCAAACCCTTTTAAATGTTTTAAATGAAAATTATTTTAAAAATTATGCCAGATTATTTTATATGTTTTCAAGGAAAATGTTATTCAAAATTTTTTCATGATCCGTTTATATTTTTTAAATGAAACTTTTTTTTAAAATGTTTTCATGGTTTAATTATAAATTTTCATGTTTATTTTCATTAAAATGGTTTTCAAAAGTTTTATTGTTTTAAAATTAATTTTCCAAAGAATAAGGTATATTTTCCTCAAGAATTTTTTTCTAAATATCATTCCATGATATTATACATCTTTTAAGACATATATTGATGTTAATGAAGAAATTTTCTAAATTTATCCAATGTTTTCATTCATAATAATTAATTTAAGGCTTTTTTTGAAGGAATAATGCATATGACACCTGTTTCACTTCCATGGGTAATAAGATTTTGAATCCAACTTCGTTTCATTGAATATGATTTGATGAAATTATAATGAAACTTATCTGATTTATATTGGTTATAATATTTGAAAATGTTAATGATGTAGAGACCCGTACATGACGTATATATAAATTTCCATACTTTTTCGGAATACTTAATACATGAAAAAAATAGATTCCCAATGACCGTATTAGTTTAGTGTCTTTGGAAACTCAGAACATAATCTTCTAATAATGGTGAAAGATATTCACCATATCCCATAAAGATAATATCCTTTGATTTTCTTACCAAAAACCTATCTTTAATTTCTGGGGAAAAGAAAATATAAAAAGGGTGAGCTCAAATCCTCAGTACGGGTAAACATGGATAAAATAAAAAACAAACCATAATCATTTGAATGTAAAAACATCAATATAGAACATCAAAATATTGAGCAATGACCTAAATCAAGGAAGTATATAAGTAATAGATCATAAAGGAATAGTAACCATGATAATATAAAACATGTAATTGTTGAAAACCATTAATCACATGATAAGATTTCCATATTAGCAAAGGAATTTTTTCCAAGACCATCATAGAGGAAAAAGTCCCATACTTAATCAAGTTCACTCCTCTTTCCAGTTCTGTCTCACTAAACGAGATTAACATATTGTTCTAGCCATGTCTATCTCATGATATATAAATCTTTACCCAATGCATTATAGGGAGATTTCGGTCCAACCCATCTCATAATGAAATCATTCTTACTTGTGCCACAAAATAAACATAAATCGGTTATCATAACCCACAGAATAAAATGGGTTTCATAAACATCATCCCATCATAACGTAATATATATAAAACAAATGGATATCATTTAATAATAAAAGGAATCAAAACATGTAAATAATAGAGTCATTATACTTGAAACACAATCATACTAAATAATGTCATCTTAGATGGGAAAATAGTTTTGACAAAACAATTGGAATGAATTCTTGAGGAAAATATCCTTTCTTCTTCAAAATCATTTTCCTTTCACAAAATGCCACTCAATTTAAAAAAAGTATTTTTTTGAAAATAATCATAATATCTGGTACATGAAGCTTTATGAAAATAAGGAGTTATCAAACCGTAAAAATCTGTTCACACTGTATAAGTATAAAAAAAATTCTCCTTGTACTTTTGTCGGAAATGTCAAAAAATTCCTCACATGGTAAAAAAGATTCCTTCCATAAAACAATGTAGAAGTCAAAGAGTGGTAATCATGACTTTAAACATACATGGAACAATATTAAAAACTTTATGAAAACATTTTTATGGACATGGATGAAAAATATAACCCCATTAAATACATACGAATATATAATCTTGGATAAGAACGAGATTGGAATAATTATCCCTTACGTTAGATCCAATTTCTTCCGTACATTTCCAAAACTCCGGTATTGTTGGTTTAAAAAAATTATTAACTTGTAACATAACCATAATAATATTTATGATATCATTCATGATTCACTTATGACGTATATTTCCCGTTCTTTTGTAAATTCCATGTTAAAGTAGTGTTTTCGGTAAAATCGTTTTATTTATCGTATGTGTCTTGACTTGTTGTTCTTGATATTATTACATATATCCTGATTTACTTAATTCCAGAATGTAAAAAATGATTTTTATATAATATATATTTATCATATAAATATATATATGATAGATCGATAAATGGAATGAAATACACCGTTCATGGAGATGGTAGGTCGTACGAACGCATGAATGTTGTTAATTTTTCCTTATTGGATTGAATGGAATTATGTAAATGAAACATATATATACATAAATATAGTATCAATATTATTTAAAATATTTCATGATTATTTGTTATATACACTTCATAATCATACTTGAATTTTTAATCATGGAAAATGAATCTCATCGCGTTCATGGAGACGGTAGTCCGTACGTACGCACGAGCGACAATATCATTCTATTGATATTAAAATATTATAAAATTGGATAGTATATGATATATAAATAATCATAATAATGTTATATTTATTATTTATATCATTTATACTCATTATTATACCCATCAAAATGATGAAATGTTTGAATAACTAACTACACCACGATGTAGAGACGGTAAACCGTACATACGCCCGGGTGATGACTTTTTCATCCATAGGATTGATAAAATAACTAATATGGTTGTAAAATTTTTATAATAACATCAACATATATAGAATATACTGGAGTTATTATTTTATAATGGAAACAACAATTAAGGAGGAAGTGGATGAATTAAGGACCTTGAAATAGGTTGTGAGATATTAATCTCTTCTTCGGGTTCTTCATTTTGATTTGATCAAAAGGGATCCTTAGGTTGGATTTCTGACTAAAGTAAGGCCTATATGATGAATGGAGGACAATTGAGAGGGTAATTTGGTAGGTTTTGGCTGAGCCAAATGGATTTGGAGGTGTGAATTAGAGAGAATGGCAACTTCCCATTTAAAAGAGGGGTGATTGGCACATTAGAAAATTCATAAAAGTTTATTTTATAATTAATTCATATTCGGTTTATAATGGCTCAAAAGTTACTTATTTCGAGTCTAGGGTAGGAATGGTTCTAAATAATCTAAACAAATAGTTTTTATACAAGTTTATGTTACCATTTTAACCTTATCATTTAGATTTAACTATAAGTTAAATAATTTAACTTTTACTTTGTCTTTTTGTATTCTTACACTATATAGTTAATAGACATACTATAAATAGCCAATATAACCCCAATTGATTAATTAATTTCATATATATTATTATATAAGTCCTTTGGCCGAACCTTATATTTTTAGGACCATCATATCATTTAATAATATTATATTTTTTTAAAAACTCTTTTATATCAATTTTGACACTATTTGGTATTTTGTTTTTTATAAATTCATAACAGCATTATTACTTTTAAAATAATTCATCTACATAACCCTATTATATAATATTAACATATAAAACTAGTTCAATTAATAAAAAGTATCAAATTACATTTATTTGGGTATTCATAATATCTATTTGGTTAATATTTCATTAATAAGGTAATTACAACATCCTTATTGTGTCATAAATAAATTAAATTATATAATGTAAAAAAATTATATATAAAATAAAATTATTTAGGAAATATTTTAACTATCTAATAAATATTTATAGTCGAATTTATCTTTGTTATAACACTATATTAAAAAAAATTTACTTATTAAACATTGCTTTTGACCCATTTAACTCTTCTTTGAATTAAATAATATTAAATGTCATAATCTAATACATGTGGACCGAAATGGTCATATTTTATTAGAAAAATGTTTTTGGTCGAATTATACTTATCCAATAGAAATATGACTTGTGTTAGGGTAATAATAATATCATTTTTACCCTTAATTACCCTATTTACTTTTAACTGTGGTAAAAAAAGTAAAAAGTAACAATTCGCCAGAAATTATTTTTATCTAATTGAACCAGATTTTACATAATTATATCAATTATGTCTCTTGGATTTTCAAAATTCCACTCAATGAAATGGTGAAATTATGTTTTATTTAAATTTTCAAATTCCCCTAAGAGATGGGAAAAAGACAGTAAAAAGTTCAAGAAAATTATTATATATCTAAAATTATTATAAAATGACTCCAATGAATTACATTGAACATATATCAGTATTATGTATCTATTTTTATCTAAAATAAATTTAAATAAAATATATTATTATTTAAATAAAAATTCAATTTTAACCAATAACTCAGTGTTTTCACTATTCATTAAAAATTGAAAGTTTTCAGAAAAATTCCAAAAATTCACCCTAGGATAATTTCGATATTTGAAATGAAAAAATGAATCTCATTTTGAATAATAAAATTTTAAAAATTTCAAAAAGTGGGTATTAATATTCATAACTACTACTTTATTCAATATTTTAATTACATAACATTGTTTAGTGAAACCCATAACTGCGTACTACACACGCTATCAAGGAAGGTCGAGATTGCGTGTAATGCAAGCCAATTTAGGTCTACATGTAGTGAAAGCCCTCTTTGGTGTTGCATATAACATAATCAAAACTTATTTCATTTATACATTAAAGAAAATCTATACTTAATGTCGCATAGAATAATTTCCACAAAACGAACGTGAAATTGAGTGTAACACGAGCAAAGAATAGTGTTGTGTATACTACAAGCTAATACAGTGTTATGTATCTTACAAGATAATCATGGGTTAGTCTACAACACAATACATTAAAGAAATTAAAAATAATATTTCTCATAAAATCGTGGGGTGTTACATTCTACCCCCCTTAAAATGAATTTCACCCTCAAAATTCATCGGGGTAATAAATTGTTTACTACTTGAATGTTTCATTCATAGAAACCCACAACGTAAAAAATGAATTATAAACCGAAATTTTATAAATGAAACATAATGGTCACCCAAATTAACTCATCAATGGGTTTCCACATAGAAGAACATAGGTGAAAATAAGGATATGGAAGAGAAATCGAACCATCATGTTCTGATGGAGAGTGGTAGAGAACATGGCTATGAAAAAACCATCAATCACAAAACCATAAATTTGTTTTGATCTAAGATACCATCTAGGAAAACGTTTTTGGATTTCAAGATCATTTCCATAAAGTTGAAAAAAATTTGCATATGGAGAAATATGTACTTTATTTTAGTGTAATATCTTTATTGGTCATTCCATGAACAATTTCCACTTTATCTCTTATTTAAATAAATGAAGTTGAATTTTTTCCTTCATGAAATATAAGAAGATCATGCGATAGAATGATAGGTTATTCCATCAGTCTCAAACAAAAGGTTAGAAAAAGTTATTAAATATACTTAAGTCAATCTACGGTGAGGTTAATTGTATATGATTCCAAAAATGGACCTAGTCTCCACCTATCATACCGCTTAATAAAATAACACTAATTTATACTAACCAGACAATTCATGTAGGCTAGTGATAGGCGATAATGGCCTCTCGCACTTCGGTTGTGGGTTCGATTCCCGCAGCCTTGTCCGACGCGATGGGTTTTCGGTCATTCTACTGGTAGTCCATTTTCTTAAACTACACTATTATAACATTCCAGAAATTAAATCGAAAAAAATTATAGCCTTAAATAATAATATCTAATGTTCAACATAATCCATTCCATCCTTAAGACTAATCCAATATACTTCTTTCCAAACTCATAGTATAAATGGAACGATTACTAAAAAGGTCATATAACAAGCACATGAATATCATAATTTATCCCTCATATATCAGAAGATATATCTTACTCGTCACATTCCAAACATGTGATTACCTTAATCATTAATTTCTTTTGAAACATGTATTACTGTATAACCTTAATGAATACATGAATTCCATCAAATGTTAACTCATTCCACATACCAAAATCCCCAAATTTATATATACTCAAACCATGATATCACATTTCCCTTATCTTAATCATGAGATCATGAATACTATCAAACATATTATTTGATTCTTATCCCTTCATTATGCACATATCCTTTGATTTCCAAAAATAATTGAATCACTTTTCATGGTTACCGGTACTATATTCGTATGGAAAACGAAAATGGACCAATACATAGATATTCCAATATACCATAAAAGTACCTCAACAATATTATTCTTGAATACCAATACATAAACACTTCAATCGATTCTCTTCAATGATTGTCATGGAATATGTCCTTCCTTGATTTAGAAGTAACCTCTTTGGTCAGGGCATTGAGTTGGGTAATGCCCATGTTCTCCACAGATAAGACATTGAACTCCATAACAGTTTGTCACTTTGTGACCCTTATATCCACACATATAACATCTTCCCCTCCATTGGATGTATTGATCAATGTTCTTCATCCCTTCTTTAGAAATCTCAACCATCTTTTCTCTATGCTCCTCACCATGCGAACCTGCATAAAAGTCTATCTTATTCTTATTTGATGACTTAGTGATACAACTAATGATCACGTTGTTAATCATATATCGTGTTGACTAATTTGGCCTAATCACAAAATCCTTCTTTCAATGAATTGAGAAATTTCGTTGCTCATAGTCACTAATTTTTCAATTGGATTTAATGTTGACCCAATTCCTTCTGGTTCCCTCCATTGACTTAAACCAGAAACCATAGTGTATGAAACAGGTAAAATAACAAGGAATCACATAATCATAAAATGTCACTAATGGGATGTCTAACTTATCACACATTATTTAATTCATGACACATTAGGTTCACCCTAGGTTATTCATGATGGTCATCATAATTCTAGTACTGTAACCTATAGTTATACTAAACCTTAGGTACATCCCTAGACATACCTTATAAATATATCTAGTGATCTCACTGAAGTTTTTGGATCCATGTTTCAAAAGGTTATCTAAACCTTCTCTCTGATACAAACTATAGAGACCCATACTTGATGTACATAGACATTAAATTAATTATTTTTGAGGAATACTTAATACATGACAAAAACAGACGCCCAATGACCATATTAGTTTAGTGTCTTTGAAAACACGGAACATAATCTTCTAATCATGGTGAATGATCTTCCATATCTCCCATAAAGATATCCCCCTTTGGTTTTTGTAACTAAAAACTTTCTTTATATCATTGGGAAAAGAAAACATAAAAAGGGTGATCTCAAATGCTCAGTAAGGGTAAACATGGAGAACTTAAAAACCAATCTATAAACATTTGAACATAAAAACATGAACATAAAACATCAAAATCTTGAGAAATGACATAAATCATGGCAGTACATAATTCATAGATCTTAAAGGAACATTAATCATGATAAAATAAAGCATATAATTATGGAAAACCATTAATCACATGATATGATTTCCATAGTATCCATGGCATTGTTTCCACGACCATCATAGTGGACAAAGTCTCTTACAGAATCGAGTTCCCTCCTTGTTCCAGTCATGTATCACTGAACCGGATTAACTTTTCATTTCATACATGTCTATATAATGCGATATAAATCGTTGCATAATGCATTGGAGGGATATATAGGTCCCACTCATCTCATAATTAAATCATTCTTACTTTCTCCACAAAATAAACATAAATCATTCATCATAACCCAAATAATAAAATGGGTTTCATAAACATCATCCCATCATAACATAATACATATAAAACAAATGGATATCATTTCATCATAAGAAGAATCAAACCATGTAAATAATAGAGACATTATACTTGAAACATAATCATACTATATAATGTCATATTAGATGGAAAAATAGTTTTGACAAAACACTTGAAATGAATTCTTGAGGAAAATATAATTTCTTCTTCAAAATCTTTTTCTTTTCACAAAATGCCTTTCAATTTTAAAATAAAATGATTTTTTTGAAAATAAGAATTAAATATTCTAGAGGAAGCTTCATGAAAATAAGGCGTTATGATTCCGTAAAAATCTGTTCACACCGTATAAGTTTAAAAAACCTTATCATCATACTTTTTCTGAAAATGTCAAAAAGTACTTTATATGGTAAACAAAATAAATATTCCTTCCATAAAAAAATGTAAAAGTCAAATAGGGGTAAAAAATACTTTAATCATACATGGAAGAATATAAATCACTTTATGAAAATATTTTTATGGACATGGATGAAAAATATAACCCCATTAAATTCATACGAATAAACAATCTTGGATAAGAAAGAGATTGGAATAATTATCCGTTACCTTAGATCCAATTTCTTCTGTATGTGTAAGAAACTCTTGTATAATGTGTTTAGACATACTATTAACTTCTAACATAACCATAATAATGTTTATGATATCATATATGATTCACTTATGAATTATATTACCTGTTCATTTGTAAATTCCATCTTAAAACAACATTTTTGGTAAAATCGTTTTATTTATTGTACGTGTTTCGACTTGTTCTTTGTGATATAATTACTTATATCCTGATTTTCATAATTCCATAACATAATACATGAATTATATATAATATATATTCATCATATAAATATATATGATAGATCGATAAATGGAATGAAATACACCGTTCATGGAGACAATAGGTCGTACATGTGCATGAACACTATTTTCATTTCCTTGTTGAATTGAATATAATTAGGTAAATGGAACATATATGTACATAAATCCAGTATCATTATTATATAATATATTTCGTGATTATTTATTAGATATACTTTATAATAATACTTTAAGGGTTAATCCTGGAGAATGAATCTCATCGCATTCGTGGAGACGGTAGTCCGTGCATAGGCACGAGCGACAATATCATTCTTTTGATATTAACATTTTATATAATTGGATGGTATATCATATATAAAGAATCATCATAATATTAAATTTATTATTTATATTATTTAGACTCATTATTATACCCATCTAAATGATGAAATTTTTGAATAACAAACTACACGACGACGTGAAGACGGTAAGCCGTACGTACGCATGTGTGGTGACTCTTTCATTCATAGGATGGATAAAATAAGTAATATGGTTGTAAAATTTTTATAATAACATCACAGTATAAATAATATATTAGCTTTATTATTTTATAATCGAAACAACAATGAAGATGGAAGTGGAAGAACAAAGGAACTTGAAATAGGTGGTGAGATATTTACCTCTTCTTCGGGTTCTTCCTACTGATTTGATCAAAAGGGTTACATAGGGTAGCTTTATAACTCAAATAATGCCTCTAGGATGAATTTAGGACAGTTTATATGGTATTTGGGCCGGGTTTGGACTAGCCAAATGGCTTTGGAGGTGTGAATTAGAGAGAATGGGGAGTTCCCTTTTAGAAGAGGTGTGATGGGGAATCTTAAGAAAAAAATAAAATATTATTTTATAAAAAATTTATATTCGGTATATAAGGACTCCTATGTAACTTATTTCGAGTCTATGGTGGGGATGGGTCTAAATCATCTCAACCAATAGATTTTAAACATGATTTGGTTAGCATTGTAACATATTCATTTAGATTTAACTCTATGTTAATTAATTTAACTATTGTCGTGTATTCTTGTATTCTTACATTATGTGGTTAATAAACATACTATAAACTTCCAATAGAACCCCAATTTGTTAATTAATGTCATATATATTATTATATTAGTCTTTTGGCCTAACCTTATATTTTTAGGACCATTATATCAATTAATAATATAATATTTGTTTTAAAAACACTATAATGTCGATTTTGACACTATCTGGTATTTTGTTTTTTTATAAATTCATAAAAGAAATATTACTTCAAAAAAAATTAATATAACCAACCATAATATGTTATATTTACTTATAGAATTAGTGTAATTAATAAAAAGTGTCAAATTACATTTATTTGTGTATTTATAATATCGATTATGTTAATATTTCATTAATAAGGTTATTACTACATCATCATTGTGTCATAAATAAATTAAATTATATAATGTCTAAAAGTTATAAATAAAATACCATTATGTAGGAAATATTATTATATTTCTAATTAATATTTATAGTTTAATTTATCTAATGAATAACCCTATCTTAAAAATGTATTACTTACTAAACATTGATTTTAACTCTTTTAACTCCTCTTTAAATTAAATAATAATAAATGTTCTAATCTAATCCATGTGGACCTAAAGGGTAATATTTTATTAGTAAGTTAGTTTTTGGTCGAATTAAACTTATCCAATAGAATTAGGACATGTGTTTGGGATATAATATTATATTTTTTACCCTTGATTACCCAATTTACTTATAACCGTGGTAAATAAAAGTAAAAAGTTACTATTCACCAAAAAAATATTTTTATCTTATTGAACCAAATTTTACTTTCTGATATCAACCATGTCTCTTGGATTTTTTAAATTCCATTAACAGAATCATTAAAATTATGTTTTATTTAAATTTTCAAATTCTTCTAGGAAGTGGTTAATAGACGGTAAAAATTTAAATAAAATTTTTATATATCTAAAATTTTTATAAAATGACTCAAATTAATTACAATGAACTTATATAGGTATTATGTATATATTTTGAACTAAAATAAATTTAAATAAAATCAATGATTATTTAAATAAAAAGTCATTTTTAACCAATAACTCATTGGTTTCACTATTCATCATAAATTGAATGGTTTTAGAAAAATTCCAAAAATACTCACTTGGCTAATTTCGATATTTTGAATCCTAAAAAGAAGTCCATTTTGAAAGGTAAAATTTATAAAATTTCAAAAAGTGGGTAATACTATTCATAACGGCTTGTTTATATAATATTTTATTAACATATCATTGTTTAGTGAAACCTGGTATTTCGTACTACACACACTATCGAGGATGGTCGCGATTACGTATAATGCTAGCCAAGTCAGGTCTGCGTGCAGTGCAAGCTCCCTTTGGTGTTGGGTATAACATAATCAAAACTTATTTCATTTATACATTAAACAAAATCTATACTTCGTGTAGTGTAGAATAATTTCTACAAAAAGAACTTTAAATTGTGTGTAACACATGCTAAGAATAGTGTTGTGTATACTGCAAGCTAATACGGTGTTTGCGTATAGTACAAGATAATCATGGTGTAGCGTACTACACAACACATCAAAAAAATTAAAAATAATATTTCTCATAAAATCTCGGGGTGTTACAAATGATACCACATTATTTTCAAGGGTTATTAATTGATGTTTATAAAACCCATTTATTTTCCTAGGTCATGATTTGATGATTCTTTTGTGGACCTTTTATGTATTATTTTTTATGTGAAGGTTGTGACCTATATCTCCCTCTAATGAATTGGGTAATTATATGTTGTATATGATCTCAATGGATACAAGTCTTGTATCCCACACCTAAAATCATGACGGTACTTATGTTATTGCCCAATCCCAAAAAATAAGAATGTCCACGGGTTGTATCACAATCATGAATGTAAGAAAGAAAATATGTTGTATCCCAATCCTGAAATTATGAAGGCACATCAGTTTTAGCCTTGGACTAAAGGAATGAGGACCCACGTGTTATATCCAATGCCTAATGGTATGGGGTCATGAAATTTGTATCTCATGACTAAATGTAAGAGGGTACATGGGTTGTTAGACTAAGGCAGAAAAAAAGAATTTTCATGGATTGTTTGGAAACGACTTAAGCTAGTATACGGGTTGTATCCCAATCCTAACATGTTATAACAGTAATGGGTTATAGCCTTTATAGATTACATTATATTCTTATGTGTATGCCAGAAATTCTATGTATTATATGTATTTTATGCTTCTATGTCATATGTTCATTATCTTCATTTGATTCATGACTTATTAAATACCAAGATGTATGACATGATTCATGGTAATGACATTTAATATGAAGAGTATGCTCTTTGAATGTTTTGATGAAATTATAATACTCTTATTCTAGAATGTATCCTTTATTTACCCTTACATAGCATATAAGCTCACCCATTTTTATGTTTCCTTGCTCACGTATGACGATATTTATTACATATTATGTGCCTAATAAGGGTTCTAGTCACGATGATCATAGTGGGAGACAATATAACTGTTTTATATATCAGTGATTATGTTTATAGGTTTCCAAAGGCACTAAAATAATACGTTAATTTGTAATATTATTTGTATTATTCTTTAATTATTCAACAAAAGTGTAGTAATATAAATTATGAAGAGAATGGGTCTCTATATTTCATATCATATTCATGATTTTATATTATGTACTAATTAGCAAACACACTAGGATTATCAATAATTTTTGTTATTATCTCTGTAATATTTTGTAATAACTCATGAAGTAATGTGCAGCCAAGAGTTGGGTTTTCATATTTTGTTTCAATGTACCGTTTAGTTATTCATTGGTTTAGGATTATAAATCTCTTAAAAGAAGGATTATGAATAAGACTAAACATAATAATGAATCTATAATTTTTTTAATGTAACCAGTAAATCGTCCACTTGAAAATAAATCCATGTCAAGAAACATCATTTTGATGTGTCTCATGAATAGATATACCAATTAATAAAATCTGAAAACAAATCATTTAGCTCGACTCAATCAAGAGTTAGTTCATGAAAATAGGCCTAGTTATACAAATACATTGACAATCCATGGGGATATTCTTGTGTAAATAAAAATCTCATTATTAACCATTTTTAAGGAAAAAATAGCTATGATAGAAGTATATGTTTTGAAATAGATAATTGATATTGTAGATTAAATCCTATAAATTCTAATGTTATGGAAATACATTTAATTTATAATTTCTCTGATTATTTTTATTGGATTCTAGATTCTATGTATAATACATTAAAATTATAAATCCATATTTTTCCGTTTATTCTAGTTAATGGATTGAAAATAGAAATAGCCCAGTCAATAACCAGTGTGATGGGAAATGTAAGGACAGCCAAAATGAGATGCCTTGGATGATGTAATCTCAATTACAAAATTTTTTGATCATCCCAATCTAGTTATAAGAAAACAAAATTATGAAATCTAATATTGTTTTATATATAAAGACATCAAAGTACATGAGACTATGTATGGATTCTAGTGACTCTACAATTACATCTAAGAGACCTAAGAACAAATTCGGGTGGACACATATTTCTAGGTAATGTAGTAGCACAATAGAAAGTACTGTAGCATGTACTTTATCATGTACTATAGAATAAATTGTTATAGGTACTGTAGTAGGTACTAGAGTAGAAAATTTTCCATACTATATCATCTAGATTTATTCATCTGATTCAGCCCTTACGGAACAAGTTTGGTCCTTGAGTCCTATACAACTTCGGGCCACCCCATCTTTTGGGTGAGAATGAATTTCTGGACTCCTTCAGGCCATCAAGTCACCTCAAGGACTATGGTCCTCCTAAAGTACTTAAGGAACCTCATGGAATTATTAAAATTTCAAGGCATTTAGGCCACATGATGTGAAAATGTAGCATTCATACTCTACAAAGAATAGGATCCAAATCTGGATTTAGAGAATGTAAATTCACTAGAGTATAGCTTAATGGATTTTGAAGAATGACGTGGTATGGAAATTTCCATTGGTACAGAGCCTGTGCATTTCTATACATGATAGCTATCCATAGATCTATGTGAATTTTGTGGGATGAAATCATGATGAATACATTTGGGTGGGGCTGTTCTTTGTAGTCATATTCTAGGAATAATTCCTCTATGACCATCGTGTAATGTAATACCCCAAAGCCCATGGGCAATGTAAGGGTTCCTCTTCAACCCATAAAAGGTGGATTATGGAATGTGAATAAAAAATATTGGCCATTACACCATCTATGAAAAGACATCAAAGAAGATGGGGCATATGTTTCATTTATGTACATTAATAATAATCATAATGGCAAGAAGAATCAAATTTTTATGTGTTAAAAATGTTGAATGCGACACCATGGGAAATTCCCCAGTGGAACATGCTGGTGTTTTATGTGTGGAAAAATAAGGAAAAAAGTATCATGTTTCTGATAAAATAATAATAGTATGATAGAATTGAATATATTACATCCTACATAACCCATTATTGTTCAATGACCTATGTTTGTAGAATATGGTATCTATCTAAGTTAATGAAAAAATAAAAGGGTCAAATCATACACTTATGAATGACCAATGCAATAATTTTTTTTTACTCATATGTGTTTATGTGTTTATGTGTTGTTATTTGAGAGTGAAGCCTAAGAAGTAGTATATCAGTGATATTCTATAAATAATAATCACAAAATATCGACGTATTATTCTATACGAGTTTCTCTTTCCAGATTTGTATCATAAAATAAATGATTTCAATAATCGAAAAATATTATTTAGTGATAATGTGATATTTTATAAAACACATGATTCAAGGACTGATAGCAGTAAGTATGTGTTTTATTTTGGAATAAACCTGATGAGTCATGGGATTATATGTCTCTGTAAAATATTTAGATCATTATTTCAAATTTTGAATATTAATGTGAGATATTTTACTATTATATTTTTGGAAGCATATTATATGGTCAATTTTTTATATTTAGTTGATTAATGATATATTGGGAGATATTTTGTTTAAGTTGAGGTATATATAACAATTTGAATTATTTATGTAGAATTATATTATGTTTTAAAATTTGTAATATTAAGGTTATTATATGAACATTTAGGATAAAACACTAATTAATAATGAGTTTACTAGTGTTATATATGTTTATTTATTGATGGAATGTTCCATTTTTATCCATTGTGGTTAGTTTTGGAATTTTAGAGATTAATGAATTATGTTTTATTAATTTTTAGTATTCTATTTTTTTATGATCACCATTTTTGATTTATTAATAATAAGTTGAATATATTATAATTCATTGGGGGATTATATAATCTATTAGAATTCTATTCTATTAAATCAGGCATTAAAAAATCATATTGAGTTCTCATCACTGGGATAAAAATATGATATTAAATTAGGAAATAAATATTATTTTAATATTTTCATTTTCTATATTGTAAAGGAGCTCCCCAACACAAGGAAAATTCTGTTGAATAAAAAAAAACATATTATGATCATTTATGTTGAATTGATTTTCTTTTTACAATTATTTCATTTGGGATTTTTTGCCATTGATTTTCTCCATAGAATTTTCTATATCACACATAATTATTTATTTTGTGTTAGTTTTACCTTTCATTTCTATGTTTCCAATTCTCGCTAATATTATCCTACTCAGTAGCATAGTTATGTGATGTCCACTGTACTTCCATTTCAATATTCTCAAGGGGATTTTTTATTAATCCTTTTTATAATGTTTGTTTTCAATTTTTATATTTTAATGATTCATATTATTTATTGCTGAAATCATGTCAAAATTTTGATGAAGAAACTTATTAATTGGGGAAATATAATGCTTCAAGTTTTTTAAAAAGAAAACCGTGTTCGACAGCATATGTGATGCGCAACACCAAACCAACAAAAATAATGATTATTTAAATATGACCATTATAACCATACCATTATATTAGTGGATATAAACTAGAATTACAAATTTATAAAATAAATATATATATTCTAAAAATATTTCTAATATCATATTAATTAATTAACCAAATTTTGGAAATGGCTTTTTGTTCTTTAAAATATGTTTTCTTCAAAAATTGTTTTTATTTACATTTATTAAAGAAATATTAAGATTAATTTCATAAAAATATATAAATTGTCTTGGATAAAATGAAATCCTATTTTAATATCACCATGTAAGGAATACCAAATTTTTTTTGGGATTTTTTAGTATGGAATTATTATTGAATTTTGGAAATGTTGTTTTTAAATAAGATTTTCATTTCATATAAGAAAGTAAGAAATATAAAACTAAAAATATTAATTTAATTTAATTTCAATTAAACATAGGTATTAATTAGTTATAAATAATTTAATTAATTATATTTAAATAATAATTATACAATATTTTATTATAATTATATTTCAAAGATTAAGAAAACATTTTTCAGAAATCTATAATGTCTCTCAAGTACAATTAATTAAAATTTTCCCTAAGTTGAAATGATTAAAATTAAATATTTATATTATATATCAATTATTATTAATTGAAATGTCTATAATGGATATTATATGTCATAATGTTAAAGTAAAATTATCTTTTCTATAAAAATATATTTTTCAGAAAACTACTTTCCATTGTGCTTGAGGGTTTAATATTAATTTTAATCATTACACATATGTGAAATTAAAATTAGTAAAATTTATTCCATATTTGTAATCATCCAAATTAATATCCGGTAACATGATTAACTTATTTTTTAAAAAATATGAATATTAACTATATAAAATATATATTACCATGGGAAATGGAATATTTGATAATTAAGGATAAAAATAATTTCACAAAGACTAGAAAAAAATTAAACTTTATTAATTTGAATATTTATATTTACTTTTCAATAAAATGATTATTATTTTTATTCTTTTTTATTTCATTATAAAATATTATTCAATTATTTTGAAAAAAAAATATTTTGATATGATAAAACACAAATTTTAATTTTTCAGTAATATAAATTTTTAATTCAGAAATTCATTTTGATGATTTAGTTGATATTTTTATATAAATTATATTTTAATATTATAATTTTCTAAATTAATATTGATATATTCAACTGATAATAGAAATTTTATGACTTCCAATGTCATATCTATATTTTTTTAAAAAGTGTTATTATAAAGACATCAGTATTTATCAATAAATGCTGATTCTATTTTAAATGTAAAAATTAAAATAAATAAGAATTTATTTTGTAAAAAATATTTTATTTTTATTAAGTTGTTAAAAATTATCTAATAGATAATATTTCATCATATTCTGAGATAATCATATTTTGGGGTAAAAATTAAACCTGGTATAAATTTATGGTGTGTATTATGACATTAAAATGACCCAAAATTGGTGTAGTAAATGTTATAATATGTATCCTAGGGAAAATTATTTTTAACCATTAAATTGATGTGATTTAATGTTTATTTTATTAATTTTATAAACCACTTATTAGTTCTGAAAAAAATATATTATATTTAATTTTTTAGAATAATTTATTTAGGAACATGACTCACTTCCACTTCATAAAGTCTAATATTTTATCAATTTCAAAACATCTAATTTTATTCAATAAAACCCACTTTTATTTCGGAGAACCTGTGGGAAAAATCATGTAAATAGATATGGGTTTTTATTATATTATATAGATTCCAAACCTATATTCTAGAAACAATAAAGAACTCACCACTCTTTTCCAATATTAACCCACCCATGCTCCCATTTATCCCCACTCTAAAAAATGGAGAACATCCTTACTCTAACATACCCTCTCTATACTCCTATCATGTTTCCCCTAGCTATCAATAAACACATCCCAATCTTTGTTATCATCCTCTCAAGGTAAGAGACTTCTCACTTCTAATTTACATTAAAACACCATCTTTGTAATTTGCCTTATGAATCTCAATTAGTTATTTGTTACTTTCTTTATATTAATTTATCTTATATTATTTTGACTTCATAATAATGGGACACCATTTATCCTCTCTCATTATATAATTTACATATGTTGTTCTAATGTAAAAATTTAGTAAGGGATCTCCCACTCTCCTTTTAATCAAGAACAACCTTTATTCTATAGATCTTAATTTAATTCTGATCATGTTTGGATGTGTAATTCAATATCCCCCATTATTTTCATCTCATTTATAAATTATTATATTCCCCTTTCAATAACATTTATCAATCCCATAAACCAATATATACATCTACATCCATGCCTAAATTTAAATGAGATCTTATCTTTTTCCCCTTTACTCATGAATATTCATTATCATATGCCTTTTAACTTGAATTCCTAATGTTGGGAAATTTTCATACCCATAACGAATACAATATTATTTAATTCTACATATAGACAGAATCCTCTCACTCTCATTAATCCCTCAAATAAACATTTTTGTTCACGTGTTAAACTTCCAAAATTTCCCCCTGAGTCTCCATACCAAACAAATTTGTAGGGAATGACCATAAAATACTACTATCAAGGGAGTTCAAATTTATAAACCTATATTTTATTGATTGGGTACATACATGTTTCTATTCCACAATTATTGATCATTCAATAAAATTTGATGATAAATGATTCAGTGTAGTACGATATCTTTGGAACACAAATGCTCGTAAATGAAATGAAATAGAAGATCACATATTGAATTATATATCTCTCCAACGCATTGGGTAATCCTTTAGCATCATGAGACATCATTTAAGGTATTAGCGAGGTAAAATAACCATTCATACGTATTTTTCCATTATGACATCATAGAGGTTATCCTTGATCCATGTTTATTATTCCATGATTAATGTTCTTTCAAAATCCCCCATGTTTCATATATGTTACCAATCTATATCATTCCTTATTATTAATGATTATGATTATCAATCCTATTGTGTCATATTTATAGTGATTTTGTGAAAATGTAATAATTCAATCTTGAAATATAATATTCATAAACTAATTTGGAATTATATCTCAACACATTCTTATGTATTTCCTTAGGATATCCTATACATTTTTAAAAGCATTGGAATTTTATATGAATGATAAGGAATTTTTCATTAATAATGTTTAATCCCATATTGATGACATTGTTATATGTTTATAATTCATAATGATAATATTATTATCCATCTTCTAGGTTTTTTTATATTTAATAATTTCTAATAAATCATTAATTTTTTTTAATAAATATATGGTTTGTAAGATGGAAATAGATCCAATATGAGCATCCTCATATGGGACATCCCCCATCGTGAGTCAAGAAACAAATATAGAAAATATATGAGTTAAACCTAACTGAGAAATTATTTGGGTTAATGCCCCATCATGTTGTAGTTCACTATAAATATTTGGGTTTCTATTGAAATCATACAAAGAACCCAGTGTAGATCAACTAAAATGAATGTATCGAATATTAAGGTTGACATAGAAGTGAAAAAATTTCGTGCATATAATCATTTAAATGATATGAGTTTTAGATCACTGTCATGATCTTGTTAATCCGAAATCCATTACAAGCTATGTTTAAATCCAATGTATAGGTAGTTAATGGTGAATTAAATAAATAAAAATAAGAAAATATTCCCTATAAGGGGTCTCAAACTGGGAAGCATTTTAACTATCAACCTACTAGGGTAATTGAGTCTCCCATGCATAAGGATTGATTCATCCTCCCCATAATAAAATACCTCACCCATGATCTACATAATAATCCATAAAAAGGAAATATATATGCAATTCAGCTCAATTGAGTATAATTCAAACAAGAACCTTTATGAGAAAATATCATTTAGTTTTTTTTACACATTAAAATGTTGTTCCCTGTCCATTGTAAAGTCACACACTAGCAGTAAAATTATATACGAGTCCTAAAAAAATAATACATTCAATTAAATTCCTCTATATTTTTTCAAAAAATAAAAAAATTAATCAATGACCTCTTACCAATGACCAATATACAATAATCCAACAATTGCCTATATTCATTAGGTCGAGATCCATGGATCAAATGTAATTCATGAAATCCCCACAACATGGGAACCACTAAAATAGAATATCATATTAGACATTAACATTGTATATCAAGAACAACAATATTGTATCCCTAAAATCCAAGCTAAAATAACTAAACAAGTGATCTCAGTTCACCATTATGATATCCATAACAGGTCCTAACACATTCATAATATTCATGTATAACATATCCTAAATTGTAACAATATAGGAATGGCTGCCCTCTAATACCACATTGTAACCTCCCATCATGGATTTCACTAAACTGGTTCTTCGAGCCGATTATCTATATGGACCCCAAGAATTCCACCCCAAACACCATATGTATCTTCTTATAATTGAGGACATATTTTGTGTCAAAGGAGAGACCATTCCATCATATCTGAGTAAACAATGGCATAAATAACTAGATATCATCCAACGTGGTATATAAAAAGAGTTCAAATGATGTAAATAAATAGAAAGAAAAGTATCATATAAAATTTAATTTAATTCTTTAATATCAAAAATAGCCATGTCATATATACAAGATTCGTTACCAATAGGTTTTACCACACATATAAATGTAAATAATGGAAACTGAAATAAAATTACAGTCGTCTCCTACTAACTATGAGCTAGAACAAATACCCGATCTCCAAGGAAATTTCATGATAATCCACCCCAATCCAAATAATTCACTTGGGTGGTTGAACTCAATCATGAATCCCTTGGCCTCACACCTACCCCCCAAGATTTTTTGTAAATATATAATGTAGAAATAAGGTCAGTATGCACAAAGTGGTGAATGAATATTTTTTAGATATAATCATAGTATTCCACTCTAAAGATGAACCTACAAATATTCACCCATATTTTCATATTCATGCAATATGATCTGGCTATCCGAGACACAATGAGAAATGATAAAAAATCATGTGAATCCACAGTCGATCCCTAGGTCGGTGATCATGATCAAAATGAAAATGATCCATCATGTATATATATGTCTCTATTAATTTTTATAAATATATATACAATAATATATATACATATATATGAGAGTGGTGATGAATAATATAAATCAATTGAATTCTATCACTAGGTTCATAATCCCAATCATATTGAGGACCAGTGAAATGGGAATTTTTCTGTTTGTTGTCACAGTCAATCCATGTATAATTAAGGTGATCCCTGGGTCTATAATCTATATCAACAATAAATTGTTTTGTCAGTTCTTGAAATAGTCTCTAAGGAAGATAAATCACCAATGGCGTATACATTTCGATTCCATGGAATTACCAATACTCACCTTATATCACAATAAATAAGTATTATATATAGTACTATAATATACAATAATAATGGTATCAGGTTTGACAATATACAACTCATTCCATGTAAATACATCCTTATGTTTGAACCCTTGTTTCTGGTCTATTGGTGATGAAAACACTTGAGATCCGTTGAACACTAACGGGGATGATCCCTAGATGATCAATAAAGTTAATTCCCCCCAGGATCCAAGTACATGCTCGACATTGATTTCTATAAATTGCTAAACATCCCACTCACAATCAAATCAGGAGAGATAAATAATATAATGGTTCATCCACGGGATTTAAGGGATCATACTATGAATCACTAAAGAGAGTGTAATCATATATGAGTGAATCTATTATGTGGAGTTCCATGTCAAACTGTATATTCAAATAATTGATTTGGGAGAGAATAATCATACAGATCTCTTGAGAGAGAATAATCATACTCTATTGAATAAATGATGTGGATTGGTTTGTCTAACACCACAGAAAGGTAATCTATCAGGGATATCGTTGTCATTCACATCACTTTGTAAATATTAATCATCCTTGATTGCGTCATATTTATATATCACCATGTAAAAAACAGTGGTCATGTAAACCAATGGGGAGAGGGTAATCACATCCATCTCTCAAGAGAGAATAATTATCCCCAAGTATGTCCCAAATTCAAAATCCAAGGAAGTATTCTTGGGTATAACTACAATAAAAAATATAAAAAAGAGGACAAGAAAATGGACATCAATAAGGGCCTTTATGTTTCCCAATAATATAAAAACAAGAAATTGGGTAGGAGTCTGACCCCGTGAATTATATATTGTAATCCCATGAAATTGGTATGTACATAAGAGAAATGAAATGAATTAAATTTAGGAATTATAAATCAAATGGAACATCACATCAGTATATTCACTTGAAAACTAGGAAGAACCTTTGAAATAAATATTTTCATCATGATTTACCATGTGAATGTATAAAAAATTGCGTGGGTAGTAGAACACATAGACCCCCCACAACATCCAATACCTTACATATTACATGTTAGGTACATGTTATAATATGACACCATCTACAAAAACTATCCAAAACCCCAATGAACTAGATTAAGGATACTCAACTTCCAAAGAACTCATTATTCTTAATTGTTCATGACAATGGAGTGGTATCCAAATCATGATCCTTGAACTCGTCACAGAAGCAAAGGAATCCCGCTTGGGATCATATACGTCAACATTTAATTGAAATAATTCTACTCATGATCCTCCAAATGAGTAAATGGAGGAATATAATATAGGATCCTCTATGTCCACATATATGTATATGAATCATTTTGGGGACCCCTAAAAATAGAGTTTCTACAGATTCATCCTTTGAAGGATTTGTGGAATGAAATAGGTAAGAGAAGGAATCCTTCTTGGGATCCTAATAAATAGTACAGAAGAGAAGTCATATTACACGGGTTAATAAATATTATACAAGAATAGAGTAATCTTAGATGAGATCCTTTTTCATAACATATATGGTGGAATCCATTAGGTTATCCTCAGTCATAGACTAGTCTCATTCTATGTTATTCCGAACACCCAACCCTTCTTCCTCAACAGGTCAAAATGTAGCCCCCCTAAATAGGGATAAGATTCAAGATAACAAAAAGAGAGGACATTGGGGATATCAAACCTTGTGTACCAATAATTTCATATCCTTTAAGTGGTTCTTATCTATTATCTCTCACGTGAGATAATTAAATTAATTTATTGGAGGAATAACCTCCCAATTTATTCAAATGCAACAAATTCCTCCTTGGAGTCCTCAAATCACCTAATGTGTATCACCATCTTGATATGTGGGAGAGAAAACATAAAATTTAAAATTCATGCATCCAATTAAAACACTTGGGAATAAAGATAATACAAATCATCAAAAGGGTTTCAAGGGAAGTGAACATGGTGTGTATACCCTAATACATAGTATGTTCCATTTAAGCTGTAGGTGGGTGGGTACTCAATCCTGACATGGAGTGTAAAACACATGTAAATGGTGTGTACACCATGAACATAGTGTTTACCATATATGGGGTACTATCTATTGTGTCTCACTTGTCTGGACCATATAATCTTCTTAAACATATAATTATATATGGTGTTCATCCCACCTAGTGGTTGATAGTGTACTTTACACTACCATTTACCCATACACGTGCAATCTAGACAGGTACCTATCAATATGTAATTGTAGCAGTACATGAAATTTATTCCCTATACATGTTTGGTACATCTAAAAATACCATCATTCATGAAGGCTAAAAACACATTACATGTGTTCCCCAACTAGGCACTATGTCATCACAATTTCCAGATAGGAACAACCTCAAACTGGTCCAATGGGAAATATTTTCGACAAAATCTATTGATCAACCCTAAAGGGATATTAATTTGTGATAATAGTGAAATAAAACTATAGAGAGGTAATTACTTGTGGATATATTTTATAAATATAAAAAAACCCTACTTTTGGGAGGAATCCACAAAAGCTTTCCCAGGTTTCTGCGATCTGAGGTTGTCGCATGATGACCTATCTACTCCCAAGATTCATGAAAGATACTATTTTCTACTCCCCCATTTTATATCTCCATTTATCCTTCTATTCTATTAGTAATATTTACATAATCCAATAATTGGGTTCATGAGAACCTATGGTTTAAAATAACTGAAAAGGGGGAAAAGTAAATAAGAAAATACATGAAAAAAAGTGGCTCAGGCCCAGCGTGAACAACCTAGATGATTTTATGTCACTCCTCAAAGAAATCTCCCATTAAAAAATCAGTGGTGGAGATATAATATTAGTATTTTATTTTATAATAAATATATATGAATGAACATGTTCATATAAAGTAATATAAAATAAATTTATATAAAATAGTAATTAAATTACAAAAATTTGAATGACTCTAAATTATTAAAAACATATATACTATGGTAGAAAAACAATTCAAAGACCAATGGAGTGGAATAAAAAACTATATTAGAATATATAGTTGGATTAAACTACCAGTTTACAGCTTATAATAATCTAAATTAAAAAATGCATACTTTAAATCAAATTTTGAGTCATTAAAAACATGGATCCTTATAGGGATTCCTCTAACTATGAAGATCAGGTTATACACTAATAATGGTAATTTCATAATTATCATATCATTTATTATTTAATAGGAACATTGAACCCAAAGAAGAAATATATACAATAAATTAAAAATTCCCCGTTTTAATTTTTTTAAATTTTATTATTCTTATCTCTTTTTATATAATGAATTTTTTTTGTTGAAAATGAAACCATTAAATATTTATTAAAGAGGTACAATGACTAAAAATAAATGGATACTCCTAATATATATGTTTGATATTAAAATTTTAGGCAAATGGGGATCAGAAAATTTAGATTCTATGCTCATTAGGCAATTGGATCCAATAAATAAATTTTTCCATGAATGGAGGAAGTGTTGAGTACCACGATCTGAATTCATATCTTATTTTTTAGGATTCTCTTTGAAGATCCATATTGCCTGAATGGATTTATGAGTCATTAGTATTGTTAATTAAAATCCATGATTCCAAAAAAGGTTCACAGTGGTCCCATTCCTAAATATCTAGTTGAAAAGGTCTTGTTCGAGGAGGGTTAGTCACAAAGGACCAATTTATGGAGTTTCATCCAGTGAGGTTCCATTCTCATAGTTATATTTGTGTAGTTTTGGTTTACAGAGGACCTATTCATGGAGATCCATTTTTGAACTTGTGAAGGGTTGATGAAAGATACGTAGAAGTTACATTTTGAGTTTTAAAGACTTGCCAACTTACAAAAATCATAATTTATCACAATTTCCTCCAATCCTCACAAAAACCATGTACTCTAAATACCCAAATAATTCTTTTATAACATAAAGGAGGCACTGACATTCTACAACATACCACTCTCAATTCACGACGCCCCTCATATTTATGACATGCTCTTCAAAAAAATCTCCACCAAATATTAAATCATCTTATATTGTTACCTTGATATACTACACACAATGTGGATATTAAATTTTTGATGTCCATTTCACTTTACTGAAGAATAATCCCCTCATTGAAACAAGTGGTTTCAATCGGCATTGAGGCTTCACAAAGCTCTTCCCATGGGAATCGGGGATTTATTCCGACTCTGGGGAACACTATTTTTGAGAAGAATATCTTATGCAAGACCCTAAGCTCTGTGAATCCTCTAACAATTATGAGACACTAAACCCAATGAAGCCCCAAAGTCCCTAATTCTTTGAGATCAATGAAATCCCAAACATCGTCAGACACTAATATCAATAAATCTCACTCCTTTTTGATAACCCTATAATTTTAGAAGATCCTACCTCTGCGCAAGTTGGTTTGTACCATAGGGGATATATCCCTTACCCCCACAAATGATACATTTTAGGATATGGCTCCAGAACTCTGACATGTTTCCTGTGAATCAATTACTGACCCCCATGATAAATGGAGACTATCATTAAAAAATTCTGGTCTTGTTCAATGAAATTTCAAGATGCATCTTATATGCCCACTATATCAAACCCATATAATAACTTGAGTTAAGATACCCCTATACACCCCTTGAAATACATTGACATTAACTAATACTCTAAGTCTCATTCATGTCTCACGAGTTGAGATAACATTTTTGATTTACCCATGTAACTTGTGTCAATACACTACTCAAGAATATCATGAAAACCCATCACTTATCTCCCATGTTATGTCGAACCTGAAAGGGAAAATCTTTTGTATGTCCCAAGCCAGCCATTTGGTGGTATCTTCAAACTAGTAGTCCCAGGTATAATACTTTAAACTATATGATACACTTTATGAGAAGAATTGGATACCACTTGTGACAATCATGATATACATTATTCATCATGTTTCGTATGCTCAATAGTTCTCACTGAATGACATTAAAATATATCTTACCCTATATAAAAATATAGGATGCCTCCATGACAAACATGAGATGCCCAATACGTCAAGTGTAATTTTCCAAATATTCCACACTACATAAAATTAAATGGTATCATACCATATATGACATACATAGGATGTCTGATCTGACAAACATGAGATTTCTTATATGTGAAGCATATGATGCACAATTGTCCTCAATATGTGAAATTAAATTCTCTCATAGCCTGTATGAAAAACATAGGATGCCCCATATTCATAAAATGATATACCTTATTCATGATGCATAAGATACCCAGTATTCATCAATACATGAATTTATAAAGAATCATACCGTATATGAAATAAATAGGATGGCTCCAGTGAAAAACATGAGATGACTAATGAATCAAGCGTTCAAGGAAAAGTAGTCATCACTTCATGAATTTAAATTATTTCATGAACTATATTAAAAAAATACGATGCCTCCTATGAAAAGCATTGGATGCCTTATGCGTCAAGCATAAGATGCCCATTAGTCCTCACTACATGAATTTAACCTTATGATTCTAAATATTAAAAAATATGGTTCCTCCTTTGAAAAACGTGATATTACTTATGTGTCATGAATAAGAGGTCCAGTTGTCCTCACAATGTGACTTTATAATATATCATACCCTATATAAGAAACATTTGATGTGTCATGTGAAAATCATGTGATTCCTTGTGTGTAAATGTATGATGCATATTTTTCATCACAAAGTGAATATTAAATGTAGCATAAAATGTGTGAGAATCATATTATGCCTCCTGTGGAAAATATGAGATGACTTATATTCCATGCGTAAGATTACCATTAGTCTTAACTACATGAATTTAAACTATAGAATAACCTTTGAACAAAAAATACGATTACTCCTATGATAACCATGATATGAATTTTTAATCATGTTTAAGATTCCTAGTATTCCACACTACATTACGTTAAACTATATCGCACCCTATATGAGAAACATAAGATGCTTCATATGAAACACATAAGATGCCTTATGTTTCATGTATTAGATCCCTCATGTAATAATCTTTAGATGAAAACAAAAGAGAATATATAGGTCTAATCATATGGTTTAGCCTCTAATATTATCCCTTAAACCATCATTTGGCCAATAATTACTCTTGGTCTGTCATGAGGATGATGAATGGGAATCTTCCACATGCAAGCCTGAATTACCACATCCATCCTCATGGTGTTAAAATGTAATAATTCCTCATTAAATGGACATATGATGATCTCATTAACAAACATGAGGATGATATAATTCTAAGATTAATGAATAATAATTTCACAACTCATATTTCAACCTGAATTTAATATTTAATCTTACCAATTCAAACAAACATTGGATTCCCTCATGAACTAGAATGTGGAAGGCATAATGGGAAGAATCCAACCATAATCCACACATACCACATGCTTCTAGAAAATGGTATACTACAATATTACCCCATGTAAACGACAAGGGATTACCTAATAACATGAAATAATGAATTAATCATGCGAAAATCAATTAGTAATCCCTAGACACCTCATACCTCCACATGATGTTAAATTGCAATATTACCCTATGAAAAAAAAATATTTGACACCATCATGACATGACATGAGGAAGATAGAATAGTAAGCTTACAAACAAAATATTTATATACCAGACCCTTCCACATGACGTTATGTTTAATATTATCCCATGCAAGGAACATGGGATTACCTCATGATCTGATGAGAGGAAGATAGAATTAGATGCTTAATAGATAATATATACACACCTGGTCCTACCCAATGTGTAAAACTGAGATCTTACCCATCATAATGGAAATGAAATGTCCTATTGATCTTTTATGTGAATGATTTATGGGCCCAATCCAAAATTTAATTCCCAAATCGATCCTTGTGGATCCTAGTACCATAAAGGTTGATCCTACAAATAAGCCCCAACCACATCCCACCTCCTCCTAGAAGTGCATGGGCCACTACCACACGTATGCCCCAACCACATCATTGGTTCTAAAAGTGAACATGGAATGCTATAACACATAATTCCCAACCACATCCTATATACTCTTGAATTTGAGTTGGGCACTCCCACACACAACAGCTGACCACATTTTTACCGCTCCTAGCATCACATGGTCCTCTCCCATGCATTAGCCACATCCACACCATCAGTGCTTATATAAGCGCATGAGAAGCTTCAACGTGTAATCCCCACAGTGTCTCTCCACCCATGGGATAAAACCCCAACACCAGGGCAGCTTCCATACACAAGAACCACACCATTACATCAAGGAAAACCCTCTTGTGAATTTAGTATTCCAAGAATAATCTTTACAACATCACTCTTGGACACTCCATTCTAAAGACGATCCACCATAATGAATGACATTATTCTACATTGATTGGACATGTAACACAACGATATACTATGTCATAATGCCTCATGAGTTTTAATAACTTTATTATAAATATAATATATCAGACAACTCTCCATGGTTCAATCTAGGCAATGGTAAAATCATGATCTCCCACTTATGGACACATTTCCTAGAACTGGCTTCATGAGGAATTCTGACCCACTACTCTAGATATGCCACCACAGGGTGTTCTGGTCCATCAATAAACTATCCAAGTGTGACCTCTTTCCTCTAAGGGACACAACTTGTTGATCAATCTCTATGGGTGTTAATATCATCCAATTTTTTTTCTAAATGACATTAAAATTATTTCATGATCTGTCTCGACCAGAGGTTCTGATCTATCTTTATAGGATGTAGAACTTAGGAACATGACTATAACACCTACCTAATTAATAAATATGTGATTTATGAGTTAAAAAAACTCCAAATACCAATTCATATTTCATCAACTACCCCATGGATGACATGAGATTTCTTGGGATTCACGCCTATGATTCCTCACAAATGAGATGCCTATAAATTCAAATATAGAACACTTTATAGGTTCTTAACGCACCTAAATTCCAGATATTCCCTGAAATACTCACTGGTACCATCTACTATGATGAATGGTTTTTTCCCTGTTATGATAGATGTAATATAATTATCTGATTTCCATAGAGAGATATAATGAAGAATGAGTTACAAAAACATGACTCAAATCTATGAGGGAGACTTGAATATAGAAATGGTCTCCAACGAGGAATTAATGGAAGGGGGAATATACATATCATTATCCCTTTTCTATCATGGATATTACATAACTATTCATGGTTTTAAAGGCCCCCACCTTTGCAAAAGTGGATTGTAGAGAAGGAAACATGTATTGAAACAATTATTTATGCCCCGACCATGAAATCACCAAAAAAAGAGACAAGTTACCATTAACCTAGACATAGTATCATCCAATAAATTTTACATTTTGAAAACCATTTCTAATGTTTATTTTGTATACTATTCATGATGGCATCCCATTATTTTGTTATTTAGTGAACATTTTGGGTGAATACAAGGTATCTCTTAGAATTATTAACGGAAAACTACCACAGAATATGATTAATTCTTGTTAATATATGTGTGATTAACACTATTTTTGTCAAATATATAGTGACCTAGTCATAAAATTATATCAACCCTATCACATGTTCAAATATATCATCATATTCTACCACTCTCATATGTATGGGACAAATCTGTCCCTAATGAACTATTTGGAATATCATTGGCTCTTATACATATTATGACACTTTATTTTTAGATACTCATAAATTTAGTAATACATGCGTATATAATAAACATTACCATAAATGTGATGAAGTGGAATGGGATGCCCAAATAACCCATTAACATCTGGGATATATTTGGAGTTTTGGATATTATATTAATAATACTTTTTTTGAGTTGGTTTATCTTGGTGTATGTCATTGTATAATTTGAATTTTATTAAACAATGCTTGTGGAAAATGTAACAAGAACCAATTACTCTAAAAATTATACCTTTTTCATTTTATCCTATATAATTTATAGGATTATTTTACCATTAAGTGTTACTTAAGACTAGGGATTCAGATATTTATTTGAATAATTGATTTACTTTTACGATGTTATGGGTTTGAAAACATTTTCTATAAACAATATCATTGAAAAATAATGTTCGTACTGATGTTTTAAAAAAGGAGGATACAAATATTAGACAAATAATTTCACCCCAAATGGAAGCACTGTAAAACATGATTAGATATCTTATTTTTGAAACATTCAATTTTATCTAAATCCTCAATAACTATTTATCTATATTAATTATAAGTTGAGAAATGTTTTCACCTAGTTGTTGAGGTTGATCTAAATTTTTATTAGCTTATCAAATAAATAAACATAAATTATTGAGATACAGGAACAGATGTGGAACTAAAAAGAATGGATATTGATGATATTCTTGGGAATGCATATGAAAATTCTCAAATATGCCAAGAGAAGACCACAATTTCCCATGAAAAGATTATTTTTGAATAAAAGGTTTTGGGCATCACATTGGTTATGATGATATATTATTACTTTTAATTTTCCTTGTGATTCTATTAAAAACATGATTTAATGAAATGATTAATGATTAAAGGTTAATTTGAAATGTATATACCTGTTACATGTATATTTCATTAAATATATGATTTTGGTTGCTTTTTAATTGCTAGAATCTTATCAACGAAACCATTAGGAATATCATGTATATATAATGTTATTATTTTAAAAATATTTTATCAATGGAATAAATTATAAAGGAAAATCTTTTTAATATAGTAAAAAAATTATGTGTGGGCAGATGGATTTCTATATAAATAGGTTATAATTTTAATATATCCTCAACTTTTATTTCATTATTTTTTCTAATAAACATTGAGATAAAGTGATATATCCTAATTTTTTTTTATATTCAAAATTTATTTTTTTGAAAATTCATTGAGTTATATAAGTGGATTCAAAAGATCTTTGAAATAAAATACTTTTCCTGATTTTAAATTAAAAAATAATAATAAGAGTTTAATGTATTTTTGAAACCCATACCTCAACAATACTGACAATTGATAAATCATCAATCCCAATAGGTAATATAATTTTTCTTTTGGAGTTGGTTCTATAAAACCATCTTATTTATAGATTATTATAAACAAGTATTTATTTTTTGAATATATATAATCTAATTTCCACATCAAGAGTGTTCTTGTACATGACATTGTATATATATAATGTCCTAAGATTAGATATCACACAAAATGGTTATAGGTGTTCCCCGCTATGATGAGAACTCGAATGTGGAACTACACTATTCGTGAATATAAATTCAACATCTAAAATATATCTTTTACTGGACACCTATGATACAGACATTCATGATTAGAGACTCATAGGAAATTGAGGGACCTTCTCATAGTGTACACCATTGACAATTTCTAGTATGTATATTATGAAAATGAAACCCACTAGAAAGAAATCCATATTAAAATGTTTCATTAGATATTCATGTATATAGACATTTGTATTGGTGCTTAGACATAATGATTTTTATTAATTATTATTATGAGTCAGACACATAGATGTATTGATGAAATCGGTGACCACATATGTTAATGGGGAAGTATGATATATTGGGTGCGTTATGAGTAATATTGCATTAATGAATAATGTAAGAATGGATTTATCCCCTAGATTCATAAATGGAAGTTAATATATTTGGCCCTTTGATAAAAATGCTATAGAATAAATAAGTACATGGACATGGTGTTTGATAGGAAATTTCTATTTCTATAAAGTAAATGAAATATATATTAAGCATTTAGGTTGATGGAAATGGAATGAAACCTTCCTGATTTGATATATTTTGATAGAGGGACTATATTACATGGTGACAATTCATATGTGGTGACATGTCATTGGAACATGATCTTATTTCTCTATGTGGGCAATGGAATGTCTTTAGACACTATCCTTGGACTTTAGGATGCTTCTCCTAATTCCACTGAGTAAGAGGCTTAGAGGGTCATAGACTACGTGTATTCATAATACTAGGTAAATTATATATTTTTATTTATTATTTAACATGTTGAATACATATTATTCTCATGTGTGTTTTAATTATTAATAATGTCTTATTGATCTCATATAAATACATATTTTCTATTTTTTATATCTAAAATATATTTATTTATTTTTGAATAGTGCAGTAATATGTATTTATAAATATGTATATATTATTCAATTCTAGATAAATATTATGGAGAAATGGAGGATAAATTTTAACAGTCTGTTGAGAAATGATAATATTTAATATTATTTATTTAAATAATATTTAATTATAATTATCAAGTTAACTATGGGTTAATAAATAATAGTATTTCAACTATTATTTGACATGGGGGTTTTCTACGATTAAATAATAATAATGGATCATCAGAATTTTTTTAATTTAACCCAGGAAATAAAATACCCAATTATATTATTATCTCATTATCCCATTCGGTTGTGCACAATGATTCAAGGAGAATCCTCTCAATCCTAGAGAGATCCATACTCTTAGAAGGCTACTAAGAACAGTGAGCAATCCTCCTCTACCTGATTAGGGAGAACACTTTTGAAACGATTATCGAGGTGATCAAGGGGGATATTTCATACACAAGGATCTTCTATGATTGCACCCAAAAACTCCATCGGAGATGTCTAGATATTTGTGTAAGTCATTTCAAAAACCCATAGAAGAAATATACATATGGTTTCTAAAGCACAATGATGGTGAACCACAGATATGTCACCAAACATATCAATGTAAAATTAATTCGTTAGAGGTAATTATTAATCCAATTGTGTGTATTATAAACACTTTGGGTTGATCTATCTCTCTTGGTTATGGTGAAATTATTATTTTTCTATTTCATTGACACAATTTGGTGGATCATTTTATTCATCATCGTATAGATATCAAATTAATCATTGATTATGGAAAAAAATAATGTTGTTCACTGACCATCGTATGCTTCCACCGCGTTAGAAACCTTCAAGGAGTATTAAATGGAGAACCTAATTGTTTATAATTATTTATGATAATTGGTTATTTACACATTTATAATTTAGTTTTTAAATTCAATAATAAACATTCTTTTAATCTGAATTGTGAGAACTTTTTCTTCCTCATTATTTTCTCATAGATCTAACCGAGAGGGTTAATTTTTTGATTAAAATAAAATTAGGGAACTCATATAGAGAAGCCTAGGATTCTTCCTAGATAACATAGTAGTACATGCTGTGTAGTTTTTTTAATACCCTAGGAGATAATTCAGCACATAATAAACCTATTTCCATTAATGACTCATGGTGTTGTTAATTATTACATCCTATGTTGAATCGGACAGACAAGCGCTCGGTCAGTCGAACTACACGTTGTGTAGCCCATTAGACAAGGCATGTGGTCCCTTTTCATCAATGACATTCCATGTATTAAAAGAAATGTCTTACCTAATGAGTGACCGTGTAGCATGGACTCATCATATCATGTGACCTATTGGACACACCATAGGCTCCAAAATTTCTCATGTTACAGACTAGACATCGAGTCCATATGCATGTTTTTCGATAGACGATGAGTGGTGTACATGCCATTTAGATCAGATCTATATTCTGTGAACATATTCCATGTTACCCAGCATTCAAATTTATTTATTTTTCTATTAAAACATTATGATATTTAATTGTGTGTGTCCATAATGATAGGACAAACCATTTTATTGGTTTCAATATTCCTTAATATTTAAATGTTTAATTAATATCGTTGGGAGAAGATATACTTCATGACTTTGTGGTCCATGAAGACTACAAAGTTCTCACCGATGTGGTAATTCTGCCACAACCATAGTACAAAAATGACAGCCTGAAGCTCCAGATCATGGGTGGCATAATTATGCTCATGGGGACGTAACTGCCTTGACCTTTAGGAGATTAACCCTTGTAACTGCATCAACACACATCATTGACCTTTTCCTGAAGCATCACAGAATACATCATACGCCACCCCTTCTTCTTGAATCCTCAACACTGGGGCACTAACCAAGTTCTCCTTCAGATAGTCGAAGGCTTCCTCGCACTGCTCACTCTACATGAAAGAATGGACCTTTTTTTGCCAAGGTTGTTAAAGGTGTTGCAACTCGGGAGATGATGGGTTCAAAAATCCAATAGTAACCTTCCAGCACGAGGAAAATACGGACTTATGCCACGTTATTGGGTGCTGCCCAAGAAACAACCGCCTTAACATTCGATGGTTTTACCACTACTCACTGCTCGGACACCTTGTGACCAAGGAAGTGTACTTCTCGTGTCTAGAAAATGAACTTCGACAACTTCCCATAGATTTGGTGTTGTATGAGGACCTCCAAAACCATCCTCAGGTGTTCAGCGTGATCCCCCTCTGATCTTGAATAGATCAGAATATCATCGATGAACAGGACTACAAACCAATCCAGGTACTCCCGGAAGATGGTGTTCATATGCCCCATGAATACAGCTGGAGAATTTGTAATGCTGAAGGGCATGAAGACAAACTCGAAGTTCCCATATTTGTGCCTGAAGTCCGTCTTTGGGATGTCTCCCTCCTTCACTCTCAACTGGTGATATCCAGACCGCAGGTCGATCTTGGAGAACCATCCATCCCACTTCAGCTGGTCGAAAATATCGTCTATCCTCGGAAGAGGGTAGCGATTCTTGACCGTCACCTGATTTAGTCTCCTATAGTCAATGAACAACCCTAGACCACCATAATCCTTCTTTTCGTACAAGACTAGGGCATCCAAATGTGATGCACTTGGTCGGATATAACCCCTATTCATCAGACCGTCAATCTGAATCTGAAACTCCTGTAGCTCCGAAGGTGCCATTCGGTAGGGAGCCATCAAAATCGGACGAGCACCAGGATGCAAGTCTATCCCAAACATGACATCAGGTAGAGGGGGTATATTTTTCTCCTCTATAGGGAAGACGTCCATAAACTCACTCACGATCCCTGGTACCTCCACCATCACTGCATCCACTGACTCCACTGATAGCTCAACTAACAAGGAGAGGAGGGGTTACTCTCGCATATTGCCCTTCTAGCCACCCCACTCACTGGTGAAAGTAACACGTAGGCCTCCTACGTATGAAAACACGACCCTTACTCAGAAGCAGTCGATGGAGGAACATAGAGAGAACAACCCATCAATACCCAGGATGACATCGTATGGTTGTATCTGCAATAGAAGGAGGTCCCAGACTGACTGATGTGGCCCTATCATCAGTCATCATCTTTGAGAAACATTCGATAAGTCGGTCTGACCTCCGACTGGTGTGCTCAGAACCACAGGCATTGGAGGCCTCTTGTCATCTAAACCCAGTGAACGGGCCAGACTGGGTGTAACAAAGGTGTTGGAAACTCCTGTATCAAACAAGGCGTAAGCAAGGGTACTGAACAAACTGATCATACCTCGAATGACCTCTAGTCCTGGTGGATCTACTGCCTCTGTGGCGTGCAACTGCCCGCACCCGGATCCTCTACCTCTCGGTTGTTGGCTATCGGCCACCTCCCCAACCACACCCTGGTCAAAGGTCCATGAGGAGCACCCTATGGTCGGCCTCTCCCTGCACCATCTACCCTCGGAGGAGTGGGAGCTCGCTGACCCTGCTGATGCTGCTGGAAAGGCCACGCTGGATATGGCTACTGCTTAGGCGGGTGCTGAACCTGCCCGCCACCGCCGTACTGAAATCTATCTGGGCACTGGTTCTGCATGTGCCCATGGCTCCCATAGATGAAGCATCTCATCCCTGGGCCCGAAGAGAAAGGGCGAGGGCCGGGAGATCAGAACTGGAACTGCTGGGGCCTGCTCCCTACCGGTCAAAACCTAGAGGGCCCTAATGCAAGATTCCTGGTGCTGACGGCTGTCCCCATCGATGATCCCAGCTAGGTCCCCTCTCGTGACACACCTCCCAGCGTGTGTATCCTCTCCACCACCTCAACCTTCTACTGGACGTCCATGTATGTCGACTAGGTGAAGGGGGAAACAACATTTTGGAGGGAATGTTGGAGCGCCTCCTCTAAACGTCTCTCCTGAGACTCCTCATTCGGAAATAGGTCTAGAGAAAAGAGGAGGAGACCCTTGAACTAGATCCCCAGCTCCCTTACTGACATAATCCCCTATTGGAGGGTTAATATCTCCTTCCTCTTCTCAACTATCATTTTAGAAGAGAGGAATTCCACCAGAAACTCCTTCTCGAAATCAGCCCATGCCACCTCAACCTCCGTCCTCTCCCATAGGTAGATCATCCACCACTGACACGCTGCTCCCCACATCGGGCTCACGGACAGAGGAACCCATTACTCCATCGGTGCCTGAATCTAGCCGAAATATATCACCTTCTCCTCTAGCTAACTCGCTGTCTTCATGTCCGTGGTGCTGCCCTCGTACTTCCCGAGGGTCTGTCGTTGAAAGTCTTGAAGCATATTCTGCAACTGATAGTCCTCCTTCTCTCGATCAGCCCTCTTTCGATTGGCCACGTCAACCTCCTAGGCCTCGATCGGCCACACCACACTTGGTCATCTCCCATGTTCCATAACTGCAAGGTAAACAAGGATTACCTAAGCCCAAGTAGTGCAGAATATTGTTCCCAATTTTTCATAGACTTCTTAATTTTTTTGAATTCCCAAGACACCCATGAAATATGAGAACACAAGTCATTATGATGCAAGTACCTTTCCTAAGGTCTCTAACCATTAATCAGCATGGCGTCACTTGGTCATTCGGTAGGTCCAGATTCCTTGAATCGGATCACGCGGGGCCCTAAAATCCTATGTCCTAGCTGGTCTTCGCAGGCCTAATTCATGCACCAAGGTCACCCAACGTTGTTTCCCTACCATTCCATGAAATCCTCACTATACCTAACTGCAGACTCCATCCAATCACTCAACCTGTACCTCTGATACCATTCTTTCACGACCCGCCTTCACCAAAAGGAGGGAAGGGTCAACAGTTTTCCAAGCCCTTTCGTCTTTAAGTTGAAGGAGAGATAATGACCCCCAGAAACCCACCATCAACAGGTCCCGTAGTGGCAACCAGTGCCAGGGGTATAGAATCTCACACCAAAATGGAAGGCAATACCCTTTTTTTAGAAATGATAAATAATATAGAAACTCTAAAAATACCAAAGATTAAAGGAATGAAAAGTCCAAAAGTAACCTATTTCTATATGCATGTTCAATAGTAAATAATACATGCCACAAGAAACCCAAGGGTAAAGTTCCAAGAAAAAGGAAAACGACAATAGAAACTGCCCCAAGGTCCACGCTAGTACGGTCCTGCATGATCCCTAAAGACCTCCTAGAAACCTGAAAACAGTTTTATATACATAGGGTGAGCATACAAGTACACTCAATAGGGAAAACCAAAGAATCTCGTGCATCAGTGAGGATACATTCTAATGACTGTGGAAAAAAAGATAACCAAACACCTAGAAAGCAAGAGCTATCCACCAAAACCTCACCAAGGCACTCTCCCCAAATAACACAAGTCATGTAACATAAACTAATGGCACATCGATATTTGGGTACCCCGCACCGCTTTCCCACTGGTTATTGAAGACATCCTACGCATCGAACCAATCCCACCATTCTCACCGCAGTCCCACTACTAAACCCTCCCACACACACCTAGGCCATAACCTCACCACAGTCCCACTTCCAAACCCTGCCCGCAGACACGTGGGACACAACTGCAATCTTGACCGCAGACACCTGGGCCAAAACCCCCTCACATAACCATGCTCGGAAACACCTAGGCTAGAACAACCACTACCTTGCCTGAAGACACCTGGGCCAGAAGGCTTCCTTCTTGCCCGAAGACACCTGGGCCTCATCCCAAACATACATGGGAAATAACCTTCCCGTAAACACCTGAGCCAACCACCAAAAATACCCCGCCTAAAGATTCTTGTGCTAATAATTGACCTCAGGCCATCACAGCCTACCCGAAGATAGATGGGCTATCCGGGAAAGGGAGCGGAAAGGAGCTAATAACCAGCCACCAATAGAAGTGTTGGGAAAAACCCCACCCCCCATGAAATTGGGGTGTTCGACACTAAGTGCACAACTTGGGTGGGACGTGAATAAGTAAAATAAGAACTACAAATATATGTATTGGTAACAAACAATAATCCCAACCTAGGGGTTCCAAAACCTCAGCACAAACACCCTTATTACTATTCATTCACAAAAGAAGTCACGACACACGCGGCCAAGTCACAACTCATCCTAGAACCAATTCCCATTTAAGCTATTCTTTCTTCCATACTCATGTAATCTCATTTAAATAAATTTCTGCACTACTGGGAAACTAACAGCATAAGCACCAACAAAGGGAAAAAGTTACAGCCAACATCGGTTTATGCATTGACAACCGGTTCTCTTGCAATGTCAAAACCACAAAGGGATGAGTGGGACCCCTCGAAGTACGGGAACCAATGAAAACCCCAAGACACAATTCGTTATGTAAGCAAAATAAGCACACAACCCCAAAGAACAACAATAGGGGATCCCATTCCCACTCGTATCACCATAGCAAACGGCCCGTGAAAAAAAAACCAAAACACTACCACTAATACAAGGAAGGCCCATGCAGGTATTTTCAGATTAAAAAGATTTAACACACTCAAAGGTTTCAATTCCACCGTGCTTTAACTGAGGTTATCACTGAAAAGGGTTGATCCTGGTGATTTAATTTTATTTAACAGAGTATATATAATTAACCAATTCCATGTTACGATTATTTGAACATCTATGAGCACCGAGATCCATTTGTGCACAGAGAAAGACGACCAACGACCATGATTTCCAGTGAGCATAGGCCCATACAATTCACAACACATAACAATAGAAAGAGTAAAATAAAAAATCGATAACACCCCCTTTCATTCTTTAAAGGTCTGTTCATTATCTTAGTTAAGTTTGATTTAATCAATTTCCATAGAGGAAAAATCATACCCACCCCGCATGATACAAAAAACGGAGAGGCGAAGGAGAAAATCCGTACTTTGTTGATCAAAGATCGAAGTTCCAACTATGCGCCCAGAACAGGGATGCACGACTTGCAGGGCTAAAGTAAAGGTGCACCACTTGCCTTGGGAACAAAGGACATCAAACGTACAATGAAGAGAAGGATACTAGCCAAGAGGAAGGAGAAGAATATCCAGCATGATAAATATATGAGATCCCAGTGTTACGAGATAATAAATTTGAACGCCTTGGAAGTCAGATCATGGTTCTACCATGTGGTTGGGTGGTAACACACGACTGAATTAATTGTTATTTAATATGGAGGTTTCTCTAGATTTTTAGATATTAATTATGGGATTAAAAATGGCCTTGAAACACTTCAAAAGTTTACAAAGGCCTAAAAGAGGCATTACGGGAAAAATGGTTGAAGGAAAACCTGACAAGGCTGGATAACACTGATCGGTCACGCCGATTGGTCGCACATGTCGGTCACGCAGATCTGTTGTGCCGATCAGTCGCACGGATCGGTCGCGCGGATTGGTCGCACTGATCGGTCGGTTACACCGATCAGTCGCCCCGATCGGTCACTCCGATCGATCACGCTGATTAGTCACACCAATTGGTCACTCTGATCGGTCGCACAGACTGGTCACGCCGAAATGAGGTGTGACCCCTTAGGGTCCTAGAATTAGCCAAAAGGATGGATCATGAGGGTATGGGCCATTACAGTTTCAACCCTGGGACAATGATTTCTTTATCAACTATTGGATTAACTAACCAATAGTATAAGCTCATGATCGTACCCTTTAATTTATTTTTTTCAAAATACTGGTTATTTATTATGTATGTTTTAACATTATCACCTAGTTAATGAAATAACAAGAATGAAATATGGAACTAAAATAAACTATATTATGCTTAAAAATCATCTACATACATGGTTAATCACAGATGTAATCCCACATAATATTAGCAATAATTTTATAATAATAATAATTGTAAATTTATACATAAAGGATAAAATCCCTCAATAAAATATTAAGTTTTTATAACCATCCAATACATTGGAAAGAATCAAACCATAGTTCAATGCACTTGACCAGCCAAAGTTGGCGTGCTTTCAAATATCTGGGAATTATAATTTATGTTTTTGGATTGACATGACATGGTTCACACCAAGGGATGACTTCAATGTAGGACATGGTGTAACTGAGAGGAAATGTTTTAGTAAATGCAATTATAGGATTTCAGGATTGGGGTGTCTGGTCAACATATAATGGAAATGTGAGTTAATACAGTTAGAATCTGGAAGACCTACCCAAAACCTTTCATGATTTTGACCAACTAAAATTAAGGTTGTGAGAATGGAAATATAGATCATTAGTGCAAGATTGTCCAAGATATTGGATATTATGAAGCCAATGGTTTGGGATTTTGGGTTGTTATAATGTAGTGGGAGACAAACCAATAGAATATTTATTTATTGGTCCAAATTTATCTGATAAGATACTAAATATGTGATTATATTATTTTTAGAAATATTAATAAAAATTGCATCAAACACATCATTGTAATCCATACTAGATTATTAAAAACCATCCTAATGAAATGGATTTCCATGAATGGAATAGGTGTTTATGCGTAATCATTCACCATGAAAGTAAGTTATATGTGCTGTAAGAACCATTAATAGTTTCACCTAGGAATGTGGTAAATGATGATGAAATATCACTATATGAGAAAAATTTATTATGATGCATTACATTATTAGTGATTGATTTTATCATCAATGACCAATGAGATTTGAAATCATCCTAATGAAATTGATGCATAAAGCATGATGTCTCACCTTCATGATATCTATCAAGAGCAGGTAAGACAAGAGAGTTATGAGATATCAAATGATTTTATTACAACTTAGCAAGGAGAGGGTAAACCTTCTAGGCCTCATGTATTCATGATTATTGGATACATTTAATTCCTAAACATCCACATAATTAACTTCCCAGATGATTTGAGTACATAACTCATATATTTATAACTTCCCAATACAATCTCTATCTTCATTGTGAATTATAATATGTATAATAATAAGAAACGTTTTTTGGAACATTTTAATTTAATTCTTCAATTGGATAAGGACATGGGGAATAATAAACCCACGGTTCTTAATTTGTATAATAAGAGGAAATATTAAGAAAAGGGTTAGAAGACATATAAATAGTGTAATTCTCCCAAACACCATCCTACCAAGAAGAAGAAGATCCATAGGTAGTGTATGGAAATGGATGAAATATTTTTTTCATGTGGAAATCCAAAACATTGGAAGATGAAACGCACCATGAAGTATGCTGAAGAAAAAGGTCTTTTTGTTTTTGTGTGCAATCTTTCCATATATACAGATTGGGTATTAGATATCGGTTGTGGTTCTCACATCTTTATCCAAATGCAGTCACCATGTAGATTTTGGAATATTTCCCTAGGAGAGACGGATCTACAAGATGGATATGGTGAGAGGCTAGAAATTATTACCATAGGTTACTACCTCCATTAATTTCCAATGGGAATTATTTTGGTTTTACATGATTTTCATTATGTACATACAATTTCCAAAAACATTATTTATGTATCAAGGTTATATATAGAAGGGTTTCTTTTCTTGAAATGAAATAAATGTTGTTTCATATATATTTCCAACATATGCTAGGGGATAATATATTTAAAAATATTTTTTAGTGTAATAAATTATTAATAAAAGTGTTTTAAATTGAAACTAATCAAGTTCATATGACTCATATAACATCATTCTTTGGTATCACCATTTTTGTCAAGTAAACAAGAATAATTTCACTATGCTTTTTCAAGATGGCTATTTAGACTCTTATCTGATAAAAATTCATGATATAAGTCATTCTTGTTTACTAGAAAAAATGTATAAAAGACAATTCTTTTGAAAGAGTGAACGGTCCATATAGAATCTTGGAATGTTACACATTGATGTGTTTTGACAATTTTTTGTCGAATCTATAAGTGGGAATCCTTACATCATAACTTTTATGGATTACTTGAGTAGATATGGATATATCTACATGATGAGGTATAAGTCTGAGTCCTTTGAGTGATTCAATGAATTCATGAATAAATTAAAGAATCAATTTAGAATGATGATAATGAAGCATCAATTTGATTGAGTTGGTGATTATCATAACACATTAATCTTGAACGTTCTATTGGAGTTTGGTATTCTATCTCAAATAACTCCACCATATAAAACACATTGTAGTGGTGTTACTAAATGTAATAAATCTAACCGGTTGGACCTGGTTAGGTCGATGATGATTTATGAAGACCTTCCACTGTCCTTATGGGGATATCTTTTAAAAACTACAACATAAACATTAAAATGTGTACTAATTAAATATGAAAATATAATTACTTTTGAGAAATGGAGTGGAATGAATTTTTTTTATTAGTTACACATGTTTGGGGTTGTGAGGTTTTTATTATGGACATGTCAGGAAAAAATAGCACATTATGGAATGAAGTGTGTCTTGATAGGTTTTCCTAAAGTAACGAAGGGATAATACCTACACAACCCCTGAAAAAAATGTTATTATCCTTATTGAAATTGTCTACATTGAGATGCAGAACATCCTCGAAAAGGATAGTTGGATCAATATTGAATTTAATGATGTTTCTTCTCAAGATAGACTGGTGTTGGTACATGAACCTCATTTGTAGTTCCCCGTCAAAGAAGTAGCTTCTAAGACACAAACACTATTTTTGTCTGTAAGAGAGGTAAGAGACACAAAGTTATATTGTTTTCATTCCATTGAGGATAGTGACTTATTATTGTTGGAAGATGAAGAACCTCTCTCCAATATGGATGAATTTGAGAGCACAATAGATGAATGATGTCAAGAAACTATGAATTATGAGATGGATTCCATGTATCATAATTGGGTTTGGGTTTTTGTAGATTCTCGAGTTGATGTAAATAATGTTGGATGCAAATGGGTATTCAAGAGGGAACTAGACATCAAAGGTTATGTAAATACATACAATGAAATGATAGTGGAAAAGGGATTAAATAGTGTTACAAAATTGACAATGATAAAATGTTTCTCCCATTTCCCTGTTTATATGAATAATAAAAATCTTTTCTATAGAATTATACCATGACATTGATATTTGGTAGATGGATCCCAAAACTACATTACATAATGGGAACCATTAAAAAGATTTCTATATGAAACAACCCAAAGGGATTGTTAGTCCAGGTGATTTCAAAAGTATTTGAATGTTGTAGAGATCCCATTATGGATTAATGAAATCATCTTGGTCATAGAACATTCAATTCAATGAAGCCATAAAAATGGTTTTATTAAGGATTAATGTGATTTGTATGTTAACAAAACGATTTATGGGAATGTGATCGATATCCTAGTAGAAAATGCTGATGAAATTTTACTTATTTGAAATCACATACCAATCTATCAATTTGTTAAGGACTATTTGAAATAGTATTTCTCCCTGAAGGAGTTAGGTTAAGTAGTCTACATTCGCGGGATAATGGTCATTCCTGATAGATCTAAAAGGTAGCTTGGATAATGTCAAGGTACATATATGGACCAGATATTATAATGATTTAGTATGGAACAATCCAAGGGGGTATTGGTTCTATGGTTACATTGAATACATATATATAATAAAATTTGTTCTCAGAAATAAAAAGAAAAAAGAGATAATGGTTATGATCCCATAATCTTTGGTAGTAGGTTCAATCCTGTATTCCATGTTATGTAATATACATAATGTTTTCTATGCACTGATCTGAATATGTAGATTTCATGATGTCCCAGGATAACAACATTTTACTGTTGTTAAGTAAATCTTTAAGTATCTCAAAATTACAAGAGGATATGTTACGGATGTATGGAGGATATGAGTATATGTTAATCAGGGGTTATAATGATTCTGGTTTTTACAAAAATCAAATTGATCTGAATTCACTATCATTATATGTTTTTTTCTCAACATAGGATTTGTGAGTTGGATGAGTTCAAAACATCTAGATGTTAGTTGTTCTATAGAAAATTCAGTGTATATTGTAGCTTTAATGCATCAGAGGAAGCCATTTGGAATTCAATCCTTGTCTAGGATTTCGATATGGTACCTAGATTTGAAGATATATCACATTTTTTTGTTATAATATTTTAGTAGTGGATCTTGAAAAAGATCCAAGGTCACACTAGTGGATAAAGAATATAATCTAAAAGTACCATCTGTTGGTGTATTACTATTAGAGGGGTGAAGAGGCAGTGATAATTGTATCCATATAAAATAATGTGGTAAAAACCATGACTAATGGCCTATCTTAGAATGATCATGTGTATCATGTGATAGCTAGAATACTGAAGGTTGTTAGTAGTCGACTATAGTTTAAGTGAGAGTCTATTGGAGTTGGTTACCTTAAACCAGCTTCTTTTCTCTTTGTGCTAAAGATGTATTCATTGTTTGAATATTTAGAAAATTAATATCACATAATTATTGTTCATCTACATTAAATGGTATGTGATAATGTTCTAAAATTAGTTGGCAGCCTAAAAGGTAATAGTAGTTCTCTTCTATGATGAGAACCTAGAAGCTCTATGAAACTATTCTTGATTATATGATATATATTTGGATGATGTCATTTCAGAGACACAAATGATATAGGCCATCAGGGGTGGATTCTCGTATTTCATTTAGGAATATTTTTGTGGTCCATGCCCTTGGTTATGTCCAATATGGATATTAGGAGAAAGATAAACATCGGTAGGAAATCTACATTCATTTGAATAACTAGATGTTACTCTCTATGAATGTGTTTATTGGTCCTTATAATTTAATAATATTGTTATATACTATTATGAGTAATGAAATTAGATTTATTGATAGAAATAGTGATGAAAAATGTTTGTGGAGAAGTAGGTTTTTTTGGGTGTCTCGTGAGTAATAATTAATTAAGAAATAATGAAAAAAGTATTTCTCCATTTAATTAATTAGCATAAGATAATGTATCAGGCCCATCGATGGAAATGATAGAGACTAAATAAATAAATGGAAATTGTGTTCAATAAGAAAGTTCTATTTTTGGAAAATAAAATAAATAGATATCAAACATATAGATTGGAGTCACTTTCATAAAACCTTCTCAATTTGAGATATTGTGATAAAGGGATTATATTACAGGGTATGTATTCCTATGAGGTGACCTATCATTATGAAAATAACTTCTTCTCTATGGGGTCCATTGAATGTTGAAAGATTCTAACCTAGTAAATTAGGAAAATTGTTATAATTCCATTACGAAAGAGGCCTAGAGGGTGACACACTATGTGTATCTAGAATCTTACTTGAATAATATATTATTATTTATTATTTAACAGGTTTATATAAATATTATTCTTGTGAATGTTTTCATCCTTATTCATGTATTCTTGATCGCACGTAAATAATTTTTTTCTATTTAGTAAATATAATATTTACTTATATAATGTAAAATAATACATTGATATTTATTTATTAGATAAATAGATGTTATTAGGGGCCTGATATATTTTTTGATGGAATAGAAGACAAAGTTTAATTTTCTCTTGAGAAATGATAATATTTAATATTATTTAATTAAATAATTATTATTCATAATTTTCAAGTTAAGAACAAGTATGGAAATAATAATAATAATATTGTTATTGGATTTGTGGTTTTTCAAGAATTCAATAATAATAATGGATATTATGAAATTAATATATTTTAACATTTGAAATATAAATTCCTAGTCTTATTATTTTCTCATTAGCCAATTCATTTTATTAAAACAATTCCTAGAGAACCCTCTAAAGCCTAGAGAGCTCCCTTCTCAATGAATGATCCTAATAATGGGGAGGAAACCTCCTCTTCCAAATCATGGAGAATGCTCTAAAAGTGATTCTCGATTTGATCAAGGTGGATGACATAAGTGCAATGATCTTCCATGCGATCTCCTTGAGACTCCTTTGGCCACGTATGAGGATTCATGGAACACATGTTTATCACTTCTAGAGGAAATCTAAAATTGTTTCTATAATACAAGGATAGTGCACCGCATATCTGTCGCCGTGAACATCAACAATGGAAGAATTCTATATTGTTAATTATTTATCTAATTAAATTAATTATAAACTATATGTGTAGATCCATCTCTCTCAGTTATTGTCATATTTTTTATATTTCATGGAATCAATTATGAGGATCATGGAATTCACCACATTATATATATATATCAAATTTATCATTTAATAGGGATGAAATTAAAGTTGTGCACCACCCATCACACACTTCCATTGTGGTTTGAACCCACAAAATTTTCATATTATTCGTAATATCTTCATTTTTTAGTTAACAAATATTTTTTTGACATAGATAACTTGGTTTTACCCTTTATCAAATATATTCAAAACAATCAAATGGGATAGAGTTATTGATCCACTTATTTGTAAAGAGTCTTTAATTTAATTTACTTTTCACATATACAATTATATATTCTCTTATAAAGCACTTGTAAACATGTTATTCCATATATTTTATCCCCGTAATACAAGGTTTCATTCCCTAATATCCCTCTATCATGAATTAATTTCAAATTATAGTAAAATAAATGTTTTTGGAATCGATAAAATTCCTGTTTTATTTTGGGGTGGAGATACATTCCATTAGAGTGTGGGGTAGTGTTTAAATTTATCAGAATGTTAATAATTCATGAATATATTGTTATGATTCATATTATTCATCTTGAAAATAATGAATAATAAATATATATTTAAAAAATGTGTATAAAATTGGAATTAAATACCTTAATATACTCATTTATGTAAAAAATGACCTTCCCCAAATAAAATGAACTGGTGTAATAGTTAATTCCACATATTCATTTTTCATCTAATTCTAAAAAAAAGTTTAATTTAAAAAAGGAAAAAATACATATAAAATTTTTTTTAACAATAATTCTTTCAATCTTATATATTATAAATTATGGAAATGTGACTGAAAAGGGAAATCGAGTTAGGTGAACCATGTTTGGTATCAAGGGGTTAAGAGTATTGTTGATTTAAAATATTGATCATGAAGTGTATTATAACAAAACAACCACCTCTTTGTGTCCTTAATTATTAAATTATTAAACATAAATCATAAGCAACAATGTAGACCGTTAAAAACTAACATGATTGGTACATTTTTAATTTCCTTATACATAGACAGTATGGATATTAATAAACCTATATCATGAATTTCATGATTATTAGATTATCATGGTTTTTCATAAATTTCATCATTGAAATACATGCGACCTCAATGTTTTATGAGGAAGGTTGTGTGTTGTTTCTTGGGAGACCGAATAATGCTTAACATTTTTGAATTTGATTGAATAAGAATGAAGTAGAAATGAATTTTGTTAATTAGGAATGATGGATAGAACATTGGAAAATCCATTGAAATTTTAAAAAATTAAATTTATTTGTTGATTTTTATTGGGATATATGATGATTACCATGATTTTAAAAAATATATTTCAGTGATTTTATGTGTAAAATATATTCAAATAAATGTTATTTTCCATCAGATTTGTTATAATTAAATGGATAAAATTAAAGATTAATGAATTTTTATACCTTTGTAATAATATTGGTTATTATCACAAAAGGTCCAATTTTACAGAACATCAATTAATTCATTGTAGCATTTTTTACACTATATTCAAAATTCCTTTTCTAAATATTCATAGTATTTGGGGCTTCTTTCCATTCACTGAAATGAAATATTGTATACAACTAATAGAAGTTATTCCCACATAGTGTATAAATTCTATGAACCTTTTATTTTACATACCTACAATGTTTTGTCCCAAACATAGGCTATGTGCATCTAATTGGGTAACTTCTAAACTATAAGTAAGTATAAATTGATGATGAAAAGACTCATAAAATTTCACCATAGTTTTACTTGTTTATTTTATCCATCCATTCTAATAAATTATATTGAAAAATAATTCATGTACAACTTAACAACACTAATACACTTTTATATTCTCATGTATCCTACAAGAAAAATTTATCATTTAAAAAAATCCATGGATAATTTTATAGGTATCTTCCCTAGGTGTATAGTTGAGTATAATTATAGAGACACTTTCCTCTATTTCTTCATTCTCCGCCGTCATGATCTTCTAAACCCATTGGTGATGAAACTAAGTTGTTTACATTGTTATAATCATAAGCTATATATTTACAATATATTTTAAATAATTGGATTCAATATTTCTCAATTATTATTTATTAATTTTTTATCTTTATATCATGTTTTTATGACATTATCATAAAAAAATCTATTTAATCAGAAGCCCGATGATTTTATTAATAGTTAATATCATTTGATAAATATAGCATGTTCACCTATCCTATCTCCCATTCACTTTCATGAGTGATAATATGGATTTTTTTATTAAAAAAATACATTGTAATGAAAAAATATATATTTATGTTATTTTATTGATAAATAGTTAATTATATACTGGTATTTTATCATAACATCACATTGATGAAGTCATGCCTTCATTGAGTTAGTATCTCTTAGTAATAATGAAATTATTTATTAATATAGTTCATCAACAATAAATATCGTTTGATCTATCAAATCCTACATGTTAACCAATGATAGAATCAGATACAAAACGTATTCATATATATAAAAATGAAGGATTCAATTACCTGTCCCAAATCACTTAAGAGAGATAAATTTTGGGAATCAAGGAATGCTTACTAGGGTTGATCATGATTCCTCAAAAAAGATTCAGTTAATTTATAAATTGCATTGTCTTATGGATTCAAAATCAAAAGACCCCCATAAAATTCAACATATTCTAAATTTGATCATATAAAATAGACTCTAATTGATTTATCCCTTTCATACTTTGGAAATTAACTAGGTTAAACAGTAAAAGAAAACCTGGTAAATTTAAATTCATCTTTAGCTGGTTTGATAACAACAATGTTTGAAATGTAACTCATGTGGTGTATTCTCTTCCAATACCACATATAATCTAATGTATATTAATTTAATATTGTAAATAAGATGAAACATTATGTTAAATTGTTAAGTGAATTTACCCATGGATGAGGATTCCCTTTAATGGGTCAAATCAATGTCATATATACCGGGAAAATGGGATATATAGTTTTTGCAAAATGTATATTCAAAACCTGTTAGTTAATAAAAAATACATTAAATTTATTTATAGCATATTATAGAGTACAAAACAAATTCCTACGGACATGAACCCATGATACACGCCCAAAAATCCTTCCATCCCAACCACCCTTCTCCCCAATAGGGTCTGGGAAAACTTATATAGACTTTTATTAATGTAAAATTTTAGCCCGAAAAATTTTAGTCCTCTTCCATAATTATATGATAACAATATCTTAATATATATAGATATTTGTTTAATTGTAATGAAAAAACATCTATGACAACTGTTTGGGGGGATTAAATGTGACATGTTTTATATCTCATTAATCACTCAAATAATGGGTATTGATGGAATAATAAATTCTAGAGATTTTTGAAATTTTAAATTGGTTAAAAAAATTAGTTCAAATTAATTCATCTCATACGGGTATAAAATGTTGTTTATTAACATATAACCTAAAGAATGTTTATATAATAAAATTTGGGTGTTATCAAAGTGGGTTCTTTATCTAATGTTATATTGATGGAAAATGTTAAGATAGATTGAATCTCGACCTAATAAAAAGATCAAATTTACTTCTACAAATCCTATAAAAAATAACTAATGTAGATATTGTAATTAATAAATTTTATTCATGTTCTCAAAGAACATTGCATAATTCAAAATGATTTAATTTTAAAATTGAGCATAGGGAATTAAAAATTAAAAATAATGATTTAGGATTCCTGAATCCTAATTTATAGGATGTGAATGGGAATTTTTAGGTTTACTATTAAACATATTTTAAATAATAGAACAACCTCATCAACATTAGAGAATATTATGTAGGATTTATTGATTTTTATTTTAGGATTTACACATATGGTCAACATGTATAGGCGGGATGATACCAAGGCCTTATCAGATCATAATAAGTCATGCTAGTTTTCTTAAATAATACAATCAACATGTAATAAATATCCATAAAATTTTTGGAATTTTTATAGAGTCTCGTGAATTTTTTAAATAATGTGTAGTATGGATGAAAAGGTGATGTTTCATATGTGTTTAAATATAAAATGGTATCCCTAATGAAAATTTAGAAAGAAGATATAAAAAACGAAAATGATAAATCATGGAATGAGAATTGATGTGATTTTGTAGCAAGTATCAATCATCCAAACATGATAAGGGATTCCCAAATTGTATGAAACAACACAAATATTCTCAAACTAAGATAATGTATTTTTTTTAATGGGGACTTTTCATGCATACTTACTAAATAATAGAGGTAGATGGAAATATGACCTTTAAATAGGTGGTAATTTCAAAACCAAAATAATTATTTCTATTCATATAATATTAGTTATTATGTTTAAATATAAATAAATTTAGTATAGTAATGAATCCACTCTTGTGGTTAGATAAACAGTAACCATCAGGGAAATATTTTCAATTTTATTTATGGAAATATTATCGTTGTGAACGTGTTTAGGAATTACATAGAAGGTATTGGATTCAATACGAATCCTATAAAAATAAGAATCAATCAACATATATGACTATATAATTGTGAGTTTAATTGAATTGTGGAGAAATAATGCGTCTCTAATATTAATGGAATGATTTAGACCTTGTTTGAATTGGAATGAAAATTAATTATTGGAAAAAAAATGATATAGATGAAAAGAAAGATGGATTGATTGGAAGGAATATGTATTTGAATTAATATGAATCCAATATAAAATAAAATTATTCCACATATAGTCATAAATAGAAATGAATTTTATGTGACTATTAGAAAGGCCCAACTACGATCAATGCATCATTGATAGTGGGAGGGATGAATCAATTATATATTTTTCATTTTTTTAACACTCTTGTGTAACAACCTTTTCCTCTTGTTAATGAATTACTACGTTACTAAAAACAAAACATTCACACATCCACAAGAACACATGATTTTATAGGGTTCACAACTCAAAAATATTTTATTAAACTTTTCATTGTTTAAAATAATCCAATTTTAAATAATCCAGAATAAAACAATTTCATTCTATGGATACAATATGAAGGATATACCCTTAAACATTTAAATCACTATGATCAAAACAAGAATTCTTGTGATTCTTCATGAAAATATGATATTAAAAAATTGCAACTATATATGAATCCATCACTAGTTATATAAAACAATTTTACTATGATTCATTATCAACTTCCTATTTTGTAATTCTAAAAAACAAAATTCATCACTTTCCTACCCAAAAATAGGTAAAAAACCTTTCTGGACATCATATAGAAACAGAGTCTGATGGATTACTTTGATTTCAGAGTCTGGTTCGGAAGTCTATAAAAATGTTTTGAAATAATACCTTGGTGTCCTGTTTTACGAACTAATACATCCCAAAAAAACAATAGTTTGATTTCTCAGTCTAATCTCATAACCACATCCATAATTGACCTCTATTGGAAAAATATTCTTTTGAATAGTAATTTAAATAGATTAACTTCTTAACCTATTACATTTTTTCTCTCCCTATATCTTACTCACATGAACAATGATTCATCATTAGAAAGTCCAAATTAATTTTATTTATTTGATAACCAAAAGTGGTATGGGAGGGAAAGTATTTTTACTTTTCCATTCAACTAAATTCCTAGAAATTAGAACACGAATTTCATTTTGACCTCATCCTTAACAATTTAAGTGCTTATAATTTTTTTGATGTTTTAAAAACATATCATATCATTTCATACTTTCATGATTATTCTTAATTACTAAATGTTCTTCAATCTGATACCATTTTATATATTGGTATTTTTTCATTATGATTAAGCATATGTCCACTCCGATTTTCATGAACAACTTGAAAAAACATAAGAATTGAAGATTTATCATTTTTCTTATCCATAATGACCTAAAATGATGTAAATTATTTTTGATAAACATAATTGAAACTTATTTATATTTCCAAAACACACCAGAAATACATCATAAACACATATTCATAAGAAATATTCTTTTAACAATCATTCAACAATTTCATTGATCAATGTTCATGTATCCAATAATGTCCTATGTTTGATGACTTGTTTGTTCCATCAAGAATATTATTTATTTCCACTAGTTTTTTCATATGTACTTGTGTCGTGTATTTTATAATTACTTATTACACGGTAGAATCAAATAATAACTTATTTTTCTCTTGACAGAATTGAATAATTGCACAACATGATTTAAATGGAAGACTACATTCTTATCATGATATGGAAGATTTTTCATTGAACCCATATAATGGATCTATCACTACAAATTGTCTCATTAATTTGAACCACCAACTAATACATTCATAATTAATTGGTACCAACATTTCCCACTTACTAATTTTCATTATGTCATCATGCATTTATATTACATAACATTAAATCACATTGTATAAAAAGAGTATCTTTTAAAAAAAATCTTAGAAAAATGGTACATAATATAAGAAAACATATAAAATAATTTTATAATAATTTAATTTATTTTTATTTAGTTCACCCAATATATAATTAATGCATCTCATAACCTAAGTACATGAATCAAAGGAAAGGGTGAGCATAAGACCTAGTAAGGAAATAAAAGGAAAATAATTTACATCTGATCATGAATGTATTATATAAGATATTGAGAATATAATAATGACATGATAAAAGGAACAAATATAAAAATCCGAGTAAAAAACATGTATTGGAACGTTATAATTTTGCTCTAACTTTTAATTTATTCAATCAAAATCATGTAATAATGGTTTATCACCGTGGTTCCATAGAAATTACCATGGTTATCAACCATGGTATCGTAAAACATGTAATCCCTAGAAATTAAATTCATTTCATAATGAATTAGTGCACAATCAGATTCACCCTTCATATTTATTAATTAATGTGAGAAACATAGATCATAATAAAACTTTTAATAAATAACCCATGGAGAATAAAATAAATGGGTTTTATAACAAAATTGTGAAGTTTTTAAAAAGTACTTATTGAAAAGATCATTATATCCTTATTAACCCACGAAAAAGGAAGGTAGGATTCATCGATGTTAATATGAGAATAGAATATATAATTTTTATATATTAGTGAATTATTTTTTAAAAAAAGTGGTTTGACATTATCTAAATAATATAAGGCAATTTATTTTGAAAAAGAGAAATATTTTGAGACGAAAATCTGGTATCATAACGGGAACTAAACTGGGGATAAAAAATCATAAAAATTAAAGGGAAAAGATTATACCATTATGAAAAGGCTCCTAAAAAAGTAAATTAATATAATAAAATTTATATAAGAACATTTTATGGATATATGAAATATATATGGCATGTTATGGAAATTTCAATGGAAAAGGGAAGTTGATATTTCCTTTACCTAGAAGAGTGTTCCAAAAATATGGGTACTAGGACCATGGGGGAATAACGAATACTTGGGAGGTAAAAAAATCATAGATTCATGGAGGATTATTTTTAAGTGAAATTAAATTGAGAAATGGGTGGGTATTTATAGCAAAATATGAGGATTTGTTTATTAACTTTCTTAGACACCAAGGTAGTGAGAGAGAAAAACCATGGACATTCCCATTGAATTTTATCGTAGTATTGGACACATGGGACACACACTATGATATTTTAATCACAACGAGTAGACCCAAATTCTATATTAATTACTAAATGATTATTATTTAATTAAATATACCAAAAAAATGAAAATGTATTTTTATTATTCATCAAAAAAAAATTATTTAACAAATTCCCATAAATTCTCCCTAAAATCATTTTGATGAAGTGATTTCATAAACTATATTTAATTAATAAAAATAACTATTTATATATGATGATTTTAACTTTTAAATATAAAAAATCATAATTTATTAATAATAATAGAGGAATGAAAATTTTTAGTGAAATTGAATTGTGAAATTTATGACACATGAAAATATAAAATAATTTTAGAATTTATATTTAAATAAGAGTTTTTAAACTATAATATTTACTTCAAATAATTTATATTCACAATATCTTTAAATATTATTATATTTATATATATTTTTAAGAAGAACTATTTCTTTTTTCAAAATCAATTTATCAAATTCAAATGGAATTTTGTTATGAAAAATGATTCTTAAAATGGAATTGATGGAACAAAAACATTTTTTAGACAATGTAATTAATCATTAAATAACTAGGCCTATGAAACATAACACCAAAAAAACAAAAACAACCTAATATTAAGGTGTGTGATGGTGATAGATTCTTGGGTTGGGTTACAAAACATCACTTGAGTGGTAATTTCTACTAACATTAACTTCTACTATAGATGATTTTGATCAATATTAACATGTTAAAATTGGTTTTGGAATGGTCAAGAGAAAAGCCTAATAACACTATCAAACTATCAATCTTCTAAAATGGGATTCATTGGGAAAAAATCTACTGGCTGATACCATAATTTATCAATTTTTGGGAATAATTAACCATTATCATTTTTATTTATAAAACTAATTATAACATTAAAATTATTATTAGAGTATTATTTTCAATGGTCATATTAGCCAATGGTAATATTGACCTACATTCATATACTGATTTAAAAAAAGTTCTCACATTTCAATTAATACACACATTATTATTAAAAATATATAAATTTTTTTGAGTATAATATAACACATACTTGTTTTTGAAAAAATCATCATTTAAAATGTTTGGGGCAATAACTTCTTCCCCCCTTCAGAAATTTCATCCCAAATATTTCATCTTCTAATATCTATTGAGAAATAGTGTGGGTACATCTGTTTCTTTATCTCCACTAGTTCCCGTGTGGATTCTTCATATTTTTTGTTCCTCAACAACACATTAACGAGGAGGTTTTTCAAGTGTTGTAAAACATTGCCCCTATGGTTCAAGATCTCCATCAGTTTCTCATCATAAGAGAGTTCATGTTCTAGTATTACAACCTTAGGCCTCAATACATGTGTATGTACAATAATGTATTTCCTCAAGAGAGATATCTAGAATAAATCATGAAAATAATATATATTTGATGTATTTCAAGCCGATAGGCCACTCCTTCTATGAGATGAATGATTTCATAGGGGATAATGTACCTGAGGATGAGTTTCCCTTACATCCCCAATCCCATAACTCTCTTCCATTGTGAAATTCAAAGGATAAAATTTTCAGAAACATCAAACTCCATGTCTTTTGATGTTCTTTTGGAATAAATATTCTTCTGACTCGAAGAAGCCTTTATGTGTTTTTGGATGGAATGAATATTTTTTTCATATATGGTACAAGATCAGACACAAGAACAATTCTCAAACTAGAATCATTTAAAAAGGTATGTTTTTTACATCACTTCCCATTTATATATTCATATATTATCATTTTAATACATAAATGGGAGCTGTTTTCATTTCTGAATCCCAATAATGGGAGATGTTGATCCCATCCACCATTAAATTTCATTGATTATATTTTAAGCATGTCCTTGAGTGTCCGAACAGTCAATTCATATTGGAAATAAGCTTAGGGGTGATAGGTCGTACATAAATTCAATTTGGTACTCATTGAATTTTGAGGACATCTACAAATTTTTGACATAAACCATGGATAAAAATGATAAATGATAGAACAAATAACTCTATAAAACATCAGCATTTAATTTATGTAACTCTTGGAATGTTTTTTCATGAGTGAAATAGTTTTGAAATGATAAAAATTGGGAAATTAGGGTCTGAAGGTCCACTATATCCAATATCACATTGGTTCCTTTGGATTTTTTCATGAGACTAGTGGAAACATACATAATGATATTGTCCCACATCCATGCAGGTATGGGTAGAGGTTGTAATATCCATTTAAGAAGTTGTTTCACTACCTTCACTTTTTGACACACCTAGCACCTCGTACTATAGTTGGAAATATCTATATTCATGTTATACTACAAATAATTATCATGAATGCCCCTATACTTTATCATTCTTCTAGGATGTATAGAATAAGTTGATATATGAGAATCATCCAATAGCTACTTTTTTATTTCTAGAATATATCGAACATATAACCATGTATGAAATATATGTATACCTTAACGATCAATATTGATCTCAGTAAACTTCTCATTCTTCATAGCCTCTAACTACCATTGTAACAAAGGATATTCTATTTGATATTTTATGATCTTATCTAGTAATGAAGGTTGAGGAATCATTTGGGATAGGTTTGATGAATTACCATCCCTACAAAATTCCTATATCTACTTTTATTAGGTACATAACGAAGTAATATCCATGAATCCTCATCATAGAAAACAAAATACAGAATTTCGTAATTATTGAATGAGCGATATTGTTTTCTATTCTGGAATGATAATGAACTGAACAATCAAAGCCGTTAAGAAGTTCAGACCATCTCCTCTATCTCCTGTTTAATTCCTTTTGTATGAAAATATACTTCAAAAAATGATGATCAATTTATATATCACATTTTTTTCCCAAAACTAAGGTGTCTATATATATCATAGGAAAAAAACAATCTCTAGATCGAGCATAGGATATAATTTCCCTTGAGGGTATAATTGGCGAGATTTTTTAGAAATCACCATCTTAATTTTAATGTGGACTCACCAAAGACCTTTTATAGATTCATCAAAAAAAATTGATTCCTTCACTATATATGGAAGAAATAACAGATGAGAAATAACCAATATCTTCTTCTTCTCTTGGAAACATTCATCACAATCCATTGTCCGATGAACTTTTCCCCCTTTCGAGTTATCTTTTTATTGGATGAGATATCCATGAAAATTTTATCACAAACCTCCAATAATATATGAATAATGCAAAGAAAGAATGAATCATAGTTACTATTTTATGGTTGTTTCACTCCTCTACAAACTTATTATGGGATATATCAAGTGAGATTCCATCATTGATTATAATGTTCCCAAAGAAAGAAACTCATTCTAACCAAATTTTACACTTTCATTACATTCCAGAAAGACTCTAATTCTTCAGAGATTATAATATATACATTATATGTTCATCATTCTCTTCTATAATTTTGAAATATCTCAAAATAAAATAAATAAAAAACTACCACAATGTTATCAAGGAAGTCCTTAAATACTATAATCATTAAATCCATAAAAATTGAAAGAGAATTAGTCAAGCAAAAGAGAATAACAAAAAATTCATAATGAACATATATTGATCGAAATTTGGTCTTTGTAATATCTTCATTAATCACCCAAAATTGATGAGAACTTGATCAAAGATCGATGTTGTAGAATAATTGATCCCCACAAATCTGGTAAAATAAATCACTAATATTTTGAAATGGGTACTTTTTCTTCACTTTGATCCCATTAAGGTCTATATAACCAATGAATTTATGCATTGATACATCCTTATTTTTTCTATAATAAATATTTTTCCCCATTGAGGGAATCATGTTCAAATGAACCACTTTTCCAAAATATATTGTAGTTAATTCCTTAATTAGATCAGCTTCACATTTTCCATTATATACGAGGTTGTTTACATTAGCTTGGAACAACATATGATCTCAATGGAGAACTCTATCGCTCTTTCTAGCAAAGGTATTGGTAAATCAGTAGGAAATTCTTCAATGTATTCCTAAAGGAAGTGATAAATATCTATCCATATACATTCATTTTGTTTCCTCATTTTTAGGATATTTTTTTAAATAAGGCTATGGGATGTGTTTTTTGACAAAGCTCATGTCATTAAATCCATCCTTTGTAAACAACTATAGGTTTTAAAATCAATAACAATGAGATTTACATAATTATACAATAGATGTTTTCATTATACTTTTACTACGAATACATCCATATTTTAATGTTGAATTCCATCATGGAAATGACAAATATATTTTCAATAAGATTATTCTCTCCATTATAAATATTTGAGTTTCTATAGACTTTTGATTCTTAGATAATCCCCATAGGAGTCTTGAATGATATCTCTAATTCAACCAGTTCAGGGATTGCTTATATATTCTTTGAAAATAAGGAGGAAATAAAGTAATGATTATAACCATAATTAAACTATGTACTTTCTATCTTTAGATTGAACAATGAGAGTACATGCTACCAATGTTTTTTGAGATTCAACATTATATATTATTCTTGAAAATAATGAACTTTAGCCTTTGTGATATATTGATTTTGATGATTATTCTACACCATTTACATTGGAATTAGACATTGATTAGAAAAATTCCCACATTATCAACCCATAATTTTTTAAACATTAGGTTGTGCTTAAATTATCTTCCCATTATCGTTAATATTTAGTAGTAGAGGCTTCAACTCACATTGAATGTTTTGATAAATATGGTAATCTCTTCTACAATTTTAACATTATCTTACCCCAAGAAATTTGTTCCCCAAATAATTCATCCCATATTTTTTGCACGTGTGATGTTTCACTTGATTTCCTCCACTTCATATATCATTGATCCTCCCCATGATTGGCTCCAAATATATGACATTTTCAATCAATATATGGGACCAATACATCTCTATAAAATGTAATTTAACATTTATAGTCCTCCTCATGATCTCCTCATAGTTTTCCTAATCTCAGTTTGATAGATTCCTCTATAGATGGGGTCTTTGTAAATTGAAGAAACTATCAACTGTCACATTCAAATACATGAAAAATCTAGATGTATAATGGGAATGTCATGTGGAGTTCATCTCACATCATCCCATATAATAATTTTAATAATGATTGAAATCTATGAATTCCTTCTCCATATTTATTCACATTGAACATGGAATTGTTTTTAAAAAAATGATCACCTAATATCTTCCCACTACATTCCATAAATATCCCCTCCTAGATTTGTGTTCTTATCCATTCTCCACCATTGACCACCTTCTTCCTCTCTATGGTATAGATCAACGGTGACATTCCCTTGTTTAGAAAAATGGATTAATGAAAAGATCTTTTCAATAGAGCATATCCATTATTCAGAAATCAATGGGTTGGTAGATCCACTGAATGGAGGTTGTCGTCGACGCATAAAGGACACAACACAAATTGTTTTCCCTTCAAGATTATTATATTTTATTAGCATCATTCATGTTATTATTCATAAATAAAGATAGTTTATTCATCATTATCATGAGTTCTTCCATTCCATATTCCATCAGTGATTTTTTAATTCTTGTTCCATTTCACTCAAAATTTATAGGGTTCATCATTTTCCATGCATTTTCTAAAATAAGAAAACCATAGTGAGAATAAAATTTCATATTATTATCATATAATTATTATAGAATTTCTAAGTATTAAAAATAATTCTTAAATATGTTATTATTTAACAAAAATTGTATTTTTCAAAAAATCCTTCATAATTGATCACAAAAAAACTTGTTATTAACCAAACATATCACATGGGAGTGTCAAAAATGGTGCATAGTAAGGCCCTATTTCGTGCACCAAGTTATGCTATGTCAGGAATGACACACTATGTGGGAGTTAGTACCCCAAGGTACAATTGTTGAAGAACCCCATCCACATGTCTATATACTGAAATGGATTTCTTTTCTTGAAAGTAACAAACTTAAAACATAACAAAAATAAAAATATGATTTATAATATTTGAAATTTTTTATAAGGTTCCTTCTAATTATTTAATTTCATAATTTAAAAAAATAAATAAACCATAATTTGAATGAACTAGGGATTTCTATTTTTTATTACAAATAATTTCAACAAATTTACCAAACAAAAGATCTTTCAATGTTTAGTTTCTTGGAATGCAGTTACATGATTCATGAGAACTGAAAAACCATTTAATCCACATGAATTTATTTTTATTTATTTCAGCAAATGTAATATTACATCATCTCATAACATAGAAACATTATTAAATTAAAAGGGTGTGCATAATGCCATGTAAATGGAATCATGGGAAACAATTTACAAGTGATCATGAGTGTTTTAGATAAGGATATAGAGAATATCATAATGTAATGATAAAATGAAAATAGAAATATTATAGAAAAAATAAAATGAATCATATCATGGAAATGTGGATATAATATTTAATATACTCATTTTTAATCATATCACCAAGGGTTATCATCGATATTTCACATAAATTAACCATGTTATTCACCAAGGTATTATAAAACATTTTATCTATAGAGATTAAATTATTTACCCAATAAATTATAAAATTTTCAAAGCCCACCCTTAATGTGTCTTAAATAATATAAAAAACAATGATCATACACAAAAAATTCATAAATTACTCATGTATAATAAATGAAATAGTTTTTATATCAAAATCTTGATGTATTATAATGGTAACTAAATATAAGATCATTTTGTCATTTTTAACCTATGGAAAAAGTGGGATTTATATGTGTTAATCACAAAATAATATACATAATTAGGAAATTATGGATAATAGCAGTATAAAATAAACAGTATTGGGTATTCACAAAATTAAATAAGTGAAATTATTGAGAATAAAAAGAGAGATTTTGAGATGAAAATCCGACAGCAAAATAGGTATAAAACTTGGTTTTAGCAAAAAATATAAAGATAGGGGATATGGTTCTACTATTAATAAAATACTATTAATATGGTAAATGTATTAAATAAAATGGATATTGGAATATATTATGGAAATATTAAATAGATAACACATAAAAAGGAAAATTGAAATGAAAAGAAATCTTGAGATTTCCATTACCTTGAAGAGTGTTCCTAAAACATGAGGATCAGACCCTTGGGTGGTTGAAGACACATTGAGGGGAATCCGTGGGAGTTAAAACAATAATAGATTCATATTGTAGGAATTTTATGTAAAATTAAATCGATAAATGGGTGGGTATTTATAGTTGAAGTGCATTGTGTTGCATTTGTTGTCAATGAGGCATGATGTTGTCTTAGAATGAATGGATGGATGTCAAGGAGTCAAGATGTGAATGTCAAAGGATGTGATGGTGATGGTGATGAATGGAGAATGGCCATGGTACATACAGATGCATGTCACTTAGGAGATTCACTAAGTGACATAGGAGATGTTGTGGTTGAAACATTCTCTATGTACATCTGATGATTGTTGGGCTGATCTTTAAGTTCCAAGAACTTGTATCAACTGGATACAAAGTCACAACATGATTAGAAGACCATGCATTGTAGTGACAATGCACAAGGAGTTGAAAGTGATCCATCCACAAATTCTAAGTGGATGAAGTGGATTAATAGAGTCCATGTACTATTTCTTAGTGCATGATGAATTGAAGATGATCCAACCTGATCTCTAATTAGATCAATGAAGAACATTGAAGAAGTTATTTGATTAAGGAGGTCGGTTGATGAAGAAGAACCTTCGGGACATCCATTCTTAAATATTGAATACATGATTAAGAAGAGGAGGAATCCATTTGAAGAAGAAATGATGAAGAAGAAATGGCTTGAATGGCACTTGGCATTTGTCTTATACTCATGGGTTACTTTGTTTTTGACAAAGTATTTGTACTATCCTTTGCCAAAAAATATGGCCAGCCAAGGCACCTTGAGGGTTCAACCACAAGGCATGGGCGCTAGGGCACCACGCCCATGGGGGAACCCGTGGGGCGAGCTAGGGCGGCAGGGACGCACCCAGGACACAGCATGGGCGCCTGGGGCACGCCCGAAGGAGCGTGGCAGTGGCGTAGGAGAGTGCCCCCAAGAGTGTCGGAGTGCATGGTGGGCGCTAGAAGTGCGCCCGCAGGGAGCAGAGAGCGGGCGCAGAGTGCGCCCGCAGGGAGAACATGGTGCGGGGCGGCACCGTGGAGGGGGAAATACAACTGAGCGTTGACAGGCAGCGCTAGGTTGATAAGTCGTGGCAAAACCGCGCCCCGTTTCGATGTGGGACGCGGAAAAATTTCCAGGAGTGAATCCTGGCCGCTCGATTGATCGCGCGGCGGATCTCGGCCACACATCTCATCGCGCTGCTCCCGTTCAGATCCAGGCCGTCCGATGTCTTTCATTCGCCCGATCCAATGGCTCCCGGTGCATCTTCTACCTCGAGCTCGACCGCTGCCACCCGCGAGCTCCGTTCGAACCAGAGGCCTCCCCGATGACAAAATTCGAGTTCCCGACCACCATTTCCGAAGCTGAAGGCTCCATTGAGTTCGTATGGACCTACTGAACAGATCCATGCCTAAAAATTGGCTTGCATGCAATGAGAGTAGAATTCGAAGTTCGGCCGAAGCAACCGAAGGTGCGAGGCCATTTGGTGTTGTTTATCTGCATAGATAGGTATTAACAGAGGCATGCATGTGTTCAAAAACACATAAATGTGTTGGAAAATAAAAAGAGAAGAACCCGCGGAGTACCAAGGAGAAAGTTCATGATTTGGAAAGATTTTGAAGATCCGAAATCTTCAGTGATTCAAGATTTAACCACGTGGATGTTTTGAGGCATTCCTCTGCCTATAAAAAGAGAGGTCGAGGCTCTCTTCTACTTGCTGAAAAATTTGAGAGAAGTCTCGTGAGTGCCTTTGTGCCTCGCGAAGTACAAGCCCCACGCACACTTGCGCGGCTGAAGTTCCAGAGCCATCCGAGGCTCTGAAGGAGGTTCCCTGCATGCCTCACTTGCGCGGCAGGAGGAAGGAGCCCGCGGGTATTACACCCTGCGCGCCCGCGGTACTTGGACCTTGCGCGGCCACTTGGCTTGAGCGGCAGTAGGTGTCCTTGACACCCTGCGCGCCCGCGACATGGTGCTCTTGCACCCTAGGCCTTGCACGGCTATTCTGTTGCTTGTTGCTCCGTGAAGACTTGCAGAGTGGTAGAACTTGCACCCTTGCGCGGTGAAGAATAGGAGAATGTGCCTTGCACCCACTGACACTTGCGCAGCTACCTTGCACCCAAGGAGTTAGGGTTGTGTGTGCAAAAACAGAAGAAGGCAGTGTGTGTGTGCCAAGTGGAGAAGAAGACCCAAGGCCTTAGTGCCTTGTGTGAAGTGAAAGAACACACCCTAGTGGTGTATGTGCAAAACAAGAAGGCCAAGGCTTACACCTAAATGAACTAAAACAAAATGGGTTGTGGGTGTTAAACACAAGAGAGGAGGCCAAGCTCAAGTGTGTTCCAAAGTGAAGGAGGAAGGCTAAAGACTTACCTTAGTGGTGTGTGTGCAAAGGAATAAAAAGGCCGAACGTAGTGTGTGTGCACTAAGTGAAGTGAACACACTAAGAAGAAGGAAGAAAGAGGAGACCCTCACACTGAAGTACAACACACTGGTGAGTGTGTAAACAAAAAGAACAAAGTGTGAAGAAGGAAGAAGGTGTGTGTGCTAAAAGTGTTACACCCTTTGTGGGTCTACTGCACCAAGAAGAGGAAAGGGGAAGTGCATGCATGCATGCATGCACGTGTACACGTGAACAATGATAAATCAGGTTGGGTGCATCTGAGTAATCCAAGACCAGTGGTTCTTGAAGAATTTGAGAAGGCCATGCAGTCAGTGCATGAGGATTCAGAGTTTCCATGCATTCAGTGCATGAAGTTGTTTTGAAGTGAGACTGAGCCAGACTGAAGTGAAAGATATCAGTTGTCTGAGTATTCAGTAGTTGAAGAGAGAATCCAGGTCATCCTTAGAAGAAGGTGATAAATCATGAGCAAGACGAGAAGACCTGTTCACCACAAGTGATCAGAAGAAGAGCAAGGCCAGCAGTCTTTATCCCAGACTGCTGAAGATACTTGAAGAAGCTTAAAGAGAAGAAGAGCTACTCGTGTGACTCGAGGAGCCAAGAGAAGACCCTGTGGGACTCAGGGAGAAGAAGTCTTCAGTGGGATTCTGGAGCAGGCCAGTGGGACTCTGGTAACACTGTGTGACACAGTATAAAGACCCTCCTGTGGGACTCAGGAGAGATACAGTGGGACTCTTTATCGACCATTGTAATTTTAACAGGTTATAATGGAGAATCCATGCTGGGAGAGCATGGCAAGGATGTAGGCCTTTGGTGCCGAACCTTGTAAATCCTTTTGTCCAGTGCCTTTACATTTACTGCATCACTCAAGGAAAGGCTGAGAGATACAAGAAGAGTGGATCGAGGCCTTAACAAGCCATAGAGGTTTAATTGATAAAGAATCAATTAGTAAAAAGTTTTAAAGGCTCACTGATTCACCCCCTCCCCCTCTCAGTGATCACACTGATCTGGGCACTTCAATTGGTATCAGAGGGAAGGTTACCTCTAAAAGATCCAAGGGAGTCTTTATGAAGTGCAGATTTGAGGAAATGAGTGACCAGCCTCAAATGGAGATATCTGCCAAGACTCAGAAAAATAGAAAGAAGAAACAGGCCAAGAAGATGAAGAAATCATGTCCTAGCTGTGATGAAGTTGGAATAATGAATGATCTTCAAAGTGCAATCGAATATCTTCAGAAGACAGTCCTCAAGGAAGTGGCAATGTGTATAACTACAGGCATCCTTGATCTTTAAGAAGAAAAATCACAGTTAGAAGAAGAAGCCAATGCAATGGAAGATCAATTGGCAAAAAGGGTTCGCATAACCAACACTCTCAGAAAGCTGGTGAAGGCTAAAGATGAAACTGTTTCTCTTTGCAATGAAAGATATGAAGACACTGCTGAAGAATTGAAAAGAAGCCTTTCTGAGAAAGAAATCTTTAAAGTAATAATCAAAGATGTTTACCATGCACTGGAGAAGAGGCATAGAGTATCAATGGTTGTTAAAGATGCTCAACTTGATGAAAAAGTAAAAAGGGTGAAGGAGCTTGACAACTCAATGCTTGAATGAAAAAGGTGCATGAAGACTAGATAAAGCAGCTGGAAGAGAAATGGGAAGGAAGGCTAAGAACTATTGAGGATGAGAAGAACTCCCTCAATATTAAATGCTTAGAACTGGAGGTGACATTGAAAAATCATCAATCACCCAAAGCCCAAGCCTCCCAGACAGTTGGAAGAAGAAATGTTGCCACTCAAGTGAGCTTTGAGAATGATGATTCTAAAATAAAGACATACTCTAATGAAAGGGAAACATCTTCTAAAAAGAAGGTACCATCCATACCATCTTGTACTCATGCTTCTAAAAGTGTTTCTACTAAAAGTACAGGATGGAAGAATGAATCCAAACAAGTATGGATGAAGACAGTGAAGAAAGAATGCTCTCCTGAAACAACACAGCAAGTCAAGAAAAGTACCCAACAATCAGAAGGATTGAAGAGGTCAAGATTTGTGGGTCAATGTTGGTGTTGTAATAAGTATGGGCACTGTGCAAAGGATTGTTGGTACAATCCACTGAATGTCAAAGCTCAAAGGAAGCCCATGCCAAGGGGGAGCAAGCCAGAGGAAACGAAGCAGCATCCACAAGTCCAGAGACATCTGTTTACTGCAAATAGATTTGGACTACTTGACAACATCTGGGATGATTGCAAAAGTGGTCAAAATGATACATGTCAATCTCCAACTGTATCCAGAGCTAAAAAGAAGAGAAGATCACTGAACCTGGCTAAAATGGAATCCTTGGGAAGCAAGCATAAGAAAGTGGAAGATTCTCCCATGAATATTTTGAAAAAGGAAAAGAAGTCCTTGGAGTCTAAATCCATGAAGGGTGATGCATCCAGAAGGACCACCAAGAAGACATGCTTCTACTGTGGCAAGAAAGGATATATCATGGATCTTTGTAAACAAGCCATGAAATTCAATAGAGGCAGACTGAACTCAAACAGACAATCAATCCAGAAGAAGCAGAAGGTATTGGTTGAAAATAAGTTGCCTAAGAAAGGTGACTTAACATTATCAAAAGAACCATGTGGAATTTCCAAAACTGAGGCCTCACTTCCAAATGACATGTTAGTCAACTGGCCAAATCAGTTGCAACTTGCCAGAGAACTGCAAAGAGCTGAAGATGAGGCACTGGAAATTGCTAAGGCAAAAAGGAAACAAAAGATTTCACATGAAGATGTATTGAGATCCACGCCAACACCAACATCATTGAAGATCAAATGTGCAAGTGTGAAGAATGGTGAAAATGGGACATCTCGGTTGAGAGAATCTTCTCAACCTTGTTGTTCACATTGATGAACCAAGGAGGTTCCATCTTATTCCCTTATACTATTGCTATTTACAAGTGCTGACATTGCAGGGAATTGAAGATGATGATCATTCTCAACTGGAGGATGGTTTGGACAGAATGGAGTGCACCCCTTGAGGGGGAGCCAATCTGGAGAAGATGATGTTCTGAAATTAATATCATCTTGAGAAAGTAGATGAAAGGGGGAGCTTTATCTTTGCACCTGAACATTCTAATGTGTTTTGTGAAGTATGTGCAGGATTCAGCAATTCATTGAATATCTGAAAAAATTCAACCCCTAAGCATGATCTCACATGTGTAGAGAATTGTGGACAACATTGAGTATCTTGGTTACATCACTCTTGTTTTCTACACCGGGTTAGCCCAAGTAGACTTAGAGTTGATTTACTAAAGGTTCTTTGCTAAAGAAGAACATGTGGCATCATCCCTCTCTTAGTGATTTTCAAGAAGATGATATTCAAAGGGAGGAAGATATTTTTGAAAGTGAACCACACCACACCTTTGCATTTTATTGCCAATAAGGGGGAGAAAATTTTGGCACACATATTGAACCACTCATATGTGCTGAAGTGGTGTATTGACAACAAATACAAAGGGGGAGATTGAAGTGCACTGTGTTGCATTTGTTGTCAATGAGGCATGAAGTTGTCTTTGAATGAATGGATGGATGTCAAGGAGTCAAGATGTGAATGTCAAAGGATGTGATGGTGATGGTGATGAATGGAGAATGGCCATGGAACAGAAAGATGCATGTCACTTAGGAGATTCACTAAGTGACATAGGAGATGTTGTGGTTGAAACATTCTCTATGTACATCTGACGATTGTTGGGATGATCTTTAAGTTCCAAGAACTTGTATCAACTGGATACAAAGTCACAACATGATTAGAAGACCATGCATTGTAGTGACAATGCACGAGGAGTTGAAAGTGATCCATCCACAACTTCTAAGTGGATGAAGTGGATTAATAAAGTCCATGTACTATTTCTTAGTTCATGATGAATTGAAGATGATCCAACCTGATCTCTAATTAGATCAATGAAGAACATTGAAGAAGTTATTTGATTAAGGAGGTCGTTTGATGAAGAAGAACCTTCGGGACATCCATTCTTAAATATTGAATACATGATTAAGAAGAGGAGGAATCCATTTGAAGAAGAAATGATGAAGAAGAAATGGCTTGAATGGCACTTGGCATTTGTCTTATACTCATGGGTTACTTTGTTTTTGACAAAGTATTTGTACTTTCCTTTGCCAAAAAATATGGCCAGCCAAGGCACCTTGAGGGTTCAACCCCAAGGCATGGGTGCTAGGGCATCACGCCCATGGGGGAACCCGTGGGGCGAGCCAGGGCGGCAGGGCCGCACCCAGGACACAGCATGGGCGCCTGGGGCACGCCCAAAGGAGCGCGGCAGGGGCGTAGGAGAGCGCCCCCAAGAGTGTCGAAGTGCATGGTGGGCGCTAGAAGTGCGCCCGCAGGGAGCAGAGAGTGGGCGCAGAGCGCGCCCGCAGGGAGAACATGGTGTGGGGCGGCACCGTGGAGGGGGAAGTACAACTGAGCGTTGAGAGGAAGCGCTAGGTTGATAAGCCGCAGAAAAACCACGCCCCGTTTCGATGTGGGACGCGGAAAAATTTCCAGGAGCGAATCCTGGCCGCTCGATTGATCGCGCGCCGGATCTCGGCCACACATCTCATCGCGCCGCTCCCGTTCAGATCCAGGCCGTCCGATGTCTTTCATTCGCCCGTTCCAACGGCTCCCGGTGCATCTTCTACCTCGAGCTCGACCGCGGCCACCCGCGAGCTCCGTTCGAACCAGAGGCCTCCCCGATGAGAAAAGTCGAGTTCCCGACCACCATTTCCGATGCCGAAGGCTCCATTGAGTTCGTATGAACCTACTGAACAGATCCATGCCTTAAAATTGGCTTGCATGCAATGAGAGGAGAATTCGAAGTTCGGCCGAAGCAACCGAAGGTGCGAGGCCATTTGGTGTTGTTGATCTGCATAGACAGGTATTAACAGAGGCATGCATGTGTTCAAAAACGCATAAATGTGATGGAAAATAAAAAGAGAAGAACCCACGGTGAACCGAGGAGAAAGTTCAAGATTTGGAAAGATTTTGAAGATCCGAAATCTTCGGTGATTCAAGATTTAACCTCGCGGATGTTTTGAGGCATTCCTCTGCCTATAAAAAGAGAGGTCGAGGCTCTCTTCTGCTTGCTGAAAAATTTGAGAGAAGTCCCGTGAGTGCCTTTGTGCCTCGCGAAGTACAAGCCCTGCGCACACTTGCGTGACTGATGTTCCAGAGCCATCCGAGGCTCTGAAGGAGGTTCCCTGCATGCCTCACTTGCGCGACAGGGGGAAGGAGCCCGCGGGTATTACACCCTGCGTGCCCGCGGTACTTGGACCTTGCGCGGCCACTTGGCTTGAGCGGCAGTAGGTGTCCTTGACACCCTGCGTGCCCGCGACGTGGTGCTCTTGCACCCTAGGCCTTTCACGGCTATTCTGTTGCTTGTTTCTCCTTGAAGACTTGCAGAGTGGTAAAACTTTCACCCTAGCGCGGAGAAGAATAGGAGAAGGTGCCTTGCACCCACTGACACTTGCGCGGCTGCCTTGCACCCAAGGAGTTCGGGCTGTGTGTGCAAAAACAGAAGAAGGCAGTGTGTGTGTGCCAAGTGGAGAAGAATACCCAAGGCCTTAGTGCCTTGTGTGAAGTGAAAGAACACACCCTAGTGGTGTATGTGAAAAACAAGAAGTCCAAGGCTTACACCTAAATGAACTAAAACAAAATGGGTTGTGGGTGTTAAACACAAGAGAAGAGGCCAAGCTCAATTGTGTGCCAAAGTGAAGGAGGAAGGCTAAAGACTTACCTTAGTGGTGTGTGTGCAAAGGAATAAAAAGGCTGAACCTAGTGTGTGTGCACTATGTGAAGTGAACACACTAAGAAGAAGGAAGAAAGAGGAGACCCTCACACTGAAGTACAACACACTTGTGAGTGTGTAAACAAAAAGAACAAAGTGTGAAGAAGGAAGAAGGTGTGTGTGCTAAAAGTGTTACACCCTTTGTGGGTCTACTGCACCAAGAAGAGGAAAGGGGAAGTGCATGCATGCATGCATGCACGTTCACACGTGAACAAAGCTAAATCAGGCTGTGTGCATCTGAGTAATCCAAGACTAGTGGTTCTTGAAGAATTTGAGAAGGCCATGCAGTCAGTGCATGAGGATTCAGAGTTTCCATGCATTCAGTGCATGAAGTTGTTTTGAAGTGAGACTGAGCCAGACTGAAGTGAAAGATATCAGTTGCCTGAGTATTCAGTAGTTGAAGAGAGAAGCCAGGTCATCCTTAGAAGAAGGTGATAAATCCGGAGCAAGACGAGAAGACCTGTTCACCACAAGTGATCAGAAGAAGAGCAAGGCCAGCAGTCTTTATCCCAGACTGCTGAAGATACTTGAAGAAGCTTAAAGAGAAGAAGAGCTACTCGTGTGACTCAAGGAGCCAAGAGAAGACCCTGTGGGACTCAGGGAGAAGAAGTCTTCAGTGGGATTCTGGAGCAGGCTAGTGGGACTCTGGTAACACTGTGTGACGCAGTATAAAGACCCTCCTGTGGGACTCAGGAGAGATACAGTGGGACTCTGTATCGACCATTGTAATTTTAACAGGTTATAATGGAGAGTCCATGCTGGGAGAGCATGGCAAGGATGTAGGCCTTTGGTGCCGAACCTTGTAAATCCTTGTGTCCAGTGCCTTTACATTTACTGCATCACTCGAGGAAAGGCTGAGAGATACAAGAAGAGTGGATCGAGGCCTTAACAATCCATAGAGGTTTAATTGATAAAGAATCAATTAGTAAAAAGTTTTAAAGGATCACTGATTCACCCCCTCCCCCTCTCAGTGATCACACTGATCTGGGCACTTCAATAGTAAATGGGGAGGTTGTCTTTATTAATTTCTTTAGACTCCTAGGTAGTGGTAAATGAAAAAATTGGGATTTCCCATTGAATATTCCAAAGGTAATTGAAAAATGGGACACCTATTATGGTATATTATTCAAAAAGAGTTGATCTAAATATTATATTACTTATTAAATAATTATGTTTTCATTAAACATACTAAAAATCTCAAACTATATTTTTACTATTCATGAAATAAATCATTTTAAAAAACTCTCATAAATTCACTCGTAAATAATTGTAACATTATGATATAAAAAATAATATTTATTTTATCATAAAAATAATACTAATATGATAATTTTAACTTTTAATTTTAAATAAAAAATATTTAATAAAAATAATAGAGGATAGAAAATTTATAGTGAAATTGCATATTGAAATGTCTGACACAAGAAAAAATAAAATTATTTTTTCATTTATATTTTAATAGAACTGTTCTACCAATAATAATTCATTAAAATAAGTATTATTAATATTATACTATTATATTATAATGTATTATTATATTATTATATTTATAACATTTATGAAATTTACAATTGTTATATGAAAAGCCAATTTATCAAATTCCAACTAAATATTATTATGAAAATATATTCATCAAAAGTAATTGATCAAATGAAAATTTTAATTATATAATGTCATTAAACATTACGTAACCATGAAAATGAAACATAACACTTTATAGCACCCACTTATGACCTTATGGTAAGGTGTATGATGGTGATAGATTATGGGGGCGGCTTGGATAAAATCGCTCATGTGGTAATTTCCATTAACATGTACTTCTCACATTGGATATTTCATTCAAGATTAACATGTTTAGTCTCAGCTTGGTCTTGGTAAAGAGTGAGGCCCAATTAAGCTTGCATACTACTAATCATCCACCAATTGGCTTCGTATGGAATGACTATTGTGGTTTAGTCCATCATTTCTCCTTTATGCATTAATTAACTAGTATTGTTACTATTTATATCACTATTTATAATATTTAAATTATTTTTAATAGTATTGTTTCCAATGGTCATATTAACTAGTGGTCATATAATGTTTTAAACCTTATGGCCACATTTAAATTTATAATCACATCATTATTAATGTGATATAATTTTGTTTACTATAATATAAAACATATTTTTATGAAAAAACTATCATTAATAATGGTTAGATCAATACACGGATCCATAAATATGTCATAATCAGCATCTAATAAGACTCTACATCCAATACCAATTTTGTATCAACACTATTTATGTAGGATCATTGTTATAAGTCATCCATTAGATTGGTAGCACACCATTTCATATGTACTGGTGTCATAGGAAACTTCAAACATCCCATCCTTTTAGAAAAACCCTATATCTAGTGATTCGTTCACTAATGATCTGAGAATGAATTACATTTAAATATTCATTATTCTTAATCCAATAACCCCTACCATTAATCATGACATCTTCTTGATGTTTGATAACATTAATATCATCATAGAATCATTGAAAAAACATCATAATTTTATATTTATTCCCCGTATACCGGAACATTCGTTCTTTCTATCCAAACCTCAACCTAATTGGAACCATGTAGAATGACATGACCATATTTTATACATATCATTAACAAAGCATGGATCACATTTTTTTATTAATATATGATATTATAGACCATTAAAATAGTAATTCATCATTACATTTAATGATTTAACTTCTTTAAAGACATAAATATGTCGTAATAACATGTCACTTCGATCAAAAACATCTTTCGAGACATGATGTGTGTCATTCAACCATGTCACGTTGGAAAAATATCTATAATTGGAAAAAATTATGGATTTTTTATTAATTTTAATCTGATTTACTGATTCTGATACTCTTTTAAAAGACTATCAACACATACAACGTAACATGATTATTTAATAATAACATAAAAATAAGAAAAAATTAGTATAAACTTCATTCAAAATCAAAAAAAAAAATTGCTAACCAAATTAGTCACAAAAATATCCTTTCTTTGATTTTATTCAACGAAAGGTAATAAATAACAACAAATAGTAACATTATGAAAAGGATCACTTTTGTAAAATTCTAAGCATACATAATTAAACTAATTTTATGCAACAAAAATAATTGACAGTAAATCCATGCTATACAAATGTAGTGGAAAGTGAAACTTCTTCCAAATTAAAACATTCTATAGAAAAAAAAATACATTCCTTCTTCCAATAAAATCATTCCTAAAACTACTTCAATGTATCGTTAAAATAGTTTACACACTTACATGATATGTTCAAAACCTACCAACAAATCCCTCGATTTACCTAATTCATAATATTATTCCCAGATATCGATGAATAAATTTATGATACACAATTTATTTCCCATGAACATACTATCATAATATTATATTGGAGAGGGGAAATAAACACATAAATCGACCTATGAGAGAAGGTGTTCGGATATCGATGTTCATCCTTAGTTTGAAAAATTCTTTATTGGGTAATGTTTTTATTAAAATTTCAGCAACATGTTCTGAGGGTGGATCATACTCTAGCATTAGTTCGTTATTCTACAGATTATATTTGTTTAAATTATGTTTGGGATTAATATTTTTGGATTGATAATTTTTCTCTTCATATATAAAATTTATATAAAAATGTGATTATCCCAACCCAGTAGTAGATGTAACATCACTCCAATAAGTATGTCTTACAACTGAGTCAACATCAATATAAGATGTGTTTTGGCTTATATGGGAGCCACATAATCATATTCCCCCAATCTAAGAGTTACTAGATTTTGTTTATCATTATTCCTTATTGCTCAACATTCCCCTAGAAATTAAATTCCACCAGTTGTGGATCTTCGATCATCTATAGTTCCTAAAAAATTAGTCTCTATATAACAAAGAAAATAATTAAATTATGACCTATTATACATGATTCCAAAATCACTTCTTCCTTTTATATATCAATGATATCATTTACTAGAATATACCAGTTATTAATTTGTATAACTTTTGATTCATTCATATATTATAAAACAGAAAAAATTAATAGTATTGGGGGATTAAAATTATAACCAACATCATATCATCTTTCAAAACTCATTCGAGTCAACTTCCTTAACTTATCAATCTTTACTCAACTTGTATCCCACTAAAATTTGGGTGGAAGATTGTCTCAAATATTCTTGTCCATAATTGTAAAGAGTTTCCTTCCTCTATTTTCCTATAGAATGAAATATGTGTTTATTATTTTCTGATATTTGTAACCAATGAATGTATTCAATTTCCCCATGAATAGACATTTCATCCCAAATCATCGTATCATTATAAAACCATAAAAACATATTCCATCAATCCCAACATTGGTAAAATCAATAAACCTATACAATAAAAATTAGGCAAATATCCTAACTTCTTTATGTACTTATTTCTATGAACACTTCCTTTATTGAAGATCAAATTCTTTAATAATGTATCATATTTGGAATACTATGACATAAAAAATTGTTGTATCACATACAAGGAATTCATTAACATTTACACATTATATTTATCGATTCCATTGCCAAAACCACATTAGTGTTCTAATTAAAATTCATTATCATGTTTTCTATTTAGAAATTCTGACATCAGATCAATTATTGAAATTTTTTTGACACCATTTTGTATATATTTCTTGAATGATTATACATTTTTACAACCCTGGCATTGGAGAAAACATATCCAAAAAATCAATGTGTTTTATTTTTGAGTAACCATTTCTCAATAATCTTGCCTTTTTTTATTCATACTTCAATGTATTTATTATACATGTTTCAGAATAACTAGCTTGTATAAATAACAATTTTATCATTTTTCATAGGTACAAGTTCCAATGTTTCATTTTTAACAATCTAGTTTTATTCTTCATTAGTTTTGTAAATCCATTCTTAATGCTCAATATAATTATTACTATATTTCAACTCAAAGTTTCAATACAATGTAATATGTTTAGGATCATTTGATGTTCTTGTTGTTTGAATCATTTGATGTGGATAACTAATTATGATATTTACATCCATTTTTTACTCAACCATGATTGAGATGAATGAAATTCTTCATTAACACTAGAAATAGATTAATCAGATTCATCCAACTTTTTTTGATCTCAAAATTTGGAATTATTATCATTTATTTTAACATAAAATATTCCATTTTCTTCATATTCCTCATCTTCTTGTGATAGTGATACATAATCCTCATATTTTCAATGAAATTTTACATCAATAAAATCAAATAATATTTCTATCATTGTGTACAAACAATTATACCCTCTTCCATCCAAAGAATAGCTAATAAATATTCTATATTAACCTATATGGTCAACATTTTCAATGTTTCCACCATTGTTCATTATGATAAAGGGACTCCAAAAAATTCCTAAGTGTTTCAAAAAAGGATTTATATCATTGAAGATTTCATAAGTATTCATATCAAGACATGGTGTATCCAAACACCGATTCTAAATATTAATAGCTTTGATCATATATTTTCTATAGATATAATGAGAAAGACCATGTTCAATAAACATTGTGTTCCCCATCCAAACTAAACTACTATTATTTAATTCAAAGTCACTATTTTGTTATAGAGTGTATGATTCCAAAAAATCATGAAAAATAACAAGTTTTTCATGATAAATATTGAATATTTTTGTATTTTTTTCACCACCATTATCAGTACTCAACTTTACCAATAAATAGAAAAATTATATCTAAGATATTCTATAGAAACATTTAAATGTCATTATAGAATCCAACATATGTTTCAATAACATGAAACATGTAATCTGAGAAAAATATTCAATGAAATAAATAAAGTACTTTTATTTAAAAGTTGAATTTTTTTCTCATTAGACCAAAAATAAGAGAATGAATAATATCATAAGGTTGAGTTTAATATATATTTTATTTCATAAAGATTTTTTTCTTAGTCATTCGTTTCATAAAAATTATGAAACACCAATATCTTCTTCATGATAAATCAAGAATACAGTTGACATTGTCTCGATTTGATAAATATCTCAGGTTTTTCCAACACGTATGTCCAAAAAATTTATGACTCAATTGTTTTATCATTCATTCTAAATTATTATTAGCTCTGATCATTAACAACTTTAAATAGGATTCATGTCATAAACTATCCATTTGTAATAATTTTTCATTGTTCCTCACATTTCATATAAGGACACGGCCGTAAACATTACATAATATTGAATTAAATGAATAATTCACATTGAGGATCTTTTCAGGTTTATATTTTTAGAGAATTAGGACATAACTATTAAATTTCAGAAGATTAAAAGGAAGACACTTCTACACAGTTTCTATTTTTTTCACAAAACATGAACTCTTGAAAAAAATAGTCATGTCTAGTTCCATGTTTTAGACAGCATGACTTTTCCTTGATCCAATCCTTGACCCTATTCATCTTTATGTCCTGTAAAAACATTTCAAAATCATGGGATGGGCATAAAAATCTCAATAAGGGTTATAAAATAATGAAGGAAAACATTATCCCATCAATAAATACAAATAAATGAAACCATACTTTCCAATCATAACATACCTTATGAAACCTTGAGATTTATGAATACCACACACAAATAATAAATAATAAAGGTTACTTATGGAATCCATATCAAACATAAATTGAAGATATCATAGCAACATATGGAGTTACACTTGGAATACCCATCACATTATATTCCCTAAATCTATCAGTAGAAACATCACGTTTACCTCCGTCACATTACCCAATGCATTGGAGAGCTATCTTGGGCTCACCTGCCCTAGGATTATCACAGATCCACCCGTATATGTATACAATGCCCAATTACCATACATAATCTTTACATATTACAAATGTATAAAGGAAATATTACATTTACACATTCCTATATATAAAATCAAGATATTGAAACAAACAATGTTTTATCAAATCATTTTCAAAACCATATAAAAGATATTTTTGAATCAATGTGTCTCATAAAACATTTAATATTTCAAAGGAATAATCATTTGAAAACATTAATGTCCATATAAATAAATCCTAAAACCCATTTTGTAAACATGGACATTAATGAGAAATATTTAGAAGAATAAATCATTAAAACATTTAAAATGATATTTTAGTTAATGAGTTTTAACAAAAAGAGAGACACTTGAATACAAATAATTGAGAATTAACATTTAATCATAACATTATAATATCATTAGAATAAAGGGATTCATGATATAATTTGTCAAAAGATAGCATATACACCATATAATAGTTAATTGGTTCTTAACAACAATGAAGTCTCAATGGAAATTTAAATTGAGATGAAATCCCTTATAAAGATGGTATCCATAAATTAAGGATAAATCAATCTCATAATTATGTGTGAAAAATATAAATACACCCAATACAAGTGGATATTATGTGTAAAATAATCATAGGTCATCACACATATTCATAGGATGACATAAATAAAAAAGATAAGATCAAACCAAAGAATGGGAATTGGGTTAAAGAGTTCCCTTACAAATTTGGTAACTTACAAAACATTTTCCACATGAAAGAAGGATCATCCAATGAAGATTTAAATACTCATAAATGAAATTATATTACACAAATATGACAATAATGGGCAGTACATAGACCACACAAAAGTAGAAACTGGAAAATATAGCATGAATCTCTTGGGAATAAAAACAAGTGAGATGAAGACCCCTTACCACGTTGTAATTCAATCGAGTCGTATGACCAAAAGTTATTAACCACAAAAATAATCATAGAATACCATGAATATAAGGTTTGTAATGATATTATATAGAAAATGGCAGTACAAAATACACCACATTCAATAAATAGGTGGTGAATAATAAAAATCTCACAGAATTAAAAGTGAGATGAGAAATCCCTTACAAAAATTTGGCAGCCTAACGACACCACTTAAAAATTATTAAAAAGAATTGAGGAGAGAAAGATGGGGTATCTCATCATATGAAAATAAAAATTACAGTATGGTGAATATAAAACAACATCCTCCAACAGAAGAACATGGATTGTAAAAGAAATTACATAAAAGATAGTACTTGAAAAGAAAGAGAGAGGTCGGTTCCCTTACCTCATGTCCGACTTGAATAAATCGTTCATTAATCTCCTATATTATAATATAAAGATAATTTATACTTGCTTAAGTAAAATATTCAAGTTTATTAGTTCGTTTATATAACTTATTACCATATTATAATAATTAGGTAATCATTTATGTTAATAACGTTAATTTTGTCGATATTTGGTACTTGAGTAAAAAATGAACAACTTATATTTACATGTTGTCCATGTAGTTAGAGGTTCATTGTATCCAGAATGATATTCATGATTTGGATATCATATATATCATATATATCTAGTATTTACATTATTTTATAATAGTACATAAGATTTATAGGTATGAAATGAAATTCACCATTCATGGAGACAGTAAGTCGTACGTACGCATGAACGTACTTTCATTTTTATTTATTATTTTAGTGGATATAAAACCTAATGATACATAAGAATATTATAATTCAAGTATAATATAATATATAATATAATTAACTCAATCCTTTATACATACCACGTAAGGAATTAACGAATCAAATCACATTGAGGGGGCGGTAGTCTGCACTTCCTAAAATGAGATTATTGTATTTACCCACTATGGAAACCATAAAGGTCTGCTATAAATGGGAAGTACAGAAGCTTAATGAAATCATTAACATAATATATATCATATATAAATTCAGTTCCATCCTAATTTCCACCATGAGAGGCAGTAATATATAATTTAACAATCATCGTTTCATGAGGCCTTAGTTTTCCATCCACATAAACATTATGTTCTTCATCCATTAAATAGAGTTGTGTGTAATTGTAGTTAGAATAATTCTCATAAAAATATCCTAGTATATTAAGGATACTTTTTTTGTTACAAAATAATGTTATAAAAAGTTTTTAGCGGGTGGAGAAGTAAAATAAATGAAAACAATTTCAGAGAAAAGGTTACCATTAATTTAGGTAACTCCTTTTAGTTTGAACCAAAGGACTTCATAAAGTGCCTTCTGCCTACGGTAAGGCATCCAAGGGGAGGAGTGGGATGAAGGGATCTTATTTTATCAGAGTTTGAGTGATCCAAATGGATTGATAGGTGTGAGGAATTGGATAGAAATGGTCTCCTTTTATAAGGGAGAGGAGGGGCTCTTTATGAAAGTGTGAAAATATTATTTTATTATATTATGATATTTGGTTTCAAAAGGTCCATAAATCATTAAATATGAATAAAATATGACTCATGGTCGAAATAAAATCATCCAATCAGAATGGGACATGTTTTGTATAATATTTTAATCATTGTAATCTTATTTATTTAAATAATTTATTAATGAGGTAAATACAACATCCTTATTGTGTCATAAATAATGTAATTTTTATGATGTCTAAAAATTATAAAACAAATACCATGATGTAGGAAATATTTTTATATTTCCAATAAATATGTATAGTCTAAAATATGACTTATATTACACCATATAAAAATTAATTACTATATGATTTTTGTTAATGTCAATTTTGTCTTTGCATTATATAAATTAATCTAAATCGTCATTATCACTCCCATGTGGATCAATGGGGTCCCAAAATCGACACAAAGATGCCCATGGTCATCAATGACTCATCCAATATGGTTTGGACTAGTTTTATTGTAATTTGGAATTATTATAATATTATTTTAACCTTGAATTACCCAATTTACCTTTAACCACTATAATAAAAGTCAAAAGTTACTATTCATCAAAAATTATTTTCATCGTAATGAACCACATTTTACATCTTGATGAAAAAAATGTATGTCATATTTTTGAAATTCAATTTACAGAAGTGGTAAAATTTCATTTAAATGAAAAATTCAGTTTTTTAACTACCACTAAGTGGTTTCACTATTCATCAAAAATTGAAGGTTTTCAGAAAAATACAAAAACTTCAGACTAGGCTATATTTGATATTCTGAATTGAAAAATGATCTCTATTATGCCAAATTCAAAACATAGAAGTGTCATTACTTAACATTAAAATAAATTCCCTTTATAAAAACAAATAGCGTGTTTTTAAGAAACCATAACTATCAAAAGATTGATACTTTTTTATGTCCAATTTCAAAGTGAAATTAATTCCAATTACACACGATGAATTAAATGGTAAAAGTATATTTTAATTTCAGTTTAAAACCTATTAAAAAGACAATCTAAGCATATAAATAAATTAGATTAAGAGGCACTTTTTTATTAAAATACAATATTTTTCATTATTCATTAAAAGTGAACATTATCCAAAAAATTCCAAAAAATTACACAAAGTAAATTTTGATGTCCGTATTCTAAAGAGGGATTTTATTTGGTCATATAGAATTTATTAATGTGACCAAAATTAGATTTAATAAAGGTTCTCCATTAAAAGGCAACAAATCGACCTTTTAATGTAAATTATGCATAAAATTAGATTCATTCACATTTAAGCCTTTAACTTTTATTGGATAAATGTAAATACATTTAACAAACATGTATAATTATATTGTGTTTAGATTTTTTGATTCCTTCCAATAAAACAGCTAGGATTTTACTACCATATAAATAATAATATTATATTATTAGTATACAATGTAAGATTTCAAAGAAACATGTTGTTGCGTATCAGGTACGCTATCAAACATAACAACCCTTTTACAGTAAAATTTTTATTTAATTCAAAAATATTAATAAATATGAAATATGTATTATTATTTATTTACCTAGGATGTTACATCCTTTCACCCTTTTGGGAATTGTGTCCTCACAATTTAAAAAAAATTGGCTCGGAAACATCATTGAATGTCCTACATTGGAAAAAGAGTCAGTAAAACTATCACTTTAATAGAATGAAAGAGAAGCACAATGGTCACCCGAGTTAACACATACTAAGATTCCATGAAAACATGGATATGGAGGAGAAAACAAAGGGTCATGTCCTGATGGAGAGTGTTATGAAACAGGTTTAGGAGAAAGTTAACCTCCAGAAAATTAGAAACTGGTGATGGGATATACAGTCTTTGATTCCCTAGTAGGAAAAGATAATGCACAAGGTTTTTGTTTAAAATTACTTTTTGATGAGGAATTTATTTATGAGCTTAAATAAAATCATAAGGAAAAATACTTACTTGTCATGTATACATTAAATTTTTACTATATTTCTAACATAAACTCATATTTTCTCCAAACGATGAATATCCAGGATGACTTTTTTTCACATTAAGAGTGTTATAATCATCATCGATAGATTCACATGATCCACAAAGGATGAACTATATATTTCCCATGTCTTTAGATACTAACTAAAACCAAAATTTTTAGTATAAGATCATATAATAACCAAAAGGATAATCCTTTATAAAAAGAAATTCTACTCATAATCTCCAAAATTTAACAAAAATAACCCATGGTTCAAGAAAGACCATTAAATAAATAGTTATCCTTAAAATTCTTCAATGTAATTAAAACTAATATTGAAAACCAAATCTCTGATGGATTTAATCACATTGTCTTTTAAGGGAAATCATAGCATTTATCTCCAAATAACATCAGTTATTCTTGAAGTCTCATACTGAAATGTAATTAACCTAATCACACATCCCCCATGATAGGTATATCATTTCCATAGATAACCCAAAATCAACATATTCCTGATTCATAAGATCATCTAACAGAAATTAATTAATCATACTAACCAGGGACTTCACGTAGTCTCGTGGTAGGCGATAAATACCAATCACACATTGGTTGTGGGTTCGATTCCCATAGCTTCGTCCAATGCGACGGGTTGTCACACGGTTTGGGTGTTGTCCCTTTTCAAAAACAACATAATTTTATAACATTCCAAAAAGAGATAAATTCATAAAAAATAACCATAATATATTTTAACCACAAAGGTTATATAATTACTTTCATTTTCCATCCCAAAATTTATTAACCGGTAATTTCCTCAAATTTAAGGATCTTATAAATCAAAATGGTTCTTTATAAATATAAATAAAAAAAGACAATTATTCCTTGAATAAAATTTTCATATATCAATCATCAGGGTTACACATACTATAAAGAGACTTCTAATGTAATCCAATAATCAAAAGAGCCTTAATACTTTTAAGCATATCACCATCCGGAAATCTACCTTAACTCATGAATCTCTTATATCTTGACCTCTTAAAAATTCAACGTTCTTCATGATCCATTTACCATTGTTTAACAAAATATTCTGAAATACGTCTTTACTACAAACAATATCATGAATCATATCCTATCATTTCAATAATAGGAAAACATATGTTAGGAAATAATCCATACCTTTCATTGGTTATTGTCAGTTTCTTCATCCTAAATCAGAATGGAATTTTGTATTGTTAAATGAATATTTATACGATCCTAGTGATCTAATTCCCGAAACATCTTCATTGGACTTGTTTTTTCATAATGGCCATGCTCACCACATTTAAAACATTCAATTGATCCTTCAGAAATAACTTATTTCCCTTTCTTAGATTCAACTTGATGCTTCCTTTTTCAATGGCAGGTTCTTGCTTTATGACCTTCATTTCCACATCTATAGTATCTTTCTGTCCCTTTGAAAGATTTTTCTATGTGTTTCATTCCCCATCCTTGACACATAGATTTTTGAACATCCTTACCATTGTGATTATTACATGAACATCCATAGGGATTTGTTTCTTGAATATATGATGTCTTATAAAAATCACTAAGCTTCAGGTGGTCAATCATGACTTCTCATAGTTGGTTGAGAATAACCACAAGAGTTCTCATTGCAGCTCCCATATAATTCAGCTACTTGTTCAGAAAACTGTCATAGTTTTCTTCAAATCCATTGTTACTTTGGTGCATGCTAGATCTAGCCATTTACTATAACCAAAAAGGCCAGTGTGATTATATCAGTAGAATCATCATATAATATCTTATGAGGAGGGTAAACACTAAGATATACTTATTCATGTCATCTTAAACTCATTCACTTTATAAAAATAACTATGACTATTTCTAAAATCCAAACCATTATGGTAATGTCACTTATGCTTAAATTTTACCCTATCCTCTAATGTTATCTAAATCGACCTCTGATACCAACTATAGGGACTCGTCCTTAAACATTAAAAAAATAATGAATTTAATGAATAATTCACATTGAGGATCATTTCAAGTTTAGTTTTTTTGAGAATTAGGACATAACTATTACATTTCAAAATATTTCATCGTAGACACTTCTACACAGTTTTCATTTTTTATTACAAAACATGAATTCTTGAAAAAAGAGTCATGTCTAGTTCCATGTTGTAGACAACATGACATTTCCTTGACCCCATCCTTGACCCTATTCATCTTTAAGTCCTGTTGAAAACATTTCAAAAACATGTTATGAGAATAAAAAGATCAGCAAGGGAAATAAAATAAGGAAGGAAAACATTAGCCCATCAATAAATACAAATCAATGAAACCATACTTTTCAATCAGAATATAACTTATGAAACCATGAGATTTATTAATAACACACTCAAATCATAAATCCTAAAGGTTACTTATAAAATCCATATCAAACATACATTGTAGCTATAATAGCTATATAGGGATTTACACATGTAATACCCATCACGATATATTCCCTAAATCTCTTAGGAGAAACATCACGTTTACCTCCGCCATGTTACCCAATGAATTGGAGTGCTATCTCCGGCTCACCTTCCATAGGTTTATCACGGAACCACCCGTATATGTAAACTATTACCAATAACCATACATAATAATAACATATTACACATGTATAAATGAATGATAAGATTTCCACATTCCAATATATCAAATCATGATATTGAAATAAACAATATTTTATCAAATCATTTTCAAAACCATTTAAAAAGAGATTTCTAATTTAAAGTGTCCTATTCCACATTGAATATTTTAATGTAATTGTCATTTGAAAACATTAATGTCCATATAAATAATTCCTAAAACCCATTTTGAAAAAAAGGAAATTAATGAGAAATAATTACAAGAATAAATATTTAAAACATTTAAAAAGATATTTTAGTTAAAGAGTTTTTAACTAAAAGAGAGACGATTGAATACAAACAATTGAGAAATAAATTTTAATCATAAACTTATAATATCATGATAATAAAGGTATTAATGATATAATATGTCAAAGGACAGTACATACTCCATATAAGAGTTAATTCGTGCATAACAACAATGAAGTCTCAATGGAAATTTAAATTGGCATGAAATCCATTATAAAGATGGTATCCTTAAATTAAGGATAAATCAAAATCATAATTATGTGTGTAAAATTTAAATACACCCAATAAAAGTGGATAATATGTTTAAAAAATTCATTGGTCATTCACACATATTCATAGGATGACAAAAATAAAAAAGAGATGATCAACCCAAAGAATGGGAATTGGGTTAAAGAGTTCCCTTACTGATTTGGTATCTTACAAAACAAATTCTGCTTGAAAGAAGGATCATCCTATGAAGATATAAATACTCATAAATGAAATTTAATTACACAAAGAGTACAATCCTGGGCAGTAAAAACACCACACAAAAGGAGATTGTGGCAAATATAGCATGAATATCATGGGAATAAAAACAATTGATATGAAGACCCCTTACCACGTTGTAATTCAATCGAGTCGTATGGCCAAAAGTTATTAACCACCAAAATAATCATATAATACCATGAATATAGAGATAATAATGATAGTATATAGAAAATGGCAGTACACAATACTCCACATGAAATAAATAGATGGTGAATAATAAAAATCTCACAGAATTATAAGTGAGATGAGAAATCCCTTACAAAAATTCAGCAGCCTAACGGTGCCACATAAAATTATTAAAATGAATTTATGAGAGTATGAGGGGGTCTCTCATCATATGAAAATAAAGATTGAAGTATGGTGAATATAAAATAACATACTCCAACATAATAACATGGATCATAAATGAAATGACATAAAAGAGAGTACTTGAAAATAAAGAGAGAGGTCTGATCCCTTACCTCGTGTCCGACATGACTCGATCGTTCTTTAATCTACTGAATAATAATCTAAAGATAATCTATACATGCTTAAGAAACTTTTTCATGTTTATCATTCCTTTTATATCACTTATTACCAGGTTATAAACATTACGTAATCATTTAAGTTAATAACGTACATTTTGCCGATATTTGGTAATTGAGTAAAAAATGAACACCTTATATTTAAATGTTGTCCATGTGGTCAAAATTTAATTATATACATAATTATATTCAGGATTTTGATATCATATATATGATATATATCAAGTATATACATGTTTTTATAATAGTACATAACATTTAGAGGTATGAAATTAAATGCACCGTTCATGGAGACGGTAAGCCGTACGTACCATTGAACGCTACTTTCATTTATATTTCTTATTTTAATGGAAACAAAACATAATGATACATATTTATATTATAATTACAGTATAATATCATATATAACATCATTTACTCTATCCTTTATACATACCATATAAAGAATTAATGAATCAAATCATTTTGAGGGGGTGGTAGATATCACTTCCTCAAATGAGATTATTGTATTTACCCACTATGGAAGCCATAAAGGCATGATGTAAATGGGAATTACAAAAGAATAAGGAAATCATAAAAATAATATATATCATATATAAATACAGTTCCATTATTATGGCCACCATTATAGGTGGTAAGATGTAATTGAACAATAATCGTTTCGTGAGGCCTTAGTATGTCATCAACAGAAACAGTATGTTCCTCATACATTAAATGAAGGAGTGTGTAAGTGTTGTTCGAATACATCTCATAAAAACATCCTAGTATATTTAGGATACATGTTTTGTTACAAAAGATATTAATAAAAATAGTTTAGTTGTTGTAGAATTAAAATAAAAGAAAACAGTTTTAGATAAATCGTTACATTTAATTTTGGTAACTCCCTTTGGTTTGAAGCAAAGGACTTCCTAAAGTGAATAATGCCTAAGGTAAGGATTCTTAGGAGAGGATAGGGATGCAAGGAGATTAATTGGGAATATTTTGGACGATCCAAATGGCTTGAGAGGTGTGAGGAATTGGATAGAAATGGTATCCTTTTATAAGGGAGAGGAGGGGCTCTTTAGGAATGTATGAAACTATTATTTTATTATATAATGAAAATCAGTTTCAAAAGGTCCAAAAATCATTAAAGTTGAATAGAAGATGACTCATTGTCGAAATAAAATCATTCAATCAGAATTAAAAATGTTTTGGATAATAAGTTATTCATTATAATATTATTTATTTAATTCATTTTGTAATGAGGTAATTACTTCATCATTATTGTGTCATAATTAATTTAATTGATTTGATTTCTAAAAATTATAAAAAAACTACCATGACGTAGGAAAATTTTTTTTCTTTCTAATTAATATTTATAGTCTAAAATATGTCTTATATAACTCCATATAAAAATTAATTACTAGAAGATATTTGTTAATGTCAATTTAGTCTTTACATTATATTAATTTATCTAAAATGTCATTATCACTCCCATGTGACTCAATGGGGTCCCAAAATCGTCCCAATGATTCCCATGGTCATTAATGACTCAACCAATATGGTTTTGACAGGTGTTAAGGTAATTTTGAATTATTATAATATTATTTTAACCTTGAATTACCCTATTTACCTTTAATAGTGGTAAATAAAAGTCAAATGTTACTATTCACCAAAAATTATTTTCAGCTTAATGAACCAAATTTTACTTCTTTATGATAACCATGTATGTCAGATTTTTTAAATTTAATTCATAGAAGTTGTAAAATTTCATTTAAATGAAACAGTCCGTTTTTTAACTACAACTAATTGCTTTCACTATTCATCAAAATTGAATTTTTTCAGAAAAATACCAAAAATTCAGCCTAAGCTATATTTGATATTCCGAATTCAAAAATGATCACTATTATTCCAAATTCAGTACAAAAAATTGGCTTAAATTAACTATATAATTAATTCATGTTATCAAAACAAATAGCGTGTCCTTAAGAGACAATAACTATCAAAAGAATGTTACTTGATGATGTCCAATTTCAATGTGAAATTAATTACAATGACCCAAATTGGATTAAATGGTAAAAATCTATATAAATTTCACTTTAAAACCAATTAAAAATATAATTTAACCATATAATTAAATTATATATAAAGGAACTTTTGAATTAAAATACAATATTTTTCACTATTCATTAACAATGAACTTTATCGGAAAAATTCCAAATAATTACAAAAAGTAAATTTTGATGTCCCCATTATAAAGAAGGATTTTATTTGTTCATATAGAAGGTATTAATGTGACCAATACTATATTTAAAAAGGGTTCTCCATTAAAAGGTGATAAATCAGCCTTTTAATGTAAATTATGCTTAAAATTAGATTCATTCATATTTTAAGCCTCAAAATTTTATTGGATAAATGTAAATACATTAAACAAACATGTATAATCATAATTTATTTAGTTTTGATCATTCTTGCCAATACAAAAACACGGAGTTGACTACCATTTAAAATAATAATATTATATTATTATTGTGAAATGTAATATTTCAAAGAAACCCGCTATTGCGTATCGGGTACGCTATCGAACATAGAAACCCTTTTAAAGTAAAATTAATATTTAATTCGAAAATACTAATAAATATGAAATTTGTAATATTCTCTAATTACCAGGGATGTTACATTTCACTTTAAGAAAGTATTTTTGGGGAAAACATTATTACATTCATCAAAATGTTGGGAATAATCAATAGATCTTATTTTAACCCATCTACAATATATTATATTGATTTAAAATTTTCTTCACCAATAATATCATGCCCAAAACCTGTGATTTTGATAGATTCATCATATCCAAACATTAATATTATTTCCATGAAATATTTGACATTATTAAAAAATTTTAAATAACTAATCATATTAGATGAACACACATTACCTAAAATACAAGGTCCCTTGTATTTTGTATATTTGAGAATAGTTTCTAATATAAGATATTTTTCTTTCCTGTTATGTTTCTTCACATCTGAATAATAATAATTTTTATTTAAAAAAATTGTGCTGGTAAAAACTCCAAAGAACCATTTGTAAATGTACATGTTTTTCAGATATATGAAAAATATTTCCAAATGTTCGAACTAATTATCAACATTCAAAAATCATTCTGTGAATAATATCTAATAGAGAATTGAATCCCCCCAAAAAATCACTCTATAACATAATGTGTAATATTAATTTCGTTTTATAAACATTAAAATATTTTCAATATTCTGAAATCCACTATAATACTAGTAGTAACCGTAGAACAAATTTTTACTTATACAAATTCCATACTAACGTGAGTTTTGAACATGTTTCTCCACACATTTCATAACATTCACATCAGGAAATTGTTATTCCTTAGGAATCCATTATAAACGAGTTTCTTCTTCTTCAATTTGGATTTATTTCCATATATATATTAATCATATATAGTAAAAAAATTGTTTCAGTCTAATAAATTTTAAAATCCTTGGAAAATATTACATTGTTGGTGTTGCACACATAGCTACCGAACTCATTCTTAATATTTTTATGTATAATTTCTATATTATTTCCAAAATATAATAGTAGAATTTTAAAATTATTTTCATAGTTTACATTTTTTAACATTAAATGAAATCATAAATAGAGTTAATGAATATTCATAATCTTTTCTCAACATTAGAAAACATTTATTGGAAAATTTATAATACATCCTATACATTCTATTTATGGTCATGATGATCGTTCAAATTATTTTATTTTTCAAGATAATTCTTTTGATATTAAATGACTTCTAGTAACATAGCTTTCTCATCATGAAAAAGATATATCTAGATTTATATATGAAATTACTTCTTCAATATCTTGATATATGTTTCTTGTCTTATAATAAATCTATGAAATTATTTCAATTCCATCTTTAGGTTAAACTCTAACATAGTTTCTTAATCTCTAGAACTACTACATCTGAATTCCACAACTTTAACTATTGGAATTAAATTATTTTCCCTATATTCATTATATAAACCCACAACATTAACTTCATTTTCTTTTCCTTCATCATCCTTAGAGAAAAATATTATCTGGTTGGATTTAGGTAACTTTTTATCTTTTCCCTAGAAATAATATATTGACATATTGGTATGTTTCATCCAAGTTATTATCATCCTCTTATCATCTTCATCAATATCATCATCCCCCGTTATTTCAGGATAATTAGAATAAAAGTTCCCAATATATCTATATTACTTGAAATTTAGGGGTAGCATCCCATTATACTTTCATAAAAATATTATCATTTTTTCAAATATAATGATAAAAATTCATCATGATTTTTTCTAACTATATTTTTTATTAAAAATCATTTGAATATTATTCTTTTGGAATAATTTTATTATTTACTTGCATTGGATCCCGTAAGGATTTTTCAAGATCAATTTTTTTTTCAATTAAGAAATTATTCCCTTCTCATATATTATATAAGGATAGTACTATAATTTTCATCCAAATATAGAGTTTCATTATATATATCTTCCAATGGTGAGACATAAAATCAAACATATCAGGAAGAATTATCAAAATTTTACACAATAGTATAATCTTCTTAAATCTCAAAGAGACATATAACTATGATAACAATATCATTCACCCCAATAAGGATGTTACTGACAAATTCATACTCATCAATTTGGGATTTTCATACATCATCATCCAGATTTTTATCATGGTTTTCCGTAGATTTTATTTCATCAAATAATGTTATTAAACTTTTTATAGATAACATTTGTAGTATCAACACCATAAAATATTATAAACACACATACATATTGTGATGAATGTAAATAATTATTAGCTCTTCCATTATTCTATTGATTATTCTGATCCATAGATGTATGTGGAGAATTCTCTATAGGATAAGGAAATCTTTATTTTTCAGCTTAAAAAACATAGTATTTATGAGACATTAGATATGGAAGGATTGTATATTTCTAGCATTGATATTTATTTTCATTAAAGACATGAATCCCTTAATATTCACAAAATTTAGATTCCCCATTGAAAATATTCTTTCAACACATTAGAAAATAGTAAACGAAATTAATCTTTTACTATGATACTACTTTAAAATTAAAAATAACTATCAACATATGAATTATTGTTTGAGGGGTTGAATCGTTGATATATTTTTATTTTATGTTTAAATTATTTTGTAATAATCTTTTCCCATTATTAATAAATTATCACATTTCTGAAATAACATTAATATATCTATAGAAACATATGTATTCACAAGGATGCATACTCATTAAGAGTATCCAGTCATTATTATGGTTTGTAAATAAACTAATTCGGTAAAACTCCGTAAAAATCATTTTTTTCAATATAGAATGAATGAAATAACCATACAATTGTGTACCACTCTGACCAATACAATAATTAATGTGCTTCTTCTATAACTAATAATGTCAAACAAGGCTGTGTAAGATTTTACGTAACCTTATACAATTGAATAAAACTTGTTATTATACTTCATTATATTATTCCATTTTTTGTTTCATTTAAAAAATTATTCACATTCCCTCTAGGAGAAGGTATATAGAATAAACACATACATCATACAAAAACATAGTCTAATACCCAATTGAATTCATATTTCACTATATAAGTTCAAATAAGCTAAACAGAAAACTTATCAAAAATATATCAAACCTTCTCACACATTCATATATCTTCCCACTTTATAATAAATTTTCTGTCTGGAAAATGAATTTTATTCCAATATAATTTCTCATAACGATGAAAAATATGATCACTATAATTTTATTAAACCAATTGAAAACATATAAGAACATATAATTTATCATTATAATTCTTTTTACAGACCTAAAATGTAGAAAATTGTACTCTAATATTAATTGTTTCAACTATTATATCCTTCAAAAACCCCTCACAAACAATAAAAGAAATCATATTCAAAACAAAAAATGCTTTATTCAGTCATTTAAACATTACTCAAACTCGTGTTCCTAAATATGATGAATCACCACATATAATTTAATTTTAGTGTATTTAGGTTTCATATTGATTTTACACTATTTTTTTCTAGTGTATAGGCATCAAGCCTTTTCAAAATACATTAATACCTCCAAAAACAAAATCATAACTTCTTTTTCTCTATACATAATTGAAAAGTACCACATCCTGATGAAAATGGTTGACTAAATTGTTGATCGTTATCCATTTGATTGATATATGATTACTTTTTATCGATCGATCTATATAACACTTCTTACTCATTATTCCCATCAACTCCATCATGCCTCATTCCTCTAATAGTAATCTATATCTTATTCCCTTTCTGTTGTAAAACAGGGTTTCGATGGATCGGTTTCTGAACTCCTCTAATAGATCAGTTTCCCATCGTTTCTGATGGACCAGGGTGAGATTTAACTTAAAAATTCCAATCCATTTAGACAAAAAATATGTCTACTAAATCATACACCGATTATCTAAGACATGAATACTTCCACTTCTTAATATTTCTTCATAAACGAGCTCCTATTTGTAATCATATTATCTTCATGATGTTTGAGAACATTGGGATCTGATTGAAATATCTAAATTATATTATATTATAAAATTACTTCCTAGTATTGTTCAAAACATTTTCTTTTCCTCCAAACATCAACATGATTAGAACCACTTAGAATGAACAAAAAATATTTTCTCCAATACATTAACCAAATTGGATAAATTTTTTTGATTAACATATGATATTGAATACATACCAAATAGGTAATAATAGTTAGATTTAATTAGCAAACATTTCAAAATGTATTCAAACATCCTAACAACTTCCCAATTTAATCAGAGAATTCTTTATAGACATAATGTGATTAACAAAACCACATCACCCCAAAAACATCTCTAAAATAGAAAAACTTATTATTAATGAATTTTTCAGAATCTATCATATTGTTTTATGAGTCTAGTACTATTTATCCTGATCCTCAACACAAAAAAACTAACATGATTTTTTCATAAATACCATAAATTTGTTATCAAAAATATATCCCATCTGAATAAGCAAAATAAAGCCAATATAGTCCCAAAAAATGTATGTAGTATAACTAATCATAGATTATTGATAATCAATAATAATTATAATATAATTTTTCAAAATATTTTGAATTACTAAATATTATTTTGAATATATTTGTGTTATACATAGTGAGAGATTGTTTTGAGTTGTATAATGTTATTTATTGAAGAAGATAATCTACCAGAACAACTATAATCTAGAAATAGTGTTCGATGAAATTATATATAGATTAATGTTTAGTGGATAGAAAAAATGAACTGTATAAGTTTCCATAATATGGTAAAGAAATATTTATCATGTAGTTTAATATCATATTGACATTATGAATGTTCTCATTATTTTAATATAACATATTTTTTATTTTGAACTATAAAACATTAGTGTTATGAAGTAGGGATCTACATAACACATTGTTAAATATCATGAAGTTAATACTATAGTGTCAAAATGTTGTATTAACAAAATACAACATAGGATGCTATTAAAACTACATGTCTCCCGATAAGACAACCTCCAATAGTCTATGTGTTAGGTAACATCACAGTGGGAATACATTTAATGAATAATAGGAATTACCCAATTCAAATCATTCTTAGATACTATGAAATAAAATGAAAAACAAATAATGAATTTAAATAATTAATTTGTAATAAACTATTTCTATAGAAAATATATTTTTCATGAATCACATATAATATAATGAAAATTATTACCAAGTTAAATTATGTAAAAATACATTCTCAATGTTAAAAAATAAATTAATACCCAATAAAATATATTCCTTAGTAATACGTGAATCAATCCACCAACACCAACCTCTATCAGTCCATCTTTTTAACCATGATAAATCTACCCAAATAATTATCCAATATCATCAATTATACTAGTATATAAAAATAGGGTTGAGTGTATACACATACTCAATAGAGCACAACTTATGTATAAAACACCATTTTAATACTATAATTGTTGAATAATAAATTATATGGGCTCATTGTACATAGTAGAAATGATACTAAAAAAACCATAACTAGAAATATTTATCAAATATCCACTTGTAAGATATTAAATCCCAATGAATTTTGTTATTTTAAACATTTATATTTCATTATAACAAACCACATTATATATTCAAAAAATATAACATTTTATATTAATCCATCCCAATCATAACACCAACATAATTCACCAAATAGCGAAGTGTATATAAAATAATTTATGCAATCAATATATTTTATGGATCCATAAAATTAACTCACACTAAGCCAGAAACAAATAGTTCCAAAACCTCCCTCTATGCTCAAATCATCACCTAATTACCACATCAAACACATAGATAAATTATCAATGGAATATACCTCATTCCCACAACATACTTGTCATCATTTCTGTAAATTAACAGTGAAACCAAACAAAAATGTGGGATGGTAACTTGGTTAAGAAATTTTCCATCACAACAGTCTACTTACACCTGATAAAATCTCCCTTAGATGGGGGTTTTAGATTGTTAGATTCTATTATCTCATGAAAAAATAAAATATTCAATACATAAAAAAATGATTGAACCCATAAACATGATCGAGATATTAGGACAAGTAATTCATATCTTATACATGTAAATATCTCAGTTAATTAATCTAATCATGCTATCTATGTCATCATCAAAATATTAACATCATCATTGTCAATCCACTCATAACTACTATAAGGAATAAATATTCTAACTAGTAATTACAATAGTACACATCACCTAGTTAAACTCCTCCTAATACAATAATATACACACTTTAGTCAAATTAAGTTTGAATCGTAAATATAAAAACATCTTCAGAACATATAGTTCACTATGATAACCTATATTATCATACATGGGGGGTCAATGAAACATCAATCCAATATAGTTTACATGTCAATAATTCTATTAGAATTACTCAATGAACCATTGTTTACCTCACCACCTATAAAATAACAATAATTTATATATTCTACACCCCAATGATACATAATATGAGAGAATATAGACATCATAATGTGAACTCATATATTATTGTATAATTTCTTGAGAACTGAGGCCACATCAAAATGACAAATATATTATTAAAACATTATGAATTTGTGATGGTTATAATTTTAACTATATCAAGGAAAATTAATATCGTTGAGAAGTTTACGTTTTAGATACCCGGTGAATATATGTATCATTTAACGGGTAATGTTCATTAACCACATTATCTTATCAGTTCTTGTATAGTTGTTTGTTAACACAAAATTAACCTTATGTGTTGGTTACCATTCAACAATGTAAATTATTATCATTAAATACTTGTATCAAGATATATGACTAATTGACGTAATTAATTATAATTATAATCATTTTACTAATTTTAACTCATGTTTATTTGTGTATCATCATTTTATCATAAGTTAGTAGGACAATCACCTATATAATTGTATATAAAACATATTTTAGTAACTTTTTCATCAAAAAATTTATAAACCCCCAATATAGAACACTATGTTTTTCAACACATGAAAACTATTCAAGTTTAAAACAATCAAATGTCTTATCACTAAATATAATAGTGTATAATATATAAAATTATCCAGGGAACACTCTAAAAATAATATTTGGTTTCAAGTAATATCTACATCATAATCTATATTAAAATATTCTTACATTTACTATTATTTTTCGGAATTTTTTACAAAGAAAAAAACAAAAATTTATTAAAAATATTTAGATATATCAGGTCTTCTGTTGGTCTATAGAATGATGGAACTAGTAATAATTAAATATTATATATAAGACTTAAATTAATTACCTCAATTTCATAATCATAATGTAATAGTTAGATCATGAATCTGATAAGATAAAATAATTTTATTATGAATATGATCAAAAAACAATATAGATAGAAATAGTATGTTTTTATTATAATATATCTAATATGTGTCACGTATTATAATATGGAGACCCTTTCTAAATTTTAATACCTTATTAAAATTAATATTTTTATTTATTTTTATTTATTATTTTTATATCCAACCATTTAATAGGAATCGGGGTCCTATCACTCAATCATATCTACCCCAATGACGCATTAGTTTAATTAAAAATTATATATATATATAACCAAATGTATTATCTAACCATCATTACAAGGAATTATGTTCCTATCCATCCACTATTATTTTTTCCACCACACATTTTTCTCTTCTAATCCATTACTATCAAAAATGAAAATAATTTATTAATTAAAAAAATTATTTCGTTCAATAATTTTATTATTGATATTTATTGTACATAAAAAACATATGACCCCCTTCTATGTGTGAGAAAAGCCTCGATTCATAAATGATAATTTTAAACTATAATGACCCTTACATAATTATTTTCCAAATATCATTTTTCCTTAAACATTTATCTTTCCCAACAATGACAAAAAATGGATTCCACAACCTCATATATCACATGGAGCTTTTCATTATCTCCCCACCATCAGTGAACACATATATTGAGAAAAAATAAATTCCATAGGTTTCCTTTTCCATTTGTTTGATGATTACATATACTCAAATTTTTTTTCCATGCATGAATTCCATTCCCTTTTAGGGTGAAATGCTACCAATTTGGCCACTTTCATGTTAAAAATACCAAAAACTCACCTTATATTAATAATCTATCCTTCGATATAAAATTAATTTTTTATAATGGTAAAAAATATATATATATAAATGTTCATTAAAATATAATTCTTGTTTCATCATTCAGTTTATCATAATCACACCTCTTTTTACATTATTATTTTACACTACAAAAATCGATAGATAATCCAATTTATTGATTATATTAGTTTCTGAATTTATTAATGGAGATGGTAGATGGTATTTATCCATCCAAAAAATTATCAAATAGATAAAACCTATCAAAAATTGATAAAAATTTCTCAATTTAAACATTAAGTTTCCTGAATCATACTATTTTAATAATGGATTATATTTCTACCTCATTAATATAAATAGAAAAAAATGTGGTAATAGATTTTCAATATCTAACAAAAATTACAGTCAATACATCCTCTAAATCTATTAAATTTATTTCCATAGTAAATATTATAAATGGGCGATTAAATGATGGGAAATATAATTTTCGTGATAAAATATCTAGGTCCATACAAACAATCTGACAAGATATTTTTTGATAAATATATAAAATATTGCATCTCAATAAATGATGCACTAATGCTTTATTAATCTAGGATACAATATTCAAGATATCATTGTTCATTATAAAAAAATAGATAAAATTGAATGTGTATAACTTATAAATTAATTAAAATAAAAAAATAAAAATCTCATTGATTAAATCAAAATTTTCCCCTATATTTATTCATATCTATGAAATAATTACTTATAGTCTTCTCCTTAATGAAAATTGACAATTAATTATAATATTCAATATGAAAATTTATTCCGCAAAATAGGTTTACTCGGTGACCCAATCCGATGAAATTAGGATAATAGATCATTTGATTTCATTTTTCTCTCTCCACAAAAATATTATGTTGTACTGCTTAGCTTTTTTTGGTTTATATAAAAACCATGAAACCCTACAAACTAAAATAATTAATTAATAGAATTAATTCTCTCTTATCACATGTCTTGGGATGTTTTAGTTGACCACACACATTGTTGTAAACTACATAAATAATGTTAAATTAATTATTATTCTACATTTTATAGATATTTCCTATGATTTTACCTCTCATACACACATGAAATGTATTCTTACTAACATTAAGTATCATTTTAGTGTCAATCCCAATCTTTGGATTTCATAAATTCTCAAAACATTATTAATGAATGTGTCCAATACATAATTTACACAATATAACAACCTTTTACACTTGAAGGATACATGTGTTGACCTATCTGTCCACATGATAATTGTATCCATTTGATCTATAATACATCATTGATGATTTTATGTCTTTTACCTTGATTAGTTGTACTTTTCGTTAATGTTCCCCTCATTTCCTATATTGTAATCTAGACATATAATCAAGATATAGTGTTGATTTCCTTCATTAATGGGAGACTATATGTTTGTTTACACATCTAAGGTAAGTATTTTGTTTCCACTTCCATTGATAACAAAATATTCATTATCAAAGAAAACTATTCGATAAACATTCACTTTTACATTATTTATAAGTTTTATATTTTTGTTGAATTGGATAATTATTCATTATAAATATTCTATAGAATTACTTTCTTTGATTCCATAAGAGAAATTTAATCTATGATAACCGACTCCTTTATCCACTTTTTCATTCATGAAATGTTCTATTGATTTGAGATCATAATTGGTCACACTTAATTATTTTTACTATGACAACCATAAAAAAATTATATTTCCAATATGGAATTTTTTTACCAATTGACTAAAGATGAAATTTCTTGTATCCTTTATCATACGACTATTATAGGTGATTGTTCCCAAATATTCTTTAACGATAATAAATTATATTCTGATAAATGTTTTTATAATTAAATCAATATCAATTAAATCATTCATATTTTAGGATACACATATGGTCCCACTCCCCTTTTTTTAGTTTTAGTATATTTTTATTTTTTATACCCTTATTCCAATTAAGAATAAGTCATGTTGTGGTATATATAGACACATAACTTACACTTCATTAATAGATTAATATTTTCATCAATATTCCTCATATCAACAGATAATGAGTAACACATTAGTATTTTATATTCTTAGGATGGTTGGAATTTATCTCTTATTTTTGTATGTGTGCATGTATTTTATTGAATAATTGTATTAAATTTAGTTTTCATACATTTTTATTAAATAATTTCAATTTATATAAAAATTTCCATTTTGTTGTTCAATATAAAAATATTTTTCAATCATTTCATTGTTCTATATTCTAAACTCACATATGTTAATATGAATGTAAATTAATATGATCATATGTTTAGAAATTTATTTGTGATTTTAATTACAGACATAATTACATTAATAAATATACATATGTTTGTGTGTGTGTTATTTTACTACTGTTTTTATGTTTAAATTTTGTTTAAAATATTTAATAAGATTTAATGTTATGATCTTAAGATTAAATTTTTAATTAATTAATGGGAACATTATATTATTTTCATTTTATGTTTGAATTATGTTTATTGTTTTTAATATTTATATATACATATTCATCGTAACATGTTCTATATTTATAGAATATTTTCTTAATCAGGGTGCCACCATATCTTATGAATTAACAACTCCCTAATAGAAACTCATTCGCACACCGAGATTACAAAAACGACAACGATACCTTTATCTATGTCTATAGTTTTCTCATGTATCATTATATTATATGAAATGAATGGGACATCATTGCACACCCTATGCATTTCATCTCCAAGATTCCACCAGCCATGTGCCTCGAGCGTTCAATGATTCTCCATTCTCACCAGTAGTGGATCTCCTTCAATTGTGTGACAACAATGTTTTCTCTATGATGGTTTCGTTTCATATAATCTATCATAGCCATCTAAATTTCCAGTAATAGCATTTAACTCAAATTTATGTCATTGTAGCTTGATTACAAACATCGAATATAGAACCATCATGCACTAATGGTAGAACCATTATACTTTGTGAAGGTAGAAAGGTATGTTTCCCTCCAACAGTAGTACCGGCACATATCCCTAATTCGTGGTTGAATTCAGCTACTGAACATGTGACTCATCGGTTGTAGTGGTCCAAATATGTAAAGTGGCTTCATTACTTCTCCATTGGCTCAAAACAGAAGAATAAATTCCTTGAAACACCTATATATTAAGTGATTCTATCACCATCCTTTATTATATTATCTTCATATTTTTAATATTTTATGTATTTCTTGAGCGAAATAATTATTCAATTTTCATATTATTTTATAATTTTTTATTAACCTATTTTAGTCTACATGAATGGTTTGGAAGTGTGTTAAACTTGTTTAAATATAGTTATTATGTCATTCCACACTGATTATTAAAGGAACCGCATAATATAAGATTATTTATTAGTTATTAAATTCGTGAATAAAAATAACTCCATAATTCTTATTGTTATAGTCAAATATTTTTAATGTTTACTTATATATTAAATATATGTTAAATGCATTTTACATTTTATGAATTTATAATGAAATATATTTTAATGTTTTTATTTACTTTTAAATTTAATGTTATATTTAGAAAATTAATTGACCATGTTTTAACAATATTTTTTAATGGATTTAATTTTAATGACTCACTTAATATTATTAAAATAATGGATTTCAAGTACTTCGAATTTCCCATAAATTTTTTGTATTTTTTCCCTATGATTTTTTTTTTGAATTTTCCTGTTTTATTTTCAATTATTCTAACAATTTTATTGAGTCTATATTCCAAATAAAAATTTATTTAATGGGATTCAGGATGAATGAAACAAATACAATGGTTGAAAGTTATCAAAGATGTTCACAAACATTCGAATTCATATGAGATTCATCTCATCCTGTGATTAAATATTTACATCATTTATGATAAACTCTCAAGGTAGAATCTTTTCTTCTCTGACATCAATAACACCCTAAAAAATTGAAATGTACATTTTCCGGAATATTAATTCTCATGTTTTGGATTTATTTATAATTTTGTGTGTCTACTGTTTAATCAATAATATTTATTCTCTATCTATCTGATTGTAATCCATGTTCTTAATTTTCTATCTAGGTAGTGGTATTAATATAATATTATCTCACAATATGTTATACCACCAATAAAAAGTTTTTTATTGGTTAGTATAAACTATTAAAACAATTGTTTGTTGTTATTCTCAAATGAATAGAAATTATAACTCTTACGATGGGGATACCTCCTATAGAAAAGCATGGGTATTGTATTCTCCTACAAATGCTAGATTATTTTAAAGATTGGTGTTACTACTCATAATGTCTTGGGATGGTATATATCCTTATGTAAAAATATGGAAATAAATTTTTTTTGGGTATAAGCCTATATCTCTCTCTCATGGTTTTATAGTGGGTTTTTTAGACCATTAGTTTTGTAGTGAAGAGTGGACTAAGTCGATTAGATAGAACCACTATAAAATTTTCTATTTTCCATTTCATATTAATTTATAATATTTTATCAGGATTAATATTAATATATTTGATAATATTAATAAATTTCAATTCATCCCCCCTCTAGAACATCTTCTGTCATTGTGTAAAATGTAATGTTAATTTTCATTCTAAAAATTATATCTTGATCCTTGTTTTGATCAAGCATTTTTTTGGTCTAGCTTATGGTTTATTTTGTGTGTTTTATCAAAATTAAGGGATCTACTTGGGATATTCATAGTTACAGCATAGTTAAATAAAACTAAGTCGTTTAATCAAGGAAATAATGAATCCAAAAAAATCTACTATAAGGGGGAAATGGTTTTTCAAACCATGCTTCCACACCACCAAACCATTTACACATAGGAATAAGGGTTATTTATTTTTTGATCATAGGAAGAGTAGTTGTTATTCTAAACCATGAACACCCAGAATGAAGGGTTTTTAGGTTTTTATAATTGATAATATAATTATGACACTATACCATTCACCCAAAACATGATATCAATATATGGTGCATAGATTGGGTGTATATTTACTCATTATAATGGAGCCTCTATACCAATTCATGAATAATGTTAATGCTCCATATTTTTAATTTAAGACCCCAAAGACCTCTCTTTAACCTCTAATTTTTTATTAATATCATATTTATGCAAAATAATCATTCTTTTACACTCAATTGTCTTTTTATTTCGTTATATGAAGATTTCCTTCATTCTCCATGGATCAGTTCATGTAATGTTACATTTTCCAAATGGGGTTTCCTTTTCATATTAGATACTCATTAGATGTAATATCCTATCCTATTTTAGAACCCAAATGGATTTTTGTTTTAAAAAACAAAGGGGTTTTGAATATGATTTATGTGGTTCTTATGGATATAGGATTTTTTGGTCATAATGTACTCTTCCCTGAACTCTGGTTTTTATGGAGTTTAGTTTTACAAAAGTCTTGATATATATCATTAAAATAAAAGGGAAATTCTATGAATTTCATTATGTTATTGTTAATTAATTTTCTTTAATCGTTAAATTGAATTGATTTTTTTATAATACTTTTATGAGAAAAGGTTTCGGTTTATAAAAGTGGTTTTAGTGTAAAAATAGTTTTTGCACACCAATTTTTTGATAAAAATTATAAATGGTGGAATTGATATGAAAATGGGTTTTCAATCATTTAATAAAATTTTTATGGATAATAAATTTTTTTATAAATATTGAAAATGTTCTTCTAAATGGATTTAAATAAAAATATTACATTAGGAACCATTGGTGGGTCTGGAATGGACATGTCAATTATTATGTGTGTAATTCCAATATAGAGTTTCATTCATATCAGTTGTTGGAATATACCAATATTTTTAACCAATCTGATTAACCCTATACATAGATTAGTGTACTATTTTTTTATTTTTTTTAATGTATAACCATATTTTTGGAATAAAATTTCACAGTTTTTGATTTTTTTAATGGATTTTCACATGATGGGGGTTTCCTTGAAATTTTCTCACATGCTTTCACATGAAAGAATGGATATGGTAATCTTCTAACATTTGTTTAAATGATGTATTGATCATGGTTCTTTTCGCACAATAATTCACATTATGGATTTGTAATGGTTATTTTATTACATGATTTCAAATAGTTTATTGGTCATTGTTATTTTCTCAACTGATTTCACAAGATGGATTAGTCATGATTATTTTCATACATGTTTACATTCTAATATAGTTCTGGATTGTTTTCATAACGATAAAATTATTTATCATTTTAACAATGAATGTTTCCTTATTTTGGAATAAGAAAGGCCTTTATATAAAACCAAGGTATAATTTACTAGTGGTTTTGATTTAAGAAAATTATTTGTAAAACTATATTGGTTTTAAAGAGAGAACTATAGAAATATTGATATTAGAAAATGTGGTGATTATGTGGTTGAATATTACTGAGATTTCAACTTGTGCATTTACTTTTATTTTGTGATGTTGTAAATGTTGTTTTTATAGACCCAGGAAAACACAAGGGAATCATGCAGCATATCATCTTCTATTTTAATAATTACCTTATTTAATGGATGGTCTGGTGGTGACAGTCAGTCATATGGGGACTTTTTGTTCAAATATGGACATACATTTTGGTTTGAATGGTTTTGATTGGATTGATTGTATCTTGGATATATCATTTTCTTCTGTGAAGAAATCTATTTATTTGTATTATTTTATTATATATGAGTCTTTTTTATGTTTTCATATGTCTCCTAACTACATTTTGATGTATTGGTTCATATAGATTTCATTGTTGAACTAGGAATGTTTCTTATATAGTGGTATCAGAGGGTCAAACAAATCCCAAAGTATGATTGCATTGTCTGGTGTTGGTTTATTCTCTTGGGAAGTCATGAGTTGGGACAATTAGTATTTTGGTATTAAGTGCATGAAGGTAGTTTCCCAACTCACCTATGTGTATAAAATCATGATTCCATGGGTGATCATAAATTTTATTCCATGTTTGAGAAATGGAGATTGAGGTCATTTTAATAAACTAGATAGGGAGTCTATTTAAATATACAAATTTTTTTTATTGTTTTTATTTTACATGGTAGAATTTATATTTTTTTTAATTCATTCTATTTTTATGGAATTTACATGAATCATTAAATTTGGTCTAATGATGTTGGAATTTTTATTATAAATATGATTAGTTATTGGCTTATTTTTTTTAGATGATGACTCCTAGAAAATATCTTCCAAATCTAGTTGAGGATGTTATGAGGCATATTCCATAGGAAAATCCTATGGTGGACCCTTCATGGTAAGTGGTTTTAATATTCACTATTGATACATTACGTCAAAAGAGTGTTGGAAACATGTAACATGTATTTGATAATGGATCAGGATTCATTAATATGAATCCACCAAATTCAATAGCGTTGCATCGCTTCCCAACTGACCACTAGGACAGTATTAAGGCCAGTGGGTCACATGGCCTCAAACATGCTTTCCCTTTCACTAGAGGTTGTTGACGAGAGACAAGGGTCTATGGGTGAAATAGGGGGAGACGATAACCTCATTTCAGTGTAGAACAATAGTGTAATAGATATAATAATCATCATAAAATAAAAGAACCAGTTGAAAAACAAACGATAATGCTATGAATGATTAATAATAACATCTGAATACAACTAATGCATATTTATTCTGATGATGAAACATAACTAAAATAGAAAACATACAATATGATTCAAGATAAAATACAAAACAATAATGATAATAAATGAAATAAAATGAAATCCCCTAGGGAAATCACCACGGTAATTATAATATCTATCTCGGTTTTGTGCTCCTAACTACCAGGTACTAGCTAAACAACTCATGCAATAAATCATAGTCTTGAAAATATAATGTCAATTCAAGTACACCAGTGCAATGGTCACCTGAATAATATGTGAGATAATAATCATTGAAGGTTTCCAACAATGGTATGTATGATTGAGAAAAATCCATAAAATATAATTCAAGCAATTGTGTAGGTATGAGCCAAAAGATATTCAAGTAGTGCTGAATAAACAGACAACAACCCAACCATGTTCCTATGGGACAAATGGTAGCTATACCTACATAATCTCAGAGCCAGAATAACAATATGATCAGTGAACATACATATATAGTAATGATATATATTTATATAATATAGTTCTATATTTCATCCACCTAAATGAACCAAGTGTGTGAGGATGCCTAATAGACATATACATGGGAAACATGTTGTTTGTGGAATTAAGGAAAAAATCATCCATCTAAAACCAATATAAGTACGCCTAAAAGATCATTTAATAGGTTACATTCACAAATTCCCATGAATAGCAAGAAGTAACGTGTAACATCACTCAGGATGATGAGTGACCTGCCATATAGGTTATCTAATAATGGAATTCGACACGTAAATTTTAGCACCCATAGAGCAATACTCATTTGAGATTCCCTAAACATAACACCTAGTGTAAGGGAGTGTGATTTCCTTCTATAAAAATCCCCTTACCATCATACAGAACATATTTATAGTTTTTATTCATATTATAATCAACTTCCGTTAGTTAATACATCTTAGGCCTTAATTTTATCCATCTCGAATAAGGGTATAATGATATTTATAGTAAAATACACAAAAAACACCACTCATATTTTTCATATATCAGGCCCATTTACATAAAAGAAATTCATAGTAATATCTATCCCATACAAAATAAAGAAACAAATCTCATTTGTCGATTATTTAAGTCAAATTCCATTCTAGACATTACAATTCAGAATAATAAAAAATAAATATGCAAATAAATGCATTGTATCACCATGATTTATAAATCATTTCATGTCATAAATAATATCCATGCATGATACATGAGAGGTCCCAAACCATATCATCAAATCATAGAATAATGACCCAAGGAAAATGTCCACGTATTCCAAAAAACACTACCCATCATTTTATAAATTCAAAGGGAGTGCACCTCATTACAAAGGTTTTATTATAAAATCATTACATTATTTAAAATAATAATAATTTGATCCAAATATGAATTTCATTCAAGTTTTAGGACAAAAAATATCAATAAATCCATTTCATGAAAAATATCCTATGTAGAAATTCAATTCAAATTCGTTCAAATGGAATTAAATAAGGTTCCATTGTTATTTAAAAAAAATCACACAAGGTTCAATTCCAATTATAGACTATGTCGAATGCTTAAATAGTGTTCCATGATTTTAATAATTTAATTAAAAAGGGTATGTTTTACATGTCTCACCCATTGTGTGTCCATAAAAGGTGAAACCATCTTCTAAATTCGAAAATACGAATAAATATGTAACAAACAATATGCATGAGTCAATTTAATAAGATATAACCAATTATAAAGTAATGCATAGAAAATTCTGGCATACAAGTAATGTTGAATTTCATAATATGATATAAAACTGAGAAACAATTTATAGAACACCTCATCATAACTAGGATGACCAAATCATCAAATATCACGGTCTGATTTGATCTGGTATGGAAGAGATCTATGAAATAGAGATTTGGCCTAAATATGGGGAAAATGTTCTCAAACCAAAATAGCACAACATATGTAATTAATAACTAGAAATAAATTATATAGGATTCCAGATATTATCAATATCGATGCATAGAGATTGGAAACAATTTATTCAGATGATAGTTACATGATTTATTTTCATACCTTGGATAGAGAGGAGGTGAGCTCGCCAAGTGAAGTGTAGGAGCTGCAGATGATTAGAGGTGGAGGGGGAAAGAGAAAAAAAGATATAATGTATTGGGGGAATTTTTAAAATCTCGCCCAAAAAACCAACACGCATGGTTTGGCTACATGGGTTGACCAAACAATGTGCCAACCGTATGACAACCCCCTTTTTAAGAAACTATCTCCCATGGTATGACACCCATGGTTACCCTTACCATTCACCAACTATGCAATGAATCATGCTAAACTACTGTACACTTTGGCATGAACAATCCGGGATAGGAGAATGGTTTTGGTAAACTATGTAAATCACCTTCAAGTTGTTTATGATCCCATTCTGCAACAATTTGGTTTGCTGCTGGAGGCCATATAGTTTAAAGCAAACCATGTGCCCAATAAATTTCACAGAAACATTTTCTTTTAAGTACCTAATTCTACCAAAACTCAAAAAGACACCACTGGATCGTCTGGGGCCTTCTCCCAAGTCTAAAAACAATACTTTTATACTTCCAACTCTAGAAATTATGATTCGATCCATAGTTTGAAAAATGACTCATCCCAAATATTTCAATATTTCTATTTCCGTAGGAATTATTCCTTGACTCCAAACATGGGTCATTACAACCCCCCACTGATGAACTCCTCATCACTAATAATCCATTAGGAACAATTTAAAAATCACCCGACATATGAAGTTCTTGAATCCTTTTTCAAATGGTTTCATTACATTTCCAAATTCCAAAGTAACCTCCTAGTATTCACATTTTCATATAACACATAGGCCTTCAAAACCAGATCCAACACTATTTATTGAAACTAAAACACAGAGACAAAAAATACAGAATTTTTTTTTATAAACATGTGATCATGCAATCATCATGATAAACAACATGCAAAGGTTGATACCGAACTTATTCTTTTACAGAAAAGGGGGGAAATTCTAATCCCTGACACCTCTACCATTAAAATTTCTAGACAGAGAATGTTCTATGAATTATAATGATGCCCCAGAATGATCTTAATTAATTGGGTAATCATGAATACCTCAGATGTCATATCATGTACATTATAGAAAAAAAAGTATAAATTATGATCGACCTAATAGAACTAGTTTAAAAAGATATCATTGAAAGACAATACAAATATTTACACCACACCCACCATCACAAGATATCATGATTAAAGTGATTCTACACCAACCAAAATCATCATATAATAAGGAAAACTAGTCAATCCACCTCTGACTACCCCTATTAAGATGCTCATCTTAGATGACCAAAACATTAAAATTTAAAAAACCTATTCATTCCTCCATGGAAACATTCATTTAGCATGAACCTGCTCACCAAATCACATACCCAACATCTGGTGATGTTTATTGATCAAACCACCAGATTATAATTTAAACAAATATCCCTCATCACAAACTAGGTGGAATCCTTGATCCAGATCGGAATCATTACCCTTTTATGAATTAACTCTTAGCAAGACCACGACCCCAGGATAACCTTGGATAAATGAACTAGAATCTACAGAAATACCAATGGTAGAAAACCCCCCATGTTTACATGTGAGATTTTCACATAAGTCAACAATGTCCACATTAGATTATTGACTGAGCCTAGAGAGGATTTCATCTAGCGGTCGAGTCAATGTAATGAACGGCTGGTTCCCAAGAGTCATTACAATGCATTCCAACATAGTAATCCTATATTCAAATAGAAATATCCAATCCTTGACGAGACCCATGTGTCCCATATGAATCCAGGGATAGATCACATCCCAATACCAAAATCCTTTAATGATTTTGCTTGGTGTAATAATAACACTCTCTTATAGAATGTTGGATGGCGTCGAGATAGGTGACATGTAAATCTCTTTCAAAAAAATAAACTAAGAGGAAACCAAGAAAACTAAATCGAGATGAGTCAAACCACTACTATATTACTTCTAGAAAAAATATATACATCACCAGCTGACGTGCCAATATTAACCATACCATGATGTCTTCCCAATCTGAGGCATTTTGTATCGCTCATGATTACACACCAATGTGAAGCTAAGAATAATGATTTTTCTAATAGGTTTCACACACATCTATACATATCAACATCATGCTTCCATGAAATTATAGAAATGATTTGAAATATTCAATCCCCAAAGGAATTTTAGAAAAAACCAAAATAAAATTCCTATGATCCCCTTTTCCTATGTCCCCTCTACATCTTGGGACACATTTTTACTCCAAACAATGTTTTTCTCACCACTTAAAGAGTGTCCTAACCATTGAAATAAGTGATATATTAGATAATAATAAGAATTATATATCTAAACCTCCTAAAAAATGTGTGACACACCTCGATGTGATGTTTACACATGTCGATGAATTCAAAGAAATCAAAAACCCAACTGACTAATGTATAAAAACACCCAAGTCTCAAAGAAATTCCTTAATAGCATTGGGATAGAATAATTTATTTTACACTCAATAAACGCTATTACGGCTGAAATATATGAAAGTAATCATCAACATAATCCTCAAATATTCCACTGAATATAACTAGTTAGTTACAACCATTATCACTCAATAGAAACCATGTCTGTAAATTAATACTACACAATGGTTTTAAAAGTAAACTGAAATTTCGTTAATACTATACGTAAACTTTATTCACAATTTAGTAATGTATCAGATGTCCCATACATTATATTTATCCCCATGTTGTGTTGACTCATCTTACCATTAACCTCGATGAAATGATGTCCACTCATCCATTAACGTGAAATATAATGTGAAAATATACCTGTGGAGTAGTGAACCATTTCTGAAACATGTCTATCAAGCTCAAACTGAGGAATTCCATATGCTCACACCCATTAAAATACCACATAAAACTTGAAAACCCATTTGAAGATGGGTTTCATTTAGATGTTAAGAGTCTTACTAGTGACTACAACACCCAAATGACACAAATTATCAGAAATCTCACAAAATTAGAAAGGCCTAAATGCTTGAAGGGTTCTACCTACCACAAGCTAGCTTCTTATAAAAAAAATCAACTATATCACTAGGTAACACCAAAAAAAGTCCCTAGATCATGATCCCACTATATAATCCACTGCAAAAAAAAGAGAGGTCCTAAAGAAAACTCTCATGCTTCCATTCCAAGGTTACTCAAATTGAAACTCAAACTAACCATATAATGAGATCACATGGGAATAAATTTCCCCCTATTCTTCCATGATGGAATTTTCATGCTGCTTTGTCATTCTAGATTTCCATTTGCAGTCTCATTGTGAAGGGTTCGGTGTGGCAGAGGCATGCAGTGAGGCAACAACAACACTTCCATGGTGGGAGAGTGGATTCTTTATATGGGTGAATATAGGAAGGGGAAGCCAATACATTTGGTTTCATATATGGTCTTCTTTTGGTCACTAGTTATTCAGAAGAATGTGGTGTTTGGTGATATGGGTGTTGGGTTCCAAGGATTTGGTATCTGGGGACTCATTGAGGTGGGCCGATGTTGGGCACGGTCAGGACACAAGCTGTTTCAGGAAGCTGAGTGGGTGACTTTGACTCAGCGGGTGACCCGATTAGGGATCTATGTCTTCTTCTTTCATTCAAATAAATGGGCGGGTCCAAACCTATTTTAATATATTACATTTCATTAGTTAAAAATTTACCTTTTAAAAATTTATAATATTCAAATCCAAACACTATGAATAAAAGGAAAATATATATCAAAATACCCTTTTACAAATTTTCCATTTATTAACATCCAGTCATAAGATGTAAATTTATAATATAAATTAAATTTAAAATTATGGTGAGCAACAAGGGTCCCATTAAACAAAAATAGTATCTTTAGAATGAATACCTATAGATATTTCATAATTAATGGAACTATTGTTTAGTCAATAAGTTTTCCTTATAAATTTTACATTGCTTTATTTTATTAAAATCACAAACACTCTATCTCATGGAAAATTATATTTCCCTGCTGATTTTTCCCAATAAGGAAATTTATTCCTTCCCCAATGAACTTTTCACCTCTCTTTGTTTTCATTGTTCTTGATTTTTTCAATAAATCAAACACTTTTTAGGTCTATGTGTAAAATCTGGTTACATTTATAAAACCTCATAATCCAATAAATACACAGATATGAAGTATTTAGTTTTTAAGTTCTGAATTTCAGATTCAGAATCTATGATATTCAGATTCTGAAATGTCTAAAATTCAGATTGCAAATTCTCTGATATTCAGATTCTGATTTCTCTGGAATTCATCTTCCGAAATCTATGAAAATTAGATTCTAAATTCTCTAAAATTCATTTTTCAAATTCTCCGAAATTATAATTCTTAAATGTTTGAAATTCAGATTCGGAATTTTCGGAAATCCAGATTTTGAATTCTCCGAAATTCATATTCAAAATTCTCAAAAATATAGATTCTGAATTCACCGATATTCAGTTTGATATTTATCGTGAATTCAAACTCCAAATTGAATTGAATTGCGTTTCTGAATTTTTTAGAATTCAGACTCCTAATTCCTTAGAGTTCAGGTTCTAAAATCCTTACAATTCATGTTTCGAATTCCTCAGAATTGAGGTCAAAATTTCTCAGAATTCAGCCTACGATAATCTGTTGAATTATGATTCCAAATTCGACGAAAAACAGAATCCGAATATCCATGTAATTTAGACCATGAATATTATTTTTCCATTGAATCTAAAATATAGACTTGTTTGAGGAACCAAATTTTACTTGATCATGTTATAATTATGAAACGATGTCATGCAATCTGTTTCAAACTAACTATTGTTTGAGTGACCTGTGTACAGGTCCCTCCAAAATTCATGGAAAAATATGACCACTGAAGGGGGTTGTTGACTGTTGGAGAAGTGAATATAAATATGAGCTCATTTGAATGAGATCAATGAAACTAAAAGTGACATTGTTCTACAACTCTATAGATTACATGTTGTTGAAGTTATTTCTAGAGAGAAAGTCTCTCCTTTTTTGTGCATACTGAACATATTGTTCGTAATTCTATGGGTGACAACAATTGTTGCATGGTACAATAGAGGGATTTTGGGGATAGGAAGACAGATGTTCCAACTACCATGAAGTTTTAGGTCTTGTGGGGATACCAAGACAGACTCTGATATTTCGATCAAGGGTTTACACTGGCGTCGGTACGATAGACATTCTTGAAATAATAAATCAAGTGTCCTTTTTCCAAGTTTATTGGATACCCTACTCATTGGGATAAAATATTTTATACTTGTTATTTGTATTATTTCATGATTGTTTTCCTTTTAATATTTCTTAATAAATAATGTATAATTATATTATACATTTATGTATTTGTACACCAATTAGTAAGATTCTATATGCTTTATGGTTGAATCTTTTTCTTCTAAACTTTTCTTGAGTTTCATTTCAGGAACCATGTTTCTGAAATCTAGCTAGTTTTTTGAACTAAGAGGTCCTGTGAATTTACCTTGTTTAACTTTGATAAACAATAGAAATTTTTATATCAACATAAAAGTTCCAAAAGAAATATTAAACGATACTATTCACCCCCCTCTTGTTTGTTGAGAATCTTTATCATTTTTTGATCCTACAATTTGTATCAGAGGAGGTATTTAAAATAAATACATTTACATATATGTTTTCATGGTCTAGATTTCATTATTCTATATTTTTCATGCTTTGTATTTTTATCCTTTTTTGCGAATGTTTATTACTCACAAGTATTTGTGTGAAGATATCTCGTTTTAGATGGAAGGAATGAATTTTGGTTCGATTGGTATTCTTAATCCTACTAAACTACATATATTTGATGAGAATGACTATGAATAATGGAGAGAGAGAATAAATACCATTATGATAAACACAAGTGTAGAAAACTATATTATGTTAACTAGAGATTATAATAATATGGATAAGGAACTTAGAACCTTACTAATCTAGAAAAGCTGGAATATCAAATGAACATTAAGTTAAGAAATACTATGCATTTTTCCATGACTAGAAATATATACAGCCAAATTTTATCCTGTGAAGCTAAAAATAGTTTTTGGATGAATCTTGATGTAACAAACATTGGATCTTCCAATGTCCGTGAAACTAGATGAGCTATACTCATAGCTAAGAATCATGGTTTGTGATTTCCTTATGGAGAACCTATATGTATCGTACAAAAAATATTCAATATAATTCATAATAGTTAACAATCTATGGGTTAGAATGTTTTGGATGATTAAGTTATAGTAGACATGATCATAGACATTATTCCTAATTAATGGGAATCCAAGAGGACAACTACAGATGAAAAAATTAAATTTACTCAGATTTCTCTTGATGAGTTGTTTTGAACCCTTCATTAACATGAAACTAGAATGAAGAGAGATGCTGATAATATTAAGAAGAAGAATGTAAATGGAAGTGTATCCTTCACAGTTACATAAAATCATATGAAATAGAAAACTCCTGAGAGATTTAGAATATCTAAATCTAACAAGGTTTCTATTCAATCTGAATCTAGTGAATGTGAAGCTTTAGTAAATGAACTCACCAATCACTCTCAAAGGATGAAAAATATTTTTGGAAGAAATACATTCAGTATAGCTATAATAATAATGAGATAATGGAAAAGAAAGACTTGTAAGTCAATTGTTATGAATGCAAAAGAGTAGGGAATATAATTCCAGACTATCCTATGATTACGAAAACAGATTGGAAGGAGAAGCATACTGAGAGTAATAGAAAGATGTTATACAAAGATAATGCTAAGAATGTTTTGAAAGCTAATGACACCTGGAGTGCTAGTGGTGGAGACTCTTCTGATGAATCCTTCATGTGTGAGTATTCTAGTCAGAATAATCTTGGTTTACTTGAAAAGTTACCTATTAAAATTCGTTTTTTAATGGACAAGGAACACATTGTTGAATCTGTGACCAATATATCCTTGAATGTTATTTATGGTGATAGTAAATATTATGAATCTTCCGATGATGACTCTTTTTCTGATAAATATAATAATTTACTTACATATGATGAGGTTTCTATGTTTTTTTATGATCCACGAGAATGAAAATTCTAAATTCAGGAAAAACCTTGATAAGGAAAATTCTAGAATTTTTATTCTTACTAATGAAGTATCAGATAATTCAAAAGATCGTGATAAGAAAATTTATGATTTTTAATGTGATTTAAATTCCATTTGGGATGTTAATTCAAAGAAGGATAATTTTTCTATGGATTTAGAAAAAGTAATTTCTATGAAAATTGTTTTAGAGACTATCTGTAGTGAAAATACGAATGTTTTTTAGAATAAAATCTTAGTTAATAGACTGACGTTTGAAATATTTTCATTAACTAAGTGTTTATCAAAATTTACCTTGTTAATGGAAATCATTGACAAGATCTATTCCCAAATTCATCATCTAAGGAATAATTATAGATTTGGTTATACTAATTCAAAACCAGTTTTTAGTAACCATTATTTTGTTCCTCAAAGTGCTCCATTCTACACTAAGAGTCAGTGTGGTGGGAATTTTTCAAGAAATTTGTTCACTAAACCAAACTCATTCTTTAGGTTTTCTTATAAATTATTTTTCAATGAAAACGAGGATTCTTAAGATATTGCTTTCTGAAGTTTTTGGATCCAAGAATATTTGGTTTTCAAATGTCTATGGCTATTATATTCATGAATGAAAAGTTAATACCAACAGAAATACATGGTACATGGATAGTGGATGTTCCCAACACATGACTGGTAATCATAACATCTTTCAAAATATTATCAAGATGAAGGGAGGAAAACTATCATTCAGAGATAATGCTCAGGGAGAAATTTTTGGTATAGGTAATATTGTTATTCTTGGAAAAATTTTGATTTCAAATGTTTTATTTGTTAAGGGTCTTAGGAACAACCTTAATAGCATAAGTCAATTTTGTGATAAAGGATACATTGTGAATTTTAGGAATGACATGTTCATAGTACACAATTCCAAGGATGAGTTTGTTTTTTATGCTAATAGGCAATAGAATGTATACACACTAAACATAGAAGACAATAAAATCCATGATCTAACTTGCCGTAGTGCAATTAAAGATCATTATTGGTTATATCATAGAAGGTTAGGACATTGCATCCTTAGAAACCTATGAAAACTCTCTGTGAAAAGACTTGTTAAGGATCTAGCTGAGCATAGATTTGATTCTTCAAAATTTACGATCCTTCTCAATATTGAAGGAAACATAAATCATGTTTTAAATTAGTGAGTGAATTCTCATCCACTGATACATTATAGTTGGTGTATATGGATCTTTTCGGTCCAACACGAACTGGATGAATTGGAGGCAAATATTACATATTTTTCATAGTTGATGATTACACGTGATTTACACGGGTCTTATTTTTGGAAAATAATTCTAATTATTTTTCTTATTTCAAGAGTTTTATATCCCATGTTAAAAATTTGAAGAACCTTCCTTTGAAAACTATTTATAGTGACCATGGAGGAGAATTTAGAAATTCAGAATTTTAAAACTTTTTGTAGTAAAAATGCATTACTAATAATTTCCCAGAACCATGAACTCCTCAACAAAATGGGATTGTTGAAAGAAGAAACAATATTCTTCAAGAGATAACAAGAACACTGTTTTGGGAATATTCGGTAGCCAAACATTTTTCGGATGATGTTGTATGTACTTTTTGGTATACTATACTTCATGTTTTGAATAGAACTTTTCTTAATAAAACTCCTAACGAGTTATGTAATGGTATAAAACCTAGACCTTCCAACATCATGGTATTTCCTGCAAAGGATTCATTCTGAATACTAATGATGATTTACACAAATTTGCACAAAAAAATATGATGAATGAATTTTCTTACGCTACTTCAGAACCTCTAATTCTTATTGTGTTTTAAATAAATATACTTGTACGGTTAAAGATATTATACTTTTTAAATTTATTAAAACCAATTTATTTGTTTTTAAACAACTCATCCTACATCATTGGATGTGTTTTTAAAAACCGATTATCAACCCTTGATAGAAGATCCTTCTGATAAAGAAAATTTTCAATAAAATGTTTGTGAAGAATTTACCCCAAAATACTTCCAAATATATGTTGATGAACAAGTTTTAAAAAACCTTAATCAGTTGTTTCTTAAGAATGATCCCAGTGATAGTATCATTGGGGATGTAAATCAACATATAAGGACTAAAATTTCCTTAAGAAATTAAGTAGACCATATTACATTTTCTTCCTAATTAGAACCTAAATGCACTGATGATGATTGGATAAAATCATTGGAAGATGAGGAAAATGAATTCGAAAGGAATAATTTCTATACCATGGTTGAAATACCTAAGGAAAATTCTGTTATTGGACTAAAATGTGTCTTCAGAAATAAGTGTGATAAAAATGGAATCATATTAAGAAATAAAGAAATATTGGTTTCTATAGTATATAAACAACTAAAAAGAATAGACTATGAAAAAACATATGCTCCAGTACCTAGACTTGGATATTTTCGTATTCTATTTTCCTTTACAGCATTTTATATCATCAAAATTTTTCATAAAGATGTTAAATGTGCTTTTCATAATGGTTATGTTCAGGAGGCTGTTTTTTTGAACAACCTCCTATTTTTTGAAGATACAAAACATCATGATCATGTTTTCAAACATATCAAAGCATTATATGGATATAATCAAGCCCCTCGAGCTTGGAATGAAAGATTTGCATGGTTTATGCTTCAAAATAATTATGATAATGGAAATGACTATCCAAACCTTTTTATAAATATTGAAAAGAAAAATGTTATTATTATTCAAATTTATGTTGATGACATTATATATGGTTAAACTCAGCAATATTTAACTGATTCAGTTATGGATCTAATGAAATATGAGTTTGAAATGAGTTTGATTGGTGAGTTAACATTCTTCCTTGGTTTTCAAATTTCTCAAAAACCAGATGCAATATTTAAATCTAAACATATATATATTAAAGATATTATAAAATTGTATGGCTATAACCACACTAAGAGTATATCTACCCCCATTGTTACTTCAAATTCAATTGATCTTGATGTAGCAGTGAAACCAGTAGATCAAACATCATTTAGTGGTATTATTGGAAGATTACATTACTTAACTGCTAATCATCCAGACATAATGTCTTTAGTATGAATATGTGAAAGATATCAATCCAATATTAAGGAGTCTCAATTAAATGAAGCGAGAAGGATTTTTCGCTACATAAAGGTAACCACGGATTTAGGAATCATTTGTACTTTTGGAAATGATTTTGTTTTAAAATGTTTTTTAGATGTTGTCGTTGGTGTATGTTGAATGTATTAGAAAAGTAAATTCAGAACATGTCATTTCTTAAGAGATTTATTAGTTTCTTGTTCATGAAAAAAGAAACACTTAGTAGCACTCACTAGTGCTGAAGGTGAATATGTAGTAACTGAATGTTTTTGGGGCTCATGTGTTGGGGATGTAACACACACTCCGAGACTATGGTATGAGTTTTACCAAAACAAAAATAATGTGTGATAATACTAGTGTCATCGCCTTATGTAAAACCCATGCCCATAACTCTCATGAAAAACACAAAGATATTAGGCATCACTTTCTTAGGTATTGCACATAAAAAGTAGATATCAATCTCTAATTTATCGGAACACTTGATCAACTTGCTGATATTTTCACAAAATCATTACCCTCTGATACATTTTAATATATTAAAAATAAGTTATGATTGATAACCATAAGTTAATCCTTAATATTAAAATCTTTTTGAATCCTATATCCTTATAGTAAGAAACACATTTTATAGGGGGAGTACACATTCTTATAAATTAAATATTTTTCATAGTCAATATTTTTTGTAGTCCAATGTTTTCATAGTCAAACTTTTCGGTATTTAAATTTTTTGTAATCATGTTTTTTTCATGACCAGATTTTATGAATTGATATGTTTCATTTAAATTTGTCTGGAATCTAATGTTATTCATGAATAATTCTTCCTCATTATGATTAAAATTCCTTGCAATCCTGATGGTATGATTTATTTTTTATGTTTTCATAATAATCTTTGTCTAGTTGGTATATTTTTTCTAAATTTTTTTGATTCATTTTTTAAAATCTGAATGATTTTCGTAAAAAAACAGATGATAAAAATCTATCAAAATCCCTCTTTGGTTATCATCTCAACTAAAATATTTTTTCAGAAGATTTTTCATTCGTTGGATCAACCATGGATATTGAACTATCACCTAAATCGCCTGTTTAAAGCCCCCTGGTGGTGGTCCCACATCATGTTTTCTTGTTTTTGGGTGCTGAAGCTCTGCCCTTGTATTTTATGGTCGTTACGAATCTTCAAAAAATTCCTTAGTTCTGGATGTCTGCTAATGATTCTCCTCAGAATGAAATTTCAACTATTAAGGAAATATTTTAATGGAAGATATATAGAGGGAGTCTAGTTTATCATAAATTCATCTACAAGTATGATTCTATTATTTCTGAAAACATTAAATTGAATGGTTTGGAGAGCCTTTGTATTTCAAAGTCAAAGGCATAGGATCAGGTGTATCTGGATTTGATGGTGGAGTTTTATGAATTAGTTGGTTTTTTATATGAAAGTGGGAAAGATAAATTTTATTTCAAGTGTTATGGAAAAATATATTCTCTTTATATAGCAAGGCTGTGTATGTAATTGGTAGACCTTATGAAGAGGAAATAGAGTTTTGTACCCCATAATTACCTGAAGAATCAAAATATTTTTACAAGAAGAAGGGAATATAATGTCCTGACCTAAAAGGTGTGATTAATCTTATGATCATTCATCTTTCTACAAATTTTCGTATTCTTGAATTATGAGTTCAAGGATTTATACAACCAAGTAACAAGGATAAGGATACCTTGAAGAAGAGTGACATTTATATCTGAGATTTCTTGGAGAATATAAGGAAGATAAACTTGGTGAAGTATATCTTGGTAACAATTGAGAATAGAAAAAATTTGAATCTGAAGTCTTAGATTATTATGTATCCGGCCATTATTTCAAAGATCATTATTCTTTTCCTTCAGTCATTCAAAATCAAATTTTGTTCCAACACAAGAACTTACAATCTCATTTTGATGTGTGATGAAACCTTATAGAGAATGAAGATTGTATTTTCATGTGAATATAGAAATATCTATGACCATTCTGAAGATGAATAAGTAGAATTGTTAACGAATCTGGATATGGATGAAACAACTATGAAAGGTGGAATGAAGTGAAAGGCTATGGAACCATAAGAGAAATCAAAAACTCCACTGGTCAATAAATCTCAGTCTGCATCTCTAAATCTAAAGAAAGAAAAATCATATCCTGATGAATTTGTCTCTATGTGGAGAGAATATAGGAAGAACTAGAAGGAAGGGGACCCTCTGTTTGTTTTGAACCCTGCTGAAGCAAAAGAATTGAAGGAAAAGGAATCTAAGAATTTTGCAAAGGAACCAAATGAAAAGAAGAAAATAAAGAAATTTTCAGAAGCAGAATTCATTCAAACCCTTATCATGCTACTAAAAGTGCCTATGTAAAAATTCTGGTACCAGAATAATATTTTATAGAACCATTACCAGAGACTTCATTATAGAAAATTTTGGTTCTGTAATCACTTTATGAAAAAGAAAATTCTCAGGAAAAGGAAGAAGAAATAGGAGAAGAAGAGAAGGTGGAATAAGAAGGGAATGAATCTGATGTTGTTATAAAACATGTTGAACAGTACCATGAGGTGGAAAGGCCATCAATAAAATTAACAATATAGACTTCCCTAGCTGAATCCTAAAAAATTTCACCACCGGGAAAAGATGAGATGGTCGAATAAGAAGTAAATAAGATAACATTTGATGAAAATAGTAATCATGATTTTATTTATCCAGAAGATCTAGTGGATGATGTAGAGAAAGAAGACATTGAGGAAGAAAACACTGCCCAGTTATCTGATAGTGATCATGAATCCCCTAAATAACAAGATATCATTCTGAGAGAAGATAAGGGAAATAATGTTCTTGTAGACACACCATGTAAAACCATTGTGAAGAAGAATGATTTTGGTGCCCCATCAAAGGGGAAAGCCAATGATATAGAGAAAGATTCTTCACCATCCAATCTTTTAGATTCAGAATCATCTTCACTTGGGCATGATTTCGTTTTCCAGTCATTTAAGAAGATGGTTGAAACTATTCGGTTATTTCTATGCATCGATTCATGATATGAGATGCTTTTGCATACCATAAACCAGAATACATAATCAGTTTCTATGGTAATGGATGAATTTGTTGCACTCGAAACATATTTTACGAATTTCCTCATTGGTTGTGAGGCACATAGAAGATCTTGCAACAAGATGAAATGTTGTTAAAATAAGATTATTGAACAAAAGATAATTTTTTATCAATTCCATGAGAATTTCAAGGATGCTTTCGATTCTAAAGATGGGAAAATTAAAGATCATATAAATAGTTTTGAGGAAAATTTAATTATTAAGAGACTAATCAGAAGTAGGAAGTTAATTATTTGAAATCCAACAAAAACTTTGTAGCTATGAATAGGAAAAGGGAAAGGGATCTTAGAATAAATATTGATGAAAATATTGTTAAGCATGAAGAACAGTTGAATGATTAGGTAGAAATTATTAAGGCTTAGGAAGAGAAAATTAAAGCCTTAGAGGAGAAAAGTGATGACCATGATCATTTTCTTAAGTGAGCAGATGAAGATCATAATGATCTCAAGAAGCTAAAAACTATTGTGAAGAAGCTGATACCGAAAGAGAAGGAGGGATAATTTCATTCCAATCTCATCTATTGTTGTATTTTCATCATTGTACAAATATTTGAAATCGTAATGAAATTTTTGTTATTCTCTTTATTTTTGGCTTTTTACTGCTAATGTTTTAGTTACAATTTTTTTTCCATTCCATCTATTGCTATTTTTAAATCACAAAGGTGGAGAAAGGAATACTAAAAAAATCAAAGTAATGAAGAGAATTCTATATGTTAGGTAATGAACAAGTAAGTGTGAGTTCATATAGAGGAACGTTCTTATCAATTATGTTATTCAAATGCTAGAAAATCAAAACTCTCATTCCATAAGTCAATAATAGGATCCTTAATTATTTCATAGCCTAAGTGGGAGTTAGTCGTAATCATTATGATCCATAAGTAAATGGAGATAGGTTTTTATTTTCGAGGCCATAAAATTTCTCTATCATTAGATTATTTATAGTAAGGAAGTTTGATATTTCCAAAAAGAGGGATATTTTTGAGTCTATAAGGTTTCCTTATGAAATTTCCATTTCATTATGTTTAGAAAATCACACACACTCTATCTCAAGGATGTTTTTTTACTTAATGATTTTTTTAATAATGAAATATTTTCCTTCCCTAAGGAAATTTACTCCTATAATTGTTTTCATTGTTCATGATTTAGTTTCCCTAAATCTAAAAATTTTATGTCTAAGTGTAATATATGTTCATATTTCTAAAACCATTGAATAATATAAATACATAGATATAATGTATTTTGTTTTTAGGTTATGAATTTCAAATTCCGAATTATATGAAAATCAGATTCAGAATTCTCTGTAATATAGATTCAGAATTCTTTGAAATTCAGATTCCGAATTCTCTAAAATTCAAATTCTGAATTCTCTGAAATTAATATAACAAATTCTCTTAAATTCATATTCTAATTTCTCTGAATTTCGGATTCTGAATTCTCTAAATTCTGATTTTTAATTCATTGAAAATATGATTCTGAATTCTCTATAATTATGTTTCCAAATTCTCTGAAATTTAGATCCCAAATTCCCTAAAATATAGATTTAGAAATCTCCAAAAAAATGGTTCTGAATTCCTTAGAATAAAGACTCCAAAATCCATAGATTTTAGACTCCGAATTCTTTAGAATTCAGACTCTGAATTCCTTAAAATACAGGTACAGAATTCCTCATAATTCAATTTCTGAATTCCTTAGATTTGTGTTCTGAATTCCTCAGAAATAAAACTTCAAAAATCTATATAATTATGATTCTGAATTCCTTGAAAAATAGAATCTGAATATCCATGTAATTTAGACCCAGAACATTATTTTTCCTTAGACTTCGAAAAATAGACTTGGATGAGCAACCATATTTTTCTTTCTCATGTTATAGTTATGAAACGATTTCATGAATTACATTTCTAACTAACTTTTGTTTGTGTGACATGTGTACACGTCCCTATGAAATTCAAGGAAAAATAGGACTATTGGAGGAGGGAGCCGACCATTAGAGATGTCCCTATAAATATAAGCTCATTTGAATGAGCTCAATGGAAATGGAAGGGATAATTTTCTACATCTTTAGAGATTACACGCTGTTGAAGTTATTTCTAGAGGGATGGACTCTCATGATTTGTGAGTACTGAATATCCTGTTCAGATTTATTCGTGAAACTATGGTTGTTGTTGTGTACAATCAAGGGCTTCTTGGGATAGTAAGAAAGAGGTGCCGATTATCATGTAGTTCAAGGGATTTCCAGGATAATAAGAAAGACTTTGATATTCATATTGAGGGCTTACCCTGGTGTGGGTAAGATATAATTTCTTGAATGTATAAATCAAGGGACCGTTATATAAGTTTGTTAGATACCCTACTCTTTGTGTTAAAAGAATCTATACATGTTACCTGAATTGTTTCATTTTTATTTTCCCCATCATTTTGATTAATAAGGAATTTATAACTAACATTCTTTTACATTTACTCTGATTAGTAAGATTCTATATGCCTTAAGGTAGAATCTTTTCCATAGAAATTTTTTTTTAGTTTCATTTCCAAATCCATATTTCCGGAATCTAGCAGGTTTTTAGGACTAAGAGGTCTTATGAATTTACATTTTTTAACATTGTTAAACAATAAAATGTATTATATCAACATTAAAATTTCCAAAATAATTATTAAAGTCTACAATTCACCACCCCACCTCTTTTATAATGAGAATCTTCATCAATTTTTGATACTACAACTACACGCACCCAAATGGGCCATCCCCAATGAAAAATGCACCAACTGACCTACTTAGGTCCAGTTGGGAATTTTCAATGCATGCCTTCATGCTTGAATTCAAAATTAAACATATTAAAATTCATAATTATTTCAAATTATATCATATTAAAGGTATTATTTTATGGTTCACCATTCTATAGCCTATAAATAACCCATAAACATTATAAACATCAATTGAGCTCCAATTTACATACAATTATTTCATTTCAGAATTTATCATTCTCATATAAAATAGTTCAGAAATATGGGTGGCTGTCTACTAGTCCATAATGTTCCCATAGACTTTACATGTTGTCATTTGGTTCCCATTAATTGAAAACAATTCACCAGAACATTTAAAAATTAGGAGCCTTTAAATTTTTACAATTGTTTCTTAGAATATTTAGAAAATTCAAGAGATGGTTTGAGTTTACATGTCATTTTTCTCAATTATAACTCAACCATACCCCTTATAATTGAAAATTTCCTCTCGTATATTTGAAACCACTAAATTTATTCCATGAAACCATTTATATAAAAAAATTATAGCATTCTATTTTAAACATGAAACACAGAGAAACCTGATATAATCACAGAAGCATGGAATATTAAAAAGGCATGATAAAAAAATCAGAACGAATGGAATATTTCCTTGAAAGGAATGAAATGAAAATAAAATCACGTCAAGAGATCAACATGCTAAATAAATCACTGATTCATGTTATCCAATTATATATTATATAAACAAATAAGGCATGGAATATACACAAATAAAAAAATAAAATTATTAAATAAGCCATTAGCAAAACTACAAGGCATGGTGTTTCCATGGAATATAGATATCTATGTGCCTATAATGATGCATATAAGGATTCATCCTTCATATACTCACCATTGGTCATAATACAAAAATATCAAAATACAAAGTGGAAAGTACCCCATTAAATCAAGGTGAAATCAAATCAACTGAAAAAGAAAACAACAAGAACATCATTCCTATCCCAAGACACTAGGTAATTTCCCCATATGTGGGGTGATAAGTATTAAAAATTGTTATTTACCAAGAACCGAAATATACCTAGTCTTCTGATTACGAAAAATGTAATAATAATGAAAAAAAATATTTGATACGATTTTGTTAGATCTTAGCAGAACTGAACACTAATACTGTACGTGGATCAGTGGGTTACATGTTCAAAACAACACCTCCCCATATTCCATAGGCCACTGACTAGCAACAATGTTGTGAAATTGATATAGTGGGGAGACTATACCCTCATATTAGTTAAGCATCGCAGTGTAACAAATATAATAAAAATCATAAAATAGTGGAAGTAGTAAATAAATAATGAAAAAGTAGGAGAAGAATAATAATAACAACAGAATACAACTGATGCATATATGTGCTAATGATGACAAAAAAGAAATATAGAAAACATAAATCAGGCTACATTAAAATTTAAAAAACCAGAGAGAAATGAAAATTTATTAATGTAAATCCTTAAGGTGATTTCTATGATCATCCAGAGCTCTATCTCAGTCCTCTGCTCCTAACTCCCAGGTACTCGCTAAACAACTCATGCAGTCAACCATGGTCCTGCAAATATAATAACTATTTTGGTGCCCCACTATAATGGTGTCCAAAAAAGAGTGTGATAAAATAATCCTAGTGTGTCCCCACCCACAGAGTCTACAAAAAAATCTATTCTGTGAAATATAATGCAATTGAATGTTTAGGAATAATAAAGATGATAAACAACCAGAGCTGAATAAATGAAAAAATACCCAACCGGGTTTTTAAGGGACACCTGGTAGTTATTCCTTCATCAAATCAATGATAGAAAAATTTTCAGGTCATTAACCATAAAAATATAGTAATGATATATATGTATATAATTTAGTATTATATATTTTCCACCTATATGAAGCAATTGTCTAAGGATTCCTAATGGCCATATTCCTAGAATATTAGTTGTTGGGGGGACTAGGGTGTATGTCAGGAATCCATAACTAGTCTAAGGGAGCATAACAGGTCATACAATATGGTATATTCCCTACATCACAAGCATCGAGTGCGACATCATGAAAAACACTCGGTATGGCATGTGAGATTCCATAGAAACAATCTAATCATGTAATGTGGTATATAAAGCTCTACTACCATATAATATCACTGTTGTGAGACACCATAAATTCAACACCTGATCTAATGGATGGTGATTTACATCCATGATCAGCACCCCATACCATCGTACACAACCTATGTATAAGCCATAATCATATTTAAAATCAATGCCCAAGAGTAAATACCTCTCATGCATTATATATATCCAGAACCTATAATGTTATCATTATAAGGCCCCAGCCTTAAACCTTACTTAATCTTGAGTTATTACAAGATTACACATTGAGGATCTTTTCAGGTATAGAGTTTTAGAGAATTAGATCATGAAACTTGCATTACATTCCACATTTAAACAAAGTGGTTACATAAAAGAAAATATTCATTTTTCCCATCAACGGAAACATATTGAAAATAAAACATGGATTCTTTCTTGACACATCCTTGAAACTATCACCACATCATATACCTTTCCCTTGACCTGTGAAAAACATTTCAAAAACTTGGGATGAGCATAAAAATCTCAGTAAGGGTTATAAAAATATTGAAAGGAAACCTGAGTTCAAATATACATAAGAATGAAATCATTCTTTACCCATAAAACATAGGTACTTAAACATACCTCATCAAACCATGAATAAATCATAGAAAACATAAGACATAAAGGTAACTTGAGGCATTCATAACATTCTTACGTAGGGAGTAACCCTCTTGGTTACATTTGGAATACCCATCACAGAATATTCCCTAAATCTCTTCGGGGAAACCTTAACGTTTAACTCCTTCGCGTTACCCAATTCATTGGAGAGCTATATCGGGCTCACCCGCCCTTAGTTTATCACGGAACCACCCGTTCTTCATAACAATGCCCAAGAACCATAACATAATCGTATCACATAAACATGAATAAAGGAAACATAACATTTCAACATTTCAATCACAATATAACATTTTAGGATATTGAAATAATGAATCCATTCAAAAAGAAACCATTTCCAAAACCATTTATAACATTTAATAAAGAGATTTTTGATTCAAAGTGTCCCATGCCACCTTGAAGCTTTTCACATTTTAAACCATTAATATCCATATAAATAAATCCTTAAAACCATTTTGAAAACATGGATATTAGTAAGAACAAATAATTAAAACATTTAAAACGATATTTTGGTTAAAGGGGTTTTACCAAAATTAGAGACACTTGAATACAATAATCGAGGAATAACATTTAGTTAGAACTTTATAATATCATGAGAATAAAAGGATTCATGATATAATACTCCAAAGGACAATATATACACCATATAAGAGTGAATTGGTGCATAACAACAATGAACCCTCAATAGAGATGTCAAATGTGTTGAAATCCCTTATAAAGAATGTATCCTTAAATTAAGGACAAATCAATCTCAAAAATATGTGTGAAAAATATAAATACACCAAATATAAGTGGATATTAAGTGTAAAACAATAAAAGGTCATTCACACATATTCAATGGACGACATATTCAATGACTACATGTTGAACCCAAAGAAATCGAAATTGGGTTAAAAAGTTCCCTTGACAGCCTAACGGCATCACATCAAAAAGAGTTGATGAGAGATAAAAAGAGTATCTCATCACTTGGAAATAAAAATTACATCAATAAGGATATATTAGAACATATCCCAATATAACGATATGTAAATTAAAAGACCCAATAAAAGAAGTCTTTTAAAAAAGAGGAGGGTGAAAGTTTCCCTTACCGACTTGGGTATCTTTCAAAACATACACCCCATGAAAGAAAGACAATAGGTCATTGATGTAAATACTCATAAACAAAATTATATTACACAAAGATTAGAATAATGGGAAGTACATATACCACTCAATCGAATTTGTGGCGAATGTAGCGTAAATCTCTCGGGAATAAAAGTGAGATGAAAAATCCCTTAGGAAAACTCGGCAGCCTAATGGCGCCACATAAAACTTCTGAATATGGATTGATGAGATCAAATAGAGTATCCCATCATATTACAATAGAATTTACAGCAAGTGGAATATAAAATAATATCCCCCAACATTGCAAGGAGGAGATTAAAAGAAGTGACATAAAGGAGAGTACTTAAAAAGAAAGAGAGAGGTTAGATCTCTTACGAAAGTTCGGCAGCCTAACGGCGCCACTCAAAACTTCCAAAATGGATTGATGAGAGAGAATAGGGTCTCTCATCACATGAACATAAAAATTACAGTAAATGTAATATAAAAGAACATCCCAATCATAAGAAAGATGAGCTCAAAATAGATGACATAAAAGAGTGTACTTAAAAAGAAAGAGAGTTGTAGGATCCCTTACCTCGGGTCCGACTTGACTCGATCCTTCTTTAATCTCCTGAATAATAAACTTGAGTTAATTTCTAATTCCTTAAGAACCTTTTTCAAGTTTATTACTTTTATACCACTTATTACCATGTCATAAACATTATGTAATCATTTAAGTTAATAATATTTGTTTTGCCGATATTTGGTTCTTAAGTCCAAAGTGGACTTCTTACAATTACATGTTGTTCGTGTGGCCAAATGTTTATTATATCCATAATTGTATTAATTATGTAGATATAATATATGTCATATATATCCAGTAAATACATGTATTTATAATATTACATAATCATTTAGAGGTAAGAAATGAAATGCACCGTTCATGGAGACGGTAAGCCGTACGTACGCATGAACGCTACTTTCATTTCTTTGTCATATTAATGGAATTAAAACTAAATGAGAGGTATGTATATTTTAACTACAGAATTATATTCACCATTTAGATGTATCATTCATCATATATATCCATTATATACATGTACTTATAATAGTACATTACATTTGGGGATAAGAAATGAAATGCACCGTTCATGGAGACGGTAAGCCGTACGTACGCATGAACGCTACTTTCATTTCTATCTCATACTCTAATGGAAATAAATAATAATGATATAGAGGTATATAATAATTCCAGTATAACTTCATATATAATAACATTAAATCCATCCCTTATACGTCCCACGTATGGCATTAACGAATCACATCACTTTGAGGGGGCGGTAGTCCGCACTTCCTTAAATGAAGATATCGCGTATACCCATAATGGAAGCCATAAAGGTAAGACACAAATGAAATATACAGAAGCATAAGTAAAACATTAAAATATTATATATCATATATAAAAATAGTGACATCATAATGGCCACCTTTGAAGGTGTTAAATGAGTATTGAACAATCATCGTTTCGGGAGGCAGAATTTCGCCATCCATGGAAACCGTATGTTCTTTAACCATTTGATGTAGTTTTGTGATTGTGTATCTCGAATAAATCTTATAAAAACATCCTAGTATATTTAAGATACTGTTTTTGTTACAAAAAAAGTAAATAAAAAGAGTTTAGGGGGTTGGAGAAGCAAAATAAAACAAATGAACATGAGAGAATGAATTACCTTTAAAAGTGTAACTCCTTTTGATTTAAGCCTAAAGGATTCCTTTGAAAGGATTCTGCCCAAAGGGAGTCCTCTAGGATGAGGAGAGGGATGTGGAGAGAGTAAATGGGCAGGGGTTGGCCGAGCCAATGGCTTGAGGAGTCTGTTAAATGAGGTAGAGGTGGGGGCCTTTTATAAGAGGAGAGGAGGGGTACTTTTGGAAAGGAAAGAAATATTACTTTATTTGAAAATGTGATTCGGTTTTAAAAGGTCCCAAATTGATAGAATTCGTGGATAAGGTGATAAAGCTTCAAAATCCACTCATCCAGTAATTTTTGTACATGTGTAGTTCATATATTTTACATTATCTTTCCATTTTATTTAAATCGTCAAATAATGATATCATCGCTGCATCATTATTATGTCATAAATAATTTAATTTATTTAATGTCTATAAATTATAAAAAAAATACTATGATGTAGGAAATCGTTTTAGATTTTCAATGACTATTTATAATCAAAAAGATGACTTGTATAACACCACTTAAAAATTGTTTTAGTAAAACATATCATGTTTGTGTCATTTTTACTTTTACATTAAATAAAAAGTTATTTATGTCATTTCCCAACCAAAGTGGATCCATGGGGTCCCCAAGTTGACCCATGGATTTTATTGGTCGGCCATGACACAACCAATAAGGTTGGGACATGTTTATAGGTCATTTCATATCATTAAAGCATTATTTATACCTTAAACTACACTAATTACCACTAATCGCGATTAAAAACTTAATAAGTTACTATTCACAAAAAAATTATTTTAATCTCATTGAACCACATTTTACTTCTTAATGACAACCAGGTATGTAGGATTTTAAAAATTCAATACACATTAGTGGTAAACTTTCATTTAACTGAAAAATCAGTTTGCTTGATTACCACTTATTGGTTTCACTATTCAACAAAAATTGATGTTTTTCAGAAAATTACCAAAAATTCACCCTAAGCTATATTTGATAGTATGAATTCAAAAATTAATTCCTTTTTACAAAATTCAAAACATGTAAGTCACATTAATTAATTTAATAATTAATTCCCGCTGTCATGACAAATAGCGTGTTTTATGAAACAATAAGTATCAAAAGATTGACACTAGTTTAAGTCTGATTTAAAATTGAAATTGATTCCAACGACCACTATTTGATTTAATGGTAAAAATATTTTATAATTTCACTTTAAAACCAATTCAAAATATAATCTAATCATATAAATAAATTTGATTAAAAAGTGGTTTTGAATTAAAATACAACATTTTACACTATTCATTAAAAAATGAACTTTATCAGAAAGATACCAAAAATTTACACAAAGTAAATTTTGATGTCCCGATTCTTAATAAGAGTTTTATTTGGTCCAAAAGAATGTATAATAGTGAAAAAAACTATATTTAAGGACAGTTCTCCATCAAAAGGCGATAAGTGAACCTTTAGTGAAAACTAGGGCATATACGCCAAAAATTGAATTCTTTCTGTATTTTAAGCCTTTGTCTTTTATTAGATAAATGTAAAAACATTTAAAAAACATATATAATCCTATTTTAGTTATTTCTATCCATTCCCGCCAATACAATAGCTACATGTTAACTACCATTTGAATTAATATTATTTTATTATTAGAGTGCAACGTAAGATTCCCAAGAAACTTGTTGTTGCGTGTTGGGTACGCAATCGAGCATAGCGTCCCCTTTAAAGTCATATTAATATTTTATTCACAAATATGGATAAATATGAAAATTTCATATTCATTATTTACCTGGGGTGTTACATCCTTCCCCCCTTTTGGGAATTGCGTCCTCGCAATTTTAAAATTGCGCTTGGAAACATCCATGAAAGTCCCACATCCGAACAAAAGTCGGTAAAACAAACACATTAAAATAAAGAAAGATAAGTACAAGGGTCACCCGAGATAACCCATACTAGGTTTCCAAGTATGAAAATATGGACATGGAGGAGAAAACATAGGTTCATGTTCTCATGGAGAGTGATAGAAAACATCTTTAGGAGAAAGTTAACCATGAGAAAATCACAAACTTGTGATGGGTTAAACGGTATTCGATTCCCAAGTAGGAAAAGTTAATAGACAACATTTTTGTTTTAAGTTACTTTTTATTGAGGAATTTATTCATAAGGAAACATAATCACTTATCATGTTGACTTTCAACTTTTATTAGATTCCATAATCAAACTCATATTTTTTTCCAAAAGACGAGTATTTAGGGAGACTTGTTCGCATTAAGAGTACTATAATCAACTTCTAGAGAATCACCTAATCCACAAAAGAGAACAATATAATTCCATGTCTTCAAACCTTAACCAAAACTAAAACCAAAAATGTTACTACAAGATCAGATAATCCAGAAAAGGATAACCCTTTAAAATGAAAATCTATGCTTAATCTCCAAAATTTGTCCAACAAAACCCAAAGTTCAATGAAGACCATTAGATAAACAATTTTTCCATAAAATTCTTCAACGTAAACCAAACTAATGTTGAAACCCAAGTATTTGAAGGATTTAGTCACATAGTCTTCCAAGTTAAATCGTAACATTTATCTCCAAACAACGTCAGTTGCTCCTAAAGTCTCATATTGAAAAGTAATTATCCTAATCACATATCCTCCATGATAGGTTAATCATTTTCATAAATAACCCAAAATCAACTTACTCTTAATTCATAAAATCATATAACTAGAATGAATCAGTCAAACTAACCAGTGACTTCACGTAGTCCAGTGGTAGGCGATAAATACCAGTCGCACTTTGGTTATGGGTTCGATTCCCGCAGCATTGTCCGACGCGACGGGTTGTCACACGGTCTGCGTGTTGTCTTTTTTCCAAAACTATATAATTCTCAAATCATTACCAAAAAAGGGATAAAATTATCAAAAATAACCATAACATAATTTAACCTCAATTTTATCTCATGCCTTTCACTTCGATCATAACATATGGTAACCCATAATTACCTCAAAAGTAAGGATCATATAAACCCTAATGGTTACCTTAATAATTATTAACTGAATTTCCACATCGAGTTGGCCATCTCATACATGATCCATTAGAGAAATCACCAAGGTTGAAGTGATTGATCATGACTCATTGATAGTTGGTTTAGAACAACTATGAGATTCCTCATTGAATCCCCCATCTCATCCAGTATCTTAATCAGAGAACCACCAAAGTTTCCTTCAAACCCATTGTCACTTTGGTGCCTGCTAGATCCAGCTATTTACTAAAACCAAAAAGTTCAGTGTGAGTATATCAACAAAACCATCATGTACTAATGAGGAAGGTAAACACTAAGATATACTTACTCATTTACTTTATCTAAAATTAGGACTCTTTCTGAAATCCTAACCATTATGGTAATGTCACTTATGCTTAAAGAATACCCTAACCTCTAAAGTTATCTAAACCGACCATTGATACCAACTATAAGGCCCCAGCCTTAAACCTTACTTAATCTTGAGTTATTACAAGATTACACATTGAGGATCTTTTCAGGTTTAGAGTTTTAGAGAATTAGATCGTGAAACGCGCATTACATTCCACATTTAAACAAAGTGGTTACATACATGAAAATATTCATTCTTCCCATCAACGGAAACATATTGAAAATAAAACATGGATTCTTTCTTGACACATCCTTGAAACAATCACCACATCATGTACCTTTCCCTTGACCTGTGAAAAACATTTCAAAAACTTGGGATGTGCATAAAAATCTCAGTAAGGGTTATAAAAATATTGAAAGGAAACATCAGTTCATATATACATAAGAATGAAATCATTCTTTACCCATAAAACATAGGTACTTAAACATACCTCCTCAAACCATGAATAAATCATATAAAACATAAGACATAAAGGTAACTTGAGGAATTCATAACATTCTTACGTAGGGAGTAACCCTCTTGGTTACGTTTGGAATACCCATCACAGTATATTCCCTAAATCTCTTCGGAGAAACCATAACGTTTAACTCCTCCGCGTTACCCAATGCATTGGAGAGCTATATCGGGCTCACCCGCCCTTAGTTTATCACGGAACCACCCATTCTTCATAAAAATGCCCAAGAACCATAACATAATCGTATCACATAAACATGAATAAAGGAAACATAACATTTCCACATTTCAATCAGAATATAACATTTTAGGATATTGAAATATTGAATCCATTCAAAAAGAAACCATTTCCAAAACCATTTAAAACATTTAATAAAGATATTTTTGATTCAAAGTGTCCCATGCCACCTTGAAGCTTTTAACATTTTAAACCATTAATATCCATATAAATAAATCCTTAAAACCATTTTGAAAACATGGATATTAGTAAGAACAAATAATTAAAACATTTAAAACGATATTTTGGTTAAAGGGGTTTTACCAAAATTAGAGACACTTGAATACAATAATCGAGGAATAACATTTAGTCAGAACTTTATAATATCATGAGAATAAAAGGATTCATGATATAATACTCCAAAGGATAGTATATACACCATATAAGAGTGAATTGGTGCATAACAACAATGAACCCTCAATAGAAATGTCAAATGTGATGAAATCCCTTATAAAGAAGGTATCCTTAAATTATGGACAAATCAATCTCAAAAATATGTGTGAAAAATATAAATACACCCAATATAAGTGGATATTAAGTGTAAAAAAATAAAAGTTCATTCACACATATTCAATGGACGACATATTCAATGACTACATGTTGATCCCAAAGAAATAGAAATTGGGTTAACAAGTTCCCTTGACAGCCTAACGGCATCACATCAAAAAGAGTTGATGAGAGATAAAAAGAGTATCTCATCACTTGGACATAAAATTTACATCAATAAGGATATATTAGAACATATCCCAATATAATGATATGTAAATTAAAAGACCCAATAAAAGAAGTCTTTTAAAAAAAAGGAGGGTGAAAGTTTCCCTTACCGACTTGGGTATCTTTCAAAACATACACCCCATGAAAGAAAGACAATAGGTCATTGATGTAACTAATCATAAACGAAAGTATATTACTCAAATATTAGAATAATGGGAAGTACATACACCACTCAATCGAATTTGTGGCGAATGTAGCGTAAATCTCCCGGGAATAAAAGTGAGATGAAAAATCCCTTAGGAAAACTCGGCAGCCTAACGGCGCCACATAAAACTTCCGAATATGGATTGATGAGATCAAATAGAGTATCCCATCATATTAAAATAGAATTTACAGCAAGTGGAATATAAAAGAATATCCCCCAACATTTCAAGGAGGAGATTAAAAGAAGTGACATTAAGGAGAGTACTTAAAAAGAAAGAGAGAGGTTAGATCTCTTACGAAAGTTCGGCAGCCTAACGGCGCCACTCAAAACATCCAAAATGGATTGATGAGAGAGAATAGGGTCTCTCATCACATGAACATAAAAATTACAGTAAATTTAATATAAAAGAACATACCAATCATAAGAAATATGAGCTCAAAATAGATGATATAAAAGAGTGTACTTAAAAAGAAAGAGAGTTGTAGGATCCCTTACCTCGGGTCCGACTTGACTCGATCGTTCTTTAATCTCCTGAATAATAAACTTGAGTTAATTTTTAATTACTTAATAACCTTTTCAAGTTTATTACTTTTATACCACTTATTACCATGTCATAAACATTATGTAATCATTTAAGTTAATAATATTTGTTTTGCCGATATTTGGTTCTTAAGTCGAAAGTGGACTTCTTACAATTACATGTTGTTCGTGTGGCCTAATGTTTATTTTATCCAGAATTGTATTCATTATGTAGATATCATATATGTCATATATATCCAGTAAATACATGTATTTATAATATTACATAATCATTTAGAGGTAAGAAATGAAATGCACCGTTCATGGAGATGGTAAGCCGTACGTACGCATGAACGCTACTTTCATTTCTTTGTCATATTAATGGAATTAAAACTAAATGAGAGGTTTGTATATTTTAATTACAGAATTATATTCATCATTTAGATGTATCATTCATCATATATATCCATTATATACATGTACTTATAATAGTACATTAAATTTGGGGATAAGAAATGAAATGCACCGTTCATGGAGACGGTAAGCCGTACGTACGCATGAACGCTACTTTCATTTCTATCTCATAACTTAATGGAAGGAAATAATAATGATATAGAGGTATATAATAATTACAGTATAACTTCATATATAATAACATTAAATCCATCCCTTATACGTCCCACGTATGGCATTAACGAATCACATCACTTTGAGGGGGCGGTAGTCCGCACTTCCTTAAATGAAGATATCGCGTATACCCATAATGGAAGCCATAATGGTAAGACACAAATGAAAAATACAGAAGAATAAGTAAAACATTATCATATTATATATCATATATAAAAATAGTGACATCATAATGGCCACCTTTGAAGGTGTTAAATGAGTATTGAACAATCATCGTTTCGGGAGGCAGAATTTCGCCATCCACAGAAACCGTATGTTCTTTAACCATTTGATGTAGTTTTGTGAGAGTGTACCTCGGATAAATCTTATAACAACATCCTAGTATATTGAAGATACTTTTTTTGTTACAAAATAATTAAATAAAAAGAGTTTAGGGGGTTGGAGAAGCAAAATAAAACAAATGAACATGAGAGAATGAATTACCTTTAAAAGTGTAACTCCTTTTGATTTAAGCCTAAAGGATTCCTTTGAAAGGCTTCTGCCCAAAGGGAGTCCTCTAGGATGAGTATAGGGATGTGGAGAGAGTAAATGGGCAGGGGTTGGCCGAGCCAAAGGCTTGAGGAGTCTGTTAAATGAGGTAGAGGTGGGGGCCTTTTATAAGAGGAGAGGAGGGGTACTTTTGGAAAGTAAAGAAATATTACTTTATTTGAAAATGTGTTTCGGTTTTAAAAGGTCCCACATTGATAGAATTCGTGGATAAGGTGATACGGCTTCGAAATCCACTCATCCAATAAGTTTTTTACATGTGTAGTTCATAGATTTTACATTATCATTCCATTTTATTTAAATCGTCAAATAATGATATCATTGCTGCATCATTATTATGTCATAAATAATTTAATTTATTTAATTTCTAAAAATTATAAAAAAATACTATGATGTAGGAAATCTTTTTAGCTTTCCAATGACTATTTATAATCATAACGTTGACTTGTATAACCCCACTTAAAAATTGTTTTAGTAAAACATATAATGTTTGTGTCATTTTTACTTTTACATTAAATAAACAGTTATTTATGTCATTTCCCAACCAAAGTGGATCCATGGGGTCCCCAAGTTGACCCATGGCTTTTCTTGGTCGTCCATGACACAACCAATAAGGTTGGGACTTGTTTATAGGTCATTTCAGATCATTAAATCATTATTTATACCTTAAACTACACTAATTACCACTAATCGCGATTAAAAACTTAATAAGTTACTATTCACCAAAAAATTATTTTAATCTCATTGAACCACATTTTACTTCTTAATGACAACCATGTATGTCGGATTTTCAAAATTCAATACACATTAGTGGTAAACTTTCATTTAACTGAAAAATCAGTTTGCTTGATTACCACTTAGTGGTTTCACTATTCATCAAAAATTGAAGTTTTTCAGAAAATTACCAAAAATTCACCCTAAGCTATATTTGATATTCTGAATTCAAAAATGAAGTCCTTTTTACAAAATTCAAAACATATAAGTCACATTAATTAATTTAATAATTAATTCCCGCTGTCATGACAAATAGCGTGTTTTATGAAACAATAAGTATCAAAAGATTGACACTAGTTTAAGTATGATTTCTAAGTGAAATTGATTCCAACGACCACTATTGGATTTAATGGTAAAAATATTTTCTAATTTAACTTTAAAACCAATTCAAAATATAATCTAATCATATAAATAAATTAGATTAAAAATTGGTTTTGAATTAAAATACAACATTTTACACTATTCATTAAAAAATGAACTTTATCAGAAAGATACCAAAAATTTACACAAAGTAAATTTTGATGTCCCGATTCTTAATAAGAGTTTTATTTGGTCCAAAAGAATGTATAATAGTGAACAAAACTATATTTAATGACATTTCTCCATCAAAAGCTGATAAGTGAACCTTTAGTGAAAACTAGGGCATATACGCCTAAAATTGAATTCTTTCTGTATTTTAAGCCTTTGTCTTTTATTGGATAAATGTAAAAACATTTAAAAAACATATATAATCATATTTTAGTTATTTCTATCCATTCCCGCCAATACAACAGCTGCATGTTAACTACCATTTGAATTAATATTATTTTATTATTAGAGTGCAACGTAAGATTCCCAAGAAACTCGTTGTTGCGTGTTGGGTACGCCATCGAGCATAGCGTCCCCTTTAATGTCATATTAATATTTTATTCACAAATATGGATAAATATGAAAATTTCATATTCATTATTTTCCTGGGGTGTTACAATCATCATATTTATAATACACACAATGAGGCAATACCTCTCTTGATTCTCATATATCAATCCCATATATATTAAATAAATTCAAAGACATCAATATCACATAACCGATGAGAAAACACCACTCATATGTCCATTTTTTGAGACCAGTTACATTTAAGACATTACAATTGAAAATAATCATAAATAAAGTCATAAATAAATGATTTGTCTTAGAATACCTATTAACCCATTCCATAACCTCAATAAAGACCATTCCTTAAACATTACTGTTTCCAAACCATTACAACAAATAATAAAAAGAGGGACCCAATAAATAAGGACACAAATTCCATAAACCACTACCTATCAATTTATAATATCGATGACAACAGACCTCATACGATTGGATTAATTATAAAATCTAGGTATTGTTTAACATCATGTTAATATAATCTGATTAATCATTTCATTCTATAAAAATACTCGTATCATCAATATATTATTTTTTTGAAAAACTAAACCCTATGGTATTTTAATTAATATAATTTCAAATGGAATTAAGAAGGTTGCATTTACATTTATATATAAGTATAAAAGGGTAAATTACAATTATAGCTTATGATAAATGCTTTGGAGTCATCCTGGTATTTTAAATTTTAATTAAAAATGTTGTGTTCGATAGGGAAAACCCATGGGGTGTCTACAAAAGGGGTAACCATCATTTAAATTCCAAAAAAACGGTATTGTATGTAAGTAACATGGTTCAAGGGTCAATTAAATTTTATGAAACCCATTATAAAGCGATGATCACCAACCTAAGGTTTCTGTCACAACGATACTTTTACTAAAATGATAGAATACTAAGGAAAAATTTGTATACCACCTACCTTGTATTTAGGATGGCCTACACATGAAATATCTAGTTATGACTCGATCCAGTTTGGGAGAGATTTAGGAAATAGGCATTCGACCAAAAAATGTGGCTAATGAACTTGATAAAAATAGCACAGTAGATAGAACAAAAAACATGAAATATTTTAGATTTGTTTTCATATATTACTAATACATATCCATAGAGACCGATGGAAAATGATTATGATGAATTATACAAGAGTTATCTCTATGCCTAGGATAGAGATGAGGAGTGCTCACCATGGGAGGAGAGGAGTCACATGTAACTGGAGGTGGAGGAGAAAAGAGAAATGAATGATATAAGGAATTAAGGGAATTTTGGTAATTGCATAAAAAAAGTAAAATGGTTTGGCCACATGGGTTTGAAAAACCATGTGCCAAATATGCGACACCCCTTACATAAGAATCTATATCATATGGTCTAATATGTTTGGTTACCATAACATTGTTCTTACAATACATTTAATATTTCTCACGCACTACCAATTTTGGCGCGAACTACGTTGTCTAGGTATGTGGTTGGGGTAAACTGTGAAAAAAATGTGGCACATTTCTAATCCTTTGATATAGTCACATAGTTTGTTGTTGGAGGCTTCATGATTTTTTAAGAACCATGTGCCCTATACTGATCCCCAACCCTTTTTTGTTTGGGACCCAGTGCTATAAAAATAGGAAGAGTCTCCTTTGTAACCACATAGGCCTTCATCAATGTTAGAAAACAACAAAAAAGTGTTCCAACTCTCAGAATAGTGTTTTGATTCTCGGTTATAAAAAAATCCCAAAATTTAAATGCCAAAAGTTCAAATTCTCTGGGATATTCAACTTCATAATGACTCATTTGAAGTATAATTTTAGGTTTTCTGCCTACATCATTGAGGTAAATGGATGGATATGACATGCATTTATTTCACACAAAGTTTGTCACATGGATCATAACTGAGCATTTATGAATGTATTCAACCAACAGTTTTAGATTGAGTTCTTATTTTTAGTGAAGACCCGAATGTTTCTGAACATGGAGATAGGAGGGCATACGATTTTGGTGAATTGCATACATTTTCCAAAGATAGTACATTTGACACCTTAGATAGTCACCAATTATTACCTAATGTATCATTGGGATTAGTTGGGATTGAGACATGATATAGGGCCAATTATTATTATCATGTTCTTTATGACTTCAATGGAGATAGTCAAAAATATATATTTCTAATAGGCTTACAAAGATGTAATTACATGTTTGGTTGGAGCTTCAGTTGGATGTGTCTTCAATATAGAACAATATGAATAAGTGTGGCCAGATTTTTTCCAAACCTATTTTGTGGGCTTCACCACAAAATAAATATATTCTCTTCTACCAATATTGAAGGCATGGTAATACCAATCCAACTATATGTAGACTCTTATAAGTTGTTTTCATTATACACTATGAGGCTATCTAATGATTTGTTTTAAAGTAAGTACTTTGAATTATGGTTGGATACCCTATCACAAAGTGTTTATAGGTTCATAATTATTCTTCCAATGGTGTTGTGTTTAATCTTTATGCCATGGGGGTTGACCATGTGGTTAATATTGGAAACAATTATTCAGTGTACTGTGTACTAGAAGAATCTAAAGTAGGTCCATCGAGTGTAATAATTATGTGTTTATTTCATCTTAGATGGTGGTATATATTTTTGGTATAAGTGCTACTAATTATTTTACATCATTAAAGATAATTTATATGTTTTTTTACCTTCATAACATATTTTATTCTTTTAGGATTTTTACAGACCATTTGGAAAGCGGTGAAAATAATTTTTCGTGTTCCAAAAATGTTGAATGATGATATATAACTTATAGGTGGTGTGAGAAAATTTATTTCATGATATTAAAAACATTGACGTGATATATGGAATTGATTTGATAGTTCACATTAAGGACCAAATTGTCTTTTATCATCATTGATTTCAGTTTTTACATTTTTACACAGTAAATCAATTTTTTAGGTAGAGTGGGACCCTAGGGTGGGATGGGGGTAAATATTGTTCTTTATGATGGGGTAATCTTGTAGCAGTTTTCTAAGATTTATCTTGATGTTTTTTGACCCTTGGATGTGTTTTCTACATCTTGAGGTGGTGTGTGAAAACATTGATGTCTTTACAAATGATTTATCTTGTTCACCACCACAGAGTGAGGTAATGTTTATTATTTAACGGATCCATGGTATGGTGACCATTTCTATTCCATCATATCGAATGAATCCATATTAATTGGGGTAAAATAATTTCCATCCTTATGATGAAGAGGATAAAAGATTTATTTTTAATAGTATGTCACAATAGCCCCAAACTGTCCCATTTTTTATAATGGTATAAGGGAGTCTCATATGTTTAATTGATTATAAAAATTTAAAAATCCTTAAAATTAAGAAAAACTCTTTGTTTCCCAGTACTAAGAATCTCATTCACTAACATAGAGGGGGCATGTTGGGATTCAATGATTGAACTTTGGATGGTGAACCACAGGTTGAGTGTCCGAGAAGAGATTATACCCTAAATAATGGTTATGGTCCAATATTGGAATTTTGAGTTTCGAGTTATGCTATTTGGTATCACTATCTCTCAAGAAGTATTTATGTATTTTATAAACCAAATCATTCAACGGTTTTTATACACATTTGTCTTTGTAATTGTAGGTGATATATTAGGGTGCTCCAAGTCAGAGGGGGCATATGGACCCTTTTAATACTATTCATCAAACCTTGAAGGAGTATCGTCTATTTGCTATGATTTATAAAAATGAGAATTCAATATGGGATGTAATTTTTTATTGGTCATGTAATACCTGGGATATAATACTCATTAGATCCTGAAAAATACCATATTTTTTATCCTAGGAGCTTCTAAAAATATATTTTACATCCATGGATTCTTAGATTTTGGTGGTTACTACAGATGGTTTATTCATGATTTCATATTTCTCACATCTTCAATGACTTATTTAACATATATTGTTGTAATGCTTATGTGGAATTGAGAATGTCATAGAAATTTCAAGTAGCTATTACTGAGGTTGACATCATCACCAGTTTTGTTTCTACTAGAACCATGATTGGGTTACAATGTTTTATCAATGGTTATAGTATAGAATTGGGATGTGTCCTTCTATTAATGAAATAGTTAGTGACCAATGTCTCATTCCTATTAAACACTCATGAAAATACCTACCCAACACAATATATTAAAGTAGATTCATTTATGCATTCATTATAGTCATGGTGCATCTATCTCTTTTGGGATTGGTCTATAGTGTATCCTGATCATCAGAGCCTGGAATATATTATTACTCAAAGAGATGTAAACATGTGACATATATTATGAGAAGAGTATACTGATAATTTTGATTTCAAAATTTCATAAAATCATGGGAAATGGAATCTAGTTATGGATACATTGAGAAGAATATTACAAACCAAATCCATGAAAGAAATTATTAAAGAGTGATTTCTGAAAAGGTTTTTTGTTGTGATGAGTTTGGGAGTTAAAGAGGATTGAAGTTAGGTACTCTTGGTATAAATTATTGTTGAATCCTCCTTATTTGTGTGAATTTAATGTGAGGAGTTGATTGAAAGAGTGTGAAAATTCATAGATAAAAAATTGTTCTGTGTGGAGAACATGGGTGAGTGGTCATGATCTCCCAGTAGAGCTTTGTACTTCTATTGTTGGTTAGTTGTTCGAATTGATATATTGTTGGGGTTGATAGAAAATGGAAACCAGTAATGTTGGTCTATACACTAGGGGGACAATAACATGTATCATGACATGATAAATTGGTATTTTCAGCTTGGTAGAATGTGGATGATTTCGTATTTTGTATCATAGTGTCTCATTTTTTCAAAAATTTAGGTGGAACACCAAAGACCTACTAGTTTGTTTCCACCTTTTCTCATACTGTTATGGATATGGGATACAATTTAAATGCACAAGATCATTGGTTTTCAATAGAATCAAATTGGTAGTAATGTGATTTGGTAACCATTGATCGACTAATAAAATATTCCCATTTCATTCCAATAAAAGATATGATGAATGTCTAATGTCCAACAAAATTACAGTTGATTGATTTTGAGATCTCTTGTGGTTTTATCACAATTTTTTTTACAAATTCTTAAGGATCACATCTCGGTTCTATAAGGTATTATAGGAAGTGATGAGTTACCATTTGAAATTGAGCACAAATTATTAGCCATATATGGTTATACAGGCTGCGATAACTGTTCAGGTTCTTGGGGATGTGATTTGAGCATGCATTCCTGATTTTTGAGGATAATTGGAAAATAATTTTTTGGATGTTATAGGTTTAATAAAAAAAATTATCTTAATTCATAAGGTCTGTACTCATTGAAATATTTTATGTGTGGCCATATAGATATCCATTATAATGGTAAAAGTTGGGAGAGAATTCCTTTTTGGGATGGAGTGTCATTCAGGATATAATGGAAAATGTGAAATTGATCTGGTAGAGGTTGGTCATAACATAGAGATATCATAATCTTATAAGGACCATAATATTTTCCACCATATTTTCCTCTTCATTATCATTTTTTTTGAGTTTCACCTCGTTTGAGACAATGTTGGTTGGGTAAGCAAGGATAGTTGTCATAGAGAATTATTGGTCCCTTTCATATTTTGGATCTACGTCGAATAGTGGCATATTGGTTGGACATAGCATCTGATTTGAATTTTATTCACAGTGTGTTTAAAATTTTATATTTATGGATGTATTGAAAAAAAGTTTTCCAAGGAGATTTAATTGTATTATGTTGATCATTAACTCAATACCAGCATTGTTGATCTATAGGTTTAGATTATTGAATCCCATGATATGATATTTCATGGTAATGAAATTCCTTTGGTATTGGTATTGTGGAAATTTAGATAGGATATCCATGAACTATGTGGTTTGTAAATGTGGATGAGGTATTAGTGGCCTTCTATATTTTCAGGTCCTGAAAGATGAGCACTCTCTGGGAACAAAATTCATTTACCATAGGGATATGGCAATGTTCTGTTACATTTTTCCCAGTACATCATGACCATTTTTTACTATTATTTGGGTTTTTCTTCATTTAAAACCATTTAAAGAGTTTTTAGAAATCTTTTTGGAGCCCTATAGGGTTATTCATAGTTGGGATATTATTTGGGAAAACTATGTGTTTTGACACAAGAATCCATGCATCCATGCATGTGTTATTGGAGATGGGTTCACAAATTTCCCAAACACTATGGCCACCCCTCCAAATAGAGAACCCCTATGATGTGGGGATATGAATGGTTGAATCATGGTAATACAATCCATGAATTTAAACTATGAATGAAAAATTAATATATGACTATTTTGAATGGATAATGTGTATATCTACACATAATTCATTAGCCTATCTAAAAAACTATATGTGTAGATTTTTATTCCTTTAAATTTTTATTTAAAAATACCTGGAAGTCGTTTGAACTTCTAATGACACCTAATTTCATACTGGAACAGAATAAAAATTCTACACTCCATAATATGTATCTTCATTTGTATTCTAGGTGGATTTCCTTCTTTCTTGAAAGCCCAACAAAAGGTTTATTGTATTTTAATGTTTTTTTACCTTTCAGCATTGATCATCATTAGAACACTTATCCTATCATCTTATGGAACCAAAAGGGAATGTGAATTATGGATCTAATGTATTAGATAATGAATTGATTATTTTTATGCATGTTGTTTTATGTGATCCTGATATTCTCTTCCCTGGTCTCCATTTTCAAAGGCATTTAGTCCTACCCCCATTCATGAGGTAGGTGTTTTCTTAAAAAGGGATAAATATATGAATTTATTATTTTTCATATAAATTCCTTGGAGATAATCATGGGATTTAATGGATTTGTGATTTTATTGGTATAATTGGAAGGGGATCATGTTTAAAATGATGTTTTTCATTAAGAATAGATTATACACACCAAGTGTTTGATAAAATCATTGAATGGTGGTTTTGAATTAAAAAATTGGATTTTAATCACCACAATATATTTTCTTGGTATAAAAAATGTTTTATAAATTTTATGATTTTTTTAAATGGATTAAAAAAATAACAGTTGGAACCCTGGGTATTTCATGAATATATATGTTACCCATTGTTTTTGTAATGTTACATTGGTTTTTCATTTATTTTAGTTGGTGTAATTGCACCATAGGTTGTGACAGATGAATCCACTATAGACATTGATATGTTGATTTATTTTTTATTTCTTGTACGTATATTCATAGGTTAGATCCCAAATGGTGCGATTTTTTACTTTTTATTACGATTATCACATGATGGGTTGGTCATAGTTATTTTCTCACATGCTTTCAGTTTATGTACTAGTCATGGTTAATTTATTACAATCATTCACATGATGGATGGGTCATCCTTATTTTCTTATCTTCATTCAACTTGTGGATTGTTCAGGGTTATTTTATTAAATTCTTTCAAATGATGGATTATTCTGGATTATTTTCTCACATTATTACACATGATGTATTGGTCTTGGTTATATTCTTACATGATTTCATTATGGTGTAATCATTTATTTTATTGACTATGATTCCATTCATTATAAAATATACCTAACATATTACTAGTTTTTTAAAATATTAATAGATTTTATAAAAAAAGGGATGATTTGAAAATAATTTTTTGAAAATTCTTCGTAAAATGTAATTGTTTTATTGTTATAACTACTACATTATTGATATTATTGGTGGTATATATTATGTAGAGAAATCATATTTGGAATTGTGATCAAACCCAAATTTTTTTATTTGGAGGTTTTGGAAATTATTTTGAAGGACCTAGGAAAAGGGAAGGGAATCTTGTAGAATGAGTGCATATATTTTCTCCATTTCTATCCTAAAAAGATGGTTATAAAATGATGTTTGATCAAATAGAGACATGTTGATCTACTTTAGTTATAACTTTTGGTTTGGAAGGTTATACGTGTATTGTATTGTTCTTGGAAACATCACAATCTTTTAAATTTTACTCTATTATTTTGTCTTGATTTCTTATATAAGTGACTAGATTATTTTATCATATTTCACCACACCACATTATGATGGTGTAGTTCATGTTTCATTCCTAGTTCATCGTGGGATATTTTTTTACATCATACATAACACTTGGTATCAGAGGGGAACCCTTTTAAGGTTTTATTAGCAATGCTATTCATTTTCAAGATGCTAACAATTTGTATATATAGGATACCCTTTTATGAATCTGTAGTTATATAATATTTTCTTTTAACTTTAAAAAATTAGTATTATATTTTATCTTTAAATTGATTGTTGTAATATTATTTATATTTTTTATTTGTGATAACATATATACTAGTCCTTAACAAGAATATAGAAATATTTATTTATGTGATTGAAACTCAATATATTGAATTCTTAAATCTATTGAGACCACCACATTTGAATGTAAGTGATTATGGTTATTGGAAATATCTCAAGGAGGGATATTTTAAAAAATATATATGTATAGAATATTAGATAATCTGATCTATAACATATAAAATATATGAATTAGATCTTAAAATATTATCTTTTAATTATACTAGAAAATATATCTCAAATTTAAAATTCATGGACTACAGTTGATGTTCTCTGAGTAAGAGTTTTTATATTTGTATATATTCTTGTAAATATGCTTCTAGAATTTATAGGAAATTAGAGTTAACTAATCATGGAACATAATAATTGAAAATATATTGGATGGATATTCATATGGATTAATTTTAGGAATTTAGATTGCATGGCCCAGATTGCGTGAATGAGATGTTCAACAAATTCACAAATGTCATCAAAAACATGGTCACACATGATGAAAAAATAATGAATGAAGTGTTGATTAAAAGGATACATAAATCCATACCAAATATGTGGCATTGAATGAATTATGCATTTCATGAACGAAATGATTTTTTAGAATATTCACTAGATGGGATAAACTGATCTCTTTTATTATATGAGATTGAATTGATGAAAATTGAGTATGATTTATCTTCAAAAATAATTGGAGTTAATTTTAACAAAAAACATGTTTACACTAAACTATTCCAGTGATTCCTTAGATTCATTTATCTCATATAAGGATGATTATCTATTCCATGTTAATAAATGAATTCAAGTACTCGTGATGAAAAATAATTCTACTACCAAGGATGAATGTAAAAGTCCGAGATTCATGAAATATTTCAGAAGTAATTAAGAGAGGTAAATACACTATTATCTATTTTGAATATAGAAACCATGGACATACCCAATATGAGTGTCCATAATTGAAATAATAAGATTATAATATGATGTAAAAAAGTTATGGAAATGTGATTATCATGTCGGTTAGAGTTTTACTAGGAAATAAGACTGTAGTGATGAGTTAAGAATGGAAGAATATAATTTTTATCTTGGAATGAATGTAAAATATCATTAGTTAAAATATCCTTTTGATGATATGCTAAATCTTGTCGGTTTCTTATTGGTTTGGGTTTAATGTAAACAGAAAATAATGTTATTAATTATTTTAATTCAAATATTGATTTTGATTATGAGTATTATTGTAGTTATTATTGTGATAAATATTTTGTTAAAAATTTAACTACTATATGTAATTAGTATCATTGAGAATATGATAAAATTTCTAAATATTTTTGAAATCTTCACTCGGATTATAAAAATGTTCTAATGAAAGAACAATATATTATTAAAATTAAATGATTAAAATTTCGATTCTTTAGTTTCATAACGAAATGGGTAAAATGGGGATTACGGTAAATAATCATTCAATGAATGAAAATAAAAAGTATTATTTGTTAAATTTAACTTCATAGAAAAATGATAATGTTTTTTTGATGTTGAATTTTTTAGAAATAAAATATTAATATAAATAAATAAATGTTTATTTGGAATTATATTCTATACACCATTGTTCAAGGAAAAAAATTTGAGTTGGTGGAAGCTATGATGACACCATATAGAGATAAGTTTGATTTTGGTTATAATAATCATATTCCTATGATATATAAGATCACATTGGTTAAATTGTGAATGTTTGGGCCATTATCATTATTTATTTTGGATTGAATTAATTAATTTATAATTACATTCTAATAGTTATTGTATTAAAAGTTTTAACATAATATTCTTTATATTGTTTAATAATATCATATTTATTAATTTATTAATTGTTATAAATTATTACAACCCATGTGTAAATTGTAATTTTATTTAATATGATCATATGAGTTAATCATATTGTGTTGTATTGATGAAATTAATAAATTTATAGAAATATTGGTATATTTATATATGTTTATATATATATTGATATTGGTTTTTTGATTTTATGTTTAAATTCTATTTAGAATATTTAATAAGTATTAATGTTATGATCATATGCATAAATGGATTATTAATTTCCTTGATTGTAATATTATTTACATTATATAACAGTATTATGTTTATTATTTTTAATATAAATATTTACATATATAACATAACATATAGTATATATATATATGGGTTCCTTCTTCTTCATTGCCCCATCATCTCATTAGAATCCACAACTCCAGAGCCCCAATTCCACCACACACCACCAAAAAAATCCAATGTTTCTCGTGACTTCATTTTACTTGCATGCTAAGAATTCACAGTTTCTCTATGATCACCTATAGTAACTCGACTTCACTCATGCCAAAACACTAATTTCTCTGATATGGTGGCACTTCATCTACTAAATGTTAGCATCGACGACGCCATTAGTAGCCTCTACCTCTATTTCAAGCGATGGTATCATTCTTCACCATTGGGTAATGATAGCAACCTCATAACATTACCTTGATAGTATCACTGTCACATTTTACTACTCAGTAGTTTTGGGAGATGCATTTCCTGATGGTAGCAGTGCACTGTTTCACTAGGGGTTGCATCAATCATCCAACAGTTTTGGTAACATACACTTTTTACATCAATTAAAACACGTTTTTGCAACTTATAGATCCTTTTTCCTTTTGACAATTAAATATTTTATAATACCTTAAGGTTATTTTTTATGCATCAACCAATTAAGTTATTTCTCCTACCACCAGGTAAATAATATCTTTCTAACGCATGTTCAAATTTTTGTGACCGTCATTCACGGCAGTTACTGTTAATTTTTTGCACTGAACCTAAATTTAAAAAAAATATAATTTTTTTTAATTTTTTTTTTATTTTTAATTGTATAATTTATACATGATCATAATAATTATTCTAATTTTTTTATTTATTTTATTTTTATTTATTAATCCTTCTTAGTCCATGTGAAATGTTTTTAAACCCATTAAATATACTTAAATATTATTTTTGAGTGATTCATCATTTTTTATAAGAAAATACAGCATGTTTTAAATATATTTATCATTTCATAAATGATTTATTTTAATTATTTCTAAATTGTTTATTCATTATTTCAAATATTTCTGAAATATTTTTTAATATATTAAATTCATGTAAAATTATTGTTATATATTATGGATTAACATAATAAGATATCTGTAGTTATAATTTATTGATCATTTCATGTTATATTTTCACTACCACAGAAATTGCTATTTGCAGTGCTGTCCATAATTTTAAAAATAATTTAATTAATAATTTTTTAATTTTTATTGAATATTAATCATTTATTACCATTTAAAAAAAGGATCTAAAATAAGTTGAAAATGAATCTCAAACATGGAACAACCATATATCTTTATCCACCTATATATTTATGCTCTACAACAAATAAAATCTAAGACCACAACAAAAATTTTGAACTAAGGACTTATAGTAAACACTATTTGACATTTTTCTAGGTAAAAAAAATTCAATAAGGCCACCAAAACTATGCTTTGATTCGGGGTCCCCCAATTTTTTTACACTTGATTGAAATGTATCCCTGTTTTAGGGGCTATTTTTCCCTTTTTCTACGGAGATTGAATTTATTCATTGGTATTGCATTCATAATCATATTATGAGATTGTATTTTATCATTTTATAGAATTTATTGTTATTTATAATAAATATATAACAATATATACATATTTTTTATATATTCATACATAAAAATTAAATTTTATAAATAAATTAGTAAATATATTTACATATAAAATATATTTATCATAATATAAACATTATCTAAAAAAATAATATCCATTTTATTTAAAATAAAAAGATATTATAATTTATATATCTACATATTGTGTGTGTGTGTTTGTTTATGTAAGAATGTATTAAAAAACTGATATATATTATCTATATATTCTAGAATATGTATATACATATTAATATATAATTTATGTAAATATATGTAAATATAAAAATTTATACTTAAAAATACACATATATATGTGAGGTGGGTTTGGGTGTGTTGTATAAATGTATTTATTTTAATATAAAAACAAAAATACATATTTTATAAATATATTTAAAAACAATCATATAAATATATATTAATATAATTATATATATAAATTAATATAAATCTATATTAATATAACCATAAATATAACTCAACGTACATATAAATAAATACCAAAATCATTAAAGCGAGAACAAAACTTGATGTACGAGTTGTAAAGCTTCTAGCACACAATTGAGAGGTCTCAGGTACAAATCCCAGCAGAGGAAGGGGTGTGTGGGAGGGTTCAAGGGGTGGAACACTATTAAAGGGGGGAAAACCACTATTAAAAGGGGGTGGATCTGCCATCTAATTTAAAAAAATTATTTTTTTTGACTTTTTTCAGTGCTCATTAAAGAAAACACTTTTAATAGTGCATCAATTATTAGTGATTTTCTTGCAATGATAAAGTATTTTTTAGCACTGAAAAAAACTTATATTATAATAGTCTTTTGCAATTAAATTAATGGGTTTTATGAAGAGATATCCAATTATATAAGTTTATTGACTTCTCTAAAATTATTAAAATGTTATATTTAATGTTTTTTGAGTCCTTTATTATTTTTGGGAAATCTAGGATTACCTCCATGAGATTTTTGAATAAATATAAAATAATTATATTGATTCATTCCTAACATTTTCTCAACTATTTAGTGCAAATAACATGGTTTTTAAAGGTCATGTGGATTCTTGGAAAAATAATAATTTATGGAAGAGATAATAAATGATCTCATAAATTCATAATTTTATGACAATAAAGTGATACATACCTAAACTATTTTCATATATTGTGGTGAAATCTCAATGGAGGAACAATTACTCTTCAACATCCATATAACCTTTAAGAGTTGAACTGTACTATTACTGAAATGCATAGAGTAATTTTCCTTTTCATTCAGAATGGTATACAATAAATTTTTCATCTTAAATATTTTTTACTTATATCACAATGTAATACCTATTCTATATTTTATGTCTGGGTAGATTTTATCACTTATTATCTTCTAAAAAAATTTAATTAACCTATAATTTTTTATAGCTTACTAAAAGGTAGTTCTTTTGTTATACTCAACAGAAAAATAATGGAACTCATCGGTTGGGGTGGCTCTTCATATAATATGTGGGGTTTATGTATTCCCCCGAAAAAGGATGTGTGTTGAAAGGTATGGTGCTTCTCCTCTTCATTTCGGGGAATGAGATTCATCCTACTTAAAAAATATAGGATTATATTTTTCAAGTGAAAATCATTATCTCTCTTTCATAGTGGATTCCATACTCCCTTGGTTGTTGTGTCAAGAGTTTTTTAAGCCGATTGATCTGAACCAATATAAAATTCATTATGTTCCCTTTAATTTTATTTTCCAATTATTTATCATGCATTGTATTAAAAATATTGATAATTTGAATAAAGGCATACTCAGTCCCCTCTAAATAATCAACCATCATTGTATCCATCATTGCATCTATTTCCTTGTTTGGACATTTATCCTTTGAACTCACTGTTATACATTTTAATATCTAGGGATAAAATAAAATTCCACTTCTATCAATGTAGTATTGTATTTGATCATTCACCACCTAATTGATATTAAAAATTCCGCATTCAATCTTTTCATTTGTTACCTCGTTATATTGGATACTGAATTGTATATTCTTCTTAGAACCAGCTATTTTGGTTTGAGAACCATATTTATTACCAAACATCTCTATATATTAATCATGATAATCAATCATATTTATAACACATTGATATTGTAATTATGGTCATTAATCCCTAGAAAATTTTCATTAATTTTAATTTTATTATCGAAATAATCCTTATATGTTTCCTTAGTAGTATATTTTCATTACAAATTAATATCAATCTGATCAATTTCGAATTCTGGTTTTCCATCACTCATTAATAATTTTTAAACAATTAACTAATATACTAATTCTTTATATGCTGATAAAATAACCAATAAATATAAACAACACATTCTATCTTTACATAAAATCAACCTTCTTGGTGAATTTAATTTATTTTATAATTTGATAATTCTAAGTAGTCAACATCATAGAGTCTAGAAAATCATTATTTTATTTGTACTTTTTCTTCTCCAAAAAAATATCTTATTTTTCATCTTCCATTTCACAAAAACCCCTGATTAAAATAATTTTTTTTGTGTTTCTTTATATACAATTTTATTTAGTGTGAATCCTCATTTTCTATTTTTCATGAATTAATATCAACCATTTTGACCTTCATGTATAATTGGAAAATATTCCACATCATACCAAATTTTCTCACAACCAAAACAAACTTATGCATTATTCTCTCAAATCATCCATGAATTTCTTTGAATATTATTTACATAAGTTAAATGAATTCTTCACATACACCATATTTTCCATCTCTTATTTTAAGACAAAAAATATTCAAGATTGGGATACTTTCTATCTACCTAGATGAGTGACTTGTTGATACTTCTAGATTATTATATTTCTCACATGTGAAAAGTTTTCAATGTAAATAATTTTGATATTGATTTGTATAAATTCATCCATTTATAACAAAAAAATAGATTTTATAATGTGGGAATTAACTTTATGAATTTTTTTCATGATGAACACATCCTTTAGGTCATCATCATGTCCCTAAATGGGTCGAATAACCATAATGATAAAATTGATTAATCATTGAATGTATCATTTTTAAATTAGGCTCAATCTATCATACATTTTTTTAAAATATATAACTTTTCCTCATTCGGTTTTCTTTTATATTCAATTAATGTGATATCTAATTATTTGATATGAAACTAATAACTTTTAAATATTTATAATTTGTAAATTATTTGGATATGAAATTTTTAGGATTTCCAATATTGAAAAAAAAAATTCATGTCCACATCAATAATTGAAAACTCTATAGAATCAATAAAATTTATTCTATGAATTTTAGTTGATAAATATAGAATATATGATACAATAAATGAAATATAATTTTATTCTTATAGATATAATAATTTCATCCATCAAAATAATGAAACATTTCATGATTTTAAAAAATTCACTTTGAGAATGTGATTCCACTAAAAAATTAATCAAAACATCATTGTGGCTCTAAAACCACTTATTCTAAAAAAAGACCCAAAACACCCAAAAAGGGTGGCATAATAGAATTAGGGTGAGATATTTACCTTCACACCTTCCAATAGATTAATTTTATTATGTTTTTAGAAAAAAAATGATAATGTTACAATAAATAACACATCCTAAATATATAAATATAAAATATAAAATGCACAAATAGAATGGTTTTATGTGGTTTATAACTAAGTGTTACTGAAAGGATGCTACAATAACATTTTTTATATCTACTAGAGAAATATCTACCCACTCAGTTGATTATATTCTTTCAAAAAAAATATCACTACATATATACGAATCACTCAATAAACATATCTCGCAATAATTAATAACGTAATTGACACATCCATGTTTTTATAATTACATTCATTTTTGAATTTTAGAACTATTAATATTTCAAACTAATATATAATGACCTTATTCAATCCACAAAAAATCACAATCCATATAAAATAAATTTACCCACATCATTTATTGAAAACTATTTAACATTTCATGTTTAAAATAAATATCATGATACTCACTATGGTTTCCTATATAACATTGTTAAAGTGAATATATCTTTATTTTCATTTAGATTAGATCAACATAATGACTTCTGAAATTCATATTTTAATCATCTCTTTAGAATATATTAAATTTTCATGAGGCCATTTCTTATTCAATTAAATTATTCACACAAACTCCCCAGTTCTTGTTCGAACTCGGGGAAGAGTTCTCCATTTCACATGATCAAATTATATATATCTCTATAAAAAATGTCATTGTAACATATTTTATTAGATAATACCATTTATTTTCAAGAAACATATAAAAATGAACATTGGATAACAATTTTTCATGTCTTATTCTTGGATAATGATCACACATTTCTAATCATAATGGTTATCCTGTGAGAAATAATCCTCAACCCATTGAAATCCAGAATTTTTCAAAAATATAAAATGACCACCAATATGACTAAAAACTCTCTATTCTTCTCGCAGAAATCATCAACATGGCATATTAAAAAAATTAATTTCATGGTTTATATAAATTTTAAAAATATAAAATCCAAATATAGTTTATACTCATTCATGTTTCTACAAATATGATACCAAGGAAAATTACATTTTATTAGATCAACATACATATTAGAATTACAAGGATCAGTATTTGAAATATAACCAATAATGTGGGATTATTATATGCTCTAATAGTTCAAACAATATCTAATAAATTAAATTTTGAATTCCATAATAAATAATAGTGATTCTTGAGAAATAAAATATATCAATTTTTATCATTTGCTACCATGATCAAACAATGGTATTTAGTTCAAAGGTCTTCCACTACACCAAAATTCACCCACCATAACACCTTGATATTGATTGAAAATTGTTTTTCAAATGATATAGGTGATATATAAAGATTATACCAATACAAATTAAGTGAAATAAAGTGATTATTAGTATATTCAAGAAGATATAATTATAAGTGATCTTTATTCCGCCTTAATTATTCATTATTTATTAGAGAATAACATACGAACCTATGCTTTTACTAACATTGTATCATAAGATTTGAATGTACTCATCCCTGATTGTTTTGAAAACTCATTTTTATTTCATTTAATTATAATAGAGTGGTTGAAATTTTCTCACATAGGCGTGTATTTCGGGAAAAAGTATCCGGCATGCATCCCCATGAATATGGAATACCGACTTTTCTTCCATGTGTAGAGTCTGTTTAGTTAGAATGGTTAATTATCTATTATAGGAGATAAAATTTTAAGTGGTTATTTCCCTACTAAATATTGAATGATTTAATTTCATAGAAAAATATTAGTTTGTTTAAATCGATCAATCTAAAATAATAAACACCCATTTATATAACTCTAGGGCTTATCTTGGATATCCTCTAAGCGATTTGAGGTGTCTCGTTATGAGAACTATATGTTTTGAAGCTATTTCCAGTCACAGTTATATTAACACAAATTAATCTAATGATAATTATGTATATATTATTGTATGGAATAATGATTCTAAATGAATATATTACCATTAATGTTCAACTTTTTGTAATAATGATATAATAATGGGATGGTTATATTGAAAATTAAACACTTGTCTTCTGGTAGGAGTATAATATTTATCATCTTGTTAGACCGCAATAAACACATTCTTATGATGAAATATCATAAATGGGAATTCAAGAAAATATTTCTTAATGGATTTTTTTTATATACATGGAGATTTAAATTTACTAGGGTTAAATCATCTATTAATCTATTTTATGAGAAATAATAATAAAAAATAATTTTTTTATGGAATTGTTTTCCACCATGAATCAATTTATAGCAACAGTATTATGTTTTATTGTAATTTAAATGGGTCAATGGTGTACATTCAAGGACACTTATTGGTAATTTATTAAAAAATTTATTGTTAAATTATATTCTAAAAGCCAAATATCATAAACATGATATGCCACAATGTTATGTAGATAATTATAAAACATACTAAAAAATAATAAATAATCAAAAATGGATTACCAGAGTTCATTGAAAATAAATATTTCACAGAAAAATAGAATCATTCCTTGATTTTAAATAAGAATGTTATCAATTGATTCATTAATTAATATGTCTTATATCATATAAAACATGTCCATTCTCTTGATTAAGGATCAATGTGTATGTATGATTGAAATGATGACACCATGCGATCATTATTCTATGAAAACCCCACAACATAAGAAATGTAATGATATAAATTCATATAAATTTAATATTGGTTATTTTAATAAATTTTTTATAGTTTACCAAAAAAAAAGAATCAAGGTATGTGAAATATTTTCGAGACTTAGATCATGCCACCACATCTATTATGTTTTCAAGATCACATTATTTATAGTTTTATTGATATATATGATATACTCGGGAATGAATAACTATGAATGATACATTCCATATTTATTATTTTCACTTCATCGAAATATTCCATGCGAGTTTTTTCAAGATACTAATTCATAAGTCTCTGTATCCTACATTGCATATAATTCACCCCTATCATAGGAATTGGAAAGAGAAAATTTCTAATTATATTATAGTGTATTTAAATTGCAGACCATGGCATATTAGTTGATGATATTCACAATATAGAAATATAAATATTCTAATTAACATAATTCATATATTATTGATTAAATATTTTCCGGAAACAATGATAATTTAGGTTTTTAATTATTACCAAATATAATAAAATGACATGCACTTCCAAATTAACATGAAATGAAAATATAATTAGATTATAAAAATAGTACTCCGAATTGTTTTCTGGGGAAAAAATACATTATAATATTTCAAATCCACATATTGAAAAAAATCCACAGTATGTGTACACAAATTAATTTACCGCAATTCTTACTGAAAATTGTACATAACTACCCACATACACACTCAACATCTACTATTTCAACTAAGTGATAATGGTCGTAGAAATTGAAGTTATTCATTAGATAACATTAGAGAGGATTACACATTCTCTAAACCGTCTTAGATTAACCAAAATAAAAAATTATGCACAATCATGGGTTCTTTTATTATATTATTCAATTGTATATTATTAGGGTCACAAAATAATCATATTGAGTATAAGATTATACAACGGATGAATTATGGTTATAATGTAAAAAATAAAATGAATAAAAATGAGAGATAGAGAGGGAGAGAGTAAAAAAATAAGAAAATAAATTAAAATAAAATATAGAATGTAGAAAATTAAATATGATGATTAATAATAGTATTGGTGGAAGAATAAAATTAAATGAAAATCATTTATTAATTCAAATTAGAATAAACTAGAGTAGAAATAGAAATAAAAATAAAAAATAATAGAAGTTAATATGAAAACAAATGAAGTATCGAAGCCCTAAAATGTTTTCTTCTGGTGGGTGAAAATCCCTCTATAGTGTAGAAGATGATTTTATAATATACGATGGTAGAATCCCCATGTCATTACAATACATCAAAATCTACATCAGAATATGGGAGTTAAATCATTAAAAATTCATCAATGTTATCTATTCATTTCCTTTTCCATTGTATTTTGTGAAAAATCCACAAGGGGTTGCATTGATTTGTGGAAATCGTTTCATTTTTCATGAAACTACTTTCTTGGGACACATGTGCCTATGGAAGTGGGGAATGAGGTGTGTATTTGGTGTGGTAAGCCTCCATAATTCAATAAAATCATCACTATTTCTATAGAGATATTTATTATCAAGAAAAGTGTCAGATCCTTTAAAACTGGGGGTTGTTGGGTTTGTCCAATGATGCTAAGGAGATCCAAGGTGGTCAGGGGTCCACTAATGATGATTATATTTTGATTTTGTTATTATCCAACAATTAACATATCAGATACACTTGATGTAGAGGTGGTGGGATAGAATCAAGTGGTTGTAGGTAGTGGAGAATGTCAGTGCGAGGATGGTTGAGTGTGAGGCAATAGAGCTAGTGTGTGATGACTTTTTTTAATGTTAAATATTCCTAGGTTAAAATTTTTCCCAAATGTGGATAAATAGTGGAGGATTCCATTTTATAAATTACTTCACTAAAAGTTACCATCTCATAGGCCTTCTCTAGGGATGGGCTCCCAGTACACACATGCACACACTCGAGCCACAACAACCCATGAGGTCCTCAACCCATATTATACTTTCCATATGCTCCTTTCCATTGGACCCATTCCACATGGAATTGTTCTCTTGTGGAGATCACATGATTTCCATCTTGAAAATTACCTCCTAGTGATGGAATCGCTAGTGGGCCCAATTAGAAAGATGGCTATGTGGAAGGCTGGCCTAGTTGAGGGCTTCCTTCTTCCGAGCAAATTTTTTTACCAACATAAAATGATAAGACCATTATAAAAAAGTACACAAAATATTAATTAATAAAATAAATAATTAAATAACACATTTAAATATGTATTAGTTAATTCCATGAAATTTCCAATATTCTCATAAAATTTACTTTCCATAAGAATATTCATTTAAGTCTATCAATAAATCATAAAAAATAAATAATTTATACATGAAATTTCATTATGTAAAATTCACCCACACCTAAAACATGGATTTCATCAAGCACTAATTCTCATAAAGTAATTACTGAAATAAAAATTGATTATTTTATTGAAATTTCAATGAAATAATGTTAAATAGTTATCTTATATTAACTGAATTGTCAAATTCGACGTAAAATATTAATTCAATTGCTCACTTTTCAATGAAATCATCAAACAATGAGTTTTAATTTATCCTTTCCAAATTTTGGGAACCTATCCTTCCCTTCACTCATGATCCCAAATTTATTTGTATTAAACATGATAAATATTGATTTCACATTATTTCAAAAAATTCTCTAATCCATTATTAGAAACTTTTATATGGGGTTCTGCTCATATTATGATTACAACGTCCACATCTAAATGATTCTAACGGAACAACATTCTACACCTTTTAATAAAAGAGGCATATAAAATAAATAAGAATTAAAAAAATCATAAGGACTATGAGGATAATGATAGGATGGAATTTTGGTTCAAAAATTAATTCTAAATGAGGAGGCATATCTCTTCACATTGTGAAAATGATATAAAATAATTAATGATTATTGAAATTGGGTCCTTCAAATTGTGTCAAATCACATGTACCAATCACAATGTTTGGTCCCAATATATGAATAAACAATGAATGATGTGCAACGTCTTGAATTTTTTAGAAATTTATATTTTGTTGTAGTAATTTTCCGTATTTTAAATTTTTTAGAAAGTTATTCAATGAATGGATCTCTATCCCACCAACTAAGAATATATTATAAAAGTCATCAGTATAATAGTATTAGTTTTTTAATTATTTAATTTGACAAACCATTCATATATTTTTTTATTATATATTCATTTTTTTAATAATATAAAATAATTATTGATCTATTTATATATACGAATACATACTCAAGACACATAATTCGAATCCACACTTTTTATATCAATGTAGTGTATCCCTTTTCGAATTAAATTAAAAACCCTAACACTCAAACATTAAAATATCATGAAAAACACAAAGAAGAATTTATAAATAGATAAAAATGGGTTAAAATATGCCTCACCATAATAAGGAAATTCATTGTCTCTAATGGATAAATGAGGATAAATTTAATAGTGTTATCAATGATAATGTATTATAAATGGATTCCTCAATCATTTAAATTGTGTTATCTCATGATCATTATCATTCAAAACATTTAATTGATATTTTACTAGGTGAGATGTTCCAAATTGATGATGAGATATTCTTAAGATGAAATTAGATGTTATTTGTGTATATATATTAATGGTATTTAATATTTTTATTTGGGACGATCACTCATGGAATGAATACTTATAAAAATCAATTAACATGAATTTAAAAATCAATGAATTATAAATTGTAGGGAAATTTCATTTACATGAAGAAAATAATTCCATTAAATCATGATCCCCATTTTAGTATTCAGTATTTACTCAAATAATTAAATACTCCTCCTTACTCATTCAATATCATTATTAATTAACTAGTAAATGGAATCATAGGGTTCCTAAGAAACTCATGTCTGTTGGATAAGTTATGTAATGTAGTAATTTAATCATGGTAATGAAATTTTCAGTTAATTCACTAAAATGTATTATAATAATTTGAGTAACAATTAAATATGGAATGGAAAACTCATAATCCATTTAAAATGAAGATTCATAATGAATTTTGAAGTTTATTCTTCAGATGATGATGTTAATTTGATTCATATCCTTAGATTCATTTTCATAGCCAAATTCATTAGTTTTTATGATATTTCTTACATTTATGACAGTAATTGATTTAATAGTGTATATTACGGCTATTTTTACATTTTCATTCTAATATAAATTATTGTAATATTAATGGAGCTAAAAAATAATACCACTCATTTATGTACAAGGGCCGATTCATTAAATCTAAAATCATAGAGGCATTGTGGTTGAATGATAAGATAATACTAGGAATAACGTTTAAATATAAATTACTAAAAATAAAATGAAAAATATGTGTTTTTTATCCACCCAAGTGGGATGTGGGTTTATTTACTACCTCTTGAAGGGAACTACGAGCTGTTGTCAATATTATAATGGAGGTGGGATCTGTTAAATCATGAACCATTACCTGTGGATTTTCCTGACATCCAATTATTCATTGTTGGTGAGGATGAAAACAATAGAGTACACCAAACCCATACCCTTCAAAATTATGGATAGTACTATGGTGGGGATAGGATAATGTATCTATCATCCTCCTTCTTTGTTTTTACTAATAAATAATTTTCTTACTTGTCTATTCCATGGTCAAATAGGGCTGGAGGAAATGATTCATTAAAGGGAAAGTGATAAGGTAACTCAACATGAACCCGGTGTAATCATAAATAATTAGAAATGTTTTAGCTTTCTTCATGAGAATAATGTGTCTTTATTTCCTCTAGCATGAAAACATGGATATCTTAATGGGATTACTCAAATGCATGTACACAAAAATTAGGTATATCTATGTGTTACTCAACATGTAAATATACTTATAAATCACATTACTATAGGTTAAAATTTATATTTTCCTAATTTAAAAATTAAATGTAGTGGGTATTATTAATTAATTAAAGTTGATTAAACTAAAAATAAATATAGTTAATGAATGTCCCAACTCCTTATCTAAGTTCTCCTTTAACCAATTCTTCAGTAGTATGTGCCTCCTGAAGTTGAATTTTATGGGATGAAGGTATATAGTTGAGATCCTATATTTATTCTTCATATTCACCCATAAGTGTGTTTTCTAATTCATCCAAGAAAATAAATTGATATTTAGGTTTTTATTGATCAGTATTGTATAAGTTAGGATATTGATTCATTTCATATTCTAAATGTTCACTCTAAAATTGATCTGAATATTTTATTATATTCCCATCTTCATGTGTGTATTTTTTATAATTGTCTTGACCATTATTATATTATTTTATTTTGATCACAAAATGGACGGTATATTGGTTTTAATAAAGTGTGGACCCAACCCCTTGTACATCTTCCATAAAATTTGGTTGATAAAGTGTTACATACTTCTGGGGCCAATGATTGTGAATGTCAGTTCAGAGATAGTCAACCATGCCCATCAAATCTTATGGTAGGAGGTCTATCTCTTTTCAATTTTTCATCTACTTGAATAACATCATAAGGTCATATGACATGCCTTGGATGGCCACCTATATATATTTTTTATTTTTTTCTTCTCCGATGAGTTATCATTCCATACATTATAGTAATTTAGGTTTTCATACATCATGTTATAATAGAATAATAATTTTTTATAGTTTATTAATTTTATATAATAATGGAATACTATATATAATGTGAAATTAAAATTGTGTAAAAAGTGATTAGTTCTCCAAAAATCGTTCTAGTTTTGACAAACACATCTCATAGCGCATGAAAAAGACCTTTTTTATTATTTCATTGTATAGCATAGTGCATAACTTGATTCATCTCATTTGAGGATCATCAAATTTATTCACATTCCTATTATAATTCAAATAATTATAATTATTTTTAGTCCAATTTAATATTTTAATAAAATTAAAAAAGTTGAGTTTTTTTATTCCCAAAAATAATAAAATGAAATGATTTTTAAACTAAAAGACATTATTCATGATTTTTTGCATGGAAAACATACGTTTTATTATTTAAAATCTATGTATTGAATACACTCCAATGTATATGTCACACCTTAATCTACCCCAACTGTGAATGAAAGGTGTACTTAACAACTTCCAAGAACACTCCACATATAACTTCTCAAGAGAGGGATAAAGATTTTTTAAAAAGTAATTAAAAATTAGACTATCATTGCAGGGATTACAAAAACAATAAATCATACATATATTAACCCAAATGTAACAACCTAAGGAAATTAATTTTTTTTATTTTAGAATAATATTAGTTTTTTTACTGTCTTAGTTTATATGAAACAAAATGTTAAGAATACCATACAAGCAACATTGAGTTTACCTAGAATTATGTGTAAATTAATGATTATCTATCTCTAAATGGAACCTTATATTAATCATTTATTATGAACTCCAATTACTTTATTTTATGTTATGGGTTACAATTAAGACTCACTTTTACTGAATTCTATTAATCTTACTATATTAAATGATAATTAACTCAGATCAATTAAATTATAAATTTTATAAGGGATTAAATATGATATGAGTATAAATTGTTTATGAATATAAAATTAATTCATTGGATATATTTTAATTATAAATGAAAATAAGAACATATTCAATATAATGAAAATGTTTTTATAAAAAAGGTCAAACACGCAAATGTGTGTTGTTTTAAAAAATTATACGAATTGCTATTATGGAATGATATTAATAAAAAATATATATTATATATTAATAAAATTTTCCCTGAAATTTATCCAATAGGTTTTATAAACATAATATAATTAGAAATCCACATAAATTCATAAAGAAATATGTTTTTCTAAAGGTAGTTTCACTGCAATTTAAAGGATAACCTAATTTAAATATAAATTCTGGAAATTATATAAAGATTATATAAAAAAATAGAATTTATTTTATATTGAGTAATGTAAAAATTATATGAGGGTTATCTTTTATTATATTTCTTTGATGTTTCGTTTCTTGATGAATTGTGAAAATTATTAACTTTTAATTGAAAACTAACTTTTTTCCAAAAATATCATATTGTTAATTTATATTTTTAATTGGTTTAAAATTATTATTAGATAAATTTAAAATTTATTGATAATTTTTTCACATTAATCATTTTTATATTTAATTTAGATATGAAACATATTGAACTTTTCAACAGTTTTATCTTATAACCAGCTTTCTCATCCACCCAGTGTGATTAATTTAAAATTAATTTTGGACACTTAATTGATTAGAATTTTGAAAAATGGATTTAAAATTGGGAACTAGAATAACATATAATTTATAGTAATTTATTATTATTATTTTATTAAAAATATCAGTGGAATCACATAACATTAATTTAAATGATTACAGTGAAAATTAGTTTACATGGCTGTAAAACATAACTCATAAGAGGACAAATGACCTAAAATCATGTCCAAAACAACTTTTATTAACCAATACTAAAAATATAAATTATTATATAGATTTATGATCATTATTTAAGTAATATAATATAAGGTATAATCCTTATAGTATTTTTATTTTTAAATTTATTAGAATGACACTCCTTCTCCATTATAAAAGGGAACTCATTGCCCCCACCCTCAATTTGTCAAACCTATCAATCCCATTTAATCATAATAAACATCCAAAATAAATGTTTTACATCCCTACACTAATACTATAATCCTCAATTTGGGATGAAATCTAACTGAGTAATTATTTTTGTATAAACCAAAGCAAGAAACCCGAAAAAGATGTAACTTTTTTCAACGAAGACAATTGTTTTAATTAATTACCCACACATTAAATTATTCTAATATAATTATTATATAATTACTAATTATTTTAAATATACTTATATGATGTTATATTACATTTACTACCTACATTCTCAAATACTTCCATCAAATTGGATACACATTCAATATTTCTATGTACGGTGAAATACCACCTCATGAATCGATGTTGTCCATTCTTCCATTACTATCATTTTTGGTTATGAATAATTATGGATTTATAGTTTATATAATATATATATATTTTATTCATAATATTATTATGATTATTTAATTATTTTCTGACATATACCTTCATTCTATATAGATTTTGAGAATACGATGACAACATTTATGGATGTGTGGAGTACCACCTCAACAAAGCGATGTGATTTGTTCATAAATTACATGGGACGTATTATGGATGAGATTAATAAACATATATATCATATATGAAATATATATATATATTTTTAATTATAATATACACATATGTATTTAAATTTTCATTATTTTAATATAAAAACAAAATAAAAATAGCGTTCATCTGTACGTTCATCCTACCATCTCAATGAATTATTTGATTAATTTCCAATCTCCAAAATTTATGGATTACTATCTATAAATATATAATGAAATATATATAATTTAAATCATGGTTTAATATATTTAGATCATTAAATCATGATCTATTTAAAATAAAGAGAAATAACTATTCAAAACCCAATCGAAAAACAAGGCAATTATCACCCGAAATAGTGAAAGTAATAAATGATTAATAACATACGGATGAAAAAATGTTATAAAGGACCATATATGATATAATAAAAATTGAAATGGATTTTCAATAAGTTATTAAAATGTTTAAAACAATTATTGATGTGGTTAATGTAATTTCAATATAGAATAAGGATAAGGTACGAGATTCTATCTCAATTTCATTTTATTAAGGCATATTCTTATATTATACACCTAAATTATTCTAAATGCTGTATAATCATACCTTTTAACATTTAATATAATGAAAAATTCATTATTAATGTTATTTTAAATTTATTTTTGATTCCTTTCATCAAGGGGCATTTGAATTAATGGTTACCAAGTGGTAAATAATTTCATAACTAAATTTCTCCACTTTGAGTTATATCACTTCATAGTTGTGATAAATATTATATGATTATCTATATAATAAATTAGAATATCTATTTTGGTAATCAAACTTATTTTATGTGTATTTAATGTTTATTAATAAGCAATTAATTATTTAATTATTGTTTATACAATAAGGTCTTTTCAATGGTGTACTTCATAATATCATTTTATTTTGGATTGTTTACACTTGAATTCATATTAAAATGAATTAATTAATAATTGATAAATAAGACCTATAATATTTTCACACATGTTTATTACTTATTATTTTAATGTAAAATTAATAATTTTCCACTATTTGGTATATAAAATGTTTTAAAATGTATTTTAAATAGAATATGACATCATTTCTCACTTTTGTTGGAAATTTTTTATCTTAAAAAATAATTTTTTCTAAAATTGTTTTAAAAGTATTTTTTATCCTCATAAAAATTATATATTAAATGAAATTTTATCCAAAATTTTTATTTAGAATCTTTTTTGATGGGATCTTTTTTTCTCTTCCGGAACTAGGTACATTCCTAACCTTTTTGTAATGCAAAAGGAATTTTATTTTTACTCTACGTGGAATTACCCATTATCATTACATTATAGTTTCTTTTATTACTTTTCCATGATATTTAAAAGAAAATGTTTTTAAATGATAATTTCAAATAAATTTATTTTAAAAAAATCAAAACTACAAGAAAATTTCTCTTAAGAATTTTTTAATATAATTTTTTAACAAATGACTAGAACGCTTACTCTTACTCTAATAGGTATACATCATATTGATACTGTCCTTATAGTTACCAAATGGTTTATGATATGTTTTTTTTTTTTTTTTATGTATAGTATTTACCAGGGATATTCTTATTTCATAAAATTTATATCATTTCAATATATAGTGTTTTAATTGGATATTTATTTTATTTAATGGGTAATTATTGATAAACCATTTTCATTTACTCGATAATGATATTTTACATAGAATATTTTTCATGATTTAAATTTATTATACGATATATAAGTAATGTTTTTGATTGGTATGACACGATATTGGGACCATATAAAGTAACCTATATCAAGCATCATAAGTCTCATGAGATGAATCAGCTGGCCACATCAGATTGGTTTCTACTAGATATAATAAACCATCTTCTAAAAGGTCTTTTTTGTAAAAGTACCATGTAACAAGGAAACATGGAGTCCAATAATTTGGAATTTCAATTATTGATAATTCAGTTATTATTGTTATACATGATATTTATGGACTGAAATTAACTATGGATTCATTTTCATTATTATTTTATGGATTGAATGTCAGGTGTGTTCATTTATTTACATTCAAAATTGACTATTAATTATAGATTCATGATGTATTCTATTTTACTATACCCTTACTATGATTTTGAGCTCACCCTAATTTTTTCCATTTACCATGATTCCAATAAGTATGTTATGAGTGATATTATAGGTTATTCTTTATCAAATAATCATCTGATTGAATGAAAAAATATTATGTTTTATTTTTTGTATTAAATTTGAATACTAAACTCATTTTTATCTTGATTACCAAGATTACTAAATTGAGAGGTCCTTTGTGGTTGATTCCATGTAATTATGACAATGTAATCATACACGTCATTAGTTCCAGGTTTTCTAGGGTTGGGTCTCTATAGTTGGCATCAAAGAATATTTTGTATAATCATTGGGAACTTGAATTAGGAAAATATTGATTAGGTAAAAACACCGTAATATAGAAATAAAAAATTGTCACAAAAGAATATTTCCTTCTTGACAATAAAGTTATGTATATAATCACATGATTATGATATGAAGGTTTATAAAATGTTTTAATTATTTATCTTATAATTTTATTAGTCTACTATGATAAAGGATATTTAAGTTGAAATTTATTGAAATACAACCCATTAATTTAGTACATGTTTTAGGGGAATAATCATTTGAGGAATAAATCCTTTACATTATATTAAAATAACATTAAATGTATTAACATTAATTAAAGTTGATATAAAAATAAGATTATTATAATTTTTTAGGAAAAAAGTTTCTATATAAAAATTTAGAGAAAATGTTATTTAATGATTTTTCCAATTTCATGGATTTCCATCATATTTTTTGGAACACAAATGGGATTATATTAATATGGTTTAAAAAATTGGATATGATTCTTGTATGGTGAAAATTAAATTCAACTATATAGGTGGTTGGGATTTATCCCATGAACTAATCATGTGATGGGATTCATTCATATCAATAGACTATGTGATTACATGTTTAATATATCATTATTTATTGATAAAAAATTTGATAAAAAAATATTATTGATGACCCAATATTATTATATTTTTGGTTTGTAGATTAAAATATTAACTATATTTGTTTTGGAAAATAGATAGATACACATGAAAATCCTTTGCAATCTTTATGGGTATGAGGATCAATTGAAAGTATATTTTAGTTCTTTGGGCATAAAAGTACAATTTTTATATTCAATTCCTAGAATAAGAGATCAATGACAAACCAAAAGATGAAAAATTTCTATATTAAAAAAAATTATATATTTCCTTATTTATTTTGGAATTAAACTGATTACTGAACATTAGGAAAATGATCTGGAAAATTTTTATCATTATAAATTAATTTTTATTGAAATGATGATATTTAAAATCATCATATATTTATGGTTTTTAGGACATAAAATTTCCATCAATCATTAAATTGTTTGTGAAAAAGGAAATCAATAACTTCCTATAATTTTTATGTTTTTCCTGAAAACCCATATTATCACATTCCACTAATGTATTTCTTTGTATAAACCTAGTAATATGGTAATCCATGTGGCATTTTAACTTCTCATTCTCTCAAATTGAGTTGATATTTTATTAAATTATTTTTGATGTTGGGTTTTCAACAAAATTACTTTCATGAATTTAACCCTTGATTATAGAGATCATGTTTTAACTATGAGGATTAAATTAATTTTTGGAGTGGAGAATATGGCACCACAATATTGCACAATATTTTTTAGAGTATTTTTAATTTTTATCCCAGCTTCCTGTATATGAAAAACAATGTTATGATTATGATAAATGAAACAATGATTTTATCTAAAATTACACAAAAAAAATTCTTATATTAATATTCAAAAAACCCAAAATATAGTCTGCATTACACACAAAAATGACTTTCTTCATTGTCTTGAGTCACATGCAAAATAAGGTTTTACCAGATACTATTAATATTAAAATTTCAAATTCCAATTACCTCCAAATTATTAAATAATATGTTATAAATAAAATTAATTTTATTATGAGAAATATATTGTAAAACCCGAAGATTTAATAGTATGTTAGTTCATCAGTGTAATTCAATAACTTACACTACACGCAACATCGTGTTCATGCGCACCACGACTTACCAAACTAGCCATTCAAAAGCGGTTATGAATTGTATTAAAAGAATTTTGAACATTATATAACCCTTAAAATTATAGAATCCATATTATGAGTTTCTTAGACATAATTTAAGGACAAATTCATTTTTTCAGATAAAAGATGTATTTTTTCAAAAAATGAAAGTTTAACACCGTTTAATAGAAAACTCTTTTTAAATCCAATATTTGAAACATCTAAATATTATATTTGAAAAAAATAAACTTCTTATTTAGAATTGGGATATAATAATTTAGTTTCAATAAATTTTTGGTGTTTCTCTGATAACTTTCATATTTGGGTGAATAGTGAAAAATACTATATTTTAACTGAAAACAAATTTTTAAATAAAAATAATTTATAGTGTTAAATTCTATATATTAATGGTTTGGAAGTATAAATAGATTATATTTTTAACATTTAATCATATTCTGGTCATTTTATGTAATTTTACTTTGAGATTGGATATAAAAAAGTGTCAATCTTTTGATAGATATTGTTTTTTAAAAATACCCCTTTTGATTTTGGCAATGTCGATTAATTTTAAATTAATAACTGCAACTTCTATGTTTTTAATTTTGTAAAATAGACTTCATTTTTGAATTCATAATATCAAAATTATCATTGGGTGAGTTTTTTATATTTTTCTGAAAGCATTCAGTTTTTGATAAATAGTGACAAGCACTGAGTTATTGTTTAAAAACGAATTTTTATTTAATTATTTATTTATTTTTTGTAAATTAATTTTAGGTCAAAATAGATACATAATACCCATATATTTTCAATTTAATTCATTGGAGTCAGTTTTTAATAATTTTAGATATATAAAAATATTATTGAACTTTTCACCGTCTTTTACCGACCTCCTAGACGAATTTTCAAATTCACATAAAACATAATTTTACTGCTTCTGTGTGATGAATTTTGAAAATATGAGAGACCCAGTTAATATTAAGGAGTAAAATGTGGTTCAATAAGAAAAAAAATAATTTTTGCTCAATAATAAGTTTTTACTCTTATTTACCACGGTTAAAAGTAAATAGGCTAATTAAGGGTAAAAATGATATTATTATTACCCTACCACATGTACTAATTAAATTAGATAAGTATAATTAGACAAAAATAAACCTTATAAATAAAATATGAACCTATTTGGTTCACATTGATTAGATTAGGACATTAATTATTATTTAATTCAAAGAAGAGTAAAAAGAGTTAAAATCAATGTTTAATAACTAAAATATTTTTAATATAGGTTTACACATTAGATAAATTCGGATATAAATATAAATTATAAAGATAAAATTATTTCTTACATAATGGTATTTTATTTATATTTTTTAGACATCATATAATTTAATTTATTAATGACACAATGAGGATGCAGTAATTACCTATCTAATGATATATTAAATTAATTGATATTATAAATATCCAAATAATTGTAATTTGAGAATTTTTAGGAATTAAACTAATTTTAAAGGTTAATATGATATATTAGTGTTTGTTAGATGATTTTTTTTTGAATTAATAATGTTGTTATGAATTTATAAAAAACAAAATACCAAATAGTGTCAAAATTGAAATAAAATAGTTTTTATATAAGATATTATATTATTAATTGATATTCTATTCCTAAAAATCTATGGATCGGTCAAAGGACTTATATAATGATAGTTATATCATTAATGAACCTGTTGTGGATCTCTTGGAATTATATAGTACGTTTATTAACCATATAATATATAAATACAAAGAGACATGGTAAATGTCAAGCTATTTAACTAAGAGTAAAATCTAAATGATAAGGTTATTATAGTGACCCAAACCTGTATACGACTTGTTGGTTGAGAGGTTTTAGACCAATAACCACCATATACATTAAATAATTCACATTTGAGACATTATAAACCGAAAATTATTTTATTATAAAATAATATTTTATGTTTTTCCTAAGGTGCGGCTTACCCCTCTTATAAAAGGGAACTTCCTCTTTTCTCAAATTCCCACCTTAATATCCTTTTGGATCGGCCAACCCTTTACCAAATATCCTCTAAATTTCCCTAAATTTAACCTAGAGTGCATCCTTTGGTCAGAAATCCATCTTACGAATCCCTTTTGAACAAATCAAAAGGAAGAACCCGATGAAGAGGTAATAATTTCACCACCCTCTTTCAAGTACTTTTCTTCTTCAACTTCTTCTTTATTTGTTATTTCCATTCTAAAATAAAAACACCAGTATCTTCTACATAATTTTATGTTATTATAAATATGGTACAACCATATTCATTATTCTATCTATCCTATGAATTACATGTCACCATACGTGTGAAACATACGGATTACCGTCTCCACGTCGTGGTGTAATTGTTGTTCAATACATTATTATTAGGATGGGTATTATAATGATGTTCAATTCATGTAAATAATAAAATATAACATGATAATGATTCAGTATATATTATATACCATCCAATTATATATTATTTTAATATCAAAATAATGATATGGTCGCTCGTGTGTACGTACGGATTACCGTCTCCACGTACACGATGAGATTCATTACCCATCGTATCCATTCAATAAAAAATTACATTTGAAGATTAAAAATAATTATTAGAGACATAATATAATTCTATATATGAATAAGATACGTCCTATCCATAACAAACATGGCTCACATTACATAGAATATAATGGAAAACAAATCTTTTAACACCTGAAACGATGATAATACTAAGATATTTTTTACAAATCAATTTTAAAAAATCATATATGATAACATATTAATGTATATGATTATTTAATAATTAAATAACTACTATTTCACCATTATATAAGAGGTTAACCTACCCTTGACCATTGAAAAAGTAAAAAGTAAGGGGTTTCTTATCCCACTTTTAATTTCGTTAGATTTCCTTTGTTCACCACTTATTTATTACATATGGTGTGTGTACTGCACATGATTGTATTCATTGTGTAATATACATTAATTTTTGGATATTTACATCATCATTTTATGATCCTTCTTTCTTGGGTGTATGTTTCATGCATTACCAAATCGATAAGGTTATTTGAAATTTCAATTTCCACTCATTCGTCTTTACACAGACTTCATTGATTATTTTACTCAAGATTATGTGTGGAATCACTATTCATTTTCTTATGTCATAACTACTCCCCTTTCTGTGGATATACTTTGGATTCACATAATCACTCCATTGATAAATTCTAAAATCATCAATATTAACATGATAAGATTAATTTTAACTCAACCTCCATTTGTTGAGATAAATATCTAACTCATTGGTGTTTTTTTACAAATATATGTCTAAATGTCCTCGGATTAATTTAAACTTAATATCCAATCATATTGAGTTTATTTATATTTGTCACATATAATTATGTCATTGATTTATCCTTAACATAAGGATATGATCTTTATATGATATTTCACCTCAATTTACATTCCATTGAGACTTCATTGTTCTTATAAACCAAATCACTTTTATATGGTGAATATAATGTATTTCGACATAGTATATCATGAATACCTTTATTCTCATGATATTAAAATGTTTTGATTACTTCAATTATTTGTATTCAAGTGTCTCTCTTTTGGTTAGGAACTCAAACTAAAATATCATTTTAAATGTTTTAATGATTTATTATCCTAAATAGTTCTCATTAATGTCCATGTTTTAACAATGGGTTTAAGGATTAATTTATATGGACATTAATGTTTTGTAATTAAAATTCCTTTTAAATGTTTCAAAGTGGTATGGGACACTTGGATTAAAAAATCTATTTATAAATGGCTTCATGAAAAATAGTGTGACTTTTAAATGATTTCATGAAAAGGGGGATATTTTTCTCTAATAGTTTTGATAATTATTTTCAATTATGTAAATATCCATCATTATTCTAGATTGAGGTTAATCTGATATAATACTATCTTCCATATTGTATCGAACGAGTTATGTTTGATAGTGACTGTATTATATTTATACAATTCACAGTTTGTGGATAAAGTATTGAAATTTCATATGATAGTTATAATACAAATGTTTATGTTATGTTTCAATCTTTTCAAATGTGGAATGTGTTAGACTTACTAAGTAATGGGTGGAGCCCGATATATCTCCTCGATGCATTGGTAGGTCTCATGAGACAAACTAGTGTCTTGGCACAAGGCCTTGACAAAATCTTATTTGTAGTCTTGGCATAAGGCCTTGACTATGTGTTTATGATAGTATGGAATTATAGATTCCATCATTAAGAAAATGGTTATTGATATTTCATGTGTTTATTATACTATTATAATATCCATGTGAAAAAGTAAATGGCATTATTTCATGTTATTTTTTCCCATATTATGTTAAATTTCATGTTTAAAATTCTTTTGTTTCAGTTATACATTGCCTTAAATGTTTATGCTTATTTATAAAAGTTTCCACTATATTGTTATCCTTACTAAGAATCTGATCTCACCCCTTCATATGTTTTATTTTTTCCAAGATGAGAAGATGTTTGTGATGATTGACATGCAGAAATTATCTAGGAAGCCTGGATATTTCTAATAAAATAATTTAGTGTTGTTTTTCTTTTCAATTTTTAACGTTGTCCTTATGAATGTATGTAGTATTTACAGGGCTACTAAACTGATCATTATTTCGGGACATTATTTCCTTGTATCATGTCAATGTTATGTAATAATGCACCAACTCTTGGAAACTGGGTTCGGGGCGTTACATTTGGTATCAAAGGAAGTTTAGTCCAAACATTGGAAACTAAATTTAGATAAACTCTGATTAGTGCACATAGCCTTATAATATACTTTGAGATTTATTGTATAGGAACTTCCTAAAATATTGGTATTGAAGTTATTTTGTGAGTTTTACAAACAATACATCCCTCTCTAGATACGAGATAGTGGAGGCAGCTCTGGAACAGAAGTAACTTGGGGTAAAACCCAAAAACACTGCTTTCAGCTAGACTCGTACGAGAACTGGGGCACGACAATGGGCCTTGATGCACTCTTGGTTACGACACTCCTGAGGAATATGCATAGGATAATTTAAATTTTCTTTAAAAACTGATTCGAAGTATTTTAATATAAGATGATATTAAATGACATTGGTTAATCATAAGGTGTTTCAAATTGAAAATATGGTGTCATGATATTATGAATACTATTAATCACACAATGCTTTATTTTTTTAGTTAATGGATGGATTCCAAGGAAGTCATAGTAACATTAAGAATGATGTATAAGGTGGGAACATTGGTTGAAATGAGCAACAAAATGGAATGTTGATAGGCTTAAAACATATCGTGTTCCTGCCAAATCAGTTTTCCAAAATTATGATCAACAAAATAAATATTAACCAACTCCATGACTCAACAAAGAAGATAAAGGTGATGAATGATAAGAGCCCCAGCTGTGGAGACCCAAGAAAAAATAATCCTCAATTTCCATCATGTAGGAAATGTGGAAGGATAAACCCTGTAAAGCGTCTCAATTGAATAATTAAATGCTTTACCTATGGGAAAGAAGGACATAAAGTGATGAATTGCTGAGGGAAAATGAAGAGTACTATGGATGAAAATAAAAATGGACCCAAGAATCCATTCAAAGTCATTTCCCATAAATCTAGGGGACCTAGCTATTAGCTGAGTGAATTCCCTATTCTATAGGATATTTTTTTGGTTAAAAAAGAAGCTATCTAGAAATAAATAGTTGGAGAGATGTTTAAAAGTATTAGTGATCCTTGTTGATGGGATTACTTTGGAATAATTTTCTCTTGTATTTGACACCCAGCAGTTTTCCATGTGAGAATTATATTTGAGGAAGGATTATCTTTTCTTTTGTAGATATAGTTATAAATAACCATTTGGTTATATATGATCATTAGGTTTGAGGCAATTACAAGTTATTATTTTTTGGGATGAAAATGCAAGGTATGATATAAAATTTGTGGTAATATTATGTTAGGGTTATTTTGAGGAATTTCTCTCATTTTGGTACTGTCATAAAATATAGTATTTGAAAAAGACAACACATAGATCGTATGACAACCCATCGTGTTGGACAAAGATATGGGAATCAAACCCACAACCTGAGTGCGATTGGGATTTATCGCTTACCACTGGACTACGTGAAGTCCATAGATAGTGTGACTAATTATTTTTAGTTAAATGATTTTATTGAACAATAATAAGTTCATTTGGGATCTTATATATTATCAAATTAATAACCTTAGTATAGGAAAATGATTTGGTGATTAAGTGATAAATGATATTTTGGAAGATGTTCGCTTTGTTGGGAACACTATATGCCCAAGGAAAATAGAATACTATGGGATTTCATTTGAGGAGTAATGGTGGATTTTTATCTATGTTTTTATTGTGGATTTATAGCGATTTGGGTTATTTACGGAAATGATTAACCAATAATAGACAATATCTCATTAGGTTAATTACATTTACGTATGTGACTTTTATAGTAGTTGATATCATTTGGATATACAGTTTAACGTGGAAGACTACATAACCAAAATCTTCTAAGTTTTGGGTTTCAATATTAGTTTGGATTATATTGAATTATTTTAAGGACAGTTGTTTATTGAATGATAGTTATTTAACTTTGGGGAATTTGTTGGTTTAATTTTTGAAATTAAGATTATTGTTTCTTTCTCTAACGAAATATCCTTTTTGGGGGATAATCAGACTTGTACCATCCATTTTGGTTTTGATTAATCTCTAATTATAAGTTAAATATATAGTTTATCCTTTGTGGATCATGTTATTATCTAAAGGTTTATTCTATCTCTTTCGGTGTGACCAAGACTTCTTGAATACTCATAATTTAAAAAAAATTGACATAGTGGTTGAAATTTATTAAAGAATTAAACTATACTTTAAAAGTAAGTATATCTCTTTATTTTCTTAGTCTATGTCATAAATAAATTCCTCATCATTATGTATTGTAACTTAAAACAAAAAAAATGTTGTCTGTTTATTTTTACTACTGGTAAAATAATGACAGTTTGTCCCAGAAAAAGTTTGTAGTTTTCTTGTTGTTAACATTCTCATGATCAGGTTTTCTATCCCTCTCCATCAGAACTTGACATTTACTTTATCTTCCATATCCATGTTTTCCTACATGGAATCCTAGTATGGGTTATCTTGGGTGGCCTTTGTACTTATCTTTATTTCTTTAAAAGTGATAGTTTTATTGACTCTTTGTTTGATGTGGGACATTCGATTATATTACCAAGACCAACTTTCAAAATTTAGAGGACAATATTTATTTAAGGAGAGAAGAATTTAACACCCCATGATGTCATAGTACGTTAGTTCTTCAATTTAATTCAATAACTTACACTACAAACAACATCGAGTTCAAGCACAACACGTCTAACCAAACTAGCCAGTCAAAAGCGGGTATGAATAGTATTAATAGAATTTGGAACATTATATAACCCTTATAATTTTAGAATCTATATTATGTGTTTCATAGACATAATTTAAGGAAAAATTCATTTTTTCAGATAAAAGAAGTATTTTTTGAAAAATGCAATTTTAATGCCTTTTAATATAAAACCCATTTTAAATCCAATATTTGAAACATTTATATATTCTATTTGAAAAAATAATCTTCTTCTTTAGAATCGGGACATAATAAATTAGTTTGAATATTTTTTGGTGTTTTTATGATAACTTTCATATTTGGGTGAATAGTGAAAATACTATATTACAACTGAAAAAAACTTTTTAAATCAAAATAATTTATAGTGTTAAATTATAAATTTTAATGGTTTATAAGGATAAATAGATTCTATTTTTCCCATTTAATCTAATTCTGGTTATTGTATGTAATCTCACTTTGAGAATGGACATAAACAAGTGTCAATTTTTTGATAGATATTGTTTCTTAAAAATATGCCTTTAGGTTTTAACAAACAGAATTAATTTTAAATTAAAAAATTAATATTATATATTTTGAATTTGGTAAAATAAACTTCATTTTTAAATTAAGAATATCAAAATTAGATTAGGGTGAATTTTTTATATTTTTTTGAAAACATTCAATTTTTGATTAATAGTGAAAAACGCTGAGTTATTATTTAAAACCGACTTTTTTATTTAAATAATTATTTATTATAACTAAATTTATTTTAGGTCAAAATATATACATAATACCAATATATGTTCATGGTAATTTATTGGAGTCATTTTAGAATAATTTTAGATAAATAAAAATTTTAATGAAGTTTTCACCGTCTTTTACCCACCTCCTAGTAGAATTTTCAAATTCAAATAAAACATAATTTTACCACTTCTATGAGTTGAAATTCAAAAATCCAAGAGACACAGTTAATATTGAGGAGAACAATTTTGTTCAATAAGATAAAAATAAATTTAGGTGAATAGTAACTTTTTGCTTTTATTTACCATGGTTTAAATTAAATAGGGCAATTAAGGGTAAAAATGATATTTTTATTACCCTAACACATGTATTAATTCAATTCGATAATTATAATTTGACCATAAACAACCTTAGAAATAAAATTTGAACCTCTTTGGTTCACATGGATTAGATTAGGACATTTATTATTATTTAATTCAAAGAAGAGTTAAAAGAGTTAAAATCAATGTTTAATAACTAAAACATTTTTCATATAGAGATACACATAAGATAAATTCTATTGTAAGTATTCATTAGAAATATAACATTATTTCCTACATAATTATACTTTATATATATTTTTTAGACAATAAAAATTTTTAATTTATTATTGACACAATGAGGATACCGTAATTACCTAATTAATTAAATATTAAAATAATTGATATTATAAATAACTAAATAAATTAAATTTGAGACTTTTAATAAATTAGACTAATTTTATAAGTGATTATGACATATTAGGGTTGGTTAGATGAATTATTTGGTTAGTAATAATGCTGTTATTAATTTATAAAAAATAAAATACCATATAGTGTCACAATTGACATAAAATAGTTTTTAAATCCAATATTATATTATTAATTGATATTATATTCTGAAAAATCTATGGCTAGGCCAAAGGACATATATAAGGATATTTTTATCATTAATAAACCATTTTTGGTTCTTTTGGAAGTATATAGTATGTTTATTAACCATATAATATAAAATTAAAAAGGGACATGGTAAATGTGAAACTATTTAACTAAGAGTTAAATCTAAAGGTTAAGGTTAATATAGAGACCCAAACCTATCTAAAACATATTGGTTGAGTGGTTTTCGGCCCATCCCCACCTTATCCATTAAATCATCCACTTTGGAGCCATTAGAAACCGAAAATTATTTTATTATAAAATAATATTTGAAGTATTTCCTAAAGTGCCCTGCACCCCTCTTTTAAAAGGGCACTTCCCCTTCTCTCAAATTCACACCTTCAAAGCCTTTTGGATCGGAAAAACCATGCCAAAATATCCTCTAAACTTCCCTCAAATCATACTAGAGGCCCTACTTTTGTCATAAAGCCAACCTAAAGATCCCTTTTTATCAAATCAAAAAGAAGAATCCGAAGAAGAGGTAACAATTTCACCACCCTATTTCAAGTTCTTTTCTTTTTCCACTTCTTCTTCCTTTGTTATTTCCATTATAAAATAAAAACTACAGTATATTCTATATAATTTGATGTTATTATAAATATGTTACAACCATATTTATTATTCTATCCACCCTTTGAATGACATTTCACTATACGTGTGTACGTACGAATTACACTTTCCACGTCACGGTGTAATTGTTATTCAATACATTATTATTTGGATGGGTATATTAATGATTTTTAATTCATGTAAATAATAAAATATTACATGATAATTATTCTTTAAATTTGATATAACATCCAATTATATATTATTTCAATATCAAATGAATTATATGGTCGCTCGTGCGTGCGTATGGATTACCATCTACACGAACGCGATGAGATTCATTCCCCATCGTATCCATTCAAGAATAAATTTCATTTGATGTTTAAAGAAATCATTAGAGACATGATATAATTCTGTATATCAATAGGATACATCCCATGCATAACAAATAAGGCCCACATAACAATGAATATAATGGAAAATGAATCTGTTAACACACAAAATTAGGATAATACTAAGATATTATTAACAAATCAATGTTAAAAGATAATATATGATATCATATTAATGTATATGATTCTTTTATAATTAAATAACAACTATTTCACAATTATAAAGTAGGTTAACCTAACCTCAAACAAGGAAAAATTACAATGTAAGGGGTTTCTAATAGAATAATTTAGTGTTGTTTTACCTTTCAATTTTTAATGTTGACCTTATGAATGTATCTAGTATTTCCAAGGCTACTAAAATGATCGGTCTTTCAGGAAATGATTTCCTTATATCATGCCAATTTTATGTAATAATGCACCAACTCTGGGTAACTGGGTTGAAGGTGTTACAGTGGGTATCATTGGATGTTTAGTACAAACTGTGGGAACTAGATTTTGATAAACTCTGATTAGTTCACATAGCCCTAAGATAGACTTTGTGGATTAGTATATAGGAACTTCATAAAATTTTGGTATTATAGTGATTTTGTGAGTTTTCTTAACTATACAACCCTGTCTGGATACGAGCAGGTGGAGGCAACTATGACAAAGAAGTACCTAGGGGTAAAACCTGAAAACACCGCTTTGAGCTATACTCGAACGAGAAGTGAGGCACAACAATAGGCCTTTCTACACTCTTGGTTACGACACTCTCAGGGGATATTCATAGGATAATTTACATTTTCTTTACAAAATGATTTGATATATTTTATTATAAGTTGATAATAAATGACCTTAGTTAATCCTAAGGAGTTTCAAATTGAAAATATGGTTTCATGAAATTCTCTAAATGATTTTATGAATTCTGTTACTCACACAATTATTTCTAGTTTTAGTCAATGGATGGATTCCAAGGAAGTCATAGTAACATTGATAATGATGTTCAAGGTGGGAACAATAGTATAAATGAGCATCAAAATGGAATGTTGATAGGCGTAAACGATATCGTGTTCATGAAAATCAGTTTTCCAAAAAGTTGTTCAACAACATATATATTAACCAACTGCCGAACTCAACAAAGAAGGGAAAGGTGATGAATGATAAGATATCCAGCAGTGGAGACCATGGAAAAAGAATCCTCAATTTCCATCATGCAGGAAATTTGGATGGAGACACCCAGAAAACTGTCTCAATTGAACAAATAAATGCTTTACGTGTGGGAAATAAGGGCATAAAGTGAAGAATTGACAAGGAAAAATGAGGAGTACTATGGAAGAAAATAAAAATAGTCCCAAGAATCCATTCAAAGTCATTTTCCTTAAATGTAGGGGACCTGGACAGTAACCGATTGAATGCCCTATTCTAAAGGACATTTTGTTGGTCAAAGAAGAAGCTATATTAAAATAAATGGTGGGAGAAATGTTTTAAAGTATTAGTGATCCTTGTTGATGGGATTACTTTAGAATAATTTTCTATTGTATTTGAAACCCTGTAGTTTTCCATGTAAGAATGATATTTGAGGAAGACTTATCTTTTCTCTTGTAGATATAGTTATAAATATCCATTTGGTTTTATACGATCATTGGGTTTGAGGAAATTACAAGTTATTATATTATGGGATGAAAATGCAAGGTATGGGATAAAATATGTGGTTATATTATTTTAGGGTTATTTTGATGAATTTCTCTCATTTTGGTACTATTATAAAATATAGTATTTGATAAAGGAGAACACACAAACCGTGTGACAAACCGTCGTGTCAGAGAAAGCTGTGGGAATCGATACCACAACCAGAGTGTGATTTGGATTTATCACATACCACTGGACTACGTGAAGTCCCTAGTTAGTGTGACTAATTATTTTAAATTAAATGGTTTTATTGGTCAATAATAAGTACATTTTTGATCTTATATCTTACCAAATTAATACACATAGTATAGGAAAATTATTTGGTGATTAATTGATAAATGTTATTTTGGAAGATGTTCGCTTTGTTGGGAACTCTATATACCCAATGAAAATATAATACTATGGCATTTCATTTGAGGAGTAATGGGGGATTTTTAAATATGTTTTTATTGTGGATTTATAGTGATTTGGGTTATTCATGGAAATGATTAACCTATAATCAAGAAAATTTGATTAGGTTAATTACATTTATGTATTTGAAATTATGAGTAGTTGATGACATTTATAGATACAATTTAACGTGGAAGACTACATATCCAAATTTGTCTATGTTTTGGGTTTCAATATGAGTTTGGATTATATTGGAGGGTTTTATGGACAATTGATTATTGAATTATATTTATTTAATTTTGGGGTATTGTTCGTTTAATTTTAGATATTATGATTACGGTTTCTTTCTCTACTGGAATATCCTTTTGGGGGATTATCATACTTGTACAAGCCATTTTGTATTTGATTTACCTCTAAAGATAATTTAAATATATAGTTTATCCTTTGTGGATCATGTGCTTCTCTAAAAGTTTATTCTAGCTCATCTATTGTGACCAGGACTTCTTGAATACTCATCGTTTTAATAAAATGACTTAGTGGTAGAAAATTTTTCAAGAATGAATCTCTACTTAAAAAGTAAGTATATCGCATTATGCTTTATTTTCAATCTCATATATAAATTCCCCATATTTATGTATTGTAACTTAAAAGAAAAAAAATGATGTCTATTTATTTTTCCTACTGGGAAACTAATGACCGTTTATCCCATAAAAAGTTTGTATTTTTCTTATTGTTAAATGTATCCTGATCTGGGTTTCTATCCTCCTCCATCAGAACATGACACCTATTATATCTTCCATATCCATGTTTTCCTACATGTAATCCTAGTATGGGTTATCTTGGGTGACCATTGTACATATCTTTCATTCATTTAATGTGATATTTTTTTGACTATTTTTCCGATGTGGGTCTTTCCATTATATTCCCAAGACAAATATTAAAAATTGTGAGGAAAAAATTTATTGAAGGAGGGAAGAATATAACACCCCAATATTTCATAGTACATTAGTTCTTCTAAGTAATTTAATAAATTACCCTACACGCAACATCGAGTTCAAGCACACCACGGCTTACCAAAATAGCCATTCAAAAGTGGGTATGAATAGTATTAATAGAATTTTGAACTTAATATAAACAAGAAAATTTTATAATCCATATTATGAGTTTCTTAGACATAATGTATGGACAAATTCATTTTTTTCAGATAAAAGATGTATTTTTCGAAAAATGCAATTTTACCGGCATTTAATGGAAAACCCTTTTTATATCGAATATATGAAACTTTTATATATTCTATTTGAAAAAATAAACTTCTTATTTTGAATTGGGACACAATAATTTAGTTTCAATAAATTTTTTGTGTTTTTCTAATAATTTTCATATTTGGGTGATTAGTGAAAATTGCTATATTTTAACTGAAAACAACTTTTTAAAGGAATATAATTTATATTGATAAATTATACATTTTAATGGTTTGGAAGTATAAATAGATTCTATTTTTACCATTTAATCCAATTCTGTTCATTTTAAGTAATTTCACTTTGAGATTGGACATAAACAATTGTCAATTTTTTGATAGATATTGTTTCTTAAAAATACGCCGTTTGGTTTTGACAATGGGAATTAATTTTAAATTAATAAATTCAACTTATATGTTTTAAATTTGGAAAAAAACTACATTTTCGAATTTGGAATATCAAAACTATGTTAGGGTTAATTTTTTTATTTTTTTGAAAACTTTCAATTTTTGATTAATAGTGAAAAACGCTGAGTTATTGTTTAAAACCGACTATTTATTTAAATAATTATTTATTTTATCTAAATTTATTTTAGGTCAAAATTGATTCATAATATCAATATAAGTTAAATGAAATTTATTGGAGTCAGTTTATAAGAATTTTAGACATATAAAAATTTTACTGAACTTTTCACTGTCTTTTACCCACCTCCTAGGATAATTTTCAAATTCACATAAACATTATTTTAGCGCTTCAGTGAGTCTAATTTAGAAAATCCGAGAGACATGGTTAATTACGAGGAGTAAAATGTTGTTCAATAAGATAAAAATATTTTTTGGTGTATATTAACGTTTTACTTTTATTTACCATGGTTAAAAGTAAATAGGGTAATTACGGGTAAAAATGAAGTTATTATTACCATAAAACATGTCCTAATTCAATTGGATAAGTTTAATTATACCAAAAACAACCTTAGAAATAATATATGAACCACTTTGATTAACTTGGATTAGATTTGGACATTTATTATTATTTAATTCAAAGAAGAGTTAAAAGAGTAAAAATCAATGTTTAATAACTAAAACATGTCTCATATAGGGATATATATAAGAAAAATTAGACTATAAATATTCATTAGAAAGAAAAAACTATTTCCTACATAATGGTATTTTATTTATAATTTTTAGACATTAAATAATTTAATTTATTAATGACACAATGATGATACAGTAATTACCTAATTAATGAAATATTAAAATAATTGATAATATAAATATTCAAATTAATGTAATTTTAGACTTTTTATGAATTACACTTATTTTATTGTTTAGTATGACATATTAGGGTTGGATAGATGAATTTTTTTCGATGTAATATTTATGTTATTAATTTATTAAAAAAATTACCAAATAGGGTCATAATTGACATAAAAGAGTTTTTCAATCAAATATTATATTATTATTTGATATTCTATTCCTAAAAATCTATGGATTGTCCAAAGGACATATATAATGATAGGTGTATCATTAATGAACCAGTTATGGTTCTTTTGGAAGTATATCATATATTTATTAACCATATAATATAAAAATACAAAGAGATATGGTAAATGTCAAACTATTTAACTAAGAGTTAAATCTCAATGTTAAGGTTAATATAGTGACCCAAACAACTCTAAAAACTATTAATTGAGTGGTTTTCAACCCATAAACACCTTAAAATTTAAATTATTTACTTTGGAGACATTAGAAACAGAAAATTATTTTATTGTAAAATAATATTTTATGTTTTTTCGAGGTGCCCCTCACCCCTATTATAAAAGGGAACTTCCCCTTCTCTCAAATTAAACCCATAAAAGCCTTTTGGCTCGGAAAAACCATGACAAAATATCATCTCAACTTCCCCCACATAATCCTAGAGTCCCTCCTTTGGTCAAGAATCCAACTTAAAGATCCCTTTTGATCAAATCAAAAGGAAGAACCTGAAGAAGAGGTAATAATTTCACCACCCTCTTTCAAGTTCTTTTCTTCTTCCACATCTTCTTTCTTTGTTATATCCATTATAAAATAAAAATTCAAGTGTATTATATATACTGTAATGTTATTATATATATGGTACAACCATATTTATTTTTATATCCTTCCTTTGAATGAAATGTCACCATACGTGTATATGTACGAGTTACCGTTTCCACGTCATGGTGTAATTGTTATTCAATAAATTATTATTTGGATTGGTATAATAATGATGTGAAATTAATGTAAATAATAAAATATAACATGATAATGATTCATTATATATGATTTAACATCCAATTATATATTATTTTAATATCAAAAGAATGATATTCTCACTCGTGTGTACGTACGGATTACTGTCTCCACGAGCAGGATGAGATTCATCCCCCATCGTATCCATTCAAGACTATATTTCATTTGATGATTACAAATAATGTTTATAGACATGATATAATTCTTGATATGAATTATATACATCCAATCCATAATGAATATGGCTCACATTAAAAAAAATTTAAAGGAAAAAAATTCGTTAACACCCAAAACGACGATAATACGAAGATATTATCAACAAATCAATGTTAGAAGATCATATATGATATCATATATATGTATATTATTATTGTATAATTCATAAAAAATATTTCACCATTATAAAAGAGGTTAACCTACCCTCAACCAAGGAAAAATTATAATGTAAGGGGTTTCTTATCCCACTTTTAATTCCGTGATATTTCCATTCTTCACCACATATTTATTACATGTGGTGTGCGTACTGCTCATGATTTAATTCGTTGTGAAATATAAATTAATTTTTGGATATTTACATCATCATTGTATGATCTTTATTTCATGGGTTTAGTTTCATACATTACCAAATCGATAAGGGAATTTGAAATTTCAATTTCCGCTCATTCTTTATTACGCATACTTCATTGATTGTTTTACACCAAGATTATGTGTGGAATCACTATTCATTTTATTATGTCATAATTTCCACTCCCCTTTCTGTGGATATAATTTTGATACACATAATCAACCCATTTATAAATTCTCAAATCATTGATATGAACTTGATAAGAGTAATTTTAACTCATTCTCCATTTGTTGAGTTAAATATCCAATTCATTGGTGTAGTTTTTACAAGAATATGTGTGAATGTCCTATGATTTAATTACACTTAATATCGAATCATATTGATAGAATTTATATTTTTCACACATAATTATGTTGTTTATTTATCCTTTAGCTAAGGATATGGTCTTTATAAGAGAATTCATCTCAATTTACATTCCATTGAGACTTCTTTGTTGTTATACACCAAATAACTTTTATATTGTGTATATAATGTACTTTGAAGTAGTATATCATGAATAACTTTATTCTCATGATATTAAAAAGTTTTTATAACCTCAATTTTTTGTATTCAAGTGTCTCTCTTTTGGTGAAGAACTAAAACTAAAATATCATTTTAATTGTTTTAAAGATTTATTATTCTAAATATTTCTCATTAATGTCCATGTTTTAAAATTGGTTTTATGGATTTATTTATATGGATATAAATGATTTAAAATTAATATTCCTTTAAAAAGTTTCAATGTGGTATGGGAAAAATTGATTCAAAAATCTATTTTTAAATGGCTTCTTGGCAAATAGTGTGTCTTATAAATGATTTCAAGAAAAAGGGGGATATTTCTCTCTAATAGTTTTGATGATTATATTCATTTATGTCAATATCCTTCATTATTCTCGATTGAGGTTAATCGGATAAAATGATATCTTCTATATTGTATTTAATGAGTTATGTTTGAATGTGAATGTGCTATTTTTATTCCATTCATGGTTTGTGGATAATGTATTGACATTTCGTATGCTAGTTTTAATTCGAATGTTTACGTTATGTTTCAAACTTTTCATATGAAGAATGCATTGGTCTTATAAGTGATGGGTGGAGCCCGTTATAGCTCCTCGATGCATCGGTAGGTATCATGAGACAAAATAGTGTCTTGGAACAAGGCCTTGACAAAATCTTATTTGTACTCTAAGCACAGGGCCTTGACTATGTGGTTATGATAGTTTGGCATTATGCATTCCATCATTATGAAAGTGGTTACTGATATTTCGTGTGATTATTCGACTAGTAGAATTTATATTTGAAGAATTAAATGGCATTATTTAATTTCTTGGCCACATTATGCAAATGTTCACGTTTAGAAGCTTTTTTTTAAGTTATACGTTGCCTTAAATGTTTATGCTTATTTATGAATGTTACTACTGTATTGTTATCCTTACTGAGCATCTGAGCTCACCCCTTTATATGTTCTATTTTTCCTAGGATGTCATGAAGTTTGTAACGAGTGCTTGTAGAAATAATCTACGAATCATGGTTATTTATAATGGAATAATTTAGTGTTGTTTTTATTTTCAATTTTTAATGCTTACCTGAGGAATGTATATAGTATTTCCAAGGCTACTAAACTGATCGGTTTTTCGGGACATGATTTCCTTGTATCATGCCAATGTTATGTAATAATGCACCGACTCTGGGTAACAGGGGTCGGGTCATTAAATATATAGTTTAATATAATATAAAACTATATCATTGTTTTTTAATTAATTAATAATAAAATTAGAAACCAATATAATGTAATGGAAATGTATAAAAAACATTTTTTATTCTCCCAAATGTGTTTGGTTTCAATAAATTATATTAATTTCTATATCATAATTATATTGATGAAAAATATATCATACATTCAATAAATTAATTCTCACATTCTTCCAAAAAGTAATATATTCTTAAGATCAGAGAAAATAAACTTTTATGAATAATAATCTATAATTTTCTAAAGTAGTCTATCAACATTTTAATGGTGAACCTATATTAAAAATAAATTTTTGAAATGTTAATTCTTTTATAAAAAAAGTCAATAGTATTTTTGAAATTGTGATGTCAAAATTATCTTAGGATGAGGATTTGGTAATTTTTAATAAATATTCATTTTTTAATTAATAATGAAAAATAATTAATTTTTAAGGAAAAATGACTTTTCATCAAAATGATTGAATGTGAAAGCTTATATTTTTATTTGGTTTTAATGTATTTTTTGACCTAGTTTTCATACATAAATAAAATTTATGCAATCATAATAATTTTTATATTGAATTCAGATATAATTCAAAGTGAACCTTTGATCATTTGTATATTCAAACTGCTTTCTCATTAGGTATGTGGGATTAATTTTAAATTAATTTCCAACAATAATATGATTGGAATCTAGAAAAAATTATTCTATATTTTATATAATCATAATTTATAATTTCATTTATGATCAAAATTATTTTTTACAAAAAATATCTTTTAATGGAAATAAAATTAATTACAACAACTAATGTGGAAATGAGTTTTCTCAGGGGTCAATGTTTAATCTTAAGTGTCCAAATGACATATAAACATTCCAGAAACTCCTTTTAAGAAAATATTTCAAATATATCCCATATTGGATATAATTTCTTTAAATATTAGAGGATCTAGATGTATAATACATCTACCAATAGTTCTTACCTTTTTATTTTCAAAAGAATGTGACCCCTTCTCCACTATAAAAGGCCACCCCATCACATATTAACACCATCCAATCCCTTTTTCTCATCCATAAAATAACAAAAAAATATCCCCCCAAAACCTAAAAATATGTTATATGCCACAATTTGATTAAAAATCAAACCAAGATGTATTTTTGAAAAAAACGCAAAGGAGTTACTCGAGAAAGAGTTAGTATTCTTAAATGAGAAATTTTATATTATTTATTTATCCAACCCTTCAATTATTTTTTTTAAAATTATTATATAGTGACACAATTATATTAAATATAATGATATTTTTTTAGATTAAGCGTACTAACTGCACTCTATCTCACTTTCATTAATTTGAATACACAATAATTGTTCATGTGTTTAGCAGACTACCGCCACAAGAACTAATTTCATTCATTCTTAAATTAAAACCATTAATTGTTAGGAATAAAGATGTATTTATACATTATAAATTATATATATTATATTAACATTTTTTTAAATATTATTAAATTATTTTTTACCACATAACTTAATGATATTTATTTTTCTTGAATATTATAATATCATTTGTGGACATATGGACAACCACCTCCTCAAAGGGATGTGATTCATTTAACATTTCCATTAAATGTTAAAATGATGGGTTATATAAAAATATGTGATATGAATGTTATAAACATTATAAATTAATTATAATATACATATACATACTTTACATTTCATTCTTCTAATATGTCTCTAAAATGGAAACAACGTTCATGTGTATGTATAGACTGCCATCTCCACCAACGGTGCATTTGATTACGTATATCCAAACATGATGGATTAATATAAATAAATATATGATGAAGATATAAAATATATAGATAATTATTTATATTTTTTGAGATTATTAAATATTTTTCTTTGTAATTGGAAAAAACAATAAGTTAAAACATACTCGAATAATAAAGAAAATTAACACACGAAATATTGAAAAGAATGAATGATTAATAACAAGTGGGTATAAAGATGTCAAAAAGGGACCAAATATGATATAATAAATTTTAATATAGCTCCGTTGGAATTTATTATCATGTTTAATATAATTATATATGATGCTAAATGGTGATCATCAAAAATGAAGCCTGATGTAATGGATTCTGTCTCAATTTCTATTCGTTGAGGCATATTGTAATTTTACACACCTAAAATATTTTAGATCTTGAATAAAAAACACATTTTAGTTGTATTTCATGTTTAAATATGAGTTATTTCATATAAGTGTATTTTAATTAAGAGTTACCAAGCGGTAATAAAGGTCATAAGTCAGTTTATTTTCATTGAGTGATATGACTTCCACATTGTCATTAATACTCTATTATTATAGGTATAATGAATTTTGAATATTTATTTTTGTATTAATTAATAATTTATATGGATTTAATTTTGATACACACTATCAATTCATTGGTTCATTCTCACTTTAATGTTATATTTCATTCATTTTATTTACTTGACACTATCATTTTTTCCAATATTGTTTACACATCATGGACCATTATAGGAGTTCTTTTGATAATTGATTAATATATCATTTAATTTTATTATCCTTTATTTTTATAATATTATATTAAAATAAAACTATCATTTTACACTCTATGGTACATAAAATTATTTAAAAATTATTTTAAAATTTTTTTGAATTCATTTCACTATTTGGTAGGAAATTAATTTTCATACAAAACAATGTTTTCCAAAAATATTTAAAAATTGTTTTCATTAACTTTTTCAAAACTATTTATTAAAAAAAATTACCCAAATTTTCATTGACATGTTTTTTCAAATGAATTTTTTTCATTGTGAACAATGAATATTCCTATCATTTTCTTCAATTAAAAATGAATGTTCTCTTTACATCTTATAGAATTATCCTTTGTAATTTATTTGATGATTATTCTTATATTTTATAAATATATTTTTAAATAAAATGATATTAAATTTGATTCTCAAATAAAATGTTTTTAAAAATGTTTTTTTCAAAAATGAAAAGGATATTTTACATAATAATGATTTTAAAGATCTGTATATTCCAAAAATAAAAATAACAAATATTCTTAATCTAATGGGTATCTATAATATTAATACAATACATATTATTATTCTAGATGTTTTATGAGTATTTTTACTGAGTGTTGTTTTTAGATTAACTTAATTAATTTTTATATACCCATGAAAATATACTAGAAATTTAGTTTCCCCTAATTACATATGTCATTTATATTGGATATGTTTATTTTATAAACTATATCTCAATTATTTTTATGTTATTTTACTTCAAATTTTGTTTGAATTATTCAAAAAATGATTATAAATCTGAATCATTTAGTCAATATGTATTTTTGATAAGTCATATTATTCATGAATTAATTAAATTATTCTATATATAAAATTTGTAGGATAGGTTTGACATGAGTTCAATTCATATGAGTTTATAAACTATATGCTAAACCACCTTGTGAATGGTCAAGATGTTAAAATTACCATGTACCTAAGAAACATGTTGTCCAATAATTAAACATTTAATTTATCTATAATTTAGTTATTATTATTAACAATGATATTTTTTAATTTACAATATCTAGGGATGAATTTTCATACTCATTTTATTGACTACATTACATTTTTTCTGTTATTTTCTATGCCATATTGATTATTCATTATTGATTATTCATTATTAATTCATGATAGATTCTACTACACATAGCCCTTACTGGGAATTTGATCACTAGAATATTATGTTTACATTCCCCAAGATCCCATAAAGTGTACTGTTAATGTTGTGAAAGGATGTGATTGATGGAATAACATTATTATTGAAAGAAAAAAAAATATGTTCTAATTTTTGTATAAATTTGTAATACATGGCTCGCGTATGTGTATATTTTAACAAGGAAAATAAACATATGGGTCCTTTAATATTTCATTTCTTGTAATCATGCCAATGTAATCATATTATGCACCAACCCTAGGCATTCTATGCTTGGGTCAATATAATAAAGTAATAAATTCAACATTGTCTCAGGATAAAGAAATAAATTAAACCCCGAAATAATCATTGGATTGGTTAATCATAACCATGAGTATAAGAGTCCACAGTTTAAGAATTAATAGATAAATTTAATAAAAATAAAAAATATTAAAATGATATTGACCGAGATATAACAAATATAATATAAGAAAAAATAAAATAATAAATAATATTTTTAAAATGGAGAAAATAATAACAAAATAATAATAATAATATGTGTGGAGGAAAAAAATTAAAATAAATAATAATTTGAAATTATAAGGATAGAAATATAAAATCTAAATAACATTAAAATAGAATGAAATAAAAAGAAAATGAATTTTGTATTAATTGATAACTCAAATTAGTTCCTCTAGAGGGTGAGGACTCTCTTGATTTTACATAAAAACATATTATAATATATTTAGTTATATACCCCTAGAAAATCTATTCCCTAAAAATATACCCAACATAGGGGGTGAAATAATATAAAATTCATCTGAATAACTATAGTGTTTCCCTTTTTCTTTTCATTGTTGAAATAATCCACATGAGGTAGCCTTGATTTATTTACATTTTGGTTGATGTGGGGAAACTACATACATGAGATTAACAGAGATGTATTAGTAGTGAATTTTGTGAAATAGTTGAGAGGGGACCCAACATAAATCCCTCTAGAATTCACAATGGGTGAATGGGGCTTCATTATCGTGAATGGAATCATATCATTTTGATGTGGGAATAACTATGGTCATTGATTGCTCAACAGTGATCCCCGGAGGTCATGATCCCTCAGAAGTGGGGATGATCACTTTTTTTATCATATACACTACTGAGCATGGAGGCACCCACGTTTTGTAGAGGTGGTGGGTTGAAATTGAGCGGTGGCTGGTAGTTGAGAATAACAACATGGGGGAGGTTGATCACAGGGTAGGGTAGCTCGATCATGACGAATAAATTTTGGTTAATTTGAATAATACCGATACAATGGATTTTCCAACACAAAAATGGAGGGTAGATAATTCACAAGTATCAATAAAATCATGATACATACCTAGATAATAGGCCTAATATGTGGGTGAGAACCTGGTAAACAGACACACACTCGAGTAGCCATGACCCATGTGAGCCTTAACCAAAATTATATTTCCCATGGGATCCTCCCAATGGGCCTCAGGCCACATGATCTTGAACCCCTGTGTAGCTCACCTCCTCATCTGGTTGAGGTGTCTCTATTATTGAGGGAGTATCTAGTCATCCCACTAAGTGGGAGAGAAATGTATTGGGTTCAATTGGATGAGGAATAGCTTGAGCCAAGCCGTATTATTTAAATTTATGAATTATTAATTTTTTATGATAAGTCATCAAAAATTCTATTATAAAATATTTCATTAAAACCCCCATTTTAATATATTATATTAATTTCCTAAAAATTCACCATATTTTCATAAAACATACCATTAAATGTGATCATTCATTTCAAAAATTGAAAAATCCTTATCAATATTATTATGTTTTTCATGACATATTATTCTTTCACTTATCATTATAAAAGATTAATTATATTTAATGTTTTGATTTATTTGTTTCTCTAAAATTCAATTCCAACTAATGAGATGGAACCCAACCCCCTAATAACTATAGTATAATTTTTTATCTATAAGAACTATATTTTGAATATGAATGTACCATCATCATATTTGTGACATTGAAATATAAAAAAATTTTTGTTGGAGTAATATGTGGTTACAAGAATTTTCAACGGGTATAATGAAAAAGATAAAGATAAAAATGGATAATTTATCAAATCCTGAACCGTCGATTATAATATTAAAATCATATTTTATTAACTAGTCATGAAACATTTTTTCATTCTATTATAGATTCTACCATTATTGATTTCTTTCGTTATATTATTTTTTTAGAGAAAACATGACAAGATATCACTTTGATATTGTGTGCCTTATATTTTTTCAAAACAACTATATCATCATCCATATTCATTAGAATAGAATACTTAATGATGAAGAATATATGTTTTATATATCCTAGAAATTTTCCATTGGGGGAGTAGAAATGGAAATTCTATAGGAATGCATCCTTGGGATTTGTGATCTATTGAATCTTGACCTTGTTATTATCCAGGGAAAATTAAAATACCTATGAAAATATTATGAATAAAAGGAATATGGATTATTATTACTTTAATAAAATGTATTGTGCCTCTAATACCCACAAATCTTGTTCATTCATGTTAGGAATGAAATTTGGATATTATGGTGTTAAGGGTTATAAATCATAAAAATTGATCCACTAAGATACAAATATTTAATTAATAATGGTTAAAAATATGTTTACACCTCACACATCACATATTATATTTTCTATTCAATGAACATTGAATTTTATTTCTATTATTATTAATAAATTGTTTCCTCAATAATATTATTATTTCAATAAAGTAATATTACAAATGTAATTATGTATAATCATGGTCATTATAAATTAATCATAAAGTATCTTGATATATTCTTATGTTAGTCACATCTAAGGATAGTGTCTAATGCTTTTCACCAGGGTTTTAAAATGGATACCCATTCATTAAACCTATTTTGTACATATATGTCCATGATAATCCTATTTTTAATCATTGATCTAATTTTTGGATGAATTATTTATATAGATTCTTACATATTGTTATAAAACCAATTTTCCTATTATCCTAAAATATTAATGTAGGAAATTTTAGAGTTTGAGTGAATCATATGATATTACAGAAATAATAATGTTTTAGTAGAAATTTTGAATAACGTAAAACATTAAAGGATGATAATATAGTTATTCTAATGTTTATCGGTAGAGGATTCTAATCCACTAACTCAGGATATGGTTCTCGATCAGGTTATACTACTAAATTCAAGATCTTGAGGTATTAAAATAAAGAAATATGTCAATCAATTAGTTAAGACTATCATACATCTCAATGTTTTGGAATATTTTCTAGATGACTCTATTTATGTTTCAATTAATTTCTTTATAATGGAAGAAATTATTGGTTAACTATAAGGGATGAAGTTAAATGAGAGAATGGATTTCATCTTGACCAAGTTTAATAATTTTTATCAACTCTCATGTTGGGATTGATGGGTTACAATTGAAATTATGAACCATGGGAGGATCTGACACAACTATAATGTCATCATCCATAGGAATTCTCCATAAAAAAACTCAATATTTATTGGTTGAGTGTTTTTAACCAATTGAATCAACTACATTCCATTATAATCACTATAGGTGGACTCCAATGTTTTCTAAAACTGATGGGATAAATAAAAAGTGATTCCATTTATCCTCTGGTATGAAGAATGGATTTTTTCAATTGAATGAGTTAAATCAATAAATAAAGGATCATCATTATCCTGTTTAATATTAACGTCAATATTTAGGACAACACCAATATTTTTATGAAATTTTCCAGTTTAAATCCTAGAAGAAAAAAATCACCTCCCTTATTTATGATATTTAATTTACATTTTATCTCAATGGTTTCAATGAAATCATTATTTTAATATATTATTGTGCTTGATATATGAATAGGGCATGCAACCAGGAAGTGAAAATGATGTTTTATTCAATATCAACATATTAAATTTATTATAATAACTAAGATGAAATATTATAGATGATAACTATGTGGGTAATAATTTAGGTAATCATAAAAATATATTAGTAATTTCATGATGAATGGGTTGTTATTAGTGGAATACTATAAATATTGAAGATAACAAATATTAATAGGACTATTGGGTGACCATATGTGTTTCAACTTTCCCGATATGAATAAGATGAAAAGGTAGATGGTATAAAAATACCGATAACACTATGATATAGATTAATGTTTTTATTATGTATTGGAAACAATATAAATATCTTCTTCTTTTATCTCAACATTAATCCAATTTGTGAAAACATGTAATATTGGTTTGATGATTCAGCCATTTTTTTTGTTTTATTTTTTTCAAATAAGTTATTATTTTTTGTAACAAAAAATTTCCATATGCATTGTGAATGAAAAATATATTGAAATTTTATTTATGTAACCATATATGACTTTTGAGGATTTATGTGATGTTCTAATGGCACAATGTTCCCTGAGATGAGGCAAACATTGTAAAGATAAATAAATGATTGATGATGCATGGATGTGTTTGGGTACCATTGAATAATATTCCTAGAATATCACTTTATGATTGGAAAAGAAAAAATGAAATTGATGAATCTCAGAAGAATCTCCAACCTTAATAAGATCAATGGTTACATATTATGTTTTTGTTGAATCACATTAAATGTGTGATTCAGGAAAATTTCTTCATAAATCAAATAACTTAGGATAAGTTCGGCATTTTTTTAAAACAACAATGAAGTGGACTAAGCAATGGTGTTTCCTGAATAAATTAATTAGTTAAAGGATATGTGAAATGATGTAAATTAATAAAATGATGAATTTATATTTTCTTCATGAAGGAAGGATAGGTACTTGGATAATTATTTTTTGAATAATTGATTATCTATTTTAAGAATACTAAAATAGTGGTGTAATTTTTAGAAGTTATTTTTCTAAAAAAACATGACATTTATAGGATAGAAAAGGGACCCATGAAACCACTAATTATGTGGGTAAGTAGGTTAACCTCAACAAGAGACCATAGTGGAATAGTGGGTATATCTATCACGGAATCGGAGAACACACATCGATAATCACTTTAGGTTGGTTGCCTTGTAGTCATAGTGTATTCATGGGACTCCACAATGCTGTGGAGTAGCCCATGTAGTGCATCTGTATTGTGTTCCTAGGGGATGACCAGATTCCTAGTTTGAATGATTTATGGGAGGGAGAACTTATTGAGTGACCCCTGAAATAGTAAAATTTCTATGTCGGACAAACATATATGTGTGCCATTCACACTATTGGAAAAATATATGCATATAATATTAGCTGCTCAATAAGACAAATATATGTTGTCCGATCATATATAATTTCTTTATCATTTAAACCATCTATGGTCTCTCTTATATGGTGTCTCTAGTCTAAATGAAGGAGTGACCACTCCATAACTACATGTGTTTTTCAATGGTCAAATCATATATTTTCTATATTATAGGGAATGTTCATAATTTAATGAGGGAATACATTTCAGATTTTGTGTAGCTATGTCATTTTTCTTGATCTTGTTTCATTAAATGATATTTGTTTTTCTACATTTACGGAAAATATGATCATTTTTTAAAATGTAATAATAGTTATGTCGCATTGTATAAATTACAACACTATTAATGATTTTTTTTTTCATAGAAGATGTCATTACATTATAAGAAGATGTTGGATGATATTGGGTGGTTATAGAAAATATAATGGTGTTGTTCCATAGATACTATCAATATAAAGTAGTAACCTATCATGAATAAATATTTTGGTAAAAGTTGAATGGTTTGAATTTATAATGTAATTCTACCCAAAAGTCTATCAGAAGTCATTTTTTGAAGTCTTTTCTTACACCATAGTTATATGTTATACACCATGTTGTTTTTATTCACAAATGAGATAACATTTTCATATAGATGAGAACATGAATAGATAAGCATAAATTAGTCTCTATTTGTGATTTTTAGATATCCAACCTAAAATATGGTGTTATGGAAAATAAAATAAGACCATTTAATGGGTACATAAAGAGCATAACATATAGATCTAATGATGAATATATGGGGACAGTTTCAACAGACTAGACATAAAAAAGAACAAACCATGTTCCTTTGGATATAAAATGACTTAATGGAAGATGATATATTTTTGTGGAATAATTTAATAAGCCACATTAATTGTGTATCAAATTGAAAATGGAAAATTTATAATTGCTAAAATGTAGATTTATGGGATCTATATTTTGAGGATGATGTTAAAAAATAGTGAATATATATGGGACAATAATGAGATTGATAAACAAGAAGTTAGATACTTTTTCTTGAGATATAAATTTCATTTTCTAGGAAGGGGATTTGATATACTTATCCTAAAACATGTTCTGATATATTAGAAAAGTAAAATAAAAAGAACCATGGTTTCAAATAAATAATGTTTCTTATGCACTATATAATATGTATATGAAGTTTTTATTTATATCGCAATTGAGAAACACCATTTATTCCTATGAAATAGAGGATTCCCAACAAATTACTATAAAACAAGTAGATATAGATTATGGTATATTAAATTTAATCAATGATATTCCAATGATATTGAGTGGGAAAACTACAATATATTGATATATTATAGATATAATAAGATGATGAGGAAGCCAATATTATTGTATTGGGAGAAATTAAGGAAACCCATTTCATTATTGTAGGAGGAGAAGAAGAATTTTTCTTATAGTCTATTGGTGTGACATCCCAATCTGGGATCCACTAAAAGATGCCCCCAGCCATTTATCCCCATTCCCTCAACTATTCCCCCTCATATGCTAAAGGGTTATGACTAGAAGTAAGGGTCTGGTAAATAAATCTTTTGTAGAATATACCCTATTTTATCAGAAATAAACAACAATAGAAGAAAATAACAATAACCATGTGTGGAAGTGTGTAAATAACTATAACAAATCCATGTCATATGACAACCAAAACATGAAAATACAATACTAAACTGAATGGTAAACATGTTATGACTATACAATATCAGGTGTCTAAAATGAAACTCATTATAAATACACAAGGACTCCTAGGTGGGTCCCGAACCAATTCGAGTTCCGTCACCCATGCTCTAGTTCCAAACACCAGCTTATCCGTGAGTATTTCAATTATACTATCCCACAATAAATAATTCTACTCTGGTGCTGATCAGGTGGCCTAAATAGAGTGTGATTATAACCTAGTAGGACACCATCAATGATGTCTAAAACAAGTCCAGTCAAAAGATAGTTCATAGAATTTTATGATGTAATTAATTTAATGCATAATATAAAAAGTTATCAATTATTATTTAATGATTAATAATCACATTAGTCCCAGTTTCAAATAATGTTTCCCATTTCAATTTTCATTTATTATTATTAATCACCTTGTGTTGAATTCCATGTCATGAACCCTAAATGTCATTGAATAATCATTAATTATTATTAATCATCTGGTGTGTGTCATCATGTATAGTACCCAAAATCTCATTATATTTATGTTACCATTAATGTAACTCTATATCTCATTCATTGTATATCGTCAGGCCTATCACCCCATTACCTCATGCATGGATATCGATTGGAGAGGAATTCCATGTCCCAGTCCCAACTTCTAATCGGTCTAGAATGCCATGTCTTGCACCAAAAAATGTCATACTTTTAATAATTCCTTAATTCACAATAATTTTCCACATTATTCCATTACTAATAAAATGATTAGTTAAATGATTTAAATTAAATTAGTTAATTCAACTATTATCTGATATCATAACCCATTAAATATTTTATCAATTAATTAATCAATCAATATAATTATCATTCCATAATTAATTATTCATAATTAATTATCCATATCAATTTTCAACCTATTATAATTAATACTCAAAATTAATTATCCTTGATCAAAATCATGACACATAATTAATTTTCACAATTAATTATCTATGATCATCATCATGGAACATAATTAATTCTCTCAATTAATTAACTTTAGTAGACATCATGGCACATAATTAATTCTTAGTATTAATTATCACACATAGCCAACATAATTATTTCAAAATTAATATCCCTTGATTAATTATCATAACATGAAAATTAAATTTCTCATTTACAATATCTCTAACCATAAAAAATCTCTAAACAATCTAATTGGGGAACCCCCTTCAATTGATCCATGATTAAATTATAAATTTACCACTGAGGTAGACTAAATTCAATTCCACTTTTCTAATTACTCAAATTTAGTAAATAATTTATCAATTGAATCTAGAAAATCATAAAATCACATTCACATATCAGAATCACGGCATTGGGAGGTTGATTTAGACCGCCTACCTACGATTATTGAGGGATGTTAGCCTAACATAAATCCCTAAAATATTAGGGACACAACATCATCGATCAAGATTCAGATCTAAATCTATGAAGAAAATTTAATATCGAAGGCATTGTGATATTGAACATAGAGATCTATATCCAGAATCCTAAATCTATATCTCAACTCATAGGTTATGATCTGAGAAAACATGGGAGTCCTTCCATGAAAAGTTATAAAAAAGATAGGATAAAGAATGGGAGAAGCATCTTGATAAAATCCACTAACTCAGAGGAGAATAGATCTTCAATATGGGATTTTGATCTCAAATAACAGCATTCATATTCCCTTGTAATTCAAATGGTTGGATTTGAGAATACCTATAAATTGTCAACCACGAGCCTATGTTGACTTAGAGTGTTTTCAAGGGATTAGGTGGTTTTAAAAAAAATCATATTAAACTACTCCATGCACATGGTATCACTAGTGAGTCCGAATAGATTGGCCAAAATTTTCACAAACATTGTAGCCTTCCACTTCCTATATTTCACGATAGTGCATGTTTAGTAAAACTAAGAGCCAACCGTGCTGACATCCACTATCCACATGGTTTTCTTGCACATGATTTGGAAAACCCATGTACAAACCGTTAACAACCCATGTCTTCACAATTCCATTAAAACATCACCCAAAAAAACCATGTCCTTCCCCAACCAAAAATTACATAATATAAATAAACAAATTACAGGAGAAAATGAGTGATATTATTCAAGAAAGGGACTAGATCATACAATCTTCACACCTTATTACCACTCTTCCATGAGGTTCACTCTCAAAAATCCCAAATATTTTATGCCTAAAAGATTAGGCCATTTATCCCTCATGTATACTTCTTCTTCCCATATTTCCTCTTGAATATTTCCATGATGGCCTATCACATGAACTAACAACATTGTTATTCCATGTAATAGTTTCTCACTACGACCAAGCACACATATCATATGGTTCCCAAAGGACTCATCTATCTAGAGATAAACATCATCCACATCAATCACATGGGAATGATCGGGGTGTTACTACAGTAGTTGTGACACATATAAAACCTAAAACATAGATATGAATTTCTGGGGAAGGTCTAATCAGTATTCCACTAGCCGGATTATCTCGGGCAACTCAAACGGTCCCACGAACCTTGGCACTAACTTTCCCTACATCCATATCATGCGGTGACCCAATATAGGAGACACCAGAAGGAATACATGATCACCCACTATAAAATCAAGGGGACATCTCTGTCTATTAGCGTAAGACATATTCCATCTCTGACCCATATCTATACATTTCCGAATGGAGTGTCCCATCTTTGATGTCTCCTAAACAAGACTCAGGCCCAACAGCTATGAATCACATGCCTGTAACCAAAATAGTGGTGGTCTAAAAGTTCTACCATAATATGAATCATTTGGTGACATATTTTTTGTTTCCAAATAACTTTTTTTCAGTACAAATCCTCTAAATCCATGATCTTCCCCCAAGATCCACCAATGTCTAGAAAACATGATTATGGTTAATCATCTAACACATATATCTTACTCTTTGACATCCCATATATCTGTGAGTGGAAGGTCATACATAAAAAAATTAATGCAACAAGTGCCTTTTGAAAGAATTTACAGAAGTGTGATGTAAAACATGAATCATAATATGAAACTACAGTCTGTGGAACCCCAAATTCTCTACAGTAATGTATTCCCTGATAGGCATGAAGTGTGATACATCATTAATCGATCCCCAAAAACCCAATTGACATCATTATTATTAAGAGTCCTTCAAAGTCTTGCCAAAAAAGAAAATTTCATGTCATACCACTTCCATTCTAGAATACAATAGAAATGTAATATGCCTCCAGGTCATTGATGTTTTTCCTTCACCTGCGGACATGTGAAACATCTAGGTACAAAACTTACTATCTCTATTTTCATGCTTAGACACCAAAACTATAATCATAGGTAGCGATAATTTTTTTTTCACACCAGGATGTACCACCCACCATGAAGCATGAAATTATCGCATGAGTTACTCTCACATACTCGAAGGCACAGCAACCCAATTTTTCACATCGATGATCTCATCCTCACCAACTATCCAGTCTAAAGGTATCTCTCCACCATTAAGGATGTACCTCATGGATAAACACATAGAATACTCATACTGCTTGTCCCTATTCCATCTCAAGACTGTATTCTCCAATTCTAAAGAAACTAGAGTCATCCTCTCCTGACTCTCCTAAACTACCACATCCATTTATTCCAGAAATATCCTCATCTTCCACTCTACAGTCAACTCATTTACAAACATAGTATTATTTTTCCTAATCAAGGAATCAACCACACTATTCCCCTTTCTGGGTTTATATGCTAGTTCAAAATCAATGTATTTCATATACTCTTCTGATATTCACATTCAATGATTCATGTTGCACTGTGAAAAGATACACTTCATGATTTTTTTATCCGTAAAGAGCATAAAAAATTCACCCAAGTGATAGTGTCATGAACATATAAGAGAATAAAACACAGCTTCTATCTCTAGTTCATTGGTAGGTTAATTCCATTCGCGTAGCCTTTACTGCCAAGACACATATGAAACGACTCGATCCCCTTGCATCGAAACAGCTATGATTCCAATCCCAAAAGAAAACCAATACACCGTGGACTCCCCACCTGACTCAGGTAAGTTAAAAATTGGTGCCAATTTCAATCCCTTATTCAACTCCTATAAAGATGTCTTGTATGCTCCTATATAATAAAACATTTTCCCCTTATTTATCAAGCCATTATGTACTGATTCTAATTTGAATAATTCATGGATAAACCTCATATAATAACTAGCTTAACCAAAAAGATTTGGATATCAAAAAAAATCATGGCCAACTCCAATGATATTACTACCTACAAATTTTATGGATCCACTACCACACCGTCATGTAAGATGATATTCCCGCAATAGTTCACCCTTTTAATAAAAAATTTACATTTATATACCCTGTTGTATAACAGATTATCTCTCAATGTACCCAAGATGTGGCCAAGATATTGGGCATGATCATCATGATTCTAAGAGTATACCAAGATGTATTCTAATGATTCCACAAAAAACATATCTAAATATATGTGGAGGTTCCTGTTCATCAAGGAAATAAATACTACTAGAGATATTTTCAACCCAACCAGCATTATGAAAAACTCATAATTTCCTTACCTACTCTTGAAAGCAAATCTTGTTATATCATATGTTTGTACTCTAACTTGATTATACCTTGATCACAGATTGATCTTTGAGAACAAAAAATCCCCATTCAATTATTCAAATAGATCATTAATATGCGAATGAATATAATGGTTCATCATGATCAATTTATTCAACTTATGATAATCTGCACAGAAGAGTAGACTCTCATTATCCTTCTTGTCAAAAGATAGGTGATCCCAAAGGAGATGTTCATGGATGGAAAAAACCCTTTATCCACCCATTCCTTCAATTGTTTTTTGAACTCATGAAGATCATTTTGTTCCATTTTGTAAGGCGGAATTGATATAGGCTCATCCCCTGGAAAGATCTCAATAGTGAATTTAGGTTTTATCTCAGGTGGAAACCCTAAAATTTTTTTAGGAAAGACTTACTGATATAGTTATACTAATTTTGGAAGGATCTCAGGGCTAATAATCCATCATATAGAAAAACACTAACAACTTGGGATGTGATCTCTAATCGTTACTAAGTAATTGACTCATCTTAACCTTCATGGATATCCCATTCTCTATGAAGAACAGACCGGTCACCCTCAGGAAATACAAAGGTCACTCTCATGTGGTAAGAATCAATGTGGGGTTAGTATGTGACTAGACATTCAATAACCATAATTAGTTTGAATTCCATTATATAAAAGACATTGATATCCTAGAGGAAGCAATACTCTCCTCTCTCTGGTGAACAAACCGTGGATAAACATAAATCATTAGACTTTGTTCCCAACACTGTTTCTATATTAATTACGACACATATAAACTCCACCTCCAGGCACAATCCATTAACATGTATTTTAGATATATGTTAATGAGAAGAACCAGTACAAACAAGACACTATCTAAAGTAGATGAAACTAGAATCGTGCATCTCAATGTCGATGGACTTACCTCACTCTCCAGATGTGTAGGCGGCAGTTCATGTAACATTCATGTCCCACTTCTCTGTGGTGTCGTCTGACACCCCTTTGTAGCACCACTCTGCTGATATGGGTTTTCATACCCTGAAGTACAACGTCCACTACATCTACTGCCTCCTCCAGTATAACTATAGCTACCAGACCACTATGGTGTAGAAGACCCCCATCGTACACTCTGACATTGACCAGCTACTCCCTCAGTTCCATCTTGGTGCCGCTTCATCCAGAACATTTCTAGGTGTATGATCTTTTCACAAAACTGACACTCCACTATTGGTTGAGGACAATGTGTATGATAATTTCCTTGGATACCGCACTAGATTCAAAGCACATGAATAACAACTGGTGCAACTTTTCATTCTGACTATCCACCATGCTTTCCCCTGTCGTAACTATGCTTTTCATGACAATGCTTACTACTCTCAAAAGGTGCACTATCTAATCATCCAGCTACCGATAAAGTGCTCGAAGACTCTTTTAGGTTCTTCTCTGAAATTAGAGCCTGGTTGACCACTTGTGATATTTTCTTCATCCAAACGATTTTCACCAGAGAATTAATTTCACACAAATGTTTGTCCTGAAATTGTTGGGCAGATGAATCTTCATCTGCTACCAAATATGAAGAAAAATGATGTAAATATTTAAATTGTACATCATAATACATTATAGACATGATTCCCTGGGTTAGATGCATAAACTCTGAAGCCTTCGGTTATCTCAGTGTGTCAGGATAGAAGATCACCAAGAACATCTTCCGAATTTCCTTCGAAAACATCTCATTATTTTGCCTAGATCATACCTGAATGTTCCACCAATGCAGGGATGAACCCCATAGTGTATAAGAAACCACCATGACCCATATCCTAGATGGAGTATCCAAATGGTCACATATCATATCTATATATCCAATCCAAAATACAGCTCCCTTAGGTCCACCCTCTATATTAAAAGTAGTAGGGTTTTTTAGCTAAAACAATATTGTCAACTAAGACATGATTTTTTGAGCCCGCCCTGGGTCTCTCTCCATGAATTGAATGAAACATGATATATTCTCTTGGATCATTTCACATTTCTCATCCACATTTACCAATGGTGCCTCAATCTCCATATATTAGAATTTTTTACTTTCCACACCCCTCAGTCTATCCCTTAAAATGTGTCTTAGAGGCATAACTATACAAGTCCAAACACACTTCATATGTCTCATAACACTACCATATAACATTTACTCAAGAGGAGAAACTAACAGAAGAAGTTTCAAAGTTTTCCCCCATTTGCAACCAAACGGTTAACACTGAGGCCTTAAAACTTCCCATCACCATCTTACTCATAGTTCAGGGTTAACAAGGGTATATACATTCATTTTAATAATTAAAAACATTAATTAATCACATTATCTCAAATTAATTAATGAACCATACTATATTCATCAATCTATGTTCAAATTAGACACCCATTTTTTCTCATCTTGCATCGTTATTTCATTCTAAAAACAAGAAAAATAGATCATGTTCAACAACATACTTGTAGACGGTGAAAAAGTCCATAACTCCTATAGGAAGTTTTGAAATGACAAAGCAAATTCATATTCGGACTCGGAGGCCCGGTCTGAAGGGCCCAAAAGTGGTGTTCGAAATTAAGGACGACTTCGGGGAAAAATTGTTGCACGCCCGAATGAAGTCCGAGATTCGCGAAAAAGTGCTGGGGTGGCGTGCAATTTTGCGAGCCCGGTTCCGTGCAGTGAGGCCTTTCGCACCAACCAGTCCTAGCGTGAAATATTTCATGCATCATCTGGATTCCGTGAGGCCTGAGGCCTATAAATAGAAGGATACCCCTTCCGTTTTGGGGTTGCAGAATTCAGACCAGCTCCCATGCACGTAATTGGACTCCCGCGCGCGCAATATGACTCTCATGTACTGATCCTTTTTGTGCATCTTTGCCCCGGGGTTGCCTTTGCACACAATCCCACCAGATTAAATAAAATTGTAAACTCCTCAGGGTTCCTCCTTTGAGCGTAATCACTTCCATTGCATTCACTCCTTACTTTGCGTGTGAAACCCAATTGAGCAGAATCTCATCGTTAGGTTTTTTTAGGGATCGACCGTTTCCCCCACGCCCAATCCATGCATGTTGTGCACAATCCCCTTATCCACGTGCAATCCCTCTACCCCAATTGCATGCCATCCCGTTGTTTTCGCACAAACCTTCTCTTTGCACGCAAACCCTGGGACCCCTCACCTTGACGCCCCTAGGTTGCCTCCCTGCATAGGCACCCGATGTCCTCTATACCGGGCATGCACGCCATTCGTTTTTTTCCCATACGGCCTTCCAAGATCATACACAGAAACCTCATGGTCCCTTGGGAGATGATTCCCATTGCATTTTTTTCCTTATGCTCCTTCACAAAGGCATGCTAACAGATATTGCTTCTTCGCATAGCCATGCTCACATAGACCCCACGATGGTTCGCCCTACGACCCCCTTTCACCACGGCCCTGCCGATGCCTTCCCTCCTACAAGATGTAGAGGGTGTTGGGAATTTAAGCCCTATGGGTGTGGAGAAAACCCATCTCATCCGAGCTACAAGATGTTAAACTTCCAAGCACCTCATCCTCAACACACGACGTTAAACTGTGATCCGACCCTGTGCCCCGCACGCAGGGTCCCACCATCTCGTACATTCTTTACGCTGCTCGTCTCTAAGGGAATTGATTCTTCCTCACATGGAATCATATACTCCCTCTCGGAGTGGCGTTTTTTCCACAGGGTAAGGGCTGCCTTAGAGCGTAAGCCCCTATCCTCTCTTGCGGAAGGTAGCACCCATGAACCTCTGTACTTCCCTCTGCACTTTGTCGCACCACGGGCTCCCATCCTTGTGTAATTCCCGGCACTAAAGGCAGCTCAATGATTAAGCCCATTTCTGCTTCTCGTGGACGCACCCTTCACGACGTGATCGTTTGGTCCCTACTGCCTCTTGTTTCTCACACCGAGCATGACTCATGTGGGCTTAGAGTGAGCATAGACCATGAAATCCTCCTATCGGCGACCTCAGAGCGTAAGCCCCATCTCAGTGAACTAAGAGGACTTTGATATGTGCCAATGCATGGTACATAGGTAGCCTCCACGAGGTTCAATCCCACCACCCGGTTGTTTCGACCTCTTCACGTCAGTTCTCCAATACATTGGGCTGCCTCAGAGTGTAAGCCCTAAATTGCCCATCCAGCATGACGTAAAATTGTCTGCCGCCATCCAGAATGACGTTAAACTATCTTCCCTTGACCCGCATGACGTTAAACTATATGCCTTCATCCTGCATGACAATAAATGGTATGTCATATAGCAAGACGTTAAACTGTTTTCCATCGTCCCGCATGACGTTAAACTGCACCACCCGAACTATGTGGACATTGATCCATGCTAAATCATGGTATGTAGGTAGCCTCCACAAGGTTAAAGCCCATCACTTGATTGTTCTGACCCCTTAGTTTCAGTTCAACAACAACCATTATGGGCCCCCACAGAGTGTAAGCCCCATATCCACTATTATGGGCCGCCTCAGAGTGTAATACCCATATCCACCATTGTGGGCCGCCTCAAAGTGTAAGCCCCATATCCACCATTATGGGCCGACTCAGAGTGTGAGCCCCATATCCACCATTATGGTCCACCTCAGTGTGTGATCCCCAAATGCCCCCGTCCTGCATGATGTTAAACTATATAACTGAACTACGTAGACTTTGATCCACGCTAATGCATGGTACGTAGGAAGCCTCCACGAGGTTCAATCCCCCTTCACTCTGTCTCCCATCCTGATTCCAACCCAGGCCGGCACATCCCGGTGGGATCATGCCACCCCATTACACTCCACACTATCCAGAAAGCCGCCCATGTGCTGACCCCGACATCGGAGTTCCCCCCCCCCCCCAGGGGGATCTTTTTTCTGATCCACTCTCAGTGTTCCTATCAGTCTGATCCGTCTCCGCAAGACGTTAAACTCACGGAATACCCCCTGTTAAACATGGGAAGCTAAGGAAAACCTCAAAAGACATTCCCTTCACGTAACCGTCTCTTAAAGACGTTAAACTCACGGAATACATAGTGTTAAACATGTGATGTTGAGAAATACTTTAGAAGACACGCCCTTTGCATAATCATCTCCACAAGACGTTAAAATCGCGGTATACCCCGTGTTAAACATGGTATGCTGAGGAAGAACTCAGAATACATGTCCTTCGCGTAACCATCTACGCAAGATTTTAAACTCACAATAGACCCGATGTCAAATATGGGAAACTGAGGAGAACCTCAGAAGACATTCCCATGCCGTAACCGTCTCCACAAGACGTTAAACTCGCTGTATACCTCATGTTAAACATGGGAAGCTGAGGAAAACCTCAGATACATTCCTATGGAATTCCAATTCCCCATGTTTTATGTGGGATGCCTTGGGCTTCCATTCCCTCGAGAAGCCCTATAATAAGGGATAGAAGACAGACAAGCCAATCCCCCATCATCAAGGCACACCAACGACGCCCCAACGTGACCATTCTCCTCAACGAAGGATGCTGCCCTGACCAGACCCCTAGGAGCATCTCGACGGAAGCAGCGTAATTAACTTGTTTCCATGAAGATATGGAACCAGGAATGAGATTCACGAATACGTCTTAAATCTATAAGGGAGACCCGGACTAGGTGACGAGCTTCGAGGAGGAATCCATGAAAGGAAGAACTGACATCCCATCATCCTGGATTTGATCAAGGGGTGAACGTACCTGAATAAGGAAAGGATACCACCCGCCTTTGGAGAGCAGGAATGCGGGACACAAGCCGTGTGTCCTCCCCTACGTGACAGATGCACACGTTCCCCGATAGAAAGCATCAGAAATAATACTCATAACCTATTTTCCCATGAATTCCTAGAATGATACATGTAACAAAAACCCTATGTTCCCAGAATGAATCATACAGACTCAACTATCATGTTTTTTAGGCCACAAATCAAAATTAAACAATTTTCAAAACAAATATCACATCACGTCAGAAGTGTGTCACCTAAAGTGAAATAATATACAACTGTTACAACAATCCTCAGTGAAAACAATCCCACCCTAAGTGCATGGATTTTACACTGTACATGGGTTTGTATCTTGCATGCATGATCTCATTACAAAGAATCGACTCTTCATAGTCTCTTGTCTACATTACCCTAAACAGAAATCTAAAAGAAGAATAATGAAAAGAAAACTCCACTGATACATCTTTGTGATGTCCCGACCTGAGAGTCACTGAACGTTGCCACGAGCCATTTGGCCACATTCCCTCAAGATCAATTACCCATACAGTACATGGTGTTGACTAGTAGCAAGAGTCTGGAAAATAAATATTTGCGAGGCTATATAAACCTTTATCAGAAATAAACACCAACATATGAAAATAACAATAAGTGTGGAAGTGTATAAATAATAAAGAAAAAATCCATGAAATTTGATAACCAAAACATGAAAATAAAATACTCAAATGAATGAAAATAAACTATAAAAATTAAAATGTAACTTTTCTACAATGCAATAGAATGTAATGACACCAGGATACCCATGCAGGACTCGAACTGAGTCTGGTTGCCTCACACGTGCTCTAATTCCAAACTACAACCTATCCCAGGGCCTTGCACTTATCATGTCCTGTAACAACAATGTCTACTAGAGGGTCGATCATGTTGCCCAAATAGGGTGCGAGTACAACTCATTAGGACACCACCAATTGTATCTAAAATGAGTCCAATTAAATGATAGTTCATGTAGTTTAATGAAGTACTAAATACAGTGCATAATTTAAATAGTTATCACATTTTCATTTCATCATTAATCATCACATTATGACCTGTTTCCATTCATGTTTCTCATTTGAATTAAAATTCATTATTAATAAGCCCATGGTGTTGAATGCCATTTCATGCACCCTAAATCTCATTGAATCACAATTCATTATTAATAATCATCTGGTGTAGGAAATCATGCCTAGCATCCAAAATCCTATTACATGTAGGGTAAAATTCCTATCAATCTATATCTAATTTAGTGTAGGCCATCATTCCAAGCAACCAATTATCACATGATTGGATATCTATTGGGAAGGAAGACCATGTCCATGTACCAACTTATAATCCATCTAGAATGCCAAGTCTGGCACCAAAAAATTCTCTCCCATTTAATTATTCATGAATTCACAATAATTTTCCACATTATTCCATTACTAATCCAATGATTAGTTAAATTATTCAAAGTCCGTTAGTTAATTACACAATTAACTAGGAACATACCCCATTATGGAATTCATTAATTAATTAATCAATCTACAAAATTATCATTCCATAATTAATTCTCCCTAATAAATTGTCAATATCAAATATCAACCATTCATAATTAATTTTCTCAACTAATTATCTTTGATAATCATCATGGAATGTAATTAATTATCAAAATAATTTATCTTTTACCTATATCATGGAACATAATTAATTATCAAAATTAATTATCTTTGATCAAAATCATAGAACATAATTAATTTCTCTCAATTAATTATGTTTTTTCAACATCATGGAACATAATTAATTCACTAAATTAATTATCTTGCATAGTCAACATCATTATTTCATAGTAAATTCCATCCAAATTATTATCTCTAAAAAAAAAATATCCCAAATACAATATCTGAAGCCATAAATAATCTCCAAAATATATATTTGGGAAACCCCTTTCATTTGTTCCATGATTCAATTATCAATTAACAGATAATGCAATTTCAATTCAATTCCACAATCTTAATTACTCCAATTTAAGAATTCATTTATCAAGGGAATCTATAAAATCATAAAAATAAAATACACATATCAAAATCATGACTATGGGAGTTCAATTTATTCTACCTACATCTTTTTTTTGAATGACGGTAGCCCAAGGAAAATCCACAAAATCTGAGCGGCCGAGCATCATCAATAAAGCTTCAAATCAAAATCCCTAAACCAAAATTTAGATCAAAAAAATCATGATCATGAAAACAAAGATCTAGATCCAATATCCAACATCAAGATCTCAACTAAAAGGTTCAGATCCCAAAAAATGGGTGATATCATCTATGATAAGATCAAGAAAAGACAATTGAGTTATTGGGAGAAGTATTGAGATGAAATCATCTTACTAGGAGTAGAGAAGATCTTTAATACAGGATTTCTATCTCAATGAAAGGCATCAGTATTGCCTTATAATCCCTCCTAATGGATTTACAAACACCAAAAAATTGTCATGATAGATCCTCTGTGTAATTAGAGAGGTTTTAGTGGTTCAGGAGGGTTTAATGCAAATTTTTGGATTAAACAACTCCACATGCTCGGTTTCACCTGGGAGTCTGTATTGTTAGGCCAAACTATGTGCCAACCATATAGTCTTAATTTACCTACATGGATTAACAACACATGGTAAGGAAAAAAATTCCCCAACTATGGAGGATTCCACTGTATGAATGGTTATCTTGTTCACATTTAGACCAAACAATGCACAAAACCATACATATCCTCCTATCTTTCCAATTCCTCAAAAACACCAGCATAACAATCCACAGGTCATACCCAAACACAAAAGTACATAATAAAAATAACAAATGTACCTGATAACATGCCCAATGGTGATCTAGAAAAGTCATGGATCATTCAACTATGGACTCAATTCATCATATGCAGTCTTCATACAAGGTGGTACAAGAAAATATTATTTTAAATTTTGATGGTTGTAATGATATTGATTTGTGCCCATTTAGTCTGAGTATAATGAGTTGAAGTTAAAACACATGCTCATATATTTTCTAATAATTAAAAGGAAATATTATTTCATTCCATAAAAACTACCATACAAAGACTATATATTCATCATTATGGAGGATAATCTTATCAAAAATCTTAGTGTTCACTTCTGATTTTTACCTATTCCGCATCTGTATTCAAACTAACAAATGATTAGATAAAACAAGTGAAATAAAAACTTATTCATTGAATAAGTGAATGAAAAATGAAAGAGGTTTATTTTTTTGTTTGAAATAATAGTTATACATCAATTCACCCCTTAATAGTTTTTTAATACCAATGTGATCCTAATATGTTAAACTTAGTCTTATTAATTTTCCCAATGGTGATGTTCTCGTCTAGGTTACCATCATCCAAGTGGAGTACATTTGTCTCAAGGACATGGAAACAGATATATTTTAATAAACATAATCTAAGAATTAATAAAAAATAAATCCCACTAGAGACATCAATTTTTAGTTGGGGATTTGAAATGGACTTATAGTGTTAGTTGACATTCATCATTTGACCACATATTTGGGTGTCACGAAAGGTGATGATATTTCCAATCTGATATGTTAATAACTTTTTTAGGGGAAATTAATTTTATCTCTTGGGGTATCTTTATAAACATGTTAATAAATACCATCCCCAAAATCAAAATTGTACATGATTAATCACCTTGACCTTATTTAGACAAATATAGAATTTGTTTACCCAATTTTTATTATAAATCATGTTAAATATTATGAATAGATCAATTAGTTAAACCAATCATTATTTCATATTGATTACCTTTACGTGACCTCTAAATTAAATATATTTAATTGGATAGAAGAAAAGGATGTTGTATTTCTCTAACTTATTATAATGAAATCATGATATTTACTACAAATTGATAAGATCAATAATTGATTTTTTCATGGTATATTGTCAATAAATCAATGATATATTCTCCATATTAATATCATCCAATATATTGTTTTGTTTAGTTTCATGTAAAATAATGAATGGGGCTATATTTTTCATTCTAAACCATTTTACCACTAGGATAACTTTTAAAAAGGTTCTACACCATCCTAGTCACATTTAGTATAAACCCTGATTTTAATGATATATATCTACAGGGTGAATGATGATATTTTTCATATTATATTAAAATAATATTATTTTAATGTTTCATGTTTCAATTAACTAATTAACATAGTATCTAATTAATTTACCTATTGATTAAAAATTAATCAATGGTAATAGTGTACATTAATGTTATGCAAGTGATTAAAAAACTCAATAGTAGAGACATACTATTGGATTGGGATATAGATCCTTGATTATCTGTATTCATAAAATTGGATTCATTACAAAAGTAGGTAATATATTTAATCCTTAGACATAAATTTACATTTATGGAAAGATGAAGTTTTATCCAACACACACATAAAATATATATATATATATAGGGCATCATAGACAATGTACATCTCCACTTATAGAATGAAATTCCCTACGAATCGTGAACAACAATCAATGTTGAATTTAATAAGTGTATCAATGGTATTCCTATAGGTTTAAACTATACAACATGTTTAAAATGTAATTAATTTTTTCCTTCTCACATTACTCATGTGAAACCATTTTAGAAGGGAATCACATTTAGAATGAGAATATCATCGATGTGTGGACGAACTGATCCCCCAGAACATGAGGCGCACGTAGATGATTTAGATGAAGAAGTTCCTGTTCAAGGGACTATACACACGGAGGAAAATGAAGAAGGTGGGTGTACCTGGAATCAAAGGATTACCCAGAATTTAGGTATTCTGGAAAATAACCAACATCCCGCACTCTGAAAGGCATCCAACAAGGGGAAAGGAAAAAAGTCAGGTTACACCTAACTCTAGAGAAGGCCAATCACTCTCATAAGAGGAAAGGTTCACACAATAAGAGGAAGAAATGAATGAGTTAATGAGGTTGAATCAGGAACTATTTAAAATTATCCTTCCTCCCAAAGAATGAAAGAGTTAATCACTCAATAGAGTTTGTTGTAGTTACTAGGATGGATCAATAATATCGCCCTTTACAAGTACACCCTCACAGGTCTAATCCTATGGGTCGAAGGTGACAACAACAGATAGTACTACCATCGGTGACAGTATTGATTTCCACACCCATCCAAACTCCAGTTGTTGCACCTGCTCAGGTCCAAGCTCAACCAGATTTTTCTCATAAATTAATTACTACCATTGAGTCATTAACTACTCAGTTGGAAGTTATGGAAGGAAAACGTGCACCAGTTCAACCGGAGAACAGAATTTACCCTGAATGGGTGGATGTAATTTCTCCCGCATCAAATTTTGCATGTACCACATTCCCAATTTTTAATGGTTCAATAGATACATAACAACACATAACACAGTTTGTTTCTTGTTGTGATCCCATGATGGGACCTCCTCAACAACAAGAAGCTGTTAAGATGAATTCTTTTGTACAGTCATTATAAGGAACTTCTTTTGTCTGGTATACGAGCTTCAAATTCCGATCAATTACTGTGATTGTGGATCTCCAACAAAAATTCCTTCTTCAATTTAGCCCAACATTGCCAAAGTTGTTAGTTTTCGATCTTACCAATTGTAAGAAAAGGGAGAATGAAAGAGTTTCAAATTTCATTGCTCACTGGAAAGGATTAACATATTCCATAATATTATCACTCCCTCGTGAAGATTTGTTTCCAATCTATGTGCCAAATTTGCATGATGAATTATTCACACCATTGATCCCTGTGAAATACAATAGTGGGTTTCGAGACCTTACATGAATCGCTCGGCAGATTGAAGATTCTCTTATAAAGACTATGGATAAAAATCGTGTAATTCCATCAGTTCTAGGAAAGAGAATGGGGAAGTAGATATTGCTACAGTTATGCTTAAACAAGAACTTGTTCCTTCTCCCACTTCAAAAACATAATCATATTGAAGGGCTCCACCACATGAGTATCATAAACAATGTACGCCTCATCAAGATGATCAAAGAGATCAAAGGTGGAAACAGTTTGAAAACTTTAAGAACAAATTTTATTCTTTCCAGAATGAACAAGTTATTGGCTACATCATCACGGCTCTAGAAAACAATATGGTGCAATTTACAAGACCTAAAAGGCCGAACAAGGAGGGATATGATGACCTTCCCAATTATTTCACATTTCATCAGATGTTGGGGAATCCCATTAAGGAGTGTTTTGTTATCAAAGACCTCCTCAAAATATAGTGACTCTGGACATGTAACATTGAAAGGGTCTTCATCCCTAGTATCATTTGTTACTACTACTGATCCAGAGGAAGAAGGCGAGTGTCATGAAGTCAAATGCAAAAATGCATAGAAATATGATGACTGGATGGTCAGGAAAACGATCAACTGAACTCATTCCATTTTACAAACACAATTGAAGAATCCAATTGTGTCTTATACTATGAATGAAACAATAAAACAACCTTCATCAGAAGGAAAATATTAAAAAGGGGGGCATAATTCGATGAAAGGAGAGCATTCAGTAGAAGATGAGTTCGTGTCCAAGACTATGTTGTCTTTTACTATGGAATATTTTATGTCATCTACTTCAAAAACACGGGCATCGCCCCACCAAATGGCACAACCTGAATTGGCTAATCAGGAAGAATCATCATCAGATGAATATTTGATCTTTGGTTCTATTAATACGATTCATTTAATAGATCCTTATGCCAGTCACAATTTCAATCATGATGAACATGGGTTCCCTGTATCAAACAGAGGAATTATAGGGAGTTACCGTGGTCTAGGATATAGGGGAAGATATGGATATTTCAGTAGCCACTATTCCAATCCTACCCCTTCTAGAACTGTATATGCAGTAGAAACATGTGGAATGGCCCTTTAGTGAGCACAATAAGAACAAGAAAGTTATTCCACATATGGCAGATTCAGTCCTAGTATAGTTATTTTGGAAGATTGGATAGAGGTTACAACTTCATCCTCTCAGCAAATAAATAGTCCTAGTCGGTCTAATTTTCCGAGCCCAGGACTATTTCAAACTCCTACCCTGATAAAATATTCATCTACTTACCTAAGCATCATCTTCTGAGGCACCTGAAAAACCACATGTTCCTGTTGGGATGTGCAGACCTTTGGACCAAAAATATGATGTTTTGAAAATTTTCCCCATGTACCGGACAAGTTATCAATTATGGATGCCTTGAATCTATCAACGAATCTCCAGGAGGCACTCATTGAGGCTTTATCAAGTCCTCAAGAATTCAAAATGGAAATTATGGGAGCTGAAGTCTACTATATAGAGAATGATCATGCAGAATGCCATGTAGTGATATCATTACAGATGAAGATGAAAATGATGTTGTGAATTGACATATTATACCTTTGTATTTATCTAGCAAGGTCAATGATGTAGACATTAGACGAACATTCATGGATAATGGTTCAAGAGTCAACCACAACCCTATTCATACACTTCGTTTATTGGGCCTCACTGAATATGATTTATCTCTTTCTACTTTGATGTTTCAAGGATATGATAAAAATTAACAAGAACCTCTATGCGAGACTACACTTAGAACTCATTTTGGAGACCATATATCCAATTTAGATTTCATGGTAGTTCTTCATGACACAACCTTCAATATTTTACTTGGAATACCTAGGCTACATCAACAGGAGGATATACCCTCATCATACCATCAATGTCTCAAATATTGTTTCAATGGTCAAATTGGGGCATTGTATGGTGATAAATCCCCATTTAAAACATGTGAATCTCAATACATTGAGGTAGAATTATATCCCATGGAGGGAATGGATATTTCTACGACAAAGGAGGGTACGAAAATTAATGCTCCATATGGTTTGGAAAATATTACAGTAAACCCATTTATACATGTGAGTACTGATTATGTGATTCATATCTATCAAATTGACAAGATAGACCCAAATCCTAATAGTCTTATGGAAACTTCCATAATTTCAATTACGACAACCAAGCCAGACAACATCATATAAATTTTTGATTCACCTGGAAATGATGAAAGATCAAATGGATATGTCTTCATTTCATCCACTGAAATCCAACAATTCTATACTTCATCAAACATTCTAGATGAAGTTATAGAAATGTCCGAGATGAATGAAGAAGTAAATTATCAATCCATAATCTCCTCTTTATTAGAAAAGTATGATCCTTCATCATAAATAGGGTCAGAAATGGTAGCCTCATCTTCAAGATCTTCAAATTTTATCTTCTCTCCTGATCATGGAAATTCTGCTTTGTCATCTACTATGCAAGTTGAAACAGATGAAGTATCACATTTTGAAGAAGAAGATAAAGATCTCCAGGATGCTCCTCTATCATTTAAATAATGTATCTCTACCATTTTGGATGAACTCAGAGAAATAAATCTGGGTACAAAAGAAGATCCACACCCCACATTAATTAGTTCAGCCATGACTCTTGAAGAGCAAGAAATTTATATTTCATTTTTATAGAAAAATTGAGATGTATTTGCTTGGAATAATACAGAAATTCCAGGGCTTGATCCTGATGTTTCTACTCATTGTTTGGGTTTTCCAGAAGAACATCAGGGATTCATGCAAGCCACAAGAAAAACACACCCAACTTATGACTCCAAAATTGAAGCTTAAGTCGATAAGATTATCAAGGATAACTTCGTCAGAGAAGTTCAATATCCCAAATGGATTGCTAATATTGTCCCTGTGAAAAAATAAAAATGGAAAAATTATTGTTTGCATTGATTTCAGAGATCTTAATCAGAATTTTCCCAAGGATGAATTTACAGTTCCGATCACAGAACTCTTAACGGATGTAGTAGATGAATACGAGGATGTTTCCTTCATGGATGGATATTCTGGTAAGAATCAAATCTGAATGTCTCCAGAAGATAAAGAATCTACAACCTTCAGATGCCCTCAAGGTGTGCTTTCCTATCGGGTAATGCCCTTTGGCCTGATGAATGCTGGGGAAACATATCAACGTTCCATGCAACGTATCATAAAACCCTTTTTAGGGAAATTTGTTGAATGTTATGTGGTTGATTTGTGGTGAAATCCAGACAATGTTCTAATCACTTGTCTGATTTGGAAATCATATTCCACAAACATTGAAAAACACAATTTGAAGATGAACCCCATGAAATGTTATTTTGGAGTAACCTCAAGAAAATTTCTTGGCATTCTTGTACGACATCGTGGAATAGAAGTTGATCCTGAGAAGAAAAAATGAATCATGTGTATGTCACCTCCTCGAAATTTGAAATAATTAAGAGGACATCAAGTACACATGTCCTATATTCGGCGTTTCATCACAAATATGGTAGGAAAATGTTTACCCTTCACCAAATTAATGAATAAGGGAGTCACCTACCAATGGACCGAATAATGTCAAGATGCATTCGATATTCTCAAGAAATATATCTTGAGTCCACTGGTAGTAATGCCACCCGTTGAAGGATGACCACTTATTCTCTTTATAACAGCATTAGAGAGATCATTGGGAGCCTTCTTTACCCAAAATAATGATGCTAGGAATGAAAACAACCTTTACTATCTTAGTCGGACTATGCATGAGGCAGAAACTCAATATTTTAGTATTGTAAAGGGGCCCCTAGAGTTAATATTTGCAGTTCATAAATTGATACACTACCTGCAACATCATTAAGTCCAAATCGTATCTCGCAATAACCCTCTCAAATTTATCCTTAGTCGTCCAATTCTTACATGACATCTGATAAGGTGGGAATTTATTTTGTAGTAGTTTGATATTCAATATGTGTCAATAAAGGGCCAAGATCTGGCTGATTTCTTTGCTGAACACCCTTCTATAGAAGATGCATCTTTAGATACTAAACTTCTTGGTTAGTAGGTCTTCTCTATTCATGATGAACTTCAAACATGGGAAATGTAATTTGATGGTGCTTCCCAAAGTCCAACAGGGAATAAATTGGAAGATAATAAATTCATAAATGTTGGGTTAGAAATTGTGCTTATTTTACTTGAAAAGGAAGTGTTACCCTATTACTTCTAATTTTTGGGAGGAGGTACAAACAATGAAGCATAATATCAAGCTCTCATTGCAGGATTGGAGTTGGTGCTTCAGGCATAGGTAAATCACTCAAAGGTTAAATGTTATTCTGATTTGGTAATCAAACAAGTCAATAGAGATTATGCCATCAGAAAAGAAGAGTTAATACCTTTTTATGATTAAATCAGATATCTAATGGCGGAATTTCATTTAGAACTGACATTTTCTTATCTCCTGCAATCACAAAATACTCAAGCTGATGCACTGGCTAATGTAGCCACAGCTCTGGCAGATCCAAATAGGGACGAAACAATCATCAGTATTCCCCACATTCGTGTAGTTTATCATTTTGTTCAAATTAGAACAGAGGAGATCAATGAAATTAGTCCCATTTTTCAACCATATGGTCATACTATAGAATGGATGACACCTATTAGGGAATACCATAAAAATGGAACACTCCCACCAGATAGATCCGAGAAAGAACAAATCTGGTGATGTGTGGTCAATTTTACACATCATGATAGCCCAAATCACCTAAAAAAATTCTCTACAAGTGATGTTTAGATATAATTCTCCTTAGATGTATTGATGGTGAAGAGACAATGGCTGTCATGAATGATGTACATGTAAGAGTCTGTGTTTCCCACCAGTCTGTGCATAGACTATCTGATCAAATTCGAATACATGGATACCACTTGCCTTCAATGATACAAGATTTAGTTTATTTCACTAAGAAGGGTCATTATTTCCAAGAATATTCCAATTTCATTCATCAACCCCCATAGTTTGATCATACTGGTAAATAATCATGGCCATGTGCCACATGGGGTATGCATGTAGTAGGTCCTTACCCTTCAGCTACATCCAATCAATTTAAGTACTTTCTTAATTCTGGTTACTTCTTTTCCAAATGTGAAGAGGCAATACCTCTCCAAGATGATAGTTCTAAAAGAAATGTTAGCTTTATCATATCTAACATCATTACCAGATTTGGTGTCCCATATACCATATCAACGGACAATGGCACCAACTTCTGTTCATCTGATGTAAGGAAGTTGTATCAAGAATACAACATCAAATCCAATCATTCATCTCGGTATCATGAAGTGGCCAATGGACAAATATAAGCCTTCAACAAGACTCTTTCAAACATACTGCAAAATATGGTGGATAAAGATAAGAAATCATGGCCTGATAAACTTTTCTCACCACCCAAACTACTACGTGGTCAACTCCATATTCATTGGTATATGGAGTAGAAGTATTCTTGCCCATTGAGGTTCAATTACCCTCACTCAGAGTAACCATTTGTGATCAGTCATCTACATATGAACAATTTCAAAAGTGATTGGATGAATTGTAATTATTAGATGAAAAACGATTGTGAACCCTGCATCACTTGCAAGTCTATCAGAATCGAATAGCACGAGATTTCATCAAAAAGGTTTGTCTTCAATCATTCATTCAAGGATAATTGTTATTGGTCCTCAGAACTCCAATGATACCAGGGAAGAATCCTCCAATACATGAGCCAGTGTGGGAAGGACCTTATTCAATACATAAGCTCTACTCTAATAGAGCTTATTCTTTAATCTCAATGGATGGAGAACTCATTAAAACTCCACCAATTCAATATTCCTAAAGAAGTATTTTTTTTGTAACACAAATACACCATCCTCCTAGCAACATGATGATAAACTGTACAACAATGGTCCATGCATTTGACCTTAAATTCCTTTAGTCCTTACTACAAGACATTAAATTTCTTGGTCCCTCTATCTTCCAACACGACTTTAAACTGTGTCCCTTTCATCCTAGCTACATGAAGATAAACTGTACAACACTGTTCCATGCATTTGAATTTATATTCCTTTAGTCCTTACTGAAAGACTGTAAATTGCATGGTCCCTCAATCATCCAACATGTTGTTAAACTGTGTCCATTTTCGTCCTACATGACATTAAACTATGCACATGTCTTGCAAGATGTTAAACTACAATATGTCCTAGCTACATGACGCTAAACTGTACAACACCCTTTTTTCCAAAATGATGTTAAACTATGAATCATTGTGGTTTTTGTTACAATTTGTTTCTCACACCAAGTATAAATCATGTGAGATTAGAGTAATCTTCAACCATAACACCCTCTCTGGACAGCTAACCAAGCATAAGTCCCAACATCATCTTTGGGTTTTCCTCAAATACAACTTGATCACCAATTCATTCTTAATCGAACTACACAGACTTTGATCCCTACCTTCAAGGCTGGGTACATAGGAAACCTCCTGAGGTTCACACCCAAAACCAATCTCTTCTTACTGGTTAACCTTCATCTCATACGATTTTGATCCATGAAGCATCCCAACACCAATCTCTTCACGTCGGTTCACCTCTGTCTCCTTCGATGTTGATCCGTGAAGTAGTCAAAAACCAATCTCTTTACGTTGGTTCACCGTTGTCCCCCGTGACGTTAAATTGTGTACATCAGTTTTTTCAATACTATATGACACTAAACTATGCAACACCATCATCCTTTCTATATGACGTTAAACTAAACAGTCCCCCATTGGCCCTCACCTGGGAGGGAATCATCATTGAAATTGATCTCCAATCATGTCATATTTAAATGACTACATGCATACATGGTAATTTCTGATCCTTTAATCTTGGGTCAAAACATCGTTGCAATAAAGTCCCCTTTCACACTTCACTTGTACGTACAAAATCTGTACATAGGGTATTTCAAGAACTATGTGTGGATTGATTACCATCCTTATGGGATACGTAGGAAGTTTGAGCATCCCTCGAATCTAGCCCCAAGTCTTTGGGACTAACCCCAAATTCCACTTTTAGTCCCTTGGCTGAAACGTCCCCCTGTGAAATCATGAATGTGGTATAAAAACCCTAGTCTTCATTCACAGTAAGTTTATAAAACACCCAATGTGTATTCCTCATTATGGTATGAACTCTACGACCCTAAACTAAGATCTCCTACATTCTCATCCCACATTACATTAAACTATATTTCAAGAACTACGTATGGCTTGATTCTCATCCTTATGGGATACGTAGTGAATTCCAGCATCTCAATTCAAGTCCCAGCCACAACATGAGTATTCATTGAATTGGTCTGTGTATCTCCTTCATGCATTGGACAATTCCCATTTTGTTATTTCATACTCCTATCCTTAAATACTTCTAGAAATCCATAACCCTTTTCTTGAATTCTGGTCACAAAATGTTTGATACCTAGGAATTCTTTTGCCTGACTATTTAGCACATGCCCCAAGGTGGTCTTGCATAAGTAGTCTATATAATCGACCTGACAGCCAAAAGATGCTATTATTTGACTATGCATCCAATGCCCTTAGGTGGACCTGTATAATTCAACCCCCTAACAGGTTTGTTAAATAGTGGTAATTTCATTCATGGGGAAGAAACCTCTTTTGTCCTTATTGGTCTCAACGAAAATATGTAAGGATCTGCAAAAAACCATCCTTAACATATTTTCCCCATACACTTTTTTCATGATCTGAAGTTATTCAAGTTTATGGTTTATATTTCCCTTCCCTATGTTTGGTTGATACCTTTTCAGGGGTGAAATTCATTCAATTCATTGACAATCTTGATTGGGAATATTCTCTCCAAATTAAAATACCCCTCTCCATACAGAAAACTCTATGCTTTGGAAAATTTGAATCTCCATAAACATCGAATGGCTTTTTAGTAATAGAAAAGTAAAAAAATTTAGAGTTCTATTGCATGACTATGCATCACGTGACCCTAGGTGGCCTTACATAAGTAGTCTACATAATGGACCTATCATCCAAATGTTGCTATTATTTGACTATGTAGCCAATGCCCTTAAGTGGCCCTGCATAATTCAACCCCCTAATGGGTTTGTTAAATAGTGGTAACTTGACTCTTAGAAAATACTTCTTCTAATGCCTTTTAGCCTTTTTTCATATCATCCGTCAGATTCAAAATTTCTTATGTCATAGTTTACTAGTTTTCCCCCATTCATGAATGTGGTAATATGTTTTCAAACAAATTATCAAGGAATTGAGTCAATTTTAATCCATTCGGTCAAAGGAATTAGACCTTTAAACATTAGCCTTATTTATGTCGGACATGAATGACTTTAAACTACCAACAGAAGATAGTTTACTCATTAAATTGGGAACTTGTAAAAGGAACTCTAAACAAAAGTTGAGTCATAGCTCTCTAAATGTACATATTGTATGATTTGGGCAATATTGAGCAACAAAATAAGAAAAGTTTGTGGGGTAGTTTGTATCACCCTTGAAAAATTAAAACTTTTCTTACTATGCCCATTGTCTTAAGTAAAATTAATTAAACCAAGTAGCAAGATAATAAAGGCACAAATGATTTAAGATGAAAGTGCTTTTCATTAATGAAAAAGAGTTGGAAGGACATCCACATATTGGATTCTATTCTGTTTTTCAAGAATTACAAGAGTCTTTCAACATAACTCTTCATTTGATTTACGACATCCCATGTTTCATCAACAGGCACCTCGAAATCATTCATTCAACTGGATACAATAAAAGACGTAGTGATACTAGCTCTTCTGGGAACAATTGTAAAAGAATGTTCTTGAGCGCTGTTTGAGGAAATTTTCTTCTCATCAAATAGTGACTCTGTTTCTGTCCAAGAGACATGGAAGATGGGTACTTGGATTTGAGAATGGAGCATTAGAAGAAAATATCCATTTGGAGAGATTACTCTTTTCAGATATTGTTCTAATATCATGATAGTCTTCTCTCCACCATCCGGCAATGGAAAACATATCAGACCTGGGTTTTCTATTTTAATATCTTCCAGGAAATGGATTTGAGAAAAAAATTGAAAGTTCACAACATTGTTGTTTCTCTTAATGCACAACATAATCGAAATAGTGGGGTAGAAGTGCGGATTCATCTCGAGCAGATAGTTCTTTGGATCTATTATGTTGAATCCTTGTAGATGAACATGGACATATAAAGGCAAGTAAATGCTCTGTGGTAAATTGACATGATATTTTTTCAAGTACTTGGCCAAATCTGGGAGAGTGTTGTCATAGAGATCATAATAGTCATGGCCATCAACTTTCATCTTGTAATCAATCCACATGATATCCAATTCATCAGCCAATCCAATTCTTCTGGGAGTGGTTGAATATGAAAAATGATCGAATAAATAAATTTTAAGTAAGTTGGGTTTTTATAAAATTTGTGAAGAAATCAAAAAATGGATAAGGAATTAAGACACACAAGTCCCAGATGGTCACACAAGTTTTACCGCGCTAGTACTGGCGCGCAAGTAAAAAATATACTGAGGAAGCGTGACACAATGAACAGAAGCGCAAACGAGCAAAAATCCAAGGCACCTGCGTGAAAGGAGATTAAATTCTTGATGAGAGCAAGACTATTTGGAAAGTAAGGTTCATTACACTAGAATGACACCCGTATATATAGGTGAGGTCGTACCCCTACATGCCTTATACCTATGTGCCTCATACCTGCGCGCCGCATCCTGCGCGTCCAAAATATCCTTGGATTTCTAATTTACCTCAAAGTCAAATCCTCTTTCCTTTTTTGGATCCAAATCTAAGGGGGGACTTTTTTGACCCTATGTTCCATCAGATAGTCCAAATATTGACAAAGGGACGTGCCTCAAGAAAAGAAGGAAGATTCATAAAAAATATTGTAAAGTCAACATGTCAGGCACGTATACCTGTGTTCCAGCCTTGGGCGTGCAGGTCACCTGCGTACCCTAACTGAAATTTCTCCCAAGGTGCTCAGTGGACTATAAATACCCCCTGTGGGCCCCCCATTTCAAAAAAAAAACAATCCAAGACTCAGATTGAAGATCTTGGCCCCCAAGTCTCTATCTAAAGTCTTCCGAACACATCTAAGGTAATTATTTACCTAGAATGGAAGCTATAAAGAGGAAGAATAAGGACTACGTATTTGAACTCATCAATACTTGCGTGCCTATGTGTCCATCCTTTAAGGTAAGTGAAGACACTTTCACACCGCCTTTCTCTCCCATGGAAACATTTTCACAACATATCTGAAAGCCTCTCGGGATGACATTAAGGGATCCAATTCAATGTCGTGAAAGTATCACTTCATGGGTTCTTCGTCGCGCAAGTGAACTCATGTAGCGCAAGTATACTTGCACGACCCGGACTAGCGCACCCGATCAGGACTTCTGCGCCCAAAATGGACTTGCACACCTGCTACTTTTTGGGTGTCCCTCCTACCTATTCACCTATTTTCTTCAAATACACCTTTCCTCCTCAAGATCTCTCCTTAAAAACCCTCTTCAAATCCACTTATGGCATAGTTTCTTTTTTGGCTTCCATATCTGAAAGGAGTTCTGTAGAATATCTCCCAAAAACACTATGATTTATATAACGATATACCAATACGGTAAGAAGTTCTCTTTAATTTGGGCCTCCTTCTTAAGAGTAAGTCCCAATCAAAATTCCCTTTAACTTTGGCCCTCCTTCTCAAGATTAAGCCCCAGGTAATAAGTTCTCTTTAATTGGGCCTCCATATTAGGAGTAATCCTAAATCGTAAGTCAAGTCCCCGCAAATTTGGGAATCCTCTTTTGGAGTAAGCCCCATGTTAGAGTATCCAAATCTCCATAAATCACGAATATCATTATGGACCTTATTCATAGGCTTCTTTCTGGAAGTAAATCCTATTCTTCACCTACTTCGACATTCACACATACATAAGCCCCACATCATTTCTTCTGATTTCATCTTTCATGGAACAACATCTCGGGTCTACTTATACCTATTGTTTCTCACACCAAGCATGACTCTTGTGAGATTATAGTGTAAAAGGAACCATGATAAATCTCTTAGGGCAGTTAATATTACGTAAGACCCACAATACATAATCGAACTGTGTGGACTTTGATCTAAGTCTTAAAAGTAGAGTACATAAGAAGACTTTTTTTAAGGTTCAGTCCCATCACCCATTAATTATCATCTGTCCCATTTGAAATTAAACTATATCTTAATTCCCAAACTATGTGGGTTCTGATTCCTCTCTAACAATGATACGTTGGTAGCCCATCTGTGGGTAAGATACCAACTCTGAAATAATCCATGTCCTTATGAATGACAATAAACATCAAGTGCCCCACTGAGTGGCTTTAAAACCAGTATGATCACCATAATGACCTTGAAATTTCAATATAATGCGTTGAAGGATACCATTTACTAAGAACCTCTAAAAATAAAGATTATTTTTTATCGATGAAGAACCTCAAATACATATAAAAGATAATCTAAATCTCATACGTATCAATTATTGATTTCAAAATCAAAAGGAAGAAATCAATTTCATGCTTGGTAAAATAATAAGGATTCATGAAAATAACTTAAATCTATAAGAGAGTCCCAGAGTAGACAATAATTCCCCCTAAAAGGGTGTAATGAGTCTGACCTCCCATCCTCACAACCAACGAAAATTCTTAAGCCTCATTAGTCCACAAATAATGGGAACCAACCTTGAAAAAGTAGATCCAAATGCATATAGAATCATTGGATGTTTCTGGTTCTACGAATAAACCCGTTAGAAACCAATTGGAAATTTTGAAAATTATACAAACAAGGTCATCCCCATTTCTAAAAGAAACAATCATGCTATCATATCATTTTCTCTTGATTATGATAACATTTCTCTCATTTTTACCCTTACTAAGAATTTAATCTCACCCATTTATAATTTTCATTCCCCAGTATATTAATATATATATTTTTATTAATGTGTCTAATAAAGGTGATAGTCAAGAAGAACCTATAGGGTGATAATTTAGTTCACATATTTATCAGGGTTAATGTTTCTCTGTTTCCACGCGTAGTAGACTAGAACATTATTTGGGAATCTATTTGTATAATGTTTTATGTATTCCTCAAAAGATATGTAATATTTATGTATGAAAAGTGAGGGGCATTATAGCTTGTATCTCAAAAAATAATTAGTTAAACATTGGATGATATCATGAGAAAACCATACTGATTACACTAAGAAGATGTCTAATGATATTTATATGGATAATGGAAAGTATAAGAAATTGTCTATGAATTTTCGGGAAGGATAGAGTGAGTGGTTTCATATAAATACATCACTATCTGTATAAAACAAGTTGATATGTCTCTAGAATATGTGTACCTTGGGTTGACAACTCTGGATAGATTATCCGTGACTAACTTGAATTAATCATTTAAACGACAATGATCCATGTCGTACACCTCGTTTGACACTCATGGGGGATATTCATTGGAAATACACAGACTCTTTAAGAGCCATCATGATGGATTTAAATAGAGTTTCGTTTTGAATAACCTAGTATAAACCTATGTTTTCTATGTTTAAGTAAGGTGATCTAATTTAGATGTCCAATAATTTAATTTTTGTGATTATGAGGTTCCCAAATATGATAACTATTTCATACTCTATGCTTTTGGTTTTACTCAATGGATGGAACCTAAAAGAACTAAATTAATGGTTATTAATAAGGAAAATGAAATGATTTTCCTCTTGAGAAACCAAATGCAGTGGGATATAAAATGAAATAGTTCTTTTATTTTCACACTCATCTTTCTCAAGCTATAAATAACGGTGGAATTCTAAATGACGTGGGGAGGGAACAACATTCTATTGATTCTTTCATGTGGCATCGACCACCTTCTTTTTTAGGGACTTCTAACCCCCTTATTTCAAAAATATTGATAATTACGGTTGAAAAGATATACAACATTTGTCAGCATTTGGAGCATGATAATATAATTATGTAATTTTTTCAATTATAACTCAAAGAAAATTAATGGTAGATTTTAATCGATAAAATGAGGCATCATAATGAGATTGATTCCATGGATTGGTACATGTTCAAGAACATATAGTTCAATAACTACATTCGTCATATTCTTCATAACAATATAGACAAAGATATCATTGAGATAAATAAAAGGTATGATGAATATATTTATACCTGTGAGGCTATTTATATTTTAATTTCAATGTTCTATGTAGGAATTATCATCCAAACTGAAAGTTATGTTGATAGGGTTTTCAGGGGCATAAGGCCAAGTATCTGATGGGAGTTGTCCAAAACTGACTATAGTATCTACAAAGATATTGATCATTGTGAAATAACGGTTCAAATTAATGATGGAGTCACATATAAATATCAATGTTGTAATAATAAGAGGAATATGTAGTTTAATAGATAAATTATAACAATGAATAGAAGAATATGAGCTTCCCTTTATTCAATATGTCGAAGATTAACCGTATAATAACATTCACTAAGGGGTCTAATAAATATCTTATGTGTTGAAAGGAATGAAATTGGGAATTTCATTGATATAGATATGGGAATTTTTTTTATAATGTTGGAAATTTGGAAAAACAACAAAAAATGTGCCTCTAATGATTCATTGCAACGAGCATAAGGAGAAAATGAATTAGGAAAAACACATCCCAAATCTAATAGCCAGTGATTATCATCGATGCTAGAAACCTATTAAGTTGGGGGGTGAGGGGAAATATTATTCAATAACTATTTATGATGAGGTTCATGATAATGACGTGATGAAAGGTATACATACCTTTAACTCTACAACTAAAAATGTCATATTTGATTATGGTTGTACCCAGTATTTCATGTCAAATTTTTTTATAAGTGTATTATGATTCCTCCAAACAATTTAGATATGTAATTAGAAATTAAAACCCTTAATGGTATGATGATTGCATCTAAAGTCTATTATTCCTCTTTGGTTGATGTTTGTGGGAATGTGATTCTTGAGAATCATGTTAATATTCCTTTATATTAGTTTGATGTCATCATAGGATTGGATTGTCTTTCCATGCATAAATACCACAATAATTTCCAATGAAGGGATGTAAATATTGATATTTCAAACCCTCCTATGATCTTCTATCCATGTGATGATATGTTTGATCATCTAATGGAGATTAAAACTTTGGTATGGGGGTCCATTACCACTAAAATGGGTTGGTAATATCAATTGGTTGGGGGAAAAATGATCATTTATGATATGGATATTATTAAAAAATTTATAAATGTATTTCTAGTAGATATTCCTAGTCTCCCACAAAAATGTGATGTTGAATTCCCAAAATAACTTATGTATAGTTCCACACAAATTTAAATTTCTCTTTATAAAATTTCTTAGATTGAGTTGTATAAATTAAATATGAAAAACCAAGAAAACCTTGTAATGGATTCACTCATCAAAGTGTTCCAACTTGGGGTGAAAATATTCTATTTTCGAAAAAGGAATATGGGTCAATGTGGCTCTGTAATGATTGTTGGGAGTTGAAAAAAGTTCACAATGAATAATATGTATTCTCTTCCTAATATTTATGGCTTCTTTGATCATCTATGTCTAGATGAATACTTTTCCATGGTTGAATTTCATTCTGGATATCATAAATTTAGGGTCTATAAGGAGGATATACTCATGAAAACATACATAAAATCTATAGACACTATTAATATATAGTGATACCTTGTGTTCTAACTAATTCCACTACTATCACCATGGATTTAATGAATATATTCTTTAGAGGTTACCTCGATCAGTTTTTGGTAGTCCTTGTAGATGAAATTCATATATATTCTATGGTAAAGGAAGAGTAGGATGATCACATAAGAATTTTATTAAATACCCTATGGAAAGAGAATCTATCTGAACAATTTAAAATGAATGATTTTTGGTTGTAAAATATTTCATTTTTTGTCACATAATCTCAAGATATGGTGTAATAATAGATCGATCAAACATGGAGGCCAATGAATGATGGTCTAGATCAACGATGGTGACTCATATCAATATATTTTTTTCATGACCCATCCATGGGGCCCACTCCTTGACTACCCCATTCCCGCCTTCCAAAGGATGTGGGCTGAGGCCTAGAACCAAAAAGCCATGTCCCAATAAAGGAATGAATTGCCTTTAATCCTACACTCACATAGATAAGGAATACCACACAATGAAAACGAAAATGAAAATTAGCACAACCCCCAGAATGTTACACTACTGACTGTAAAGTGTGTAAAAATAAAGTAATGGCGCCAGAATACAAGCCCAACTAAAAGGAAGGTGAAAAAAAAGAAGTGAAAGCTGCAGAGGTTGTCTGCCAATGTTCGTACGTAAAGGGTAGGTACCACTCTATGTCGAATGTCACTGGAACACACCACATCTATTGATCCACCTCTAAGAATTGTCTTGTCCTGGCTCCACAATATCCCAGTCAATGATGTATATCATCTTCTCAAGACACAATAGGTGCAGGTGATGACTAAACAGGGTTGAGTATATCAATACTCAATAGGGACCCCGAGACCCCTGAAGGTCTCTAATAATCTATGCATGAAAAAACACAAATGAAAATACTACTAAGATAATACCACCTAACCAAATCTCAAAAACATAGCACAATGTATACATTTTATCTCACATCAGGTATAACTTATGTACATATTTTAAAATTATTAGTCATAAATCTAAATCAATTTATTTTGTCAAGAGGCTCTAATTCTCATCCACACAGGTTAGCTGGGTGATGACCCAGATAGGATATGTGTCACGAACCGAATCTGGTCACCGCCAAAACCGGCACCAAACCCAGACCGTGACATGACACGAAGGGCGTTCCCTATCCCCACGGGCTGGCACAAGTGCCCGGGTATCATTTATTTAGGTTTGGGAACGATTTACCCGAATATGAAGGCATAAACCATTAAAAACAATCAATAAACTGAATATGAAAAATTTATACCAAACGATGTTTAAACAAAAACCAGAACTGAATACATAGGTTTAGAGTCAATACAAAAGGTCCAAAGACAAAATGGAATAGAAACAAAACAGCCCCATGGACTCCCCATGACAAGGGGTCATCACCCCCAAGTCGTCTCCACTACTCCGCCCCAAGGATGAGGACTAACACCCTAAACCGCCATCACCCTTAGCCTTTCCTTTACCTGGATCAAAATAATGGTCTACTTACACCCAAGGGGTGTAAGTAGGGTGTGAGCCTAAGCCCAATAGTATACCACCCTATGATTCCAAGTTTCATGCAATACAAGGTGGAAAAGAAAGAATTTTTAATATGCAGTTAAAAGCGGTGACAAATTCCACGAAATGAAACTTTAAATTGAAAACATTTTTCAAGATAAAACTTTCAGAATGTTAACACATTTAAATAGGAATATTAGATACTGAATTATAATTCCAAAGACACCCAAAAACAAGGTCAAATACCACGAATCCACTGAGCAACAAAACCGGGAACACCCCTAGGCACTAGATAGTCTCAGGCCCCATGTACCTCGTACCTCAGTGTAATGTAACCATAGTAAAATCATTTCTCGTGCACGAGCCACTAGTAGGGAACATAACCATAACCTAGTGGTCCCCAATCATCATCCACATAGTTTAGTTAGAGTTGTCTTTATCCAAATGCTAAGTGAAACAGGGACAAAACCCATCCGGTCCACTAGCCGTACTAGTACAAATCTGCCCCACCTAGGTACCCGGGATTCCCCCTTTGTGCTCAAACAATTTCAGGATTTAACACATATCCATTTTAATGTAAAACACCACTACTGGTCACATACACCAAATAAATTATCCATCTCATTTTGTACCACTTAAAACACACAACAAACTCTTTGAATTTGAATAAATCAATTTCACAAAATCTCGTGTAGTTTTGCACACAAAACCCCTTAAGAAACCCACTTGTACACGATGTTCACAATTGTAAGTTACCAAAACAGTAAATGCAGCCCAATAAATATCAATTAAAACAACAAATAAATTTTTTTGCATCCACATGTTAAACAAGAAGTGTTATCTTTGTAAAACCTTCATTTTCACCCAAAAGTGGAACCAAAACATCACTTTCTTTACAAACACAATTAAAACCTTTTTTTGCAGAAATTACCAAAGGGGATAAATATTATAAACAGTATTTTATGCCTTATTACAGATCAATAAAAACAACTAAGTATTTATAGGGCATCCCCAATTAAATAAACAAAACACTTCTTTGGAAAACCCCCAATTTCACACCAAATTTGCATTTTAAATTCAATTGCAATGGAAACATCATTAGAACCAATTTTTGCATCAATAATAAAATTATATAAATCTGAAAATATGATAAATACAGAATGCTAATACACAAAGATTGCATCAACATTGGAATCACCTACCAAATCAAATGAAACCATTGAATCCTTTGTGCGAAAACACAAACGCACCACTGCCGCACCTCAAGAAGGGTATATCAAACCTAAAAATAGAAAATTGGACCAAGAAAACTCAAGGTTAAAACTTAGGTTCGAACCCTACCCACTGGTCATTGTTCACGTCAATAAAAAGGGAGGAAACCCTAAAAAAATAGAATGAAACCCTAATCAATTTGAAAGGGGAAAAGAAATGGACAAACTTACTTGAGAAATCTAGAATGAATCTCCCCAAAACACAAGTATCTGAAATTGAAAACGGCCAAAACTCAGGGGATGTTCTCAAAAAAATTATTAGGTCATTTAGGAATTGGAATGGAGGGAAAAGAGTATGAATTGAGAGAGTTATGATTGAATGAACATACCTCATCAAATCTGCCCGATTTTAGACACCCTAAGATTTTCATCCCAAAATTGCGATCCTAAGAGCTCCAAAGAGGGGGGTAAAGAGGCTGGGGGAGCATCTGGGTGTAATGGCCGTATATTAGGCTTTGAATCACCGAACAAACGCAAATATTGGAAGAAGTATTAAAGAATTACATTTTATTTTTAATGCAGAAAATGGGCTTTCGGGCAGTCCTAATTCCCTAACTAAAAACCCTACTAAACCATGGTTATGGATTTCCAAAGGCTCCATATTTTAATTTTAGTGTTAATATATCAGGGGAGGTCATTTAGGAGTTCTAATGAGTGAAAAAAATTAAAAAATGAATAAGTTATAAAAGAATCAAAATTTATTTTTAAATCTGGAATTGGGCTCAAAGTTTGGCCCAATTCACGAAAACTCACATATTCTCCATAAAACCATTGGAAACCACCAAAAAAAAGAATTAATGGAAATTAAAATAAAAATAAATTTAAAATAAGCTATGTATGTGACAATTCTCCCCACCATAAAAACTTTCCGCCGCGGAAAGTCACAGTAAGACCAAATCAACCACCAAACCCAACTGAGAAACCAAGAGGTACTCCCTTGCCAGGTTTCTTCCCCAAAGGCCAAAACACCTCCAGTGATCAATGATGGAAGGAATACTCTCACAAATCAAACTTACACCACTTTCCTAAAACCATCAAGAACATTCAGGATTTATCCCAAATAAAAACTCCTCAAACACAATCTGAACAATACTCAAGCAATTCACCCAAACGAACAACAACTTTGTACAAGGTTACACTTACCTTACTTTAACTAAACCATTGGGTGCTCTCCAGTCCCAATGTTTACTCAAGAATGATTTTGGTAGCTAGATAGATCTGAACGAGACTATCTACACCAAGCCAATACCATTGAGAAATTTAAGTTACTGGTACAGGGGGACACAAATACGCTCCCTACCATTTGAGACAACCAATATTTTTTTGAGACATAATCAAGAGACTAACAGGGGGAGGCCTTAATGGACTCACCGGTACAAAGGATATACTTCCATCAGAAATTAAAAAAAGAAATTATATAAGACTCATAGTGGGTCTCCCCACCATAAGAACCAACCATCTTAACCAACCAGCACTGGCCGGTAAAGAAAGAACCCAAAATTTAAAGAGTTGGGGTGACCACATGGTTAGTTTGCACGGTTTGGGAAGCCATACACTAATAGTTGGGATCCTTCTTTCCGCATGGTTTTATGGGGCATGGTCACAATTATCCAAGTGAAAACTGTGTTCACAAACAGTGTAGACAAACTTCAAACCTTTCTCTAAAGACTTAGTGGAAACCAATAGGGGGAGGGAATAACACTTTGTGATGACATGGGTACAAGACCCTCCACCTATTTCCACCGAATGGGAACAATAGAAGAAGAATGATGACACCATAGGTTTAAACTCTTCCTATCTTTCATACTGCGGATTGGACTTTGTACATGGTTTTAAATGACACTGGAGTTTCCCCTGACTACGCGCCATCTTCTCTCCGAGACCTATGGCTGGAGCTCAAATGATTGAAGCATCTTCGGCCTCGCAGTTAGGATTTGGAAATCCCATGAACGATAACTCTTCTTTCAATGAAACCAACAACTACAATGAAATCCCAGATAAGTTTTCCAGACATAACACATTCCAAACTCACTTTAACCGATCCCGATATTTCACTGAAATAAGGGATAAGAAGATACACACACATCACACCTTGTTTCTTTAGGTGAGAAACAATAGACGTAAAGAACACCAACACACACCTTCGTCTAAAATGGAAGATTTTGAAGTTTTTCCAAGGGAGAAATTCTCACAACATAATAGGGACTCTCATAGGATTTCATGACATTCACCTCTATGGTCAATCGATCACATGACATCATAAGGCACCACCGAACATGACCATTGCGACTGAGATAAACAATTCATGGAGAGGGACCTTATACAACATACCCAAACACCACACAATTCTAGAAAGTGGCCACAATATCCTATCATGACCATATTTCCCACACCGGTGGTTTAACATGAATTAATGCATCAAAGAAACTTTGAAGAACCCAAAGGTCCTCTTAGACACCATCGAGACTCTCATCCACACTTACAACCAAAGAACACTTCCACCTTAAATGAATCATGAAACTTTAGAAACTAAGGTTTCTTTCAACCTTCCACAATAACTTTACCAGTACAAGAGGATCCAAAAATCAACAAAATGAATGGGTGTAGACTCAATCAACAATGATCGATAAAATATTCCTTATATTGATCAACTGGAAGATTTTCCAATGGCGAAACAATATGGATTGCACTTCAGCTGTGCATTAACCCTTAATGGGGGCATACCTTATCCAATGAGAGAACCCAAGGACCCAACCAAGCTGGTCCATTAGTCAAAACATGCTCAAACCAGATCCAAACACATGAAGGTAACCACCGTAATGGCATCCCAAAACATTTTTCAAAAGAGACCACTAATCGTCCCTACAACACAGCTCACCGACCAAACACAAACCCAAAACACAGTTCAAACAGGAGGGGTTCTTGGACTCAAAACATCCCACAACATCAACATTATCAAAAACCCATAATAAAAACTATACCAAACTATTCATCAATACATCATGTTTTTCTTTAAAACTATTTCTTTGAAAACAAACGGTTTTGCAGTAAGCGTATCCACCAATGGTACCCCATGGGCCACACACATGCATGTTTTTGTGTCACACCGGGCACCCTCCTCATAACCATCCCAGCACTCATCCAGTCATGCCATCAAACATCCATCATCCCATATAACCCCATTCATGTGGTCACTCATGGAAATACCAAAGGGTAAAACAAAAATTCCTTCCACTTTTCAAAAACAAAATGCTCAACGAACCCAACCTTTTTCTCAAAACTGCTAACAATGAGATCAAAATCCCAATTCACATAAGGACACAAACATTTAAAAAAAGAACTCACTTTCAAGATATTCACATCAATTTCAAAACATCTCATCCCATTAAAACACCCTTAAATCGTTTAGAAAACTATAGTGGAAACACTTTTGAAAACCAACTTCAATATGGTTTCGGCTTTCAAAAGAGGTGTAAGCATACTATTTTCCATTTCAAATCAATTCTGAAAATTCATTTCCACCATTTCATAAATCAAAACATTCCATATTTATTTGAAACTCATTTCACAAAAACATTACAGTTCTTAAAACCAAGTCAGTTTAAAACCAAAGTTCCAAGATTTCAAAACTTTGGAACACAAGACAATGCGAGAGGAAACTAGTTTCTGTGGGTGACTTGGAAATATGGTTGGCGGCCATATTCCAATCACTTCACTATCACAGAGAGTGTTCTAGGGTATATCCCCAGCTCCACATGGCTTGCCAGGCCCTACGAGCTTACGGAGACCATTAACCCAACTCTCTTTTCATTTCCCCTAACCATCATTAAAACAAGAAAACCAAAGGACTTAGATAAATCCCGACTTCCCTAGGAAACATGAATCCTGTCATGAGGTGTGGAGATCAGGCACACTACCCATAACTATAATACCAAGTCCCTAAAATCATAATTCCATGATATCCTGACTCTTCCCGAAATAACATGACCCAAAGAGTTAACATGAACCTCCTCTGATACCATTTTGTCACGAACCGAATCTGGTCACCGCCAAAACCGGCACCAAACCCAGACCGTGACATGACCCGAAGGGCGTTCCCTATCCCCACGGGCAGTCATAAGTGCCCGGGTATCATTTATTTTGGTTTGGGAACGATTTACCCGAATATGAAGGCATAAACCATTAAAAACAATCAATAAACTGAATCTGAAAAATTTATACCAAACGATGTTTAAACAAAAACCAGAACTGAATACATAGGTTTAGAGTCAATACAAAAGGTCGAAAGACACAATGGAACAGAAACAAAACTACCCCATGGACTCCACATGACAAGGGGTCATCACCCCCAAGTCGTCTCCACTACTCCGCCCCAAGGATGAGGACTAACACCCTGAACCGCCATCACCCTTAGCCTTTCCTTTACCTGGGTGAAAAAAAGGTCTACTTACACCCAAGGGGTTTATGTAGGGTGTGAGCCTAAGTCCAATAGGATACCACCCTATGATTCCAAGGTTCATGCAATACATGGTGGAAAAGAAAGCAGTTTTAATATGCAATTAAAAGCGGTGACAAATTCCACGAAATGAATCTTTAAATTGAAAACATTTTTCAAGATAAAACTTTCAGAATGTTAACACATTTAAAGAGGAATATTATATAATGCATTATAATTCCAAGGACACCCAAAAACATGGGCAAATACCACAAATACACTGAGCAACAAAACTGGGAACACCCCTAGGCACTAGATAGTCTCAGACCCCATGTACCTCGTACCTCAGTGTAATGTAACCATAGTAAAGTCATTTCTCGTGCACGATCCACTAGTAGGGAACATACCCATAACCTTGTGGTCCCCAATCATCATCCACATAGTTTAGTTAGAGTTGTATTTATCCAAATGCTAAGTGAAACAGGGGCAAAACCCATCCGGTCCACTAGCCGTACCAGTACAAATCCGCCCCACCAAGGTACCCGGGATTCCCCCTTTGTGATCAAACAATTTCAGGATTTAACACATATCCATTTTAATGTAAAACACCACTACTGGTCACATACACCAAATACAGTAGCTATCTCATTTTGTACCACTTAAAACACACAACAAACTCTTTGAATTTGAATAAATCCATTTCACAAAATCTCGTGTAGTTTTGCACAAAAAACCCCTTAAGAAACCCTCTTGTACACGATGTTCACAATTGTAAGTTACCAAAACAGTAAAGGAATCCCAATAAATATCAATTAAAACAACAAATCAATTTTTGGGCATCCTCATGTTAAACAAGAAGTGTTATCTCTGTAAAACCTTCATTTTCACACAAAAGTGGAACCAAAACATCAATTTCTTTACAATCACAATTAAAACCCATTTTTGCAGCAATAACCAAAGAGGATAAACATTATAAACAGTATTTTATGCCTTATTAGAGGTCAATAAAAACAATTAAGTATTTATAGAGCATCCATCAATAAACAAATAAAACATTTCTTTGGAAAACCCCCAATTTCACAACAAATTGTCATTTAAAATTCACTTGCAATAGAAACATCATTAGAACCAATTTTTCCAGCAATAATAAAATGATAAAAATCTAAAAATATGATAAATACAGCATGGTAATAAACAAAGTTACCACCAAAATTGTAATCACCTACCAAATCAAATGAAACCATTGAATCCTTTGTGCGAAAACACCAACGCACCACCACCGCACGTCAAGAAGGGGAGATCAAACCTAAAATTAGAAAATTAGACCACAAAAACCCAAGGTTAAACCTTAGGTTCGATCCCCTACCCACTAGTCATTTTTCACTTCAATTAAAAGGGAGGAATCCCTAAAAAATAGAATGAAACCCGATTCAATTTGAAAGGGGAAATGAAATGGACTAACTTACTTGAGAAATCTAGAATGAATCTCCCCAAAACACTAGTATCTGAACTTAAAAACGTCCAAAACTCAGGGGATGTTCGGAAAAGAAGTATTAGGTCATTTAGGAATTGTAATGGATGGAAAAGAGTATTAATTGAGAGAGTTATGATTTAATGAACATACCTCATCAAATATGGCCTATTTTAGAAACCCAATTATGTTCACCCCTAAATCACGATTCCTAAGAACTCCAAAGAGGGGGTAAAGATGTTGGGGGAGAGTCTGTGTGTAAGGGGAGCATATGAGTCTTCGAATCACCAATAAATACTTAAAATTGAATATGTTATTAAATAAATACAATTAATTTTTAAAGCTGGATATGGGCTTCCAGGTAGGCCCAATCCCTTATATAAAATCCAAAATAAACCTTGGTTATGGATTTCAAAAGGCTCCAAATTTTAATTGTGGTGTTAATATATCAGGGGAGGAAATTTAGGAGTTTGAATGTGTGAAAATATTAAAAAATGAATAAGTTATAAAAGAAGAAAAAATTATTTTTAAATCTGGAATTGGACTCACGGTTTGGCCCAATTCATGAAAACTCACCTATGCCCCATAAAACCATTGTAAACCCCCAAAACAAAGCATTAATGGAAATTAAAATAAAAATACATTTAAAATATGATATGTATGTGACAATTCTCCCCACCGTTAAAATTTTCCACCCCATAAAGTCACAACAATGCCAAAGCAACAACCAAACCCAACTGAGAAACCAAGAAGTACTCCCTTGCCAGGATTCTCCCCGAAAGGCCAAAACACTTCCAGTGATCAATGAAGGATGGAATACTCTGACAAACCAAACTTACACCCGTTTCCTAAAACCATCTAGATCATTCAGGCATTTTCCCAACTGAAAACTCTTTAAACACAGTCTAAACAATACTCAAGCAATTCACCAAAACGAACAACAACTTTGAACAAGGTTACACTTAACTTTAACTAAACCATTGGGTGCTCTCCAGTCCAAAATTTTACTCAAGGAAGTTGTTGGTAGCTAGATAGCTCCGAACGATACTTTATACCCCAAGCCAAGACCATTGATAAATCTAATTTACTGGTATGGGGGGACACAAATATGCTCCCCACCATAAGAGACAACCAATAATTTTTTTTTCCGAGACAGAATCAGGACACTAATAGGGGAGGCCTAAACGGACTCCCCATTACAATGGGTATACTTCCATTAGACCATTACGAAATAACTTATATAAGACTCATAGTGGGTTTCCCCACCATAAGAACCAACCATCTTAACAGACCAGCATGGTCCAGTACAAAAAGACCGCAAAATTTGAAGAGTTGGAAAGGTCACATGGTCAGTCCGCTCGATTTGCGAAACCATGCGCTAACAGTGTGGATCCTTCTATCCACATGGTTTTCTAGGGCATGGTCACTATTAACCCACTGAAAACTGTGTTCTCAACCAGCCTATCCAAACTTCCAACCATTCTCCAAAGACTCAATGGAAACCAAAGGGGGAGGGGAATGACATTGTGTGATGACATGGGTACAAGGCCCTCCATCTATTTTCGCCAAATGTGAACAACAAAAGAAGGATGATAATACCCGAGGTTTAAACTCTTCCTATCATTCATATTTAGGATAGGAATTTGTACAAGGGTTTAAATGTCCCTGTAATTTCCCCAGACTACGAGCCAAATTCTCTCCGAGACCTATGGCTGGATCTCAAATGATTGAAGAATCTTCGGCCTCACAGTTAGTATTTGGAAACCCACCAAATGAGAATTCTTCTATTGGTGCCACCGACAACTACAACGCAATCCCATATATTTTTTCCAGACATAACACATTCCAAACTCACTTTACTCGATCACGATATTTTACTGAAATAAGGGCTAAGAAGATGCACACACATCACACCTTGTTTCATCAGGTGAGAAACAATAGATGTAAAGAACACCAATACTCACCTTCTGTCACGACCCGCCCTCGGGGTCCGTGCCGTGACTACCCCAATCCCGCCTTCCATAGGCAAGGGGCTGGCGACTAGCACCAAGGCGTAAATCCCGGTAAAAAGGGAAGGCATTGCCTTTGTAAAGTAAACAAACACCACAGAGTAAACAAGCGGAAAGTAAACACTAAACAAAAGTAGAGTACAACTGAAAGTGCGGAAAAGAAAAAGGGCCAAAATACAAACCCAAACTGAATGTAAAGTACAACTCGAAAGGGAAAACAGCAACTGAAAAGTAAAAGCCACTACTCCGAGCTATCCACAGGAAATCCCACCTGAAGGGTGGGTACAGATAGCTCCTCTGCTCCATGGGTCCCGCCGTCCGCTCCGAGCACGTCCCGCCCAGTGGTCCACCTCCGGGTACCGTCCCGCTCTGCAAGCCTCAGTTAAGGTCAACGCTGTCCGTCATCTGCAACCAACACAACGTAGTGCGGGCAAAGCCCGTGCAGGGGTGAGTATAAGCTACTCAGTAGAGACCCCGAGACCCCTGAAGGTCTCTCAAAATCCACAAAGGATAAACCACGAAGAAAGGTACAATCACGAAGTAACAACCGACACTGCTTAGGTATATGCCCATACATATACCTAAGTCATCAATTCAAATACGCTCCAACCTCCAATCCCAAGTACAACTCAGTCCACACAGGAAAGTAAACGTATTCCACACAGGAAAGCAAAACGTAATCCACACAGGATTGCACAACACAATCCACATAGGAAAGCAAAAAGGATTCAACTCACACAGGTATACTTCTTCAAAGGACGATAAAGATGATCACTGATCCATCTAAGTCGTCGGACCCACGAAGGATCGATAGGTAACTAACCCCCGCAAAGACGCACACAGGATCGGGCCCACACAGGACCTGTAGGCGCTGGTTCACACAGGACCGCTGAGCGCAAGGACCCACACAGGATCGGACCCACACAGGATCGGTAGCACTGATCCACGTAGGATCGCTGAGTGCTGTAGTCGTCATCGTCTAATCCACACAGGATCTCTGTACTGTCGTCGTCGTAGTCACAGTAGCAGTCGTAGCAGTAGTAGTCACAGTAACAGTCGCAGCCAGCACTAGGGTTCCCGCACACAGCAAGATCGTTCGGAGGGTCCGCTCCACGAGCCGAGAGGCTGATACATCAACTGTCACGAAGACCAGAGTTGATGTATCCAAGAGTTCCGTATCGTCAACAGGAACTCAATGCAACAGACGGCGCGTCGATCGGACGCCCGGTCTGAGAGTTATTGGCATTTTCGTCTCCGGGGCCCGATTGGTTTTTAAGGAAAAACCAACCCGACCGTACTCCACCTGCGTCCAAACCTCGGGCGGAGTATTCCAAAATATCCGTCTCACTAAGAGGAACACAACGTGACTGACGGCGCGTCATTCGGACGTTCGTAGCTCAAGATATGAGTGTTTCCGCTCTGAAGGCCAGGTTGGTTTCGTGAACGAACCAACCCGGCCGAACTCAAATTAATCCGAAACCTTGGGAGCGATATACCGAAACGACCGACTCGATCCAAGGATCGTGTTTCCGCAGACGGTTCGTCGATCGGAGGTCTGAGGCTCAGGTTATGGCCAAATGAACGGATCTGGTTCAAAACGGGGGGTCCGGGTCTGGGCCGACCCGGCCCGACCCCCCCCCCCTGGGGCGGCCCGGCGCGGCGCGGCGGCTTGCCGCCGCAAGGTGGCTGCACGCGGGGGCTAAGCCCCCGCTTCCTGGGATGGCGGCGCGGCCTTTGTGCCGCGCCCTTTGCAAGAAAACGGCCCCCGCACGTGGGGGCCGGCTGGAAAAAAAACCGGGGGGCTGCTGCCCCCCTCCCTTCAAAGAACCGCCCCCCTCATAAAGAGGGGGGTTTTTGTGTGATGGCCGGGGGATTAATTCTCCCGGTTTAATGCCTTCCGGCCGGCTAGCTGGCCGGCCGGTTTTCTCCAACGGGACCGGAAATTCCGGTCCCCTCTTCGGCTTCCGACGCCGGCGGCCCGGCTGCTGGTCTTCTCATCCCGCGGCGGCCCGGAACCGGCTGTGGTCTCCTCGTCCCGCCGCGGCCCGGAACCGGCCGCGGTGTTCGTCGTCCGGTGCGGTGCGACGGCACCGCTCCCCTTCGCCGTTCCTTGATTCCTTTCAACGTGGCGTGATGGCGCCGCGTTCTTGAAGATTCTTCCTCAGCGTGGCGCGACGGCGCCGCGTAAAATAATTGCACGATTATCCGCGTGGTGCGACGGCACCACGCCACTTTGCTTCCACCCGCAAGAATAAACAACAAGAACGATGGAGGGGGGTTCGGTCATGTTCATGCGGTCCGGCCCCCTCACGTTAAATAAATAACTCAACTTAAACATTCAAAAGCCTCATGTTAGACATGCGAGATCCACGATCAAGAAATGGAATAATTAAAGAATAAAATAACAACCCCTACCTTGGTATAAGGTTCGAAGATTGTCAACGTTCCGCGGATGTCGACGTCGCGGAGGTCGGGCGTCGCGGTAGTCGTTCGTCAAATCCGATGACGAAGGGGGTGCGTCCGAAGAGACACGTCGTTGGCGAATACTTGTATGCCGACGAAGGTTGTCCGAGGAAGAAGTGGCGTCCCCTTTCGTTGACACGGAAAACGAAGAAGGGAGGTGCGGCGTTCTTCGTCGGAGCTTGAGCGTTCTTCGTCAAGATGAAGAAGATGGAGGAGGAGCTCTCAAAAAGAATTCCACACAAGTTGGCTAACAAAATAAAATAAGGTCCCTCCTTATTTTATTTACCAAGCCAAGGAATTCAAAACTTCAAATTTCAAAACATAACACTTAATTAATTAACATGTCATGTGTAATTAATTAGGTGTTAAGTTTACAAACATTTAAGAGGGAGAGAGGGGAGTTTAAGTGGGAAGTTGAGAGGTTTAGGGGTTCGTGTGGGCCCCACCACACTTAATCCTCCCAAGGGAGGTTAAGTGGGTGTGGGTCTCACTTCCAACCCCCTTTGGTAGGTTTTATCAAGTTATAATAAAATTTGTTCTTCACAAAACTTTATTTAACTCAAACTAAAAACTCCAAAACTAACTTTCAACCTGCAACAAACGCAACTTCCGAAAAGGTCTCTTTTAGCGAATTTCGGCGCTGCGAGTTCATCGGTGCCCTCGGATTTCAATTCCGAGCACCGGATCAAAAGTTATGAATTCCCGCTCATTCGTTCACTGAACGTACCCGAGCCAAACTTCGGAAATTGATTCCGGGCACTCCGGGCCTCGGAATCAGGTGCCGTCTGAAACCGCGCTCTTGTAAAATTCAAATGAAAATTAAGAAAAAAAAATTTCCTTGAATTTTATGGGTCTTTACATTACTCCAACCTCAGGGCTTTACGTCCCCGTAAAGATACATCAAAAACTAGGGAAACAAATGAGGGTACTGAGCACGCATCTGAGCCTCCCGCTCCCATGTGCTCTCCTGGAGATTCTCGTGCTGCCATCTGATGCGCACAAGAGGAATCGATCGCCCACGCAGGACCCGCTCCTGTCGATCCTCTATCTCCACCGGAACCTCCGTGAAAGTCACCCCATCGTCAACGTCAAGCTCCCCATGGTCAATAATGTGCGTCGGGTCGTGCACGTATCTCCTCAGCTGGGATACGTGGAAGACGTCGTGCACCCGGTGCAACTGAGGTGGTAGAGCCAGGCGATAAGCCACCTCACCAATCCTGCTGAGAATCTGGAAGGGTCCGATGAAGCGCGGAGATAACTTGCCGCCTCGGCCAAATCTCCGAATACCACGTCGAGGTGAGACCCGCAAGAAGACGTGGTCGCCATCCTCGAACTCTAGTGGCCTCCGCCTCCTGTCAGCGTATGACTTCTGCCGGCTCTGAGCTGTCCTCATCTGCTCCTGGATGACCTGGACCTTCTCTGTCGTGGCCTGGACCATCTCCGGTCCCACCAGTGCTGACTCTCTGGGGTCTGTCCAGCACAAAGGAGATCTACAAGGTCGGTCGTACAATGCCTCATACGGTGCCATCCCGATGGTGGAGTGGTAGCTGTTGTTGTACGCAAACTCCACCAAGGGTAGGTGGTCCTCCCAGCTACGACCAAAGTCGAGGACACATGCGCGGAGCATGTCCTCGAGTGTCTGAATGATCCTCTCCGTCTGACCATCCGTCTGAGGATGAAAGGCTGTGCTCAGACGTAGCTGCGTCCCGAACGCCTCCTGCAACCCCTTCCAAAGCCGGGAAGTAAAGCGAGCATCTCGATCGGAGACGATAGATGATGGCAAGCCGTGGAGCCGCACAATCTCCTGAACGTAGAGACGTCCCAAGCTCTCCACTGAGCCCTGCTCTCTGATGGGTAAAAAGTGTGCCGACTTGGTGAGTCGGTCAACAATCACCCAGATGGAGTCGTGACCTCTGGAAGTGCGTGGAAGTCCAGTCACGAAGTCCATAGATATGCCGTCCCACTTCCACTCCGGAACCTCCAAGGGCTGTACCAAGCCCGCTGGTACCTGATGCTCAGCCTTCACCTGCTGGCAGGTGAGGCATCGAGAAACGAACTCTGCTACTGCCTTCTTCATGCCCGGCCACCAGTGCTATCGTCTGAGGTCCTGGTACATCTTCGCCACTCCAGGATGTACCGCCAAAGGAGAAGTGTGAAACTCCCTCAGCACTTCCTCTAGCAAGGCGACTGGTACCATGGTACGTCCTCTGAAAAGGATGTCGTGCTCTGCTCCAAGGGAGAAACCATCAGGTGCCTGTCCCGAGGATATCTGTGCACGCCGTGTCTCACAGTCAGCGTCCTCACGCTGTGCCTCTCTGACCCGCTGCAGTAGTGGAGGAGTGACTGTGAGAGACTGAAGAAAGGCTGCTCCATCTCTATCCACGAAGGATATTTGCAAAGAGGCCAGCTGCTCCGTCGCCTCCTCAAGTAGCTGAATGCCCGTCCTCCTGCTGAGGGCATCGGCTACTACGTTCCCCTTACCAGGAGTATAGACTATCTCAAAGTCATAGTCCTGGAGGAACTCGAGCCATCGCCGCTGTCTCAGGTTCAGGTCCTTTTGCGAGAAGATATACCCGAGACTCTGATGATCGGAAAAGACTGTAAAGCGCTCGCCCATCAGATAGTGTCGCCATGTCTTCAGAGCGAAGACCACTGCTGCTAACTCCAGGTCATGGGTAGCGTAGTTCTGCTCATGCGGCCTCAACTGACGTGATCCATAGGCGATCACGGCCCGCTCCTGCATCAGAACACATCCGAGTTCGGTCCCTGATGCATCGCAGTAGACTACGTACCCTACTCCCTCCTCAGGCAACCTCATGATAGGTGCGCAGGTCAATCTCTGTCTCAGCTCCTGCTAGCTCTACTGACATCTGTCTGTCCATACGAAGGGTTTCCCCTTCTTCTTCAAAGCTGTGAGTGATGCCGCAACTCTAGAGAAGTCTGGCACGAATCTCTGATAATATCCAGCTAGTCCCAAGAAACTCCGAACCTCAGTCACGCTCCTGGGTGGCTCCCATGCTAACACAGCCTCAATCTTCGCGGGATCCACTACAACTCCCGCCTCAGAGATAACGTGTCCCAAAAAGTGGACCTCACGTATCCAGAACTGGCACTTCGAGAGCTTACCATAAAGCTGGTGCTCTCAGAGTGTGTCAAGAACAACTCGCAAGTGATAGGTGTGCTCCTCCTCTGTCGCAGAGTAAATCAGAATGTCGTCGATGAAGACCACGACAAACCGATCGAGGTATGGCCAAAAGATACTGTTCATGAGAGCCATGAACACTACTGGTGCATTGGTTACACCGAAAGGCATAACCAAGAACTCATAGTGGCCATACCGACATCTGAAGGCCGTCTTCTGCACATCCTCGTCTCTGACTCTGAGCTGATGATAGCCTGACCTGAGGTCTATCTTCGAGAACCACCGTGCTCCCTTGAGCTGATCAAAGAGGTCATCAATCCTCGGTAGCGGATACTTGTTCCTCACTGTCACCTGGTTCAGGCGACGATAGTCAACACAAAGTCGCAAGCTCCCATCCGCCTTCTTGGCGAACAATATCGGAGAAGCCCAGGGTGAAACACTGGGTCGGATGAACCCCTTGCCCTGCAAGTCCTCCAACTGTACCCGTAGCTCCCGAAGCTCGGCGAGGGCCATCCGATATGCTGGAGTAGATATCGGGGCTGTCCCGAGGTACAAGTCAATATAAAATTCTACCTCTCTTCGAGGAGGTAGCCCTGGGACGTCGTCGGAAAAACGTCCGCAAACTGATCCACCACTGCAGGAAAACCAGGACTCCGCACGTCAACTGCTCCAAGGATAAGGCTAGCCAACTGATGAGTGATGGGCTGTCCTCTCCTCCGCGGAAGTCCATCCTGTGCTGCTAAGGCTCCCTTCTCACCGGTGAAGGTGAACCTACTCCCGTCGGTGCGTACACATCGCACCTTGCACCTAAAACAGTCAATCTGTGCATGGACCGTAGATAGCCAATCCATGCCCAAGATGACGTCGTAAGGCCTCGACGCTGCTACAAGAAGATCCCAGCCGAAGCTCTCGCCTCCTAGAGTAAGCTCACACTGCCGGCACCAGTGCGTAATCGTCGAGTCTGCTCTCGTAGGAGTCTCTAGCCGTAAGGATCGAGCCAACGGCTCTGTCGGAATCTCCGAGCTCCGAACAAGGGCAGCGGCTATGAAAGTGTGACTCGCTCCTGTGTCTATAAGAACTGCAGCAAGGGTGGAATAGACACAGATAGTACCTTGAATCATCTCGGGTGTGCCGTGGTCATAGGCCTCTGCTGCCTGGAGCTGTGCCTGTCGCTGCCCCCCAGCTCCCTGTGGTCGGGGTGGACCTCCTGGTGGTGGTGGTGGCAGAGCCTCAAAGCGTCGCCCACCACCGGCTGCTCGTCCAGCTCCTCTACCTCGTCCGCCTCCTCCCTGCGGACCGCCACGGTCGACCCTCTGCCTCTTCCTCGGTGGTCCATCAACTGACTGCTGCTCCTCGGCACGGCGGGTCGGGCAGTCGCGAGCCATGTGGCCCTGCCCGCCGCATGAGTAGCACTGTCTGCCTCTCGAAAGACTGGCTTCGCGCTGTGTACCCCGCACTACTAAGCCAGTGCCCTGAGATCGTCTGCCCGAAGGTCTGGTCTGTCTGGACCCCTGAGTCATCCGTCGACTGCCTGCTGCAGATGACTCTGCCACGTGCCGCCCTGCGGTGGGTCTCTGTGCTGGTGTAGACTCAGCAAGGAAGCTCTCGATCAGAAGGGCCCACTCCAGTACTCCTGTCTGAGTCGGTATGCTGAGGGAGATCAGCGATGCCCTGATCTCGTGTCTCAAACCCTGCTCGAATGTCCGGGCCTGGAAGAATGGGTCCCGTACCATGTCGGTCGAGTAGCGCGAGAGATCGGTAAATCTCGCCGAGTACTGTGCGACTGTCATGCTGCCCTGCCGCAGCTGTAGAAGCTCCTGGATACGCACCACACGAAGGCTGGCTGGGATGAACTCCGAGCGGAAGAGGCTCTCAAAGTCCGTCCAAAGTAGAGATGCCTCATCGTGCACCTGGAGCATCAAGCTCCACCATCGTCCTGATGCTGCGTGTAGTAGGCTCGCAGCGAGGATCACCATGAGGTCTGATGGTGTCCTCACTAGCCTAAACACTCGAACCACTGCCTCCAGCCAGTCCTCTGCTTCCTGGGGATCCGTCTCCCCGCGAAACCTGGGTGGTCGCTGGCGCTGAAACTCATGCAGTGCGCTGAGGCGACGTGCATCGTCAGCGGCTGCTGCTGGAAGCATCGGGGGCTCGGCGGGTAAAGCTATCGTCGGTGCCACTACTGGCAAAGGGCCCTGTACCGAGGCCTCGTCGCTCGGTGGGCTGTCGTCTCGCTCGACTCTCGGAACCCTAGCTGGCTGCCGTCGTGGGGCCATCCTGAAAAGGAAACAGGTGCGCCACGGTTAGAAGAGTATACCTGGTGAGATGATATAAGTAATCACAAAGAAAACTTTCAAACACACACGCAATCAATGTTTTCGTGCATTAAGTCGGAAATCAGAAGTCAGGGTCCTGGTGTACGGATACGTCGGCCGCCGCACCAACACTGGATTCCCTGGACTGATAACCACACTCAATACGCTAAACATTATTGCTTCACATAGAAAAGATCAGTGTTCGCGGTAGAACCGAACTCCTCTGATACCAATTTGTCACGACCCGCCCTCGGGGTCCGTTCCGTGACTACCCCAAGCCCGCCTTCCATAGGCCAGGGGCTGGCGACTAGCACCAAGGCGTAAATCCCGGTAAAAATGGAAGGCATTGCCTTTGTAAAGTAAACAAACACCACAGAGTAAACAAGCGGAATGTAAACACTAAACAAAAGTAGAGTACAACTGAAAGTGCGGAAAAGAAAAAGGGCCAAAATACAAACCCAAACTGAAAGTAAAGTACAACTCGAAAGGGAAAACAACAACTGAAAAGTAAAAGCCGCTACTCCGAGCTGTCCACAGGAAATCCCACCTGAAGGGTGGGTACAGATAGCTCCTCTGCTTCACGGGTCCCGCCGTCCGCTCCGAGCACGTCCCGCCCAGTGGTCCACCTCCGGGTACCATCCCGCTCTGCAAGCCTCAGTTAAGGTCAACGCTGTCTGTCATCTGCAACCAACACAACGTAGTGCGGGCAAAGCCCGTGCAGGGGTGAGTATAATCTACTCAGTAGAGACCCCGAGACCCCTGAAGGTCTCTCAAAATCCACAAAGGATAAACCACGAAGAAAGGTACAATCACGAAGTAACAACTGACACTGCTTAGGTATATGCCCATACATATACCTAAGTCATCAATTCAAATACGCTCCAACCTCCAAACCCAAGTACAACTCAGTCCACACAGGAAAGTAAACGTATTCCACACAGGAAAGCAAAACGTAATCCACACAGGATTGCACAACACAATCCACACAGGAAAGCAAAAAGGATTCAACTCACACAGGTATACTTCTTCAAAGGACGATAAAGATGATCACTGATCCATCTAAGTCGTCAGACCCACGAAGGATCGATAGGTAACTAACCCCCGCAAAGACCCACACATGATCGGGCCCACACAGGACCTGTAGGCGCTGGTTCACACAGGACCGCTGAGCGCAAGGACCCACACAGGATCGGACCCACACAGGATCGGTAGCACTGATCCACGTAGGATCGCTGAGTGCTGTAGTCGTCGTCGTCGAATCCACACAGGATCTCTGTACTGTCGTCGTCGTAGTCACAGTAGCAGTCGTAGCAGTAGTAGTCACAGTAACAGTCGCAGCCAGCACTAGGGTTCCCGCACACAGCAAGCTCGTTCGGAGAGTCCGCTCCACGAGCCGAGAGGCTGATACATCAACTGTCACGAAGACCAGAGTTGATGTATCCAAAAGTTCTGTATCGTCAATAGGAACTCAACGCAACAGACGGCGCGTCGATCGGACGCCCGGTCTGAGAGTTATTGGCATTTTCGTCTCCGGGGCCCGGTTGGTTTTTAAGGCAAAACCAACCCGACCATACTCCACCTGCGTCCAAACCTCGGGCGGAGTATGCCAAAAGATCCTTCTCACTAATAGGAACACAACGCGACTGACGGCGCGTCCTTCGGACGTTCGTAGCTCAAGATATGAGTGTTTCCGCTCCGAAGGCCCGGTTTGTTTCGTGAACGAACCAACCCGGCCGAACTCAAAGTAATTCGAAACCTTGAGTGCGATATATCGAAACGACCGTCTCGATCCAAAGATCTTGTTTCCGCAGACGGTTCGTCGATCGGAGGTCTGAGGCTCATGTTATGGCCAAAAGACCGGATCTGGTTCGAAACGGGGGGGTCCGGGTCCGGGCCGACCCGGCCCGACCCCCCCCCCCCTGGGGCGGCCCGGCCGGCGCGGCGGTGCGGCAGCGCGGCGGCTTGCCGCCGCGAGGTGGCTGCACGCGGGGGCTAAGCCCCCGCTTCCTGGGATGGCAGCGCGGCCTTTGTGTCGCGCCCTTTGCAAGAAAAGGGCCCCCGCACGTGGGGGCCGGCTGGAAAAAAAACCGGGGGGCTGCTGCCCCGCTCCCTTCAAATAATCGCCCCCCTCATAAAGAGGGGGGTTTTTGTGTGATGGTCGGGGGATTAATTCCCCCGGTTTAATGCCTTCCGGCCGGCCAGCTGGCCGGCCGGTTTTCTCCAACGGGACCGGAAATTCCGGTCCCCTCTTCGGCTTCCGACGCCGGCGGCCCAGCCGCCGGTCTTCTCATCCCGCCGCGGCCCGGAACCGGCCGCGGTCTCCTCGTCCCGCCACGGCCCAGAACCGGCCGCGGTGTTCGTCGTCCGGCGCGGTGCGATGGCACCGCGCCCCTTCGCCGTGCCTTGATTCCTTTCAACGTGGCGCGACGACGTCGCGTTCTTGAAGATTCTTCCTCGGCGTGGCGCGACGGCGCCGCGTAAAATAATTGCACGATTATCCGTGTGGTGCGACGGCACCACGCCACTTTGCTTCCACCCGCAAGAATAAACAACAAGAACGATGGAGGGGGGTTCGGCCGTGTTCATGCGGTCCGGCCCCCTCACGTTAAATAAATAACTCAACTTAACCACTCAAAAGCCTCATGTTAGACATGCGAGATCCACGATCAAGAAATGGAATAATTAAAGAATAAAATAACAACCCCTACCTTGGTATAAGGTTCGAAGATTGTCAACGTTCCGCGGAAGTCGACGTCGCGGAGGTCGGGCGTCGCGGTAGCCGTTCGTCAAATCCGATGACGAAGTGGGTGCGTCCGAAGAGACACGTCGTTGGCGAATACTTGTACGCCGACGAAGGTTGTCCGAGGAAGAAGTGGCGTCCACTTTCGTTGACACGGAAAACGAAGAAGGGAGGTGCGGCGTTCTTTGTCGGTGCTTGAGCGTTCTTCGTCAAGATGAAGAAGATGGAGGAGGAGCTCTCATAAATAATTCCACACAAGTTGGCTAACAAAATAAAATAAGGTCCCTCCTTATTTTATTTACCAAGCCAAGGAATTCAAAACTTCAAATTTCAAAACATAACACTTAATTAATTAACATGTCATGTGTAATTAATTAGGTGTTAAGTTTACAAACATTTAAGAGGGAGAGAGGGGAGTTTAAGGGGGAAGTTGAGAGGTTTAGGGGTTCGTGTGGGCCCCACCACACTTAATCCTCCCAAGGGAGGTTAAGTGGGTGTGGGTCCCACTTCCAACCCCCTTTGGTAGGTTTTATCAAGTTATAATAAAATTTGTTCTTCACAAAATTTTATTTAACTCAAACTAAAAACTCCAAAACTAACTTTCAACCTGCAACAAACGCAACTTCCGAAAAGGTCTCTTTTAGCTAATTTCGGCGCTGCGAGTTCATCGGTGCCGTCGGATTTCAATTCCGAGCACCGGATCAAAAGTTAGGAATTCCCACTCGTTCGTTCACTTAACGTACCCGAGCCAAACTTCGGAAATTGATTCCGGGCACTCCGGGCCTCGGAATCAGGTGCCGTCTGAAACCGCGCTCTTGTAAAATTCTAATGAAAATTAAGAAAAAAAAATTTCTTTGAATTTTACGGGTCTTTACACCTTCGTCTAAAATGGAAGATTTTGACGTTTTTTCCATGGGTGAAATTCACACAACATAACAGGGACTCTCATAGGATTTCAAGATATTCAACTATATGGTCAATCGAGAACATGACATCATAAGGCATCACCGAACAAGACCATTGTGACTGATATAAACAATTCATGGAGAGGGAACTTATAAAACATCCCCAAACAACACACAATTCTAGAAAGTGGCCACAATATCCTATCAGGACCATATTTCCCACAATGGTGGTTTAACATGAATTCATGCATCAAAGAAACTTCGAAGAACCCAAAGGTCCTCTTAGACACTATCGAGACACTCATCCACACTAACAACCCTAGAACACATCCACCATCGACGTATCAGGAAACTTAAGTAACTAAGGTCTCTATCAACCTTCCATGAGCTCTCTCCCATTACACGAGGATATAAAAATTAAACAAAGGAATGGGTGTAGACTCAATCTAAAAATCCCATGAAAAATATTCCTTATATTGATCAACTGGAGGGTCTTCAAAAGAGAAAAAAAACTGGGTTTCACTTAAGGTGTGCACTAACCAATAATGGGGCATACCATATCCACCGATTGAACCATATGACCCAACCAAGATTGTCTATTGGTCACAATATACCACAATCCAGATTAAAACACATGAAGGGAACCACCCCAAAGGCATCCCCAAACATTTTTCAAAAGAGACCACTAACCATCCCTACAACACAGCTCACCGACCAAACACAAACCCAACACATAGTTCAAACAGAAGGGTTTCTTGGACTCAAAACATCCCACAACATCAACATTATCAAAAACCCATAATACAAACTATACCAAACTATTCCAAAAGACATCATGTTTTTCTTTAAAACTATTTCTTTGAAAACAATCTATTTAGAAGAAAGCATATCCACCAAGGGTACCCCCATGGGCCTCACACATGCATTTTTTTATGCCACACTGGGCACCCTCCTCATATCCGTCCCGGAACTCACCAAGTCATTCCATCAACCATCCATCATCCATTATAACCCCAGGCATGTGGTTACTCATGGAAATACCAATGGTTAAAAAAAATATTATTTCCACCTTTCAAAACCAAAACAGTCAACCAACACATCATTTTTTTCAAAAATTCTAACCAAGAGATCAAAATCCCAATAAAAATATTACTAAAATTTTCAGAAAGACACAAACTTTATACAAGAACTCAATTTCAAGATATTCACATCAATTTCAAAACATCTCATCCCATTAAAACACCCTTTGATTGTTTAGAAAACACTATTGGAAAATCAATCCAAAACCAAAATCAATATAGTTCATACTTTCAAAAGAGGTGTAAGCACACCATTTTACATTTCAAAATAATCCGGAAAATTTACTTCCACCATTTCATTACCAAAACCATTCCCTAATTATTTTGAAATCATTTCAAAAAAACATTACTCTTATTAAAACCAAGTCACTTTAAAACCAAAGTTCTAAGATTTCAAAACTAAAGAATTACATCTTAAATAATTACATTTTATTTTTAATGCAGAAAATGGGCTTTCGGGCAGTCCTAATTCCCTAACTAAAAACCCAACTAAACCATGGTTATGGATTTCCAAAGGCTCCATATTTTAATTTTACTGTTAATATATCAGGGGAGGTCATTTAGGAGTTGTAATGAGTGAAAAACATTAAAAAATGAATAAGTTATAAAAGAATCAAAATTTATTTTTAAATCTAGAATTGGGCTCACGGTTTGGCCCAATTCACGAAAACTCATCTATTCTCCATAAAACCATTGGAAACCCCCAAAACAAAGCATTAATGGAAATTAAAATTAAAATAAATTTAAAATAAGCTATGTATGTGACAATATGCTCAGTGCTTATCCACACAGGATCACTTAGTTATTAACCACACAAGATTGCTAGGTGATAACAAATAATGGATCGATTGGTACGGACCCACATAGGATTGCTAGATGTTGACCCACATAGGATTGTTGGGTGCTGACCCACACATGATCGTTATTCATTCTTCACGTCACAGCATGCCACTATATTCCTGCACAAAGGATGCATGATACCATGAGGATCCCATCATAAAGAATTTGTTGGTACCTCAACCACCACTAATTCAGACATACATAGACCAAAAATGACTATATTGTGGTATGGGTCCCAATGCAAAAGAAAATGCATCATTTAGATGCTCGATCTGTATATTATATGATTTTGGTAAAAAGTGCCTAGTTGGATTTGAGTCCAATCCAACCCATCCATAATCCAACATCTGCTGAAACACAAGTCACATGTATCATAAGAAATACCGTATTGAAAGGGTCCCAACGTCACTGAGGGCACGTTAATCAAACACATGGTTTTCATGATTCATTCATTTTAGTAAACAGGGGCGGGTTGGGTTCAGGCCTGGTCAAAACCGATCAGACCTTCCTGAACAACTTGGCTTGGGGGTCCCACATTCCTCAGTTCAATTAGACAGAATCAACATGACCAGATTCGGGTCGGGTTGAGTCTAGTGTGGCCTATCCAGTGGGAAAGGCCCAATGTTTCTCACATGACATAGCCCAGTTTGGGTGAGTGTCCAGCCTGATGGGTCTCCTGATGACCATGTCTCATCTGAACCTACCCGAATGGTGGAGGTCTGGTCCCTCACGTGTAGGACTGGCGTTCTGGGATGCAGGTCCTGCCTGCCAGTGCGGGATAGACCTACAGGATGGGGGTGCAGCCCACATGCCTGAGGCCCGACCGCTAGGGTGGCCGATGTTGTTTTGTCCAGCTGGGACGCACCAGCCACACCGCTTCTCCCCCACACTGGTACAGTGGTCGATGAACAATGACTCACCAGCCACCCGGATGTCCCAAACATAGGTTTTCCCACCATGCAGTTCATGACACCAAATATTCTTACTATTGTTACCGTCCAGCTATGACTTCTTTCCACTCGGGCAGATCGGCGGTGCGTTCGATGGCCACTAGAGTCACTCTTGTGGAATTTTCGGGATATGTCTGCTCTTATGGGCTTTGTAAGGGGAAATCATCACCAAAAATCATTAAAAACCACCTTTCATTCAATTTTATATCTTGAATTCAAAGAACGCACCATGAACAACTACGGAATAAGGAGAGTCCCTTGTTAGGGTTGACACTCTCCCTCTGTGTTAGAGTATAATAATGAAGATAAACCTGATGATATCCACAAAGTACTAAAAACCCAAAATCAAAACCCCGCACAATATCCACGCAAAGGAATGAGAAATTTGTGAATCATCACATTAGTCAGTTTAACTGTGTTCGTAGTTAATTATCAAGAATGAGCAAGATATAATAAAATAACTAGAACGCGTAAACCCCTACCTGGATTCATGGGATTTGATTATGACGTTGAATGCAGTTTCTGTCATCATCTACCCAGGATTGTTAGAGTTTGTTTCTTCTTGTCAACCTTCAGATCTGATCTTCCAATGTACATTGCATCATTCATCATTCTTTATTGGTGAGTGAAGAATTTTGGAGGTTCATCAAAGGATCCTTGCTGATTAATCCTTCTCCCAGCAACACATCAATCAATTTAAAGGAATCACTTCGTAGTGTTTTAGTTGTGTTTCAATGTCACAACGTTACACTATTTCGTTTATGAAAAAACATATCTATTATTTTCCCTTTATTTTATTATTGTGATACATGATATATGTCATTAATGAGTCCTATTAATATGCCATGTCTCCACCACGTCATTTCACAACAACATTATCGTCTGACACTCAATGTTGAGAAAATAAAAAAAAAAAATTTCTTCAAATTATTTTATTATTTTTGGAGAAATGTCCAAAAAAATATCTTTACCACTTGACCCATTAAGCAATAAGATAGGTAATTTTAAGAGAATCCCAAAATTCCATGTTCAATGATGCCCTCAAATATTCGATACAAGTACCGATTAATTACTTTGAAAAAATCGCTCACACATTTTATAAAAATACCTTAAAAAATTCCAACATTCTGAATTGGGATCATCGAGATTCGGAAACACATGCAACCAGAGAATGTGGTATCATAATAATACCATATAATTTAAAAAAAATAAAATATTTTCATGGAATTTTTGAGACATTACATTTTCTCCACCACAGGGATTTATGTCTCCAAAATCCAAAACAAAGACAAATAAATCGATGGATGTACTTAGCATTAATTTGAGAACCCTGGCCCCTTGTCCTATTTTGGAGATTCCCATGATTCCATTGATCTCTCACCAGAGGAATCGACCGCCTGCACATGAACCACCCATGTTGATCATCTATTTCAATTGGAAACTCTATAAACATCTCCCTGTCATCGACTTCCAGCTCGCCCCAGTCGATGACATATGAAGCATCATGCACGTATCTCCTTATCTATGAAACATGGAATACATTATACACCTTTTAAATAAGTGGGCGAAGAGCTAGGTGGAATGCCACCTCTCCAACCCTGCTCAAGATCTGAAAAGGTGTGATGAACCTATAAGTAAATTGTCACCACATCCAAATCTCTGAAACCATCCTCGGGGTGAGACCAGATGAAAGGCATGGTAACACTAGTCAAACTCCAATGGTCTCTACCTCCTATTGGCCTAATAAATGTGATTATTCTATGCAGTCCTCATCCAATCTTGGATGAACTTCACCTTCTCAGTAGTATCCCCTACCAACTCTGGGCCCCTGATTCTGGACTCCCCTAGTTCTGTCTAGCAAAGGGTAGATCTACAAGGACACCAAAAGAAGGCATAAATTATTTCCATGAAGATTGTGGATTTATAGTTATTATAGTATGAAAAATACACCCGAGGATGGTGGTCCTCCCAACTGTGACCAAAATCTCAGACACATGGAAGAAGCATGTACTCTAAGGTCAGTATGGTTCACTTTTTCTAGCCAATATTCTAGGAGTGATAAGTTATACTCATGTAGAGCTATGTCTCGAAGGCCTCCTATGACCCCTTCCTTAACTAAGAATTAAAAAAATTCATAACGTTCCGATATGATCATCCAAGGAACCATGTGAAGCCACACTATCATTTGAACATAGAGGATTCCTAATCCCTCTACTAGTACCAGTTCATGGATGGGTAGTAAGTCAGCCGATGTGGTGAGTAGGCCAATGATAACCCAGATTTAATCAATGCCACTAGATGTACATTGTAACCCTGTAAAAAATTCCATTGAGATACCATCCCACTTCTACATAGATAGTTTGAGTGGTTGTGCCCAACCTGCTGGATACTGATGCTTAGACTTCACTTGAAGACAGGTGAGGCATTACAAGATGATCACGACCACCGATTTCATCATCCCTGGCCACTAGTACTGACGTCATAAGTCCTGTTACATCTTCTCCTCTACAGGATGTACCATCAAATGGGATGTATGGAATTCCTTCAACACCTACTCATATAATGTCATAGTTACAGTGGTGCGCCCTCAAAAAATATGATGTGCTCCCCACCTATAAAAAATCCATCAGAAGCCAATCCTTATTATAAATGAGAACATTGTGCCTTATAGTCATCATACTCCATTTTTTGACTCCCGTATTCTCTATAATATTGGGGGAGTAATAGTCATCAACTGATCTTAGGAAGCTCCACAATCATCCACAAAGGATATCTGCATCACGCCTAACTTCTTTGTCTCGTCACTCAGAAGCTGCAATGTTGTCTTCCGGATGAGTATTTCTTCCACCACATTACCCATCCCAATAATATATACTATCTCAAATTCATAGTTCTATAGAAACTCTAGCCATCATAGGTGTCTTGTGTTCTAGTTCTTCTATGAGAAGATATCCTTATGACTCTTGCGGTTGGAGTAGATAGTAATCAATTCACCCATCAAATTGTGTTTCCACATCTACAAGGAAAAAAGAACTTCTAATAAAACAAGTTCATGGGTCGCATTGTTCATCTCATGATTCCACATCTTTCGTGATCCATAGTCAATCACTACTATCTCATGCTTCATGACACAACCCAGTCTGGTCCTTGATGCATCACAGTAAAATACATACCCAACACCCTTGTCTAATAGTCTCAAAATGGGGGCACACTTCAGCCTCTATATTAGCTTTGGGAAACTCTACTCTTTTCTCTCCATCCATATGAAGGTCTTTCCCTTCTATTTCAAAGATGAAAAGGGTGGTGCTACACTGGAAAATATGGGTTCATATATAGAACAGTGTCCATCCAGCCCCAAGAAACTCTCCACCTTAGTCACGCAATAGGGTGGATCTCACAGGAGAACTACCTCTATCTTCAATGATTCCACTAAAAATCCAGCCTATGAGATGAAATGGTCAAAAAAGTGGACCTCCTGAATCCAGAAATGTAACTTCATGAGCATCCCATAAGGTTGGTTCTCTCGGAGTGCGTTTAAGACCATTCATATGTGTGTAGCATGATCCCCTTCTTACTCTAAGGACACCAAGATGTCATCAATGAAGAAAAAAAATGAAATGATTAGGGTAATGATTGAAGATCCATTTAATGAGTTCCATGAACACTATTGGGGAATTGGTCATGCCGAAGGGAATCAGAATGAAATCAAAGTGGTTGTACTAGTTTTTGAATGAAGTCATCTGTACATCTTCATCTCATACCTGAAGTTTCAGATAACCTAGTCTGAGGTCGATCATCATGAACCAACTTGATCAATTCAGCTGATCTAAGAGGTCATCAATCCTTGGAATTGGATACCTGATCTTCACAGTCACCTGGTTCAGTTTTCGGATGTCCACACATTGCCTCAAGATCCCATTTTCCATCATGGTTAACAACAACAGGGCTGCACATCAAGAAACATTTGGCCTTATAATAATCTTCTTCTCCATGTCTTCTAGCTGTACACTCAACTGATCAAGCTCTGAAGAAGCCATCTAACAAGTATGGGTAAATATCGAGACAATTCCACACTACAAGTCAATATAGAAGTATAACTCTCTTCATGGAGGTTTTGTTGTGACATCTTCTAAAAATACATTCCCATAATCATCCACCACTATAGGAGTGCTCAGACTCCCCTCATCCACCATACCAAGGGTTAGGCTAGAGAACTGGTAAGTGATTGTCTGTAACCTCCTACGATAAAGTTCATCATGTGGGGAAAAGATTCCCTTCTCATTGGTGAAGGAAAACCTGGTCCAATCCTCACTGAAACACAACACATTGTATCTAAAACAGTCAATATAATCATGGAATTCAGACAACCAATCCTTACCCAAGATGATGTTTTGAGGCCTCAATGATGCTACTAGAAGATACCATCCAAATCCCATGCCTCCTAGTGTAGGATCACACTACCAGTACTAATGTGTAATTGTCAAATCCCCTACCATAGGAGTCTCTAATCAAAAGGATCGATCCAACAGATCCAACAGAATCTTTAAGCTCTAAACGAGAGTTGTGTAAAGTATGGAGTGACTAGACCCTATGTCTCTTAGAACTGAAAATAATGTGAAAAAGATGCACACCATACCTCTAATCATCTCTGGAGAATTGTGGTAAAATTCTTCCATCACCTGAAGCTAGACTATCCCATGACCACCTAATCTCAGTGGTCGTGGTGGACCTCCTATAGGTGGTGGTAGTACCTCAAACAGTCATCCACCTCATGGTCTAGAATATTTTGGCCTCTGTACCATCTTCCAAAAGCCTGCTGTAGATGACTTGGCCCACAATCGTCTGGTGGTAGCTCTCACTATTAGTTCCTACTCGGCTAGGATGCTCTCTACCATTAGGGCTCGCTCTAGCACTCCATTCTGTGTATAGATATTGAGATAAATCATCGATGACGTAATCTACCATCAGAGTCCCTATGAAACAGTCTGGTCCCTAATGAAAGGGTATCGTACCATGTGGGTTGAGTAGCAGGAGAGGACTATAAACCACGCTGAGTATTGGGCCACAATCAGGCTGCCCTACTGTAGGTGCAGTAACTCCTAAATACGCATTGATCGTAGTGTTGCTAGTACAAACTCAACCCTGAATCGGCTCTCGAATTCCAACCAAACAAGGGTTATCTCCTCAAGTACCTGGATTCTCAATCTCAACCACCTCCTTGATATTCCCTAAAAGAGGCTACCATCTGGGATCACCATCTGGTATGCTGGTGTCTCTACCAAGATAAAAACACGAGTAACAATATCCAGCAAATCCTCAACTACTGGAGGATATATCATTCTTCGAAAACATAGAGGCATCTATCTCTGGACCTCATGTAACATACTCATTTAGAAGGCACTATCTACTAGTGGGGATGGTAGCAACTTCTACTCTCCAGGTTGTGGTGCTGCTGGTACACCAATCGATGGTGCTATCGTGGTATCCGGTCCCTCTACCGAGGCCTCATCACATAGTGAAACATCGTTGTGATCTTTCACTAGAATACCAATAGGTTGTATTTTTTAATGCATCCCATATGGAAATGGATGCACCATGATGAATAATTTATACATGGTGAGCTGATTGAAAAGTTATTTTTAGAAAAATATTCCCAAAACATATGCTACTAGTGTTTAGATGTTCTTAGTCAAGGAACAGAACCCAAGATCATGATGTATAGATCTATCTACTGCCGCAGCAGCACTGGACTCCCTGAACTAAATTTCAAATTCAAGACACTACACCATGTTTCCACAGATCAAAATAATAACTCTTAGTTCTTATGGTAGAACCGACCACCCCTTGATTTCACTTTGTCACGATCCGTCCACCTAGGATCATGTTGTGACTAATCCAACCCCATCATCCATAGGCCAGGGGATGATGACTAGCACTAGAAAGGAATGTCATCTAAAGGGAAGGCATTAAATTTAAACATGTACACACACAGATATGGCATTCCATACAAAGAAAACCATGAAGAAATGAATGTACCACAACCATAAAAAAGTAACACTAAAAAGAGTAATGTGTGTAAACTTAAAGTAAAGGGGACAGAATACAAGACCAAATTAATGTAATGTATAGGAATAGAAGTTAAATCTCTAGAGGTCATCCTTCATGGATCCAACCAGAAGGGTAGGTATAACTCTCTGTCAGATGTCACTGTAGCATCCCACGTCTATCAATCAACCTCCAAGCACCTTCTAGTCCTGGCTCCCAAATGTCCCAGTCAAAGTTATTTGTTGTCTTCACAAGACACAATCAAGTTAGGGAGAACCCATTAGGAATGAGTATATCAATACTCAATAGGGACCCAGACGCCCCTGATGGTCTCACTATAATTCAAAAAGAAAACGCCACAATAAAAAATACCACTGAGGTAATACCACCAAGAAATAACTCAAAATCATCTCACAATGTAAAAGACACAGCTCAGACCCAGTATAACTTAAGTACAAAAGTAAGGATGATTAGTAGTAAAGAAATATCATCTTATTCTCTCACAATGCACTGATACTAATCCGCACAGGGTATCTGGGTGATATCCCACACAAGATCACTTGGTGCTAACCCACCCAGGATCACTTGGTGTTGACCCACCCATGATTACTAGGTGCTGACCCATATAAGATCGTGAGGTGCTGATCCACATTAGATCACTATTCATTATTCATGTCACAACAATTCACAAGATTCTCACTCATAGCATTCTGGGTTCCATACGGATCTACTCCATATTAGGTGTTGACCCACATATGATTGCTATATGTGAACCCACATAGGATCGATATTAATTCTTTACATCACAATGAGCCTCTAGATTCCCTAACGTAGAACCCTTGATTTTAGAAGGATCCACTCCTCATAACTTCATTCATATTTCAACCTCAATGGTGTCACACATATTGTAACTCCAAATGAATATCTCAACATAAGGCCCATAACACAGTAGACGGACCGCCGTTCAGACGCCTTGCATTTAAGTAATATTTTTTTATAAAAAGGTAATTGGTGGATATGTGACTGATACAACCCATCCATACTAATTTTTCAAAAACATGAGTGGAGAATATCAGAAGGACCAGCCCTTTTCAATGGTCCCAACCCAACGAATGATGCGTCAATCAGACACGTTATTTGCATGATATGGGTGTTTTCGAAAATAGGGGCCAATTGGGTTAGGGTCCAGTCTGACCCAGTTGGACCGATCCAACCAACCTAGACAGGGGGTCCCACATACCCCTTTTCAATAAGAAGGATTAAACCAGACCTAGTTTGGGTCAGGGTTGGTCTGGTCCGGCTTGGCCACTGGGCCAGTTCTAATGGGGCTCGTTGGACACGACCTGGTTTGGCCGAGGGTCTTGTTTGTGGGTCTCCCGGTGACCCTGTCTCTTCTAGCCTGACCCGAAGTCCATAGGTCCACCCAATCAACATAGTTTTTTATAAAAGTGTGTGGTTTTGGCCTACTGTGTGTGGGTTCGACCCTCTAGGTGTGGGTTTGGACCGCTGGCTAGGGACGCGGCCCCCAGCCTGAGGCACAACCTCTAGGTCGTCCGATGGTGCACTATCAATTATTGGGAACCTCTGCATGTGTTCCAAGAATATATGTTTCTTCATTATTCATTATTCATAAGATATGGATTAAAATTGTGGGTTTTTCATGGGATCCACAAATATTAATCCTCCTTCCACCCCCGCATAAATCAATTAAAAGGAAAAACATTGCAACATTTCTAGTGTGCTGTGATGTTGTGTCGTTACGCTGTTACACATTGATTATTTCATCATTTCACGGCGTGATACAGACCACTAAGGTTCCTCAATAATTTGCCTCATCACCACCTCATCGCTACAACACATGTTCATCGTCCTCCACTCAGTGGTGAGAAAAGAAATAAAATAAATACATCCAATTATTTTAATATTTTTCTCAAAAAATCCCCAAAAAAAATTTCCCAATCTGCCCTTAGTAGCTGATGTTATGTCATTTCTAGGTGAATACTAGTATTACTAGTGCAATGGTGCCCTCATATTTTCAATCTGAGAACTGGTTCGAAATTTAACAAATCTTCCTCAAATGCATAATGAACATACCTTTAAAAAAATGAATTCTATTTTGGGCTCACTGGGCCTTAGAATCACAGTTCATCATAGCGTGCATACACAAAATAATTCCATATAATTTAATAAATTGTGACCTATAATTTTTGAGACATTAAATTCCTGGTTTATATGGATATTATCCGTGGTTTGCAGAGAATTTATCAAAAATATCTAATCCTCTAACCATGTTTACTCGGAAGGGTGCCAAGATCCCCTGGAATGATGAATGTGATGAAAATATCAAGGAACAGAAAAGAATGATAGTCTGTGGACCTGTTCATACATTAACATGTATTGGAGAATGTTTTTTAATATTTTGTGATGCATCTAATAAGGGGTTGTGATTTTTTCTTATGTATAATAACATTATTATTACTTATGCCTCACGATATGTAATGATTCATGAGAAAAATTACACAACTCATGATTTGGATTTAGCAGTGATAGTTTTTTCATAATATATATGAAGTCATTATATTGATAGAGAAATGTGTCATATATATACTAATCATAAAATTCTGAAATATATATTCACACCGAAGGAGTTGAACATGCACTAGAGAAGATGGTTAGAGTTGAAAAAGGATAATGACTCCTCAATACATTACCACCCTAGGAAGTTGAACAAGGTGGTCGATGCTTTTAGATAAAAAGGATTATTTTATCTTATACAAGATGATAATAAAAAATATCCAACATAACTATATTTAAATAAAATGGATCTTGAAATCCCAAAGAATGTGAAAAATCATATCTTTCTCAAATGAATGTTCGACCCTATATCCATGTGAGGATTAAAGAGATGTCGAAGGAAGAGGAAGAGATTCAATATGAAGTCATACATTTTCCTATGTTTATCCTTGATCGGGATGGATTGATATGTTTCAGGATCTGTATATGTGTTCCTTCCAAACAAGATTTGAAGAAGGATATATTAGTGGAAGCTCATAGTTATTCATTCTCTATTCTTCGTGGAAGTGTGATGATTTATAAGGAATTGAAATAATAGTTCCCCTGGGATTGAATAAAGAGGGGTATTGAAGATTTTGTATCTCATTCATTAGTATATCCACAAGTCAAGGATGGAAGACAAAAGTCAAATGGGATGTTGCATCCATTACCCTCTCCAGAATGGAAATGGAAGAACATCACAATAGATTTTGTTGTCGTACTATCCAAATAATCTAAAGGTATTAATTCTATATGGGTGGTAGTAGATCTCTTTATTATGTTAGAACAATTCGTTTCTATTAGATAAGTCTTCTCTCTAGATCAGATTGCTAAGATATATATTAAGGTAGTGTTAAGGTTGCATGGAGTACCACGTTATAGTGTATCACATAAGGATCTGAGGTCTACCTTAATGTTTTGGGCATGTATCTTGAAATAAATAAATAAATATAATTGTTTTTTATCACTTATTATCATCCTATGACTGGTGGTCATTCTGAATGAATAATTCATACCCTTGAGGTTATGTTTTGATCTTGTTCTCTCGATTTAAAATGTTTTTTCTATAAACACATTCCTCTAGTTCAGCATTCATACAACAATAACATCCACATAAGAATTTATAAGACACATTATAAATCACTGTATTGGAAGAAATGTAGATTTTTAACATGATTGGATGAATTTGGAGAACAAAAGATATTGGGAATTGTTATTTTTGTATAAAATTTTACGAAGGTTTGATCTATAAAACAACATATCCTAGTAGCTCTATACTGACATAAATGTTACATTGAAAACTGATGGAGTTATAGAGAATTTAACATTGGTTAAAAATTGTTTCAATGAATTTCAAATGGGAAGAAATTATTTTTTTAATGAATCGGAATCTAATCCCTAGGTATATTAGTCCCCTTGATATTCATGATTGTATTGGGATGGTACCCTATCTATTGGAACTTCCTCAAAATCACTCTAAATTCCATGATGTGTTCAACATATCTATCCTAAGAGAGTATATACCCAACCCATACTATGTATTGAACTCAAAGTCCATACCGCTGATGCTATATCGATATTACAATGAACAACCATTTGAATTTATGGACCAATCACAGAAAGATCAATGAATGATGAAAACTCAACTAGTTAATGTTTTTTGGAGAAACCAAAAGTCAGATGAAGCTACATGGGAACATGAGGAAATTCTTAAGCAATAATTATCCACATTTATTTACCATAGTGACAAATTATGTGGGTGAAATTCCTTTTAAGGGGGTATAATCTAACACTCTATGTTTCCAGATAACTTTTTTTTCAATAAATTAAATTTTCATTTATGTCCTGCAATTCACTAAGTCAAACATTCAATTCACATGAAAATGTCTGGACATATGATACCTGACACCAACTCATCATACGACACATGGATCATCGACTCAGCGAACATTACACGCAACATCTATATTTCTACAAAACATCATATTATTATTATAATTGTTTAAAAATATAATTATCACCTAGTGGTCATATATAGTTATATTTATAGTAATAACTAAATTAAAAATATTTTAAATAATATTCATATATTAATAAAACATATTTATAATCAAATATATGATATTTCTTAAATTCATTATGTGATCAAATATATTGTTTCCTAGAATGATCTACATTTAATATCATTCAATGAAATAAAATAAAATTAATGTAAGAAACATATAGATATTTAAATTTAATAATATAAACATAATTTTTTAATTTAGAATTTTTAAATTATCTTAGGGAGAAATTTTGTGATTTTTCTATCAATATTTCTCTTTTTGCCTGAATAGTTTTATATATGGGATTTTAATTCAAATTTTCATTTTTGTATAAACTATTTTTAAAGTAAAATCTTATTATAATTAGTATAAAAAGATTATTTAAATAATATTTTAATCTATGAATGTAATTGGGTTCATTTAGATAAATTTTACTGTATATATGTGTATTAAATCATATGAAACTTTTGAATGTTTGTACTTTAAAATTCCACATTATCGACCAGACTGTGAGATTAATTTTAAATTAATTTCAGTCAATCCTATGATTGGAATTTCGATATATGGATACCATATTTTTTATTCATCAATATTTATAATTTCTAATTAGTACATAATAGTTTTTAATCGAAATAATTAGTAAATGAAAAAAAATTAATTACAGAGTCAAAGGTAAAATTAAGATTAACTAGGACTAAACCATAAATTTAAGACCCAAAGTTGCATATACAATTTTAAAACGCCAATATAATTGCCCATATTATTCAATTCACATTACATTATTTTGTTTTTTTTGTGAGAATTATTTAGGAATAAACATTGGTACACCGAACTAGTTTTCCAAAATATCAAGAGTGTCCTTTCCTTTCCCTATAAAAGGACACCACCTCTCCCTCTTCTAAACACCTCTCAAAAATCTTATTTTTATCGAAAATCTACCAAATACACTTCCAAACATCCCTTCATTACTTATTTAATCCTCCCTTTTGAAATAACGGATTTCAGGGAAGCCTTTTGGCACAAACCAAAATGAGTTACCTGATTAAGAGGTAACTCCTCTCAAGCTCCATTATTTTTTTTCTTATACACGCCATACACTTAATTTTTTACATGATTGAATAAAAAAAATTAAATCAAAAATAGTCAAGGTTGTTTTTATTCTTTTTCTTCATACACCTACACACACCTCTAAATAATGGACATTAATGACACTTTTTACGTGTTCATCGAACAAACTCCTCAAAAAACAATGATTGTTTATTTTTCCATTACCACCTCTCATGGATGAAGTTATGGTGAAAAATATATTTATATAAGTTATGAATTATATTCATTATTTCTTTAATATTATTTATTTCTTTTATAACATATATAATTTTACATTCTATTTGATATAAATATTGTAATTTCATTTGGGGGAGTGTGGACTACCACCCTCTCAAAGCGATGTGATTCATTCACACACTACATGGAATGTATTGAGGATGAGATTCATAAAATTATATGATATATATAAAATTATAATTGTAATATAATGATATTTTATTCATATATAAATATAGTATTTTTTAGTTGTTTATATCAATATGAACATAAAAATGGAAACAATATGCAGGCGTATATATGACTCACTGTCTCTATGAACAGTCTATTCCATTTCATAATTCAATATTATATAGATTATTATAATAAGAATATTCTCAAAAAAATGAAATATATAGAAGGTTTTAAATTCTTTAATAATGATATATGTATATTGACCAATGATACAACAAATTAAGACACATGTGAAGATGAAAGTGTGTATAATCAGAAGTGAAACCTCAACATAGGATGGTTAACAATTGAGTGATATATGGTCAAAATTAAACTGTAAATGGAATTATTTATAAGAATATGTTTTTCTAATAAATTTATTTAAAATTTAATCTTATTATACAGGTGGGATGGATGAGTAAGATGAGATTTATGACACATGGTATGGGGATTTTGTGTCACTTTTTATTTCTGTGAGATACAAGCAATGTTCGACACTCATTCCTTTTATGTTGTTTATGTAATTACCATGATTTTATTATATGTATGATAGAAATAAATTTATGTGTATTGACATTTTCATTTTATTATCTCTCTTTTATGGGGTCTATGTTACAAAATTACTAAATCAATAAAATAGTTCTGTCTCAATTAATTGTGACACGTGTTTTGTTATGCACCTAAATTAGCTTTCATGGGGTATATAAATCCATTTTACATTTAATATGATGAAAATAATTCGTTTCAGGATATATTTAGATTTATTTTATTATATTTTCCTACAAAGATATTATTATCCAATGGGACCAATTGGTAAGAGTTTATTGATAAAATCTCTTCACTTTTCGAGATTGTTAATGATAATGCTTCATAGAGAAAATAATTGGATGCATCTCTAAATATTATTCATGAGTTTTATTCTCCTATATTTTTTTCGAGATATATATATATATATATATATATATATATTAGTACCACATCCCCACTCTTTGGTACTTAAGATAAGGTTTTTATGTAAAATATGACCATCTCTCTCTCTCTCTAGTCGGATATCTATTATAATAAAAAACAATGTTTTAAAAAATGTTTTGAATCCATGATTGGAAAAGATATTTGAATCCCATTTTTATGTAAAAATTATTTTAGATACGTTATATATTTTTCATTGCATTATTAATTTGTTTTAAAAAATATTTAAATAAACAATTTTTCAAAATGATTTTTGTTTTAAAAATCTTTTATCAATTTCGAAATGATATTTTCCCGAAGATATGTTTCAAATATATCATTAAATATTTTTCCCCTATAAGATAACTTAATTTTATATACTCATACCATTTTGAGGAAATTTTTCAATGTTTCAATTCAAATTCATTCCCAGAATGTATAACGTTTTGAAAGAATGATGTTTATGGATCTGGTTTCTCATTCATGGGTTATATTCTATTGAAACACGCTTTGTATCAGAGGTTATATTTTTGATGAATTGATTGTGAAACATGTATCATTCCACATTTTATGACATAATTACTTTTTTATATTATCCATTACATTTCATGGGTAATGATATGATTATTTATATTCTTGTGGCACATGTATGTATGACTTCATTATGAGTTGGGGGGACCTATATCTCCCTTCAATGAAATGGGTGAAGATTTATACCTCAGGATATAGACTAAGGTGGTCTTGGGAACGAACCTTGGAAATGAAGAAGCCCATGGGAGTGAACCATGACTACCAAGGTTGTTTGAGGAGTGAAATCATGATACTATGATGGATAGGGGAGTGAACCAAGTCCACTAAGATAGCATGGAGAGTGAACCCATACTACCAAGATAGTATGGAATGAGATGTCTTGGCTATAATTGAAATCTTATTATATTCTAATATGTATGCCATAGTTTGAATTTTGTTCCTATGTTAAGATTTCGTGGAATATTTTATTTATCTCCTTATGATTCAAATATTACGAAATGTCATGCTTTATTCTAGGATTCATGTATATTTTCTTTGATTTAAATGGGTTGATCTTTTATTTTCATTATCATCTTCTCATACCCTTATTCTCATGATTATGCATACTTATCTAACTTTTTTATCCTAACTGAGAATTTAAGATCAACCTTTTTTTTTGTTTCCTTCACCAGGTTATAAAGTTGTGTTTTTTATGTGTCCAAATAGTGTGGTAGTAAAGAAGTACCTACCAGGAGACAATGTATCTTTCTTATGTATTAATGATTATGTCTCCATGTTTCCAAAGGCACTAGACTAGTACAGTCTTTTGGCATCTTTTTGTATAATGTTTTATGTATTCCACCATTTTTATGTAATGTTTATGTATGAAAAGTGGTGGGTTATAATAAACATTTAATTTTAATCCATACATTAGGGGTCACTATACAATTAATAATCTATGAAAAATTATGATGGTGGTTTTTTATAATATATTACTGTGGATAACGGCCAAAAAACTAACCCTCAAAAAACTTTTTTGGTTTTGAAGATTATTGGAATATAATAACCTATAGTTTAAAATATTATTGAATGAATAATGGGACACATGTTTTTTAATTATGATGGATTGATGATGGACAAATTAGTTTACTATACATTAGGAAGGATAATGGTCGTGTATCATTATTCAATGATGAGGACCAAAACACCATTGTTGAAGGTTGTTCATTCAGAGACTGATATATGATTCTATTATTTTTATTATCCATATTTCCCCCTAAATAATAATAAAATATTTGGGAAAATAATAAATATTGGTTTGCGGATATGTTTTTTCCACTGAACAATGCGGTTTAACATGGATGTGTTGTTTAGAATATGTTGACACCCATAAAAAATCATTTCATAGACCATCCCTTATTTTAAGATATATTGTTATGGTCATCGAAACTTTATAAGAACCATCGATATTGTTTATGAGGTTTTTAAAATATATATAATTTATAGTTTTCATAAAGGCATGAAATATTTTGAGATGTGTGATCGACATGAAGCTATTGATTTGAGCGTTGGTTTTGATAAACCTATACGGGAATTTTCTTTATTTTAGTATCCTTTATATAAGTATGAATGTATAAAATTATGTTAAGGGGACTCTATTATATATATTTATTAATGGTAAACAACCAATATATAGAGAATAATGATTTTTTTTAAATTGAAATCACCCATGTGAGATCATCTTTTCCTTGGAGAATTAATGAAGTAGTTGTTCCACTAACCATTAGTTCTTCCTCTCTGTAAGATAAAATCAATTTTAATTTCATTTTTTTAAACAGTAAAATATTAATATATATAATTACATCATTTTTATGGTTATTTCATTAAAGAATGTATTGTAACAATATGATATCATTACATAATAATTCCACAAAATTCCAAAAAGTATTTTAAATTTTCAGAACAAAATATCAATCATTATGAAAACATATTAGTTAATTTTACAGTCCAAAATATATATGTGATATAATTATCTGTGATTCTGGTTTGTAAAAAAATATATCATTACTCAGAAATATTCATTTATGAAGATTAAAAAAATCAAATGATAATTAATTTAAATATTGGTGACTTTTTTTTGAATATATAATAAATGGGGGATGTTTGGATCATTTTTAGAAAATTGTATTATTTGTTTGTTGGATAATTTTTTGTGAAATCATTAAGAAAAAATATTTTTGAGTGTTTTATACTGGAAAAGAGGAGGAATCATCTACTGGAAACCATAAAATTCCTACTCTTGTACCACATGGTTCCTGGTGAAGTTGATATCAGGTTAGGACCACTATTCTAGGTAGGGGTGATTATCTATACTGTAAACATGGTAAAGCATTAGGAAGGTAGGGAATACACATTTTTAGATTTATTTTATTATATTTTCCTACAAAGATATTTTTATCCGATGGGACCAATTTCTAAGAGTTTACTGATAAAATCTCCTCACTTTTCGAGATTGTTAATGATTATGCTTCACAGAGAAAATAATTTGATGCATCTCTAAAGATTATTCACGTGTTTTATTATCCTCTATTTTTTCGAGAGAGAGAGAGAGAGAGATATATATATATATATTAGTACCACATCCCCACTCTTTGGTACTTAATATAATGTTTTTATGTAAAATATGACCATCTCTCTCTCTCCAGTCAGATATCTATTATAATAAAAAACAATGCTTTCAAAAATGTTTTGAATCAATTTTTTGAAAAGATATTTGAATACCATCTTTATGTAAAAATTATTTTAGATACGATTTATATATTTCAAGGCTTCATTAATATGTTTTCATAAATATTTAAATAAACATGTTTTCAAAATGATTTTTTTAGAAAGAGTTTTTCAATTTTGAATGGATTTTTTCCAGAAGATATGTTTCAAAAATAACATTAAATTTTTTTCCCCTCTAAGAAAACTTAGATATATATACTCATACCTTTATGAGGAAATTCTTCATTGTTTAAATTAATTTTCATTCCCTAAATGTATAACATTTTGAAAGAATGATTTTTATGGATCATGTTTCTCTTTCATGGGTTATATTCTATTGAAACACGCTTTGTATCACCGGTTATATTTTAGATGAATTGATTATGAAACTTGTATCATTCCACATATTATGATATGACTAATTTTTTAAATTATCCATTTCAATTCATGGGTTATGATATTATTATTTATATTCTTGTGGAACATGTATGTATGATTTCATTATGAGATTGGGGACCTATATCTCCCTTTAAGGAAATGAGTGAAGATTTATACCTCAGGATATAGACTAATATTGTCTTGGGAACGATCCTTGGAAACGAAGAAGCCCATGGTAGTGAACCATGAATACCAAGATGGTTTGAGGAGTTAAATCATGATACTATGATGGCCAGGTGAGTGAACCATGTCTACTAAGATATCATGGAGAGTGAACCCATACTACCATGATAGTGTTGGATGAGATGTCTTGGCTATAATGGAAATATTATTATATTATTATATGTATTCCATAGTTTGATTTTTATTCCAATGTTATGATTTCATGGAATATGTTATTTATCTCCTTATGTTTCAAATCTTACGAAATTTCATGGTTTATTCTAGGATTCATGTATATTTTCATTGATTTTTAGGGGATGATCTTTTATTTTTATTATCATGTTCTCATACCCTTATTCTCTTGATTATGCATACTTATCAACCTTGTTTGTCCTAACTGAGAATTTAAGATCAACCTTTTTTTTCCTTCATGAGGTTATAGAATTGTGTTTTTTATGAGTCCAAGTAGGGTGGTAGTCAAGAAGAACCTACCGGGAGATAATGTATCTAACTTATTTATTAATGTTTATGTTTCCATGATTCTAAAGGCACTAGTCTAGTACAGTCTTTTAGCATCTTTTTGTATAATGTTTTATGTATTCCACCAATGTTATGTAATGTTTATGTATGAAAAGTGGTGGGTTATAATAAAAATTTTAGTTTTAATCCATACATTAGGGGGTCACTATACCATTAATAATATATGAAAAATTATGATGGTGGTTTTTATAATATATTACTATGGATAACGACCAACAAACTAACCCTTAAAAAACATTTTTGGTTTTGATGAAAATTGGAATATAATAAACTAATGTTTATCATATTATAGAATGAATAATGGGACACAGATTTTTTAATTATGATTGATAGATGATGATCTATGTAGTTTACTATTCATTAGGAAGGATAATGGTCGTGAAACATTATTCCATGATGAGAACCAAAACACAATTGATGAAGGTTGTTCCTTTAGAGACTCATATATGATTCTATTATTTTTATTATCCATATTTCCCCCTAAATAATAATAAAATATTAGGAAAAATAATAAAAATTGGTTTGGGGATATGTTTTTTCCACTGAACAATGTGGTTTAACAAGGATGTGTTGTTTAGTATATGTTGACACCAACAAAAAATCATTTCATCGACCATCCCATATTTTAAGATATATTGTTATGTTCATTAAAACATTATAAGAATCATGGAAATTGTTTATGAGGTTTATAAAATATATATATTTTATAGTTTTCATAAATGCATGAAAACTTTTGAGATGTGGGATCGACATGAAGCGATTGATTTGAGCGTTGGTTTTGAAAAACATATAAGGGAATTTTCTTTATTTTAGCATCCTTTATATAATTATGAATCTATAAAATTATGTTAAGGGGACTCTATTATATATATTTATTAATGCTAAACAACCAATATATAGAGAACAATGATTTTTTTTTGAAATTGAAAGCACCCATGTAAGATCATCTTTTCCTTGGAGAATTAATGAAGCAGTTGTTCCAAAAACTATTAGTTCTTCCTCTCTGTAAGTTGAAAGAAATTTTCATTTCTTGATTTTTTAAACATTAAAAATAAATATATTTAATTACATCATTATTTATGGGTTTTCCTTCAAGAATGTAATGTAATAATATGATATCATTTCCTAAGAATTCAAAAAAATTCCAAATAGTATTTTATATTTTCTGAACTAAATATCAATCATTATGAAAACATATTTGTTAATTTTATAGTCCAACATATTTCTGTGATATAATTATCTGTGATTCTGGTTGGTAAAAAAATTTATTAGTAATCAGAAATCTTCATTTATGAAGATTAAAAAAATCCAATGATTATTAATTTAAATATGGGTGACTTTTTTGGAATATATATTAAATGGGGGATGTTTGGATCATTTTTTGAAATTTGTATTTTTGTTGTTGGATAATTTTTTGTGAAATCATAAAAAAAATTATTTTTGAGTGTTTTATATTGGAAAAGAGGGGGAATCATCTACTGGAAACCATAAAATTCCTAGTCTAGTACCACATGGTATCTGGTTAAGTTGATAGCAGGTTAAGACCACCATTCTAGGTAGGTGTGATTTTCTATACTATAAACATGGTAAGGCATTAGGAAGGTTGTGAATACCCATTTTTTCTAAGTTTTTATCCATCTTAAATATTTAATAGATTAAGATAATTCATTTCATGATAGGACCCCATGGTTTATTGGAAAGAAAATATTTGAGAAGTGAAAGTTTTTTCCAACATCACCCAATCCCCTATTTCCCTTCATGTCCAATATCCCTATATATATAGGGATGTTTCAGAGTGTTTTATTTCATTAAATCACATGAAATATTCTTCAAAATTCCTAGATATTTTATTCTCTTTTTTATTCTATGATTGTTGCAATAGGTATAGATTTTATTTGAAATTTTACCAAATCATGTGAAATCCCTCTGTATTCATGAGACAATCATGTGATGTTTGTAGATGAGGCTCGAGGGTATTAGATTTATGTAGTCCGGAATATTTCATCTAGATAAATATTCCCCAATAGGCTTATTTATGTATTTTATATGAATTGGATGTAAGTTTAAACTTATTAAATTATAAAATCTGAGAAACTTATCAGAAGTTTCATCAGGTGATTGTTGTGATTGGTTAGTCATTCATCACTTATTTTTTATTTCATATATCTATATGATTATTTTGGAATTGATTTTATAAATTAACGGTTTTGTATTTAATATTTTGTTTTTATAAATTAAGATGATGAATAATGAGATATGTTAAAATTATCTTATTAGATGATAGTACCCTCTTTGGCTATATAAATGGAATATGAGTTGAGATAAGTGAACTTTACAATATTGGGTTTAGAAATAATTTGGTTATATTAATTTTATATATTTATATTATTTTCATGATTGTAGTAATTTCATAACATTTTTTGATAACACTTTGTAAATGGGATGAGAATGAATCAAACAAATTGTTAAGATGAAATGTTATAGAAATAAAAAATTCTATCAATGGGAATATGTACCTTATTATTATTATGATATATAGTGTGAAACCCATAAATTTCATAGAGAACCCAATAAAAACATTATTTTCATGAAAGATGAAATAATTTAGTAATCTTAATAGAAATTAAGGAACATAAATCATAGGAATAATAACAAGATCCTTGGAGTAGTAACATGAAAATTAAGTATAACAATTTATCCAATATAATATTAAACCCACGTATGAAAATATAATAAAATTATCCATCTTATTAATGAAAATATTATATTATTATACCATAGTATAAGTAAATAAATTTCTTAAAAATGATTATAGTGTTGTAATTTTTATGAAACATTAACATTATTTTAATATTTTATAATTATTATAATGATATTAAAGAAAATATATTTTCATAAAATTTATTCATAAATTATTATTTTTATATTATTATTATAAGGTAATTATTTGATCCCTCATGTTATTTTTCAAAGAGTCATAAAAGCAGTTATCTTTTTAGAACTAGTCATTTATGAATAAATGATGATTTTATTCAAAAATTAAAATTTGCATATTTTAAAAATTATTTTCTTAAAATGGAGTTCATTTTTGAATAATACATTTCGAAATGTGGATAAGGTAATTTTTATTATTTTTCTAAAATAGGTAAATTTATGTTAAATAGTGAAATTCATTAATTTACGATATTTAATAAATAAATGAATTATTCAGTCATAGATGATGTATGGATGATGTATGCAAATTAAGTAAAACTCTTATTCTTTATTTTTATGTATTTAATGATATGTTTTAGTCAATTTATAGTATTGATCAAAAATAAGAAACTAGTTAATAAAAAAAATAAAAAAACACCCCTCTCATCACTTGTAAATAGAATCCATCTCCATCTCTTCTCCTCACAACTTCAAAGAATCAATGCTTTTCTAATATCATTAAAACTTATATACCATGCCTCTTACCAACATCTAGGATCCCTTGGTCTCAAAAAATATTTAAAACCATTTTCCCTATGGTGGTTCCCAAGGTAATGAATTCTAGATGTAAAATCCTTTTTAATTTCTTCCAATTTATATTCTTATTATCTACTCACCTATCCTTTTCTAAGTTTAGTGATATCCCTAGTATATTAAATACAAAAAAAATTATTACGATAATTTAATAATCCATAATCAATCATCGTATCATATACCGTTTATTCTAAAAATGAATACGTCATCCAAGAGGTTTCAATTTATCACCTTCAGGGATGACATGTTTTCTTTTTTCCATTACCTTCTTTGTGGCTAGTAATAGAACTATTATAATTTATGAAAAATATTTTAAAATGTATCTTGTACACATTTATAATATTATGGATTTAACATAAAAACATATTATTAAATTATAAATCAAAATGATTTTATTGTGATCGAAAACATCCAAAAGTAATCTAAATGGAATTCATTAGCATTTTATCTAACGAATCATCCTCACATATGAGAAAATATATAATCAAAATTTAATTTATTTATGTTCATTAATAACATATAATTTTTATTATTGGTAATTATCCCAATTTTACAAGATCTTCCATGAATGTATACAGGGGAACCGATCCCAAAAACTATGAAATTGAATACTCCTAAACTATGAAATTAAACAATATAACTCATAAAATTGACCATAAAGTAAAAAAATAAAATTATAATTAATCAAATTAAAGTATAAGAAATTATGTATTTTTTAATTAATTAATCTAATATTATTATAAATGATATTATATTTAATTATTCTTTCATACATAATGTATGGAGATTCTCGAACCCAAGTCCATTCCTTTGGGTTATTCCACATTGATGGAAAATTTTAATGTGGATGCAAATTTGATGCTCATAAAATACAACTTCATTGTTGTAAATATTTATTTTCTTGGATATACGCATATATAATATGTTTTTTAAAATATAAATGGATTTTACAAAGAACTATTCTTTATAAAAAACATCTTTTACTTTTATTGATATTGTTTCATCTAAAGTCATTATTAGTGAATCATATACACGTATTCTATTAAATTTTTTGAACAATGATTTTTTTTTTCAGGATTGTATGATTTATGAAATGAAACACATTCCATTCCATGTGTTCTTTAATGTCTAATTTTGATATATGTTCTATGTGGAATGCATGATTATGTAAATTTTATGATATAATGGGCACAACATGCTTTATATAGCCCTCAAATGCATTTGGTAAAGTGTTTTATCTCATGAGCTAATGTGAAATGTGAATAAACATGTTTATATATTTTTTAATAATAAAGATGTTTGGATTATGAACATATATATGTGTGAACATGGTGGTGGAATTGTTTAAAACTATATGTGGTAGCACACCACTAAGACATAATGTTTAAATTTTATGCAATTACACAAACCATGACATTACCTAATTATTAATATCATGATTATTATGATGATCACATGATTATGTTATGATGATTTTAATTACTATCACCCATGTTATATTGATTCTTGTTTTATCTATATTAATACTAGGATTTTATATCACCCCTTTCTCTGATGTATTTTCTTAGGTGACATCATATAATAAAAAGTAAATTTTGGCCACTAAGAAGCTCAAGAAGAAGGAAATAAAAAATTTATATATTTTATTTTGTAAATTTTATGATTGGTTCTAATTTTCTGAAGACATTAAACCATTGGAACCCAGATTTTTAACACTACTATATTGTTTACCATTAAAATTATCTAATAGTAATTTAAGAAAACCATGGTCACTCTATCTTCTATAGGATACCAGATTAGTTAATTTTTTAATTAGGATTAGAGGAAATTAGATAAAATAGATATTGTGAGACTAAGTATATGTATGCACCCAAGTATTCTTGTTATTGAATAATGATATAAATATGGATCCCAAAATATATGTATATAATGTCAATTTTACAATGGAATAAATTATTTCATCATGAAATTTTGACTTACGTTATGTACAAAACAATTCTATTTTAGAAAATAGTTAGAACTAGGAGAAACTATGCCACTAATCTGTGTGAGGGATGATTCATCTTATGACCGAACGACATCCCCAATGCCTTGGGTGGTGTACATAAAAATAATAGGGAGTTTCCTTCATATCTATCTCAGGAAATTTAAAATAACCCAAATAATTTGGAACATAATATTTTACATAAGAGGGTTAAACTAGGTATTGAGTCTTTCCGGAAACAATAACCTTTGGCATTTATTGGATCTTCTGAGCCACTAGTCATGGAATAGTGGGTTAACTCATTAGAGAAGATATTTACTCTGATTAAATGTTCTATTATGGTGATTGACACTTTATACATTTATATTTTATATGGAGTGGTTGGATAATGGTGGGAGTTGATTAAGAACACCCATATAATTGATGAAAGGGAATATATGGATTGGGAAGACATTAAACAAAATATTTCTTAACCAGTATTTCCTTAGAAATCATCAAACAAATATGGGTAGAGAATTTATAGAGATAAATAAAGTATAAGATTAATATTTAATGTTTTATGAAATAAATTTCACAAGGAATACATGGTATGACTCAGGTATTTCTATAAAAAATTATAGAAAAATTGAAATAATCATTAGTGGTTTAAAACTGGACTTTTTAAAGGCTCCAAATATTTATGAATTATAACGTTATAAAGAAGTTTTTAGATGTACATTCAATGTGGAAATGGATTTTGGAGAATGTTCTCTTTGATATAGAGATATGAAATGAAATATGGATTTTGAATCAAGATTATCTAATGAAAAAGGTTGATAGAAAACTGAACCACTCACATACCAAAAATATTTAAAGAAACATTCGGTCAATTTCCTCAAAGGGGTGGTGAAATTCTTTAAGTGTGGTGGATAAGGACACCATGATCATGAATGAAAAATAAATGATGAAGATAGAAAATGTGGGTGAGGGAAGAAAAGAACCACCTATAGTTTAATGATTCAATTGTATGGAGTAGGGTCATTATGAATGTTGGTGCACTAAAACTCAAGTCCTCATGGACAATTAGTGTTAGTAGCGACCAAATATAAAAGAAAAAGTGATATATTTTTCGATCGCTAATACTATGGTGGATGCTGAGAATGATTTGATTACATGTTCATAGTTTATTCATTCATTAAAATTCGACATACTATTTTATTCTAGTTCTAAACATTCCTTCATATATTTCACGTTTATTAGAACAATTCACACACTCCAAAAAAATATGGATGTTGAGTTAACTAGGTGAATATAAAATGAAGAAAATTATGGCATGAAAGGTATGAAACTCATACACTATTATTGTTTGTGGACTGAAAGTCCAAATAAATCTTGTATTACTTACTTTGATGGAGTTTCATGTTATATTATTCATGGATTTGTTATCATTATACAAATCCAACATCAATAGTTTTGAAAGGATGATTACTATACACATCCTGCGGAATCTGCTAATTCTATATTTGTGTGTGGAGAAGGATGAATAACTTTTAGATTCATCATCTCAATTGTGGATATTATTTCCTTATAATAATGAATATATAGCTCAAAAGATGTAGAAAAAGGAAAGCATCATCCTTGAAAGCATTCCCATTTTAAGGGATAACATTTATCTTCCTCTTGAATGACCGGTTGAGTACATGACTCAAAATATACCTATATAAGTTCGTATTCTAATGTCTCTTCACATAGTTTCCAGAATTGAGTTAGAATAATTAATGTAGTAGTTAAAATAGAATCTGGAAAAGGATTTTCAATGCATATGGGATTCACCATGGGATGAAATAGTCATCTTCTTCATGAATCAGGATGGATCAATGTGCTTATGCATTGATTATCATGAGCTCAAAAACTCATGATAAAGAATAGGTATCCCATATCATGAAGAGATTACCTGTTTGATCAATTCCATGGGGCCATGTATTTCTCCAAGATGGACATTCAGTTAGGATATCGGTAATTAAAGGTGAGGAAGGACGATATTCCCAATACATAATTTTAAAAAATGTATGGAAAATATGATTTCACGGTGATTCCTTTTGGACACACTAACGCTCTAATAATATTATAACAGTTAATGAATAGTGTATTTATAGATACTATCAATAAAATATTACTCATTAGAGTGGATATTATAATCTTCTCCAAGATAAAAGGGGAACATCCTGACCATTTCAGTATTATTCTAATGATTTTGATAATAGAGAATGATTGAGAAAATTATAGTTGATGTGAGTTATAAATAGAGGAATTATCATTCATGGGGAATTTTATAACTAGAAAATGAATATATGTGGGCCATTACATTAAAAATGAAATAGATTAGTGGTCAAAAAGATCATTTTTAAGGGAGATCCATAGTTTCCATGGTCTAGATGGGTATTTTTTTACTTTTTATGTGCTATTATTGATTTAAAGAACCACTAACCAAGCTATATCATAAGGAAGAAATGTTTTTTCTATTAATTGTGAAGACTAGTTTAAAGTATTAAAAATGGTTCTTTTCACCATAGTAATGATAAATCTTCCAAATAAGTGGTGAACACTTTGTGGAATAAAACGATTGTTTAACTATGTTCAAAAGATATGTACATATGAAAAATGATAAAGTGAATACCTAATCGTCAAGAAAATTTAAAATTCACGAGAAAACTACCACACATGATATTTAGTTTGATGTTGTGATCGTATAATTGAAAATTTATTGGAATTATCTATATGGGTAGAAGTGTGAAATATATACTGATCTTAAGAGAATCAAATACAAATTCACATAGAGTATTCCTAATATCTAACAGTGAATATTGTTAGAGTTCATCAAGGATTATGACAGATGAATCCACTACCATCATGGAAAAGAGAATAAAGTGTTGTATTTTCTATGTAGAAAAGATCCTAGAACATTATCAATGATTATAATTGATAAAGAACTAGTTTTATTATATTTTCAGGAATATACATTGGAATAATTAAGAATTTAACATCATTAATATTTTCTGAAATGATAGATCAACCATCCATCTTGACGAAAATAAATGATTCTCAATGAAATTATTTTGAAATTAAGAAGGTGGAATACATGAGAAAGGTGAAATACTCAGTGTTCAAAATTAATGAGGATAGATTTGGATGATTTTGGTCAGGTAACTGGGAACCATCCAATATATAAATAATGAAGGAGTCTCTTTGAGATTCACATTGGGGGAACATTCTATATTCAAGAAGGGAGTTGAATGACGCGTCATGACCGCTGAGAGTGTGTGGACGTGATGTTTTTTTCAATGGAGATTCCATTCTTATAATTATGTCATAAAATAACATGAAAACACAAAATAATTAACTACTAAGTGCTAACTGACCTTTAAACATATGTTTTCCACTTCTGTCTTTTGAATTTTGAAAATTCGTCATACACGGTTGTGTTCAAGATGATTTTTGGAGTATATTGAAACAAAAATAGTTTTTGGTGAATAGTAACCTATTAATATTAATAGTAACAAACCATTATGAATAGTAATATGACAAAAATTAATAGTAAATCATCCAACATAAGTGTTACCTCACCCATGAATAATTAAATAAAATTCAGACATCATAGAAAGTTACAATTTGGCCTTAGTAAACAATTTGGTATTTTGTAAATCATAAAAAAATAATTATAATTAATTAATTAATTTAAAGGAAAATGTATTTTCTTAAAATGTGACTATTATTTATCAAATCAATGTCTAATAGTTTTTCGATAATTTTACATGACCCTACATAATTTTTGAAAGCCCTATAAAGTCATTTTTAATCTTAAAAACATTCTTTAAGTAAATGATGATTTAAATTAAATATTAAATTAATAATAATTGGAAAATTATTTTGAAAAATGGACTTCATTTTTGGATTCTACACGCCAATAAATGGTTGTGGTAAATTTTTGGGATTTTTTTGAAATACATGAATTTTTTATGAATAGTAGAATCTTATAATTCACAATAAATGCTAAATAATTGATTAATTGAGTCATCGATGATGTTCTGCTGATTTAATACCACTTGTTTTGGGATCAAATGATAAAATTATTATTAGTTTTCATGGAATACTCAATATACCTTTTCTTGTGACGATACAATAAAATAATGAATTTTATATTAAGGAAACCCCTCTCCCCTCCACTATAAATACCACCCTTTACACCATCATTTCCTCACACCTCTCAAGCTCCAAGACTTCTCTAAACTCTGCCCAAACACATTCCATAACCCTCCCCACGTCCAAGAGCTATTTGTCTCATTCAAATATCAAGCTTAGGCCCTTAAGGATCTTCTCAAGAGAAGGATTCAGGTGGTAATTTCTATCCCTCTTCTCCTTTAATTTCCTTTCATGTTCAAGTTCATTTCTTGATCTATCCCCACTTATAATCATCCAAATTGTATTGTAACTCTATTATTATAGATTAAATAAAATTTTATGATTCTAATGGTATATTTTATCATCCAACCCCCTTTCCCACTTCCGTTTATTTTAGTAAAGAGAACTTTGTTCGTGAGGTGTTAATTTATCACCTTTAAGAACGACACATTTTCTTATTCAATTTATAACTTCAGATCTGTTCTTGAACCCATTTTTATGGTATAAAAAGAACATGTTATATGTATTATTTCCTATTTAATGTTCTGTAAATAAATTATGACCATATTACTATGTGATAAGTTAAAACAAGCTTGTTGTGATCGAAAAACCGCCCAAATTAACCCAAATAATCATCATTTAATTCTTATCTAATGATTCATCCACTTGGATATAATTTGATTCATTATAAGATAATTCAAACCCATGAAATACCATTAAAAACATGTAATATAATTCCATATTTTTACCCATGTTCTACCTAAATATCATTTTAAGAATACAAGTGAACCACTCATGATAACCATGAAAACAAACATTCTAGAACAATGTTTTAAAACTAAATAGCTCGTCCAAAGGAACATAAACTAAAATAATGAAACCATAATGAACCATATTTATGTAAACATGGTTATGTATTTCTATTTAATTAATATAATTTCATTATATATGACATTAAAGAGAATCAGGCATTCGGATACTAAGTAAGGGGAAATCTGGAACCCAATTTTCTGCCTTCGGGTTCTCCATCTTTCCCTCCATTTTTGATATGGTAACTCTGTAAAGATCATTTATTCATAATTCAATTTAATTTTCTACGATATAAATTTTTTTCACTGGTTTTTATGTCCAACAAATGTTTTCCAAAAGAAATCCTCTTTTAAGAGCACCCCTTTTACTTCTCACTCAAAGTGGACAGTTGTTGTAACATGTATGTTATTTCGTCTTTCTTTTGGGAACCCGGAGCTCATGAATGTGATATTTTGAGATGAAACCAATTCCATTACATGTTTTAGTTATGTATATTATTTATATGTCTTGTATGTTTCAAGCTTGATGATGATGATGTTATGATGTGATTGGTGCGCCCAGAATTATATAACGTAATATGAATGTTTCAATGTGACGGGTGCGCCCAGAATTATACAGCGCTCCAATGCATTAGGTAAAGTGATGAATCTCATGTGTAAATGTGAAAAGATGTGTTAAAAAGATTCTATCTTGGTTCACAAGTATTTTTGGTAGTTAACCACTAATACATGATGTTTCATTTTGATGCATTCCCATATTTGAAGTCTTATATTTATGCTTCCTCTCATGTTCATGATCTTTTCCCTATGTTATGATTATGATCACCTCTTCCTATATTGTTCTTATATATCCTCTTACTGGGATTATATCTCAACCCTTTTGATGTATATCCTCAGGTGGCTACATCTACTAAGGATAGGACAAGTGCGAATAAGAAGCTAGAGAAGAAGAAATTAAATAAATGTTTAGGCTTGATGTTGTATTTTTTATGTGTGGTCCTAGTTTTATGAAGACACCAAACCTTTGGATCCTCTATTTTTAATACTATAAGTTTTTATCATTATAATTATGTAATAGTAATGTTAGAAAAGGAAGGGTCTCTATAGTTGGTATCAGAGGCAAGGTTTAGTTAATTTGGGAATTAGGATTAGTGAACCCTAGAGAAAACCTCTTGTATGAGATTAAGTACAAATATGCACATAAGAGTATTTACATTGGGATGCCATTTGTTAGGATATTAGTATAAATTGTTCAAATGAATAATTTATGTATTCATGACTTGTTTACTTATGTTTTTTTCTAACCTTTTGAATTTTAGAAAATGGTGTGAACCAAGAGAAATCAGGCCAACAACTCTTCCAAGGGCCAATGCAACGATTACCCGAACAACATCCCCAATTATTTCAGAGGTGGAGTTCAAAACATCATGGATATTCTTACAAAATTATCTATGGTTATGAATAATTACCATAATAACTGGGAACATCCTCCTTCACCAAAGAGGGAGCAATATGCCATCGAATGTTTTATGCGGCAACGACCTCCGACGTTTAGTGGATCTTCTGATCCACTAGTTGCAGAACAGTGGGTCAACTCCATGGAGAATATCTTTTCTATTCTTCACTATTTTGAGATAGAGAAGGTGACCATATTCTTTTATCGTCTAGATAGAGAGGCCGATCAATGGTGGGTTTTGATTAAGAACACCAAGCCAAGGGAGGAAATTAATGAGATGGGATGGGAAGACATTAAGATAATATTTCTTAATAAGTACTTCCCACGAACACTTTGCATGAAGATGGATAGAGAATTTATATATCTCAATAAAAAAGAAGGAGAATATGTCACAACCTATGAAGATAATTTCACAAGTTTTTCAAGGTATAATTTGGGTTTTTTATCAAAAATGATAGCAAAATTGATAGATTATTTAGTGGATTAAAACCACGCCTTTGAAAGGATCTTGTAATTAAAGATGTTGGGATTTATGAAGATGTTATTCGGTGTGCTCTCCAAGTGGACATGGAGTTCGTAGAATGGTCCCATGGCTATAGTGATAATAAAAGAAAGATGGAGTTTCAAGCTAGTGGATCTAATGACAAAGGTGGGAAGAAAACTCAATGACCCACATGCTAAAAATGTGGGAAGTGGCACCATGGGAACTGCCTCAAAAGGACGGCAAAATGCATCAACTGTGGGATAGAAGGACACCATGCTCAAGAGTGTTGAAAAGACATGAAAAGGAAGGATCATATAGCCTATGAAAGGAGAGAACCACTCATGGTTCAATGCTACAATAGTAGGGAGCTAGGGCACTAAGAACACTAGTGCACTAAACCTCGAGTTCTCGAAGGTAATCAGAGTCAGCAGCCACCAAAGCCAAAGGAACAAGAGAAGGCTTATGCCATCACTACTATGGAGGTGGAGCCTGATAATGAATTTGTACAAGTTACAATTCAAATTCACTCAGGAATGGAAAACGTCTTATTTGATTCTGGTTCAATGCATTCTTTTATATCCTTAAATATTGATAGAACTATATAATTGAAGCCCCGATACCTTGAAGTAGAGATATCTGTAAAAAATGAGTGGTGAAATCATTGCAACCCATGTGTTTTACTCTTCTCTTGTTGGCGTATATGGGAAGATTCTTCCAAAAAATCTCGTAATACTTCCCTTCGTGGAATTCGACGCTATAATGGGAATGGATTGGCTCTCGTTATATAGAGCACATATCATCTGTTGGGAAAAGGAAATATCTTTTCATATTCTGAACCATCCCATGCGTCTCTAAAAATTCAAGGAAGATGATAAATCTCCTTTGAAAAATCCTTCAATGGTGTGGGTGTGGATTCCCTATAAAGATGCAAACCTCCCCCAAATGGTTGAGTCGAATGAAAGTTCCAACCTTGAGGAAATTCGAATCCTGAGGGAATATAGTGATGTCTTTCCAGAAGAGTTACCTTGATTTCCCCTTGATCGTGAGGTTGAGTTCTCAATTTAAGTCATACCTGGACCTACTCCTATCTCGAACTGTCCCTATAGGATGGCTCTTATTGAACAGGAGGAGTTAATGAAGCAGCTGCAAGAGCATCTGGACAAAGGGATCATATGCCCTAGTGCATCACCTTGGGGTGCGCCAGTGCTCTTTGTGAAGAAGAAGGATGGGACAATGCGACTGTGTATCGATTATCAGGAAGTCAAAAAGATCACCATAAAGAACAAGTATCCTCCACCAAGGATAGATGACTTGTTCGGTCAGTTAAAAGGAGACTAATACTTCTCAAAGGTGGATCTCCGTTCTGGATATCATCAGGTAAAGGTGAAGAAGAAAGATGTTCAAAAGATTGCATTCCGTACAAGGTATGGGCACTATGAGTTTTTGTTGATTCCATTCAAACTTTCTAATTCCCCTACAATATTCATGGATTTGAAGAATAGAGTCTTTAGAAATTACCTTGAAATTTTTTTGGTAGTTTTTATCGATGATATTCTCATCTACTCCAAGAGAGATGATGGAATATGATGAACATCTAAGAGTTTTGTTGGCGACATTAAGAAAGGAGAAGTTGTACGCCATGTTCAACAAGTGTAACTTTTGGATAAATCAATTCACATTCTTGGGACATGTGATCAAATGTGAGGGAATTTATGGGGATCCTTCAATGAAAAAGGTGATTGAGGAATGGTCAAGGCCCTCTAGTGTCACATAAATCCGTCGTTTTCTTGGATTAGCTGGGTACAACTGATGTTTTTTGAGAAACTTCTCACAATTGTCAAGCCCACTAACTATGTTAACAAGGAATGGGGTAAAGTATGTCTGGACATAAGAATGTGGGAGAAGCTTCAATGAGCTAAAGAGAAGGTTGATCGCTTGTCCTATACTCACACTAACAAAAAGTGGAGAAAGTTTTGTGATATACAGTGATTGTTCAAAGAAAGGATTTGGAAGTGTACTCATGAAAAATGACAATGTGATAGCCTATTCCTCACGACAGTTGAAGATCCATGAGCAGAACTACCAGACGCATGATCTAGAGCTGGAAACCGTGAGTTTTGCCTTGAAAATAAGGCGGCACTACCTTTATGGTGAGAAGTGTGACATATACACCAACCACAAGAGCCTAATGTATATATTGAAACAAAATGAGCTCAACATGATTCAAAGGAGATCATTAGAGCTAATCAAGGACTACGATTTTTCTATTCACTATCATCCTAGAATGCCGAACAAGGTAGTTGATTCTCTAAGTCAAAAAGAACCAGCTACTCTATCCATGTTGCGGATTGAGAGAGACTTTATCCTCTTAGATATGCAAAGGATGGATTTTGAAATCATAAGGGTAGGAGATACATCATACCTTGCCCAAATGATTGTGCAACCAACCATCCAGGAGAATATTAAGGAAGCACAAAGGTATGATGTGGAGATACAAAAGAGGGTGAATGTAGTAAAGGAAGGGAAGTTGCAAGAGTTCCATATTGATGATGATAGTGTGATTCATTTTGGAGCACAACTTTGTGTGCCTTCATCTCCCAAGATAAAGAAGGAGCTATTCGATAATGCATGTAGCTCAACTTTCTCTATCTATCCTGAGAGTCCCAAGATGTACCGTGATCTCCAAGAAAACTTCTAGTGGGATAACATGACGATGGAGATTGCAGAATATATATCAAAGTACTTGGTATGTCAGCAAGTTAAAGTTGAGTGACAAAAGTCCAAGGGTATGATTGAGACATTGCCAATACCCATGTGGGAATTGGAAAATGTTACTATGGGCTTTTTCATGGGTGTTCCGAAGACGTAAAAGGGAAATAATGCAATATGTGGTGGGGTTGACTGACTCACCTAGAATGCACATTTTATCATTATTCCGGAAGATCACTCGCTTGAACAACAATCAAAGATATATGTGAAGGAAGTGGTAAGACTTCACGGTGTTGCACTCTCAATTGTCTCTGACCATGATCCAAGGTTAACGTCTAAATTATGGAGGAGCCTTCAACATTCTCTGAGTACTGAATTAAATATCAGCACGACCTATCACCACCATACTGATTTCTAGTCTGAAAGGACTATTCAAACACTTGAAGATATGGTAAGAGCCAGCTCTCATTAATTAAAAGGTGGTTGGGATAAGCATCTCCCATTGCTTGAGTTATCATACAACTATAGCTTCCACTCAAGTATTCATATGGCTCCATATGAAGCTCTATATAGAAAGAGATGTAGAACTCAAACCTGTTGGGATGAAGTTGGAGAAAGAAAGATACTTGGAATTGATCTTGTTTAAGAGATGACAGAGAAGGTTCAAGTCATTCAGAATCACATCAAAGATACTCAATGTCAGAAAAAGAGCTATGCTGACATCCGTTGAAGGGACTTGGAGTTCGATGTTGGAGATAAAGTCTTTCTTCAAATATCTCCATGGAAGAGATTCATGCGATTTGGGATGAAAGGGAAGATAACCCCAATGTATATTGGCCCATTCGAGATCCTTGAACGTATATAAGCCATGGCCTATCATCTTGCACTTCCACCAAATATGCCTCAAGTTCATGATGTGTTTCATGTTTCACTACTGACGAAGTACATACCAGACCCCTCACATTTACTAAACTCAGAGGTGGTGTAGCTGGAGGATGATCTATCTTATGAGGAGTAGCCAGTAATGGTTTTGGATAGGAGAGATAAGGTTATATGCAACAAGACAAACCATCTTTTCAAAGTGTTCTGGAGGAACCATATGTTTGAGGAATCATCTTGGGAACATGAAGAGGCAATGAAGGAGAAACACCCTCACCTGTTTCTATAAAGAGAAATTTCTGGGGTGAAATTTCTTATGTAGGGAAGAATGTAGTGACCTGATTTTTTTTCAATGGAAATTGCATTCATATAATTATGTCATAAAATAACATGAAAACAGAAAATAATGAACTTCTAAGTGCTAAGTGACCTTTAATCATAATCTTGTCACTTCTGTGTTTTGAATTTCTAAAATCCGACATACATGGTTGTGTTCAAGAGGATTTTACGAGTCTATTGAAAGAAAAATAATTTTTGATGAATAGTAACCCAACCTTATGAATAGTAACATACCCTTATGAATAGTAATATGACACTTATGAATAGTAAATCAACCAACATAATAGTTACCTCACACATGAATAATTTAATAAAATTTATACATCTTAGTAAGTGACAATTTGACCTTACTGAACATTTTTGTTTTTTGTAAGTCATAAATAAATAATTATAATTAATTAATTAATTTAAAGGAGAATGTATTTTCTTAAAATGTGTTAATTATTTTTCAAATAAATGTCTTAAAGTTTTTAGATAATTTTATAAGACCCTACGTGATTTTTGAAAGCACTATAAAATCAGTTTTAATCTTAAAAACTATTTTTAAGTAAATTATGATTTTAATTAAACAGTAAATTAATAATATTTAGAAAATTATTTTTGAAAAATGTACTTATTTTTTGTATTCTACACTTCAATTAATGGTTGGGGTAAATGTTTTTATTTTTGTGAAATACATGAATTTTTTATGAATAGTAGAATCCGATAATTCACAATAAATGCTAAATAATGGATTAATTGAGTCATCGATGATGTTCTTCTGATGTTAGACCACTTGGTTCCGGATCACATGATAAAATTACTATTCATGGTCATGGAATACTCACTATTCATTGTTTTGTAAAGAAATAGTAAACTTCTGAATTTTATTTTAAGGAAACCCCTCTCCCCTCAACTATAAATACCACCCTTCACACCCTCATTTGCTCACACCTCTCAAGATCCAAGACTTCAATAAACTCTCCCAAACACCTTAACTAGCCCTCCCACAAGTCCAAGAGATGCTGGTATCATAAAAAGGCCAATCTTAGTCCCTTAAAGAGGTTCTCAAGAGAAGGATTCAAGAGGTAATTTCTCTCCCTCTTCTCCTTTAATTTCCTTTCATGATCAAGTTCATTTAATGATCTCTACCAACCTATATTCATCCAAATGGTATTTTAACTCTAGTATTATACATATACTGTAATTTTATGATTCTAATGGTATGTTATATCATCCAAACCCCTTTCCCTCTACCTTTTATTTTATTAAAGAGAATGTTGTTCGTGAGGAGTAAATTTTTCGCCTTTAAGAACGAAAAGTATTCTTCATCAATTACTACCTTCAGATATAGTCATGAAACCATTTTTATGATTGAACCAGAATAGGTTATATGTATTATGTCCTATTTGAGGTTCTGAAAATTACTTATGACCATATTACTAAGCGATAAGTTAAAACAAGTTCATTGTGATCGAAAAACAGCCCAAATTAACCCAAAAAATCATAACTTAATTATTATCTAATGATTCATCCACATGGATCTTGTTTCATTATAACATCATTCAAGTTCATTCAATATCATTAATAACATGTAATATCATTCTGGATGTTTACCCATGTTTTATGCAAACATCAATTTAAGAATACAAGTGAACCACTCAAGAAAACCATAAAAACAAACATTCTCGAACAATGTTTTAAAACTATATAACTCATCCAAAGGCACGTAAATTCACATAATGAAACCATAATGCACCATATTAATGTAAAAAAGTTTATGAATTTCTAATTAATGAATATAATTTCATTATACAGAACATTAAAGTGAAGGAAGAATTCATATACAAGGTAAGGGGAAATCTCAAACCCAATTTTTTTCTTTCGGGTTCTCCCTCTTTCCCTCAATTTTAGATATGGTTACTCCTTAAAGATAATTTTTTCATCATTGTATTTAAGTTTCTAGGATATACAAGTTTGTCACTAGTTTTTATGTCAAACAAATGTTTTCCAAAAGAAATCGTCTTTTAGGAGCACCCCTTTTACTTCTCACTCAAAGTGTACGGTTCATGTAACATATATGTTATTCCCTCTTTCTTTTGGGAACCCAAAGCTTATGAATGTTCTATTATGAGATGAAACCCATTCCATTCCATGGTTTAGTTATGTAAATTTTTGATATGTGTTGTATGTGGCAAGCATGATGATGATAATGTTATGATGTGACGGGTGTTCCCGGAATTATATAGCGCAATATGAATGTTTCAATGTGACTGGTACACCGAGAATTATACAGTTCTCCAATGCATTGGGTAAAGTGAATTATCTCATTAGTAAAAGTGAAATAAAGTTTAAACAAGATTCTAGTTTGGTTCACAAGTATCTTTGGTAGTTAACCACTAAGACATGATGTCTCATTTTTATGCCCGACTACATTTCAAGTCTTATATTTATGCTTCCTCTCATGTTCGTGATCTTTTTCCTATGTTATGATTATGCTCACCCCATTCTATATTTTTCATATCTATCATCTTATTGGGATTCTAGGTCACCCATTTTGATGTATATCCTCATGTGGCTACATGTACTAAGGATAGTACAAGTTCAAATAATAATCTAGAGAAGATGAAATTAAATAAATGTTTATTCTTTGTGTTGTATTTGATATGTGCGGTCCTAGGTTTCCCAGGACACTAAACCTTTGGATCTTCAATTTTTAATACTATTATGTTATTTATCTTTAAAATGATGTAATATTAATGTATGAAAAGGCAGGGTCACTATATAGAGAATGTTTGGTGGAAGACTATGAATTAGGGGATCAACAAATATACATCAAACAACCTTGTATTTTTACAAGTGAAGGATGAAAGGAAATGGATTAAGGGATTAATGAATCAATTACCCCTAACCAAATGGAAATGGGAAAACATCACAATTGTCATTGTTAATGGTATCCGGATGACATCTATAAGAAACTATTCTATCTGGTTCGTGGTGGATACTCTTACAAAGATAGATCGCATTATCTTAATTTGAGAGTAATTATCACTGGATAAATATACAAAAATATCCATTAGTGATTTTTATGGCGGCATGGACTACCAGTGTCAATTATATTTGATTGATATACATGAAACTCTTTGAAGGTCGGTAAAATAATCCCACATTGTCAAAAAAAAACCTCATCTAAACATCAGTAAATCATTTCATCCTCAAACTGATATCCAATTATTTAGGAATATTTGGACATTGGAAGTTAGGTTGAGATCATGTGTTATATAAATCAATGTAGGATCAACCCAACTTATACCTCTAATCATATTCTCTTAGAATAACAGTTTCCACTGAACCATCCAAATGACTCCAAATGAATCATTTTTATGAGAAAATATGTACAACATTGACACGATAGGATGAATTCAATGAATGTAAGTTTATACAATCAGAAATGGTTGAGGAAAGTATCGAAAAGGTGAATACCATTTAGAAGCATATTAAGGAATAAAAAAGTTGACAAAATAGCAATGCAAAAAATTATTGATGGGATGGAGAATGTGAGGTTGGAGATATGTAATTCCTCTATATTTCTCCATGGAAAAGGATCATGAGAATTGGGGTGAATGGAATGTTGAGTCCAAGGTGCATCATCCCCTTAGAGATTCTTAATCATGTTAGAGCTATGGCCAATCTACTATCACTTCCACAAACTATCTCGGATGTCTGTGATGTATTCCATGTATCTCTATGGAGGAATTACATTCCAGATCCCTCACATGTACTGAATCTAGAGTTGGTACATTTTGAAAATGATCTCCCCTATGAGGAGAAGCCAGTAATGTGCTAAAACCCTAGAGATATATTTCTATGAAACATAACAACTCAGCTAGTAAAAGTACTATTGTGGAACCATATGTACGAAGGGTAAACAAGGGAACTAAAGGAATAAATAAAGTATAAATAACATCATCTATTTATGTAAAAAGAAAGTTTGACGTTGAAATTTCAAAAGGGGTGGAGAATGTAACTTCCTAAAATATTATCAGTGTAATTATATCTATTCTTTTAATTATTTAATATAGTATAAATCATATACATAGAATTGATATCTGAATAGAAACATTATTTTCATAAATAAAGATTGATGTATGTAATATTCATAGAAATTAAGAATCACATACCTATAGAATAGAAACATGACCCTAGGAATAATAAAATGACCATTAGGAATAGTAACCTGACCTATAGAATAGTATCTTCACTTTTTAGAATATAAAAAATAGGCATCTTATAAATTATGATATGATATAATTATATCACATTATATGAAAATAAATGTTTAAAATATGCTAATTTAGGATTTGGAATTTTTATTATACATAATCATTTAAATACAATTTTATAATTAATATAATAATTTAAATGAAAATTTGTTCATTAATTATTATTTTGTTATCTTATAATTATAATACAATTGTATGATACCTTAAGTAAATTTTCAATGTTTCATAAAATATGTTATATTTTTTAAATAGGTATTATTTTATAAATGATGATTCTAAATAAAAATTATATTTATCATATTTATAATTTTTTCATAAAATGGAGATCATTTTATAATTATTACCATAAAAATTTTAAGGTCTGAATATTTAGGTATTATCTAAAACAGTTTAATTTTTATTGAATAGTGAAATATGATAATAAATTGTATTTAAAAAATATATGAATTATCAATTCATATATGAGTAATTGTAGATATAAGATAATATCAAACTATAATTCATTATATAAACATATTTATTGATAGAGTTTATAATATTCAGCTTTTGAGCCAAAAATAACAATATAAAGGATTAAATCATAAGAAAAAACCCATCTCCCCATATAAATACCACCCTCACGACCACTTCTACTAAAAACCGTAAAATCCCTGAATATTTCCCAATTTTTACCCATTACTATTCCAATGAATATTCCCCATGTCATCTATCATTTTTTCTCAACAATATGAAAAACCCACTATCTTTAAGGATTTTCTCATGTAGAAGAATTTAAGAGGTAAAATCCTCATTCTTTTCTTTCATTTTTTTTCAATTTCATTTTTTTTATTGTGTCCTCATCTCCTCATATCCAAGTGGAATGATAAATCTATTATATTATATATAATCTAATTTTATTTGGTAAAAGAACATTCCATCATAAAAAACATCTTCTATCTCTTTTATTCTAAAATTGAAAAATGTTTTTCATGTGGTGTTGATTTATCACTCTCGAGTACGACAAGTTTCCATTTTCATATACCTCCTTAAAAGTTGGTCATAAAACCATTATAATGGTAGAAAAATATTTTAAAATGTATCTTATATCTCTTTTTCATGTTCTCTAACTAACATATATTTATAATATCAAATAATAAAACAAAACGAGTTTGTTTCGATTCAAAACATCCAAAATTTAAGTAAATATTTATTAGTATGATGTTATCTAATGAATTATCCTCATATCTATTAAAAAATAATATATAAGAAAAATTTATTTTTTCATGTTCATTAATAATATATAATATCAATTCTGTATAATTTTCCCCATTTTACATGCTCTTCCATAAATGTATAAGTGAACCGATAATGAAAACATAGAAAATGAACAATCCCGAATGATGAAATTGAACACTATAACACATCAAAATAGTTATAAACAAACATAATACAATTATAATGAAGTAAATTCATGTATTATAGGTTATAGTTTAATTAAATAATTAATATTATTTTATTATCTTTGATATTATTGTTAAGAGAGCTTTCTAACATAAAGAAAGGGGATTCTCAGTCACAATTTCCTTCCATTGGTTTATTCCTATTTTGTTGCAATTATTAGGGTGAATGTTAGTTTAATAATAATGAAATATAATATATTTATTTCTACCTTTTATTTTCTATGATTTATATGTTTCTAATATATTTTTATTATAAATATAATGATTTTTCCAAAGAACTCTTCTTTCAAAAAAACCCATAATTTAATGGTCTTCAGATTGTTTATTCCTCACTCCAGATTGATGATTCCATTATAAATATGTTATTGCCTTTTTCAAAATCAATTGTTTTCTAATGAATGTATGATTTATGAAATTAAATCCATTTCATTCTATGTTTTATTTTATGTCTACGATTTATATATGTCCTATGTGGCGTGCATGATAATGTAAATGTTATGTTGTGACGAGTGCACCCAAAATTATCTAGCTTTCAAATGCATTGGGTGATATGATGTATCTCATGATATAATGTAAAAAAATGCATGAAAATGATGCTATATTTATTCACACTATGTGTGATAGTTCACCACTATGTTATGATGGTTTCTTTTTATACATTCCCACAACGCCTGAAATTATCTAATGTATTTTTCTCATTATTATGATGATGATACCATGATTATGTTATGATGGTTATGTGTTATATTTATTCATGTTCTCATCTAACCTCTTACTGGTATTTTTTCTCACCCCTTTCATTGATATATATCCTTAGGTGACTAATTATTCTTTAGAGTACAAGAGGGACACTAAGAAACAATAGAAAATGTAATTTACAAATGATTCTGTTTTTTATTGTAAATGTAATGTTTTGTCCTAATTTTCCTAAGAACCTAAACATTAGTATCCAGTTTTTGAAAAATTATTATTTTTTTATACATAAAATTGTATATTAGTAATATTACAAAAAATGGTCATGATAAATTTATAGTTTTTAAATGATTTATTTGATGAACCATGGTTGAGAACGTGATAATGTACAATTTTAAATTCTGTTGAAGGAATAAATTGATTTTAAAAATAATATGGGTGAACAAAAAAATGATAATAAAAATTGGTTTTATCCTATGATATAATTTTAATGTAAAATGTTTTGATTGCATTATTGTGGATTTTATAGGGCATTAAGGATTCAAAATGTAAAATATAAAGAAATTTGATAGGATTTATGTTTAAAATAAATAGTGACATGAATAGTTGGTATTGAAAAATTATTACAATTAAATGTGGGGATTTATAAAATATGGATTTCATGATGAATTTTCAAAGGGATTAGTGTGAGTAAAATGGATAATTATTCCTTAGTGAAACTATTTATTTGTGGATTTTTTATATATGCCACATAAAAACAAATGGGCAATCTTGTTTGATAAATTATTTTTCTTGTTTCACCTGGTATTAGTGATGCATTATTTTTCAAATTATAATTATCCGTGGGAGCCCACATTAAATGTAGATTCCCATTTTTTAACCATTTATTCTTAATTATTTAGTGTTATCATTGAAAAATGGTCGAAAGGATCAAGTGTTTTATTGTTTCGTTATATCATATTTGTATTCTTGTTATATTTCCATTTAGAAAAGCACATATAAACATTAGGATAAATTTATTATATGGATGAGGTTTTAATATCAATTATTTAATTAAATAATGATTAAATATTATTATTTGGGTAGTTTATAAAAATATTTATCATCTAATTAAATAATTGATTCCTTATAGGAGAGCCTTATCACTGACCTTAGTTTTCAAGGATAAAGTTATTCCATGTGTTCACAAATTCATCAGTAGTACTCTTAGTGTCATTAATATACTTAATAAAGATTCATATATCTCTTCGAAGATATATGATACCTCCATTTTACTATTTATACAAGGATTTTTGGTTCCATACTAATTTTATTGTTATTTTACATCAGATACTACAATTGATCTTGAAGTAAATGTGGTCATGAGACTCACATGACAACCCATTTGGTAAGGTATCATTACTATAGGTGATGAAATCGTAGAATACCCATGAAATAAATGTTCAAAATAGATAGAAGGTTTACTTTTACATATGGTTTGTCATAAACTAGTTAATTTTTCTAATGTTATATAGACATTATATTGTGTTTATTTTCAGTGTGAAAATCAATACATGAAGGGATGACAACTGAGAATCTATATTATATTGTCTCCAAGACATAAGAGTCAATTTTTCCCTATAAGAAATAAGTAATATCCACATACTCATAGGAATAAAAATGAGATAAAAACATGGCTATACAACTAATTATTCCATTTCTAATTTTGTCTTCAATATTTGATTCAACTGATTAGGTTGAAGATAGGGAGATGTACAATTGAGTACCAAGAGGAAACCAACATAACAACTTGAAATATATGGGATATTTAAGGATTTGAACTATTGGATGCGAGAACGCTATCTTGTAATAGAATAATGAGATGTGATAATGTAATTGATGAGATATGGTTATTTTCTTTTCATTGGGTTGGGTCTCATTCTTGATATAATAATTTAAATTCATTTTAGTTCTATTAAAATTATATATGATACGTTATACACTCATTGAATTATTATTTTAGTTTTTTGTATTCATTTGACCATTTATTTGATGGTTTTAACCACATTGACTTTTTATTTATATATTTCATGGCACTATATATATATATATAATGATACTTTGGAGTTTTCTATTGAATGATAGTGATGTGTACAATGGGTTATATTGGAAATGAAATTTAATTCCTTGTTGTTTAGCAGTGTCATAGAGATGATCAAGTCAAATAAGTCAATGTTAATGATGTTTTATTACTTGATGTCTCATTAGATATGCCAGTTTCAAATTGAGGTGAATTAAATAAAGAATATAAAATATTACACTGGTTTATAAGAATATTCAATAATACTTAAAAAATAAATTCCCTAATAATTTAAAATTATATTATGTTTGATTATTTTATTATAACACCCATGTTGTGAAATTGATCGAATGCCGATTTAAACAACAAAGAAATTCGAAACATAAAATGTATGATCGATCGTAGGAAAAGAACATTGTTGAAAAATCAAATGTCGAATTTTCATAAGAAAATGATAATAACAAATGAAAATACAAATAGAAAATATATACAAGTTGATAACACACTGTAGATCCAAAATTCCATCACATTTCATTAACATATCATTATATTTACAGAGTACATGAGTTCAGATCCAACGGTGAGAATATGAATGTTTGGGAATTAAGAGGGGAATTAATTGGGAATTGGGGATTCAACATTATTGTTATAATTATTACATCCATAAATAACATTTAATAAAACTACCCCTTGGATATCATAATTTTATGGAACCTTATTTAATCTTCACTTAAAAACCCCTGTAGGAAAAATAAGTGAAGTCAAAATAAAAGAATTTCATGTCATGCTACCTCATTAAAAACCTTATCAGAATAACCCAGTGGTAAAAAACCTGATGAAGGGTAAAAGATTAAGTCATTCCCAAATCCCCCTAATCATATAATTTAGTTGTGTCTTCAAAACATCAATTAATATTACTATTTAATTATGTCTTCAAGACATGGGAAGAATACCATAGGTAAATGGTCTCATTAAAAAATATAACGCATGGGGAAGACCAAAAAATTACATTACTTATAGATTTCCATAATCATTTATATCATTCACTTGGATATATCTTAGGATGTATAATTTCCTCATTAAAAACCGCATCATGGAAAACCCCTTCAGGGTAAAACACTGTATTAGGGAAAAACAGTACAATAACGTCATGTCCCTAGAGTGTTTCCTCGTTTAAAAACTTATCAAGAAAACACAGGGGGAAAACTTGACTATGGGGAAAATAGTAAATTAGTTACATCTCCCACTCATAATTATCATCACTACATTATTTAACTCATAGAATTTCCAAGATCAATTTATTACCAAAACATCCAGTTTTGAATTTTTGAATCATAATAACTTATGCCCTTTAGATATCAATGAATGAGGAAGAACATTACCTTGAATCATAATATGATTTATTGTTATTTTCAATGTACATATGCACATGTAAACATATATCCTTCAAGGATAAATAAAATGTGAATTTATATTTAATCCTTCTAGGATAAGTATGTTCTTCATCAACCCATTATGTATGAAATTTATCACTTGTGGAAGCATGATATTTAATTATTCATTAAGGTTAAAACCATTCCATTATTTAATATTTCATCTTTAGGATGATTAATTCAAAATACAAGAACATTCAATGTAATTTCATTATCAAATAATTCATTGATTCTTTAAAACTATTCAAGAGTATAGATGTTTTTTTAAAACACATTAATAATATGATGAATACAATAATTCATACAATCCATGGGATGGTAAATTCAATTTATATTCTTCCTTAACTTATTATAGATAAATCATGTTCTGTTCACCACATAATTTATTATATTGGGTGAAAAAAATTAATTTTATAAATGATTCAGGAATTTTGAACTCTTCTGGGATACATAAAAATATCCCAATATACAAGGAAGAATATTTCTTATAATTAGATCATTAATATTTAATAGTCTTTATAGTTTGGATAATCAATCCAGAACCTTATATGTTAAACATTTTATATGTCTATTTAATAATTTTGGCCAATTATTTTTATGTAGAAATCTATCAAAATCCATTTCCTTTAATGAGTTTTAAAAAGCATTCAAAAAAATATGCCATTAACAACATTTGATTGAGATCTCAGAATTTCTCTGGTACCACATTCACTTCAGGGATAATATCTAAACAGATATAATGTTGTCTATATATTCATTTAACTCTTAATGGGATAATATATTTATCACTTTATATTCATAATGAATAATGATTTTTTATAATCAGTACAACCACATGCCAGGGGTGTATAATCAAACAGTTGATTTCCAAAACTTTACATTCATTTATGTGTTGTGAGAATCCTGTCAATGGTTCTACAAGATCATATAATATATGATACTCAATATTTCATTTAATCAACATACATATTTTTCAAGGTATGCACACCAGTAGAAAATAACACATGATATCATTTAGTTGATTCATCTTTCATGTAGATGGATCACATGGTAGTTGGACGCACCCATATATACTTCTTCATAAGTATATGGGAAATTGTTTCTATAATAGCTTCTAATGATTGAAATAATTTACCACAAAATTGGTACCTTAGGGTAAATTATTATACATGGTGTATTCATAATGACATAATGATAATTAAATTATTGATAATTTTGTAGACATGCATCCATTAAAAAAATTCATCATTCTCCCCTAATGGATGTATATTATGTAATCAATAAAAAAAATTTCTTGAATAAATGAATCAATATCAATCATTATAATTGACCATGGATGACCAAAATCATCATGTCATATATTTGAAGTGCCGGGATCAGTGAACTTATGGTTTAAAATTATTGATTCGATTGTACATAAAAAAATTCATTATACTTACTTTTTTGAAAGATTGCTACATATAAAGATCACTCTTTTTCTCCATATGATACTCAGTTTCAAGAATACCATTCCTATATCTCATTGAGACATTAGGTATAAGAAATAATTAAGAATTTGTACAACCATGTTGAAATATATTCACTCTTCTAGAGTCGTTTATTAATTTTCCATGTAGGTAAATTTACTTTTATGAACATATACATACACATATATGACTTGTTTAAAAGAATTCAATACAAAAAATATTTGTAAATATTTTTCTTCAAGATCGAAAAATATAAGATCTCCAGGATCATTCATTGTGAGAACTCATATTTTTCATTATAATTTCCACTTATGGCGATTGAAGAATTCCTAATATAACCATAACATGTTTGGACCATCACCGAGATAATTATTACGAAATTCAGAACATCTGGGGAAAATATTTTGGAACATCATGCCCAAATATAATTTTACAATACATGTACCTAGGATAGGAGCCCCCATGTCTTTTGAAGATGGTGAATGTGGTAACGACAACCAATGTGGAAGAATTTTATGGATTCACTACACACCATATCGCCATCGAAAATTATAATTCATAAACAACATTCACATTATCAAATTAAATATATATCATTTGATCAAACCTCATTAACTCTCAAATACTCCGGATATCATAAATCCTAAAAAACACATGTACAATTTCATTCGCTTCATGGAATGAGATATAGTAATTAATACTACATTCACATTAAGGAATTCATTCATTCATTAGATTTCATGATCCATGATTAATAATTTATTATTTATCAATATTGATCAACCTATATAAAATATAAATTTTATTGATTATGATGATCATTGCTTTATCCACTTCATGTAGTAAAATAATTTTCATAATATATAGCAGATTATCCAAACTATTTAATTAAATCATTTCATTTATAAGTTATATGAACAACAACATCCACTTCAGGGGATAAATTAATTAAATGAGATGATCTTGATGTTCCATAATAATATGATAAATAATAATGTATCCTTTGATATTGTTGCCATAGGAATAATAAAGGATAAATGAAGATATTCTTCAATATAATGGAAAAGGACATTATATTCATATCATTCTTCAGGGATTCAATATTTTATAAATATCAATAAAATTCATTATGCTCTATAAAAATTTACAATCATCAAACCATTTCTAGTGGTTATATTTTTATTATTTTTTATAAAAATATACATCATAATGATCATTCCCAAAACATCATTTCCTCATAGAACATTATTTATAATAAATTTAGATTTATTTTCATACACTTTGGGGAATGAAATAAATAATTTTAAATAAATATTCTCATTCACTCTAGGGAGCAGAATAAAATTATTTGTTCGAGTATTATAGTTCCTTCAAGACAATTGCATGAATATTCAATTCATCAATTTAATCCTTTCCATCACTTCGGGGGATTTTCATATTTAAAATATATTTCTGCTTTTTCATCTAGAATATTCAATTTCTCAAAAACATTTTATAGAAATAAAATAATGGGAAAATAAAAAAATAGAAATATTTAAAGTAAACATCATTTCCATCATGATACTTTATATAGTATAATAAAACTTGACACTTTTAGGTTGAAAAATTAATAAGAGATATGGAATTTTATGGTTGATAGAATTATTACAGAACATCATATCAACATACAATATGTACAGGATGATCATCAAACTTCGTCTCGACGTATGACAGGTTAGTGATTTTCACCAAATGTCTTCTTGATGTACGATGATACACAATTTTTATCAAATATCATCTTGACATACAATGGATATGTGATGTTTTTAATTCAATGGATCAATGTTCTATAGGTACGCGATGTTCATCATTCAACAGCTCGACGTATGACGGGTAGGCGATGATCATATTTCAACTGCTTCAGGTGGGTTAGTTTTTTATTCATTTGATGAATGATTTTTGTCTCCACAATGACCCCATTAGTTATTAATCAAAAACATTATCATTAGGGAATGTATTGTAATTTTTCAATTGTGAGTCATTACAGCTCTTCATGAGCTCATTATTTTTCCCACAAAAAAATATTAAAAAATAATATAATATATTTTCTTTTAAAATGAGGGGAACATAAATGTAAAAATATCTTAAATATAAAATAATGCTCACCTTTTTCTGTATCTCCTAGAATGAGTGTAGTCGATGAACATAATAAAGAGTATGTCAAAATAATAATGATTATAAAAAAATATGACATAAATTTTTTGAATGATATTCTTCTCATTCCAATGATGGGGATGAAGACAATGATGTCACAATGAGAAAATCGGAGTAGAAAATTTTTCTAATAAATTGTTTTGAAATTGATCTAACACCGATTGAAACTATGATGTATTTCGAAACCGAAAATGTAAGATCAATTGTAGGCGAAGGGAGTCGTTGAGTAAGCAAATGTCAAATTTTCATATGATGATGATAATAAGAAATAGAAATAAAAAAATTAAATAGAAATAGAGAACACAATGTAGAGCCAAAATTCCATCACATTTCATTAACATATCGCCATATTTATAGAGTACATGAGATCTGATCCAACGGTGAGAATATGAATGGTTGGCCATTAAGTGTGGAATTTATTAGAAATTGAGTAGTAATCACTATTTTCATAATTATGACATCCATTAAAAACATTTCATAACAACCCCAAGATTTTTTGAGATTGATAATTATAAATTTCTTGGATGCCTTCTGTTGACGTTACACCATGATTAGCTTGTGCTATATGTAACACTGTTTTAGATAATAGTTTAAGCAATGATATTCTTGGATTCTGTTACACAAAATTTCAAGTTATATTGATATAATTCATTTCACTCATGACCAATTATATGTGATAACTAAATATTATAACCTAGTCATTATAATAGCAAGTATTAATATTATAAGCTTCTTTATAAAAAACTATTTAAATGAAAATAAGTGAGTCAATAAACAAAAAGAATCACTATTTATGGATTTTATTCTTGAAATATATAATTTATATATTAAATTTATTGTTTTATATTAAGATTATATGTTTTATAGAAATTATATATGAACAATTTCAATTTTATGGATAAAATGATTTTTTTTCTAAAAATGTAATTTTTCCACCGTTGGAAGGAAAACACTTAGTAAATATTGTTTTATACACTTTTATAAGTTATTTTAGAAACAAATAAACTTATTATTTTAAATTATGGAATAATAATTTGCATTGTTTCAATTTATAATATTTTTGTTGATAATATTCAATACTTTTGAATAGTAAAATATTTTTCATTTTAATTTCAAATTGCTTTTAGGTATGATTTATTTATACAGAAATGATATCATTTTAATTGGTTTTAAATCATAATTTGATTATATTTTTTTATTTAATCCAATTTTAGTAATTAATTGTAATTTTACATTGAAATTTTATTGAAACGCACATGAATATTTTGATGGTTTTAACATTTAAAAAAATTATTTTCTCATTTTGAAATGGAAAGTAATAATAAAATATTTAATACAACTCATGTGTCTTTATTTTTGAAAAATGAATTCAATATTTTGATAAATTTTGCCAAAATTATGTTAATATGTTACATTAATTGTTTTAGATATTATGAATAAAAACAATGGTAATTTTTATTACCATATATAAAGATAATTCGTACCAATTAGGGTAACAAACAATATGATAAAGGTAATAAAATTACCATAACACCTACCAAAATATTGTTGGATGTGTTGAAGTCGTCCATTATCATTTAAGAGTAGGAATTTATTAATTTAATATACTTCTTTTATTAGAGTGATGTAATTATAAATAAAATATTAGTGAGTGACAACATGTCACTCTCATATCTCTTATAAGTATAATAATTTTAATGTAATGATAAACATGATAAAATTGAGATTATAAATAGTCTACATAAATATAAAGAAAATATATAAATAAAGTGAATTTATTTATTATTTTTATATTTTAAATAATTACCATAAATACTGACACAACAGTGATAGAATAATTATTTTATTAAGAGAAATATTATATAAACTATATTTTAAATAGTAAAATAAATATTATATGAAATAATTAATGTTGTAAAAGATTTTTCTAGTTTAATATTATATGTTATAAGAAAATTATATTATTTATTTCTATGATAAATCTCTTTTTGGATTTTATTTAAATTCAATTTAATAAATAGGGAAAAATTAATATTATTTATATTTTACGAAATAATTTATTTTAAATTATTTAAAACCAAATAATAAATTTTTAAATTTAAAAGAATATATTTTAATGCATAAAAATTAATTTAGTGTACAATTATTGTAAATTAACCACTTATAAGTAAACTTAATAGACTATACATAATTAAAATGTTGTTTCTACATTTAAAATTAAAAGAGATTAATTAAGGGTAAACATAAAAGACAAGGTTTAAAATAAATTAAATACTTTTCATCAATTGTTGGATGAGATTATTTAGAACTATAAACGTATTATACTCAAAATATATCACTTTTGAACTATTATAATTAGAAAAATAATTTTTAATAAAATAATATTTCAAGACTTTCGTAAAGTGCCCCTCCGACCTCTTATAAAAGGCCACCATATCTACCCATATATTCATACCTATGAGGCCACATGTAACATATAAATTATACTAAAATATTATAGAACATCCCTATCATCCTACTAGAGACTACACATTGGGAATAAATCCATTATACAGGGACGTTTTGTGCCATTCAAATGGAGATACTCGAAAAACTGTAATTGATTTATCAACACTTTCAGAATTATTTTCTTCTTATACTTCTTCTTCATATGTGGTTTCCATAATAAGGTAATAAATCCTGAATATTATACATGATGTAATTTTATTAAAAAAATGGGCAACCTTAATCATACATTTATCCATCTTACGAATAGCAATATTAATATGTGTGAGTACAAAAAACATATAGTCTCTACACTGTGGTGTAATTTTTTATTCAAGAATACATAATTTGAATTTGTTTATGTATGAGTATAATCGACATAAATAATTAATATAAAATTATAATTTTTCATTGAAATTAATATATCATCCAATTCCATGCTATTAAACCATTAATTGAATGACATGGTCGCATGTGCGTACATACGACCTATGGTCTCTATGATGTGATGTGATTCATTTTATAAGATATTAATTAAACAACGATTATATACATGATGTAATTAATAAATATTATATATATTATAATAATATCATTATTTAAATTTTATAACAATAACCAAAGATGTGTAAAATGGAAGTTTCCGATAAAACATGTGTAAGAACATAAAATAATTTATATCTGAATAATGAGTAATGATAAAATCATACTAGAAATAGAAGATAATATAATCATATATGATATCATAAAATTTATTATGATTTTATAATAAGTCAATAACATTTAATAAATATTTATAATGTAGGATCAGATACATATGAAGGATATCAGAACTATGGTAATGTATAATTTTTCAATCTCATTTTTATCTGAGATTGTTTATATCTATGTATTTACTATGTGAATATGAACAATCCATGCCAATTTTTTTAAATGATTTCAAAAAATGTTTACTATTCATCTATATATTTTTAATGTAATTTTCATTCATTTTTTTAGTTTTAATACATGGTTTGGAATGGAACGTTCTCTTGTTTACCATACACTATTCTTTTTGGCTTCTCCGAAAAATGTACAAGGAGGATGTTTCATTAGCATATACGACATTAATAGATTATTATGATTTCATAACTCATTATTTACATGAATATTTATTTATAATATTTGAAGATTATTTTCAATTAATTTATTTTCTTTTAACATTTCATCACATGTTGACAAAATAAAACATTTCTAATGAAGAGAGGATATTTATCTTCAAGAATTAATTTCTAGTATTTTATCAAAATTAATTTCCATATAATTTGTCATAGGGTATTGTTTATATCCCAATTATTTAATTGATTTGATTATGTTTATGATTGAAATATTTATATGAAATACATTTATTTTTAATGGATTATGATGGAATTATGTTTAATAAACCCATTTATTTGTTCCCTGGGTTATGATTTTATGAATGGTTTATGTTTTTTATCACATATAAGAAAAATTTCCTAATGAAATGGGTGGTACCTACATCTCTATCCAATGGATTTTTTTAAATATTTATATCTCTTGAGATAGACATGACTAGAATGGGATGTAAATCGAGTTCTGTAATACAAGGATTGAATGACAAGTAAACCAAGTTCAGTACTAGACTTTGTCTACTATGAGGGTATTGGAAATTAGCATCGACTAATAAGGAAATGATTTTATATTCTTAGTTTTTTTTCCAAAATTTCATGTTTTATGTCAATTAAAGGTTATCTTGGTTAATGAACCATTATTATTTATGCCTTACGAACTGCTATGATTTTATTCAAGACTCAATATTTTGATATTTGAAAGTTATATTTATGTTTTTTTACATTCAAAAGTTCATTTATTGGGTTTGGACCCCTACTGAGCATGTAATATCACCATTTCATATGTTTCCATTAATAAAGTTTTAAATAAATCATTTAAATAAGAGTACTAAGGTGGATGATCATTATGGGACATGTTGAAGATCATTCACAAGATAGAAGAATGTATTCCATGTTTCCAAAGGCACAAAACAATTACGGTCCTCAGACTTGCATTTATAAAATATAGTGAATATTCATCTAAAATGATGTAATATTCATATACAACATGCTTGGGTCCTTATATTATATATCAAACGAATTTTTGTTTTATCCACTAAATTAGGATGTGAAAACATTAGTGATATCCATCGAAATATTTCTAAGAGATTTCCTAAGGATATGTATAATTATCGGTTAAAACCACAGAATTGTGGTAATGATAAGGAATAAACCAGTATTGAAACTAATATGTTAGAGATTGAAAATACACCCCCTTGATTATTTTTTCCTAGAATGATTTTCACCTCTCACACTATTCATTTTGGGTTTTAAACAGTGGCTGGAACATGAAGGAACCATTTTGTTGATCAATGTAATGGGAAATGAAACAATTAACCTCATGAACAAAAACATGTTATGGGAAATGGAATGAAAAAAAGTTATCTCTATAATTATAAAACTTATAAAGAATTATTTACATATAAATGAGTATAGTAGTGAACAATATTATGTTGATTCCTTAATGAAGAAACATCAATCATCCCTCAGTGGATCTTCTGATCAACTTGTGGCTTAGTAATGTATCAGTACTAGTGAAAAGATATTTTCCATCATTCATTATTCAGAACATGAAATATTATGAATAGATATCAATCATTTTGAAGGTGAAGCAGACATGTGGTGTACTCTAATCAGGAATACGAGGCAACACGATGATATTGAAACCATGGAATGGGGCACGTTCAAGAACATATTTTTCAATAAGTACATTCATTATATTCTACAAAAGAAATGGAACAGGTGTTCCATGAGATTAAAAAAAAGGATGATGAATATGTTGGTACATATATGAAAAAATTTACAAGACATACAAGGTATGATTATGGCTTTGTCATCAATGTTGAAAGTAATGTTGATTGATTAGTCAGAAGTTTAAATCTATGTCATTAAAGTGAGTTATCTATTGGATACAGTAGTTATAATGAATAGATTATGAGATGTTCTATCCATTTACAAATGGATTTTGGTGTTACATATCAATCTCATGATTTTAACAAGAAAAGAAAGATGTAGTTCAAAGTAAAATATCCAAACAATTGTGAAAGGAATATGAAGGTCTACTTATTATCAATGTGTGAAATGAATCATGGTGGAGAGTATATTAAAAGGACTAGAAAATGTTTTCAGTGTTTAAAAGAAGGTCTTCATGATGTTGAGTGTTGAAGTTATGATAAAAAGGTAGATAATAATGTGAATAGAGATAAGTTTGTAGAGAATCAATACCCACACTTCATTGGTACAAGTGCAAGGAAACAGGTCATTACCTTAACAAATTACCTAATCTAAGCGTGATCAACGATGAAAAACATAAAAAACCTCTTGTGGTCATATACAAAGGTAAATCACATATGATCACTATTAATGATGTGTATATGAAATGGAAGTGGTTGAATTATTGAGTGTTCTTGTATTGGGATTCCATAATAATATTATAGAACCAATTTTATGGTAATATGGAATAATAAGATATCTATATAGTGGTACATTGTTGTTTTACACATGTATTTGAAATTTTATCCGGAGTGGTACTTGTAACCATTAAAAATAATTAAGGTAATAAGGTGATGATTATTGAAAAAACAAGATTTAGGGGTTGATGGCCGAGACAATTAATAAGATTTTGAGATAATTATATTTGGATAAAGGTATGTTGGAAAGGAATAAGTAAATTGGGCGAAATTAGTAACCTTAGAACAAGTTGATGATTTATTGACATATAGGTTATGCTATCTTGGATGAATATTACATCTTTTTGGAATTATGAATAATAAAACATGATTCTTTTCAATATGGATATCTAATAGTTCTTGTTGTTACCCTAACTAAAGAGAATATCTGATTAATGGATTCACATGTTTGGAAAGTGAATACCAAGAACTACCCTATGTCATATGAGAGATAAATGTGAAACCGATTTAGTTCACCTATTTCTAAATTTGAATATTTTTTTTTGGATTGATTGTAAGGTTATGAAATTATGAATTCTATATGTAATATTCTGTTGAATTTTTTCAGATTAATGTATTATATAAATATATTTTGAAATATATATATATATTTATATTTACTTATTTATTACAGGTATTAACCTTTTTATTGGGATATATATAATGAACTATCATTCCATTTATGGATCGCATGTAACTCCATTAGTTTTTGAGGACTGTTTTTTCGAATAATTAAAAATTTTCATTTCTTTTATGCAATGTACTATGTCAAACATTTCTTTCATACTAAAACTATTTTTCATATGTTACATGTATCACTAAGATGTTGTACGATACCTATAACACTGGGTATAGATTTTGTTAAATGTATAAAATAACATTGTATTGATTATGTAGTATGCAATACCAAGAAAATCTTTCACTACAAGAAACACTGAATAGGCTTGCATTACATGCAAGAGTGACCTTCCTTAATAGACTACGTAGTGTACAATAACGAGTTTCACTAGACAACGATATATTTTTTAAATATTATTATGGGATATAATCAAGATTTTATTAATAGTAATAACCATATTTTTAATTTTATATAATATTAAAATTCATCATATTTATTTTTTATACAAGATTAAAGAACATATTCAATTTTTCGGATAACAGAGGTATTTAAAAAATTCAATTTCACAAAATTTTATTCGAAACAAAATTTAAAATATATATTTTAACACTTTTATATATTGTATTTGAAAAAATATATGTATTATTTGGAATTAGAAACTCAAATTTTACATGGTTGAAATTTTTTGTATGTTTCTGATGAAATTCATATTTTGATGAATAGTAAAAAACACTACATTTTAATTCAAAACTACATTTTCATCTAACATATTTTTATAATTAGATTATATTTTTAATTAAATTGAAAATATAATTGGGTTATTTTTTTATCATTTAATTAAATTTTGGTCATTCTATGTAATTTAACATTTAAATTCGACATAAACACATTATAGTCTTTTGATGGTTTTTTACTTTTTAAAAAGCCACATTTTGGTTTTAAAAATAATTAATAATATTAAATTTATTTCTAAAAATTATAATTTTTAAATTATGAAAAAATTATTCTATATTTTGAATCAGTTGTTAATAATTATTCTAATAGGTTGCGTTTATTTTGGATATTATGAATAATTACATTCTTAAGTTTTATTTAACATAATTAATGACATATCGTGTAAATTAGGGTAAGAGAAAATATGATAAGGATTATAAAATTACTCAAAACCAGCCAACCATCAATTGGATGAATAAAAGTTGACTCATATCATATATGGGTTGGAATTTATTCATTTAATGAATTTTCATCCATGAAAATTATGTAATTATTTTTAAAATAGAAGAAAGTGAGAACATGTCACCCTATTATATATTATAACTATAATAATTTTAATATGTTGATACAATTCATAAATCATAGAAAATAAATAGTCTCCAAAAATGTATAAAAATAATCTACATCAGGTGAATTAATTTATAATTTATTGAGATTAATTAATTACGATTAATGATGACACAAAATTGATGTAGAAATAATTTTATTAAATGAAATATCAAATTAATGATATGAAAAATATTAAAATAAATATAATTTTAGTGAATTAATGCAATCCCATAATTTGATGGATGTCTTTGTCATGTTATTTATTGTTTAATGGTGTTTTTTTGAACGTATCTCTATTTTATGATATTCTTAAAAATTCAACTAATAAATAGTGTCAAAATTGACACTAATGATCTTTTAAAATATATAATAATGTTATTAAATAATATAAAACTAATAAAAATATAATCATCAACAAACTAGTTGGTATAAAATTAAATATGGTACAGGTGGTCCATTTATGATTCATTTGGAATTTTAGAGTGACTATATTAACCATTTGTAATAAAAAGTCATGTTTCCATGTTAAGACTTAAAGGAATTATTTTAGGGTAAATCAAAATTATAATGTTTAAAATAAACAAAAAGCTTGTCCAAAATAATTATTTGATGAATAATAATCAATAACTATAAAAATATTATTTATTTATAGTTATTTAATGGAATCTTATATAATAAAAAAATAAATATTATTTAAATCAAATATAGTTAGAAAATATCAATATCTTGTATTTTAATATCTTTTATTTGTACACATCAGACCAGAATCAAGATATGAATGAATATAAATGCCTATTAAGATATTAATGACACCATTTTAATTATATAAATTTATTTTATATTTTTATAAGTTATATAATTACCTTAAATGTCTCTTCAATTCTAATACAATATTAATTCAATTAACATAAATATATAATAAATTATTTTAAACATTATAATTTTGTAATATTTTGGATTTTTTAATGTGTATAATTTTTTTTTGAAATTATATAAGATATATTGTTGATGTGTGAAATAATTATATTCTAATTACCACTTTTTATTATTGTATTTTAACAAAGATTAATTTATTAGTATTAAATTTGGAAATAATAATGTCATATTGAAATAATTTATTATTAAATTATTTAAAAATTACCAAAATGATAAATAATTAGTACGGGATAGTATATGGTAAAATATATATTATAATTTTAATATATAGGCCATATTTAATTATTTATATCTAGAAGAGTCTTATTATATTTTATTATTTTGATAATATCCTAATGTGCCCCTCTCCACTATTATAAAAAGGCAGCACCTCCCACATTTCCTCACAACTCCATGATACTTATTGCCAGTTCAAACCATTCCCAATATTCCTATCCACATTATTAGTTGACTTATAGAGGTCCTAGTTTTCCTAAAGTCTATCCCAACTCTCCCTAAGGAGAGATCCAAAGGAAGTCCAATGAAGAAAAGGTAATTGCTTTACAAATTCAATTCAATTTTTTCCTTCTTTTACTTAATAATTATATTTTTATTCCATAATAATGTAATAAATCCAGTATATAATACAATATAAGTTGTTATTATAATTATGAGACAACCTTATACATCCTTTTATCCATACTACGAATAACAATATCACCATGCGTGCATGCGTATGACTTACCGTCTCCTAGACATGGTGTAATTTTTTACTCAACAATACATAATTTTTATGGATATAATTATGTTTATAATTGATTTCAATAACGAATATAACATGATAATTATACTGTAAAATTAATACACCATTTCATTACAGACCATTTAACTATAAAGGGAATGATATCATCGCTAATGCGTGGGTATTGCTTACTGTCTCCACGGTGGGATGAGATTAATTCCTCACATTACTCAATAAAATATTATTAGAAAATATATAAAATAAATATGTTTGATATATATGACATAATAATCCTATTATATTTATGAATATATAAATATATATCATTTACTTTCTTCCATTCAATTCAATAAGGAAATCGATATAGCATTCATTCATATGTATGGCCTACCGTCTCCAATTATAGTGTATTCCATTTAATTAATATCTCTATTATATATATTTATATGGAAAATATTTATGATATATAAATATATTTTAATATTTTTTATGTATGTAAATCAAGATCTAGTTAGTAATATCAATAATAACAAATCAAAAAAAAATATGATAAATAAAATTATTATTACCCAAAACATTGATTTAAAATATAATTAATAAATGAACAGGTAATATAATGTCTTAAGGGAATAATATATGATATATAAATTAATATTATGGTTCTAATAAAATTAATAATATTACTAAACCGGATATATAGGATTTTTGGACACATACAGAAGAAATGAGACCTATTGTAAGGGATAACTTTGCAATGTAATTTTTATTTGAGATTGATTATACATTAGTATTCACTAGGGTATATTTATCATACACATCCATGTATCCTAAATATATAATATTATATATATCCTTATAATATTTTTTAAAGTCCATTTTACACATTACTAAATTTTTATTAAATTGTATTTAAGGAATCTTTTTTAATTTTTTAAGAGGTAATTTTTGACTTTTCCACCAGGAGTGAGAAAATAATTTTATTTCTTAACATATACAAAATGAATGGATTTTTAAATCTTTATAACATATTATTTCCATGAGTATTTCACTAAATTGTTTCATGTTTCTTTTAAAAATAATTCTTTTCCATTAAAATTGTGCAATATTTTGAGAATAGAAAATATTTTTGACAAAGAAATGATATTTTCATCAAGGTTTAAGTTCAAGTGTTTTACCAGAATTATTTTTCATGTAAGATGATGTAGGGTTATCCTTATTGACACATTTATTTGATTTTGTTTATGATGTGATTATTTTTATGAAATCATATAATTTTATATGGATTATGATTAAATGATTTTGAAGATAACCATTTTATTTCATGTGTTCTGCTATGACGAATGATTTATGATTTTGTAAAACATGTTAGAAGAATGTCACTATGAGATGGATGGGGCCCACATCTCCCTCCAATGCATTCGGAAATGATATATATATAATGGGATAGACATGTTTGGAATGAAAATTAAATCTGTTTTAGTAATATAGGTCGAGAATGACAAGTAAATCTAGTTCATTAATACATAGCTAGAATGACAAGTAAATCGGATTCAGTAATAGAGTGCTGGAACGACATGTAAGTCTAGAGCAGTAATACATGGACATAATGTCATGTAAACCCATTTTAGTAATGTAATTTTTCAACTTTGATGGTCTTTGAAACAAGGCCTTCGATATTATGGACATCATATTTTGTGATTATTTTATTCAACAATATCATGTTTTATGCCAATTCTATTTTATCATGGTTAATGTTACTTTATGATCTTGTCCTTACATGCTGCCAATATTAATTTCATGACTAAATATTTTGATATTTAAACTATATGTTCATGTTTTGACATTTTTATGGTTATGGTTTGTTTTATGTTTCCCGTGTTTCAATTACTTTGCATTTGAGCTAACAATTTTTTCGATTTCTTTTCCACTAGGATCTAAAGAAATATTTTTGGTTGGAAAAAAGGGTAAGTTAATTATGGATGTTATTGATGATATTTCACCAAGTTAAAAAATTTTGTTCCATGATTCCAAAGGAACTAAACTAATGGGGTCTTTGGGTATCTATTTATTTCTTGTATTATGTATTCTAAAGAAGAAATTTAATGTCCATGTACATCAATCCTAGGTCGTTATATTTTCTACTAGAATGAAGGATTAGTAAACCTCTGTAAAAATGGATGAAAAGAAATTTAGTGATATCCCTTTATATATTTCTATGTTATGTCTTGGGATGTAACATAGGGTAAATATAACTATAAGATAGAGTCCTAGAATTATGGTATTGATCATGAATAACCTATGATTAAACCATAGATATAGAGTTTGATATTAATCCCCATTGATTATGTTATTTTCCTAGTAAGATTTTAGCTTCTCAAAATATTCTTTTTGGTTTTTAGATATAGTTTGAAACATGAGGATTCGTATTAATGGAGAATATGGTGTTCAACGGAATGATATTCTTCATAACCATGTAAATGAAATGGGATTTAGAAAGAAAGGCATTTTCCTTATGCCTAATCAAAAATAATTTAATACGATCAATAATTTCCACATAGGTATGATTCTTAATCCAACTAATAAGTGAAATATAGAGTTTCATGATGATCATAGAGGAAATACTGTTCAATTTTCCTCATGTAAATCATGTGGTAAGAGGTATCAAGGAAAATGTTTCAAAGGAACTAGAAGATTCTTTGTGTGTGGAAAAGGTCACAAAGCTGGTAATTATAATGGAAATGGTTCATTTAACACAATGGACCAAGGTAATTTTATTTCTAAGACATCAATGATGGTTAAATGTATAAAATATGGAATGTGTGGGAATTATGTATATCAATGCCCTAAGGGAAAATCTCATGAAGATAATTGGCATGGTCGTATGGGTAGTATTTATATTGCTGGCGATGAAGAGACAACAGATTATTTGTGAGATGAATGACAATTTATGGAATAAAATGATGAAGCTTGGTCAATGGTTTTAGAATGTAGTGGAATGATTTTATTTTTATCAAGAATAATTTTGAATAAGTAATTTAATCGTACTATGGAATAATGAAACATCTATGGATTGATACACTATTTTTTACATATGAATTTGATTGTATATTTTTAATGGTACTTGTAACCATGAAAGGTTTTTCAGATGTTTTCTGGAGGTACGAGATATGCACATATTTAATGGACAAGGAGATAATTAGATATTTGATAGTATTAATGAACTCACAACAATTTTATAGACAAAGTGATATCATTGTTAGAGTATATAGAATTTTTTCAATTTTCAGAATGTGGAATGAGTTAACTTTTGACTGTGTGGATGTTTTCACTATGTTTCTATGGTAATTAATGTAACATTAGTATACATGATTAATGTATTCACATTTTTGGAATGTAATATCTAGGTACTACCATTTGAGAAATGGGAGAAAAATATTATTTAGATTTAGTTTGAATCTTTCTAATGTTTTATTTTTCTTATTTTGGGGAAGGATTTTAATGTTATACATTTATGGATAGAATAATTTATATTTCAGTTGAAATTCGATAGATTAATGTATCATCTGACTATAAGTGGAATTTTTCATATTTTGTTACCTATGATAGTATTTTTGCTAAGATAGATGGAATGATGCATCATTCTATTTTGGATCACATGATCTTTTAATACTTCTAGAATGATATATTCAGCTTTATTTCTTTAAGTACGAGATGAAGTAGAAATTAGTTCAAGGAATGATAAATGATGATATTGTACTGGAATAAGGAATGTATTTATTCTCATTTTCATCAGCAATAAATAAAGGATGTTGAAAACAAGAAAACATATACTATTATCATCTTATCTAATGATTCATATGTAGCCTTAAATCCTCATAGATTTATGCATTTATGGTAGTTAACATTATCCAACCATGTTCTCTATCAATATCCATCAGAATATGATGTTATATTTCCCTTAAAGATCTATGATTTCACATCCCAACAATGTTTTCCTATATTAAAAACCAATTGTGAGTTATTTATTGGAATCCATTAAGTTTCTAACAATAATTATTAATACATATTTACTGTAATATTTTTTACGATGTGGGTATCTATTATAGAAACATTCATGTAGTAAACCATTTATAACTCCAATGAATTTTGAGGGGAACATTCATTTTAAGGGGAGCGAGTAGAATTTAACAACATCTGTTTTTAGGAAAAGTTTTATCGAATAAATTAAAATTACTATTTCTATCTTTCAATTAAGTAATTCAAACTTTTATTTCAAACTAAATCGATTTGTCATTTGTTACATAAAACACCATATGTGCATACGATTCACAAAACACTAAGTATAGATTTTGATCAATGTATAAAATAACCTTTTGTGGATTATTATGTATGAATCACCAAATGAATCTTGCACTTCATGCAACACTAACTTCACTTGCGTCACAAAAAAGATCGACCGTTCTTGATAGCTTGCATAGTACATAATACCGAGATTCACAAGACAACAATATATTATTTATATAATATTATCAGATAAAACATTTAGTATGAAAAGTATTAACCAAATTTTAATTTTTATATAAAATTTAAATTCATTTCCTTTATTTATTATACAAGATAAAAGAACAAATTCAAAATTTTTAGTTAAAAGACGTATTTTTAAAAAAATGTAGCTCTACTTTCTCTTCATGGAGAACAAATTTTCAATCTATTTTTTGACACTTTTATATATTCTATATTACAATGTAATTATCTTATTTTGATGTGGGACATCATATTTTAACATGGATGAAATTTATGTATTATTCTGTTTAAATTCATAATTTGATGAATAGTGAAAAATATTGAATTTTAATTCAAAAATTCCCTTTTGTATAATTTTTTTATATAGTTATATTATATTTTTATTTAGTTTTAAAGTTTAATTGTGAAATTTTTTTCATTTTATCCAATTTTAGTCATTGGATGTAATTAAAAATTTAAATTGGACATAATGACATGCTAATATTTTGAAATGATTTCACTTCTTAAAAACCCTCATTTTGGATTTGAAAACATAACATAATTTTTAATTAATTTCTACCAATTTTTAGATTTTAATAATTAAAAAAGCATTCCATATTTAGTATATGTGGGTATAAATTATTCTGATTGGTTTCTTTATTTTTAGATATTATTAATTGTAACTTTAGTCATTTTTATTTGCACCAATTAATGGTAAATCATGTAAATCAGGATAACAAACAATATGATAAGGATAATAAAATTACCCTAAAAACAACCAAAATTCTATTGGATGAATAAAAGTTGACCCATATCACCTAAGTGTATGAATTTATTAATTTAGAAGACTTTTGTCAAAGAATATTATGTAATTATTATTATATCAAAAGAATGTGACAACATATCACCATTTTATATATTAAAACAATAATAATTTTAATTTAGTGATAATCTTCACAAAATTCGAAATTAAGTAGTCTACAAAAAGATAATGAAATTATATTCATCAGGTGAATTTAGTTCGAATTTTTAAAGGTTAATTAATTTCCATTAATGATGACACAATAGTGATGTCAATATTACATTATTAATTTAAATATCAAACGAATAATATGAATAAATATAAACTAAATATACTTTGAACTAATTAAATTCATTCACTAATTTTATGGATTAATTTTACAAGATATTTATTATATAAATGAGTTTCGTTTCAGACATATGTCAATGATAGGGTATTTTTTAAAAGACAACTAATGAATATTGTTAAAATTGACACTATTGATATTTCAAAATAAACAATATATTATTCTGTAATATAAAATTATATAAATATAAACATCAAACAACTAATAGGGAGAAAGTTAATTATGTCACCAATGGCCCTTTGATTTCTCATGGGGCATTTAGAAATAATATATTAATCCTTACTAATAAAAATGCATGTTTCCATGGTAAGAGTTGAAAGAATTAATTAAATGTAAATCAGAATAATACGTTTTTGAAGTAAAACCAAAAAATTCACCAAAAAGTTATTGGATTAAAAAGATTATATAATTATCACAATCATATCTATTTTGAGTTTTTTAATGGACACTGGTACATGAAAATAATGTATATATTAATTAAATCAAAATAAGTTACAAAATATCACTTTGTTGAATTTCAATGTCTATTATGTGTCCACAAAGATCCCAAATAAATCTAGCAATGAGTTTAAATTTTCATTTTGATGTAAATGAATCCATTTCCATTATGTAAATTTATTTTTAATTTTTAGAAGTTATATAATTACCAAAAATTTCTATTCTATTCTAAATAAATATTTATTCAATTAACATAACACTAGAATTAATGATTTTAATAATATTAATTTTGTTATATTTTAGATTAGTTAATGTGTCAAAAAAATTTACAATATCTATATGATATATTATAGATGTTTGAATGCATTATATTCAAATTCCAACTCTATATTATTGTATTTTATGTCTAATTAAATTATTAGTATTGAATTTCACAATAATAATATGTTATTTATATAATATATTTTAAAATTATTTAAAAAAATAAATAATTACAAGGGGATAAAATTTATTCGAACATGTATTATAATATTCATTTATTACCCATTATTAAATATTTAGATCTATAATAGTTTTATTATATTTTAATATGTTAGAAATTTATTAATGTACCCATCTCATCTCCTATAAAAATGCATCTCCTACCAGATTTCCTAACACTTCCATGAGCCTTCTAGCCCGACCAAACCCTACCAAATTCTCCCATAAATATGATTATTTAACATAGGGAGGTTTTATCCCAAAAATACAATCCCTAGTGTCCCTATGAAGAGATCCAAATCAATTCAATCATAGTATGGGTAATTGCTTTACAAGTTTAATTAAATTAATTTTCTTCGTCTACTTCATATTTATATGTTGATTCCAAACTAAAGTAACAAATCTATTAAATTGTAAATTTTGATATTTTATTATAATTTTGGGACACCCATAAACCTCCTTTTATCCATACTACGAATACCAATATCACCATGCTAGCGTACGTACAACATACATTCTCCATGTCATGGTGTATTTGGTTATTCAACAATACATAATATGGATGGAAATAATGATGAATATAATGGATTTGAATAATTAAAATAAAATGAATATTATTTGTTAAAATTCATATACCATCCAATTCCATACCATTTAACTATCAAGGGAATGATAACATCACACCCGTGTACGTACGACTTACCATCTCTATGACGCGATGAGATTCATTCAACAAATTAACCATTCAAGTATGATTATAAAATAAATTTAATAAATATTAATGTAATATATTATATAATGATTCTAATAGATTTAAATATATATATATATATATATCATTTACTTTCTTCCATTTAATTCAATAAGCAAACAAAAATATCGTTCACACGTACATATAACCTACCGTCTCGATAAATAGTGTATTACATTTCATTTATCTATCTATTGTATATATTAAAATACTGAATATTTAGGATATATTAATCAAGTTTTAAATTTTGGATGTATTTAAATCCTGATATAGGTAAAAAGATCAAAAATAAAAATCAAAACACGTATAATAAATGAAACGATTATTATGAAAAACATTGATTTAAAATGAAATTAATAAATGAATGGGTAATATAAAGTCTGAAGTGAATATTACATAACATCATAAATATTATTATTTTTCTTTTGAATGTTAATAGTATTTTTAAACCCACTATACAGATGTTTTATACACATAAATAATAAATCGAACCAATGCTAATGGGCAATTTTGCAATCACATTTTTATCCAAGATTGTTTATATGTTCATATTCAATGGGTTATATTTATCATCCACATCCATTTTTCGAAATTATATAATATTATTTCAATCCTTATCATATTTTTAGAAGTCAATTTTATCCCTTTCAAAATATATATTAAATGGTATTGAAGGAATATTTCATTCTTTTTCCATACGTGGTACTTTTTGACATTTCTAGCCATAGTACGAAAAGAATGTTTTTCATTAATTATACAACATGAATGGATTTTAATGTATTTAGAAAACAATATTTCCATTAATATTTCTCTACATTTTTTCATGTTAATTTTAATCTAAATTCTTTTCTTTTAAAATTTTGGGTCATTTGGAGAGAAGATAGTGTTTTTGATTAAGAAATGATATTTTCCTCACGAATTATTATCATGTGTTTTACCAAAATTATTATTCATCGTAGAGGACATAGGGTTATCCCTATTATTAAATTGATTTTTTAATTTCTATGATGGATGTATTTTTTTCTAAATCCATTTTTTTTCAATGGTTTAGGATAGAATGATGTTTAAGAATCCCATTTAACATCATGGGTTATGATATTATGAATGATTTATGTTTTTGTGGAACATGTAATAATGATTTCACTATAAGATGGGTGGGACCTATATATCCCTAAAATTCATTTGGAAATGATTTATATATCATGATATATAAAAAATGGAATGACTAGTAAACATGGTTCAGTAATACCTGCCAAGATTGCCAAGTAAATCTGGTTCAGTAATACATTGATGGAATGACAAGTAAATCATGTTCAATAATACAGGGCTGGAATGGAATGTAAATCAATTTCATTAATAGATAAAAATAATGAAAAGTAATCCCATTTTAGTAATGTACATTTTCAACTATCATTGTCATATAAATAATTCCTTGGCTACTATGGAAATCATATTATTTGATTATTTGTTTTCCACAATTCACTGATTTATTTCAATGTTATTTTATCATGTTTAATATTCCTTTATGATATATTCTTTATATACTGCCATGATTTATTTCTTAAATGAAGATTTTAATATTTAAACAATATGTTCATGTTTTGACATTCTTATTTATATGGTTTCTTTTATATTCCCCTCATTTACCCATACTGAGAATTTGTGCTCTCTTATTTTATGATTTATTTTCACTAGGATCAAAATAATGGTTTTAGGTAGGTAAAAAAGTGGGCATATCTTTATGGGAGTAGTTAGAGATATTTCGACATGTTAGAATATTAAATTCAATTATTCCAAAGGAAATAAACTAATAAAGTATTTGGGCGTCTATTTGATTTATGTATTAAGTATTCCACAAATGAAATGTAATGTCCATGTAAATCAATCCTAGTTTGTTATATCACATGATATCCTCACAATTTAATAATGAATAATTCCACTCTGTTTCATTGAATAAGAGATAAAGTGGAAAATTTTCAAGGCATGACCAATTGTGAGATTGTACTCAAATCTACTATGTATGTATTCTTATGTTATTCAACTTTAAGGAATGGATATTTAAAAACAAAAATGTTATCATGTACCTTCATATAGAATTAATCATATGGTCCCATAAATAATCTCATATTTATAGGTTTCTGGTTGTTACCTTTATCCAAACCTTGTTCTCTGTCACAATCCATTTGAACATGATGGTTATATTTTTCATCCATATATAATTTTTTTATCCCACCTATGTTCTCCAATGTGGGAACCCAGTGATGATTTACCTTTGGTAACTGTTATGTTTCTAACATTCCTTTTTGAAATGATGTTTTAGTATTCTTATTTTACGATGTGGGATTGTATGAATGAAAATTTCATGTATGAAACCTTTTATAACCATGATGAATTTACAGGGTGTAATTTACATTAGGCAGGGTTTAACCTAACACCCTATGATTTAATGAGATATAATATTTTTTATTTCTTGTATTCCTTGTGTTGTATGCTACACCCAGATTAGATTGTACAATGCACAACACTTTATTAGCATGCAGTATATTGTAAAACTATTCTAGGTTTATGTTACACAAAATTTCAAGTTATTTTTTTAGAATTAATTTCACTGAAAACCATGTATAATTGGTAAATAAAATTTATAAACTAATAATTAATATTCCAGTTATTAACAATATAAAATTTCTTTTTAAAAACTATTTTAATGAAAATAAGTGTTTATATAAAACAATAAAATCACTCTTGAGGGATTTTATTAGTAAAATATATTTATTAAATAGTCAATTTAATGTTGAAATTCATATTATATGTTTTATAGACAAGATATAAAAACAAATTCAATTTTACGGGTAAAATGATCATTTTTTCTAAAAATTCAATTTTACATCATTTTGATGGAGAACTAATTTTAAATACGTGTTTTTACACTTATATTAGTATTTTTTTTGACAAAATAAAATTGGTCCCTGGAAATAGAACATAATGTTTTAATTTGGTTTATTTTTTCATATATTTTTGATAATATTCATTTTTTATGAATAGTGGAAAATATAATAATTTAATTTAAATCATCTTTTTAATAGGATTTATTTATATAGAAAGGGTATCCTTTGAATTGGTTTTACAGAACAATTAGATTATTTATTTACAATTTAATCCAATTTTTTTCATTAGATGTAATTTCACACTGAAATAAGGTATAAAAACACATTAGTCTTTTGATGGTTTTTACTTCTAAAAAACATGTCTTCTCTTTTTGACAATGGGAGTTAATTTTAAATCCAATACTAAAATGTATGTGATTTGAATATTGAAAAATGGATTCCATATTTGGAATCATTGGGTCCATGTTTTGATAATATGATACTTTTAAATTTTTTGGATATTATGAATAGTAAATAAGGTAATTATTTTACCCCCATTAATGGTAAATTATGTAAATTTTTGTAACAAATAATATGTTACAAATTATTAAATTATCCTAAAACCATAAAAACTATTTAATGAATTATTGATGAACAATATTATCTAAGGGTTGGAATTTATTCATTTAATGGAATTTTTTCATTGATACTGATATAATTATAATTAAAACAGAAGAAAGAGACAAAATTGTTTCTGATACTTTCACCAGGACGCACACATCCGTCTTGTTTGGGGATGAGAGGCGCAGGTTTTGTTTCCCAGCATTTATGCTTTCCAAGGGCGGGTGGCATCCGTTCTTTAGTTAGGGTCGTCTGCACCTTGATCGAAACAGGATGGTGGGATGTTGGTTCTTCCTTCCGTGGATTACTTCTTGGAACTTGTCACCTAGTCCGGGTATCCCTTATAGACATAAGGCATTGTCGGTGAGACTCTTCCTAGTGCCATATCTTCATGGACATGAGTTAATTACGATGCTTCTATTAGGAAATTCCAAGGGGTCCAGTCTGTGCAGCAACCTTCGGTTTGGGGGGTAATCACATTGGGCATCACGAGAGTGTCTGGACGCTGGGGAATTGGCTTGTCTATCTTTTGTCCCTTATTATAGGGCTTATTGAGGGTGTGGAAGCCCGAGAAATCCTGCATCGAATGAAGGGAATCGTATACCTTTTTCATGTATCTAAGGTTTTCCCCAGCTTCCCATGTTTAACATGGGTTATGCCGCATGTTTAACATCCATCGGAGACAGATCAGGTAGATAAGAACAATGACTAGAGTGGATCAGATGGATGAACCCCCACGAGGGAACACTAATAATGGGCCCAACATGAGGGTGGTTTCCCAAATGCTGTTAAATGGATTGGGTAATGGGGTGTCATGTTCTGACCGGGATGTGGTGGCCCGGGTAAGGATCAGGATGGATGATGGGAGGTTACATGAAGGGGATAGTGAATGGGATGACACCATCATTAGGATGATGAAGGTTTTGGGCTTTAGCCTTGATGAGGCTTCCTTGGTATCCCGTGGCAGGGAATCAAAGTCCTTGTAGTTCATCTGACGACGGCTTATCGCCGATAGGGGTTCAACAGCTTGCAAATGGATGGGGTCATAATGGTTTACCTCTGGAATTGGTCACAATGGCTTACCACTGGATAGGGTCACAACGGCATACCACTGACTTAGAACCGTAGTTTAACATCATGCAGGACGGGGGTGGACCAAAATTGAAAGAGGTCAGAACTACTAGGTGTTTGGAATTAGCGAACCAACGATAAAGTGGATTAGAACAACCCATGGGTGGCGGGATTGAACCGCTGGGAGGGTTCCTACATACCTTTCCTTAGCAAGGATCAAATACCTCATAGTACAAGATGGGTCGTGAGTCAGTGAACTGACGTGAATAAAGACCTGGGGTCCAGGCAGATGGTGGGATTGAACCTCAGGGAGGCGTCCTACGTAGCTTTCCTTAGAAAAGATCAAAGACCACATAGTTAAGGTGTCTCGGAACCGATGTGAAGATGGTCGGAATGAACTTCTGGTGATATTGAACCTTAGGGAGGCATCCTACATACCTTGAAATAGCAATGATCAAAGACCACATAGTTCAGATGGTTGGGAACTGATGTGAAGATGGTCAGAATGACCGGGTGTTGGGCATGAACCTCAGAGATATTTCCTACGTACCTTGCCTTAGCAAAGATCAAAGACCATGTAGTTCAGGTGGGTGTCAACGAACTGATGTAAAGGTGGACCTAGGGTCAGATGGGTGGTGGGAATGAACCTCTAGGAGTATTCCTACATTCCCTACCTTAGAGAAGTTGAAATATGTCATAGTTCAGGTGAAAAGGGGGTTATTCAACCGACGTGAAGGGGCGTCGGGACAACAGTGTGTCAGCATTGAACATGAGGGAGGCTTTCTACATACCTTGCCTTAACATGGATCAAAGTCCTCATAGTTCAGTTGGTATTTGGGGCTTAAGCTCTGAGGTGGCCCAGGGATGATGTCATGGTCAGTGATGGCTCTAATCCCACGTGAGTCATGATCAGTGTGAGAAACCAAAGGTAGCTGTGACACGACGATCACGTCGCGAAAGGTGCATCCGTGGGAAGTGAAGTGGGGATTACACATGGTCGCATCCCAAAGAGGAAACAGAGTCTTATTCATGGTTAGCATCCCAAATAGGTTGGGACCTACTCTGGGAGGGAGGACCGATGGTGAAAAGGCGCAATGGGAGAGGGATTTGGGGCGAATAAAGGAGAAGGACTATTCCCCATCACACACTTTGCTAGCTCTGGGGACCAACGAAGAAAGGAGGAGCAGGGATGCCGCCTCCTACAAGAATTCATGGGCCTTACACCGAGAAGGGTTCCCTTTCCCCACAGGAAAAATCCACTCCCATAATGAGGATATCATCCCCTGTAGAGACCCGTGGGCATGGAGAATGTACAAGGTGGTGGTACCCCGTGTGTGAGGAATGGGTCGAGGTCCAAGTATAACATAATTTTTTGAGGACGAAGGTTCTTGGATGTTTAACATCTACCAGAACAGATGAGTAGGGTTTGATCTGACCCCTAGGACATACATAACTGGTACCCTCTGCTCCTTGGTGCAGAGAGCGGATAAGAAAGGCCATGGCGATGGGGTTTCATGGAGTGAACCAGCGGGGGGTCCATGTTATCTTGGCTATGCGAATCAGAAATAGACATTAATGTGCCAATGCAAAGAAGCATGTGGCGAAGCAAAGAAATGGTCAGAATCATCCAAGTTACTTGGAATTTACATCATGCAAACCTGGAGGGTCTCACAGGAAAATTATTTGCCTGTCAGAGGGGTACATAGGTAGGGGCCTTGGGAAGCTATGTTTCTCCGCATGGCGGAGGGAACTTGATAAGGGGTGTGCATCGTGAAGTGGGGTGACTCAGCCAAATCATAGGGTAGAGGGGCATATGGAAGGTTCTTCATGAAGTGAAAAAGCATTTGCGGAGCACTTCCTTGCGGAGCAATGGTGCCTCGCAAAGCAAGGTGTCGTGATGAAATATGCTTTGCATAGAACAGTGATCCTACCTTATCATGGGGATCTTGTGTTAATGAAAGGTGTTTCTTGATGAATAAATGCTCTACGATTAATCGGGCCCCCTTGAAGATCCTCGTCCTTCACGAAGTCCCATAGGCTTCACTAAAGTCGTCCCTCTTAGAATAGGGGATCAAAACATGACAAATCGGAGGCACGTCACAGAGCAGAAGTACCTCCCACATCTCATGGTTCGCAGAGCAGAAGGGTTCTTCGTGATTCGGGAGCTGGGAAGTCGAAATGTCGAATTTTCTGTTCTTTGGGATCATGGGGAGCCTGATATTTATAGGAAAGCGGTGTCGCAAAGAGGAGCTTATTCAACGCGAATAGGGACCTGGTTTTTTCGCAGAAGGCTCGCAAATCTTAAATGTGTTTGTGGAGCGTCTCGCCTCCTAGATTCATGGTGGGATCTCGAACTACAAAAGCATTCGACGAGCATCTCGCCTGCTTTCTTCACAGCAGGCTTGCGAACATCAAATATGTTCACCGAGCATCCCACCTCCTTGAATCACGGGAGGTTCGCGAATGTCATATGTGTTCACCGAGCTTCCAGCATCCTTGCTTCACAATGGGTTTTCGAACATTAAATGAATTCACGGAGCATCCCACCTCCTTGATTTTTGGCGACCGCGGTGCTGGGAGGACTCCGTGAAATTGCTTCGCGATGCTGTCAATAGTGTCGCCGTTTTGTCTTCTTCTATGTCCCAAATTTTGGTTCCAACAAATGCCCCCCATTATACATGGAGTTTTGGAAAGATATGGGGTTGAAGTATATGGGTAATCTCCAAAATCCTTATCTTTTCACGATGCTGGCTCGCGAAGAGGGGTCATGAGGCAGATAGGGGATGCGCAGGCCAAGCGCACCATGAAGCTCGGCGCAAACTGGACGTGCCGTGAAGCTCCAAGGGACATCGCCTATAAATAGGGGAGTTTCCCTCTCTTTTGTCCTTTCCCTTCTCCTCAAATTTTTTCTTTTTCTCTCTTTATTCATGAATTTCCATGTACTCTATGAGTGTTCTCTGTGGATTGAGTCTTCATGACGCACAAAGAGTCCTTGAATCCGTGTTTACGCTCCGCGATCCGGTGCTTGAACACCTAGGTAGGGCACTATGAATAGTATTTTTGAATAGTCTTCGCAAACACACTCTGTGAATGAGCTTTGCAAACCAACCCAAAAATCATCCATGTTCTAGAATTGAATGGCCCACCAAGAAGCTGCTAAGGTGGTCCTTGCGGATGCCGCCCAGATGGATGAGACTGTGAATAGTCTGGGACAAGGAGAGTTATTCCATAGCCACTCAGATCATAGTTCATTGGTGGAGTTGCTATCAGATACCCATAAGAACTACTCATTGTGTAGGAGGTCTCCCTTGTATTGCTTCGGGATGAGTGATGACGTCTTGATCCCTGAGGAAAGTAGGGACCATCCAACATACTGTTTCATCAACATACCATGTCAACACCGATTGTTTTGGGTGGTCGATGGTCATGCCTAGGAGGACATCATTCCCATCGTTTTTGACTGCTTATACAACCATATGAACAATACAGATGGGAATGTATTGCAGTCGGAGAAGTCCCCTTCTCTCTATCCAACTATCCTCAAGGCAGTGTTGGGGAACCCGAAGAAGGGCTGGTCTGAGTAATGGGACCTGCGCCAGGGCAGAAACTTCACGGATGATTGGGCCTCGACATACTGGTTGGGAACCTCGTGTGAGGAGTTTGGAGCAGTGCTGAGAATAGTGGGCCTATATGTGGAAGCTTGGGCTTCAATGTTTCACATATACCAACTGAAATAGCTAATGCTGGAGCTGTTGATTGGGTGGCACCGGGGACCAATACCTTCCACCTACATCATGGGGAGGTTGTCATCAACATATGTGACGTGCATTAGATCTCGGTGGTCCCGATACTGGGGGTGATTTACGACAAATTCCTCCCTCCTATGGGTGAGTGGGAGGATCCGGAGCAAATTCCACGTCTGGATATGGCATTGATGGAGCTTGTACCAGGAGAGGATAAGGAGGCGGTGATGGATGTCCACATCAGGCATTGGTTCAAAAAATTTCTGAACATCTCGATAGACCATCAGTTCCTTGTGAGACCTCGAACATTTCTAAAGGGGGTCTGGAATACAGAACACTTGTACTGGTGTCTGTTGGAGGATAGCTAGTGGAAGAACAGGGGGTTCAGTGTCGGCACTGAGAGACATCCAATATTGAGGCTAGTGGTATTCATGACATCTCTCATTTGCGGTTGGATTCTACCAGTGAGGGATACCATTATGAGAGTGCGACCAATCACTTTCATCATGGCATCCACATTGGCGATAGGAGGGAGGATCAACCTAGGGATCTCGAGTCTCAAAAATTTGTATAAGGTGTTGTTGAACATCAGTGAGGGGAAGAGGCCATAAGGGATATGTGGGCAAGTCCACCTCCTGTATGGGCAGATAGTGCCACACATCATGGGGATATATGAGTATTTGAACCCCATCTCACCTCCAGGGTCGAACTTCCGCCCCTCGATTCTCACCCCCTCAGGGAGTTTTTTGGACAAGCTAACCCTACCATCGGTATTAAATCGAGTCTGGAAGGTAGAAGAGTTCAACATCCACCCATTCTAGCTTCCTATAGGGGGCATCACGGATGATGGTCGGGGAGTGGAAGAGAACCTAGCCTACCCCCTGTCCTTTCAAGGTGGAGTCTTTGGGGCCAAGGTGGACCGCGAGCATATCTACGAGCTATACACCCCACACCAGTTTGCAAGGCAATTCTGGTGCCTGCAGCAACTAACCACGCTGGTCTACTTGGAGGTGTGTCACCAGGAGCACACGTGTGTGATGAGGCAGTTGTGGATCATGTTCACATGATAATATGGGAAGATGTGAAATGAAATGCCTCTGTCGATCGCCGTCCTCGGGCTGGTAAGGGAATATGCCCAGAGCTGAGAGGCGGCCTACCCAGGGGAGATGCTGAAGTGGCCAACCCTTCTAGTCGGTGATGGTGAGCTTCCCAGACCTCAGTGCTGATGCCGGAGGCAGCAAGGGAAAACTGAAGTGGTGAGGTTGATGTAGTGGTGTGGCCTGCACCAGTTGAGGGGGGAATTAGTGGTAGCGGATCCGGTAGCGGCAGTGGACCCGGTGGTCCCAAGAGAAAAGAGTCATCCAGAGGTGGTGGGACATCTGGGATGTCAACCAGCAATTCCTCAGCCCATCTGAGTAATTGTAGCACATTAACCAGCTCAGGATAGACTAGCTGGGGATTGGCCCTATTAGATCTAGTTTTGCAGTATCCCAGGTGGAGGTGGTGCAATAAATGGATGAAATAGAAGACTTTATCAACTACGGGGGTGTCCTACACTCGATGATAGACCCTGTTAGGGTGTTTTTGGATCGTATAGTCCCTCTGCAACTGTCTCCTTCTGAATTGAGGGAGTGCTTCCCTCAGACGGATGAATCAGACGAGTCCTCTTGGGGAGATGATGCCGGTAGAGGGAGTCCATTGCAGGAGGGTGAATTCGGAGATCATTCCTCAGATCTCAAAGATTTTTTAGAGGCCCTCGAAGTAAAATCCCAAGTTACTTCCTTAGGTTCTGCTCTTAGGTTACTCTGGATTCCATATCAGCATCTGCACTGTGCAGGTTGACCTTGTGCATAGACCTAGTTCTTACCCCTCAGTTGGGGCTGACGTGGGACATTCATGATCCACATCCATGGCTGCATCAACATCTGTGTCTGGTGGGGCTAGGACATTTGAGGCGGCTCCCCCTGAGTCTCCAGACCTACCAACCATATACGAGGAGCCACATTTCAGGGTCAAGAAAACATCATTCCAAGAGTAAGACCATGAATTTGATCTCTGTATGTCCCTCTACAGAATATACAATTTCCATCCATTGAACACATTAAATGACATTCACATACCCTGTTTGGCATGTAGAGCCCTTCAACTAGCTTGGGCCACTGTGGCAACGTTGGTCGAGACTTTTGGTATCACCCTTCCTAGAGGCATGCCAATGGTCATGGAGGCGGACATCCCACCCATCCTTATAGCAGCACTCCCAACCACTGGCGAGGACTCTAGTGGGACTACGCCTGAGATTATTGTGGTGGGATATGATGATGGAGATCAGCTAGATAGTTCAGGCCTTGCCACACCTGTTCCAACGCCAGACGTGGACTTGGATGAGGAGTTCATGGGGGCATTCCCTTCATACGAGCTCGCCAACCAGGCCTACTGGGATGAGATGGCCTCTAATGAGGATAACAACAAAATAATCCTTCACCGATCATGTCAGCTGATCATGTGCTTCATCAATAACACTCTCCAAGCATTATGGTTGGACGAGATAGATAGACAGTGCTTGCGGCTACACAAACTATGCTCTAGGGGAGTGGATTCCTAGTGCCCTCATATGCTCATCCCAGATCTTATAGTGGAAATGATTCAGGAGTATGACCATAGACTCAGTGTGGGCTGGCAGTGGATGAAGGTGGTGAACATCAAGAGGCTCCATGAGACCGATAACAAGGTTGAATGGTTCCAAGACTAGGTGGATTAGCATTCTTATTTTCATGATGCTCAATTAGAGATCGTCTTGTGACTGAAAGCCCAACTTCCATGGGAAGAAGAGGGCATGAAGCAAGCCTCTGGGGAGATGGCCATTATCCGGACTGGTGTGGATTGGGCTCAGGTCGTAGCTGGTGAACTGCACCCCATCACTGCCAAAAATGAGTGGGATGTTAACAGGTGGCGTCAAATCCAAGAAGCCACAAGCTAGATGGTGGTGGATCTACAATGTTCTATTGACGAGGTCAATCCATCCATGGGGGGAATTAACCCTCAGGTACTATAATGCACATAACATTTCAACGTACTTTCATTCCTTGATTAATTTATACTAACTGCACGCATGAGTTCTGTTATTTGTGTTGGTTTATCACATCCCCATGGTCTTTGTGGAGTGTACCACGATCAATCCCTAAGCTCACATAGGCCAGGCCTGGTCTGAGAAACAATGGATTACCACATTATCACTCCATTCCAACATGGGAGTGAAAACCAAGTCTCAGGTATCCAGGGGCTTAGAAAACCTATCCGAATTCCTAGAATGGACGGGGGGAATGGATTGACTGGATAGGGAAGTTCTCAGTAAAACAATATTTCCGTTTTCCTGATGTGATCTTGTGCACGAGCAGGGAAAAACTAGGTGAATTGGAATCAGTCCAAACATAGCGGGATGAAAAAATGTAAATTATGATCGGTCAGATTCAAAACACTTTAGTGGGTGGTGAGACAATAAAGTAAAATTTCTGATCATGTTCAAATGACAGAATCCTTATTTCATTAGCCTGATGTGGGGATAAAAAATGAGGGCGGACTGCAGACCTTGTTCGAAACACGGGGACTGACTCGAAATATCATCCATTAGCCTTACGGAATGTTATCCCAGGACATCATGTGAGCTATAGGCTGAGAATCCATACGGTTAGGGGGTTCCTCTAGCCATCAAAGGGGACGAGGGTCTGAATACGGGGCACACAATGCATGGAATGTGGATTGATGGTTTGTTCGAATAGAATCCAACACTCTTAAAATTACTCCACAGTTGTGGAAGCACATTAGATGGGCACGTCAGTTTGATCATGGATCATTCCTACCTTTAGGCAGGGCCTCTCTGTCGAGGGAACTATTGCTCCCCAATTTCATCGTGGGGCATCCTGAACTTGTTCAGGGCAAAGAAATAGTTACATAGTTCTCCATGAGGGGTCAGGACATGGGGCTAGAAATGGGGAGTAATATCATTTACTGATCGGTGGGGCTAGACCCTATGAAAAATAACTATGTGTCTATATGTATCCCATGAGTATGGTAATCAAGGCGTATGTAAATCTGGAAGCACCGTTTAACATCTTGCGGGATGATGAAATGCCTGGCTACACCGGTGCACATCCTACCAGAACTAATACGCATGGGTGGTATGTTCTCAATGTGGGAAACATGAAGTAGTTGTGTGAATTTCCTAACACAGGAAGGAACATGTTAGGGTGAAGGGATACTTGGTGAATGTCGGCCAAATGATGCTCACCCGTCCATGCAGCGCACCTAGATGCGCGAAGAAGTAAATCCGAGTATGTTAGAACTCCACTTGAACATGAAGAAGTGGAAATGTGAGAATCATGATGCTCGAAATATGGATCCCAATGATAGTGGGTTGATGATGAGGTATAAATTTTGACAATATTCAAAACACAGTATCCATATCGTGTTAGCCTGAAATTGGGACAATCAAATGAGGGGTGATCACTGACCACGTTCGAAACACGGTACCTATCACAAATATCATCTTAAATCTTTAGGGAAATTGGATTGAAATAGTAGGTGAGCCGAGGCATCATAAGTCAAGACTATGAACGGGGTCCCTTCGGATGTGGAAGAGGATGATGACACAAATAGTGAACTCCTGAATCATGGACATGGAACGAGGGGAATGTCCCCATGAAAATTCAATATTTCAGGCTCTTTTTCAAATTGCCTATGAATATGACAATGAGACGTATTTGATAGAGGTATTTGAGTCCCTTCCCATCAAGACATGTGAGTATAGGGTCATATATTTTGGACTATGGATGGTAGGAAATTTGGGAGACACGTGGTGGGGTAATTATAAAACCCGAAATTAATGTGGAATTGGGGTTTCGACCAACATGTGTTCCTTGGAGAGGTTTCAGGACGAGGGAGCGAAAATGAGAGTTAAGCTAGGCCTGAGGTAAGGTGCACTGTCATTCCAACGTATCTCATGAGAATTAGAATCAATACATATGTAGTTCTAAGGGGTGGCATATTAAGGTTCCATGACAAGAATAAAAGGGGCATGTGGGTGTAGCCCCGAACCAAAAGAACCTGTATTTAATGTATCTTGATTTTCCTTTAAGATGTATGTGTTTTTTCTTGTGAAGTGACAAGCCTAGGATGTAAAGTCCTTGAAACGCCCCAAGAATCATGTTGTATACATGTGTTGAAAAATGGTATGGCATGTGACCGATAACAAACATGGTGTCTACACAAGTGAGGACATCATGAAGCAATCATGTTTATCGTCATGCAGCCAGGTCTATAATATCACTGTTTGAGGTCATGTGATGGGAAAGGTGTCATAGTTTACCATCATTTGTCCTAGACGCATATAGGAGGGGTGATGATTAGGAGGGGAAAGCGCATGGTGCGGTAAAACACACCCGACATTGATGAAGACATAATCCCACATCACACCATGTGCGATTCCAGGAGGGATACCTCGTGCCGAGGATCCAGGAAAGACTTGAAGAAAAGGGGTAGGGGAAACCAGTTCCACATTTAGCTGGGCCCGGAGACAAGATTTTTGTGTGTTCCTATGTATCCCACGAGAATGGGAATCAAGCTGTACGGAGTTTCCATGATTATCATAGTTTACGGTCATAGAGCTTGGACTAGAGAGGAGTGAAAACCATCCATGTATGCGTAAACCTCAACCCGATCCTTAAGCCCATGTGAGTCAAACTTGTTGTGGGAAACAGGGGAGGAATATTATTATTGCAATACCTAGAATGTATGCCAAAGGGAAATCGGTGCGGATCCACGAATGAGGCCATTATCACTGCTTTGGCCTCCTAATGTGCAAATCCACACTAAAGGAATGATCCATGAGTGTTGAGATTTTATTTGGACATGATGAGGTGGAGAAGTACGTGAATCATCTACCAAAAAGTTTTGTCATAATGTGGATGGCATGAAGATGGAGGCGAATTTTCACCGTGTTCGAAACATAGCATCCATATCATGTTAGAATAAAATGGGGACAACCAAATGAGCATCGACCGCTGACCATGTTCAAAATGTGGGATTTGTATCGATTTGTTTTCGGTAATCCTCGAGGAAGTTGGCCAGTAATGGTAGGATATCTCTTAGGCCTAGAATCCATGCCTCTAGGGGGTCCCTATTGGTGAGAAAGGTGATAGAAGCCCTAATTAAGGGGAATAAGAAGCCTGAGAAACGGGTGAAAGCATGTCCGATTAGCGTATGACATTCCAGGTACTAAACCATATTACCCTTAGACACATTGGTGATTTTCCGAAGAGGGTTGACGAGGGTGCTCAACATGAGTGTAACTTATTTTATGGGATGAGTAAAAAATAAAGGGAAAGGGAATTCCCAGGATGGAGAGGTACGCCACGTAGTTGTTACAAACCCAACATGAATGAGGACATAATCCCATACCACACCATATACTCCCCTCCATGGGAAAGGGTAGGCCATGAGGACAAGGTGAAAGGGAGATTTCTAATATATGGGGTTGGACCCAAGTATAGACATTCGGGCGGTCCTACGTATCCCATGAGGATGGGATTCAAGACACACATAGTTCATGAAGGCACATAGGGGTAAAGTACCATAACATGGATGGTGTACGACACAGATAATAACCCCACATGTATGAGGACATAATCCCACACAAAACCATACACTCCCGGTATGAACTTTGGATGGGGCCTGAGAAGGCCGAGGGGCATAAGGCTGTGCCTCTGTCGGGAGTGCCTTGCTTGTTTACAGTTTATCGTCTTGTAGTGAGGACGCTGGGAGGATAAGGTATCTTAAACGAGGATGTGTACGGAATGGTGAGTAACCCGAAGTGAATAAGGACATAATCTCATACCACACCGTACACTCCTAAATAATAACTTAAGCTAGGGCAAGAAAAGGCCCAGGGGCTTGAGGCTAGGCCTCAGATGGGAAGGCCATACACCCCCCTGTATGATTATCATCTCATCACTTCTTCTAAGCCCACGTGAGCAGTGCTCGGTGTGGGAAACAAGGAGCCAGTCTCGGCTCTCCCCGTCATATGGGGCCTAATAGATGGCATTTCCCGATGGGATTTCGTCACTTAGAGATGTAATGGGGTAGAATGAACCACTACATTCAATGTTTGGGATGTCTTGCTCTAGTTCTAATTATGCAGGATAGCTGTTGACCATGTTTGAAACACAGCGTCCCTATAGTGAAGTGATATGGGAACAATAAATGAGCATCAACCGCCGACCATATTTTCAAAGCGGGACTTGTCTCGACTTGTTTCCCAACATCCTCGAGTGCATTGGATTGAAGAGGTTGAAGAGCCCGTAGGCTTAAAATCCAGGCCATTCGGGGGCCCTTCTAGGCGGGAAGGATGACGGAGTCCCAATCAAAGGAGTGGGTGAAGCATTGTAGTACCCATACATTTTAATGTCTATCGGGGTGGTGAAAGAGTTGGACAACTCTGTGGTGGGATAATTATAGAGGAATCGAGATGAGCTTGCTATTTATAGCAGAAAAAACCTATACCACACCTTATGTCTTGACCCGAGGGGAGATTCTGATGTTTTGGGGTTGGGCCGATAGATAAAATGTCCAGACATTCCTACCTATCCCATGAGTATGGGAATCAAGCAACAGCAGTTCAAGAAGGCCATGCAGTTTAATGTCGTGCAGTGAAAAAGTAGGAGAATAGAAGAACGAGGTAGCATATGGTGCAATAGTCGCAACTCCCATTTGAATGTGGCCATGGTGGCCTGCACTACACCACATGAGGACCCTCTGAGTGGACTATACCCAATGGGGATTTTCATAAAGGAGAGTTTTGGGGCTGGCCTTAAGACAGGGCATCTGAGTGTTCATACGGATCCCATATGGGTATAAATCAAGCAGTACGTAGTTATAGGGGCGTCGTTTAACATTTTGCAGAATGATGCACAGTTTAAAGTCATTTAGGATTGAATAGTTTAAGGTCAGGCCAGACTGGCGTACATTTTAGGGTCTTGCGGGACCGACAGTTTAGGATCATGTCGGACCTACTGTGGCTCATGGAAAGTATTTCATGTGGAACATGGAATTGGTGGGAGGTGTTATACGCTCACCATCCATGGTCACCAGGGAGTATGCTCCAATGAGGTAAACATTGTGAATTGTGTATGGTCCTTCCCACTTGGGATCCAACATGGGTGGTTTCCTACTAGGTATCATTAGTGCTCGGAGGTCCAATACCAATTAACTTTATAGGAAAGATCATTAGAGAACCTTTTTGTTGATGGCCCTATCTATCTTATACTGATGCCTTTCCAGATTGTGCAGGGCATGAGGCATATTATCATCAAGGGCATCCAATTCAGCCAGACGAATTTTGGCTACATCTTATGGTGCATGTTGGTCATATACAGTTTCGCGTAATGATGGTAGTTGGATCTCGATGGGCTGTAAAACCTCATCTCCATAGACCTGGGTCACCTGAGCAGAATTACGAGTAATCGTTTGATAGGCACAGTGGGCCTTGGGTAGCTTGTTCGGACAACTCTTCTTGTTCTGACCAACCATTTACTACAAAATTTTAGAGATTGTTTTGTTGAATGCCTCAATCGTCCCATTTTCCTTCACGTTATAGTGGGAGATATGGTTTGAACAGATGTTTTACTTGGCATACAATTTCATCAGATCGACTGCTTGAAAATTGGAGCCGTTATCTATGAGGATAGCATGAGGGACTCCAAACCGGTGGATGGTGTTGGATCTTACAAATTCAATGATAGAAAGTGCCTTTACCACTTTGAGTGGAACTGTTTCTTCCCATTTAGAAAAAATTTTTGTGGCGGTTAGGAAGAACCTGCACTCTGGAGCTATCATTGGTGGGTATGGTCCCACGACATTGAGTTCGCATACCACGAACGACCAAGAGTATTTTGTGGAGTGGAGAGGTTCTGGTGGTCGATGCATGATTTTAGCATGAATTTGGCACACGTGACATCTCTTGGCAAACTCAATGCAATCATGGATAATGGAGGCCCAGAAGTACCCCAGTCTCCGGAACTGATGGGACAGCTTCAGCCCAGTCTGGTGAGACCCACAGGAACCGGTGTGAAACACGTGCATGACATGAGAATTCCCGACACCTTGGATTTGACAGAGGAGAAAACCATCTAACCAATGTTTTTATAGGATCCGCTCAATACTGGGACCACTCTGGAGGGTAAACTATAGTGCGTGCCATCAGATTCGCTCAGACTCGACCTGATCAGCCGGGAGGCAACCAATTTGGAGATACTCTACAAAAGGGGATCTCTAGCTAGGAGTCACTTCAACCAATGAAACTGGAGAACTTGGGGGTCCTGATGTGGAGGATTCAGTGGTAAGATGGAATAATCGCTAGCCGTCATCATCATCTGGGGTGACGGGTGCAATGAATCTACGATGTGGCAAATGTATAATCAGATCATCCTTCTCAAGTTCTGAAATGGATGCGTCTAGGCCAACCAGGGAATCAGATAGACCACTTTGACATCGAGGGACATGAGTAACTTCCATCCTAGATGGAAATTGGGCCATTAGCTCGAGGGTGTGCTCCATTGAGGGTTTGAGCCCTAGCTTTTGAACAACTTAGCCACCACTGACTTGCTTGATAACTAGTTTCGAAACCCCTTTCACATGAAAATGAGGTACATCAATCTCGGGGGTTAGCATGAGGGTAGTGATAAGAGCCCGATACTCTGCCTCATTTTTGGTTCATCCTTTTCATAGCAAGACGAAATACAGAAGAATGGCTTGCGTCGGGGGTAATAAAGACAATACCCAAGCCTACTCTGTTGAGTCTGGGATCGTTGAACCTCCATGTGGTGGGGCTCCGAGAGGCACCGTTAAAGTGCATCTTCCAACATGGGAAGGCAGGATCTACCGAGAGGATTGCCTCATCGGGAAAATCCATGTCCAGGGACTGATCTGTGGGGGTTTTATAGGATGCAAGAGAGTCTACTAATGCTTGTCTATAGAATTTTTTTTGAGGGATAAAAATGATGTAGAACTGATAGTGGATTACTACCCATCGGTCTAGATGGTCAGTTAACTTGGGGAGGTTATGAATGTACTTCAGTGGGTCTCCCCAAGAATCCAGTTGTACCTCGTGGTGCTTTACATCATGTAACAACTTATGTATTGCAAATACCAGTGCAAGGCAGCTTTTCTCGATGAGGTATTATCTGGTGTCCCTATTGTTGAGAATATGACTAAGGTTGTAGAGGTTGTTTTCTATCCCCTCATAGTTCTTCTAGGAGAGAAGGGTGCCAAGAGATCATTCCAGGATAGTCAGATACAGGATCAACAGCTTTCCGTAGATGGGTGGCATCATGACCAGAGGCTGGAGCAGATAATGATTAATTCCCTTGAACGCGGTCTAACAATCTTCGTCCCACTTGTAGGCAGAGCCTTTCTTCATGTGTTGGGAATAGGGGTTACACTTTCTGTCCAGATTCACAATGAATAGGTGTATGTCGGCCAAGTGGCCTTGGAAACCTCGAGCCCCCGAATATTGCTTGGGGGAGGCATCTGACTGATTTACATCATCATCTCTTGGTCGATATCGATGACTCGATACCTGACAAAAAAGTCGAGAATCTTCCCGAAGGTGACCCTGAAGGCACATTTCGATGGGTTCATCTTCAAGTGACCACAACGGAGGAAGTCGAACACTTTCTCAAGGTCCTTGAGATGGTCCGATGCTAGCAAGAATTTAACACCAAGTCGTCCACTTAACATTCCACCAATTTCCCAAAGATATTCTTGAATATGCGGTGCATGGGTCACTGATAGGTGGCACATGCATTCTTCTGGATGAAAGGCCTATCATGGTAACAGAAAGTACCTTGGGGTGCCTGGAAATTGGTGGAATCTTAATCCTCAAGGGCTATTTATCTAATTATATCCCGAGTAATCATCCATGAAGGAGAGGGCTTGGAACCCAGCCATAGTTCCAATCAACAATTCTGTCACCAGAAGTGGAAAATCGTCCCTCAGACAGTGACAGTTGAGATCTCGAAAGTCGATGCAGATTCTGATCTGTCTGGTCTTCTTCCTGACTGGCACAATGTTGGCTAGCCACTTGGGGAAATGCACCTCCTTGACGAATTTTTGTCTAAGAATCTTGTCTACTTCGGCCTCGACCATGGTACCATGAGAAGGGTGCGTCTTCGTGGGAGGATGCTTGAACTCATGTTGATTTGTCAGGAGACCGAGGTGGTGGATGGATACCTAAGGATCTTGTCCTGGAATCTCAACATAACTAAAGGAAAACACATCAAACTGTTGTTTCATGAAATCTACATATCATTTCTTCTCCTCAAGGGGCATGGTGGAACTGATCAATGTGGGTCTCAGATCTGTCTCAATACCAAGGTTCACTTGTACCAGTTCATAGACCGTGGAGGAAACGCCTTCTTCAATGGCGGGGGAGAATCCTCTAGATAATCTTATTTGATTGCCGAGGATAGATTCAGGGTGGTAGAAGCTTCCTCTAGGTTGGAAGATCATGTCGGGGTGCTAGTACCGGCCAGGATAGCAGTGGGCAGCTTATCAAGAGATTCACGTGCCACTGAGACTATAGTGATGAAGGCAGTCGATCCGATTCCATCTGTTCTTCGGCCTAGTGGGCCACTCTTGATTATATCAAAGAGATTGTGGCTATTCTCCATGAGCCAGTAAATCCCAGCCTAGATAAACAAACACGTATGATGTACTTTCATCGCCATAGTGTGGACATCCCGATACCGTACGGGGGAAGGAGGCTCTGGGGTCACCTTGTCCTAGTTTGTGTAGGAGTACGAGGTGATTTTACATAGTTTCCGGGACTTGGGAATATACTTTCCTCTTGTACCAGAAACAAAAAAGAATTGCCGCATATTGGGGGTTATGACTTCAAATAGATTGATAGGGAAGATGTATGTGTCATCCAGACCTGCCCAGGGGTCAGTTGTGATCGTGGCAGGCTCAACCTCACTTGCCAAAATCTGATTATCCTTGGTCTTGTTATAGTCAGGATATAGGTAATAGAAATCACAAGAGTCTAAATGGGATTAATCACCCGGGAGTACACCTACTCGACCATTAAGGGAGTCCTTGAGGCACTGGTGATACGATTAGAGGACCGCCTCGTGCAGGTGGAGTCGTGGTCTTCCCATTAATGCATTGTACGCAGTGTCTTAGGAGACAACCATGAACTCGGTACTGGATACTTGGCCACCGAACTGGGTTTTCAAACAGATCATATTGATTAGGGTTTGTTCTATCCTATCATGTCTTTGGATCCTTAAATCAGAGGGAGTCTGGTTATCATCAGATAACCCTAGATTCTGCAATACCCGCGTTGGGATATGTTTAATCTCGGAGCCGGTGTCAACAAGAGAGTGGAGAACATTCACACAGTTAAATTGGCATGTGATGTACAACAGGTCGATGTGCCTCTACATGTGGGAGCCTTCATCCTCTCCAGAGAATGAAATTATGGCCTGGCATTCAGCGTTCTCAACTGCTATAGCCTGAAAGGCTTCTACAGCTTCTACCTCCGTCACAAACTAGAGGTGTCTTCTTAAAGCCTCAGTGAGGGCCTCACACATATTTGTATATAGGATAAGTGATTCATGGATTGAAAACCTTGCTGGGATGCCAGCGAGGAGCTTGAGAACATCATACTTCCATGCCAGGAACGAACTTCGGCTTACAGGAGGCCACTCTGTGGTTGGAGGCATGGAATGCCCTACCGGCTGGCTGGTGCTGGGTGTATCCCTCTAATCACTAGTCGAAGCTTGAAGAGTATCTTCCAAATGAGTACCGGATGACTGAGATCGGCCTGTAGCCGGGCGAGGTTGGTCGCATCCTGGACGAGGTATCTCTTCCAGATCCATTTACACAAACGGTGGTGGGGGTGATCCTGGAAACACCGGATGAAGAGGTTTCACGTGGTGAGTTCTGTGTTTGGCCTACTATCGGGTCTCATTGGCATGCATGGCATGGCTAGATATGCAAATTGATGTGCCCCGATGACCCATATGGATGCAGCTCCATCGATGTTGGCGTCGGCTAGGGATGTTTGGGAGGTTCGCCTGGCACTCCCCCTCATCAGGAGTCAGATAAGGATTTAACAACTCCACGATATTAAATAAAGAATACCCTTGACTGTCACTTGAAGAGTTATCCACTAATTGGTGGATTCTAGGAGGTATCCCCTTCTTAGGGGGCATGAAGTCACCGAGAGTGCGGGACGACGATGGCATTGGTGGGCGTGTTTCTTTTTCTTGTGCCACCGATGCTTGCTCTCATGGGAAGAAGTAGGCTGAGATGATGATGCAGAAGTAGTGGATGCAGCTTCTGAAGGCTCCATCTGATTCAGGTGTGCCTGAATGATTCCATGTGTGTGAGTTATTGTCTTGCGAGCCATCCAGTCATCATACTTCTGGGACCTGGTGTTAGAAACCTGCTGGCACTCAACTTGGTTGTCGGTACCATTGTCTGGCCTAATAAAGACACCCTCCACTTATTCCAGGGCCAGGCCCAGCCTCACTATGTTATTGTCGACCTGGTCATGAAGCCAGTCATTAAACAGATATCTCTACTTGAGGGTGTGCCCCAGAATCCGATTAAAAGGGCAGTAGTTAGGGCAATCATTTATTTGCCTCTTACGACCTTTTGCACTCCGGAAAACGTAAAATACCATGCTCTAAGGAACAATAGAAGTAACCAAGGACCTGATAATCATTGAATGAGTAGGTTTGATATCTTCTTTTGGAAATGGGGGCCCTTGACGCCTGGCATTGAAGAGGATCTGGTGGGGCCTGTCGAGGAGGTGGACCCTGATTGTCCCTCTTAGGCGGTGGTGGTGCATTCTGTGGGGGCAAATTTCGATTCTGAGGATCCATCTGAGCCAGAGCCTACACCTGATGTTGAGGGCCTCTGTGAGGATATAGGGTCCACTGCTACTGGTAATAATTCTGGTTGCCTGGGGTCTTCTATTTGAGCCACCGCGACGGGTTCGGCTCTGGCAGCCCATCTTGCTGGGATTACAGGGGCAATAGACGTGCATGTTTGGCATATTGCAGGGCATCCTCTAGGCGCTGGGCAATATCAGAGAAGTATCAGAATCCTAAACGGTAGTTCAAGGTGATCAGAGAAGGAACCATATCCGTCTTTACATTCCCTATGAACATCATCTGTAGTTTCTCCTAAGTCAGTGGAATGTCAAGGGAGTATGTGAGCCCCTTACACTTGGAGATAATGTCTGGGACTCGCTAATTAGGCCTCTGCATGCACTTGAAGTGGTATGGGATGCTCTTTTTCTGGGTGGTCGAACAGAATTGGTAGAGAATTTTCCTGTAAAGGTCCTTCCAGCTGGTTACAGATTCGATGAGGAGCTGGCTATACCAAACGAATGTCGCCCCTTCCAATGTCTGAACCAAATAGTGGAGCATAGCGGCCTCACACTACGCTGGAGTCCCTAACATGGGACCACACCTTGAGTTGAAGTGGGTCAGGTGCTTTGGCGGATCCCCTATCCCATTAAACGGGGAGATGGTGGGATTCACGAAACCTAGAGGCACCGCCATATCATCCACCCATGCCGGGTATGGCTGTCCATATGGTGGCATTTCCACATGGCATGTTTCCAATTCCTTGAGGTGGGATATGAGCACTGCCATAGGATCATCTGGGCGGGGGTCCTTGTCTCGATGGGGATCCCTAACTACAAGCACGTTGTCAAGTTCTTCGACACGGTAAATAGGCTCTCTGGCTTGCGGAATGGCTGGTGGAGTGAAATGCAAGGAAGCTGTGGGAACCCGGGCCAAATTCCATAGATTTCCACACCGTTCATGAGGGTTTGGAGAGACACTCCACGCCCTCTTTCTGTGAGCTCTGGCTTCAGCCCTGTCCCGAGGAGCGGTATGACCATGGTAGCCTGGGGGAATCTCACCGAGGGGTAGTTGTTCCTGCACCTATTTCCCTGGCCTAGGATCACCGTAGTCAGGTCGTCTCTCTACAGTGCATTCAGCCAAATGTTTTTTGACCAACCTTTTCTACTTAGCAAGTTGATGGTGTAATGTGGCCTTATCGGGGTTCGCCTACATCCTCTACACTAAGGAAGACATGTTTGAGTGCTTGAGAGCTCCGATGTGCTATTTTCCCTTACTGGAATTTCTGCTGAGTACCAACGTCCTGGTTGGCATAGGGAGACCTAGGAGGATCCTCTACGGATGAGTAATCCTTCCCAATGGAAACAAAATAGGTGGAACACCCTCAATGAATAATTACCCCTCCAAAAGATCCAAATAATCCTCCCCGTCCACTATATCGTCCATGATGATCATGTGCCTTCCTGAGGGAAGTTCTCAAAATCGCATAGTGAGACGGGCTACCACCGAATAGGACTAGAGGGGAGGGCAGCACACTTCCCCCGGCCATGGATTTGCACATGATGGGTAGCCTCCCTGATAATTTTGTAGAGTACCTTCATACTCTAAACTGATTGCTGCTGGAGGGCCTCACGATGACCTGGTGACATGTGGCACTGGGCCATAGGGAGCACGACCTCATCGACTAGAATGCACTGCTTGCTGATGTCTTCAAAATGAATTTGCTTCCTTAGATAATTTGCGCACTGATGAAGAATACTGAAATTTGTCACCCATATGTTGTAGCGGAAACTCTCAACTTCTTCCAGGATGAGGGATTTCGGTATGCGAAAATTCTACTCTACCAAGAGCTAGAACTTCTCGGGAAAGTCATCTGCTATGAGGATGGTCCAGAATCTCCTCAGCTCAGATTCAGGGTCTGCCCCGTGATTTCTCTAATGGTCAACTGGGGGTGGATGATGAACTAGCAGCGGTATTGAGGTATACTTGTGGCATTGCTGGTCTACCGGTGGAGAATATGGAGAATGGGATGACTAGCCAACATATTTCGGGACTTCTTCCGAAGAGTGTAGCTACATGGACTCTACGTCACAACAGAATGGGCTGACAGCTGTAGTTCCTAACTCAGGGGCTAGGGCTACTCATGATGGGTCACGCTGCTTCTCTCCCTCCATTGGTCCCCAGAATATCTCTTCATGATATCTTGTGGAGGTAGAGAGTTCTTTCATTGATGATGGCGGTGATTGCATGACCTTAATCTGTGGGGACTATAGATTTTCATCCTCATGGATATTCCTCTGGAGGGAGGATGGAATACTATGGACCTCTCATTTCTGGAGTACTAGGCTGATGCACCTTTTTCCCGCCTCAACCCTTGACTCGGATAAGAGAGGGGGTGGGTTCCCGAGCTGAGACTTACTCTGCTTCAGAGTTTGAGAAACAGACCGATTTGATCTCCATCTGGGCCTTCCTAGGGTTCTTCTTGCGGAAGCGACAACCCGCCTTCCTACCCCTAGGTGGCTCCTCTGGATAAGTCTGATTTCTGACCTAGGGTCCTACAGCTACACTGATGCTGGGGAAGAGAGGGTTTCTACAAGAGAAAGCCGGGGTGCAAGGAGCACCGGGAAAAATGTCGAAGGGTACATGGGGAGGACCGCCATGAGTAGCACCAGTGCGGGAAAATCCTCCACTCGAACTGGCAAGAACATGGGGAGGACTTCCATGCTTGATTTCCCGAGATACGTCAGCATGAGGAGTGTCCTTGCACTGGTCTAGCTGCATAGGGGTAGGACCTCTATGATGGGTGCAAGTGGAGCGAGACTGGATGGGCAATGTCCCTACACCGGCGATCGGGAGTAGGAGGAATGACTCCTTATCCAGTGTAATGGGCATGGGAGAGGAATCTGTGTCGAGCATCACTATCATGGGGAAAACCTTCGTTCTTATTAGGGGTAGCACTGGGCGAACCTCCATGATGAGTCTCGAAGTGGGGATGACCCATGATCTCTGTGTTAGTGGTATGGGGAGGACCTTCGTACGGGGTGTCATAGCTGTGTGTTTGTTCACAGTGACCACTGATCGTGCCTGCGACTAGGAGAATAGACCCAGCCTGCCAGTGGGGTATTTGGTACCTCGATCCATGTTGGGAATATAAGAACCCCTGCCCTGTGTATGTAGAGACTTGATGATATGTGTTAGTGGTGGCTTGAGCTATAGTATCCATTGATGTTGACACCCCTTGGCGGGCATCCTCCTCAGTATGCGCCCGACGCTGGCGTCGGGTCGGACGAACATTAGTGGTGCAGGGGCATAGCTTACTGGCTCCATGTCCAGCATGACTGGGTGGCGGCGCTAATGCGCCCAGGTGGGAGCCAGTGCTGGGAGCCCCGGGATCCGGACTCTGACTAGGCTGGTCCGGACATCACTTACCTCATCAACATATGGAAGGGAGTCTACAGGACACTCTGGGTACAAGCTGCCGAAGTGGTTGTATGTCAGGGTGGGGAGCAATGGCTTCCTACGTGGCCCGTGGGGGTGACATTGGCGATGAATAACGGACGCCTCCAAGTCCAGGCAGGAAATATCCCACTTAGGGATGATTCCATCCTCTTCATAACGTTGCACAAGGTCGGTAATTACACTTAGATGGATATATTCAGATGGGGAGATGGGGCATGGATGCCCCACGATCATGGACGTAGAGGCCGTCACAGAAGTGGTGAATCCATGCAAAGCGGCTGTTCAGGCGTTTCCCCTACCCTAGCATACATGGGAAGGTAATTATCGGATTCCTATGGTATAAAATAGATTCCTAAGAACCAGGGGGATGAACCCATTAGTTCTCAAAGAAATAGTAATCGACGACCAATTCCCTAGCGCCATCCCATCATCTTGGACTGGTAAGAGGAATCTACACTGGAAACATTGCAGAACGGGATGTCCAACATTCTAATACCCCAACATCTGGTGAGTTTCAAGCTAGGCCCACTGTTTTTTTGGCAGGACCCAATGCCGGATAACCGGATGCAGTGACATGACAATCAATTAATGCCTCGAGTGCTACTAATATCCAAATTGAGGAGATGAAGTTCATGCAAGGTTCCCCATTTCTTTATTCGATGCTTTCGCCGGGGTGCACCCGCCCGTCTCATTTGGGGAAGAGAGGTGTGATTTGTTTCCTTCATTCCCGCTTTCCAAAGGTGGGTGGCATCCATCCTTATTCTGGGATGTCTCCTCCTTGATGGAAACGAGATGATGGGATGTCAGTTCTTCCTTCTGTGGATTTCTCCTTGGAACTTATCACCTAGTCTGGGTCTCCTTCATAGACTTAAGATGTTGTTCTTGAATATCTTCCTAGCACCATATATTCATGGATACCAGTTAATTACGCGGCTTCTGTCAGGACATTCCAAGGGGTCCAGTCAGGGCAGCAACCTTCGGTTAGAGGAGTAGTCACATTGGGCATCACTGGCGTTTCTGGACTCTGGGGAATTGGTGTGTCTATCTTCTGTCCCTTATTATATAGAATCTCAAGGGCACAGAAGCCCGAGGAATCCAGTGTCGAACATGGGGAATCGTATGCCACAAGCATGTATTTGTGGTTTTCCTTATCTTTTCATGTTTAACACATGGTATTCCACAAGTTTAACATCCAGCGGAGATGGATCAGGATGATCAGAGCACTGACTAGAGTGGATCGGATAGAGGAACCCCCTAGAGGGAACACCGATATTGGGTCCAACATGTGGGTGGTTTCCCAAATGATATTAAATGGAATGGGAAATGGGGTTCCATGATCCCACTAGGTTTTGGCGGCCTGTGTAATGATTAAGATAAGTGAAGGATGGATTCATGAAGGGGATGGTGAATAGGATGGCACCATCATGTGGATGGCGATGGTTTTGGGCTTGATCCTTAAAAAGGATTCCAATGTGTCCCCAGGGAAGGGAATCAAAGCCCACATAGTTAATATAATGACGGAATACCACCAACTGGTGTTCAACAGCTTGCCTCTGGATGGGGCCGCAACGACTTTCCACTAGATAGGGTCACAATGGCTTACCGTTGGATAGGAACACAAAGGCTTACCACTAACTGAGGCCCATAGATTAACGTAATTTAGGATGGGGGAAGACTGACATTGAAAGGGGAAGGATGTTCTGGGTGTTGAGTATTGGCGAACCGACGAAAAAGAGGGCCAGAACAACCAATGGGTGGTAGGATTCAACCTCCGTGAGGCTTCCTACATACCTTACTTTAGCATGTATCAAAGACCTCGTAGTTCAGGATGGGGAATGTGTCGGTGAATGGACGTTAATAAGGACCTGGGGTCCAGGCAGATGGTGGGAATGAACCTTAGGGAGGCTTCCTATGTTTCTTGCCTTTTCAAGGGTCAAATACGACGTAGTTTAGGTGGTAGGGAACTGACGTGAATATGGACAGAATGACATGCTGGTGGGCTTGATCCTCAGGGAGGCTTTCTACGTACATTGCCTTAGCAAGGATCAAAGAATGCGTAGTTTAGGTGGTTGTGAACCGATGTAAATATGGTCGTAATGACCTGGTATTGGGCTTGAACATCAGAAAGGCTTCCTACGTACCATTCCTTAGCAACAATCAATGAACACATACATTAGCTGGGCTTCGGTGGACCAACGTGTAGGTGGATCTGGGGTCCGATGGATGGTGGGATAGAACCTCGTGGTGGCTTCCTACATACCCTACCTTGGAAAGGATCAAATGCCTTGTAGTTCATGTGAAAAAGGGGCTATTGAACCAAGGTGAAGGGGTTTCGGGACAACTGGGAGTTGGGCATGAACCTCAGGGAGGCTTCCTACGTGCCTTGCATTAACAAGGATCAATGTAATCATAGTTCGGATGGTATATGGGGCTTACACTCTGAGGCGGCCCATGGAAGATGTGATGGTTGGTTCTCGCTCTAAGCCCACACGTGTCATGCTCAGTGTGAGAAACAAGAGATAGCAAAGACCCAATGATCACGTCGCTAATGGTGCGTTCGTGGGAAGTGATGTGGGGCTTACACGTGATCACAACCCAAAGAGGAAATTAGGGCTTATGCATGGTCAGTAACCCAAAGAGGTTGGAACATACTCTAGGAGGGAAGCCTGATGGATATAAAGTGCAGCAGGAGATGGATTTGGGTCAGAAGAAAGGAGATGCAGTATTCCCCATCATTCCCTTTACAGGCCTTGGAGACCGATGAAGAAATGAAGAGTAGGGATGCTACCTCTTACTGGAAAGATAGGGGAATACACTGAGATGGTTTCCCATTCCCCATGGACAAATTCCACTCCCATAAGGATGATATCATCCCCTGTGGAGACCAGTGGGCTTGGAGAATGTCCAATGTGGGGGTAACCAACGTGTGAGGGAGGGGGCGAAGTCAAACTATAATGTCATGTTTTGAGAAGGAAGGTGCTTGGAATTTTAACGTCTAGTAGCTAGGACGAGTTGGGTTTTCTCCGCACCCCGAGGATCTTCATAAATGTAACCCTCTGCTCCTTGGTGCAGAAAGGGGATAGGAAAATCCGTGACGAGGGGGTGTCATGTAGCGAACCATCAGGGGGTCCACTTTAGCATGGATATGCGAAGAAGCAATACCCAATAGTATGCCTAAGAGAAGAAGCATGAGGTGAAGAAACATAATAGGCAGTATCATCCAAGAGAATTTGAATTCCCATCATGGAAAACTTGAGGGTCAAATGAGAAAAGGAATTTCCATGTAGAGGGGTTCATAGGCGGGGGCCTTGTGAAGCTCTGTTGCTCCGTGTGGATGAGGGAACTTGCGAAGGGGTTTGCTTCGCGAAGTGGGGTGCCTCAGCCTAAGAATAATACAATTGAGCATATGGTAGGTGCTTCGTGAAGTGTAAAGGCATTCGTGGAGCACTGCCTCGAGGAGCAACGGTGCCTCGCGTTGCATGGTGTCCTAAAGCAATGTGATTCGTGAAGTACAGTGACCCTACCATAGCTTGGGGATACGGTGTACATGAAAGGTGTTTTTCAAAGCATAAACACTCCGTGACGACCCGGGTCCCCTTGGGGATCCCCTTCCCTCATGAAGGCCATTAGGGTTCGCAAAAGGCTTCCCTCTTGGAAGAGGGGATCAAAAAGAGACAAAGGGGATCCACTTCGCAGAGTAGAAGTACCTCGCACAGGTCATGGTTCGTAGAGCAGAAGGGTGCTTCATGATTCATGAGCTGGAAAGTTGAAAGGTCAGATTTTCCATCTTTGGGGCTCATGGGGAGCCCGATAATTACTGGCAAGAGGTGCCGCAAAGCAGAGCATACACAACGTGAAGAGGGGCTTGGTTGCTTCACGGTGATCTCGCGAACGTCAAATGTGTTCGCAGAGCATCCCGCCTCCTAGCTTCGCGGTGGGCTTGCGAACATCAAATGTGTTCGCCGAGAATCCCACCACCTTGATTCATTAGGGGCTCATGAACATCAAAGGTGTTCGCTGAGCATCCCGTCTCCTTGATTCTTGGTGGGCTCGCGAATCTCAAATGCATTCACCGAGTGTCCCGCCTCCTTGCATCGCCGGGGGCTCCCGAATGTCAAATGCATTCACCGAGTATCCCACCTCCTTGCTTCACGGTGGGCTCACGAACTCCAAATGCATTCGCCGAGAGTCCCGCCTCATTTCTTTGCGGTGGTCTTGTGAATGTCAAATGCGTTCGCCGAGCATCCCGCCTCCTTACCTCGCGGCGGGCTCGCGAATGTCAAATGTGTTCACCGAGCATCCCTCCACCTTGATTCGCGGTGGCTGCAGTGCTGGTGGACTCTACGAAATAGCTTAGCGAGGTAGTCAATGGTGAACTCATTTTGGTTTCTTCTCTATCTCGAATTCTTGCACCAACATACATGTCACTTTCTTATCTCTTATCAGTATAATAATTTTAATGTAGTGATAAACTTGATGAAACATATAAAATAAATAGTCTACCCAATTCCAATGAAATTATCTACATAATGTGGATTTATTTATAATTTTAATATATTATATAATTACAATAAATATTGACACAATAATGATATAATAATTATTTAATTAAGAGAAATATCAAATAAAATATATTATAAATTTTAAAATAAATTTCATTTGAAATACTTTATGTCATATATATATTTTTTGTTGAATAATACAGGTTATTAGACTATTAGAATATTTATTTCTATGATATATTTCTGTTTTGTGTTTATTTATGTTCAAAAATATGAATAGCGTAAAAATTAACACTAGATATATTTTAAAATTAATATTTTATTAAATTATTTAAAAATCATAAAAATAATTTAAAATTTCAATGTAACTACATTAAAGTCTTAAAGATAATTAAGTGACCAATTATGGGAAACTGTACCAATAAAATTAAACATTATACACTTTTAATAATTAAAATTTGGTTACCTGAATTAAAATTAAAGGACAGTAATTGAGGGTAAACTAAGAAGATTAGGTTTAAAATAAAATAAAATAATGTAACAAAATTATCTTATGATATTATTTAGAATAATGAAAATATTTTCCTATAAATACATCTCTTTTGATCTTTTATATTTCAAAAATAAATTTATAATATAAAAATACTTCATGACTTTTCAAAAGATCCCCTCATCCCTCTTGTAACGAGAGACCACATATACCAAATTAGTCACACATCTCATGCCCCTTGTCTCCTCAAATTTACACAAAAATAAGTACCCATCAACCCTATATTCCTCCAAAAGACCACATTTTCGATAGATGGCCTTCCTATGGATACCTTTTGTGCTAAATCGGATGATGAAAATCAAAAAATAGTTAATTTTTTATCATATCTTTCAAAATTATTTTCTTCTTCTACATCATCTTATTATGTTGTTTCTATTATACGGTAATAAATATATTATATTTTACATGATAATAAGTTAATATAATTATTGGAAAACCTCACACATTCTTTTATTCAGCGATATAATAACAATATCAATATTTTTGTGTACGAATGGCTTACCGTGTCCACGTTGTGGTTTAATTTTTTATTAAACAATAATTAATTTGGATGGATATAATGATGAGTTTAATTGATTTAAATAATATATATTACATAATAATTATTTTATATAATTAATATACCATCTAATTCAATTCCATTTAACCATTAATTGAATGATATTGTTGCTCGTGTCTACATACGACCTATTGTCTCCACGATGCAATGTGATTCATTATACATGATCATTATTAAACCTAAATGAATGTAGTGATTAAATATGATATATTTTATACTAATATTAATATGTAAATTTTATAAATATGACCTAATAAGTGGAATGTGAACATATTCAATAAAAATGGCATAAAACATAAAGGAGTTATCATCCAGATAACCAGTAAAAATGAAATGTTACTAATAAATGGTTGATAATATAATCATATATGATATAATAAAAATTAGTATGATTCTATAATAAGTCAATAAAAATATTTAAATCATTATACTAGAGTTTCAGATACTCATGAAGGTTATCAGACCACAAATAAGTGATAATTTTTCAATCTCATTTTTATATAAGATTGTTTAAACATAAGTAATTATTAGGGGTATATTTATCATCAATTTCCATGTTTTATGATTTTTTTTCATAAAATGGTTAATATTCTTCAATTTATTTTTAAAATCATATTTAACAATTTCATAATTTTACCCCATGGTTTTGATGAATGTTTTTTTGTTTACCATACGAGGTACTTTTTGACATCAATGAAAAAAGGACGGGGAAATTTTTTTTTATCTTATTGGACATGAATGGATTATTAAGAATTTATAACACGTTATTTACATGAATATTTTCTTACAAGATTTCAATTTTATTTCTAATTAATTTTTTTCATTTAATATTTTGATTCATCTTTAGAAAATAATTTCTTTTTGAAAATAAAGAATATTTTCCTATAGAATTAATTTGATGTATTTTATAAAAATTATATTAAATATAATTTAAAATAGTGTCATGTTTTTATCCCTGCTATAACATTTATTTTATTGTATTTATTATGGATTTATTTTTTAAATACAGTTATTTTCTAAGGATAATGAATGAATGATGTTTATGAAACCCATTTTTTGTTACATGTTTTTTGCAATGATGAATGGTTAATGTTTTGGTGGAAAATGTAGGAATAATTTCATTATGAGAGGGATGGACCTATATATACCTATAATTCACTGGGTAATGATTAATATCTCATGTGATATACATTATTTTATTGATAAGTAAATATGGTTTAATAATACAGGACTAGGATGATAATTATTCTTGATTCAATAATGGACTTTGTTTGGTCTGATGTTGTTTGATATGAGCCTTGGCTAATATGGAAGTGATTATCTATGCTTATGTGTTTTCCACAAGTTCATGTTTTATAAAAATTATATTTTATCATGGTTAATGTTCCAATATGATTTATTCATTATGAACTAAAATGATTTATTTCATGCCTCGTGATTTTTATATTCAAAAGTTACGTCCATGTTTTTTTTCATTCATATGTTCATCTATTGTATTCTTAACCTTACTACTTGTATAAGCTGAAAATTTCATAGGATTCCATTCCTCATATTATAATGAAATCATTTAAATATGAGTAAAAAAAGGGAATATATTTTATGGGAGATGTTGAAGATCATTCAAAAGTTATAAGAATGTATTTCATGTTTCCAAAGGAACAAAGCTATTAAATCCTCAAACATGCATTTAAAAAATGTAATGAATATTCATCTAAATATATTTAATGTTCATATAAGATATTTATAGTGATTATATAGATATATAATAATATTAATTCATAAAATATATTCATTATATCTATTATTTTGCATATCACATGGTTCACCTCTTAGTGAAAGCTTACGTAAAACAATTATTCTAAATAAGGATAATGGAAACATAATAAAGGGTGGGATCAGTTTCTTAGTAAGGGGAAACATGGTGGGTATCAGTAAATGATCATACATAGGCATAAAATTGACTCAATGATATGTCAATGTGAGATTAATATTTAAAAATATTACTTTGAAATTAATATATCATAATCATGGTTTAAATCATTAGAATATGTTGATATAAGTATCATTAAAGAATAAATGACCATGTTCCATGATAAAATATCATAATCATAATAATATTTCTTTGCGAGTATCAAAAAAGAGTGTGATAATATAATAAAATAAATCATATGCCAAGGCTACCCCTTGAGATATTCATAACATGTTAGGCCTGAGAGAACATCATGTCTACCTACATTGGATTTGTGATATCCTCCCATATAACCTTTATGGGACTACAATGACCTCCTATGTACTCTAATGTGGACATGGGATTACCTACAATGCACTATTTTAGCTCAGTAAACATTAATCATTAATCAATAAATTATGTTCTATAGTAGAAATACCATCCACATAATCATAATCGAATAATATGTTTGATATAAAATAATTAAAACAGTTATCAAAATGTCAAATCATGACTAGTGGAAAAGAAAATTGTTTTCATCCATATTTCACAATAATTATCATATACCTTCAATAGAATGAATAATTATAATTTATTTTGATTAAATTACTAGATAATAATATTTGAAATCAATGGATATTATCATTTATTAAAATATATTTAACTGATAACCGGTACATTTATTAAGGATTATAATACAATCATTTTTAAATTAATTATTTCAAATGTAAAAATTTACTGAATATTGAGAAATTATTTTTCATTAAAAATAATTATGGAATCATGTAATTGGATCTTCATGGAATATATTTTTCATAATAATAGAAATTGTTTAATGTGGTATATTTTAAAATTTGATTTCTTCACACCTTCTACAAAATATAGATCCATTGGAAAATGAGATAAATATTTTTTAATAAATTTTATACAATTAAAAAAATATTTCAAAAAGTTTTTTATTAATTATTCGGAAATATTTAAAAAATTATTGAAAAATTTTTAAATAAAAAATACACATAGACGAAAAGGAATCATGTGAAAAGTGATGATAATGTCAATATTACATAAATATATTCATGCAGTTTTATTTTTAATTAAAGTGAGGAAAATAAAAAGAAAATTCATAATATATTTGATTAATTAGATAATTAGAAAAAAATAATAATTTTTAGAGATAAAACATAGAATTTCACCACAGAAAAATTACAAATAAAAACTCTATGTTACAAGTTATATCATAGTATAAAACCATTACCTCATATATGACATTCTACATAATTTATTTTAAAATATTATATAATTAGATGATATTTATTATACTTACATTAGTGAATCCTATTTATATTCCTAATATCATAAATTTAATAATTAATTCAACTTCTCAGACATTTATTAAAAATCGTTCCTTATCATCATTATTCATGGAGTAAACTACTTAATTTTTCGAGGATTTCTCAATTTAGTAGTTATGGTGCTTACAGATTTTTCGTAGTTCCATAATAAAATTAATATGAACCCTGAAATAAATATAATAAATATTAATTATATTCATATTTCTAATCATCCATAATATAATGTGTTTTAAATATTTATTAGGCCATTTATTGAGATGAGGGTTTTATATCAGCATGAATAATGTTTTATGTTTCAAAAGAAAATAAAAATTGAAATATTAATAATTTTTAATCATTATTGAATAATTAGAAGCTCAATAATATAATATATATTATTAATATATATCAATATAATTATTAGTGGTAGGTGGTGATGGAATGTTATTCATAACACTCTGTGGAGGCAGCAGTCCAAATGTACACATGAGCGATACTTTCATTTCCAATTTTATATAATGGTGGTTAACAATTATTTTACCATAATCATAATAAAATATTATATTATTTATGATACTTTATACCTTATTTTAGGAAGTATAATATATATTTTTAGGACATGTAATAATAATGATATGTTGAATGAGCTAAGTAAGATGATTACCTCTTCTATTATTTGACTAATACATTAAGACTTGTTATGATAATCATGTGATATGAATAGAATCACGATAATTAAGGTATCTAATATACTAGGAATTCAATGAATTTATTTATAAAGCTAATGGACTAAATGTTTTTTAATATGGTAGGAGATGAGGCTCCCCTTTATATGTGAGGGTAGGGATGTACATGGTATTACAATATGATTTGAATAAGATAATGTAATTTTATTGTAAAAGTTGAAATCAATATCCACGAATATGAATTTGATATAATATTTGGTCATAATATATTTGAAAAACATTCTTTTGAAATGTTAATGTGTCATTTTAGTCATTTTCATTTAGTTTCACCTCTCTTTATTAACATATTTTAACCATAACCTTGGAAAAGGTAAACTTATTTTTCATTTCATTATAACCAAATAATAAATTTTTTCACATTAACAACATTTTAAATTTTATTAAAACTATAGAATCCATTTTATAAAAATTAATTTTTTATTAGTTTCATAAATTATTTTTAAAATAAATATTAAAATCCCAATGAAACCAAATTTTGTGGAAAACTTATTTTTTGTATAAAATTGGATTTTCTTTCATTTTATTCCTTAGAAAAACTTTTATATTACTTTTAAAAAAATTTATTGGATATATAATCTAAATATATCTTTATAATATCTAATAAATAGTTATTTATTTTATTTTTTCAAGATAAAAACATAATGCACGCATAAACGATATTTCTAAAAAAATAATATCTATACCTTCAAAGGATTATATATTCATTGATAAGAATTAGTTAACTATTTAATAAATGATTATTAATATATTACCTATAAATTTCATTAAAATCACCATTACTTCAAATCAATTTGAATTGTGGAAATGATTTAAAAATATTATTTATAATGTTGTAAGTTCTATATATACCCACTAATATAATAGTTAGGTTATAATGTTCAAAATGTATTATGATTTATATAGACTCAGGGTTCCATCAAAATAATACTATCAAATACATAAAAATTATTTCTATGGAATAAATATAAAATATTTCAGTGTTATAATATACCCACATAAAATGAATATCAACCTCTAAATTCTGTACCATTGTTGCAAAAAATGATTATACTTTAGCTTCAAGACATCTTCAGATTTTCAATTAACATCAAATTTATTATTCCTCCAAAGAATATTTCATAGGCGAGTAGTCTCCATATATAGACCATTATCTAAATGATCAACCATTAAAAATGAATGATATTCAAGAAAATATCATTCTATAATTGTAAAACTATGAGTTCAATACATGTGAAGGATCAACTATGTACTTCCTTAATAGAGATTCTGGGAATACACCTTAAAATTAAGAGAGGGTTGGTGAGTTTTCATGTTACAAGAAACCATCCCCACCCAATAACATATATTAAAAGGGAAAATATACCCAATTATTATGTTTCAATTATTTTAAAATTTCATAATATTATTCACTAGAGAAATTCATAGTAATATCATCTCTCTATCATTGAATTCTACATCTCATCAATGATTATCATCTTGAATGTTATATCAAATCTGATCTTCAATAATGTGTTTTTGAATGACTCGAACATTCAATACATTTTCCCATTTTAGAACATTTCACCATGAAATTTGTTCAATAATGTTATCCCACAAAGTTATATTTTTTAAATTTTTTATTTAGTGGAATTTATAATGGCTTAAATGAATAATAGAGTTAAAGTTTCAATTATATGAAAATTTAGCATTATTATAGTGTTGATCCAAACACCATTGAATATAGAGAACTTGATATTATCATATCCCATTGTGTTTGAATAGTTCTCTTAGTAATTTCATCTAAGGATGATAAGTTATACTGAAATACTATATTGAATCAATATCATTCTGATGAATTCACTAGGTCATCATTGTAAACCACAAATATTGATTAGATACAACAGAATTTGGTACTCCCTGGAATAAAAAATATTCCCTGATTTAGGTTCAAAAAAGATGATTAAGATTGAAATATTTTATGATGGAAATAAAATGAACTAACTTTTTATATCTAAAGACTAAAAATGAAATAAAATTATTCCATTTATATGCCTTTTTAAATCCTATAACAATCTATACGGTAATATTCTTCAATTTTCAAACAAGTATGTGTAATTTTTTATAGTATTCCCATAGGCTTCTTCTCCGCAACTATAATTTTTGGGAATACCAATCACCGATATATGGTATCGGCAATATATCACATTATGTTATCCAAATAAAAGTTTTTCTTAATTTCCCTATATATCTTCATACACACAAGTTGAATAATGAATAATGGGATGTGGTCTTTATCCAACTTTTCTTATCCAATTGTGGTATAACATGAACATATTTCCTATTCAAGAACCCTATCAATCATTAGTAGACTTTTTTGATCTTAGGAACATTTCATATTTTTTTAAATCTCTATGTCTAACTTATGGGATTATTAGAAAATCAAGTGGATATGTGGTTAAACATTCAATTGAGAAATATATAATTTATTCCCATCCTTTAGTATTTTATGTTTTATCTTATATAAATTAAAAATATATATCTTTGGTGATATAAATTATAATTAATCTGAAAATGGTTGTTTTCATTCAATGCATAAACCGACTATTATATTTTTAATATTGGACAATTAATGGGAAGTCATAAAATTTACTCAACTTTATCCATATTCACTAGTGAATATTCACCTATTTCATTCTGAATATATTATTTATAAATTTATGATAATTATATATATCAAATCAATATTCAAAAATATAAAGCATATGATACTAGAATGAATAAAATTATCACTACTAACTCTATGTCATGGTTATTGAAATTATTCACATTATAATTAAATTTTTCAGAGACATAATATAAATCCTTTTCATTATATTTAAGAACACATGTGACTCATTTGTTTGATACATCCCAAAAAATCATGAAACCTTCTCAAATTTTGGGTAATGTGAGTACAGGTTCACTGACCAAAAATTAATTTAGCTCTTTGAATTTTTATTCACATTCATTATTCTGATGAACATGAAACCATTCAATGTTAATATGGTGATTAGATTAGAAGGCATTGAGAAATTAGTCAAATGATCTTGAACATATACAATCAATCCCTGAAAAATATAGATCATTGTCAGAGTGGTGGGTGTTTCCATTTTTAAATTACTTCCATATTAGAAGGATCTAGTGATATACCCTTAAATGGTAAAACATAACCAATAATGACATATTATATAATCATAAGTAACACTTTCAGAATATAGTATACTCTGTCTCCTTCAATAGGTGTTTAAACCCAATTCTCAAGTGATCATCATGATCTTCATTTTACATACTGTATATAAGAATTTCATTTATAAAATGTTACTCAAATTTAATGAGGTAATCTCTAAAGACACTATTAATTATATCAATAAACATAACATGAGAATTAGTAATTCTTATGGTTATATTTATAAATTTATTGTGTTCAAAACTCATATGGAATGATGTCTTAGGTTTATATTCACATTGGACCCTCAATTTTCAACAACTAGTATAATGTTCCGTCATTAAGATGTATTAATCTCCTCATAATTGGTAATATAAATTTACATTATGGGGTCCATGATACGTATTTTTGAATGCGATTTTGTTATGATTATAACTATCTATGCCTAGTTACATATATCAATGATTCTTTTTAGGAAAAATTATATGTTCATCCCATGTTAATGAAAATGGATGAATGAATTTCATATCAATATTTTCCTTGATTTCAAACACTAAATCCTATAACTCAATCGATGATATATAATAAATATTATTCAAAATTGGCCTACAACTCGGTATTAGCTTTATGGTAAACTAAACTTGATGATATAGAGGAAGGCTAGGGAAATCATATGAAAATTATCAAACGATCTCCCATACTATGTGAATATCATCAATTTTTTGATTCTCTCCAACCAAATGAGATAAATATAGGTTATGAATATGAATGAGGACTAAAAAATAAATGTAAATTATATCAAAATATCATATTTTTAATTTAATTCCTAAATTAGTATAGGATTATTCAAAATATGTATTATGAAATCCCTTCCATATAAATTTATATGGGCTCTATATAGAGAGAAAATATAAATGTAAAAAATCACATCAAATTATAATAGATAGAGAATAATAATATATTTATGATCTAAAATCACACATATATAAATCGGTGGAGATTAATAAACATGAAAAGAGATCATTGTACCATTGTGAGTTTTCTGATCAAATTCAACATATAATCAATGTGGAGGTAATGTGATACCCTTTGAAAAGCCTTTTGATAGAATAGTGATTGAAGAACCAAAAGAAATAAGACATTAGTAGATCAATAGTGCATGATATGTGTAGCTTTAATCACTTGCTTATTTAAACCCACAACAATATAAGTGATCACATGAGATTTCCTTTTGACATTAGGGTTAATAGGTTGTTTATGTCAACTATCATGATTACCCTTAATATTAGGCCATTGTTTAGGTTAATACCCATAATCCTTGAATTTGAATCATTGGAGTGTTAATGATGCATTATATGAGGAATGATATTTATTCTATTAGTTTTATATCATCTTCCCTTAACTATTACATTCAATTATCTAAATACATTCCCTTAATCACGTAATGAATTAAATATTATCCTTAAAATGATTTTCCCAACATTTCTCTTGACACATATAACATAAAGAAATAATCATTTTCTACCCTCCATTATTATTATTAATATAATTTTTAATTAAATAACTACTTGTATATGCAGACCATCAGGGTGATGGATGATTCCAAGATCCATTTGTTACTTGAGAAACATAAAATGATTTATTTTTATAAATTCTAGTATTATATATATAATTCCCAACAAATATATTGTTTAAAGCCACTGTAGAATCAATGCATCATACATTTATATTGGACAATAATACCATATGTATACCATCCATGTATTTCAAAATATTTCTCAGATGTACTAGTGGATTAATCACCCATCTTATTTAGCTCAATAAATTTATTCTAAATACTCATATGAATAATATGAGGAATTTAATTATTAATAAATAACTTTCTCAAACCACCCACATGATGCTGTAAATTTTATCTTATTTCCCCTAGATATTGACAAGATTCCATCATTAACATAATTAAGCATCGACATAATAAATTTATAAAATAACTCAATCAAGATATGAGAACTAGAGATTGTATAATATATTCAATGTGGTATTCATCCATTTATCAGTAATTATTGGTTCTATGGACCCACTAGGGAAAGGTGGATGTTTCTTCTTGAAGGACTCAATGGTACACTATTCCCAACATTTATTGTTCCAATTATAATCTTGATTAATATACTGATAATGTTCATAAGAATAGATGAAATATTTTTCGTCTTACATCCCATAAAATAATTTTTTCTAATGGAAAATAAATGAATTTACCTTCACATTCAGTTTTAACATGATTCCCCTGAGTTTAATACATGAAAAAATATCAAAACAGCAAATTATCAGTATAATAATCCTTGTGAAAAATCAGATAAATAAGGAAAAGTATACATAAGATAGATATATAATGAAAATTTATTTTCAAAATATATAACCTTGATAATATCCTAAGATGTCCTTGGTCTTTATCTATTGATATCCTTTATAATAGTTTATAATAAAAATCTGAATTCACTGAATAATATCTACAAGGGTTGTCTTGAATGGTGTGTACTCTTAGTTCCACTCATCTTGTATTAGTGAAGACTAGGTTAAAACCTAATTCAATATATTCAAAGTTAATAATAGTATATTAATTTGTGTCACATACACATCCAACATCTAGTATCTAAATAGGGTTGAATTATCTAGGGAAAAAAACTCTTTTTTACCACAAAAAAATAAATTCAACATTACTTTATATTATCCTATAGATTCACAATTTTTTTTATTTTTCTCCAAAAAAATTAATCCCTACCCTGATCCAAGATGTTATAACCCTAACATTATACAGATGAATATTACATCATATTCTATTAATGTTAAATAGAACACGTAACAATGCATTCCCGAAAATATTAATGATTTTGTGTCTTTTAATACTAGATATATAATCATTGGTATTTAATGAAATATCTTCAATACCTAAGATAATTTCATTCTCACATCATATACAAAATATTCATATGTTACATTAAACCATTCATCAACATTGAAAAAAAGGAAACACATAAAAATGTTATATCAAATGATAAAAATGGTAAACACGGGTGATACCAGTCAATGATAATATGTAATCATTACATGATAAAAATGATTTGAGAATATTAAATTAATATTTGAAAATCATACCAAAAAAATTATAATATCGGAATCATTGTATATTCCTTTGGAAGAAAATAATTCATGAATCATATAAGAATTATAGATCATTGGCTATGAGGTCATATCATAATAATAAGATATATCGAAACACTCTGTTATGCTTTTAAGGAAATCCTTTATTCATGCATTATTTATGAACATTTTTTGGGTGCATTTACGGGATTCTATAGCATATAAAGACATTGGAAGGAAAATTTACTAAATATTCGAAATATTTGTTTTATTAATATAATGGGGTCTATGTATTAATGTGATAATGGATTTGAGGTGTTCTCTACCTATAGAGAGAACATTTCGGGCTTATTAGTGTCATACTATTGAGAAAAATACTACTTTTCATCATATGGGTGATTAATCTACATTTAAATAGATTACACATAGTATAATAGTATCTGGTGTTATTCTACGATTTTTTGTGGGAGTTAGATGTTTACACGTTTTGTATGTGATTTACGGCATGTAATGGAAAATTTCAGGTTTTATGAATATCACAATAGTTTTTTTATTTTTCTGTTTGATGTATTATATGATGTTAAACGGGATTACACATAACATATAAATTTTGGAACTGGATTTTGGGGCGATGTATGGATGATTTTTTTCCAACCTTTACCCTTCATATTCATAACGTAGAGCTCCACCTCATAAATCATGGAGATCCTCTTCCCTTCGAAATCGTTTATTAACCCATCAACCATTAGGGTTTCTATGGCACACCTCTTTGGGAAATAATTCCATATCAATAATAATATCATTGGTCATGGATACTATTTTTGTTTTTTTCCTTTATGAATCATATTTTATATTAGATTGTTTTTTCTATGGATCTATTTCAGTTTCATGGGATTCTATGTCTTTCAAGGGCTATTATCATATATCTCGTTCACTTTTGTCAAAGGAAGTATGGTTTTTTCCATTTGGTGTTATGTGTTTCAATAAAATGGAAAATTCTTTGAATTATTTTTTTGTTATAGATAAATTCCATTAGATTTTTTATTTCTTTGAAGTGATATGTGTTTTAAAAGGATTGATTGGAAATGAAAATGTATTTAAATTAGGTATTTTGAAAACATATTTTCTTCTTTTGGAAATTGGTTTTCAAACACTTAAGAATAATTTATTTTATGTTTAAATTATTTATTAAATAATAAGCATGGTTTTTAATTTTTTTGATATTTTGAACATTGGAAACCATGGGTTTATTAGGAAATAGGCATGGGTAGACTTAGTGTGTGTGGAACTACTACGATGTTACCTTTTGGATATGAATGGACTATGGAGGGGCTCAATATTGGTGGGATCCAATGTTATTCCTATTTAGGGAACTTTAGTTTCATGTACGTATTCCCATATTTTATATCTAAATACGTAGTTATTTTTATTTAATGGTTATTTATAACATTATAGTTTTAACCATGGATTTCTGGTCAATGAATTTTATATGAGGTGGTAATAAATAGCATTTCATGATAGGTTATTTTGTGGATTTGTTTCTACATGACTTTATCTTGATTTATCAATATGGTCTTATGTTTTATCACATCCACTTACTGTATTAAATATTTGAGAATTTGAAAATATTTTATAAATAAAATGGAAAAATATATAAATAGATTTTTGTAATTAAAAAACATTATAAAATATTTTTTTTTAAATGATAGGAATGTTTAATTTTTTATATGAGATATCATATAGAATCATTGGTAGTATCGTACTGGGCCTTGTTCTCAAAAAACACTTGTTCCTTTGGGAAAATATAAACATTTTATTTTATGATATCATTAAAGGGAAGTCAATAATGTTTCATTATGGCTTCAATTTTGGTTTATGACTTTGGTTTGGGCCAGTTTGGTGGTGACGATAGGTCATATGGACAATTATTGGTTTGGGTATTTTATTATTTCTAGTTAATAATGTTTTTGACTTTTATTGAAAAGAATTTATCATAACTCATTTGTTTCTTCTTTTTACTGCATTTTTCACTCTTATTTTTATTATATTCAACACTTTTCTATGTTATCTTATTGTACACATATTACATGATGGGATGGTATGGGTGGATTTCCTAGATGAATCGAGATGTATCTTAATAATTGGTATTATAGGGATACTCACAATGATGTGTATTAACATACCTGAGTGTTGATCTATGTATTGTCTAGATTGGAGATAGGAATTCCAAACACAGTATAACAGGGCAGAAAAGGGGTCTTTCTATCTCACATCCATGACTGAACTAGAGTAATAACGGGTGTTCATGGAATTTTATCTAGGTTGGAGACTTGGATTTGAAGTCACCTGAGTGAAATGTATTGTAATTTTATTTGAATATACATAAGACTTTTAATTCAAGAGATTTAATAGTTTCATAATATTATTAATGTTTTAATGCATTGATATAAATACTGGGAGTTGTTCTTATGGTGTTGGAATGTGATTATGTTGTGATTTTTTATTGACATTCCATTATTAAAATTCATCTGAGAAAAGATATTCAAAATAAGAGACGGGAATACATGAGACATTATCTGGGGGAGAATCATCAAGTGGACCCTTATTTGTTAATTCTATTATATACACAATTTATATTTTAGTAAAAGTGGGTGTTGGGGTCCTATGATGTGAAGTGGATCATGGCTCTGAATTTATGAATAACATTCACCCATATTTTTTGGTGACAAAGGATACTAAGAATAAAAGGCATGGATTTAGTAGATAGAGGGGATATTGGACTCATGTAAGACTCTGGAATAATATATGTTGGATTTATCCATGTACATACTTGAGGGACCGTGAAATAAGAATGTAAAAAAATTATAAAATATATGATACATAAGGACCATACAATGGAATCATTTAATAAAATATGTTAATAGTGGTTTTATCATGAGCTGTTACATTTCATAAAGTTGAAGAGTTTTTTAATTTAGAACTAGTTGAGCATTCCATTCTAGAATATTCTATCTATTTTGATGTGTTGGTGTATATAATCTGAATCTTGTCATAGATGATTACAATAAGGCTCATAAGATTTAGTTAGGACATTGGAAAAATATTTAGTCGACTTTGATTCTCATGTCCCTTTCCATCCATTATGAAGGTTGTTGAAAATCATCATTTATTAAGGTATATATATTTATAAATATAAGTTGAGGTGAATAGTCGTTTGGTTTAGTTATTAATTAGTGTTTTTCAGATGTACATATAATGAAGTGCATTGGATTTCAGTTAGCTTTAAGAAAATTTTCATTTGATTCATTTGGGAAGAATATGTTTTTCTACTAATATCCTAGATGAATAAGTAATAAAAATGTAAATTTTTTGGAGGATAATTTATCTTTAAATCATTGTTGAAAATTTATCCATATGAAGTTTTTTTAAAGAATTTTCTAGGTTTTTAAGGAGGGATCCATATTAACCATGGTTGCATAGATTTGGGAAAATGATTCTAAGGGAAATGAGTCCTATCCTTGGGATAAGGGGGATGTTAAAGTGTCTATGACCATGTGGATTTATGAAGAGAACTATGTTCCATAGCAATATTAAGCTCGTCAGGATACTGTTGGAGGTACGGTGTTTAAATAATTTTAAAGGGTTCAAGATTTGGTTTTTACATATGATACAATATATTTTATATCATAAATTATTGATTATATATAGGTGTTATATTTAGATATTATTCATTTTTTTATATTTCCACACATTTTTGAAATAGGATCATACAAGGATTCAATTGTCCAGTATGTCCGGTGATGATTTTAGACATTGTGGGGTATCAGGACTTCATGGTTCCTGATCATTACATCCTTGACATTATTATCAAAATGTATATAATGATTTTTGATTTGAACATGATAGTCTATTATCAAATTAAATATTAGTTGTCATCTACCAATGGGCTTAGTCATGATTTTCATGGTGAGTGGGGATCTTGATCTGGAAGGGTAGGGCATGTTAATCTTTATGCTGGGGTAATCTCATGCATGTTTTCATATATGTTTAATAATGCAATTGATCTATGTTTGAGTGGTCATATTGTTTTATTGAAGTTCAAATAACCATAGGGCTTCCCATATATTTTTTACAACCCCAAAGAGAGGTAGAGTATATTATTTTAATTCTCCCTAAAATGATTCCAATTTCTACTCAATGTTATTGAATAAAGCATGTCATGTTAGTGGGACTTGTGGTCCATCTTAGGGGAATAAGGGTAAAAGAATAACTCATCCAATAATGTAAATTTAGGATTCACATGTTCACTTTTATAAGTAGGAATAAAATAATCACAAAATTTGTATTGACTCTCAATAGTTGAAATGAATGACTATTTAGAAAAAGTATTAATTATCTAGGATCTATTATCTCTTTGATCCAAAAATATGTGCTCATTTGTTTTTCTAGATTAACGTTTAATTAGGTTACCAAAACTCTAGATTCTGAGTGGAAGATGTACATAATATTGTGTTTAAGAGTCAATATAGATATTTTGAGTTTTTTATTATGCCATTAGAACTCACAAATTAACCTAATGTTTTTATTGATTTGATGAACTAGATTATTCCTTGAATTTTTTTGACATTGTGTTCATGGATGGTATTTACTGGTAATCCATGATAAAGATGAATTATATGGGCCATTTAAATATCTTTAACAAAATTTTGAAAGAACACCATCTTTATAGTAATATTTCTGAATATTAATTGTAGTTTTTGGAAGTAAAACAAATTGGGGATGTGATATATATGAGACACATCTCAATGGATGCTGAAAAGATACATAAATTTATTTCCTAGGATTTTACTTGAATTATGTCTTAGACTAAAAGATTCTTGGTTTTTGATAGTAACAGTACATGGTTTGTTCACGATTTCTGCAAGATCACATCCTTTATAACATCTTTTACATGTATAGGTGTAATTATATATTTGAATGAAATATTTCAGAGGCCCTTCATGGAGTTTTATGTGAGATTTACTTTATAAATTGTTTCGATTCGTCCAAAATAGGTCTTTATTATGATGTTCTATGCGATTCTTCCAGTAAGTGTTTAGTGTTTGTCAAGTTGTAGATAAATTGGTTGATGAATTTGGATCATTCCATTTTTTACTCTCATGAAAAGTACCACACTATCCACGATCTTTAGATGGTAGCAGTTATTAGTTCACTCAATATGGGTTTTCAAAATCACTTCAGGGAGGATCTTACAGTTTATTCTACTAATGTGATCCTAAAATGTATTTTTAATTATAGGAATGCAAAAATTTGACAGAGAAGATGGATGGAGTATCATTATAATTTTGATTTTGATATTTCAAATAATAATGGAAACGGAAATGTAGTTGCTGATGCATCGATCCGGATGATACCAATGAATGATGTGAAGAAATCATTAGAAGGGTGGTTTTTTAGGTGTCTGTTTGTTGAGAGGTTCTTAGTAGTGGAAGAGGTTGGTTGATAGGTATTCATATATTCAATGAAAGATAAATCATCTTTTCTTTGTTAGTTTATATCCATAAATTTGTAGATTCCAAGATCCAAAGAATGGGTAATCGAATTTATGGTGGGGAGACTTCGAGGGAGTGGTCTTGGTATACCAGTGGAGCATTATGCTTCTATAGAAGGATATTTTTTCCGTCTTCAATGAGTTAGGTACTGTTAAAAAGTGGAAACTATTTATGTTGGTCTATGAACATAGGTTCTACCATTACATATCATTATTTGAGATGTTAGTATTGGTGGATGTAGATGATATTGTTGAATTTTTATTTTGATAGAGGTGTCACAATTTTTATTGGATTAATACTGAAAACATAAAAATGGCATGGTTTTTGTATCCCCTAAATATTCATGCATGGAAGTTGTATAATATTTTTCTAGATTTCACCCTTTGTTTACCATAGATATATTAAATGAGTGATATTATTTGTGTGATCATTGATAATCTCAAGGAATCAAGTTATTTCCTACATTTAAGAGATACAATGAATATCAAAAAACATTGGTACATGTATGAAAGAGATATTAGGAATCACTGTGAGGTTTTCAGTGTAAATGTTTCTAACAAGGACCTGAGGTTCAAATCAAGGTTTTGGAAATGATTATAGGATAATATGGGTTACCAGATTAAATCATATATGTCTTATGATTAATAAATATACAGATATAATGAGAGGTATATCTAGGTTCTAGAGGATATTCCCCATCCATGTGGACTTTATTTTGGAGGATCATGGAAAAATCATTTTCCTCTGATTGAGATTTCTTATAAAATAGTTATCGGGCAATGATTAAAATCGACACCTTTGAGGATTATTATCGGAAACCATGTAGATCGTCATTGTGTTCTATATAATTGATAGAGTGGTCCTTTGTTAGGATGAGTTTTATTTAAGAAATTATAGTGATGGTAAAGTTGATCTCATTGAGGTTGATCACAAGAAAAATTTATCATAAATCATATGTGGATCATCATTGTTTCCCATGATCGTTTGAGGATTCTAATGAGTGTAACCCAACATTTTTACCTCTCATATGACATCATTTATTGTATAAGAACACATGGGAAGGTGTATTATCATTTTTACTTTCTGCATTGTTTTAAATTTATCAATTAAGTGTTTCATATTTCCTATAGTTTGAGAAATATAATAGATCCATACCATGGGATTGAATGTGAGGATTTTTATCATGATACCCACACAACTATGGTTGGGCTACCAGTCCAGATTATGGATCCTCAAGATAATTTACTATGTGATAAATTGATTTCCAGTGTCTGGACACTATGTATGTTTAGATGGAGTTTCCATGAAACATGAGAGAGGTAATTTTTTATGAGGTAGGAGTGGCCTTAACTTTTTTAGTGTCTAGGATATTTTGGAATTTTTGGGGGATGAAATCATTTATGGTTATGTGATTACAACACGTGGTTATGATTTTTAGGTACTCAATTATTCAGGCATTGTTTATCATCATTTTTTGGGCGCATTTGTGGGATTCTCAAGGATGGAGAACTTTTGACTGGAAAATGACCTAAAGTTCAGGGACATATATTTCTTAAAAATGATGGATTCTAGGTATAAATTTGTTAATTATTTGATGGATACACTCTTGGAGTTAGTTTTGTTAAACCAAAATTTATATACCTTATAATAAACATGTATTAATTTCTTTGAAAATTAATTAACTAATTTTAACTTCGTGATTGTTATTCAAGATAACATATTATGTCATAGTGTCCTAAGAGTATCTAACATACTTGAATGTTATAGTAGTTCTCTTCTATGATGAGATCCCAGAAGTGTTGTGATAGTACTCTTGTATAATATTTATATAACGACATTATATCATTTGAGGTACACAAAAGATATAGGCTCTAAGGGGTGGATGCTCGAAAGACATTGAGGAATCTTCTCATGGTGAAAGCCCTTGTTAATATCTCTGAGGATATTATGATAAAAAACTATCCTGTTGGAAATACCCATTTATATGCGCTATTGGATTTTAATAAATGTAGATGTGTGTATTGGTACATAAACATTAATATTTTTATTAATGAGTATTACAAGTCACACGCTTAGATCTATTGAAGAAAAACATGATGAAATATGTTCATGGTGTAGTATTATATGTTGGGTACATCATGAGTAATTTTTTATTAATGAATAATGCAAGAAATAATTTTTTTCTCAATTTATTAATGAAATTTGATATCTTGGGATGTTTGATATAATTGATATATCCTAAAAAGTCCATGGTTATGGTATTCTAAAAAAAGATCAATTTCTAAGAAGTCAAAGAAAGAGACATCTTGCACATTAGTTGATGGAACAAGCATGAAACCCTCATGATTAGAGATTGAGGTATAGAGGGATTATATTACCTAACCGGTTTCTATATTAGGTGACATGTCGATAAAGAAATAACATCATTCTTTATAGTTTTATCTATGTGTTTTTAAATTATAACAATGGACATTATTCTTTTTCACCTAATTCCACTGAGAAAAATTCCTAGAGGGTCAGACATTATGTGTATACAGAATCCCAATTAAATAATACAATATTATTAATTACATAACAGGTCAAATAAATATTATTCTCAAATGCTGTTAAATAATTATTCATTTATTCTTGGTTGCATATAAAAATTTATTTAATATATTTGTAAATATAATATTTATTTATTTATAGGAGAATATTGTAGTGATATTTAATTTATTAATAAATAGAAATTATTCAAGGTCTGATAAATACTATTAAGGAATGGTGGAATGATACTTTATGTATGATGAGAAATAATAAACATTAAATATTCTTTGATTAAATAGTATTTAATTATAATTCGTATGTTAATGACATGTCCAGAAATAATGATATTACTATTACTATTTAACATTGGGTTTCACCATGGTTATATAAATAATTAAGGTCACTTGTTAAATTATTTTATTTTATCCCTAGAAATATATAAACCTAGTTATGTCATTTTATAAAAAAACCAATTAATTTTGTTGGTTGTGCTAAATAATCAAGGATAATTCTCTCATTCCCTAATGATCTCCCTTATCCATGATTCCTCCCATGAATGGAGAGGAATCTTCCACCATTGGGTCAATGAGAATGCTTTGGAAGAAGTTCTCTAAACATTCAAAGGTGAACAAAGAATGTGCAAGGAACTTTCATGCTAGTACAAGGAGATTCATTCAGCGATGTCTAGATATTCAAGGAACACATGTGTATCATCTATAGAGGAAATATATACATGGTTTTAGCAACACAATTATGGAAGAGAAAATATCAGTCACTAGATTCATCGATGAAGAACAAATAAAAAACATTTATTATTTATATAAATTAATTAATTATGAATAATATGAGAAGATCATATTTCATAGTTTTGGCGCAATTATTTATTGATTATTTTCATTGACTCAATTCCATGGATCATGATGTTCATAATTGTATAGATCCCATATTGGTCCTCGATTATAGAAAAATCAATGTTGGGAACAACCCATTGAATGAATCCACTGTGCCTAGAACCTAGAAGTGTAATTAGTGTGGCCACAAAATGATTTCTACTTATTTAAATTTCATTGCCTATTTACACATTTTAATTTATATTTCAATTAAAGATTAATCATCCATTTAATAGGAATTGTGAGATCTATTTCTTCTTAATTTTTTCTCGTAGAACTATTTGAGGAGTGTAATTATATGATTAAAATAAAATCAAGGAACTCATATGGATGTACCACAATTTTTGTCTAGACAACACCAGACTACACATCATGTAACTAGAGTTACCACCACGTAGTCATGTTCAACACATCCGAATTGAATCAGAACTCAATTCAATATTATGAATTGATTATTGTATTAATTAAACCCATATTGAACCTTTTGTTGACATGGTTATAATCGAAAATAGTAAGCATAAATCTATACTATGTAGCACACATATGGTGTGTGTGGTAACACTGAGTCACAGACAAGCTGTGTATTTCATACAAGGTCTACCGTACTAGTGAATGTGTAATTCAGAGTTCACATGGTTTGTGGACCATTGTATATGAGGTGTAAACCCTATTTTATAAGGCCCAGACTATTGGTTGAGTCCCAAGGCATGTATCTCGGATAGATGGTGATAGATGTACCTATTGTGTAGATGAGATCAACATGTTGTGTACTTTTACCAAGTTAAATAGATTTAAAATTTATTAATTTAACTATATAAAATATGATACATGTGCATTAATGTGGTAATAAATATAGGACAATCCATGTTATAGGATTAAGTATACATGAATATTTAAATGTTTTATTAATATCCATGTAATGTTGTAATTTGTAGGTCAAGTATGATTCATATTACACATTGTTAATCTATGTGAATATAAGCATAACACCTGGCCAAAAATTCATGTAATTCATGCAATAATATGTGAAGTACAAATCATAAAATTACCCAAAAATATTTGTTTGCTAATGTCATAATAAATAAAAAAGTATACCATTATAATGCATGTGAGTAGATTAAAACATGTATTCACTGTATTTCCTCCAACGTACATTTATGTACATAGTTTATTTTAAATGAATATATTTAGTTTTATTAATTTTAATGGTTGCTAATATAAAATAAATTGAGATGAGAAAAAAGATAAAATAAATCATTATTTAAATATGATAATTAATTTATTTGACCATGATTCATCATAAATAAGAATGATTATGAATTGAATTCTAGTTTTATTAAATGTGTAATTCATTTCATTCATGTGTATTATCTTGATCTAGAACAAATCATTGTATGAGATTGGTTTAATTTAATTTATTATTAAATTAAATTGCTGGACTTTGTGCCTTCCCTCCTATTCATTTGTAGGGGCATTGTGCTCATGGTTTCTGTTGGAGTTAGCTATTTTGATAATCCTAATTGATGTTTCAATTATTATATAATAATGTTTCAATTATAGGATAATCATATTTTATTAATATTCATAGTTTCTATCATGTAATGACTATATACTTTCAATCTCACAGGTCACTTGTATATGGTTATAGTAAAAAAATTCTCTATATATTAAAGGTCACCGATGAATGTCAACGATGAAAGGTCACCGGTAAATGGTCAATGGTGAAAGTCTACCGATGAATGGTAACTAATGAAAGGTCACTGATGAAGGTTACAGATGAATTTTAACAGACTAAAGGTCACTGATGAAAGGTCATCGCTTAAAGGTCACTGATGATAGGCCATCGATGAATGGTTACTGATGAAAGGTCACTGATGAAGGTCACCAATGAATGAATATAGATGAATGGTCACCACTGAAACATCATTGATTAATGATCACTGATTGATGGTCACTGTTGAAAGGTCGCCGAAGAAGGTTACCGTTGAAGGATACCATTGAATGATACTGATGAAGCCAGTTCTTGAAGACTACTGTTGTGAAGGCTACCACTACTAGTTTACTAATGCTCATTCTTCTACTCCATACATTGTCAAATTTTAAAGATTATTTTAATTGTAATATTTGGTATATTTAATTCTTCATACAATAATTAAGGTTTGTTGTAGATATATCAAGAGACCATATCTTTGTACTATATGAGTTATGATGAGGACCACACATGCTTTACTTACTCCCTTTTTCCGACCTCAAATATGAAATTGAAGACTGAGGAAGAAAAGGGAAGCATACTGAGTGTGTAAAGAAGAGATATGTGATGATAAATAGATTACTCGCAAAATCACATAGAATGAGGATGTACAATTGAGAACATACACTGTGAACTCCAGAGCCTCATGAATATCATTTGGGAGAATAAGTTTCACGTCTGTCTTCCATGCTTCATCAACTCTCTATAGAATTAGCAAGTATAACACTGAGTTCTAGGAATCTAGAACCAAGACTTTCTACACTCTGTTTTTAGGAAAACATTTATAGAAAGACTCGAACTGCAATTTCATCACTCCAATGAGTCATCTCCTAAAATTCAATCACATAGATATTTCTAAACTGAATCATATAATATTAGCTCTATTGTGTTATTTTATTATACATTTCAGATAAGTGTGTGTTTGTCTGTTATATATATGGTCTCATGTGCTTGAATAGGAGGATACTAAAAATCCTCAAATAAAACATCACATACATCTTGATTCCCATTTATAACTATAGAATAGGTTGTGTTTGGTTAGGATTGTTTTTTCCCACAGAGAACAGTGGTAGAGGTTGTGGTCCATTGATAGTTTGAGAAAACAGTTAAAAAGCCCAATTAAAGTTGTGTATGATGTTTATTATATATATAATCTTCATGGTGGCAGGTGATCATCATGTATCAGGGATTATGTCTCGTATTGATATTGAACCTCTTGTTTAACACAGTTGTGTACTATATTTTATAATACTCTGTTTTGTTTTTTTCATATACTTATAATTTCAAAAATAGAAAACTATTTTTCTTTGACTCTGATAGTTAGTTTTGGTTAGTTTTTGTATATGTTTATTTTAGTAAACTAGTTTCAAATGTATAAGTATTGTTTTATGATGATTCATTTGAGGACTAATCACCATTTGAGAAACATGTTGACCAACTAAACATTTATATCTCTACTCCCTTAATTAACTAATCTATTTTATTATTGGGGGATGTTTTTCATAATGTTTAAACAAAAATTTTATTTAGGAATTCAAATAACCCCATATATTGTGTTTCCACTCCCACAAACATTTTTTATGAGAGTCTTGGATTTTCTATTTCTTTATTTGAAAATTATTTTCAACAGTGATTTTAGATTTATCTTAATGATTATAAAATTTCTGTCATATATAAATTTTTATTACACAAAATTTAAATTAACAATTGATAATAGATTTGAGTGTACTACTATTAACGATCCACCATTCTTTAATATTTATAAATATGATCAATTGAAATTAAAAATTAAAATGTATCTAGAGAGCATGGGTCTTGAAATCTAGGACATAATTGAAGAACAACTTGTATTGCATGTTATTGTTAGGGACACATGATCTCAGTTGACTAAAGCTACATATCAGAATAATTTTAATGCAATGAATGCATTGTAGAACTCTTAGGTGATGAATAATAAAATAGAATATGTACCTGTAAAACTTCTTTTGAAATTTGTGATAATTTTTTTGATTCTCAAGATGGAATGACCAATGATAAAAAATGATATGAAATACTTATACTATTAAATATGATAAATTTAAAATGGATAATGATAAACTAATATTTGAATGTATCTCAGGTTCAATGAAATAGTAAATACCGTGAGTCATCATGGAAAATGAGTGGATATTAAATATTAGATTATAACAGTGCTTAGATGTATACTCGAAAAATGTAGAGGAACTTATGTTTCTATACGAGAATCTTATGACATAGGCAAGATACCATTGAAGGAATGAATTGGAAAACTTATGATGTAAGAAGAAGAGGATAAGGTAAATCAAAAAGTAGATGAAGAACCATGAAATAAATCTTTAACATTCAAGATGGCTACCTCAATGAGAAATGATAATGAAATAGTTCAACCTCTTGTTGACACGTCCACCAGTGAAGATTCAACGTCTGGAAGTGATGATTAGATGGATCATATTGATAAATGATTATAGAAGTTATACTATAAGAATATTTTTTTAATAAAATACAAATATTAAGGAAGTTATGATAGTAAAGGATAGTGAAAAATGAACAAAAAATGGAATGAAAACACAAATGAGATAGTCTTCTATGATTGTAAATGAAAAGGCCATTTGAAGGCTGATTTCCCCAAGCTGAACTTTATGAAGAAATAAAAAGACAAGGGAAATGGATATAAAAAACTATGAATGTAACTTAGAGTGCTTCATATGATAGCTCCAGGGGATCTGGCACTTTTGATATTGAAAATAACAAACATGAAAACCTGTTTTTCATGACAGAAACATCTGAGGTAATATCGAATTCTCTTATACATAATTCTTATTATTCTAGGATTGAAAGTGAAACAAATAATGATGAGAATATGAATAAGGATTAACTATTTTAATATTTTGGAATTCTTGAGGATACCATTAATGAAATCATTCATAAATATAAAAATTGTAAAGACAACTTGCCTTAAATGAAAATTATATGTCATATTTGGATATTGAGAAAGAAAAATGTACTCAGGTATTAAAGAAAATTATGAACAAAAATTATCAAATGAGAAATTAAAAAGAGATATTGAGATGTTTACTACTTGTATATATTTCTTGACATAGTTTCTAGGGAAAACAAATTACTCCAAAATACACAACTATTCTATGATATCAACTAGGACAGAGAAGGATTTTTTAAAATAAATTTGTTACAAAATCTGGACACATCACTACAAGATCTTGTTATAGACCATATTTTGAAAGAAGTCCCCAAAGGACCTAAAAGAGTGTTCATGTCTCAAAACATATCTAATGATTATAGGAAACGAATGATACAAGTGTGGGTTCCCAAAGCATAACTTGCAAGCTTCTCTGGACCCATGAAAATCTTGGTACCAATGTAACCCTACACTTAATTTGATTTGTATGAAAATTTCTTATAGAGTTCATATAAAACACTATTATACATGGATAGTGGATGTTCAAGACATATGACAAGTGACTACCCATGCTTCAAGAGCCTAATTAATTTTGATAGTGGAAATGTCCCATTCGAGGATAATGAAAAATGGTAGATCGTTGGCTTAGGAAAAGTTGGTAACTGTAATACTATATTAATTTCATATGTAATTTTTTATGGGATAAAATACAATATACATAGTATCACTTAGTTATTTGATGATGGTTTTAATGTTAATTATTGAAATTATGCATTTATTGTGTTTAATTATAGAAATTATTTAATATTTATTGATCTTTATAATTGAAATGTCGATACTATTGATTTAAACTCTTTAGCTAAGAAAAATGTTTCATGTTTAAATTCTTTTCATAAGGAATCCAGGTTATGGCACAGACATTTATGACTCTGCAATTTTCACTTACTTAGAAACCTTAATTAGAAAGGTTTAGTTAGTGACTAACCCAAATTGGAATTCCCACATGAAAACGTTTGTAATCCTTGTCAAAAATTTAAACAACATAATGATTCTTTCAACCAATGAAAGAAGTTTCTACATCTCAATCACGAGAGTATGTTCACATGGACCTGTTTGAATCATCTAGAGTTTCATGTATAAAAGAGTAGCACTATTTGTATGTTTTTCTAGAATATTTTTTAATGATGTATATGGGTATACCTTCTATCTCCCAAAAGTGAATCATGTTCCAACTTCACGAAATTTTTCATGTTTGTAGAAAATCATGGTGGACTTAGAAATAAGACATTAATAAGTGATCATGGGTGTGAGTTTCAAAATCGGGATTTTGAATGTATTTTCTCAAAAAAATTCTATAATCACAATTTATCTGCTCCTAGAACACCTCATCGAATTGTATTTGTAGAAAGAAGAAATACAAAAATTCAAGATATTCCACAGACAATGCTAAATGTGTATAATCTTCCTATCTATTTTTGGGCTGAAGCTGTTAATATAGCTTGTTACATAATCAATAGTCTTAATTATACATGTTCTTTAAAAGACCACATATGAGCTATGGAGTAATATGGAGCCTAATGATAATTACTTTAGTGTTTTTGGTATCAATGTCTTTATTTGGAACACTAAATATAATATTGACATGTTTTCTTCTAAGAGTGAGGATGGAATTTTCCTAGGTTACACAATCTCTAGTAAATCTTATAGAGTATTTAATAAGGGAACCAAATCTGTGGAAGAATCCCATCATGTCATGTTTGATGATACTGATCTGCATTATCCAAACACCTCTGTTGGATAAATTGATGATGATATGTCAATTCTTGACCATAATGATAAAGACAGTGAACCCTTACTGAAAAAAACGAGTTCATGGATTTTTCTAGAATCTGCATGTGGTGAATCTAACCAAATTTACAACCATGAGAAGTATAGTTCAACTACTTCTAGATGAATTATAATTCTCATGAATCGTCATTTAGATGTAGTAGTTGCTGATCTAAATAGAGAAACACAAACTTTATCTTCTCTGGAAAACTAGGTTGAACATCATGCCTTTCTTTCATAGCATGAACCCAAAAATATTAATGATGAAATTAATGATGAATTTTCGATGATATAGATTCATGTAGAATTAAATAAGTATAAACTAAAAAAAGATTGGGGATTAGTAGAAATACCTAAAGACACTATGGCCATAGGAACTAAATGGATATTTTAAAAAAATGTTGATAAATCTGGTATCATAGTTAGAAACAATGCTTGACTAGTTGCACAAGGACATAGTCAAGATGAATGAATAGACTATGAGGAAACCATCGCATGTGTAGCAATACTAGAAGAAATTAAGGAAATACTTGCTTATGCTGCTCATCAGAATTTAAAGCATTATCAAATGAATTTCAAAAGTGAATTTATAAATGGTTACATAGTTGAAGAAGTATTTGTAAACAACCCCCCGGGTATTAAAATCCCCATTTTTCAAATCATTTCTTTAAACATTCTAAATCTCTATATGTTATAAAAAAAGATCCAAGTGCTTGATATGAGAGACTTATCTCTTTTCTTATTTCAAAAAATTTACTAAAGGAATAGCTAATCCTAACCTTCTTATTAAAACAATTACATTGATTTTTTAATAGAACTGATTTATGGTGATCACATTACTTTTGGATCCTCTAAAAATTCATTACATACTAAATTCTCAAAAATGATGCAAGAGGAATTTGAAATTAGTTTAATGGGGGAAATTAAATTTTTCCAATGATTTCATATTTTTCAAAATAAAAATGGTATTGTATTAATTCAAAGTAAAAATACTAAGGATATTTTTAAACATTTTTGTTTAGATAGTAATAAATGTTGTGATACTCCAATGAATACTACATTTATTTTTGATACTAATGAAACTGGTAAATCAGTTGATCGAACCTATTACAGAGGTATGACTGGGAGTATTCTATACCTTACTGCAAGTCGACATGATATTATATTCTGTGTATGCATGTGTGTCCATTTTCATGCCAACCACAAAGAGTATCATTTAACTGGTGTTAAAATTATTTTTAAATATCTTCAGCATACTATAAGCATAATACAATATTATCCATGAGGGAAATCATTATAATTAATAAGTTATTTTGATGTTGACTTTTCTGGTTGCAATTTTGATATAAAGATCACCTCTAGAGAATGTCGAATTTTGTGAAAGTAAGTATTACCATGGTGTAGCATGAAACAGAATTTTGTTGCATTGTCTACTGCTAAAGCTAAATATATTACTATTGGAGGTTGTTGTGATGAAATTATATGGAGGAAAATCACTTTACAAGACTATGGATATCAATTAAAACATGTCTCTATAAATTGTTATAATACATGAGGTATTAACATGTCTACAAATCTAGCATCTCATGATAGGAAAATGAACATTAATGTGAAACATCGTAACTTGAGAGATCATTACCAAAGTGGTGATATCACTCCTATCTTCATTGGTATTAAACACTTATTGGAAGATATATTCACAAAGACTTTGAGTTCTAAGATGTTAAATTACATGAAACATGAGTTAGGTAGAATAAACTATTAAGTCCTCACTGTTAACAAATCGTAGCTTGGACATCAATGTTAGGAATACACCATTAGGACATTACCATTATGACCTCACCATTAGGACCTCACTATTGTCACTTCACAGTTATGGCCTCACCATTGGGACTTTTCCATTAGGACCACACCATTTGACCTCATCGTTAGGACCTCACCATTGGACCTCACTGTTGGGACCTCACCACTAGACCCCATTGTTCAACCTCACTGTTGGGACCTCACCGTTAGACCCCAATGCTGGGACCTTACAGATAGTTGACCTTTTGGAAACATCGTATTTTTTTCTGATTCTGAAACAGTTTTTGTATTACTTATTTCTTTTAAATGATATTTTTCGATCGCTAAATGATAAAAATAATGTGAAAAATACATTTTGATCCACTTCAATCCTCTCTTGAACCTCTTTCTCTATAACCATGGAACCAATCCTTCTACTAAACCCTTGAACCACTCCATATCATATATAATGATTGAAGAGACTAATGGTTAGTGATGAAGGAGATGCGATGAATCCTAAGAGATCTTGAACAGAGTCTAGTAGTGGAAGAATGTTAGTCGCAATGTTGATAAATCCAAATTCGTTGAAGGGGGATACTGTGGATGCGAATAAATTAATTTCTGAAGGGATTCTGCCAACAATGTCTCTAGTTCTGAAGGCACATGATGCACAAGATTCTGTAGAATGATTTACTAATATCAATGTTCTTTATTACCCGAATCTAGTGAAAGAATTTTATGAGTCTCTAAAAATTACGCAGTTTGATATTGAAATCCGAATTTCATCAAATGTTAATTGAGTTTGTGTTATATAATCCTCTGTTGAATGAGATTAATGTCTAAAAGTTCCACTTGAATGGATTGATTATTACTACTCATGAGTGGTGCCTCAAACTAGTATGTTATTCTATTCTAAAGAAGCTAGTGATGAACTAACATGGAATGGTATCCCTAGGAGAGTGATTTCTCCTGAAATGGAAGGGGAAACAAGTTAATTTTTAAATTTGATCAACATGTTTTCAGTCCCAGGTGTGGGGACTATGCCACATTGAGGTATCATCACATATTCCCTTTGTATCTATTGATGCATGGATAGAAGATAAATCGTTGTAGGATGCTGATGATTCAATTCGAAAATATGATAAAGCCTAGTCCCATGTATAATACATTTTTTCATGGTATATTGATATCATTACTGTTGAAAGTGAATTGTGTTGTGGAAATATGGATGAAACGTTAGTTGTAAAGGACAACTTCTGCATTACCGAGATGATTTTCAAGTATATAATTATCATCTAGAAACCTTGGAAAAGAAAATCCATGAATGATAAGGCTATGTTGTATGAATAATTCTACCCTATCACCAATCATTAAAGGACTAATAATAAGAGTGATCTAGGTCTAACGCCTAATGAAGTGGAGCCAGTGTACTCAGAAGAAGAAGAAGAGGATCATGGTGTGCAAGAATGAGAGGATTCTCCTATAGATGGAAGGAGTGATACTAACCTTCCATCAAGTCATCATGAAAATTTTGAATCCTTTCTTGAGCCCAGCCCACCATATTGATTTCCTAGAAGAGAGACTGTCCATTGGTACAGTGATTATGAGGAAACCGTTGAAGAATATGGGGGAAGAAAATGTCTTAAGAGAATTTATAGAGACCTCAAAGGAAGAAGGTGAAACTGAATCTAGTCAGGACGATTCTGAGATAGCTGATGATGAAAGTGAATATGAAGGTCTATGTCTCAGTTCTCAGATAGGATATACAAAAATGGTATAAATTTTAGATTATGATGTCTCTTATTCGGTTGATGTTGGAAAATCAATGGATGTATTTGAAGATTCTGTAGAAGAAGTTGCAGTGGAGTCTCTTGTTGTTGATGTTGATCAAGGAGTTACAAATAATATGGAGGTAATTGATCTGAAGAATGCTCCATGTGAGTGGGGGGGAAACATGTTGCCACAAATTAAGTTTTTGTCACTCATGGGATAAAATATTGGTCAGCAGATCCTAGATTCATGATCTTGGGCATAGACTATGGATACTCTGATGATGACATGCCAAACCAAAGACAACCAATTCCATCTGTTTCAAAGACCCCCATTGTGTAGCTAGTTATGACTTTACCTCAAGCTAATGTGAAGAAGGATGAGATAGAATAATTACAATTATATTTTAAGAAATAGTATGTGGAGAGATCTATTAAGATAGATAGAACAATGTCTCTAAATCAAGAAGTTGTGTCATCTTCCTTGGAAATATTAATTTCTAACTCCCACTCAAAATCTATGACATGAAGTGTAGGATTCTCAGAATCATATAAGGACCTTGGAAGAGTCTATATAATCTATGACACAATCAATTTCTAGATTATACTCCTATATGGATTCAAGGGTTCAAGTGGACAGAGAACATAGATATTTCAAGATTGATGTTCAACATGATGGTCCCTATGTTTATGGACATTAAGAAGTCTATGGGGGCACATGTGTGTGTTCGGGATGATGATGGGAAGAGGAAGATATGGGGTCTAACCAAGTCTTATACAGAGATAGTGGATTTTACAATGGAACCTCTATGTTCATCTGCTTCCTCTTCTGCAGCTCCTCCGATTGATCTAGAAGCTTTCAGGTCAGTTATTATAGAAGAAGTGGAGACATTCTCTGGTGCAAGTAGCTCAGACCCTCAGTCTATGACTCATGTCATTTCCACTACCACGTATATTCATAAGATTGTGGGAGATTATTTATGAGAGGCTACACATGATCAGAAGGCCATCAAGGAGCATGTTTATTTCTATTACAAAAGGGTGTACCCTAAGAATAATATGGATGGTCATTTTAAGTTTCTGTTGGTAAAATTGATGATCCCACATGTCACTCAGACGTTTAAGGATCATGTTAGTAGGATTATAGAGTTGGAAACTGCCTTATACATGTTTATGGACAATAAGGTTGATTTTATCACAACTTTAGAAAGACGAGGATGAATTATTATGGATTTCATAAATCTACATTTACCCTTCCTCCATGTGGAATACACTCCAATTATTGTAGCTCATGTAATACCTTCTTCCACCGTAGCATTAGGCTCAACCAAATTTTCCACATAGATGACTCCTACACAGGCCATCAAAAGCTTGACCCCTAGGATTCCTCAGGGATCTACTCACGATCAATCTAATGATGCTTAGGTATTAGCTCCTCATACCCTTCTCACTACCATTCATAGGATTATCTCTCTATATTTGGGACATGACTCCTCATCTTGTAAATAGAACACCCTTTGACATTTTTGATGTGGATTGAATATGGTATGTCTTAATTGATAGGGTTATTTTTTAATCTTTTTGAATATTTTACTCTTGCTTCATTAATAATAATATCCTCCTTTGTCTTTTTTTGTCTTTCATTGTTTTTGTTAAACCAAAAGGGGGAGAAGATTTATATTGACTAGAGACCTTTCATGTATACACAATTTATATTTTCCACCATCAAAATTGTTCAATTATTAATTCTACACAACTGTGAGGATATTAGAAATTGTTCTTAACCATAATTCAATAATACATAAATCTAAATTTTCATTGACATAATTTGTGATTATCCAAAAGTGGAATATTGATAGAATCACATGTTTTAATAATACCAAATCATGCTTCATATATGTGATAATAAAGATTTAATTATAGGATAATTAGGTTTCATTAATATTCATAGTTTCAATCATCTAATAACTAGGTACTATTAATCCCACTTATCTCTTTTGAAGGATTAATTCTATCAGTATAAATGGTCACCTATGAAGGTCATTTCTGAAAGGTCACCAATGAAAGGTCACCGATGAAAGGTCACTGAAGAATGGTTAACAATGAAAGTTCACTAATGAAGGTCACTGATTATAGGTCACCGATGAAAGGTCACCGATGAATGGTCATCGTTGAAAGGTCACCGATGAAAGGTTACTGATGAATGGTTACTAATAAAAGTTCATCAATGAAGGCCACCGATGAACAATCATCTATGAAAGGTCACCAATTAAGGTCACTGATTAAAGGACCCTGATGAATAGTCACCGATATAAGGTTACCGCTGAAATCTCACTGATGAAGGTCACCATTGATGGTGACTGTTGAAGGCTACCAATGAAGCCTACTATTGAATCCTACTATTGAGAAGGATACCACTACTAGTCTACAAATTCTCATTCTTCTACTCCATAATTTTTCAAATTCATAAGATTATTCTAACGATCATATTTTGTAAATTTAATTCTTCTGATATTAATTAATGCTGATTGTAGACATATCAAGATATTGTATCTAGTGACAATATGAGGTACGAGGAGGACCGCATGTGGTTTACTTATTTTTATTGTCGGATCCAAAATTTAAAAGAGAATACATAGGAAGATAAGAGAAGTTTTCCAAGTGTGAAAATAAGGGATAAGTGCATGTGAAATAGCTAACTCGCTAGATCAAATTGAATAATGAATAACTATAGTGAACTTACACTGTGAACTCAAGAGCCTCAAGAAGATCTTTTGGGAGAACAAATTTTATGTCTGTCATCCATGATTTATTTACATTCTGTCAACTCAAGAAGAAAAACACTCTGTTACTAGAAGCTAGAACCTGTATTTGCTACACTATGTTTTGAGGAAATATCCATAGAAAGACTCAAACTAGAGTTTCATCACTCCGAGAAGTCAATAACTGAAATAAAAACACACAGGGCTTTATAAACTCAATATTATTACATTATCTCTTTTGTGTTCTTTTCTTTTTCATTTATAAGTGGAATGTGTTTGTCTGTTACACAGATAGTCTCATATTCTTGAACTAGAGGGTACTAAAAATCCTCACATAAAATTTCACATACACCTTGTTTCCCATTTATAAATGTGGAAGTTATCATGTTTGGTATGGATTGTTTTTTCCATGAATAAAGGTGGTAGATGGTGTGATCCCTAGACTGTTTGTCCAGAATGTTGTAAATCTCAATACAGTCTATGTATCAATTTTATAATTTATATAAACTTCTTAGTGGCAGTTGATCACTATGTACAGAGTATTAAGTCTTACCTTGAGACTGAACCTCTTGTTTAACTGTGTTGTGTACTATATTTTTAAATACATTATTTTTTCTATTTTCTACGGATTATAATTTCAAAAACAGAAAAATGTTTTACTTTGGCTCTAATAGTTAGTTCTGGTTAGTGTGTGTGTTTTTATTTCAGTAAACCTATTTCAAATGTTGAATAAGGGTTTTACAATGATTCAAATGAGGACTAATCACCCTTTGAGAAACCAATTGACCAACTACTCATTTAAATCTATAATACCATAATTAACTGGGCCATTTCAAAATTAGGGGATCTTTTTTATAATGTATTTAATAGAAATTTTATGTATGACCTCAATTAACCCCCCCTCATTAGTTTCCCCTCTTAACAATAGATCAATTTATATAAAAACCATTTACCCATCATCTTCATGAGATTAACAAGAATATATATTGGATAGAGCTCCCAAGCTAGTAGAGGTGGTTCATGTTCAGAGTTAATCCAAAAAAAATCCAATGAGATACATAGTAGGACCTGTGGAATGATAAAACCCAAACCTTAATTTGATCAGGGTGTGTCTTCCATGAAATAATGGTGTTTTTATCAATGTCTAAATAAAATAAACACTAGTAAGAACTCATGATCATACAACTTTATTTTATTTATTTTTATCTATGTCATAGATATTTTAATATCGTTGTCTAGTTTTTATCATATAATTAATAAATTATTGATAATACAAGATAAAAGTTAAATAAATTATCTACTCTATAAATATTAACAATGGAATGATTAATCACTTAATAAATCCCATATAATATTAATAATAACATGCTAAAGATAATAATTGGAAATTTACACATAAATGGATAAAATCCCTAAATAATATATTTCGATAGTTTGGCCATCCATTATGTCATTTAAAAGTAAATAATAGTTTAAAGTTCCTGAAAATCCATAGTTTCGGTCGTTTCAATTTTCGGGGAATTCTACCATGAGGTATTGGGTTGAAATAACTAGTTTCACAACAATATTTTACTTCCAAAGCATGAATTGGTGTCACTGAGAGGCAACAATTGAGAAAATATTACATTAATGATTTCAATATTTGGGTGTCCAATAGTCATATCAAGGGATTATGAGATAATGTAGTTGGAATTTGGAGTTCCTTCCTAAAACCATTCAAGTTTCTTGGGAATCCAATGTTATGGTAATTATAAGGGGAATATGGAACCATTCTAAAAGAATATCCCAAAAATATAATATTCCAAAAACCAATATTGAAGGATACTGGGTTTTAATAAAATAGTGGGACAATAAAAAATATAATATTTATTTATCGGTCTAAATTTTATCTGACAAAGTGATAAAAATTTTCATACCTTATTTCATAGAAAAATTATTAAAATCACTTCCCAAATTTCATTGTGATCCATAGATGATAAGGAATACCTTTTCACTAAAACAAATTTCCTTCAATGGAAAAGGCACCTATGTCTCATCCATCAACATGAAAGGAATTTATATGTACTGGAACTTTTCCTTTTGCACTGGTAATGAGGAATGTGGTGAATATCTATCTATCTATGAGAAACATCTGAATGATGATAAAAAAATTCAATTTCTATTTCTATTATCGTTGTGAAATGATACATTGAAGAAAGATGAAGACATTGATGTGTATAGAATGATGAATCACCTTGAGGATCACTATATATAAAAAGTAAGAAAATATATGTACAAGAGATCAAATTCATTGTTTAAAAAATATTTTTGGAGAGTTTGTTCCATCTAGGAATCTTGTAGTCTTGATTATTGTCTACATTGATTTACTAGATATCATAGGGAATAAATTACTAGAATATTTTTGTATAAATATCTTACTCTCATCACAAATGAAGACTTTTCCATGTATTATTGTTAATTACAATATGAGAAAAAATGATAACAGTCTTTCATAACTTCTTACATTGTTTCTCCAGGTGGATAAGGACATGGGGCATGATAATACAACATACGGTGAATAAAAAAAGAATGAAAATGAAAAGGGTCCCAACACAAATAAACAGTCAAATTTTCCCAAGAACCATATATCCAGGAAGATGATGATCTAGAGGCACGATAACAAAAAGGAGGTAATATTTTTTCACATTTAAAGCCAGGACACAAAAAGAGGAATTGCACACAGAAGAATGGGGAAGCCAAATGTTCCTTCATTATAAATTGTAATATTTCCATGTCTATAGATTGGTTATTAGATATTGCTGGTGATACTCATATTTGTATCCAAATGCAGGAACCATGAAGATTCTGGAATATTTCGATAGGAGAGGGGGATCTGTGAGCTACCAATGTTGTGAGGATGACTGATCTAGAAATTGGTTACTACAACCATTCACTTAAAAATGGAATTATTTTGGTTTTAAAAGAGAGTTAATAAGTTCATATAGTTACCCTAAACATAATTTCTATATCATTTTTAGATAGAGATGGTTTTATTTTCAAATTTATATTTAAAACAAGTTTCTTTTATAAGGAAAATATATTTTATACTATGGTACGTTTAAATAATGGCAATTATTTATTAGATTATGAAAACCATGTGTTGGAAATCGATAATGAATAATGTTCACATGACGCATATAACACCCAGTTATGGAATCTCTCAATTGGTCATGTAAATAAGATGAATTTGACAAAGATTTATTAAGATGGTTATTTAGACCCTTCTGATCTAAAGAAACTTGATTGATGTCATTTTTTCTTGCAAAGAAAAATTACTAAATAAGAATTATATTGGTAGGGTTAAAGGTCCATATAACATCTAGGATTAGTACTCACTGATGTGTGTGATCAATTTCATGTAGAATCTAGAGGTGCATATTCTTACATCATTAATTTTACTAATGACTTGAGTAGGTATGAATATATCATATCGATGAGGTATAAGTATGAGTTATTTTAGTAATTCATGGAATTGAAGAATTAATTTTCAAATCATCATGGTAAGAAGATAAAAATTCATTGATCAGACCAACGTGGGGAATATCCTGACCAAGAGATCATTGACATTCTATGGGATTTTGGGATTATATATCAACTTACTCCACCTTATACAACACATTTAAATGGTGTTAGTGAAATGAGGAACTATACCTTATTGGACCAGGAAGGGTCAATGATTAGTGGTCTATAACATCCATTATCCATTTGGGGATATTCATTACAAACTGCGACATACACATTTAAATAATTACTAACTAATGATGGAAATGGAATTCCCTTCGGGTAATGGAGAAGAAAGAATCCCATTTTATCACTTACACATGTTTGGGGTTCCATGGAATTTGTTAAGGCCTTCTTAGGAAACAAACTAGGACCCTAGGGAGTGAGGTGTATCTTTGTAGGATATCACAAGGAAATAAAGGGATACAACCTATAAGACCCTTTAGAATAGAAAGTGACTATCACTGGAAAAGACATATTTCATGAGTGGGATAAAATCCTCCAAATGTATATTGGGATACTGATTGACTTAATTGAATTTGATTCACAAGATACACAAGAGTTGGTACCAGAACAGATTCAATAGGTCTCCATAGAATAATTACTTCCTGAAATAATAGAACTACATAAGTGCGTAAGATAGTTAAGAGAAGAATTAAGATATAGTATTCTAGTCACTGAGGATGGTAACTCATTATTAGTTGGAAATTATTAAACTCTATCATACAAGTATGTATAAGGTAGCTCAGATGATACGAGATGGAATGAATATGTGAATTTTGAAAGGCATTTCACTTATCAGAACCTTGTTTGGGTTCCTATTGATGTACTAGTTGATGTAAATCCTATTGGATGAAAATGGGAATTCAAGAGGAAACTATACATGGATGGTAATGTAACTACCAATAAATAAAGGAAAGTTGGAAAAAGGTTTAAATAGATTCATTAAATTACCTATGATGAATCTGTTTCCCAGTTTCCATGTTGAAATCAATCAAACTTTTAGTTTCTATAGCATCCTACCAGACAATGAGGTTTGAAAGATGGATATAAAAACTACAGTCCATAATGGTAACCTTCAAGACTATGTAAACATGATAGAGCATGAAGGGTTTTTGACGCCATGTGATTTAAAAAAAATTCATGTTAAAAAGATCTATTAAAGGAGTAGATAAAACGTTCAGGTCAGGGAACATTCAATTTAATGAATACATAAAACAATTTGGTTTCATTTAGAATAAATGTGAGTCATGAGTTTTCATGATGTTTAGTGGGAGTTTGGTTGTTTTCCTATTATGATATTTTTATTACATATTACATAATGGACACGACATATCAGTCTTATAGACAATGAAGGATTTCTTAAAAATGTGTCTCTCTATGATGCCATTATGTGAAGTAACCTATATTCAATGGAACAAGATCATTTTTTATAGTTCCAAGAGGCTGCATGGACTAGTTCAATGTATATATGTTGACTAGATACCAAATAAATTTATTATTGACCAATCCAAGTAGGGATTGGTTCCAGTTTCACATAGATTACATATTTCATTGAAATTTTTTTAGCAGAAAATACATGTGAAATGGAGATTGAAAATGATCCCATACATTTAGATGGTAGGATAAATCATTTATGCGATTTTATATACTAGAAATAATGTTTCCTATGCACTGAGCATGGTAGGAATATATCAAAATTTTTCAGTAGAATATAATCAGACTAGTATTAAGGATATCCTTATGTATCTGAATAGAAATAAGGATATGTTCCTTCTGAATAGAGTAGTTGAGGATATTATCGTCAAATTTTATATATATTCTAATATTTAGGCATATAAAAATGATCTGATGACACAATTAGGATACATTTTCTGTCTCAACGGAGGAGATGTGAGATGGAAGAGTTCAATGTAGCCAGTTGTCACTGATTTTATAGAGGAGTCCGAGTATATTAGAGTTTCTGATGTATAAAATAAATCTATTTGGACATGGACCTTTTTTTTATGATCATGATGTGTTACTAATAAGTAAAGACAATTTCAAATTGAATTGTGATAATATAGTAGTGGTGGATCTTGTAAAAGATCCAAGGTCAAACAAACAGACCAATCATATAATCCATATGTATCTCATTTGGTTGGAATTTCTATTAGAGGGTTGAAGATGTAGTGAGAAGATTACCCATGGAAGAGAATGTGGTGGGCCCCTTGACTAAAGTCCTATCTCAATAGAAGCATGAGTATCTTTTGATAGGTAGAGTACTGGAGGTTGTTAGCAATTATCTCAATTGAAAGTGGGTGTATATTACAGTTTGTTCCCTAGAACCAACTTCTATGTACTTTACGATAAACATGTATTCATTGTTTTGAATATTAATTAAATACTTATCACATCATTATTGTAAATAGTTGAGATATAGTATGTTATAATTTTATAAGAGTATACATCATAGTAAATAATCATAGTAGTATCCAAATATGAATATAACGTAGAAGTGCTATGAAATTGTTGTTGATTATATTTTTTATAGCCATATTATATCATTTAAGCAGAAAAAATGACATAGTCTATCTGGGGTGGAGACTCATAGGCCTTTGAGTAACCTTATCATGTTGTATTCCCTTTTTAATATCTGTTCGGATAGTATGAGAATGACATGCACCAGTAGGAAATAAACATTTATTTGGGTCATTTGATGTTCCTACCTATGAATATGTGTATTGGTCCTTAGACTTTACGATTTTTATTAATGAGTATTTTTCATGGAACACATAGGTGTATTGTTGAAAATAGTGAAGATAGATGTTCACGGTGATGTAGGATATGTCTGGTGCGTCACCAATAGTATTTCTTTGATGAATAATGTGAGAAAGAATTTTTCCCTTATTTTTATTAACTGAATTTGATATCTATGGAACTTTAATAGAAATAATATAGAATAAATAAATTATTGGCAGTGCTGTTATAAAGGGAGGTTCATTTTTTGAGAATTAATTGAATGTGACATCAATCATATAGGATGATGGAACCAGCATTCATCCTGCTTGATTTTAGATATAAAGATATTGGGGTTATAAAACATAGTAAGAATATGTAGGATGTTACATTTCATTGTGGCATTAAATTATTTCTCTGTGGGTTCCTTGGAATATTTCTCGATGTTATCCCTAGACATTAGGATGCTTTGCCTAATTCCATTGAGAAAGAGGCCTAGTGGGTGACACACTATGTGTTTATATAATCTCAGTTAAAATAAATATTATAAAAGTATAATTAATAGGTTGAATAAATATTATTTCCATATTTGGTTTAATAATTATTTTCATATTCTTGGTTGAATATAAATATTTATTTTCTATATTATTTAATATAATTTTTACATATTTTTTAGATAATAATAAAATGATATTTATTTAATCAATAAATATATATTATATATGTTATGATAAATATTATAGATGAATGGAGGACTGGTATTTTAGGTCTGGTGAGAAATAATAAATATTGAAGATGATATTAATAATTATTATTTAGATATAATTCACATGGTAAGAACAAGTCGACAAATAATGATGTTATTATTATTATTTGACATGGAATTTCAGAAGGATTAAATAAATAATAAGGGGAACCTGTGAAATTATTTTATTTTAACCCCAGTGATATATAAACCCAATTATTTTATTTTATCCATATGTATTTCATTTTTTATTTCTGCACTAAAATGAAGAGGAATCCTATTAATCACTAGAGAGATCCATTCTCAAAGAATTCTCCCCAGAACAAAGAATAATCCTTTCCATTGGATCATGGTGAATTCTTTGGAAGTGGTTCTTTAATTGATCAATGGAAGTTGATGAAAGTGAAATATCTACATTTCTATAAACTAAATATTCCTTCGACGATGTCAGTGGATTCATGGAAAACATGTGGATCACCACAAGAGAAAATATACACAAGGTGACTAGAATGTGACAATGGTGGACCACAGATTTCTCACCAAATTCATCAATGAATAAATAATTCCAATAATGTTAATTAATAATTTAATTAAATTATTTTTAAAATATATATGATGATCCTCTTTATCTGTTCTAGAGAAATTGTTCATTTGATATTTTCATTGACATTATTTTTTGGATCACAGGGTTTGTAATCTTATACATCTCAGATTGATCATTGATTATGAAAAAATTCCTACTTGTTCACCACCCATTCCATGCTTCCATTACCCTGAATGGCCCGAAGGCCTTCATTTTGTATTTATTTTTTTGATAACCCCCCTTTCAAGGGAATATGGTGAACCATTAAAAGGACCGTTGGCATTGATATTAAATGATTTTTAGGACATTGATAAAATATATCCACTATAACTACATGGAACTACTCATCCCTGTCTTCTACATCATGATATCAGCTTCCCCCCATCACATGGCTATTAGACTGGGCTTTCCCTGTATTCATAGGCTTCTCCTGATGGAAACACCATACCCCCCCTTTCTTCCAAATCTGTTATCTTATGATCTATTGAATATGACAACTCTAAATCCTTATCTATATTTTACCCCTAGTATAGTATATCTAGACCATTAAAAAAATTGTAGGTGACCTGAATTCCTTTATGTGGCCCAATGTCCTTGAATTGGCCCGCAGGCCTTGAGGTGGCCCCAAAGCCTTTCTGGACTGTGGGTTTGGGTTGGCCCGATGACCATGAAGTTCCCCAAGACCAAACAAGTAGCCCAAATGTCCAAACAGATTGATAGTTCCTCATGCTATAATACCAAACAGTACCTGTAACAATACTGCTACAGTATCTTGGAGAAATGTCTCCTCCCATAATTAAAATTGGGTCACTTGTATGCACTTTTTGATTCCTCACCATCTGTGTTGAGGATATTCTGATTCATGCTTCCACTGCACATGAATCCTACATGCACCACATGTTAATAGAATTTAACTGGTGTTTTTGTATCATGTTTCTAAGAAATGCATTATTTTCTCCCTCATGGGGATCTACAAACCATGTAAAGGGATCATACACTATGTAATGGTATTATAACACATTTAATGGTCACATGAAAGATTATATGAATCCGTATCAATGCGTGGTTGGTTTACATATCATGTTAGGGGTTCACATCGTATAAAAGAAAAATTATTTTTTAAAAATACATAATAGGGTATTTATTTTTATAGTTTTATGGATTACATGCTATGTAATGGGATTACACATCCTGTAAGACTCAGGGATTAAACTTATATCTAACTTCCCATATGATTTTAATTGCATCCCACCATCTTCCATCCATCTATTAACCCTGATCTCAAACTCCTAGATATTGGAGATCTCTATCCTTGTAGTATCACTCATTTGACAACTGATCAAGAGGGTTTCCTGTGGTTCACATCTATAAGTAATAATTCCATATAGTTTTTCCACATTTAATCATGGATACTACATTGTATTTGTTTTTAGATCATATAATTATACTAATACCCTTTTATATTTATACCTTTATGTTTCTTTTCATGCGTTGTCTTTGAAGGTCATTTATGTGGTTTCCAATCACCATTGTCGACGGGGTATATTTTTATACTATTTTGTGGTTAGAGTTTATATAAAATTCGATAATTCAATTAATTTATTATAGTTATTTATATTTATATTTTTTATTGTTAATTTTGTTGAAGTGATATGTGTTTTTTAAGCATTTATTGGAAAATGAAAAAATTATCAATGGATTTTCATTGAAAACACGTCTTCCTGATTTGGAAATGGGTTTTCAGATAACAATGAATGGTGGATTGTCTATAGAAATGTTTTATAAAATTGTTACCACTATTTTGAAATTTAGTTTGACAATTGAAACATTAGGAATCCTATGGGCCATAAGAAATAGATAGAAGTATCCTTAGTGTGTATGATACCACATGATGGTAGCTTTTTGGATATCGATGCAATGCGGATGGACAATATATTGGTTGGATCAAAATTGATGAATGATTATTGATATTTAGTTTCTAGTATTTATTCCTATAGGGTCATTCCAAATATGGGGTACATTTTATATTATGGTTATTTATCACATGATAACTTTAATCATGGATTGGGGCTCAACGAAAATTATAGGAGATTGTATCAGAAAGCATCATAAGATAGGTTAATTCAAGGATATGTGGTTTTTTATTTACTCTTGATGTATGGATATACATTAATGTTTGGTCACATATACTTGTCAAATTTCTTGTTTTAGTATATGAATTTAATTTAAGAAAACAATATAGAAAATTATTTAAAAATATTTTTGAGTAATGAATAATCATTAAAAAACTTTTTTTGAGGCTAAAGTTTATTTATACATTATATAATACATTGTATTGAGTCTCTGGAGGTAACCTAAAATGAGTTTTACTAATGTCCTTGTTGTTACATTGATTGTTTGAAGACATTTCATTACATGATTCAGGAAAAATGAAAAACATATTGTTTCTTGTTGGCTTCTATTTTTGTTTCACCATCTAGTTATGATTGGGTTGAAGGTGATAATTGGTCATCAGTGTCTTATTAGTCTTTTTAGTTCATACATTATAGTTTATCATATTTTTGGATTTGATTTTAATGTTTTTTGTGTTATATAATTTGTTACATCTTTATATGTTGTTTTTATGTTTTATATTGTTATATTCTACACATGTTTATATTATCTTATTGTAACAATATTATGTGACTTGCTGGCATAGGGTTGGTTCTGTTGTTGACATAGGGTGGCTTGTTTCAATATTTTATAGTTAGTGGCCTAAAGAGTGTTGCATAATCATAATCTTATAATAATATGTCAACGATACCCATAGAGAAATTCCACACATGTTAGCATTGGGATAAACTCATTTTTACCTAGTTTGGGCATGAGTTAACTTTATGTTTTACCTTTTTGGGCTTGTGATTATGACCTTTGGATCTTATTTTGTGATTGGTATAACATCCTATATACTCTTTTATCACATTAAAAATTATTCATTTGCCAATTCATTTTGGGGATGTAACATACAAAACCATAAAATAATCCTAATCCATTCATATGTATGCAACATGGTCATGCATGCATTTTCCATCTCATCAAATATTAACCCATGGAAAAGAAATCAATTTTCATAGATATTTCATCATTATAATCATAAACAGTCTAAAAATTGAATAAAGATGTTATAATTGGATAATATCTTAAATAAAGGTTAATTCAAATAATGAATATTTTTATAGATGAAATTATATTTAAGAGATTACTAAAGTATTTCATAGAGAAAATACCATTTTCATTTAGAAATCAATTATTTTTAATATAAAAATTAATATAATATTATGGAAAAAAATAATTGAAAAAATGATGGAAGATTTTAAAGATATATTAATGGAAAAGAGTTAAAATGGTGTTGGTAAACTATGTTTGGGGGTTATATGTTAAAAAATCATTACGTTTTCACTATTGGTAAAATGTACGTCATTCATAAAAAGAAAATAAGAATTATTGTAAATAATTTTATAAATTTTAAAAAAATGTTTTAAAATTATGTCACCCATAATTTTAAAATATTAAAAATATTATTGTAATCATTTTTTATAAAATATCAATATGGAAGAAATAGATTCCTAATTAATATTAAAATTTATGTTTTTCATAAATTATTCATTCTTACATTTAAATACATAGAGATATGAAAATTGGATGAATAATTTTCCCTATATAAATATCAAAATGGGAATAAAAAATATATAAATTTTCATATATAGATCATATAATTCAACTAAAAAAATTTAGTATAAGCATTCATAGTAGAATGTCATGTTATACCGTAAAACACTTACATCAGGCCTTTATTTAATTATATGCGACTTTAACCTACGGTATAATAAATTAAATTTTTTTCATAGTATATAATAGATTCATATTACTAACTTTTATGCCATTAAATGTTTACTTATAACAACATAACACCCATTCAATAACAAAATTTCATTATAATAGTCATCTCATGTGTTAACTGCTTCATTTTCGATGATTGTTTTGATTCATTTGTTATGGTTATTTAATCAGGATCATGCTTCCACCAAGTAAATAATTTTATAAAAATATAAATTTATTATATATACATTAAATATATATTTATAAATATAAAAAAATTATATAGAAAAATCAATTTCAATGTTCATGGAGATGGTAGTCCATACGTAAAATTGTACACTATTTTGACTTTTCTAATAACAAAGAAATAACGATAAATTTTATTTTTAAACTATTTAATAATTATTAATTAATATATATCATATATATTTTATAAATACATCACTGTAATTATATACGAAATTCTATGGTGGAAAATGTATAACTTCGGTACGTGGTGGTGATAATCCACAACTATGAAAATACGACACATTTATTTCCCATTTGATGGAAATGAGGTGGAAGATGGTTTTTGATAATCATAACCACATATTAGTATATTTAACATATAAAATTAATTATATTATGATGAATAAAACATATTTATAATAAATATAAGAAAAAATATTTGTTGATATTGTTGGGGAATACAAATACACATTCATTGTGAGACAACCTTTGTCTTACATATTAAGCATCAGTATGATGGAATTAGGTTATGAAACCCTGAAGAGAAACCAGAAAGGTAAATATCCTATTATTGTTTTGGTTAGATATTTTATTAGATATAGGACTCAGTTATTGTGAATATGTTTGATAAGAGGCTCCCTTTTATAAGTTTTGGAAGGGGCACATATCGAATTATTAAAATATTTATGTCATATAAAGTCAAATTCTCATGAATGTTATAAAAAATGGAAAATAAAAAGAAATTGTGATAAAATAAAGTCAAAATAATGTCACAAAATAATATTTAACAATTTTTAAATTTCATTTTACCTTTTTCACAATTTTTAATCACCTATATTAAAACCTCTTGACTCTAACCCTGATAATTATTTTTATAGTTTTCAATATTCATTATAATAGAAAATTGAATGTGGACTCAATAAATAATATGGAAATAATTATTGAAAATAATCGACCCATTTTATCAAAATTCTATTTATATATATTTTGGAAATTAATTTATAAAAATCATTAAATGAATCAAAAATATTTTTTAGTGAAATGGATTTTAACCATATACGGTGATTTCATTGTATTCCATTCCATGTAGAAAAATTTATTTTAATATTAAAATATTTAATTAAATATAGATTCTACATATCCCATTATTTTATTTAATCAATATTTCTTTTTTTATTTATTAAAATAAAAAAACATTAAACCCATGAAAATAATTTTTTAAATATTAACTCTTTTTTTCGTAAAACAATTTTAAGATGATTACCAAATATTTGGAAATTAATTTATGAATAATTAATCATATATTACCCATAAATATTAAAAAAAATAAATTTTAAATTTTAAATAATAGATTTTTATATGAAATTTCATTACACCTAGATAAAGTATATTTCAACATAAAAAGTCAACTTTTAATTAGGATATGATTCTATTAAAAATCAATTATTTAGTATTAAACATTAATCAACACATTTTAATTAATAAAAAAATCTATATATATTAAATAGTGTGTAAAATCATATTAATATTTAATAAACCATAAATATGGTTAAAATAGAAAAATATATCATCGTTCATTTAGACTCAGGGTTTTCTGTAAACAAATCTGTTAAATAAATAAACTGTCTTCAATGGAATACAAATATAATATTGGGGTGTAAATTATATTACATGTGGGTGGGATGTATTGTGGGATTGGTATCATTTTATGAGTATTTTAAGTGTTTTAAATAAGTAAATGATAGAAAATCGGAATGGATTGAATCAGAATTCATGGGTTGGGTTAATGGGTGAGTGAGTTTCATTGAGAACTAACTTTCACTCTCTCTAAATATTTTCATTAATATACAATTGATCTCTTTATTACAATGTGTTAACATCATCATAGTATATGTTATCATTTTAACTGAGGAAAATAGTTACAATGGTATTAGGTACCCCAAGACTTAACGAGGAATTTATTAATGTATGCTGAAGGCACCCCCTCAAATCAAATTCACCCCCTTGAGTTTAAAGGTGAAGATTTTGGTGAGACATGTGACATTGATTAAATTATATACATGGTAATAATGGTAATCCACTACTTTATTCCCCTATAACCTGATATGGTTGACCTTAATATTGTTGTTCACAGTGGATTTTCACTTCCAGATGGTGTAATAAATCGACCATAGATTGGATCCTTTCTCATGCAATGAGTCATGAATTATCATTTATATTGATTCCACTTGGGAGAGGCTAACATTTCATTGTATGAAAAGAATGATCCCAGCCAGAAAGGTATTGGCATCTTCCTGTAGGAAGTTACCACAGACATAGTGTTCCATGAATTCCAGAAAAACCCATAAAATATTTTCACACACTACACCTACTCGGCATATGACTCCCGATATGAATCAATATTATGTGTTCCTCTTGAATTATTCTGTTGGAAGAATCCCCCATAACCAATGGCCATGTAACATGTACATATGTGGTGAGAAAATGGGGAGGATACACGCAATGACCAGAGTGAGGGTTCACCTTTCTAGATGTTGATGAAGGTCACCCAATCAGGCAATTGGATCCTTGTTTGTGCAATGATGGATCTCCCAATTGAAGGAAGCCCCATGTACTGTGCCCAGTTTTGAGAATTCAATAAGCTCCAGTACCCTAAATTAAAGATCATAGTTATCAACATTCTTTGAGATACTGTATTTTCAATTCACAAGAACCTATACTCTAGAAAATGTTCTTCATGGAGGTCCTGAGATATATATATATATATATATATAGTAAACTCACCCAAATGTGGGGAGGTTCATATTTCATCGATATTGTAGGATGGCTCCATTGGGTATGCATCTGTTGATCATGACACTATGATTTTACAGTAATATAATAATGATACATGGTGAGATAAGATATCCTTTTCATAGGCCATGAGTCTCTTTGAAGAAGTTGCGGGTTCCCCCATTAAGGAGACAACCAACCATGAAGAGCTATAACATATGAAAAAATATTGCATTCCATAGATGAGAAACACAATTTTTCAGCACACTATTGATGTACCACCATTCAATTAGATCAAACTCCTTATTCATGACTGACATGATTACTATATTAGATCCATTTTTTTCTTATTCAGGTCCCTCGACATATCCTGCGATAAAGGTATCACCCCTTGGATTATGTGGCCTTTATCAAACTTGTGTTGCTCAAGGGAGATCCACCGAGGTAGCTGAATAGACAACCATACATTTAGAATACTTACTAGAATCATAAAGGGAATATTTCACAAACTTACGAGTCTATACAGGAGAAGGGAGGTGGGTCCTTGAACTTTTTAATGATATATAATGGACTAGCACAAGCCACCTGTGGTAAGACACCTCCTCGAAAGAAGTCTTGTATTTTAGAGTTAATATAACATTAAACCACTTCCTAGGATCCCTGGTTGAATAAGACTAGGAAGATGTCCAGGCCTGGTGTGTTCTCTTGGTTGAGCCTCATCAAGGCATTATAGATCTCTTCCTCCCCATGTATCAATTCCATTGATACATTTTCCATGTAAAATACGTGGCTAGGAACATTTCCCCAGAACCCTGCACCCACTTCCAAATTTCCATTAGGCATGGTCATGTATCACCTTATTTATGGTTTCATAGATTGAGATGAGTATTATAGTAATGATAAATAATTTTCTAATTTTTATTCTGGTGATTTTGGTAAGAATAAATATTATATATTCTTTCCAAGATACAAAAATAGCATATGTTAATTTTTTGTGGTTATGTTTTTTTGAATTACGTGTTATTTTGATGCCTATTATATATATCCATTCAATATACACTCATATATTTATTTATTCAAATTATTTATAATATTATAATTTTATATTTGTTGTCATGATACACAATCTTATCTCTCCTTTTTGTGTATATATAATTTTTTTATAAAGTTTACTCCAATGAGTCATTAAATTTTTTATATATTTTGGAATGAAAATTTTTACGTTATTTATAAGGTACTACTATCACATTAAATATTTAAATCCCTTATTACGATTTAATAACATTTTTCTTATGGGTATTCATGCTAACGGTAGCCTTGTGAGGATGACATGGTTACAATTTGACTTATATGGGACATTGTTTTAATAAAGCGTATCTGAGTATGTATTGTTTTTAGGATAGAGATTGTAAGAAGTGAAGACATGATTTCTGGGCATGTGGGGTAGAATGAAACAATTCCTGAATAGTAATAATTCACATTAATCATTTTATTCTTAGAGATTTATGATGATTATGACAAGGTACTCCAGGTTGGAGTGGTATATTTGACATAGAATCCAAGTAAGGGATTTGAGAGGATCAAGATGATTCATATAGATCAATATATATCCAATCGTACTATTCATAAAAAATGATAGTATCCTTACTATGGAAGGATAAATGAGATTATGAAACTACGGTTGGGAAAATTTCATCATCTACATCCATCATTAGTTGAATAAACTTGTTATGTATTTTATTTTTTACAAAATTCATTGTAATGGGATCTTAAATTAATAAGGATTAGTGAAATTTATTATTTTATATAATTAGTGGAATTTATATTTTACTCTATATTGAAATGGAAATGGGAATTTGTTATTTTTGATAGAACCATGGTTTTGGATTGGGAAACTTGGTGATGTCCTAAGGTGTTTATATGGTTTTTTTTCAAAGAATTTCTTGGGAGAACACAATTTTTTGATATTAGTAAATCTTGGGAAATCGAAGGATGGTGATTTAGTATTGGAATTTAATAATAGTTTTGGGAAATTGTAGGGTTTTTGGTAAAACACCATCACAACTATACATTTAAATAATTTAATGTTTTGATAGAAAACCCTGAATAACTAGTATGATTTTTACTAATATCAAATTATTTTTATGGGTATAAAATGATTTGGTCTGATCGTCTTGTAAAAAACCATGTGTAGAAAATATGGGATTGTTTAGATATATTCATTTTAACCAAAAAATTTATAAGAGATAATATTTTTATTAATTTTCATTAGATTCTAGGTATTATTTTAGACATTCATGTGTTTTCTTCATGATTATAAGGTGTTATGTGTAATGCTCAGGTAGTTATAAGGGATATTAATTGTTTTATCATTTTGATTTCATGGTATGTGTTTCGATAGGTGATACTAATGGTTGGGAGCACCATTTCATAGAATGGGTTGTTATAAAGTTAAAATTATTGTGGTAAGTAAAAAAATATAATAAATTTATTTATTTAGGATTTTTTGAGTTTTTAGGATTGATATGTGTGTTCGTTCTCCACACACAGGTTTTTATGATGAGTATATGAATGGTGACAGAAAGAGTGAATTTGTATTATGATATCCTCAAGGGAATAATCTTAGTAAAATGATTCCAGTGAGGTTATAGATATCATGGAATTATTTTAAGGTTACACAGTGATTGAGTGAAAATTATTATGGCCTACAATGCAATTGTGTATGAGAGTTGTGTATAGAATGCCTGCCATGAAATCATTGAAGAAATATGGGGATACTATGAGGAATTGTTAACCTATTTAGAACTATATATATGGTTAAATGAAAGAAATATTAGTGGGTATAATAATCTTAATTGTATTTATGTTTAACAAAGAATTTTTTTTTGTTTTATTGACGTTGAAAATGTTTGTAAGATAATTAATTTGGGGGATGAGTTGGATCATTTTTAAAAATAGCGTTGATGGAAGGATGTTTTTATATTATTTATAATATTTTTTTGGATCTTTTAGAGGTTTAATATTAGTAGAGGAATAATTGATATGTTTTTTCATGTGTTCATTAATAGAGAAAATGGGTTAAGTGGATAACTACAATAAAAAAGTAATTTGTCTATTTTCAACATGTAATGATGGTGGAGTTGATGGGGTAGCCCCACTGTTCTGGAAATTGGGTGGTTAAGGATTTGTACATGGAACCTAGTATAACACCCCATTTATAGTAATTATAAACCTATTACCCAATGTGTTTATGGTTTGTTTTTATAATGGTTGATTAATTGTTATATAATGCTCAATCCACTCAGTTTTTAGTAAGCTAAATCATTCATAGTCGGCCATTCTTGGTTATCCTGACACCCTAAAATATATCCCTTGGATTCCTTTCAAACCTTTTTCAAATAGATATATTTTAGTGGGTATTAGTTCAGTAAATAATAGGTAATAATCTAATTTTTTTCATTATTCATTTTTTATTTTCTTTTAATGTTTTAATTTTCAGGTAAGCATTTGATATTTTATTCTGCCAAAAGAATTTCATAATCATATAATATTAATGGGGATTTATTATTTGGATTAAAAGGTATTTTTGATAACTAATTAATTTTTCATCATTTTATTCATATTGAGATATGTCATGCAAGAGATATATTATTTAAATTTGATAAAAATTATGATATATTTGGGTTTAATATTTAGTGGACTCTTTTACTATGGGATCCAGAGTCCATTGTTAGTGGTATTTCAATCATAAATCATGGTTTTGAAATCATAGTTATAACTACTGAATATTTAATTTTTTGTTAATATTTTAAATTTTAACTTGTTTAGGTTATAATATTTTATGATAATATAGGCTTTTATTGGCTCAGTTTAGGTTACTTTTAGAATAGATGAAATTAATGGGAAACTTATCATGGAATATTTTATTTACATGATCATGTATCATTGATAATTTTTAATATATTTTTTGTATCATTATTGCAATTATTTACTTTATTATATGTCATTGTTTAATACTACCCATAAATGTGTTGGGATCTAATTTACCTTAGAGTAAACAATGATAATAAAGGTTTATAAATTTGTCATTTGTGGTTCTGTGTTTAAATAAATGATGGTGGGCTATTTTTTGGATTATTTGGTCATGTGAGCATATTTTTATGAAGGAGTTTTTTTTAATTTTGAAATATGTCTTTAAAGGGGTATTAGTATGAAGTGTAATATTAATGATAAATGGTTTAACCCATTTAATATTGATGTTAAAGAGTGTGATGGACATAAAAAGTGAAATATAATGGAAGTGGTTGTGATATAAATTTAGAAAATAAAACATTTACATAATGAATTGGGTTTGAAATGGTTTCTGAAAATAAATTGGAATTTTCCCTAGCTGAATTCTCATGTGAGTTTTAATTTTTGTTACATTTTTTAAATTATTTTTTATATGGTAAATTCAATCTTAAAATTAAAAATGAACATTAGAATACTATTTAGTAAATATTTTTCTATGTAAGAAAACATTTTTGTATGGATTTTGTGATTCATTAATAATTGGGGTTTTAAACCTTGTTTTGGGTCAATTTTCTAATAGATATTTGTCACTATGATATGAGGATTAGTAAACCTTAAGCTATGTTTTTTACAAATTAAAGAAGGTCCTAAAGTCATATAAGGGGTTTAGGGGAGCCTAAATATTACCCTAATGGATATTGTAGATAATGATAATACATCGAAACTAGCTAGCTAGTGGTGCTTACCCATGGAAATATCCACTACTTCTAGCCACCATCTACCTGGTGGCCTCCACTTGTTGATGGATGGTTTAGTATGAGAAAAAATAAATATTTAAACCAATAAATCAGATAGGTTTCCCACACTACCTCATATTACTCTCCAAAATAAACAAGGGGAATACCCCTATTCTCTTATATACACCCCCATGTAAGTGGTGTTTTTTGTGAATTTTATATGTTGATGGTTGGTATGAGCTCCTCTCCCTCCTCCAATATCCTCTCCTCCTCTCTCAACCACTAACACACCGATATTTTTTGACTTATTCTTTTACAATGTATTTAATCATATTGATACTTTTGTGTTGCATGAAAAACCATGTTTAGAATAATTTTCACCAAAAAATAATAATTCCTTGTGTTACATGAAGTACCATGTTTAGCTTGGGTTGCACACCCCAATGAATTTAACTGAAATGTGACTTACTATTAAAATAATATTATGATATATATCATGTAGACAATAGAATGTGACATATGAATAAGAATATGTATATTAGGAATATATATGGTATAAACATGTAAATACAATTAATTTTTTTGTGTCCAATTAATCTGAAATGAAAATTAAAATAATTTAAAAATAACATAAATATTTTTCTGACAAAAATATTTTTATTAACAACAATGTTTTTTACATTAATAATTTTTGAAAATAAATGTTAATTAATTATTTTTATTCATTTTAAAAATTATATATTCAATAATAAATTTAACATTGTTCTTTTGTGTTTTTTAGAAAATAAATAAGAATGAATCAAATTTTACATTACAAAATATTATTTTTATAAAATGAAAATTTATCACATATTTCCCACTTATTTTTGAATTTATTTTTTAGAATATTAAAATAATAATTTGAAAAAACTATTTTCATTTTTTAGAATATTATTTAAAAATTATTTTTGGGTGAATATTATATACTTTTTTGAAAATATTAGTTATTTGATGAATAATGACAAATAAAATATTTTAAAATCAAAATTAATTTTCATATAAATAAATATAAATATTTATAATAATATAAATATGATTAATTTAAAATTATTACAATTTAATATCTATTGATCTAATTTATTTCATTATAGTAAATTTTAGGTTAAGATTCCATATAAAAAATCTATAATCATTTGATCATTTATTATTTGAGAAAACATTATTTATCATCCCATCTATAGGATTAATTAAAAATATATTTATCCATTTTTGTGTATTTAATTTTCTATAAATTATTTAGTATTAAGAATAACCATAATTTAATTTATCTATTAATTTCACCTTATTGTTTTACTATTAACAATTTTGAAAATAATAATAAATAATTTTTGTAGTTTAAGTAAAAATGGGGTTTCTAGGGATTCACTAAAATGATAAGAGTAAAAATCACCTAAAAATTATCTAAATTATATCTGATTGAAATATTAATTCATTATAATGTCTAATTATAAATATGATCCATTTTTTATCCTTTCTTAACTTTAAAAATGCATTTACACCTTTTTCATTTCAAGAACTACATGTCTGCCACTAACCACTCATGTAATTAGCCACCCCTATCCTCTCCATGTAACACCTTGAAACCATTTTGATTCTACAAATTAATTGAAAAAATCACTTCAAAAATTATATCTTCTCATCCTTAAAACATTTTTTTACAAAAATATTACATATGAATAGTTTTTGGAAATCTTAAGTAGGTAAGTCGAAGAAGTGGTAGCATTCTTCAAAAAAAGGTTTAATATTATTTATTCATAAAACTCATTAAATTATATGTTACCAATAAATATATATTATCCCAGAAATAATAAATATACATATATTTTTATAAATCATTTTAATGACGTAAAATGAAAACCACATCCATCAAATGGGTTATGAAATGCTCATTCATATGTACGTCAGACTACCACCTTACGAAAATATGTCATTCATTTTTTCCATCACCACATCAAAATTTTGGGAATGATGATTGATATAAACTATATATATTATATTTATAACATTATTATATTCTAAGAGTCTTTATATCATATAAATTTTTTTATCTTTCCATTGCATAAGGGATACGATAACGTCACTTATGTATTAGAAAGACTACTACCTCGTGATGTGATGTGATTTACTTTTACTAACCCTTTTGATGAATGAAAATAAGATTAAATTAAATTAATATATATGATATATAAATTAAATTATTCTCTATTATTTATAAATTTATCATTCTGAATAAAAAATATATCATATTCTTTCATTCATTTTAACTTACTAAAGGATGAAAACATCATTTGTGTTTGTGAGGACTATCACCTTCCGGATGTGATGTGACTCTCTATTCATAACCACACCCCAAAGATTATATATTTGATAATAATTAATGTAATAATATATTATTTATTATATAATTTTAATTATTTATTTATTATATATTACATACCATGTTTCTATAAATATCATTGAAAATTTAAATGTTACCCATACATACATACAACCTACCATCACAATGATCGTAAAGTAAATCATTTCTAAGAAAACATGATTGGTTTTAAAAATAAATTTCATCTATAAATATTATATTTATTAATTATTAATATTATACATATGATGTATCCATGATCATAGTAAAAGGACCTGAAATAAAAATTCAAAACATATACGAAAAAGTGGTTATTATATAAAACTTGAATTTAAAAAATAACCTATAATTAATGGGTAGAGAATGGTCATATGTAAATATTATATGGTTTAATATATATAATAATGGTAGTATAATATATTTATAATAATATTATATTTATTATAGATGTCTTTTTAACTTTTTTGAATGATGTAAATACCTAAGGTTATAGATTTCTTGTCTCTCTTCTAAATCTTGTAGGCATATGATAATTCATCACTCATTTATTTCTTATGGTGAATACACTAAACAATCTACATTTTACATCAAAAATATACATATTTCTTGGTATATTTAATTATTCTTTAGATTATATTTTTTTTGTTCATATGATTCAAAATTTTACTAATGTAGTTAATTATTTTGGTCATTTATTTTACATCTGTGATATCCATTCCAAATTCCCAAACTTTTTATCTTATGTGGTGTATTTTTACCAATTAATATATATAATTTTCAATCCCATTAAAGGTATTTCGATTTATATATCAATATTTCTATCTCACTTTCTTGCAGTTTAGGATTCAAAAGTTACCAATGTGGAAAGAGATTTTAATCCAAATTATAATTCTTTGAGACATATGTTATTTTATACACCAATAATCATTTATGAGTTGTATATAAAACTCCATTGAAATGAAATATATTTAATTTATTTATTATAATTATATTTTAAAATATATTAAATTTCATTCCTTTGTGTGCCCTATGGGTTATTGTTACTAAAGTCATATTGGTTTTATAATAAAATCCAACTTTTTATTAGTACAGATTATGTTTATTCTTCCAATTATTAAATCATAGGATCATATCTAAAGTAACTCATTAATATTATTATCCTATTCTTATTTCAATATAATATTTTTTCCCTTTAATTTACTATATTTATGTGATCAGGTCTTGAATGTAATATTTTTAATAAAAATCATATTTATTTTTCTCTTCAGTAAAAATCACTTTCTTCCTCAAAAACTGTTATTCTAGATATGTTTTCATTTATTCTAACATTTTAAAAACACTATTAATAGCATTTTAACCCATTTTTTTAATTTTTATAAATTTTTTTTAAATTAATATTCATGTCATGTTACAAACTATTCATATTTCAATTTTACCGAAAAAGATAAAATAATCTTTATTTTAACATATATGTATATTGAGCCCACTTAATTTTCATATAAAAATAAATAAAGATGAAATACCAAAAAATTTATTATTATTTTCCCCCAAAAATAATGCAATATATAGTGGAAAGGATAACATGAATTACGTAACATCCCAAAAGACACTTGATCACTTGACAGTTAAAAGGCCATAAAAATAGTACAGTGGTGAGCATGGCCTATAGGAGGTCATATGGAACCCATTTGGAAAGACCATCTGTTATTGTGATGGAATCCTAAATAATATATGATTATGCAGTGATTAACAGTTTACAACCTATATATTATGAATCATGTTATTCAGTTAGTTATTGATAGATCATATAAATGTCCGTGTTAAATTATGGGAATATATGAAAATGGAAATATCCATTCATGGTAATTGATATTTATGTGACATGCCACCGTGATTTACAAGAAACTGGAAATTCTATTGAGATATGAAAAACATATCATGCATGATCCCACTAACATGCCACCTTCATTATTAAATGTGTTTCATACATGTATTGGATGATTTCATGCTACCCATTCAGATCTATTAAAACACATAATCGTAGTCCCAAAAAATAAATGAATATGACCCCAATATACATTATTGGTCATGCGACACATCACCTAGGGGGGTTCAACCACACACTCACAAACTCAGGATATCCCTAACACTTGAAAAATAATGAATGAAATAATAGGTGAAAGGAATCAAGATTATTGTAGAGAGAGGATACAACTTCATAATACAAAAGGTGTTATGCACCCTAGATGATCACTACTGATCATGCATGACCACCTAGAAATTTCATCACAATATAGAATAATCCTTCCCTATGGGAATCCTATTCTCATGAATTCACTCTGATAGACCACCATCGTCTTATAAAAGTCCCTATACAAGTCATATCAGATCCAGCAAAAGCCTTTCAAGTGGCGTGTTGATCATTCGAAGGGCCCTAGAAATGTTAGAATGACCTTGTAAAATCCAATTGGAATTTATAAATGGATATTAATTAGTCCTTTGATATGTAATAGTTAAATAAAAATGGATAATTTAGAATGAAAACATGGGCATTGACCATCATGTGATGCCCCCGAATTACCAACAATTGGATCTTGTGAATCACATAAGACAAAGTCCCTCTACTGAATCTAGATTGATTCTTTGGGATATATGCTGCATATGGAATATTATAAATGTGGTGGTGAGTCCTATAAATCAAACCCTCATAATAAAGTTCATTTAATGTCTATAAAAATAATAATATACAACTAATTCCATATGTTACAGTATTCTCAGAGCAGAAAATGATGTGATCGAAACAATTTGTTATTAGGTAAAATATGGGGAACTACCAAAGGTATCAAGAAACATGCATAGACACATTGCATGATAATTTTATATAACCAAAAAATTACTACAACTGTGTTTACCAGGTTATACAAATTAGGTCGTGCATATCAAATGGATCAAGAGAAAATAAAATGAGTAAAAATTAGAGAAACATGAGGCACATACAAAATTATGAAGTTAAGAATAAATATTAAAATGACATGAAACCATTGTATTGAATATATATGAATATCCTCATGAGATTTTCATGACTCATTTAGATTATAATACAATGCTAGAACATGTCTCACAATTCATTCGATATCTCATATACATTCCTTTTAGATCGTGGGATGTCATTTGGACATGTTGATAATGTCACATGACACCCTCTGGGCATGTGACCTCAGTCTCATGAAGCCCTTAGGTCTTGAAATCTAGATATTTCAATGTTATTATACATGTCAACAAATCATTCTAGCGACAATGATAAATGTTATCTAGGACTTTCAATGTCCTTAGGGATTACCTTCCAGATCTCATAGAACCCTCCAAGAATATTAGTAAAGTCTTGTGATGACACCAGTAAAAGTTATGTTGGTAATGAAACATCCTACAGACATTTCCAGGCTGATTATTAGACATCCTCAGATAAATTAATACTATATTTTGTTTTTATATTCATACATGTCATGACATCCCTAGATATATTAGTCTAATGACTAGGAAAATATTTCAATGCCTCACGACTTCCTCTGGACGAGTAATCCCGAAATATAAGATTGCATCTGAATATGTAATTCATACTAGGTTAAGTCCTTAAAAAAAACCAATAAAATTATGTGATTTCCAAATTAAAACCAGGCTAGGTCATGAAACAATCCCATGATATGATATTTTCTTCTATTCGATATATTATGGAACCCCTTGTCTATAAGACCTGATCAGATGAACTAAGGGAAAATCTATTCGTGTAATAAACAGGATACATAGGATCCAATTTTAATTTATGAGATTAAATGGGAATCTAATTCAGTGTAAATCCCCAAATTCATCAACATTCTATCTATTGGGACCCTATATCTCTCATGGTCAGATCAATCTTCCTCATCGATCAATTAATGGAGAAGTCAACTGAACTATGAGTACCATGATTCCTACTATATATAGGATATATAAGTTTACATTCAAAGGAGATATCTCCATATTAAAAATCTATTGGATATTCCTTATAGGTATTTCCCACATCCATATATAGGGATTAATATTACATTATATCCGTTATTTCTCACACTGATCCTGGATCACTTGGGAATACATTGATTAAATTGATATATCATTAACATAATGAATCTCCACCAATAAGGTTAACCTCATTCTGTAAAAACTAATCCTTGGAATTATATTTCTACAACATATAAGGGTGTCCATCATAGGGAAAATCCCAAGGGAGTGACTAAAATATGAGAACATTGATTTCTAAAATAACCATGAAAGGTATGAAACTTAAACTAGGTTTGAGCCAAAATAAATGGTTCTTAAATGAAATATTATATATCCATTCAACATAAAATTTAACTAACTGAGTTAAAAAATATATGTTGATTTTGATTCCTTCTATAATAAACATATTTATGCTTCTACATAATAGACCAATCCCATCCATGAAATACTAATTTCCCCGTTAAATGAAAATATCAATGTAGAAAATGATTTTGTAGCGATAGTATAAAATAAACATTCCATTAAGGGGAAGTGGATGAGGAACCTCGGATACATTCTCATAGACTCATTAATATATTCCCAATTGCATGTATATGGATTCAAAACAGGATCATTTTGTAATGGTAACGAGTCCCATGTTCGAATTAATGATATATTCTTCATCATATTTTCAATATATAAGAGATTCATTATATTTGGAAAAATTATCCCAAAATGGTGTGATGATTACGACCTCCCATACCCTCATTGAATTTAAGTTTCTATCATCGAATGGGTACAAAACTGCAACTATCCACCTAAATTTGGAACGAATTTCTATACCCAAATATGGATGTAGGAACCATTTGGAGTATCTATTAAGATAAAATGGAGAACTAGAAATGAATTATGGAACAAAATATTATACCCCCCCCCCTACACAATAAACTAACATGATAAATCGAATTACACACATTTTTATCATTCTCGAAAGATTTTTTTTGAAACTTACATGATTTTTTAAAATAAAATAATGGTTAGATTACCCTGAATTATTCCTTTTTTTAAAATATTTTATACAAATAGAATGAATGATACTAATATGAATCTCTCAGATGAATTTGGGGATTCAATAATATAACTCCATCCTCACATTAACAACTCCACCTTAGAGTAATAGAATTATTGGGAATGTGAAAGGAAAATTGTGTTACCATTTCATAAATAATTGAGCATGTATCATGCCTGTGATGATTCATTAATTGAAAACCTTATTCCTTGTTTTCCCCATGAATGTTGATACTTCCCTCAAAAACAACACCGTTACCTAAAATTTATTAATCTAGTTACAACTCTAGGAAATCCCTTATGTTGACAACCCCTATAGATCATTGAATGACCTTACCTACCCAAAAACATCAGCATCAGTCGGTGAATTAACTGGGATGACAATATCCAAAAAATGTAAAATTAAAAACCTTGACATTGTATATGAATTTCTCCAGGAGATCAAATAGAAAATTATTTATCACATGAAGAATGATGCATTAAATAATGTTATACTCATCTCTACCACCAAATGCATCAAATTCGTATCGTTAGAGCCCAAAAATCACCTCTATTAATAATTGATGAAGTTTTATCTAGTAGACAACTATACATACCATCCTGTATATGGGCCACCAAGGAGGGATCCTATCAATTTCAACAATTAGAGACATTTCACCTATTCCCATCTGTCTCTTGTTGAGGGTACAACCTAACATACATCCCCCATTGATACCCTAGCCCAGGAAATAAGAAGACACATTAGCCATAGAAGGATATGGATAATAATTAGTGGGATCATGTCCCCACTCATACTGATGAAATGTACTAGAATATTATAGTAGAAACCAGTTAGTAGTATCCCACGACTACTCCCTTGAAAAATGTATGGGGGAATATTTTTTAGCATCTATGCGGGAGGCAAAAATGCAAACAACTTCATGTAATTCACATTGATATACTTGTGTGTCATAAGATTGGAATATGTGGACTTATATTCCTTAATCAATTGAATATATCTTCTATTATTTTGTGGTGATATTAAATATGATTTATTATTTTCAAGAAAACATTTTTTAATGATTTATTTATTAAAAAAACTGCTTCATAACATCATTGTAATATTATAGAATTGGTATAGATATAGTGATTGGTAGATATTTTTATCCTTATACTAGGGTAGTAAAAAACATTGATCAATATGAATAATTGGTTCTTCTAGATTAATTTCTCTTTAATGTTCCCATACAAGAGGGTTACCCACATATATTGGTAAAGGACGATGCATCAGACTAGGCTTATACTCCCATTACAACATGGGATCACAAAAATTGAGTGGCATATGCCTCAGGATAGGGGAATATTCCCATTAAAAAATATATGAAAAATATTTCAATGGCCCAGTATCAGGATCATATCCCTATTTTGGATAGAGTTCACTAATCGAGAGAAGCACATGTCCTGGGACATGCTAATATATATTTCAAAAAATATCGGTGGAAAACAGCAATGGCTTAGGATTGGGATAAAATCAACATTCAAACCTGGGATCACCTTATTAGGTAAAAAATCCCTTAGGAGAGGGTCATATTCATATTAGTGAAGCTACATGGAATATTATAGTATCTCATAGATTCCTGGCTCATATCCCTACTTTTATCGATGAACAATAGCACCTGAAACCATTAGAGGTTAAATAAAAGGAGGATAATATTCCTTTTTTCCATTCTAGAGGATCGTCGTAATATTTATATGCAAAATCATATTCAAATTGGGAACACTTTAAAATTCCAACTGTGGCTCCCCAATTGAGAGTGAAAAATGCATTCAGATGCTCTCAAATCATGTCGTAGGTATGGGGGTGGTGTATATCCCTATAACCATATGTATTAAAGTATGGGAAAATATATAGTGTTACACTTCACCACAACCTTCGAACATATTTACACCCTGACTATAGTGTTATTATTTTTTAGACTCCAGTTAAATTATTGTACTAGGAAACGAATGTGCTAGTAGGTCAGTAAAATGAAATAACCCATCTTCAACAGTGCTAAAAAATTAAATTGGATGATGTGGTTGTCCATTATATCTATAAAATAGGACCGTAAAAGAAATGATGACACATTTTAGACATAAAAGGTGGAGTTTCAATCAACCAAACAACATCCTATTAAAAATGAATCCCTCCATGGTTTTCTATAGTACCTAGATCGTGCATTATTATAACTACACCATATCGAAATAGTAAAAAACTAATCTTCTATAACAAATATCCAAAAAAGAATATTCTTCCTGGCAAGTGAAATATCTACACCCCCACCACCCCTGAGATCATAAATCTCTATGAGGATCTAAGACATGATGGAAATTACTATAATCAAATCCCCACCCACTGTGTTGGATGAATTTTTTTTTCCCAATATCTATATGCAAGATCATCACCCCCAAGTGGGTCCGAGGGAAATCAATGGTGATTTCATATCAACCCTATCCTTTTCATATGGGGGAATTTATATCACAATTTCCATCCAAAGAATCATAAAAACCATTTGTAGAATCAGTAAGTACTGAACAAGTGGATCAACCAAAGAAAATTATGTCCCTGGATATACCCCAACCCTCAGGGTTAGGGTCTTTTTCATCATAGTAATCACCATAGATGTAATCTTTTTCACCATTTTTTATGTAAATATCAATTATCAACAACCCATATGTTACTCAAACTACAATATGAACCACTTTTAATTAGGGAATGTTTGGAAAATATCACTGTAAACACTCATGAAGTTATTATTTACCAAAAAGGATGGGGGGAATTTATATAAGAGGAAATAAAAAATTACTAGGGTTGCAAGATAAGGTGCTACAATATGGAAAATGGTTTGTGAAATGACTAACTTCAAGTAGTATAGAATAATTGTGCTTTGTTGAGAACAAAGGGACAACTACCATTTCCTAATACACCTCTATGATTGTTGTCAACATCAACACAAATGATAATGTGGATCAAGATACAGATGCAGTGGGTGAAAATACACAATATATATCTAGAGATGAGGATAAGGATTCACCCACTAAGGCTAAATGTACCCGACACATGTTGATGATCATAAAACCAAAACCTTTGAATATCTGGTTTCCCACTCTATGTTGGAACACTTCCCATGATAAGGGAAATAGGGTGGCTATATCCTAATCCCCACCTATAAAAGAAAAAATAATTCAACAGTGGAAAAATTATCATTATATGAGAATGAGATATTGGCACTCAGACAACATAATGAGGAGAAAATATCGGGAAAATTTACCACTCGGTATCATCTCCAGGAAATGAAAAATATTATTCATCCCATATAGAATCCACCTATATGTGTGGAATCTAAATGTCATACGGGCTCTATTTCTAGGCATACTATCTGTATAAATGAGGAAATAAAATGTGGTTATCACATTACGTCATTATGTTGAAATCCTCTCCCTCATTAGGTAAATGATCCAGTTGAATATTTTTTTTATGAATTAACAGAAAATAAAAATGGGGCCAAATCACCAATCCCCTCCTTCTCCCTATAAACGAGAGGTGGCTTAGACATCATTACCTATGGAACATCTCATAGGCATCATGTCCATTGTTAATCAAATAGAAGTCATGGAAGGTTGATGTGTACATATTCTATCAGAGATGAAACAATATCCTGAATGGGTGGATGAAAAATATCCCCTAACCAATTTAAAAAATCCTAGCTTCCCCAACATTGAGAAAATGAGAGTTTATGAACATGATCTCACACACATCGTATCCTGATGTGTTTTGGGGATGGTTCCTTGATTTCATTAGGAGGAAACCAAGCTGAATAGATTTTTCAAAACCTAATAGGGATATCCATTTATTGGAATAATAGTATTCTAAGAGGATGATTGATAGGATTGAAAAACATTATTCATCAATTAACTTATAATTTCAACTCTGCGATCTTAATATTGAAAATTTTCATCCTAAAAACTAGAAGATACCAAAATATCATAGGGTGTATACCATCAGTGAAAAATAAAAATCATTAACCTATTCCCTTTGTACCTCTCTCTTAAAAGAGAAATTGATGTAACTATATACTGAAAATCTTTAGGATGATTTGTAGATGAATTTTATACTAATGAACAATCTAGGAGGGTTCCATGAGTTTGAAAAAATTTAATAACATTTAAAAGACTATATTTAGTGTACCAAAGCTATGCTTGGACTCATTCCCCATTATATAAGAAAACTATCATCATGAAGGAAACTATCTTTATTACACTCAAACTAGTAGTATTCGCCATTTAAGATCCTATGAAGGAACCAAATTAGATAGTGCCTCCTATCAATGAACATCAATAGAAAAAGTCACCCATGGATAGAATAAAAAACTAATCAAGGTCACATATAATATGTGGAATGGATAAATAAGACATACTCCTTCCGAAATGAATAGTTTCCCAATTATTTATTTATATCCATGGATAATAACCTTATCAATATGTAATAACAAAAAATTATAAATTATTTTGACCTCTCTAATCATCACTAACACTTCCAATTTCATTGAAGGTTGGGTAATAATATACATGATTAAATCATCATAAAATATGTCCTCCAAATCATGGTCGATTTTGGAAGTCTAATTTTGGATAAATCCACAATAAGGGTGTCCTTTATAATCATTTCATAGTCAAAAGAAGAAGGTTATTAGAGAAACGTTTTCAGTAGGTGTGGATAGATGTTAAAAAAATAAAAGTATCTAATATATATAATCCAAGAACATTCAAACCTGAGATAAAATCATGTATGAAACACAACATTTCCATATCCTATGGATTTTATATCAGATATACCTCTCTATGGTGGGTCTAATCATCAGATAATGGAAGGTACATAAAACAAGAGTCACATTCCTCACTAATAGAGGCTTTAGCTCTTATTTATTTCTTCCCTACAACATCTGAAGCATGTGAACCACCCCACAATATAAAACCCTCATCAAACAAAGATATCCAGTTTTATAATTTTAACATGATACCCTTTCAGGACCCTGTATCTGATGATGTATATTCCACCATGTATGAGATCATTGTACAGGATTCGGGATCTTGATACCCTAGGTATTGGAGCTAAGGATACATAAGGCATCATTTGTATGGTCATACTCATTATTCTGGTCATGTCCACATAGATGACATATATACAGTTGAGAATAGTGGTAAAGTGATCCAGTTGGCCTAAAGGAGACATTGAGATGTCCCAAAACCCTCAATGAAGTCATACACCCCTAATTATCATACATGACCACTTACTGGGGGTGTGACTATCTAATTATCCCAAACCATGGGGAAAGATAGAATGACCTTCCCCCAAGATGTAGATTCTCCATTTTTATCGTCACATGTGAAAAGCCCATCTACCTCAAATACATTTGTTCTTGAATAACGTAATAATGTACAACACCAACTTGTGGAGTACCAAAAACTAAATTAAAATTACATCATTTTGATATATCTATGTATTTTTACAACTAATATCTAAATCCATAATGAGCTATAATTTAAAAAATATTATTGGGAGTCACTCATTGAATCCCTTTAAGACACAATGATTTTGAGAGTGAAGTCACTGTAGAAAAGGATTATTGAGTGGATACCATGACATCCGAATGAAATGTGTCCATATCATTCACATAGTGGGATTATGAGGGCGTTATCCAAGTGTACATCAGACCCTTATACGTTTCATGCAGAAATGAAAATATAAACTTTTGATTATATCTGGTTTGTAATTCTACTAAGATCAACCTAATCGTAATTTGAAACCATATATCTTTGGGGTATAGTGAAGCATGTATGTCTCCCACCAAGTTGATAACTCTTTTTGATTATAATCATGAGAAAATAACTCTTGGAAATATCTATCTATAATATTAGTTTGGGGATGTCACATATAATGTTGAGATTCTGGTTATCTATAAAGACACTTCATATAATGTCATTCTGAGAATTCCATGAATTCATAGGCATATGGAGATACACTCAAATATTCCATTTTTGTTTGGATAAACTCATTGATGGAAGGGTAAACACTCAATATTCTCACATTTACCCCTTGAAGTCTTGTTATTCTACATAAATTAATGAAGGATTCTAAAAAAGGGAGTGAACCCAACCAATAAATGTTGAAAATATGTATAAATAATACCCTTACAGATTAGGGTCCAACCCTATAAATCCTTGGAGTATGATCGATAATGATTCTTTTATACCCATATATCCAATTTAGACAGAAGTCTCAACCTGAGGCACCCATGCTTATTTTACTATTATGTATGTGTAAATGTAAGCAATGTTTAGAATCTCTATACAACATCTCCGGTGTCAGGGGATGATAACTTCTCTTACTATGTCCTAACCTTTACCGATAGTGATTGAGACACACTCAAATTCTCAACCTCATCTAAAAATACAATTTTAGACACGTAGGAGGAAGAATAATAGGATGGACTTATGAATTCCCCTCTCTCATTTGAGGATGGTGTTACCACATACCTAGTTACTATCATGGTTTTGAGTTGGTAGTTAATAGGATAAAACCCACTCATGTTACCCCAATTGATGTGGAAGATGAATAATTATTCTAATCTAATATTTTTAGAGTAGTGAAGTATATATGATAGTTCAATAATTTCATTCATATCATGAAAAATTATGGGAAGATTAAGCACACTATCATTTTCAATGACCTTAATAGATATTTCCCAAAAATAAGACTTCCCATTAATGACCAAATAACTCTTAATTAATGAAACTACTGGGTTTCAGTACCTTTCCTTCATTGATTGGTATTCAGGGTACAATTAGGAAATGATATCCTCTAAAGGTGATGTAACAAACTCCTTCAGATAAATCTATTAGATATTTTTCTATTTCAGTATTACTTTTGTTATAATGATCATTAGAACTACGTAACAAAACTCCATTAATCATATCTACAACCCCTTATTGGGAAAAAAACATTGAATTTCATGTTGATGAACTGATTGTCAAATATCAAGTGTGATTTGATCTCCCCATAGATCATCATGTTGTCTTTTAAAACAAGTGGCAACAGATTTTGAAGTTGATTCTATTGAAAAATTCTTTCGATGTGAAATAAGGGGTGTTCCCTGTCATTGTGATACACCATAATGGCGTCGAGGTCGACCCATAAAAGGCTTATGAAATTCGAGAAATGTCACCCCTTGTAATGTAACTGAGTTGGATCCAAGGTCCCCTTTCCTAAATTTTATGTTCCATATCCAACATGTCCATAAAATCTCTCCACTTCAAAATTCTAAAAAATCTATGAATCACCTATGAATGAGCGGGTAGTCTAAATAATTAATTGAATGTATCTTGTAGAATATGATATATCCACAGTTTTTTATGCCAATGGTGGAATGAAATCCACTCAAAATATATATGTCCTCTATGGATTGATCTCTTGCATCTCTCTTAACAAATAAAATTGAATCAGGGAATGAAAAATATATATACTACCTATGATGAGTTATACAAGTTATGAAGACCTGATACATGAATGTCATTGAGAATTGCCTCATACCCATCATCATAGTGTCGAAGATGATGCTATACATATATCACCATAATGTCCACTGGGCATATCGTATTCGTCCCATTAAGTACATAACTGGTTGTCCTATGATGATTGGGATCATGAACCACTGTGTGGACATTCTATAATAGTAATATTTGTAGTTCATATCATAAAAGTCTTTGAAAGGGATAGACCTAATGGATTTTATCACAGAACATCCTACCCAAGATTTCACACCAATGGATATTGATATTCTATATGAGGAGGTTTTCTATAACAATGACACACCCTAAAAATGAGAGATGTGTTCTGATGGAACATCTGAAAGTCAAATCATAATGAATCTGTAACACTATAATTTCAATTGGGTTAGATTAGTAATTGTATTTATTCATGTGGAAAAATAATGTCTTCCCTACCCTTTCTAAATTTCTAAATTCAACAAATATGTCCAAATTCCAAGCCCTTATTACTTTCTTTTATCTATCACTAAATCTAAAAACAAAATACCATAAATATAAAGGTAATATAATAGTATTGATAAAATAGATTAATGTAGAATATTCCATATTTAAGGAAGAAATCCCCCCATTAAAAGAAAATTCAGGGGGTAGAGGATGATTTCACTTTTAATCTCATGTTTCATCGAGGTCCTGGATTATAGAATCCTTAATCCAACACTATGGAAAATGGTGCCACAATATTAGATGATCCTAATGAAGAGTAAGTGACCTTCCAAATCATGGATTGAATAATTGTATCAACCGTTACAATCCTTGAAATATATGTAATTAATTTACTCAAAAATACCATAGAGAATGATAAACCAATATCCACCCCGAGAAGGATGGATCCAATCATATATTTTCTAAAAAATGTGACACTCCATATAGACCGATCCTAGAGGAAACTAATTAAACTATGAGAAGTGATTATTACTCTATTAGAGATTCCAAATACAGAGAAAGGCCTTTAAATGCAAGGATTTCGTAGAAGACTCTTCAAATACCTAGTCAAAAGGGTGATTTTCACTATCCTGGAAGAAGTACATGCACACTCTTATGGTGAAAATCAGTCTCGGACTAGTCTCTACCCCCAAATCATGTGGCTGTGATACAACTAGTAAACCATGATTAATGATTGTGTATAATTCAAAAGGAAATATCATGCATTTTGGATTCACTCAAACTTCACCCAATAACCCACATTATTTACAAAAACATCTGAATATTTGATTCCATTTTATGTAAGGGGGATGGATATTGTAATTCCATGTCCCCCATTGAGAGAAAAATATTAAAAGTAAATCCTCACTTCTATTGAATTACCTTCCAAAATGAGATGAGGAAATACCCTACATGGAATTTGGGATAATAGATATCATTAACTTATTAAAGTCACATAACAAATCCTAGTTCAGATCCCCTCACACAATACAGAAGGACTACAATATTGAATTTTATTCTACATATTTGATGAAATTATAACATGAGTACAACATCGAGTACAATCATTAATCTAGATATTTTGAAGTGGAGAGTAAAAAATATATATACCTTAAATAAGACTCTATCAAATGTAATCTATAAGCTGGTGATTAAGGACATGAATTATTGGTCGTAAATGCTCCTCCAAGATTCTTGGGCCTACTATACCACCACGTACACTGCCTAACAATACTCTTCATGTTGGTTAGTTCATGGGTTGGACATACTACCCATAGAAGTCTAGTTTCCCTCTATTTGAATATAAATCTGTGGGAAACACCCAGATTATGATCAATCAAAAAAGAAACTAGATGAGTTGTAGTGGAAAGATGATAATTGGTTGCATACATTACACTACCTCAATATCCACCCCAATTATATCACATGAGAATTCAATGAGAATTTTTAACTCATTATTACCGTTGAAGAAGAAGTATTATTGTCTCTCAGAAAACTAATCGTACTAGAAAATAATCCTCCAAAACTAGAACAAAAATGTTAAGGACCTTTGACCATAAATAAGGTCCATAACAATGTTTCTTACTCAGTAGCCACAATTTAAGTAGATAATTTCACACCCTCAAAAAATGAAAGGAATATTATGAATTTATTTTCAATGATTCCATAAAGAATCAATCATACTAGTAGAAATATATTATACTACTAAACATCTCTTGTGCAGACCACATAATGATAAACAATATAGTTGAAATGTTTAAAATAAGATCATAAAATACAAAGCATCTCACATACCAGTCACATGACATTAAAAATTGAAATTGTTTCATAACTTTATAAATGTAAAATGTATGGAATATTTCATCTCTGTATGACATTAAACATTATGGGAGTCGTCATATCATCAATAATTCAGAAAAAATAATCTAGATCTAAGTGAAAAAAAGATGAAATTTTGTTTTCCTTGTGATATATTTAGGTCTCCCTAGGTAATCACTTCATCTAGGAACTGCTTTTGGATTTATTCCTTCTATCACATGAATATCATGACAAATAGACCTCTATAATTGGGCCTATCCACAATAAGTTTTTTCTTCCATGTCTAGTAACCCACATCCTTACAACTAGATGTTAAACTAAATTAATTATGTCCTCATTACATGACAATACACCTCTCTATTTCCATGAACTATCTATGGAAATATTACTTAAATCGCAAGATACATTGATATTACTAAACTTTCATTCGTAGGCCCAACATTTCTATTCCTCTTATTTCAAATACAGTTACACATGCCCTTATTGTATGAAATTAAACTACACTGATGATGTCATTGTCACATGAAACTATGATGCAAGGATTTTCATTACTACGTATGAATTTATTCACCTTATTATGAAACAATTTTTTACCCCTAGTTCTTATATTTTGGACTATACACTATATGATACAAATTACACCTTCTACTTTCTCTGAATTCCACTATGTTGTGAGATTACCATTTTCCATTCATTGTTTCTCACATTGTTCATATCACACATCATCTATGAAATTTCGTTAATGGATAACCCACATGACTGAGTCATATCGTGTCTAGAAATTTTAATTATGTTACTTGATGAAATTCCATAAAAGGATCACCATTTGTCCTTACTGCAAGACATGAAATTACATTCTTTTTCCCCCTTGAATGATACAATACATTTTATTAAAGTAGACATCACCTATGAGGACCACTACCCATGGTGTTATTATCCCCCCAAACCCTTATTCACGAACTATGTGTGGCTTGATTATTTCTATTAGATGATATATAGTGATTCCAGGATCTCTAATCTTGGGTCTATCTACAATAATTAATGGGAACAATGCCCCCCTCGTTATATGGGTCAGACCAGTATAGGGTATTTCCAGTTTAAAAACATTGTCTATACTGAATCCTATAGATACAAGATACATAGTGATGCCAACATATCCAATTCATGGGCCCAACCATGATAATATAAAAAATAAACCCCTTTTCCCTATGTGTGGGAATGAATTTTGCGTGGGACATACATATGAGAACTACATATGGATTGATTCCAATCAACACATGTAATTAGTGAATCCTAGGCCTAAAATCATGTGACCATCCACCACATGCAGACTATTAAAAAATCCCAACCAAAATTGCATTGTCCATACCTAAAAATTTATTTAATATCCACATGAAATTAAAATTCAGGAAAAAATAAATATATAACTTTTTCTGCTATGGTTTGATCTATACAAGATCATTTTTCATATGAATGAGTTAGTTCTACATACATATTTCATGATAACATTAAAAATCAATACAAGATAGTGTATGTTTCGGGTGTAGCAGAAGCACATTGGTGGGTTTACCCAACATTAATTTTAGCGTTAACAATGATCAATCAGAGATCTGTCATAATAATAAAATGTCGGATTTTCAGAATAGAATGAAGAATGAAAAAGAAATATGGTAGTCCCAGAAACATATAGTGGATCATCATATGTTGGTTATAATTAATTTAATTAATTGACAGGAATTACCTTGATGGGGTTATTTCTTCATTGATGTCACCATCACGATCTGATGCAATCCGTTATAGCGTCATATAATCCAAGTAAAGGATTCCTCTAGAAGTGATCTGCACATGCTCCACATATCATGGGACGTCGCCCAAGGGATCTCTGGGTGCTTGTGTAGAATTACCTTCTCTTCCAATTTTGCTTTCGGTCACCCTAATCTTGTGGAGATGGATCATTCTCTCGTAGCATGACAACATTCTCAGGGAAAAAATTCACTTTTCCAATCATAGATTTTCCAAATCTGTTGTGCACTACCCCACAAAATGCCAAGGCTAATGAGAAATATATAATTGGGATTTTTAAATACCTATAATTATAAAATGAATTAATTGACTAAATGAATTTATTCATATTTTTTTAATTCTTAGTAATACCACATGTCTAATAATAATAGTTGACTATTATTATTACTTAAAATGAACCCAAATAATTACACATAATATTATTTAATTAAATAAATAATTTTATTTCTCATAAATTCCTAGAAAAACTACATGGCAAGTATATATTTATATACACGGTGTGTTCTTTTATTTTCTATTTTTCTTAATTTCCTCCACCACATTTATTAGACCATCAATAATTACTATTTCTTTCTCAAATAAATATAACTACATTATTAGCTAATAAATATATTATTTCACCCACAATATATTCTATCAAGTAACTAGTGTCAAAATAAATGTGATCATGAATCTATGAATAATTATTTATCCACATTCTAGAATAATCTTTATCCAACTTGTTAAATTAATATTTAACAGAGATACTTGGACACATTTAGTGTGTGACCCTCTAGCCCTATTTCTCAGTGGCATTAGGCAGAGCCTGCCTAATGTCCAAGGCCTGCATCTATAAACATTCCAAGGTACCCATAGAGAAAGAAGTTAATGCTACAACGATATGTCACCCCATATGAACACTTACTATGTAATGTATTCAATTATTCACGATATCTCGAATAAAGTGGGATGCATGCTAGTTCCATCAACCCATGTGCTTGATTATTCATTCATTGACATTCCGGAATATAACTTTCCCATTCCTCACCATGGACATGGATTTATATATTCTATATCAATTCCATCAAAGGGCCTTAGATGTTTACTTCCGTTATGGAATTGAAGGGAAAATCCTTTCTCGGATTATCTATTAATTCAAAATCACTTGTGACACACCCAACGTATCCTACCTCACTACGAATAGTGTGCCATCACAGTTGTTATCAATAAATCTAAGTGTGCGAGTTCTAATACCCATTAATAATAATCTTAATGTCTTAGGACTAATACACATGTCTGTAGATAGGAACATCCAATGACTCTATGAAATGTGGATTTCCTTCTGGCGGGTCCCATTATGATAATATCCACCAAGACATTACCATAGGAAAACACCATGAGAAGGTGCACCGATGTTTTATGAGTCCTCACCCCTAACGACTTGTATTACTTGTATCCCTAAAATAACATCATCCGGCCATAGAACATATATTCAAGAACAATGTAATGGAACATCCGGGTTCTCATCATAGTATGTATCCTCTATGACCCTTTAATGCAACAGCTATCCTAAGGACATTGTCAAATGCATTGTCATGTATAAGAATAATTATGTTGTGTTAAGGTATTTATTAATGAATAATGTACAAATTAGTTTGTTCTTGGCCACCAACTCCAACAGACTGCCACATGGACTTGAGCCAACTGCTAACAACCGTTAACCCCCTAGCTCTCACATGATATTCATGGTTTTTCTAAAATAGATCTTTAGTTATGGGATCTACCATGTTATCTTCCAATGGACAATCTTCTTACTACAATTTCACCCCTTTGATAGACAGAGGTGATACTTCCGAAGTATGGGCTTTGTCCATTGATGTGACCTTGGTTCTCTTGCAAGAACCACCACTGTCGTATTATCACAATACAATGTGAGAGGAAATTTACTGCTAGGCACCACATCATGCTCCTGGATAAAGATTTGAATCCAAACGGATTCCTAGTCTACATCATAATATGCTATATATTCAGACTCCACTGTAGAATCGGTGACAACTAGCTACATTGAACTCTTCCAGCTCACAACTACACCATTGAGATAGAAAACATGTCCATATTGCGAATTCTGATCATTGTGATCTGTCTGAAAAGCAGCATCAACATACCCTCTAATTATAAGCTCCTCATCCCCTCCATACACTACGAACATATCCTTAGTTCTTCTCTGATACGTAAGAAAATTCTAAAAAATAGTCCAATGTTGTTCTACTGGATCTTCTTCGTATCTTCCTACCATGCTTAGTGCAGAGGCAACATCATGCCTGGTACATAACATGTCATACATGATTTATCATATAGCTAATGCATATTGAATATTACTAATTCTATCATTATCTTTTTGTGTCTGAGGACACATTTTTCATTAAAAATTGTATGTCAGGTGACACTGGAACAAATCATCTCTTGGATTGTTCCATACAAAATCACTTTAGTATCTGGTGAATGTATGTACCTTATCGTTGTCCAAGAAGCCACTTGGATCTATCACGAATGATATTGATCCCTATAATGTAGGCAGATTCACCCAATCCCTTCATGGAGAAACACATGTTCATCCATTCTTTAACTGACTGAATGACTAGTACATCATTTACAATAAACAATATATCATCAAAATTGACTACTAGGAAAACAATTTTATTCCCATTAAACCGATAAAAAAACATGGCTCACATTTTTTATTAATGAATCCAAATTCATTTATGGATTCATAAAATCAATTGTTCGATAACCTGGATGCTTTATTTAATCCATAAATGGATTTATACAACTTGATAACACGTTTGGTTTCACATGGTGTCACAAACCCTTCTGGTTGAGTCATATAGACATATTTATGATGGTTCCCATTAATTAATAATATTTTTAAATCCATTTTCCAAATCTCGTATTCATGGTAATCTACTATGGAAAGTGTGATTCATATGGATTAGAACATGGAAATTGGTGAGAAGGTTTCATCCTAGTCAATTCCTTAATGTGTCTGTATCAATTATCCACTATCCTTGATTTATAGGAGATAACATGACCTTCCATGTATAGTTTTCTATTGAATAAACATTTTCATCGAACACTCTTTACATAAACATGATCATCGACCTGAACCTAGACGTGGTTCTGCAACATTGAATCCATCTTAGAATTCATAGCTTCTAGACATCTTGATGCTTCTGAGTTGTTTACTACTTTCATGTAGTAGAGAGTTTCCTCATTGTCCAACAATAATGATTCACCATCTTTGGTGACTAGGAAACCAAATATTTCTGGTTCTCTTACCTTTTTTGAGCTCCTATGTCTAACATGTGTTTCTAGAACCTCTTACACAGGGACTTCTAGAACTTGTTCCTAAACAAACTCCTGTGTTTCTTGAGCATCAAAATCATTGAAGTCAATCATTCTTCCACTATCCTTTTTGAGGATGTTCTCCCTCTCGAGGTAGATGGATTTTCTGGTGATAATCACTTTTTTTTTCTGAAGGGTTATATAGGTTATATCATTTAGTTTCCTTGATATATCCTATAAAGATAAAATTTGTTCCCCAAAGTGCATGTCTATTGCTCTAAAAGGACTTAACAAATTCCTTTCATCCCCAGTCACATGTGTGTGAAAAAATGTGTTTCTTTATATTCCATAACTCAAAGGGAATTCCGTTTAATGACTTAGTTGGTACTCGGTTAAATGTCTGTACTACAATTTTTATTGAAAATACTCAAAAGGAAATGGAAGATCATCGTGACTCATCATCTATCTCACCATGTCTAACAAGGTGTGGTTCCACCTTTCACTAACACCATTACACTGTGGTTTATAAGGAGGACTGAGCTATGATATAATCCTGGACTCCTATAGAAGATCGATGAACTCTTGAATCATATATTCTCTACCTCGATACAATTGATGATTATTTATCTTCATAGCAAAATGATTCTCTATTTCATTCATGAATTCCTTATATTTTTCTAAGTAATTTGATTTATACCTCATTATGTATACATATCCATATCTACTGAAATCATCAGTAAGTGTAATGAAGTACAAATATCCACCTCTAGCTTCTACTGGAAATGGTCCACACACATCGGTGTGCACTATTACTTGATGCTATGTGGCCCTTTCACCCTGTCCATCGAAAGGCGGCTTGGTAAATTGACCTTGTAGACAAGAATGACATATATCCAGTGTTTTTAGATCAGTAGACTCTATATAGCCATCTTCGAAGAGCTTTTTCAAGTGCTTCTCATTTACATGACTAAGACGGTGATGCCACAACTGGGTGTTGTATGTGTGTTGTAAGTTTGATTCATTATCGATTTCCACCACTTTGTTTTCGTAATTTTATACATACAAACAATTATTTAAATGTGACATACCGTAAAATAAGATGTTCTTACAAAATAAGAAACCCATATTTCCGAACATGAAAATAAATCCATCCATACCAAAACATGACACATATATTATGTTTTTGGTAAGATTAGGCACATAATAATATTTATGTAAAAACAAAATTTTTCCACTTGGTAATGAGAGGTGGTAATCTCCAATGGAAAATGCTGCCATATTCGCACCATTGGCATCTAGAGATCTACCTCTCCTTTGTCAATATTTCTAAATCTACATGGTTGCTGAATTTGAATACAGATGTGAGCCCCACAAGACATATCTAATACCCAATGTGTAGAAATGGAAAGATTACACAAGAAAAAGAACACACCATTATCATCCCCACGGTTATTAGTGCAGTTCCACTCCCAGTGGCCCCACATGACACATTCAAAACAGACCACCTCCCATTCCTAGACATGCCTCTAGATCTTTTCCTTCTTGGATAGATGTTGCTCAGGGGATTTAGACTATTTATAAGTTTTCGGAACATTTTCCTTGTCCTTCTTTTTCTTAGTCACCATAAGGAATGTGGGTTTTTCATGCCCCATGAACTTATCTACCTGGTGAATTAAGGTTAGAAGTTCCGATATACTCTTCTCATTGTTGCTCATTTTATTATTGACTATAAAGCTAGAGAAGGTCTTGGGAAATGATGATAGGATGAGATCTATAGGAAACTCATCCGGGATCATAATCCCTAATTAGTCTATGAATTCAATGTATCCTATAATCATGAATATATGAGGCCTAGTTAGCACAGACTCTCCAAGCATAGTTGTAAAAAATGTGTTGCAGATCTCATATCTCTCCATTCTCGACTTCTCTTGGAAGAGATCCTTAAGGTGAGACATCATGTTATAAGCGTCCATGTTTTCATATTTCTTCAAGAGCTCATTATACATGGACGATAGTACTAAAAATTGGACCTCTATGGCATAATCCATATGTTTCATATAGAGAGCCAATTCCTAATCACTAGCCACTTTTCCTGTCTCAAGTGGAATAGGCTCTTCTAATAGATAAAATTTCCTCTCGTGGCGAAGGATGACACGTAATAACCTCTACAACTATTGGAAATTGGTGCTTGTGAGAATTTTTTCAATCTCAAGTACGATTCCCAATGATATTTTTGACATAATTTTCATGTTGTTTCTAAAAATTAATATGATAAAGGGTTTAGTACTTTATTATGATAAAACTAAGTCAAATAAATAAATTAATACTTATTAGTCACCCATTATTTTATAGAAATCCAATAGCCCTCACCATGGACATCAATATATTCTATTTCCGAAATATTTTAGTGGAAATGATCCATATTTCGCTTAAAATTACCCCAACTAGGGTTGCTCAAGCAATGTGAAGGGTGTTAGGTAGACATTCCAAATGACCACTGCATTAACTCGTAGCTCCTTGATCCTTTTAGTGGACAACCCAATCCTGAAATCCTTTTATTTTGGATTTCATCAACCTTTTCATCTTGATCACACCATTTCCTATTGTGACAGTAATCCCTAGAGGCAAACCAAGTTAATTCCACCCAAAACGTTTAATTAGAATTCCCTGACAAATGAATGAACCCCAACAATGGTTGGTCAAGTGCTTTGAACTATGGTTCGATTCTAAATAAGATTATGGAAGGCTATACCAACATAATATACCATTGATGGATTTTATACTTATACATAAATTTACAATTTATTATCATTTATTACATACTTTTTAATATTACGTGAGATATACATATGTGAATAACCATGACTAAGATAATATTTTATGCATAAGCCGGTCTTATTTTTGATCCATCTGGAAAGCTTGTTTAATTCATTAATTGTGTGATCGTGACAACACACACACACAAAATAAACCATGAAACCGACTGGAAAAAATAATTGGTATTATCATGAGCTTGTTATATTGGTTAGTTTAAATAGAAGATGATAAACTAACCCATGACATAAGGAAAAAATGCCTTGATCCTTTTGGGGTCGTGTTTACAGATTTCACTTGTCCACCATTTTATCTCCATTGATTGGTTTCACCATGGATCCTAATATGAGCCACCTCCACTAGCTTGGGAGCTCCATCCATTACATATGGTTTTATCTCACGTGTAGGTGAGGGGTTAAATGGGGTTTTATATAAAATAATCCTTGGTATCGCATGAACTACATATTAATTAGGAGAATGCTTACAGGCCAAAAAATTTAATTTACATAAATAAATTAAAAGAAACAATTAAAATATAAAGGTATTGGTCTAGTTCATGATCATTCATGCATGCAACGATATTTATGTATAAATAAAACTAGAATTAAATTCTTTAATCGTTTTTGCTTATGATAAATCATGCAAGAATCAATTAATTATCTTTAATTAATCAATTCTTTTATCTTAAAACCACTTATAAATTTCGTTAAGATTATCATCCATCATAAATTTAAACAAATAAAGTGATTTAAAATTATCTTTGTACATAACATTTACCTTAGAGGTTACCTGGTGAATTCCTATTCATAGCTACCCAATGAGTAAAAATGAACATTATGTAGATGATAAATTAAACACACACACATATATATATATCAAATATCCTGTGTTGGGCTTCAGCTTTATGCCTACACTATGGTACACATTTCAAGGGTTTGTATAATATGATAATAAATTTTAATAAATATGCGTAATTTGGATGAGTACATGGCATGTAGTTCTAACTACACGATGGGTACTATTGTTCACCGTCCATTCGAAGTACATGCTCGGGGACATGGAGTGTATATGTAGTTATGATATTTTTAGTGTAAATAACATGTTCAATGGGACACACACTATGTAGTATCTGTGTTACACAGTTTTTAGCTAGGAAAGCCGTGTACGGGGTACATGATCCAACCCTAACCCAAATGGACTACACGCTGTGTTCCATGGACCACACAGTGTGTAATACAGCAACTGTGTGCCACATATTCTTGGTCAACACATAGAGTCTAAAATACTTAGATAGGATCAACTTATATGGCCTGATTTTGTAGAGTAGTCAAATGAATTTAATATTGACTACATGAAATGTACTTCCGAATACACACTGTTTGTAACGTCCCAGTTCCGGAAGCCACCCAGAGGTGCCCCGTAACCTGTTGTTCACAAGGCCTCAAGTCCATTTCCCCAAACCCCGGAGGCTTCCAACTAGCAGCGAGGGACTTGGGTGTGATAGTGGAGAAAGTATGCCCTCATTAGCAAAGTACACAGCGGAAGGGAAACAAATATACAATTGCAGAAGTAGTAAATAACCAATATCATTAAACATCAGATGACTGTAAGAATAAAAAACTACATAACACATATATATATATTGATGCAAGATACATATGTATCGGGAATGTAGCCAACAATTCATTATTTTGAATACAAACAGTACTAAACCAAAGTAAACAATAACCAGATGAGAAACTCCTTAGAATTACAAGCCACATCTTGGTCACATGCTCTCCAACTCCATTGTAATAAAGTACTTGAAGTCGAAGGGAACATGCCCTTGTCTATACCTGTAACAATATAATCTGTTTGGGCCCAAAAGAATGGCCCAAATATGGTGTGAGACAAAATCCCAGTTGGCAACCACCATGAGATATGTGCCTATCAGTCATTGAATATATGGAATGTAGAAGTACAGAAGTAGTAAACCTGAAAGTACTAAATAGTAAACAGTCCACTTTTTCAAGCATCTAATCCACAATAGGTAAACATGTACACATTCAATAAGAACAAACATGTAACCCTCTGGGTAGTTCTCACAGCCTAACATATCTAGTCCAACCAACAAGTACTAGAAACTCTATGGGAGGCACAAATAGTCTATCCCCTATGGTTCAAAAAATGAATAGACTCTCTGGGGAAGAACTCACTTTCAATTCCTGCTATATTCTCGTATCATACTAAAGGCGCTCTAGGGAAGCAATCAATTTCTCATTCCCCATGTGTCCCACGTTGAGGAACTACATATACTCTTGGGAAGCACTCAATGTCTATTCCCTCTATGGTCTTGCAACGTAAATTAAAGACACTCTTGATAATCCCATACATCCATTCTCCCTATGGTATTCTACACTAGGTTCTCAACACCCTATGTAATGTTAGAAAGTAACGTATCACATAATGGCCAAAGTATCCTCAAGGAGTACATTGGTAGTATTCTATATCATCTCAGCATGGAAGAGCAGTCACACCATCCTACAACCAGGCATGTAATTGGAAAAATAATTACATGAAAAACTAGACCAAATGGTCATAATATGCAACAAGCATGGGAAAAACATCCAAAGCACAGTAATTTAACCTATTCACAAGCAAAGTCCTCTACACGGGAATATAATCTATGTAGGAAAACAACAGGGGAAAACAAGAAACATGAAATACCCCATTCAAGGGTATTGGTGGAATTTGCAAAAAATAGTCAAAGACTTTCTATAGAAAGGCACAAACAACCAACCTTAAGGGTTCTAGAAAAAACGATCCAAATGATATTCCACCTCCTCAAAACTGGTGAACGCACCACCTGAAACGGTCTAAACCTCCTTCCCTAAGATCCACAAGTCTTGAAATCAACACCTGAGGCAACCACAACCATAGATCTACACACAATGGGTGTAGATCCACAAAACCGTGGGATAGAGAGATGTAGATATAGAGGGAAAATCAAAGGAACCAAGAGGAGAGACTTACCCAAGAAGAACTGGATTTGATCGGCCATGAAACCCCTTCGATTTGCCTCCAAAATATGTGTGTGGGGGGGGGGACTTTAAACCTATAAGAACCTAAAACCCCATTTTAGGCTCGAGTGAGAGAGTGTTTGGAGAATAAATGAGGAATCCCGAGCCGCATGAGGCATTAAACCCTAATTATAATTGGCCGCATGGTTTTCCCTCACGATTAGGAAAATCGTGTGCCAACTGTGTGGTAGCCACTATCTCTCCATGGGACTTTGTACGGCCTGCCTGCATGGTTTGACAAACTGTGTGCTGCTCGTGCGATCCCACTGCCTCCTCCAGGAACTTCTCATGGTTTTCCCGCATGGTTTGAAAAACATTGCGCCTCCTGTGTGAAGCCCACTGTCAAGGGTGCATGGTTTGAACAAACCTTGATCCAAGCGTGCTCCCCTTCACAGCCTCGACAACTTTAAAATTTTTCTTCCCAAAAATTATATTTTTCTCAACAAAGAACAGAAAAGAGAATCATACCTGAAAAAAGGTTGAGGTTCTTACAAACATCTCCCATTAGAGAAATTTGGGGACGAATTTCCCTAGCGCAGCGCATAAGAAGAAACCCCGAACAGAAGAACACATGTCATGTCGTCAAAACTACATGGCATGCATTCTTGGATTTCTCATATAGTAAGCCTCTGAAATTACTCCAAAACCAAGAGAAACACTGAAACTAACATTGAATGTGCCAAATTTCGATCCATGAGGTCCCACACTCCCCGCGAATCAATGCTTGTTATTAGACACATTCCATAAGAAATAAGACAAGGCAATGACCCACAAATTTCCGGTCCATGAGGGCCCATAACACCTTAGGAAACAGAATTCGGCATTCATTCACACATAAATTTATATACAAATCTCTAACTGTATCAGAGATTTTATCACGACAACTGTCACAACAGCATGCATATTTTACACAACATGTATCACAACAAAAAAACAATTGCTAATGAATCCAAGATGGCATGGCAAGAATGTTTGAAATGTGATTTCTATTAAGATTCTATATGATGAATGAGATGGTATACCCTCATCAAATTGGGTTTCGATAGAAATAGAACCACAACATTGCCTACAATAATAGCACAAATCATGTGAATCAATCGAGGTGAAATCAATCAACTATAATAATTACCAACCTAGAAAAATTTCAATTAAAGAGGTAGATTGGCTTTTCCCTATATATGGGTTAGCTACTCCAAGGCACATCTCATTACTAACTACCTATTCCATCATATACCTTCCTATAGACTCCAAACAGTAAGTCAAGAGAAAATAATTCCTATGATACAACTTGCTAACATCCCGGTTCCGGAAGACACCCAGAGGTGCCCCGTACCCGGTTGGTCACATGGCCTCAAGCAAATTTCCCTGAACGCTAGAGGTTGTTGACTAGAAGGGATGGCCTTGGGTGTGATAGTGGGGAAACAATGCCCTTATTGGTAGAGTACATAGTGGAAGGGAAAAAAATATACAATAGCGGAAGTAGTAAATAACCAACAACATTAAATAGTGGAAGACTGCAAGAATAAACAACTGGAGCACATATATATATAAAATGATGCACGATACAAATGTCCCGAGAAAGTAGCCAAAAAGTCACAATGAAGAATACAAATAGTACTAAACCAAAGTATAAATGAAATAGATGACCACCGCTTCATCATGGCAAGCCTCATCTTGGTCGCATGCTCTCTAGCTCCAATGTAATCTTGTACCTGAAGTTGAAGGGTGATTTCCCTTTTCTATACCTGCAACAATATAATTTTTTTGGGCCCAAAATCATTGACCAAATAGGGTGTGAGACAAAATCCCAATAGGAAACCACCACAAGATATGTTCCTATCAGTCAGTGAATATATGGAAGGTAAAAATTCAGAAGTAGTAATTAGGAATGTACTAAACTATAAACAATCAACAGTTTCAAGAATCTAATCCACAACAGGTAATCAGCTACACAATCAATAAGAACAAAGTTGTAACCCTCTAGGTATTCCTCACCGACTAACCCCTCTTGTTCAACCTACAAGTACTAAAAACCCTATGAGAGGCACACACAGTCTATCCCCTCTGGTTCCACTAAATAATAGACTATTTGGGGAAACACTCACCGCCAATTACCCCTATAGTCTCGTATCGTTCTAAAGGATCTCTGGGGAAGCAATAAACATCTCGTTCCAACTGTTACCATGTCGAGGAACTAAATACACTCTGGGGTAGCACGGAACATCAATTCCCCATGTGGTCTCAAAATGTAAATTAAAGACACTATGGAGAAGCCCTTAAGTCCATTCTCACTATGGTCTGCTACACTAGGTTGTCAATGCCCTGTATAAAGTCAGTACGTAACACATTGCGAAAAAAACTAAGTATCCTCATGGTCTACGTGGATAGAATTCTACAACATCTCAGCATGAAGAATAGTCAAACCATCCTAAAAATAGGCATGGAACCGAGAAAATCATAATAGGAAAAAATAGACCAAACGGGAATAACATGCAACAGCATGGGAAAAACATCCAAAGCACAGAAAATTACCCAATTCACACGAAAAGACATCTACACATGCATATAAGCATAGCAAGAAAACAACAATGGAAAACAAGAAACACGCAATAACCCATTCAAGGGTATTAGTGGAATTTTCCCAAAATACTCAAAGACTTTATATAGAAAGGCACAAACCACCAACCATTAGGGTTTCGGTGAAAATGCTCCCAAATCTATTCCACCTCCTCAAAACTGGCTAACGCACCACTAGAAACAGTATAAACTTCGTTCCCTAACATCCACAAGTCATGAAATCAACACCCGTGGCAAACACAATGCTAGATCTACACAAAACGGGTGTAGATATAGAAAACCATGGGATATCAAGATGTAGATCTAGGGGGAATCCAAATAACCAAGAGGAGTGACTTAACTGAGAAGTACTAGCTTCAATCCGCCAAGAAACCCCTTTGATTTTCCTCCAAAATGAGGGGTGGAACCTTCAACCAATGAGAACCCAAAAACCTGAGTGAGGATTGAGTTGGAGAGAGTTTGGAGAAGAAATGAGGAATCTTGAGCAGCCTTGGGCTTTAAACAATAATTTTATGGGGTCACACGATTTCCCCGCATGGTTTGGAAAAGCGTGCACCAACTGTGTGGTTGCCACTGTCTCTCCCAGGGACATCGCATAGCCTACCCGCACGGTTTGAAAAACCTTGTGGCGCCCTTGGGGTGCCCACTTTCTCTTTTAGGAACTTCGCATGGTTTTCCCTCACGGTTTGACAAACCATACACCTCACGTGCGGATCCCAGTGTCATGGGTGCACGGTTTGCTGGGTTGGCCGCATGGTTTGAACAAACCGTTCACCAACCGTGCGCCCATGCACAACCTCTACAACATTAAAAGTTTTTTCCCAAATTCCACTTTTTCTCAACAATGAACAGAAATGAGAAACATAACTGAAAAAATGTCCGGGTTCTTACAGTGTGTTCAAGTATGGTTGGCCTAGAGAATGTTTATCACCTCTGGATTATACCCTCTATTTAATTTTAATAAAAGTTTTAAGAAATATTCATTTCTGTAAGATAAAGGAGAAACAAGAGAGGGAGAACAGATCTCAAGAATCAGATTTTAAGAACAATTAACAAGAATTGGAACAACTAAATTATTAAATGTGTAAATCACCAATGAAAAACTAAATAATTATAATAAATGATATGAATCCTCTGATACCACTTGTAGGTTCCAAGTGCTGCAGAATCGCGTTGGTGGGATTACCCAAAAAAAATTAGTGTTTAGTATGATCAATCTGAGATCCATCATGACAATAAATCATTAGATATTCGGAATAGAATGAAGAATGAAAAACTAAGAGGGGAGTCCCTGAACCATATAGAGGATAATCATATATTGGTTACAGTAAATTTAATTAATTGAAAATAATTAACATCATTGAATTCTTTCTCCATTTATGTCTTCGGTCATGATCTGATTTGACTCGTCATGGCGTCGTTGATTCCAATTGAAGGATCCCTCTAGTGGTGATCCACACATGCTCCACATATCTCTAGACATCGTAGAAGGGATCTATGGGTTCTATCACAGAAAATCCTTCACGTGTGATGTCATCCTTTAATCGTCTTGATCTGGTGGAGGTGGATCTCTCTCTCTATCTCTCTCTCTCGTAGCTTGAGAGTATTCTTAGTGTAAAAATAATTCTGTCTTCGCTTGAGAGTTTTTCATAATCCGTTGTGCACAACCCAAAAAATGTCTAGGCTAATTGGAAATATATAATTGGGATTTGTAATTACACAGAATAACAAAATGAATTAATCACACAAAAGCATTTATTCATTTCATTTAATTCTATGAAATAACCCAAGTCTAATAATAAAAATTGATTATTATTATTACATGACAAGCACCGAACGAATTACATCTAATATCATTTAATTAAATAAATAATATTATTTCTCATAAGTTTCGAGAAAAACTACATGGAATGTATATATTAATATACACGACATGTACTTTTATTTTCCATTTCTCTTAATTTCCTCCGCATTTATTAGTCCTTCAATAATTACATTTTATTTCTCAAATAAATATCACTGAATTATTCACTAATAAATTTATTATTTCACCCATAATATATTCTCTCGAATAACTAGTGTCGAAATAAATGTGATCAGGAATCATTTTATAATTATTAAACCACATTCGGGAATAATCATTATTCAACCTGTAAAATTAATATTTAACTGAGATACCTAGACACACTTAGTTTGTGAACCTCTAGGCCTCTTTCTCAGTTTTATTAGGCGGAGCCTACCTAATTTCAAAGGTTGGCATCTAGAAACATGACAATGCACAGATAGAGAAATATGTTAATGCTCCAATGACATGTCACCTACAATAAATGCATAACATGTATTGAAATCCCTTTTCCATGATATCTCGAATAAAGAGGGTTGCATGCTAGTTCCATCAAACCATGTGCTTGATTATTATTTCATTGAATTTCCAAAATTGGACATGAAAATTCCTCACCATGGCCATGGATTTATTAATTCTATATCAATTCCATCAAAGGGCCTGAGATATTTACTTCTGCTATGGATATAAAAGGGACAAATCCTTTATCACTTTATCTATTTATGCAATATCACCCGTGACACCCCCAATGTATCCTACCTCACTGCAAATAGTGTGTCGTCACAATTTTCAACAATACATCTAAATGAGAGAGTTGTGATACCCATTAATAATAGTCATAATGGCTAAGGACTAACACACACATCCATAGATAGGAACACCCAATTGCACTATGAAATGTGGACTTCCTACTGGTAGGTCTTATTCTCATAAAATCCTCTTGGACATTACCAAGCGCACACTCCATGAGAGGGTGCATCAATGTTTTATGAGTCCTCACACCTAATGGACTTTATTATTTATGTCCCTCAAATAACATCTTCTAGACATAGAAAATATGTTGAAGAACATTGCTATGGGACTTCTGGGTTATCATCATAGCAAGGATCCTCTATGACCCTTTAATGAAATAGCTATCCTTTGGACATTATCACATTCATTTTCATGTAGACGAAAAATCAAGATGTGAGAGGGTATTTATTAAGGAATAATGTAAAATGTAGTTGGTTCATGGCCACCAACACCAACATATGGGCCATTAATTATTTCCATCCTATAATAATAATATGAACAGATAAAATATTCTCTATTAAAATGTATCCCCAAGTACATCCTTCCCAATTTTCATGTTGTTTCCCACAACCTTTCTACATGAACATAATATATATAGAAAATTTATATATCTCATCACATTATATACGAATGCCAAATATATCCCCACAACATGATATTAAATTTTGATTAATGTAACCCATCATCAATCCTTATCGAAGGTCCACAAGTGCGTGGACACATTCAATTCGAGTATGGGATTCATTTTCAATCATTTATTCCCCTTACCCCATTGAGAAAACACCTTGTATTAAGAAACTCCATATTCAACAAAAATTACACGGTCCTTGGAAAAAGATACCCGACATCAGTGGAACATTTTTTAACTATTCATATAAGAATATAGATCGGGGATATGTGCCAATTGTTATCAATAAGACACATTTTTTCCTCACAAAAAGGGATTTATGATCCTTGTGATCAAGATACCACCATGGAAGAACTCAACATCAGAGGATGTTCTAGGCCATCTAAAGTATGATTGTACCATAACATTGTCAATGACCTGAGATACTAAAGACATGATTTACAACATTTTAATCTCGTAATCATATGTATATTAGCGTACTCATGACCATGGGTATCCAAATTACATTCTTTCATATCATTTACCTCATATTATGTCCATGTCTGTAACATCATTAAATTTCATCGAATATGGTTGATAATTAATGACCATAAACTCTATCCATTATTATTATAAATCACGAGACATTAAACTACCTAAAAATGGTATGAAAATACTTTCATGTTGGAAACTGAAAAATGGTGTCCTAATAAAATTTAAATTATTTCATATCTAATACATTCATCTTGAGTGATTAGGAAAAAATTATAGTGTAAATATTGATTAATATTTCACATATTGTCTACATTTTAGCCATAATAAAATATAATCCATGATTATTGGACCCCCTACTCTATGAAAAAGTTAGATTAGTTTCTTGTGGAATCTCATCATCATGATAAATTTTTCACTAAGAGACAAATCCGCTTTTATTGTGGTCGAACCAATATGGAATATTACATTTTCTCTAATTAAAAAATAATGTTGTGAGTGCCACATATTACCAAAAACTATCCCTGGTCCTTGGAAAATGGTACTTGGCATCAAGAGTGTCATGTTTGAGTTTTCAAGAATACATATGTTTCTTTCATATGCACCAATTTCCTCTGAGATGACCTATTATTGACTTAAAAAGTGGGGTTTCTGATCCTTGTGATCCCTAATGTCACTATGGAAAAAACTCATCACAATAGGGTGTTCTGGGATATTCTTGACAATAATTTCCAATTCCAGTCTCATTACATGAGATCTTTGGACCAAGATTTACAAAAATCATAACCACAATATTCAGGTGATTTGGAAATCCATAACATTATATCTCAATTTTTATTACCCTTTCTTAAAGTAGGAATGTTATAATCTATTTCCAGAAATTTTGATGGCCCACAACACATGACTTGATACCATTGGGTACATGGATTGAGTTTCAAAATTTTAGATATAAATTTCTCTATGGTTTCAGAACACATAATGAAGATCACTTGTATCTATTCCCAATTTGATCATCACTAGAACTAAGTCTCTATGAATCATTAATGGACTATGTAAAAGTGTGGGAACAAAAATGGTTGACGATGATATTGATGAAAAATGGATTTTTACTACAAACTCGAGGAATCCCATATTTTTAGGAAAGGATCCCTAATCCTTGTGATCCCATGCAATATCATCATGGAAACCAACACATCAGGGTGTTATAGGAAATTCCCAACATGTATTCCACATAACAAATTCACTCACATAGCTGTTTGGGTGAGGAAATGATTTAACCACATCATTGATGTATATGTAGTCCCAACTTCCCTAGTACTTCGTTCACAACCAATATCACACACATAAATCTGTCATGAGTGTTGGGAAAGTGTGTCAAGGGACCCATTTGAAAATGCTACTGATGAATAAGGGAAAATAAATATTGACCAAAGGCATATCCTCCTTAAATGAAAGGGGATACAGTCCTTACATGATATGACAACACCAGGGAAGAATATATAATGAAAGGGTGTTTTGGGTCATCCCTATCTGGTTTTCCCCATAATCCATATTCATTAATCGAGTCCTAGTGGAAAGAATTTAAATTGTATAGTATTCAAAGTCCTAGAACAAGGACATTAAACCTCATAGTATTTTATTTCTTGGAAGTATGAATTTATACCTCACAAAATATTTTTGTCCTTATCAAGTGATGTTATAATTCATTAAAAATGATCATATCGCATGAAATTGGGCAATATAAAAAATGTATCCCCACAAACTGTATACTAACAGTGATAAAAGGTCTGATATAAAAGACCCTAAACTACAAAAATAAATGGTTTGATGGAAAAGATCATAAAATAATGAAATAAATTTTTTCATTTAAAATTACAAGAACTGCAAAAAATAGATGGTTCCAGATAAAATTCCCTAAAATAAATGGCATAAAAATAGTTTAAAATAATAGAAATGGGAAAAGACTGGTCATGCCAAAAATCTTGTATGATGTTGACCTTTGTAAAATCTGAGTCCTTTCAAATGATTTTTCCAATTTAAAAATATTACTAAAAAGTTAGAGAAATGTAAATAAAAGGATAAAATGAATGTAAGGCCCATCATATGGCCTCATACAAATTCAAAATATTCTCTCTATGTAAAATAAATTCATTATAAGGTAGAGAAAGTTCCATATGGGACATATATTCTACCAAAATTTTACATTTGTGAATCAATAATTCTCTTGATAATAGAAGTAGATATATCAATGAGTAATATCATGTTGGTGGGAATCCATGAGAATTTCTGATGAATGTTATTTTATGATTTAACCAATCAAAATAAAGGTAATCTGTTTTACCTAATATTATGAAATGGATGAGTGTCTTCAATGATTCACACGACATTATTTCAATGAACCATCTAGCACATAATTAATGGAGGAAAATTGGATAATGAAATATAATGTTTTGAATATATATTCATTAATAGCATACAGAAGGTAAGATCACCACTCTTCCAAGAATCTCTAAAGATTCAATCAAAAAAATAAATATAAAGGATTAATATATTATAATATTTGATCAGATGAGTTATCCATGTTTTCATGAGTCTAAACAGTTTGATTGATTGAGTGCAGATGTAATTCCCAACCCACATCATCCTGTTATACCCAAGGATGAATATATTCAATAAAAGTAGACTTTTCATGACCTATTTTTTGAGTGTATTACATTGAGGAAAAAGAAACACAATTATTAGAACATGAGTGAGATAAAATCTCCTCATTTTTCTATAAATGCGTGATTCAGTTATCTATTTGGTCTTGATACTCAGATATAAACTAACAGCTATGTCTCAATGCCTCTGAAGGTTCCTTCATCAGTTCAGTTAGGGGATTCACATCATGATCTTCCTAGAATCCCCTCTCACAATTTTAAAATTATTTTTAGATTGATATGATTTAACACATGATTTCATAGAATTTATTGTGGTCAAATCTAACCACCCCCAAACCAAAAAATAGTGTAGAATACGTTCCTCACATGCAACAATCGTTCATAAAGGAGTGTAAAAAATTATGGTGTGAATATGATTCCAAAATGGTCTGTGATGTGTCTAATCATCCCTATCATCTGTAGTGGGTATGTCAAGAGGGGTAACAACTAACAGAACTGATAAGGATACATGTGAGGGATACACCTTGTACAATCTTCAAATAAAAATCTTATAATCTATTTCAAACATATAAGGATAATATTATTCCATACATTTTCCAACACAAATTGGATTCTCATCACCAGTATGAGAATTTATCCTTAATGGATTACCTAAATCATGAATAAACAAAATAGTTTAAACATCTAGGTGGTTAATGAGGAAAATTGTTTTTCCACATTGTGGACTAGTCTGTTTTGAATACAACCTCGATATGCCCACACAAAATACTGATCATAATAAAAAAAATGGATGGTAGGGGTAGAAATAGGATGAAGGATAATAGAAAAATTAGTTTCCTTGTGTAATAATGTTATCCAAAACTACCAGATAATACTGATATATTGTTCTCCCCACATGACAACAATGTGTAAAGGAGAAACCACTACGAATCAGCGAATTTGGGAACAAAATCAATACATGGTATATGGATCATGAATTATTATCTCATCTATCATGGACTCAAAAAACCCTATCCTAATGGGGGACCATATAGGACCTATCATCAAGAGAACCTACTCCATTTTCAATAATTTTCCCAGCCAGTTCATGATATGGTGTGAAATCAAATAGATCATGTCTACTCACTATTGCAGCTACCACATCAGGGAATAATGGTATGGCCTCAACCATATATATTTTCATCTACCATGGATTAAAAATGGTACCCAAGACCTCAGTTGTTTTTTGTATCTATATCAATGTATGTGAAATCTATATAGTTAAAAAAATCAAAATTACCACCAATCCTAGAATGTATTTTTACCTTTTGAATATGGGCCACATGTTGGTAAAGTCTTGTATGAGTTGATTCTTCTAGTTTGATAGGTTGTACGACTGTAAGTTATACAACCATTCCTAGTGTGAAGAATTGAATTCCCATGAACATGTACCCATATAGGAAAAATCATATGATAATTAAAATTGACATGAATACCCCAATCCAATGTTTGAGTAATATTTCTAGCCTCACCAAGTATCACAATAAGGTATTTTCTTCATCATCAGCGATTACCAAATATGAACCTGTAGTACCACTAACATTCTATGATGGGATCTAGTGAGGTGATATAGTTTCTAGATGAGATCAACTATGATAGAGTAAAATATTGACCTATTATTTAAAAGTGATATGATAGATTATATTTAGATACATCTATAAATATTATTTCACAAAACCAAGAATATCCCTAGAAAAAACAATAGATTTTGAGGGGTCATTCTAGAAGTCCATAGTAATAATAAATTCATTATACATTCACCTAATGGGGAATATCCCACTCAGGGGATAGATTTCCTAGAGGTGGATTCCTCCTCCATCATGGGACATATATTTTGAATTGGTATTAGATAGACCACAACAATTTTTTTCTGAAATGATAAAACATATGATAAATGATAAACTAGGAAACACATACTCCTTTATAAATATTGATATAGTGTAATTGGTTGAAAACATATAAGTAGCTCTACCTATCATAGAATGTATATTCTAATTTATCAGAAAATTTACCACCTTGGTGAAAATCTTTTTTAGAGAAACAATTTCTACCTAGGATTTTCAAATAAGAAGACATGTTACACTAATAGCTTTGAGAGATTAGGTAGTGGGGAAATTGACAACCATTCGGTCCTTGAGGAGAGTTTACCAGACTATAAGACTACCCCTAAGACCATTCTTTAACCAATTGTCCATTCGTAAAAACATCTATAGGAATAAAATCAATGTAATTTCACACCCATATGGATGGTAGGTTGTAGTTAGAATAAAGAATGAAAAAATCATCCAGTAGTCCAAATCCATAAAAGGGAATTTGTTATGATAAAGGATAGTTCTTGAGTATTAAAAAGAGAATACTTCTACGAACATTGTTTTTTTCATGCATGAGATATCAAGTTTCTATATTACTATTCCTAGAAATAATAGTCCTCTAGTTAGCCACAAGAGAGTAACAATGGAAAGTGCATGAATCCATCTTAATAAAAGTATGATGAATATTTTAGAAAAGAGACAAACCCATCAAAATAAATGAATAAATCCAACCAAAAAATTCTATAATCATGACTAATAATAAATTTTGTGATCAGATGACACAATACATGTCTCGCAGACCACCCAATGAAGAACTTGTAGACCTCATAATTTAGGTAAACCTCTTGAATTCTCATAAAGTCACGAGAAAATTTATCATGTGGCCAAAAACATGTAACATGATACACATAATACTATAGTGATAAAGCATGAAATCCAATTAATCCATTGAAACTATCAATGAAAACCATACCATGATATTCAAAAGGTTAACAGAATTACTAAAGATTAATTTTTTTATTTGTTCCAGAATGTTATGGGGAAAACATATCTCATGAAATTGTTCTAAAAAAATGGTAAAAGTTAGATCCCATGATCTGTTCTTGCATTACTTATTATAAATGGGTTCATGTGACAAATATTGATTGACAATTCTCTAAATAGTTATCTAATAACTAATTAACTCCCCTCCATTAAAAAATTTATATGTCACTCCAAATAATACAATGAGTCATAAGAAGACCAAAATTTTCCTTAGACACTAATTGTTTACATATAAATGTCTCTGGTGGTGATTTACTTTCTTAAAACCATGCCCTTATCCCAATGGACATCAATCACTATGGGTGTATTTGTTGATGCCTACCAAATTAGCATCAAAAAAAGTAAATGGATTGATATAATTGAAATATGGATATTATTGTCTCTGAAATTCATAGTAATAGATGGTGGAAAAAATTAATGGATTATATAAACCTTTAATAGACATTTGATTTCATAACCTTTAGAATGTCATGAAAATCGGTCATTTAAAACACATGAACTTCTTAAAATCATGAAAATAATCATCTTAAAACATTTTGTTCTTTTCACGGCACAAGAAAAATTCCATGACCATTCATCGTCTTCTAGATGAGTTCCTAAAAAATGTTGTCATTCACATGAACCATGCTAGAATATACAAAATTAATTTTTAGACAAGGATAAAAATGTGAAAAAGAGAATGCATTCTAATTATCTGATATTCATGTGATATTCCTATTTGGATCGCCAGACACTGAGATTCCTAGGCGACATGAACGTCGTTCCATGCAGGATCATGCTAACATGTAAATTTCATCATGTAAATGGCCTCAGAAAAGTCCATTCTAAATTGTGTTTCCACAACCAACACTATGGAAGAACATAACAAATTTTCCATGAAAATGAGTATGTATCGATGTAGGACCCTTTTTGGTCACACGACACATCACTGAAAGAGAGAGTTATTCTCTTAGAAATCACCCATATAAATTTTATAGAACCCAAAAATTTTAATAAATAATAAATGAAATTAAAGGGAAAATTACTAGTCCTTATTTGAAATGTATATATGAAGATAATAATGAGATATGGATTGTACTCCTAGGGAAATCACCACGGATCCTGTTAATCCACTGTTGAAGTTTTTGCACAATTTCCTGGAATCCCTCATGACATGTTGAATTGGTCTAAAAATTACACTAAAAGTAATTTAAATAATGTAAATGATCCCATAAAATAATCATAATCTCAATGAACATCATAAATATTCAGTATTTGATGACACAAAAGCATTCCGTAGTAATCCTGATCTCATAAGTTCCTCTAGAAATTACTACCAGACATTTTAAAATACCATTTTCATGTCAAAAGGTCATGAAAAAACCCAATGATTGGTCAAAGTCTAATAAAAATGGAAAAGGAAGAACATTCAATTGAATTTTCATTGTCATGGGATACCCCATAATGACTCATGGGAGGATAATGCAATGTATGAAATAACAAATCCATCAACCGAATCCATCCCCAATATTCATGATACATTCAACAGAACAAAACTTATTACCTAGATATCAAGGATTATAATCCCAACCCCTAAACCAAAAAAGACACAAATCAATTAATCCATGTTCATTCACACATGGTAGCATGTGATAGGACATATTATAGGTACCAATCACTTGATCTCAAAGGATGTATGCTAGGTAAAATCAGGGGAATAACCTAAGGGTCCATAATTCATGTTTAGTAATTTCACGTGAACACTTGATATCACTTCAAGGACATTGGATGTGTAATATGGCTTATGTGAAGGAAATCCTGAATGATACCTAAGACACCTGAACCTATAATATGGATAATGTGAAGGAAATACTGAATGATAGATGAGACACATGAAACATATAATATGATAACACTAGAAAAAATTAAGTCATATAAGAAATATTGGAGTATAGAATAAAGAGAAATGGGAAGTGGCATCTAAAATTGACATATACACGAATCCTTAGGAGGTTCACATGACTCATCTAGATCATGAGATAATAGTGGGTCATTTCGCTCAAATCATTTGATGCTCCACTAACATAAAAATTGGATAACTATTTTTCCCTTGATCATGTCCATGAAAGTCACATGCTGGCTTTCTGGCATACCTCCCAATGTCTTCTGAATTCCTTTGGGATTTCTAATCCAAATCCTGTAATTCCCTCCATACTCATTTCCCAAGTTTTATGGTGACATAAAAACACATAAAGATGGTTTCACAAGGAAACAATGACATATAAGACTGTATCATGTGGCATCATTCGAACAGGTCAGCTTATTCAATGGTACGCTCCAGAAATGAGAGTGAGGTTATGTGACACCCTCCAAGTATGTCAGCCTAGATCATGATAAAACAACCGAACAATATAGATATGTCATGCGACATCTTCCATACATGTCACCCAAGTAATGCATGACCTCCATCCTTGTTTTCTGGGTCGTGTGAAACCCTTCATACAAGTCTCCCATGATTATGCTGTTTTATTCAGACAAGTATTTCAGGTTATGCTACATCTATTAGAAATCCAACCGGATCATGTAATTTCATTTGGAATGTTTTTATATGTAACATACAAATATATAGATACCCTTAATCATTTCTGATGGACAATCAGATGATGCCAAATATATTACTAGGTCATGTCAATATGACATCATGAGATATGATGTCAATTTTCAGTGGAAATAATAGTAAACACATTGTGTCTAATCTATAATCAGTACCATATTTTCATATATACCATATTTTTGTGTATCCTTAGGGTTTAATCCCTGATTAGTTATATAATATGATATATTCCACATATTATGGTAACCTTTGTGTGTAATACCTAATCAATAATATAATATGATATTCCATTAATATTAGTTATGCCTCAGTATATAATCCCTGATCAACTGAACTATGATAACTCTTATTCATACTATATAAAGATAAATTGAATGAATTAATAAGGTCTAGTATCAATTTTGAATCCACTTCATTGTAATCCTCCTCATGTATTTGACCTTCCAACCATGAAGACCAAATATATTCAATGAATTTATCATTCTTCCTTATCCATTTTCGGACTAAGATATCAATTGAACTACATGAACTCAAATTATTGATATAAAAAAAATATTTATGATGAATTTCATACACCGATATCTGTATTAAATATCCAATGGACTATCCCAGAACATAAGTCCCAAATTCGTATGCAATGAGACTAATTTCTTTATATCCCTTTTTTTCTTATACATATCATGGCATGCATGGTCTTATGGAGTTTCAGTGTTCATTTCCTTCAAATAATGAATATTCACTTTCTATGAAACATTTAGTTTGTAGGACATGATTATTTCAATGATATGAATACCCCCATTTAAGGGAATCCACTTTGGGTCAATTCCCTAGCATGTGAAAAAACTATGAGAAATCTGATTCTTATTATAATTTGGATATATACTATGACATCTCATTGTTTAAGCTACAATACCCAATGCATATGTTACATCATATATGTCTTTTAATATTTTTTTAACTACACATATATATTGAACTACATTGGTATTAATTCCAACTATAAATTGGAAATGTTGGAATCCTAATAATTTCTCATTCCCATCATCAAAACGTTAAAAAACACCCTTTATGACCAAAATCACTACAAAAATTGATTGTATGGATTTAAAATTTAAGAATCATCATATTAATAAAAATTGGATGAAGAACCTAAGATACATAAATATGCAATCATTAATAGATTTCCATTCTCACATATAGGGATTCTAAATTTGATCATTTTGTTCAGGTAAAAAATTTAATATTGGGTTTATGAAGAGATTATCGAACATATAATAAATATATAAGTGACTCCCATAGTGGGAAATAATTCCCCCCACAATGGTGTGATGAGCATGACATACCATCCTCTTGACCAATGTGAGTTCCTAAGATACATTTGGTTTGAATCCCCGACAACTTACCTTCAAATGGAACATAGATATGTACCCAGTTAAGGATTTGGGAACCATTAAAAGTTTCATTAAGAATAAAAATAGAAATCCCAACATGAATTATTATATAATACATTGATCCCAGTACTATCAACTGATAAAAAATACCTAAGTCCCCATAGTTATATACATTCGGATGAAACAATTGACTGAAAAGAAATTACCGGTTTCCAGACCATAACATTTTAGAGACTCCTTGAAAATTTTTAAATAAATGTTTTGTAAAATTTGTTTATTATTAGAAAAAATGTTTTTAAATTTTAAAAGGTTATTTTCCTCATGAGATGTTTTAAATGATTTTTAATTTTCCATTTAGATGATTTCAGACTAATTTTATAATAAAATCATTTTAAAATGTTATCAGTTTTAATGTTTTTTAAGTATATAGAATATTTTTGAATATTAATGCTTTATATTATCATTAAATATTCTAGTATAAGTCGTCATGTCAATATTTTGTAAAAAAGATTTACAAAATATGTTTGGGAATTATATGTTTTAAAAAATTATTTTCATGGAAATTTTATTTTCCTCAAGAAATATTCCACATGGTTTACCTTTAAAACCATTCATAATATAATATTACATCCTTTTATATAACTTCAAATTTAATCAGGATATTATTTGGTCATACCATTTTTATAATTACCTTAAAAATTCATATAATTGCATGATTTTTATGATACGCATTTCACATCCATGATTTATACCATGATAAAAATATTTTGAAAAATAGTTCTTTTTCAATAGATTATACTATGATAAAATATATAATTATTATAAAACCTACCTCTTTTCAAATGTTAATGATACGTGGGAATGTTTATGAAACCAACATCATTTAATGGTTTAGGAAATGTTGAATTTTTTAATATATTTTTTCATTGATACATTTGATTTTATTTATGTGGTGGCTGGGAACGATTTATATCTCTAATTAATTGGGTAAATATCAATTTATCATGATCTATATATGAATGCCATGGAGAGTGAATGAAATTTACTAAGAGAAATAGTTTTCAAGTTGGTATTTAGATTGAACCTCGACTACTATGATGGTTTGGGGAGTGAACCTACTCCTCTATGATATCATTGTAATTAATCATTGAATACTATAAAAATAATTTTTTATGTTTTTTTGTATTCCATAATTCCATTTCCTTTTCCAAATTTATTCCCTGTTGGATCATATAATTGGACATCTTAATGATTCATGTCTTCTGAAGTGTCAATCATTACGTCATGAAAAATGATTATGGTATTTCATATATATGGTATGTTTTTCAAATATAATTCTACTGATATCATGCCATTATGTTTATGTTATTCTTATGTATCCCCCTTTATTACCCTTTCTGAGAAACTGAGATCATCTTATCTTATGTTTCCTTTCCTTAGGATATGTTGAAATGTTTAAAGTAGGGTATGTTTTTAAGAATTACTTAAGGGAATGATATTTATAGGATATTTTGAAAATAGTTCAACAAATTAGATAATTTTGTACCATGTATCCAATGACACTAAACATTTATATTCCATAGGTGTGTGATTGTTTAATGTATTGAATATTCACAAGAAAATATATAATAATATTGTATAAAATTAATTGGTCACTATAGTTGGTATAAGATGAAGAATAAGTAATATCACCCTCAGGAAATATCATTGGCGAGCATTGGATGAAACATAGATCTCCACCCAAGGGACGCATGAGGAAAGGGCTACCACTAGGGATGGTGGGTGGTCCAACCCAGGAGTTTCACAAGCCTAGAGTATTACCTAATAGGTATCAATTATTTTCCACTAAAAATAACCCTATATAGATATATTTTTAATTAGGTTAAAGGTTTAGTTAAACATTGTAATCTAGGTTGAGAAAAAAATTGTGATATCAATATGGATATTTATAAGTATAAGATTATGTATGTTAATAATTATAAGTCTAAGGAAATGATAATGTATAAGAAATGTTTCAGGAAATTTTGAACAAGATAGAGAAATTGGTTTCTTTGAATTTAAATTCCAATAAAGATACTAAAAGTTGATGTATCGCTTAAGTGAGTTATCTAATTGAAATAAATTCAAAAATATTTCATTGAGATTGACTCAATTGACCCTTGGTTCATTATAACATCCCCTTATGGATATTTTTTTGACAGTACCATGAGATATTATTTGGAAATTAAACATCCATTTATCAATAATGATGAACGTTATAAATTGATGACTAATATGAATGATCTAGGATAAACCTAAATTTTAATCGATTAAAAATATAGTGTCATGATTTCAAAATCCTCTACATAGTTTTTAGGAAGATTTGGTTTTATTCTATGATTAGTGATTCTCAAAATATTTTTATCATTATTACTCACAGAAGGGAACAATAAATTATTATGTAAATATTGATTGTGATGGAATATTTTCTGATAATAAGTCAAATGGGATTATTAATTGAGTAATAAATGTGATGATTTTTCTAAATCAGCATTCATGAAATATAATTATTAACGTTCAACTTAACCAGACCTCCAAGTCTCCAAATAAGATAATGATAGAGTTCTCTATGAGTTCTTCTTGTGGATACCATTTAAGAATGAAGATTAAATACATAAATTTTTATAATGTGTTATGAATTACTCTTTTTAATTTCTTAGAGGGAGCGTAATATGTTTTGGGTATGGAAGAAATGAAATCAAATAAATTATCTTAAAAGAAAATATGTAATTTTTGGTTGACACAATGGATGAGAATAATTATCATCATAAGGTAACATTGAGATTTTAATGTTTTAAATTTGGAATGTATAAGCATTTGAAAAATTGGTTCCCTAAGTGAAAATATCATAGATAGAATTAGTATGGACATATGAGTAATTTTTTTTGTTTTGGATAATGAAGAGACTACAAATAACATATACGAACAAAGATGTATTAGGGAATTAAAATATTTACCCGTGTTAAATATTGGAGAATTACGTTTGATGAGTGAATTAATTGTGTATATAAATTTATGGAATATGTTATATATGAACATGAAATTTATAAGGATTAATAAGTATAAGCTTTTCATTATTGATTTCAAGTAATATATTGAATGGTTTTTTGACCTATTAATGTGATTTAATGAGAAGATAATATTTTATATATACTACTTGATTAATCTAAGATAACCCTTAATATGTTCTTAAGGATGAGAAAATGGGGATTATTTTTAATAAATATATGATTGATATGGACAGTGTATGGTTGATAGTATTGATGACCTAATAATTGATAGTGGATTTGTAGAAAATGTATTTTTATATCGATGGAGTTTTCCACATTTTTATATATATGTAGTATGTTCAATAATCTATTTTTTATTAAATTAATGTATAATATTGTTTGTTTTGTTTTAGGTGTGATTGTAAATCTGGTTATAAAAATGATTCAGGAGAATAAATGACCATGGTATTGTAACATTTGGAACATGAATATTAGAAGATATATAACGAATTTGTAGGATTAATGTTGATTGTTTAAAATTGGGTTTCCATTATTTTAAATTTATAATTTTATAAGGGAAATAGGGTAAAAAATTTATGGAAAGGGTAAAATTTGAACATTTTATTATGTTTTATATATGAATTTATTACTTCATTGTATGGTGATTCATCCACATGGGATAACTATTGATATTTTTTTTAAATATAGAATGAAGAAATGACTTATAATTATTTTATTGGTTTTATTTAGTGTAAAGGATATGTAAAAAATTCGTCTATTGTAGTATGAAATGATGTGGAAGTTGATCAGTCACATCAAAAGTATTAAATTGTTCTTATTAAACAAAAATTTATCATATATGTAATTTTTTATATGTTCTATGTTACGATGAAAATGGAATCCTCAAGCATTATGAAAAGGATCATGATATGAAATGTCCTCATGATATCATCAATTTTTATTATATTAATTACCATTTTCATTACTATTTGGTTTATGGTTTTTTTGTCATTAATAATTTTTTGACCTTCCACTTTTCGGTTATCAATGATCTCAATCAATTTCTATAATTAATTTATATTTTATTTTATGTCGGTATCTTCACATCCGACATATATTCTTTTATTTGGAATCCTAGTATGTGTTATTCCAGATGAAATTCTCATATCCCCTTATCATTTTTAATAGGATTTTTCATTAACCCATTGAATGGTCATGGATTATATGAAGTAAATTTTACATCTTAAACCTTTATGAAATAGATGAATTTAGATGGGGAAATTCATTTTAATGGTGTGTAGAATATCAAAAATCAGGCTTTTGTGTAATATTTTTTGAAAATAACTATAATCATTTCACTATTTTTCATTACAAAAAACACAAATTATAGGTTGTGTTACATGAAACTTATAGTTTATCTTGAATTACATGCAACACCAATTTTAGCTTGTGTGACATGAAACATTGAGTCCATATGACACATGAAATACAAAAAAAAATATTTTTTTGATTGTTATCGCCTATTCATTAGAATGGAGGTTATAAAAACTATTAAATAAATTATTAAAATAAAAAATCAAAACTTGTATATAAAATTAAATATTTGGTGTCCTATAATTTATAAATAAAAATAATAAATACTAGAAAATACAGGAAAAGTTTTATAGAAAATTGAATGTGAACCAACATTTTTCATACAAATAAAATATGAAATTATGTTTTTAAATTATTTTAATGATATTAATATATTATATATTAAACAAACTATTTAACATTCATTTTTTGTTTTTCTAGAAAATAGAAGTTAATAATTCATATTTATGCTTAAAACTGATGTTTTTAAAAAATGCATTTTTATCAATTATTGTGAACATATTTTATAATTAATTTCAAAAAAGATTATAAATATTATTCTAAAAATAATAATGTGTTAAATAATTATGTATAAATTATATTTGTAAAATTTTATGGGAATTTTATGAAATTTGTTTTTGAGAAAATAATGAAAAATACTGAATTATAATTAAAAACTTCCATTTAATTTAAAATATTTATAATGATAAATTTTATTTTAAATAATATAAATAATAATATTATTTAAATAAATTATATTATTCCAATTTTGATAATTATAATCATTTTCTGATTTAAAATCGTTTTAAGAACATTGTTATCTTTTAAAAAAATTCTATTTGAAATAAAAACATTCTCATCACTTCTACGAGAATAGTTTTCAATAATCTATTTCTCATGATGTTAGATTATTTTGTAACAGTGGATTCCATATTTTATATTAGAATAATTTTTTATATAATATTTTCAACTTTATTTTTTACCAAATGAATCTTGAAAACACTGAAAATTAATTACCTTGGTTGTGATAAAATAGCACCTACCGGTGGTTAGAAAAATATAAGGGTTAAAATAAACAAAACAATTTATAATTTATATTATATGGACATATTTTAACAATATAATTAATAATTATTTATAATAATATAATTTTGAGACTTTTGGAATGAGAAAAATGTTTTTATTCCATTTTGTTTTCAGAAATTAAAACATTTTTTCACACAACACATATAAAATGACACCCCCTCGGTTGCCATTTTTGAACCATAAAACAATCTGGATTCTGAAGAGGCATTACCATGTAACGTCAAAACATTCCAAATGTATTTCTATAATACTTATGTTGGAAATAAATCCATAGGAGTATGGTTTTGGGGGAAAATAAATAAAGGTTACCGAAAGAATATGAAACGTTCTTCCATGGCCATTTTAAATTCATTTGGTTCTCCTCCTACGTAAATTATTATGAAAACAAAATAATATAATAAATTCAATTAATTTCAAATAAATAGATATTTTTATGTTATAGTAATGACCAAAACCTACACCAACTTCCTTCAAATATGTTAGAAAATCATTTCTCGTGTGTATAGTGGACTACCGCCTTGTGAACTAAGGTCGTTATTTTTTCCATTATCCCCTATCAGGGTTGAACATGACGATGTATATAAAGTTTTAATATATGATATTGAAAATATAATTATACCTATAGAATCATTATATCAAATATACATTCTTTTACACTCCTTTCCCTAAGGGATAAAAATATCATCACTGGTGTATACAGCATACTACATCCTTGTAAATTGATGTGATTCGTTTTTAGTAACAAATTACATGGAAGGTAATAAGAATAAATTTAATGAATATATGTAATAATAATGGAGTAATTATGTTATTAATTAAATATTTTAAAATATTAAATGATAATATATAATTTTATTTTTTAGGATTACACTCACTAAATGATGACAACGTCGTTTGTCTCGGTGTCAACTTCAATAATGAAGAAGCGAGATGAATATCATTCCATAAAAAACCACATGGAGGATATGTATACATATATAAAAATAAATGATATTGTATTTATGTTATTTTGTTAATTCTATAATGATAATATATTATTTACCACCATTCTATAATAATTGTTGAAAAATTTATACGTCACTCAAGCGTACCTATGTCCAACTGTCACTATGATAAAAAATACTTCATTAAAACTCAAATTTAATGATAGATAAAAAAATAATAATAAAAATATATGTTTTAATTATTTTATTATTAACAGTTTAAATATTATAGAACAATGATTAATGTTAGATTACTATATTAAAAATGAAAATTTATGTGGAAAACAACGTGGTTATTACCTGAAACATGATTTTAATAAAAAAAATTATAAATAAAATTGGAATGAATGGTAGTAATTAAATCATATATATGTTTAATAAATATTTTTTTTGTAAAATATATATATATATATGAAATATATATTTATTATATAGGATGTTCAAATGAGTACGAAGGAAGTCGTGAATTGTGGTAATAGATTTCCAGTCACGTTTTTTATTTTTAGAGGAAATATAGAAATTGACCAAACGTTAAATTTTTCTAATATATAAAATAAAAAATTGACATATTATATTTTATTTATACTTATTTTAATTATATTTAATTTTTTATTTGAATTTATGCATTGGAATATATTGTAATTCAATAATATAAGTAATGCTCAAAGGGATTTTCGTCTCACATTTTACTTCTGTGAGACATTTCCATATTCATAACATATTTATTTTATGTGTCATACATAAAACCCATGAATGTATATTACGATTCATATCTATAGAATTATTTCAAATTACATATAATTTTCATGATCTATTTTTTATGGGGTTTTTTGTAAAGAAGTTTCCATTGAGGTAATTGGTTATTGTTTTAATTTTCCATCATGGAGACATATATTATGTAATGATCCCATATTATTTTATGAAATATATATAAATACCATTTAGAAATAAATTCCATGAATTTAGTTTTTAATCAGATATATTATGTTCCATTTAATTTTATTCTTTCTTGGGTCTTATAATTCAATGTTACCAAAGTGTAAATGGTTTTATGATACAATCTCTTCATTTATCGACAATGTTTATGTTTATGATTAAAATGTTTAAATATTATGATCAATATCACATGAAACTCAACAATTTTATTCTTCTACGATTCTTTCAAGAGGACACATTTTCCACATCATTTTCATCTGTTGATGTACTAATGTGAATAAAAAATATTTTTAAGAACAATTAACTATATTTATCTCTTCATACAAAATATAATTTTTCTTCAAAAATAATTTCCAAAAATGAATGAAACAATTATATTAAATATAATAAAAATATAAATAAATATATTTTTACCCATGATTAACTTTTTAAAAAATTTACAAAAAATAATATACATGATGCATTACTAACTATACTAATTTTTCTTTCCCCAAATTTTTTGAATGAACTCATCCTTTCTACAGTAATGAAATAAACTAAATTTACCTCCATCAATGGAATATTTCTCATGGAATATTACTTTATAATATTTTAAGGTAATTTTAATATAAATTTAATTTCAAATTTGTTTTAAAAAAGAAATTGTTTTTCCGAATTCAATGACATTTCCTCAAGAAATATTTTAAATGATTTTAATGCTCTATTTTTAATATTAATTTTTATTTTTTAATAAAATTATTTTAAAAACCTTTTTTCAAAATATAAAATTATATTTTCCCTAATAAATGTTATACATTATTTTTAAATAATCCATTATAAGTATTGATGGTTATCTTCAATGAAATTGATATCCAAAATATTTTTTTGATGTATTTGTATGACAAAATCATTTTAAAAGAAAAGTTATTTTTATGCAAAAATGTTTAAATTGATTTATAATTAAAACATATTCTCTATATAAGATGAAATAATTGGATGTAACTTATTTTTTAACATGGATATGAACTAAGGATACCATTTTCATTCTTAATATTAATTATATATGATGACAATATATTTATGAAACCCATTTATATTTCATGGGTTATACTATTAAAAAATTCCAATGAAACCCACTTCTTTTCACATGGGTTATAATATAATGAAATGATTAAATGATTATGAAACCAATATCCTTTATAAATTTTATTATATAAGGAAACTAATTTCAAACCAATTAAATTTCATATGTAATTATTGGAAAAAAAAAATTATGATCTAGTGGCACTCCTGCCTATTAATTTTATTACAGTACTGTTAGGACCTATATCACCCTCCAAATCATTGGATAAAGATTTATATCTCTAAATATAGATAAGAATGGTAGTCCGTGTGGTATCAGTATATTATGGGACAATTTTCATTATGATGGTCTTGGGAGTGATCCTTGATTATAATTATTGTTTGGTTAGTGAAACCATTCAACTATGATAGCCTTGGAAGTGAGACATGAATACTATGGGAATGTTTTTTATGCTTCCATGTATTCACAAATTTCTCATTTTATTCTAGTATTTTCCTCTCCTCAATCATGTTTTTTGATTTACCTATGAATTATTTCATATTAAAAAAGAATATTTCTGTCATTACTCAAGAATTATGATCATAGATATGAAGTGTATGGTTATTAAATATTATGGTCATGTTATCATTACCATATATTCATCTTATGATTATATATATCCCTTTTTTACCCTTACTAAGAAAATGAGTTCAAAATTTTATGTGTTTCCATTCCCGAGGCTATAAACAATGTTTTAAAGTATGGTATGTTTTTGATGAAAAATAATATATAATATACTTATGGTAGATGATGAGGATCATTCACTAGATTTTAATATTGTGCAAGTAGTATCAGATGAAATTAAAATATTACAATACTTGGATATGTTTTTGTGCAATGTATTTAATATTCATGACAATATATGTACAATATTTTTATGAAAGTCCATTCTCACTAAATTTCTAATTTTGGAATTATTATGTATTATTTTAAATGTGGAGATTTTTCCAAAAAGGTGATAAATAATCTATTTTAATGGAGATTTATGCATCCTATGATGATTATTTCCTATTAATATTTTTATTGACACCCAAAATTTTCATTAATTCATAAAAAAATATTAATATATGAATGATAATTAAATAATATAATTATCCATGCAACAATCATATTGTTATCATGCCTTTAAAAATATAGACAGTAAAAAATCTAGTTTATTAATGTAATACATCATATCACACTATTTTATTCATAGTTATAATCCTTTTTATACACATCATACATAATAACTCTCAATATAAAATAAGAAAAACATAATAAATAGTTACCTCAAATTATTAGTAAAGGTAAACAAGGAAGATATCCATGATCTTTTAAACATCACAATATAATAAAAGCATGAGGACCTAAACAATATATTAGATAAGCGTACCCTTCAAATCCTAAATCATAATATTCTTTCATGAAATTACAAATTGAAGTTCATACGACATGAATCATAAAAAAAAACAATGAACATGATCCATGAGGTCAAAAAAATTTCATAATAGAAAAATTTGTTCCATACACACAATAATATAAAAAACATTGACTCAATAGGTAAGGATTACTGAAAAAACATTATTGTGGACTGAATTCACTAGAAATACTATTTTAGTATTAATTTTATTCTCCCAGACTATCATATTTTATAATGTTCCATACTCAACTAGTTTTACTCCATATTCTTTCTTTATTTAATTAATGAGATATCCAATATTTCACCTTGAATGGGGGTGGGGTTATACTATTCAGTTCCCAAAAATCACATCATTAATATCGTGCATATGTGTTATGAACGATTATAACACATTATTCATTTAATAATCCATGTGAATTGAATGGTTTTTATAAACATTTAATCATATCATTACCCATGAAAATGAAATCTATTTCATAAATATATCAACATTTCATCATAAGTAAACCATGTAAATTAAATGGGTTTCACAAAATATTGTCATCAAACTCATTAACGATCTAGAGAACGAAAAACAAATATGGTATAATTTTATCATATCACCAATATATAATATTTTACATTATAGGATAACATTTTAGAAATTGATTTTTTTTAAAATATCACCTAAATAGTCTTGAGTAAAATAAACCTTTATATTTCCAAACCAATTATTGAAAATACAAAATTTTCCCAATATTAAATAAATTATTTTAAAAAAAATCGCATTTAATATTAAAAATTAACCATAAAATTATTTAGTGTTCATGATGGTGGTAAATTATATTCATTCAAAATAACAGAAAAGAAAACATTCCTATCACAGTTTTCTAAAAATTCAAAAATTACCACATTTATAGAATGATATTGAGATTCTATTAATATTTTTTGGAAAAAAATCAAATAATGTACAAAAATACATTAAATAATAATAGTATAAAATTTTAAGAAATCATTAATACATTTTTATATAACTTGGATAAATTATAAAATGGATATTTGGCTGAAAATAAAAATAAAGATATTTTTTCCAACAAGACATAATTCACTCTTTTCTGCTGACGGACATAAGAAAAATAATGGAAAAATATATAATTAATAAATAAAAATAAGATAATGAAATTTTAAATTTTATAGAGATTTATATCGGATTTTTTTATTCTCAAATGCTTGATAAGCATGAATCCCAGAAAATACTGAGATTGTGACATAAAATCTTCTCAGTACAGAAAATTTCAAATAAAAGCTCTCCCAAAATAGAGAAATTTATATGGATATTAATATCCCCACAATTTAAATTATTATAATAATAAAAATCATACATGGAAATTAAATATACATCATAAATGAAAAATGTTGTGAATATGGAATGTGTCTCATAGATGTAAATATGATACAAAAATTCCTTACCTCATCTTGCACAATTGTTCCATCCAGTCTAAAAACCTATATAAGAAATTAAAATTTATTATAATTACTGAAGAGAATAATTTATAGAATTATGATACTTTAAATTTCCAAATAATATTATTTTAATATCCATGCATAAATAATTACGTTTTATAATTGTCATTTAGGGTGTCAACTATTTCATTTTTCATAAGGGTTTTATTTTTGTAGTTTATGTCATTATTTTATGATCTTGGTTACAAAAATACAGAATACTAATCAGTATATGAATATAACAATTATAATTTAGATATATATATATATATATATAGTTATCCATATTAGTTTTGTATTGAAAATTTAATTACATTATTCTTGGAGATGGTAGAACCTATGTATGCGTTAACAATTTTTTAACTTTTTGATAGATAGAATGGAAAATTTTAATTTTTATATAAATTTTGAGGATTAATTTTTATTTCATAGATGTTATATAAATTCAATATATTTATCCATATAAAATTTATTTAATTTTCAATTAAAAAAATAATCACTTCGCTTTGTTGTTGTGGTAGTCCACACATACTTGTGAGTGAAATTATCATTTCCCCATGAAATAGTTATAAATAATGTTAATGTGATTATATAATTTAATAATTATAATTATGTCATAAATATAATATATATATACTATAAATCCATCATTTTATAAAGCCATTTGAGCTGATTATTGGAAATGAATTGCATTAGTTCACGATGCGATTGTCCCCCGTACAGATGTTTAACCATTTTATTTCCCATTTGATGGTATAGTAGATGAATATAGGTTATTGTAGAAAAATAATAAAATATTATTATATTTTATATAATTCTATTATAATAATTTTAATTTGGAAGACATAATATATTGGTGTAAAAGATGATGTATAATGATGTTGTTTGGTGGGGACAATTTACTTCTTATAGAGAAACCTCCATTGGATCAATTCTTATAGAACCTGTGGATTTTATTTAAAAAATAACATGGATAAATTTTTTTTATATTGTTTTTTAGTTTTTTGTGGCATAAATTTGTTAATAGCAGAGAAAATGTGAGCATAGGGGTTACCCTTTTATAATAGTGGTGAGTGCCACCCCGGCTATTTTTCAATGTTTTCAAATAATGTTATGTAATTTTATTGTAAATATGGATAAAAAATATATCATATTATATTTATATAATTTTCTGTTATATATAGAACTATAAAATTATGTTTAATAATTCTTTTATGTTATTTAAACACATGTCCTTTGAGATTAATCCCAGATAAACATGTTATAACATTATCAATGCTAATAGATGTTTTACTATTTTTAAAATTAAATATGGCCCAAAAATAAAATTAACATACTACATGATGTTAATTTTAAAAATGGAAAATATTTTAAACATTTTATCAAATTAAATTCAGGTTAGTTACCCCTTTTAATTTATTAATAAACATGTAAACATGTTGAATTGTTGTTTTCCAAAGAAAACATTTTCTTTTGTATACAATGTTTTTATTTCAAGAATCCAGGTAAATTGATTACAATGAACTAAATAAGATTAGTTATATTATAAATGAACTAATGTATCTTTTACATCCACATTAAAACTAATTAGAACTTTTTTTAATTATTTAAATGAAAAAGAATTATTTAATAGAAATCAATATTTTTCAATATTCATGAAGAAGTTAATAATTTTAAAAGATTCTCAAAATTAAAATTATGATAATATTGTATTAAATTTTTAGAAAATAAATTTAATTTTTTAAATGAATATCATATTTGATGATAAATATAATTTTAAAATAAATTCATAAAAGGTGACGAACCAGTTTTTTTTTAAAATATACAGATTTTAAGGATAAAATTGGATTTATTCTAATCCTATAACTAAAAAATATTTGATTGATAATAATATATATATTTTAATATATATTATATATAAATATAATTAATATAATTTTATAATTGAGATTAAGATAAAAAATATTGTGCACAATTTTTTTTTCAGAAAAACATTTCTTTTAAATTTAAATAATATTTATTCAAATTTTAATAACATTATAAGCAATGAATTTAATTTATAATTTTTTTAAAATAACATAAGTTTTATATTTTATTCATTACTACTCATTAAAAAAATATTATGAATATTTTTTCATGATATACTATATTATAGTTCATTTAGTCACAATGTTTTGTATATTTTGAGCTATAAAAAGTGTAAATTTTTATAAAAGAAAATATATCATAAAATCCAATGACTCTAAATTATATAGTATTAAATTGAATAAATCAACTAAAATTAATTCAATGTGATACAAAAAATAAATATCTCTCTGAATAATCAAATACTTTGGTTCCCACAATGATTCTTAGAATTTGGATTCCTCTAGAGAAATTTAACCTCTTGAGTATTATTTTTTTATCAAATTATCTCCATGGTTACATTTAGTTTTGAGATAATAAACTTATTCCCTATATAAATCTGATAAATACCTTTCCACCATCTTCAAGATCTATATCACATCAATTACTATTAAGATAATGTTGTTATCCACTCTGTGTTATCTTAATGTTCTATTGAATGATTCTAACATTCTCCACAAATTGATCAGCTCTCTCAAGTACCAATGTCAATTTTTCATGAAAATAATCACATTACTTCATAGTTATATACTTCTTTCCATATAGTGATTCATATGGACCCCATTGAATTCAATAGTGAATGTTATTTTTGTAATAAATCATGACTAGAAGAATGTGTTGATCAAAAGAACCTTTAAAATCCATTTAACAATATCTCATAATTTACTCTATTATTTAAATTATCCTCCAAAATTTATCGTATAAATAATAATGTAACACCATAATAAAAAAATACAGTATATCCAAAGACCACCAAAGAATTATCCTAATCATCGAGGCGATCCTTAGATCCCAATAAGAAACAGTATAATGTTGTAATCCATGAAAAGTTACCACATCATTAATGTATATTATATAATGATTATGAGGAGAGAAATGTGTTTTATTGAAATTAATTTTGATGAATTTTTTTTATGATGAACTATAACAATAATAATATTATATCCATTATTTGTTTTACGGAATTCTATGACAAAATCCATTATAATGTATTCCCATTTCCATCACGGTATTGGTAATGGTAGTAAAATCCCAATAGATTACAACATCCCAATATTAAAATGATAAAACACTCAGAAAGTAGATATATACTCATCAATATAACTCTTCATATTGTCCCATCAGATATACTATTTTAAATCTATATAAACCTATGTAATTCTTGGATGATGAGAGAATGAAATACTATACGACTCATCCAAATTATCCCAATTTAAATATTGTATAGATGGAACATAAAATGTGATCCTAATGCATATCATTCCATTATATTCAATGATAAACACAAGGAAATGTGTCACCTTCTACTAGAACTCATCATATTCTATTAGCGCTACCTTAATATTCAAATAGATAGATGATTGAACACTCATTTTAGAAACATATGATTTTTGAAAATCCTATAGGATTTCTAGATCGATCTTTTGAAAATCTAGATAATATTTGATATTTTATGATCCTCATCATAGATTACCTAGACTGATCCTTTTGACTATGATCATATGACAACATGTTTACTTTCATAAGGTTATAATGTATTGAGAATTCATAATCTTTAATCGGCACTAACTATCTCTATAAAACATATTCAAATATTTATTAGTGATTGTAAACATTTATAATTTATTACCTTTATATACATCGTTTACCATAATGATAATTCAATTATGTCTTTAGTTAAAAAAAGTACCAGAGCCAACTCTAAAGCAGGGGTTGGGTAATTTTTCTCACAATACATTAATTGGGGTGATTCATAACATATAATCATATAATTATTCATGAAAATAAATCCCTATATATTATTTTATGAATCACTATAGACTATATACTTTTCTCCATTATAGGGTAATAAAAGAACATGTCTGTCAAAACACCATCCTTTTAGTTCATTGATATTTTCTTATAATTATCCAATATAAAGGTTCATAGATTTATTCTATGTTAGATTTGTTACTATATTGGACACTATTGAAATATGGTCTAAAAGGCATTGATAATATTGAACCAAAACATAAAAACAACATATCATAGTCACCATGGATTGTCTGATCTAATGTTCAATATTATCATTCTTGAATATATTCAATGATATTCACACAAATGATATTATATAACCAATAAATGAAACATTATGAATCCTAAATTTTAACATGATAATATTTTCACATATGTTTGCATTCATTATGGTCTCTAGTAAACTCATGAGGTGATATAAATGGTCTGACATTTCCTTTAAATATATAATATTAACATCAATTAAAACAAACACAAACTAATATGGGTAACCTATAAATTATATATTTATTAAATTCATAAATATGATATGTGGACTAGTGATACCAAATTTCATTACAATATGTCAAACAAATTTGTGTGTTGTATGGAATGGAGAATTTTGTATGTACTTTTTTATCCAAATTAATGATATACATAATGATGATCATTCATGGAAACATATTGAGCTCAATTCTATTGATAAAAAAAGTCATAAATATGAGGTAGAAGATACTTGTTCATTATTTACATCTTCTTATGTTGTCTTTAAAAAATAATTTTTTTCATTGGTCCATATTAATTCATATTAAAAAGAAAACTATCACAATAATTTGATATAATTGGATTAATAAATCAATTTCCAATAATCTCATAGAGTTTTTTACACCATTCCTATAACTAAATAAGGGTAATTCTATAGGTAGTCATTGAAATTAGTGTAGCACTAGGAATGAGTTATACTGAGAAATGAAGATCATTATTCAGTGGGAGACTATGAATCTCTTCTTTAAAATCATTAATGTATTCCCACACAATTAAAATAGCATAGATGAAGAGTTTATCCTTAATTTAATGAGAAAAAAACTATTTTAAATAGGAATCATGACCGAAAAATAGGTCATTATATCTATACTTTGTTTGAACTTATCATCACACTGATAGATGAACACAAGTTTTTTGAAAATATCAAAATACACTACCCTTATTGAAAAATTAATTTAATATTTATATAATAATTCCAATACATTCCAAAAATAACATTAAATTTCACCTTAATAAGATTTTCATAAGTAACATTATTAAAAAAATCAAAATAATATAATAATTCTAATACTCTAGGATTTACCAGTTGTAACAGCATATTAATGTAGATAATTTCAAAGTTCCCCAAATTTAAAAAAAGAAATGATAAATTGAATAATAAAAATAAATTTATTTCATTCTATCATACCAATAATTTATCACTGGAAATTCATTTTTTATGCACTTATTTTGAAATCATAAAAAATTTTCCATTTAAATATAGAAACTATATTTGGTTTCTCCTTACACGTTTCTAATATAAAATAACTGTAATCCTCATTTCTTCCTTGGTTTCCCCATCCCAATCCCTCAATGAAATCAATTCTTCTTTTCATTGGTGAGTTAGAGAGTTTTTTAAGGTGTTATGAATTATTCAGATATGATGATAACTAATTAGGGATTGTTATAATATCTTTCATTCCAAATATAATCCTATTTTATTCATCACAATCACTACATTGGAAATAACATTACGAATAAACATGATTCCTCATATTTCCATCTACTAACTAAAAACAAAAAAGCAATATGTGATAAACAAGAATAACTATGGGAAACAACCTGGTCATGAAAAATCATATGTTGGATAAATTTTTTTAACTGTGACACCATAAGTCTGTCCTAGGTCATTCAATAAAATAATCTATTGAAATACATCATCATTATTTCAATGTTAACCATGATTTAGAAAAATAATATCTCATAGGAGTGTAAAACCATGTTCAATGTTAGGGAATACTCACCATAAAAGAGAATGATGGGAAAATATAGTCAAACATCTCTTTTTAGGATTATTATACCTATATAAATATTTTAAAAAATTCAGCCCACTGGTAGTATCCATTGAGTGATTTTTTCTCAAAAATCCACAGACCCTTTCTTACCAATGTTTATGATATTCTAATAAACAAAGATTGTCCTAGTGCTTTCTCACTAATGGTTATCACTAATGTTTTCTTAACCAATTTTCCAATGGCTTACTAAACCTTGATCTGAAATTATCCTTGATGTACAATTATTTCCATACATATATATATCACATCTTAATAGATTACTACACATTAAAAAGCATAATGATTAATTATAGAATTATATACTTCTAGTGCCTTTGAAAATTTAGATACGAAAAAAGGTTGTTCATAATTGAACTACATAAACATTTACTATGTTCTTCATAACTATATCTATTTTTATACATATCCTAATTAATAAACTCATCATAACTTGGGGAAAAGATAATTAATTTAGGGTGATATCGGATTCCCACCATGGGTAAAAAAGGGAGATATCAATGATCACATAAAAAGAATATGAGAATACTACTATGAGGACATGATTATAAGTCTTAAAAAACATAAAAATATTTTCATAGACCATAATAATGAGTGATGACATATTAAATGGTTTTTTATAAGAAATATATTTTAAATTAATCAAATAAAGTGATCCATGAGATAATAACATTTTCATAAAACATTGTATTGGGGCATAAAATTAATCAAATAAAATAACTTCATTATTATTCATGGATTAATACAAAACTATTATAGTTTGTTTTGTTCACTATAGAATCTATAAATATCTTTATTGATCACTCCCTATACAATCACAGTGGGTGGACTCACAAACCGAACAATGTTTAATCCATTTTACACTCTTTTTTATATCAACGAATATCTAATTTTACCGAATTAATTAGAGGTATATATAATTTCATGTCACATACATAGATTATTTTAAATGTATTTTTATTTTAATTTCCATTAATTCTTTGCATTGGGGGTTTCCAATGGTTTTATGGAGAATAAGTTAGTTTTATAAATTGGGCCAAACTGTGAGCCCAATTCCAGATTTAAAAATAAATTTTGTTTCTTTTATAACATATTCATTTTTTAATATTTTTCACACATTCCAACTCCAAAATGTCCTCCCCTGATATTTTTACACCAACATTAAATTTGGAGTCTTTGGAAATCCCTAACCAATGTATATTTTGGTTTTTATTTAAGGGATTGGGCCTACCCAGAAGCCCATATCCAGTTTTAGAAATTAATATCATTTATTTAATAACTTTTAAAATTTTAAGTATTATTTGCTGATTCCAAGAATAATATGCGCCCCTTACACACAGATGCCCCCAACCTCTTTACCATCTCTTTGGAGCTCTTAGGAATCACGATTTCAGGATGAACATCTTAGGGTTTCTAAAATCGGCCATATTTGATGAGGTATGTTCATTAAATCATAACTCTCTCAATTCATACTATTTTCCCTCCATTCCAATTCCTAAATTACCTACTAATTCTTTTACGAACATCCCCTATGATTTGGCCGTTTTTAATTTCAGATACAGGTGTTTTGGGGAGATTCTTTCTAGATTTATCAAGTAAGTTAGTCCATTTCATTTCCCCTTTCAAATTGATTAGGGTTTAATTCTATTATTTTAGGGTTTAATCCCATTTCATTGAAGTGTAAAATTACAAGTGGGTAGGGGTTCTAACCTAAGGTTTAACCTTGGGTTTTCTTGGACCAATTTTTAATTTTTAGGTTTGATCTACCCTTCTTGAGGTGCGGTGGTGGTGCGTTGGTGTTTTCGCAGAACAGATTCAATGGTTTAATTTGATTTGGTAGGTGTTTCTAATTTTGATTAAATATTTGTGTATTAGCATGCTGTATTTATCATATTTTCAGATTTATATGATTTTATTATTGCTCCAAAAATTGTTTATAATGATGTTTCTATTGCAAGTGAATTTTAATTGCCAATTTGGTGTGAAATTGGGGGTTTTCCAAAGAAATGTTTTATTTTTTTATTTGGGGATGCCCTATAAATACATATTTGTCTTTATTGACCTTTAATAAGGCATAAAAACTGTTTATAATGTTTATCCCCTTTGGTTATTGCTGCAAAAATGGGTTTTAATTGTGTTTGTAATGATAGTGATGATTTGGTTCCACTTTTGTGTGAAAATGAAGGTTTTACAGAGTTAACACTTCTTGTTTAACATGGAGATGCCCGAAAACTGATTTTTTTGTTTTAATTGAAATTTATTGGGCTGAATTTACTGTTTTGGTAACTTACAAGTGTGAACATAGTGTAAAAGTAGCTCTCTTAAGGGGTTTTGTGTGCAAAACAACACGGGATTTTGAGAAATTGATTTATTCAAATTCAATGTGTTTATTGTTTGTTTTAAGTGGTATAAAATATGATAGCCACTTTATTGGGTGTATGTGACCAGTAGTGGTGTTTTAAATTAAAATGGATATGTGTTAAATCCGGAAACTTTTTGAGCACAAAGGGGGAATCCCGGGATTCTAAGTGGGGTAGATTTGTACAAGTATGGCTAGTGGACCAGATGGGTTTTGTCCATGTTTCACTTAGAATTTGGATAATGTCAACTCTAACTAAACTATGTGGATTTTGATTGGGGACAACTAGGTTATTGGTATGTTCCCTACTAGTGGCTCTTGCACGAGAACATATTTTACTATGGTTACATTACACCGATGTACGAGTTACATGGGGCCCGAGACTACCTAGTGCCTATGGGTGTTCCCGGTTTTGTTTCTCATTAGATTTTTTGGATTTTCCCATGTATTTGGTTGTCTTTGGAAATATATTTAAGTAGATAACATTTATATTAAAATTTGTTAACATTCTGAAAGTTTTATCTTCAATTTTTTTTTCAATTTAAAGTAGAATTTCTTGGAATTTGTCGCCGCTTTTCATTGCATATTAAAACTGCTTTCTTTTTCACCTAGAATTACATGCACCTCGGAATCATTGGGTGGTATACTATTGGGATTAGGATCAAACCCTACTTAAACCCCTTGGTGTATGTATACTTTATTATTTTTGACTCAGGTAAAGGAAAGGCCAAGGGTGATGGCGGTTCTGGGTGTTAGTCCCCATCATTGGGGAAAAGTTGTGGAGACAAATTGCGGGTGATGACCCCCTTTTCATGTGGAGTCCTTGTGGATATAATTCTATTGATATTTTTTGTATTTGAACCTCGTTTATTTTATTTAATCCAATGTATTTAGTTATGGGTTTTATTTTAAGACTTGTTTGGCTATAAATTTCAGAATTTATATTATGGATTGTTTTTAAGGTTTTATGCTTTCATATTCGGGTAAATCATTCCCAAACCAAGATAAATTATACATGGGAACTTGTGCCATACCATTGGGACAGGGAACGCTCTTCTGGCCTTTTCATGAGCAGTGTTTGGTGCCGTTTTTGGGGGCGACCAGATTCGGTTCGTGACAAAATGATATCAGAGGAGGTTCAGGTTAACTCTTTAGGTCATGTTATTTGGGGAAGAGTCGGGATATTATGGAGTTAGAAGTATAGGGACTTGGTATTGTAGTTATGGGTAGTGTTCATGATCACCACACCTCATTATAGGATTCATGTTTTCGGGGGATTTCAGGATTTATCTATGTCCTTTTCTTTTCTTGTTTTAATGATGGTTAGGGGAAATGAAAAGAGAGTTGGGTTAATGGTATCAGTGAGCTCGTAGGGCCTGGAAGGATATGTGGAGCCGGGGATCATCCCAGGAACTCTCTTTGTGACTGTGAAGTGATTGGGGGTATGGTCGCCAACCATATGTCCAAGTCACCAACTAAAACTAGTTTCCTCTCACATTGTCTTGTGTTCTTTAGTTTTGAAATCTTAGAACTTTGGTTTTAAAGTGACTTGGTTTTAATAAGCTTAATGTTTTTTTGAAATGATTTCAAAATAATTAGGGAATGGTTTTGTTAATGAAATGGTGGAACTAAATTTTCCAGATTATTTTGAAATGTAAAATGGTGTGCTTACACCTCTTTCGAAAGTATGAACTATATTGATTTTGGTTTTGGATTGATTTTCCAATAGTGTTTTCTAAACAATCAAAGGGTGTTTTAATGGGATGAGATGTTTTGAAATTGATGTGAATATCTTGAAATTGAGTTCCTGTATAATGTTTGCATCTTTCTGAAAATTTTAGTAATATTTTTATTGGGATTTTGATCTCTGGGATAGAATTTTTGAAAAAAATGATGTGTTGGTTGACCGTTTTGGTTTTGAAAGGTGGAAATGATATTTTTTTTAACCATTGGTATTTTCATGAGTAACCACAAGCCTGGGGTTATAATGGATGATGGATGGTTGATGGCATGACTTGGTGAGTTCCGGGACGGATATGAGGAGGGTGCCCAGTGTGGCATAAAAATATGCATGTGTGAGGCCCATGGGGTACCATTGGTGGATATGCTTTCTACTAAACAGATTTTTTTCAAAGAAATAGTTTTAAAGAAAAACATGATGTCTTTTGGAATAGTTTGGTATAGTTTGTATTATGGGTTTTTGATAATGTTGATGTTGTGGGATGTTTTGAGTCCAAGAAACCCTTCTGTTTGAACTGTGTTTTGGGTTTGTGTTTGGTCGGTGAGCTGTGTTGTAGGGATGGTTAGTGGCCTCTTTTGAAAAATGTTTGGGGATGCCTTTGGGGTGGTTCCCTTCATGTGTTTCAATCTGGATTGTGGTATATTGTGACCAATGGAAAATCTTGGTTGGGTCCTATGGTTCAATTGGTGGATATGGTATGCCCCATTAATGGTTAGTGCACACCTTAAGTGGAACCCAGATTTTTTTCTCTTTTGAAGACCCTCTAGTTGATCAATATAAGGAATATTTTTCCTGAGATTTTTAGATTGAGTCTACTCCCATTCCTTTCATTAATTTTTAGATCCTCATGTAATGGGAGAGAGCTCATGGAAGGTTGATAGGGACCTTAGTTACTTATTTTTCCTGATACGTCAATGGTGGATGTGTTCTAGGGTTGTTAGTGTGGATGAGTGTCTCGATAGTGTCTAAGAGGACCTTTGGGTTCTTCAAAGTTTCTTTGATGCATGAATTCATGTTAAACCACTAGTGTGGGAAATATGGTCCTGATATGATATTGTGGCCACTTTCTAGAATTGTGTGTTGTTTGGGGATGTTGTATAAGTTCCCCCTCCAAGAATTGTTTATATCAGTCACAATGGTCATGTTCGGTGATGCCTTATGATGTCATGTTCTCGATTGACCATATAGTTGAATATCTTGAAATCCTATGAGGGTCCCTGTTATGTTGTGTGAATTTCACCCATTGAAAAAACGTCAAAATCTTCCATTTTAGACGAAGGTGAGTATTGGTGTTCTTTACATCTATTGTTTCTCACCTGATGAAACAAGGTGTGATGTGTGTGAATCTTCTTAGCCCTTATTTCAGTAAAATATCGTGATTGGGTAAAGTGAGTTTGGAATGTGTTATGTATGGAAAACATATATGGGATTGCGTTGTAGTTGTTGGTGGCACCAATAGAAGAATTATCATTTGGTGGGTTTCCAAATACTAACTGTGAGGCCGAAGATGCTTCAATCATTTGAGCTCCAGCCATAGGTCTCGTAGAGAATCTGGCTCGTAGTCTGGGGAAATTAAAGGGACATTTAAACCCTTGTACAAATTCCTATCCTAAATATGAATGATAGGAAGAGTTTAAACCTCGGGTATTATCATCCTTCTTTTGTTGTTCACATTTGGCGGAAATAGGTGGAGGGCCTTGTACCCATGTCATCACACAATGTCATTCCCCTCCCCCTTTGGTTTCTATTGAGTCTATGGAGAATGGTTGGAAGTTTGGATAGGCTGGTTGAGAATAAAGTTTTCAGTGGGTTAATAGTGACCATGCCCTAGAAAACCATGTGGATAGAAGGATCCACACTGTTAGCGCATGGTTTCGCAAATCGAGCGGACTGACCATGTGACCTTTCCAACTCTTCAAATTTTGCGGTCTTTTTGTACTGGACCATGCTGGTCTGTTAAGATGGTTGGTTCTTATGGTGGGGAAACCCACTATGAGTCTTATATAAGTTATTTCGTAATGGTCTAATGGAAGTATACCCATTGTAATGGGGAGTCCGTTCAGGCCTCCCCTATTAGTGTCCTGATTCTGTCTCGGAAAAAAAAATTATTGGTTGTCTCTTATGGTGGGGAGCATATTTGTGTCCCCCCATACCAGTAAATTAGATTTATCAATGGTCTTGGCTTGGGGTAGAAAGTATCGTTCGGAGCTATCTAGCTGCCAACAACTTCCTTGAGTAAAATTTGGGACTGGAGAGCACCCAATGGTTTAGTTAAAGTTAAGTGTAACCTTGTTCAAAGTTGTTGTTCGTTTGGGTGAATTGCTTGAGTATTGTTTAGACTGTGTTTAAAGAGTTTTCAGTTGGGAAAAATCCTAAATGTCCTAGATGGTTTTAGGAAACTGGTGTAAGTTTGGTTTTTCAGTGTATTCCTTCCTTCATTTATCACTGGAAGTGTTTTGGCCTTTCGGGGAGAACCCTGGCAAGGGAGTACTTCTTGGTTTCTCAGTTGGGTTTGGTTGTTGCTTTGGCATTGCTGTGACTTTATAGGGTGGAAAATTTTAATGGTGGGGAGAATTGTCACATTCATATCATATTTTAAATTTATTTTTATTTTAATTTCCATTAATTCTTTGTTTTGGGGGTTTACAATGGTTTTATGGGGCATAGGTGAGTTTTCATGAATTGGGCCAAACCGTGAGTCCAATTCCAGATTTAAAAATAAATTTTTCATCTTTTATAACTTATTAATATTTTAATATTTTCACACATTCAAACTCCTAAATGTCCTCCCCTGATATATTAACACCACAATTAAAATTTGGAGCCTTTGGAAATCCATAACCAAGGTTTATTTTGGATTTTATATAAGGGATTGGGCCTACCTGGAAGCCCATATCCAGCTTTAAAAATTAATTGTATTTATTTAATAACATATTCAATTTTAAGTATTTGTTGGTGATTCGAAGACTCATATGCGCCACTTACACCCAGACGCTCCCCCAACATCTTTACCCCCTCTTTGGAGTTCTTAGGAATTTTGATTTAGGGGTGAACATAATAGGGTTTCTAAAATAGGCGATATTTGATGAGGTATGTTCATTAAATCATAACTATCTCAATTAATACTCTTTTCCATCCATTACAATTCCTAAATGACCTAATACTTCTTGTCCGAACATCCCCTGAGTTTTGGACGTTTTTATGTTCAGATACTGGTGTTTTGGTAGATTCATTCTAGATTTCTCAAGTAATGTAGTCCATTTCATTTCCCCTTTCAAATTGAATCAGGTTTCATTCTATTTTTTAGGGCTTCCGCCCTTTTAATTGAAGTGAAAAATGACTAGTGGGTAGGGGATCGAACCTAAGGTTTAACCATGGGTTTTTGTGGTCTAATTTTATAATTTTAGGTTTGATCTCCCCTTCTTGACGTGCGGTGGTGGTGCGTTGGTGTTTTCGCACAAATGATTCAATGGTTTCATTTGATTTGGTAGGTGATTCCAATTTTGATGGTAACTTTGTTTATTACCATGCTGTATTTATCATATTTTTAGATTTTTATCATTTTATTATTGCTGGAAAAATTGGTTCTAATGATGTTTCTATTTCAAGTGAATTTTAAATAACAATTTTGTGTGAAATTGGGGGTTTTCCAATGAAATGTTTTATTAGTTTATTTACGGATGCCCTATAAATACTTAATTGTTTTTATTGACCTATAATAAGGCATAAAATACTGTTTATAATGTTTATCCTCTTTGGTTATTGCTACAAAAATGGGTTTTAATTGTGATTGTAAAGAAATTGATGTTTTGGTTCCACTTTTGTGTGAAAATGAAGGTTTTACAAAGTTAACACTTCTTGTTTAACATGGGTATGCCCGAAAATTGATTTTTTGTTTTAATTGAACTTTTTTGGTATGAATTTACTATTTTGGTAACTTACAAGTGTGAACATAGTGTACAAGTGGGTTTATTAAGGGGTTTTGTGTGCAAAACAACACATGATTTTGAGAAATTAATTTTTTAAATTCAAAGTGTTTGTTGTGGGTTTTAAGTGGTATAAAATGCGATACCTACGGTATTTGGTGTTTGTGACCAGTAGTGGTGTTTTAAATTAAAATGGATATGTGTTAAATCCTGAAACTGTTTCAGCACAAAGGGGGTAGCCTGGGTTCCTAGGTGGGGTGGATTTGTACTAGTACGACTAGTGGATTGGATGGATTTTGTCCCTTTTTCACTTAGCATTTGGATAACGACAAGTCTAACTATACTATGTGGATATTGATTGGGGACCACTAGGTTAGGGGTATGTTCCCTACTAGTGGATCGTGCACATGAACAGATTTTACTAAGGTTACATTACACCGAGGTAAGAGGTACATGGGGCCCGAGACTCTCTAGTGCCTAGGGGTGTTCCCAGTGTTGTTGCTCATTGGATTTATTATATTTGCCCTTCTATTTGGGTGTCTTTGGAATTATATTTAAGTAGATAAAATTCCTATTTAAATGTTTTAATATTCTGAAAGTTTTACCTTGAAAAATGTTTTCAATTTAAAGTAGCATTTCTTGGAACGTGTCGCCGCTTTTCATTGCATATTAAAACTGCTTGATTTTTCACCTTGTATTGAATGCACCTTGGAATAATTGGGTTGTATCCTATTGGGCATAGGTTCACACCCTTCTTACACCCCTTGGGTGTAAGTAGACAATATTATTTTTGACTCGGGTAAAGGAAAGGCCAAGGTTGATGGCGGTTCTGGGTGTTTGTCCCCATCATTGGGGCAGAGTTGCGGAGACGACTTGTGGGTGATGGCCCCCTTGTCATGTGGAGTCCTTGGGGATGTCATTCTATTGAAATTTAATGTATTTGAACTTTTTTGTTTTATTTAATCCAATGTATTCAGTTTTGTTTTTTTATTAAGATTGTTTGGCTATAAATTTCAAAATTTATATTATGGATTGTTTTTAAGGTTTTATGCTTTCATATTCGGGTAAATAGTTCCCAAACCATGATAAATGATACCATGGCATTTGTTCCAGCCCGTGGGGATCCGGAAGGCCCTTCAGACCTTTTCACGAGCTGTGCCTTGTGTTGTTTTTTGGGGCGACCAGATTCAGTTCGTGACATTTCAGTCCCACCAATCACATAATAAAAATCAAACATATTTTAATAAAAAGGAATAAATATTTATTATTATCATAACCCATGTAATTTAAATGCATTTCAAATTTTTTTAACAAGTATAACCCCTAAAAATGAAATGGGTTTCAATTTTTTTTATTTTCATAATAGCATAGCCCATGGAAATTTACGGGATTCATAAATATATTATCATCATAATAAAATATCTTCCATATTAATAATAATGTTGGAATAATTTTATCATATCTATAAAAGACCATATGAAACATCAAATGATGTTATATTAGATGGGAAATGTTTTTAATGATGACTTAGAATATTTCATGAAGAAAATTCCAATTTTTAATTTTAATTTACCTATTGAATATATAAAATAATCAATAAATTTAATGATTTATTTTATTAAATCAACTATGAAATCTTATAAATTAAGTTTCACTGCATTTAGTGATTTTTATTTTGGGAAATTATATTTCTTTGATATATGTTACAAGAATAAATTGCTTTCACACTATTTCATATAGTCAAAGAGTACCTCATTCAGAAAAGGAAAATTAGATCAATTTAAATCCAATTTTAAAAAACTCAAACACGGTTAAAAATTATTTTAAGTAATAATATTATTATATTATAAAAATTATAGAATACAATTTAAGAATGCAAGAATATTGAGGAAAATTTATCTACGACCAATGAGAAAAATAATGTCTTGTTTTCTTTAAAAAAATTATTTTTTATATTAATCATAGAGATAGTGAAAAATTATATTAAAAACTAATTATTTATAAATAACCATAAGATAATAATATTTATGACTTTAAAGAGTTTAATATTATAATATCTCATCATATAAACCTGATTATAATCAATCCTGTTAGATAAAGATATTGTAACTGAAAACTCTTACAACTATTGTAGGCCTCAAATGAAATCCTCACAAAAATAATAACATTTATTGTTATGTATATATTTATTATTTTAATTATAATATTCATATAAAACATTCAAAATCATTATATAAAATACTGTAAAGAAACAATTGGTTAATATGGGAATCTTCTCGTAGAAGTTAAAGTGATACAAAAATCCCTGAAATTGAGTTCCACCAGATTCTAATGCACTCTATCATCATGTTTAATAATTCTCATTATAGTATAAATATATATTATAATGATGTAAATACATATAATATCATATAAAATATACTTATTATATTAACATCCCATTATTAATAAGATGTTATTAAAACAATCTTTTCTAGGTAGCGACTGTTTCATTTTGGGTGAAGGATTAGATTTTTTAGTTCAGGTCTCCATACATTATTCATGGATAAATAATCTATATAAGGTTCTTAATGAAATAAATGTATTATATATTATATATATATACATATATATTGAGTCCTACTTAAAATATTTATATAGAAAATCAAATTACACCATCAATGTAGATTGTATGACATACGTATGCATGATCACTATTTTCACATTTCTTTAGGTGGAATTAAATAAATTTGAATGTTAATTAACATTTAATGAATCATATAAAAAAATTTATTACATATATATTCATTAAATGTATTTTAATGATCATCCATGTAAGGTTTAATTTAATAATACATCACATTGCTTAGTATAGGTTGTAGTCCACATGTACACATGAGAGACAATATTATTTTACATCACATCGATGGTATTTTACTATTTGGTGGGAGAAGAGATGAATATAGATTATTAAATAATCCTAATCAAATGTAAATGTAAGGAAAACAATTTTTTATTACAATGTAATTTTTAAGACTATATTTGAGGAGTAAAATAAAATGTAAAAAAATGATGTTCTTATTGAATACAATTATTATTAAATAGAAATTATCCAATTGCTTATATTATAAAGGACCATAGTGTTGGTATTTCAGGAATTACTGTAGGTAAAAAAAATATATAAGGACTTTTACGATATTTATGATTATGTATTGATTATGATAAATCGATTAAGTGGTGTCAATATATGAAGGGAGGAGTTTCCCTGTAATAAATGATATTAGTGGAACACTTATACTTTTCCATTGTTTTAAAAAATATCATGTCAAATTCATTAAAATATTCCCCCTAAATAGCTCATATATGAATTTTTTAAGGGTAATATTGAATTAAACCAACCACTAGAGTGTTAAAATGTTTTTATGTCATTTTATCCCTTATCATTAACGATATACCCATGTGATATGTGTTTTAACATGAATCATGGTAATATATATTTAGTGTTTATATAATTAAATACGACCAAAAAATAATTTATATATATATATAAATATTAATTATTGTTATTAAAAATATTTTATGCATTTTACTTAATTGTATTAACATATTTTGGGGAATTAATGAAAAAACTAAACATAGAAACATGAAAAAAAATATTTTCCCAAGAAAACACATTCTTATATATAAAATGATTTTTTTATAAATTATTCAAAAAATGATTTAAAATATCATAAATTAGATTAATAATAAATTAATTTAATTAATTTAATTTTAATTCCATTTTATTAAAAACAGCATTTTTAAATTCATTAAAAAAATGTAGTGGTTAATAAAAATTAGTATTTCTCACCATTCATAAAATATATAACTTATAAAAAAATTATAGAAATATTCACCCTATAATAATTTGGAAATGATGATTTAAAAAATAAATTTATTTTTTCAAATCAATTTTTAAATATTATAAATAATAATTTTAAAATTAGTTAACAAAACCGGATGGTACCTCATTTTAGAAAAATACAGTGTTTAATAATTTAAATTGGAATTTTTTTATATCCAATGAATATAGAAAATATTAAGTGGTTGACAAATTTTTAAATTCAATATATAATATATATAATGTTTATTTAAATATTTGACGAATAATTATTATGATAAAAACATATTTTGTTCATTAAGAAATGTTTTTTAGGAAAAAATTATTGTTCATCCAAATGTTTTTTATTTTCATCTATAATCAAATGTAGCCAATTAATCTATTTTAAATGGAATAAACCATATAATTTTCATAATTTTTTTTTCAAATTAATACATTACAATTTAATAAAAAGTTTCTAATTGTATACTATATTACAATTCATCTCAACTCGGGGTATCTGATATTGTAAACAATCAAAGAGATATAATTTATTCTTATAGACATATATCATATAATTTTGGAATGTTTTATTTCATGTGTGTGTACACATATAATCATTATTATTATATTGTTTCGTGGATTTTTCATTGGGTTTTCATAAATATGGAATAATATAATGAGGATTTTTCATTGCACATTGTGGTTCCTTCTAGGAATGAGGTTGGGTGTCTGTTGGGGCCACTGATTTTCTTATTATTAGATAGGGAATAATTTTTTGATGAGTTATCTATATTTATCATTATCTTCAATTTAATGTTATTTTAATTTTAAATGAATATTTTTAATATGTATTGATATGTTATTGTAATTTGTGGATAAGGACATTGAGATATTCACATTTGATCAATGATAAAGTTAGTGGAGCATGGATAGGCCACTTCAGTTGGTGGAGATTACTTAGATAAAAATATAAATTAATAAAATAAATGTTGGTGGTTTATTTTACATACACCTTAATTAAATTTCCAATAATTTTTTGTTTTGTGATGTGCTCGGGATCCACCATAGGTAGAATGTGACCCTTAATTAAATTTAATATTCAATAAAATTAATATTGAAATATTAATAACATGATTAATTTTAGTAAAATAAATCTATTTCTTTACCTTATATAAATAGATCAGTAATAAGAGAAACATCAATACTGTTGGAACATGATATATTCCAAAACCATAAAATATTGTGACCATACAATAAAATATTTCTATAGATTTAATTAGATCATGAAAAGGAAATCTAAAATGGTAATGGGTGATAGAAACATAAAGTAACTACGAATTAAGGATCTTGTGACCACATATTATAGGTGGTTCATGAATTGTTGTGGTTTTTCAAGGTATTAATTCATGGAATGTGGATAAACCACCAGATCACACTAAATTCTCAAAGGCCCAAATGTGTTAAAGGTTATGTCATAGGGGTTTTCTTCATCTTATATATGGTTTGAGACCTGAAGAGTATGGAAATGGATTGGGCTCTGATTATGGTTCCTACCCATTTTAAGACATTGATAAGGGATACTTTACAATAGGTAGTTATGGCCATGGGTATCTGCCAAAATCATGGAGTAACAAGTATGACCATTAAGGCTACTAAAATGAAAAGACGAGTAATTCCATTTTTCTAAATTTATATTATTATTTAAATAATTAATTATTTTTCATTAATTATTTTAATATAAATATATATATATTTATAAATGAATTAGTTGACCTTTAGGAATCTGTTCCATCAACTAATTTTGGAGTTGGGTTCCTCGGTCAATTAAGACCGGACCCTACCTGTCCAGTATAAAAGTTGTTTGTTATGTATGAATCATGGATGTAAAAATTAAATATTCTATTTAGGGATATAATCATAAATATATATTAAATATTTTTATCCCTATGTCATAAATAAATAATCTATATCAATTTGGATGCTCGATAGATTAGGATACACATCTGAATTTACAATGATTTCCATTAAAGTATAAAATAATTATTGGATTGAAAGTAATTATCACATATAAATCCTTGGATTCTTAGAGATACCGAGATATAATTTTCAATGATATAATTTCCATAATTTCTAGTGTATTTATGATTACACATATATGTACTAAAAGAAATGTTTTTCTAGTGCAACATAGATACCCCTCTTAGTTAGTGCATCACCCGTGATATCTAGAACACTATGATCCATTTTATGACAGAGGTTTTTTGGTGGAATCATTTTCCACAAGAACTATTCAGTTGTGATATCCTTGAGTTTGATGATGATACATTCAATTGATTTTCTGTATTTTATGTAGGGTTGGGAAGATGCAAAATGATTGCATTACCCAAAGATTTATAAGAATAGAGTTTATAAGATATTATTTAAGGATAGAGAGTTAGCAACTGGGATATGGATAATATAAAATACATATTACCAAAACGTATTCCCTTTATAATTATTTTATCATTTCCAATGATATAATTTCATATGGACCAATACATAGAAATCATTCATCATACTAGAATATTGAATGATAGTATATTGTAGGGGTTTACCTCATTACTCATAAATGTTGTAAATAATATATGTCCAATAAATACTTGTAATTATACCATATATTTCATAGACTTGAGTATGGGTGATCATTGGTTGAGGAATAGTACCCCTATGGTGGTGTAGCTTTATCAAATACATATCTGGTCATGAAATATGCTTGTATGGTCATACTAGGGTTTCCATCAAGCCCTATGTATGATATTAGTTATTTAATGAATTCTGTAGATAAATGTTATTATTATCATTTCGTTGAGAAACGCCAGAACAAATACACCTATATAACTCTTTATGTTTGGAATTGTGATGGGGTTATACATTGACTTTTATAATCACACCCTTATCAACCCTCTATTAGAATTATGTACCATGTCATCTCTAATTTTTTTAGGTATGTGATTGGTTGATTTATGACTTCTTTTGTTAATGAGTGTGAAGCATAGATAATGTTGTACTAGAAGACTTGGAAGATTTATTTATAATTAAACTATAATAGTATTTAAGCCTACTAGTTTTTCATTGTTAAAAAATGAAATATAAATAATTTCTATTCCACTATTGGTATATCATTATTCTATACTGTAATAATTTATTTACTGTCAAATTTATTACATTAATATGAAATCATAGTCTCACTATAGATTCACCCATGGTCTTCGATATAATTTAGTCACCTCTAGTGTCTGCGATGGAATGATTGAGGCCTTGTAGAAACCCAACATGGTTTCTGTTCATAGTAACACTAGGTGGGGAATGCAATAGAATTATCAGAAAAATTTTATATAATTTTATCTCACATTATTGTAAGAGTATTACAATTGTGTGTGGACAAATGACGGATATTAGACTGATGCTTCCATAATAATATTTCTAGTTAGATGCCTTTGTTACTGGGGATATGGGATTAACGATTATTTGTTTTTTTTATGTTCAGGTTGTTTATGACTTTTTTACATGGTGTTGTAACTATGGTTTAAATATTATGATTTATTATGGATTTATGGATCTTGGACCAATGAAAATATTCTAGTTGACGAATTTTACTCTTAGACCACAATGGAAAGTGGTGTATACTGATGCATTATATTTTTCATGTACTAATCTCACAACATATGAATGATTATATGTGATTTATGTCTCTAATGATGAGTAATAATTCATAAAATATCATAAATAATATAATTGGAATTTTTTTATATGGATTTTAATGGAATTTTATATAGTTTAACCACCATATTAATATTTTTCACTGATTACTGATGTGTACTATGGTATTAAGGGACTTGGAAATTAAGATGTTGAAATAGTTCCTTTGGCATAGGAGGTGAAGAAAAATATAATAGGTTAGAATAGAAAATGAGTGACTCATTAGTATCTATGATAGTTTTATATGGGTATGAGATTCCTTATAGTGGGTTTTTAGGAGAAACATGTGGGCAATTCATTTCATAACATTACCACAATAGGTTATACTTGGATGTGAACATGTCTATGTGGATCCTTATAGGTTGGCATCGGTAGCAGATGCTTCTCTAGTAGACAATTACATAGTGTATCATTTTTATATTTGGTAATATAAAAATTTATAAAATCATAATTTCTATTTTTACATATTCATTTTCTTATCATCTTATGTAACCATCCTTTTTATGGTTATATAGTCAGATAATCTAAGCATGAGTTTGATAGGTACCTGATGTACACATGGTATGCATGAACCGTGATAGGGTTTTACCATATTTGGATGCTCGATAAGGATTGGTTCGTCATATTTCCTATTTTTATATCAGGACCATATATGGGGTAATCCTCATACGAGGCTACTCAAAGTGGAATAGTAAATGGTAAGCCAATTATTATCAAGTGATTCCTTAAATTATTAATGAATTATAATCCACCTTAAAATTGAAATATTATGAATGGGTTGTAGTTAAATTAGATTCCAATTACAAATGATTGGGTTATTCCAATATAACCTAAAATTTAAGACCTGTATAAAAACGCATTAAATCATGGTTTGACCCTCTTATGTTGATAATATTATTACCTTCCATTAGAAATTTCATCCATTAGATTTTGTTCAAGGTGAATTAGATGTCATGTAATAGTCAAGGGAAGATTGTGGTTTGATCTATGGTCTAGGTGGTAATACCGAGTGAAAAATACATGATACATGATAGGTATGTCTCAATGAAAATACTAGAAAGTTATTTTTACTCTGATTCTAGTGAGATAGTTTTTAGTACTATTAGAAGGAAACCCTTGAGAGGAGTTAGACTAAATTTGTTGTCGGTTTGTGGATGTTCACATATACATGCTTTACAAAATTATAAATATTCACTAAAGGTTCATAATGTACATGGAATTTGAAAGATTATACATTTTGTTTACGTGTAATCACAATGGGATCTTGGGTATTGTGATTGGTATTGATTAAAATCATTATTTAAGTGGTTGGACTAATTTACCAGTGGGTGTAACAGTATATACATTGTTAGAGAAAAAGTATATGGATGTGATAGGAGTATTAATGGATATATCTGGATTTTTTTTATGAGTATGATACACTTTATGACACAAATATGAACCTAGGGTGCTAGAAATACATGTTTAAGTGCATGGTTGATTGATGAATCATGGAATATGTGCTCTAACTAAATGAAAAATGGATTTACTAGAGAGATGTTATTGTGTCGAGACTGACCCTCCATGGGTGATGATCAGATTGTTCTCTGTCATGCAAGTCTCATAAGGGTTTGAGTTGGGTTATTTGATTGGGAGGCATTGAGAAATCAATTGTTTTTATTGAGATCATGGTGTAATATATGTGGGTTTCATGTGGTATCTTTGTTCTATGAAATCAATGAATACGATGAGTGGCATAAAGGATGATATAAATTAATGTGATTCTTATAGTCATGGTGGAATTGAGATTCATGTAAAACAATCGGACTGAAAAAAGGTGAAGACTATTTAGGAATCTAATTTTGTGTCATGGAATTGTCGACCTAAGGGAATACCATAACATGAATTTTTATGGATATGTGGTGTTAATGGGTTGTTAAAGGCACAAGATTCATTGCTTGCGGAGAGGGTGGTTTTGGAGTTGTAGAATGCAACTAATGGTACAATAATTAGGGTAAAGACTCAGTGGTGGTGAAACTATTATAAATTGAAATTTAGTGAATTTTGTGGGTTCATTTTCATGGACCAGGAATGAGTGATATTTGACAATTTAGTTAGCTCTTTAGTGTGATATGGATTGAGCACTACAATTTTTATGTATTATGATAGATGAGACATAGTTTATGGAGATCGTTAACTTGTTTCAGTGGTTCAACGAGATGTATTCTAATATGGTGTGGTTCATGATGTCGGTCATGTGCATGTGAAACTCATGAGAAAAGAGTAATGGAAATACATATTCAGTTATTGGATTTCCATTTTAGAATTTAGATTTTAGGGAATGAGATGTACCAATTTATAGTGTATTTATAGGAGAATTTATGATTTAGGTTCATAAATATTCTTAGGTGGAGTTTTTGTAGGGGATTCATGCTCTGGATGGATTGAAATTATTTTATTGCGATTTAGAGTTAAGATGGATTGGTACTAATGTTTGCAGAACAATGGAAGAGTTTGTTGATTAAGGATTAAAAAAATTTATTGGGTCATGTTTTTAGAAGGTATATCAGAATGATATTTGGATCCATCATGGTGTAATGGCATCAAGACTGTGTTTTGGTAATTCAACAACACTAGAAGGCGAGCATTATTGTGTGGTTGTCATGAGCAACAATCAAATATAATTTCTATTGTACCCATAATGTTTACTAGTTTCTCACGTGGGTCATCCCTCAATGATAATTTGATGAGAGTCTCAATATCTATGAACTAATGTGACATTATATTGTTTTTTTCTAATTATAAAATAATCCATATATAATATTTTTCATAGTTTTTTCGGTAAATGGAATTAACACAAAAGAATCAAAAAAAACATTGGGTGAAGTGGTTGGATCCATGGTCCAACATACAGTTTCATAATCATTATCTATTTCTCATCTGACTATAATATGAATATCACTAATAAATATGTCTCCTATATCTAAATTGTGGTTTTGATCTTATACAGGGGAAATATCTTCTAATACATAATTTTCCACCTCCTCCACAATGAACAATAAATAAATATAATCAATTGGGGAATACACTTTATCAACACCCAAATCAATCATATGTTGTCCATCCCTCAATCCACAGTGCTCCGCTGGTATAAATCACGATATAAGATAAGGTGGGAGAGAATATAAGATATATTTGAGGATGTGGAACCTCTCAATAGAGAGAATATAAATACCATCGATCATTGTCATCCCTTTTTGAAATTACCCATGGATTTCAATAATATTTTCAAAAATAAATGTTTTTCAGTGTGACCACTCTTAGGGTCCTTGATCTTGGAATATTTTTCCATAACTACGTAGTAAAAATGATAACTGGAATGACACATATTTGGGGTAAAATATATGTAATTGGGGAATAATATAATTATAGTATAATTGAATTGATACATCAGTGAATCATTAATTTAAATTTTGGATAATAAAATAAATAAATATATATTGATGTTGGATTGGTCGATGATGAATCTGTTATATTGGGAGAGGGAGGATGATATTTATATAGAGCAGGTAAATCAAATTATTCTTCAACCTCCTAGTAAGTGTTGAGGTGATTATTGAGTTAATCTATAAGTATGACACATATTGTTGTGGTCCATCATGATTATTTTTACATACACATTATATCCCCATAATCACACACAAATAGTTTCCTGAACAGACTATTTAGAATTTTTTCATCTTCTTTTAAGATGTAGTATAAATCAGATGTTATATAAGGCCCCATCTTTGAACCCTACATAATATTTTGTTAAGTCAAGAATTCTCATTGATGTTATTTTAAGGTTAAGATTTTTAGAAAATTATTCCATAAATATTACATTACATATTAAAATTACATGGTTCACACTTCTACACTATTTAAATTTTTCACAAAAAATAAAACTATTTATATAAAACAATAGTTATCTTCATGATATAAATCTTCTTGAATAATTCCTTTCTCATACCCTTCCTTATACACTATGAAATAAATTTCCAAATCATTGGATGAGAATAAAAATCATAGTAAGGGGTATAAAATAAATAATGAAAACATTAGTCTATCAATACAAACAAAACATATGCCCTTTAACATACGTCATCAAATCATATGATTTGTGAACAACACATAGTAATCATTAATCATAAATGAAACTTGTGGCATCCATATCATCGATACATTATAGATTTAGAATCAACACATGGAGTTACATTTGGAATAACAATCACATTATATTCCTTTAATCTCATAGGAGTAACATTAACGTTTACCTCCATCAAGTTACCTAATTCATTAGAGATATGTCTTAAGCTCACCCACCCTACTACTAAATATTTTTTATTAGTTTCCAAACACCTTTAGGAATAGTGAGAAACCCAAGGACACAATCAAGCCCACAAAACACATCCAAAACAGACCAAACAACCAAACACCCAGATCATCCAACAAAAACTAAAAGCCAAAATCTCCATACCTGTCATCAAAACCAACACAGGATTCCTCCACGGTGGTCGTTCACCATTCAGAAGCCGGATTGAAACACCTAATTAAATCTTCATTATAGTCCCGCCTCACATCATCCAAAGTGATTCGCCCAAGTCCATCTTGTTTGGATAGGCTGCCTTTCTTGAATGCCAATGTCACCCCATGATCGCGCTTAAAGAAGGCTCTAATTCACAATGGACGAGGAAAATAAGAATAATCCTTATTGCCTCTTCTTTTTGGAGTAGCAGAAGCCACTCCTCCATCCTCATTCCTATTTCTATCCCCACCTTGGACCAAATCACTGACGCCACACCCATTAGGAGCTTTCATAACCATACTTAGACCTGCCTCACCCTGTACAATGTTGTTATACGAGGGCCTTGTCAATCCACCACTGTTTTCTTTGCCACTCTCATAGATCTCGCCCCCTTTTCCAGGGAAAACCTCATTTGGATAGGTTTATGACTGGTTGTGTTGCAACAAAATGTTAGTATCAACTAAAGCAAGGCATCAAGGTTGCTCAATCATTTCATGCTCTTCATATATCATTATACACCTTTCTTCATTTCTAGCAGGAGCCTCCTGAGGACCATTCTCGGCATCAGCATCAATAATAACTGAATTAATCACCTCCACATCCTCTTTTTCCAGGCCCAGAAAACAGTTTCTTGTAGGAATTGTAATTAGTATCCCTCCAGAAGCATTTTTCCGACCAAATTTCACATTCTGATGACCTTCCGAATTCTCCACACAAGGACCATCATATACTACAAGCCCTGTTATCTTCGCTGTCTCACATTGCACTCCTTCATCCCTACTGTTAAAAGCCTGCAAACCTCCAGAACAAGATCCACACTTATCCTAAACTTTCATTCCCCCATCCCCCACCTGCAGATCACTCCTCAACCACCTAAAAATAGCAGAATCCATTGGATTAAAGGAGGCCTTATCTCACTTGCCCACTACTGGTGCATCCCTACTCACCAGGTCAGAATCCTTTCCAGGATTAGTTCCACACTGCTTCCCCTATCCTTCATCGGTCCTCCTCCTCTCACCTTCCTCTAGTCTCCCCCTTGGAACAAACATCTTCTCCTTGAAACCATCCGCATGACATTCAGAAGCCAAATTCCCCAAACGGCAGCGGCTTGAACAGTATTTTTCCCATGATTCAAACACCACTTCTTGTTTTCATCGAAACTCCGAACCCGCTGCAATCCAGAACCACCCCACCGGAGGCTTTGACACATCCACCTCGACACAAATTCGAGGGTTAAACGGGTAACATACATACGAAGTTCGAACGTCCAAACAAAGATAGTGGACCACCATGTTTCCAGTCATACAAAGAATTAAAGGATTCTAAAAAGGTAGAGGGAGCATAGGAAGGCTTACCCAAATTATGCTAGAGGTTGGATCCTGATTCATGGAATGGTCAAATGACCATCTTAGGAGAGAAAACATGAAACCGTTACATCTCTGAGGGGCACTAGACCAGGCTCGAATTAGATCGGCTTCTGAGGTGAATCAAACCGTGAAGTAACTTCTATCCATTAGACCAACAACCGCCCGTTCTTGCAAATCTCATTTACTGAAGATGAAACGATCTAAGTCGTACACCGAAGGTCTTCGAAGATTGAAACGCTCAAACAACATATGGTCCAGATGACTTGAATCTTCCAAGAACTCTGCCATCGAAATCGGCAACTGTGGACCACCAAGATGGGACTCCAGAACCATCAGACGTAGGGAAATCCTCTGGAAATCCGGGATAAAATTAGGGTTGGAAAAGGGGGTAAACAGTTTCCGAGATCTCGAAGGAGGCCGAACCATGTCCTCCCTTCTCCCACCTCCCGCCTCCGGGAAGGGAGGAAATATGATGTCAAGAATTATAGGGTTTCCTCATCTCCTCGATGGAATTCGTCAAGTGTTCTCCCTATCAGTGAGGATTTGAAGCCCCCACCCACCGTACATTTATCATGGAACCACTTGTATGTGTAACCAATTCCCAAGAACCATAACATAATCATAACACATAACACATGAACAAAATAAAGATAACATTTCCAAATTGCAATCACAATACATCATTTCAATATATTGACATAATCAATCCATTTTCAGAACCATTTTAAATACCAAAATACATAAAAAGATTGTGGTTATTATTTTCTTTTTAATAACATTACTGCTTGTTAGGAATTCCATATATGAAATAATTCTCTCTGCAGTGGAAAACTCATTATCACCACATACGTTAAAAATAAGCACACTGTTTTTCATTTACGAAAATTCTTTGGAGGGAAAAGTTTCCTATTGAACGAAATTAATGGAAAAGGGGTTTATACAAAGTATAAAGGAATTTTTTGTATAAATCAATTTGTCTCTCCTTGAATGAAGATTGAGATGATGTACATTACAAAGATCATTCAATAAATAAAATAGTTCGATTATGTGTATTCACTATATATACACATAATTACTGTATAAATACAAAATAGGACATTATAAGTTATTTCACACTTAATCATAACATGACAATATTACAAGTATAAGATAAACCTAATGAATGAATTGTGGGATAATAAGTTCCCTTATCGTGTGTCTGACTGGTCTTATTTGTTCATTATCTATATGAATAATAATCATAAGTTAATTATACTTGCTTTAGAACCTATTTCAAGTTTATTATTCCTTTTATATCCCTTATTACCTTTATATAACAATCATATTTTTATTCATGTTCATATTGGTCTTCTTGTCCATGTTCGTTACATGAGTCAAAAATGAACTTGTAATAATTAAAAATTTCCCATGTGATAATAATTAAATTATCTGCAGAATTGAATTCATGATTCAAATATCATATATATATGTTATATATGTATTTATATCTATATCATATGGATATAATAAAATTAAATGTACCGTTCATGGAGATGGTAAGAAATATGTATGCATGAACGCTACTATCATTTCTTTTGCAATTTTAATGGAATGAAAATTATATGATACATATGTATATTATAATTACACTATAATATCTATGATTAATATGTTACATTAGTTATTTAATTCCACCCTTTATATGTTCCTTGTATATCATGAACAAGTCATATCACTATTAGGGGGTGGTATTCCACACTTTCTCAAATGAAATTATCATATTTATTCAACAAAAAAATAACGGTATGTTCTAAATAATAATTACATAAGAATAGAGATAATATAAATATCATATATATCCTATGTAATTTAAATTCCATCATAAAGGCCACCATAAAAGGTGGTAGGACATAACTGAACAATCATCATTTCGTGAGGTAGTAGTCTACGGTCCACATAAGTTGTATGTTCTAAATCCATTAAATGGTGGTGTATGTGACTTTAAGTAGAATAATTATCATAAAAACAAACTAGTATGTTGAATATATTGGTGTTTTTATCAAATAATTTAATAAATATACTTATGGGGTGGGAGAAGGAAAAATAAATGAACGAGGATTTAGAGATGACATTACCTCAATTCGGGTAACTCCATTTGATTTGAGAATAAAGGCCATTATGAATTGCCTTCTTCCCATGGTAAGGATTCTAATAGTAATATAGGTATGTTTGGAGCTTATTTGGTAATATTTTTCATGATCCATGTTTCCATGAGTGGTGTGAGTAGGGGTTAGAGGTGTTGGTCGTTAATAAGAGGTCGGTGGGGAACTAAAAGAATATCTTGAAATATTATTTTATCATAAATTATATATCGATTATAAATGAGTCCAAAATAAGTTAGTTCGAATATAAGATAAATAAAAGTGGTAATAAAATAATACTATTATTATCAGATAGGTTTTGGATATTTTTTAGTCCTTATAATTTATTATTTAACCATTTTTTAATCTTACCATTTTATAAAGAATTTAAAACATTGAGAATCAAAATAGTTTCCAAAAAGGTACAATATGAAATTAAATTGTCAATAATATTATTTTAGACAAATTGTATCTATTTTGAAGAATCTTATATTTTTTAGAATTTTATAATATTTAATAAAATATTTTATATTTTTAAATTTTAATTATTTCAATGTTGACATTATTCATTACATGGGTTTTTCAAAATTACATATCAACATGATTACTTCTATCATACAACATTTATTCAAATATAACATGTAACTATAATCCAAAAAATTCGTTGATGACATCAAAATAAGAGAATAAAATTTATTTAAACATTTATAATATTATTTATTCAATCCATTATTAATAAAGCCATCACTTCATCATCATTGTGTCATAAATAAATAAATTTATTTTATTCATAAAAATTATAAATAAAATATCCAAATTTATGAAATAATTTAACTTTTAAATTTACATTAATATTCAATTATATTACTTATATAACCCCAGAAAAAATATATTTACTAAAAAAATATATTTTTATGTTATATATTCCTTAAATTTAAATTAAATGTAATTAAATGAAATATTCGCACACAAGTGGCTCCACGGGGTCCGAAAATAGAACCAAGGATTCCCATTGTCAGAAATATTTAATTAATTAGAATTAGGACATGTTATAGGGTAATTTAATATTATTATAATATAATTTTTTGCAATTATATACTAGATTTTCCTTTTAACCAAGGTAAATAAAATATTTACTAAAGTTACTATTCAAAATTTCTAAAAATAAAAGTGATCTATTTACATAATTTGGACCTTTTGATTCCAAATATGGAATCCATTTTTTCAAATTCAATAATAATAAGTTTCAATAATTAATTTAAAATTAATTCTCTTTGTCAAAACTAAAAGTGTGCTTCTGTGAAATAATTACTACCAAATTATTGACATGTTTAATTGTCCAATTTCAAAATAAAATTACATCCAATGTCCAAAATTGGATTAAATGGTAACAATATAATCCAAAAATACATTAAAATTAATTAAATGTTTAATTTAACTATATATATATTAAATTTAAATTTTGTTATGAATTAAAATTTAGTATTCTTCATTATTCATTAAAAGAGAACTGTATCAGAAAAATACCAAAAATTCATCCAATTTAAAATTTGTTGTCCATCTTCTAAATAAGAATATTTTTTGTTTCAATTATAAAATATAAAAAGGGAAAAAAATATTTTTACAAAGTGGTCACTATAAAATAAATATAAAATAACCTTTTACAAAATATTAGAGTTTTCATGCATAAAATAGGATTCTATATTATATTAAGCCTCTAAAATTTATTGGATAAGTATAAATACATTTAATAATAATATTATTGTTTGATATGTTAATTCACACAAATAAAATTACTAATGGATAAATATTAATTAATATTATAATATTATAGTATTTTTTTATATTACTCAAATATGTGTACAATGTAATATTTCAAAGAAACCTATTGTTGTGTGATGAGTACGCTATCCAAAATATTTTCCACATTGTCATAAAATTAATAATATTTTCATAAATATTAATAGATATGAAAATATATTTTTCTATAAATACATGGTTTATTACATCCTTCACCATTTTGGAAAATATATACTAAAAATTTTAAAATTTGGTTTTGGAACTTCATTGAAAGTATCCCATCAGAAAAAGAGTGAATAGAACTATCACTTTAACATAAAGGAAAACATGTACAAAGGCCACTCATGAAAACACTTACTAGGATTCCATGAATGAAAACATGGATATAGAAGAGAAAATATCATTTAGTTTCTTTTGTAGAGAGGTAGTAAATAGGATCAGTAGAAAGTTAACCACTAGAAAATCACAAACAAGTAATATGATGAATGGTATTTGATTAAATAGTAAAAAAAGTGAATGGAAAACATTTTTTTTGATGATAATCGTATTAAATTTGAGAAATTTATGTATGGGATTGACTAAGATCATATGTAAATATTTATACATTTCATGTATATTTTATTCATTTAATAAATTTATCCAACAAAATCATCATTTCTCCAAACGATGAGTATTCAAGATGACTTAGTCAAATATGAAGCACTAGAATCTAATTATGGAGAATTTTATAATTAAAAAAAGATGAAGTATATATTTCCACTATCTATAGACATTAACCAATAAAATAATTGTTAGTTTGAGATCTAGTAATCCCTGGAAAGGATAATCCTTTATAAAAAACAATTACTACTCTTAATATCTAAAATTGATAAAACAATACACAATGTCTATCAACGAACATTCAATACAAAATTTCTCTTGAAATTCCTCAAAAAATTCACTCTAAGAATGAAAACCCAAATTTATGAGGGATTTTATCAAATTGACTTCCATGATAAATAATAATATTTATCTAAAAATAACATCAAATACTCTTAAAGTCTCAAACTAATAATTAGTAAACCTATTGATGTATTCTCTCGGATTGGTTAACCATTTAAAAATAATAACCCTAATAGCCACATGCAGCCTTTTCACCCTTTATTTAGGGGTTCGATTCATACAACCTATAATGATGTGATAGGGTTTAAACCATATTACATGTTTTCCTTTTTGAAAAAAACATAACATCCTTAAAAAAATGATATAATTTCTCAAAAAATTACCGTACCCTTCATTATCATCAATATTTATATAATACCATTCATTTTTCATCAAAAAATTTAATAACCAATAATCACCTAAAATAAGATCATATGAACCCCTAAGGATATACATTATGTCGACTCCAGAAAAAGTAATTATTCCTTGAATATAATATTCAAATATCATACATCAGGGTTATACATATTATAAAAATTCATCCCCATGTAATCCCATGATCAAAAGAGCATTAATACATTTAATAATTTCATCATCCTACAATCTACCATATGTCTTGAATCCATTATATGTTGACTTCATACTCATTCAGCACTCTTCATAATTCATTATCTATACATTTCAACCATATTTTTTAATAAATAATTCCATTAAAACGAATATCCTCATCATTTATAAATGTCAATCAAATGATTCTTCATTATTTATGGATAATAAAATAAATCACACCTTGAATCTAGATATCGTGATCTCCATGATGATCCCTTTCTCTTTCGGCATGTTTTCATAATTTCAGAAAGTAAATGTTCACTCAACATTTATAATTTCCCTTTTAGAATGAGTTGGAAAATTTGATGTCCAAATATCATATGAAAAAGTTACAATGACACAAATTTTTTTAGAAATGTGTAGGTGCGGGATATCTAAATCAATTTCATGCATGTGATTTAAATACTCAAGAAGCTGTCAAAATAATTTTATCATTAATTATCTATAATAGTGATGAAAAAATCATTGGGGATTGATAAGAAGGTTTTTCAAGATATATTTCCTTACATCATGAAACATTATCCTTAATATATTGAACTGAATCCACACATGAACATGAAACTAATTATTATTTAATAAGAATCCCTTATAGGGTAAAGATGATATAAAAAATTTATATTACTCGAATACATCAACCTCCTTATATCTCCATTTTTTAGATTTTCATTAAAATAACCTATTCTTAAATAACCCTCCAAAAGGTTTCCATAATATAATAACCCCTTGGTTATATTGGATCCTTTACACATACCCAAATAACACCCTAAACACCAATGTTATTTAAATTGAACTCTCATACCATCTATAAGGACCTAGCTTTAAACAATACCTAATATTGAGTTACATTATGAATTTAAATTGATAATCTTTTCATGTTTTGAGTTTTAGAGAATTAGGCCATAAATATTACATTAAATCTCAAAATTTCATGGTAGATCGTTCTACTCTATCCCAATTTTTCACTACAAAATTTGCCTCTTTAAATAAAAAAAGATTTCTTTCCTTGATAAAAATATTCCTAAATACTTCCTTTCTTATATCCTTCCTTATACCCTCTGACAGAATTTAAAAAACCTAGAATGAGAAAAAAAAGCTCAGTAAGTGTTATGAAATAATGAATGAAAACATTAGTCCATCAATACATTAAATACATATCCTCTTTAACATACCTCATGAAATCAGATTATTTATGAATAACACAAAATAATCATAAATCATAAAGGTTACTTGTGGAATACATATCATACTTACATTATAACATTCATAACAATATATTCATTAATATTTGGAATACCTATCAGAGTATATTACTTAAATCTCATAGGAGAAGCATTAAAATTTACCACTGTCATGATACCCAATGAATTGGAGAGATATATCAGTCTCACCCACCCAAGGTTTATCACGGAACCACCCATAAACATAAACAATTCCCAATAACAATAAGATAATCATAAAACATAACACAAGATCAAAGTAAAGATAACATTTCCACATTTCAATCACAGTTTATCACTTCAATATATTTACATTATCAATCCATTCTCAAAACCATTTTCAATACTAGAATATGTAAAAATTATGTGGTATTTATTTTCCTTTTATTGACAATATGGTTTGTTAAGGAAGCCAAATATGAAATAATGCTCACGGCAGTGGAAAGGACGTTTTCATCGTTTACATTAAAATGAAACAATCCCTTTTTCATTTAGTGAAATTCTTTGTATAGAAAAGATTCCATTTGAATGTAATTAAATGTCAAAGGGTTTTACAGACTGTATAAAGTAATGTTTTGTATAAATCAAAGTATGCCTCAATGAAAGGAGATTGAGATAGAGTCCCTTAAAAAGATCATTTTATAAATAAAATAGATCGATTATGTTTATTCACTATATGTACATATATGTATTTTATAAATAAAATATAGGACATCAAAAGGTACTTGATACATAATCATATCACAAAATATTAAACGTTTAATACTAACCCAAAGAAAGGAAATTGGGATAAGAAATTTCGTTATATTGTGTTCGACTTGTCTAGTTCATTCTTTATCTCCCTGAATAATAAATTTATTTTAATTATAATTGCATTATATCCTTTTTAATGTTTCTTATTCCTTTTATATCACTTATTACCTTACTATATACAACAAATTATTATTCACGTTCATATTGCTCTTTTTCTCAATGTGTGGTACATTAGTCAAAAAATAACTTGTTATAATTATAAATTGACCATCTAGTCAAAAGTCTGTTATCATGAGAATTATATTCATGATTTAAATATCAGATATATCTAGTAAATATGTATTTAGTTCCATTACATTTGGATATAAAAAATTAAATGCACCGTTTATGGAGAGGGTAAGACGTACGTATGCATGAAAGCTACATTCATTTCTTTTGTATTTTTAAAGGAATATAATCTAAATGGTAAATATGTATATAATAATTCTAGTACAGCATATATGTTCTATATGTTACATAATTTCTATAATTAAACCCTTATAAATTACATGTATAGAGTGAACACGTCATATCACTTTAAGGAGGCGGTAGTCCCCACAACATCAAATGAAATTATCTTATTTATACAACATTAAAAGATTAATGGTATTTTCTAAAAGATAATTACATAAGCATAGAGGTAAAATAATTATCATATATATCATATTTAATTTCAGTTATATAAGAACCCGATTATCTTTTTCGGGTATAGAGCTTGTTTTATGGCATTTTTTGAGAAAAATGAGAGATTTTAAATATTTATAGAGTACATTCCATGTAGATAAGAGTACATGTCATGTATTCTATTGCCATGGGTTGGCGTGTACTAGTCGTGTAATGGATGAGAACATGAATGTGTGTGGTTAGTTGAAGACCACTTAATGTGATGCCCGGTTTAGGCATATGCACACCGTTTATCTTAAAAGAAAATTATGTTTATTTTTACATTTAATTGTTATATTAGATATTTGTCACATCTCGTTTATAGAACCAATTTTCTCTAGTATTGTATCATCCAGGAGCGACTGAAGATCACTAATTTTTCATTGAGCCCTCAAACAACAATCTTTTCTTCGAATCAAACACCGTTGATTGCGTTGGAATCGATTCGGTGAGTTATTATTTATTCTACAACCTCATCTCTTGATTCTTATTCTTCCATGAGATATCCATGGTTGAAAATTGATTTTTTATATATATGTTGTTTTAGGTCGATTCTGAGGTTTAGGTCAACTATATCGATCATACAATATCAATGTAGGTGGTTTGTGGCTTTTCATACTTTTTCATTGAATTATATGTTAAAAAGGTTAAAAATTCCCAATTATTAGGTACAGTGTGTTTAGGTAATTTAGCCCTGTTAAGGCATGTTATTTGATGATTCTTTGAGAATTGTGTTTTTGATTGTAAATAGGGTTATTTACCTATCCATGGATGGGTTTTCCCATATTTTTTCTATTGTTGGCTGTTGAGTCAAGAATTTCTTGATAGGCTGCTCAGTATTCCATATCAATCGCTATTAGGATAGAGAGAAATTATCTGACATTCTTATGTAATTATACTATATGTTTACCCAAGCATCATTTGTGATTTACTTGGCTGTAGAGTATCGTTTGTGCATGATTTCATTACACAAACATATGGGAACCTGGTTTTGTGATATAGTAGGGGGAATGGTCTTTCAGGGATTCCCCAAAGTGTCAATTGTACATTTAAAGATGTGACACTATAGGGGGAATTGATGTTTAGTGACAGCTCAGAGTGTGTATATTTGTTGTTATGAGACCGTAGGAGGAATTTACATTGAGTGATTCTTCAGAGAGTCTGTAGTTTATCATTAAATTATTATAGGGGGAGTTGACAATGAGTGATTCTCAAATAGACTTTGTTTTCATGAGACCAGAGGGGTTAGACTATTTGAGCTTACCAAGAGGGTCGTTATATCTTATTTTTATAAGTTGAACTATGAGGGGTAGGATTTTTTAACAAACCCATAGGGTTACCTCTAAATGTCATAGTTGAATGAGAGTGTTTCGGATGTGACTTCTTACCAGAGGGTTTCTTTTGAATGTCTAGATGAATGATAAATAAATGTAAATGAATTTAGTTTAAACTATATGATTGTTTACTTTTAAGTACTTCCTTGTTAATTACATCAAGTTGCATATTTCCTGCTATGAATATATTCACTGACAATAAGGCACATATGTTTTGGTGGTTTCCTACTGAGATTTGACTAAAACCATATTTGGGTTAGGCTTTTGGGCCCAAATAGATTATATTGATACAGTGATAGATATATGAAATCTCCCTTCTACATAAAGTATATGGTAGATTTAGAGATAGAGATCATTGGACGATCATGAGGATTGCTATGTTGTTGGAGTTTATTTACTTTTCAGTACTTTGGTTTCTATTTGTATTCCATCATTGTGACCTGTTTGGATTCCTTCCTAGAAATATGTGACATGCTTCATTTATATATGTGCTCCAGTGGTTTATTTACTTTTAGTCTTCCACTGTTACTAATTTTATGGTTTTACTGCTTCTGTTGTTGTGTATTATTGTTATTCTGCTCCATTACTCTGCCAATGAGAGCATTGTTTTCCCACTATCACACCCAATTGCCTCACTCCTAGACGAAATCCTCTGTGATTCAGGGAAATTCCCTTGAGGGCATGTGACCAACCGCGTACAAGACACCATTGGGAAACACCCAGAACTGAGAGTTTACAATGTAGTATCGGAGGCAATTCGTTTCATCTGGACGTACTATTTGAAACATATAGCTAAGGATAGGAAGAAACACTTTGTTGGTAATAAGATATTCTTGTGAGTAGTTTACACGTGTATTTGGAAATTTTTATTTACCTTGACTATTGATAATATATATGGGTTTTCAATTTTGTAGTTTATTTGATTTCACCTTTGGATTGTTCACATGTTTTTGCTGTTATTTTTGATGTTGTTGAGGTTCTATTTCTGTCACAACCTGATGAGATGGGATTATGCCATCTCATGAATCATATAGGAGATTTCTAGATATGAAATTTCCATCATTATTATCATGTAATTTAGGGAGAATTATCGATATTATATTATTTTGATTGATGTTATTCTATATATTCGTGATATTATGATATATGATTTGATAAAATGACTTGTATTTGATAGGGTGTTAAATTATGTAAGGTTTCATTTGAATGACCACCAAATATAGGTAAATGAGGTATGGTGGTCCCTCATTGATATGAATTTGGTTCATAATGTGATTTATTTCTCTATTATTCCTTAAGATGTACATATATAAGATGCCAAGATTTGATTTGGGGGAGTATGGGCCCTCAAGGATCTGAATTTTACACATTAAAGGTTTTTTTCAGTGATTTATGGACATCCAGAGTAGTTTAGGAGGATTGAAGTTTGAAAAAACACAGAATACATAGTGTGTAATGATGAATACATTCTTTCTATCGTTATTCATGGGAAGGAACTATTTTTCTAATATACATGTCGTGTAGAACATAATCTTGTGACTGACTATGTGGATAGAGAATGAGGTTGGGAAATCATTGGTGGAACATGTCTTGTTCTGGACTTACAATCAGTGTTGTAGATAACATTTATTCGGCCTGGTGAAAAATTGCATTCGTTGATGAAAATCAGATAGTAATCATTTTTTCCATCTTGAACACACCATGTGGAGTCGACCATGTAATCATCCCTGTGAATAACGACACAAGACGGATGATTCCTTCTTGTATAGATAATTTCTGGAAAAAACATTTTATCTAGTCAGGTTCTCAGAGATCCGTGTGGTTATTCTCATAGGGAAACTCATGAAGGGGAAGGTGATTCAAGACCACACTCTGTCCTTAGGAGGAGAAACCATGTGTATGGGGGTGTCACATGACATGGTTTGGCAGAAGAACATGCCCATGTGTCAGCTTAAGGGAACATGTCATGTAGGGATCATACACACCGTGTATCGATGTTTTGGAAAACATAAAACCATTATTTCTCCTATTCCATTATTTCACTTCTATGTTTTAGTCCTTGACATTCTTGAACTACGTTGTGCACTTGACTTGTAGAGTCATGACACTGAGATGTCCTCATGTTGTATGCCCTATACAAGGAAGTGATCAAAATTGGACTTGAAGGAGCAGAGAGTACCAGAAGATCCTCCTATGGTGCATGTATTGGCACCAGCCCTCATTTCGGATATAACTGATGATGCATAGTTTCGTGAAGTCTTCATTAGGTTTATGCGGACCTTCTAGGGAGCACCGCCTCCTGCCCCATTTATGGTTGAATTGAAGCAGTTTTTTCATTAGTAGCACCCTGTCACATTCTCAGTGGATGGAGGACCATAGGCTATAGAATCATGTATATAATCCATGATATCTATCATAAAAAACCTAGAGACACCTCCAAAATTGAGGGTGAGGCTCTCTACCATAATGCTTCGAGATTCTAACAATAGATGTTGGGATGTGATATCACTAGTGGGATTCCAGCATGTTATGTATTGGGATGAGTTCTGAAAAACATTCTATGAATACAAATACATGGAGACATTGAGGGTTGATTGAGCCCAAGAGTTCATGTTTTTGGATCAGGGTACTCTCTCATTCATGGAGTATTCATCTCACATCACAAAGATTCAGCACATCAAACCCATCTTATGGGTGATGATTTATTCCTAGATAGGAAGTTTGAGGATGGTCTCATGCATGACATACAAACTCAGATAAACAATGTCAGGTTGATGACCATATAATTCATAGTCATCACGTCCCTGATCAAAGAGAAAAACCTGAGGGATTCTAGAGTTGTGGGCTAGGGCCATTCCCCATCCAAAGTAGGTGCTTCTCCGACTGATAGTAGGAAGTGCTGCATGGAGTCTATTCATGGAGATCCAAGTAGGCAAGATACAACTTTAGGTATCAAGGTTGTCTTCTACCAGTGTGGGAATGACAAGCATATGAGGACACTTTTCAAAAGATACCCATCTGAGTGCTGATATAAATCCATGATGGGTTATCAACATCATTGCTCTTAGTTTTCCTCACCAGTAACTGGTAACAAATGTTCTTTTCTGACTCCTCAATCAAAAGTAGGACCACTAGTTTCACATTAGTCTGGGAACTGGAGTTCTTCCGGTCATTCAGGCCGAGGTGGAGGTCATGGATGTGGTATCCAACTGCTAAACATTCAGTGAAAATAGGGTGGATCATCACAGGGTGCTTAGGTAGGGTCACAGGGCCGTGATACAGGTTATACATTGCAATTGAACAGACCCAAAAAGAGTAGGATCCATGATCCTCTACATTTAAAGGTATTATTCTAGTTTCCTTAGTTTAATATTATTCACATTTTGGTACAGGTGATTCTCATTGTTTTATATATGCTGTAGATGTGGAAGGTGTTGGGATCTGTATCATTACAGCAACATATATCTTGATGTTGGACACTTCGTTGGGGACTAGAATGGCTAGTGTACATCAGTTCATGGAGTGCCATTTTGTGGCTGGGAGATATCTCTCATTGTGGGACCTCTATTTCAAAGAGATGATAGGATTTGATTTTATTCTCGGAATGGACTGTTTAGTTCCCTTACATGCTATTTTTGATTACTATCATTGTATGGTGAGATTCACAACTCCAAGTGGAGGTTTGTTTCTACACAAGGGAGAATTGGATTTCCATGATAGAATAGTGGGACTCGAGCATCATGGGTTGAGAGTTGTTGTAGGCATGATTTTCAGTCTGTATATAGATGACTAGGGGACTTCATAGATGTACATTCCCCCAGTAGTCAATCATTTCAGGGATGTCTTTCCTTCTAACTTTTTATCTTTTCCTCAAGAGTGATAGGTAGAATTTTCTATTGATATGGTTCAAAGGGAGGTACTAATGCCTATTCTTCCTGATAGGATGGTGAAACCTGAGTTATAGGAGCTCAAGAAGCTGTTAGAGGAGTTATAGGAAAGGGGTTTAATATGGCACAGTACACCTCATTGGGGGTCACATGTCAAGTTTGTAAAGAAGTCGGATGATACCATTATTATTTGTGTGGATTATCAAAATTTGAACTAGTTGACAGTCAATAACTAATATCTCTTGCTGAGGATTGACGATATCTTGGATCAGATTCTAGGAGCCTGATAGTTCTCAAAGATTGACTTGAGATCCAGTTATCTTAAGTTGCGCATTACAGCCTTTCAGAGCAGGTATGGTCTATATAAGTACGTGGTTATTAAATTTGTCATCACGAACATGCCTTCAGTTTTTATGGAACTGATGAACTAAGTGTTCTATACATACATAGATTCATTCATGGTGGTTTTTTTGGATGATATATTGGTGTACTCTCACCCTCATCACGACCATGATACACATCTTGAGAACATTTTGTGTACACTGATAGATAATTAGTTATATGATAAGCTCTCAAAATTAAAACATTGGATGGACAAGATTCCCTTCTTGTGTGGTTTTATCTCTTAGATAAGAGTATCAGTAGACCTAGAGTAAGTGGGAATAGTATATTTCTTGGAGAATCATTAGAACATCTTTGAGGTACCATGTTTTCTAGGATTGGTTGGTTACTACAGACATTTTAAACCGGAATTTTCACTCATAACAGCGCCACTGATGGACCTGACTACAAAGAGCATGACATAATTATTGAAAACATCTTGTGCTTCACCCCTTCAAGAGATAAAAGAAATATTAAATTCAGCCCCAATACTAGTTTTTCAATAGTTTTTCAAGAGATATACTATTTACTGTGAGGAATCTTGTATCAGACTGGGAGTAGTGCTAATGCATGGGAAATGAGTTGTTGAATATGGGTCTAGCTAGTTGAGGCCACGTGAAGGGAATTAACGGACACATGATTTTGATTTGGCTATAGTTGTTCATGATTTAGGATGATGGACACATTAACTGTGGGGATATCATTTTTTGGTTTTCACCAATCACAAAAGTCTCATGTATATCTTTACTCAGCATGATCAGAATTTGATACAATGAAGGTTGGATGAGTACCTACAATACGATGACATTGACCGTGCATAAACATTTTGGAATGGAAACATAGTGTATTATGCCATTTGTAAGAGGACTCCAATAAATGCAGTTAAAAAGACTAGAAGTGAGTAGAAGCTTATGGATATGTTCTATGAGATTCGTTTGGAGGTGCACAATAGAAAGGTGCAAATGTTTTTTTCTTTGGAAGTTTTAACCTCTACTCTACTTGATTGAGTACGAATGAGGTAGCTATAAGATTCTAATGTCCTAGTTCAATGGTAGAGTGGGATTGGAGAGGAAACTATTCCTTGAAGAAGCATAGTGTAGGATGAGATCTAGTGTTTTCAAGGGCGCATATGGGCGTCAATAGATATAAGTGTGGAGATGATGTGAGATTATCATTATTCAGTGTGAGTAGTTCATCCTGATGTCACAAAAATGTATCAATATCTACACTATCGATATTGGTGGCCAGGTTAGAAGAGAGATGTTATACATTTTGTCATGAGATGATCCACCTGTCTACATGTGAAGGAAGAGCATCAGTGACTAGTAGGGCTATTGTAGTATTTACCATTCCTGAGTGGAAGTGGAATGATGTCGTGCTGGAAATTAAGACAGGCTTACCGAGGTCTTTGTGAAGGAATGATGCAATTAGAGATATCATTGACAAACTCACTATGGTTGCACAATTCTTGCTGATCAAGGAGACCATCAGTGTAGATTAGGTGGGAATGTTGGATGATTGAGGGATTGTACATTTACATGGGGTTTCACACTCCATCATTTAATATAGGGATTTCAATTTTACTTTTTAGGTTTGGAAGGGACTACTGAGAGATTTTGGTACAAAGGTACTTCTGAGTATAGCTTTCCATCCCCAGATAGTTGTCCAGTCAGAGCATACGATTTAGGTGTTTGAGGACATGAATTGAAAAATCGTCCTAGATTTTATAGGTTACTGGTATAATTAGATACCCCTTGTGGAGTTTTCTGAAAATAATTGTTCTTAGGAAACTATTTAGATGAAAAATTATGTATGATTTTATGATAGGCTATTCGGATCTCCCATATGTTGGTTGGAAGCATGAGTGTCTGGTATATGGGACCTCGTATTGTCCTAGATACCATATTTTAGGTGGATTTGATTCATAGGAGGATGGCTACTGTGTAGTCATGATAAATGTCTTATGTTGATAGAAGGAGACGACCTCTGGGGTTTGAGGTCAGAGATCATGTTTTTCTACATGTCACGCAGAGTTTGGGACACCAGAGGGTTAGGATATAGGGAATTATTTCACAGAGATAAGTCCGACCATTTGAGGTTTTAGAGAGAGTTGTGTTGGTAGCCTATCTGTTTCAATTATCTCAGTGGTACCAAGCTATTCATGACTTGTTCCATGTTTCTCATCTCTAACGCTACACCTCATACCCATCTCATGTTTTTCAACTCGAGGATGTTGTGTTGAAGGTGGATGCTGGATAAAACACTATTTTGTTGAATATTTTATTGATAATAAATGAAATAATTTCCTCACATTGTGTTAAATATTTTTATTTGTAAAATATTTGGTATTTGATCATTCATTTGAAAATTTGGTGAAAATTCCAGTTTTACCCTTAATAGTGCATTGTAGTATTTCGAAGATAAATATTTTTATATTTATTATTTGATTTTTTTTATTTTGTAACAATGTTCCGGACTTAATGTTCTAAAACTTTCATTCAAGACAGTAGAGCTACAGAGTGAAGTTGGATGGAGTAAATGGGCCATTAATCCAATGGTGGTTTGGACTCGGCAGAATGGACATGGGTTCTGAATTTGGGCCATATATTCTTTATCAGGGCTTTTATTGATCCCAAATTTTGAGGAAAGTTCGGAGACATGATTTGGCACAAATCATCATTCTGGAAGGTCGGTCAATTCACGCGTTTTGGAGGATAAATGGGCAGTGAAATTTGGAATAAAATATTTGGCCGAATTTCCACATTCACACTTAAAACCACTTGTAACCTCTCCTCCCCTCCCCTCAATAAATTGGAGTTTTTCTCATTTGGAGGGGTTGGGACGTGAATTAGGAGATTGGAGGCAGAGGAGAATTTATTTCACCCAAATTCTCCAAACATTGTAAGAGGGGTAGCTCTTGAAGCAAGGATCCCCTCATCAAAGCCTTTTTCTTCTCCTTCACGTTGTAATGATTTTGATTGTGTAGTAAACTTCTTTGTTCTTCTTTTTTTTCTTCTCTTTTATTCTATTTTTTTTAATTTCTTCTTCTATTAAACTTTCTCTTTGGGATGGAATTCTTGAGTAGAAGCGTTATGGGGTTATAACCATTATAAACCTTTGCACATGCAAAACTCTTCTACGACGATTACGCAACCCATGGAAGAGTACTTTTTACTAATCGATCGATCTCTATCCTTCTTCATTCAGTTATTTTGAATCAATGATCTACTGTAATTAAAATATTATGATCTATTAATTTATTTTTTAATTTAAATGAAACTAAGCATGTAATTGAATAGTTAACACAAAATACGCGAGGTCAGGAATTGTGTGCACTGTGAGAGCGCAACCTTAACCGGTAATTCAAAACCACACAGGATCAATTTGTAGAGGTCAAATACAATACCTAAACTCAATTAATCCTAATTTCTAGAGTGTTCATGTGCCTTAATTTACCACTGACAATAAGATAATCATAGAACATCAATCAATGCAGGGTGTTGCGATTGCATGTTCCGAAGTTAGCCTAAGGTTAAATTCACTTCATCTTCGTGGTAAAGTTAATTCTCGTAGGGTTTGTGATTTTACAAATTAAGGGATCATAATTAAGTGAATATTAATTTAAATTATATTGATTAATAAATTATTGAAGAGGTAGAGTTAGATCGATTATGCCTTTTAAATGTTTTCTAAAAAACATATTTTTGTTATGTCATTTTAATCGAACTTCATTTCAAAACAAAAAACAAAAAAAATACAATCTTCTTCCAGAAAACATCTTCTAGATTCATAAACTATAACCAACCCCCCTTCATTCAGGTAGTGTTTTTATTTTCTGTTGTTTTTTTAGAATACCTTTAAAAAGTTGTTTTAAATCTACTTCCTCCTTTGAGAGACGACCTTAGTCAGCCACTCTCGTGCACCTAAGTACCCCAAAATCGCATTAATCATTTGAGGGCGCCCATGACTGCGATCTATCAAATTGGCGCCGTTGCCGGGGAGGCAAGTAATTATTTCATCCAATTAGAGGAATATTTTTTATTTTAAATTTTAATTATCTTCCTCTCTTCTTTCTTCCATCATTACCTAATATGATTTTTTTCCTTCTTCTTTTATTTCCTTCTACTTATTTTTGGACCATCAACTCAAACTTCTCATTTTTATTTTCCTATGGTCCACATTCTTTCTTTTCATTTTTATTTGATTTATGACACGAACTAATCTCGAAGATCTCTTAGATCTTGACCCTGATATTGAACGCAGCCTTAGGGCACGAATCAAACACTCTCAGTATACGGGAAGTTTCAATATTCAACAACTTGGTGAATTCTTCTCTTCTGGAAACATTGGAATTGAAGGTTATTCAAATTCAATCATAAAAAAAGAAACAATGGCGGAAAATAATGTAAATGAACTTAATAGAACCATTCAAGAATTTTTACACATGATATTATCTATCAACCAAAATGTATTACATACCCAAATCTCGAATCGGTCTTTGAACTGAAATATGGGTTAATTCACTTACTTCCAAAGTTTCATGGCCTCTTTTGTGAGGATCCCAATAAACATTTGAACGAATTTAATGTGGTTTTCTCAACCTTGAAACCATGAAATGTATCTGAAGACCAAATCAAAATAAGAGCATTCACATTCTCACTTGATGGGGCTACGAAAGAATGGATGTATTATTTACAACCTGAAGATGTAACTTGTTGGAATGATTTGAAACATCTTTTCTTGTAGAGATTTTTTCCAGCATCAAGGACCACTTCCATTCGTAAAGAGATCTCGGGGATCAAGCAAGCACAAGGGGAGTCAATGTATGAGTATTGGGAGAGATTCAAGAAGTTGTGCGCAAGCTGTCTGCATCACAAAATCAGTGAGCAACTCCTCATCCAATACTTCTACGAAGGACTCACACCTATGGAGAGGAGCATGGTGGATGCTGCAGCTGGAGGTGCATTGGTGGACAAGACACCAGTAGCTGCACATGCATTGATTGACATGATGTCCCAAAACACCAAACAACTTGGTGATCGAGGTACACCACATATCAGGGGAGTACATCAGGTAAGTCCTTCTTCTCTTGAGAGTCTATTGATTGATACCAAGTTAGAAGAATTGACAAATATGGTGAGGCAAATTTCTTGGGAACAAAAGACATCTCTACCCCCTCCTTCAAGGCCTTGTGGCATTTGCACTGAGACAAGCCACCCAACTGACTGTTGCCCACAACTACAAGAGACAGAGGATTGCACAACAGTTTTTCCAGGGAGACCATTTCAGCAGCAACAACAACCATATCCCCAAAAGAAGTTTGATTCATTTTCTCAAACATATAACCAAGGGTGGAAAAATCAACCGGGCATGAGGTATGGCTCTGGACCACAACAAAGGCCGCCTTTTCAACCAAACTTCTAGCAGCCTCCACCTTACCAACAGGGTTTCCAACAACCCAATAGGAGATTTGAAGCTCGAATATCAAAAAGTAAGCAACATGGGAATCCTCCACCAAATCTAGATTCTAATTATAATTATCTTTTGGAAAAAAAAATTCTTAATCAACAGAATGAGGTGAAGAGTCAAAGTTCGGAGATGAGGGAGTTGAAGACTCAAATGAGTTAGATTGCCACCGCCCTCCATGAACTTGTGAGTATGAATTCTGGAAATCTACCTTCCCAACCCACTCCAAATCCAATGGGGAATGTCAGTGCCATCACATTGAGAAGTGGGAAGCAAATGAAAAATACATCAGTACCTACCATTCCATCGGGATTCCCCTCAACTCCGGAGAAGCCGCATTCCAAACCAACTGATGAGAAATCCAAGGAGAAAGATAAAGGTAAGAAAAATATTAATGATGTTCCTTCTAAACGCCTTCCTTTTCCCAACAGGGTTGTTCAAACCAAGAAGATGGCTGAAGAAGCAATGAAAAAGGAGGTTTTGGATACATTCAAGCGTGTGGAGAACAACATTCCTCTACATGAATCCATTAATCAAATTACATGGTATGAAAAATTCTTAAAAGAACTTTGTACCAATCGAAGAGGGTTCAAGGGAAAGTAGAGGATCAACCTTGGAAGGAATTTCTCAGCACCCATTACACCAACTCTAGCAATGCCAACAAAGTGCAAGGATCCCGAGACATTCACCATCCCATGTACCATTGGGGAGTTGCACTTCTCTGATGCTATTTGTGATATTAGGAGCTTCAATAAATGTGATGCCTCACTCTGTATTCTCTTCTTTACAAGTTGGTGAGTTGAAGCCAACAAGAGTAGTGGTGCAGTTGGCAAATAATGCTACAACATATCCAGTGGGTGTTTTTGAGGACGTACTTTTCCGGGTAAGAGACATGATCTTTCCAGCATATTTGTACGTGCTTAACATGGAGGATGATCAGGTAATTTCTCATTCCCCCATTATCTTATGTAGGCCCTTCCTCAAAACTGCAAAAACTATCATAAATGTCAATGAGGGTACAAATTCCATGGAGTTTGGAGATGAAGTTGTGGTATTTAATGTCATAGAATCCATGAAATACCCCATATAGGACCATTCTTCTTTTGTTATCTCCCATTTTGAACAACCAAGTAAAAACACCATGGAATTGGATTGTCATATGATTAGGGAGATTATGAGTATTGGTTCTAGTTTGATGTCTATGAGTACTTCCACACCCGTTTCTAAGGAACAAGACTCTCTAAGATTTGATTTTGAAATGGAATCATATTCTAATTTTTATCATGGGAACTCTAATTATGATATGGCAGTTGAGTACACTGATGGATTTGATGCATTATTATCTAATTATGATGACTTTTATTCTGATACTGATGTTCATTGTGCAGATATGTCCATTGCATCAATTTATCTATCTATATATCACCCCCTACATTGGAACTCAAGCCATTGCCCCCAAATCATAAATATGCATACCTGCTTAGTGGTGATAGATTACCTGTTATCATTGATAACAATCTCTCTTTTGAACATAAAGAAATTTTTTTCAATCTTTTGAGAGATAACATTAGGGTAATTCGTTGGACATTGGCAGAAATATCAGGTATTAGCCCATCCATTTGCAAGTATAGGATTCTCTTGGAGGATGGGGATAAACCGGTGAGGAAACCACAAAGGAGACTCAATCCAACCCTTCTGGAGGTTGTTAAAAAAGAGGTTGAAAAATTGCTCGAGGCAGGTATAATTTACCCTATTTCTGAATCACAATGGGTTAACCTTGACCAGGTTATACCTAAGAAAACCGGTGTTACTGTTGTTAAAAATGATAAATATGAATTAGATCCAATGAGGGTACAAAACAGTTGGCGTGTCTGTATTTATTATAGGAAGCTAAATCATTCCTCTCGCAACGACCATTTCCCCCTTCCATTTATTGATCAAATGCTTGAGAGACTAGCAGGGAAGACACACTATTGTTTCTTGGATGGTTTTTCTGGCTATTTTCAGGTTTCCATTGCAGCAGAGGACCAGGAGAAGACGACATTCACCTGCCTATTCGGTACCTTTGCTTACTGAAGGATTCCATTTGTACTTTGAAATGCCCCAGGTACCTTCCCAAGATGCATGGTGAGTATTTTCTCAGATTTCATTGAGACCAGCATGGAGGTATTTATGGATGATTTTATAGTTTATGGGACCTCATTTCATGAATATCTCTCTAGCTTGGGTGATGTGTTGCATCATTTTATTGAGAGGAATCTTGTCTTAAATTTTGAAAAATGTCATTTCATGGTCTAAAAGGGAATTGTCTTAGGTCATATAGTCTCACAACATGGCATTGAAGTTGATAAATCTAAGGTAGACATTATTTCATCCCTCCCATATCCTACAAGTGTGCGTGATGTTCAATTATTACTTGGACATGCTGGATTTTATCGACGCTTCATCATAGATTTTAGTAAGATCGCTCTACCCTTATCTCGATTGCTTCAGAAAAATATTGACCTCAATTTTGATGATTCTTGCAGGGTATCATTTGATGAGCTGATGAAATGTCTGACCACTCCTCCAATCATACAGCCCCCACAGTGGGACCTTCCATTTGAGCTTATGTGTGACGCCTCCAACTTCGCGGTTGGAGCTATCTTATCTCAGAGGGTGGAAGGATGTTCACATGTGATTGCCTATGCATCAAGGACACTGGATTCAGCCCAATAAAACTACACAATCATAGAAAAGGAGTTTCTTGCTGTCATATTTTATTTAGATAAATTCTTTTCATATTTTTTATGCTCTAAAGTAGTTTTTTTTTCTGACCATGCAGCTTTGAGGTACCTCCAGAAGAAGCTAGATGCAATGCCACGACTTATCTATTGTACTCTCCTTCTTCAAGAGTTTGACCTTAAGATAAAGGAAAAGAAGGGGTTAGAGAATTCGGTGGCGGACCACATGAGTAGGCTCACTCACACACTATAGGATGACACCTTGGACCAGGTACCACTTCGGGACAGTTTTCCCGATGAGCATCTTTATTCCATCTCAGGTACGCATCCTTGGTATGCTGATTTAGTGAACTACACTTTTTCCTCTGAAATACCTGCAAATTTAAAGAAACATCAAGTCCAAAAATTCAAAATTGAGTCTAGGTTTTATGTGTGGGTTGATCCTTACCTCTGGCGCATGCTTAGTGACCAAGTCATTAGGAGGTGTGTTCCCGATCATGAGTTTGAGTCTGTTTTGCATTTCTGTCATTCACTTGCTTGTGGTGGACACTTTGGACCCCAACGGATAGCTAGAATGTTTTTGGACTCTGGATTATATTGGCCTAGATTATTCCATGATGACCATGTGTTTTGTAAGTCATTCTCTCGTTGCCAACACACTGGGAACATTTCAAAGAGACATGAGATTCCCCAAAACCCCATATTATTCTGGGAGGTTTTTGATGTATGGGGCATTCATTTTATGGGTCAATTTTCTATTCCATTTGGATTTTTTTATATTTTGGTTACTGTTGATTATGTGAGTAAATGGGTGGAGGCCAAGGCCACCAGGACTGACGATTCTCATGTTGTAGTGGATATTGTAAAGGCTCAAATTTTCTACAGGTTTAGAGTACCAAAGGCTATCATCAGTGACCAAGGGACACACTTTTTAAATTGGAATTTTTCTTCCCTCCTTCGAAAGTATGGGGTGACACACAAAACATCAACACCATACCACCCCCAATGAAATGGTCAGGTTGAGGTTTCAAATCGTGTGTTGAAACAATTCTTGGAGAAAACTGTGCAGCCAAATAAGAAATATTAGAGAAAGCGCTTGGATGATGCATTATGGGCTTATAGGATAGCATACAAGACCCCCATTGGTATGTCCCCGTTTTGGATTGTTTTTGGGAAATAATGTCATCTTCTAGTGGAAGTTAAGCATCAGGAATATTGGGCTATAAAGAAATGCAACATGGATTTGGCCCAAGCTGGAATCCAAAGGAAGTTGCAAATTCAAGAGCTTGAGGAGATTCGACTGTCATCATATGAGAACTCAAGGCTCTACAAGGAAATATCAAAATCATATCATGACAAAATGATACATCAAAGGTAGTTTCATGTTGGAGAGAAAGTCATTCTCTATAGTTCACGACTAAATCTGATACCTGGTATGTTGTGTTCCAGATGGTTAGGTCCTTATGTTGTGAGTAATGTTTTTCCTTATGGTGTAGTGGAGATCACAATAGAGGACACTGGAAGGAGCTTTACAGTAAATGGGAAACGTTTGAATAGAAAAATTGAGGGACTTCCTACTGATGTAGTGGATTTAATCACACTACATGACCCCATCATCACTTGAGCACATCAGGCTGTTCTTAACCCTTTCACTTTTATATTATTTTTCCTATTTAAAAATTCTACATTTCATGTGCATATATCATCTCATGGGTGCACATTGAGTACAATGTAATATTTTATGTGTGGGGGAGGGAACCTTTTAGTTTAGTAATTTCAATTACTTTCCTGTTAAAAAAACCAAAAAAAATTGTGTGTTTTTCAAATTTTGTGTGTTTATTTTACAATTTTCTGTATGTTTTTGAAACTTTTGAGCTGAAATGATTCTCATCACCATTTTTAAATACATATCAATAAGTGAAACAATTTACCCCTTGAAACTAAGCTTAAATGACTGCTGAAATTGCATTGTTCCAAGTTAAAATATTTAGTAACTTCATGAAAAGTACACTGAATTTTGAATCCCATGCCACATCTCACTGTCATTATATTTGTAATCACATTCCTATGAAGCTTCTGAACCATTATTTTCATATTCATTACATTCACCTCACTTCTTGAGAGAACCAAACCATGCTTGATTTAACCAGAATTTGATCTATTCCTATCAAAACTTGATGGTTTTAGGTACTTATGTTTAAATGATTGAGGCATTGGTTTGGTATTAATGCACCTATATTAAAGAATCCTTTTTTATAATGGCCTAACATGAATATTTAATCCCTCTAGCCCTTAGAATCCATGCACAACCTGTTAGGTTAGCCACATTACAAGCCAATTTTTCCTATCCAACCAACTCTTCAAGTGAAATTGCATAATCTCGTTGAGTTAAAGTGTGGGGGAATCTATCTGGTGTTGTGCCACCACATTATGTGATACTTTAGGTGGAAAATTAAATTCTGAAGAGATATGTTTCTTTCTGAAGAAATTCATTATATTGAAATCTGTGCCTTTTTTGGAGATTTCCTGATAAGTGAAGCTGTGCCTTTTCTGGAGCTTCTAATTGAGGTGGAAATCTGTGCCCATATGGAGCTTTCAAGAAAATCATGTTTGAGAAGATTGAAATTTTTTATGCTGAATTGATGAATGGTGTAATCCTTTCATGACATTTCATTATGATGGAGCTAAATTGATACTGTGGTGATTGAGGAGAAGAACATATTTAAGTGAAAATTAGATTAATGCAATTTTTCTTCAAAAAGAGTCAAGCCCTCCTCATTCCGCCTCATAATTTTTCACATCTAAATCCTACAAACCGAAAGCCACAAAACAGCCCTGAAAACCCCAAAAGATAAACATACTTCCTTGACTCACATCGGGTGGCGATGCATGAATTTATCAATCCTATGGTGACCCTTTTATGAGTTTGGATGAGAAAGACATTACAAAAAAATGACATTTGTGTGATAAGAGAAAATTCAAGTGAGGTAAGTGTTTTGTTCATGGGAGTATAAATAAAGTGGAAATATATTGAATGATATAAATGAAGAACTTGAAATAATGGTTTTTTATGAGGCTGATATCTTTTGTTTCTTGGTGTGTAATTTTTTGATCTCAAATATATGTGTTTTAAAATTAGTTATGATTTGATATTGATGTTTACTTGATATTAGATTTTTCTCAGGAGTGCAAAAGGGTAAGTGTGGGGCAGTTGATAAAAAACTATTTTGTTTAATATTTTATTGATAATAAATGAAATAATTTCCTCACATTGTGTTAAATATGTTTATTTATAAAATATTTGGGATTTGATCATTCATTTGAAAATTTGGTGAAAATTTGAGTTTTACCCTTAATAGTGCACTGTAGTATTTCGACGATAAATATTTTTATATTTATTATTTGAATTTTTTATTTTGTAAAAGTTTTCTTATGGTAATGTTATACAACTTTTATTCAGGACACTAGAGCTAAAGAGTGAATTTAGAGGGAGTAAATGGGCCATTAAGCCAATGGTGGTTTGGACTCGGCAGAATGGACAGGGGTTATGTATTTGGGCCATATATTCTTCTTCAAGGCTTGGATTGATCCCAAATTTTGAGGAACGCTCGGTGAAATGATTTGACAAAAATAATCCTCCATTAAGGCCGGTCAATTAACGCGTTTTGGAGGTCAAATGGGTGGTGCAAGTTGGAATAAAATATTTGGCCGAATTTCCACATTCACACTTGAAACCACTTGTAACCTCTCCTCCCCTCCCCTCTATAAATTGGAGTATTTCTCATTTGGAGGGGTTGGGACGTGAATTAGGAGATTGGAGGAAGACGAGAATTTGTTTCACCCAAATTATCCAACCATTGTAAGAGGGGTATCTCTTGAAGCAAGGATCCCCTCATCGAAGCCTTCTTCTTGTCCTTCACGTTGTAATGATTTTGTTTGTGTAATAAACTTCATTGTTCATCTTTTATTTCTTATCTTTTCATCTATTTTGTATAAATTTATTCTTCTATTAATCTTTCTCTTTGGGCTGGTATTCTTGAGTAGACGCATTATTGGGTTATACCCATTATAAACCTTTGCACATGCCAAACGCTTCTACGATGATTACGCCACCCATGAAAGAGTAGTTCTTTTTAGTAATCGATCGACCTCTATCCGTATTCATTCATTTATTTTGAATCAATGAGATACTGTAATTCAAATATTATGATCTTTTAATTGAGTTTTTAATTTAAATGAAACTAAGCATGAAATTGAATAGTTAACACAAAACACGCGAGGTCGGGAATTGTGTGAACTGTGAGAGCTTAGCTTTAACCGGTAATTCAAAATCACACGGGATAAATTTGTAGAGTTCAAATACAATACCTAATCTCAATTAATCCTCATTTCCAGAGTGGTTATATGCCTTAATTTAGCACTAACCATAAGCTAATCTTAGAACATCAATCAAAGCAGGGTGTTGTGATTGCATGTTCCAAATTTAGCCTAAGGATAAATTCACATCATCTTCGTGGTAAAGTTAATTCTCGTAGGGTTAGGGATTTAACAAATTAAGGGATCATAATTAAGTGAATATTAATTTAAATGATAATGATTAATAAATTATTGAATAGGTAGAGTTAGATCGATTATTCCTTTTAAATATTGTCTAAAAAACATCTTTTTGTTGTGTAATTTTAATCGAACTTCAATTCAAAACTAAAAACAAAAAAAATACACTCTTCTTCCAGAAAACTTATTCTAGATTCCTAAACTATAACCAACCCCCATCCTTTCAAGTAGTGTTTTTATTCTCTGTTTTTTTATTTTTAAAATACCTTTAAAATATTTTTTTAAATCTACTTCCTCCTTTGGGAGACGACCTTGTTCAGCCACTCTGCTGCACCTCAAAATCGCATTAATCATTTGAGTGCACCCACTACAATGCTCTATAAATGCATCGTTAGAGAAGAATGCTATCTGAATTGTTAATCATAGCACTAAGGTTCTTCGTGACCGGTTTGTTCCTTATATATGGGTGCTATGGTAGGACAATTGAGTATGTTATGAGACTTGTGAAAGGGAGGCCAATGTCTGATCACAGTGGCAAGAGCTGTTTGAGGATTATTGTTCCTCTCTACCTTGATAGTGAAATTCAGGGAAGAATGTTTTTATGGGGGGATGTTTTTAAGACAATAGATCTTATTTTTAGGTAGGGATCTTATTTTATGGAATTTTTGAGAAAAATGGGAAATTTTGAATGCCGTAAGTGTATATACCATGTACATAAGAGTACACGATGTGTATATGGTTTCTCTGGGTGGTTGTGTACTGGCCTTGTAATGGATGAATACAAGACATTGTGTGGTGAGCTTGAGACCACTTAATGCAATGCCTGATAAAGGTGTATACATACCATTAATAATAAAACAACATGCCATGTATTTCTAACTTTATTTGATAGAACATACTGGGGATGTGTCTCATTTACAGAAACATCTTCTTTTGGATTTGTGTCATCCAGTAGCGACTGTAGATCACCGATTAGTCTTTGAGCCCCCCCACCCACCATTTGTGCTCCGAATCATACACTATTATTTTAGGAATAACCTTGGAGAGTTCTTCCTTTATATGAAGCCTCATATATTGATTCCTCTTCTTCAATGAGATATCTATGGTTGAATGTTTTATATGTTTGTATAGATCTACAATTTTCTAGGTTGATTGAGAGGCTTAGGTTCAACTATATCGATTGTAAATCATCGAGGTAGGTGGTTTGTGCATTTTCGTAGTAGAACATAACATGTATCGGTAGTAGAACCTACTCTGACACCAATTTTGGGATTGTAAGATTTTATTATGGCTATAATAGGTAGGATGAATTGTAGTTTAAAAAATAAAACCAACCTATAAAACCATTCATTTTTATGTAAATAAAATAGACTCAGATAATGTCCTGTTGTCAGGTTGTTGGAATGAAAATAATAAACTATAAGATAATAAAATAGTATGATTATTAGTATTACAGTTTCACTTTTGATATAGTTTATTTATAATGATAATTACAAAAACTAAATTTATAATACACATGCTCATTAGAAATATTTTATTTTAAAAACAATAAATAATTTTAATTAATATATAATTAATAATCTAATAAATGATTAAAAATATGATTCACTATTTAAAAATAAGTGTTAAGATACATAGAAACCTCGAAAAAAGTCTCCATATTTGTATGCCTAATATAAGGTCTATATTTACATAATATGAAAACCACCAATATGATGATTGGAATTAGTTTATCATCCAATACCCTAATTTACCTCATTATTATGATTAGGGTATATATTACTATCCCCATGATCTATTAATACAATAGATCCAGTTCACCATCTTCTTATCTGTCAAATCCCTATATCAATACCATGATCTAACACATGATTAAAAAAACGAAGAAGTATTTATGGGATTACAAACCGGATAAAGATTTCAATGAAATCCAACTCTATAAATAATTACAATGATTGTTGAGTGAGATGTTCATACAAATATATCATTAAAATACACATGTTTCAAATCAATATACTCCCAACTCTTCATAGGACCTTCTACATATAGTCGATGCTCAAATGGTCATAATTTTTAATTGGGTTCACCAGACTTGGACAACATTCACATGAATGATGATCTATAACTAATTTTTTTTATAATTTTCACACCATTTTAATTATATTTTTTTCTATCCAAAAGAAACAAATAAGTATATTCTTATTACAAACTACTAATTGTAAAATAGCTTCTATATTAATTTTCAATCTGATGAAATGAATAAGATTTAGTGTGATATACTGGTACCAAGGTAGGTCTGACGGTTGTTAGTTTGAATGAAAAGATTTAATTCCAAATACTAGTAGTAAACAAGGTCAATCTGATCAATCGTACAAAAACACATTTCAATGTATCATATAATAAAATTAATTTTTATATTAATTATATATTTAAATTATTTCTATGAGTGATATAACTTACTTTTTTTCTACAAAAACAATTAAAATACATGAAATATGAATTTTTTTTAAACATAGTTCTAAAAGAGTGTTTGTGATTTCCAAAACTAAAGGACTATAAAGGTAATAAGTAATACTACAAACTCAATAATCATATTTTGTGTAAATTAATTCACTATGAACATGGAGATACTGTCATGATATTTTCAGAGCAATGGTTACGTCTTTTTTCCCTAGATCATTAGTTGGATAATTTTTTTCGTGATTATTCAACTATCTTGATGCCTAATGAATAACATTATAGTTTTTCATAAGGACTCAACCCATTTCATTCATTGATGCATCGTTGTATATCAAAAATCCATCATTTCCTAATGGAAGCATCAAAACATGAGTATTGACCATCTTCTTTTCAATTCATCAAATCATTCTATAAATTCATTCATCCATACAAACATAACCACTTTATGTGTGAGCATGGTTAGCGGGTTAGCCAGTTAGGAGAAATTCTGAACGAAACGCCGATAGTAACCTACTAAGAAAATAAAATTGATTACCACAGTTATGTTTGTTTAAGTGGGCCATTCATGGATTTCCTTTGTCTTCAAAGGATCAACAAATATTCCATCCTTAATGAAATTATGGTAATGAAAAGAAACCGATTGAATCTAGAGTTAACACTTTCAAAACGTCCCATATAATTTATTTTATCAAAGCGTTTTCTGTATAATAACGAGTGATTATCATGGTCTTCATAGCTTTTTGAGAATACCAGTATATCATCATTGAATACCACATTAATTTTATCAAAATATTCCATGAAAAATAAATTCATTTACGCCATTAAAATAGAGGGTGCATTAGTCAATCCAATTGGCATCACAATAAGCTCGTAATGCCCGTACCTAGTTCGATATGATGCCTTAAGAATAACTTTCTTCCTCACACATAGCTGATGATATCCGGATCAAAGATCAATCATCGAAAATTTTTGGGCTCCATGATGTTGATAAATAAATTATCATTATAAGGAAGAAAATACTTATTCTTTTTTGTAATATCATTGATTTTCCTGTAATCAAGTCATATCCTCATATATCTATCTTTATTCTTCACAAATAGGAATGGGGTTCCCTTTGTAGAAACACTATTTCGAATAAATCATTTTTCAGTTGACTCCTATAGTTTCTTCTTTATCTCCACTAACTCCACAACAACCATTCTATAAGGGCTCATTGATATATGTCTTGCATGTTAAACTAAGTCAATGGAAAACACAATTCCCGAATCTGGAGGATTTCCAACTAAATCCTCTAGAAATACATCAATTTATTCTTTCACTATATGCAAATATTAAATTTTATGAACTATTTCCACACTAATGTGTATCGGGTTCTATTCATCTCAAAGAATTGTATACAATAGAGATAGTGGTGGTGGGTCTAGAAAAGAATTCGATGGCGATGTATCTACTCTAAATATAATAAATTGAAGACCATTTTAAAAATTGCAATTTTTTTTCTATAAATAATTCATCGCAACATAGTATGATAGCCAATTAATACTGAGAATTATATCCAATTTAGACTTTGGTATGATGATATAGTGAGAAACTAAAGAACTTTTATGTGTCATGAGGGGGACTAGTTGACATGCCTTTGTTGCAATGAGGCATCCCCTAGAAGTTTTAACTGATAAATCCAATATTAAATCAAATTGGACATGTATAATTTTTATGGAAAATTTTGAAGATATAAATGAATTAGATGATCTAGAATCAAATAATGTTTTAGATAAGTTTGACAAAACAATTAATGTACCAGCCACCACATCATTAACAACATTAACCACCGCAGTTGTAATTTCATAAGATCTCCCTTGATCTCTTGTCCTTTTCTAAGGCAAGTTTCTATGGAACTTAGGACAATAATTTTCATAGTGTCCCATCTCCCTACAATTGTATCATTGAACATCATCAACTTGTTTCTTCCCCTAGTATTCATTAGATAGATGACCTTTTTCTCCACACTTATAGCATAATCCACTTCCTTTCAAGAATTTCATGAGATGATTCTTTCCACAGTTCTCTCATAATGGAAATTTTTTCATCCGCTAGTTCTTATTTGTTGCTTCACCATTCCCTTGGTAATTAGTTTTCTGCTTTTTATCATGGTTTCCCTTGAAAACATTTCATCCAAAAAATTCCTTCTCTATTTTGATGTGACATGATACAATTTAATCACATGATGAAAAAGTTTGAGAAGCTAGTTCCCTTCTAAGTCATGTGTTATGACCTTCAAAGAAATGATGAAACATGTCTAGTGAGTCACGTACGTAATCTATAGAATAGTTGGCAAGCCTTGTGAAGGTATCCTCATACTCTACAACACTATCTTCATTCCACTACCTTATGCCAAGTAATTTTCATTTCATTTCGGTTCGTTGTTCAGGAGGTAAATAAATTTGGATGAATATTTCCTAAAATTCCTCCATTCCTTATCTTCTATTCCTTCTTCCACTGTAGTATTCTAAATCAAGGACCCCCATTGATCAACATCACCCTTGATACAATATACTTCCAGTACAAACATTTCATTTTCATTGCATCTAAAAGCCATGAATATATTTTTATGAGATGTGGTCAACTACTCAGAAACCATAATATTATTAGTCTCAATGAATAATGGTGTATTTTGTAGCATGAAATGATCCAACACAGGTGTGGAATGTTTATTCATTACAACCTGTGTATGTTGTCCCAATATGGTCATGATCTGATCTTCTCTAACATGGACTATGTAGACTTTCTCAATGTGGAGATCCCAACATTTCCCACGAGAATTCATTCCCCATCTTCCATTAGACTCCATTTCAAAATAATGTCACACACTATAATAGGGTATGAATCATAATTTTTAAACATAAATTAACAAAGTACATAGCATCAATTGAGATCCTATGCATTGCTAATCCTCATAATCAGAAAAATGGTTTCTTTTAAGAATAATTTACATTTATATCCTTCATAATGGCTTATAAAGAAAATATGAATTATCCTAATCATATACCCTATTAGTATCATAAAAAATAGTTTATAAAGGCCCATTTTTGTGTACCAGGATACCCCTGGTCAATCACAAAACTCCTTGTCGAAGCTTTCACTCCTAATTATATCTATGCTAGAGAAACCACTACCAGCTCATATCCAGACAGGGATATAATTATTGAAATACCCACATTATATTTTCCATAGAAAAATACCAGGACATTCTTGTATGTTTGTCCTCAAATAATACCTTAGGGATTTGTTCCCTAATATTTGTTTTCTAATCTAGTTTACATGATTTATACAAAACAAGCGTGATACCAACTACAACACCTTGAACCCTCTAGACCAGAGTCGGGGCATTACTTGTTATATTAGAAACGTTTTATGGAATGAAAATCGTAGTGGAATGATCAATTTATTAGTCTTGAAGAATCTAGATACATAAATGTAACCCAAATTACGTTGGAAAATGTTACAAAATACAATTCAAAACAAACACTAAAAACGGCAACCACAATAACTCAATAAATGATCTCATCTTCATCACCCGTTGAAGGTAAACAATGAATGGTGTGAGCTAAAATGAATTGTAAGGTTTAGAAAGTTTTGAAGCATGAATCAATAATAAATTAATTGTAAAAAATTTGACATAATCATCATTTCATGGTGAATAAATGAAAAACTCGTGCCATTAGTAAGCTGAGAACAAAATTGCATCCATTGATTTAGACATAGTGAAATCCTCATGGATTGTAAAAACTGATTATGAATGATGAGAATTAATATTAAACTGACGTTGTGTTTCTATAACATTATACCATATTACGGTTAAAATGGTTTAGTTCTATTGGTAGAAACCTGTCTGATTTTTACAAACAAACTCGAAGGGATTATCACCAACTAATTTCTCTCATGAAACCTACTGATGCATCGAGGGGATATAGAGGGCTACACCCAATTATTCATGTCCAAATCATTCTTTATACATAGATCCAACAGAATATAAATATGACTTTACATATCCGTATATAATAAAGGACACCTATTCATCAATATTTCAACATTCAAAACCATATTAGAAATAAATACCGTATATAATGATATAAGGCTTAGACAATAATAATATACATAATACGAGACTATGTAAATTTAGTTAGAATATAATTTCAATTAGAAATTGATCTCAAATGAGAATTAGGTACACCACATAAGAAAATGTACGTTCACAATACAAATCAAGTCGCAACAAAATGAAAATTGAGACAACGCTCATTACCACATTGTAAACAATTGAGTCATATGACAAAAAGTTAATATCACACAAAATAATAAAATAATACCATGAATATATATATAACTACAATACTATATATAAAATGTCTGTAAAACTATACCTCATATAAGAAATAAGAGGCAAACAATGGAAATCCCACAGAATTGAAAGTGAGATGAGAAAATCCCTTACAAACATTTCAACATGGTAAAAAACATTATTGTGGGGGATTAATGAGAAGTTAAGGGGTATTAAATTAATTATATATCATATGGGATGTATGGGGGAGGTGAAAAAAACATACCCCTTCATTAGGTATTAAAACTAAAAGATCCAGACATAGGGCATATTCTTGAACAAAAGCGAGAGAGTGAATCCCTTACCTTATGCTCGAAGGTGTTCCTGTTTATTCTTAATGACCAGAATAATCAAATTTACTATCATTAAATAATGATTACGTAACCTCATAAATATTTAATTGATTTTTTATAACCATATTATGTTCATTAATGATCTTTTTGATGGGTTTATGAGATTAAATTTTATTGTTTTGGATGCATTTTCATACATGGTTTCATGATTTATTTACATGTATTAATGAATGGATGTTCATTGGAAATGTTGTTAAACATATATAATAATTAATATATATTATTAATTAAATTATAGAGATATAAATTATCTTATAAGGTGTGGGATATATACTATTAAGATGACTCATTCGATGAGTCAATGATAAACCCTTTGATTTGGCTTGTCTGTTTTGTGCACAATGAACTTGTTTTGTATTATTATTCAATTTTAAGAGTGAGTAAGGATTTCAGAATATAAAACATGATAAAATGCGAATATAAATATCTGGATCAACCAATGAAAAGGATTCTGGACAATTCTTGATGATATTAATGAAAATTAAAAACTCGTCTTCCTTGAGTGTGATAAATTAACAAATCTCAGACGGTGTTTACATTTACAGAATAAAAGTAGGGGAAATGTGAGATTATAATGAAATATTCTATCAGAACAATAAAAATCCAATACATGTATTTTAATAGAATTATCATAGAACTTGGATGAGGTGATGTGAGAAGAGATTACAAAATAATGGAACATGAAAATGTAATTGAAATAAAAAGAAAGAGAGGGTCACCGCTTGAGTACTCCACTTTGAGAAACTCTTTAAGACCTTTGATTTTGCCCTTTTGATGAGTCAAGAAGGTATTTAACATGGGGGGAGGAGGTTAGGGGGATATTTGATCTGGTATTAGGTAATTATTGAAGCTTGAGTGGTATGGGATTAAGAGGGGGTGAGTGGTGGTTTATATAGTGGAGGGGAGGAGAGTTTTCTAAATATTATAGTCATTATTTTATAATTTCATCTAAAGACAAGGAATAGTGGGTATTACATGACATAGAATTTTAAAAGAGCATGTCAGTTCAATATATGGGTGATTACATCACTCATGATTCTAGGAATTTTAAATTAAATATATAATGTATTTATAAGGTAAATTATCATATTTTAATATTCAATAAAAATTCATGTATTTCAAAAAAAATACTAAAAATTCACCCTAACAATATTTTGATATGTAGAATCCAAAAATGAAGCCCATTTTCAAATATAATTTTCTATATATGACTAATATGATATTTAATTAAAATCCTTATTTTATCAAAAAATATAAACACTTAATATATTTATCTTCATTTTTATGGTGTCTAAATTTATTCATACATTCATGGGTATGGATAACATTCTTAAAAGTAAAATTAATATTCGTAAGGCTTTGTTACTATCAATAAGGGTATGTTACTATTCATAACGGTATGTTACTATACATAAGTGTAGGTTACTATTCACCAAAAATTATGTTAATTCTAAGAGACTCTAAATATTATCTTGAACACAACCATGTATGTCATATTTTAAAAATTCAAATCGCAGAGCTTGAGATTTTTATTTTAATGGATAGGATATGACTATCTCCTATAAATAACCATGTTTTGTTCCATAGAGGATTATTGATTCATGGAATATATTCTATAACTAGAATGTATTTAAAAGAAATATACCATAAAATATCTAGGGTGGTACAAGCAACGCTTCCTACCCTCACTATGGTGGAGTTGACAAGGGTGTTCCAGCTGTAGAATCCTCTATCTTTTTAAGGGGGTCAAAGAACACATGCTACATAGTCATGGTTGTAGGATATGTTATCAATCTATGAGAAACTTATGATTCCTCCGGAGAGGAAGTTGAACCTTGCGACATAAAAGATACATGAATCCTCCAAGTGATGGTGGGATGTTATCTTAAAGGCAGGATGTATTCCGGATATTCCTTAGAAAGAGATTCAGAGGACCTTCTTTGATTACTTATATCCCGAAACATTGAGGGTCGATCAAGCCAGAGGTATCATACATTTGTTATAGGGTGCACTTTTAGTGATCGATTACCTGTCACGTTTCACATAGCATCAGCACGTCACACATGTTTTAGTAGGCAAAGAGTTAAATTTGGAAAGGAAATTTGAGGATCATATCAGGTATGAAATCTGATCATAGGTGAATGTTTTTAGGCTGACTTCAGTGGCTACTATAGTAAATTTGGTCTTGATTACTGAGCACAATCTGAGGGAGTAGGGAGCTGTGATCCAGATAGGTTTAGAATCCATGGATAGTGCTCCATCGATAGATAGTGGGAAGCAACATAGAGAACATTCCTGAAATGTTTTTTTAGGTAGCTAGGTGGTAGGATACTAGAGTGTGAAGAGTGGGCCCATGAGACCTCAGTTCTAGAGAGACCCAGTTGAGTGATGTTCTGGAAGATTGATGTGCCATATTCAAATTTTTGTAGTATGTCCTCATCAGTAGCGAGTGAGAGGGATTCTATTATGACTACACATTCAGGAGTAGGACAACCAAATTCTCATTAGATAGGTTTCTAGAGATTGTCGGTCCATTATGGACAAGGAGGTGGTCATGGCCATGGTAGTCACGAAACATGTTTTTAGTAATAGTAGGGTGGCTCAGCACAACGTGGTCTGGTAGGGTCATTGGTTCATGGTATAGGTTAGACATTTGATGTTGAGTAGACCTAGGAAGAGTAGGATATCAGACTCAATATAGTTAAAGGTACGAATCTAGTTGACTCGTTTTTGGATTTCACACTTTTTGATATAGGGGCTTAGCATTTTTTTAACTTTGTTGCCATTATTGAGAGTCTTGGTCTCTGTATCTTTACTAATGAGAATGTTATGATGTTAGACACATCATTGGGGATTAGGATGTCTTGTGTACGTCAGTGCATGTAGTTCCCTCTTGAGGTTGGTGGGTGTCACTTCTTATGGGGCTTATATGTATTAGAGTTGTTAGGATTCTATGTCATTCTCATAATGGACTTGTTAGTCTATTTCGATTCCTTAATTGACTGTTATCACCACATGGTGAGTTTCACATCATTAGAGGTAAGTTTGTATCTACACTAGGGTGAATGGGATGTCTAGACTAGTAGAGATAGAACCTAGAACCATGGGTTAGGTGGAAATAATGACTAGATTTCTAGTTTATATCTATATGGTACATGGAATTCACGGATGGACTTTCCACCTGTGGTGGATCATTTTTGAAATTCCTTTCTAGACCACTTCCCATGCTTACATTCATAGAGAGAGATAGATTTATCCTTTCTGTGTTTTCATGTAGTGGAACCAGTGTCAATTATTTATAATATGATGGCTACATGAGATTTAGAGGAATAGGGTTTGAATAGAGGACACACAATGCATGGAGGGTGGAGTAATGAGTTTTTCAAATGGATTCCAACAATCTGGAAATTATGCCATCGTGGTGGAAACACATTAGGTTGATGTATTGTTCTGATCAAGGATCAAACACACATTAAAATAGTTCCTCTTATGTACGGATGTGGATTTTTCATTAGTTCTATTTCGTATCAATAAGAATGATAAACACATTTTTAAAACATTGTATGGTGAGTATGGGATACATAGCTTTAAGATCATATTTCCAGAACCAAAAAAGGGGATGAGGGGAAATAATGGTTAATGTCCCTAGGTCTGGGCACAAGGAAAAAGACCCAGACATCACTATGTATTCCATTAGGATGTAAGTCATGCAACACGTATTTCTAGGAAATGTCATGCAGTTTTGTGTCCTTTGAAAATGGAAGTTGGATATTAATTTAAATTAATTCGATCATGGATAATACATGAAATGGTGGGAGGGAGACACACTTTTTAGTAATTGAAAAACCTGATGTGAATGAGTATGGTAGGATCCATATCAATCTATGTGCTCCTTGATGAGGTTTTAGGTCGAGGGACCAAAAATGAATGTTGGGTTGTGCCCAAGGAAAAGTGACCAGGATCTCCTACATACCCCATTAATTTGGAAATCGAGCCATGTGTAGTTCTAGAGATGGCATGGTATCATACCTACACTAGATAAAATAATGTCATGCATGTCTGGCCCACGCACTAAATGAAGCATCATTTGAAAGATCTTGTTTGTTCATTGAGCTGAAGGTGTGTGTGTTTTTAAGTAATGTGACAAGCCTAATAGAGAGAGTCCAATAATGCGTATAGTAATAAAGATGTATGTAGGTCATAAGAACTCCCATGGTTGAGAAATGATACCAAAAATATGTCCCCTCAAGTGAGTCCTTCCCATTGCGGTGTCATTTTTTCATCGTGCGACCAGGACAATGATGTCAATGATTAGGGCTCATGATAGGATCCACCCATGCATTTTAATATCGTGAAAAAAAGACCCAACCATTTATAGTAATGTTGGAATAGCTAGTATAGTTTTTACTTCATATGGATTGGATGCACACAAAATAGAAATGTCCTAAGGGGATTGTTCATGGAGTGATACAGAATACACGACGTGAATGGGTATGAGTTCCACACCACACCCCACACAATTCTGGGGAAGAAAACTCAGGAAAAGGGGCTATAAATGGTTAGAAATATGTGGCTCTACACAAGGATGAAATTTCTAGGAGATCCTACATATCCCATGAGGATGGGAGTCAAAAAATATGTAGTTCTGAGTGTGTGGTTTTACATCATCGATGAAAAGAGGCTGGAGGGACTAGATCATATAGGGGGAGTACATGGTGGGACTATTGCGAATCTAATGCTAATGGGGATGTAATCCCACATACTCCACACCACACAATCTTATGAAAATCAGGGCCAAAAGGCCGAACATATGTGGTATTTAGTAGAACCGTCAATGGACCCGAAGACAAAATTCTTAGGTGTTCCTACGTATTCTATGAGGATAGCAATCAGGTCATACAGAGTTCGTGAAGGTGCAGTTTAACATTTTACGAGAAAGAAGTATTCTATAGGGAGAGTACATTGGGTGAAAGGCTCAACCAAATACATAATCCCACGCAAGATTCAGTCAATGTAGGAAACAATGGTGGAGAATGTATTTTCAATACATGGATTGCATGCAATGGGGAAACTGGTGCATAGCACCGAATGATGCCTCGTTGTGGCTTTGTCCTTCTAGCATGAAAATGTGCACTGATGAATAGTACCAAAAGTTTCTAATTTCTACTTGGACATGATGAAATGGACATGGATTTGAATCATTAAATCAAAATTTAGGGCATTATGTGGGTGGCGTGATGATGGGGATAATTGTTGAACATCTTCGGAACACAACATCCATGTCGTGTGACCTGAAATGGGAACAACAAACATGTGTCAAACACTGACCATATTTTCTATGAAATACTTGTATCTAATAGTTTTCTGAAATCCATGGGGGCCCTGGGATGGAAGGAGATCCCTACGGACTAGAATCCATGCCATTCAGGGGTCATTTCGGATGATAAAGATTTTGAAATCCCCAAATGAAATAGAATATGAAACATAAAAATGTTTGAGAACATGTCTATGAATAATCCAACACTATTATTCCAGTACTAGAGTGCTCCTAGACCCATTTCTGGAAAACCAAATAGGGGTGAGGGGCCCAACTCAAGAGCATCCGACTCAAAAGGATGAATGTATAATAGGGGGAGGATAATCATTCAAGAGGGATATGTACATGGCATTGTTGTTAAAAACTCAACATGAATGAGGGAATAATTCCATAACACACCACATATCCCCCCTAGATGACTCATTCCATGGGGATAGAGGGATGAGGAGGTAAATAGGGCTAGTCCTGAATTCCAATGTTTGAGTGTTCCTACATATCCTATGGGGGAAAGAATCTATCAACACATAGTTATCAAATATTTCAGGTAGATTAACAACATTCAGTGATGATGATAAAGGCTGAAGGATTCCATGGAGGGGAATACATGATGTGGTGGAGGTAAAAATGATTTGATAAAATGTCTTAATCCCACACCTCACTTGAATTACTTGGACTGAGGAGCTAGACCAAAGGGATGATCATTATGTTTTCGGCATTTCATATGGACAAAAATAGCATGGCATTACTATGTATCACATTATAATAGGAATGAAGCCTTATGTTGTTCTGATGGGGCCATGTAGTTTAACATCATGCGTTGACGATGTCAGAGTATTGAGGAACATGAGGTACACATGGTTCGACCATCGTAAACCCATCACCAATAGTGCCATGGAAGTCGACCTCGAACTATGTGTAATCCTCCAAGAGAACTACCCCAAGGGTTTAGTCAAATAGTATAATTTTGGGGGTGGACTCCAATAGGAAGAGATAGAGCGTTTCTACATATCCCAAGAGGATGTGAATCAAGAAATACATAGTCCTAAAAATGATGTGTAGTTTAACATCATGAAACAAGGATGTCGGATAGTTTAAGGTCATGTAAGACTGTCTATAGTTTAACGTCATGTGTGATGGAATACAGTTTAATGTCATGAAGGAAATAATAGTTTAAGGTCATGCAGGACCATCGAGATATTAGTGTAAGGTCATAGAGATCTTACCATAGTGTAGTTTACTGTCATGTGGGATGATAAAGCGGTTCAATGTCAATAAGGCTTTTAGTTTAAAGTCATGTTGGACTGATCATTCTTTGTAAATGTATTTCTTAAAGAATTTTGATTTGGTGGGAGTCATTATATGATCACCATCGATTGGGAATTGGGGGTATGTTCCATTGGGGTAATCCATGTGAATGATGCATGGTTCTTCCCATTTGGGATCCAATTTGGGTGTTTTGTCAAGGTATCATTGGTGTCCCTATTAGAAAACACCATTTCACTATATAGGAATGAAAAGAGGAGAACATTCTTATTAAAATATCTTGCTATACTTTTCTAATGCATATTTAGATTGTGCAGGGCACAATGCCTATGTTTGTAATGCACTTCCACTTTAGCCAAGAAAATTTCATCTACCTTTTCTTGAGTTTGTTGACTATAAACCACAATTAGAAATGATGGAAACTGATTCTCAGGGTAATGAATGCATCTATTCCATACACCATGGAATATGTGGATACCATAGTGGAATTGCAGGTCATTATTTGATAGACCCAAATAGCATTTGGGATTTTATCTGGCCGACTCTTCTTGTTCTGACCTGTCGTCTTCTGCATGATGTTTGAGAGGCTTTTGTTAATTACCTCAATCTACCCATTTTCCATAAAGTGATATCTAGAGGTATAGTTCGAACAGATGTTGTACTTGGTGTATATCTTCTTCATTTTGGCCACTCGGAACTTGGTTCCATTTTCAGTGAGGATGACGGGAGGGACTCAGAATAAGTAGATGATATTTCATCTCAAAAAGTCAATGATAGAATTAGCCTTGATATTCAAGAGAAGAATAGCCTCTTCCTAATTAAAAAATAAATATGTACTGGTCAGGATGAACCAACACTGGCAAGATGTCGCTAGTGGATAGGGTCCCACGATATAGAGTGCCCATAGAGGAAAGGGCATATAGTAAATGTTTGTGTGGATAGGATCTGGTTGTCGATGCACACAATTAGCATGGATATGGCACACATGGAACCTCTTGTCAGACTAAATACCGTACAGATCATGGAAGGCCAGAAATACCCCAACCACTAGATCTGGTGAGATAGTTTCGATCCGATCTGATGTGCCTTATAGGAAATGACCCGATCCTCCTGCTTGACCTAAGAAATCTCACCACGTAGTATGCTACTAAAGAGAACCCCATGAAACCCACAATTTTAGAAGATATTTATAGGGCTAGGACCACTCTGGATGGTAAACTTTAATGCACGGTGTCATATTCAATCATGCTCAGCTCGATAATCCAGTATATTTTTTAATGGATATACTCAAAAAACGGGGTCCTTCAGTCAAGTGCCACATCCAGCTCTACGGTAGGGGGGCCTGGGGTGCTGACATGGAGGATCTAGCAGTAAGGAGGCGTACATGTGTCCTATCATCATTGTCGGAAGGAATATGATTGATGACTCCCTAGTGCACTATATGAATAATCAAATCAACATGTTATGGTTATGAAAGTGATGCATCCATGCAGGCTATGGAGTCAGCTCGACCATTCTGTGAATGAGGAACATGAGTAACCTCTGGTCAAGACGGGAATTGTACCCTCAACTGGTGGGTTTATTCCAATAATGGTACAAGCTCTGTATTCCTAATAATGTACTCACCATTGATCTACATGATGACCAATTCAGAGTCCCCTTTCACATTAAAATTCAGAATGTTGATCTCTAAGGCTAGCAAAGGACAAATAATGAGAGCCTGGTACTCTATATTATTATTGGTACAACCTTCTGTCAACTTGAATGAATATGGCAGAACATCTCGTGTTGTCAAGATGAAGATGATACCAATTCCCATACAGTGGAGCCTAGAATCATTTAGTATTCTACTAGTAGGAATTCAAGAGGCAACATCAAAGATCATTTTCCAACACAGAATGGTTTGGTCTACCGATAAAATTTCCCCATTAAGAAAATAAATATCTAGGGACTGGTCCACAAGAGATGTTTGGGAGGAAAGAAAGTCTGCCAACACCTATCCCATTATGGCCTTCTTGGAGAAAACCATGACGTCCAATTGGTGGAGGATCACTGCCCAAAACACTAGATGGTCTGCCAACATATGGCCATTCAAACTGTACTTTAGCATGTCCACGCGAGACACTAGGTGTATCTTGTGATGCTTCAAGTAGTGTCACAATTTATTTATTGTGAATACTAGCATGAGGCAGATCTTCTCCATTGGAGAATATATAGTCAATTTATGGAGTAGAATTCCGGAAAGATATTACAGACTATTCTATGTCCCTTCATTTTTTGTCTAGGAAGGAAGAGAACAGAGGGAAATTTCCAGGGTGGTCACCTAATGGATCAGTGGCTTTCCAGAAACTGGGGGCATCAAAACTGGAGGATATTTTAGGTACTTATTGAATTCCTCAAAATAATTTCAACACTACTTGTCCCAATGATAATCAACACCCTTATTAATGATCCATGAAAAGGGAATACACATGCCCTAACAATTCACAATAAATCGGCATATGTAGGGTATATTTCATTGAAAACCTCGCATATCTTGGAAGTTTCTCATGGGAGACATCTGTCTGATGACTTTAATCTTTTCTTAGTCAATATAGATTTCCATACATCTGAAAATGAATCCAAGAATTCTTCTAGAAGTTACCCTCATGGAATAATCCAACGAATTCATCTTCAGATGGCTGGATGAGATGTCAGAACTAGATTTTCAATTCCATGATTTCGTTCATTTATTCCTTCAGATCATAGCTTACTCTGGGTCTCTGGGTCCCACGAGATTAAATTTTTTGTTCCTCTTGTGTTAGTGATCGATGATCATAGTCTTGGGGGTCATTAATGATAATTGGACTCATATTTTTTCTATGGTATGGTGTGACGTTGTTTTGTAATGGAGTTGTATTAGTGAAACTCTTAATGGAACAACTTGTGGGGTAAGTTGTTAAGGTGGTTGTACCAAAGAATTGAATTATTCGTTTGATAAAAATGTAGTTTTATTTTGGGTATTAGTTCTCCCTATTAATGGCATTCCATCCCACCACGGTTTCCCCTTGGGTCACCCTGTATATTGTAGGAGAATGTTTTGGTTTTGGGTGGCCATAAAAGGCAGTAGGATAAGGCCACATGGTAAACTAAACCATGTAGGAAAACCATCAATAGGTGTCTAGGTCATTTAAAACATTTTGAATTTCCAACATTTCTCTTACGGAATAAACCCAAGTCTGCCCATTCTTCCCCATTTCATTCTCTACTTCCATGTACTACCTCCAAGGTCGCTCTCCATCCCTTGGATGTCAACATTGAATGGTGTTTTTTTGGGGGAAACATCAAAACCATGCATGTAAGTCTTCCTCAATTTGATTTATTCCCTTTACATAGGGTTTATTTCAGCCTTTCATGGAGTGATAATGTGTCTAGTAGCTAGGTTTCATATGAAGGGATTAACCAGGGGTCACTTTTGTGAAATATTGTTGTTTAGGGTTGATTTTCCCCTTGTGGTGCGGCAGTGGGGTTGTTGATGTTTCACACTATGTTTTGAAGTTTTCTACACAAAAGGTAAGAGATTACATGTGTATACCTTCCTAGATGAGTTAGAATGTTTTGTTTAACAATTTTCCATGTTCCTCATATGTTTTCTTTTGGGAGAAAACTATTTCTGATTGATCGGGTAATGTGTTTAACATTATAGTTGCATTTTTGCATGAAATTTGGTGATTTGCATGAGTGACTCTTGGGGTAATAATTTGGTGTTTATTATGACATATGAAATTAATTTATTAGTTTTGAAATGGGATTCCAATTCTGGTCTATTAATGTCTCAGTCCCATGAGGGCCTTGGAACAAGGATTTCGAATGGGTTCTTGGTGTAAAATTGTGTTATACTCTTTGAAGGTGTTTTATGAAAACGTGTGTTTTTCATGTGAATATTTGAGATATTATTTTGGATAATTTTATAGCACATGAGAGATGTTTATTAAATGTTTAAAGGTCTTCCAATTCTATTTTTGAGCTTCACTGGAGGGATTTTGGCCTTGAAAGAGGGTTTTGAAATTTGTTTGTATGCAAAACATGGTTATACCCATTGGGATGGTTTTAAGAAAATTGTAAATGATTTAATGAGATACATGAAGTGTTAAAATGATGTATATGTACTATTTTTTGGGAGCATGTTATTAGAATGTGTTTTTGAAATAGAAAGACGCTATTTTTATTTTCAAACATTTTGATAATGTTTTATTGTTTTTTGGGATGGTTTATTAAATTTTGGTATGGATGCGATACATATTGTTGGATGTTTTATGGGAGTATGATTATTAAATAAATTTGGGGGTGAAATGGGTATTATGTAACATGTGAGTGGGATGTTATGTTATGTTTATCATATTGTAATGATAATAAAAATTGTTAATGTATTTTTGAAAGTGTTAATGAAATGTGAAAAATGTTGTGCTCTATTTTGGTGTGAGTAAGATTTGAAAATGTATTTCAATGAAAAAGTAGATTATGATACTTGTGTGATATATATGTGGTATGTTCGGTGAATATGTGATGAAAAAGTGGTACTTTCATGTGAAAATTATATTTCATGACATGTTAAACTTGTTCTAGACAAAGAGTAAAATAGCGGTATCTAGGTGGGAGGACGTGTACTAGTATGCTAGTGATCCCGTGGGTTTGGCATCATTTTTGCATAGAAAGTTTGAAACTTACAACACTAACTAAATTATTATGATGATGATTTGGGACCACTAGGTTATGGGTATGTTCCCTTCTATTGGCTCGTGCATGAGAATAGATATTGTGATGCTTACCATAATCGAGATATGCGGTACTTGGGACCCACAATGAGCTAGTGCCTAGGGGTTATTTTCCTATTTCTTTTGATAATTTGATACTTTTTTTAATATAGTCGGCATATATAATGATACGCTATAAAATTCAGTAATGTTGTAATTATTTTTGAAAGTGTTTTTTCAATAAAAATAGCCCAATTGAAAACTGTTTTTTTTAAATTTTCATCTATTATAAATTGTAACTAGCATTTCATGTTTATGATAACATGCACGTTTTTCATAATTGAATGTTTATCACAAGTAATATATTAGTTTCCTTATCCTATTAGGATTTTTCTCACAACCTACATACACTGTTGGTTGTAAGATGACTTGCATATTTTGTGGTCGATGGTTTGGATACAGTTTTTGTGCCAATGGTTCGGGTTTTTAGTGGTGCTTCATGATGAAGTGTTTTGGAGATGGCTTGAGGGAAGTTCATATTTCCATGAGGTGGTTCTTGGTATGTCATTTTTTTGTTTTTGTACCTTTTTAATGTTCATTTAACATTGTTCGAATTTGTGTAATTAATTTCTAAAATTTTGTAAAATATGATTTTGTTTGAAAATTCTAGATTTGTTTTATTAGATTCATTTGTTGTTTAATGTTTACAACCTTAGGTCAATCATTCCCGAAAGACATTTTATGATTCCCGGGCACTACTGAGAGTCTGTGGAATTTCGGAATGCCCTTCGGGCCTTACCATGGGCCGGGTGGGGTTCCGATTTTTGATGCCAACCAAATTAAATTCGTGACAAAATTCTAACATAGGAAGTTCAAGTGAACTCTTTTGGTCATATTATTTGTGGAACAGTAGGGATAATCTATAAATAGGATTACCAGGACATTAAATTCTAGTTATGGGTAGTGTTCCTGGTTATCATACCATATGAAAAGATTCATGTCACCTGGAAAAGTCACGATTTATCAGAGTCCATTGGTTTTCTTGGTTTGATAATTACAATGGAAATTGAAAAGAGAGTTGGTTTAATGGTCTCAGTTTGATCACAGTTCCTGGAAAGCCATTTGGAGCTATTGATATTTACCTAGAACATACTCTATGATGTTGATGTGATTAGAATATGGATTCCAACCATATTTCCAATTCTCCCACATAAACTATTTGTCTCTCACATTGTCTTGTGTCCTTTATTTTCGAGATCTTGGATGTTTGGTTTAATAGTAAAAAAATGAATTGGTTTTAAAAATCATAAGGATTTAGTGAAATTATCTTCTAATAAGAGGTAACAGTTTGAATTGTGAAATTTTGGAACTGATTTTCAAAATTATTTTGAAATGGAATGTGTTATGTTTACACCTCTCCTGGTATTTTTTCTATCAATCGCAATGATCGTGTTCGATGATGCCTTGTGATGTCGTGTGTGCATTTGACTGTAAAGGTGAAGGTTGAGAAATATATTGAGAGTCTCTATTATATTGGGAGTATGTATCCCTTTGAAAAATAATAAAACCCCATTTGTTTCAGAGGAAGGAGTTTATATGTGTCCTTTCTTATATTGTTTCTCCCCGAAATAAAAAATGTGTGATGTGTGTCCATACTCTTATCCATTGTTTCAGTGAATTGTTGGGTTTGGGTAATGTGAGTTTCGGTGTGTGTTTTGTCTTTATAAACCCATCAGGGTTTGTAGTGTCTTTGTTTGTAGCACCAAAAGAAGAAGATCAGTTCGGGGGTTCTTAATTCCTAACTGTGAGGTTGAAGATGCTTCAATTATTTGATCTCCAAAAATAGGTCTCAGAGAGAAGTGGGCGCATAGTCATGGGAAATCATAGTGTTTTTCAAAGTGTTTTTGCAGAATGTTTTGAAAATATCTATTAACAGGTTGAGCACCCAATTTTTACATTATTAGTAGTGACCATGTGCCATGAAAACCATGCAAAGAGAATGATCAGTATGGTTAGCACATGGCTTCCCTAAATATGCAGCCTAATGGTACGACCATGCCAATCCTATAAATTTCATGGTAATTTTGTGCTAGACTATGTTGGTCGATTACGATTTTATGTTATTATGGTGAGGATACCCACTATGAGTCTTATGTAGGTTCTTTTGGAATGGTTTACCTCGATTCTACCCCTTGTACTTAGGGGTCCGTTTGAGCATCCCCTGGGGGTGTTCGGATTCTGTATCTAGAAAATTTAGGATTTATTTTATTTAAAGGATCCCATTTGTGTCTACCCAAACTTGTAACTATGATTTTCCAGGGTCATTTATTGGTGGTAGGTAGTCTCTTTCAGAGGTATCTAACTACCAACATCTTCCCGGGATAAACGTTGGGATTGGAGAGTGACCAACAGTTTAGTTAAGGCATGGTAAGTGTAACATTGTTCATTGTGGTTGATAATGTGGGTAAATTAGTAGAAAATGTTTTTGATAGAGTTTTAGGAGTTAATGTTTCAGATAAAATATGAATGTGATTGATCGTTTCCAGGATGTGGCGTATGTTTTGGATTGTGAGAGTAACCCTTCCTTAAATGATAACATGAGGTGTTTTTCCTTCGAGGGTGTACAAAACATGGAAATAATGTCCATCTTTGATTACAGATTTGATTTTTTTATTGCTTTTGGCCTTGAATTGGATTTAATGGTATGGAAATCTGTATGTTGGGGAGAATTTTCACACCCAGATTTTCAATTCCATGCTTTGGTTCAAAACATCCTTCTATTCTTAAAATTTTCTTGTTTTCTGGGTGTCCCATGTTTGAAATTTTGGTGCCTCTTGTGTTACTGATATATAAACATAGTCTAGGAATTCATGGATATTAATTGGCCTCCTCTTTATTCAATGAGATGGTGAGAGGATGTGGTGTTTTGGATTTGTATTAGCGACACACCTAGTGGAACCAGTTGTGGAGTGCATTGTTGAGGTGGTTTGTACCCTCCAGTTGGATGAGCCTTGCGGTAAAAAATGTGGTTTTATTTTGGGTACTATTTCCCCATATTCATGGCCTACAATTCCCCTTTAGTTTCCTCCTTTGACTCTGATTAAATATTATAAGAATGACTTCATTTTTGGTGTCCAAAATAATCCACACTGTTAGGCCGCACGGTTTACTAACACATGTAGGAAAACCGTGCAAGGGTGTCCTATTTATTAAAAACATTTTGAATTTCCAACATAGCCCTTCTGAAATAAACACAAATAAGCCCCATTATTCCCCATTTCCTAAACGATCTCAATGGATATTTAAAAAGGTCACTCACCCAAACTTGGACCGCAACATTGAATAGTTATTTTGTGGGGTAAACATCATAACCAATCAAGTAAGTATTCCTCTGCTTGATTAATTCCCTTTCCATAGGGTTTCATTTAACCTATATTGGAGTTATAATGTGTCCAGTAGATCGGGATCATACTTAGGATTATACTAGTAGTAGTTTTTGTGAATGATTGTGGTTTAGGGTTGGTTTCCACCCCCTTGTGGGGCGACAGTGGTGCGGTTGATGTTTCACACCATGTTTTGAGGGTTTCATCCCAACAGGTAAGTGATTTCACGTGTAGGCATTCATGGAGGTGTTAGTATGTTTGGATTTCGTATTTTTCATGTTTCTCATATGTTGTGTGTGATGAAAAATTTATTTTTGATGTATTTTGTTATACATTTTACTTTAGAGATTCATTTTATCTTGAAATAGGGTGAATTTTATGAGTGACTCTTTGTGTGATAATTTAGTTTCTTTGAGATCATATGGATGTGATTTATAATTTTTGAAATGGGAAGCCAATTCTGGGTTGTTAATGTCTTAGTGTCACGTGGGTCTTTTAAGGTGTATTTTGACTGGGTTTTATGTGTATAACCAAGTTATACTTCTTGAATGTGTTTTATAAAAATGTTTCTTTTCATGTGTATCTTTGTGGAATTATTTGGGGTAATATGATAGCACTTGAGAGTTGTTTAATAAATGTTTAAAGGGATGAAAATTCTATTTTAGAGTGGTATTGGTGTGATTTTTTCCTTGAATGTGGGTCTTGAAATGGGTTGGTTTGCAAAATAGTGTTATTCCCCTAGATTTGGTTCTATTAAAATTGTAAGTGATTTAAAGAGTTACAAAATGTGTGTATAGGATGTATATGTACTGTTTTGGTGGGTGCATGTTCTAAGAATGGGTTTTTAAAGGGAAATTGGCTATTTTAAATGTCAACCATTTTTAGAATGTTTTATAATTTGTCAAGATCATTTATTAAATTTCAATATGGGTGAAAAACATGTTGTTGGTTGTATCATGTGAGTATAATGATTAAATTAATTTGAATGTTAAAATTGTATTATGTAACATGTGAGTGGGCTATTATGTGATTTTTATCATTTTAGAAATATTATATAAAATTCATAATTTATTTGTGAATGTTTTAAAGATATGTGAAAATGATGTTGGCTATTTCGGTGTGACTATGATTTCAAAATGCATGTGAATAAAAAAGTGGATGATGTGACTTATGTGATATACATGTAGTCTGTTTGGTGAATTTGTCATGTGGAAGTTTTATTTTCAACTGAAAATAATATTTCATGGATTGTTGAACTTATTCGAGGATAAGATGGAATCTTGAGTATCTAGGTGGGTGGACGTGTACAAGTATGGAAGTGATCTCATGGGCCATGTACTCAGTTTCACATAGCACGTTTGATGCTTACAGCACTAACTAAACTATTATGATGATGATGATGGGGGACCACAATGTTATGGGTTTGTTCCATACTAGTAGATCATGCATGAGAATATATATTGTGACGGTTACCCTCACCAAGATATGAGGTACCTAGGGCCCACATCGTCCTTGTTCCAAGGGGTTATTTTCCCATTGCATGTTCTCAATAGATACAATGTTCCTACCATCATCATACATATGGTAGGCTGGAAAATTTTTTTGGGTAGGAATTATTTTTAAAAGTGTTGATTCATTAAAAATATCCCACTTAAAAAATGTTTTCATTTAAATTTGCATCTTTTAGAAATTGTGAAAAAAATTATGTTTATGAAAACATGATATGTTTTCATCAATGAATGTTTATCACATAAAGACTATTTGTCGTGGTATCTTATTGGGCTTTGTCTAACACCATACTAACACAATCAGGTGTATGTAGACTTGTTTATTTTGTTGTCATAGGTTTGAATATTTCTTTTTTTCCCATGGTTTGGTATTTTAGTGGTCCATCATGATGATGTGTTGTGGAGATGTCTTGATGGTGGTGCTAAATTCCATGAGGAGGTTCTTGGGAGGAATTTTTTGTTTTTTACGTTTTTAATGGTAGTTGTACATTATTTTAAATTGTGTAATTAAATTCTAAAATAAGGTAAAATAGATTTGTTTTTGAAAATTCTATATTTGTTTTGTTGGATTCGTTTGTTGTTTTAGGTTTCTAACCTGAGGTAAATCATTACTAAACATCATTGTATTATTCTTGGGAACATGTTCCAGCTCATGGGGATCAAAAACACCCTTCAGGCCTTGCCACAGGCTGGGTCGGGTGAATGTTTTGATAGAGACGAGATTCAGATTGTGACATCAGCAGAATCCGAACACATTCTCTCAAGATCTATTAGATGGTAATAGTGATGGTGAGATTTGACAACCGGGTCATCCCCGTTGCATTCATTCAATGTCCTGAGCATCAGTATAAATATGTGATTCATGGCACCCTGATCGGCGGGACCCGAATTCTGTAGGCCAAAGGGAATTACCTAGTAACAAAAAGTACATGGTGCTACCCTAATGGTCATAGACTCTTTATCCTTAGGGGATATAAGGTATTGGATATACCCATAATACCCATCCATGAAGGAGAGTGCCTAGAATCTATTGTATCGTCAATCAATAACACTATCATGGGAAGGGGAAAAATATCTTACGGGAAGTCTTGGTTTAGAATCCGAAAGTGTATGTAGACTCTGATTTATTAATTCTTCTTCCTAATAGGCACAATATTGCATAACCATATAGGGTAATAGATCTCTTTGTTTATGTTTTCTCTGATGATCTTATAATCCTCGACCTAAACCATGCCACCATTAGAAGGGTGCATATTTCTGTGATGATGTTTGAACCAATGGTGATTCACATGAATACTGAGACGGTAGATGGAAACATGAATATCTAGTCATGGAATCTAATAATAACTCTAAGAAAAATCTACATGAGGCTAGATTATGAAGTTCATGTATTGCTACTGCTATTTGACATACACATCTGAACTGATCAATATGGGTTTCAGATCCATATCACTATCAAGTTTCACTGTTACCAATTCATCAGAGATGGTGGAAACACCCTCTTCGAAAAAGGAAGGATCATCTTCCATGTCTTCATCTAAATTAGTGGAGGGATCCTTAGTGAGACGTTATTTTCCTAAGTCAAATGATCTTGATGGGCTCCTAACGCCATCATGAGGAGTGGTTGTCACTGCATTGGGGGTCACCTCTGCCACTGGTGGTACTGAAACCAATGATATTAAAGTTGTTGACTTGATCCCATCTGGCCTTCGGACCAAGTGGCCACACATGATGATATCAAAGAACTAGTGGTGCATCGTCTTGAGATGCATTATCATAGCCCGAGAAAACATGAAGGTATTCCGTACTGACATTTCCATAGGGCGGACATCTCGATACCTTTTGGGAGTAGGGGGATCCGCAATCATTCATGAATGATTTGTATTAGAAAAGATGGTAATCTTATGACATTTCTTGGATATGAAAATATTATTCCCCATAATTTCAGAGACAACAAATCCTTTCCCAAGATCCTGAGTCATGGATTCCAATATATGGATCAGAAAGATATAAGCATTATATAGGCATGTCCACAAGTCAGTCACAGCCGTAGTGGGTTTAACTTCATTAGAATAGATCTACTTGTGTTTTCTCTTGTTATATCTAACATCCAAGTAAAATGATTGACAAAAGTAAAAGGGAGACATGTCTTCATGGAGTACTCCAAATCGGCCATTAAGGGATTATTTTAGGCATTGGTGATATGAATAATGGACTTCTGCATGTAGGTGGAGCAATGGTCTATCCCATCCTATCATAACCATGAATTTTAAGGTCTGAGGGGCTCAAATCATCCTTGAAAAAACCCATCTTATGGAGTGTTCAGGTGGAGATTAGGTTGATCTCAGAGCCTCTGTCAACTAGACAATGATGAAATTTTATGCCATTGATGTGGCTAGTGATGTAGAGTGGGTGGATGTGCCACTATATGAGAGAGCCATCATCTTCTTTGGAGAAGGATATGTTGTCTTGACATTCTACGTGCTTGACCTCCTCAGCATGGAAGGATTATATAGCATTTACCTCTATCTCAAACTAGAGGGGGCTTCATAAATCCACGGTGTGGGATTCATTCATATCTATCGACAAATGAAGATCCTCAAGGATAGACAGTCTCGCACGAATGCTGGCGAGATTCTTAAGAACATCATAATATTTCTCCATGCATGAAATTCAACATATAAATAGTCATTCTATGCCAGAAGGAATGACATTCCCTTCTGGCTGGACCTGCAACCGACTAGTTCATGGAATATCATGTTTTTTTCTTGTTGCAATCCCGAGGGGAACCTCTGGCTAAGTGAAAGATGATTTATGTCAGTCCATAACAGAGTGTGGTTGATTGCGGAATGGTCGAGGTGGCTCCGCAGGATCAAGTAGAAAAAATGGTGGTGAAGGAGGACCTGATGAAACCACATGAGAAGACTATTCATGCAGTGCTTTGTGCTGGGTATGTTGTCTAGTTTCGATGGAATTCACAACCTATCTAGAATTTCTTACAAAATCATATTTATTAATACAATAACCACATCGTCATCGACTATGGTGATGCTTGGGACGTTCGGATGATCAGTTTGGCACACCTCGTCCCCTAGAATCATATAGTGATTTACCAAATCCACTATATTAACCGAATCGTACCCATGGTTGTCACCTAAAAAATAATCCACCACTGGAGGGACCCTGGGTATAATATTCATCTACGGAGGTATGAAGTTACTGAGAGTATGGGATGAAAATGTAATTGTTATGGAACTTTTTTTTTTCTTGCACCGCTGATGCTTGCTCTTTTGTGAAGAGGGAGGTCGGGAAGATGACCCAGAATTTGTAGCAACAGATGACATAATGGCTTCTAAAGAATGAAGTAGATTCGTATGTGAATAGATAATTCTATTGGAACGAGATACTATATTATGAGCCATAATATGGTCATTTTTTTGGGAATCTCAGTTCGGAACCTACCATCACTCACCTCCACTGTCACTGTCACTATCAGGTTGTATGGAAACACATTATACTTGTGATGGTGCTGGACACAACCTAAATTTTTTGTTATCAACATGGTCATTATGCCTATATTTTAAAACATATTATTGTTTTTGATTATTCCATAGGATCTGGTGATTGGGGAAATAATTAGGGAGATTAGTGAGATCTGCCCCTTTGGGCCTCCTACATTCCGACAACAACAAGAGTCACTATTCCATGATGATTCAGAAATAACTGGAGATTTGAGCCTCACTACATTAGTGAGTCCAATTTATTCGTTCTAATAAGGGTGATCATGGAGGATTTCCCTGACGAGGGGCTGTAGGAGCCTTCCGAGGAGGTGGAACATGGTTACCTCACCTGGGTGGTGGCGGCGCGTTATACAGGGGTGCCTACCGACATTGAGGTGGATGCTGATGGGCCTATGGTTGCACATGTTCTCATGGGGCTCTATGAGGTTGCGGAGGTGGATCCACCAATAATAATTCCAGTTTCATGGGGGAATCTATTTGGGCCACTGTGGTGGGATCTACCTTGGAAGACCTTTTTAAGGGGAGTACATGAGGGAATGGGTGTGCATGTTTGGCTTGCTGCAAGACTTCCCCAAGGAACTAGGACTTATCAGAGAAATCCAAGAATAACCCAGGGAAAATATGGTTAATGAGAGAGGAAAAAAATTTGTCTTGACATTTCCCGAACACATCGTCAGTTGATTCACCTGAATCAGAAGCATGTCAAGGGATTTTGTGATTCCTTTCCTCCAGGAGACAAATTCTGCAACGTGATTGTCAGAACTCTTCTTGCACATGAAGAGTTTTGAATTATTTTTCTTTCAGGCGGTGGAACTGCAATTGTAATGAAATATCCTACGAAGTTCTTCCTAGTCAACTACTAACCCAATGGGTATATGGTTGTACCAGAGAAACACGGGCCCTTCCAATGTTGGTATGAAACACCAGAGCTTGGCAGCCACCTACACTGCTCGAGCTCCCAGCATTTCTTCACACCTTGAGATGAATTGAGCTAGATGATATAGTGGGTTTCCCATCATATTTAATGGGGAAAAGTTGGGTTACCAAAAACTGGGGGTGTCGACGAAATCACCCACACATGCTGTATATGGTTTTCCATTATGAAAAATCGCCACCTGTCAAGTTTCCAATGCCACCTAGTGAGTATGAATCCTCTATATAGATCATCTGGGTAGGGATTACTCTCATGGAGACATTCCTAAAAGTCCAGTGCATTGGAAGGTTCTTAAAAATTATAAAAAGTCCCAAAAACTTGTGGAGAAGCCTGCGGGATGACCCGTAGTGTAGTAGGGGTTACTTGAGCTCACTCTTGAAGATCATCACGCTGATCAGGTGGGTTTTGGGAGGCGTATTGTGCCCTCTTCCCATAATCTCAGGTCACTATCTTGTCTACGTGGGAAGGATGGTTGGGGTAACACAAAGGCAACTCATAGGGGTGATTTATTCCTAACTATGATGCTCCAGTCACAGATCACTTAATCTTGTCACCGCTTCACGACACATTCAACAAGGAGTTCATCGACCATATTCTTGTTCTCCATGAGCGGTTGACACAACACGACTTTTTTGGGATCATCCTATGTCTTCTGCACTGATCCAGATGGTTCATTGTTTTTGAAGGCTCCAATGTGCTTTTTTCCATTATTGGGATTCTGGTCGAGGACTAATGCCTCAGCGGGTAGGGGAAGACCCAATAGATTTCTCATTTGGTGAGTAACCCTTTCCAGCAGATCCAATAATGGTGTAATTCCCCTAGGTGGTATGTTCTAGTCAAGGTGATATAGCTTTTTAACCCCCTCCAATAGATCATCCATATTAACTGTGACACTTCATGGAGTCATATCCTTAATGTCTCCAAGAATGTTAGGATGGTGCCATATAGGACTGAACTGAAGAGTCACATACATTCCCTAGACACAGATCTACACATGGGGGAAGCCTCATTGATAATCTTGTAGAGCACTTCGAAACTCTATATTCATTGTTCATAGAGAGTGTGATGTTGACCGGGCGACTAAGGGTGCCGAGCCATAGGGAGTGATTCCTAGTTAAGCATACGACATTGGTAGAAAATGTCATTGATGTGTGTGTTAATTTTCAGTTAAGAAACTGACCCATGACAAAGACTAAATTGTGTGTCCTAGATGCTTTGTAAAAAACACTCGACTTCCTTTGGGAGAGAAATTCTAGCACACTGATGTTCAGTGTTGTGACTGGCTAAAAAACTCTAGTAAATGGTATGCCGCATGTATATCCCACAAGCTCCATGACATAAAATCGGTGTTTGGCCATTGGTTTCCCCATTCAATGAATGGGGGGGGGGCTAGGTAACAAGTAGTGGTATTGAAGTAGCCCACTATGATGGAATACTAGTCGGTTGACAATACCACGAGTGAGTTGAAAATACTTAATATCTCAGTCATTCCTCATAAGAATGTACTGACATAGCAACCAAATCCCAATAAGATGGGCTGGCGATCATAGGATTCGGTGTAGGGGCCGCGTTTATTGTTTGTGGGACATGCGGATGCTCATCCCCAATCGGTCCCAAGAATATCTCTCTGTGATATCTAGTTAAGGTAGAGAGTTTTCCTAGTGATGACATGGGGGATTTCATTTCCAATCCCTGGAAGGAATACAAATCAGCCTCTTCCTGGATATACCTTTGAAGGGAGGTTGGGATCTAGGGGACCTCAAATTCTAGAAGTATGAGGCTGATCGCCTCCTCCTTACCCTGACCCTAGACATAGAGGATGGAGGTGAGGGTTCCATTGCTGAATAACATTCTTCTTCGAAATCTGGGATGCAAATAGGTTTAATGGAAGTATGAAACTTCTAGAAATTCTTCTTATGGTGGTGGGGCATGCCCTCCTACCCTGGGCTGTTTCTTCAGGATAGGGTAGGTTTCTAGCATGAGTAGGACCTTTGGTTGAACTGGTGCTGGGGAAGAGAGGAAATACGCCTGAGTGATCAAGGGTATGAGGATCTCCTGGATAGAATGTCCGAGACAGGGCAAACCACATAGAATGCATGGGGCAAGGCCACAGTTTAACGTCATGTGCTGAGGATGATGGATCCATGCTCTTTAATGTCATGTATATCGGAAGAGGTGGGATCACTCGGCACTCGTTGCACATACATAACCAGTACGATTTAACACTTGGTGAAGGGAACACATCAGAAATTGCGTAGTGTGGGGGTGTTGTGGATTGATCCATTGAGCTGGTCACATTAGCGTGGCTATGTGAAGAAGAAATATATGTTACCATTTATATGATAAGAAGCCTGAGGCTATGATACACAGTGTGAATCACCTCACAAAGGACATTGAAATCCCTTCATAAAAATATGTATGGCCGTACATGAGAAGCATGTTCACGATAGGGGAGTCACACATAAGAGGGGTTCACGCATGGTGGAATAGGTTGAGGTTGACTCATGGAACCCATGAGGCAGGGTTGTTCACAAGATGAGGGTATACAAATATGATTATGGGCAATGTGAATGATGAGGGGTTCCACACAAGATGAGGGGATGCGTGCAAGATTGTAAAGTTGCGCGCAAAATGAATTGTTGTGTGCAAGACAGTTCCTATGCAAGAATCAACTTGCACGAAAGTGGGATATTTTCCAAAAAATACACTAAGGTAAAAGGAAATTGGCATGGATCAACCTCAATTTTTTCTTACAGAATGAAGTCCCCTAGGAAACCTATCACGCAAGATCCAATACCATGATTCCATGGTGCATTTTTCATGGTCATGGAAGAGGTATCTTTCTCGAAGTAGAGCGTCAGTTCATCGTAAATCACAATCCCCCGAGGTGGGGGGTATGCATTGTTTTATAGTTGAAAAATATATAGGTGGTACCCAAGAGGTGTTGCACATAAAGGATAATTTGATTTTTCATTGGGCACGCATGGGTTTTCACATATCAGGTAAAACATGCACATACATTTATCCTCTTTCGCACGTGGGCCTACACTGTTTTGCGCGAAGGTCGCCGCAAAGGGGTTCCTCTGACATCATATCGATCACGCTAGGTTTAAATCACTTGTAGACTCATTTGGCACATGCCTAGCCTCTTGCATGCTAGTGCCTTGGCATCATAGTGGTGGGTCTCCACGGAATCCTAGATTGGATGTCGTATTGGGTGCACAAGATTTTGTGTGTCGAGGGGAATCTTGGGTGCATACCCCCATTCATTCACACAGCTCCCCCTCCCATAATGAAATCATCCCATCAATCCAAATTTGACTTTGGATTCTTTAAAAGACTCCCATCATGGCCCTACCATATATTCAGCGTCAAGAGAGTCATTGTATACGGGCCTCGACATTTGAGGCCACATGAGAGGAATTACCCAATTAATGATCTCAAGATGGTTGTATTTGTGCATTCATTATGTTGTTGTAGACATTATATTTTGGGATATAATTTTTCGGTACAAACTGACTAGAAAATAATCAAGATTGTTTTTAATCACTGTGATCTAAATTTGAGATAATGAAGGTGGGTTGAGTACCTTCTATATTTTGACTTTGATCTTTCCTACACAACATGAATGGGAAACACAGTGTTTGATGTGTTTAGTAGGAGGACTCAAAAACAAGAAATTTTGGAGGCCAACATTGAGTTATATCTTATGGATATGTTATATGAGATGAATTTGGAGGTGCACAATAGATAGGGGAAGACATTTCTTTCTTCTATATATGTTACCTATACTCTTATGGATAAATTTTGAATGAGAAATCTACCAGACTCTAAATGTTTGGTCCTATGGGATACTGTGTTAGTAGAGGACCCTACTCATTGGTGGACCATTGTCAACGATGCGGTTTATCATTTTCATGGGAGTGTATGAGTGTCAGTAGACTTACGAGAGGATATATAGAGGGATTTTCATGTCTCAACAAGGATAGTTTATCCTGGTGTCACCAAGATGTATTGAGATCTCCACCGTCAGTATTGGAGTCCATGAATAAAGAGGGATGTTTCCAGTTTTTTGAGATGTTCCACCTATTAGTAGGTGATGGAAGTGAATTTTCTATCAGTAGGGATATATCAGCAGTTACTCATTCCCTAGTCGAAATCGAATAACATTGAGATTGATTTTAAAACAAGTTTGTCAAGGTTTCCTCGATAGAATGAGGTAGTTCTGGTTGTTGGGTACAAGATCATGATGGTTATAGATTTCATTCTAATTAAGGAAACCTTTAATGTTGATTAGATGGGAAGGTTTTACATCAGATAGGTCATATAGTGGCATGGGGATGTGTACGCTATCATTTCTAATAGGGATTAATGGTTTTCTTATTATGTCAGGAAGGGACTATAGAGGGATTTGGGTTCCATGGTACTTCTGAGGAAATCTTACCATCCCTAGATAGATGTGTAGTATGAGCACAAAATTCAGGTTTTGGAAGACATTCTTCAAGAACATGTCCTCGATTTTGGGGGTTCTTGGGAATGACACATACACCTAGTGGAGTATTCCTATAATAAAATTTTTCTAGAAATGATTCAAATGGAACCATATGAGGCTTTATACTGTAGGCTATGTAGATCACCAATATATTCGATGGAGGTAGGGGAGGAATCTATTTTGGGACCTCATCTTGTCCAGGAGACCACCAAGTATGTGGAGTTGATTTGGCAGAGAATAAATACTACACGATCACTTCAGAAATCTTATGCTGATCAACTGAGCTGACATTTAGAGTTGATGGATACAGATCAGGTTTTATTACATGTCACAGCGAGGTTGGGACACAAGAGGATTATGGGACAGGGAATATTTCACAGAGAAACATCTGGTCGTTCGAAGATTTTTAAAGAGTTAGGCCAATTTCCTATCAGTTGCAGTTACCTTCATGGTAAAAGGATATGCAAAACTTCTTTCATGTTTCTCAGCTACGTCGATAAATTTTAGACCTGTCTCTGGTTTTTCTTCCTGAGGAGGTTTATATGGATATGGATTCATTCTTCTAGGAGCACTATATTTGGATTTTGGATCGATACATGAAGGTTATATGTGGTTGTTTTGTTTCATTTAATTGGGTGTCGTGGCAGCATAGGCATCTAAAGGACAATACCTGGGAGGGGGAGGCTGACCTAAGATCCCAATGGCCAGAGTTGGCCTATGATTTCTCTTTACCAGCATTGAATGAGAAATTCTGGGATGAACTGCTTTATGGGGGGAATTTTTTATGAATCTCGAACATCATTTATGGTATGATAATTATTTCAGTAAGTTTTTGACGTAAAAGGATGAAATGAGAATTTTTTGTAAACACCATGTACTTATGATTACAAATTATGTACCCAGGTATTATATTGTTTCGTGTACTAGCTGAGTAACTACCAAGTACATGTTCTTGTAGGTGACCTGGGAGACCACCTAATGTGATGGATGATTGAGGCTAGAACACAACATGTACATTAAATGAACACACTTTGTACTTTATTTTTTTTAATAAATTGGGGTGGGGGACATATACTATTTGAAACACGTTCTTCCCCCCTTATATTGTGTTGGATAGTGATGAAATTCCTATGAAATCCAAACCCTTACCGATTCTCCATCGAAGCTCTGATTCAGATGTATTCGGTTTCATTGGAATCCCACATGTGAGTTCTCAATTAATCTAGAGACATTCTTCCAAATTACTCCTCTCTCTTGTATATTTCAATGTTGAACAATTTTCAACATTTTGTTGATCTACATCATTCTAGGATGATTAATGTTTATGTATTCAAGAGTTTTTGTCGTACGACAACAAGGTTGGTGGTTTGTGACTTTTGATGTTTTAGTTTGGATCATATATGCTTAAAGTACTGAATACCCATGTTTGGGTTTTTTTAATTTAACCATGCTTAAAACCTTATATGGTTTTATTGATTGGTAACATGTTATTGCTTATGTGTAATGTCCGATTCCTTGTTCTGGGACACCCCATGATTGGGTTCCCATGATTGTTGGTCTATGTCTATTTGGAATAGAATTCCTATCAGGGATTCCTTGTTTTCCATGACTCATGTGGTTAGGATGGAGTGACAAATTATATGATATGCTTGTGATCTGAATTGTGAAAGTTGAAACAAGGGGAATTTGACTTTATGAGATTCCCAAAGTAGTGTAATTTATGTATAAGTTTTTTGTTATTTTGACATAGAGGTATTGACTGTGAGAGCTGCCTAGTGGTCATAAACATTAGGTGTAAGATTGTGAGATCATTCCAAAGGGGTTGCAATTAAATGAATGTTGGACCCCAGTGCATTTACTGTTAGAGCTACTAGGTGGTCATTATAGATAATTGTTTTATACAGTCCAAGGTTCTATTAAAAGTGATAGATTCCCAGGTGGCTGTTTGTAATTGATTAGTGCTATGTAGGACAAAAGGGGTTACGTTGCGTGAGAATTCCCAGTGGGTCTTTATTTTAAATAATTTACTAAATGTGAAAATTCTACCAATACAAAGAACATTCATGGACTCAGTCATAGTTATTTTAGATGGACTTATTGGATTTTTATTTTCAATATTACATTGGGGATATAGAGCTTAAGCTAGATCTCAAGGTTTACATGACTCAACTAATGAATAATAAATGTAAATGAATATAACTGAAAACTGTAGGATTTTTACATTAGAGTTTTTCCATGTTTATTACTTCATTTATTCATATTACTATATATATATATATATTCATGGATAGTTATGCACAAATATTTTGGTGGTTTCCTACTAGGATTCATCTCACACCCAATATAGATCATTATTTTGGATTCAGACATACTATATGGTTGTAGTTATTGATAATGGAAATCTCCCTTCTTCATCATCTAGTTGATTGTTATTAGAGTGAGAGAACATGATACCATGTTGAGGATTGTGATGCTGTTGGAGTTTCCTACATTTCCATAATTCGGTTTTAGTCTTGTATTACACACATTGTGTCTTGGTCAGATTCGTTCCTAGACACATGTGACATGCATCATTTATATATTCTCCAATTGTTATTTTACTATCTGTCAATCAATGTTTAATTTTGTTTTATGGTATTACTAATCTAATTTTGGTTACAATATGGTATTAAATAATGCATACTCTACTAATGGGGTTATAGATTTCCCATTATCCAACCATGGACCTTTCTGTTAGTCGGAATCCTCATGAGGTTGGGGAAATGAGATTGAGATCATGTGACCTACCAGGAATGGGGCACCTTTGGGAGGCACCCGAAACCAAAATTCTACATCTTTATACTGATTTAAATGTGACATTGGGAAAGAATATCTCATCATTTATAAAGCCATAACTTCCCACTAAATTAAATGATCATGGATTATTCACAATTTCGTGAACAATTGTGGATTATTTCTTCTTCCAATGCTATGTTTCATTTGGATTCTTCTATAAATGTGATTTCTCACTCCGTTTTTTCTTCATTATAGTTTGGGGAAGTGAATCCCACTGGAATTTTTAAATTTGAGTATAGTATTCCTCACATGTGTCTTAGAGGATGTTCTGGTGAGGGTAAAAAAATTTATTTTTATTGCTGAATTTTATATGCTTAAAATGGAAGATGATAGGATTAATGGAAACACACCGATTATATTGTGGAGGCATTTTCTAAAAACCAAAGAAAACCATAATTAATGTCCAAAATGGAACATTATATATAGGTTTTGGTGGTGATATTAACCACATAAACATTCTTGATACCATGAAGAACCCCTCAAAAGGGAATTCCTCATATACTATTTATCCTATTGATGTAATCCCTTCCCTTGAAAATACGTCATTTCTATCCCCAGATTCCATTTTTGAGTCTTCATCATTGATATTAATTTTAGGTAATAAATCATGCATTGAATTTTGTATTGGTCTAAAAAAATTATGCTTGACTGGTAATTGATGAATTCATGAATAATGTCGATCCCATGAGGATTAATAATATTGTAAAGATTGTAAATACTCCTTCCCCATTTCAGAACGACACTATTGATTAGTCAGGTGATAGAGGAAACCTCTCACATTCACATTCACTCCCATCAATCGAAAATCTCACTAAATAATAACATAAAACTATACCTCAAAATTAGAAATTTCATTGTCTTGATAATGAAAACAATATTCATGGCATCATTTCTAGTTCACTCCCTCTAGAGATTTAATTGTGAAAGATTTACCATTTTAGGGAGTAAAAAAAATATTTGGGATGGAATCTTAATGAAATTCATGTTATTTTACCATCAATTTTCATGTATCATATATTGATAAATTTGGATGTTAAACTAGTGAGGTAGGAACACTGTTGGATGAACACAATCCTTATAGATGTAACTAAAAAGGTGGAAACCAAATTATTGGATGCTGGAATCATTTACCCCTTCTCTTACAACTAATGGGTTTGTCCAATATAGGTAGATATCAAAAAACATATCTAAATGTAATAAAATATTAAAATTATGATTTGGTTCTAACCTGTGTGAGTAATGGTGGGTGTGTCTATATAGATTATCACTGACTAAACCAACATAATATGAAGGAAAATTTCTAATTATTGTTCATTCACCATATGATAGAGAAGCTAGAAAGGAAGCCCCAATAAAGTTACCTTAATTGGTGTTATGTATACATTCAGTTTTATATATACCCTGAGGATAATTATAAGATAAAATTCACTTTACCATAAATAACACTTTCATATAGTAGGATTCCATTTGGTTTGTTCAATGCTAGGAGTACATTTTAGTGATGCATGGTTAGTATTTTATAAGTTAACAAGGAGAGATTCCTGGAATTATTAAAGGATGATATCAATATTTATTTCTAGTCTTATTATTAGGGTTTGAGTAGACTTGGTTAAGTCATACAACATTGTATTGATGAAAATATGGTATTTATTAAAAATAAATGCCACTTCATGTCGAGAAAATGTATAATACTTGATAATTTAATTTATGGTAATGATATCCCAGATGATAAATTAACAATGGATTTCATTTCTTCCCTACCATTCTAATGAAATGTGCTGGATGTATGGTCTTTTTTAGGATATGTTATATTTTGTTATCATTTAATTCCTGACATTAGCAATATATCACTCACCCTCTCCCACTTAATAAAAAAATAAAAGGAATATGTTTTTTAATAATGAATGTGAGGAAGGATTTAACAAATTTAAATGGAGTGTCATATCAGCACTTGTAATACAACAACCTCCGTGGGATTTACCAATTGAGCTCATGTATGATGCCTCTAACTATACGGTTGGGGATGTCTTATCATAAAGGGTCGATCGACCTCCACCCGACATAGAATATGCCTCAGGCACACTGGACCTTGCCCGAGTAAACTACACAACAACTGAAAAATAAATTAATTTCTATAGTCTCATTCTTGGATAAATTTAGGCCATACAACTTAGGTTCCTATGTTATTTGGTTCATATACTGTGAATCCCTTTGGTATATCCTTATCAAACCAAAATCCAAACCTTGTCTCAATCAATGGACACACCTACATTAAGAATTTGATCTACAAATTATAGATAAAAAGAAGCATATAATGTTGTGGATGACCATATCAATAGGATCTCACCATATGTAGACATTGAATCATACCCTTGAATTCCCATAAATTACATGTCACCAGATGAGAAATTGTACAGAGATTAAGATTCGATTCCATGGTATGAAAAAAATTTATGTTATTTGTTATCATCTTGCATTCCTACAAATTTGAGAAAAACTAAGCTGACCATATAAAATATGAATCATATTGGTACATTTGTGATCACCCTAACCTTTTTGCGCACATTTAGTAATCATTTCCTCTGATATTCAATTACATATAGTGATTTTTAGTCATTCCTTTGGTTTGGTGATACTCTTGTATGTGGGGGACACTTTAGTCCCTAATAGAATACTTGTAATGTCCTTGATTCTAGCCTATTGATTCCATCCACAAATTAGGATTCATGTGATTTCAGTAAATCTTGTCATCTCCATCAAATAAATAGATATTTCTCTAAATAAAGTCTAATTTCACAACAACCCATCGTCTTACATGAAAATTTTAATGTTTGAGGAATTAAAATTTTGGGGGCCATTTCAAAATTCCTTTAACAAAATGTACATTATTATTTTGAAGCATTATATTTCCAAATATGTAGAGTAATGATCCATGAAGATATATGATTCCAATAGAGTTGTTTAATTTTTTAGAAACCATGTTTTTTGTTGTTTGGATTACCATGGGATATCATCAGCGACCAGGGTTCTCATTTCTTCAATTGAATAATGAAATCACTTTTTGGTCTGTTTGAGGTTGAGAATATAGTGTATACTACATTTCACTCACATGCTAATGGACAATCTAATGTGTCCAATAAAAGTTAAAAAAAATTCATGAAAAAATGGATCAACCTAATAGAAATGATTGTATTCTTAGACTCGATGATTCATTATGGGATTACCATACTGATTTCAAAACTCCCATTGGAATGTCATCATATCTGAATTTTTTGGACGAATTATTCACCTTCATATTGAGATAGAGCACTAGGCCTACTAGGAAATTAAACCATGAAATTATAATATTTCTGTTAATGGTTCTTAAATGATAGTACAAAATCATTAGTTAAAGTAAATGCACAGATATTATTATGAGAACTCCAGGATACATAATGAGTGATCCAAGGAAGCCCTTGACTGTCTCATCCATTATAGTTATGTCAATATATAGAAGGCCCTCCTTTTCAATGAAATTATGATGACGCATCTAGTTAATCTAAGATCCCAGTATTTTGGATCATACTGTAATACAAATGGTTAAATTTTTTGTGTTCTTCATCGTCAAAATATTCAAACAAAACAAACCATCAATGTCAATGGGATGTAGTTAATGACCTTTCACAAAGACAGGCCAACGTTCTCGATAGAGGATATCAAATTCCACGAAGTATCCTCCCAATTAGACCCACATGGTCCCATCCTTACTTCAGAAATTTATTTTAATATAGTAAGGACACTAAATTCTTTAGGTGTGGGGGGATGGGTATATTACTCAGTTATCTTGGTAATAGCATCATCTTCCATCGTTTTCTATTTTTTCTTATTGAATAATATTTTCATATCCTTCTTCCCCACCACTTTTAGACAAAATATTCATTTTTTATTCCCACATTATCATTGAAATTATTTAAAATTCATGATGAATTTTTCAATTTCATGACGTTTTATCAAAAAAAAGTCATGGATAAAATGTGTGTTCTGCATAGATTTTAACATAGATTTGTTATTTTTTCTAGTTAATTGGTTTATTTTGATGATATTAACGGTTGTTTTATTTTTAAACCATTGAGGAGAATGGTACCCTTTATGTGTGTAATTTATTAGATACATATGTATGCAAATATATTTGAACACCCTTTCTCCTAACCATATTTTGTGAATATTTATTATTTAATAGAAGTTATATATAAACAAGGTTAATTCATACCTATTATCCAAAAGTAATTTTATATATGTTCACTATTTTTAAATATATTTCACTTCTATACCAAATTTACCGACGCATGTGTACCTCTTATCAGACTATATTAACCCCTTAACAAAAAAAATTAAAAAATCAAAAAATAAATAAATATTGAATGGAGTGATGAAATGTTCAAAATATGGGAACATATAGGTTAGGTGAATACGATTTTATTTCTATATATGATTATGTGAGTGGGTATTGAAATTTGATTACAAAGGAGTAGGGCTAATTTAGTAGAAAGAATCAAATAATCATAAAAATTTTAAAATAACCTATATTTATATGATAGAAAGTTGTATGAATAACATGAAATGTTTGTCACACACACATTGAGTGTTAGTGAAATTTTCTAAATTTTAATTATTTCTTCAAATTGGTCTCATTTAAAACATTGAATTTCATTATAATATGATTTTTGAGACATCATTTTACCTTATCACTGGGAATTACCACTTTTTGAGTTTATTGTTAATAAAATTGGAATCATATATTACATTTTATTTTAATGTAAAATATTCCTGCTGTTTGGAATATCTAATTCATCATTGTTGTAAATGTGACATTTCCTTGTAGTGAAAATGTTAGGTTGGGGGTGTTACTGTGTAGTGATTCACTAATCATTTACACCCTTATAAAACATTGTTAAACTGATTATTGAAAAATTAATTACAAATTTAATAACAAATTTCACTTCATGTTTGATTCAATTATTTTTTGTTATTAACTATTCAAAATGGTAATTTTACTTTTTGGATGATTACATTATGTGGTTGTGATATACATAACCATGATGAATTTAATGAAAAATGGTTCAAACTATGAAGAAATCCTAGAATATGTGTGGCCTCAAACGAACTCTACAACTGTTCTATTGATTTAATTATGCTAATATTGTGATATAATCCAAAATTAATTATTCTACATGTCTTATGAAGACACCCCGGACCAATTAATTTATCAATGGTCCCAACCTAACTAATCTATCTTAGAAAGTGAATTTTCATGAATTCCATAGATGTGTATTGTATTTTATCCATATCTCAGAGTGTTGTTTTCGAAATGTAGAAAAATATTCGATGAAAATATTTAAGATTTTGGGAAACAAATCTTTTATTTTCTCCATCGTGAGAAAAGACTGTATGTCCCTTTAAATCCACATGTAAATTGATTTCATAAATTTAGGGGCTCAAAACCACCATCCACTTTTCCTACACAATGATACCTTAGGAAACCTATTTATATGTTCAAAACATGAGAAAATATATTCCATTTTGGAGAACCAATGGATTCTTATACATATCCAACATGTTAGGGAGGCCCCCATCCTCATGGGGCTGGTTGGAGAAAGTATGGTTCCACCCGAGCCACCTCCTCCCCGAGACGGTGAGTGAAATGGTGGAAGATAATTTCGAGTGAGCTTCAAATACATGGGATGTAGTGAAGTCAATTTTTAATCTAATATTTATGTTTAATTTTTGTGTAATTTTTTTAATTCTGTTTTTTCTAAACATTATACTCATATTAATGAATTTTTTTATTTAATGAAGTTAATTTCTATTCATTTCAACACCGATTGTTTTGAAACTTAAACTAGGAATCATGGGTTGTTTCAATTATAGAACACAAGAACCTTCTTAACCATACACATATTTTAAATATCAATACACATTGAAATCTCTAACAATATTCTTAAGGTACAAAACAAAAAAAAATTGTGTCAAGGGGTCATTCTTTTTGCATTTACTTGAGAGGGAATAGGGGAATCTGGACATTAACAACCCTCAACCAGAAAATTCCATTAAACCATTTCTAAGTTTCAGAATGATGATATAGCTAATAAGAGTATTGGACATGAAATTTATTACATGTCTCATTATGTGAAAAACACCACCATCCATTTCCAAATATTAAAATCTTTAATTAAGTAATTTTTTTTCAAAATTACAGCCTCTTTTAGCCATTTCAATTAAAAATAAACAATTTAAACCTACAATGCTCCTTGAGAGATGAATTAAATTCTAGATAACAAATGATTCCATATGTGAAAATTGATTAAGAAACCTTGTGTTTCCCATAGACCATAACAATAATTACATTCCAAGAATTTATGTAATCAATCTTAAAGTGTCTGTTAGAAACTATCTTAAATTGGACATGACCTCTCACTCATGGAATGTCACTAAAAATGGTGATGAGGCTATATTCTGAACATACCATATCCTAACATGTTTTATCCCAATTGGACATAACAATTATAATCAATTCACTCACATCATAATTGTGTTTAGCTAATATAAGTGGATTATGAGGCATATATTCACATCATTCCATCCAATAATATTAATTCTCTATTTAATTTATGGAATAAATATCATGGAAAATATTGTACGGACAGTGGAGAATGTCTATGGGGCATGACCTCTATTCCTTCTTATCATTATTAATATTACTATTCAATAAATATATAAGGAATCCCAAATGAAAGGGAAACAATTACCCAACTCAATTGCAATATCAATCACTTAAGATATTTATGGTTTTTAGTTTCATTTATCAATAATAAATATAGGTTCTTTACACTCTATATCCTTAAAAATTAATTACCCTTCAATGAGTTTAATGGGTACTATAAGTAAATACCATCTATTAAATTTAAATATTAATTCAATTTAAAATATTTTCTGGGAAAACCAGTAAGTCGCATGATAGAATAATTTATAAACAACCTATTATTGAAGAAATATCATGATACTACCTACCTCATATTAGTAGAAGAATAATTAACTTATATCAGCCTCAAATTCAAACTGAATCAGAAGAAAATGAAATAACTGATGAATGCCCTAGAAAAGATACTATCATCCAACACTAAAAAAATTGTCATGGAAATGAGAAATGGTGAATGGAGTAATAGGATTAAAAAAGTCACTAATTTAGATCTATAAAGACCAATAGTGTAAGGATCATATTATGGATCAAAGATATTTTTCAAAGCCTAGGATAGGAATCCTTGGGATCCCTCGACATGAGGAAGATGGATAACAATTGGTGTTAATAAGGAAGGATGAGATATGATTAAAAATATAAATACATTAAATGAAATTGTTATATTTTTCAATAATTTAATGGTCACATAGTTGGCCAAACCATACCATCAATATAAATAGTACAACCATCGTACCCCCATTGTATAAAACTAGAACATGGATAAGGATGTTGTTTTTTAACCCCCTTATATTTTTATGAGATATTTTATTTATTTGTATTTATGTATTTATTTATATATTTATTTTTTAAAATTAATTGATGTATTGTTTTGTATGACATAGAAAGATAACCTTTCATTACATGAAACACCAGCTTAGCTAGCTATATACATGACACTGTTAATGGCTTATGTTATACACAACTTGAAGTTATTATGATTGATTTCATTACACACAAAATTGTGTCTAACGAAACAACTAAATATTTTTATCTTACATTATAACCTATCAATTATAATGGTGGGTATAGGAAATATTAACTAAAATATAAAAATATACTTTAAACATGATTATATAATTAATTATTGGGTGAGTTAGTAATTATAAATTAAAATAAAACCCTTTTCAAATAAATGGAAATTTTTTTCTCAATGATTATTTAAATTCAAATAAGTTATTTTATAAATTAAAAAAATCACACATGATATATTTTATTAATGAAATATATATGTAATATATATTCAATCTCATTTTTAATATTTATCTAATATGTTTTGTAGACAAGATATAATAACAAATTCAATTTATTCGTTAAAATAAGTATTTCTAAAAAAATGATGTTTTAATAGATTTTGATGGAAAACCCATTTTAAATCATGGTTTTATAGTATTTTTTATTATATTTAACAAAATTAGGTTCTTATTTAGAAGAGTGGTATGAAAATTTACATTGGATGAATTATTTATATTTGTTCTCATAAATTTCATGTTATAATGAACAGTAAAAATATACTACCTTTTACATAATATCATCTTTTTCTTTGAAATAATTTATATCTATAATTTATATTATTACATGGCTATAATATTTTAATAAATTATATAATTATATTTGAATACAACTTAGGTCATTGAAATTAATTTTATATTTAATTCAGATGTAAAAACATTCAAATATTTTGTGATATTTTAACATTTTAAATACATTTTATCATTCTAACAGTGGGATTTATTTTAAATTAATAATTGAAACGTAAATGTTTTGAATTTTTCAAAGTCAATTTCATATTTTTAATTATTAGTTCAAAATTTTGTATGTAGATTTATTTTATTTTTAGGAATTATGATTAATATCTTTTTTAATTTTTATTGATAAGGAAAAAGCATAAATCAAGCAATTAATTGTAAAAATAATATGATAAAATTACCCAATAACTTTTCCTTATATCATTATATGAGCTTTTAAAGACCAACATCATCCTTGGGTCTATATAGAATTCTTTGGAAGCCATTTGTAAGAGATTTTAATTTATTTTTTAATGAAATGTTTAATATGTCTTAATAAAATATTATTAATTATATATTTTTTATATAATGATATATGGAGTCTTAATTCAACTACATATAATAATTTGGATCCTAAATTTATTTTCTTTTTAATTTTAATTTTTATTATTTTCTATAAAATAAATAATGACATTAAAATATTATACATTATTGATGAAGAAATTTTTTAATTGATGAAAAATCGTTAATAAAATTTTTATTAAAAAGATTACAACCATTAAAAGACTAGAAAACATGACCAAATACTCTTGGTATAGTATATATTGACCATAATCAATATAGGGACTAGTTAATGTCATTTTAAAGCTATATGGAAATGATTATGACACTTATTATATGTTATATAAAGTGATGTTAATGTTTTCACATTCATGTTTTAATCCATAACGAATTTTTTAAATTGGATTTTTTAGAATAAATATTTGACTACAAGTATTGTTATGAAATATAGAAGAATTAAATTCATTATCATATTTTATTTTAAATTTTTACCAAAAAATAATTCTACATTAAATCCTTAGAAATAAATGAATTAGTAATTATTTTATTAATGAAAATATCAAATTAATCATATTAAATATACTAAAAAATATATTTTTTTCATTAATATACACAAAATATTTAATTATTTACCTTGATCACTTAGGTATATAAAAATCTATTTGGTTCTATGATAACAAATTATCTTGATATTTTTAAAATTCAATAAATTGAATAGTTTCAAAATAGTCACTGTTGGTAGTTTGTCATTTTATTACATTATTATCAAATAGTAGAAAATGTTCAAATAATATATAAAAATTATGATATGGTGTAATGAGTTCTAAATTATTTATTTATGGACTAATTTACATCAAATAAATAAATATTCCACCCATTTAATATTGAAATATTTTTTAGTTTAGTTGAAAATTTAATTGTGTAATTTAGTGTAAATTAAAAGTAAATGGTTAAAATTGATAGAAAATTAATCTAAACTTTAATGGTTGATGAGATTTAAACCTTCTCTCATCTGATCTTCAAAATGAAGAAATTATGGTGTGTTTTTATGGCTCTTTATTTTATTATAAATTAATATTTTTGGAGATTCTAATCTACCACTCACATCAATTATAGAAGGGAACATCTTACCTCACAACTTAAATTCACATTGATTCTTCAAGAATAGATATCCACAACGAATGTTTCTTATAAAAATCCATAATTACATTCTAGATTATATGGATTTATTAGAGGACCAACTCTAGTTCCATTAATAGTTGATCAAGATTATGCTTTTCGAAGAAGAGGATGTTTAGACACATATAAAGGAACCCAGACCTAATGCATGTGAGAATTTCTCAATATAATTATTATTTGGGATTATTTATACATTAGTATTAATTGGGGCTTATTTATCATCCATTTATATTATTCGTAAATACTGATTCAATTTTTTTTCTATTCGTCAATAATTATTTAATGTCAATTTTACCCATTTTTGAATTTTTATTGAATGATATGAATGAAATATTTTATCATTTTTGATACAAAGTACGTTATTAGGTTTTAGTAAAATGTATTAGATGTTTTTTTAAATTTTTTTTAATGAATGTATTTTTATGTTTTAATAATGACTCATTTCAATGAATATTACATTACCTTATTTTAAGGTTATCATCTAATAAAATATTTTCAATAAAAATTTATTGGAATTTTAATCAAAGGAATCATTTTGGAAGATGAATGTATATTTTCCTAAAGAATTAGTCTCAAGTGTTCTATCGAAATAATTTACCATCAATGATAGAATTATTTATTGTGTTATGCTTCATGTATATTATCTCAATTATGGTTCGAGTAATTTCTGTTATTTATGAAATCAATTTATTTTACATGGATTATGTTATGATGGAATGATATTTAATGAACTACATTTTATTCATTTGTTTATGATGTGATGAAGGCTTTATGTTTTTTCTGGAATACATAAGAATTATATATTTATGAAACTTGTGGGTCATATATCTCTTTCTAATGAATTGGGTAAACATGGATAACTCATGAGGTATATATGTTATGTGTAAACCAGATTTCATGTTAAAAATTCAATTTGTGTAACTAGATTTCATTTACCTAATTTCATGCATGGACCATGTTTTTGTAGCCTATATGTTTAATAAAGTGCCTGATTTCATGTGATAAATTTGATTAGTGAACATGTTCCAATTTATACTTGATGAGAATGTTACTAGTTTTTGTGTAGTCCATAATTTCATACCTTATGTTAATTTTATGATCTCATTGATTATTTTCTTATATTACATAATGATTTATTTCTTATGAATGGTAAAAATATTATTCCAGGATTTTTTATATGTAAGGTATGATATTTTATTTTTAATATCATGTTCTCATACCCTTATTCTCATGATATGCCTAAACATTACCTTTTTATTCCCTTACTGTGCGTCTGAGCTCACCCATTTATATGTTATCATTTCCACAAGTTATAAAGAATGGTTTTAGGTTGGGGAAATAAAGGGGAAAATATTTATGGGATATGTTGAATAATTTTAACAAAATTTGAATAATGTCTTTCATGTTTCCAAATTAACAAAACTAAAACAGTTTTTGGGCATGTCTTTGTTTAATTTATTTTTTATTCAACAAATGTAATGTAATATTAAGGTACATAATTCCTGGTTGATTGGAGTTGTTATAAAATTAAAGGGTTAGTTAACCATTAGAACTAAGATATGTCAAATTTGTTGAAACCCATATAGATATTAATAGGGATATGTCTAGGAATGTTTATAAGGATATTTCTATGTATAATCCATAATCAAAGAACTTATAAAAAATCTTCTGTTTTAGAAGATTAAAACAATGATTTTTTCATTGTTTATGTTTATTTATAGTATGTTTTGTGTAGACCAAACAATTATTTTATGTTTTAACAAATGGAAATAACATGAAGGGATTGTGCTAAGGATGAATTTACTAGGTAAAGATAGTATTTTCCTTAAAAAAAACAAATGGTATGGGAGGTACAATGAAAAATATTATCATTATCCTCACACAAGATATAATAATGCTAGAAATACATAGGATAAGTGTACTAAACAACATTCTATTGAGTCTTTCACGAGGCAACACCCACCTTATTTTAGTGGGTCTTCTGATCCTCTTGTTATTGAAAAATATATTATAACACCTAAAAAGACGTTTGTTGTCCTTCAGTGTTCTAAACATGAAAAAATCATGTTGGATTTTTACTGTATAGAAGGTGTAGCCTGTCCGTGGTGGAATCTTATTAATAACTTGAGGTATAAAAAATAAATTGAATATTTATAATGGTTAGTGATTAAAAAATTTTATTTGGAAGGTACTTCCCACATATTCTATGAAAAAATATGGAGAAGGAATTCCTTGAGCATAAGAGAATGGATGATGAATATGTTGGTACATATAGAGAATATTTGACCTGAATTTCAAGGTATGAGTATGGGTTAATCATTATCCCTAAATGTGAAATTAATCGATTCCTTGGTGGCCTAAAACCATGTCTTTGAAAGGCATTTCCCATAAGGTACTTTTGAAGCTCTGAAGAATTTATTCATTGTTCACTAAATGTGGAAATATAATTTGGTAACTCTCATGGGTATGAAGATAATAAAAGGAATAAAGATCGTTATGGAACTCTAGATGTTTTTTCCAAGAGAGAAGTAACACTTTTGAACATGCTACTTTCCAAAAATTTGTAAAATATAGCACATGGGATTTCCCAAAAATAATTAGATCATTATTCATGTTTGGGAAGCCCAGAAATCAAGAAAAAGAATATCATAATGATGTCATGAGGTCATTAAATGGAGTGAATCCTCACAATGATGCACCTCCCACACATCAATACTTTGAGTTCAAGGAAACAAGTAAGATGATAACTAATTCCCAAACCCAATTGTGATCATTGATGATCGTCATCAAAAACCTTTTATGGCCAATGATATAGGAAAATCACATTTTTTCGCTGTTGGAGATGTAGAGTATGATACCATATTGGATGAAATATTTAGTGTTTATGTACTGGTATTCTAGAATAATGTTTTGAATCACTTATATGGTATTATTTAATAATTATTTAATTGTGTTTTTATTATATGTACTAAAAAGTATACTTAGAATAGTACTAGTAACAATGAAAAGTGAATAATATTTGAAAAAACATGATTAAGGGATGGATAAGGCTTATTGTTTTTATATTGTTTTGATAAAAATATAAAGAGATAATTTATGTTATTAATGGACATGGGAGTAATATGATGATGTCAATAATTGAATTATAATTTTTTGGATATATGGTATATTGAAAAAAATACATGATAAAGGCATTTAGATGTATGGAATGCGACGAAAAATATATAACATATTAAATATTTGATAAAAATGTCTCGATAATTTAGGACACATCTTTCTAACTTTTTGAATAATCAATTTTTAGAAGGATTGTAGGGTTATTAAATTATAGAATATGTAAATGAAACATTCAATGATGTTTGTAATAATATAGTATTATCTCACTATATGTGGCCTTATGAATATTTTTTGACTTTCCCTAGTATAATTTTTTTAGAAAGATATAATAAAGTACCTTTCATTATTTATTTGGATATCAGTATCTAAAAATGAATAAGGAATGAAAAAGTTACATTGATTTCATGGAATAATAGTGGAATTTGTAATTTATTAAGGAATAAAATGGTTGATATTATTCTTAATCAAGTAAATATTTCTTATCATTATTCAACACTATATAAATGATCTTGATACTAAAAAAAATATCTTCATACCTTCTATTTTGGTGAATCTAGTGCAGCCTTAAGTAATCAGGTATTTATGGATTCTGAATGTAAAATCTATTTTATGATGTTATTTCCATTTGTTATATTTTATCTAGTAAATTCATCCTTTTCAATGTTTTTTATTTCCTGTTACTAAATGAGGTGTTACTAGTTATTGGGTAGAGACCTAGGAAATGATCAGAAATCATTATAATTTGTGATTATTTTTGAATGGGTAGACCATGGGATAGATGAATTAAAAATGAATAAAAGAAAATGATTAATTAATTTCATTCAAGTCTTCCATATTCTAGAAATATGTTCTCTAACTATTTTTTATTTTTCAGGTATGGTTCTAGGTCAACACCCTAATTTGGTTCATGCGGAATATGTTCTGTGTGCTATGCGAGAAAATCATCGTATGTTAGAGGTCGATGATGATGAACCATAGAGGAGGAAACTCTGAGAGTTTCAGCTCAAGTGTCTACAAAAGTATGTGGGATCTATTTCACATGCATACATGGAAGACTAATTGGAGGAGGTTCAGAGAGCCATCAACTTGATTCGTGCTCGAATGGAGAACCGAGTGTCTATGGTTTGATGTTGCCACATGGGTAAGTGAGGTAGTTGTGGTTCATATTCCTTGGGGATCCTGAGGAGTCAGTGATATGGAGAAAGGTTTTCTTAGAATGGTTTAGAGTCGAGTTTCATTATTATACCATGACGGAGTTAGGTCTCTCTGAGATATATACCCAATGATAGGGTAGCTCCACTGTGCAAGAGTTTGATATCCATTTAATGAACCTTCTATGATATGATTTTGAATTATTTATATATTATGATGATATGGGATGGGATTTTGAGGAGTCTTTCGGTACAACAATCTAGCGCATGGTAATCCAACTTATACGAAAGACATTTCTAGAGGTGCTGGAGAAGGAAGAGGAAATCAAGATATCATTTGAAATAAAATGGATCATCAAGAGAGTGGAGTCATCCAGATTCTTCATGATGCAGATCTGTGGTCCAGGGTTTCTGGTTTTTAGGGTAGAAGAGTTTATATTTAGCCAGGGGTACATCCCAACCATCATTATCGTGTTTCTACAAGAGTAGTGGCTCTCAGGAATATTCCATGAGATCATGTGATCGTTTGTCTTTTAGATTAAAAATTCATTTGTAGTAAGGGTTCCTATACATTTTGAGATATCAGTGTGCATCATGTGTTCCACATTAGGTCTCTCCATTGCAGGATTTCTAGACGAGGCATCTGAAGAAGGTCACAACTTTTTTTTGGAATAGCTGAGGGAAGATGGGGTAGGCAGAGGATATCCTTAAGATGCTCCCCGTCCTCAAAGAGTAGCTCTCAGCCATTGTGGTGGTCATTATCTTGGTTAGGGTGGTCGTGGAGCATGTTGGGTCACCTTCATGCTTTAGTGATTCTAACACCAGGTGATCCAAACATCGTTCTAGGTAGAATTTTCCTATTTTCTACTTGGGTTTATGTCTTATTTGATTTAGGAGAGATGCACTCCTTTATACCACCTTCCCTTGTCAATTTTTTTGGAGATGAGGTAGAGAGGCCTCCAGTGGCCTTGGCATTGACTACAATAGTTGGAGGTCGAGATGACTTGCTTGGGGTAAGTAGAGATTGTGGGCTACTGTTGGGGAAACACCTCTCTTGGGAAGATTTCTTATTTTTAGGGATACAACCATATGATGTCATCCTCAACGTGGATTGGTTGTATTTAGGGTAAGATATCATGGATTTATTCAGAAGGTAGGCTTTTTTCTTCGATGCTGATGGTGATCCAATGATTTTTGTTGGAGCGGGAGATCCTTGGGTGGGTCACAACCATGTTTCCCCCTTGAAATCCTTGATGGATGAGCTTATTATAATATCATTAGAGGGTTAGTAGTTGGTTATTCCTTGGGTTATAGAAGAGCTCCTTGATGTCATTCTAGAAGAGGTTTCAGAATAACCCCTTGACAAGAGATCCATTTTGTGATCAATCAATAGCCAGGAGAGTTTTTATCTCTATGTCTCCATAGAAGATGTATCCTTCTGAGTTACTATAGGTATGTATAGACCTAAATAGTCTATTACAGTGCTGCTTTTTTATCTGAGTGTTTCACCATAGTGTGCACCAGTTTTGTTCATGAAGATGGTTGACAGAAGCTTGCTATTGGGTATTGATTATTATCACTTAAACAATGTGATTTTGAAGAATAATTGTTCTCATATATAGGTCTATGATTTCATTGACTAACTGAAGGATTCATGTCGGTTCTCAAAGATAGAATTGTGATCAAAATATCAACAGATGCATGGGAAGGATGAGGATATCCAAAATACTACTTTCTATTTTCATCATGGGAATTATGCATTCATTTTTATTCCATTTGGTGTGAAAAATTCTCTGAATGTGATCATGGTATTAATGAACATCATGTTCTACTAGTCCCTATATACAGTCATGGTGGTTTTCATCAATGAAATCCTTGTGTACCCCACATTTAAGGAGGATGATGGAGAGTATCTGTAAGCTGTTTTGGGGGTTCTTTGACAACAACAGATATTTGCGATGTTGTTGAAGTGTGAACATTCACCTACAAAAGTATGTTTCATGGGACATGTTATATCCTATTAGAGTGTAGATGTGGATACATAAATGATATATGCAGTTGTGTCTTGGGAATCCCCCATGATAGTCACTAACATGAGAAGTTTTCTTGGTCTCACATGCTATTATAGGAGGTTTGTAGCCGATTTCTCTCGGGATGAAACTTCTCTTATAGCATTGACTATGATGTATTAGTCATTCATGTGGGATGCTCATTGTTAGAAAAAATTCGACTATTTGAAGGACATGTTGGTTAGTGATTATCTTCATCATATTCTAGCATATAGAGATTAGTTTGATGTTTTAAGTGATGCTTCATGTTTGGGTTATGCTATGTTCAAATGATGTAGAGATAAGTTGTTTCTTATAAATCCTTGATGTTGTGTACCCATGAATGAAAATATGACACCGATGATATTAAGATAGTGTTAGTGGTTATTTCACTGACGTTGTTCACACATTACCTCACGGGCGAGCACTTTTGGGGATTCACCGATCATAATATCCTATGGAATCTTTTCTCCTCTCATGACATGTACATGCATAAATTTTGGTGGATGAAGTTCATACCAGAATTCCAGTACATAATCATGAATACCCCTGTAATGAGAAATACTCTAGTTGATGTGCTAATTAGGATGTCACGTAGTGATGCAGTGCGTGAATATGGTTATTCCATGAGAGTAATGGAAGAACATTCAACATTTCTTCTATATATGGGAGAAGTCAGGGAAAGAGTTTGTATAATCCAGATGACTATGCAATAATATCTAGTGTATCAGATAGAAGAGTTGATGTAGGGTGATCATGATATGGGGGTTTGGAAAGACCGAGTTGTTTCTAGTGAGGCCCATCACGGTTGGACTGATGATGAACAAATCTGGTTTTTGTATTTGGTTAGTCATTTTGTTCCATTGGTGAGGAGTGAGAAGGTTCTCATAGAGTTTTATATATTTTCACCAGTGGTTTTTTCTAACATGAAAAATATGTATCATGCCTTGAGGAGACAATTATTGTGGCCCAGGTTGAAGCGTACAGTTTCAGAGATTATGTCTCGATGCTTGGTGCGCAATAAGGTGAAATCTGAGAAACATTCTACTGGTGTTTTTCTAAACCTATTAAATGTTCCTCAATGGATGTGGGATAAAATTTTGATGGCCATTGATTCTGGTTATCCTTGTGATAAGGGAAGCAATGACACTATATCGAGGGTAGTGGATCATTTAACAAATTCATCAATCTTCATATCAATCATAGAATTGTGTTTATTGGATGTTTTGTTGAGGCAATATCTGGAGGATGTGGTGAGACTTCATTGATTCCTATGGACTATCATTTATGATCGAGATCCTCATTTTACCACTAGTGTATGGGGAGGTCTCCCGGATGATTTTGGTTCTCATTTGGGCCTTAGCATTAATTTTCATCCACAGACAGACTGTCAGACATTGTTGATCATCCAAACTCTTGAATACATGTTACGCTCTTGTTTCTTGGTTTTTAGATGTTTATAGATGATCATCTTACACATAGTGGTTTCACCTAAAAAATAGCTTCCACTCCACTATGGGTATGGTACCATTTGAATCCATTTATGGCCAGCCATTCTGTACATTATTATGCTAGACTAGGGTAAGAGAGTCAGTAAATCTTAGTCTGAAACTCATACAGAATACAAGAAAGATGGTACGGGTGATTCGCGAGATGATGAAGGAAGCGTAGGATCATTATAAATCATATGTAGATCATAATAGGGGACCTTTGGATCTTCATGTTTTGGAAAATGTGTTTCTAATGGTGACTCCACGTCCTATGTTGTGAGGTATTAGTCAAGGGAGTATTCTTTCTCCTTGGTATTTCGTGCCTTTTGATGTGTAATCTCTTGTTGGAGCTATGGGGTATTTGGTAGCACTTCCCCCATAGATAAGAAAAATAAATGATGTTTTTCTTATGTCGCAGGTCCTTATTTATATATATGAAAACTCTCACATCCTCAATTGGGGATATATCAACATTTATGATGTTGACACCTTTGACGAGCAGCCTGTAGAGACATATGATCGCAAGGAGAATGTGTTGTATGGGAACAATATCTCCTCTATAGTACCCCCTATTTCAGGTACATAACACTTACATCTTTTTTTATGTAAAACATGTGTTTTTAAGGGTGTTTATTTGAATGGGTTTTCATAAAATAGAGAGTATCCAAAAAATAGAGAGTTTCCATAAAATAAAGATTTTTTATTCAGTTTGTTGTTTCCATAATGTTAGTTGTTTCCATAAAGTTGGTTGTTTCAATAAAGTGGGTTTTTTTCATAATATTTGGTGTTTCCTTAAAGGAGGATGTTCTCATAAAAATGGAAAAGTTAAAGGATGGGAGAATTTGGGGGTATTATATGGAGTTTTGTCACCAAAATAAAAGTCACACGATCCATCCATGGTTGGCCCAAACCGTTTGTTCAAACCATGCACAGAGGACATATCAACATCATATTCTCTAGGAGATTACACATTTCTGAAAAAAATATTTTTTTTTCTTGAAAACACCCTTATTTCTATATTTATCTCCCTATAATTTTGGATAACCCTCCCTTAGTGATTTCAATTATTGTTCTTGTGGTAAGTACTTATCTTCTTGAGTCCTTTTAATTTTCATAAAACACGTGCTTTTTTTCATTATTGTTTTCTTATATATACAAATCCTATTGGTAGATATAAGTATTATAATGAAATTTAAGTCTAAATATGGTGTTTTTAAAGATATAGAAAGAGTTCTAAGCTGCTTTCTTGTAATCATGATCCCATTCATGTGTTATCTCATCATCCTTTCCTGATTTGTCTTGTTTTCAAAGATCTTCTTGATCTACATCTATGATCTCCATTCATTCTCATATTTTCACCTGCACTAGTTAGATATACATTTATTGATGTTAAATTATTCATTGATGAGTAGTGATCTTGCTATAATAATAGAACTAAGTCTGTTCTTGGAGAATCGACCGACCTTCTTATGTGTTCTTCATCCATGGTCGAGTTTCGTAAAATCCCTCGAGGTAGAAGGCTTATCTCTTGACTAATCAATGTATAATTGATTGTATTAGATTCAAATAGTTTTATTTAATCCTCATTTTGTTTCGAAAATAATGAAAAAAATACTCTTTATTGATGATTTATTTTTTTTGTGAAATTGCGTGATCTTGATGAATTGTTGGGAAAATGGGGTTCAGTTTCATGAATTTAAAATGATGATTTTAAATTATGGATTTTCTGGAATTGATAAATTTTTTATTAAAAAAAGTATTCAATTGAAATGTTTATCAATAAAAATATTGTTTTATTGAAATGTTTTGGAATTTAAATGGTTTGGCATTGAAATGGTTTGGACAGAAATGGTTTTCAATAAAAATGTGTTTTATTTGAACTGTTTTTTCTGGCATAATCATTGTTCATATGTGGTTTGTGTTCTTGTTTAATAAATATGACTTGGTTGAAATTTGACCATGTGCTGGGTTCCAATGGGTAAATGGAAATTGGGATACAACTACCCTGTGACAGCTACGTAGATTGACAAGAAACTACTCATGAGTATGGAACAGTCATAACATAACATGTTTGGCTGATTATGTGGATGTGTGGAATGCATTGGGTATTCTAAAAGAACGTTGAAAAATTATTTTGAGGTTTTTATTTTGGTGAATCTAGTGCACCCTTTAGTGTCAATTTTCTCATTTTTACCATCCAAATTTAGTTTGTAATGAAAATATATAAAATAAATCCCTCTAATAGCACTATATGAAATCCCAGACCTGGATCAATCAAAAGTAACCAAACTCGGTTGGCCACAAGGAGTCAAATGTTCTAGCCCGAATGCCAGAGACAACCTTCTAGCAGCAAGGGTCTATGGTAGAATATAGGGATGACTGCACTATAATGACCAAAGTGTATCACAACCTTATTGTAATTCCTGAACACCTGAATCTAGGACCGGGTGAATTATTTAAATTCATTAGAATGATTGAATGGAATCAAGTTCTGAAGGTCCGATCTGTTAGCAATCTTGGAAAATATATTACATACTTGAATTTCACATTTCAATTTCAAAAATAAAATAAAACATAGATAATTATTTGAGAATTCCATTATTATCCTAGATCCATCTGACATATAAATAATAATACACTTATTGTCATCCTAGAAAAATAATACATAATAAAGGGTTATGTTTAGATGCTCAGTAAAGAAAAAAATATTGAAGAAGCTGTCTTAGATAATAAAAAATATTTTTGGAATGGTATAAAATTGAAACAAAATCCCTTGGAACATAAACTATCTCATAATATTGAAAATATAAATAAAATAATTCTAATTATTTATTCACAAGGATAATCTACTAGTATAATTATCACATTTAACATCAATAACTAATCCCATGATGAAGGAATGCAAAATTTTGGATATCATAACCACATTGTCATGGCCTCGTTCGAAGACCCTAAATATAAATTTTTTCAGGACCCTATTCCATGACATTTGATTGTCTCATGAGACCAACCGATTCATCGAGGGTCTATAGAGGGTACCACCTGTCACATAATATGTCCAATTCATTCCTCATATGAAATGAGTGAAACATAACAAAATCATTCTTATTAAAACTATCATAAAAAATGTCAATATTTTTACCATAAAACATGAATGGTATAAAAATAAAACATCCATCAGCAAATATACCATAACTCTCTCAATAAAATATGGATGATTGTATTATAATAAATCAACCCCAATCAGGAATAATAACTACCAAAATATGATGACAAAGTAGAAAATGATCTGTAAAACCCATTGGGAGAAAAATATATTTTTTTTAGGAAATAATTAAAAAACTACTAATTTGTAGAGGAATTAAATTATAATAAGTATTTGAATAAATGTTTCATATAGAACATTGAAACATTTAAAATTAATTTTAATATTAAAAAAAATCATTTTTATTAAATTAATCTTTATAATCATTTTGAAAACATGGACCTTAATTAAAACGATTTAAAAAAATAAATCATTAAAACATTTAAAATGATGTTCTAGTTGAAGATTCCCTTAAATAAACCTTAAAATAATATTAACTAAAAAATGAAATTATTTTTAAAGTTGAAAATGAATTACCATTATAATATTTTTATATTCCAATATATATTTATATAATATAATATCAAGAATATTGACATAGAGAAAGGATTAATTCGATAAACATTCAAAGCGCCTTATACCACTCTAAAAATATTAATCATAGGTTTGATATCATCACATGAATCTATAAATACAATGAGGATAAATGAATTAATTATTATAAATATAATATGGGCAGTACATACACCACACATAAGAAATAGGTGGTGAACATGGCTTATATATCACGAATATTACAAAGTGAAATGGAATTCCCTTACCTTATACAATATTTTAGTCGAGGGTATGTTTAACCTACTCTATAATGGTATATAATTGTTATTATATTATCAAACAACCACATGCCTAAATATGATATCATATATGATCCTATAATATTTGGTAGTTCATTATATTTCAGTATTACTATTTCTTTAGGTGTTAACGTATTCATTTTATTTTATTTGTTTTGTGATATAAGTTGTGTTTTTTATGGATAGGAATTATTTGATTCATTTCATGAATGATATTAATTTCTCAAACATTTTATTCTAGACATCAAATGAAAATTATAATTAAATGTTTGCGATGGGGAATGAACTATCATCATGTCGTGGAGACGGTAAGCCGTACGTATGCACAAGCCACAATATCATTATATTGTTGCTGCAAACCTATATAAATGGATGGTATATTATATATACAGAATAATTAACATGTTATAATTATTATTTTAATCAATTATAATAATTATTATACCCGTACAAATAATTTAGTGTTGAATAATAAACTACACCACAATGAGGAGACGGTAAAACGTACGTACGTACGTATGGTGACTTTCTCATTCATGGTAAGGATAGAAAAGAATAATAAGGTTGTACCATATTATTAATAAAATATTAGTATGTATATGTTTCATGATTTTTTATTTTTTTAAGGGAAAAAATAAAATAAAATGTAGAAGAAGAAAATAACATTGAAAGATGTGATGCAATAATAATATCTAATTTGAGTGCTTCATTTTGATTTGAATTGAAGGGATCTGTTGGTTTGTTTTTTGAAAAAATAATAGAATCTAGGCTGATTTTAGTGTATCTTGGAGGAGATTTGAGAATGTTTTGGCTGATCCATATGGTATTGTATGTGTGAATTAAAATGAAATGGAGGTTCCCTTTTATAAGAGAGGTGATGTGCACTTTAGGAAAATTTTGAAATGTTACTATATTATAAAAGTATTCAATGATTCTAATTGATAAAATTCAATTTATTTCTAGTATAATATGGATGGGTACTAAAATCCCTCAAAAAATACGTTTTCAAAATGTTTATGTCACCATATTACCCTTATCATATAGATCCAACCCTTAGTTAAATAGTTTTACTTTTACCATGTCTTCTTATAATTTTACACTACATTGAAAATATAGTTACAATAAACATCCAAGAAAAATTAAAGTGGTTAATTGATGACATATGTAACATTATCTAAGTCATTTATCTGAATCATATACTTTTAGAACTATTATACAATTTAATAAAATAGTATTTGTTTTCATAACCCATTTATTTCAATTTTGAACCTATTTAGTTTTTTTTATACTAATAAAAACAGGATTACTTTGAAAAAAATTCCTTGAATCAACCCCAAAGACCCATATTCACCTATAAAATTCATGTATGACCCCAAAAGATTCAATTTATATTTATTTTAATATTTATGAGATCAATTATTTAAATCATTCTTTAATAAGGTAATTACAGCATCATCATTATATCATATATAACATTAATTATTAAATGTTTAAAAATTTAAAATAAATTTTTATGATATATTAAATCATTTTTAATGGATTTTTATAGTAAAATATATCTTACGTATAACCCTATATTAAAAATTTTTAGCAAGTAGAATTAGAATTTAATACATTTAACTCTTCATTAAATAAAATATAATAAATGTCTTAATCTAACCGATGTCTCTAAAAAAGGATCATAATTTTTTATAAGGTTGATTTATTTTTAAAACATTTTTCCAATATAATTATAACATGTGTTATGATAATTCTTTATTATTATAAAAATATGTTTATCTTTAAATTCCATATTTACATATAATAGTGGTAAATAAAATTAAAGAGTTACTTCTCACCAAAAAAATTTGGATCCAATTTAACTATATTATACATACTGATAATGACCATGTATGTTAGATTTTTAATCATTAATTCATGGAACCAGAAATGTTTTTCTTTTTTCAAATTTGAAAATGTGATATGAAGGTGGGTAAAAGACATTAACATGTTCAATAAAAATAAACATATCTAATATTATTATAATATGAATAATAATGAATTAAATTGGACTAATATAGATAATATGTATTAATTTTAACTTTAAAATAATTTTAAATAAAAATTAATAATTTTAAAAAAGAATGTTTTAAATAATAACGCAGTGTTTTTCACTATTCTTCAAAAGTTAAATGCTTTCAGAAAAAACAAAAAATATCAACCTAAGTTAAGTTTAATATTTTTATTCTAAAAATGATACCAATTTTACAAAATTTATACATATATATGTTTTGTTAATTAGTTTAAAATTATTTCCAATTGTGAAAACAAGAAAGCGGGGTTTTAAGAAGTAATAAATATCAAAATATTGACATGGGTTAAAATCCAATTTAATTGTGAACATACATCCATTTACCATAATTATATTAAATGATAAAAATTTAATCTATATATAATCTTAAAATTAATTATTATAATCTATCTATATAAATAGATTGTGTGAAAAGGTAGTTTGTAATTAAAACACAATATTTTTAACTATTCATTAAAAACTGAAACATCTTAAAAAATTACCAAAATTTCAACCTAATATAATATATATAATATTAATTGAAAAATTAAGTGAATTTTACCAAATTAAATTTATAATTGCGTCTATAATTAATTTTATTATTGTTTACAAAATAAAATAATAAGTAGTTCCTCTGTGAAATAGTACTTATATTTTAATGAAATATATAAATTTCCTTATAAATATGGTTTATTTATGTGAAATAATTATAAATAAAAATAAAAAATTATTTTTTACCATTATTATTACTATATTTAATTTTTATGTTATAAATATATCATTTGAGTAATTATTATATGAAAGTGTTGTTTCACAGAAACTCAATCGTATATATAATGCAAGTCAAGTCATTGTTGCATGTAGAATAATATATTGAATTATTTTAAATATTTAACTAACTATGAAATATTGGTGTCTTAAATTCAATACGCCTTTTAGAAATTGGGTCCTCGTAATATTAAAATTGGCCTTCAAAACATCATTGAACGTCCCATATCAAAAAAAAGAGTCAGTTAAACTATCAATTTAAAATAAATAAATAGAAGTACAAATGTGATTCTAGAAAACCCATACTAGGTTTTAATGTAAGAAAACATGGATAGAGAAGAGAAAACAAACCATAATGTTCTAATGTAGATTGATAAAAAACATTATGAGGAGAAATTTAACAAAAAGAAACCAATAAACATGTGATGGTTAAACTATCGTTGATTTTCTATGAGGAAGTGTAAACAGAAAACATTTTTGTTCAAAGTTCTTTTTCAAAATGCAGTGGAATTTATTTAAGAAATTGACTAAGAACATAAGGTGATATTATTCATTTTTAAGTAGATTTCCATCCTTTAATAAATTTATACCAAAACTCATCTTTTCTCCAAACGATGAGTATTCAAGATGACTTTGTCACACATGATACTCTTTAATCATCTTCTACAGAATCACATAATCCAAAAAAGATGAAAAATATTTTTCTCTTGTCTTTATAAATTATACAAATTCAAATTGTTTAGTACAAGATCATATGATCCCCAAAAAGGATATTCCCATATTGAACTAAATTATACTCATAATATCTAGAATTAAACAAAAAATATCCAAACTTCCACAATGAGCATTCAATATGAAATTTTCATTAAATTTCATTAAGATAATACAAAATAAAATTGAAACCTAAAATTTATAAGTATTTGATCACATATTCTTCCACGATAAATCACAGCTTTTATCTCGAAATAACATCGACTACTCTTAATGCCAGATACCTAAAATTAATCACCCTTATAACATATTCATTATGATAGGTTAATCATTCTTACAAATAAACCAAATCTCTATAACTCCAAAATAAAAAAATATATTCATCTAAAATAAAAAACCACCATTACACCTCAAAAGAAATCCTATAGTATTCTATTTTCCTTAGGCATATTGTCTTCCCAAACGAGATAACGTCTTTCAAAATTACAATTATCACTTAGACACCAATTCATTTCCCTTTACTATTGGCATAAATTTTATTAATAATAAGTTCCCAAAATCAATATATTCCTGAATAATAAAATCATTTAATAAAAACATTTATTCATACTAACCAGGGACTTCTACATCGTCCTGTGGTAGGCGATAAATCCTAGTCGCACTTTCGTTGTGGGTTTGATTCTCACAACTTTGTTCGAAGTGACGGTTTGTCACACTGCCTATGTGTAGTACTTTTTCAAAAACAATATAATTTTATATCATTCTAAATTATGTGATAACTTCATTAAAAATACCCATAACATATTTTAATTAAATTTTTTTATCTCAAACCTCTCATTTTCATCCGAAAATGTAATAACTTGTATTTCAATCAGATTCAACAATCATATAAACCAAAATAGTTATTTATAACTATATACACAAAATAAAATGTAATTATTCCCCAAATAGAATTTTCACATGACAAAATACTGGGTTACACATACAAGTGAATAGTGATCCCAAGTAATTCCTTCATGAATTTTCATTAATACTATTAAAAATTTTTCTATCCATTTGTTTCCACATAGACTCTTCCTTGACCTAGAGGTAATCCTATAGAATACAGAATTGAATTTGGTACTTCCATAATCCCATTAATTTAAGGAAAAATGATTGTAAAAAGTTTCTTAGGATCATTTTTATTTTCTTCTATAATATACATAAAATTTCAACAGCAATTATATATTTTATGCCCTTCATTCCCAAGAATAAAGAATTTCATTATTATACTGAGAAACATTCATGGGTGTATCCTTCCATATTTCATGGATGATATAAATTGATCATTTATTTCTCTATGGTATCCAATGTTGGATCTCTTATCAATCTCTTCCTTTCTCTTCGTTATTTACTTCAAGTGTTTGTTAATGTATATGTTGTTGATCATATTTTTTGAAAAAAAATTCAGCATGGACACAATCTATTTTATGCCTATCAATGTTCCATTTCATTCATTATTTCCACCACCGTTTCCACCATGTACATCATGATGAATGTTACTAGGTCATCCTTGTAATCCATCCATTAAAAAAAACCACAATTCATAGTTTGAGTAACAATAGTTCTAAAATCATTAAAATAATATCATGAAACTATATTTTCAATCTAAAACTCCTTAGGATTATCCAATGGAATTTATTCTAATCTTATTTTAAAACAATTAAAATCCATTTGTAAATAAAATATGAATGATACTAAGTATATCCAGAAGGAGTATCAAACCAGTTGTGTTGTAAGGCCTGTTGTTGAGTAACGGGATACCATGGGTCAATCCCGAAACTCCTTATTAGAGTTTTCACTCCTAGGTAAATCTATTCTAGAACCACATCTAGTTGTTTTATTTATATTAGGATTTATTTCTTTGAAAACTAAAAAAATTTCTATATTACCAAAATTCAAGGAACTTCTTCAATAATAATCCCCAAATTCTATCTTAGGGAAATGTTCTCTAATAAAAGTTGTTCTAAACATAATTTCCAAGGTTTTTAATAAAATTTCTCTCAAACCAAATATAATGACTTGACCCAAAAACCAAAGATTTGGTGCACTATTTTAATACATTGGATTGATTACAAGGAATCATGTCTCGGAAGGCCTATCAATTTATCTGTCTGGAAAATATATTTCATACCTAAACATCACATTACAATTCAAAACATAAAATATAATATAAATACTACATTGGGAATTCTATTATTACCTGAGCTTAAACCAACATATAAAGCATAATTCAATTTTTGGCATCCTAGGAAAATAAAACATAACAAATGGGTGTTCTCATATTCTTAGTAAGGAAAAAAAATATAGAAAAATCTATCATAAATAATCATAAAATTTTGTGGAAAGGATAAAAATTGAAACATAAGCCCTTTGAACATAAACATCTGTAAGATATTGAAATGATAAATCAAATAATGACAATTACATATTCACATGGATATTCTACTAGTCATATAATCACATGTAACGTCAATAAATAATCTCATAATTAATGAATGCATAAGCATGACATTTTATCCAAAATGCCAAGTCGTCATGCCAAGTCCCAAAAAATAAATTTTATCAAGGACTTATGCCAAGACACAATTTTTTCTTATGAGACCTACTGATGCATTGAGGGGCAATAGCGGGCCCCTCTTATTACATAATAAGGCCAATTCATTCCACATATGAAATGGGTGAAACATAACATAATAATTCATATTAAAAATTTCAATCCAAATGTAAATACATTAACCATAAAACATGAATGATATAAAAAATTACACCCTTAGTTAACCATATCATAACTCATTAAATATATTATGAAAGATTTTGTTATAAAAAATCATCCTCAATCAAGAAAAATATCTATTAAAGGATGTCCACAATGTTAAAAATGGTCAGAAAACCCCAATGAGTGAAATATAAATTTCCCATGGAATCATTTAAAAGTCACACAATCTACAAAAAATCATTTAAAATAGTTATTTGATTAAATGTGTCCCATAGCACATTGAATCTTTTTAAAAGAATTATCATTTCAAAAAAATCAAGTCTATCTAAAAAAATTCATAAAATCTTTTGGATATCATCTATATTAATAAAAATGATTTAGAAACATAAATCATTAAAACATTTAAAATTATGTCCTAGTTAAAGATCCCCTTCTATAAACATAAAAAGATTTATATTTTAAAAAAATTTGGATTAATATTAAAATAAACATCAAATTCTATTTATAATTCTTTTATATTACAATAAATAATTATGTAAAATAATATTAAGAATATTGAAATGGAGAAATGATTAATTCATTAAACAATCAATGTGTCTCATTCCACATTGAACAATTAAATAATAAGTCAGATATCATCAAGTGAATCTTTAAATACCATGAAGATAATTGTATACAGGATATTAAATAAAATATAGGTAGTACATAAACCATAGGCATGAAATAGGTTGTGAACATGGCTTATATATCACGATTATTAAAAGTGGGATGGAGTTCCCTTACCTTATACATTCATTTAGTCGAGGGTATGTTTAAATTATTTTATAATGGTTAAATAATTTTTATTAAATTATTCATGAACCACAAACATTAATATGATATCATATATGATCCTCTAATATTTCTTTGTTAACAATATTTCATTAGTATTACTATTTCACATGTAAACTGGTTCATTTTCCAATATATATTTTTTAACTGAAGTCATGTTTGTTTCGGATAGGATTTATTTGATTCATATACTGAAATATATTATGTTCTTAATCAATATATTTTTATCATCAAGTAAAAATAATTCCATAATGGTAACTATGGGCAATAAATTCTCATCGCGTTGTGGATACGGTAAGTCTTATGTATGCACGATCAAAAATATCTGTCTATTTATGATAAAATCATATTTAATTAGATGGTATATTATATATAGAAAATCAACAACATTATATATTTATAATTTAAATCAATTATACTCATTGTTATTCCCTTATAAATAATTAAATGTTGAATAACAAACTACACCACGACGTGGAGATGGTAAGCAATACATATGCATGTATATTGACATTGTCATTAAAAGGAGGGATAGAATAATGAATATGGTTGTACCATATTTATAATAACATATCAGTATGTATAAGTGACAAGAAAAATTATTTGAGTATAAAGCAACATAGAAATTGTAAGTAGAAGAAAAAAATACCTTTGAAATATGTGATAAAATAATTACCTCCTCTTCGGGTGCATCATTTGGATTTGAACAAAAGTTCTCTATAAGTTGGATTTATGATCCAACTATGGTCACTATGATGACGTGATGGTAGTTGGGAGACTATTTTAGAACTTTTTGGCCAATCCAAATAGCTTTAGAGGTCTGAATTAAAAGGAATGGGAGGTGCCCTTTTATTAGAGAGGTGAGGGGTACTTTAGAAAAATCTTAAAAAATTAATTTATTATAAAATGTATTTCGGTTTCATATAGATAAAAATTTATTTACTACTAGAATAATATGGGGATAGATAATAATTCCTATCAACAAATAGGTTTTTGACATGTATAGGTTACCATATTAACCTTATCCTTTATATTTAACCCATAGTTAAATTGTTTAACATTTACCATGTCTTGTAGTATTTTTATACTAAATGGTTAATATGGAAGCTATAAAATTCCAAGAGATCCTAAAGTTGTTCTATTATGACATATTTAACTTTATATATGTTATTTAGTAGAATCATATTTTTTAGGAAAATTGTATAATTTATTAAATTAGTGTTAGTTTTAAAAACTCATTTATGTCAATTTTAAATCTATTTAATGTCTTTTTTTAGTTATTGTCATAGAAACATGATACCATTAAAAAAATACATTGATTCGACCCTAAAATTCCATATTCACCTTGATAATTCATTTAAGGAATCAAAAGCTTCAATTTACATTTATTTTATTTATTACAATATCATTTATTTTAATCCCTTATTAAAAAGGTATTTAATTTATTATCTTTGCTTCATTAAAAAATTTATTTATTTAATGTATACAAATTATAAATAAAATAATATGATGAATGAAATATTTATATATATATATATATATAATATTTATAGTCGAATTGATATTTTTTATAACCTGATATTAAAAATGGTTTAGTTATTCCAATTTGAATTTAATACTCTTAACTCTTCTTTAAATAAAATATAATAAATCTTCTAATTTGACCCATGCTGATAAAAAGTGATCATAATTTTTTCCTATGGATTAATTTGGTTGAAATACACTTATCTAATAGAATTAGGAAATGTGTTAGGGTAATTTTATATTACTATAATATTTGGTTTACCTTAAATTACCCCATTTATATATAACTTTGATAAAAAAATTCAAATGTTACTATTCACAAAAAAATATTTTGATAATATTGAACCACATATTACTTATTAATGAAATCCATGAATGTTAGAATTTATAAATTCAATTTACATTAATTGAAAAATTATGTTTTATATGAATTCGAAAATGTGTATAGAAGGTGGGTAAAAGATGCTAAAAAGTCCACTCAATATTTTTATATCCAATATTAATATAATATGACTCCTAGTTAATTACACTGGACATATATATGTATTATATATCTATTCTGACATTAAATAAATTTAAAAACAAGATATAATTGTATAAATAAACATTCTGTTTTAAATAATGATGTTGTGTTTTCGACTATTAAAAAAATGATTTTTTTTAGAAAAAAAAAATCCACCATAAGATAATTTTATTATTTGAAATTTAAAAATGTTGACTATTGTACAAAATTTCTTGAAATATATTAAGAAATAATTTGTACAAAATTACTACCCATTGGGAAAACCATGGCGGGTATTTAAGATGTTAAAACTATCAAAATATTGACATGTGTTCATATCCAATATGAATGTGAAATTACATACAATAACCAACATTATATTAAATGATAAACAAGTAAACTATATAAACCGTAAATCCAAATAAAATGATAATATAACAGTATTAATAAAGTGGGTGAAAAAGATGTTTTGAATTATAACGCAATAAGTTTTACTATTCATTAACAAATGAAAAATCATAGAAATTTAAAAAACATTCTTCCTAATATAATATTGATATCAAAAATTTAAAAATTAAGTCAATTTCTCTAAATTAAATTTATTATTAGTCTTAAATTAATTTTATTATTGTTCAGAAATGCACATAAGAATTAGTTCCTTTATCTAAATAGTAATTATATTTTAATGAAATTTATACATTTCCTTATAAATAATGTTTATTAATGTGACAAATTTATAAATGAAATTTAAAATTTATTTATTTCTATTCTTGTTACTATATTTATGTGCTATGTTATAAATATGTTATATGAATAATTAAAATACTAATGTGTTGTTTCACAGAATCTCAAGCTTGCATATAATGCAATCCATGATAGAGTTGTTTGTTGTATAAGCAATTGGATCACATTAAAGTTATAAGATCCTATGTAATCTTGGAGTTTTTCAGTTAGAATTTTATAAAACATTAACAAAAGTATATCAATACCGTAACAACTAAATAATTAATATACTTAAACCAAATAACAAAATTATCTCATCCAATAGTGTCACATAAAATGATGATCATGGAATTATATACAGAATAAAGTTAAATAATTTAAATATAAATACAGTATAATACAAGAATAAAAAATAAAATAACAAAAATATTTTATTATACTAAGATTAAATCATGGTCCATATCCTAGTTCTCTACACATCTACTCCTTTGAATCCTTGAATCAAGCATTATAAATTATGCACGTTCCATGTCCCTACTAGTATCGATGAAAAATTTCTTAATACAAAGTAGTATCCTAAAAAGGATATGCGATAAAACTCATTAATCTAAAACAAATTATGTCTAATGATACAAAATCGGTAAATTTATATTATATAGTGTGGCTGTAATTATAAATTTATATGTTAAGTGTTGTAATAATCCACACAAGTGTATATCCTAATAGAATGCTTATACATTGATATATTCTTCAGCATAAGTCAGACTATATATTTGAAATCAGAATATATTGATTTAATTTATTATTTTTCATGATACGTGGGACATAGACCATTAATCGCTATATATGATATCAAACTAGATGTGAATTAAAACGAAATCATTAAAATGTATGACCTTGATCAGATCCATGATCGTGCATTGTCTTAGAATTCACATCATAAAATAATATAATTATTATTTATATTTAACGCATCACAAGCCCTATATGATTTATTCTTAATTTTTACCAATTGTATCACTCTACGTATAACATGAACTAATTAACATACAATATCCTCTTAGGAATCTGTCATTGGAATCACGGAATCACATTACATGAGGTATAATTTCCCCACCCACTGTGTTCAACCATGGAGATCCACAATGAGAGATATTGCGTTAATAATGTAATAACTAATAATATTCCCTTGGTGTTTTTCCATAGATGTGCACAGATGGAGTCAATTTTTCATATGTTCATAATAATAGTCTTCCATCTGATTATATCATTATCTTTCCATTAATGAGTTTATGCATCACTCGTGAATATATGAGAAATATTTCAAATGACTCCATCCATTTCATTCATATTATAATACATGTCTCATCCAATGGTCATACTAATGATTTCATTTTAAAAATACAACTAATAAATCCTGAATCGTCCATCAATGTTGATCCAAAATTTGAATTCACTTATCACTCGTCACATGTCAATATGAATAATCATTGTCCCATAGTATTACTATACCATATAATCAAAAAATTTAACCCCATTATACTTTATAATTATAGTAAATTCCCTCTCATAAGATATTAGGTCTAAATAATAGTCAATTGTTAGAAGGACTAACTTCACACAATTCCTTCCATTCATTTTAGTTGATGTATTAAATGACAAAAGTGGTCTACAACATAAGGGATAAATGAAAATAGAAAATTGAAAAGGGACAAAGAATTTCATTCCCCCTATCATTTATTTATATTACAATGTTATTAAATTTTTGTCATCATAGTGATAAGGTTAGATGGGCTCACAACAAAAGTTGATTCATCCATGGAATTCATTCATTGTGTTTTAGCACTATTTTACAACACACCTAAGGGGTGTTTCAAAATCAAGGAACTTAACCATTAATTAATCCTCATCTTTTTTCATCGGTCATCTATCTCTATGTAATATAATAAAATTAAATTCACATTTAATTTATTATCCTCTATTGGAATAATAAATGTGGAACAATGATATAATATATAATTAACTAGAATTTGAGGTAAAAGGTTGACACCACCAAATATTCTTTGTAAAATAATAATCATCAAGACTCAATCTATGATTTTGTTTATATCTAAAGAAAATTAAATAATGGATGAACACCCCCCAAGATATGACATAATATCCCACGCCAACATATCTCTTTAAGAATAAGTGAAATGGAAATGGGGTCATGAGGATTAGAGAATTCACGGGTGTGTAGCCAATGCGATAGTTGAAATAATAATCAGATTCCATATTAGATAGATATGTCAAATTTCGTGATATGATTCGATAACGGATTTTATTGTGAGGGATTGGAAATTTTAAAAAGATAAATAGGAAAACATGAAATAGGTTTTACCATTTAATGGATTTAAGGGATGAATGGGAATATTTATAATTATTTATGGGTCTCATGGTTGTCCATAATATGTTCCAGCCCTACTCCAAGAACTACATCAAGAATCCCCTCACACATTAAAATAACAATGATAGAGGAAAAGTGAACCATACTTGTGTTTTTCCTATAGTACAAATTCTAGAGTATTTTAATGGGAATACAACCCTTGATTAATGGATTCATTAAACTGTGTGGCCCTTATTACCACAAATGACTAATTAAAACCAAATGACATAGATTACTCCTTAAAGAAATAATGATTTGAGTTATGAACAATTCCCATATGCCGCCATTATGTTCATGTCATCAACAGGCATCGACATTTTTTCAAAACATGGTGTCAATCTAAAATAAAAAGGATCCATTCCTCAATGTGAAACATGTATCATACCACCACCACATTAAATGGATTTCAAATACTTATATTATTAATATTATAAAATCTTTTGAAAAAATGTTTTTTAATCTAGTAATATTGAACTATGATCATGTAATAAAAAATAGTACTCCCAAACCTCAACATGCATGATAAATATATCCGTCTTCATATGGAAAAGTTATTTTATAATGAATTTTTAATAAAACTAAGAATATATGTTATATGTGTATAATATTTGTAAGATATATATATATATATATATATATATATTAATTAATTATGGTAATATTTTTTAGAAAATATTTATTTTACATGAAGGAGGATTGAACTCATGAGAAACATGATAAAACATATTGAAAGTTATTTATGTATAAATCTTATTTTGGACAACATTGTTTATTAATGAAATTTTAATGGGGGATATTATATGATAATTATATCATAAAACCATTTTATTTAATATTACTCTATTTATTTATGTAATTATAATGTTTAAACACCATTTTACACTTGTTACTACTAAAAATAGTTTATAAATTATTTTCATGGAAATCCATCCTTTTTATCCTCTTTTGGTCAAGAATCATTCTCAAACATATCTATAATCTCTAAAATGTTTTAAGGAATTTTTATACTATACTCTAATGGTTTTTAATTTTCATGTTTACCCATGTTCAAATTTTTATAATTATTTATAATATTTATTATATTGTTATTTTCAAAAACGACAACTTTTTACTGAAGGTTTTCATAGACATGAAATTGTAACAATTTATGTATTAATGGAAGTTCTACCATCATGAGTTATCAATTATTTGATACTTCACGTACATGCTTACATGGTACAATTCAATTAAATTTTTATACAATATGTTTTTGAAATTTATCTCTTTTTAATAAGTTAATTAAATATGGAACATTTATTTTCCATAAGAAATAGTCTTGGGATATTTTAAAGGAATTTTTCATCTATAATAACAATCATTAAGGTTTCTGATTCTTTATTAGAATTATCGTATATTGATAGAATCCTTAATTCATTCAATAGATTTTTTATTATTATGATATTTATATTTTTACTTAATTTTTTATCTTCCATGTGTCATCAAATGATGTTATAATGGATATTATATCATCATTGGAACACATACAAATGTATTATGATTATTTTATCGGTGAAACCTGAATTATATACCTTTTAATTCCTTAGGAAATTTTCATGGATCTAACACGTGATTCATTTAAGATACAACTATGAGATGAAATATTTATGAAAATAATAATAGATGACATAGTTTTTAATCTTTTAATAAACACTAAATATTTGATAGTGTATAATAAACTATTAGAGAAAATGTAGTTGAAAATACAAATAATGATGAATTTAGAACAATATAAGTTACACACATGGTAATGATAGATTTATCTTATTTATGTAATTCAGTGAAGAATGTACGATAATCAAGATATTTGTAGGATTTTTATTATGATTGAGCAGACAAATTTATATGATACTTTCAAAAATATTCCAATATTTTATATTGGTTCATGATTGATTTTAGAGGAATACTAAATTTAAAATCGATTCCCTCTTAAATTATAATGTTTTATTCCATTAATTACGTTTATGATGTATGATATAGTTGGTCTAAACGTTATTAGTTATAATAATATTATCATACACAAATTCTAATCATAATTTTTTATATTATAATTGATTAATATCTTCTAAATATACCGTTATTGTATGTCAAAACATAATCTTCCATATGATTATTTTGTTCAGGTAATGATGGAATGTGTTAATCATGGTATGTCTATGAACGATACAATGTGAGATGAACATTGTGATGAATGCTTAATATCATTCCAGAAATAATTTTTTTCTATATCTAGTCTCAAAAGAGACTAAACCATTAATGTTCTTGGGAATTTATTTTTATATTATATATGGAATCTTAATCTAAAATGAATTAATATGTCTGAATGTTATGATTAGGTCACCTCAATTATTCATTTTAAATATAATAAATTTAATCAATCTAACATATTTTTATGAAAATAAATTATATTTATAATTCAAATACACATTAATGTTAAAGAACTGCATCATGGGTATAGTGAGATTGTCAAACATTATGAAATCCATGAAGCATGTGTCAAATTTATTTACTATATAATTTTTTTCAAATGTATCAACACATATAATAAAATAATAATAATACACTAATATATTAAAAACATCTTTTGTCATTGTTACCATAATATCATACTAAAGAGTATTTTACGATCCATATTAATAAATATTTAATTTCCATAAAAATCATTTCATAAATTTAAGACACTCTTATTTAAGGTATTTTAGGGTTGAAATTATATGTAATTCTCAATTTATATATAATTTAAAAATAAAAATTAATGTATAATTCCTATATTAGGTAATAATTTATTTTACTGAAAAATTGAAAAATTAATAACACATTGTCAAACTATAGACTCCTCGTCAGTATAAAGTGAAAATAGTGAAGTTTGATCAATACTATCATTTGAAACTAGTGTTACCTTACCTAGACACATATGTTTGATGATTTACAATTATGTTTGATGTAATATGTACATGAGGATCCCCAATGTGAATCTGGAAGATCATTATTGGGTATGAATGAGTAAGAGAAAGATATGGGTATGCATCCAATGCCTGTCAATCCACTTACATAAGTATAACAACTATATATGATTTTAATTCAATCACTAATAAATTATCCCAACCATTTAATCCCATCCATCAAGTAATTTAATCCCCCCACGTAATCTTAACACATATATGATATTGTAGAGGTGAAAAAAAATCTACAATCTACATTCTCCTCATACTGTATGATGTGACCTTGTTATTTTGTCATTCATAGAGAATTTTTAAGAATATACCACCTAACCTACAAGATAACAGACCCATGTGTCGGTTTTTCCTGGCCGTAATTATGAAAGAATATTTTCATGTGATATATTAGAAGATAAATTTAAAAAAAAGTTATGATTATGATATATGATAATTAATTAAATATGGTCTTACCATGGAATTCCTTTCCTAGATAATTAATAAACATCCCTATTTTTATTATTCATACATTTTTAATCATTTCCATAGTTGGGGGAGGAAATAATAGTCACATGGAACAATAGAATATCAACTGTATTATTTGGAACATAATTCAATACATTTTTCAGTAATCATTAAATCCTTTAATAATATATATTCTACATATATAAATCCACAATGGTGTAAATAAAAGGTCCACATCTCTTAGTTTTTATTAATTCAATCATGTTACATAATTTAAAAAATAAATTTATCATTTAATTTAATTTGAAAAATAAATTATATAAAATAGATAAAACATTTCATAAAGTCTTCCACCCACTGATTGTGGGGAAATTTTTTATATGTCATCATATATATAAACCCATATTTATAGAATGAATGTTCATTTTTGTGGACAAAAAAATTATATGAAGTTAAAATTGACTTGAAATATTTACATATAGTTATCACAAAATAAATAGAATTTTTATTAATTTAATTATTATTTTCAATGTAAAAAAATTATAATTTAATTGATTAAATATTTTTCAAAAATAATTTAAATAATTTCAACCATTGTATAAGTAAAAAATAAATTTAAAATTTTACCGTAATCTATTCGTATAACAGACCAATCTCTGACTGGTTGAAGAACTTCTAATTAAAGTGAAAATTAATTGTCAAATAATATAAGGCCCCAGCCTTAAACCTTACTTAATATTCCATTAAATGAATAATTAACATTGAGGATCTTTTCAGGTTTAGAGTTTTAGAGAATTAGAACATAACTATTACATCTCAAAAGATTACAAAGTAGTCACTTCTAATAAGTTTCCATAATAAAAAAAACTCTTGAAAGAAACATGTCTAATTCCATGTTTTATATAGCATGACATTCCCTTGATCCCATCCTTGACCTTATTCCACATTAAGTCCTGTGAAAAACATTTCAAAAAAACTTGGGGTGAGAATAAAAAGCTCAGTAAGGGATACACAAAGAATGAAAACTGTTAGTTTTTCAAACATAAAATAAACCATATATACTCTATCAAAGTAATACCTTCAACTTCATGAAGTAGTAAAAAATCCTCACTGAATAAAGTATCATTACTTACCTTTTTGTAACCAAAGGATTACCATAAAACCCATAAAAAGAACACATAACATATATAAAGGTAACTTGGGACATAAACATACTTAAGTGGAGTAACCATACGGTCGACTTCCACACATATCACTTAATGGAATAGCCATACGGCCAATTTCCATACATACTTAATGGAATAGCCATACGGCCGACTTCCATACCCAATGAATTGGAGGTTATAACGTAACCACCCGTCCTGTTATTCACGACACCACCCGTCATATGGTTTATAACGTAACCACCCGTTAAAATGTCCAAGTACCAGTATAAAATCATAAAACATAAAACCAATATAAAGGAATGATAACATTTCCACATTTCATTCACAATATATCATAAATATATTGACATAATAGAATCCTTTTTCAAAACCATTTTCAATACCAAAATACATAAAAGAGTATATGGTATTTATTTTATTCTAAAAACATTACGGCTTGGTGAGAAAGCCAAAGACCAAATAATACTCGCAGCGGCGGAAAAGGTCATTGTCACCGCATACGTTAAAAAAACATTCCTTTTTGTCGTTTAGTAAAACGCTTCGTAGAAAAAGATTCCTTTTGTATAAAAGTAAATTTTAAAGGGGTTTATACACCGTATAAAGGAAAGTTGTGTATAAAACGAAATATGCCTCAATGAAAGGAGATTGAGACGAAGTCCCTTACCTCGGGTCCGACTTGACTCGATCGTTCTTTAACGTCCTGAATAATAAACTTGAGTTAAATTATTCTTGATTAAGAATCTTTTTAAAGTTCATTATTACTTTTATATCACTTATTTCCATGTTATAAACATTATTTAACCATTTAAGTTAATAATGTTTGTTTTGTCAATATTTGGTTCTTAAGTCGAAAGTGGACTTCTTACAATTTCATGTTGTTCGTGTGGTCAAAGGTTCTTTATATCCAGAATAAAATTCCGGATTTGGATATAATATGTATCATATATATCCAGCATATACATGTATTTATAATATTACATAATCATTTAGAGGTAAGAAATGAAATGCACCGTTCATGGAGACGGTAAGCCATACGTACGCATGAACGCTACTTTCATTTCATTGTCATATTAGTGGAATTAAAACTAAATGAGAGGTATGTATATTTTAATTCCAGAATTATATTAATCATTTATATTCATCATTAATTATATATATCCATTATATACATGTACGTTTAATAGTACATTACATTTGGGGATAAGAAATGAAATGCACCGTTCATGGAGACGGTAAGCCGTACGTACGCATGAACGCTACTTTCATTTCTATCTCATACTTTAATGGAACGAAATAATAATGATATAGAGGTATATTATAATTCTAGTATGACATCATATATAATAACTTTAAATCCATCCTTTACACGTCCCACATATGGCATTAACGAATCACATCACTTTGAGGGGGCGGTAGTCCGCACTTCCTTAAATGAAGATATCGTGTTTACCCATAATGGAAACCATAAAGGTATTCTAAAAATGAAAAATACAGAAGCTTAAAGAAAAAAATAAACATATTATATATCATATATAAAAATAGTGACATCATAATGGCCACCTTTGAAGGTGATAAATGAGTATTGAACAATCATCATTTCGGGAGGCAGAATTTCGCCATCCACAGAAACCGTATGTTATTTAACCATTTGATGTAGTTGTGTGAGAGTGTAGCTCGAATAAATCTTATAACAACATCCTAGTATATTGAAGATACTTCTGTTGTTACAAAATAAGTAAATAAAAAGAGTTTATAGGGTTGGATAAGATAAATAAAACAAATGAACAAGAGAGAATGAATTACCTTTAAAAGTGTAACTCCTTTTGATTTGAGCCTAAAGGCTTTCTTTGAAAGGATTCTGCCCAAAGGTAATCCTCTAGGATGAGGAGAGGGATGTGGAGAGAGTCAATGGGCAGGGGTTGGCCGAGCCAAAGGCTTGAGGAGTGTGTTAAATGAGGTAGAGGTGGGGGCCTTTTATAAGAAGAGAGGAGGGGCACTTTTGGAAAGTAAAGAAATATTACTTTATTTGAAAATGTGTTTCGGTTTCAAAAGGTCCCACATTGATATAATTAGTGGATAAGGTGATAAGGCTTCGAAATCCACTCATCCAATAAGTTTTGGACATTTGTAGTTCATATATTTTATATTATCTTTCCATTTTATTTAAATCGTCAAATAATGATGTCATCGCTGCATCATTATTATGTCATAAATAATTTAATTTATTTAATGTCTAAAAATTATAAAACAAATACTATGATGTAGGAAATCTTTGGAGATTTCCAATGAATATTTATAATAAAAAATATGACTTGTATAACCCCATTTAAAAATTAATTTAGTAAAACATATCATGTTTGTGTCATTTTTACTTTTACATTAAATGAAAAGTTATTTATGTCATTTCCCAACCAAAGTGTCTCCATGGGGTCCCCAAGATGACCCATGGCTTTTCTTGGTCGGCCATGACACAACCAATGAGGGTAGGACATGTGTATAGGTCATTTCATATTATTAAAGCATTATTTATAACTTAAACTACACTAATTACCACTAATCGCGATTAAGGACTTAATACGTTACTATTCACCAAAAAATTCTTATAATCTCATTGAACCACATTTTATTTCTTAATGACAACCATGTATGTCGGATTTTCAAAATTCACTACACATTAGTGGTAAAATTTCATTTAACTGAAAAATCAGTTTGCTTGATTACCACTTAGTGGTTTCACTATTCATCAAAAATTGGAGTTTTTCAGAAAATTACCAAAAATTCACCCGAAACTATATTTGATATTCCGAATTCAAAAATGAAGTATATTTTAAAAAATTCAATACATATAAGTCAAATTAATTAATTTAATAATTAATTCACGCTGTCATATCAAATAGCGTGCTTTTATGAAACAATAAGTATCAAAAGATTGACACTAGTTTATGTCTGTTTTCAAAGTGAAATTAATTCCAACGACCACTATTGGATTTAATGGTAAAAATATTTTCTAATTTCACTTTAAAACCAATTAAAAAGATAATCTAATCATATAAATAAATTAGATTTAAAATAGGTTTTGAATTAAAATACAACATTTTACAATATTCATTAAAAAATGAACTTTATCAGAAAGGTACCAAAAATTTACACAAAGTAAATTTTGATGTCCCGATTACAAAGAAGAGTTATATTTGGTCCAATATAATTTATAAGATCAATCAAAACTATATTAAATGACGGTTCTCCGTTAAAAGGTGATAAGTGGACCTTTCGTTAAAATTAGGGTATAAATGCCTAAAATTGAACTCTTTCCATATTTTAAGACTTTATCTTTTATTGGGTAAATGTAAAAACATTTAAAAACATATATAATCATATTTTAGTTATTTCTATCCATTCCCGCTAGTACAACGACTACTCGTTAACTAACATTTAAAATAATATTATTTTATTACTTGTGTGCAACGTAAGTTTTCAAAGAAACTCATCGTTGGGTACCGAGTACGCTATCGAACGTAGAAACCCCTTTTAATTAAAATTAATATTTAATTCGTAAATATTAATAAATTTGAAAATTCTTTATTCTTTATTTACCTGGGATGTTACATCCTTCCCCCTTTTGGGAATTGCGTCCTCCCAATTTTATTCACTTATCAAAATAAGTGGGGGGGTTTATCCCTCATATCATTTTCAGATTCCCACGTTGCCTCTTCAATCACATGGTTTTTCCACAAAACCTTTACCTGATGAATCACCTTATTCCGTAACACCTGCTCCCTGTGGTCAAGAATCTGGACTGGTTGTTCCTCATAAGATAGGTTCTCTTCCAGCTGAACTACCTCTGGACTCAAAACATGAGATGGATCTGGCATATACTTTCTCAACATCGAAACGTGAAAACATTGTGTACCTGAGATAAACTCGGAGGTAAAGCCACCTGGTATGCAACTGATCCAACTCTCTCCCGAATTTCATATGGTCCAATAAACCTCAGACTCAACTTTCCTTTCTTACCAAATCTCATCACACTTTTTCAATGAGAAACCTTGAGAAAAACATGATCACCTACCTCGAAAGATAGATCCTTCCTCCGGTTATCCGCATAACTCTTTTGCCTGCTATGAGCTGTTATCAGGTGCTTCTGAATCAACTGAACTTTTTCTGCCATCTCTTCTACCAATTCTGGTCCCATCACCTTCCTTTCACCCACTTCATCCCAAAGTGCTGGAGTTCGACACCGCTTCCAATAGAATGCCTCAAATGGTGCCATCTGTATACTGGAATGAAAATTGTTATTATAAGAAAACTCAACCAAAGAAAGATGTTGGTCCCAACTTCCCTGATAATCCATAGAACAAGCTCGTAGCATATCCTCCAATGTTTGGATTGTTCGTTCTGACTGCCCATCTGATTGAGGATGAAAAGCTGTACTAAAATTTAATTCAGTACCCAACGACTTCTGACGGCCTTTCCAAAAGTTAGATGTGAACCTGGGATCACGATCAGATAAAACGGAGAGAGGAACTCCATGTAACCTGACTATCTCTTTAAGATACAAACAAGAAAGTTGATCTAGAGAGAAAGTATCTCGTATAGCAAGGAAATGAGCAGATTTGGTCAAGCGATCAACAATAACCCAAATTGCATTATTACCTCGAGATGTCCTCGGTAATCCCACAACAAAGTCCATGGATATGTTTTCCCATTTCCACTCTGGCACTGGTAAAGGCTGAAGCATTCCTTTCGGTAACTGCCGCTCTGCTTTAACCTGTTGACATGTCAAACACTTCACAGTAAAATCAGCAATGTCTCTTTTCATTCCATCCCTCCAGTAATACTCCCGCAGATCCCTATACATCTTATTACTGCCCGGATGATCTGAAAACGGAGAACTATGAGCTTCACATAAAAACTCTCTCTTCAACTGTGAATCACAAGGCACACATAACCTCTTCCCAAACCTCAAAACACAAACAAAAACTTATCCAAGAACTCATGGAAAATTTTATTCATAAGGTCCATGAATACAGTAGGTGCATTGGATAACCCAAAAGGAATAACTACAAATTAATAATGGCCATATCTAGTATGGAACGCAGTCTTCGGAACGTCTTCTTCTTATACTTTCAACTGATGGTACCCCGACCTCATGTCAATCTTTGAAAAATACTGAGCTCCCCAGAGCTGATACCACTTCATTCGATGGCCCAACATCTGCTGAAGTTGTTGCAAAGGATTTTACCACCCCATTCTGCTTGTAGTCTGGCTGCATTCCCCCAGTTGAGTTCTTCGTTGGACACTCGTTTGCATAATGACCCATTTCATTACACTTAAAACATCTTACCGTTGGCTTTTTATTTCCTGCTTGATCATATCCCTTACAGTTACGATCAATATGACCAGACATACCACACCGAAAGCACTTACCAGTCTTGGATAAACATTCTCCAGGATGAATTTTACCACACTTCTCACAGGATGGATATTTGGTTTTCTTACCTCCTTGTTTCTTTGATAAATTCTCCCCCTTTTCATGCCAACTAGACCTCTTATTCTGTTTTTTGTCATAGAACACCTGATCATCGGCAAACTCCATTTCCACCTTCTCTGCACATCGAACAAGTTTTTCATAACTTTTGAACTCACGAGAAGCTAAAGCCCTTCGATACTTTGGCTTTAACCATGAGTAAAAATGGTTTATTTTACTATCAAGATCTCGTATGATGTTTGGAGCATACCTTGCCAATCGAGTGAACTTTTCTTCATAAGCATCCACTGAATCATCCTCCTGCCTCAATTCTAGGAACTGTTTTTCCATCCTAAGATGAACCACCTTAGGAATATATTTCTCAAGAAACATACCTTTGAATTCGTCCCAGTGAAGATCCTCAATCTCATCACTATCCCTTATATTTTTCACCATCGACCACCACTGATCAGCTTCACCTTCAAAACGGTAAACAACAAGACTGACCTTTTGATGTTCTGAACACCCCATGACATCAAAAATCTTCTCCAGTGCTTTAATCCACCCTTCAGCTAGCACAGGGTCAGATGATCCTCTGAATGATGGTGGATGTTGCCTCATGAAATGTTCCACCACTGACATGTTCCTCTGCGGTTGATCTGGATGATCTCTGCATTGATACCACCACCATTTATAGCCTGAGTCAACTGTGCCATCACTGCAACAAACTGTTCTGTTCTGATTTCGACCATCTCAGGTTGCTGATTTGGAAGGTTATCTTCTTCCTGATGTCGTCCCAACATAGCTTCCTTGTTTCCTCTGCGGAAAACCATTCTGAACACAGAAATATCTTAGGCGAATCAACATGGTAATCCGTAAATGCTATATCATTTCAATCATATTATAATTTAACACTTTTCTAACTCCTAAAGTTGTCTAAACCGACCTCTGATACCAACTATAAGGCCCTAGCCTTAAACCTTACTTAATATTGAATTAAATGAATAATTCACGTTGAGGATCTTTTCAGGTTTAGAATTTTAGAGAATTATAACATAACTATTACATCTCAAAAGATTACAATGTATTCACTTCTACTAAGTTTCCATAATAAAAAAAAACTCTTGAAAGATACATGTCTAATTCCATGTTTTATATAGCATGAAATTCCCTTGATCCCATCCTTGACCTTATTCCACATTAAGTCCTGTGAAAAACATTTCAAAAAAACATGGGGTGAGAATAAAATGCTCAGTAAGGGATACACAAAGAATGAAAACGGTTAGTTTTTAAAACATCAAATAAACCATATATACACTATCAAAGTAATACCTTCAACTTCATGAAGTAGTAAAAAATATTCACTGAATAAAGTATCATTACTTACCTTTTTGTAACCAAAGGATTACCATAAAACCCATAAAAAGAACACATAACATATATAAAGGTAACTTGGGACATAAACATACTTAAGTGGAGTAACCATACGGTCGACTTCCACACATATCCCTTAATGGAATAGCCATACAGCCAATTTCCATACATACTTAATGGAATAGCCATACGGCCGACTTCCATACCCAATGCATTGGAGGTTATAACGTAACCACCCATCCTGGTATTCACGGCACCACCCGTCATATGGTTTATAACGTAACCACCCGTTAAAATGTCCAAGTACCAGTATAAAATCATGAAACATAAAACCAATATAAAGGAATGATAACATTTCCACATTTCAATCACAATATATCAAAAATATATTGACATAATAGAATCCTTTTTCAAAACCATTTTCAATACCAAAATACATAAAAGTGTATATGGTATTTATTTTATTCTAAAAACATTATGGCTTGGTGAGAAAGCCAAAGACCAAATAATACTCGCTGCGGCGGAAAAGGTCACTGTCACCGCATACGTTAGAAAAAACATTCCTTTTTGTCATTTAGTAAAACGCTTCGTAGAAAAAGATTCCTTTTGTATAAAAGTAAATGTCAAAGGGGTTTATACACCGTATAAAAGAAAGTTGTGTATAAAACGAAATATGCCTCAATGAAAGGAGATTGAGACGAAGTCCCTTACCTTGGATCCGACTTGTCTCGATCGTTCTTTAACGTCCTGAATAATAAACTTGAGTTAATTTATTCTTGATTAAGAACCTTTTTAAAGTTAATTATTATTTTTATATCACTTATTTCCATGTTATAAACATTATGTAACCATTTAAGTTAATAATGTTTGTTTTGTCAATATTTGGTTCTTAAGTCGAAAGTGGACTTCTTACAATTTCATGTTGTTCGTGTGGTCCAAGGTTCTTTATATCCAGAATGAAATTCCCGATTTGGATATAATATGTATCATATATATCCAGCATATACATGTGTTTATAATATTATATAATCATTTAGAGTTAAGAAATGAAATGCACCGTTCATGGAGACGGTAAGCCGTACGTACGCATGAACGCTACTTTCATTTCTTTGTCATATTAATGGAATTAAAACTAAATGAGAGGTATGTATATTTTAATTCCAGAATTATATTCATCATTTATATATATCATTAATTATATATATCCATTATATACATGTACTTTTAATAGTACATTACATTTGGGGATAAGAAATGAAATGCACCGTTCATGGAGATGGTAAGCCGTACGTACGCATGAACGCTACATTCATTTCTATCTCATACTTTAATGGAAAGAAATAATAATGATATAGAGTTATATTATAATTCTAGTATAACATCATATATAGTAACTTTAAATCCATCCTTTACACGTCCCACATATGGCATTAACGAATCACATCACTTTGAGGGGGCGGTAGTCCGCACTTCCTTAAATGAAGATATCGTGTTTACCCATAATGGAAACCATAAAGGTATTGCCAAAATGAAAAATACAGAAGCTTAAAGAAAAAAATAAACAGATTATATATCATATATAAAAATAGTGACATCATAATGGCCACCTTTGAAGGTGTTAAATGAGTATTGAACAATCATCGTTTCGGGAGGCAGAATTTCGCCATCCACGGAAACCGTATGTTATTTAACCATTTGATGTAGTTGTGTGAGAGTGTAGCTCGAATAAATCTTATAACAACATCCTAGTATATTGAAGATACTGTTGTTGTTACAAAATATGTAAATAAAAAGAGTTTAGAGGGTTGGAGAAGCAAAATAAAACAAATGAACAAGAGAGAATGAATTACCTTTAAAAGTGTAACTTCTTTTTGATTTGAGCCTAACGGCTTCCTTTGAAAGGATTCTGCCCAAAGGTAATCCTCTAGGATTAGGATAGGGATGTGGAGAGTGTAAATGGTCAGGGTTTGGCCGTGAAAAAGGCTTGAGGAGTGTGTTAAATGAGGTAGAGGTGGGGGCCTTTTATAAGAGGAGAGGAGGGGCACTTTTGGAAAGTAATGAAATATTACATTATTTGAAAATGTGTTTCGGTTTCAAAAGGTCCCACATTGATATAATTCGTGGATAAGGTGATAAGGATTCTAAATCCACTCATACAATAAGTTTTGGACATGTTTAGTTCATATATTTTACATTATCTTTCCATTTTATTTAAATCGTCAAATAATGATGTCATCGCTGCATCATTATTATGTCATAAATAATTTAATTTATTTAATGTCTAAAAATTATACAAAAAACTACTATGATGTAGGAAATCTTTTTAGCTTTCCAATGAATATTTATAATAAAAAATATGCCTTGTATAACACCATTTAAAAATTAGTTTAGTAAAACATATCATGTTTGTGTCATTTTTACTTTTACATTAAATAAAAAGTTACTTATGTCATTTCCCAACCAAAGTGTCTCCATGGGGTCCCCAAGTTGACCCATGTATTTTCTTGGTCGGACATGACACAACCAATGAGGGTAGGACATGTGTCTAGGTAATTTCATATTATTAAAGCATTATTTATACCTTAACCTACACTAATTACCACTAATCGCGATTAAGGACTTAATAAGTTACTATTCACCAAAAAATTATTATAATCTCATTGAACCACATTTTACTTATTAATGACAACCATGTATGTCGGATTTTCAAAATTCACTACACATTAGTGGTAAACTTTCATTTAACTGAAAAATCAGTTTTCTTGATTACCACTTAGTGGTTTCACTATTCAAAAAAAATTGGAGTTTTTCAGAAAATTACCAAAAATTCACCCGAAGCTATATTTGATTTTCCGAATTCAAAAATGAAGTCTATTTTACAAAATTCAATACATATAAGTCACATTAATTAATTTAATAATTATTTCCTGCTGTCATAGCAAATAGCGTGTTTTTATGAAACAATATGTATCAAAAGATTGACACTAGTTTAAGTCTGTTTTCAAAGTGAAATTAATTCCAACGACCACTATTGGATTCAATGGTAAAAATATTTTCTAATTTTACTTTAAAACCAATTCAAAAGATAATATAATCATATAAATAAATTAGATTAAAAATAGGTTTTGAATTAAAATACAACATTTTAAACTATTCATTAAAAAAATGAACTTTATCAGAAAGGTACCAAAAATTTACACAAAGTAAATTTTGATGTCCCGATTCTAAAGAAGAGTTATATTTGGTCCAATATAATTTATAAGATATATCAAAACTATATTTAATGATGGTTCTCCGTTAAAAGGTGATAAGTGGACCTTTCGTGAAAATTAGGGTATAAATGCCTAAAATTGAATTCTTTCCGTATTTTAAGACATTATCTTTTATTGGGTAAATGTAAAACCATTTAAAAACATATATAATCATATTTTAGATATTTTTATCCATTCCCGCCAGTACAATGGCTACTCGTTAACTAACATTTAAAATAATATAATTTTATTACTTGTGTGCAACATAAGTTTTCAAAGAAACTCATCGTTGCGTACCGAGTACGCTATCGAACATAGAAACCCATTTTAATTAAAATTAATATTTAATTCGTAAATATTAATAAATATGAAAATTCTTTATTCTTTATTTACCTGGGATGTTACAAATAATGACTTTTCATGGCTTGCGATGACCTAAAATGCGTGGTATGTCGGTTGGTTGGGTGGTTCATTTAATCAATCATAATTATCAATTTTTTCATTTATTTTTTAATTTTTTAAAACATGAGTCATAACATGCTTACTATAATTAGATATTTTTCACTTCTGAGAAAAAAAGAGTTTCATATAAATTTAAAAAAATCAATTTAATTTTTAGATATAATATAATTACTATTGATATAATTATATGAGGAAACATACATACCTCGATTCATCCGGTTACTTTTATGTATTTTAGAAATATGTATGCGAGTTCGATGAAAATGCATATACTTTTTTTAAATTAACAGTAAATATTTATAAGAAATAATAAAATTTATTAACCATTATAGAAAACAGAACATTTAATTTTAGAATTTTCAACCAAAAAAATGTGTAACTAAAACTAATAATAATAAATATTAGAAAAAAAATTAAATAAACGATTATCCATAAAAAATTTATAACTATTCGTACCACTATTTTATATGAAATTAATATGTTTTTTTGTAAAATTTTTATTTTTCTTTATAGGAATAATATTATAGATAATTTTTTTAATAAAAAGGTGTGTCTAAAATGGAAATATTATAGTAAAAATGTTGACTAGAAAACATGTGAATATAAAAAAAGATACCAAAATCTAGATAATAAAAAAAATAATGAAAAATGGAATGAATGTTGAAAATCATGATATATATAAGTCAATGTTAAATAATAATGTTTTTAATTAATATTTTATTTCTAATAGATATTTACATATTTAATTTGATGAGTAATAATGTTTATTCCCATAACAATTATATCAGATATTTTTGAATTACTATGACTATGTCCACATGTCACTCCAATAATTGAATTATAGTAAGAGAAATTTAAATTTTAATAAACTTATATTAAAATTAATATTTTATTGATTCATGATAAATAAATTATATTTTCATGGGATTCATGACATTTTTTACATAAATGATCAAATTATGCTTGGAATGAGTTTTCTAATAATTTCCAATTAAATATGTTTTAACGAATAATTTAAAATATAGTATTTCACTATTTAAAATTTTATTTATAATAATATTTTATAATATATATAATTTTCCATTTATTTTCTATAAATTTCTTGTAGGTATATTAATGATCATTTGGATGTAAAAAAGTACACAAAATGTTTTTTTAAAAGGTATAGTGTATTTCAATTATAATTAATCAAAATGATTATTAATGATATATGATTTAAATGAAACATATATAATATATATATAAAAATATGAATTTAAATAAATATAATTATTATTAATATTCATATAGAGAATTTATGATCTACTTATGCTAGAAAAATTCATTTTTTATTAATCCATTTTTTTCAACATATTTTACGGGTTAATAATTAAATTAAATATGAAATATTATATTAGTATCATTATCTAAAATGGATTCAATATTTGGAATCATAATTTTTATTTTTAATATGTATACTATATTTTTTTCATAATGGATCTTAAAAACAACAAAAAAGTTTCTGTTCAGTTAATGATAAAACTGATTCACTATGGGATAACCAAAAATGATGATGGTTAAAATGATAAAGAAAAAACATTATAGAACCCAATTGGTTGGAATTATTTTCATGTAAACATTATAAAAGTTGAATATTATCCATTTGGGAAATTTTTCAAATAATTTTACAAGACATTATTTAAAAAAAATTGAGTAATTACAAGTGTGCTACTCACCTACATTATAAAAGGTCACATCCTCCACTCACTTCTTCTACCAACATAAGCAATTTTTTAAAAAAAACAAAGAAATAGTCATTACCAGAATTACATATCAACAATATAGTTCAATATATATTCAAAATAGTATAAAACTAATGTTATTAATTAGAATTAAAATGTTTTTTTCCTAATTGATTGTAATCATATACGTATTTTTTTCTTCTTTACTTCATCTTTTATGAAATTAATTCACATATTAATAATTATAAAATAATAAAAATAGTATATACAATGTAATGAAATTTTATTATGTTTATTGAATAATATTTATCCATATAATTATTCATCAAATTTGAAATAAAACCCTCACTCTATTATTTGACGTACTATCACCTAACAAAACGATATATTACATTTTCCATCCTTGACATACATAGATAGTGATAATGATGGAAATAGTGAATATATTTTATTATAATAAAAAAATAAATTTTTGAGATTGTTACATTATAATTCAGTTACATACCATTCTAGTCATTCAGGAAAATATAATATATGTTCGATATACATATGACATAATATCTCCACGAAGCTATTGATTCATTTTCTAGGTCCATATTTCAAGAAGGATTTTAAAAATTAATATAATGAATTAATATGATATTTATAACATTAATATTATTTTTTATGTGTTATAACTATATCCAATTTGAAATAAAAGAAACATCCCTGAACAAAATTCATGAGAAAATTAAGTAGTTAAGACATAGAATAATGGAAATATTGAAATATTTTATGAATAAAAGTTATAATATGTTATAAGAAGATCTTATATATGATACAATCAAAACTAATGTGGGTATCATATAATTTAATATCATATTTAATACAATTATTCATGAGGTTAGATAACATTCAACAAATGCGAAGTGTTATGTGAGGTATTTTGTCTAAATTTCCATTTAATTATGATATATTTTATATTATGCACTTGTATATATTTCCTTGGTGTATATTCTTATCCATTGGTATATATTACATTAATAAATTTTTGTTAATGACAATTAATATCTAATTTCATGTTTTTTTTCATGGAGTTAAAATTTTTATATTGCATCAATGTTAAAGAAAATTTAATGATTTCATTATTTTTTAGATTACCTTATTTTTTGTTGAAGGAATATTATTATCCATTGTTCGAAATATTCAAAAATATTTTAATCAAACAAAAATTTAAGGATTTTCAATATTTTTCCTGAATAATAAAAACATTGTAAGGATAATAAATGAAATAAATTTTTCAAATAAAAACATGTTTTGTTTTTATTTGAATTGTATCTCATTTTTTTCCTTGTACAACTTTTTAAAAATTATTTCAAATGAGCCTTTTTACTACTAAAATGATTTATTAATGAAATTTAATTCTCTCCTCAATATTTTAAAAAGGATTAATGGAATATTGTTAATTTTTTTGAGATAAAATAATTTTGGAAATTATTTACTGAAAATCCCAATTTAATTTTTTAAACATGTACAACAGTAATGATAATCACCACTTATTTGTTTATTTTATAATATTTTGATTTACTATAACATTATCAATAATATTAAATTGAAATTATTTGTAATGAAATAATGTTTTAATATTTCACATCAATTTACATTATTTTTCTAATGGGCCGGATTATATTATCTATTCTATATTATTGATGAATCATTCGCCATCTACTATCACTTAATAATTTTATTGTAGTTTAAATTAATCAAAAAATAAATAAAATTTTTGTTATCATTAGAAAATAAATTTCATTCATATATATAAATATCTATTGAATGATGGATATGATTTATTCCTAAACCATATATAATTTTATAAAAAAAGTGTTTTATTTTTTAGTAATATTTATTTCATTTGGGAATGATTTTTATTCTGTATTAATTACAAAATATCGATATTTAATAAAAAGGAAATTTATTACGAATTGGATTGATTATAAAATATTTGAGGAATGCATTTGAAATATCGTTATAATTTTAACATGGTTATTGATAGCCCCTTAATGAATTGACTTTTTTCATGACACCAATCTGTTGGTAGAATTTTTAATTGGGTTTTTTGTTTTATACCTAACCATCGATAATAAATCCTAGAATATGGTATTGATGGTATTGATATCATGATTTTTGATATCCTGAATCCCATATTATGAATTTCATTCATTGAGAACTCAATTTCTATTATCCATATGATTATTTCATTGATATTGTATTTGGATTCACTTCATTCTCAAGCTTGTTATTAAAATTCATGTGTTCTGAGTTATTTAACATTCCATTTTAATTGTAACTTATTTACTAATGATATCATTAGCAATATATTATCGTTTCTCAGAATTTGATCGAACTATAATTGTTTTCCTTTAGACAGGTAATTAAGGATAAATATTAGAATGTCATTCAAGTATTTAGAACATTTACTTTTTTTGTGAAATGTTTAGTTACCAATATAAAATAGGTATCATATATAAATTTGTATATATAAGACTACTAAAATGATCATCCCTTTGAGAATAGATATCTTGTATATATGAAAATGAAATAATGTTGACACCAACTCTGGTTAAATTACGCTGTCTTTTTGTAATTGGTATCAGTGGAAGTTTAGTACACTACTACCATAAATGCCTTTTACATTCATTATTTTTTATTTTTAACTCGGTTTTTATCCACCATTATTAAAGGAGACATTATAAATATTCTTTTCATCACTTATTTAAAAATTGATCTAAAAAGCATAAATTCGAATAGTTTTTCATGTCGGTTGATAAATAACTGATGTTGTAATCCATTTTGAGTCTTGATTTATCACGTCCTTTAATTAATAATAGACATGGTATATTGTTTATTACGGTATTTCATGAATAGCCGACGTAACACATCGAGCCTTCGAAGGGGTTTTTACATCATTTATTTAATAATCGATGTGGAAAACCCATCAGAGGGTCAATTTATTATGTTAGTTATTAAATAACTTATGAGGAATATAGTTTATTATGTCAGTTATTAAATAACTGAGATAATATATCATGCCTCCTAATCATTTTTCATTTTATTTATAGAATAACTGATGTGAAAAAATATATACGACAACAGTTATATAATATCCAATGTAATAAACAATATCTAGGCACCTATTATATTAGTTATTTTATAACAGATGTAAAAACCATTTCCTTAGGCATTTATTACATAGATTAAAAAATAACCAATGTAAAAACAATTTTTTTTATTAATATGTGAATCCATTACAATGCTCTATCAAAGTAAATTTGAAACAACCAAAAACATGACGAAAAAAAGGTCAAAACCAGAAAACAATCTATACCAGAAAAACATCAGAATGAGACCAGAACAAGAAGAACCAGAGAAAAATTAAATATTCACATATATAATAAATCAAAACATTCAATTTTAACTAAAAAATCCTAAATCTAATCAAATACAAAATTTCAATTACAATATTCAAAATTTCATTTTACAATACAAACAAACTAAATTCCAATTATACCTATAAAGTTATTTGACCTTTCCACTGGTAAGTGTTTGAAATCAAGAGTGTTATAGGGTTGAGGTTCATAAAAAATACAAAAATTTAAGGGAATGTAGTTAACATGTATAATGAATAAATCAAATGAAAAAATATGGAAAAGTTTATATGGAAATCTAACCTATTCAAAGTTCATTATTCGTCCAGTTGTAATTATTTTATACATATATCATAACATATAATTTCAGTATTCAATGAAGCCTTTTATTCATGAATATTCTATTTAAATGAGTGTCAATTAAAAATATCATTTTTATATAATACATTGAAAAGTAAAAAATTATAAATGGATATTTGCAATTACTGTTACTTATTTGATATTGAAACACTTTTTCTTTGTGTTTTTTCAAAAGTATACCCATCAACTGTATGAAAATAATATAAATGGGATAAATATAAAAATTAATTATAATATAAAAAATATTAAGTTATTGATAAATATTTTTCCAATATATTCTAAAAATATCCTTGCATATCAACATGGACAGAGCATATCCAATAATGTGTTTTCTCCCTTGGAAAAATAAACCAACATGTAATGATAACTAATTTAAATTTTTTTTACTGATAGTGGGTTTTTATGTTAAAAGATAATGAAAACATTTCCATATATTTTTTTCATACCTTTCATAAAAATTCATCTTCCAACACTACGAGATTATATTCTATTCAAATCATTCCGTAATATAAATTCTTCATTGTTCCTCATCAAATTCATGTATTACAGGGGATATCATTTGTGGGTCCATGAATCCTTTTAAATTTTCCAACTCATTCTTTTCAAACATGTTATAATGATACCTAATAAAAAATAGACTACTATATATATTTTAAATAAATATAATGCAAATAATGATGTTAAGGCGTACATAATATAAATATGCACTACGTTGATGCCAAAATTATCTCCAGTAACAACCTCCATGATATCAGTTTTAACAATCCACACATTTATTTCATGTCCATAAAAATGAGCTTCCATTGGAAAAAAAATTATGATCCTCCCTGAAATTTGAATATATTGACAATTTGTTGATACTACATGAATCATTAACCGATGGCATACCGATTTTTCTTTGTTGTTGTCAATACATTATATCATTACAAATAAAGAATTTTTGTAATTAAACAAAATATTAGTTTTCAAATGATAAAACAACTTTAATAAAAAATAAAATAAAAGATATTACATGCATTCCACTAAGGTAAAGAGTCTCAGAAGTCTGGATATCCAAAATAAAAAGTGGCTGATACTACATCCATCTATCATCACCTCATTTGTAGGTAATGGTACTTCAAATTATCTAACTATAATATCATGTACATGGACCTTATGATTCAATACCTCTAACTATTGATGATGTAATATTTCTCTTATACAATATACCATCCCATATTCATCTATTTTAAAGTGAGGATCATTAACATACAACTCCCAATATGTATGAAGATGCGGTAGAGGAGTAGGATGAAAAATTGGGTCTATAGGATGAGGTGGTGGATAAATAATTGTGTCTATAGGTGGGGGAGTTGGAGCAGCTGGAAGAGGTGGAGGATAAATAATGGGGTCTAAAGGGGGAGGTGGAGGAGTGAGAGCCATAGTCTGAAATTGAATTTTCATTTCCTATAATCCTCGATTGTACCGACACTCTAATATATCCCTCCATTTTCACATTAATATTATGAACATCATCCTGCAATGATTCAATTTTTTATTATAATCACCATCAAAGGATGAATTTTAGGAATATGGAAACATTGTTCTTACCAATACAGCAGTCATGTATCTTTGTACATTCCCGGGGTTTTTGTGCCTTCTCAATGCTACAGATTAATTGTATTTCCTCCCAGCAGCTGTAAATACCCTTTTTTTGCTATGATCCCCAATATAATCACATTTCAATTAACTGAAAATTTTTGTAATGATTCAATGTATATAAAGAGAATTATTAACATAAATAAATAAAATAAATATCTTTCAATACTCTCAGTTACGATTCATGATTATTCGTTAAGATATTCTGCCTTTTTTCCCAGCCATGATATCTTCTATTTTTCATTCCATGATAGAGGGGGTGGAGGGGACGATTGTACATAGTTTATAGAGTTATTTATATGTATTTAAATTTTTCCACCATCATTTTTCTTCCAATAAAATATACCCTCTCTGAGATAAACTATGAGGGTATGCATTTTTAGCCTGGATCTCATAATAATATATCATTGTTTTTAGAAAATTATATACAATAAATCTTTAATAAACCATTAATTAGATCATTTATATAAGAAATCATATAAAAATTTGCATTTCCCTTACTAAAACTGAATCTTCTATTCTAATTTCTATAAATTTTATCCATGTGTCTTTATATTTGAAAGGATATATATGGCATAAAATGTCCTGTTTCCTATGAAAAAATATAAAAATCATATGTAAGGGGTGATTTGAAACCCCTCCATCTCCTAGCATCCATCGAAAAACATTTTTCCTAAATCCTCCAGTTTGAAGAATATCAAATTCCATTAGATAATGTAGAAATAAAACATATTTCTAAAATAAACATTTAAGGATTATCAAAATAATTGAAAAATATCTCACCAAAATTATCTCCTACAACTAAGATATTATTTCTGTCTCCACACTTCTTGAATCATTATACCAAATTATTAATTTTCTTTTTCCATGAGTTGATAGAAAAATCATAAAATCTTTTTTTTGAACCTATAGGAATTTAATTATAATCAAACTCAACAAGGATCATTTGGTTCTGGATTTGGGAAAGTGATAATTTTGGTGAATGTTTGCAGCCACATTTACCAATTCTTGATCTCTTTTTTGTCATTATGGGAGCATGTGATGAAGATTGGGGAACATCAATAGGATCATGTGAATGTTTTTCCCTAGATGTGTGATCAAGATTCTCTTATACAAAATCATGTTGTGTAATTTTTATTCATAAAATTCAATATATATATAAGTTATGTAATGGAAAACTATGTAAAAAAATAGTAAACATGGTAAACATGTTAAATTAAGTGTCATTCAACAAAAAAATGATAAATAAGTTACGTAATGGTAATAATGATAAATAAAACTAAACAAAATTAAAATAAAAAAACGTTTCTAATTACATGTTATAATACGCATTTTAGTAAAGGAAAAAATTACAATATATAACATTTTATGAAATTAATATATTTAAATAAGAAATAAATATATGTTTCCTAAAATATTTGGAATATTTAAATGGTTTTTTTTCAAATTCCTTTGTTATGATAATTCCTTATGGCACAAACCATGTCTTCAATATTATCATTATTATTTTATGCAAATCATTCCCTAGAAGAAGGGATCCCACATAAACCAACATCTTCTTCAATTTGATCCTCACCAAAAAAAATTTGGCCACTGGAAAAAAATATACCACTTCATATATAATTGATCAACAGCATAGAAAATCTAGTTTTCATGTGATTCCATTATAAAAGAGAATGTTGTATCTTCCAATATATTCAGATTAATAACTGTCATTTAAATTCATCATGTATGACATATTTTTTAAAGAAAAGCCTTTTAATATTAAAAATAGGAACTTTAATTTTATTGCAATGAACTTCCCCTAATTCATCAATAACTCCAAAATATTAAATTGATACAGGAATTGGGATTTTAACATTTGAACTCAGAAAATGCATTGCTTATATAAAAACCATTACACTACTATTTTGATGTTCACATTGATTTTCTTGAGCTTTCGTATGAAACGTATAACCATCTATGTCATACCAGGACCATGTTATCATATTTTAACTTGGACCACCCACTCACCATCTTAATGTATCTGATACATGGGAACTACCCAACATTTGATTTTTAAATCATAGAAAAATTGATTTGATCTACACATCCAAAATCCATATTTCTTACTTCTTTGGATGAAATTGATTAAAATCATCAATATAGAATGTGATATATAGTTGAGAATCAACTAGTTTATTCAATTTTAATAATTCCACCTTCCTAATTTATTCAGTTGATAACAATTAACCTTTAATTATTTCTTGAACCAGAAGAACCCTTAAATGCACCATTATATCAAAAAAAGGAAGGAGGAAAATAAATTTCCAATTGACCTAGTATATAAATTTAATCCATTTCCAAAATTATAAAATAATTAACATGCATCACGTTATTAAAAATTTAAATGAATAAATAACACAACATTATTATAGTCTTTCTGGCCTGGATGGGCAGTATTACACACAATGCAACTGGTAGATGTTATTGCATCATGATGTGGCAATCATGAGATTTCATTCCTAGTAACTTGTAGTCTTTCAAAGTAGATTTTTTTATACATTTTTAGAATAACCTTGAGGCATATAGATTTCATGAAGACATCAACAAAATCTAGTTTTCTCCCTCATGGATAATTTATGACACGCCAGGGGAAGAAATGTTCGTCTTCTATTAGGAGTGGGAGCAAAAACTAATCATATTTCCATTGATAGTAACTGTAACATTGAATTCAACCAATATTTAGTCATTCCTTTAATATCTAAAAACGTTCCAATCAAATAGTTGAAAAGATTTTTCACTACATGCATGACATCAATGTTATGTTTCACATCATGATATCACCAATATGGTAGCTCAAAAAATATTGACCTTTTCATCCAAAAATGTCTATCATTACCAGATTTATGTGTTTTTACCAAGGTCACATTATGGTTTTGTGCCCTCTCAAAATAAACCTCAGGGGATAATGGTTTTGGATCAATATCAAATTTTTTTGAGCCATTGAATGCCTTTTAAAGTCTTTTATAAGAGTTATCCGTAAACAAAAAACATTGGATGACCCATGTATACTATTTTCCTCCCATGATGAAATTCACAATATGAAGTATGTTGATTGCAAATTGGACATGCTTTATTCACCATAATAATATATCCAGATAAATTTCCATTCACTGGGATGAATTTATAGTGAACATAAGCTCTGCATGCAGATTAAAATAATCCATTTTATAAGAATCATACACCACAATACCATCCTCTGAGAAAAGTCTCAAATCATCAATCAGTGGTGACAAGAAAACAAGAATATCATTGCCAGATTTCTATAGAGATCACATCATTATAGTCAACATGACAGATTTTGTGCATCATTTGAACTTCAAAAGAGAGGTCGTAAATTAACATTAAATTAGGCAATGAACTATATGTGCTACTAAGGGTTCAGTATGGATTCATTTAATATGTGAACATCCCAAGTCTGAGATTTCTAATTTCATATCCAAATGCAGGATAATACTCATCAACATTCATCCATTATGTACAATTAGCTGTAGGATGAATTTTTTCTTCACATATCTGCACATCATCATGCCATCTTACCATTTTTCATCATGTGAATTAGAGAATAAAAATTTCTAATGAAAATTATTGGAAGATACCAAAATACCATGGGAGTGATATCTATAATCTCTATACTAGCTTGTGATTTTTCTTTCAAATTATACCATGATGTCCAACTTTTAGGACACTCTAATAAAATTCATATTCCTTCCTATATATGATATAGTGATTCAAACATGCATGAATTTTTTTGTTTCCCATCCCCATCATGTATAATGTTTTATTTTCCTTATAATGTTAATTTGGATGATCATTGACTTTTATAAGAATGTGTTTCAACAATTATAGCTGCCTAGTAAAACCTTTGTCACTCTATCTATGTTTCTTCTACAGGTTAATAAATTTTAACACCGCTGAAAAAACCGTAAAATCGAAATACAAGGATACAATGGTTTTTTAGAATCACCATATAGACTCACAATAATCAGTTCTATATCAATTTGTTCTACGACAATATTATGAATCATTTCTTAAATTCCATCTGATATACCATTTTACATTTCATCATTTCAGGCTTGGAAAAAAAAATTCTAGGAATATTTTAATAAAAAAATTCCAAAATTGCATCAACACCATCCTTATATTTATTACTCATTCGATGCATTGTAATAAAAAATCAACTCATTATTTCCTAAATATATATAAAACATATACATCTTGTTGGTAATAGACTATTTTTTATTTATATGAAAAATATCATAATTTGAATGTAATCAAATTTTAAAAGATAAAACAAATATATGAATATTTGAAAAAAATATGTATGGAAATAATTTTAAAATGAAAATATATTTAGATATAACAATTTTATATTTATATGAAAATCATTTTAGTATTACATTTCTATCTCATATGGATCCTGATATATCAGTATAAATTCATCTTGGATCCTTTCTTATTAAGGTACACTAGGAATACATTCTAGTGAATCTTGATATCAAATTCACCCTTACGTCAACATGAAATATGAAGTATAAAAATTAAAATATATATACACTCACTACCAAAAATTACACCTATCCCAATGGGTTCAAACCATTGGGATAGAATAACCCAACAGTTTCACTCACTGTTGTCATGTTGGTCATTGCAATTACCATATTCCAACAATTCATTATGAACTATTTTCATAGACTGTCTGAAGATAATATATTAAAATGGTTTCAATGAAACCGTTGGTATATATATATACCAATGATTGATGAACCATAGGTATACATGATTGCGATTATATAATCTATTCCAATGGTTTCCTGGAATCCATTGGGACATATATATACAAACAGTTCTAGAACCATTGGCATACACTCTCCAATAAATAATTAATGGAGTCTATATATAAATGTGTAAATGGATTCGAGAATTCATGATTTATACATGAGATCCATAACATTGGTTCAGAGGTATATTGTAGAAAATAGGGAAATGTAGTTACTGGTGGACAAATTCAAACCATGAATGGGTTATAAGACATAAATATATATTGCGGTATATTTTATGAGTCCCATATAGGTAATGAAAAGATAGTAGTCTTAAATCCATTACACTATGTGAAAATGATTATGAAGAATAAATTTATTCCATGGAGAAACCACTTTAATAATACATTTTATTCATGGGATTTCATGTAGTGATAGTGATTTATTATGTGAAATTGTCGAGTTGAATTTTTTTGAAACATGATACCAATACGAATCATTATTTTTTGTTTTTCATGCGAATCAATCAAACCATAAGGATATTTTTCGAATTTTGGGTGATCACTCTCCTTATGTATTGATGGGTTTGGCATTTGATTCTTATAGAGATCACATCACATATCCTTGTTAGCATACCTTTCATTGTATTCATTTCCTTTAGTATTAGTAGTAGTGTTCGATATTTTTGACTTTTTGATTAATGAACTAATAGTGTTTTCTATCAATACTTTCATATTTCATTGCATTCCTTATCATTTTATATATGATATGTGGTCTTTCAATCTCTATTTTAGATGGTATATTGGTTTTTGTCATAATTGAAGGAGGTTTATCTACAAAGGTGTTTATTATTCAATAATTACTATATATTCTCGTTGAATCCATTTCATATTAATTTTCAATATCTTTTCTTCGTTTAAAAATATGTTTAATTAAATGTGAACATGGTTTTGAATAAACTTCACACACTGGGAAACCTGGATGCACCAAGAAATATACATAGGCAACTATGTTGTGTATGGAACCATTAAGGATTAAATTTTCAATTCCAAAATCCACTCGAAGGACTTTATATCATTTTGAACCATCATTGGCATTTCCATCCATTCATTTATTTCAATTGTTTATTCACACAGTCTTGGGACCAAATCATTATTATTATTCTATATATGTAACATCCCAGTTAAATAAATAAATAATACATTCACTTTTTTATTAATATTTTTTTAATTACATATTAGAATCAATTTTAAGGGGTTTCTATGTTCGATGGTGTACCCGATATGCAACAATGAGTTTCTTTAAAATCTTACGTTGCACACTAATATTACTAAATAATTATTTGAAATGTTAGGTAACACCTAGAAATTGCATTGACATGAATGAAACAAAATAACTACAATATTATTATACATGTTTTTTTAAATGTATTTATATTTATCCAAAGTAATTTAGAGGCTTAAAATGTTAATGAATCTAATTTTAAGAATAATTTACATTAAAAGGTCTATTATACACCTTTTAACGGTGAACCCTCTTTAAATATATGTTTGGTCACATTTATATGTTCTATTTGACCAAATAAAATTCTTATTTAGATTCGGGACATTAAAATTCAATTTGGTTAAAATTTTTATTTTTTTTGATATAATTCACTTTTTATGATTTGTGAAAAATACTATACTTTAAATAAAAAGTGCCTTTTAATATAATTTATTTATATTATTAGATTCTCTTTTTAATTGGTTTTAATGTGTAATTATATTATGTTTTTACCATTTAATCCATTGTTGGTCATTGAAATCTATTTCACTTTGAAATTGGACATAATCAACTATCAATCTTTTGATAGATATTATTTCTTTAAAACACACTTTCTGTTTAGAAAAACAGAATTTGTTTTTAATTAATTAATCCAACATATTTTTTTGGATTTTTTAAAATATACATCAATTTTGAATTTTGGGATACCAAATATATATTAGGCTCAATTTGTGGTATTTTTATGAAAAACGTCAATTTTTAATGAATAGTGAAACCACTAAATAGTAGTTAAAAAAGTGAATTTTTCATTTTAATGAAAATTTTCAACTTCTGTGAATTGATTTTTGAATATATAATAGACATGGTTTTTATTATTAAGTACTATTTGGTTCAATAAGAAGAAATTAATTTTTTACGAATAGTTACTTTTGACTCTTATTTACCACGGTTAAAGGTAAAAAAGATAATTTAAGGTAAAAAGAATATTATAATAATACAAAATTTAACTTAACATATGTCATAGCATAATTGAATTTGTTATTACCGACCATGGGCATCCTTACGACTATTTTGGGACCCCATGGAGCCACTTAAAAGTGATAATGACACTTTATTTCAATTAATTTAAATTAATGTCAAAAATGACATAATCAAAAATCTTTTAGTAATTTAATTTTTACATGGTGTTATATAAGTTGTCCTTTCGACAATAAATTTTAAATGGAATGATAAAAATCTTTCTTACATCATAGTATCTTTTTATAATTTTTAGACATCATATAAATTAAATTATTTATGACACAATTATAATGAAGTATTTACCTCCATTATAAATGTCTTTTATAAATAAGATTATAAATATTAAAACAATATAAAAACCTATCCATTTCTTATTGGATGATTTTATTTCGACCATGAGTCATCTTATATTTTTCTATAATTATTTTGGGATCTTTTGAAACTGAAGATAAGTTTATAATAAAATAATTGTTACAATCCTTCTTAAATAGCCCCTCCTCCCCATTATAAAAGGACCTCGCATCTAACCCATTCATCACACCTCTCAATCCCCTTGGCTCGTCCAAAATCAGCCCAATTAATCTCCCTACATAACTCTCTTCCTCCTATATTCCTTACCTTAGGGACAAGGCACTTTAAGAAGTCATTTAGGTTCAACGAAATGAAGTTACCTAAATTAAAGGTAATAGTTTCCCTTAAAATAATTTCTTTTATTTTACATCCTCCAAACCCTAAACAATTTTTATTACCTTATTTAATAAAAAATACCAGTATCCTCAATAAAATAGGATTATATTATGAGAATTTTTCTAACTACACTTACACACAAACCCATATAATGGATGAAAACATACAGTTTCTGTGGATGGCAAACTAACACCTCAAAAAAATGATTGTCCAATTATATCCTACAACCTCTCATGGGGGCCATTAAAATGGAACTGTATTTATATATGATATTTATTATTTTTATTTTTTCATTATGCAACTATATTTCTTATTTAAATAAAACCATTAAGGTTTCCATTATGGTTAAACGTGATAAATTCAATTGGGGAAGTGCGGACTACCTCCCCCTCAAAGTGATATGACTCATTCATAAAATACGTGGTACCTATAAAGGATGGAGTTAATGATATTACATATGATACTATAATGGAATTATAATATACCTATGTATCATTTTGTTTTACTTCCATTAAATATGAAATAGAAATGAAAGTACTGTTCATGCGTACGTACGGCATACCGTCTCCTTGAATTGTGCATTTAATTTCATATCTCCAAATGTTATGTACTGTTATAAATAAATTTCTATACTGAATATATATTATAAATATTAAATCAAAATCATGAATATCACTCTACATATAATGAACTTTTGACCACTTGAACAACTTGTAAATATAAGAAGTTCATTTTTGACTGATGTACCAAATACTGAAAAAATGACTGTTATTAACATAAATGATTACATAATTTTTATAATATGGTAATATGTTATATGAAAGGAATAATGAACCTAAGAATGTTTCTTAATCAAGTAGAAATTAACTTTAGTTTATTATTCAGGAAATTAAAAATGACCAGGTCAAGTCGGACACGAGGTAAGGGACTTCGTCTCAAGCTCCTTTTATTGAGGCATATTTTGATTTCATACATGACTTTCATTTATATGATATATAAAAACAATTTTATTTTAATTTCATTCAAAGGGACTCTATTTCTAATAATCATTTTACTAAATAACAAAAAAATTATTCTTTTAACATAAAAGGTGAAAACAAACTTCAGCCGCCGCGAGTATTATTTGATCATTGGCTTCCTTAACAATCCGTAATTTCATTGTTAAAAGTAAAATAAATTACAAATAATCTTTTATGTAGTTTGTTATTGAAAATGGTTTTGATAATGGATTTCTAATGTTAATATATTTAAGTGATACATTGTGACTGAAATGTGAAAATGTTTTCTTTCCATTATATTCATTGTATGTGTTATGATTTAATAGTTTTACTTGGACATTTGACTGGTGGTTACATGATAAAACAAATGATGGGTGGTTCTATGATAAAATAGGATGGGTGGTTACATTATAACCTCCAACACATTGGGTATGGATGTCGGTCGTATGGATAATCCATTAAATTATAAATGTGGAAGTTGACCGTATGGTTATTCCATTTAAGTATGTTTATGTATCGTGTCACCATTATATGTTATCTATTCATTATAAGGGTTTAATAGTAATAACTGGGTTACAAAATGGTAATTATTGATCTTTTATTCAATGAATATTATTTAATACTCCATAAAGGTGAAAAATATTACTTATGATAAAGTATTTATGGTTTACTTGTAGTTTTGAAAAAATAACAGTTTGCCTTCTTTGTGTATCCTTTACTGAGATTTTTATGCACATCCAAAGTTTTTGAAATATTTTTCACAAGACATAAAGTTCAATTGCATTAAGTATGTGATCTAGGAAACGTAATTGTGTCTAAAATATGGGACTATACATGAATCTTTTTTCAATAGTTTTTATTTTTTCAAAGAATTGAAACAGAGTAGATGTGTCTGCATGTATTATTCAAGTCTTCATGTATATTTTATGTTCTAATTCTCTAAAACACTGATCCTGAAAAGATCCTCAATGTAAACTATTCATTTAATTAAATATTATGAAATGTTTAAGTCTAGGTCCATATATTTGGTATCAGAGGTCGGTTTAGTCAACATTAGGAGTTAGGGTTTTGATAAATTAATATCCAAATATTAATTTATGATAATATTGAAATGATATAGAATTTACAAATTAACATGTTGCATCTCCTATGATATATTTTTTGTTCAGAAATTTTTTCAGCAAAGGAAATAGGTAAAATATGTTGGGACGACATCAGGAGGAAGATAACCTTCCAAATCAGTAACCTGAGATAGTCAGAATCATCATTGAATAGTTTGTTGCAGTGATGGAAAAGTTGACTCCGGCTATAAATGGTGGTGGTATCCATGCACGAGGTCAACCCGATAAAAAATCAAAAACATTTCCGTAGAGGATCATTTCATGAGGAAACATCCCTCTTAATTCATTGGATCATCTGACCTTGAGCTTGAAGAAGGGCATATTGAAGCACTGGAGAAAATTTTTTGTGTCATTGGTTGTTCAGAACATCATAAGGTTAGTCTCAAAGTTTACCGTTTTGAAGGTGCAGCTAATCAGTGGTGGTCGATGGTGAAAAATGTCTGGGATATTGAGGAGATTGATTTTCTTTAGTGGTATGAATTCAAAGGTATTTTCCTTGAGATATATTTTCCTATGGTGGTTCAACTTAGGAAGAGAAAAAATTCATAAAATTGAGGCAGAATAATGAATTAGTGGATACATACGAAGGAATGTTCACTTGACTAGAATAGTATTCTCCAAATTTCATCATAGATCATGATAGTAAGATTAATAATTTTTTTTAGGACTGATGACAAGATATTTAAGGGGATTAGCCTCTCATGAGTTAAAATGTTATGAAACCCCTATTTGATGTGTGGTGAAGGTGGAAATGGTGTTTGCTGAATATCAGTTGTTCTTTGACAAACAAAAAAATACGAGGTCTAGTATGAAGATAAAGTGAAAGAATTCATCAATGAAGCTAGGAGGTAAGAAAAATAAATATCCATCTTGTTATTAGTGTAGTAAAATCAATCCTGTAGAATGTTTATCAAATTAATGGAATTTCTTCCGGTGTGGTTAGTTTTTTCATGTATCTCTTAAATGTAAGGAAGATGATCATGCATGCAATGAAAATCCATAGTAAGATGTTTTAAGTGCAATGAAATGTGTCCTTTTGAAAATGAGTGTCTAGGGAAGAACTCAAGTGAGGGAAAGTAACCATACTACATGCAGAAAGTGGTGGTGACAACCTTTGTAAAAACATCAGCAGATCTTGAGCCATCGACTGAATTAGTGTCAGGTATACTGTTTTATTGTTCAGAATATGTAAATGTTTTGTTTGATTCAAGGCCTACACACTCTTTCATTTTTCATAAGATTTCTAGTAAATTGGAAATTCCATCTCAAAATATGAATATGGAACATAGGTTAAAAACACCTGGAAGAAATGTTGAGATAAAAAAATTATAATAACCATCCTATGCCTGTGTGGGGAATGAATCTACCTGTAAACATTATTATTTTTCCTCTAGTAGAGTTTGATGTTATTTTTGGCATGGATCAGATGTCTATTTGTCATTATAAGATTTGTTTTAGAGAAAAAGAGGTTTCTTTTCAAAAAGATTTTCTGTTTGTATACAAGAATGAACCCTTAATTTTGATAATAGATCAGGAAGTAGAGATACTAGTAAAAGAAAGAATTTAATGTTACCTTGCACATATTGTTTAAAACAAAGGAATTTTTTAGATTAATGATGTTCTAATGGTAAATGAGTATCTTGATGTTTTTCCCGGTGAGGTTCCTGGTATTATACCTGAGCGAGAAGTTGAATTTAATGTTAAATGATTTCCTAATGCAATGTTAATTTCCAAACCCCCTTTTCGAATGGCTCAAATTAAACTTTTAGAGTTAAAAAAGCAATTTCTGGAGTTATTAGAAAGAGATTTCATTCGACCTAGCACAACACCATGGGGTGCTTCTATCATGTTTGGTAAAATGAATGATGGTTCAATGAGACTTTACATTGATTATAGAGAATTTAATAACACCACTGTTAAGAACAAGTATCTCTTTCCTCATATCAATGATTTGATTGATCAGCTCCAGGGAGCTCCGTATTTTTTGAATATTGACTTGATGTTGGGGTACCATCAGTTAAATGTAACGGTATCATACATTCAAAATACCGATTTTTATACTAGATATGGACATTAGGAATTTTTAGTTATGCCTTTTGGTTTTACCAATGCACCTTCTATATACATGGTTCTTATGAATAGAATTATCTGTGAGTTCATGGATATGTTTTTGGTTATGTTCATTGATGATATTTGGTTTTAATCAAAAATTAAATAGGAAAATGATATTAATTTATTTGTTTTCAGAAAAACCTAAAAATAAAAGAAAATATTTTGGAAATTAAGCAACTGTGAATTTTGGTTACAAAAAATTTCAATCCTTGGTCACATTGTTTCTAAAAATGGCATAACTATTGATCCTGTTAAAATAGAAGTTGTTGATGAATAGCCAAGACCCAAAATTATAACTGAGATTCATAGTTTTCTTGGTTTGTCTGGTTATTACCAGAGTTTTTTTGGGAAATTTTTCACAGTTATATAGTACAATGACTAAGTTTATATGAAATGTTGTTATGTTTATCTAGAAAAAAGGTGATTATTTTTTTCAGTAATTGAAAAGAAGATTGGGTAATGATCTAGTTTTGGAATTTCCTTATAGAGATGGTGAATTTTTTATTTATAGGGACACTTTGTTGAGAGGCCTTGGTTGTGTCCTTATGCAGAATGATCAGGTAACTACATATGATTCACGTTAGTTGAAACCTCATGAGATAAATTACCCTACACATGATTTGGAATTAGCTGTTGTTGTTTTTGCTATAAAAATTTTGAGGAATCATTTCTATGTAGTAAAGTGAGATATATAAACTAATCAAAAAAATGTAATGTATATATTCATTCCAAAATAATTGAATATGAGACTGAGAATATTATTGCAGTTAATCAAGGATTAAGATTGCATGATCCATTACCATCCGGTAAAATCAAATAAAGTGGTCGATGCTTTGAGTCAAAAAATTAATGCATCATTAACCATGGTGCGTTTGGAATGAGATCCTTTGGTTTTTGATTTGATGAAATTTGGAATAGAGTTTTGTTGGTGTAGGGAATTCTTCTGTTTTGTTTCATGGGTCAGTCGGATCATCTCTATCAGATATAATTAAGAACGAGAATAAGGAAGACAATGAGTTGCATAAAAAGGTAGAGTTTGTTCAGAAGGGTATGTTTACTGATTTGAACTTCGATAGTGATTGTGTTTAGAGATTTTGAAATAGATTATGTGTGCCTTGTCATTAAAATTTGAATAATTAGTTGTTGTGTGATGCTCATAGTTTCCTGTTATTAGTTCATCTAGGCGGTACTATGATTTACAGAGATCTTCATGAGTATCACCGGTGGGATGGAATGAAAAGTGATATTGTTGATTTTAATATTATCTGTTTGACATGCCAGTAGGATGAAGTTGAGCGACAATTACCGAAAGGGATGCTTTAGTCCTTACCGGTACCAGAGTGGAAATAAATATATATATCCATGATCTTCATAGTGGGATTACCAAATACATCTCGAGGTAATAATGAAATATAGGTTATTATTGATTGGTTGACTAAATCTGCTCATTTCCTTCCTATTCAATCTACTTTTTCTGTAGATCAACTTTCAATGTTGTATGTTAAAGAGTTATTCATGTTTCATGGACTTCCCCTCCCCATTGAATGTTATCATGATCCGAGATTTACATATAACTTTTTGAAAGGCCTTCAGATGTCGTTGGGTACTAAATTAAATTTTAGTACAACATTTCATCCACAATCAATGGGGTAGTCATAATGACCAATTCAGAACTTGGGGGATATGTTACATGCATTTTCACTAGATTACTAGGTGTAAGAACCTGGTTCATAGTTTTGAGTTATGTGTTTCTTCTATTTCTCCTTTCATTAAGTGTTTTTGAGAAAATAAGTAAAATGGGGAAAATCAAAAAATTTGGGACTACACACCGTGTAATTTTCCCCACGCTGTGTACTTTGGTCGTGTGGGATGAGTACATAGGGTGTGTAGCCATGCCGGCGACGAAGGGTGTAAAAACTGACTATAGGCCGTGTAGTGGGTATGTACACGCCGTGTTGTCAGTCGGTAGGGAAATAGTAAGGTAGTGGAAGCATCTGATAGCTGGGTGATAGTACATGTAGTGTAGTCAAGAATACACTTCGTATACTCATGTCGATGGATGAACAGTTTGGCGGTGCTGGCAGAGGATCAATTAAATGAAGGGTGTACACGCTGTGTAGTCAAACGTACATGCCGTATACTTTGTTTTTTTCACATAAAATGGGTTGTAGCCAACCCTATTCACAAGAATGACTTATAACTGGATGGGTTCTCAGTAGATCATGGTCGAACCATTGTGGATCTTCAGATCTAGCATCGGGAATCCGTTTTCGCTTCCGTCTATCACGTTGGAACCACATGGGTAAGCCCCCCAATATTTTTGTGTAGTTCATGCCAATTATTACTCTAATGGATGTTATTTGATGTTGAATGATAATTTTTTACCTCATCTCTATGGTATTATTGGATGTTTCAGAAGGCGTCGTTCCGGTATATCGATCACTGTTGATCAAGGTAGGTGGATGGATATTTAAGTTCCAACTGTTGTGTGTTTGTGTGTATTTTTGTTCTACGAACCCATGTTGGGGTGTCGTGTGGCTGAGGAATTGGTTGTTTAAATACCTAGAATTGTGTATGTAATTAAATATGATAATAAACTATTGTTTGGGATCACTGCTTGGATCCAGGACCACCCCAGGGGTGTGTTACTCTGTTTATCCATTTAGCAAGGATACCCAAGGGTATCCCTTTATATTAATGATTATAGAATTTCCTTGAAATGAATTGTTTGTTTATTACTTGTTTACATGTTGGTCATGGCCCAGTTACTTTCTTAGCATTAGGGAAGTGATTTACTTATCCTGAGGGCAGTTTTACCTTTAGCCTGAGGGCAGTGGTTATTTCTTAGGGGAACTTCATCCGTGCCTGTGGGCAGTAGACTATGTGCCTAAGGGCGACACTTAGTACGCCTGAGGGAAATATCTATTATGTCTTTTGGCAATTACCTGTGAGTTGGATTCTGATTACCTTGGGGTAAGGGTTTGTGTGTCTGAGGACACTGACGGTTTACATAGAAATTCACTGTGGTGGTTTCTTAAACAATAAATAATGAAATGAATATTAAATTGGAAATAACTGGTAAACTTAGTTACTTTTTATTACTTCTTAGTTTATTGAATTTAATTTTTCACACTTTTGTTGCATGTTTACACACAGTTGAGCACGAGCCTTCAGTGGGTTCCTACTGAGATTATTTCTCACAGCTTGTTTGGGTAATGATTTTCAGCACAAATAGATTACATTTCTGTAGGTGTGGGTAATGGAATGGGTACTTATATAGGTAATTGATTGTTGTTGAGGAGTAGGGGAGCATGGGAATGGGATTAGCCTCACGATCCAACCAGCTGTTTTGTTTTGGTTTAGTTGTACATATTATTATATTGTACTGTACTATTTTGTAACATGTTCTGGATATTTTCTTAGAACATAATACATTTTGCATCATCATCTATATAACTGTTGGTTATCTTTTACTGCAATTGTTAATTTTAAATGTGTATGGTTTATTGCTTCCGATGTTGTTGTATTCTTTCTATTTTATTCCATTGCGCTACACTTTAACAAATGAGGGAATAGTTCCCTCCTATCAGACCTAGTCCTTCGCTGCTAGTCGGCAACTTCTGGCGTTTGGGGAAATGTGCTTGAGGTATTGTGGCGAATCGGGTTCGGGGCACCCGTTGAGTGGAAACCAAAACCAGGATGTTACAAAGTGGTATCAAAGGGGTTCTTTTCTCTGACTTACTATTTGGAGCCATATTCATGGATATGATGAGAACGGTAGTTGGTAATAAGTTGTTCACGGGCATAGCTAACCACTGTACAGGGAAAATCCAATTTACCTCGTGTTGCAATTTTTCTGATTTTTCAATTTTACAGTTGAATTGATTTTCAGCGAAGGGTGACGCACTTGTGATTGTGTTGTTTATATTTTTTTCATGGGTTCTATCTAGTTGCAACCCAATGAGATGAGGGTATTCCATCTCATGCATCATTTAGGAACACGCTTGAAATCACACAACATGCATAGTTTCCATTCCATGTAGGTGTATTAGGCATTGCATGTTGTTGTGATAGATGTTGTGCTAGTAAATGTATGCTGTTGTGATAGCTTCATTGATAGATACCTCCTGTTTAATAGGGTATTATTGTGTAATCATGTTTATAGAATGGACAAATAAATTTGGTTTTTGGGAATTATGGGCCCTCATTAACAAGAATTTGGTGGATCATTGACTGTTTGTCAGGTTATAACACATATAAGATGTCTAACATTGATTCGTGGGAAGTATGGGCCCTCACAGATCGAAATTTGACACTTAGGTGTTGTTCAACAGTATTTTCTGGGTTCTAGAGAAGTTTCTGAGGCGTACTGTCTGGAAACCCAGTATACACGCCGTGTAGTACCTTAAACACGCCGTGTATGTTCTTCTGTTCAGGAATAAAAGAAAACTTTTTGAGTACACACCGTGTACCCTAAGTACATGCTATGTAGTCTCTTCCCGTTTCATAGACCATGTGGGCGTGGACACGAGGAAGGGAAAAGCATGGGGTAAACACGCCGTGTATAGGATATACTTGCCATGTAGTGTTTAACCAGCGTCCTCCCATGTAACTAACAACACAGACGGAGGAGACCTTAGGACAAACACACCGTGTCCATTATGGAACACACTGTGTTGTCAGACCTGGGATTCGGCCGCGTAACTAACAACACGGGTCAGTGTAATCCTTTCGTGTAACAGCCGTGTGTATTTTGAACACGCCATGTAGTGTGAGCTGTGTATCCGGCCATGTAAGTAACAACACGGGTCGACGAAGCTCATCTAGAACACACCGTGTTCCTATGGGACTCACCATGTAGTCTTGGCCAAGGACAGACCATGTGGACTTAGCCGTGTGGTTGGGAAATGGGGTAGTGTACATGCTGTGTACAGGTGTAACACGCCATGTAGTATCAATCCCAGTAGTCGGCCGTGTCACAAATGACACAGGCAGTTGGAAATTTACACCATACATGCCATGTATATTATATGCACGCCGTGTAGTTTTGTTCAACGGGAGCCATGTGGCTTGGCTATGTAAAAGGACACGGACAGGGAAGAGAAGTCAGGTACACGCCGTGTAGTCAGTATAAATGCCATGTAGTCTTGTTTTTCATATCTTGAATGCCTTCTTCCTCATGTTCCCCTTTTGGTTCATTCGTTTTCAGACGGTGATAATCATTATCTAAAGTGTGTGTTTGACCTTGTAGTGTCATGCTGCAGAGATGTTCACGCGTTGTTCACCATGAGAGCGGCAACGAGTATACTCCAGATATGGTAGGCCATGGGCTACTAGTGGATCCTCCTGTAGAGCCATATGTGGCTCCATCCATTATACCAGACACAGGCGCGGAGGCGTTGTTCCGTGAAGGCTTCATGCAGTTTATGAAGTCCTTTGAGGGAGCACCGCCGGCAGCTACATCTATGGCCGAGTTGACTAGTATCTTCCAGCAGCAGCATCCACCTATGTTTTCAGGGGATGGAATACCACAGGCTACTGAGTCTTGGTTGGGGTTGATGCAGACAATTTTTGAGCCCTTAGAGACGCCTCCAGGGCAGAGGGTCAAGCTTCCGATTTATATGATGCGTGATTCCACCAAGAAGTGGTGGGATGTTACCACCCAGTCAGACCATAATGGAGACATGGTGTGGGAAGATTCTCAGATAGCCTTCTATGACATCTTCTTCCCAGAGATGCTGAGGTTAGATCAAGATCGAGAGTTCATGAATCCGCAGCAGGGCGCTATGTCGGTGATGGATTATTCTGCTCACTTCACCGAGCTTCATCATTTTGCACTCGTTCTGGTGGGCTATGAGATGCTGAGAGCGAGATGCATTGAGGATGGTATTCGATATGACATCTGAGCATTGGTGAATGTTTTTAGGTTTCCTTTAGTACATGATATTGTGAACCAGGCGCTGATTAAATAGAGGAACCTACAGGAATCTACTGGTGTGGGCTAGTGCGGTTCAACAACAGTTTCTGGTACGATTTCTACTGGTAAGAGGAAATGACAGATGGACTTCTCTCAAGTTGGCAGTGCCAACTAGAAGAATGTTTCATGTGACAGTCCATATGCTACCAGTGTGGTAAGGAGGGGCATAAGAGACGTCAATGTCCACGAGACCCAATAGAGTGTCGAGCTTGTGGAAAGATGGGTTATCTGTAGCGTTTTTGCAGGGTGTTTCCATCAGTATCTTGTGATAGGGGTTCTATGCATACTCAGTATGTAGGGGTAGTACCAGAAGCGTCTTACCAGTTGGGGAAATGGAATTCGTCAAGGCGTGCTTGTAGGGATAGTTGACGTGGCCATTTTAGCCATACACCGGGATCTCAGAGGCAACAGGGCGGGACAGCTCTGGGTAGCCAGGCTGTATCACAAGGCCGCGACACTAGGAAAACATATGTAGTGCAAAAGACCCAGCAGGAGAAGGATACCAGACCTTCTACTGTCAGAGGTACTATTCTAGTAGATTCTCTTTTATCTTCAATACATTTTGATACGGTCACTACACATAGATTCATATCTTTACCCGTTTTGGAGAGCCTTGGGCTCTGTGTTTCTTCTTATGCTGCTATTATGACGTTAGACACTCTGTTGGGAAATAGAACAACTAATGTGTGTCAGTGCAAGGAGTTCCCCCTTGAGGATGGTGGGTTCACTTCCTTTGGGACCTATATGTCATAAAGATGACGAGCTATGATTTCATTCTCATGATGGACTGGTTTGATCACTTTTGAGCCTTTGTGGATTTCTATCGTCGCAGGGTGAGTTTCACATCACCATATGAAGGAGAGTTTCTAAACAAGGGTGAGTGGGATGTTCATGTGAGTCGAGATGGACCAGATCATAATGGGAGAGCTGGTATCAAATCCCAGATGACGAGCTTATATCTGGAAGTCTAGGGGACTTGTCATACGGATTTCTCTCCAGTGGTTGATCGTTTCAGTGATGTTTTCCCATACGACGTTTCAGGTCTTCCTCCAAGGCATGAGGTGGATTTATCTATTGATCTTGTGCCAGGGTCATCACTTGTGTCCATTACTCCTTATAGGATGGCTACACCAGAGTTGCAAGAGCTCAAGAGACAGTTAGAGGAGTTACAGTTAAAGGGTTTCAACTGACCTAGTAATTCTCCTTGGGGTTCTCCTGACCTTTTTTTCGAAAGAGGCTGATGGTACCCTCTGACTCTGGGTGGATTATCGGAATTTGAACCATTTGAAGGTTAAGAACTGAAATCCCTTGCCTAGGATTGTTGATCTTTTTGATCAACTTCGTAGAGAATGAGTGTTCTCGAAGATTGACTTGAGATTAGGATATCACTTCTGCGCGTGAGACCATCTGATATACCTCTTGTAGCTTTTTGGAGTAGATATGGTCTATATGAGTACTTGGTTATTCCGTTCGGACTCACGAACGTGCCTTCAGTTTTCATGGATATGATGAATCGTGTGTTCCAACCTTTTCTAGATTCTTTTGTGGTAGTATTCGTGTATGATATTTTAGTGTACTTTAACACTCGACGCGAACATGACACCCATCTTGAGATTGTATTGTGTACACTGAGAGAGAATCGACTATATTTTAAGATCACAAAGTGCCACTTTTGGATTGGCCAGATACACTCCTTGGGTCATATCATCTCAGAGGCAGGAGTTGCAGTAGACTCAGAGAAGGTGAGAGTAGTAGTTTCCTGGGAGCAGCCCAAGAACGTGTTTGAGATACATAGTTTTTTGGGGCTGGCTGGTTACTACATGCGTTTTATACAGGACTTCTCCCGCTTAGCAGTGCCGTTGATGGGTTTCACTATGAAGGGTGTGATGTTCTTTTGGACAGAATCTTTCGAGACAGCCTTCTAGGAGCTGAAGTGAAAGTTGATATCATCACCGATCGTGATACTCCCAGAGTAGGGGAAGATCTATACAGTTTACTTTGATGCATCAGGGATTGTGCTAGGAGTTATGTTGATGCAGGGCCACCGAGTTGTTTCGTACAGGTCTCGGCAGTTGAGGCCACGTGGAAGGAATTACCTGACACATGATCTCAATTTGGTTGTAGTTGTTCATGTGTTGAAATGATGAAGACATTATCTCTTGGGAGAAAATTTTGTGGTGTTCACAGAAAACAATAGTCTTAAGTACATCTTCACCCAGTGCGACTTGAACCTGAGACAACGAAGGTGGGTTGAATACCTTCATTCATTCTATTTTGAGGTTGCCTATAAACCTAGTAAAGGTAATTCAGAAACTGATGCACTGAGAAGGAAGAATCATATACAGGGAGTGTAGGAGGCCAGTGGTGAATGTAAGCTTATGGATTTGTTCTCTAATATGCATTTGGAGGTGCACGACAGTCAGGAGCAGACCAATCTTTCAACTTTAGCTAGGACTTATATCCTCCTGGGTAGTTTGAGGATGAGACAGTTATCTGATTCAGAAGGCCTAGTTCTATGGGATTCGGTGACTAGTGAGGACTCTTCTCCTAGTTAGATGATATGTGATGATGAAGTGTTGCATTTCCATGGATGAGTCTGGGTTCCAGGGGATATACGCGAGGAGCTGATGTGGGAGTTTCATGCTTCAGCTTGGGCAGTTCATCCCGGTGATACCAAGATGTATTGAGACTTGAGACGTCAGTATTGGTGGCCGGGAATGATGATGGAAATAGCTGGTTTTGTTACAAGATGTTCCACCTGTCAGTAAGCGAAGGTGGAGCATTAGAGGCCAAGTGGAATGATACACTAGTTACCCATTCCGGCGTGGAAATGGGATGATGTCACAATCGATTTCGTGACCGGATTGTCGAGGTTACCTCGAGTCAATGATGTCGTGTGGGTTGTTGTGGAATGACTCAGGATGGTAGCTCACTTTATCCCGATCGAAGGGACCTTCGGTTATAACGAGCTCAAAATTCTATATATCTGAGAGGTCGTACGTCTTCATGGGGTTCCTCATTCTATTGTTTCAGATAGGGACGTCCGTTATACATCTCGTATCTGGTAGTGTTTTCAGAGGGCACTGGGTACACAGGTGATTCTGAGTACAACATACCACCCTCAGACCGTTGTTCAGACAGATCGTACGATACAGGTGCTTGGTGACATGTTGTGTGCATGCATCCTAGACTTTGGGGGATCTTGGGGGAAGCATATTACCCTAGTCGAGTTTTCCTATAATAATAGTTTTCAGGAAACTACTGAGATGGAACCTTATGAGGCATTATATGGTAGGCCATGCCGATCACCTTTGTGCTGGTTAGAGGTAGGTGAGGTAGATTTACTGGGACCACATCACGTGCATGAGACTTATGAGAAGGTCCAATTTATTCATAATCGGATGGCTACCGCAAAGTCTCATCAGAAACCTTATTCTGATCACTGTAGACAACCCTTGGAGTTTGTGGTCGGGGATCAATTTGTCATACATTCTTAGCCGAGGTTGGGGAACTGGAGGATCAAGAGACAGGTTAAACTTTTAATGAGGTATGTGGGGCCATTTGAGATTCAAGAGATAGTTGGGCCGGTTGCCTATCGGTTTTAGTTACCACAGTTGTACCGGGGCATGCACAACGTATTCCATGTATCTCAGTTGCATCACTATCATTCAGACCCGTCTCACGTCTTTCAGCCTGAGGAGGTTGAGATTGAGGTAGATGTGTCCTTTTAATAGAATCTGATTCGTATCGTTGATAGGAGCTTGAAGGTTCTCTGAGGGTGGTTAGTTCCTCTCGTACGGGTGCTATGGAAGCATGGCTGAGTGTAGGACGAAACTTGGGAGTGGGAGATTGACGTACGTGCTTTGTGGCTGGTGTTATTCACAACTATATCTTCACCACCATAAGAAGGGAGATTCAAGGACGAATTTATTTAAGGGGGGAAGGTTGTAAGAACCTGATTCCTAGTTTTGAGGTACAATTTTATTCTTTTTCTCCTTTCCTTAAGTGTTTTTTAGAAAATAAGGAAAATAGGGAAAATCCCAAATTTTGGGACTACATGCCATGTACATTGGCCGCGTGGGATGAGTAAACAGGGTGTGTAGCCATGCCAATGATGAAGTGTGTAAAAACTGACTACAAGCCGTGTAGTGGGTATGTACACGTCGTGTAGTCAGTCGGCAGGGAAATTGTAAGGTGGTGGAAGCAGCCACCATCTAGGTGACAGTACACACTGTGTAGTCAATAATACATGCCATGTACTCATGTTGACGGATGAACAGTTTGGCGGTGTTGCCAGAGGAACAGTTAAATGAGGGGAGTACATGTTGTGTACTATGTTTTTTCTCTTAAAATGGGAAGTAGAAAACTATGTTCACAGGATTGGTTTAGAACCGGATGGGAGCTCGAGAGAGGACGACCGAACCTTCGTGGATCTCCATATCGTGCATCGGGAATCTGTTTCCGCTTCTGTCGATCACGTTGGAACCGCACGGGTAAGACCTCCCATATCCTTGCATAGTTCTAGCCAATTCATACTCTAATGGAAGTAATATGTGGTTTAATGAGTATTATTTTACATTAGATATATGAAATTCTTGGATGTTTCAAAAGGCGCCATTCGGGTATATCGATCACGGTTGATCGAGGTAGGTTGCTTGTTGTTTAATTTCCAACTATTATGCATTTGTGTGTATTTTTGTTCTACGAACCCATGTTGAGGTGTCGTGTGGATGATTCCTTGGCTGTTTAAATACCTATAATTGTATAGGTAATTAAATGTGATAATAAACTATTGTTTGGGATCTCTACAGGGATCCAGGGCCACCCCAGGGGTGCGTTCCACTGTTTAGCCATTTGGCCAGGATACCCGAGGGTAGGCCTTTATTTTAATTATTGTAGAATTTCCTTGAGAGGAATTGTTTGTGTATTTCTTGTTTACATGTTGGGCATGAACCGGTTACTTTATTAGCCTGAGGGTAGTGCTTTACTTAGCCAGAGGTTACTGTTACCTTTAGCCTGAGGGAAGTGGTTATTTCGACCCGAGGGAAACGTCTTCTGTGCATGTGGGAAATAGACTCTGTTCCTGAGGTCGACACTTTATTTGCATGACAGAAATATCTGTTATGCCTGTGGGAAATTAACTACGGGTTGGATTCTGATTACCTGATGGTAAGGGTTTGCGTGTCTAAGGACACTGATAGTTTACATAGAAATTCATTGTGGTGGTCTCTTAAACAATAAATAATGAAATGAATATCAAAATGGCAATAACTGGTAAATTTAGTTACTTTTGAGTACTACATAGTTTATTTCATTTACTATTGCACATTTTTGTTTCATGTTTACACACAGTTGAGCACAAGCCTTTAGTGGGTGCCTACTGAGATCATTTCACACACCCTATTTGGTTCATGCTTTTCGGCCCAAACAGAATACATTTTTGTAGGTGTGGATAAGGGAAAGGGTCCTTATACATGGAAGTTATTTTTTTAGGAGTTGGGGAGCGTGGGACCAGGCATAGGCTTGTGATGCTACCGACAATTTTGTTTTGGTTTTGATATACTCTGTATTGTACTGTACTGTACTGTTTTGTAACATGTTCTGGATGTTTTCTTAGAACTTAAGACATGTTTCATCATCATCTATATAACTGTTTGTAATCATTTACTGCAGTTGTTAAATTAAAATTTGTGTGGTTTATTACTTCCTCTTTTGCTGTATGTTCACTATTATATTCCATGCACTACACTTTGACAAATGAGGGCATAGTTTCTCAACTATCATACATGGGGCCTTGATGCTAGTCGGAAGACTCTGGTGTTTGGGGAAATGCGCTTGAGGTCACGTGGAAAACCGGATTCGGGGTACACGTTGAGTGGCACCCGGAACTGGGACGTTACACCAGGGAAGTGGGGACCACGGTATTTCATTGGTTGAATTTTCTTATAATAACAGTTTTCATTACATTATAAAAATGGCTCCATTTGAGGCATTATATAGAAACCAGTACCAAACTCTATCTTTTAGTGATCAAGAATGTGAAAGGAAACTGATGGGACCAATATTGGTAAAAGAGATGGTAGAAAAAGATCAGTTGATTCCGAAGCTCATGAGAATAGCTTCGATTAGGTAGAAACGTTGTGTGGACAATTGGAGGAAGGGTCTTACTTTTGAGGTCGGTGATCATGCCTTTTTCAAATATCCTCCATGAAAAGGTGTAATGTGTTTTGGAATGAAGGGATGGATTTGCCTCAGGATCATTGGGCCTTATGAAAACCTAGCGAAAGTTGGATCAGATGCATACATAGTGGATTTACCTTCATGTTTATTCCATGTACACAATGTTTTTCATGATTCAATGTTGAAAAAGTATATGCTAGATCCATCTCCTGTTTAAGTCCAGAGGTAGTTCAGTTGGAGGAGAATCTATCTTATAAGGAATAACCCATCCAGATTATTGATTGTAGAGAGAAAGTGTTGTGGAATAAGGTAATTCACCAGGTATTGGTTTTGTAAAAAAACCACATGGTTGAAGCAGGTATGTGGGAATCTGAAAATTCAGTGAGGGTTAAATACGCCCGCTTATTTTATAAGTGAATAAAATTGCGAGGATGTTGTTATCAAAAGGGGGTAGGATGTAACATCCCAGATAAGAAAATATATTTTTTATTAATATTTTGTGAATTAAATATTAGTTTTACTTTAGTGTGGTTGTTATGTTCGATGGCTTACGTGATATGAAACAATGGGTTTCATTGAAATCTTATGTTGCACAGTAATAATTTAATATTATTATTTTAAATGATAGTTATCACCTAGTTGTTGTGTTGGCTGGAATGAACAAAAATTACTAAAGTATGATTAATTTTTTTGTTAAATGTATTTACATTTATCCAATTAAATTTATAGGATTAAAATGTGAATGAATCTAATTTTAAGAATAATTTAATTTAAAAGGTCGATTTACCGACTTTTAATGGAGAACCCTATATATATATATTTTTGGTCACATTTATATGTTCTATTTGAAAAAATAAAATTCTTTAGAAGAATCAGGTCATCAAAATTTGCATTCGGTAAATTTTTGGAATTTTTATAACACAATTTATTTTTTTATGAATATTACAAAATAGTGAATTTTAATTCAAAAATCCCTTTAAATCTAGTTTATTTATATGGTTAGATTATCATTTTAATTGGTTTTATAATGTAATTATTTTATGGTTTTACTATTTCTTCCAATGTTGGTGATTGGAAGCAATTTCACATTGAAATTTCCCATAATCCACAGTCAATCTTTTGATAGTTATTATTTCATAAAAACACGTTTTATGTTTTGAAAACAAGAATTTATTTTAAATTAATTAATACAACTTATATTTATTGAATTTTGTAAAAAATTCATCATTTTTGAATTTGGAATATCAAATATTTCTTGGGAATAATTTCTGATATTTTTCTAAAAAACATTGTATTTTGATGAATAGTGAAACCACTAAGTAGTAGTTAAAAACCAGGATTTTCAATTTAAATGAAATTTTACTGCTTTTATGAATTGAATTTTGAAAATACAAAATACATGGTTGTTATTAGTAAGTAAAATTTGGTTCAAGAAAATGTAAATTATATTTTATGAATAGTAACTTTTGACTTTTATTTACCGTGGTTAAAAGTAAATAGTGTAAATCAATGTAAAAAGAATATTATATTAATACAAAATTTACCTAAGTACATGTCCAAACATTGTTGTATTACTCATGGCTTACCATTTTCATCATTGGGAGGTATTTGGGACCCCATGGTTCCACTTAAGAGTGATAAGGACACTTTATTTTAATTAATTTAATGTAAAGACAAAAATGACATAAACAAAAATATTTTAGTAAATTAATAGTTAAATGGTGTTTTAAAGTTATAATTTGGACTATAAATATTCATTAGAAATATATAATTATTTCCTATAACATAGTATTTTGTTTATAATTTTTATACATCAAATAAATAAAATTATTTATGAAACAATAGTGATGTAGTATTTACCTCATTAATAAATGTCTTAAATAAATAAGATTATGAATATTTAAACAATATCGAACACCAGTCCAATTCTTATTGGATGATTTTATTTCACCCATCATTCATCTGATCTTCTAGTTTAATGGTGTCTGGACCTTTTTAAACAAAAGATATGTTTATAATAATATAATTGTTTCATACTTTCCTAAAGAGCCCCTCCTCCCCCTTATATAAGGAAACCACTTCTAACCAGTTCCTCACTCCTCTCAATCCCCTTGTCTCTCCCACAATATGGCCAATTCAGCTCCCTAAATCCCTATCCCTATCCTAGAATACTTTACTTAGGAAGAAGTCACTTCATGAAGTCCTTTTGGTTCAAACCAAAGGAAGTTTCCCAAATTAAATGTAAAAGTATCTCTTAAATTATTTCCATTTATATTACTTTTCCAATCCCTATACTCTTTTTATTACTTTCTATTATAAAAACACCATTATCCTAAATATTCTTGAATATTGGTATGAGAATGACTCAAACTACACTTAAACACACCTCTATCTAATTGGTGAAAAACATATTGTTACATCGGATGGAAAACTAACACCTCACGAAACGATGATTGTTCAATTATCTCCTACCACCACTCATGGTGGCCATTACGATTGAAAGGTATTTATATATGATATATATTATGTTTCTATTTTTTTTATGATTCTTTTTTTCCCAATTTATATCATACCTTCATGGTTTCCATTATGGCTAAACACGATAATTTCAATGAAGGAAGTGCGGACTACCATCCCCTCAATGTGATATGAGTCATTCATAACATACATGGTACGTATAAAGGATGGAGTTAATGATATTATATATCATACTATACTTGAATTATAATATGCCTATTTATTATTATGTTTTCATTCCATTAAATATGAAATAGAAATGAAAGTAGTGTTCATGCGTACGTACGAATTACAATCTCCAGGAACAGTGCATTTCATTTCATATCTCCAAATGTTATGTACTATTATAAGTACATATATATACTGAATATATAATATATATATGATATCTAAATCATGAATATCATTAAAGATATAATGAAATTTTGACAACATGAACAACTTGTAAATATAAGAACATCATATATGACTCAAGTACCAAATATCAACAAAATGACTGTTATTAACATAAAAGATTAAATAATGTTTATAATATGGTAATAAGTGATATAAAAGGAATAATGAACTTGAAAAAGTTCCTTAAGAAAGTAGAAATTAACATTAGTATATTATTCATAAAATTAAAGAACGGATGGGTCATGTCGGACATTAGGTAAGTGAATTGGTCTCAAACTCCATTCAATGAGGAATATTTTGTTTTAATACACGAAATTATTTTATAAATTGTGTAAACACCTTTTACATTTAATTTCCTTCAAATGCAATTTTATTCTAGAAATAATTTTACTAAACGAAAAAATGGTTTATTTTAACATAAGTTGTGACTACGACCTTTTGTCGCCGCGAGTATTATTTGTTCATGTGCTTCCTTAACATGCTGTAATTTGTTTTTTAAATGTAAAATAAATACCATATACTCTTTTATTTATTTTGGTATAGAAAATAGTTTTGATAATTTATTTTTTATTTCAATATATTTATGTGATATATTGTGATTGAAATGTGTAAATGTTTTCTTTCCTTTATATTTTCTATATGTGTTATGATTATAAAATGGTACTTGGAAATTTCACTGGTTGTTATCTGATAACCCAAATGATGGTGGGTTCTATGATAAACCATGACAGGTGGTTACGTTATAACCTCCAATGCATTGGGTATGGAAGTCAGCCTTATGGAATTTCTATTTAGTGATATGTGTTGATGTTGATCGTATGGTCATTCCATTTAAGTATGTTTATGTCCCAAGATACCTTTATATGGTATGAGTTCTTTATATGGGTTTTATGGTATTAATTTGGTTAAAAAATGATATGTATTGATATTTTTTTCAATGAAGAATATTTACTACATCATAAAGGTGAAATATATTACTTATGATAATGTATTCATGGGTTCCTTGTAATTTTTTTTGAAAAAATAATATCTTTCCTTCTTTGTGTATCCTTTACAGAGATTTTTATTATCATCCCATGATTTTGAAATTCTTTTTCATAGGACATAATGTGAAATAGGGTGAAGGATGTGATCAAAGTAATGTCATGCTATCTAAAACAAGGGACTATACAGGACTCATTGTTTCAAGAGTTTTTATTTTGGGGAATAAATGGAAACTGATTAGATTTGTCTATATGTTTTATTCAAGTCTTCATGTATATATTATGGCCTAATTATCTAAAACATTAAACCTGAGAAGATATTCAATGTTAATTAGTCTTTTAATTCAAGAGTATGTGATGTTTAAGGCTGGGTCTTTATAATATTTGGTTTATCACATGATCGATTATTTTGAATGATATGCTACCACATGATCTATTTAGCTATTCATATTTTAATGAAAATATATTCCTAGGATTTTTTTTAAAATTATATGAATTTATAGAAAATTAATGATTTGATGAAAAATGGTTTTATTTATGAAAAATCATATTAAATAGGATTTTTATTAATTATATAGAATTATCATTCCTGAAATTTGAATTTTTATAGATTCTTTTGTGGTATCCTACAAGGAATTATGCTCATAACAGAATTTTTCGATTTGGTAGTAGTAGAAATTGTTTTCCTAGAATTAATGGAAGGGAGATTATCATATATAATTCAATTTTCTCTTTCTGTCTGTCGCATCCATAGCTAGTGGGTTGGAGGTGACATTTTTTCAAATAAAGACTTATTGGTCCTATATTTCCTTACTATTCTCGTTTAGTTTATTTTTCTGGGATTTTATGGATTGAGTTGTATCTATTCCTCTAGTATTTTACTCTGGATGATAATCATTATTTGGTTGTATTCAAGACTTGGTTCCTTTGTCTTTGTTATACCATGTCATGCTATAGACCATATGTGTGTCTTATCTAGTTAACATGGATGGTTTCATAAAAATTGATATCAAATAGATTCTAAGCATAATGTCTTTTTACAATATGTGAGTTTGGTTTTGTGTCTTGGGTAGACATGGATTGGGAATGTCACGATTCTTGGTCGGATCACCTTTATGTTTGAACTCGAGATACCAAGGGTGGTGGGAAATATTTACCATGTTTGAGACATGGTGTACAAGGTCATTTCAATGAAATATATTGTACATTTATTTATATGAAGAAATACATTTTCAGTCAATAATAATTCATTTCATAAGATTTTTTCTATAATTATCAATGATTTAAATCCTTGATTCCAATATTTGATGTTAGACCAGTGATTTATTAATCTAATTTTGACATATTGGTTTTTATCTTGTGTTTTTCAGACAATGCCTCTTAAAATTGGTCATACAAAAATGGTAGAGGATGTTGTGATATAGATTCGATTGGGAAACCCTCAGTTGGAACCGTATCTATTATAAGATATAATACACACCATTCAAATTGTGGTATAAGATACTGTTAGGAACTGAGAAATATAATGGGATCAGGTCTAGGAATTAACAAATTAGAATCCACCATCCATATATAGAGAAAAGTCACAAAAGAATATAATGAATGAATTAACAGGATTGATATGATATAAAACCTTATGAATAAACATGAGCAATCTAATTTTGGGTTTTTATGTATATTCTGGATGGGATGGGAAGGATATGGTGGGACTCTATTGTAAAGGGAAATTACCAAAAGGATATAAGTTATTAATATTATAATAAAATCATTAATAGGTGTTATTTCCTAATTCATTACATATGGAGAAGTCTTAGGAGTTCCAACGAATTCTGAAAGTCTATCATACAGTTCTTCAGTATTTTATACATTTTGTAGAGTCGGTTCATCTCGTATTAGAGAATGCCACTAATGTGTAACTAAAGGCATAGATGGTTAAGTTGAGACTAAGGATAAATATTGTATTGATGTTTATTCACATGTAACTTATAACATTTATAGATGTAGTTGAGAAGGAATATTTTTAATATGTTGACATAGATTGAAAATTAGGTTTGGGCGGAGCTACAATTAATAATATTGTTATCTAGTGTGTATCTTCTAACCCGTAAAGGTTGTATAAATGTAGATAGTTTTCTTCAGGGATAGATTCATGAGATATGAATTGGTAGTAGTATATTATTTCATATTCTTTTAGGATTCATCATCACACCATCATATTTGTTTAGAGGCTCTAGAGACTAGTCATCCTTTTAGACAACATAGCGATCTATAATGTTTTTGTGATAGGATGTACCAAAGGAGTGATAATGGTTCTAGTGTCACCAAGGTCTCAAAGATTCCTTATAATATACCAATGGATGTTGGGTATTATCCTAAGGTTATGGGGGATGTTATTTTTGATTCAAATTTTTAGGCACGATCTGATAATGGATGTTTTATATATACTAGTGTCTTCACTAGATTAATCTGATATAGGGTCATCCACAGTAAGAGGTAAGATGTTTATTTCATCATATATAGTTCTTATACTATTATATATACGTGATAATCATTATTATTTATCATCAATGAATTTGATGTTCTAGTACTACATTGGTAACATATACCATACTTGTTGGTTCTTAACCCGCTTTTTGGATAGAGGTCTGAATAAGGATTCATGTGCTAGGTGTGTTGGTTGATGATATTTTAATTTGATGTACATTGAGAATTCATTAGTTTCATTTTCTTCCCCTTTGTGATTAAAAAAAGAAGGGTAAAATCAGAGAAATGTGGAGACTAAAAGATAACAGATTACACAGAAACATAGTAAAGTAGAGAATGAAAGAGTAACTTTCCATTAAATGACCAAAGATAAAAACTAATAAAGTAAGTATTACAAGAGAAAATACAAGTGAATCCAATAAAAAACCTCCAGAATAACTCGATCTTCCTCTGGAACAGGAGTCTTTTTCTTAGGACTAGAAGAGGGTGCAGGTTCAGATTGAGTAGATGGTTTGGGAATAGCTAAAAAACAACTGGAGGTTCAGCCACTGAAACTGTACCGGATCTGAAATCTGTGCTTCTCTGTGTGATCATAGGAGTTAAACTTAGAATAGCCTGAATTGGAGTCAACTGAGGTGTACTCCTAGAGGAAGAGGCAGGAAGGTCAGGAGGGACAATCACAGGTCTGGCATCCACATGCAATAATTGTAGCTACAGGTTCCTGAAATCCATAATAATACTATCACCTATCTCCGTTACTGACACAAAATCATCTCGATTTTCAATGAATTTATCCAGGGAAGGAGTAAGCTCCCTGAGCTTACTAACCCGTTCTCTGAAAGCCTGAGTCACTGGAGGAAACTTCATATTCTCCATCAAGAGCTTGAAATTATTGTTTATTTGATGCTTGGTATAGACCTTCTCAAAGTAAGAATCCACTTTATTCTTAAATTCCTCTTGAGAAGCAGTAGCGGCCCGTATGTGATCACGAACAAAGCTACTAACTTCCCTAGTGGTAGCAAGGATCTAAGAATATGAGGTGCCACTGGTACTGGCCCTAGCCAACTCTTCCTGTATAACAGTTCTGATCTGATCAAGTTTCATAGTGGAGATGGATGAAGGAAGGGGTTTAACTGAGAAAGATACTGTCTCCTTGAAAGATTGTGTCAGATTTCTAACCACCTTCTGAACAAGTTCATCTTGACTGTTCAAATGTTCTTTGACAGATTTCTTAAAAGCCTCAAAATCTTCCAAAAACTGTTTGCCTACCTCTTTGATATATCTTATATCATTATTAACATGGGATTGAGAGTTGTCCATGGAAGTCAACGAATCAATAGACTCTCTTAGAGAAACCACATCTCATGTCCAACTTTCAATTTGAGTAAGGCATACTTTAACTTCATCCATCATTCCCCTCACTGGACTAGAAACAGCACATCCCAGAGATAGCTGCAGGGATTGCTCCACACTCCTCATATCATCAACCAGACATTGCTCCAAATCTTCCACTGATTCTCTCAGTGCATTTTTCATTTCATCCTTCAAGGACTCGAGGTCCACCTTGGTTGCCAAATTTTCAGCCACAACAGGTAGGATAACTGTTTCCCTTTGGGGCTGGTCTTCCTCATCTGAATCATCATAATTATGTCCAAGAACCATATATCCTGGATCTGATGTCCAACATTCTATTTCATACAACACTGATACTGAACCAAGATGCTCCCCCTCACTTAGAGCATTCCCTTGAGGTATCTACTCCAACAGTTCTGCTTGATGTAATTCCAAAACTTCTTCTACAACTTCAGTAGATGCAACAACCATTTCCTCTAAGGGATCAAAGACTCTCTCATCAACAAATGCTACTTCTTCTTCCTGATCAGACATTATCTTGATTGTACTGTCTATCAAAGGGCTCAAACTAAGCTCTTATTCTTCATTTTCCTCATCATCTGCTTCACCAGCAGCCTCCTTTTCATCATGAGCAAGTTGATCTGATGCATTTGCTTCATCCTATTCAGAGGTGTCCTTAACAACATACTAATATGATTCTTCTACTTCTTCTTCTTTTTTGTTCTTAGTATCACATTCCTTCAAAATAGATTCTCTCCATAGTAGTTCATTTAGAGGGCTAGCTTCTCCATAGGAAATGTTTTGGGGCATAAGACTATGAGGTAAATCAAGGTCTCCTCCTTCCTCCACTGATGTCTATTCCTCCTCAGCTTCAGCTTCATTATCACTGTAGACCGGTTCTGGCTCATCTGGTCCAAGACCAGGATCCCTCACATCCTTTGGTCTAGAAGGATGACCCACAGGAGTTTACTTGTCTTAGATTTTTCCATTATCATTAACCAATTATTTCATCCAATGGTTCTAGATGACTTTCAGAAACTTACAAATAGTATTGGTGATGCAAAAATTATCCTTAACCCCAATAGTTTCATCCTGAGGTCCATCTACCTCCTTTTCCTTCAACATAATAGAAATCAACTTCGAAAAAAGTGCATTGGACTTAGACTTCGGTCTAGTCATATCCTAAATATGAATCATTAGCAATCTCCACAAGTTCACCTTTACTCCATGCTTTAACAGATACAACAAATAAATATCCTGAAATATGAGGGTAGCAAAATCTCCTCTCCATGGACTAATCACATGCTGAATGAAATTGAAAATTAGTTTATCCTACCCTGCTATCTCGAAAGCAATGACCTTTCTAGGGGTTCCATTTCCTGTAAATTCCAACAACGAATCCATATAATCAAAAAATTCACTAGCAGTAGGTATGGATATTGAATAAAATCCATAATCACCACTATGAGGAACTCTAAGGTTCTCAGCCCATTCAACTGATGAGGACGAATACTTTTGACCATTCACATAGGAAATCATCCTATTCTCCCCTTCTGAAGTCTCAAAATAGAAAAACTCATAAAACTATTTTACCAATGCTGGATAATACGACCCATTATTGTTCATGAAGCATTAGAGCCATCCTTGTTCTTGTAAACCCTTAGGAATGAAGGACTCTCTTTCCAGCAGCCATTCCGCACATAATTCCTTTTCCACTACAATTTCTCACTTTGATAAATGTGGATTCACATGATTCCTTCGAACAGCATCTCTACTGCTTCCTTTGGCACCAACATTGGTTTCATTCTGCTTCTTATCTTGCGACACATCACTCCCTTCACCCACTGAGGGTCACATCACACGGGCCATTTCAGATTCTGAGGATTAGGGTTTTGCGAGCTTGAGAGGTTTAGGTAGGAGGGATTCAAACAGACGGGTTTGTGGTGATTGAGTGATGTATATAGTTGGGCTTAATATCATTTAGGATTCACATATAAAATAAATCATATATAAAAAGAAATTTAAAGTCTCAGCCTTAATATGAAAATTTAGAACAGTGCGAAAGATGTACCGGTGAGGTGTCCTAACGATGAGGTCTATCCTAACGGTGAGGTTTAGCTTAACAGTGAGGTTTATCCTAATGGTGAGGTTCATCCTAATGGTAAGGTTCATCCAATAGTGAGGTTTATCCTAACAGTGAGGTTCATCCTAACAGTGTGGTTTATCCTAACGGTGAGGTTTATCCTGATTGTGAGGTTTATCCTAACGTTGAGGTTCATCTAATGGGTTTAAGAGTAAGTTATCATTCCTAGTTCATGTCTAATGAAACTTAATCATTCTGAACATAAAGTCTTAGTGAAAATATCGGCTAATTGGAGTTCAGTGCCTGTAAAATAAAGAGTTATATCACCTCTTTGATAATGATCTCTTAGAAAGTGGTGTCTAACATTAATGTGTTTGGTTCTAGAATGAGACACAGAGTTCTTTGAGATATTGATCGCACTAGTGTTATCGCTGTTAATTGAAACATGTTTAAAAACAAATCCGTAGTCCAATAAATTGTGTTTCATCCATTGAATATGTGCACAGAAACTACCAGCAGCTATATACTCTGCTTCCGCAGTAGATAATGCAACCGAGTTCTGTTTCATACTACACCATGATACTAGGGACATTACAAGTAAATGACATGTTCCAGATGTGCTCTTTCTGTCTAACTATCATCCAGCAAAGTCAGCATCTAAATAACTTATTAGATCAAATGATCGTCCTTTTGGGTAAAACAATCCCAAATTAGCATTGTATTTAAGATATTGGAAAATCCTTTTAACATCAAGTAAGTGTGACTCTTTAGGGTTAGCTTGAAATATAGCACACATAAATACACTAAACATAATATCATGTCGACTAGAAGTAAGATACGGTAAACTCTCAATCATACCTCTGTAATTAGTTTGATCTACTGGTTTTCCAGTTTTATCAATATCCAATTTACTAGTGGTACTCATAGGTGTATCACTTCCCTTAATACTATCCAATCCAAAACGTTTTAATAAATCCTTAGTATATTTAAATTGATTTCAAATAATACTATATTTAGATTGAAGGATTTGAAATCCATGAAAGTATTTATGCTCTACCATTAAGCACATTTCAAACTCATTTTTCATAACCTTCAAAAAATCAGTACATAATGAATTTTTAGAAGATCCAAAAATAATATCATCAACATAGATTTGTACTATTAAAACATCTTTTGAAATTATTTTTATAAAAATAGTGGGATCAACAATTCCTTTTTTAAATTCTTTTGAAGTAAGAAAATTTGTAAGTCTTTCATATCAAGCTCTTGGAGCTTGTATTAAACCATATAAATATTTAGAATGTTTAAAAACATGATTTTGGAAGTGAGGATTTGAAAAACCAGTTGGTGGTTCTAAAAAATATCTTCAATAATAAAACCATTTAGAAAAGAACTTTTCACATCCATTAGATATAACTTAATATTCAGATGTGATGCAAAGGCAAGTAAGGTTCTAATTGCCTCTAATATAGCTATATGTGCAAAGGTTTCCTCGTAGTCATTTCTGTCTTCTTGATTGTAACATTGTGCAACTAGTCTAGGATTGTTTCTAATGATGATTCCAGATTCATCAACTTTGTTTCTAAACACCAAATTTGTGCCTATGATTAAAGTGTCCTTAGGTCATTCTACTAATTCCTAGAGATTATTTTTTTCAAATTGATTTAGTTCTTCTTGCATAGACATTACCGAAAATTCATCATTGATAGAATCATTGATATTTTTAGGTTATAATTGTGAAAGAAAATCTTGATGTTGAACCTGATTTCTTAGAGAACCTTTGGTCTGTGTTCCTCTTTCTAGATTACCTACAACCGCATCTAAAGGATGGTTCTTTAGAATCCTAGTTGGTCTCGAAAAGGTTGGCCTATATATTTCGGGTTCATCAACAGGTTTGGAGTCAACAGAAGTAGGTTCTTGAAAATTTCCAGAACTGGATGTTTTAACTATAGGTCCACTATATTTATCATTAAGGTTCAAATAAGAGAGGTCATCTTCAAGACTTTCAAGTGAGGTCTTAGGTTCATGTGGATCGGTTTCATCAAATTTGATGTGAACAGATTCCACCACACATTTGGTTCTTTTATTGAAATCTCTATAGGATTTACTAGAAATAGAGTAACCAAGGAAAATTCTTTCATCACTCTTGGATGAAAACTTGTCAAGATTATATTTGGTATTTAGAATAAAGACTTTTCAACCAAAAAATCTAAAGTAGTTAACCTTAGGTTTCCTATGGTTCCACAACTCATAAGGGGTCCTCTTAAGAACAGGTCTGATCAATACTCTATTGATAATATAACAAGTTGTATTAACAAACTCAGCCAAAAAATAAATAGGTAGGTCATACTCATTGAGCAGGTTCTGGAAATTTCATGAAGGGTTCTATTCCTCCTTTCTACTACACCATTTTGCTGAGGTGTACGAGGGGCATAGAAATTGTGACTATAGCCATTGTGTGAGCAGTAGGATTCAAAATCATGATTTTCAAACTCCTGGCCATGATCACTTCTCAAGGTTTAAATCATAATTCCCCTAAGGTTCTCTACAGACTTGGAATATTTAACAATGTAAGAACAAGCTTCACTTTTGTGAGCTAGAAAATTTACCCAACTATACCGAGAAAATTCATCTACTAAAACATAGACATATATCTTCCCATTTAAATTAGAAACTCTAGAAGGTCCAAACAAATCCATATGAACCAACTCGACAGGTGGAGAAGTTGACACTTCTTTCATTGATTTGAAAGAAACTTTATGTTGATTTCCCTTTTGACAGGGATTACAAAATTTATCTACCGTGAATTCAAGTTTTGGTAGGTCTGTAACTATGTTCTTCCTAGTAAGTTTTCTAATTGAATATACATTGCAGTTTCCTAATCATCTGTTCCAAAGCCAAGAATATTTTTGAAAAGCATTTAAAAAAGTAATATTTTTCATAGCTAAAGAATTTATGTCAACAACATAGACATTTTCATTTCGCAAGGCAGAAAATACTAAAGCATTTTTAGAATTAAAAACATTGCAAGAATAATTTTGAAATTTAACATTAAAACCATCATCACATAACTGAAAAATACTTAGTAAACTATACTTAAGTCCATCATCCAATAGAACTTTAGAAATTAATACTATGTCATTATTACCAATCTGGCATAAGCTGATGATGTTCCCTTTAGAATTATCACCAAACGTGACAAAACCTCCATCAACATTGACTATGATTTTAAAGCATGAGAAGTCTCCAGACATATGTCTAGAACATCCATTGTCCAAGTACCAAGTCTTTCTACAAGATCTATTTAAGAAGCTTCCCTACAAAACATATTTAGATAGGAAATGATTTTGGTACCCAGATTTTCTTGGGGCCAGATAGGTTAGCCAAAAAAACTTTAGGCACCCAAATTTGTCTTATGGGTTTCATAAAATTTGTAGAATCAACAGATTTTGAAAGATAAACCTTGTTATATCTGTAACTATGAATATAACTAGTTGAAGCATATGGACTTCTATAACTAGAACTATCTACATTATGTTTAGATTTATAAATAAATCTAGTTTTGGTAATTTTTCTTTTTCCAGGTTGGTATCCTATACTAGTAGTATATCTGGTTGCAATTTTCTTACCTATCATTTGAGTAAGAGTATCTTTTCCATTTTTAATCTTTTCTAAATCCTTCCTAAGTGGCTCTGTTGACAATTTTAGTTCATTGTTTTCTTTAAGAAACTAAGAATTCTTTTCCATTTCTATTTCAAGATCATATATATGTTTAACAATTAAAGCATACCATTACCTTAAAACATTGTATTTGTTTTTCAGCTCATTACAGGTTTCTTATTACATATCACAGTATTCTAACAGTTCAGATTTTGACATATTTTCAGAATCAAAATCATCTCCAGAATAATATGTATTTAATGTAGGAGTTTCAGATGTTACCTCAGAAGTGTTTTTCATAAAACACATGTTTTCCATATTTCTGTTTTCAGTCTCAGAAGCTTCAGATTCACTGGAGCTATCCTCAGAAGAACTCCAAGTAGCCTTCATGGATTTCTTATACTTATTTTCCTTATACTCATACTTCTTCTTGTATTTCATCATTGGACAGTCAGGTTTTATATGTCCTTTTCTTTTTCATTCATAGCAAAAAACTTCATCAGATTTGTCAAATTTCTTCCAGTCCTTTTTCCAGTGTCCCTTGTTGTCATACATACCATTGTATTTTTATTTTCTGAAAAACTTATTTTTCTTATAAAACTTCTTAAATCATCTGGCTATGTGAGCCATTTCTGCATCACTGTCGGATGTACTTTCACTTTCTTCACAGCTTGAGCTATCACTTACATCTTGAAGTTTCTCTTTATCCTTATTCTTTGAAGTAGATGTCTTGAATGAAACTGACTTCCTTTTTGGTTCATCTTCTTCTTATTTGTTTACCTTTAGTTATTCTTTATACATCATCAACTTACCAGTAAGTTCCTTGATTGGCAGTTTACCAATATCACAAGATTCTCTGATTAAAACAGAAGTGCCCCTCCATCTTTCAGGTAGGCATCTCAAAATTCTCATGATCTGCTCCTTTGATGAAATGTCATTTCGCAGTGAGATCATTGTATTGAAAATTTCGTTAAACCTGAGATACATATCATAAATGGGTTCATCAGGCTTCATCTTAAAATTATCATATTTAATAGTATAGGTGTTCAATCTCATTTCCTTAACATTAGTTGTTCCTTCATGAGAAACAATTAAATTATCCCAAATTTCATATGCAGTCTTAAAAGCAGATATTCTATTAAATTCCTAATCTCCTAAAGAATAATACAATGAATTCATAGATTTGTAGTTATTATTGTGAGCTGTCTTAGTATCTTCATTCAAAGTTGATCTAACAGTAGTAAGAATTTTATATTCTGATTTTATTGAAGTCCAAATATCAAAACCCATGCTTTCTAAATGAATTTTCATCTTAATCTTCCACTGAGCATAGTTGTTTCCATTGAAAAATGGTGGTCTACTAGTAGCAACTCCTTTAAGTCTATTGTACATGATAACTAGTTTGAAACAAAAATTTTAAAGTGATAAAAATTTAGAAATAACAGAAATTTTAAGAAATTTAAAATACAACTAAAATCATTGATGAAAAACATAGTACTTCAGAAAATATTTTAACCCTCTGATACCAAATGTTGGTCGGAGTGGACACTCAAGAGGGGGGGGGGGGTGAATTGAGTTCCAATTAAAATTTCTGTTTAAAATCCCTTACTAAAATCCCCCAATTTAAAATATTAACTGAATTATAGTGAATTTGAACTAAAGAAAACTTTCAGTTAGGTTCTCAAGGGATTGATTAATTCCCAGTTAATCTAATCAGAATATCAGATTAGCTTTTGAAACTAACCTAATGATTTGAAAGTAATGAAAACACTTTCTAATTCAATTATAAGAGTAACTTTGAAAAAAAGTTTAAGTTTTAAAGCATATAGCATCAAAATAAAGGTTTTAGATAAAAATAAATAAAGCATAGCAGAAATAACCAAGAGGTTCAGTCTGAAGCTGAGACTTAGTCCTCGAACAAAATTATATAAATGTCATTCATACCCTAGATCGGGGTTCACAACAGTTTACAACTGTCCAGGTCAAATACCTCTATCATAGTTTTTCATTGAAATCAAAAACAACCGCATATACAGCTGTCCAGGTCACACACGACCTCTACCACTATCCACAGTGGGAAAATAGAAGATGTAAGGAGTTTGAATGAGGATTTATAGATCCTCGAGTTAATGTTCAGGAGACAATGTATTTGTAAATTAAAACTGATGACACACACTGCTCGTAATGTAAATAATAAATCAATGATGAAGATATAGAGTTTAGAATGGCTCTAGTGATTGCAGTGTAGCTCTGGACTCCTTCGGCTTTGATCAGAAATTGTTCTGAGTCCACTTCTGGTTTCTGTCTGGAAAACATAGTGTCCTCTTCTTGACATCCAGGTTCAGAGAATGTGAAAATTTATTTGATGATGTTCTTCAAAATCCTCGTGAATGTAAAGAACTCTTCTTGAGTAAGCTTGAGTGTGTATGAGCTTATGTGTCTTCTTGGTTGTGCATGTATATCTGTTTGAGCTCTTCATGTGCATGTCGCTTGTATCACTTCTTTATTTTCCTTTTATCTTGTATCTTGTATATCATATGTCATATATAATATATTTTCTTATGAAGCAACAGGGACTTTTATAGCACGAGCTCCGGTAAAAGAAATGATTTCTTTTTTCAGGTACGAGGTACGGTTCCCTGACATCCAACAACCTTCATTAAATAAATGATAGAGCATTAATATATACCTGATATGACCATTGGTTAGATTAAACAAAGATAACGAAATTGAGGCAGTGTCGGATTCTCTGGAACGGTAGCTTTGGATATCGGTAGCCTTGTGTATCTACAAGTCTTTGTATCGGTAACCTCTTGTATAACAGTAGCCTTTCTATCGGTAGACTTCATCTCTATCGGTAGACTTTATCGGTAGAGGTAGACTTAATGTACCATTTACCATTCATGTAACGGTAGCCTTTCTATTGGTAGACTTCTTTCGGTAACATTTCTGTAACGGTAGGCATGAATATCGGTGACTTGTCTATAATGATAGGCTTGAATATTGGCGACCTGTCTGTAACGGTATGCTTGAATATCATTGAATTTTCTGTATCGGTAACCTTCATGTAACGGTAGACTTGATGTATCGGTGGAATTTATGTATCGGTGAACTTCACGTAATGGTAGTCTTGATGTATCAATGGACTTGATGTATCAGTGGATTTCACGTAATGGTAGACTTTACAGATCGGTAGCTTTGTTCTGTAACGGTGAACACTTGACTGTTTAAGCATTCTATTGGCTGAAAGGGTTAAGTTAAAATATATATCCATCCAGTAACCGAATTTTCTGAAGATAATATAAATATTATAATATATGACTTTGCGCATGGTGTTCATAAATATTTAATTAAGTAATTAATCATTACTTAATATAGGAACTATCAAACTATAATTGAGCATAATCAAAATATGATTTAGCATAGTTGGGATTATCAAAATATGAATTCAACTAATTATCCAGAGGGTTCAACACTATTGTAATCTAGGGAATATATTCCGATATGTTTCATGATGTTATTTAAAATAATTTGGGAGTTATTCTACCTATGTTTGTTTGTGTTTAACCAGATCTCTTTCCCGATGATTTTTTAACAACCACCAATAGAGGTTGACTTTAAAATTGACATTCTCCCTGTTTGGATGATCACGTCTATTCCATTATACAGTATGGGACCTTGTGAGATGATAAGGATTGAAATATAAATTGATGAAGTTTAGGATAATGGATTTATTCATCCTATCATGTATCAAAGGGATTCACCTATACACATTTCTAATAATGTTTGATGTGAGCCTTAGATATTCTATCAATTATCAGATGTTAAATATGTGACTACCATGAAAAAATATTCCATGATTAGGACAGATGATATATTTGATCAGCTTAGAGGGGATCATTGGGATTTAAATTTTGACAAGTGGTTAGGGTACCACTAGTTGAAGGTTTGAGAATGGGGCATATTGGAGACAATGGTTCAGATCATATATTGGCATTTCATGGTTTTTGTTATTCCATTCATCTTATTTAACTCAACTATAGAATTTATAGATTTGATCAATCAGATTGTTAATCAGGTATTGAACTCTTTCATTGTAGTGTTATTGGTAGATATATTAGTTTACACCAATTCATAGTTGTATAAAAATGACCATTTTCAATAATCCTTATAACATCAAGGGAACATCGACTGTGTGGTAATAAATCCATATGTGTTTTTTTGGATTCGATATTTTTGGTTTCTAGAGAATGATATTTTTCAAAAGCATTATAGTGGATCTGATAAAGGTACAGAGTCATATGTCTTCGTACAAGCCCTTAATTATTCATTAGATATGGTGGTTCTTGGGGTGTGATGGTCGTTAAAATCATTTTGTTCAAGACTTGTCCATGCTTACATCTCTACTGGAAGCTCTAACATATAGGGGTGTAATTTTTTTCACAATGTCAAGTGTGAGAAATATTTTGAAAAAAATAATGTGAGATTTCCTTCAAATATAGTATTGATAATTTAAGAAAAAGGTTCATGTTTTTATTTTTTATTTCATTATTTAGGAACAATATTGGGGTAAATCATGATGTAGTGGAGGTAGGTATTAGACTACGGTATCGTTATTAACATAATCATGAGAATAACTACACCACCTATGATCTTGAGTTAGAAGTGGTTATGAAGGTACTAAAAACATGGCATGAATACCTCTTTGGATAATAATTTATCATATATTATAATTAAAAAATCCTAAGGTATATTATAACATAGTTAGATCTGTACTTGTGAATGATACAATGGGTGGGGTTGTCTCTCTATATTTGATACTGATATTCCTTATACTCTTAGAAAATGGTATATGTCCACTTATGTATTGAGTGTGAAATTAATAATATAATAATTTAGGTAATCATGTATTGAGTGGTATATGCGGACTTTTTTAGTCATGTGATAGTTCGAATGGATGAAGCTAGTGGGAAGGTATATCATGATTTTCTGAAGGCTGAATCATCTCTTAATATATGGGTTCATATCGATCATATGTCTAACCCTGAGTTCCAAATATTTAATAAGTTTATTTATATTTTGGAGAATTTATGTGACATGTCTTTTTGTCCTAGTTGATATTAGATCTTTTGAAGTAGTTTGGTTATTCTGATTTCCCTATGCCATGTGTTTATGGATAGTGGAAACAATTATTTTTGTCACAAACACCATAATACTACAATGATGTATCGTTTTTTTATATTTTGGTATTGATGTCTATTGATGGAATGATTGATTATATAATTAAGGTGAAACAATAAAGGCCTTCGGGTTTATTACATAACATACCATTCTATTATTGATGTGGGATGTGGTTTCAGTGGATTGCATTATTGGTTTACCTTGGAATCATAGTGGGAATGATTAAATTTTAGTGATCATTGATGAAATCATTAAATCATTTTACTCCATACCCATAAGGAGATGACACAAGTGGAAAATATAAAGGACTTTTATTTGTAAGAGATTGTGAACCATCCAGGGATTCCACTTTGGTTCTTTCTCATAAGAACATATGTTTCCCATCTGAAAAATTTGAATGATTTATTTGAGGTGATTGGATCCTAGTAGAAATTTATCACAACAGATAATCCATTGATGGATGAATAGATATATTGAGATATCTAGGTTTTTATGATAATCTATTTGTTTATGTGTTTCTTTTCGATGGACCTTTGATTTTTTTTCTAGTAGATGACATTTATCTTAAAATAATATATCATGAGTTAATCTGGATTGAACCCTTCGAGTATTTGTGTTGGAATCCATGTATATCTTCCTTTTATTATGGAGTGTTGGGAGATTTTTATTTGTATTGTCCATGTATCATTTAGGATACATTAGAGATGGTGAAGTTGATCCAAAAGACATTCTTTTATAGTACAGATTCATCATAATATTTTATGGACTGTCATCCCCAACCAATATAGTTTATCGTTATTGATTCATGTTTTCATAGTATTTCACCTCGTTTGTGACATCACTGGTTTAGTCAGCATGGTATTTTTTAAATGTGGTTGTGGGACCATTTGAGATCATTGGATGACTTGGAAAGGTGGCCTATTTGTTTGAATTCCCATATAATTTTTTTATATTGCGATTGAGTTTCTAGTTTCCCCTCTGAGGTGGAATTGACAAAAACCATCCCATTTAATATAATCGGTCATTTTTTATCATGATCCTAATATCACTATAGTGGACCAGTTTTATTATAATAATGATCTCATATTATGACGTATTATAGAAAATTATTACATTGGTCACCATAATTTGATCATGAAATGGGGATATCCAAAAGACATGTTAGAATGTGTTTTTAATAAGGTAGTGGAAAAGTTTACTTTTTCAGAGTCAAGGATCATGATGAAATTAAATGGATAGAAATTAATTATAGTGGGGAGAAGGTGACATGTTTTTCCTTCCTTTAGGTATGAGTTTTTCAATGTTTTTGGTTCTAGATTATTTTTTGGTTCATTTTATGCTTCTCAATAGAGATCAATTACTATGGAAAATGACTAAAAATTCAAGGGTGTATACATGTCTGAAATAATTGTGTCTTGGAATAAATATGTTAATGGATTTTGGATGTTATCAATTGGAACATATATCCATAGCCTTATATTAGAGGTTTAATAAATAAAAATTTGAGAATAAATACCTATTAAGAAAATTCTTGTTATGAATGGTTTAGGTGACATAAATCTATAATTTGGAAGTTTTCATAAGTCATGTACATGGTGTAAAAATTTATTGGCAATTAAAAATTACAAGATGTGATAATGCTGATGAATATTAATTCTAATTCACAGAAATTAATTTTGTAGTGTATCTTTTATTTATGTTATTTCACACAATGAAAGGTCGTAAAAACATTAAATTCTCACATATAATGGTTTTAAATGAACTTGAATCCCGAACCATTATTCGTATTGTCTGTAGGTCTTCTTATCACACCCTACGATGATTTTCAGTGATTTTTGGAGATATTCCTCTTCATGGACAAAACCATTTGGCATTTTATTCCTGTGGGGGATACACCACATACCATTCATATGGGGTATTTCTATATCTTCATTGCATTTGATCACATCAGCAATGTTGGATGTGATTATGTTTCAGATTCCATATTTCATGTTGTATCTAACTACCCATTATATTTAATTATCATTCTTTTAATTTAAAGGTCAATATATGGTTTTTTATCCATGTTGTCGATGGTACATATATTTCATTCATTTGTGAGGTAGGTGCATCTATGAAAGATTATTTAATTAATGTAGATTTTTGTTGATACCTTTGGATTTTTCAATAAAATTGTTTTTCATTGGGGATAAGATGGTTTGAATTACATATGAAAATGGTATTGGAAATGGGTTTGTGTAAACATTCCACATTTGGAAGTAGGAATATGGGACCCTAGTCTGAGTGATTGTACTAGGGTATAATTTTTTGATATTGATAGTCTATTGTCGGACTCGATGTTAGATGTAACCAACCTAGTACCATTTTAGGATTGTGTTTCTACTATGTATTTCTGTAGTATTGTGTCCACATTTTATTCTACTTCTTTTATGTTAGGTTTATCACATTATGGATTATTTTAAGAATATTTTCACACAATTATAATATATAAAGTTTTCTTTTAAACCTGATTTATTATTGGATTTATGGAATATGGTATGAATTGTTGAAAATAATGAAGTTATTTCTAATGGTTTTAATTAAAAAAATGTGCTACTAATAGGATTTGAATTAAATTAAAAGACATGTTAATTTCATATATTATATTAATAATATATTAATTAGTTATATCCTATAGGGATTTTGCTCATTGCCTAATTTTTACATTTTTTGGTAATAATCCTTGATTTGAAGGAATCTTGGAAAGGGATGTGTATCTAGTATGATTACAGGTTTTATTTTCTTCTATTTCTTTGTTATCCTGATGGGTTGGAGGTGAAAATTAGTCACATTAAGACTAGTTGGTATTTTATTTTCATAAATGTATGGTTGAGCCTATTTGTATCGGATTTTATAAAATCTTGTTTTATCTATTTCCTAAACATTGTACTATTGTTATATGTATTGTTTTGATTATAATTATGAATTGCTTCCATTATAGTAGTTATACCATACTATGTGTGGGATGAATTGGGATACATATCTACATGACCCATGATGGTTTTTAACTTTATTAAGATAATATGATAATATATTTATCTAAAAATATACATATCCTTTGGTTCATGGATATGATTAGTTCATAAATTTCACACTATTTCAACGTTCAATGTTTTACATTAAATGTCATTTGGATTAGTGGGGAAATATTGTTATTTTTTATTCTTTAATCAAAAAAAATATTTATTGATATTGATCATTTTTTATAAATGATATTTTTCAATTAATATATAGTTAATTATTTATCTACGAATTGATGGGTTGGGAAGGGATTTTGATACCCCTCGATGCTTCAATAATTCTCGTGAGCCAAAATAAATGGCCATAATTAAAAAAAATATTATTTTTGTGTATACCGACATGTCAATTAAACAATCCAAGAATAATATCTTTATAATATATATATCATTATTTATATGATCATGAATTCTAATGTTATACATTTCTTTTATTGAGTATTCAATTATTTTTATCAATTATTTCTTATCGTAAATATTTTCTATGTGTTAATTTCATGCTCAAGTTAATGATTAAATGGCATGAATTTTATTTTCTCTTGTTTTCCATGTTGATTATGACTTAATTAATTGTGTTATATTAGACTATACATTACCATTTTTTAGAATTTTATCTTAGCCTATCATTGTTTACATTCCATTGGTAATGAAGACGAAACCGTTGAATGATTTTTACTGATGATGAACACTTACATTTGTTATATTTTATATTTTATTCACATTATAAATAGGTATTATGAATGTATCTAGATCTCCATGACAATTAAAATAATCATTCCTTGAGGATAATATTCAATATAGCCATTAAAAATCAATTTTTTATACAATACATATTGATTATGGAATATATGTCTGGTACATGTAATTATAGTTATTATAATATTTAGGTAATAATTTAATATAAGATGAAACATCACATAAGTCTCTAATATCGCCAATATTATCACAAATATGATGATATTTTTATAATGAAAAAAGTTATCACTTATCATGTGATGATTAAAAAATGAATATTTTTTTGTAGGCATCATCATGATACATGTTTCCTCCTTCCACCTAAATCTTTTCAAATCAAAAATTTATAATCTATATGCAACATGTTTCAGCCTATAGTTACAAGAAAACTCATTATAGTTAAAAACAAATACCAAACAATTAGTAAAATCAAAATTCTATATATAATCAATTACACTAAAATGTGATTTTTATTCGAAAATTTAGTTGTTATATTTCTTAGCTAAAAAATGATGTGCTTCTACAAAGGTAATTTCTCAACTATTATGATCCATAATATTATTACCTCATATTTTTTGTGAAATGTGTCCCCCTTTATATAAAAAATGGACCATATAATCACATTAAAACATTTTCCCAAATGACTATTTTATTTTTAATAATTAATAATAATTTTTTTTGACTTTTTATTTAGATGGTAAAACAATTATGTTTTTATGATTATTCATCAACCACTTTCATCTTCGTTTTAGAAATTGTACCTTCAATCTAGTAACATGAGATGATATATATGGTTGACCATATCCTATGATTCTAGAAATATATAAATGTGATAAAATTACATAATTAGGTGTAATTGACAATACATTTAAACTATAGATCCCATTTTCTTCATTATTATATACGAAATGTAGAGACATAATGATACAAACATGTTCAAATTCATAAAAATATATTTTTAAAATCACAAACACCTATTATAATAGACTTCCTTCATTCAAAATTTATTTCAGTTTTTACCCAGTAGATTTTAGCAATGTAAAAATAAATAAATTCATTTCATTTTCAAAATTTTGATTTAATGGAATGTGTTTCAGTTATTTATTATTTTATTTTTATTTATTCTAATTAATCAATTATTTCTTCTGATTTATATACCCTTACTGATAATTTGAACTCACCCTAATAATGTTTCCTTTTCAGCATGTTATGAAGATGAATCATCTTAATGATATTCAAGGATACTGAGATTTTAGTTATGTTATTATTTATTTTATTTTTACCACTGTAAAATAGATATCATGATGTATATCTAGTTATCCAAAATTGTTAAATTGTTTTGTTCTTTGTGATTTTCTTCCTTTTAATAATAATTATGTAATAATGTAATGCGCCATCTTTTTGATTCATGGTACGAGGTGTTACCATCATTATACATTATTTTTTGTCTCGTGATTCTCTTTAATAAGAAAGGAATGAGTTTTAATTCACTTATGTTATTTAATTGTCATCTTATCCCCCATTAAAAAAGTATACAAATAATATTGCTTTTTTCTAGAGAATAAAAAATAGGAAAAACATAAGGGGATAAATAGGATGATATAATTATTTTTAATTACTTATTTAGTCTTGTATCATGACATAATAAGGGTTTGGGGTTGTGGTTCACATTTTGAATAGGATTTTAGCAAGGTTAATCATGTGTTTTCACATGAATATTTATACAATTGTACTTAAAAATTCATCATGCTATTTTGAGAATTTTTTTGATTTATTTTTACCCACCCGCCCAATGCTTTAGAAATTGATTAGAAGAAGTTTTAATGATTGCAAAATATTATCATGATTCATTCTTTGTATAAATGTGACATTTCAAAAGAATATTGTAATATATTTATTTTCAAACTATCTACACTACTGAAGAATAAATTTTTATTATGTTTAGAGTGACCGAAAATTCATGGTTATGTCAGTTGTGATTAGGTCATGGATGTAAGTATTTCATTGGCAATCTTAATGTTTTTATGTTTTATAATTATTTTTTTCTTAATTTAAAATATGACATTATCGTCGTTTTTAACTATTTTTTTTATATTTACGAAATAAATATATAAGCATTAAATTGAAATTATAAATAATTTATATTTTCTATTTCATTTAACATTGTTATCATTTCATTATTTTTTCTAGAAATATCAATCCGTCATTTGATGGCCCTATATGTGATCACAATTCAAGCTGCAAATATTGTCCACAAATCAAGACACTTTTAATGATGGACCCATATTCCCTGTAGAAAAATCCAAACTGATAATAAATTATACTAGGATATGAAGAGGAAATTATTATACATTTTTTAAAGGATTCAACTCCTTATTTTTCCTCTATCATGAATGTAAGTTCATGGGTAACTGGATATGGGGAATACAAAGACTCTTCCTAGAGTGATTAATTATATTGAGTCAGTCCCAAATAAATCCATCATCCTTTATAAAATCTTGATCATATTTAGTGGGTGAATGATGATGATATATGGTAAGATCATTAATAAATAAATAATTCAATTTTTCTACCATATAATGGGGATAAAAAAATGAAAAACTGAGGGAATATTTTTTAGGAATTTTTTATCACTTTTATACATATAAATATGTGTCTCACCTGTCATCCAAAATGATAGCCATTTTCAAGGGAAAAGGTGGCGTTTTAATTTATTAGTTTTTCTTATTTTCAATATATATTATCATAGTTTGGTACTTCAATATGCATTTTATTTTCATTTAAAATTAATGTTTCTCCCAATGTGGATCATTTTAATTATATATTGGTGGATAATGGACCCTCAATGTTGATTGAGGGGGGATGTTTGGATGTTCTATATTATTATGAATTCATGATTTATCATATATTATTCTTATATTTTAGTACTAGTTATTGTGCTTATAGTTATAGGCCCCCACCCCACATTTCCTAATATAATTTTCAACCTTCTCATATAATCAATTTTCATCTCAATGATATCAATATACTTAAAATAATGGAGTTTGAATTTGGTATCAGCATGGAAGGTATTAACCCTAAATGAAGGGGTCTCACTATAGTATAATATCAGTCAAATTAGTGCGTGTAGTGTAAATTTTTTGGATTTCTACATTTAATAGAATAAGGTGTAATATATTTTTAATAAAAATGAGAAATTCACTATGAATACCTAACGGAAACAATTTTTTTATTATAATATTTTTTTGTTTAATTATTTCTATTCATTTTATATATTGTAATTATTATATAAAAATATATATTATTACATGTATTTTAATAATCACTCATGCCCAATTATATTAGTTCACATATATTATTATTAGATATATTATAAAAGTGACAATAGGAGGATATTGGTTTGTGAGAGGCCTCCCTCTTATCGACCCTGAGGTATTTCACAATAGTGGATATTTATGAGAATAATAATTTAATAGACTTAAGGTGAACGAAATTTCATTGTGTATCAAATCATAATATTTAATCATTGAATATTCCAATTCAAGAAAGTCCATAGTTCATTCAATTTATGATTTATCTATCATAATCCTTTGAATTCACTTCATCTCATTTTGTATTTTTAAATTCCTTTATTGCACCAACATTTGATTTAACATTAAGTCTCAAGGTGGTGATTCATTCATTTCCCATAGTGGTGAATATTCTAGTTAAAGGTATATATAGTATTCTACATGTGTTACGTGGTTGTGAGATGATGAAAATGAATCATTAGAAATTATGGGTTTTCCATTTCTATATATAATACATATGAAATCATCATTATCATGAATTAGTTGTATTGTGTGCATGTAAAAACTTATTACTTCTAGAGGATAAATGTGTTAAATGACACAGAAGGTCGTTGTGTGGGGTTCATTGGATAGAGGGAACATCAAATATGTAATATTCCTTTAAATCCACTTTTTACTCAAATGTTACTATTGTGGATAGTTTTTTATAGAGACATAGAGAGTGGTGTTCCATAGAGCTTCCTTTGATATTCAATAATGTTTTTAGGAAGTGGCCATGACACTAGCCCCTCATCTTGATATGATATTTATAATGGTAATTTTACCAAGTTTCTATAAAATATTTTCATACACATTTAAATTGAAACATTATGAGTTGTGGGGGATTAGGATATAGATTTATTATTGGATTAAAAAATATTTCATTTAGTCGAGTGTTTCACCATGGAGTACTCTAGTTTTTCTCTCAAAGATGGTGGATAATAGATTAAGGTTATATCAATATTATCTATTGTATTATATGGTGAAAATAAATAAATATTATACATTTCTAATTACACATGAATTATTGGATTTGTTAAAGTGATCTAAATAGTTTAAACAGATTAATTTTTTGTGTATGTGTCCTTAGATGTTATTAAAAAGGGAGTATATTTAGAAGTGTATGTTCAGTTGTTGTAATTATAATCTTGAGCTCATAGTTCTATTTTTATGTGTGTATATTACCATATATGATTTCAGGCTATTGATTATCACTATAATTCAAGAGTTCATGGAAGAGTCTTTCGTAGTGTTCATTGATAATATTTTCATGTTATCGATTTCATTAGTGGGTCATGATGAGATTCTGAGGGCTATTTCACAATTCCATCATCTAGATCAACAATATATGAGGATATCTACAATTTTTTTTGGTATGCATTTGGTTTATTTTCATGATAATTTTTTATCAACATTGAGTTATTATTGATCAACAATATACCAATTTGTTTTCTTCATTGATGGGATCAAATAATTTTATAGAGTAACCATGTTTCCCTTCTCTCATAGACTATTATCAAGGGTTCTTGAATGATTTTTCATTGATTATTTTCCATTTGATGTTATGGAAGTAGATGGAATTTTTTTTATAAAAAGATATATGTCATAAATATTTTTACAATCCGGGGGAGTGCTGATTACATCCTCTATTATGAGATTTATAGTCGAAGGATTCATGTTCATGGTTATTTGTGTTGGTTCATAACATGTCTTGGGATGAATCTTGATGTTATGGAGGGTAATGATTTCACATGGGTCTGGGATTGAAATTATCCATTGTAATATTTATACCATACATGAATTTAGTAAGTAATATAGGAATTTTAATCGATGTTATGGATGTATTACAATATCAAAAATTACTTTATATCTTTCACAGATCCCAAGAGTTTGGGGAATATCATCACTCAATGGGATTTGAATCCATGATAGTAGTGGTTGATGAGGTCCTTCATTGAAAATGAAATTTATATATATTATACCCTTGGAGTAGGGAATTAATTTACTCACACAATGTGAATGAAATCTTAATGATATTCAAATCCTAAATATAGATATTATTGAATTGTGATATATGTGTTTTTTGTAATCCCTCTTGATTTAGAAGAGCTTGGTGATAGAGTTTCCATGTACCTGATTGCAGTAAAATCACACTTACTATATTTAGTGGAGGAGACTTGATTTGGAAATTCATAGGTAGAGGTGATGTGTGTATGTGTCTCTCATAGATATTAATATGATTTATAGTTGGTGTATGGTCTTCATTAAATACTATTTTAGGGTGGTTTTCCATTGGATACATATGAAGTGTATATTCATGAGTTTCATAGCTCAACATTGGCAGTGTATCCTGGTATATAAAAAGTGCATAGTTCCATATAGATTGATTTATATTGCATAGTGATGATGAAGTCTATGGTATATTTTTGTATTATTATGCTCAAAATTTCAGTAGTTTATACTATATAACCATGTTCATAACAATTTTCTTAACCCATTATATTTCCCTATGTTAATGTTGTAAGAGACATTGTTTGGTTTTTTCACAAGTATTTTAAAAATATCGAGTATTATGGGATTAAATTCAAGTGATTATTGAATGGTATATGATTTTTGTTCACATATTGTTAATTAAGGATTTAGGATTTAAAGAAATTTTTAAGACGTTTTATGTGTATAGAGACCCTTCTTTTTCATACATTACAGTTACAACATTTTGAAGATATATAATATAATTACATTACAAAACCTAGATGCAATGCTTCAGTGTACTAGGAATGTTATAAACAAACTTAACTTTTACATAATTAATAAAAAAAATATTTAATTATTTCTTATCTAGATTCTATGTGGCCCTTATTTCCTAATTAGTACTTGTAATTACATATTGATATACATTAATGGACGGGGTTAACTAAAATACATGTGATAGGATAGATAAAAACAAGATTCAATATAACATGGGAAGATAATAATCATTATAATCATAAAATAAGTGTAGGTTCATCATAATAATCTTGAGGGGAATCATTATACAATGTCATGGAATGAGGAAATGAATAAAAATCATATATCTTGTCTTAGAGGTTAAACACAACACATTGTTGTGAAAAATGATAGCATCATGTTCATTCATAACATATGTGCTAAATCAAAATACAATAATTTTGAAAAATGATGGAATCATATTCATGGATATTTTTAATTATATAATGAGAAATATAACATTTCAAAATTCATTAAATCAATATATAATTATGGGTGCACCTATCACGTCATAAAATTTACAAAATCATGTATTAAACATATAACATATAACAATCAATTCCATAAAATAACCCATAGAAAAGAAAATAGAATTGATGAAATTTTATTAAATATAACACTCACTGATAATCTTTAGAGTTCCCAAAATAAAAATATAATAACATACTTGTTATATGAACCACCAATCTTGAGTGAAGAAGAATCAATATCGAGATAAATAATAGATGTGTTTTTAGAATGAATATAAATTTTGGAAAAATATTTTCATGTGTAATATACCAGATAGAAAATAGGTATATTAAACAAATAAATTTGGTAGGAAAATAAATAATATTTATGGAAAAAATACTGGACCATTCATAATGAAAATATACTGAAATTTAGAAATCCCAATGAAAGAGAGTTGTGTTCAATAATCCCCTTACCTTTAGTTTGAATGATTTTTTCATTATAATATCATATAAAATAAAATTATATTCATTTATTAAAAATATATAAAACCTATTATAGATTTTTCAAATTTATTATAATTTTATTCTGTTCACTTAGGGTTATTATGATGAGTCATATATATCAATTTCATCCTTCGTGAGTGTGTTCACTTTTTTTGGATTTGATGATCAATTTACCAATATACATGCAAGTAAGATCATGAAAAATGAGAATAATTAACCATAATTAAAATTATATGTTATTAGTGAACATCCCAAATTTTATTTGGTCTAATATATTATTTCATAATATTCTTTGAGGATTAATCCTTATAGAATATTTTAATTATAATAGTTTTGATAAATTTGGATGTTTTTGATTCCAACATATTAGTTCTGTTTTATTGATTTAAATTATGTTTATAAGTTAGTCACATAATATAAAAATTGATATAAAATATATATTATAATATTATCAATCCATTATATATATATTTTAAAATACCTTATGGCGATATAGGAAATTGAAATCTCACAGTCCGTGATGGCTTTAAATCAACACATCATAGACAATGATTTATTTTTTAGTATAAGGGTGAGAGGATAAGAGGATTAATGATTAATTATTCAACTAACATAATTAAATTATTTTATATATAATATATTTTATTTATCATTCTATGTGGATGCTATGATATAAGTATAGAATAAGAAAATAATCTAAATTAAAAGGAGAAGAAAGAGGGGTTTTCCTCTTGAAATCTTTTTCATGAGAACCTCCTTAATGAAATTGGTTGTTGTGTTTTGTTGAGACAGAGTGATCCAATTTGTGTGGTAGTGTATTGTGAAGAATATTGTGTAATAATTTCTCGCGATTCATGGGTTTGTAGTTGTGAGGATAAGAGGTGTTGGGTTGGTATTTATAGAGGAGGGGAGGAGAGTTTTCTAATTAATTTATTCATTAATTTATTAAATTTGTTCAAAAAATGAATAGTTTGAACCTTATCATATTTTATGTTATAATAATGAATTATGTTTCCATATTTTTCTCTTGAATCCACCTTACATCAGTATATACTAATAAATTCATTTATTTAGCTTTTATCATTAATTATTTTATTTTAATTTTCACAAAAAAAATCATTTATTTTAGAGAAATCTGAAAAAATTCACCCTAACCATTTTTTGATATTAATAATTAAAAAATTAAATCCATTTAGTAAAAATAATTTTATAATTATGTGAAATTTAATTTAAAATTAAAGTCATCAATTATTCTAAAATACATGTTTTTAAATAATAACTGATTTTATGGAATCTGGAAAAATTATATAAGGTCTAATAAAATTATCATATAATAACAAGAAAACAAAATATTACATTATAAATATGTTATATGAAATTAAATTTTCTTTTAGATAAATATTTTAAGAAAAATACTTATTTATTATTATTTTTAATACATTTATTTACTTATACTATGATATAATTATATTATATTTTAATTTATAGGATAATAAAATATTATTTATACCCTCATATGTGCGGTTGAAAATATATTTTCAAGATTACTATTCTTAATTTTCATGTTACTATTCCAAAGGTCAAGACACTATTCCATTAGAATAGGTTCCTTAACTTATAGAAATAACACTTATTTCACTCATTCATCATTTATAATGTTTTCATTGTGACTTCTATGTGATATTATGTGATTTATAATACATGAAGTAATTATCAGTAGGAAGTTTCCATTGATAAAATAATGGGTTTTTAAATTCATCACCCATTATGAAATTTCACCCACGAAAAATATTTTTAAATAGTATTGTGAAAAAATTGAGGGTAATTCTTCATCATCATTTCCTCAGGTTCCCATGTTTTCATGTCATACTTATCGTTCCCCAATAGTACATTTACCATGTGAGTAGTCTAGTTGTGTATAAAATTGTCTATATGGTCCAAGATCTTCAACAAGTTCTCATCGTAAGAGATATAATTTTCCAATTGTAACACCTCTGGATTCAGTACATGTGTGGGATATGGTATGTACATCATAAAGATATATATATATATGGAATAATTCATGTACTCAAAAGATGGTATGTTTTAGTTCTATTTGGTAGTCTGAAACTCTAAAATAATCAATAATCTCGAAGGGGATGATGTACCAGGGACTCAAGTTTCCTTTCATCCCAAATATCAATAACATATTACTGGGATATATGTGGAGGAATACCATGTCTCAAACATCATACTCAAAGTCCCATTGATTATTGTTTTTATACCTAATTTATCGACTTTGGGATTCCTAAATCTGCTATTGAATTGATTCCACCTTCTCTACCACTTCTTCTACCTTTTCTACTCCTAACAGTTTAGGTTTACCAACATCATCCCATGATGCTCGTAATCTACATATTTTCCCATAACGGTATTCTTATGGATCTATTTGGATGACTGAGTGGAAACTGTTTTTGAAAGAAAACACAGTCAGAGGAAGATATTGGTCCTATAGTAACTTTAATGACCACAAAACATTATCTAAACATGTTATCCAATGTTTGAAGTGTCTATTTAGACCAATCATCCAGTAAATGATGACCAGGCATGATGGTGATCATATTGTTGTTTATAACAAGTTATAGAGGGTTCAAAATAATGGAGGATTATGTCAAATTGGGATCAGATACAATCAATAGTGGTAATCCATGAATCCTTAAAACTTCTCAGATTTTAATCCATTCAATTGTATCTAATGAGAAGAAATCTAAAATTACAATAAATGGAATTTTGTTTGTTAGACGATCCACAAAAATATATATAACAATGTTTCCTAGGGATTACATTAGAAATTTAGGGAAATAGTCAATGGTGATTTTTCCCACAACCTAGTTGTTATGGGTAATGGATGCAACACCCACTAGTAAATGTTTCTCTTTTCATTGAATTTTTATCTTACAAGGAACATTGATGTATATTCAATGATTTATTTTATCATATTTTCCTACCAATTTTTCTGTTATATTACACAATACATGTTTTTTATACATGGGTTAAAATATATGTCTGAGCAATGTGTTTTACTCAAAAGATAATTTTTTATCTCTGAATTTGTTAGTACACATAGTTGTGACCCATATCATACAAATCCTTTTTAATCAATATTACACATTATGTATTTACCGAATTTGACTGCTTCCACATTCATCTAATTTTCCACATCATTTCTCTGATAGTCCATTATTATCTATATGATGGAAAGTTGAACAATCATTTGAGAATAGATTTGTGATGTTACTTCATTAATGATTCCCATGTCCATAATTTGAAATTACAAAAAGATTGTATCCCTCAAAATTCACATCATTTATAATGTTGCATGATCCTCACTATATAGAGAAACTACAACTTTATATTACCTACTAAAATTCCATGGAATTGAGTATTCATAATCCTTGATGAGAACTAACCATATTTATTGGCACATATTAAGATCCTTCTTGGTGAATATATATTAGAAAATATTTTTATAAAATATATACATTATACTTCTCCCCATTGAGATAATACCACCATATTTTAAAAGGAAAGGTCACAACTATAAACTCCAGATCATGTGTGGTATGATTTGTTTCATGAAGTTTCAACATATTTGAGGCATATTCTACCACTTTATCATTTCAAATCATTACATAGCATATAAACTTCTATTAAGAATATCTATTTATGAAAATTGGTTCCCTGCTAACTAGAAATGTGATTAATAGAGCATTGATAATCATATTTTTTTACCCTTTAAAGATTTATACACATTCAATAGTCCATAAAAACTTTTATCCCATATGAGTTAGCTTTTTAAAGATTTTCAAAATCATGAGAGGTTCTTAAATATTAATTGATATCAACTAGATAACCAAGGAAACAATGGATCTTTATTATAGATTTTGTCCTGGGAAACTCAATGATATCCAATACCTTAAAAGTGACTGTGTTTATACCTTTTTACTTAATTACATGAACCAAGAAATATACTTCCGTTATCTTGAACTCACATTTATTGTACATTTCCCAATTTTTCCCCTGGCCTTGTATTCTAACTTTTATTCCAATTGTACTCATGATCATCTTGGCTCATAGACTATATCATAATATCATCAATAAATACTACCAAAAATTTGATGATTTATCTCAAAATACTGAATTAGTTATGTACAAGAATATTTTTCGATCATTAGGGTGTCCAAAGGGCATCATTAGGAACTCATTGTGTCAGAACCTCATTATAAATGTAGTATTGGGAATATGTTCCTTCCTCACTATTAATTGAAGAAATCCCAACAGAAATTACATCTTAGATAAATATTTGGCACTATATAATTGATCAAATAAGTGATCTATACATTTTAGGGGATAATTTTTAGGAACTCACGGTTTTTAATAAAGATGCACATTGATCAATCATTATTCATTATGATAAGGACTAGTTCACCCCATGGTGAAGCAATCGATCATATAAATTTTTTTCCATATTCTATTGTGACTATTTCCATAGTTTCTCCCACTCCATGGTGGAAATTTTATACGGTTATTTTGATATATGTAGAGATCCAGGAATAATTTCAACAGATAACTCAACATATAAGTCAAGTGGAATACCATGTAATTTTTCAGGGAACTAATCACTATATTCCTTTACAATGTCCTTATTTTATTAATGATACCAAAAAAATTTCATTATAATTTGTGCTTGATATACTAACACACATATCAATAATATCCACACATGATATAATGATTCTAATGAATATTCATGCTCCTCATTACAATTGTACAGAATTAAATTTTTTCAATTGATGCGAAGGGTCACCTAAATTTCTCGATTATTGACATCAGTTACTTATAATAACAGTCAATCCATGACCAATATATCATCAAACACCACCAAATGATGTAATATATTATTGTATCGGAGATTTAGTAAACAAATATTAACTGGGGATGATTTACATACTTTTGATGCAATAATTTCATTATTTACTAATCACAAAGATAACTCATCCACCATATTCTAATGTAGTTTTTGAATAGTATTAGTAAAACTGAGAGGTATTAGAGAATGTGTAGAACCATGTAACAAATAGTAAATTCACTATTCTATAATTATTAACTAGCATACATGTCACAAGAAAAGTTTTTGGCTCTACCTTTATAGTTGTGATGGAATATTCTTTCTATTACTCTTTTTGATTTGTTGGTTGCTAATGAAGAATACCCTAAAGGACTCAAGATTTTTTCCACTAGATTTCCGAATGACCATTCTCCCTACAGTGGAAGCATTTAACCATTGGTGGTTCTCTCTTTTCTTCCATGACATTGACCATATTACCCATATCTCTTCAAAATTAATGAGCCTTTTCGCCTTCCTCCCACCCTTGAATTATTTCCCCCTAACATTAAGGAAATTCCCTTGATTTTTCTTCCCACATTTGATAACTTTGATTGGATGTGTTTCATTAAAATCCTTTTTCAAAAGATCATATATCATGGATCTCCATCTTTAAATTTGAATCTCTATATCCATGAAATGTTTCTCCAAACCCCATATCCACTTTGAGAGAACATCAAAAACATATTTGTAACCCCCAAAGTATGTAAAAGTTATATCCTTTCAAAGTTTTGGTTTAAAATCAATAAGAAATATATATATTTTGTCATTATTTACAAAAAAACACGAGGTTTACCTATCAATAAATATGAAATTTTTTCCATGAGAAAAGATAGATTAATCATAATTTTTATTTAGATCTAACAATTCTTTCTACATATTTTAATGAAATTTTAAAGGGAAATAATTGTTAGAATATATTTCATTATTTTATTCCCATCCATATCATTACTTTTTTTTCTTTGTTGTGGTGTATTTATAAAATTCCCAATATTGATCAGCCTCTCAATCTAAATGATAATTTTACAAAGTCATATTACCTATCTCAAAATAGTGAAGCAATGAAAAGATCTTCCCCATTGAGTTAAACTAGTATTCCAAGACTAGTGGATCAGAAGATCCACTAAATTTCTTGTGGACATTTCCAAATAAATGTATCAATATACAGTTTCAACCTCATTTGTGAAAGAGCATGTTTATAAATAATCTGGTTATTGGTTATAGCCTTAGACAGATAGGAAATAATTGTTATGACATTTTAAACTCCACCTCCCAAAGAATTGGGGATATCGTTTGGGAAATCATTATGATATCCCTCACATATATTACTGTCCATGTTTCTCCTAATTCCCACCTCTTTCTAAAATAGATAATGGTTGAATAAAATTTTAGATAACATGTTATGAATAAATATTTTATTCCTTTGTGAAATTAATTTGAAATTAATATCTTTTGGGATCCATTTGTTTAGAAAATCATCTTGGGTGCATAAATATACTTAGTGACATACTAAGGGTTTTTTATTAATGTTCTATAATTCTGATTCCCAAATTAACTAAACTGTGCTCTAATACCTACTAAAGAGACAATAATTTTTCATACATTACTATTACATCATATTAATGATACAAAACTTAATATCATTACAAAACCAGGATCCAAAGGTCTATTGTATTTTAAAAATAAGGACCAAATATAAAATTTACCAAAGAAAAAATAAAATTTATTTAATTTCTTATTATTTAGATTATTAGTTTTCCTCACTTTCTTTATCGTACAAGGAATCACTTGAGAATACACATCTATGAATGGTGTGAGGTAATATCCCAATAAGATGAAAGATACAAGCTTGAATCTATATATCATGGGAGAGATTAATTATAATAACCGTAACATAATAATAGTGTTATCATTATATTCATGAGAGGCTCAATTATGTAAATTCATGGAATATGTGTGTGCATAAAACTAGAACATCATGTCTTAGTTTTCAAATACTACACATAGTTGAAAACAAATCTAGCATCATATTGACGCATAACATATGTGAATATTCATAAAATACAAATTGTAAATAATTATATAATTTTGTACCTGGATATTTGACCTCTTATAATTATATACTTTACATTACCCAATTAAATTGTGTGCTATTAAATTTTGAGGGAACCCATCACATCATAACATTTACATAATCATGCATGCCACATTAAATGCATACCAATCTTTTCCATTAAATAACCAATAGAAAATAAAATGGGTTTCATGAGAATATTATAATTAATACATTAAATGATAAAATATGGTGCTTCCAAAATAAAAAGGTAATAACATAATTGGTATATGTATCATCAATCTTGATTGATGAAGAAACATTATCGATAGAAGTAAAAGATTTGTTTTTCGAAGGAAGATTTGATGTGAAAAAATCATTTCATTTGTTATAAAACCATATTGGAAACACGTATATATTATAAAATATATGTGATTGAAAAATAAATGATATTTAATTAATATTAAAACAAAATCCATACAGAAAATGTAGTAAAAGAGGGAAAAAATAAATATAGAGAGTCAAGTTCGATAATCCTCTCAACTGATGTCTGAAATATTTATTCCCATTAATATCCTGGATATTAAAATCAGATTAATTAATTAATAAATTTAATACCTCTTATACATATATTTGATATATTATAAATATATTACAATAACTTATGGAACTTATCAGGAGTTACATAGTTCAATTTCATCACTTAGGGGTGTTTGTTTTCTTGGTATTGATTATCAGTTCACTTGTATAAATGTTTATATGATTAGGTAAAATAAGGTTAATTGTCCATAAAATTAATAATATTTCTTTAGTGATCATAATTAATATTTATTTATCTTTTTTATTATTTGGTTATATTATCTACGGTTTAATCATTAGATATAATGTTAGTGATATTTTATAAACATATTATTATGTTTTTTATCAAAACAATGTATTTTTGTTTTATTATTTAATAATACTATACAAGTTAGTATGAAATTTTTAAAATTTATATAAAATTCAATTAAATTATGTTCCACCAATTATAATGGTTTTATGACCATCCTTTTAGGTTGTATATGAAAATTAAAGTGCACCATCCTTGATAGTGATAAATCAAGACATCATGGATAATGATTTCATTTTTAGAATAATATGGATTGTAGAAGATGTTTGATAATAGATTAATAGATTATGATAATGAAATAATAATATATATAATACAATGGAGTTTCCCTGACTCTTGGATAAGTGGATATTAGTATATATTAAGTAATGAAATGAAATTGAAAATAAATTAAATGAAAATGAATGAGGGTTTCAAATCATTAATTATCCACCCTATGAACCTACTTAGGGAAATTGGTCGTTTCCACTATTTTAGAAACATGAATATTGTAAAAATTTTATGTGATTTTTAAGAGGACAATATAGAAATTAGACATTATTCGAGGCTTTAGAGTTACGAAGATAAGATGTCGTGAGGAGTTGTATTTATTTGGGTGGAGAGAAGTGTTTTCCAATTTTTTACTCATTTTTTAATTATTTTTCATAATGAAAACAAATAATTTTAAACATAATAGTAAATATATTATAATAATGAAGGGGATTTCTAGATTTTGGGGTGACAATAGCCTTACATCAATAATGACAAAAAAATTCACGTATTTATCCTCTATTATAAATTATCTTATTTTAAAATCCACTAAAAAATAATGTATTTTATAAAACACCTAAAAATACAACGATAAAATTTTGGGATGGTAGATTTAAAAAATTATCTCCATTTTAAAAATAGAATTATGTATATTCGATAAATTTATTTTTAATAAATATTATCATTTATTAAAAAAATTCCTATTTTAAAATTTTAGCGGATTTTATGAATCCTTGAAAAAGTAATCAAGGTCTAGTGAAGTAAAATTATTATAAAAATATAATACTATATTATTTTTAAAATACATTTTAGGGAAATAATTTTTATATTAAATAATTATATACTAAAATTTCAACACTTAATTTATTATTTTTATACATTTATTGACTTATACAATGATATAATTAAATCATATATCCAATTATAGGATGCTTAGTGTTTATTTATAATGTTAGAGGTGAGGTTACATTTGTATTGGCCATATAACCATTCCTAATTTTCATGGTACAATTCCAATGTTCATGTTACAATTTCATTGGTATGGGTTCATTAACTTCTAGAAATACCTCTTATTTTATTCTTTGCCACATAATATTGATTATATTGTGTTTTTTATGTGATTAATGTGATTTATACTATACGTAATCATTATATGGACGGATATTATTTTGATAAAATTCAAGGTTTTTTAACTGTGGATATGAGAGTGAAGTTTCATAGCGAAGTATGGTACATAATATCAGATATAGATCCCTATTTTTTCATCAAATTCATTGGAAGTAATTTTATTTTTTAATCTCTCTTATATACATTATTACATCCTCCCCATCACCAGAAAATATTTTTTCATAATAGATTATTCAATAATTAGTGGAATTATTGTGATTCAAAGTTTTTAATTTTTTATATCATTAGTGAATCACATGATCTTGGTTTATTTTCCATATATTAATGGGAATCAACATTCTAATAACATGGAATCATTCAAGGTTTATAATAGGATTCATTTCACAAACCTGTTTTGTTAAATTGAGGATAAAGAGTCAGTGGTCTGTGGACCAGATATGGTGTAGATCATGACAAAAAAGGTGAGGAACGTTCAAGAGATGGGGATGTTTATGTTGAAACATAAGAAGTAATATTCTTGTTAGGGTATGGTAACTTTAGACTATGAGGTTAGATATCATTTTTTTAGAGGGGTTTTCCCCATCACGGGATTTAGTGATATGTTTGTGGTTGAAAACATTATACCCCATTTATTGTTTCTTTTGAAGTTCTAGATCATGATAATGTTTTTGATCATCAGTTAGACTATCCCTTATAGGGTGGTTAGATCAATGAAGATTTAAATTGGATGAATTAATAAATTTTTAAAGACTCCCATGTCAAATATTTGGGAAATATAGATGTGGAGGATAACACAACATCCATGTAGTTGACGTTCAATATTTTGGATCATCAAGAGAAGGCTCTTAAAGGGAATTATGTTCCCTTGGAATGTAATTTAATGAGGCAATAAGTTTCATTAGAAACTACATTACATAGTTATTCCTAGCTGCGTTCTATGTATCTATGTGATTATTTTGTGTTATTTCGATTTAAATTGTTATTTTCTCGCATTATAAATTGCACCATTGGTGGTGTAGTATCTTTTTGATTGGTATCTCCCAGGGTGGTTGGAGAATGGTGGTTATTTTCCTTTTGTAAAATTTTAATTCTCATGTAAAATAATTTTTTGATGTTATATAGTTTAATAGTTTTCCATTCTCATACAATTTCTGTTCCTATTTAATTGTGATGTTGGATTTGGGTTGATCATATCTAAAGGGGCCAAATGAGGTTCACGTTGGGATACAAATAAATTCAGGTTTGGTGAATTGATTATTTTTTCACATAATGACCTTGCTTCATTATATTAGTATATAAGGTGTTGAACAAGCATTAAACATGGTTTATAAGGTAGATCAATTTATTATATAACACCACAATGTTGTGAAAAATTCCAACCACAACATGATAATTTTATTTTACAGTACTAGTATAAATTGATAAATCCATATAAAATGAAATGATGTATCAAATGTTTACATTAAACACCAAGTGACTAGAGGTATATCATTGGAGTTCTTTTTTCTCTCTAGACATATTTCTTCCTATGGTTTTATAGAAAAACCATTTAGTAACATGAGGTGAGTTCCTCTTCATTTATCTTTTGGTTATTAATGCTGGTATTTATTGAAGTTTTTTTGGTTTTGTTGGACTCACATGTTTTGATAATCCCATATCATGTTTAAATATTGATCATGATATAATAAGTCCTTTGGTAACTCTTTTTAATCTGTATTTATAATTATTTTATCCTAAACAATGTATATTGTTAGTCTCGTGACTTTTCTGCATTAGCTTAAAGTTTACATTTATCTAATTATAAGTTCACTGTTAAAAGCTACAGGTTAGAGTCATATATTCAAAGTCACCGTCATAGCTCACTGTTATAATGGGTCACAGATCCTAGAAGGTTACTGTTGAAGATATTCTATCACTAATATAGGCTACCGGTACTAGGTTACTTTCTCAAGTCTACCATTGATCAACTTATCAAAGCTCACAGACAAAGAGTCACCATCACAAGGTCACTTCTATGGAAAGGCATATGTTAGAAGTTCACTGTCAGACTCGGTCTCAATTATTCTGTTGAGAACCTCACTGATTCAAGTCTACTATTGAACATGTCTACCATTAATAGAAGGCTACCGCTAGACAACTCCTACTGTCGAGAGAGTCGACTATTATTCAAAGTATATTGATGGACATACTCCACCGTTAATGAAATTACATATTGATATAAGTCTATAGTTAGAAAGTCCATTGTTAAAGTAGTCTGATGTTGCAAAGCATTCGTTAGAATATTACTGTTGGAGTATACAGCTGATCAAGCCTATTCATGAAGCTCACAGTTGAATAACCTACCGATGAAGTCTACTGATGAGGAGCTATTGTTACATAGAGAAACAACTACCATTACAATACATCCACTGACACAAAGTGTACCTTTACATGCCCACAGTCAAAGATCTTACCAATAAAGTCCACAGTTGGAAAGACTACCGTTGAAGTTTACCGTGTGACATGCATCTGCTACCAGTCTATTGATATTCTATTATTTTCTTTACCAATTTTATTATTATTATTATAACGGTCATGTATGGAAAAATGAATGCACCTGAAATTATTTAATGGTATTTTCAGTAATATCAGGAGACTGTACGATGTACGAGGAAGACCACAGTGGTTGAAACATTTCTCTTGTTGGCATCTGCTGAACCAAATGAAAAAAGCTCACCTGGAAAACTGTACATATAAATATGTGTAGAGACAGACATCAATAAAGGAATCAACAAAGATATATATACGAAGAACACACAGAAACAAGAGACAAACGTGGACACATTGAATATACACATAACACCCATAAGAGAGAAACAGACACAATATGAAGAAGAACACTCAATCACTCCTTCTGAAGAATAGTGTTCTTCACAAAGATCTATTGAAAGATCCTCTTCAAGCTGTAGTAGTGTGCTGCAAAGGGATTCAAACCAAATAATCTTATCATCTCTACTTATCGAAGTCAGAACCTGTATGTTACGACACTTTGTTTTAGAGGTGACTTGCAGAGAAAGAAAAAAACGTCATTTCCTTCATTCCATTGAGTCCAGAGCTGATCTGCCAACACAACAGAGCATTCTAAACTTATCACTACTATCTTTAGCTCTATTTTGTTTAATTATTTTACATTTTTGAGCAGTGTGTCTGTGTTACACACACTGACTCATGTTCTTGAAGTGAGGGATACTGAAAATCCCCATATGAGACTCTCTTTACATTTTTCCCATGTATAACTGTGGAAGAATACTGGTGTGTCTTGGTTGTTATATTTTTCCCACGTATAACTGTGGAAGAGGTTGAAAAACCTAGACAGTTTGTGAAAACTGCTATAAATCCTGATACAGGCTATGTATCACTTTTAATATAATTGCTTGGTGGCAGTTGATCACCAAGTGGAAAGGAATAGGCATTGTCTTAAGACTGAACCTCTTGTTTCAATTGTTGTTTTCATCATTCCTTTACTTTGTTTTACATTTATCTGATGTGCTTATATTTTCAATGACAGAAATCAGTTTTTACATTCACTTTAGTATTTAGTTATGTTTAGTGTGTATATCTGATTTGTTTAGTAAACTTTTTTCAAAAGTCGAATTAGTTCTCATACTGATTCAATAGAGTTGTAATCAACTTTTGAGAAACCTATTGAACAATAAGTTACTTATATCTCTACTTCCTTAATTGACTGGGCCGTTTTAATTTGGGGGAGTTTAATTCTAAAGGTTTTTAACAGAAATTTTAATTTGAACTCAATTCACACCCCATCTTGAGTATCCACTCCGACCAACATTTGGTATCAGAGGAAACATTCATTTTTATAAAAAGTCTTCAAACCCTCTGTTTTTCAAACTATGATTTAAGTTTTATCTTGAAGATATTAAATTTTTCTTAGTTATAAAATTTATCTCTTTAATATTCTTTATAATATTGTTATGGAAAATAGACTATAAGGTGATTCTACTAACAGTCCACCTTTCGTTAATGGTTTGAATTATGCTCAACAGAAAATTAAAATGAAAATTCATTTGGAAAGTATTGGTTTTGATATTTGGTCTGATGTAGAATCATAATATGAGATCCAAAAAACATCAAGATCTACCTAGGATGATTTTAAAACCTCTAACTATAACAATAATTGTAAGTCTATGAATGCCCTTTACTGCTCTTTAAGAGATGAATAATTTAACCAAATTTCTGCATGTAAAACAGCTTATGAAATCAGGGACACCTTGGTTGTTTCTCATTAAGGAAAAACCAATGTCAAGGAAATGAGATTGAATACTTATACAATTAAATATGATAATTTTAAGATGAGACCGGATGAACCCATTTCTGATATTTACCTTAGGATAAATGAGATAGTCAACACCATGAGTTCACTGGGAAACGCTGTTCCAGAAAAGGAGCAGATCATGAGTATATTGAGATGTTTTCCAGACATATGGAGAGGCAATTTTGTGTCTATCCGAGAGTCGTGTGACAGAAGAAAGCTACCTGTTAAGGAGTTGATGGGTAAACTGATGATGTATGATGAATAAATAAAGGTGAAAAAAGAAAAATATGATGAACCCAAGAGAATATCTGTAGAATTGAACTCTGCTGCTCCAAAGAGAAAAGATAAGGAGAAAATACATGTACCTACTGAATGTTCAACAAGTGAAGATTCAGATTCAGAAAGTGGTGAAGAAATGGATCAAATTTGTAGGAGACTTAAGAATTTCTATAGTAAGAATATGTTTTTCCGAAAATCAGTAAACAAAGGAATGTATGACAACATGGGACATTAGAAGAAGGATTGGATGAAATCTGGTAAAGAAGATGATGTAGTCTGCTATGAATGCAATAGGAATGGACACATCAAGTCTAACTGTCCAAAGTTAAAATTTAAAAAGAAACATGCCAATCTATGTTTTATGATAGAGACATCTGAGGTAACAATTAATTACCCTGTGTATAATAATAATTATTCTGGAAATAACAATGATTCAGATAATGAGGAAAATATTTCTAAGACTAAACTATTTGAATATTGTAATATACTGGATGACACCTGCACTGAACTGAAAGATGAATATAAATCATTGAAGAAACATCATGCCTTGACTAGTGATATTAAAACAGATCTAAGTGTAGAAAAAGAAAATAATGATCAACTGTTGACAGAGAACACTCAACTCAAATTATATAATGTACAATTAATAAAGGATATTGAGAATTTCACTACTGGTAGGGATACCGTGACACCGTTTCTAGGAAAACATATTACTCTAAAATATACAATAGGTCTAGGATATCAGTTTGGAAATAGACAAATTAGTACAACCAAATTTGTTCCATAATCTGGACAATTCACTACTAATTCTAGACCATCTTTTGGGAAACAATTTTCTAATTGGACTAACAAGGTATTTATTTCTCAATATATGTTTTAGGATTTTATCAAACCTATAATGAAAATATGGGTTCCCAAGGTTTTACTAGATCACCTCTCTGGACCTAAGAAGATCTAGGTACCAAAATTAGCCCATGTTTAATCTGTTTTGTAGGGTTGTTTCTTAAAGAGTTCTTGTAAGACCCTATGGTACATGGACAGTGGATGTTCAAGACATACGACATGATACAATTCTTTCTTCAAGAGTCTAATTAAATTTGATGGTGGGCATGTCACTTTTGGTGATAATGCGAAAGTAAAAATCATCAGCTTAGGCCAGATTGGTATCCCTGATAAAATATTAATCTCTAAAGTACTTTTTGATGATGTATTGAAGTACAATTTACTTATCATATCTCACTTATTTGATGATGGATTTAATGTTACGATTGAAAATGATTCATGTCATGTTTTTAATTCAAAAAATGATGTTGTTTACACTGCATGTAGAAATGAGAATGTATATGCTTTTGATTTAAATTCCTTAGGCAAACAAAATGATTCCTACTTAAATGCTTTTCATAAAGATTCTTGGTTTTGACATAAAAGATTAGGACACTGTAATGTGCACTCACTTAGGATGCTATCTATGAAATGATTATTTAGAGACATACCTAAATTAGAATTCCCAATTTACATGTTTGTAATCCCTATCAAAATGGAAAAAACACAATGTTTCTTTCAAACCAAATAAAGAAGTTTCAACTTCTCAACCACTTGAGTTGGTTCCCATGGATTTTTTTGGACCATCAAGAGTTTCAAGTCTAAACGAGAAGCACTATGTTTATGTTCTTGTGGATGAATTTTATAGGTATACATGGGTATACTTCTTAGCTCACAAAAGTGAAGCCTACTCTTACTTTATTAAATATTCCATGTCTGTATAAAATCATAGTGGACATAGAATTAAGACCCTGAGAAGTGATCATGGCCGAGAGTTTGAGAATCATGAGATTGAATCCTACTGCTGACATAATGGATATAGTCACAACTTTTCTGTCCCTAGGAAACCTCAACAAAATGGAGTTGGAGAAAGATTAAAATAGGACACTTCAAGAAATTTCTAGAACTATTCTTAATAAGTATGAATTACCTTTTTCTTGGGCTGAAGCTATAAATATAGCTTCTTATGTTACCAATAGAGTTTTAATTAGAAATGTTCTAAAAAGGACCCCTTATGTGCATTGGGATAATAGGAAGCCTATGGTTAATTACTTTAGAGTTTTTTGGTTGCAATGTACTTATTCTAAATACTAAAGATAATATTGAAAAATTTCCATCCAAAATTGATGAAGGAATGTTCCTGGGTTATTCTATCTCAAGTAAAGCTTATAGAGTGTTCAATAAGAAAAATATATGTGTGGAAGAATCAGTTCATGTCAAATTCGGTTAGACTGATCCACATGATTCAAAAACCAATCTTGAAAATCTTGAGGAATATTTGACAAATTTGATCTTTAATTATAAGAATAGTGAATCTCCTGTGAAAGTATCCAGTTCTGGAAATTTTCCCGAATCTGATCTTACTGATTCTGAACCAATAGGCAACAATGAAAAATCTAGTTCAAACCTTCCTAATGGAATTAGGACTCTCAAGAATCATCCTCTAGATGATTTTGTATGTGATTTTAATAGAGGAACACAAACTAGAGCTTCTATAAGAAACCAAGTTGATCATCAAGCATTTCATTCACATCTTGAACCCAAAAATGTTAATGATGCTATCAATGATGAATTTTGGGTAATGGCTATGCAAGAAAAACTAAATTAGTTCGAAAGAAACAAATTTTGGGAATTAGTGGAAAGACCTAAGGACACCTTGACCATAGGCAATAAATCGGTGTTTAGGAACAAAGTAGATGAGTCTGGGAATATAGTTAGAAATTAAGCTAGGCTAGTTACACAAGGATATATTCAAGAAGAAGGAAATGACTATGAGGAGACATTTTCACCAGTAGCTAGATTATAAGCTATTAGGATACTACTTGCATTTGAAGCTCATCAGAATTTCAAACATTATCAAATGGATGTTAAAAGTGATTTTCTAAATGGGTATATAGTTAAGGATGTAGTTTTTGAACAACATCATGGTTTTACAAATCCCCATTTTTTCCAATAATGATTTTAAACTATCTAAAGCTATATATGGCTTAAAACAATCTCCAAGAGCATGGTATGTTAGGCTCAACTCTTTTCTTATTTCAAAAGGTTTTACCAAAGGGATAAATGATCCTACTCTTTTCATTAATGGATTTCTAAAGATGTTTTGATGATACAAATTTATGTGGATGATATTATTTTTGGGTCTTCTAAAAATACATTATGTACTGATTTTTCATAAATTATGCAAAATGAGTTTGAAATGAGTTTAATGGGAGAAGTCAAATTTTTACTTGGATTTTAGATATTTCAAAATAAAAATGGCATTATATTGAATCAAAGTAAATATATTAAGGATATTTTAAAATGTTTTTCTTTGGATGGTAGTAAGGGTAGTGACACGCCTATGAGTACAACCTGTATGTTTAATACTGATGAAGCTGGAGAACCAGTGGATCAATCCCACAATAGAGGTATGATAGGTAGTATACTCTATCATACAGCTAGCAGACCTGACATCATGTTTAGTGTATGCATGTGTGCACTATTTCAAGCCAATCCAAAAGAGTCTCATTTAACTACTGTAAAAAGGATTTTTAAATATCTCAAACATACTCCCAACTTAGGATTATTTTATCAAAAAGGACAATCCTTTGATTTGTTGATTTATTCTGAAGCCTATTTTTCTGGTTGCATGTTAGATAGAAAAAGCACCTCTAGGACTTGTCACATATTAGGCAAGTCACTTGTATCTTGGTGTATTAATAAGCAGAATTCTATTGCATTATCCACTGCCGAAGCTGAATACATAGAAGATGGTAGTTTCAATGCACAAATTTTTTGGATGAAGCACACTTTACTGGACTATGAATATCAATTCAAAAATATCTCTATAAAGTGTGACAATTCAAGTTCTATTAACATTTCCAAAAATCCAGTTTCTCATGCTAGGAAAAAGCATATTGATGTGAGAAATCACATTTTGAGGGATCATTATCAAAAGGGTGATATCACTCTTGAATTCATTGGCACTGAACATCAATTAGCTAATATATTCATAATTCCTTTGTATTCTGAGAGGTTAAATTACATCAAACATGATTTAGGTATGATTAACTTTAGTATAGGAGAACTCACTGTTAGTGTAACACCCGAGACTTTTATGTTATATAAATCATCAAAGGAATCTTTTTCTACACAACACTTGCTTGGCTTGCTTTACACGCAATCGCGACCTTCCTCGATAGCTTGCGTCGTACGCAATACCGAGTTTCACTAAACAACAATATACTATTAAAACTAGCCGTTATGAATAGTAAAAACCACTTTTTGAAATTTTATAAATTTTATTTTTCAAAATGGACTTCATTTTTGGACTCAGAATATCGAAATTAGCCTAGGGTGAAATTTTTGTATTTTTCTGAAAACTTTCAATTTTTGATGAATAGTGAAACCACTAAGTGGTAGGTTAAAAACCGAATTTTGCATAAAACTTAATTTTACCGCTTCTGTGAATGGAATTTCGAAAATCCGAGAGACACGGTTAATATCAAGGACTAAAATGTGGTTCAATGAGACGAAAATAATTTTTGGTGAATAGTAACTTTTTACTTTTTTTTACCGCGGTTAATAGTAAATAGGGTAACTAAGGGTAAATATGATATCAATATTACCCTAACACATGTCCTAATACTATTGGACAAGTGTAATTCGACCAAAAACAAACTTAGGAATAAAATATGACCATTTAGGCCCACTTGGATTAGATTAGGACATTTATTATTAATTTATTTAAAGAAAGGTTAAAATAGTTAAAATCAATGTTTAATAAGTAAATCATTTTTAATATGGGGTTATACATAAGATAAATTCGATTGTAAATATTAATTAGAAAGCTAAAAAGATTTCCTACATGATGGTATTTTATTTGTAATTTTTAGACATCAAATAATTTAATTTATTTATGACACAACGATGATGCAGTAATTATCTTATTAATGAAATATTGACATAATTGATGTTATAAACACCAAAATAAATGTAATTTGAAACTTTTTATGAATTCCACTAATTTTCTAGGTTAATATGATATATTAATGTTGATTTAATCAACTTGGTTCGAACATTTAATTCTGTTATGACTTTCACAAAAATCATATATCAAATAGTGTCAAAATTGACACAAAATAGTTTTTAAATCAAATATTATATTATTAATTGTTATTTTATTCCTAAAAATCTAAGGTTCGGCCAAATGACTTAGATAAGGATATATATATTAATAATAAACAATTTGGGGTTCTTTTGGCATGTTATAGTAAGTGTATTAACCATATAGTGAAAGAAAACAAAAAGACACGGTAAATGTTAAATTATTTAACTTAGAGTTAAATCTAATTGATAAGGTTAAAATAATATCTTAACTTGTCTAAATTCTATTGGTTGATGGGATTTCGACCCATCCCCACTTTAGCTTCGAAATAAGACCCTTTGGAACCATTATAAACCGATTTTGACTTTAATATAAAATAATATTTTGAGATATTCCTAAGGTGCCCCTCTCCTCCCTTATAAAAGGGCACCTCCTCCCCCTCCTCCTCACACCAATTTGAGCACTCAAGCTCGGCCAACCCCTGCCATTTTCCCTTCTCCACTTCCCTAGAATAATCCTAGAGGTCCTGGTCTTCTCCAAAGACCAATCTTAGTTCCTTAAGTGGAGGATTCAAAAAGGCGTTCCAAAGAAGAGGTAATATCCATTACCGATCTTTTCAATTTCTTTCTTCTTCAACTTCTTCTTCTTCAGTTGTTTCATGATAAAGTAATAACATCAGTATTACTTACATACTGATATGTTATTATAAATATGAAACAACCCTAATTCACCTTCTATCCATCCTACGGAAAAATGAAATCACCGCGCGTGCGTACGTACGGAATACCGTCTCCACGCCGTGGTGTAATCTATTTTCCACCATCACCTTACAAGGATGGGTATAATGGTGTAATGAGTAACTATATATGATTATTATTAAGTAATATTGATACTGAAATAATATATATATATATACTCCAATACAATTCCACGATCATAGGAACGATATTATCACTCGTGCGTACGTACGGAATACCGTCTCCACGATGTGATGCGACTCGTTCTACATGATCTTCATTTCATAATGATTGTATAAATGAATTGAATGAATGAATATGGTATATACTACACTAATACCATTCTGGAAATTAATTATCTATAACCTAAAGATAAGAATAATAATTTATTCGACAAAACACGCATAAGAACAAAAAGTTATAAAGACCCGAGTAACAAGTAACAATGAAATATTACTAACAAGAAGCTAATAATATGACCATATATGATCTCATATCAATATGTATGATTCTGGAATAAGTCAATAACATTATTTAAACCATTATACAGGAGCTTCGGACACGAACAAAGCAAATCGGACCTAAGGTAATGGAAATATCACAATCTCATTTTTATCCGAGATTGTTTATTCGTAAGTATTTACTGGGGTGTATTTTATCATCCACATCCATGTTCCCTCAATATGTAATATTGTTTCCATCCACTTGAAATAGTTTAAATCCAATTTTACCCTTAGGTGAGTTTTTAGTAAAGAATATGAAAGGAATCTTTTGTCGTTTTTCCGTACGAGGTACTTTTTGACTTTTCCGACAAAAGTACGAAGAATGTTTTTTTTTTAACTTATACGGCATGAATGGATTTTTAAAACATTACTTCAAAGAATCTTCCTTTACAAGTTTTCAAGTTTATTTTTAATCAACTTCTTTTATTTTAAAGTTGTATGACATGTTATGAAAGGAAAAATGTTTTTGAAGAAGAAAGGATATTTTCCTCAAGAATTCAATTCAAGTGTTTTATCAAAATTATTTTCCATCTAAGATAATAAAGGGTTCTGTTTCTATCCATATTTTTACATTGGTTTGACTATGTTGTGATGGAATTATGTTTATGAATTCCTTTATCATATATGAATTGATTTATGATGTCATGATGTTTCAAGAATCCCATTTTTGTTATATGTGTTATGCGATGATGTATGTTTTATGATTATGTGGCACACATAAGAAAGGATTCATTATAAGATGGGTGGGACCTATATCTCCCTCCAATGCATTGGGTAATGATTTTATATCTCATGAGATAGACATGGCTGGAACGGAAGGTTATTTCGGTTCAGTGATACAGGACTGAAACGAGGAGTGAACTCGGTTCAGAAAGGGACTTTGTCCACTAAGATAGTCTTGGCAATGAGTCATGACTAACAAGAAATGATTTTCCATGATTATGTGTGCATGCCACAATGTTTCAAGTTTTATGTTATGGGGATCTCATTTTCACTTCTATGATTTATTCCATGTTAAGATATTATGATCTCTTTTGCAGGTTTTGATTTTCATAAAGATATGATATGATTTTTATTTCCTTTATTTGCCCTTGCTGAGCATTTGAGCTCACCCTTTTATGTTTTCTTTTCCCCAGGTCAGGAAGATGGATATTAAGTAGAATATGATAAAAGGGACCCTAGATATGATGAAATAAATGGGAGACACTGTAGAAGTTTTATGAACCAGTTGTTTATGTTTCCCCAGTTTCTAAAGACACTATACCTATACGGTCCTTTGTGGTTTTGTCATATGTTGTAATAAGAGTGATTCAATTTTGAAGTATTAACAATGTATGTAAAGTGTGGGTCGTTATAGTTGGTATCAGAGGAAAGGTATAGTCAACCTTTGGAAACTAGGATGTGAAAGCCTTAGTAAGAACCCTAAGGATAAGTCTAAGCATAGAACACAATCTTAGTGTTTTAAAAATGGACTTGAATAACCTAGGATAAGACCTTAAGCATGAAAATTTTATTCTTGAATTATGTGGTTTCCTATTATAATTAGTGTTGCTCACACTATTCTTCTTGGTTTTATTCAATGGCTGGAACCCGAAGGAACCGTGTTAATGCGGAATGCGATGGGCAATGCAATGATTGTCCCCCTGAGCAACCAAACGATATGGGAGCTGGAATGCAAAATCTTGTAGCCATGCTCACACAACTTTCTCAAGCTATGAATCATGCAGGATTTCCAAACGAACAAAGAAGGGAGCAACATTCTGTTGAATCCTTCATGAGGCAGCGTCCACCATCTTTCAGCGGGTCTACTGATCCATTAGTTGCTGAACAGTGGATTAGTACTACTGAAAAGATATTTTCAGTTCTTCAATGTTCTGAACATGATAAGGTCATCCTAGCAGTGTATCGTTTAGAAGGAGATGCTGATCAATGGTGGAATCTTGTTAAGAATACGAGGCAAAGGGATGAAATTGAGTCTATGGAATGGGACGAGTTCAAGAACTTATTTTTCAATAAGTACTTCCCTCGTATTCTCCGAACAAAGATGGAGAAAGAGTTCCTTGAACTGAAGCAAAGGGATGATGAATCTGTTAGTACCTATGAAGAAAATTTTACAAGACTTGCAAGGTACGCTTCTGGTATTATTATCCAACCTGAGAGTAAGATCGATCGATTCTTTAGTGGCTTAAAACCAAGTCTTCGAAGGGCGTTAGCCATAAGGGACTTCAATAGATACGAGGAAATCGTTCGATGTGCTCTCAAAGTCGAGATGGAGATTGGAGTAACCCATCAGTCACATGGGTTTGATAAGAAGAGGAAGATGGAATTCAAAGAAAAATCTAAAGAGCACACGGAATAGAAGATGAACTTTCCCTTATGCTCAAAGTGTGGAAAGAAACATGGAGGGAGTTTTCTTAAAGGGACAAGTAAATGTTTTAAATGTGGAAAGGAAGGCCATCGGGCATTTGAATGCCGTGATAATGGGAAGAAGATGTCTAATGATGCAAACAAAGGAAGGGATACACAGAATGATCCTACTACACTTCAATGTTTCAAGTGCAAGGAGATGGGGCATTATGCCAATCAATGCCCAAATCCAAGGGTTGATGATGATGGTCGACGTCAACAAACTCTTAAGGCTAAAGACAAAGGAAAGTCGCATGCAATTTCTACCGGCGATGTGGAGTACGATAACGATGTGGTGAAAGGTACACTTACCATCCACTCTAAAGTAGCAAATGTTTTATTTGATTCTGGATCCACCCACTCTTTTATTTCTGAAGACTTTTCTAAGGGTATCACCGTATTACCTCAACAATTAGATGTTGAGTTAGCTGTGACAACACCTAATGGCACATCAATCGCATCAGATGTTTATAATTCTTCTCCGATCGAAGTTTGTGGGAAAGTGCTTCCTGCAAATCTTGTGATCCTTCCTTTAGTGGAATTTGATGTGATTCTTGGCATGGATTGGCTTTCTCTACATGGAGCTCATATCAATTGCCAAAGAAGGGAAGTCACATTTCATATTCCAGATCAACCTACGATCGTCTATCAATGCAAGGATGAACATAACCTTCCAGTGGAAATTTCTTCCATCTTATGGGTATTGATTCCACTAAATGAAGGTTATTTATCTCAAATGGTTGGTGAGAAACTCACGATTAAGAATATGCCCATTGTACGGGAGTTTGATGATGTCTTTCCGGAGGAATTGCCGGGTCTTCAACCAAATCGTGAAGTTGAGTTTTCAATAGAACTCGTACCGGGTGCTTTGCCTATTTCAAAGACACCTTATAGAATGGCCCCAATTGAGTTGCAGGAATTGAAGAAGCAACTCCAAGAGAATCTTGATAAGGGATTCATACGCCCTAGTGCGTCACCTTGGGGAGCACCTGTTCTATTTGTTAAGAAGAAAGATGGATCAATGAGACTCTGCATTGATTATCGAGAACATAACAAGATCACTATCAAGAACAAATATCCTCTCCCACGCATTGATGACTTATTTGACCAACTACGCGGAGCTCAATACTTTTCCAAGATTGATCTTCGTTCAGGGTATCATCAATTAAGGGTCAAAAGGGAGGATATACCAAAGACGGCTTTCCGTACAAGTTATGGACACTATGAATTTATAGTGATGCCATTTGGTCTTACTAATGCCCCTGCTATCTTCATGGATCTAATGAATAGAGTCTTTAGAGACTATCTTGATCAATTTGTGGTAGTCTTTATAGACGATATTCTTGTCTATTCAAAGAGCAAGGAAGAGCATGAAGATCACTTGAGAATTATATTGAAGACCCTGAGAAAGGAGAAGCTTTATGCCAAATTTACCAAGTGTGAATTTTGGCTTCAAAAAGTTGCATTTTTGGGTCATATAATCTCAAAAGAGGGGATATCTGTGGATCCATCAAAAACAGAGGTTATCGAAAGATGGTCAAGACCAACAACAGTAACTGAGATCCGAAGTTTTCTTGGTTTGGCTGGATATTATCGACGTTTTGTAAAAGATTTTTCATGATTATCTAATCCAATCACCAAGTTGACTCGGAAGGGAGTTAAGTTTGTCTGGACAGAGGAATGTGAAGAGAATTTCAAGGAGTTGAAAAGAAGGTTATCCAGTGCACCTGTGCTCACACTACCTTGTAGTGGAGAAAGGTTTGTGATCTACAGTGATGCATCCAAGAAGGGATTGGGGTGTGTTCTTATGCAAAATGATATGGTGATAGCTTATGCCTCACGACAGTTGAAAATCCATGAGCAAAATTACCCAACACATGATTTGGAGTTGGCTGCGGTAATCTTTGCATTAAAGATTTGGAGGCATTACCTTTATGGTGAAAGGTGTGATATTTATACTGATCATAAAAGTTTAAAGTATATTTTCACACAAAAGGAGCTGAATATGCGTCAAAGAAGATGGTTGGAGCTGATTAAGGATTATGACTGCTCAATCCATTACCACCCTGGGAAAGCAAACAAGGTGGCAGATGCATTAAGTCGACAAGACCATGCTAGTTTATCCATGATGAGGATCACAAAAGATCCAATATTTATGGATTTACAAAGGATGGATCTTGGAATTATAATGGAAGGGGAAAAATCTTATCTTTCTCAAATGAATGTTCAACCATCTATACATGTGAAGATTAAAGAGGCACAGAAAGAAAATGTCGAGTTACAAAAGAAGGTGAGAAATGTTCCTGAATTCAACCTTGATTGTGATGGGATAATAAAGTTCAGGAATCGGGTTTGCGTTCCTCCCATCCCCGAATTAAAGAAGGAGCTGCTGGATGAGGCTCATAGTTCATCATTCTCTATTCATCCTGGAAGTACGAAGATGTATAGGGACCTGAAAGAGTACTTCTGGTGGGATGGCATGAAAAGAGATGTTGCTGAATATGTCTCTCGATGCTTGGTTTGTCAACAAGTTAAAGCTGAGAGACAGAAGTCTAAGGGGATGTTACAACCATTACCCATACCCGAATGGAAATGGGAAAACATCACTATGGACTTTGTCACAGGACTTCCTAAAACATCCAAAGGCAATAATGCTATCTGGGTCATAGTTGATCGTCTTACAAAGTCCGCACACTTCATTGCTATTAGAGAGGATTTCCCTCTAGATCAGCTTGCCAGGATATATGTAAAGGAAGTGGTAAGATTGCATGGAGTACCACTTTCTATTATATCTGATCGGGATCCGAGATTTACCTCGAAGTTCTGGCGAAGTCTTCAGCATACTCTGGATACAGAGTTGAGTTTCAGCACTGCTTATCATCCCCAGACAGACGGTCAGTCTGAGAGAACAATTCAAACCCTAGAAGATATGTTGAGAGCTTGCTCTATGGATTTCAAAGGAGGTTGGGATCAACACCTACCTTTGGTGGAATTTTCTTATAATAATAGCTTTCACTCCAGTATTCAGAAGGCTCCTTATGAAGCTCTCTATGGAAAGAAATGCAGGACTCCAACTTGCTGGGATGAAGTTGGGGAAAGAAAGCTATTAGGACCTGATCTCGTAGATGAAATGGCAGAAAAGGTCAGATCTATTCAACAACACATAAGAGCAGCTCAGAGTCGACAGAAAAGTTATGCCGACAACCGAAGAAAAGACCTAGAGTTTGAAGTGGGCGATAAAGTGTTCTTACGAATATCTCCCTGGAAGAGGGTTATGAGATTTGGAAAGAAGGGGAAGTTGAGCCCTAGATATATCGGTCCTTTCGAAATACTGGATCGTGTTGGGAAGGTAGCTTACCGATTGGCCCTTCCACCGAATCTCTCTCAAGTTCACGATGTGTTCCATGTATCTCTCCTGAGAAAGTACATACCTGATCCTTCACATGTACTCAGCTCAGAAGTTTTACCGCTGGAGCAAGATCTTTCTTATGAAGAACAACCGATAGAGATTCTGGATCGTAGCAAAAAAGTCCTACGAAACAAGACCACTCGCTTAGGGAAGGTTTTATGGAGGAACCACCAACTTGAAGAAGCTACTTGGGAGCTTGAGGATATGATGAGGGAGAAGTATCCTCATCTGTTTGTTACAAAGTGACGAATTTCGAGGGCGAAATTCTTTTTAAGGGGGGTAGAATGTAACACCCGAGACTTTTATGTTATATAAATCATCAAAGGAATCTTTTTCTACACAACACTTGCTTGGCTTGCTTTACACGCAATCGCGACCTTCCTCGATAGCTTGCGTCGTACGCAATACCGAGTTTCACTAAACAACAATATACTATTAAAACTAGCCGTTATGAATAGTAATAACCACTTTTTGAAATTTTATAAATTTTATTTTTCAAAATGGACTTCATTTTTGGACTCAGAATATCGAAATTAGCCTAGGGTGAAATTTTGGTATTTTTCTGAAAACTTTCAATTTTTGATGAATAGTGAAACCACTAAGTGGTAGGTTAAAAACCGAATTTTGCATAAAACTTAATTTTACCGCTTCTGTGAATGGAATTTCGAAAATCCGAGAGACACGGTTAATATCAAGGACTAAAATGTAGTTCAATGAGACGAAAATAATTTTTGGTGAATAGTAACTTTTTACTTTTTTTTACCGCGGTTAATAGTAAATAGGGTAACTAAGGGTAAATATGATATCAATATTACCCTAACACATGTCCTAATACTATTGGACAAGTGTAATTCGACCAAAAACAAACTTAGGAATTAAATATGACCATTTAGGCCCACTTGGATTAGATTAGGACATTTATTATTAATTTATTTAAAGAAAGGTTAAAATAGTTAAAATCAATGTTTAATAAGTAAATCATTTTTAATATGGGGTTATACATAAGATAAATTCGATTGTAAATATTCATTAGAAAGCTAAAAAGATTTCCTACATGATGGTATTTTATTTGTAATTTTTAGACATCAAATAATTTAATTTATTTATGAGACAACGATGATGCAGTAATTATCTTATTAATGAAATATTGACATAATTGATGTTATAAACACCAAAATAAATGTAATTTGAAACTTTTTATGAATTCCACTAATTTTCTAGGTTACTATGATATATTAATGTTGATTTAATCAACTTGGTTCGAACATTTAATTCTGTTATGACTTTCACAAAAATCATATATCAAATAGTGTCAAAATTGACACAAAATAGTTTTTAAATCAAATATTATATTATTAATTGTTATTTTATTCCTAAAAATCTAAGGTTCGGCCAAATGACTTAGATAAGGATATATATATTAATAATAAACAATTTGGGGTTCTTTTGGCATGTTATAGTAAGTGTATTAACCATATAGTGAAAGAAAACAAAAAGACACGGTAAATGTTAAATTATTTAACTTAGAGTTAAATCTAATTGATAAGGTTAAAATAATATCCTAAACTTGTCTAAATTCTATTGGTTGATGGGATTTCGACCCATCCCCACTTTAGCTTCGAAATAAGACCCTTGGGAACCATTATAAACCGATTTTGACTTTAATATAAAATAATATTTTGAGATATTCCTAAGGTGCCCCTCTCCTCCCTTATAAAAGGGCACCTCCTCCCCCTCCTCCTCACACCAATTTGAGCACTCAAGCTCGGCCAACCCCTGACATTTTCCCTTCTCCACTTCCCTAGAATAATCCTAGAGGTCCTGGTCTTCTCCAAAGACCAATCTTAGTTCCTTAAGTGGAGGATTCAAAAAGGCGTTCCAAAGAAGAGGTAATATCCATTACCGATCTTTTCAATTTCTTTCTTCTTCAACTTCTTCTTCTTCAGTTGTTTCATGATAAAGTAATAACATCAGTATTACTTACATACTGATATGTTATTATAAATATGAAACAACCCTAATTCACCTTCTATCCATCCTACGGAAAAATGAAATCACCGCGCATGCGTACGTACGGAATACCGTCTCCACGCCGTGGTGTAATCTATTTTCCACCATCACCTTACAAGGATGGGTATAATGGTGTAATGAGTAACTATATATGATTATTATTAAGTAATATTGATACTGAAATAATATATATATATACTCCAATACAATTCCACGATCATAGGAACGATATCATCACTCGTGCGTACGTACGGAATACCGTCTCCACGATGTGATGCGACTCGTTCTACATGATCTTCATTTCATAATGATTGTATAAATGAATTGAATGAATGAATATGGTATATACTACACTAATACCATTCTGGAAATTAATTATCTATAACCTAAAGATAAGAATAAGAATTTATTCGACAAAACACGCATAAGAACAAAAAGTTATAAAGACCCGAGTAACAAGTAACAATGAAATATTACTAACAAGAAGCTAATAATATGACCATATATGATCTCATATCAATATGTATGATTCTGGAATAAGTCAATAACATTATTTAAACCATTATACAGGAGCTTCGGACACGAACAAAGCAAATCGGACCTAAGGTAAGGGAAATATCACAATCTCATTTTTATCCGAGATTGTTTATTCGTAAGTATTTACTGGGGTGTATTTTATCATCCACATCCATGTTCCCTCAATATGTAATATTGTTTCCATCCACTTGAAATAGTTTAAATCCAATTTTACCCTTAGGTGAGTTTTTAGTAAAGAATATGAAAGGAATCTTTTGTCGTTTTTCCGTACGAGGTACTTTTTGACTTTTCCGACAAAAGTACGAAGAATGTTTTTTTTAACTTATACGGCATGAATGGATTTTTAAAACATTACTTCAAAGAATCTTCCTTTACAAGTTATCAAGTTTATTTTTAATCAACTTCTTTTATTTTAAAGTTGTATGACATGTTATGAAAGGAAAAATGTTTTTGAAGAAGAAAGGATATTTTCCTCATGAATTCAATTCAAGTGTTTTATCAAAATTATTTTCCATCTACGATAATAAAGGGTTCTGTTTCTATCCATATTTTTACATTGGTTTGACTATGTTGTGATGGAATTATGTTTATGAATTCCTTTATCATATATGAATTGATTTATGATGTCATGATGTTTCAAGAATCCCATTTTTGTTATATGTGTTATGCGATGATGTATGTTTTATGATTATGTGGCACACATAAGAAAGGATTCATTATAAGATGGGTGGGACCTATATCTCCCTCCAATGCATTGGGTAATGATTTTATATCTCATGAGATAGACATGGCTGGAACGGAAGGTTATTTCGGTTCAGTGATACAGGACTGAAACGAGGAGTGAACTCGGTTCAGAAAGGGACTTTGTCCACTAAGATAGTCTTGGCAATGAGTCATGACTAACAAGAAATGATTTTCCATGATTATGTGTGCATGCCACAAAGTTTCAAGTTTTATGTTATGGGGATCTCATTTTCACTTCTATGATTTATTCCATGTTAAGATATTATGATCTCTTTTGCAGGTTTTGATTTTCATAAAGATATGATATGATTTTTATTTCCTTTATTTGCCCTTGCTGAGCATTTGAGCTCACCCTTTTATGTTTTCTTTTCCCCAGGTCAGGAAGATGGATATTAAGTAGAATATGCTAAAAGGGACCCTAGATATGATGAAATAAATGGGAGACACTGTAGAAGATTTATGAACCAGTTGTTTATGTTTCCCCAGTTTCTAAAGACACTATACCTATACGGTCCTTTGTGGTTTTGTCATATGTTGTAATAAGAGTGATTCAATTTTGAAGTATTAACAATGTATGTAAAGTGTGGGTCATTATAGTTAGACCACACAGTTAGACCTCACTATTAGACCACACAGTTAGACCTCACTGTTAGACCTCACCGTCAGACCTCACTGTTAGAACACACCGATTAGACCTCATAGTCAGAACACACTATTGGACCTCACAGTTGGACCTCACAGTTATACCTCCATGATAAACCCAACTATTACACCTCACCGTTGCACCTCACTGGTGTACCTTACTGGTACATCTCACTATTGTATACCTCACTGTTTGTATTTATTTTTGCGGTAATTCGAACAATTTTTTTCCAATTTATTATTTCTCTTTTATTTTTTTTAATCCCCAAATGATAATACCAAACGTGTAGAACGTATCTCAATCCACCTTCCTCTCTCAAAATCGAACCTTACTCTCGAAATTCCTAAACCCAAACCCTTCACTTGAACCCTAAAACCTCCTTCAATCTCCATGGATTGAACCAAGTGACCCCTGACTGTAAATGAGGATGCGCCAAGGCCATAGAGGACTGGAGCCGAATCCTGTGGAACCAGTAGTACTCTGACGGAACCTAACAACCTACATCTGACCAAGAGATAAATATTTGCTGAGAAGGAGTTAAGTGACGAATGGCTGATGTTGAGTAAGTCATTAGTGCTGAATGCACTAAATTACCAAGGATGGACCAAAGGTTTTTCCAACAACAATAGACCGTACTACCCAAACCTTGTGAATTAATTTAATGAATATATGATGTTTGAAGAGGAAGATGATGTGAATAAGCTAATATCCAGATTCAATGGAAATGAAGTCAGCTTCTTGTCTGTTGAGTGGGCTGCTTTTTAGAGAGTTACTCATGAAGGAATATATGATTACTACACTGGAGTGGCTCCTCTAGACAGTGATGTTTCTGAATATGAAAAAGCTCTCGAATAATTGGCCGGAAATGGAAAATCAAGGAAGATCATTGCAGATGAGATTAAAGGAGAAGACATTGATTTATTCAAATTCATTTAGCATGTACTTAGTCCTAGGAGAGGAGATTTTGCAGTGCTGAAGTACCAGGACATATTCCTTATGTACTTACTGAATCATGGAAATGAGATTATCCTATGTAGGTTAATGATGGAACAATTAGAGGATATGAATAATATAATCTCAAAATCCAATGCCCTATTCCATGCCAATCTTATTTCAGTAATGCTAATGGTAAAGGGTGTGGCTAGAAATCAAGAAGAAATGATAGTAGCCAAGAAAAGTGTTTGTATCTCCAACGTGATTTCCAAATTCACGAAAATTAGCTGGAATCCATGGAATAAGGCATGGGTAAATGATGATGTAAAGGTATATTAAAAATTTGACCCTACTTCACAACCATCTAGGCCAAAAGACCAGAGTGAGCCAGGTCTGAAGCCTGATGAGCCATAACCGGATTATTCAGATGAGGAGGAAGACGATGAAGGTGATGTGGACCCTAAAATAGAAAACACCCCCATTACTGATTGGAGTGATCCTTATTTTCCTCACAGTCCTGTAAGGAAAGTAGCTTTCGGAGCAGCTATCCCTAAAAAAGAACTGCCAAGAAGAGAGACTGTTCTGAAGCACAGTGACACTGAGACCACTAAATAAGAAGAAGCATATCAGAATATTGTCAAGGACACCTCTGAAGAGGATGAAGTAGAGGAATCTTGTGAAAACGATGAAGGAAAGGATGTTGTTGCTGAAGCTGATGATGCAGACAATGAAGAAGAAGATATCAGTTTGAGCCCTCTGATAGATAATACAGACAAGGAAGTGTCTGATCAAGATGCAAGAGTGTCATCTACTACTGTTGATATGGAAGTCAATGATGACACAATAAAGGATGTGACTCACCCCACTGGTGAATCAACATTACAAACAATTTTTGAAACTACTGGAGTTGCAGAAGAGGATGTGGAGTTACCTAGAGCAGAATAACTAGAGGAGAATACTCAGGAGAGAGATCTATGTGAGGGGGAGTATCTTGGTTGAGTTTCTGTGCTATATGACATAGAAGGTCGGTCATCATATCCAGGATACATGGTACATGGACTCAATTATGGAGATTTTGATGAGGAATACAAGCCTCAAAGGGATTCTGTTATCCTACATGAAAGTATTATAGTAGTTGTGGCTGACAATTTGGCAACAAAGGAGGACCTTGAGTCCTTGAAAGTTGAAATGAAAAATGACCTGAGGGAATCAGTAGCATATTTGAATAATAGACTTATCTAATAGATTAGGATTGTGGAGGAATACCTGGAGATTTCTCTAGGATGTGTTGTGTCTAGTCCAGTGAAAGAAATGCTGGATGAGGTTAAAGTGTTCCATACTCAAATTGAATGCTGGACAGGAGCTGTGGTTTCTCTAAGACAATCAGTTGCTTCATTGACTGCCCTGAGCAGTTCTCAAAACCAAGTGAATGATGATATTAGATATATCAAAGAGGTATTCAAGAAGTTTGTGGATGTTTTTGAGGCTTTTATGATATCGGTCGAAGAACATATGAACATTTAGGATACACTTGTTCAAGAGGTGATTGGTAACTTTACTCGGTATTTCAAACTGACAGTTGCCTTCTCGGTCAAACCCCTTCTCTCATCTAGCTCCTCTGTGAACATTGACCAGATCAGAAATGTGATCCAGGCAGAACATGCTAAGGCCATTACCAGTGGCACCTCTAATTCTCAAGTACTTGCTACCCCTATGGAAGTCAACAGTTATGTTCATGAACATTTGCAAGAAGCTATTGCTACTCATGAATCCATTAATAATAAAGTAGATTCATACTTTGATAAGATCTATACCCAGCACCAATTGACCAACCACTTCATGATTTTTATAGAGAATATTAAGCTGCCTCCAGTGAATTAGGCATTCAGGGAGCAGGTCAGCAAACTGAGAGAATTGACACCTGCTTTGGATAAGGTTTTGGAGAATAAAGAGGATTTTTTTAACTGCTATGGAAAGAGGAAGAAGAATTATTACGGATTTCAGAAACCTTCTTTTACACTTTTTCTTTGTGGACTGCACCCCTGTCACCATCCCTCCAGCCTAACCTGCATCTCAACCCAGTGGTTTTTCTATGATGTCTCCTAATGATGCTATCAGAATCATTACTCCACTGATACTTTGACGAGCTACCCACTACAGACCCACAAGATCTTATGTTGCTGCCCCTCCAGTCATTCCTACAGCAATTCCTAAACCTTCTGATCCACCGACTCATCCTCCATCTTCTTCTTCCAAAGAGAAATATCCCTTACCTATGAATGATGTGGATTGAGTCTTTTTATTACTTTTGATAGGGACTCTGTATTCATTTTGGGTCATGTACTATACTTTTATTAATACAAGCTTTATTTGTTCTCTCTATTTGTTCTTCTTTTTGCTAATCACAAAGGGGGAGAAATAATGTGCTAATTCTAGACTAATCATGTGATTGGGGAGAAATATGATAATATGATACTATGATACTATGTTGAATCTTTTCTTCCTTTCTCTATGATCCCATGTACCAATATTTTCTGGTCTTACACTCTTATTAATCTCTGATACTAGAGACATTTTTGATCTATTGTTAGTAACTATATTGTATATATGATATCTATCTTTAATACATTATGGCATAATTTTTTATTATCAAAAAGGGGGAGATTGTTGGTCTCACATATTTTGATAATCCCAAATCATGTTTAAATATTGATCATGATATATTAAGTCCTTTTCTAACTCTTTTTAATTTGTATTTATAATTATTATATCCTGAACAATGTATACTCTTAGTCTCATGAATTTGCTTCATCAGCTTACAGTTTACATTTATCGAAATATATGTTCACTATTAAAGGCTAATGGTTAGAGTCTTCGATTCAAAGTCACCATTATATCTCACTGTTATTATAGGTCACTGATCCTACAAGTTTACTATTAGAGATCATCTATCGCTAATATAGGCTAACAGTACAAGGTTACTGTCACAAGTCTACCGTTGATCTTCTTATCAAAGCTCATAGAAAAATAGTCACTATCTCAAGGTCACCATTGTGGCAAGGCTTATGTTAGAAGTTCACTATCATACTCTATCTCAATTATTCCGTTGAGAACCTCACTGATTCAAGTCTATAGTTGAACATTTCTACCGTTATTAGAAGGATACTGCTAGAAAACTCCTACTATCGAGATAGTCGATTATTGTTGAAAGTCTGCTGATGGACATACTCCACCGTTAATGAAATTACCTATTGAGATAAGTCTATAGTTGGAAAGGTCATGGTTGAAGTAGTCTGATGTTTTAAAGCTTCCATTAGAAGCTTACTGTTGGAGTCTACCACCGATCAAGCCTACTGATGAAGCTCACAGTTGAATAGCCTACCAATGAAGTCTACTGATGAGGAACTATTGTAACATAGAGTAACCTCTACCGTTACAGGACATCCACTGACTCAAAGTCTACCTTTACAAGCCAAAATATAAAGATCCTACAAATGAATTCCACGGTTGGAAAGACTACCATTGAAGTCTACTGTGAGACATGCATCTGCTACCAGTCTATTGATATTCTATTATTTTCTTTAACAATTTTTATTATTATTATAACGTTCATGTCTAGACAAATGAATGCACCTGACATTATTTAATGTTATTTTCATGCATATCAGGAGAGAGTACGATGTACGAGGATGACCACACGTTGTTCAGGCAATTCTCTTGTTGGCCTATACTGAACAAGATGTATAAAGCTCAGCTGGAAAGTGTAAATATATATATTTATAGACACAAACATCAATAAAGGAATCAACATAGCGATTTATACGAAGAAGACACAGAAATAAATACAAGCGTAGACACATTGAATATACACAGAACACTCATAAGATAGAAACATACACAATCTGAAGAAGAACACTCAATCACTCCTTTTGAAGAACATAGAGCTTCACAAAGATCTATTGAATGAATCTTTTCATGCTTTAGTGGTGTGCTTCAAAGAGTTTCAAACACAAGAAGATGATCATCTCTACATCTAGAAGTCAGAACCTAAAAGTTGTGACACTCTGTTTTGGAGGCAACATGCAATGAAAGACCAAAACTTCATTTCCTACATACCAACGAGTCCAGAGCAGATCTGCCAACACAACAGAGCATTCTAAACATATCACTACTATCTTTCTCTCTATTGTGTTTAATTATTTTACATTTCTAAGCAGTGTGTCTTTGTTACACACACTGACTCTTGTGCTTGAACTGAGGGATACTAAATATTCCCATTCCACACTCTCTTTACATTTTTTTCCCACGTATAACTATGGAAGAAGCCTGGTGTGGCTTGGTTTTTATATTTTTCCCACGTATAACTGTGGTGGATGTTGCAAAACCAGGACAGTTTTTGAAAACTGCTATAAAGCCCGATACATGTTGTGTATCACTTTTAATATAATTGTGTGGTGGAAAGTGATCACCATGTGGAGAGGACTAGGCCTTGTCTTAAGACTGAACCTCTTATTTAAATTGTTCTGTTCATCTTTCCTTTACTCTGTTTTACTTTTATCGTTGTGCTTTTTTTTTCAAAGAAAAAAATCTATTTTCATATTCACTATGATAGTTAGTTCTGGTTAATGTGTATATCTAATTTGTTTATTAAACCTGTTTCAAAAGTTGAATTGGTTCACATAATGATTCAACTGAGGAGTAATCCACCTTTATGAAACCTGTTGAACAATAAGTTACTTATATCTCTACTGCCTTGATTGAATGGGCCATTTTAATTTGTGGGAGTTTAATCCTAAATGTTTGTAACAGAAATTTTAATTGGAACTCAATTCACCCCCTCTTGAGTATCCACTCTGACCAACAGGTTTATATTCTATTTTATTACCCATGGGTATTCAATATAGTGGTTGTTTCTATGATATTGTATATCATGTATTTCCACATATTTTATTTGATTTGAAATAATATTTAACTCTTTGTTCTTTAATAATGATAAATAAATCATTAGTTGAGGATTTCAATTCAATAATTCAACAAATTTATTTACGAAAAATCTATAATTAGTATGAGTTTTCCTTTTTTATGGTGTATATTAAGAAATAGAAACATGATATTATAAAATTTATAAAAAGAAATTTTTGGGGTGGGGTGATTTTCATGTAATTATTTCATTCCATGATAATGTGTGAGATTCAAACCCCATGTACATTACATATAATAGTTTTCTCACTGATGTGACTTAAGTGTTTTTTCACTGATTAAATGGTTAGAATGACATTTTTAAATACTAATTCAATTTTCCTGGGTAATGAATTCATGTTCATTAATTTTGGGATTGTGATTTTTCACCTTAAAAACTGTATATATAGTTAATATAATGTCATATTTGAAATGTGGAATTATTATGTTGTTTTATTGATTGATATTGGCTTTTGTGTGCCACTTTTATGATTTAATACATTGTAGTGATTTTTATGTCTTTGTATTGTATTTTTAGCCATAATCATGTTATTAATGTTGTTAGGATTGGTGATAAATAGTTGAGGGTTATCTTCCACTGTTAATAAAATATGATGTGATCATATTATACATAAATAGTTGATTTTTCATGAAATTAGTGTTATCATAACAACCATAGGATAATAGATATTTCATATAGATATCTAATATTAGGAATTTTGAGGTCTTTATTTTTAGGTATTCTAAATCTACATGCTATCTTATTGTTTTTAGAGATGATAGATATAATTCATTCAACGAGATCTCCAATTCGGTGTGTTCTTTTTATTCCATTCATAGTCAATCGTGATTTTAGCAGATGACTATTCTCATTGACCATCACGATATAGGTAGAAAATTTTATCTCAACCTCACAATTATATTCATTGAATGCATTATTAGTATCAATGTTAGTATACATTTTTTATCCTTGTAGAGATAGAATATTTATAGGATAGCCCCACTATGTTCCCAGTTTTGAAGGACCTAAGGATGGTCATGGCCATGGAGGTGGTTTTTAAGAGGGATGTAGGGGAAGATGATCTAGGCATAGTCAGTTCCATATCATGCAGATGTAAACATAGTAATTATTTGATTTCATTCAATGTTCTATTTAATATTCTCATAACTTTTTGTTTTCTTTATTTTTCATGGGATCTTTGAAATCATTTTTCACAGTAGGATTGATCAATACCTTGGGGATGAAGGAGGAGAGGCTTCGAGTAACCTTGTTGATGACCATCCTAGTAAGATATAAGACTAATTTTTTTTGATGCGTGTAAGGATGTGAGGGGACAATTTGGGAAACATTTGTAATGAGGTGAATTTATATTATAGTAGATAATAAAATATGATGCTATCCATGGAATATATTATTTATATTCAATGTATTGAATCATTTATTTATTATAAATTTTTTTATGATGTGGAAGGCCAACATATAGTGTACATAGGTAGGAGAGAGAATATCATTTGTAATTTTTATATATGGCTTCCTTTTTTAGATAGAAATGTTTTCATTATGTTCAATAGAGGTAAAAACATTGGAGTTCCCATGACTTGTTGAGGAGTGTCTAGATATTTTTCCTAAATACATTAAGATTATTAGTCCATAAAAATATATTGATATTGGGATATAATTATAGAATCTTTCCAATGATATTCTATGGGATACTTATTAGATGTAACTTTTTGAAAAAAATATTTGGGTAATTAGATTGATTATCTAATGAAAAAGGATTTCATCTAGTCTAGTGTGTTACCATAGGATTCTAGGATGTTATTCTCTATGATGGTGGATGCTATATTGATTCAATATGTACAATACCGAAGGTTTATTAAGTGGATTTTTATTTCAATTATCATATTTCAATGATATAAGTTGTTTTCCACTAGTTGGGGGGGGATATTTGTTTTTTATACATTGGTATAAAATCAGGTATCATAATAAATGAAAAAATGAGAAGAATACACAAAGAAGTATTTAGGTGGGATTATGGGATCTTCATGTTCAATGGTATAACATTAATTCACATAAAAACAAATATCTTTTAATTTGACAATTGAGTTATATGTTTTTTGTGTTCCTATATCAATTCATGGCAGTGTTCATTAGTTAAATTATTATGTACTCAATGTTAGAGGAGGGGAATAATGATCTTCTTAATTTCATTTCAACAATGCATCAAACCAATAAAATCTACATAAATACATCTAAGTTAATGTTTTTTACACATAAGGTGTATTTTTTTAGGTATATTGTGAACCTAGAGAGAGTGGTGGTTAGTCCAATGACGATCTTGGTTTTTTTGTCAAGTAGTACCCATGAATTTATCCTGGGTCCTTAGTTTTCATGGTCTATTTATATGTAATTGAAGGATCATGTTTGGTTTCTCTCTAATTTCAGTGCCATTGATATCCATTGATAATATGTACTGTGATTTTTTATTGATATATCCACATTATGTATATATTAAATCTCCAAAAAAATATGTAGATTAGTGTAATTATTCTTATTTTTCTATAGGAAGCAGGTATGTTCACGATTTTTGAGAAAAATATCTTGTAGTCATGGGATACATCATGATATCTATGTTTCATATAAATCATAGGAACTACAACCCTATGACTGTAAATATGTCACCCATGATCTTTACCTAGAAAAAATCGTATGTACCATGATATTATGGTGAAATAACATTGTTAGTGAACAATTTATGGTCTTCCTCAATCACATGAAATTGGTGAATTTCTAGAATCAATGGTATTTGAATCTCTGGTCGTGTTTGAAGAATGTTTTCAAATATAATAATTAAATAATAATATTATTGAACCTATATATGTTGAATATATTTGTTGATGATAATTGTTGTAATGAATTAATTGATATTGTTTAGGAGTCCATATATTCTAAGAGAGTGATAATTGAATTACAAAAATTCTTAATAATTTGTAGTCCATTGATGATAGTTGATTCCAATACCATATAATAGTGAAATTTTAATTTTTTTGGTTGGTTGAAGATTCTTAGGAATGAGAGAGATATGTATAGGTGATATAAGACCACATATTTCATAGTTGTTCCCTTAAAGAATGTCCAAAGGATGATTAATCGTAGATGTTTTGTTGTTTAAGAGTGTTTATTATTTTGGACAACCATAAGATGGATTTTTTTTAGATTCATAGCACATACTCGATAGTTTTTCCTTTTATTAAATTGATTTATCAACTCTTTTTTAATTAATAATGGTATCGATGGATGAGGATGTGTGTGTTAGTGTTGTACATGTAGTTTTTGATCAGTAAAAGGAATATGGTATAACCTCATATTCCTATTGTTTTACAACAATTTTTTTACATGAATTGAGGAAGTATGATATATTTATGGAATTCATCATTTAATTTAATCAACATCAAGTAGAATGTGATCATCTATCTATAATTGTGCATTATTTTATTCATTTAATGTTATCATGGAGTTTAGTGAAATGTAATTTGTTGGTGAGGAGGTGAGTGGATGAGATATTGAATCATTAGGGTGCATCAATGAACATCATATATCCTTATATTACCTTTTGAGTTTGGAGAGGTATTTAACATGTTTATTTCACTATTATATTACGTAAATCTGAACGTCTTCCTTATATGAATGAATAGTTGGGAAAATAGTTTAGACACTAGAGTTTATATTATGATCATATGATCTGAATTTTGGCATATCATCAATAATGCTCTAACCCTTAGGTGAATATTCCTGAAATAATATCCATCAATTTTATTTTGTCATGGACTAATTTGAAAATATTTTTGAAATTCCCTGAACATCTCCATTATACTAGATAAATGACATATTGTAATCATTCCTGGGAATAGTGGTGGTTTTTAACATAACCAAAAAGTTATTAATGACTTGAGATATAATAAAGGTGGTCCAAGATCAACTGAAGTCTTATATTTATTGGTTTTTCAGATCTCATGTAATTATAGGTCTAAGATCATGTTTATAAAACCCTATAATAATCTTCAGATACAATTGCATTTATTTAATGAATTATATCTTTGTAAATTCCATATTATGGTGTGATGTAAGCATTTATAGAGAGCTAGAGGGTTTTCAAAAATAATTCCAATATTGACATTGATATTGGAGCAAGATTACCATTCCTAAGTGGTTCTTATGAAAAATGGCCGACCATGATGCCAAGGACAGGGAGTGACCACATTATAGTAACGGTATGGATGATCATGATGATATTGGGGAATAACTATGATCTATTATATGTTATGGTCCCAAATCAGTATTCATTTTTACAATACACAGGGTGATCCATTTCATTGAACATCCCATGGTGAATGGGGGTCCCTAGTGAAAAGTGCGAGGAACACTTATATTTGGTGTCACTATATCATGATTGTTAGTTAGAGACCAATCAATTTTTATGGACCATAGGGAGCCCTAAACCATGGTTTAGGTCATATGTTTTCCTGAGAAATGACTATCCATAACACTTACTAAGAATCATTCCCTGAATATCACAAGAGTGTTCTATAGATGATTTAGCCTAGAAAATAGAATGATCCAAATCATGGAGATTTGTACAGTGTTTTGTTGTTGTACATTGTGTATAATGGTGAGAGTAATAACACGATTATATTATTTATACATTGTGGTGGATGGTCCTGAAGGAGGGGCGCCACACCATGAACCCTATACGACATAACGGTGTTAATACAATTCCTCATTTCTAAAGTTTTTTCCCAATTTAAAACACACATGAACTAAAATGAAAATGTGATGATTTTTCCTCGATGATATATCTAGTTCCTCATCACATTCCATTTTCACTTTTAATCATGAATTTGGGTTTTCAATATCATTTCTGAGTGAAATAGATTTATTATCCTTATGATAGAGAACATGACCTATTCCTATAACAGATTCTATTATGACATCTACTTATTTTATTATCAGGTAGTTTCACATAATATGTGTGAATTTTAATAGTTTCATAAATTTACATATTATTAATTATTTATCCTGAATCAATAGTAGATTTCATATAAGTAGGATTCAATAATTATATGTTTGATGATCTATAAAAAAATTACTTAAACCTTTTTTTATGTGAATGTATTTTGTGGTCACCCTGACAAACCAGGTGGTTTCCTAAAATTTAATTAACTAAAATAATTTAAACATTTAATTTCATAAAAAATATCACAGAGTTTAGAATTAAACATATGTATTTGAGAATCAATGTTGGATGCATTTGGAATGGTTATTATAAATTAAATAAGTTAAGGGGTGAGTTAAAATGTTTGGATTTTGTAATTATTATGTAATGGTAAATGTTTATTGATGCTTATAGTTCATGTAAATGATAATTCATACTTATTATTTTAATGTAATTATGAGGTAATGATAAATAATGGATAATTAGTAGGTTACTAATGACCGTATATTAAATGAAAATCTGATAATGAATTGAATTGAAATCAAATCAAAATTGATGAATTACTATTGATGTTTTTAGGCTATGGATCAAATTGACTATTGTGGCTCTTTAATATTTCATGAGTTGGTTTATAAAATGTTTGTTCAATTATATTTCTCAAGATGATGATTCCAGGGGGTTTTCATCTATCAATACTTGTATGGTGTTTCACATTGTTGGTTATTCAATTGTTCTGAATACTATGCTTCCTCTAGGTATACTATTTTTATCAATGATGTTTATATTTCACAAAGTTATTTTCTAGTTGTATAATGATTCTTTTTTCCTAGATGATTAATATTGTATATATTATTCTTGAAATTGTCAATGTGGGTATGGTCAATCCTAGGCATCTCTATAGAACTAAAGGACCAACTATCATATTATTTATTTATTATTTCTATATTAGTTATATATGTTTACATGGAATGTCATCATGAACTTATTTTGGTGGAATATGTATACAAACCCCATTTTTGATGGATTATTGAGTCATAATCACACCCCTCAAGGGAAGCCATTGGGTACTGAAATTAAATTCATGGTTGGAGGAAGGGAAAATGGAAAATCATCTATTACTAATGCATGGTTGGGGAAAATTTGATGAGGAAGGATACAATGGGACAAAGAAATGACTCATGATTATTTTTTAGTGTCTTCCAGTCATTTTTTTTTAATTTTCGGTGACCAATATATGTGTTATACCCATGGTGGATAAATTGTATATATGTATTTCCTAGAATGTTATTTATCTATTTTTTTAGATCATGTTATTTTTAGGATACTTTATTGGAGATCATATTTTACCTGGTTTTAAATGGGTGGGATATATTATATTTTCATTATTTTTCCAAATTTTGGTTGTCCTATAAGGGGGATCATGATCCCATGTGCATTTTTAAAGACCCTCACTACTATTTGGTAGATAAGACATAGGACATGAAAACACATATTACAAAGTTCAATCCTTTTAGTAGATAACAAATGTATGTATAAAGGTATTGTTATGAGGCATAGTATAATGTTATTTTGTATTTACCATTGATTTAATTCTACAAAATTTGTTATCCAAGAATTAGATTATGTTTTTTGGGCTTTAAACTATTGTTATGGAATTTAATCAAGATATGCATTCTTAAATAATGCATGTAACATAATATTCACACTCCATTTTCATTTCTACCTATGATTATTTTCTTGAAATGATAAAAATATTTTGTTATTTAATGTTTCGATAATAAATTAGGTTGCGTTTTCCCATTTGAATTAATATTTATATTTTTCACAACTAATCCTTAGAATATTAAAAACCTAGTATGTGATCTATTAAATGGAATACTAAATAGTACAAAAGAAATGAAATTCCTATTAAAAATTATGAAGTGTATTCCTATATAAAATTTATTTTAGAAATCAATTAACCAAGAATATATTATGGAAAAATTTCTAAAATGTAAAAAGAATTATGAAATATGGTGCATATATATCTTTGGATTCACCATTTATATTCATATATTGATCTAGAGGGAGCACTAATTTTATGATATCCCATTGTTATAATGTTTGAATAACATTTAGATGTTGTATCCATAAATTTGGAAGATGGGGTTTGTGATGGAATTTGTGTTGATAAGTGAATATGACGTGGTTGGGATATGTCACCACAAAGATCAAATTAAGATAAACAAGAGAGTAATAAAGAGCACATGAAACTAGCAGTATGACTACAATATCCTATTTCTACTAAGAATATGGTGGAAATTCCACTATTAGAGTTTTTTTTTTGATTTTTTTGTCAATGTATTGAGTGTCTCCATGAGACGCACCTGTGATGTTTTGGATGACTAGGGAGTTTCTGCTACAACATCTGTCATTGATTATTGGGGAGGGTGGTCCAAATTCGGTCGAGATTTGAATAGGATCCATTAACAATATTTTATATCAATTTCATATATTTCTAAAGATGGATTTGAATCTCACATTGAATAAGGTTTGAGGGGTAATGATTTGATGGTCAGTTATCATAGACTTGGATGACCACCATTTGGTGCATCCCAAAAATATTTGGAGATGATATACATCGATCACTTATTATCAGTTACTCTAGGAGTTGGCAGGGTTTTATATTTTTTGAATTTAACATTGAGTGGGATATAATGTTTAGATCATTCTTCCCTTTTTATAGATTTCTAGTGTTTCACTTGGATAATGTAAGTGTTCTATATATCTAGATCTAGGTAATTTAAGAATGGACTAAGTTATGATACAAGGGAATAGTTGAAAATATTATAATTTCTATCACTTTCATTGGTTTTGAATACGGCCTTAATCATTGAGAATAACCTCGATGATTTTATAGGACTTATGAAGTTGTCATATATTTTTGGATTTATTACTAGATTTTCCAAATTATAGAAGAAAATTTATGTGGAGTCACTTGATTATGAATGTGGTGAATGGAGCCTTGGTGCAGGGTGGTCTTCTCATTCATAGAGAGACTATTCTTTAAAATTTTATCAGTTTGGATGAAAACATCATACTTATTCTCAGTTCCACTGATCACCTCATAAATACATTTTTTATGGATAGATCTAAACCCTATTATAGTTTTTTTAAAAAGATCAGTTTTCGATGATTTGGGTAGTATTCAATTAGGTAAATAGATCAAGGGTTATAGTAGCCCGACCATGATAGGATTGGTAGCGTGACTTCTACTGGATTCATATACTCCAGATGAGGATGTGGTATAATTAATAAGTAAAAATAATTCAAGAAGACTGGTGCTTCATAGTAGATGCAGTTTTAGGACTGAGGTTGATGATTAGGATAGTTTAATTCTATTTAGCCTCCTTTATATATTTAGGTTGGTTGAGCATTGACTACCAGATGTATGATACTACTGGATTCCACCCCATCTTCTGCTATCACAACCCATTCGTTTATATATAATTAGTTCCCAGATTGATAGGGGTTATAAATTATGTGACTATAAACACTAATTTTCATCTAAACACCATTTGGGGAACAGTTTGAGAGAATTCACTATTTTCAGAAAATCACGTATGATATTGGTGGAAATTAGTTTTTTTGGGATTTTTCATGTCACAAATGACTTGATTTTAACCTAATTCATGAGATATACCCATTAGTATTGGTATTGATCCATTATTGAGGGTTATTATGGATGATTTTCATTCACATATCTCACGGGATGTAGTTATGTTCTTGTAATAGAGTGGGACTTTTTAGCTAGTTCATATTGGGAATTCCCATTGATATCTTGGTGGGTTTATATAACAAATACAATGTCATGTTAATGGTGAGGTTTTGGGGTATGAAGATATATTTTATTCCCAAATGTATTAGTTTTACAATGTTTTTTCTTAGGTGTTATTAGGGTTTACACCAAAGAGATATATATATATATATATTACTATCAATGTAATTCATTATGTAGTGTGTATTTCAATTCATCCTTATATGATGGATAATACATATCATTTTGAGGGTATGGTAATTTTATAGGATGTAGATGAAAATTGTTTCATGTAGGAAAGAAAATCATCACAGGGTTATATTATCCTATTCTACAATAAGGTGGATGGTCCATTATGGATCAATGTTTACTCATAGAAGCCAAAATAGGTTATAGTTAAGTATACTGAATTGATTCCTTGTAAGGATTACATTTTTTTAGATTATAGGTTCTAGTATATTCCCGAATTATGATCTATGGTTAAGTTATCAGTAGTTGAGGAAGAGTAAATCATACATTCATTAGCCAACGATGTAGAAAATGTACAATTTGTATGAGAATTTGGTGATTTATTTTGATCTATAATATGTGCCAGAGATTTTCATGGTTATTAAAATTTTGTTTTTACCAATATATGGTCACATTAATTGTGGTATCTATTTATTATATTCATATCTATTAATTGATAAGTTATTAACACATTCATCACATATATAATCATATGAATATTGTTCTGGATGATAGGTTGTATGCCAAGCACTCTAAGCATCACATATGATTTGATCAGGTAATATAGAAAATCATATGTGTGGTTGGAGTTTAAGTAGATCCCTAGAATCAATTGGTAGTGTATTTATGGGAGTGATCCATGAATTTTTGGAATCATGTATCTATATAGGTTCAGTCAATTACTATATTTGGAATTTTCAATATATCTTTTTCCTTATTGCACTACTAACTTGGTTGACAAAAAAGGAGATAAATATTATCTGATATGCCTTTCATGTGGTCATGTCTGGATGTACGAATATTATTTCATATATGAGTAATCAACATATGAATGACCTTGATCTAGAATCATAAGTACTTTCATTGAGTTGTTTGAGGCATTATGGGTCGAGGGAGACAATTGTGGTGTAGACCAACTACAACAGTGTAAAATATAACATTTCATAATATGACCTAACCATAAACAATGATGTTGGATTGATAATATGTTTTCATTTAATTATTAGAATGAATACATATTTACAAAGGGAAATGTGTTTATAGATTCTTTTATCAGAATAACATAGATATAGGGGGTCAGGAGTCCAACATCGATTGGCTGAATATGGCCTTATTTATTGAGATGCATTTGGATTTTTTTTAAAAAAAATACTTAAATGGGAACATTGTTTCCCTATTATGATAGGGGGAGTAATTGTTTTTATTATAAATTAATTCTCCTATTAACAACATTCAGCCTTGAATTAGTGTCATCCTAGACATCTATATTCATTACGCATTATTGAGTTGTAATGGGATTTTTTGACTATTGATTTCATAATGGGGATTCCAAGGACACCTGAAAGAAGTGAAAATGTGTAGGTGATCCTGATTAATTAAATGAATGTGGATCATTTTCATCTAATATGGGATACATATCAGTTGATGATATGGTAAAAAACATGTTCTTCACATGGTGTGATTTCATTGGGTACTACATATTATTTTGAAAAATAGTGATTCTTAAATTAAGTAATATTTTTTTAAGTATTACAATAATTAGTTGGCATAAATGTGTTTTTGAGCACCACCTATTATTAATTAATAGATGGATAGTTTGAGTATACAATTTAGTTCTCATAGGACACAAATAGAGAATGTAATCAAGATATTGAAAGTTCTAGGTAGAAATAATTGGAACCACATATAGTTTCCCTTTAATAATTTTTATCATGTGTATATAAAAATAAAATCCTACAAGACTCATTATGGTTGACAAAATCATTCTCTAATGTGTTTTTGAGGTTGGTGAGTTATTGGTGTTCAACTCACGTCATATAAAGAAATCCATAGGTAATATTTTATTATTTTGGTAGTGGATAGTGACTGTACTATTTTTGAAATAGACCTGTGTTCACCAACAATTTATTTATTTTGATTTGAGGTTTAGTGACCAATTATTAAGTTTGATATGTATATGGTTGGGAAACCATTATTTACAAAGGTATAGAATTTTGTAAACTGTACAAGTGGATAAATTTAAAATTGTGGAGGTGAATAATCTTATATACTACATTTTCACTCTCACAAAATATTAGTTCTACAAAAAAAATTTGTATTTATCTCAACCTCAATAATGCTATAAAAATCATTTTCACTTGATAAAATCTTATGATATTGGTTTTAATGCTGATAAATCCATTTTAGAGAATTTTATTTTATTTTGGATTTAAGAGAGAAGTATCATCCTAGGAACAAAGATCCTCTGCTGCATGCATTGTGATAGTGGAAACGTGTCTTGGAGGAGACATGAGAATGATATTCTGATATTTACCTTCAATGGATTGAATCATTCACTGATGAGACCTGGTGCTGTGTGGAATTGTGAATCGATAATAAATAATTTTACAGTGGGAATGTTATAAAACCTAATACCAATCTTGGTTGTGATTATATTTGTTTCTGAATATAAATCATATGTCTTAAATATTTATTGGGTGGCAGATGTTTTTATGGAGAGGTAATGTTTCTAGAGAGCTATTTTCGATTTTGATGGGGATGGGGATAATTTTCAAATGGAATGATAGGTTCCTACAGGATGTTTTATGTTTAAATGTTGTGGTTATGAAGTGACTACAATATAGATATTGTTTCAGGGATCTAAAAAACCATGGAGGTTCACCATAACATTTTCGTTGTTATGGCGAAATTAAGGTGGATGATTTGGCGGATTAAGGGGTGATCCATAACTTGGATATTAAAATGGTGCGGGGGATATTTATTAATGTTAAATAGTAATTACTCTCTACAACATGGTACCCCTTACTCTATACATTTTATTCCTGACAAATCTATTTGGCTAAACCATGGGTACCTCCACCCTATGGTCCATGTCATAGACATTGGGAGATTATTTGGTGAAAAATATTCATTGATAACTATTATATCATTATCTTGAGATATTTTCATATCCATTTATTCATATAACTAAATGATAACTATGTCATGGGGATATCCACGAATAAGGGGTGTTGTTCCTAGTGTAAAACTATGAGTGTTTTCTCACCATGTAACCCTCTAGAACTCATGTATGCTAGGATTAATGGATGGAAAGAATGTTGTCATTTCAATATGCCAATCCAGGGAGAATCTTAGGAATCCCATATTAAAACTTTCATGTATATTCTTCAACCATGAACTACATAAATGGACCTGGATCCTCGTTGTTTCACATATTCTGAAACAAAAACATCCCCACATTCCATTTTCATTATTCCTGTATCGTAATTGTTTTCTATCTCGATTCATGGGGTAATTAAATTCCATTAATTTAAACAATTATGATAAGGTATTCATATTAATCGATCCAATACATTTTTTATTTATCTTTATGTCTAATATTCTCACATAATTTTTGGAATGTTTTTATCTTATTTTCAAATTCATTGTATTTTAGCTTAAAATAATGGATTTTTTCTTAAGAGTATGATTTTATGAATCAAATGGTGGTGTCATCTAAACCACCTCTTAAATATTGATTCAATTATTTGTGTGTGTATTGTGTGGACACCCCGAAGTACCATGAATATAACATAGAATTTTATAATATGCCAGAATTTATAAAATATAGAAATTGTTATATTCTGCTGTGTTTAGAACAGTGCTTTGGTAAAAGGAAATATAAATGGAGTCATTGGAAATATAATTAAATCAAAGCATAATTTTTTAGTTGGGATTTCGACAAATGGTTTCAATGGGTTATTATTTGATAATGGAATGTTTTTAGTTATTCCCCTAGTGAATAGATATTATAGTTGTTAAGGAAATTGATAAAAATACTTCACAATATAATTATCAATTTCCTTACTGACATTAATTTACATCATAATATAATTATTAAATACATCATTATCTCAAAAGAACAATACAACCCAATAGTAATATTTCATCTAATATTTCTAAAGAATACAAGATAAATATAAATATCACATGCCCCCCATCATGGCTATAAAAATAATTCAGTTATCATTGAGTATATTCATGGTTCCCTTTCTACGATAATGAATTATGCTCATGTACTGAACAACAGACTGATAAGTATATTAGTATTACTCATAAATCCACTACAAAAAAGTCTATAAAAATTCGTACCAAAATATGTTACCCTATGGGTAATAGATATATATATGACATGTAAGAAATTTCTAACAATTTTATTACAACTTATGATCTTGATTCTTATTTATCGGACCATTCCTTTATCTTTGATCTTGACCAGGATAGATATATGATATTGTAATTGTCTCTACTACTACATATAATCTAATGAAAAGTTATAGTATCCCTAATGTATTTCTATAAAAACCTTCCACATGTCAGAATCATCTGGAATATGGGGAGGTATTGTTCAATCCATATGACACCACCGTACATTTTCATCGGAGTATGTAGGGTGTGGGATGATACATAGTGTTCTTTTGGATTCTCATTATCATGGTATAAAATAATTTTCCTTGGATAGTTTGATTATTAAAAATATTATTGATCTTTTTGAGAGGTATATGCATATCAAAAGAGTGAAAAATTAGTTTGATCATACCATGAAGACAGATCAGATCAAACATTTTTTCCACAAGATATTGCTTCCAAAATTTCTTTGGTATGAATCCCAATTCATCTATTTGGTATAGATGGATGTATATGATTACAAGATGTTCTTGATGTGGGTAGTCTTGAATAATGAAAATATATTAATATAATAATGTGGTCTTGTTATTTAATTGGTTCATATTTTATAGGGAAAAAATTATGTATGTGTGTGAGAATGTGAGTCATAGATGCGAAATTAGTATCCAAATATATTTTTTATGTTGATTTTTATCGAAGAACCTAGTTTTTCAGTCATGAATGTATACATTTAAATTTCGTTAATTGTTTTCTATGGACATATTATGGATTTTATTTTATGTTAGACTACTTGTAGGGGATTCTGAGACATGTTCAGATCATGTAACCCAAGCCATTATTGAAAATCATGGGTCGACATGGTTAGTAGAAACCATGTGACCCAGCCCTTAAGGTATCTCATAATTATGTCAGTCCAGATATTGGGGGGAATTATGGTGAAAATATTTAGCTAACTATGCCCCAAGGTCCTCATGACGAAGTATAACTTCAATAGATTTTAGCAGAGAAATTTCTCACATAAGGCCCATTGTTTCTCAAAAAGTGTACTCTAGACATGTGGTGCCACTCGCAAGTATATTCCATGATCATTGTGGGCACACCTTTTTCCCAACACTGGGGCTATACCGTGCACATCCATTTTTAGAAATAAATTATGAAAATTCCCTTAAATATATCTAATCTTATCCCTTTATCCTATTATCTTTTCTAGTACAAAGAGAGGCCCCCTTCTCCTGTTTGAATCTCCCTAATCCAATATCATAGGTTTTACTACCATTTTCAAAAATTTGTGTGATTCCACTTTTTTCATTCTCATTGGATATACATCAGAATTATATCCATTAATTTTATTAATTTCTTAGTTTTTATTCCATTAAAAATATTTACTATTGTGTAGAAAAATATTTAAATTTTCAGGGCACTAACATTTTCTTGTATTATCATCCAATGATGGTCAAACTAAAGGATGAAAATAAATTAGGAGTGTTGTACGAGTATGTGTTATGTGGTATATAAAATAACCTTCATGTTTTTATGACTTAAAATTTTATTTTGTTCTATATTTCAGATTCGATGTGCATGTCCCTTAATTTATATCTCCTCTATTTGGTTTCCAAACATGAAGCCTAAATGACTTGTCAAAACCCAAATTCAAATTGAGTTTTTAGCCTTATATAGATCCATATTTTTGGGTGTGACCACTAATATGACTAATTATTTATAATGATAAATTTTATAATGAAAAAAATAGATTATTTATATTTAATTGAAAATGGATATATCTTTTGATATTTTAAAAATAAATTGGCATTGTAGGTCTAGTGTCCTTGAAAAAATCATTAATTTGAAAAGAAGTTAGTGGTTAACCCATGTCACTTTTATAAACTAGAAAAAGGTTACAATGTCTTCATTAATAAATTTAAATTAATTATGAATTAAACCAATGTTCATATCAAATGAATTGGATACTTCTTATAAGGATGGGTGGGAATGGAGACCCTCGTTAATTATTTATATGGGCATGATGGCCGGAATGCATGTAAAAAAGGAATGGTCATGGAGTCCCTTATGATTGTTATTAAAAATAAAAAAAGAAGGCTAATAATTATTCTAAATTTTAATGATGACCCTTGAGCTTATTATATCAATGTTGTCATGGTGACCCTCATATAAATGTGATACTATATGGGCATGACACCCCTTATGATACGATATTGGAATGAAGTCCCTTACTATGATAATATATTGGAATGACATTCATTTAATTGATATAGGTAATGAAATCCCTATTAAGTGATACAGTACATGATGTTCCATGTACTACTATCATACTAGGCATGACATACCATACCAATCCAATGCAGGGCATGGAGTCCCCTTTACTACTGTGATTATGGGCATGGTTTCCCATATAAATGTGATATTAGGAATATCCCACTTGATTCTTATTCAACGGTATTCTGACATGGCCCAATGTAGGCAGTGTCACCGTATTTGTTCGTCATGATCCAAATTCAATGCATTTTCTGTTGTTAGTCTAGATTTTCATTATTATCTCTAATAATTTATATATTATATATAAGATTTGATATTTGAAGACTCCACTGATGGTGGACATCTAAGTCTATTGAACACTTTTTCCAGGATTCCTATCATACGTATGAAAACTATGTGATTTAAGTGGTATATAAGTGGAATATTTCTCTTTGGAATGTGTTACATTCTGGAATGACATAGGATGGAGCTGGTTGAAGATTCCTCGGCTAGGTCATGAGATTCATGCATAGTTTTCCCATTTTGTATTGTTTTTGAATAGAATACAGAGTTATACTACATAATTCTTGAATTTATATTTTAATTCATTCTTGATACATGATATAAATCATCATCCATTGTATATGATTTTTTTACAAATTTTTTTACTATTCAGTGGCTGGTTATTCATGTCTAATCTACTACTTAGTTAAAATAATACTGAATACACTATTTATCTATTTATTGTACTATTATTCACCTCTATTAATGGAGGAATAATCACCCAAATACACATAGAATTACATTTTTCATGATCGTATCAATTGGCATTTAGGGAGATGTGCTTAAGGAAATGTGGCCCACTAGGCTCAGGGAACATCTAATTGGAACCTGGGTATGAGATATCAAAATGTAGTAACATATGATTTATTTTATTTATTTAATATATTGAGACTATAATATTTAGATTATGAAGGTTATAGAGATTGGTAATGAGCTTTTCTTTGGCGAATATAACCCATATATGGAGAGAAACAAAATTTCTGGAAATAGAAATTTCCATTTTCTATATTTTCTAATTGAAGTTGATATGATTTCAGCAATGGGTGATGCACTAAAATTATGATATTAATATTAATATGATTGAATTTTATCATTTATCATTTTTCCCTATAGTGATTTCATCGTGGAATTATTGATATGCATCATATAGGGAACCTTGTGGGAAATTAACATGCCATGTATATTCCACTTCAAATATGAGCATTGTGTTCTCTACATCGCCACTTATTTCCAAATGTGATTATATTAATATAAATAAAATTGGTATCAGAGTAAAATTTCTTTTAGGTGAATGTAAAAATATAGTTGGTAATTAGAGTTCCTTCTATAATCTAATATTGTTTTCCTACATAGGATATTATAGACACACTAAGAAGCAAGAAATGGAACATTGAGTGGTAAACCATTGGTCTCGGGCAATAAAATGTTTTTTTATATAGAATGATTGGATTACATATTTTAGTCACTAAGGTTTATGGTATCTTATGGATCAGATGTGGTGAACTTTTTAGTAAACCCATTTACATAAAATTAAAATAAAATTATAAAATTTAAATGAATTACAAAATCCAAAAACACAGAGACTGACCCAATCCCATCCTTAGTAGTGGGTCATATGTAGGACATCTAATGTTCTATATATGTTTTCCATAATTGATACCTAACTCTTTGAGATGGAAATGGGATGTGATTATTACATATAAATAATTTTTACTTGGTCAATACATACATCTATTTCTTATTTCATTATCAAACATTATCTAATGCCTGTGTTTAGAAATTGTAGACTAAAGACACGACAACAATCTGTAATAATACATCACGAGGGATGTAACGATGATAACTTAGAGGTAGTGGGCCTTAATATTCCAGTTATAAATTTAGTAGTTCCTCAGGATTCACCTCTCCCTATTCCCAATTCATTACAGGATTCTTGATTCCAAGGATATTTTTTACGGCTTCTTAAGACATTATAGGTAGCACCACATTCTTCCACTTATATGAGAGAGTTGACTCTAGGGTTCCAGCACCAAAATGTGACCACATATTCAGGGGATGGAGGAAAACATGATAATGAGTTATATGTTGAGATATGTGTGCCTATATTCAAGCATATTTATACACCTAATAAGAGGAGAGTGAAACTCACATCTCATATGCTACAAGGATATACAAAACTCTGGTGGGATATTCTAAATCAAAGTTGTCAATATTGGAAAGGACGAAGGAGGGACATCTAGTTGAGATTGATGGATTATTTCTCTCCAATTAACCATAGTGATGATTATTCCTAGGTGTTCATATACACGAAGTAAGATTATAAGATACTCATAGACTATTGAACTTGTTTTATATATCATCATCACCTCACACCCATCTGCACTGATGATGATCCAGTTAAAGGGTGCTAACATGAGAATGGCCTTTTACATCCTATTCATTCTCAAATGATCATTTTCTGGATCAGTACTATATTTTAAATATTGAACAAGAACCTTATCACTTAGTGACTCTTAAGGGAAGTAGAAAGTGTGAGGTAGGATAGTTCAGAACCAAAACATAGTAGTGGTTCTACTAGAGGTTAGATGAAATGCTTTAAGACAACATTTGTGAGAAAAAAATCTTGTTGACACCTTGATATATTTATGTGGCATTTCAACAGAGTATGAATAATAGGAATATAATGTCCTAGTATCCTAGGGACAATGTCAAGAATTAATGATATGGTTTTTTTGAATATTCGCTGATTTTATAGGACCATTCCATCTATTCTGTGTGGGAGAAGATTGGTGTTAGATCAAAATTCAATAGAAGGATCAACAACACCTCTCCAAGAGGGTAGGTGAAATGGTACTTTCTATTCATGCAGAGTAAGAGGTTTTGGCCATGGATAGAAAGATTTAGTTATATAGTTCAATCATAGTTGAAGTAATCCAAGAACGAAGGTTATTGGACATGGTCATGGATAATGACCTATCAATTCATTGCAACATATAACATATGAGCATGAAAATGGGACACAAACTATTAGAAGTACCATTCCATTTCTCTCTGACATCATATTGACTTTATTTGATATAGGTGTATTAAATTATTTTATATCTATTCCTATTTTGGAGAGTTAGAGACTTTTTGTTGATTACTGTTGTGGTAATATGATGCTAGTTACACCATTGGGTATACGACCAAAGAGAATACTCAAGTGAAAGGAATATCCTCTTATGGTAGTTAGTTGTTGATTCCTGATAAATCTATTCATCCATCAGATGGAAGGAATGATTTAATTCTATGGATTGACTGGCTGGTTCCTTATCTTGCCTATGTGTACTGCTATCAATAGAGGGTGATGTTTATAGCTTCATAGAGTGGAACATGTCTTTACAAGGAATATTGGAGTGTCTAGGCTAATAAATCTGTACTAGAGTATCCTATGCTAGGTGGAGTGACTGCCTATATTTTTATCAATTACGTGAATGAACAAGGACTAAATTGAATTGAATTACCTCCTATAGTCGGTCAATTATGGGATTTATTCAGTGATTATTTTTTTGGACAACCTCCTAATATGAATGAAGTGTTTACTATTGAGCTATTTTATATATATGCACTAGTATCTATTACTATACATAGGGTATATACAATAGAGTTTCTTGAGAAAATGTGGTTTCTAGATGACTTAATGTCCATTGTTTTCATGTGGATTAGTTCTAGTATTTGGGGTTCTCCGGTCCTTTTCGTCAAGAAGGTGGATGGAACCCTCATTATTTTTGTGGGTTACTATATGTTTAATTATATTACATTTAAAAACAAATATTGTTTATATCTGATTGATGATATTTTTGACAAGCTCAGTTGGGATGGTTGTTCTCAAATATTAACTTGAGATCAGGATAACATTAGGTTGGGGTTATGTCTTTATATATTTCATTTATATCATTCTAGAGTAGGTATGACTTATATGAGTATCTTGTAATGATATTATGTCTTACAATCATTCCATCCAAATTCATTTACTTTATAAATGTAATTTCCATCACTATACGTATTCATTTATTATGTTCTGGATAGATGAAATCATGGTGCTTTGTCATTCTCAAAGTGACAATGCCACTCATCATTAGATCATTTTAAATTTTTTTATAAGGGATCAATCTATATTCAATGATCAATAAATTTTATTAATGTGTCTACATGGTGCACTTATTGAATCATGTTATCTAAATGGATGGGCATTCCATTGACCAAGAGAAGGTGGGAGTTGTAGTTATATGGGATCATCCCATGAACGTCATCGATATATAGTGTTTCTAATAGAATATATTGTTTCTAGAGGCATTTTATATAGGACATTTTATTATTTTCCGCCCCTCTTATGTGATGGAGTAACAATGGTTTGATGTTAATATTGACTAATTCCAGAGATATATCCATTAAAATTAAAAGGTAGATTGACATTAGGGTTAATACTAATTCAAATATAGCGAGGCTGGATCGATACATGAAATTGTGACACATTAGGTATTTGGATAGGATTAGTTCTGATGTAGGAAGATATAGTCGTTGTATATTAGCCACAAAATGGGAGGACACATGAGAAGAATTACCCAAAACAACATCATGAGATGGAAACCTTTTTACATGTATTTCTATATTGGAGGAATTACCTACTTAGAGCATGTTAGGTAATTTTTATGGACCATAAGAGCCTCAGGTATATTGTTTCTCAGTAAGACGTATATCTTAAGATGTGGAGAAGAGGTGAATATGTATTATCATTTGATTTTGAGAAATCCTATACACCCTAGAAAGGAACTGATGTTGAAAATTCACTAACAAGGGGGACCCATATGTATATTTATTAGGAGGGAAGTAGTAAATGGATGCTTAAGGATCCATTTTCGGATATAAATATATATATTGGAAAAAGATATTCATGGAAGGTATATTCTCATATCACTAACAATAACCACATCACTTGTGGACAAGGTGATGATGATATTTGTCTAATATCCTTAGGTCATGGTTCTATTTCGGAGTATTGATGGTGGTGGAACTCCACTAGATTGTCATGTTAATGATAATTGCATCCATTGTATACATGGGCTGATCTGGGTTCCAATATATATGAGGTAGTAGAGAATTCATCGGTGACATGATTTTTTGGATTTTTACCTTGGTATACCCATGATGTATCATTATATTTACTGATAATATTTTTTTCCATGGATGAATCATCAGATAAAAGGTTTTATCACCATGTGATCCACCTCTTAGAAGGTGAAGGTGGAACACCAATGACTTATAGTAATGTTATAACCATTACTTGTCCTATAATAGAAATGGGATGATGTTGTCATCGATTTTTTCGTCAGCTTACTAAGGATTCTTCACGGTAGAAATAATGTTTGTGTAGTTATAGATAAACTAATGATTTAATCCCACTTCCTTCATATCTTAAAGACTATATTAGATTTTGAGATGGGAATATTATATATACATGATAATATCTAGCTACATGTGGTCCCTCATAATATCATTTCACATATAGAATCTCTCATTACATCAAGTATTTGGAAGGGGATGTATAGGGATATGGGTACAAAGGTGATTCTGATCAAATCCTCTAATCCACATATGGATGGGCATTGATAATGGAATATACATGTCATAGAATATATATTTTGAGCATGAATCCTTCATTTTAGTGGTTAATATGAAAAAACAATCCCTCTCTTTAAGTTCACATACTATAACAGTTATCAATAAATGATACAATTTGAATACAATGAGTCTCTTTAAGGTATGTATTGTCATTCCCCCAGGTGATGGTTAGGGAAAAGATATGGATCACTATGAAATCCTAATGTTTTTTGATATAAATCTGGGAAATTTTAGGTGACTAGGTTGCTGATCTCTATAGATGAGTCTATAATGAAGTCATATTATAAAAAACATTGATTACCTCTAGAGTTTGAGGTCACAGATCTTATTTTTATACATGTATAACCAATACAATGGAATATATGGATTCAAATGAAATGTAATCTCTCACATAACTTTTTCGGGCAATTTGAGATTATGGAGAATGTTGTGTGGGTATAAAATTAGTTTCTTTTAACTCAAAAGTACGTTTTCATGCATAACGTCTTCCATGATTCAAAACATCACCTATATAATTCCAACCCATCTCATACATATGATCCTAATGAAATTGAAAATGATAACCATGATTCTATTGGGGAGTATCCTATAAGAATCACTAATCAAATAATGATTCAACTTCAAAGATGGTCTGCACCATTAGTGTGTGACCAATAAAAGAATGAATGCTTATAGGATGAGACCTAAAATCTAGCGGAAAAATTTCATTCTAAGTGGTTGGATTTATTATCAAATTATGTTTTCCTCCATTGGAAGGTTAACTCATGGATTTTATAATTTAATAAGAGAATACATTATGAACCATATTTTTAACATAGGTATGGATACATTTAAATTTGGTCAAATTATTTATTATGTACCTATAATGGATGTTTGTTGAGGTTATAAAGGTTATGAGGGTGTCCTTGGATAGCTGGATCCCATAACCTCAACCAGTGGAGAAACTAATAGGGCTTTAAGGATAGTAGATACCATGTGGCCCAGCCTACCCTTATCTTGAAAAAGTGTGGTGTTGGATCGTGGGGTACATAATAGTACATATCATTCCCTAACATTGTGCACAGGTCTGCACGATTGTTCCAAATGTATTCAATTTATATAAGATCCACTTCACATGGTTGGTTCGTGGTTTATCAAACTGTGCAGTTGATCCATAGTGTTTCCCACTTGATTCAGTTCTATTCACACTTTTTGTTCATGAACTGGAAAACCATACATACAAATTGTGCACCTCAGGTTATTTTGGGTAAAATATTGAAAATTTTCATAAATGTAATTTAACATGCATATTATCCCAATTATCTTTTCTAGTACTATAATCTCTTTAATTGGCCAATAAAAATACACCATTGATAATTTAAATGATTTTATTCATGTTATTATTTCTAATGTCCGATTTATATTCTATCAATTTGATTATATAGTCACCGGTAAGACCTTCATTCATATTGTTACTTCATATTTTTTTCTTCCTCTAAAAAATGACAATGAGGTGATCAATCATATGCCCTATTTTTAGAAAATTGATCTATTGTTCTATTTTTCTCCAATATAGTCCAAACATAATACTAATACTAGATTAGGAGAGACATACAACTATGAGGTAGGTGGTCTACAGATTATCCCAAAATTTTATATGTTTTATTATAGGTATCATTATTTCGGATGTACGTTTCACCATGAATTTCTCTTAGATTAAATTTTATTTAATTAGTTTCATTACATGGATCCCAAATTTCCTTTTAGAACAAAAATTCATGTTGATTTTTCATTATTAGATAGATCCTAAGGTTCAATTGTGCCCTATTATATGCTTTATTTTTTAATGAGGGTATACCAAAAGAACCTAAGGGAGTATTTGTTCTTAATACAAAATGGTAATATCATTTTATCTGGATTAAATGAAGTGGCTTAGATTGAGTAGTCTACTTGATAATTTTTATTAATTAAATTGAAATGTGTGGAGATCCCACATCACTATATTAAATTGGAGAATTATTATTCCCTTCTCAATAATAAATGTAAATAAATTACGAATTACAATTTATCTCATATTAATGAAAATGGATATTAATACTATGGATGTGCGGGATTGAAAACCATATTTAAAAATTTAATATTTTAATGATGACCCTTAATAATGTTATAAATTAATGGGGATTAAATACAACCTAATTTATTTTAAATAGGAATGAAACATATAATAATTATACAAAACTTCCCTGATGACCCATGAACTAGTTATACTGATACTGGCATAAGGACCCTTATATATATGTGATAATATATAGGCATGACTTCCCTAATAAAACTATATGGGAATGACAAGCCTTACTATGATACTATAATAGAATTTCAATCTTACTATGATATTAGGCATGGAGTCCACTATAGTATTGTGGTATAATGCAAGGAGTCCCCTATAAATTTTATTCATGGAATGGTGTACCCTTTAATACCGTGATACTGGGAATGTAATACCTTATAAATATTATACCAGGTATATACTACCATTATACTTCATCGCTGATCTTCTTTGATGGTTTGAAGTAGGTAGTGCTAACCAATTTTTCATTCAGGAACTGGAATTGTCCCATTTTTAGTTAATAATCATGTTTTTCATTATTATATTTTCACACATCCATATTGTATACATGAATTGATACATATATAATCTATTGGTTGTGGACAATTGATATTATCTCACAATCTATCTGGGCCACCATTGGTACCCTGGTATACTGTATTCTTTCAGTTTTTGATAAGAGAATGGGTCCTATTAGTGATCTGTGACATTTTATAATGATGTAGGATGAAGTTAGTACAATATAACTGAGATATATCTCATGATTCATGGATAAATTTTTCCAATTTTGGTTTTATTTTGTGTACCATGTATACATATACAACAATATACTTGTATCCATTGTTTCATTCTTCATAGATACATAAAATTCGTCATTTTAAATTGTAAATTATTCTTTTTAATATATTTCTTAATATTCAAGGATTGGTTATTCGTGTCTTTTTTTCTACATAAATACTATTATACTAATCCTTATATTTAGTTGTTGACTCAAAAAAAAATTATTTTAGTAATGAATGCATATTCTCTCCCCAGACACAACCATGTCCCTTTCTTCTAGTATGTAGAATCTGTCTTTCTGGGTGATGTCCTTGAGGCCATGTGGCCAATCATAGTGGGGGCACGTCTATGTGGAACTCGGATTTGAGACATCACATTTTCTATGGGGGTAAGTTAGATAACTCTGTGGTTGATATATTGATATTATTTTTTAGTTTGTTTCTGATTGATATAGTTTATCTAATATTTTATTGTGAACTGTTTGTTTTTTGTTATGGTTTGAGTGATATCTTCTAGGTACTGATGGTTTTTGTAGTTGGAATTTTTTATCATTTTAATTACTATAAATATTGATTATTGGAATTTTATAAAAGGTTTATATTGTAATTTATGGGCCATTATAATACTATTAATTTTTGTTTTTTGGATTTTAATAGTGTTTAATGAATGTTATAGGTAGGGAAAAATAGTCAGAGATAAGATTTTAGCGGAAAATAATGATTCATGGAATTCCATGGATGTTATTCTATGAAGGGTTAACTAGAATTGAGGGTGGTACTTTAGTCAATTATTTTGTCCCATTAATATTTCTATCATGAAATGGGTTCAATATTGTACTATAGTTCTTAGGCTATATTGAATTATGTTCCACAATATTTATGTAAAAGATTATAGTTAATTTTTGGTAGATCTTGCAATAATGTAAACTATTTTAAAGGGTATTTTGGTTATGTAACCCTTCTTATATATGTACTTTTACTCTTATATATTTTTTCTGATATTTTTCTCATAACATGAGGGTGTTTTGTTATTACATGAAATTACATGATGATTTTTTTATTTCTCCATTAGGGATATTATAGTGAAGCAGTATCAACCAGTACAAGATTTCATGGGAATATGATATTTGCGATTTTTGTTTTTGGAATCACCATTCAATGGATCTATTTTGGTGCTAGGAATGTGATTTTAGGATTATTATATCTTTTGTGGTCACATTGGGTATATTTCATGATTATCATGAATTCAAATATTTTGATGTGATTTTGGTTGTCAGCCCATTACCTTTTTATATTATATAATAATTTAATGATTTGAATGAGAATTAAATAAGTTAGATATGATATATAATTATATAATCTGAGAGGTTCATTTTACATTTCCTATAACGTCATGAACCAAGATCCACTGAATGGTGCTCCAATCTGGTTGGTTAAAATCCCTCAACTATGCCTCCCCATACACAAGAGCATGCCGACTCATAGAGGGGGTCTAGTAAGTCAGTCTTGGGGAGACTATACCCTCTGTTATCAAAATAAAATAACAGTTGAAGTAACCAAGAAATAGCGGAGACACATATAAATATAATAGTTCAATATCACCTTCATATTCAAAAAAGGAAATAGAAACCTCAACTGAAATGTAAAACATGCTATGGGAATGCAAGTGCAAAGTGTCTACAATGAAACTGGATGTAAAGTCAAAATGACTCTACACGGGTCCCGAACATGTCTGGTTCCCTCTTCCATGCTCCAACCCCAAACAACACTTTATCCAGGGCACCTTCCCTTTCCTGGCATGCAATAACAATGTATATTCATGTAACAATAAGACAGCACGAGTAGGGTGTGAGTACGACTCAGTAGATCACCACCAACGGTGTCAAAACCAATCCACTCATAAGAAGTTTATAAAGTTTCATCAACAATAAATCAAGAAAATAAGGAAAACAAATATATTTATCCATTTAACATTTCTTTAATACGTTAAACATACAGGTTTCCGAGAACACCCAAAAACACGATACCTGCTTCGGCCCAAGTAGGAACCTAAACTATTTCCCCTGCTCGATTCATATTTATTATGTCACAATATTATGTTTATGAACAAAAAAATGAAACCATAGTACAAAATAAATGAAATATTTTAGAATGTCATGTCTAGCCCAGAGGTTTGATTTTGGAGCATCAGTCCATGACTCACCACACCATGGGTTTATGAGGCATCAGTCCATGTCCCATAAAATATCAATTTCATGCATGCCATTGGTTCTACAACCCCATGTCTAGAACCCCTGTGGGTATTAGGAGTGTCAGTCCGTGTCCCACAACCCTTTTTTCAAATCAAATATCCAATTCCCATATCAAACATTATTCAAATGATTAATCATAATTATCCTTCCATCATAACTCTCAACCTTATTCAACTAGATCCAAAATTCACAAAGAACCGCATAACCAAACAACCAATTAGTTATTTATTCCATGAATTTTATAAAACTACATACACATAACAATATGAGATAGTGGGATTGGATTTTATACCTCCTACCTCGATTTATTAGTGGAAGTTAGACCAATGAAATACCCCAAAGTCCTAGCGGCACAACATCGTCAATCCAATTCTGAATCTTAATCATTAAAACCCAAATAAGATCAAAGGAATCATGATATTTCAAAACCGTATCTAGATCCAAAATCCTATATATATCCCTTAAATCATAGGTCTAGATACATGGAATCGATGGAAATCACCCATGAAAATATCAATCAATGATAGAGGAAAGAAGTTATGATACAATAGGATGAAATCCACTTACTAGAAGGAGAGAAGATCTTCAATATGAGCCTTAAATCTCATGGGATATTGATTGGATCACCTTGGAATGTCAACCAAAGGCATTAGAAACACATTGAAATTTCAAATCCTGATCCACGGTAAAAAATTAAGGATATCTCGGGGATCGGGTGGTTTTAAAAAGGATATTCGGAAATAAAAAAACTGCACGCATGGATTCATGGGTAGTGGCACATGGTTTGGAAAAACCATGTGAAAACCGTGTAAACCTCACTGTCTAGTTTTACAAGGTCTACATAGTTTGGTAGCACAGTTTTTCAAACCATGCGCAAACCGTGTGTATCTCTCTGTCTAGTTCTGCATGGTTGGCATGGTTTGGTTGCACGGTTTGTCAAACCATGCACAAACCATGAACAACCCACAGTCCTTTAGGATTTCTTAAAATTTCACCCAAACACACCCCAAGTCACTAGTCCAAACATAGGTACTTAAAAAAATCAAAAGTAACTGAAAGCCATCCCGATATTGACTCAAGAAAAGGCCAAGATCTTAAATTCTCTCCACCTTATAACAGCTCTTCCTCGAGCTGTACTCCCTAACATCTCGGAGATTCGGAGCTAAAATGATCAGGACACTGAGTCCTCATATCTGCCTCCCTTTCCCATGTCTCTTCCTGCACACGTCCACACTGCCATAAAACATGAATTTTCCGTACAACTGTTCCACTCAACACCTTCTCACTACGATCAAACACACGTACCAGATGCTCCCCAGTGGATGCATCTATCTCTAGCTCAACATTATCCACATCGATCACATGAGAAGGGTCTGGGTGATACATTCGTAGTTGTGATAAATGAAAAACGTTATGCATAGAACTACATTTCAGTTGAAACTCCAATTGGCATGATAACAGCCTGACTCTATTCATGATCTCAAATGGTCCAACAAAACTGGGTGACAACTTTCCCTGACTTCGTATTCTGCGGTGACCCATCCCAAGAGATACCTCAAGGAAAATGTGATCACCAACTGTAAACTCTAGAGGTCACCTCCATCTAACAGCATAAGACTTCTACTTACTTTGAGCCGTATTCATTCTTATCTGAATCACCTGAACCTATTATGTCGTCTTCTGTGTGAGTCTCATTCCCAATAGCTCTGACTCACCTGCATCCATCCAGCATAGTAGTGATCTACATGGACTACCATAAAGAGCCTTCTATGGTTCCTTCTGTATAGTTACCTGATAACTTTTGTTATGGGAAAACTCCACTAAAGATAGGTTCTTCTCCCATGAACCACTGAAGTCAAGCACATAGACCCTCATCATATCCTCATGAACAGGTACAGTACGCTCTGAATGTCCATCTATTTACTGATGGAAATCCGTACTCAATAAAAACTGCTTACCAAGTGCCTTCTGCAAGCCCTTACTAAAGCCCGAAGTAAACCATGAATCACGATCTGAAACTACATTTCGTGGCACCCCGTGCATTCAAACTATCTTCTGTAAATACAGCTCTCCCAACTTCTCAACTGTAAAAGTGTCCCATATAGGCATGAAATGTTCTATCTATGTCAGTCGATCCAAAATGACCCAAATAGAATCATTCTTCTTAAGTGTTTTTGAATGGCCTATCATTAATTCCATGGTAATGTCTTCCCATATACATTCTGGAATGGAAAATGTTAGTAGTAAACCTCCAGGTCATAGATTCTCCACCTTCACCTGCTGAGAGGTGAAGCATCATGCCACAAACCATGCTATCTCCTTCTTCATGCCTGGACACCAAAAATGTCATCATGGATCACGATACATTTTGGTCACACAAGGGGGCACCGCCCATCTTGAGGCATTAAATTCCCAAATGAGCTACTCTTGAATGCTTGTAGGAACAACAACCCGATTCATTATATAAACGATATCATCCTCCTCTATATTCCAGTCTAGTGGTGTCTTCTCGCCTTCAATGTTTTCCCTCAAGGATAAGAATCTAGTGTCATCATATTTCTTGTCCCGAATCCATCTCAAATGTTTATACTCCACTGCAAATGACATGAGTGTCATTTCCTCCTCTCTCTCCTGAACCTCAATGTGCATTTCATCTAGCAACGAAATCATCCTCCACTCGACCCAAGTTTCTGGAACTCTATGAGTCTGACACTTCCTACTTGATGCATACATTGTTTCTTTTCCCAGGTGTATATACTAGATCAAAATCAATAGACTGCATATATTCAAACCATCTCGGTTGTTGGAGATTCAAATTGTGCTGCAAAAATATGTACTTCATGCTCTTGTGATCAATATAAACTATAAAACATTCACCCAGGAGGTAGTGTCGCCAACACTTCAAAGCATAAACCACAGCTACCAATTCTAGGTTCTGCATTGGATAATTCCTTTCATGCAGCCTCAGCTCTCGAGACCTGTATGCCATAACATTATCTCTTTTCATCAACACATCTCTGAGTCATATCCCCAAAGCGTCACAATACACCATGTACTCTTCACCTGACTCAGGTAGATCCAAAATTGGGGTGGAAATCAAAAACATCTTCAACTATTGAAAATATGTTTCACAATCCTCGGACCATTCAAACATAACTCCCTTTTTGGTCAAGCCCAAAATTGGTGTTACCAAATGGGATAAGTCATGGATAAATCTCTTATAATATCCAACTAACCTCAGAGAGCATCAGTTATTGAAAATACTCTTGGGCTGCTCTTAATTAATCACTACTTTCACCTTCTTTGGATCCACAAAAGTACCATTCTTCGAGATGATATCTCCCAAGAAATGTACCTGATCAATCCAAAATTGAAACATAGATAGCCTGGTGGATAGATGATGCTCTCTCATTGTACTCAGGACGATGTCATGATGTTGGGAATGATCTTCATGAGTCTTGGAGTACACTAAGATTTCGTCCACAAATACCACCCTAAACTGATCCAGGTGCGGATGGAAGATCCTATTCATCATGGGCATAAACAGTACTAGTGAATTAGTTAACCCAAAAGGCATAACAAAAAAACCATAAAGATTATATCTACTCCTGAAAGTAGTCCTTGGAATATCTGATGTCCGAACACTCAATAAGTGATACCCCGATCTTAAGTCGATTTTTTAAAAGACAATGGCTCTCATTAACAGGTCAAACAGATCATCAATAAATGGTAGAGGATATTGGTTCCTCATAGTAATCTTGTTCAACCTTCGGTAATAGACACACAAATGTAAAATCCCATCATCCTTATTTGAAAATAGCACAGGTGATCCCCAATGCAACATACATGGATGGATAAGTCCATTACATTTCAAATAATCCAGTTGAGATATAGTTATTGAAGCTCATTCGGTGCCATACTATATGGTGGAATAGATATTGTCTTACCTCCGGGCATGATCTCAATAGTAAATTCAACATATCTCTTAGGTGGCAGCCATAAGAAGCCTTTCGGTAAAACATCATGAAATAATTCAACCACTGGGGGAATGACTTCTTGCATAACACCCTCTTCATCCAGTAAAAGATGATAATCATGGGTTGTGAGCTCTCCATGTGGTTGAGTAATTGGCCCTGCTCGGCCTGCCTGGATATCTCACTCCCCACGGTGAATGTAATGGTCCCCCACAAGCGACATAAATGTCACCCTCCGAAGATAAAAATCAACGTGGGCTGAAGATGTGACTAACCATTCCATACCCAGGATTAGGTCAAAGCCTATGATATCTAGCATATAGGGATCCCATAGGAAACGGTACTCCCTGATCTCAAGGGAACATCTCTTGCACATATAGATGTCTCTAGACTGTTCCCCCGAAGGTGTGACTATCATTACATCCCCACTCAAAAACTACAACACCAAACTCAATCCATTGACATGTTTTATAGATATAATGAAATGAGAGGCACCAGTATAATAGAAGGAATTAGCTAAAGTAGAAGCCACAAGAATAGTACCTCTCATTGTCGATGGTCCAGCCTCGCTATCGACAAGTGTAGGTTGTACTGCATACAACCGTGTTGCTCCTCATCCATGTGATGCCATCCAACTCCCCTGACTTGTACCAATCTTCTGATATGGTCATTTCTTCCCAAGATCATCGCATTCGTTACCTTTATCACCTCATCTAGTAGAAATCAATATTTGGAACTAAAAAGGTGCAGAATATCTCCTTCCTACACTCTAACTTTTATAGCTAATCCATCACCACCTGACTCTTTTATGTTCCTGCATAACTTCTGGAGATGCCCCTTTTTATCATAGGATCTGTATTCAACAGGGGATCATGGAAATTTATTACGATAATGTCCCGACCTTCCACAGTGGTGAAAAAAGACTCGGTTATGGTCCTGTGTAACAGACCCCTCTGCTAGGTTACTCTGTCTCCTACCTCCGTGGATGACATTCTCATATCATCTCTTCATGCACTCAAAAGTATCACCACCTGACCATCCAATAAAATTAATTTTCCTACCAATAGAATCCTCCTTCAGGATCCCCTCATAGATGAGATCCTAATTTACCACTTTTGGAAACTTCTTCAGAACTAATATATTCACTTGAGAAATAATTTCACATTTAAGTCCTTCCTGAAATTTTATTTCTGATGTGGCCTCGTCTACTGCCAATGCTAATGAAAAATGTTGTAAATATGTAAAGAAACTAGTAGAGTCCATTAAAGACATCTTCCATTGAGTAAGCCTCATGAACTCAACTGCTTTCACCTACCAGAGTGTCTATGGATAAATGTGCTCCCAGAACTTCTCCTAAGATTCCTTCTACTCTATAGCTTCCAGCTATCCATCCAAAGTCTTGATGTCCCAAAAATGTTTTGCTTGACTACGAAACATGTATGTATCCTACTTGACTCTCCTCTCAACAGTTGTCTCCAGAAGGTTGTTTATAGTCTAGGTGGATTCAATCCAGAACTTATCTTTCTCTGGAGCACCTTCTCTAGTAAAAGTCGGTTGGTGCTGCAACTGAAACTCCCACGTATGATCAGACATACTTTTCACAACCAGCTCTGGGTCTCATTCCATCATTTGCATGAAACAAGGTTGTTATCTCAAAAATTTTCCCCCTCATCATCATTTGGTACTATTGGTGCATCAGGTTCAACCACTAGAGGACCATTTCTAACTATACCCCCTACTCGTCCTCTCAACATGTGTCGTGGAGGCCTAATTCTACAAATCCAAACATGTCACTTTGGAAATGGTTCACAATGTTACAACAATCACAGACAAAAAATTTATACATATCACTTCACAATTATTTCTTTATATTATTCTAAATTAGACACCATTTTCATTTCAATTTTACAAGAATGGAAAAGAAATTGATTGTGTTAAAAAATATTCCCATAATCTGGTTTCCCGTGCATCCCTAAAATGATGCATGTCACAATAATACTGAGTTCCAAGAATGATGCATGTAGATGAAACATTCATTCCATTCTGGGGCACGAATTAATTCTCAACAAATTCTATAAATAATAATCACATCACACAACAAGTGCATCACCCATGGTGAAATAATATTCAACTGTAATGACAAAAAACCATAACAGCAATCCCACCTTGAGTACATTATTTTTCCCTTGTACGTGAGTTTGCAACAACCATGCATGAGCTCATTATCAAGCCCTGACATTCCATAATCCCATGTATAACTTTCCCAAAAAGTACAAAAAAAGAGGAAAAATGAAAGCAACCTCTGATACCACATTGTAACGTCTCAAACAGAGAGCCATTGAATGATGCTAGAGATGGTTGGTCACAATCCCTCAAGCGCACCTCCCCGTACGCCAGAGGGTGCTGGCATGCAGTGAGGGTCTAGTAAGTTAGTCATTGGGAGACTATAGCCTCTGTTTTCAGAATAGAATACCATCATATGTAAAAAAGAAATATAGGAAACACATATAAATATAACACTTCAATGTCAATAGCATAATCAAAACCGGAAATACAATACTCTACTGAAAGGTAAACCATTTTATGACAATGAAAGTGACATGTGTCTACAATGAAACTGAATGTAAAGATACAATGGATCCAAACGGATCCCAACCCATGTCGAGTACCATCTTACATACTCCAAACCCAAACAACACTCTAACTAGGGCACTTTCCTTTGTAATGTCCTTCAACAACAAAGTATATTCGGGTACCAATTAGGCGGCCTGAGTAGGGTGTGTACACGACTCAATAGATCACCACCAATAGTTTCAAAAACAAATCCAGTAATAAGAAATGTATGTATTTTCATTAATAATAAATCAATCCAATATGGAAAAATGGTATATATACCCAATTAACCTTTCTTTAATACATTATACATCAAGGTTTCTGAGAACACCCAAAAACACAATGCCTGCTTCGGCCAATGTAGGAACCTGAACCATTTCCCCTGTTCCATTCATATTTACTAAGTCACAAAATTATGTTTATGAATATCCAAATAAAACCATAGTAAAAAATAAATGAAAGAGTGTAGAACGTCATGTCTAGCACACAGGTGAGTTTTTGGAGCATCAGTCCTTGTCCCACAACCCAAGGGGCATTTGGAGAATTTGTCCTTTTCCTCTAACATATCAATTTCATGCACATCATTGGTTCTAGAACGCCATGTCTAGAACCCCAGTAGGTAATAGGAGCATTAGTCCATGTCCCAGAAACTTCTTCAAATCAAAAATCCAATTGAAATATACAACATTTTCCAAATGTTTAATTATCATTATCCTTCCATCATAACTTTGAACCATATTAAACTAGATCCAAAATTCACAACGAACTGCATAACCAAACCACTAATTAATTATTTATGCAACTACATTTATACAACATCATACACATAACAAGATGAGACTATAGGATTGGATTTTAAACTAACTACATCTATTTATTGATGGAAGTTATCCCAAAAAAATCCCCAATATTTGAGAGGCACAACGTCATCGATCATGTTCTGGATCTAAATCCTTAAAACAAAAATATGATCAAAGGAATAAAGATCATGAAAAACTAGATCTAGATCCACAATCATAAATCTATACCTTAACTCATAGGTCTAGATCCATTTAATAGAGGGAAATATCCCATGAAAAGATAAAGGAATGATAGAGGATATAATAGAAGTGTTGGTTGGAGTGGATACTCAAGAGGGGGGTGAATTGAGTTCCAATTAAAATTTTTGTTTAAAAACGTTGTCTTAAAAACCCCCAAATAAAATTCTGAATTAAACTGTAGTGAATTTATATCAAAGTAAAGGTTTTGTTGGGTTCTCAAGGGATTCATTATTTCCCAATTAATCAAAACAGAAGAGTTGATTAACTTTTGAAACTAACTAACTGATTTACAACTAATATAAACGAATTTGAGTTTAATTATCAAAGTGACTTTAAAAAATTTTTGGTTTTAAAGTAATTAGTAGCGGAATAAAAAATAACATTGAAAGAAATAGCACAGCAGATAAAACCAAGAGGTTCAGTCTCAAGCCGAGACTTAGTCCTCTCAACAATTTATATAAATTTGATCCACACCCTGGATCGGGGTTCACAACAGTTTACAACTGTCCAGCTCCAAGACCTCAACTACTATTGTTCATGGGAATCAAAACAACAGCAACCAACTGTCCAGGTCACACACGACCTCTACCACTATTACAGTGGGAAATGAAAGATGTAAAGAGTTTGATGAGGATTTATAGATCCTCCAGTTAAAGTACAGGAGACAGTGTGTGTTTTAAATACAGCAGATAAAACACACTGCTCGAAATGTAAAATAATGAATCACATAGCAGAGATGTAGAGTTTAGAAATGGCTCTAGTGATTGGAGTGAAACTTTGGACTCCTTGAATTTGATCAGAAATGGTTATGAGTCCTCTTCTGGTTTTTGTCTGAAAAACAGATTGTCGTCTGCTTGGCATCCAGGTTCAGAGATAGTGAAAAATGCAGTCGATGAAGTTCTTTTGTGTTCTCGTGAATGTACTAAACTCTTATTAAGTAAGCTTGATTGTGTATGAGCTCTTCTCATGTATTCCACAACTATCTCATCCACCACTCTTTTCACTCATATGTGTCTCTTCTTCATTTTTCACCAACATGGACTTCTTGTATTTATGGTACGAGCTACAACAAAAGAAATGATTTCTTTTTACAGGTAAGAGGTACGGTTCCCTGACTCCCAAAAACCTTCTTTAAATAAATGACAGAGAATTAAAATATACCTAATATGACCATTAGTTAGATTAAATAATGATAAGGAAGTTCAAATAGTTGTTTATGACTATCGGTGAATCAAGTTATCGGTAGGTCATCAGCATCAGCATCGGTGGCTAGACATCGGTGTGTCCTGATCGGTGACTCAGACGATCAACATCGGTGTGTCATGATTGGTGACACATTTTATCAGCATCGGTGTGTCATGATCGGTGACTCATTTGATCAGAATCAGTGTGTCATGATTGGTTACTCATTTGATCAGCATCAGTGAGACATCTTCGGTGACTCAGATGATCAGGATGGGTGAGACATCTTCGGTGACTCAGATGATTAGCATCAGTGTGTCATGATCGATGAATCATTTGATCAGCATATGTGTGTCATGATCAGTGACTCATTTGATCATCATTGGTGTTTCATGAACGGTGACTCATTTGGTCAGCATCGGTGCATCATGATCGGTGACTCATTTGATCAGCATCGGTGTGTCATGATTGGTGTCTCATTTGATCAACATTGGTGTGTCATGATCGGTGAATCATATGATCAGCATCGGTGTGTCATGATCGGTGCGACCGTTGTCCTTTGATATGGATCGGTGCGACCATTCACTTTTGATATGGATCGGTGCGACCGTTCACTTTTGATATGGATCGGTGCGACCGTTCACATAACAGAACACAATGTGTCTGTTTGATCCAGAAAACTTCTAGAATACTTTTAAAGCAATAACACGCACAAATAAAAACATGATCCAACCGATATAAATAGATTCACCAAAATATTGTGATTATGTATATGAGAAATCCAACCGGATTAAGTAACGATCATTTGTGATTATTAAAACAGCAATCATAGGAAGAATTCAACAATCTTCAAGAGGGCTCAACAATCTCCCCCTTTTTGATAATCACAAGTCTTATTCATAAATAAAAATAATATATCATCAATAATAGTGACAAGGCATAATAAGAATAAAAACACATTGATATATAAATCTCCCCCTGAATTTATGCCTTTGTATATTTATGTAAACATTGCTCCCCCTTCCATAGTATGTTTCTCCCCCATAGAGATAAATCTCCCCCTTTGGGATAGTCAAAAAGGAGGGTTAACATATAAAGAAGAGATTAAAAGAAGGCATCATAGAGAGTAGAGAGAGAAAAAAAGTTTTGTAAAGTACATCAGAGTACAAACAGAACATTGTTCACCCTATCATCAACAAGACACAACTATTTCATGGGATGTAACGGGGCTTTGCCTTTTTCAGAAGGTTCAATGGTTGGTAAGATGGAAGGATTGGAGGTAGGGTGAACTGGGAGCATTTGAAAAGGGGGTAAGATGACTCTGGAAGGTGGGGGAGAGGATGCCACAGATATTATCTATTGAGCAGTAGTTTCTTGTTGAGAAGATTTCTAAATAACTGGCCGTAGTTGAGATAGAGCTTGAGCAAAGGAGATCTGATTTGGAGCAACATCAGTGGCATTGAGAGGTTCATCTGTAGGAAGCACAATGGTGGTGGCTTGTTCATTCAGATAAGGCTTCAAAAGATTTATGAAATCCTGAATAACATCTGCACCATACTGCATAGCCTTCTCAAAATCATCCTTATTCTCCATGAACCGTTCCAAGTTAGGAGTAAAATCTTGCAGCTGACGAACTTGAGTTTTGAAAGCTTGAGTGACTAGAGGTAGTTTCAGATTATCAGCCAACACCTTGAAATTCGCGGTCGCCTCATTATTGGTATTAATCTTTGAAAAGTAATGATCAACCTTTTCCTTGATTTCTTTCTAAGAATTATTGGAATTTTCTGAATATACTTTTACCATCTTATGAATGAGATCATTGTGCTCCTTCATCTTCCTCAATTAGTCCAAATCAAGAAATTGTCGAATGGGGGCCAATTCATCATGCACAATTTTTCTTAGAGCCTCTAGCTCATGAGTAGTGATCTTGGTTACTTTGGATGCACTGTCTTGAGCAACCATCTAAGTTATCTTAGCTTTCAACTTCCACAGATCAGACTTCTTATGATGTTCAATCAGATTCCTCAACACATCCATCATACTAGATATGGTTGATCTAAATTCGTTTGATAAAGAAACTAAGTCAGATTGTAGATCCTTCAGAGTCTGATTTAGAGAGTCTATGTGCCTTCCAATAAACTCACTAGTATTGGCCAGGTCTAGTCTAATAACATTCTATACTCTTGTTGAAAAGGCTTCCAAAGAATCTTCAAAAACATGCAGAGAAGCTTGAGTAAGAGCATTTGAAATTTCTTCTCTTACTGTATCTCTCACAGCAGCAAACAACTCAATTTTGATCTTATCAAAATCAGACTGAGAGATAGTAGAACTAGGTAGATGATCATATGCAGCATCAACAACATGTGCAGACCTTGCCTCAACTGGTTGGCTTTCCTTCACAACCGCAGTAGATTCTTCTACTACTTATTCTTCTTCTGAATACTCTAAACCCAAAACAGCAAAACCAGGGTAATCATCCCAGACAGCAGCACATAGAGTATATTTCGGTTTATCATAACTTGCATTTCCACTGATTTCTAGAGAATCACTCTTGCCACTGGTATTTGTTTCTTACACAGTTTGATGTGGTTCTATGGGAGGTACAGCAAGACCATCCACTGGTCGGTTATCACCACCACCATCATCATCATCATCACCACCATACCCATTTCCATTCCTTACAAAATATTCATTTTCAGATACATTAGTGTATATATCTTCTTTATCACCAAGAACTGGTTCTGATTTAGGCAATGTTAAAGGTGGTCTGGCAGGTCCAAAGTCCATTCTTCTCTTAGGGCTCACAGTATCAAGATCACTCCTATCATTAGGAGGTGACATACTTCCTTCTTCTCTTTCAGCTTTTTCCATCCCTTGTTTACCAGACTCTTCAGTATCCTTATTCCTTTTAACATCTACTTGTTCCTCATCATAAGAATAAATTGGCTCCTCATCTGATTTCAAACTTTGGTCTCTCTAACCATTCGGCCTCTTTCCATGATCTATGGGATTGTAGGATTCATACAACTTGTCCTCATCAGCAACCCATCATTTTTTCCATTGGTTCCAACTTATTTTCATCCTTTTACAAATTTCTTTGTTAACACAAATATCACTATCAGATTCAGCTATCTCATCAGCTTCATCCACACATTCCAGATTCTATAACATAGGAGAGATCATTTTGGAATAGAACAGGGCAGTGGCTTTCCTAGAAGGTTTCACCATTCCAGCTATGTTCACCATTAGATATCTACAGAAATTGATCTTCTCATGGGTCTTTAGTAAAAAGAATAGGGAAAAATCCTGGAATTTTACAGAAGAAAAATATCCTTTCCTAGGGAAAATTTGGTGCTGAATAAAATTAAAGCGAAGTCTACATTCACCATCCAACTCTGAGGATGTGATTCTCTTTCACTCTCTGTTTCCAGTCAAAAGCTCTAAAGATATATAATAAGAGAAGTATTCAGTGGTTGGAGGAATGTTTCTAGAATAATCCTCATACTGGCCCTCATGGGGTAAATTCAATCATTCAGCCCATTGTTTAGAGGAAAAAGATATTTTATTTCCTTTCACTACAAATGACACTTCGGCAGCCTCTACACCATCTAAAGTAACTTTCAGATTTATATAAAACTCATGCACTAGCTTTGGGTAGTACACAAGAGTGTTATCTGAGAACCAGGATTTCAATCCTTGCGATTCTAAAACTTGTAACAACAACGACTTACATTTCAAAAGGCAGGCATAACTGAATTCCATTTCTACAGTAACAATCTGAGTTTCCAGGTTCAGATTTTCAGATCTTTGAGTGGTACTACTTGACTCGCCTCGAGCATGCTTTGAAGGTAATGGATTGTCTAATCCTTTGCTTGGTCTCTATTGCTTAGCCATTTGGTGATTCTGGGGAATGCCGGAGTTCGAAGGTTCGAAGTAGAGGAGAAGAGAGGATAAAAGGCTACGCGGGAAATGAAAGGTCGATGGTTTGGGGAATAGAAATAGCCGCGTATCATTGATTTCATCATTTAGGGTTCCCATAATAAAGATAAAATTCATTAATTAATTACAACATAATAAAAAGTAATAGAAAGATAGATCAGTTTGACTGATCGGTTTCACATACCGGTTTCACAGATCAGTTTCACAGATCGGTTTCATAAATCGGTTTCACATATCAGTTTCACAGATCGGTTTCACAGATCGGTTTCACAGATCGGTTTCACATATCTCTTTCACAAATCGGTTTCACAGATCGGTTTCACAGATTCGTTTCACAGATCGGTTTCACAGATCGATCATACACAACTCTTGTTTAATAAAATTCATTCTTTCAGAGCATAAAGGCTTTGTAAAAATATCAGCTAATTGGTGTTCAGAACTAATAAATTCTAGGGAAATATCACCTTTCTGATAATAATCTCTTAGAAAGTGATTTCTAAAACAATGTGCTTAGTCCTAGAGTGAGACACATGGTTCTTAAATATGTTGATCACACTAGTGCTATCACAGTTAATTGAAACATGTTTAAAATCAAATCCATAGTCCAATAGAGTGTGTTTTATCCACAGAATCTGTTCCCATCAACTACCAGCAGCTATATATTCTTCTTCAGCAGTAGACAATGCAACTGAGTTCTGTTTCTTACTACACCAAGATACTAGGGACATACCAAGTAAATGAAATGTTCCAGATGTGCTCTTTCTATCTATCTTACATCCAGCAAAGTCAGAATCTGAATAACTAGTTAGATCAAATGATTGTCTTTTTGGATAAAACAAACCCAAATTCATAGTATACTTAAGATATTTAAAAATCCTTTTAACAGCCAATAAGTGTGATTCTTTAGGTTTAACATGAAATCTAGCACACATACGCACACTAAACATAATATCTGGTCAAATAGAACTAAGATAATGTAAACTCCCAATCATACCTCTGTAATTGGATTGATCAACTGTTTTCCCAGTTTCATCAACAACCAATTTACAGGTAGTACTCATAGGTATATCACTTTCCTTAATACTATCCAAAACAAAACATTTTAATAAATCCTTAGTATATTTACTTTGATTTAGAATAATACCATCTTTAGTTTGAATGATTTGAAATCCAAGAAAATACTTAATCTCTCCCATTGGGCTTATTTCAAACTCATTTTGCATAACCTTTGAAAAATCAGTACATAAAGAATTTTTAGAAGATCCAAAAATAGTATCATCAACATAGATTGGTACTATTAAAACATCTTTTGAATTCCTTTTTATAAAAAGAGTGGGATCAGCTATTACTTTTGTAAATCCTTTTGAAATAAGAAAGTTTGAAATTCTTTCATACCAAGCTCTTGGATCTTGTTTTAAACCATAAATTGATTTATAACTTTAAAATAATGATTTTGAAAATGGGGATTTGAGAAACCAGGTGGTTGTTCTACAAAAACATCTTCAACAATAAAACCATTTAAAAATGCTCTTTTCACATCTATTTGATATAACTTGAAATTCAGATGTGATGCATAGGCAAGTAAGATCTTAATAGCCTCTAATATTGTTACAGGTGCAAAGGATTCCTCATATTCAATTTCTACTTCTTGATTATAACCTTGTGCAACTATCCTAGCTTTTTTTCTACTGATGTTTCCAGATTCATCAACTTTGTTTCTAAACACCCATTTTTGTGCCTAGGGTTATAGTGTCCTTAGGTCTTTCTAATATTTTCCAGACTTTGTTTCTTTAAAATTGATTTAGTTCTCCTTGCATAGCCATTACCCAAAATTCATCATTGATAGCATCATTGATATGTTTAGGTTCTAACTGTGAAACAAAAGCTTGATGTTCAACCTGATTTCATAGAGAAACTCTTGTCTGTGTTCTCTATCTAAATTACCTACAAAAGCATCTAAAGGATGGTTCTTTAGAATTCTAGTTGGTCTAGAAAAGGTAGGGCAAGAGATTTTAGATTCATCTACATGTTGAGGTTCAACAGAAGCAGGTTATGGAAAATTTCCAGAACTGGATGTTTAAACTACAGGTCCACTGTGTTTATCATTAAGGTTCAAAACAGAGAGATCATCTTTAAGATTTTCAAGAGAGGTAATAGGTTCATGTGGATCAGATTCATCAAATTTGATGTGAATAGATTCTTCCACACATTTGGTTCTCTTATTGAAAGCTCTATAGGATTTACTAGAAATAGAGTAACCTAGGAAAATTCCTTCATCACTTTTGGATGAAAATTTGTCAAGATTGTCTTTAGTATTAAAGAATAAAGACGTTGCAGCCAAAAACACTAAATTAGTTAACCTTAGGTTTCTAATGGTTCCACAACTCATAAGTGGTCCTGTTAAGAACAGGTCTGATCAAGACTCTATTAATAACATAACAAGCTGTAATTACAACTTCAGCCAAAAAATAAACAGGTAGGTCAAACTCATTAAGCACAGTCCTAGAAATTTCTTGCAGGGTTCCATTCCTTCTTTCTACTACATCATTCTGTTGGGGTGTCCTAGGGGGAGAGAAATTGTGACTATAGCAACTGTCTGAGCAGTAAGATTCAAACTCATGATTTTCAAACGCACGTCCATGATCACTTCTCAGGGTTTTAATTTTAATTCCACTAAGGTTCTCGATAGACTTGGAATATTTTACAAAGCATGAACAAGCTTCACATTTGTGAGCTAGAAAATATACCCAAGTATATCTAGAAAAGTCATCTACATGAACATAGACATAGTGCTTCCCATTTAAACTAGAAACTCTAGAAGGTCCAAATAAATCCATGTGAACCAACTCGAGAGGTTGAGAATTTGAAACTTATTTCTCTGATTTAAAAGAAACTTTATGTTGCTTTCCCTTTTGAATGGGATTACAAACTTTTTCTACTGAAAATTCAAGTTTGGGTAGGTCTCTAATTAAGTTCTTCCTAGGATTTTCTCCAAGTGAATGCACATTGTAGTGTCCTAATCATTTGTGCCAAAGCCAAGACTATTTATGAAAATCATTTAAACAAGTAATATTTTTCTTAGCTAAACAATTTAAATCAACAGCATAAACATTTTCATTTCTTAAAGAAGAAAACACTAAAACATTTTTAGAATTAAAAACATTGCAAGAATCATTTTCAAATTTAACATAAAAACCATCATCACATAACTAAGAAATACATAACAAATTGTATTTAACTCTATCAACAAATAAAACTTTCGAAATTAATACTAAGTCAGTGTTACCAATCTGGCCTAAGCCGATGATTTTTCCTTTTGAGTTATCACCTAATGTGAAAAATCCTCCATCAACATTTACTAAACTCTTGAAGCAAGAGAAGACTCATTTAATATGTATTGAACATCCACTGTCCAAATACCATGTCTGTCTACAGGAGTTATTTAAGCAGGTTCCCTACAAAACAGATTTATATAGGAAATGATTTTGGTACCCAGATCTTCTTGGGTCTAGACAGGTTAGCCAATAAAACTTTAGGTACCCTTATTTGTCTAATGGATCTCATAACATTTCTAGAGTCAACATATTTTGAAAGATAAACCTTATTAGATCCATAGCTATGGATATAACTAGTTGAATCATATGAAGTTCCAGAACTAGATACATTCTATCTAGATTTAGGAATGAATCTAGTTTTGGTAATTTTCCTTTGTCCAGGTTGGTATCCTATACCAGTAGTGTATCTAGGTGCTATTTGCTTACCTAGCATCTGAGTAAGGGTATCTTTGAAATTGGTAAATTTCTCTATGTCATTCTTGAGTTTCTCATTAGATAATTTCAGTTCAGTGTTTTCAATAGGCAACTAAGCATTCTTTTCAATTTCAAAATATCAAGATCAGATTTATGTTTAACAGTTAAAGCATACTATTTATTTAAACCTTTGTATTTGTCATTCAGCTCATTATAGGTTTCTTCTAACATATCACAATATTCAAATAGTTCAGATTTTGACATGTTATCAGAGTCAGTATCATCTTCAGAATAATAAGAATTTAAAGCAGGAGTTTCAACTTTTTCCTCAGTAGTGATTGTCATAAAACACATGTTTTCCTTATTTCTGTGTTCAGTTTCAGAAACTTCAGATTCAGTGGAGCTATCCTTAGAAGCACTCCAAGTAGCCTTCATGGATTTCTTAAACATATTGTCCTTATAAAAAAACTTCTTCTTTTATTTCAACATTGGACAGTCTGCTTTTATGTGTCCCTTTCTTTTGCACAAATAGCAGACAACTTCATCTGATTTCTCGGATTTATTCCAATCCTTTTTCCAATGTCCCTTGTTGTCATACTTACCATTAAAATTTTAATTTCAGAAAAAATTATTCATCCTATAAAACTTCTTAAACCTTCTGGTAATGTGAGCCTTCTCAGCATCACTATCAGAAGCAGATTCACTGTCTTCAGAGATTGAACTTTCATTTATAGCTTGGAGCATCTCCTTATCCTTGTTATTTGAAGTTGAAGTCTTGAAAGTAATAGACTACCTTCTAGGTTCATCTTATTCTTCTTTGTTAACCTTGAGTACCTCTTCATACATCATCAACATGCCAATTAGTTCCTTGACTGGCAGTTCACCAATATCACATGATTCTCAAATTGAGACAGAAGTTCCTCTCCATCTTTCTGGTAGACATCTCATAATTCTCATAATTTGTTTCTTTGATGGAACATACTTTCCTAGAGAATTCATTATGTTGAAAATATCATTAAACATGTGATACATGTCAGAAATGGGTTCATCAGGCTTCATCTTAAAATTATCATACTTAATAGTATAAGTAATCAATCTCATTTCCTTAACATTAGTTGTTCCTTCATGAGAAATGGATAAGGTATCCCAAATTTCATAATCAGTTTTACAGGCAGATATTCTATTAAATTCCTCATCTCCTAAAGCACAGTACAAGGCATTCATAGCTTTGCAATTATTATTTTAGGCAGCCATAGTAGATTCATTCCAAGTAGATCTAACAGTAATCGGAATTTTATATACTGATTCTATAGCAATACAAATATCAAAACCCATGCTCTCTAAATGAATTTACAATTTTATTTTCCACTGAGCATAGTTAGTTCCATTGAAAAATGGTGGTCTATTGGTAGCAACACATTCAAGTCTATTATCCATGATAGCTTACTTAAAGCTAATATTTTGAACAGATAAAAATTTAGAAATTACAGAAATTTTAAGAACATTAAAATAAAAATAAATCACAGTTAAAAAAACATAGTACTTTAGAAAATATTTTAAATCTTCGGATAGCAAATATTGGTCGGAGTGGATACTCAAGAGGGGGGTGAATTGAGTTCCAATTATTATTTTTCTTTAAAAACTTTGTCATAAAAACCCCCAAATAAAATACTGAATTATAATGTAGTGAATTTATATCAAAGTAAAGGTTCTGTTGGGTTATCAAGGGATTGATTATTTTCCATTTAATCAAAAAAGAAGGCGTGATTATGTTTTGAAACTAACTTAATGATTTACAACTAATATAAACACTTGCGAGTTTAATTATCAAAGTTACTTTAAAACAGTTTTGGTTTTAAAGTAATTAGCAGCAGAATAAAAAATAACTTTGAAAGAAATAGAACAGCAGGTAAAACCAAGAGTTTCAGTCTCAATCCGAGACTTATTCCTCTCAACAGTTTATATAAATTTTATCCACACCATGGATCGGGGTTCAAAACAGTTTACAACTGTCCAGGTCCAAGACCTATACCACTGTTATTCTTTGGAAACAAAACAACAGCAACCACCTGTCTAGGTCACAGACGACCTCTACCACTATTACAGTGGGAAATGAATGATGTAAAGAGTTTCCTGAGGATTTAAATATCCTCCAGTTAAAGTATAGGAGATAGTGTGTGTGTTAAATACAGTAGATAACACACACTGCTCAAAATGTAAAATAATGAATCACAGAGCAGTGATGTAGAGTTTAGAAATGGCTCTAGTGATTGCAGTGAAGCTTTGGACTCCTTGAGTTTGATCAGAAATGATTCTGAGTCCACTTTTGGTTTTTGTATGAAAATGAGAGTGTCGTCTACTTGGCATCCAGGTTCCGAGATAGTGAAAAATGTAGTCGATGATGTTCTTTAATGTCCTTTTGAATGTACAGAACTCTTCTTGAGAAAGCCTGAGTGTGTGTGAGCTCTTCTCGTGACTTCCACAACTATCTCATCCACCACTCTTTCCACTCATATGTGTCTCTTATTCAATTTTCACCAAAAGGGACTTCTTGTATTTATGGAACGAGCTCCTGCAAATGAAATGATTTCTTTTTGCAGGTACGAGGTATTGTTCCCTGACATCCAACAACCTTCATTAAATAAATGACAGAGCATTAAAATATACATAATATGACCGTTGGTTAGATTAAATAACGATAAAGAAATTCAAACAGGTGTTTATTACTATCATTGAGTCAAGTGATCGGTAGGTCATTAGCATCAGCATCGGTGGCTAGACATCATTGTGTCCTGATCGGTGACTTAGATGATCAGCATCGATGTGTCATGATCGGTGACTCATTTGATTAGCATCGGTGTGTCATGATAGGTGAATCATTTGATCAGCATCAGTGTGTCTTGATCGGTGACTCATTTGATCAGCATCGATGAGACATCTTTGGGGACTCAGATGATCAGCATCAGTGAGAAATCTTTGGTGACTCAGATGATCAGCATCGGTGTGTCATGATATGTGACTCATTTGATCAGCATCGGTGAGTCATGATCAGTGACTCATTTTATCTGCATCGGTGGGTCATGATCGGCAACTCATTTGATCAGCATCGGTGCGTCATGATCGGTGACTGATTTGATCAGCATCGGTGTGTCATGATCGGTGACTCATTTGATCAGCATCGGTGTGTCATGATCGGTGACTCATTTGATCAGCATCGGTGTGTCATGGTCGGTGACTCAGATGATCAGCATCGGTGTGTCATGATCGGTGCGACTGTTGTCTTTTGATATGGATCGGTGCGGCCTTTCACTTTTGATATGGATCGGTGCTACCATTCACTTTTGATATGGATCGGTGCGACCGTTGTCTTTTGATATGGATCGGTGTGACCATTCACATTTGATATGGATCGGTGTGACCGATCACTTTTGATATGGATCGGTGCAACCGTTCACTTAAGAGAACACAAAGTGTCTGTTTGATCCAGAAGACTTCCAGAATACTTGTAAAGAAATAACAAGAATTGATAAAAACATGATCCTACCGATATAAATAGATTCACTAAAAGATTTTGATTATGTATATGAGAAATCCAACAATATTATGTAATGATGATTTGTGATTATTAAAATAGCAATCAGAGGAAGAATTCAACAATATTCTAGAGGGCTCAACATGATGAAACAACAGGATGAAATAAACTTACCAGAAGGAGAGTGGATCTTTAATATGATCCTTCAATCTTGAGGATATGTGTTCGAATCACCTTGGAATCTCTCCTAGTGGCTTTTGAAACCATAAAAATTTCTAAGCACGAGTCATGGTCAGAAAATAAGGAATTCCTAGGGTTGGGGGGGGGGGGGTTAAAAAGTATATTCGGAAATAAAAAAACCGCACGCACGGTTTCCTTGACAGTGGCACATAGTTAGGAAAAATCGTTCGCAAACCATGTGGACCTCATTGTCTAGTTTTGAAAATTCCACGCAGTTTGGTTGCACAATTTTTCAGACCCTGCGCAAACCGTGCATACCTCTCTATCTAGTTCTACTTGGATGGAACTGTTTGGTAACATGGTTTTTAAAACCGTGCGAAAACCATGAACAACCCACAGTCCTTTAGTTATGCAAAAATGTTCTCCGAAATTCACCCCAAGTCTCTACTCCAAAGAGAGGAACGTAAAAACATCAAAAGTACCCGAAAATGTGCCCTATAATGAATCCAGAAAAGGACAGGATATAACATTTCACCATCAAAATAAGATCATGGCATGTTTATTCATGACTATTTAAATTTATAACACAAGATTAAATGATGATTACATTAAAAATTATGAAGATTTTATTTGTTTTGGCAAATAACCTACGTGATTAGGGGATTATCTGCATGCTTATTATGGATATATTTGGATTCATCTAGACATTTGAAATGGAATATCTATCATTTAGAGATCCATGTGGGGTTCCCAATCATATATCTTTGGGATTTATCATATTATTCATAATTAAGGAGCTATAAAAATGGATTGGATTTTGTTTTATTGATCAATATATTTTATTTTTATAGTGGATTTTGTGATATTAGTTGGTTTAGGTCTTTCCCTTTTGTTATTCTCTTTTTGATCAAATTGCTCTCCTATTTCTTTCACAAAAATTAAAGAAGAATGATTTGGGCAATGGGATTTCAGAACTAACATAGTTTACTTCGGTAAATTATTATTGTAGTATGAAATTAATTTACTTTTTTGAATGTTATGGATTTTGTTAACGTAAAAAAGAAAATTTACTAAATGAAATTTAAGTGAATGGGAGATTCACATGTGTTTATATGATTCCATGATTTTTCACGTATTTTATTGTTAATTGGTATTTATTTTGAGTGTTTTTTTGTTTTCATGATTTATGGGTTGTTATGATAATTTAATGTCTTTAATTACAATTGATAAATTTTAAATAAATTCAACATGTTAATGAACCAATTGTGTAAAATCATGGATTTATATGATGTTTCTTATGTATCATATATTGAATTATTATGTTGGAATGATTAAAAGGGGGAATTTTTAATGTGTTTTTATTGAAATTTTATGTTTTTTAATGAGAATGATTATATTCTTTTATGTGACTTCTACTATCTTCAAAGTGTATTTTTTTCTTGAATTGTGAAATTTATGTTCTGAGGCTATGTCAATGATATTTCATTGATGATTTTGCATTTTTATTGTAGGTTTTTGGGTGTTGGTATGTATTCTAATGTAGTTAAAAAGATGGTTTTCACAAATGTTTATGGGGGAGAGGTAGTAATTGATGTTGGAGTGGACGATGGTATGTTTTGTGGATTTGTATAGTGGAAAGGGTGGCTATGTAGAAATATGAATTTTTATTTCTATTGTAGTGGATAGACTCATGAATTTTATATAAAAATAGGTGACTAGATTCTTTTGTGAAATGGTGCGGATTTTGGAGGAGTTATTTTATTTTGGAATATATAAGGGGTGCTTCTTGTAGTGATTTGTTGTTTTTTTAGGTTGTGTTTTGGATCCTCTGTATTGTTGAATTAGGTTTTTGAAAATTGAAATTGTAATACGTTTGGGATGGAATTAATATGTAGTGCAAATAAATGTATTATTATTTATTGAAATCCATATCATAATGAATATATTTTTTTTATAAAAATGGTAAATATAGATATGGTAAATGATTTTATTAAATGGGGAAAACAAAATTTGTATGGTTTTTTTCTATAATGTGGGGCTTGATTATGTTTCATTGATGGAAACAACTATTAGCATGTGGTAGTGTTTGTGTAGTGGTTGTGATGGGTTTTGTTAATTCTGTTATGGTTTGAAAAATTATGTTTGTATTGTGTGAGAATATGATATAAGTTATATGATCCCATTTATTTTCATAGGAAACATGTATGAGATAGTTAACCATACTGACAACTTAATGTTTTCATGTTGATAAATTTTACAGAATATATAATTTTGAGAGGGAGTATACGATTTACGAGTCCCCCTTCCCCAATCTCCCTTCCATTCATTGTATTAACTATTATAGACTAGTTTTGTAGAGACTCGTAGCTTAACGTACATGGACATTACATTACTTTTTCAGAATACTTAGTACATAACAAAAACACCCACAAGGACCGTAATAGTTTAGTGTCTTTGGAAACTTGGAATATAATTTTCTAATCGTGGTGAAAGATATTCAACATCTCCCATAAAGATATTCCTTTTTTTATCTAAAACCTTTCTTTATATCCTGGAGAAAAGAAAAAATAAAAGGGTTAGCTAAAATGCTCAGTAAGGGTAAACAAAAGAAATATCAATCACATAATATACATAAGAACATAAATTTTGGAAATCTTAACCTGCAAAAGAAATCATAATTTCATAACATGGGATAAATAATAGCAGTGAAATGTAATCCCAATAATCATTACTTAAAACATGAAACTTTGTGGCATACACACATAATCATAGAGAATTATTTTTTATTAGTCAAGACTCATTGCCAAGACAATCTTAGTGGACAAAATCCATTTCTAAACCGAGTTCACTCCTCGTTTCAGTCATGTTTCACTGAACCGGTATAACCTACCGTTCCAGCCTTGTCTATATCATGAGATATAAAATCATTACCAAATTCATTGGAGGGAGATATAGGTCCCTCCCATCTCATAATGATACTATTCTTATGTGTGCCACAAAATCATAAATCATACATCATTGCATAACCCATGTAATAAAAATGGGAATATTTAAACATTGTGACATCATAAAACGACTCATATAAGATAAAATAATTCATAAAAATATTTCCATCACAACATAATCAAATCCATGTAATAATAGGGATATAACAGAACCCTTTACTATCTTAGATGGAAAATAATTTTGATAAAACACTTGAACTTCATTCTTGAGGAAAATAACCTTTCTACTTCAAAAACAATTTTCCTTTCATAACATGTCATACAATTCTAAACTAAAAGAAGTTGATCAAAAGTAAACTTGATAACTTGTAAAGGAATCTTCTTGGATATAATTTTTTAAAAATCCATTCATGCTGTATAAGTTAAAAAACATTCTTCCCGTACTTTTGTTGGAAAAGTCAAAAAGTACCTCGTACGAAAAACGACAAAAGATTCCTTTCATATCTTTTAATAAAAACTCATAGAAGGGTAAAATTGGATTTGAACAATTTTATGTGGATGGAAATAATATTACATATTGAGGAAACATGGATGTGGATGATAAAATACATCCCAGTAAATACCAAAGTATAAACAATCTCGGATAAAAATGAGATTGTGATATTTCCCTTACCTTAGGTTCTATTTTCTTTGTAAGTTTCCGAACCTTATGTATATTGATTTAAATAATGTCATTGACTTATTCTTGAATCATACTCATCATTATGATATCATATATGGTTCACTTATGACTTTCTTTTACCCGTTCTTTTGTAAATTCCATGTTAAAGAGCGTTTTGGGTAAAATAGTTTCATTTGTCGTCCGTGTTTTGAAATGTAATTATTCATATGATTACATAGATCAGGATTACTTAATTTCAGAATATAAAACATGATTTATATATAATATATATTCAGAATATACATATATATAATAGATCAGTAAATGGAATGAAATACACCGTTCATGGAGACGGTAGACTGTACGTACGCATGAACGCTGTTTTCGTTTCCTTATTGAGTTTAATAGAATTAAATAGATGAAATACATATATATACACATAAATCAAGTATCATTATTATGTCATATATTTCATGATTACTTATTATATATATACTTTATAGTCACTCATGAATGGTTAACGTGGAGAATGAATCTCATCGCGTCGTGGAGATGGTAGTCCGTACGTATGCACGAGCGATGATATCATTCTCATGATCATTGAATTTTATTGGAGTGTATGTATACTATTTCAGAATAAATATCACTTTAAAATAGTCATATATAGTTATTATTTACTCCATTATACCCATCCAATTATGGTGGTGGTGGAAAATAGATTACACCACGGTGTGGAGACGGTATTCCATACGTACGCGCGCGCGGAGATTTCGTTTTCCCTAGGATGGATAGATGGTGAAATAGGGTTGTTTCATATTTATAATAACATATCAGTATATAAGTGATACTGATTTTATTACTTCATAATGAAACAACCTAACAAGAAGAAGTGGAAGAATAAATAAAGTTGAATGAATCGGTAACAGACATTACCTCTTCTTTGAAGATCCTCTTTGAGATCTCCTTTTAGGGCACTAAAATGGGTCTTTGAGGACGACCATAACCTCTAGTATGTTTCTATGGAAGTGGATAAGTGAATTTGGAAGGGGTTGGCCGAGCGTGAAGGCTCAATGTGGTGTGAGGAAGAGAGGGAGGAGGTGCCCCTTTATAAGGGAGGAGAGGGGCACCTTTGGAATAACCAAAAATATTATTTTATTATAAAGGAAAATACGGTTTTAAATAGATCCAAATGGAGTTATTTATAAGCTAAGGTGGGTATGGGTCGAAATACTCTCATCCAATAGAATTTTGACATGTTTAGTTTACTATTTTAACCTTATCATTTAGTTTTAACTTTAAGTTAGATAATTTTACTTTTACCGTGTCTTTTTGTGTTCTTACACTATAAGGTTAATAAACGATCTATAAGAATCCAAACGAACCCCAAGATGTTTGTTATTAATATATATAACCTTATATAAGTCATTTGGCCGAACCATAGACTTTTAGGAATAAAATAACAATTAATAATATAATATTTGTCTTAAAAACTATTTTATTTCAATTTGACACTATTTAGTAATTGATTTTTGTGAAAATCATGACAGAATGATTAGTTCTAACAAAGTTAATTAAATAAATACTAACATGTCATATTAACTAATAAAATTAGTGTAATTCATAAAAAGTCACAAATTACATTTATTTTGGTTTTTATAACATCAATTATGTCAATATTTCATTAATAAGATAATTATTACATCATCTTTGTGTCATAAATAAATTAAAGTATTTAATGTCTAAAAATTAAAAATAAACTACCATTATGTAGTAAATATTTTTATCTTTCGAATTAATATTTATAGTCGAATTTATCTTATGTATAACCCTATTTTAAAAATGATATACTTATTAAACATTGATTTTAACTATTTTAACCCTTCTTTAAATAAATTAATAATAAATGTCCTAATCTAATCCAAGTGGGCCTAAATGTTCATATTATATTCCTAAGGTTGTTTTTGGTCGAATTAAGCTTATCCAATAGAATTAGGACATGTGTTAGGGTAATAATAATATCATTTTTAACCTTAATTACCCTATTTACTTTTTACCGTCGTAAAAAAAAGTAAAAAGTTATTATTCACCAAAAATTATTTTCATCTCATTGAACCACATTTTACTTATTGAAATCAACTACGTCTCTCTGATTTTTGAAATTCCACTCACAGAAGCGGTAAAATTATGTTTTATGAAAAATTCATTTTTTTAACTACCACTTAGTGGTTTCACTATTCATCAAAAAATGAAAGTTTCCAGAAAAATACCAAGAATTTGGCCTAAGCTATATTCGATATTATGAACTAAAAAATGATGTCTATTTTACCAAATTCAAAAAATATCAGTTTTATTAATTAATTTAAAAATTAATTTCCGTCGTCAAAACAAATATTGTGTTTTTAAGAGATAATAGCTACCAAAAGATTGACACTTGTTTATGTCTGGTTTAAATGTGAAATTACATCCAATGACCAACAATGTATTAAATTGTAAAAATAAATTCTAAATATACTTTAAAACCACTCAAATTAATAATTTATCACTGTTAATTATTTCGATTAAAAAGGTTGTTTTTAATTAAAATTTTAGTAATTTTCACTATTCATCAGAAAATGAAAGTTATCTGAAAAGTACCAAAATTTCCTCCTAAGCTAATTTCGATATTCCGAATCCAAAAATGAAGTCCATTTTGAAAAATAACATTTATAAAATTTCAAAAAGTGGTTATTACTATTCATAATGGCTAGTTTTAATAATATTTTAATAGCATATCGATGTTTAGTGAAACTCGTTATTTCGTACTACACACGCTATGGAGGAAGGTCGCGATTGCATGCAAGGGAAGTCAAGGATGCGTGTTGTGCGGGCTCCTTTTGGTGTAGCATACAACATAAGACATTAATGAAATTAAAAAGAATATTTTTTTCATAAAATCTCAGGGTGTTACATTCTACCCCCCTTAAAATGAATTTCGCCCTCGAAATTCGTTGGGGTTATAAATGGTTTACTATTCAAAAGTTTCATTAATAGAAACTTGCATCGTAAAAAGGAATACCAAAACCAATCTTTAAAAACAAAAGTATGAAATGTAACATTTACCCAAATAAACTAATCACTGGGTTTCCACATAGGTGAAAATATGGATATGGAAGAGAAATCTAACCATCATGTTCTGATGGAGAGTCGTAGAGAACATGGCTATGGAAAACCCAGCAATCAAAAAGACATAGATTTGTGATGATCTAAGGTACCATCAAATCCATCGGATATAAGGTCACTAAGAAAACATTTTTGGTTTTCAAGATCATTTCCCTAAAGATGATGAATTAAAAGAAATACTTACATGATTTGGGTACAATCTCACTGTTGTTCGTGAATTGAACAATTTCCACGTCATCCCTTAATGAAATGAAGTTGAATTTGTAATTTTTGATGTGTTAGCATATCATGTGATAGAATGATGGGTCATTCCATCTGTCTGAAACAAAATGGTTAGAAATGTTATCAAAACATACATAATTCCATCTATAGTGAGATTAATCATATATGGTTCCTAAAATGGACTTATACTTCATATATCATACTGCTTAATATAATAAAACTAGTTTCCTACTAAACATGGACTTCCTGTAGGCCAGTGGTAGGCGATAAAGGCCAGTCACACTTCAGTTGTGGGTTCGATTCCCACGCCCTTGTCCGAGGTGATGGGATGTCGCCCGTCCTGCTGGTTGTCCTTTTTCTAAAACTATATTACTATAACATCCCATTAATAATATCAGAAAAACATCTATCCTTAAACAATACTAAATTATGTCCAACATAATCCATTCCAATCTTTAGGCTTATCCATAATACTGCAGTCCACTCTCATAACATAGTGAAAACGATTACCAGAGATTTAATACCATCGTTGATCCCCATATATCATAAGATATTTCTTGTTGGTCACATTACAAACATTTAAAGGCCTTAATCATGTATTCTCTTGAATACCCATTGAACCTTAGTGAAAGCATGAATGCAGTTAAAAGTTAACACTTTCCACAAACCAAAATCCTCAAAATTCGATATACTCAAACCATGATATCACTTAGTCCTTATATCAATCATGAGCTCATGAATACTGTCAAATATTTCATTTTCACGCTTTCCCTTCTTTATGTGCATATCATATTTTTTCCAAAAAATATCTCAATCACTTTCTATGGTTACCGGTACCATAAAATTAATGAAAACCGCAATAGACCAATACATAAATATTCCAATATTCCACGATACCATATACAACATTATATTGGAATCCCATTACATAAACACTTAATCATTCCACGACATCATTATCATATTCCACATCGCCAATGGTAATCACATGTGACTTCCCTTTGTCTTTTGCCTTAAGTGGTTGCTCATGTCGATCGTCACTAACCCTTGGATTTGGGCATTTATTAGCATAATGCCCCATTTCCTTGCACTTGAAGCATTGAAGTGTAGTAGGTTCATTCTGTGTATCCCTTCCTTTGTTTGCATCATTAGAAATTTTCTTCCCATCATTGCGGCATTCAAATGCCCGATGACCTTCCTTTCCACATTTTAAACATTTACTTGTCCCTTTAAGACAATATCCACCATGCTTCTTTCCACACATTGAGCATAAAGAAACATTCATCTTCTTTTCACCATTATTCTGAGATTTCTCCTTGAACTCCATCTTTCGTTTCTTGTCAAAACTATGAGATGGATAAGTAACACAAACATCTATTTCTACCTTGATAGCACAACGCACAATTTCTTCATAGCTACTGAAGTCTCTTATAGTTAATGCCCTTCGAAGATTTGGTTTTAAGCCACTGAAGAATCGATCAACTTTACTTTCAGGTTGGATGATAAATCCAGATGCATACCTTGCATGCCTTGTAAAATTTGCTTCGTATATACCAACATATTCATCATCCTTTTTCTTTAGTTCAAGAAACTCTTTCTCCAACTTTGTTCGAAGAATACGAGGGAAGTAGTTATTGAAAAATAAGTTCTTGAACTCGTCCCATTCCATGGACTCAATTTCATCTCTTTGCCTCGTATTCTTGATAAGATTCCACCATTGTTCAGATTCACCTTCCAAATGATATACTGCTAAGATGAATTTATCATGTTCAGAACATTGAAGAACTGAAAATATCTTTTCAGTAGTACTGATCCATTGTTCACCAACAAGTGGATCAGAAGACCCACTGAAAGAAGGTGGGAGTTGCCTCATGAAGGACTCAATAGAATATTGTTCCCTTCTCTCCTCATTTGGAAGTTCAGAATGATTCATAGCTAGTGTAAGTATAGCAATAAGATTTTGCAATCCATATCCCATAACATTTGTTTGTTCAAGAGGACAATCATTACATTTTCCATTGCATTGATCAACACGGTTCCTTCGGCTTCCAGCCATCATCTAAAACCCAAAAAGAATAGTGTGAGAGGCAAACATCATGCTAGGGAAAACAACATAATAAAGGGGTAGTACCTTCAATAACTAACATCTTTGGTTTAATTCTAATATCGTTAGCGCAATTCTAGGACTATAACCTATACTTATACTTAACCTTAGGGACATCCCTAGACATACCTTAGAAATATATCTAGGGATCTCACTAAAGTTCCCGCATCCTAGATTCCAAAGGTTGACTAAACCTTTCCTCTGATACAAACTGTAGAGACCCGTAGATTAACGTACATGGACATTACATTACTTTTGCGGAATACTTAGTACATCACAAAAACAAACACAAGGAACTTAATAGTTTAGTGTCTTTGGAAACTCAGAATATAATCTTCTAATCGTGGTGAAAGAACTTCAACATCTCCCATTAAGATCTTCCTTTTTTTACCTAAAACCTTTCTTTATATCCTGGAGAATAGAAAACATAAAACGGTGAGCTCAAATGCTCAGTAAGGGTAATCAAAAGAAATATCAATCACATCATATACATAAGAACATAACTTTTGGAAATATTAACCTGAAAAAGAAATCATAATTTCATTACATGGGTTAAATCATAGTAGTGAAATGTAATCTCGATAATCATAACATAAGACATTAAAATTTGTGGAATACACACATAATCATAGAGTATCATTTCTTATTAGTCAAGACTCATTGCCAATACTATCTTAGTGGACAAAGTCCATTTCTGAACCGAGTTCACTCATCGTTTCAGTCCTGTTTCACTGAACCGGTATAACCTACCGTTCCAGCCATGTCTATCTCATGAGATATAAAATCTTTACCCAATGTATTGGATAGAGATATAGGTACCACCCATCTCATAATGATACCATTCTTATGTGTTCCACAAAACCATAAATCATACATCATTGCATAACCCATGTAATAAAAATGGGAATCATTAAACATCGTGACATCATAAAACAATTCATAAAAGATAAAATAATTCATAAAAATATTTCCATCACAACATAATAAAATCCAAGTAATAATAGGGATAGAAATAGAACCCTTTATTATCTTATATGGAAAATAATTTTGATAAAACACTTGAACTTCATTCTTGAGGAAAATATCTTTTCTACTTCAAAAACACTTTTCCTTTCATAACATGTCATACACTTCTAAATTAAAATAAGTTGATTAAAAATAAACTTGAAAACTTGTAAAGGAAGCTTCTTGGAAATAATTTTTTAAAATCCATTCATGTCGTACAAGTTAAAAAAATATTCTTCTCGTACTTTTGTCGGAAAAGTCAAAAAGTACCTCGTAAGAAAAACGACAAAAGATTCCTTTCATATCTTTTACTAAAAACTCACCGAAGGGTAAAATCGGATTTGAAAAATTGTAGGTGGATGGAAATAATATTACATATTGAGGAAACATGGATGTGGATGATAAAATACACCCCAGTAAATACCAAAGTATAAACAATCTCGGATAAAAATGAGATTGTGATATTTCCCTTACCTTAGGTCTGATTTGCTTCGTAAGTGTCCGAACCTCTTGTATAATGATTTAAATAATGTCATTGACTTATTCCAGAATCATACTCATTGTTATGATATCATATATGGTTCACTTAGGACATTATTTTACCCGTTCTTTTGTATATTCCATGTTAAATAGCGTTTTGGGTAAAATCGTTTCATTTGTCATCCGTGTTTTGAATTGTAATTATTCATATGTTTACTTAGATCATGATAACATAATTCCAGAATATAAAACATGATTTATATATAATATATATTCAGAATATACATATATATAATAGATCACTAAATGGAATTAAATACACCGTTCATGGAGACGGTAGACCGTACGTACACATGAATGTTGTTTTCGTTTCCTTATTGAGTTGAATAGAATTATGTAGATGAAATACATATATATACACATAAATCCAGTATCATTATTATGTCATATATTTCATGATTACTTATTATATATATACTTTATAATCACTCATGAATGGTTAACGTGGAGAATGAATCTCATCGCGTCGTGGAGACGGTAGTCCGTACGTACGCACGAGCGATGATATCGTTCTCATGATCATTGAATTGTAATGGAGTGTGTGTATACTATTTCAGAATCAATATCAATTTAAAATAGTCATATATAGTAATTATTTACACCATTATACCCATCCAAGTAAGGTGGTGGTGGAAAATAGATTACACCATGGCGTGGAGATGTTATTCTGTACGTACGCACGCGCGGCGATTTCATTTTCCGTAGGATGGATAGATGGTGAAATAGGGTTGTTTCATAATCATAATAACATATCAGTATATAAGTGATATTGATGTTGTTACTTCATAATGAAACAACCTAAGAAGAAGAAGTGGAGGAAGAAATAAAGTTGAAAGAATCGGTAACGGACATTACCTCTTCTTTGAAGAGCCTCTTTGAGATCTCTTTTTACAGCACTAAAATTGGTCTTTGAGGAAGACCATAACCTCTAGGATGTATCTAGGGAAGTGGAGAAGAGAATTTGGTAGGGGTTGGCCGAGCATGAAGGCTCAATATGGTGGGAGGAATAGAGGGAGGAGGTGCCCTTTTATAAGGGTGGGGAGGGGCACCTTTGGAATAACTAAAAATATTATTTTATTATAAAGCCAAATTCGGTTTTAAATATCTCCAAATGGAGTTATTTCGAAGCTAAGGTGGGGATGAGTCGAAATCCTCTCATCCAATAGAATTTGGACATGTTTAGTTTACTATTTTAATCTTATCATTTAGTTTTAACTTTAAGTTAGATAATTTTACTTTTACCGTGTCTTTTTGTGTTCTTACAATATATGGTTAATAAACTTACTATAAGAAGCCAAAAGAACCACAAGTTGTTTATTATTAATATATATACCCTTATCTAAGTCATTTAGCCGATCCTTATATTTTTAGGAATAATATAACAATTAATAATATAATATTTGTTTTAGAAACTATTTTATGTCAATTTTGACACTATTTAGTAATTGATTTTTGTGAAAATCATAACAGAATTATTAGTTCGAAATATGTTAATGAAACCAATAATAACATGTCATATTAACCTAAAAAATTATTGGAATCCATAAAAAGTCATAAATTACATTTATTTTGGTATTTATAACATTAATTATGTCAATATTTCATTAATAAGATAATTACTACATCATCATTGTGTCATAAATAAATTAAATTATTTAATGTCTAAAAATTACAAAAAAAACAATTATGTAGGAAATATTTTTAGATTTATAATGAATATTTATAGTCGATTTATCTTATGTATAACTCTATATTAAAAATGATATACTTATTAAACATTGATTTTAACTATTTTTACCCTTCTTTAAATAAATTAATAATAAATGTCCTAATCTAATCTAAGTGGGCCTAAATGGTCATATTCTATTCCTAAGGTTGATTTTGGTCGAATTAAACTTATCCAATAGAATTAGAACATGTGTTAGGGTAATAATAATATCATTTTTACCCTTAATTACCCGATTAACTTTTAACCGTGGTAAAAAAAAGTAAAAAGTTACTATTCACTAAAAATTATTTTCATCTCATTGAACCACATTTTACTTACTGACAACAACCGTGTCTCTCGGATTTTTGAAATTCCACTCACAGAAGCGGTAAAATTAAGTTTTATGAAAAATTCATTTTTTTAACTACCACATAGTGGTTTCACTATTCATCAAAAAATGAATGTTTCTAGAAAAATACCAAAAATTAGGCCTAAGCTATATTATATATTATGAACTCAAAAATGATGTCTATTTTACCAAATTCAAAACATATCATTTGTATTTATTAATTTAAATATTAATTCCCGTCGTCAAAACAAATAACTTGTTTTTAAGAGATAATAACTATCAAAAGATTGACACATATTTATGTCTAGTTTAAATGTGAAATTAAATCCAATGACTAACATTGTATTAAATTGTAAAAACATATTCTAAATATACTTTAAAACCACACAAATTAATAATTTATCAGTATTAATCATTTTGATTAAAAAGGTTGTTTTTATTTAAAATTTTAGTAATTTTCACTATTCATCAGAAAATGATAGTTATCCGAAAAGTACCAAAATTTCACCCTAAGATAATTTCGATATTCCGAATCCAAAAATGAAGTCCATTTTGAAAAATAAAATTTAAAAAATTTCAAAAAGTGGTTATTACTATTCATAACGGCTAGTTTTAATAATATTTTAATAGTATATCGATGTTTAGTGAAACTCGTTATTTCGTACTACACACGCTATCGAGGAAGGTCGTGATTGCGTGCAAGGCAAGTCAAGGATGCGTGTTGTGTAGACTCCTTTTGGTGTAGCATACAACAGAAGACATTAATGAAATTAAGAAGAATATTTTTTTTCATAAAATCTCAGGGTGTTACAGGGTTCATGTTTAAAATTTGGATATTGGTGAAGGATATATTGAATATTATGTGACTTTATGATTATGGAGTGATGACGTGAGGATAATACAATAGAATATGTGATTCTTATAGGTGGTCATTAAATTTCGGAGTAGTTAATGAGGCGATTCATTTCATGTTCAAGTCAATCCAGTTATATGGGGTTACAAAATTATTTTTCAAATAATATTTTATATAAATATTTGATACATTAGGGTAGTATATGGTTTTTGATATATGTAATGTAATTTAATGAGTGGTATTATGTTCGATGGAGTGGCTACATATAGGAAATTTAACTAAGACACATCGCATTGGGGGAATGCGGGTGATAAAATTGGTGTATATGGTTATAAGTGAATTATTTTGTTATTATTTTGATAATGTGTTATTATAAATTGATGTGTTGCTGGGTGAATAAGCCTTCATGAGGTTATCATATAGCTGACCTGATAGAGGTTACATTTGGTTTTGATCATTGATGACTATAGAATTAGTATAATTTATCAAATATCTTATGATTGTTTTTGAGGATAATCGTACTGAGTACACACATATTCCAATAACTGTATATAATTTTTCTAACTCTTCCAAGTGTTATTTAGTGACTAATATGTGAATCACTAGCACGATGCTTGATTGTACTGAAAGATTCGTTTCTATAGGAATATTTATTGGGTCGTTTTTTGAGACTTGATTAATTTTTAAATTACATGAATTATATGTTATTAATTTTTTATATTTTTGTTTTTATTAATGGTTCCTATTATACATTCATAGTGTTATTTGTGAAATTATAACATTACATATTTTTATACCCTAAATTGTATCCTCCAACCCATTTCTTATAAACATGGTCTATTAATATAAAAAATCATATTTGATTCTATCCTAGGAGGGGTTCCTAATCATGGTGACTTGTGATAATACTCCTCTTAAAATAACGATAGTAATTTTTTTGGAATATGGGACATCAGGATACAATTTTAGACATATAGTTGAATAAATGAATCAAATTCAAAATATATGTTCGTTTATTAAATATTCATACATGAAAAAAATATTATGTACATTATATGAACATTCCATTTTAGAATGTATTCTAAGTTTTTTTGTGTTTTTTAATTAATATTTAATTATATAGTTCTGATGATGTATACGTGATTAGTGGATGATGAAACCCTCTAATGGTTTCTACTGATTGGAAGAGGATATCATAAAAAATCAATAATATAAGTGGTATTTATATATAAAATATATGGTTTATATATATTTAATTGAATGAGTTTATATAGCAATTAATTTTTGTACATGTTTAAGATGATGATGTTGGATTGACTTGCCAAATAATGGGTAGTTGTCTACTTTTATAAGATTCAAGTCATCTACTTGTAGAGTAATATAATTAAACCATTTCAATATGAGAGAAAAATTAGAATTTATAGTATGGAATATTTATTAAGCATTTTGAGTCTAGAATTGTCATCTGATGTCAAAAAGAACGAGTTCAAATATGTAAATCTACATCGATCAAATCTCAAACACCACAATTTCCACAAGTTAGAAAATGTAGTCTTGATTATGAATTAATCATAAATAATAATTTGATTCAATGATTTAGTAATTGAATTATATTCTATATAATAAAAATATGTGTTCTGTTTGAATCTATATAAGAAGAACTTTTAAATTTCCGAAAATTGGTAATTCTAAAAAGACATTTTTATGGAATCTTGAAGTAAAAAGTAATAATGTAAATAATATTTTGAAATGTTATACAGAAGTTAAATGAGTTGATTTTAATATGAAATTTTATACAAAATTCATGTTCTAAATGAACCTCATAATACAATTATAATCATCCCATAGAAACAAAAAACATTGAAAATTTATATTAATACTATGTTCCCAAATTTGGATCTTAATGGGGAGGGATACATCTAATGATTGGATCACTTACTTATAAGAAAAGATAAATCACATGTTTTAATTTTTCGAAGATCAACTATTATTTTAATAATTCCTCATGATCATAGTATTCCAATTTAAAAAACAGTTTTTATGAAACTAAAATTTTTGAAGTAGAGGAAGAAATAACATAGGATTGTAAAATTTAGTGAAAATTCAATAATTTTTATTTTTTATGGGATTAAAATGATTTTTCTAAATAATTATAATGTTCTATACAAGTTGTTTTCTACAGAATAATTGATAGTTTCTAAAATTTTCTTACTAAAAAAGATAAATTACATATTATGTTACTAAATTACAAAATCAATGGATATATTTTACCATCTTATGTATAGTATAAAAATTAATTTTATATTATATTAATATTTGAAAATTAAAATATTTTTTATAATTATATTTTTATTTAGAAAATATATTTCTTCCAATAAAGTGGTATGTGAATGAATAAAATTTATATATGAATCTTTTGTGTTGTATTTTACTTGATATATTAAATGATAGATATTTTTTTTGGTTTCCACATATGGAGAAACTACTCTCTCATTTTCAATGTGATATAAGGGAAACAAGTCATAAAAAAAGTTAATTTTAGGTATGATATTGGTAAATCTAACCATACAATGTTTTATGATAGTATTGTATATCGTAGTTTATTTTGGAATCCAAATGTTTTTTGGTAAGGATAAATTGATCTTCAAAAATAACCATTGAATAGAGTGACTTATATGGAAATGGTTTGTTTTAATTTCACCATATATAACAAATGTTCATATTATGAGTCTATTAGGATTTGAATAAATTGAAATAAATAAATACATAACACCATTAATATGGATAAAAATATATATATAAGAATACATGGTTAGTGTGATATCTTTATTTCAACATATATTTCATTATTATAGTTCTATTAGCTCAATAAGAAACCTAGGTTATCATAAGATTTCAAATCATGTGGAAATTATGTATCTGTTAAAAAAGAAAAGATTGATCAAACATATTTAGAATTTTTTGTTCAAAAAAATGTTCTTATAGAATATTTATTTACCAAAATGAATACCCAATGATTAATTTCCATAAGTTCAGGTTAATGAAGACAGTTTAAAATCATTTTCATTTATCATGAAATAAGTTATTCACATTACCTTCAATTGTTGATTTAGATTTTACCTTCAAAATTATAAGACAATAACCTACAAAAAATTTATCATCGTTTCATAAATGGTGAATTTTATTTTTTTATATTTAAGTGGAAAGATGATATTTTATTGTTTTTATAATATATATTAGAAAATTATTAGTGTGTTTCTAATGTATATGTATATGTAGATTTTTCAAATATTTATTTTTATAGATTTGTACATTAAAAAAATACGAATACAGACAAAATATGTTTTTTGGATAAATTAAATTTATCATTATACCTTGATTTTTTCAAACATTATATTTATTCACAAAATCATGGATATGGTTTATTAATTTTTCAATAAAAATTAATTGAAAATTTAATGTGCATGTTGATTATTATTTAACCTACCTTCTAGATTTTTGTGAGTATTGACTGTAAATTTATGAAAAGTTGTGGTTTTCTCTATTTTTGTAGTTTTGATATAGATATAATGGGATTCTATGTGAATGTATTCAATATAATCTATTTAAAAAACCTTAAAAATTATTGGAGAGTCATTGGATACTCTTCTGTCAGTATATACCTATGATAATAGTTTCTAAAAAACTATTGGTATTAGTATATAATGAAATATTCCAGATTGTTGATATTGGTCTTTACTATTGGTTTTCAAAAAATATGTATTTGTATCTACCAACATCAAAGAGACATTTTTTAGCTATATAAAATTGATTTATATATCCATTGGTATATAAAATGTAATCTAAATGTGATGGATAATGTTTTCACTCAAAAACGCTCACTTATATGTCAAAGAATAACTAATAACCTATAATGATCCTTTCAAATATAATTTGACAAATATAAATAAGAATATTTAAAAATGATTTTTTTTTGTATTTTATGATATTCAAGAAAATAATCCATAACAATTCATGGTATATGTACTAATGATTTCTAGAACCATTTTTATATGTGTTTGGTTGTTTTGGGACCTACACCGAGGTTTTTTCCTAAACTGTCGGCATTATATTTTCATAAGGATACTATCCCAAGGGATCATGCAAAAAAATTTATATAGTGATAACTTATACAAATATTTTTGGAAGAAACCTGTGTATATTGTTTTATTAAGGCACATATACCCACAATTTTGAAAAAAACGAGTATAGTGTTTAAATTAAGAACATATACCCATGGTTTTCCAAAAACCATGGGGAAAGGTTTAGAATAATCTTCAAATATCAATGGTTTTATAAAACATTATTGGTATTAATTTGGAATATATATTATTCACTCATTGCTTTTCCAAAACTATGGGTATGGAATTTGAATAAATTCCCTATAACCAAGTTTTTATCAAAACTGTGTTATTCTGTTTTAATAAGGAAACTATACCCACACTTTTTCCAAAACTATGTGTATAGAGGACCTATACCAATGGTTTTTTAATACCTATGGTATAGGTTCATTAGTATAACATCAATTTCAAGTATTGAGAGTTGATAATTAAATTCAATATGGGATTTCTGAGATTAAAGTATTTTTTTTGATTTGATAGTATGATTGACATTATTAAATAATATATGTTAAACAAGATATTAGTATATAAATGTAATTTTTTCTTTTAATCAAATAGTATGACATAACACATGTTTATTGATGTGGATGGAACACATTTCTTATTAAGAGGTTTAAAAATACCATTTAATTTTATTTTATTGACTCAATGAGTAATTATATTTTAAAACTAATAATTAATGACATTTTGAGGATAATAATTGATATATTGATAATGATTCAAAATTTTCATGAACCATTTAATGTATTTTGAGTTTGAAGGAAAATAGGATTCATGTATATATGAAGTAAAAATATATTTTATATCACTGAAAAAGAACATATTTATTTTTATATGAGTTTATTTAAATTAATTAATTGTTTTCATAATTAATATTTACTATAATGTGATCAAAATAATAATTTTTTGATAGAATACATGATATATTTTTCTAAAAGATAATTTTTCCCCGTTGATTCAATTTTATTGTGAGAAATTTATTATTCTAATAATTAAATATAATATTTTTAAAAAATATTTTCCTTTTACATTTTATTAGAATTATATTAGGGAATCACTATTTGAAATGATATGACTGACGAATAAATTTTTTTATTTATATTGTGTAATTTTATGTTAAATGAAGGAAATGATATTTTTTATATAAATGAATAATGAATATTAAATTCAACTATATAATTTTAAAAAGATAATATCAAGAAGATATGATTTTATTAGCACCTGTCATAATTTTTATATACATATTTCTATGTATTTTTCTGTCCACCAATTTTCATTAAATGTTTTTTATTATAATATATTCCATTTAGTGTATATAAATACAATAAATGAGGGAACATGGCTTCTATTTCAGTTTTATTAGTATCATTTTAATTATCATTTTTATGTTACTAAAGTATATGGATTTCTTAGTTATGATGATAAGGTTATCTTTAATTAAAATTCAAAATAGATGGAAAATGAGATATGAGAAAAATTAGAACATTATTTAGGTTGAATTTGATTATAATAATGAAATACTAAAACCATTGGATACATTATAAAATAAATATAATTTATTCAAGTTAATTTTTCATCGTTATTATTCATTTTTAATCACCCGTATAGTTGTGTTTATGTCCTGAAACTTTCTGTTGATGAAGACATATGACATGGAATATTTTTGGTTGGAATATTATCATTAAACATTGAAATAAAATTTTTTAATGCATTTAATCCTCCCAAAAAATTACTTGGAATAGAAAATTTATCTTCATATTTTGTACAATAAATTTGAGTTTATACATTCAATTAAGTGATTAAAAAACAGATTTTAAGAAGAATACATTTATTTTTTCAAAATCCTATAGTTAAATAATTATCGTGGTAAATTAAATTTTTTATTGATAAATAATGATTTAATAGAGTTTTTGTGTAAAAATATAATTAATTATTTACGATGGTGTACTAGAAAATGTGTTTTATAAATATAAAATTTCATAATGATTTCATAGAAAATACAATATTTTTTGAAATGAAAATAATAGTGATAGTTCATCATTAGAAAATGTGCATTTGTGTTCATATAAATGAGTTAGTCACTTTAATTTGAAAAGAAAATCATTTAAATTATTATCTGTTCTTCATAGGTTTTGTTATTCGTTTCCATAATAAAAATAATCATGTAAATTAATTTTGGTATATTATCATATAATTAGTAACAAATTTCCTACAATTAAATGATTATTATTATGATGAATATATATGTAGTTTGATAGAGCACCTCCATGTGTATTGATAGAATACTTGTTGTATATTTAATGATTTTTAAATTGAGCTTATTAAAGTAGATAATTCATTAATTCCTTGAAAAGTTGTCTCATATGAGTATAATAAAAAAAATACAAATTTCATCACATTAATAAATAATAATCCATTAGATTTACTCTATTGGAATTTTACTAATTTGAGAAGGATTTTCAGGGTAATTACATTTTTATTTTAAGGTCCCATATTCATGAAGATATAATTTTATAATTAATTATATATTCATACATCAAACCATTATTAAAATAATAATACTTATTCGCATAATGATAATCCTAAATATTTTATGTAATTTTTTTAAAAGCTATAATTTATAAAATAATAACCCAATGATGGTTAATGATCTTAAAATAAATATATGAAGGGTTTCAAAATTATGGTATCCCATGCTTTCATTGTTTTAATATATTTGTGGAGATCCTTTTTGGATACATTATTCCCATTTAATATTCCCAAATTATATAATAATTTTTTTAGTACATCTCATAGCACTATTATGATACCATTGAATCCAAATAATTAAATTAATTTTCGGATTTAATAAAATCATATGATTCAAAAATAAGTATATATAAATAATACATCATAAAAAATATAAAGGGATTAGTTTTTTAACACCCAGAAGTTTTTATGTATTATTTTATTTAAATAATTTCAACTCTTCCACAGCTTTAATTTCATGCAATATTGTGTCTAAACTAACTGCGAGATGCCCGTATTTTAAAATAACAATTATAACATTGCCATTAGGTTAGTATTAATAAATATATCAAACATATGAGAATTTATTAAGAATGAAAAATAAACATTTTTATTTTTTGGTATGTTTTATAATATTATTAAATGAAATAAATGAAATGTATTATTTATTTATTTGCTTTTTTTAATATTTATGCAAGATATATTTTTGTCATAGGGTATGATTAAACAATATTAGGTATATAAAAACCTATATTTTTCAAAAGGTTAATTGTTTCAATTTTTTAATGGTGATCAACTTTTAAATTAATATTAAGAATCATTATTAATTTTTAAAGGAAAATATAAAAATTTTAAATTGAAGCTATATATAAAAATTAACTTTGGAGGAGTTTTTCATATTTTTTTATAACATTCATTTTTACTAAATTGTAACAAGAGAAAAAATTATAATTAAAAAAATATATTCATAAAAATAATTTATATTGATATATTATAATATATAATGGATTTAATGTAAAAAATAGAATATATTTTTATCATTCAATTAAATATATTTCATTAGAAATAATTTTACAATTAATTTAGATGTAAAAACATTCCAATCTATTTAATTATTTAAATTTATAACCTATTTTCTCTTTTTTCAACAACAAGATGAATTTTAAATATACTACAAAATGTTATGTGATTGGAATTTTGAAAAATGGAATCTATGTTTGGAATTAGTAATTCTAAATTATGTAAATTTCTTACTTTTATATTTGGGCAGTGTGAATTGTAACATCAGTAATTTGTATTAATACAGTAAAAGGGTTAATTAAGATATTAAGGGTAAAAAAATATAATGAAATAACATAAAAACTTGTACTAATATCATTGGATAAGTTTGTTTCGATATAAATAATCCATAGGTTTAAATTATTTCCATTTGTATCCACTTTTATGAGATTATGAAATTTAATTTAGTTTATTAAATGAATAGTTAAATATGACTATCTCAAATTTCAATTACTATTTTATTTTTAATATAATTTTAAATATAAGATAAATAAAATTAAAAATAATGATATGAATGTTAAAATATTTTTATGAATAATTATAGTTAGTTTTTAATTTTTAGGAATTTAATTTTTACCTCAATGACTTATACTTTAATGATGCTGAAATTATTCAATTGATGAGAAATCAGTAAAAAAATAAATAATAAATTTATAATAATTGTTAAAATAACTAAATAATGTTACCTAATTATATTTTTCGATTATATATCATTCAAGACCTTCCATAAATCGAGTTATTGACAATTTTGATCTGTACAGAAGAGATTTTTAAAATTATATTAATTTATTTAAAGTGATGATAAAAATGTCACATCAATGTTTTAATAAGTATACATATTTTAACGATGGATTATACATAATATATATTCAATTATATGTATTATTATGGAATATATTGGATTTATCATTGACATTGTTTTTATTTTATAATTTTTATTCATCAAATTAGCATATTAAACAATTACACCAATATATTGTTGTGGTTATTTTACTGAAGGAAATATCAAATAAATATAATGAAAATATAAAAATTAATATGATTTTAAAATTTAATGTTTTCAATTAATTTTTTAGATTAAATTTACAGTTTAATAATATAATAAAATATATTTTTATTAAGTCAACATATTATCATATTATTTTTTAAATCAGTGAATTGAATACTGTCAATATTGACCCTACAAAATGTTTATGAAAATATTGTTTTTAAATTATTTTAAAAAATAAAACATTTTTTAAAATTATGTGAAAATGATGAAATGTATAAAAGGATGATTTTTATTTACAAATTGTCTAATGGTCATCAAATAATTAAATATTAAACCCTTTTAATATTGAAATATTTGTTACCATAGTTTAAAATTAAATTGAATAAATAACTGTTAATTAAAAGTATAAGGTTTATGTTGATAGAAAAAAATTAATAAAATTTATTTTTTTGATGATATTATATCTCTATCTCATTATAACATTTAAATTGGGCCATTTTGGTAGTTTTTTTGGATGATGTTTGATTTTATTATAAATTAATTTTTTTGGAGATTACAATAGTTCCCATAACATCAAATATAAAAGATCATCCCCTGAATAACGACTGTACTTCTCTTTGATCCTTAAATCATGGAAATACCCTCCCTATTTAATTTTTCTACATTACTAGTTATATTATAGTTGTTCTTATATTTTTTAAAGACCAACCCTAGTGCTTTAAGAGGAGATATAATGGGATCACATCAAAGAAGATGTAATCACCTCTATTGATTCATTCAAAATTCTTTTTAATTCCAATTCATCTTCATGAACTATTTCATTATTAATTAATAAATCTAGTATCACTAATATAATAATATATATTCTTTTATTATGAAACAAAAATATTCTATTTTCTATCTCTCCTATGAAATCTAAAATCACCATGCGTGCGTACGTACAACTTACCATCTCCACTATGTGTTGTAATCCGTTTTTCCCCAGCACCTTAATCGGATGGGTATAGTGATGGAAATAATAAATATATATTATTATTTTAAAATTATATTTATTCAGAAATAATATACACCATTTTCTTCAATAACATTCCTCAATTTTGGGAGTGATATTGTTATTCATTGGTACATATATCCTATCATCACCAAAATGAGTTTCGATTCATTCTGCATGATATTCATTAAAGAATGATTATATAAATGAATTGAATGAATAAGTTTTATATATAATATAATAATATCATTTTGTAAATGACGTAACTATAACCTAATAATTTGAAGAACTTATCGGACAAAACATCCGTTAGAAAATAACGAAGTGAACACCAGATGGATGAGTAATATTGTTACTATGAAATAAATGATTATATGATCATATATGATATCATAAAAATGACTGTTATTATTAAATAATCCAATGAAATTATCTAAATCATTATACATGATTATTAGATACATATAAGGGAAATAATACCTATGGTAAGGATAATTTCACAATCTAATTATCATCAAAAATCGTTTATATGTAAGTATTTAATAGGGTATATTTTTCATCCATGTTCGTCTTCCCAAATTATGTATTCAAATATATTCTTCCTTTTATTCTATAATTGTTTAGATTTCATCTTACCAAATTTGTAATTTTTATTAAATGGTATAAAATTAATCTATTGTTTTTTTGATACATGGTACCTTTTTACATTTCAAAAAAGTATGAGGAAATTTATTTTTAATTATACAACATGAACTAATTTTTAGGTTTTCATAACACATTATTTCAATGAATCTTCCTCTACATTATTTTAGGTTTATATTCAAATAACATTTTTTCTTATAAAATATCATGACATTTTTAGATTTGAAAATGTTTTTAATAAAGAAAAGATATTTTCCTGAAGAATTAATTTCAGGTTTTACATTAAAAGATTATTACATCTAAGAAAGAATTATTTAATAGTTTTATGTTTTAGGTGTAATGACCTCATATTTCCCTTGTATTGTTTTTTATGATGAAATGATATTAAAGAAATCTATTTGATTTACCATGAAAATGTTATGGTGGATTGATTTTTAAAGAATCCAATTTTATTCCATGGGTTATGATGAATGATTTATATTACTGGGGAACACGTATGAATTATTTCATTATGAGATGGGTGGAACCTTTTTCTGTGAATAAATCATTTGGTAATGATTTCTATCTCATGAGATAGAAATGAATGGATCAATAAATGATATTAGTTTAGTATTAGATAGCTTGATTGTGGAGGGAACTCAGTTTAACAATGGAAATTCTCACTATGAATATCGTGGAAATGATCCATAATAATATATAAAAATTTTCTATGTAAATGTGTATTACCAAAAAATATTTATCTTATTTTTGTTAACCTTTTGGATGATGTTCATTGATTATTTTGAACATTCATGATTTATCCCATGTCATGATATCATGACATTTTATACAAAGGATAATATTTTCAAATGTTATGTTCTTATGTCTGAAGATTATGATATGATTAATATCTACCTTGTATTCCCTTATTTAGCATTTTAGATAACCCATTCATAAGTTTCGTTTCCCCAGGTCATGAATAATGGTATTAAGTTAGGTATGTAAAAAATGGATCTAATTATGATGAAATAAGTGGGAGATAATGAAAATTTATTATGACCAAGTTTTTTATGATTCATAGTTTTTAATGAAACAATACCTATATGGAATTTTTATGGATTTGTTATAATTTTTAATGAATATTCTTCAAATTTTTCATAATATAAATGAATGTAAATTATGGGTTGTTATAGTTGATATCAAAGAAAAGGTATAGTAAACCTTACGAAACATTAATTAATAGACATTAGTAAGAAGAAAAAGGATATGACGATGTATTGGTTATAGTCCTATTGTTTTCTAAATGATCATGAATAACCGATGATAAAACATAATGTTCCCTAAATAAAAATTATATTCATGATATTTTGGTTTTACCATTATGATTTGTATTTCACACACCATGCTTATTCATTTTAGTCAATGGATAGAACCCAAATGAACCAAATTAATGATAAATGTGATGTTAAATGAAATGATTATCCTTTGGAGATACAAAATGGTATGGGTGATATAATTAAAAATATAGTAGCTATGCTCAATAAACATTCTCAAGTTATGAATCATGTAGGACATCTAAATGAGCAATCAGGGGAACAAAATTCTGTTTAGTACATCAAGAGGAAGAGTCCACCATCTTTTAGTGGGTCATCTAATACAGTTGTGGAATGAAAATGGATTACTACAGCTGAAAATATATTTTATGTTCTATAATTTTTAGAACATTATAAATTATTCTTTGAAAACCGTCTTTTGGAATGTGAAGCTAATTAATGGTAGAACCATTTCATGAATATGATGAAATGATATGAAATTGAATCAATGGAATGGTATTACTTCATGAAAATATTTTTTTGTAAGTAAATTCCTTGTATTATCCATACAAAGATGTATAAGGAGTTACTTGAGATTAAGAAAAAGCACAGACTAATGAATTTTCTAGAGATGTGCAGTTTATTGAAAATCACACCTAGTACTTGGAAACATGGAAAAAAACAACACATACACATAAACAAAGCACATGATAACGAAATAGTGCATACTAGAGTTTCACAAAAAAAATTATATACCTTTACTTGACATAATTAATACAATAAAATAGACTACAAATTAAATTTCAAACAATATTTTATATAGTAATAATATCAATTATCAAATAAATAGTTAAGAAAATTAATATTCTTCATTTAAAATCTATGATCGCCTCTGAAAATTTTTTTCAATGGTATTAGTTTCTGAACGAAGCATCCTATCTCAAGAAAAAATTTCCATCTATATAGGAAAAAATTATTTTGTTATTAATATAATAATGAAATAAATTAAACATTAATATGAATGAATAATTTTATAAAATGTCGGTTTTTTATAAAAAAAGTAAACATTTGGAGTTATAATAGTGACATCATGCATTATATAATGGTTCAGTTGATTCTTGTATGCCTCAAATGAGTCATAGATCGTTGTTTTAAAATGTTAAATGAATCCAAATTTGTTTGTTGTTTTTGAGTATGTGACTTGTTTTTTTATAGAAATTAACATCAAATTTAAATGAAAAATTTGAATTTATATAGGTCAAAATGTTCATCGGGTTGAGGTGTAGTTGATTCCTACACATCACAAATGATTGATGGATCATTTTTTTATTTTATCAAAATAATCCAAATGAGTTTTAATGGTTTTCATAATGTCCCATGTGTGTTTTTTTAAATTAATTACAATTTTAAATTAAAACAGACAATACGAGTCATACAACCTGAATTGTTAATTTAATTGAGGTGTGGTGGATTCTTACATGTCCGAAATGACTTATAGATCATTTTCCTATGGTATCAAAACAATTCGAATGTGTTTTCTCAAATTGTAGTGTGGCAGTTGTGTTTTTTTTAATACAATGTATTTTCAAACTAGAAACATGCATTTCATGTCATACCGATGGAATGGTGAATTGGTTTTATATAATACTACATCTTACGTATCACAAAGAACGTATGAATCATAATCCAAATTTATTAAGACTATTTGGGTGAGTATGATTGTTTTTAAATGTGCGACACTTTTAGAGGAAAATGTCAATCTTAAAATGATAACAGACACTATTAGCCATTCTGGTAACACCGTGCATTATATTGAGGTGAATTTTATTCCTACACATCAGAAATAACTAATGGATCCATGTCCTAAACTATCAAAACAATCCAAATTTTTTTTCTCGGTTTGTATTATGTCACTTGTGTTTTTTTCTAAAATTAATGTCAACTTTATTTAAAAAGAGACACATTGTGTCATACCAATTGAATTGTGGATTTAGTTGACATACGATTAATTAAAACATGTCAGAAATAACTTATGCATCATTTTCCTAATGTATCAAAACAATTTGAATGTGTTTTCCATGTTTTTTGTATGTCAGTTGTGTTTTTTTAATAAAATGTTATTTCAAAATGGAAACTGGAATTTTGATTCATACCAGTTGAATCGTTCTTTTCATTGATATGAAAAAATTTCATACATGTCACAAAGAACATATGAATTTCTACCCAAAATTATGATGACAATTGGAGCAGGTTTTCTTGGTTTTCAGTGAGTGAAACGTTTTGAGATAAAATATTAATTTTAAACTGATAACATACATTTTTAACAACACTGGTAACATAGTGCATCTGATTGAGTTTTGGCTTAATCATCCAGGTCACAAATGACTCAAGGATCATTTTTATAATGTTTTAAAATAATCTGAATGTCTGTTCTAATTATTTAGTATGTCAATTGTGTTTTGTTCTAAAACAAATGACTGTTTTAAATAAAAAGAGACACTTTGATTTATACCAGTCGCATTGTGTGTTGAATTGAGATGAGGTTGATTTTAACATGTCACAAATGACTTATGGGTCATTCTCCTATTGTATCAAAACATTCCAAATGTGTATACTCATTTTGTACTAGGTCATTTTTTATCTTCTAAATTGTTATTTCTAACTCGGATCACGCATTTTGGGTCATACTAGTCACATCGTGCATTGGTTTTATTTTCTATTGATTCATACACATCACAATGAACTTATGAATTTTTTTCCTAAATTATAAAGTCAATTGGAGTGGGGTTTTCTATTTTCAGTGAGTGACACGTTTTGTGCTATAATATCAATTTTAAACTTATAATAGGAACTTTTAGCAATACCTGTAACACCATGCTATTGATTGAGGTGTAGTTGATTCGTTCACATCAAAAATGACTCATAGATCAATTTTTTAAAGAATCAAAACAATACCAATGCTTTTCTTGGATTTTAGGATGTCAATTGGTTTCATTAATAAAATTAATTTCAACATTAAATAAAAATAGACACTTTGAGTCATACTGGATGTATTTTTCAATGAATTTAGGTTAGATTAATTCTGACATGTCATAAATTATATATGGATTGTTGGGTAAATATATTAGAAAAAATATGAATGTGTTTTATCAGTTTGTTGTATGTCAGTTGTGGTTTTTTATGAAAATATCATTTCAAACTAGAAGCACGCATTTTGAGTCATACAGGTCGCATCGTGAATTGGAGTGAAATAATACTACTTTATACATGTCATAACGAACTTACAAATCATTATCATAAATTATGAAGACTATTGGAGTATGTTTTCTTGCTTTTTATTTAGTAAATCATTTTTATTAGTGATTTTTAATTTTTAATTGATTTTAATGAAATATATTTTTAATATATTCAATAAAAATATGTTTCATATTCATCCAACTGATATTTTGACATAGGGTCTGAATAAAACCTATTTGGTGTATAAGAACCTATATTTTTCAAATGGGTAATTATTTCTCCTTTTATAAGTGAACCCATTTTAAATTAATATTTGGACACATTGTGAATTTTTATATGAATAATACACTTTTTTTGTAATCAGTACATAAAAATATATTTTGGATGAAAAATTGATATTTTCTAATAACTATAATGGTTTGATGAATAGTAAAAAAGATTAATTGAAAACAAATTTTTTCATCAAATAGTTGATATGGTTAAATTATAATACTGAATGGGTTAAAAGAATAAATATAATATATTATTATCGTTCTATATTATTTATTTCATTATAAATAATTCTAAATTTAATTCAGATGTTGAAACATTTCAATCTTTTGAATATTTCTAACCTTAAAAAATCATTCACTCTTACTTACAAAAGGATTAATTTTAATTTAATTATTAAAAATTATGTTATTGTAATTTTTAAATATAGATTCCATATTTATAATCACTATTAACAAATTATTTAAATGTATTTATTTTATTTTTGGACATTATTAATAATAATTGCGGTAATTTTTATTAGTATAACAAAAGGGTAAATCAGGTAATTAATAGTAAAAATAAAATTATCATATTACCAAAAAAAATTTCTAATATAATTTTGATGATTATTTTTAGACATAAAGAATCCTTGGGTCGAAATGGTGTCCTCTTGAAGCCACATTGATTAGATTCTGACATATAATAAATTTTATTTAATGAAAAGTCAAATATATCTTACTCAAATTTAAATAAATATACCATTTTTTAATATAATGTTATGAATAGGATAAAAATATTTTAAATAATCAATTTAAATATAATTTTTTATTTTTGTCATTATTATATATATTTAAATTTTATGAAATAAATAATTTACTTAAAGATATATTCATAAATTATGCCGAAAATTGTTCTTTGATGAGAAAGCAAAAAAATTATTATTATTAAATTGATAATAAGTATTAATGACAAAAAAACATGACCAAATATTTTTGGTATAGTATATATTGACCATAAACAAACAGTGGTTGAGTTATGGACCATTTGGAGCCCAATAGAAGTGATGATGACAATTATATTATTTTATTTAATGTAATGATAAACTTATCACATTCATGTTTTAATAAGTATAACAATTTTATTAATGGATTATAAAAAATAGATATTATATTATAATAATTACTATGAAATATATAGGGTTTATATTTTTAATAGTTTTTTTAGTTTTATTCTAAATATATGCATATTAAATAATTACACAAAACTGATGTAGTGATTATTTCATTAAGTGAAATTGTAATAAATATTAATAGAAATATTATAATAAAATTTATTTGGGATAACTAATTTATCCAATTATATATATAAATTAATTTGACATATTAGGAACATAATAAAATTATTTTTTCAATTTTAACTTGTTATCTTAATATTTTTTAAATCAATGAATCTAATAGTTTCAAAACTGAAAATATTTATTATTTATCCAAATAATGTTTTTTTGAATTATTTAATAATCCTAATACATTGTTAAAAATATATAATAACTATTATATAGCCTATAATGTTATATTGTATTTATTAATTTCCATATTTAAATCAAATATGTAATTTTTTCATCCTTTTAATATTAAAATATTTTTTACCCTTGATAAAAATTATATTGAATAACTATGCGTTAATTAAAATGATAATGCTTAAATTGAAAAAAAAACATGTATTAAATGTATTTTATTAGGATCTTTCACACCTATGTCATCTAATATTATAATTTCGGTCATTTTTAGGTGCTTGGATGTGGTTTTATTTAATTATAAATTAATATTTCATGAGAGCCGAAAGTTTCCCCTCACCTCAATTATAAAAGGGAACATAATCCCTCACCTATTAACTTCACATTGATCCTTAAATATAGGACACAAACTTTCCATTTATTTAATAAACATCCCTAGTCATATTATTTAGGTTATGGTCTTCTTTAATGACCAAATAAATTGTTGTAAGAGGAGATTTAGAGGGAGGACATTGAAGAAGTGGTAATCTCTCTTACAAATTAATTCAAACTTCTTTCGTCTTGTACTGAAGAGATATTAGTTTTTTCATTATAAATTAATAACTCAATTATAAATTATATACTAATATGTCATTATGAATATGAAAAATCCACATTCTATCTTCTATATGTCCTTTATAAAATGAATTCCCCATGCTGGTGTACATACGACTTACCATCTCCACATAATGGTGTAATATGTTTTTCACCACCACCTTCATCGGATGGGTAAAATTATAGAAATAAATAATACATATAATTATTATGAAATTTTATTGATACTGAAATATTAGACACCATCCAATTCAGTCTCACTCAATAATTATAAGAATGATATTCTCGCTCATGTCTCTGTACGACCTACCATATCCACATTGAGATGTGATTCATTCTATATGATCTTCATTAAAGATAGATTATATAAATTCATTTAATAAATAAGTTTGATATATATTATTGTGAAATAATTCCATATTTTATATTATAATATCATATGAACATGAATATTAACTTATCCAACTAAACATGTATAAAAACAATAATGTAGTTAGCACCTGATGGACGAGTAATAATGTTACTAAAAAACAGATGATAATATTGTCATATATGTAGTCATAAAAATGAATTTTGATATGAAATATTAAAATGAATTCATTTAAATAAATATATATGAGGTTCGAATATGTTAAAAGGTTATCAGGCCAAAGGTAAAGGACAATTTCCCAATCTCATTATTATCTAATATTGTTTATATATAAGTATTTATTGTGTTATATTTATCATCCATATCCATGTTTCATAATTATATAATCCAAAATATTCATTCTAATTTTCAAAAATTGTTTAGAGTAAATATTTTCCATTTTTTTATTTTTTTAATGGAATGAAAGTAATCAATTGTTATTTTTCATATAAGGTTATTTTTTAATTTTAGGGAATAATTATGAGGATAATTTTCTTTTAAAATTTACAACATGAACGTATTTTTTAATTTTCATGATGCCTTATTTACAATAATATTATTCTACACTATTACATGAATATTTATCATAAAATATTTTTATTTTAATATATCATGACATATTTAGAAATAAAACCATTTTTGAATAAGAATGGAAATTTTCATGAAGAATTAATTTCAAGTATTATATCAAAATTATTTTCCATCTGAGATGGAATTATTTAATTAGATTATGTTTTATGAATTATATAATTATTGTAACTATGGTTTGATTGTGTTTATTATGCAATGTTATATATTAAATCTATTTTTTCACAGATTATTTTATGGTGGAATGATTGTTAATGAATTCCATTTTGTTACTTGGATTATGATGATTGATTTATGTTATTTTGAGAAATGTAAGAATGATTTCAATATAATATGGATGATACCAATATCTCTATAAAATTAATTTGGGAAATATCTATTTCAGATGAGATAAACATGTTCAGAATGATATATAATCTCTATTTAGTAGTATAGGGCTAGAACGAGGAGTGATCACTTTTATGAAATGGATTTTTTTCCATTATGATGTTTATTGAAACGATCCTTTAATAAAATTAAATCATTTTATATGGTTATTTTTATGATATGTTTTCCATGTTTTATGTTATGAATTGTTGGATTATATTTATTGAATCTTATGAACATTTATGATTTGTTTGCTGGAATGATATCCCAATCCTTCATATGCAGGATATGAATTTCAAATTTTAGGTTCTTATGTCTTATTCCTTTGGATATGGTTGATATCTACCTTTTTTACCCATACTAATAATAATAGATAACCATTTTATATATTTTTCCACATTTCATGAAGAATGGTATTAAGTAGGATAATTGAAAAAGAGGTCTAGTTATGATGAGATAAGTGGAAGGCAATAATGATGTCTTATAAACCAATGGTTTATGTTTCTCAGATACTAAACATACTATATCTAAACAATAATGTTGTAAATTTGTTAAATTTTCTAACAAATATTCATCAATTTTGAAGTAATATCAATATATGTAATGTATAGGGCAATAAAAATTATCACGAATTATTTTTTAATCTATTTTCAAAAATGTAATAAATATTATATTCATCTCCATTATTGGGAAAACGTAGTTTTAAAAAGATATTCCATCAATATTTTTAATCCCCCTAGATGTTACATATATTAATATATAGTTGGATTCTGGTAAATTTTTTATATGTTTCATTTGGTTTTTTTTCACGATGTATTCCATGTAATTTTAAATTTTATAACACTTTAAGGATAATTATAGTTTATTAAACTATCTGATATCGACCCTAAACAAATAATAGAAAGAGGATTTATATATATGTCAAATTGATTATTTATAGAAAATTTTAAATTAAATCCAAATATTTTTTTAATTTGTGTAAAAAATAAAAATAAATACTATATACTCGTATGTGGCATTTTTCCATTTCTAGTAATTCTCACAATCATAAAAAAAGGAAAAATACTAATTTTGAGTTTAAAAATTATCTATATATTAATGGTTGAAACCATTTGAAATTTTTTTCATTTTATATGATCCCTTTGTATCTATAATTTTTTTATCAATATATAAAAAATAATTTTGTCATGAATGAATTTTTTTTCTATATAATGTAAATTTTTTAATGTTAATCATAGTTTACAAATTACGAACATCAAATATTATCAATAGAATAATGGAAATTTACTCAATGGTGATGCTTTATAGTATAATATAATAATTCAAAGTGGGATTAATTATTTAAACACAAATTTCACATGATACCTACATCATAATAGTATAAAAACTATTAAACACAGCTCAAAAATTTAGAAAATTATAGAGTAGTTTGATTCATACATTTTAGTTAATTAGTTATATCCTTAAAATGATTAAATAGAAATTTCACCGCGAAAACATGCAGTAACCAACTTATTAATAAATTCATGAAATCATTATCGACATGATCTATAGATTATGTTGAAAATAAAAATACTAAATACAATAATTTCAAATATAATTAATTAAAATAATTTTTTATTGAAATTTCTAGTATTATAATTTTTGAAAAATTTGACAGAAAATAATTATACGATATTATATGTAGAATGTGAGTCAGGAGGTTGGCTTGAAGGTTCACCAATGATGGATAATATACAATGGTATAAATATAGTTGTACAAACAAATTTTATTCAATAAATAAATAATTTATGTTTATTAATTTAATAGATTTCATTTTTTGAGGATTTATAATATATATTTTTATTATATATATAATATATTATATTATCAAAAAATTATTAATTTTTTAGATTTGTTATTTTTTTAGAAATAAGTATTTAGATAATCTGTATTTGAAATTATGCATCTTTTTTTCAAATTCCATTTAAATTTATTTTATATTTATTTATTGATGTAGGAGTTTTTATTATATATCTTATTAAATTTAAAAACATTTTTAAAAAAATATGTTTTTAATTTGATAAATTTTACATTTTTAGGTATTTTTCTATGTATAAATGATTTATATTTCCATGTGTTGATAATAATGTGAAATATTATATTTGGTTAAATTTCCCAGACCCACACTTGTGTTTCTTGTTCTATAAATTTATAAATTTTATTAAATATCAAAAAAAATAATAATTAAATTTATATCTGATAATAATAATTATTATATCATTAGGATCTTTGTACACCATTCATTAATAAATAAAATATGTTTTCATCATTTTCTAGTACACTCACAAATGTCATGTGATTCTTGAACTATATAGTATTTCTAATAATATTATATTAAAATTAAAATTGTTAAAATAAATTAATCTGTTAGATTTATATCATAAATTGGTTTTTATGAAAATAATGTTTCATTTCATAGATGAATAATCTACCTAAATATTTTCTTTTATTTTTTCTCAATGTGCAACTATTTTGGATTTTATGGGTGTTTAAGGATTTTGATTTATTCAAAATACGGGTGGCCTCTCAATCAACTGGGGCGGAAACTATATATTTCTTTATTGAATTACTGTGTGGTTTTCTCATCACATGGTGGGTATTATTTCCTTTTCTCATAATCCCTTAAAGATTCACACCCTATTAACGAATCAATCTAACATAAAAAATTAGTTACTGACAAGTGAAATTTATTGATTGAAAACATTAATTTTTAGGGAATCCACATATATCAATTATTCTATATTTAATTCTATCCATGTTTATATCCACTCTATTATTTAAATCAATGTAGGTTGTATATACTGAATTTATCACTATCCTTAGAGGCATTGGGATCCTATGAATAGAGTTGGGAGGTGTTGTGGCCATAAGATTATAGATACGAATGGGGAATCGTATGTATCCCTAATATAGAAAACAAAAACCACTTATATCAATTCCACTAAAGAGAATTTTTTAGCATTAATGTTCACGAGACAATGATCATAATGGTTAATATTATGTTCATTCACCCTCAAACTATTTATAGTAGTTCAATTTTATCCTTACATGACTAAAAGGTGAAAGGTACATAGAATGTGTTTGGTGTTGGACATTTTTAAATGTGACTATTACCCATTCAAAATCAAATGTGAATATGGTTATTTCATTTGAATAAAAAATGTTATGTATCATGATTACATAAATTATATGGGATCTAATTAGAAGGTTTAAGCTAATATAATTTTTTGAAACCAAGATGTGTATATAAAACCAAGGTATCTGAGGACAATAGGTTGGGATTCTTAAGTCTTATTATTTGAAGAAATTGTGTGTAATATATTTAATTATGGAATTTGTGGAAAAAATGAGCATCCTTACTAAAGGAATCTGTTGTAACCAAGATGGGGATCTTGAATTATTTAATTTTTAGGGATTATGGTTCAAGTTGTAGTTATAACGACAGAATTTTTTTTACCTGAATCATAAATTTCTTGTAATGACTCTGCATTATTCATAGGTTTCAATAGTTGATGTCCAGAGATCCTAAAGATGGCCTGATACTATTGTATATCATTGAGCCTCATTGAGGACGGGATTATAAATCTATGATAGTATAGTTGACATGGTATGTATGGGTTTCTAGGTGTGTTATCAAACATAATTTGTTCGAGTCTATAGGCCTAGGAAAAATATAATCCATATAGGTGGCCATCGTGACTTCGAAACAATATATGAATCTTGGGGTGTCACCTGTGAAATTTAAATATGAGAAGTGGATCATATGATGGATTCTTTTGTGAAATACTTCATTGGTCGGTAGGGTGGGTTATTTTATTAAACTTTAGGAGACATGGTAGAAGTGGGACCTTGTTAAGAGTTAACAGTTAAGTGGCTTATTGGTTGGACACATGTGAAATATGTCACCCAAGGTGGAGGTTTATTTGAAATAGAACTAAGGTATGATATTTGGGTGAAGTGGAACCCCGGTAGGTGGTTTAGGGAAGAGGTATCCATGTACATAGGTACATATTTTCAATTATTCCCTGGTGTTATAGTTCATAGAGTGATTTTTCAATTAAGACGGAATATGCATAGAAATTCATTCAAATCTCTTTGGTTTTTTTAGAAAATCATCTGAATTAGGGTAATGTGTGACTAATTGTTTTTGTGTCCAGGTCCCAGTTCCCCCACCATTATTCTATCATTTTTCTTTTTTGGATCCTAAAATGTTTCTTTATAAGTAATTTATATTAGAATCGCACAACAAGGTTACCTACAATTGGGAGGTAATCATATCTTGTTCCGATGAATTGATTTTCGTTGTATGAAAAGTGGACATTGGCGGCATATTTTGTGTCAATTTTTGCATGAGGTAAATCATATGTGTAGTAGCGTTTGGGGATTATAGTATGAAAATAAGTTGATGAAGAAGTACTTGATAGTACCATTCAACAAGGTATAAAATTAAATAATTTTTTAATAAATAATTCTAATGTTAAATAGATATGTCATAGGTTCTATAAAGCAATTTTATTGATAAATGATTTAAAATATAATAAATTGGAATAAACTAAACATAAAATTGTATTTCAACTAATTGGATAAAAATTAAATGCACAAAAATTTCCTAAAATAATTTTTTAGACTAGTTAATCCTCTTTCAAAATTATGGATCAAATTCAAATCCCACTCATAGTGGGATGTTAATACTATCGTATCCTATGATTGCGAAATTTTATTCAGAGGACCTCCATAAATAGTTGATTGATATTTCATGAAAAAATAAAGACCCCACTATAATATTACACATTAAGATTTGTTATCCTTCTCCTTAAAATCAACTAATGTAACATTAGTTTAACTTACATTATGGACATCCCAACAAAGAGAACAATGCACAATTTTTCTGTTTCATTAATAAAATATTTCATATAATTTAATAATGATAAAACATGGATAAGAAAAAAAAATTTGATTTATTAATATGAAATTAATAGATCATATTATTATTTATGGAATTAAGTGATCATCATAACCAATTAGAAGATCATTATAAGATATTACTAATGAAATGATCACCGATTGATTTCCCATATTATTTTTGGGATATATGAAATAAATTTACAATAATGACACATCTAATCTTATGGGACTATAATAATGTAAACATAATAAATCAATTATATTGAGACACAGATAGAAATTTTACTATCGTGACCTTTTATAGAGATGTCTCAACATAGTTTATGGTTACACTTTTTATTTTTGTTGGGATCAATTATTTTTATATTTACATTGGAGTCAATTTGGAGAAACATTGAGAAATATGTATGAATGTTTCTAGTACATTTATGGTTCATTGTTTTCCCAAATAGTTGAAATTATCCTATAACACCGTGTAAACGTGAACAATTTGGTTTTTTCTTGTCTGGTTCACAATTTCTCAAACCAAGCACCATAAAATGAGAAATCATAAACCCAAAATTAAAAATTGGTATACTTTTAAGGCACACGGTTAGGGTAATCTATGTTCTCATTCGATGAGAACCATGCATGAAATGTTAATTAATATTAATATTATATTTAATATCCCCCATACAACCTTATTAACCAAAAATTGACACTATGTAAAAAAACATGATTTTTCTATTTTTTGGTGTTCTTGGACACTATCATAGGGATAAATACCCATGTTATTATAGATTCAATGTATGTATTAAAGATATGCACCTCCCATGTTAAGTGAAAACTATCTTTATTGGTTTTTCTATTCATTATCCTTTCATCTACCATTCTAGAATATGATTTTATATCTAATTTTTTTATATACAGCATAGTGTTTGTGGATCTAGATCTATATTCCAAATATCAGGATTTGTTAAATCTTCATTTTTTTGTTGATATGGATCTCGTTCTATGTAATTATTCATTGAAATTGGGGATTACAATTAGGAAACTACCAATTAATAATTCGAGTTGGGTGGGATATTATTCAAATCCCGTAGTAATGATTTTAATTATATATATGCAATTTTTTATTTTCATAGATTTCTATAAATAGGGAACTCATAAATTGAATTAATTAATGTGGTAAATTAATTAATTACTGTAATGAATTATTGATTGAATAATGTGTTTTTTTATTTGGGGTAATTAATTGTAACATTAATTACCGGGTTATTGATATTGTGAAATTTGGATAAATAATTATTGAGATATTGTGAATGTCAAATGGGAATAATTAATTTTTGGATTATTTATCAGAATACTAAAATTTTTTGTTTGTAAATGTAATTAATAGATGAATTAATTAGTCGAATAAAGTTTATTATTTATTTATAGAAATAATTAATGAAAATTTTCGTGATTAATTAATTGTTGAATTACTAAATAGACTAGGATTAATAAATTTATGATTTAATTGATGTAATATTTTGGTGGTTAATTATGAGAACATGATTAATGCTGATTAATATTTGTTAATTTGATTATGTGAAACTAATTTATATTCAGATGAATATGGAAATTTGATATGTTTTGATATGTAATAATGATTGATAAATTGGGTTCAATATGCGGAATGATGGTCCAATTACTCATGGGGTTATAGACACAGACCTCTAAACCCAGATGATGTATGAGAAATCGTATTGGAAAAGGAATGATTCTCTAAATACCAATTGGGTCATAAATAGATATTTATTCTATAAATTCTCACAGGGTGCTAGACTTGGTGTTTTATACCGTCAACATTAGAGTTTGTCGATTGTTCCAAGTGGCAATAATAATGAAATGAAATGGCATTGGTAATGTAATCCCATGTGTTATACAGAAATGTAAATTGAATATGTTATAGGGTTCAGAACCAGAGTAGGCCGATGTAGTTATTGTTCTACATGTGTACTTAGGAACCTGGAGGTCTACGTAGTTAAATAATTATCAAATGACAGTATGATAACTATTTACTTATATATTGTAGTTATTTATTTATAAAAATTTATATACATTTATTAAATAGATATTGTTTTAGACATTATGGTGGTTCCCTAATTAGTTATCCGGACAACCTCCTATATCTTTCTGAGCAATTCCCAAAAAGATTTAATGTTTTCTAGATAAAATAATGGAAAAAACATTTGTTAGAAGGCTGATTTGGGAAAGAGCATGGATGAGGGAACCATACTGGGTTTGGGATTGGATTGGGAGTAGTTAGGGTGTTTTCATTTGTATTTTCATTCTGAAACATGGCACGCACTTTATCATGAAATATTTTTAGTATTGCTTATCATTTATATCAACAGTTTTTGTCATCTTATGATCATTGTAATATTTTGTTTTCGGTTTTATATTATTTAGTTACTATTTGTTATGTATTGATGGTGTATTACACTTTTAAAATATTGTATATTCTCCCCATGATCAACATTATACACTCACTACTATCTAGAAACCTCTAGTATATGGGGAGGCATTCTTGAGGTCATGTGACCAACCAGATTAAGGAAAAAGTGTGAGGAAACTGTTGTTGAACATTACAAAGTAGAATCGGAGCCTTGTTTTTGTATTTTCTTTTGAATTATTCTTTGGGTAAGTTAGATGGGAGACTTAAAAGATTCAGCCACTTGTTATGATATCATGAATGGGAGTAGGTGGACTATGTATGGTTGAAAATCCATGTTCTTAGAGTGGGATTATTATTTTTTATATTTTCGGTCATAGTTGAATGTCATTTCACTATGGGAGATCCTTTTAATGTGTGGTGTGATTATTTATTCTGATATTTTTGATGGTTTTTACATATGGATCAGTAATTAATGAGAGTTTAAGATACATGCATCATTCTTGAAACTTAGGATTACTATTAAAGGCATCATTTTATGCACTAATGGGAAAATTAATTTTGTTATATTTGTTGAACATGAGATTTTTTCCGTTTCTTGTGTAAATGAGTGGAAAATTCTGTCTAAAATGAAATCAAGATTGTTAAAAAAGATTCAACTTTTTAATATATGGATGTTTAATTGAGAAATATAATTCGTTTAAATGATTTTACCCTTGCTAATTGGGACCTATATTTATGATGGTTAAGGGTAGTGAAAACGCCTGGGTTTTGACCATGTGGTGAGGTTTCGAAGAATGACTTGTGGTTCCATATTGTGTTTCCTTCTTCTATAAAAATGATAATTTTATCAACTCTTTCTCTTATTTTATATTTTTTATTGTATAAGTATTCCTCCATGATAATTCTAATTGATATGAATAATGGAAAATATGGAAAGGGATGATATTCTAGAGGTGTAACATATGGCACCAATGGTGTTGAGTGGGGAATATAAGGATATGTTCAAAGAGAAATTTTCTCGACACATAAAATATATGATAATATTCATAGGATAGGTTTTGAATATAATATCTATTATAACAGGATATTTATAATTGTATCACCCTCTGAATTATACTAAAGAGGGTAGACAAGAGTCATTTGAGCATTGGATTGAGTTTATCCTGACTATTCATGAACCCTAAAAGATTAATAGAGAGAATGAAGGAAAACTAGATAGCTATATGTTTTGTGGTCAGGAATATCATTAGTGGGACATAAAAACATTGGATGGGTAACTGAAATATCTATAATTAGAGGAAATTCAATATAATTTCATGGATCCATTTTATCTATACACACTGATATTGAAGGTAGAAACTATGTTAATGAGATTAAATTAGGATAACTTTTATGTGATTGGATATGTATGATGATTTTTATATTTTCATCACTTTTCTGTAGTGTTTTCATCATATGAGGCTAAATCATAAAAATAGTAATATGATGGACTTATGTGTTAAATTTTGTCACCTGTGAATATCATGATGTTGAGGATATTTTCAGAAGTGTTTAATCATTTTCTCATAGCTGAGGGGAACCCGAAAATTCATCCAATGGTGGACATATCGTATTTTATTGATGATTTGGTGTTGAAAATTATTAGAGAATGATGATTCATTATCATAACATTATCCATATTAGTGGGAAGTAGAGTGCCTAGATAAAACAATAGTTACATAAGATCATTCACAAGTGATTTTCCAGAGTGTGGTTGTCTCTTATAATTTTATAAACACTTTCATTGACCACCAGTAGCGTTATGAAAATGTGTAAATATGGTTAATCTATAGAAGTTCTACAGGAACTATCAAATAATATGTACTGATGGAGGTTCCTGATAGAAAAATGGTGCAGGTACAAGATATTTTGCATTATATTTGTCTAGAATCTTGAGTTTTATTGGTAGTGGTGGAAGATAATGTATTTCTATGAAAGGGTACCAGTACCAGTTAAGTGGTGCAGCTTAAGGGATCCAAACTACATCATACGTGAGAGGGAAATGGTATTTGATGGAGTTGAAGGTTACACTTGGTGTTAGTGAGTATGGACCATTGATAGTGACAGGTAATATTCATGTAACGTCAACATCAACTAGTGCCTTATTTTATTCCAGTTCCAGTTATTACATTATTTAAAAATATATGTAAATGGTATGGACCTAAAGTGGAGATCATGAGTGGGGTGTTTTAGGTAGATAAACCATTAGGATTATATTCTAGAGGATTCTTTTTGTGTAATGTATATTATCGCAATATTAGGGAGTATCATTTTCTATGGGATATTTATATATTTAACATGTAAGGCCTGTAATTTTTTTGGGTATGGACTGCATAGTCAAATACCAATCCCACATGGATTTTTAAAATAGGAGATTGAATTTTTCATCTTGTATTTGTGACAACTATATTTTTCATCATGGGTGGGATATCTAGGAAGGAATTAGAAGTCCAATTACTTGGATACTAGGAGATCTCAAATCCTAGGTTGAAAGTCTATCAATAGATGATGGATTAGTAAAGCATGATGTCTTTCCACCAATAACAGATTAGTTTCAGGGAATATTTCCAAAATACAAGTCAATGTTTTCACAAAAGTGATATGATGAATTTATAATTGATCTCATGACTATGGGTGAGATTTGTTATTTTTAAACCTAGATAATTAAAGCTACAATGAGTTAAGAGTGCAAGAAGCATCTTGAGGTGTTATTGGATAAAGGATTTATCTCTCAAAGTATATAACCATGGGGTTCACCGTTGTTGTTTACAATGAAGGATTAAGGGTCTCTATACTTATGTGTCAAATACTAGTTGTTGAACTGGATGATTTTGAAGAACTGTTAACCTCTTCGACCAATCAAAGATGTATTTTAACTGTTGAAAAAAAAACGATTGCGCATTCTCAGTGATCTACTTCATATAAAGGTATCATCAACTAAGAGTTTGAAAAACTGATCTACCAATGAATACATTCAAAAATTATCATGGCCTCTATAATATCATCCTAATCCCGTTTTGGTTGATGAATGAACCATATTCTTTTATGTAAAAGACAAATAAAATCTAACATTTGTGCCTGGATAGATTTTTGTTTGTGTTCACGGATGAAATCATGGTATACTCTAACACTCTTGATAATCATTCCCGAAACATTTACACCATCCGGAGTATATTGAGTGAGAATAATCTATACACCAAGCTATATATGGTTTATTTGTAGATTGATATGGTACACTTGATGGGTCACATAATCTTAGTGGATGGTGTGTATCTGATCACATGGAATATCTTGGTTGTTGTATCATGGGATACGAAAAAAAATACCATATACATAGATTTTTAGGTTGTATGTATATTATCAAATATTAAACCCATAATTTTCCTTATTGGAAATGTCACTTTTGGGATTGACCAAACTAGGATAATGATTTAATGGCCAAGAGAATTTGAAAATGCATTCCGGTAGTTGAATATGGTCTAGAACTCAGTACTTAGCATTATCCAACCTGAGATAGTTGGGGAATATATGATGCATCTATGGTAGAACAAGGAGCTATGTTGATGTATATAGATCATGTTATGGAATTTGGGACTCGGTAGTTGAGTCCATATAAAGGGAACTACCCCCCACATTACCTTTAGTTAGCAATATTGGAATATTCTCCGCTGTTTTGGTGGAATTATAAGTTGTTAAGAAAGTTTACTATGAATACAGATCACAAGAGATATATGTATATCATATCACAAAGAGATTTGAATATCTATAAGTGGAATTTTTTTGATTATATGATGTTGTTGATTTTGACCTAGCATATACATCTAGGAATGGAATCAATGTGGTTGATAGATTGAGTAGTGAAATTCATACACTATAAGTTCAAGAGTCTAGTACTTAGTGGGAGGTGATGACCGTGCTGGCTGAAATGCATTTGGTGGTTCTAGAGATTCAGGAGAAGATGACCATCATATTAGTTTTAAGGGAGTATAGACATTTGATCCGGATTATGGACATGAAATATGATGATCCGGTGTACTTGAACTATGGGGAAAAACATGATGGTTTGGATTCACATTAATAATAGGGAATAAATGATGAGGATATCATCTATATCAAAAATAAAATTGTTGTCCCTGTGAGAATAAGATTGTATTTGATATAGAAATTTCATGACTCATTGTGTGGAGTATATTCATGTGTGACAAGAATTTATCAGTATGTTCAACTGCAATTTTAGTTGATCGGTGTGAAAAAGGGGATAATAGGGTTTGTGACATGATTCTTTGAATTTTAGCAGGTGAAGGTCGAGCATCAATGAACATGAGGTGTTGTACAACTATAACACATCTAGATTTAAAATAGGAAATTGTAACTATGTGATTTATTATTGGACTTATATAGATTACTTGAAGGAATGATTATATTTTTTTGGATTTTGGATTGATTAAAAAGAGATAGCTCATTTATTTCCTATACATGATTCTTTATCAATAGAGAAGAAATGATATTTGTATATTTGGGATATAGTCCAAATATATGGATTTCCACAGAATATTGTTTCAGACAACGACTCACACATTACATGACACATTGAAGACGGTCTTACCAAATCATATTGGTAAAAAAGTATTATTGAGCCCATATTTTCTTGCATTGAATGATTAATAGTCGTAATTCACTATATATGTGATAGAGGATATGTTGTGAGCCTATGTTCGGGAATTCATTGGGACATGATGAAATAACCTAGATTTTGTGGAGTATTCTTTTCAAAATTGTTATCATGAAATGATACAGATGGCACCACACGAGGAACTTCATGGTATTCCATGAAGATTTCCTCTATGATGGATAGATGAATGTGAGTCATAGTTATTGGGAATGAGTCTTTTGAGGAATATGATGAAGGAGGGTTAGTTGATAAAAAAATTTATTGTTATGGATCAGATTATAAAAATCATGTGATTATAGAGGATGACAACCCATTGAGATTATAGAAGGGGTTGTTTATTCCATCGAGAGTCACCGTAGTTTGGTCACTATAGGATATGGAGTGAAGGAATGATGGTACCCATGTTTTGTGTTTCATGGGATAATCAGGACAACATTGCACCGATTGGATCTTCTAAATATATAGGGTAATACGTATGATATTTTCATTATATCCCAACTACTATGGTATCCTCCCAACACTTCTCATGTGAATGAGGTAGATGATGTTGAGCGTGAGACTGATGCATCTTTTGAGAAGAATCTAATATGTGTGTTTGAACAAAGTGAGAAAGTGATATGTGGAAGTACAATGTTGGTAGTCTGGGGGTTGTGGAAACATGTGCATTTTAATGAGGGACAAGAATTAGAAGATGATATGAAGGCTCATTTTTATGATCGGTTTTACATGGAATAATATAAATTCCTAGGTGTGAATCCTGGAGATTATATATTATAAGGTTGGGAGATTAAAAGATCCCATCCTTTTTATGTGATGTCTTGGGCTCATTTATATGTATTATTTCCCTTTATTTCATTGTTTTTATTTGGGTTTTACATTTGTGTGATTTTGTGTGATATTTGGATCAAAATTTATGAAAGAGGGTTGAGTATTGTTGGCACATATATTTCTTTAATCATGGTCCTTAGCCCAATAGTCATTTCATCCCTCAATAGAGTGGTTTTACATTATTTGAACTTGGTTTTTTAAACCATGCACCCTAAAAAGGAAAAACCATATAAACCCCCCTAAATGTGTCTCATGGTGAAGGTACATAGTTATGGTAAATAGTTATCTTCTTCAAGGAAAACCATTCCTATAGTTTTAATTAATACAAAAAATAGAATTAAAATCATAAGAACACTCGTATTATAAAACAAATCGAACCCTACTAGAAGAAAGATGATTTCTATCAATTTTGGAAGATTTTGGAGATATTCCAAAGTCCCATGACCCATATTATTTGTTATTCAATGTTTGGATTGAATATCTGCACCACTCTCAGCAAGTGAATGATATCTATCATGGTTTTCTATTCCATAAACATTGTTCTCCAACTCTAAAAATAATTTTTTTCTCCTTTTTTTGATTAGATCATGACTTGGTATTGTGGATATGTATCATGAAGTTTGGAAGTAGATATAGATTTAGGATATTAGTAATTTTTCAATATTGATTTATTTTTTAGATCTGAATCTCATTCAACATCGTTACTCCGATGAATGTGTGGATTTATGTTGGGTGATAACTCATCAACAAATCATGGTATTTGGCATTTTAATCAAATCCCATGGTCGTGATTTGAAATATGTGTTAGTAATTATATAATTTATAGGGTTTTTTAACAATTGGAAACAACTAAATTGAATTAATTAATATTTTCTATTATATAATGAATGTATTGGGGACTCGATTATACAATGTGATTTTTAGAATATTGATAATTGGAATGTAAATTAATTATTGAGTTATAATTATTTTGATATTTATTGAAATAACTAACAAATTAATTTTTTTATATTGTTATTTTGAATTGGGGATATTTAATTGTTGAATTATTTATCGATGTTTGGATATATTTATTTCCATAATCCAATTAATATTGTTTAATTAATTAATAGAATAATGGCGATTAATTTATTATTTACCTTATTAGAAGAAAATTTATGTGAGTAATTAAATTTTTAATGAATTAATGGATTTATTTTTGGGGGTTAATTTTGGTAGGAGTTTTAATGTTGATTAATGTTGGTATATGTGATAATGTTGTAATGGGGTGTGATACTGGGATTGGTACTTCAAATAATCATGGGGTTCTAGATATTGCGGTATACATCGAAATAATGATTTCTAAACTATGTGGTATATGGACTGATAAACCACATACCCATGAGGACTGAGATACGTACTGATGCTCGAAATAATAACGTGGTTCTAAACAAGGAATTATAAAACAAAAACATTGGCATTAGACTGTGGTTCCATGTGTCTATAATAATTAATTAAAATGACTTGGATATTGTAATCTCACGTGTTATAATAAAATTTGAATTGAATATATGACAGGGACTAAACTCAATGTGGGTCAAAGTATGTATTAAGGTACATGGGTCCTTAGGAACCATGTGTTTTATGTGGATATATAATGAAATATGATAATGTGATAAATATTTACTTACAAAATATTATAATTTATTTATACAATTTCATACTCTATTACTAACTTGATATTGTTTTGTGCATCATTGATGGTGGCCTTTTGAGTTGTACACACACCCTACCTGGGATTACTAATCGGTACCTGAATAGATTTCTTGTGTAAAATACATGATATGGGAAAAGGCCCTCTTTTAGATGGTTGATTTGGGTTGGATCATGTATGATGGAACACAATATGGTTTGGGACCCATTTTTGATTTTTCACTATCTCTACTTTTTTATATTCATTTTGATAGTTGGAATATACTTATTTATGGCATATTTACCATTTTGAGTTGATAATGTATCTCTAATTTTGTTTATCATGTGTTCTTGGTACTATTATTTTTATGGTTCTATAATATTTAGTTATTGATTCATATTTACCTCTAGTAAATTCCATTTAAAAGGTTATATTCTCCCCATGATAGATATTAAACACTTCTGGCTAGTCATGAGCCTCTGGAATATGGGGAGGCGTGCTTGAAAACATATAGCCGATAGACTCGGGGAGTTAGGGTGTGGGACCAATGCTAGGATGTTACAACAATGCTCTCATTATGGAACATATTAATAATGCGATAATCATTGAACATAAGAGATGTTATGAATTAAATTTCATAATAATTATATTAATAAAATTATCACCAAGGAATATAATTATTGATTGAATAAGAAAAGAATGACTCCCAAAAATATAAAATATTCGAATTGTTCATAAATAATTTTTCTTTAAAATATAACTTGTAATTATCAAGAAGTATTCAAAAAAAATTTACTATGTCTCATTACTGAGGAATTATAATCATATATCCAAAACTCTTTACCAATATGTCTTATAATCACTAATAACATCAATGCCTTTGAAACATCTATATGAAATAAAATCCTCCAAATATTTTTTTGTGTTACATTTAACTATAGGAGAAACCATTAGATATTTTTACATGATCTCACTAAACTTTTACCCCTATTGTATTGATAATTAAATGGATATGACCCCTAAATACCCTTCTAATGGGTCATTGGTTTAAATATTAATCCATGATATAATAAATATTATATTGGAGGAATTATAGTCCTTTATTATAAAAGAAACTATCTAATCATAACTATAAATATATTATAAATACACACAATATCTGATATGATAATATAAATTTAAATGTCATTAATATGAAATAAGAATGAATGACATATCTACATAAAATACTGGAATTAATAACTTATAAATGAAACAAATCCTCTAATGAAATCAAAATGTAATAATATATTAACGATTTCCATATGATCAACATTTAAATTTATATATATATATATATATATAATCTGTAAATAGAAGTTGTGATGAGAATAATATTTTACTCAATGGGTTCCTCTGAATAAACCTTCAAGAATATATCGATAGAGAATACTAAAGATTCATTTAAGAATCATAAAATATTACATTATTCCCTAGTCCATTTCAATTATATCCAATATCACCTAAGACACTGAAATTAAAATTGTATAAAATTATAAAATAGAAATCATCCAAATATAGAAATAGATTTACCCAACACTAATATCCCCTCTTATATTGTAACCCTCAAAACAAAATGAATTTTTTTTGGAATGGGTGTTCCTCCACATTACATATACCATGACCACATACCACATTCATATATTAGATATAAAATCCACATATAATAACATCATCCAATATATATATAACATATAATAAAATAGTTTACAATATGCTTCATTCTCAAAAAAACCACATCCACATAAAACATACAATATACAACAGTAAAAGTTGAATAATGTGTAGGAGATGTTTAAGAATCTAAAATTTATATGACATATATATATTTGGGAGGTGCGGTTGATGTACATGTTACTACTAAGAAAGCACTATCCACCCTAGCTGGTTTGGTTGTTGTCGATGATGTTCAGGGAATAAATATTTCTTCATTGAATCAAAATCAAAAAGATTTGTCGAGCATGATGCAGTACTTATCAACCATTTAAAAAGCAATTCAGTTTAGCGTAAAAGTGGGTTCTCTATGAAATGTTGAGTTAGAACATGTATCATTTCCTATGAAATTGAAGTATGATGTTACGATGAAATGTTATGTTCATCGAGCACAGCTGAATGAAATAGAGCAATACTGGAGAAGATGGTATGTAGGTCTTTTGGAAAAAAATTTATCATGTCCATCTTCAATGGTGTTACTCTTAGTAGGAATAAAGAAGCTAGAAATAGCTCTAACAATAGTTCATATTCAAGGTAAATTTCAATACCGGACATGTTATACAGGAATATGTGCATGCTAAATTTTCTATAATTATAATGAATTTTTTTTCCCGAAATCATATTGGACCACATGGAATTGAGATTCCAGGGCCGTCCAGGATGGCTTCGGGGAAACAAAATTGAGTTATTTGATAAGGGTTTTATTTTAAAAGCCTTGAAGGTTGTACTAGTTTTTCTCTTCTATGATGGAATGAGTTGGGATGTTTATATTATTTTGAAATTTATTAAGTTATAAGATATAGGTTCCAGTTTTCAGGATATAAAAAAATCTATCCCATTCTAGTTTCATTATATAAAACACATCAACCATCATTCTATATTCACATGATCACGTCCACAAAACCATCACAATGATATATATCAGTTCATTTGGGCCACATTATATTACCAATTATTACAATAATTTCCTACACTTTATATATCCATTTAAAATTTCATTTCCAAATCTATGATTTTAAATAAATTATTCTATATAATTTCATTAAGTCCTATAAGGATCTTCTCAAGTCAAATGGGTTCTAGAGTGTACTCAAGGGTAAAAACAAAAAAATTTATTTATTTTATAAATATATGATTTCCGAAAAGAGATTTATTCTTATATATTTAATATAGTGTTTCACAAATAGGTAAATTTTAGTTATTTACATATGGGTCTTCTCTCTATAGGGTACAATCATGACCAGTACATCATTAATTTGGTCGAAAGTATTATAGGTTATAATAAAAATTTAGGGAATCCATATTTTCCCCACATTGGAGCATGTATCTTGAACAATACTACATTAGTCAACTATATAAATCTGATTATTTCAACGAAAAAGGTTCAAAATCTAAGGACCCAACCTTAAACATTACATATTATAGAGAATTTAAACTATAATTCATATTATTACCTTCCTATGGATCATTTAGGTTTTGAGATTTAAAGAATTTGGAATAGATTGTACATGGTAATCTCATTTATTATATGTTAAATTCTAGTAATTGTACCCATTTTTCTCATAAAAAATGTACTTAATATAAAACGTCACTTCTCTTCAGGAAAATTCATCATAATTTTACATTTTATAACATCCTTGACTCTAATCTTCATTAAAACCATTGAAAAAATTAATAACTTATTATTATCATAAAATATCCTTAAGTAACATAAAATAATGGAAAAAATTAGACAATTGAATACCCCTAATTTTTTTCCCCAAACTGTACCTTCATACACTTATAAACAAATGTCTATTTCAAAATTATCATTATCCAACCCTTTGAAAATAAAATGATTTATATGAAAACATAGAACAATTCATCAATGAGAAAAATATATTGACTTAGGACATAATATTCAATATAACTCTAAAAACAGAACAACCAATATGGTCAAATCCCATCTCCATTGAACCAAATTTATTTTAGGTTATAGCCAAAGCACATGTCCTTGGTTTATCTCCAAAACACCCTACATTGATTAAAAATGTAACCAGAAATTAATTTTTATCCAAAAAACCAATAATTTGATTATAATTGAACCACATTTCATTATAAAAAATTCCCATGAACTATAACATTAACATTAATAATGAAATAATTTATCATTAAAAAATCATTAAATAAAAAAATGTTCTATTTTTAAAATGACTCATTTTAAAAAAGAATGCACATATAATGGAAAACATTTTCTTCAATGTAATAATATAAAATATCTTCAAAATATTATTGAAACATAAAATGATGAAAATATGTTCATTGAATATATTAAAAAACATTATTTATTAATATTGTTAACGTAATGTTTAAAATAAGTTGTATAATGTAAATTCCATTAAAAATGTCATACCATTAATGTGAGAATTAATATAATGAAATTATTATGTCTATATACTGTAAATAAATAATTGTAAATATAAAATATAAATATCAATGTTCAACTAAAAATCAATACATTCAATATATTATCAATGAAGACAATGTATAACAGAATTAATTGAAACATGGTTAAGAGTTCCCTTACAACAGGTTCGACATCCTTCAAACTTGTCCCAAACTACTATAAAATTGTTTAAATAATATTATTAATTTTTAATTAACTATATTAATATTCATAATTCCATATATTATCTTTTTATAAAAATTTTACAAACAATTAACTAATAATATCTCATTAATTTTATTAATTCAGTTGCATTTTTATGGGTTTATAGATGAATAATTTTGGTACAATTATTTATTTTTTATAAAATGGAACCAACCCTCATGAATTTTATTGAAATATTAATAAATCAATTTCAGAATAAAAAAATTCAAATATATAATTTTTTTATAACATGAGAATGTTTCATAGGATATAATGTTTTCGATAAGTGTTGAGCTTATTTTGGTAGGTTTTCCATGCATCATGAAATATTTTAGTTTTATTTATTATTATTTATATTTATTAGATATAGAACATGAAATAAGTAATAATATAATTACTAAAATTTGATATAACAACAATAATAGTTTTATGACAATCCTTACTGGTGATAATGTAAACCAAAAAATCATTATCCATAGTGATAGTTTACCACCACAATTTTTTCAATGGATTTGTTTCTTTGAACAATTGGAAAAAATAAAAGGGATGTATATAATTTAATAAATTCACAATATAAAATTATAATTTATAATTTATATTTTATGTTTTATAATTTTATTGATAAATGATTTGAGGAGAATTTTGAGGAGGGAAAAAATTAATATAGGTGGTTTGAGAATGTTATCACATGAATATCACATCCTTGAAAGAACACTTTAGGACCATGGAATTTTTTTAGTGACATTAATTCTAAGTGTTTAGAGTGTGTATGATAGTGGTTTTCATATATTTTTATTACATAAGGGTTTATAAGGATAAAAGTGTTTGTGAGGACTTTAATTTATACTTCTGGATAGGTGGTTTTAAGTGATTGAACAATGATTATTTAATATTTAAATCCAACCACATTCGGGAAGCATCATTTCCACGGAATTAGATTGATACTAAATTTATTAATGTATGGTTATGATATATATACATATAAAACACCCATTAAATATTATATTTTATGTTAATTATTATTTTTACTTTTAACATTAACTTGTTTTATTATTCTACTTATTCTATTATAAATATATTTTTATCATGAATAATTTTTTATGCCTAAAAAAAATTACCTTACTAATGTTTTAGGAATAAAAAAATTAAAATACCAAATCCATAATAAGAATTTCAATTCATCGTATTTTAAAATTTTAATATCATAAATAACCTACAGGCACGCAAAAAGATATGGTTTTCAGTATGTGTATTTTTCAAGAAAAGGATTATTCTATATTAACACTATGACTAATAATAAAACGTTTATGATACTAAATTAATATTTCATTACATATAATCCAAAAATTAAACATAAAACATTCAAATTATGTTTTATTTCAATAAATTAAATAGATGAATCATTAGATACTTTATCACTGTTTAAAAAAAATTCCATTTTTATGCCAAAAAAACATATTCTAAAATAAAATATAAATTTCACTCAAATCATTTATGTTATTGGAATATAACTAAAAAATTAATATGTTACATGAAACCATATTCATAACAAAATTCTAAAAGTATATTTCATTATTTATTTAACTGAAATTACATTTTTTTAGAGATCTATATTTTATAGTATTCATAGATAGAATGATATTTTTAAAAAATTCTAAAAAATAAATTCTATCATAATAATTAAATGATTAATATAAAAAGGTAATTATTTTTTTAGATTAATGTTTTATTATTTTAAAAGTATTATTTTATATATTAATTTTTAAAATTGAGTTTAATAAAAACTATTTCTTAATTAACATATTTACGAATAATTTAACTAGTTAATTTAGGATTACAAAAAAATATGAAAAATATTATTGTTTCTCTACATGGTCTATTACACCCTTGGAAATAGTAAATGTGTCCTAAAATAAATTCATTAATTTTATTTCATTTTCTGATAAAAAAATAGTATGTCATGATGAATTTCGGTGGAGAATGGTGTAAGAATTAATCATATGGGGATCAAAATCACCATTTTGTACGATACCATGCATTTCATAAAAGATATTATAGTTTCAGATTATATTTTTAAAGAATTATTATTTGATAATTTAGGGGGATATTATTAATACCTATAATCAAACATTATTAAACATAGGGGTTTTCCCCCATATACTCTGTGGAAGAGTATCATGGGATTATAACCATCTATGATGGGCCATTCCCATTCAGTTATCATGTTTGTATTAGTTTCCATTTTTGAAGGATAATTTGTTGGGTATGGTTATATGTTTTATATTTTACAAAGTACTGATAATGGTGTTCGAGGATGTAATCCACTATACGTATTTAACTGTACTCATCATAGAAACTACATAAAAGGAGTAATTGGAGAATATCATCTATTAAGATGATAAAATCTAATTATGTTTAGATTATCAGGTTTAAATTAGTAATGTTTCAAATATTTTTATAACAAATGGTAGCATTAGCAGTAAAATTCGAAGTGGTGTAAAATGTATTTTAATAAGATTTATTTCTAATATGACTCAAATTACAGTAATTTTTTTAATGTAGTTCTAATAGATCATCGATATTAAAAATGTTTCATTTCAATTAATCACATTGAATTATTTTGGTTGTATGCTCGAATATATAAAACAAAATTTAAATCAAGGAGTTTTTTTAAAGAATAAATAGATTACTGATAAAGGAAACCAGGATTACAAAGCCAATCAGGGAACGAGTTTACCCAATAATGATCACCACAACATTTACCAAAGTGAGACAAACAATGGGCTCTCGAATTACCCTCTCTTCTGATAATTTGTTATTGCATGCATCGAAACCATCGGTCAGGGACCAAATCTTCCTCAAGATGAGGCCAAAAGGTTGGGAATCCTCATATTTTGTTGAGATAGTGTTCACCACTTTGAGGCAATCAGACTCCACCAGGATCTTGGGCTAACATTTTGAACAGGCAAAAAGAAGCCCCTGGAGGATGGATGAGGCCTCAGCCACCACAGGGCGCCATGGGTTAGGCACCGCCCTACACTGAGCTTCCACAATCTGGCCAAGGTTGTTATGAGCAATGAGCCCAATGCCGACACATGAGTTATCAGAGGTAGTAGCATCTGTATTAATCTTGATGAAACCCTGAGGGGGGAGACCAAAAGGGAGCCACCCGTTTGGTGTGGCCTAAATAATTCACCACTTTGCATTTCTTCCATCCATTCATCCACTCCATAGCTCTAGCCACCCATAGATGATCAGGGATCACCTTCCTTTGGAAAATGAATTCATTCCGACGAGTCCATACCAACCAAGCAATTGTGCATATCATCCCGGCCACGCTCGGGTCCAGAGAAGACACCAATTTAGTATGTTTTGGGACCAACCCAATTGAATTATCAAAGAAAATACCAAAATCTGGCCTCCAAACCTTCCACACCCCTTCCACCCCTTATAGGAAAGAATTACATTCAAAGGAGACTCCAATTCATGGAAGCAGAAAGGAGAAGTGTCATCCTCTTCCATATGTTATTGCACCAGAAAGTCACAGGTTGGAAGAACCCAAGCACAGACCTGCCACCAAAAAAAATTCAACTTAGGGGGATTGGTTAGGGACCAGAGGCACATCCATCGATTATCAGTAAAACCTTGGAAAAAACATTGATCCCTCATTTTATAACCTGAACAAATAGAATATTCCCCATGAGGTTCCCCAGTCCAGCAAATCTGTTCATTTCTCATTCCTCGTGTGAGAGGGATACTCAGGATGAGCTGAGGAACCACCTTGTTAAATAGCACCAATGATTCTCCCGATACCACTCCTCATGCGAGTCATCGAGCAGATCACGTACCATTGCATGTTTGAATCCAGGGACAACCGATGAGGAAACTTTATGATTAATTCCCTCTTCCTGCAATGGATTATTCCAAATTTTAACATTATTCCAATCAGAAATTCTCCACATGCAACCCATGTCAATGAGAGATTTTTCTCCCCAAATGCTCCTCCACTGAAAACTCGGTCGTGGCCCCATCTGGGCATGCAATAAATCAGAACGAGGGAAGTACATAGCTCGCATGACCATTGAAAATAGGGTATTTGGATGGGAAATAAGGCGCAATCCTTGTTTCTCCAAAATATCCTCGTTAAACCATTTGAGATTTCAGAAACCTAGGCCGCCATAGAATTTTGAAACACACAGCTTCTCCCAAGACATCCTATGGGTGTTATGTCTGCCCTCATGGAACCCCACCAAAAATTGGCCAACCGGGAGTGGATTTTTTCGATGAGAGTTTTGGGTAATTTGAATATCGACATGGAATAAGAAGGGATTGCTTGGTCCACTGACTTCACGAGAACTTCTTTTCCCGCCTTGGAAATCCTCTTACCAGACCAAAGACAAATCAGATTATCCACCCTATCTACAATCGCGCCGAAAACATTTTTTTTCGACATACAAAACAGGGTCGGGATGCCAAGGTACTTCAGATTCTTATCAACCAATGGAAACCTGCACATTCGCTACAACTCCTCCCTCTTATCTTGTGGGACACTTTTACTGAAAGATAACTCTGATTTTGAACCATTAAGACGTTTCCCCAAGGCCTTTTCGTATAGATTAATGATATTCAGGACTGAAATGCATTCTTGTGGGGTAGCACACGCGAACAGGAGGCTATCATCTTCAAAAAAGAGATGAAAGATAGGGAGGTACCTTATGTATTGTTTTTGGAATTTGATAGATTCGAATTTCAAATTTTGATCAATTGATTATATTGAAATTCATATATGAATCGTATTAGTAATATTGTTTTGAAGTCATCCATTAGATTATTCCATTCATGTTATTATTATTTTCTCCATAATCTAAATCTAGAATAAATTATAGTTTCTATATCTATATGATTGAATATTGAGTTCATTAGATTCAATGTTGTCAATTGAAATATAGATTGAATCTCAAAACAAATTGTTCTTATTTAAATGATCTCATTCCAAATGATGCACTAATTTAGAAAGTCCATGGTGAAATTGTAATGTAAATCATATTTTCATTCAATGTAATAGTCTTTCATATTTTATAATCAATGGATTTCATTTTTGGATAACCTCGTTTTAAAAATATCAACTTTTATTATAGTAAATCAAACTGGAATTATCTTTTATTATTAGTAGAATTTTATATCCCTTATATTTTCACTAGTTGTTAAGAAGATATTTTACATAGTTTCCTTGATCTCCATTGAATTTATTTTTTTATTTAGAAAAAAATTATATAGGTTACACAACGAATATATTTTTATATATTTATTCGATCTTCAAGGGATATTTTGGTTTTGATGAGAGATATATCCCTTCCTTTGGGTTTTAAGCATCTATTTTGTGGACACTCAGTCATAATTGGATATTTTTATCAACATCGATATATTTTTATCCTTCTTCCATTTAATTATTTAATTAAAATTAATGAAATGATAATGAAAATTCATTACTTTTCAATTCATCAATCTGTTTTTGTTGAACAATTATTACCTAATTCATTATCATATTTCACAATAACCATTAATATGTTAAATATTATATAAATAATAATATAAATATTACATTAAATGTTATATTATAAAATTTATACTCATTTTATCATTAAATACAACATATATTCAATTATTTTTATGAAACATTCATTAAACCATCGAACAAGATAAAAAAATATACATAGTTAATCATCCAAATAAATTCCAATCTCAAAATATCATCCTTTGTATTTTATAACTGATTATAAATTTATATATTTTTTCATTAACAAATTCCTAATAATTTATCCTTATAATCCCACCTAAAATTATATAATTAATCATGTTTTCATATTGTTTCATACCAAATAAATCAATTATTATCGACACATTATTTATTTAGTAACTATAAAAAAATATCATGCACATTTTAATAAAATCCTATTACAATATTTATCACATTATATTTAAAATATCCTCTTCCATGACTGTATATCCACTAATACAATCAAACAAAATAGTTCTGCACATTTTTTAATTTTATTAATTTATACTAGCCTCAATAATAAAAAAATATCATTCTCACTATATTGCGACACCACACATATATCATAACAATCATTTAAAATTATAATAATTAAAATATATGATAGTTATGATATTGAACCCATATCCTCCAATCGTTTTAGTGTATTTAATTGAAGTATTCCTGTTAAATTAATGTAAACCATGATTCGAAAAATAATACATAGTATATATTTAAAATATAAAATTAATTTGTAGAATATGAATAACCCATATAGCTATAGTCTTTGAATTTAATGCCACCAATTGATGATAATATTGATCTTAAACAACAATTTTCACATAGAAATCAATTAATAAACAAATACCCTCATATAGTTACATAAATCATTCTCTATAAGAACATTGAACTCATTTCCCAAAATACATAAGATATAAGTATATTTTGAAGAATATGAATGTAGGAATAAAAATACCTTAGAATGTATGGTCTTTATGTAATATGTTTATAAAATGAAGTAAAAATAAAATATCTCACTCGATAATACTCCAAAATGTTGGGTTATAAGTGGAATGAATGAACCCCATAGTTGAATGTAGGATGCCTCAACTTTATAATTCTATCATAGTTGAATAATTAATAATATAGTGGCCTAAACCATGTAATCTTTTATTAAAAAAAATAATATTTGACAAACATGAAAACATGTAATATAAAAAAATTGAATCCTCATATTTTTTTTGATTTTTAGAAATTATGGATTTAATGAATTAAATGAAAATTTATTTAAACCATGATTTTTTATAAAATGATTTCCCTTCACTATAAATATAATACCATAACATTTATGGCGTCATACCACAATGTTTTAAAACATGAAAAAAATAATGTGAATATTCCCTCTCCCCATTGTATTTATGGATTAATATAAAATTATATACCATTCGATGAATATAAAAATAGGATGTAATATAGTTGAATGTAAGGATTTAAAACCACAATGCAATCCTATCCAAAATAATATAGTCTCAAATCCTAACTCTCAATCTAAAGAATAATCAAGAATTTTCTATTAATATAGATACACAGTTGAAAAAATAGAAAAAGGAAGACAATGTGAGGAATATAATAAGAATTTCTTTTCATTGAAAATATATAAAGCTATTTTTTATTAATTAATAGTTTCTAATAAAATTTATACTTATTATAAAACCACAAAATAATTTTATATATGAATGAGAATAAATAAGAATTTAAATTAGTTACCTTTAATAAATTTCATTATATTAAATAAAGAAAATTAGACCAAATGATTTTATAAATAATAACCTAAAAGGGATATAACTCAAATATAGGATAAACTACATTAATAATCCTAAAATGGATACATACATAGAAATTTAATAAGAAATACACAACATCCACATTATAAATAACTAACAAAATTATACCACCAATCTCCATTGATACAGTCTAATTAGAAAAAAAATACATAATATAATTATCTTAATAATATTCATAATACATGATAAATACATGATCCATAATATAACAGTATCCCTTCATTAATAAGAGATATCACAAAAATATAACATCAATGATAGATAACAGAAATATAGGAATCAGATTATCTAAAAAGGATAAAAAATAATAGGGGATAGAAATGAAATGATCTATAAATATAACCCATAATAGAAACAACTAATATAATTTAATTAATTCATATTGAAAATAAATATTTTATGTAAAAAAATCCATGTAAAAATTATTTCACTGAACCAAACATTTCCTTAACCTCATAAAACAAATTATTCATTTCCAAAAATATTTATAGGAGTTAAAAAAATAGAAATATACTTTTAACTACACCATAATATTTCAAATTTATTGTATTTAGTCTAGAACCACATTAAAAATATAATAGAAATTGAATTTTTAACCATAGTAGGAAACATATTATAAATACCTTTCATGCATATAACCATTTGCATAAAATTTCAAAGATCATTTAAGAAGATAATTATTCAATTAGAATGATCACATAAGTATTGTATACAACAACCCTCTAAATAAAAGTCACTAATAATAAATACATCCACTAAGTGGCAATTTTAATTAAAAAATAAATACTGAAATATGTAAAAGGAAAATAAAAATCCATGGGGAAATCAAACGACTAATTTCCATCCACAAAGAAAAAGAAAAACAATGACTCACACATCGAAATACTTGTTGAACCGCTTACCGCTATGATTATAGATGAATCCTTTCACTAAAAGGTTAGTAAACCATCTCATTCCAAAAGACATGTGTTCCAAATCATGTAGATTTCACCACATTATTTTCGTATTTGTAAATATAAATTATTATGAATCTAACTCCTCAAGAAAGTTTTTTGATTATATCCTAAACATGATCTCTCAAATCCATTATAGAGTTAAATCATAGATCTTCTACAGACCATCAATTTTCTGTCATAAATAGAGATTCATAATGTCATGATAATAAATCATCCTTAGTTAAGAGTATGAGAAATATGATAATCAATCAACCAATGTGAGGTCTCAGTGATCTCACTCTAGAAAATACATAGATAAAACATTGATGTTCTATAATATATCAAAGATTCAGACATAGAAAATTAATTATATCTTATATTTTATAATATATGATTCCCATTATATCACATCATTAGGACCATGATTCAACACAAACAATATTGAATCCACATCAAAAATAAATTCTCTCTCTAACGTAACTCAAAATCATTCCTGAGTCTTCACTATTTAAATAAAAAATTAAATTTTCTAATATCATAAAATATGACACAAAACATATAAAACTAGGTTTGGTATTATATTATATTTAAAATTCAATATTAAATTACCCCATTAATTCTTATACATTACCTCATGAGTAATGAATTGATGCAGTTTCAGAGATATTTATTTAGGAAAACATAAAATTTAGAAAATTATAATTTTCAAAATAATATCACATCACCATAACATAATTACATGAACTATCATATAATATATATATTTTCCCTTTCAGAAAAGCCTTAGGAAAACTAAACATACAAATATATATAAATTAATTTCAATATCGTTTAAATTAAAAAGAATATTTCATATCCCACTAAAAAAATAAATAGTTTTCCAAATCCCAAAAAAAATAATTAAACATTAATTACAAAAACCCTCAAAGAATATCTTGATCTTCTAAATAATTATGACACCCTTGTGAAAATAACAACATATCAAATCCTATAAAGTATTTAGAAATAAAATTTTAAATGGAACAACAATTGAGTTCATATAAATGATAGCACTCAAATTTTTAAATATGGACGCGTAAATTTTATTACATTTTTTTCACATCACTCTAACTGAACAAATTATTAAAATACACTAATGCATTCCTTCAAAATAACCCCACCCATTATTTTTTTTATTATTTTCATCCACATTTTTCTTAAACATTTTATTTTAAAAAATCTATATAAATTAAAACCATTATATTAATTTTATAATAACATGTTTCGAACAAAACACTTCATAAAACCCACAAAAACCCATATTAAAAACCCCATTATAATATAAAACACAATATCTTTTATGGATAATCAAACAAAATTCATTATATAATTTTCAAAACACATTACAATGAAAAGATATTATCATTATCCGAGTGATGAAAAAATTATAAAAAAAAGACAGAAAAAATATACACCCATAATTATAATCTATGATAATATATTTTGTTGTTATAAACTGTGAAATCTTTTAAGAAATTACACATTTTTTTAATTTATGGTGATTTTTCATATCATGTACTAATTACATACCAAATTCAATATCTACCATGTACATTATGAATATGTAATATTAATGATCAAGTAATTTATATCATGGCCAAAAAAATTATACATATTAACAAATATCTTATAAAATATTTTCATCTAGTAATTAAATGATTATATATAACATATTATTTTAATTTCTATTCCAATTAAATGTGTTTTGAATAGAAACATTTACTAGAATTTTTTATTTTTATTAAATTATGATCATAAATTAAAAGTATTAAATATATTAACTAAAAATACAATATAACATAATATTAGTTGTTTTTATATATTTCAATTAATGATAAAATATAATATATTTTATAATAATTTCTTAATAGGTCACTTATCATCCTTTTATAAGATCATAATATTATATATTTTTGCACAATTTATACCAATTGTGTTACTCATCAAATTATAAATTCTATGTAAAAAAATCAACCATCAGTACTTGGTAAAAAATATTATGCATTTTAATTATATCTATCTTAATAATAATAATAATAATAATAACATAAAATTATGTCACACATGTTTTTCTAATGAGTTTATATTATAAACCATATCTAATAATAATATATAATTAAAATAATTCATTTTCATTATGCATAGTATGCCATTAATCATTATGAACACGCCATGGAATATTTATAGAAACATATTATAAATAGCTACATTTAATTATTATGTATCATTCACTATTGAAAAAATTTTAATTTTTAATTTTTAATTTAAATCCAATAAAAACTATTACATTATAAATTTTCAGTGGAACCATAGCTTTAGGTTCAATAATATTATAAATGAAAACTATTAACATAAGTGCATTGTTGTAAATTGTGTTAACACATGGATATATGAATATAGAAAAATTATTTTATTATATATCATTCATATTTCTAAAATCCATGTGAAAAAACTTTAATTTCATTTATAATGGAAATAAATTTTGATGAATTTACCTCACGTATGTATTTAACTAACATTTATTATAACATTATGTTTTTTTATTAAAATTAATTTAATTCACATGAATCATATGATTACTACCATTATAATAGTAGGTTCCCTTATCAAATAAAACATGATTGGCATCAATGATATAGTTTATATATTATATAAGGGAATTCCTCACCAATACTAACTAAAAAACCCATGTAAGTTATAATTCAATAGTACAAAAACAACTATATAATAGTATGGTGATATTATAAACCCATCTAGATCAGTAGTGAAGTTAGTTGTGAACCAAAATGGGATCCCCATTTGAATATTAGTAGTAGACTACCATTATGGGTATAAGAATTATACTATGGGTGGAATTAACATTAATTTTAATTGTTATAAAAATATACACCAATAAAACCTGATAAGGCATTTTAAATAAAAATCAAAATTATGGTATAATAACATGAAAATACATTCCATGGTAAAAAAAGTGTGAAATAATTTTTTCCCAAATATAGTAAAATATTGGACAACTAATAAAGGAAATATAGCCTATATACTAATAATAATTTGATTATCTAGTATGATCAAAAAAAAATCACCAACACCATAATACATGTTAGTAAAAAATTTATGTATAATTATGGGTGATCATTTATGATTACCCGATGAGTTCCTCCCAAGAAACAGTTGTTCAATTATGGAAGGAGCATATAAAATCCTCAATGAATTAATAATGAAATGAACTCATTCGGATTCCCATGTTTGATTAATTTTTTCTAAAATATTCTCACTCACCAAATCAAGATACATGTACAACATAGTAAATCATGAAAATATTTAAAATGTAGTACTTGTGATCCAAAATTTTACCAGTCATGTCACCCTCGCAACTTAATGGAATATCTATTGGTGCTTTAATTCCTTCCCACTATATATAATGTAACCAAAAAATACATATGTATACCACATATTCATATACCACATCCATATACAAAATATTCCTGCCACATAAATAAAAAAATATTACTTCATTATAGTAAATACCATGTAATCACACCACATACTACAACCATGTACCATAATCTACAAAATAGAAAGTGACTAAATGGAAGATCCTAAAAATTAGAGTAGTCAGTTATCCATGTAATCAACATTTAAGATGTTGGGGGGTTATTTTGAACCTAAGAGATCATGTAGGGATTTTATATAGATGATGTTCTTAATTGAAGGGGAGTGTTTAATTTATTTCTAAATGATATAATGAGATTGATAAGTTGGTAATGTTAATGTAGGCCATGTGAAAATGAATTACCTCATATGTTTTAAATTTATTGAAAATGAGATGGAATATATATTTATTACTAGATATCCATTACTAAAATATAAAATTAGAATATATTTGATTTCACACATAGAGAATATTAATTTTCAGATTTTTTGAAATGTTGGATGGGTATTCAATGATGTTGTTGTGTGATATTTCATTAGGGGAATTTATATTGTCAGTTGAACTGTCAAATGCTCACAAAGGATAAGCTAAGATGACTTGGGAATGGGTTTTTTTTACTTGTGATTAATTAATATACTATTATTGAGTATATTAGAATAAAATTAAGGCAATTGTTTTGAAGTGGTGGAGCTTTGTAGAAATAATTGTATTCTATTTTGATATGGTACAATAGTTTTGAAATTTATATAAATTAGAATTAGTAAAAATATATTATTTTTTATGAGAATTTTATGAATTTTTTTTGATATAAAAATGATGAGATCAATTTGAGATTGTTTCTATTTTTTTGGTATGCCTTAAAATGTGTGGAATTAATTAGAAAAGTGAATTTAATAATGATTACAAAACATGTCTATCTTAATTAATTTTGGATATGGATTTACTAAATTGTAACAAATTCACAATGATTTATTAAATAAAAACACTATATAAATGTGTTTTTATTGGAAGTTAAAATCATCACAAAATTTAACATTGGGTTTATTTTATTTTATATTTAAATTTTATGGATGTTATTATAATAAATCCTTTAAATTAATATTTTCTTAATAAATACTGTAAACAATCAATTATAAATACCTTTCATAATTTAAAATTAAATATTAATTTTGTAGTAATAAATAATAATTGTTTAATTGTTGTAATATTATTTATTCATAGACAATTATTAATTATTTAATATTATTTATTTAAAAAAATAAAAAATATTTAATATTTATTATTATTTGTTATGAATTTTGGATAATCCCTAATAATTAATTATTTTAAAATTATAGACTCTTAATTTCTAATATTTGATTATAAGCGAGTATTCATTATTAATAAATTATATATTATATATTATTAATTATTATTTCTGTATTATAAAATATATGTAATTATATTGATTAACATACTATCAATAAGTAAATAATTTTTTATTTACATTTATTAATTTAAAACTAATATTGTGTATTTATTAATGACATAATTATTATTATAAATAATTAGAAAATAAAAGCAACTAATATTTTTTAATATTACTCATTAATTATTTATAAAATATATTTTATTTATCAAATGAGTTAAATGACTGTTATTTTAAAATTATTATATGTAAAATTATATAATTATGTGATTATTACTGAGGTTATGTAAAAATTATATTGAGTATTCTAATGAAGGATTATCTCTAGGGAATTAATGTGAATATTTTTAATGAAGAAAGTATAAGAAAAAAATGTTTTGACATATTAATAATTATATAAAAATTTCATGGTTGTGGTTTGTAAGAAGGGTGTTGAGAGAGAATGAATTGGATTAGTGTAATGATTAGTTCATTTCCATGAATTTATTTTTCAATGTAGAAATTATTTTAAAATACATAATATATTTCAAATAATTTAAATGTTTCTAAATTTTTATATTTTTATTAATAAAAATTAATAATAAATTTTGATATTTATAAAAAATCAATAATCATTTTTTTGTGGTTAAATGAACTAATAAATTCCAAAAAATTATGTAAATACCATATTTCATATAATGTAGAGTGGACTTGTGATCACATGAATAAATAATTATGGATTTATGTTGGATATGTTTCACTAAATCAATAATTCTCAATCTTTGTATGATAATAGGTATAAACTACTAGCTATGAGGGATTAGATTGGATATATCGAAGAATAATCATGGCTTTATCATATTAAGTAAATGTATTATAATATTATGTTATAACCTCATGAAATGGATAGATGGTTATGAATTCATTGTGATTTTAGGTTATATACGATTAGTTGAAAGGGTTCTATAAGTAATTATTTATATTATAATAATAGAATAATCCTTTATAAAAGAAATTTTGATACACTAAAATAACATTTGTAGGAGGAATGAAGTGTGAGATAAACCCATCTAGATAAATATTTATATTAAATTGACCTATATCATTTATAGAGGACATAGGGTTCATAAAGATCATGACATTAATCAGAACTCATACCTAAAATGGATATGAATGAAAACGTTGCATAATTTCCTATAATGTAATGAGTAAAATCAATAGATGTCATCTTAGATGGAAAATAATTTTTTTAATATACTGAAAATACATTTCTTGTGGAAGTTGTCATTTCTTATTTTAAAATTTGTTTTTAAAACCTAAAACATTATGAAAACAGTTTTCTTTTAAAATACATTCGAAAAAAATATAAAGAATATATGAAATCATTATGAAATCATTTTTCGTTGAAAAAATATGAAATAACATTAAAAACATTTACATAAAATTCTATGAAAACACTAGAAAAAAATTAGAAACTGCTCGGATTTTTTTTAAACTATTTATTTAAAAATAATTTTAAAAATTATAATGGAATTTAGAAAACATTGTAAAAAAAATTATGAAAACATATAAAGTAAGTTTGAAAACGTTTTGAAACCCATTTTTTAAGAGAACTTTGAAAACATGTAAATAAGACCTTGAAGGAATTTTTCCATAAAAATATATAAAAGATGTTTAAAACAATATTGAAAACAATTTTCATTAAATATTTATTTTTAAAAAAATTTCATAATGATTATCCTTTTTTACAATACAATTTTAACTTCTACGAAATTACAGCAGGTAAATTCACACATGTCATATTAGGTCAAAATAAACCTTAAATTATATTGTATAATTGATAGAAAAGTTCCTTGTTCATAAAGAATAAAGAATTTTCCCTTGAATATATTAATTAAAGAAACATATTTTAATATTTTATTTTATATATTATAGTGGAATGGAATAATTTTCATTGAAATTCTTTTAAGAAAATGTTGATTTCTGACTGAAGAGAGGGTATAATTGGGCTTTACCAAAAACACTTTCATAAATTTATTATGTACAAAATTGTAAAAAATGATTCAAATACATTATTATATAATGATATAATATAGGATAAAAAAATAATTAATATTCATGGGAGATTATTATGATTTCATCCAAGTGAGCATAAACATAATCAATGTCAAAAAACAAAGATATTATCTCAAAAAACAATTATAACATGGTATGTTAGGATTATGCTGTCCATTTATGGAAAGTAAATTAGAATATAAATATAAAATTAGGAAAAGATTTAGATTCACTATACTTCACTTAATATAAAAATATATGATCCCTGAAATGAGTTTAGGTGCATAACAGAACATGAGCCTCAATGAAAGAAAATTGGCACAAAACATTTTTATTGTTTTGGTATCTTTTGAAACATACACCCCATGAAATAAGGGTCATAAAATGGTAATGTGAATAAAAATTAATTTAATTAAATTATAAATATAATACAATCCCAAGAATCACGTACGATAAAAAATAAGAATGAGTGGAAAACATAGCATGTATCTTACATAAATTAAAAATAAGATGAAATCCCTTACCTTATGTCATGACTCTCTCTGTATTCATACAAGATTGTTGTATAATAAATATAATATTATTATAAATTTATTCCAGAATAATATTAAAATATATATTACCATATATGGTTTGATTGTAGGCTTATTTTACCAACTTATTACTGATCCTATATTAACGTTTCACTACGGGGAATATATACTTTCTTTTCCAAATAGGTCTTAATTTTATATATCATTGATACTTATTCTTATATCATGATTCCAAAATATATAACATGATATAAAAATAAGTTACATATATATTAATTATATTATAATAATATATCTATTAGTGATGTTAGTAGTGGAATACACCATTCATGGAGATGGTAAGCCGTACATACACATGAACACAATTTTTTTATTTTTATTATCTTATTTAATGAATATATGCAACTGAATTATATATATATTTATTTATATTCATATATATAATTTTTATAGTAGCATTAATATATCATATAAATCATATAAGATCATTAAACCCATATTTAATTCATTCTATGTGATGATGTGAACGAATCACATCGTTTTGAGGGGGCAGTTGTCCTCACTTCCTCAAATGGGATTACCCTATTAACACCCACTGAATAGTAAAATGATGAGTGTTTTTAAAGGGATATGAATGTTTTTATAAATACTAAATATAATGTATTTAATATATCAATATATTTTCCATCAAACTAGCCAACATGATTGTTAGTAAAGGAGACATAAACAATCATCGTTTCGTGAGGTAGTACTATGTCATACACATAAACTGAATGTTCAAAAACCGTTAGATGGAGGTGTGTATAAAGGTAGGATAGAAAATTTTATTTCATCATCCTAGTATATAGAGTATACTATTTTTGTCACACTATATTGGAATAATGATATTGTAGAGGGAGTAGATTGAAAATAATGGAAATTAGTTTGAGATAAGGTGTTACCTATTAATCCGGTAACTCCTTTTGGATTGTGCTAAAAGGATTCAATGAAATGTTTTTTAACAAATACATGCTCTTGTTTCTATGAGATAATTATTGGGAGGATAATTTTTTTCATCTAGGATGAACTTATATGGTTTTAGATGTGTGAGTAATGTGTAGATGTGATGTCCTTTTATATGGAAGGAAAAGGAATCACATTGAATTTTTAGAATCAAATTTGATTTGGACATGTTATTAACTAAAAAAGTCTTATTAAATCAAAAAAACTCAATAATGGAAGTTATTTTAATTATATATTTCCCTAATGTTGGTTTTTTAAAAGTTATTATGTCATTTTGGTCCTTAAAATTTAGGTTTGTCACCTAATTATGCTTAATTTTACCTTTACCACTGTGATTAATTTTGATCACTTTTATTAACAATTTTGGTCGAAAATTTACATGGTATCATAAAAATAAAAACATTATACCTAATAAAATTGTTTATGAGTTATTTTTAATTTTCAATAAAAGAAGCGAAAAAATGAGGATTAGTTCAAATCCCAAAAGGGAGACGAAATAATGAGGATTCCAAATAGGTCAATGTTTAATAGCTTGTTATGATCTTATACTCAGTTTTAATGGATTGTTTATTAAAATGAATTAAATTTTATTATTATATGTAATATTAATATATTGTGATATGAAAACAAATTTATATTATCATATTGTAAGAATAATGATTTAGATAGAAAAGAAGTTTGTAACTAAAAAAGAGTATATTTCACTATTTATCAAAAAATGAAGTTTCTCAGAAAAAATATCTAAAATTCATCCTAGGTTAATTTGGACATTTTTTATTAATAATGAATTTCATTTTATAAAATTAATTTTATACTTGTTTTTAAAATTACTTTTAACGTTAAAATTTATTCATTCAAGAAAACAATATTTGTAATATAAAGGGACTTTACCAAAAATACTATCTTTCTTTATCAATATGTTTTAATAATATAAAACATATTTTAAAAATATTTATTCATATTTTTTACTTTTAGTTTATAATTATCTTTTTTAAATAATTAATATAATTAAATGTGATGTTTATTAGAGGCACAGTGTTACATACATCATACGTCAAGTCAATGTTGCTTGTAGAAAAATCCATATTGGTATATCATGTAGCACTAGAGAAGATTTTATTTTGTGTGAAATGAATTTATAAAATATTATATTATTATATATATATATATATATGTTGAAATATTTCTAGTGTCATTTGAAATGAAAAATAAATAAAAGTTCAATTAATTTTTTTTCAAAATATCTGTGTGTTAAAATAATTATAGATTGTTAATGTTCATGAACTCTGTATGTGGTTCCGATATAAAATATTTTATGAAATATATATTTTATAAGGCTCATTAACATTCTTTTTAATTCATTATATAAGTAATAAAATATATTTATATGTTAAAAAGTATTTATCATGGAAAATCAGGAAGAGTGATATTGGGGGGTATGTATCTCAGTGCATGGAATGTCACGATATTAAGGTTGAGGGATCAAAAAATATGGTCATTCTATAAAAACTAACCGCACTAGATAAAAAATGAAAACCATCTACATGGATTTCATCACTAGACTAACCCATATGAATAATATCCATAAAACAATTTTTTTGAATCGTCATCCACCTTGATATTTCATCACACTTCATGAATATCATAAAAAACCTATATCATATTTAAAATACCAGAATAAAAATAAATGAATAGGAAAGGATAAATGATGAACCATATTTTATTATATGAGATGGGTATTTTACTTTAACATTGATTTTCTATAGAACTCTTCAAAATGATCTAGATATATAGGTGTGTATTCTTACTTTTTTATCACCCATAGAAAGATTATTATTCTATGAGAACTATGAATGACCTATTCAAAAGGATGAAATATAATTATGTGGATTTCAATGGAGTTTGGATCATCAACATCCTATAGTTTTTTGTTCTTACAAAAACACATTTCACTTGATCATTCAGATGACCCATTATAAATCCCTATAATTAAATACATGTATATATCCAATGTGATGGGACAATGATAGAGAAAGAAGTCAATTTGAAATTTTTATAATAGAGGGAATGTAGGAGAATGTGATATGTATTAAATAAAATATCAAGACATATAAGTGTTGAGAAAAACTTTTGATGACCGTATTCGATGAAACAAAGAGTTTGAAGTTTTGTGAAAATATTTCATTGAATTTTTTCCATTGAAAATGGTTATGATATTTTAAAATAATATAATTCTATGACCCAAAAATATCTGGTTCATCTTGATTCTAGACTGATTTTTATAAGTATCCTATTGATGGTAACATCCTTCAAACATATATCATGTTCATTATGTGTTCTATATATATCTTATGGGGATGTAAATTATTGATATATAACATGAACTCAATTTAGTGGTCATACCGATGGATCATGATAATTCCACTAATGAACAACCCATAAAATCATGAACCTTGTAGTTAATGTGATACTAAACTAGGATACTCGAAATACAATGGAAGAGATCACAGTTTCCTTTAGTAAGTGGATATATTATATGATTTTAACAATATAAAATGAATCAAAATCCTGAATGTTCGACTAAAATATTTTTATTGGAAAATGATATGTATACTCGAATCTCACATTATACTGGAAAAAGAAAAAATCAACAAAATATTTTCATTATGGACCACCTTATTCACTTTATGTAACTAATTTATATGAATAATATATCACTTCATTACATCCTGGTGAAAAGAAATATAAAAAATTTGTCCGCTTAGATGCTCTTTAATGGTATGTATACTATATAATAATGATAAATATAAATAAAATATGAATAAAATGGATGAGAAATACAATAATAAAATATCACAAATAACTAATAATAATAAAGTGGGGATTGAATCAACAGCTAATACAAGAAAATATATAATAACATGCATAATAATAAATTGTTTCACAATGATTGAGTTCATAAATCTAGTAATAATAATCATACCACCATGGAATAATTCAAGGACATCATTCCAAAATGGGAAAATCCTTAGGAAAATATCTAATGAAGTCGACTAATGAGACTTATAGATTCATTAGGAGTATAACACTCCCCAACCATCATTTACTATGTTTGATTAATTATTCCTATTAAAGGTGAGAAACACAATCAATATAAAAGTATTTATTGAAATACCATCATATGAAATGTTGAAAATTTACAAAATCAATAATGACTATTTTTAAACAACTACATCAATATAGTGAATGGTATCCAAATAAAACATCCATATTAAAACATAATATTCAATAATGAATGTGGACATATATTAATACACATTAAATAGATCAGTGGAAAATTTCATTAGTAAAATACCCTTTTAACGAGGGAATTATATAGTTAATGTCTAAAATACATCCCCAAATATTATGGAGAATATTTTATTTGAAATGTTCAATGTATAATTTTTAATGAATATTGATGAAATGAGTAGAATATATAGCTGTGATTTCATTTCCTACCATATATGTAAAAACTATATTCTAATTACAATTTTTTAAAAAGCCACAAAAATACATCATTTTTAAAATGAAAATAATATTTAATTAAAAACATTGTATAAAATTTCATGAATTGGTTGATGTTTTTTTATTAAATCATAATATAATTTCTAAAATTTCCATTTAAAAATATAAAAAATATATGAATGTGGAAGAGAATGATTCCCAATAAAGAAGAAAAACAACGTCTTTTTTGTATAAAAACATTATTTTTCATCTTTTGGACTTAATGATAAGAAAATAAAATGAAAAACATAAAATTTATAGAAATATATAATGATTATGAAAGTAGATATTTTTTTAAAGATAAATATCAATTAATTTATACCACTGAATACATAAATATTAAAAATCCTATATAATGATGATAATGTGATAGGAACCCCTACCTAGGGTCTGAAAATATTTACATGTGCTCAAACATACAACATAATAAATATAGATTTATTATGAATCTATTAAACAAACATAATCATATTTATATCATATAAAACATAATTACTTATATTCGTTTAACACTATTATATTAATAATTCATTGTTAAAATCTGTGTGTTTTGTAAAAACTCCTTTGTTTTCAATGTATATTTTTTTGTAGTTTCGGTCCTAAATCATTGATTAATTATCCCTAATAAAAAAATTGTTAATAACTATATAAATATAATATATATTCAAATTATATTTATATATATATTAATATATAAATTTTATAAATAGAAAATTGGATTACACCGTTCGTGGTGATGGAATATTGCATGTATGCGTGAATTTTATGTCATTTTTTTTAAATAAGGAATAAAGGATATGAAATTACTAATTAATAATTATATAAAAATTATCATATCATAATAAAGATATATATTTAATAAATATCTTCTTATTAGTACCTATGTCAATATAAATTGTAATATGTATCATATAGCTTTGTTGAGGGGGTTGTCCAATGTTCATATATGAAATGTTATCATTTTCTTAAAGGATTAAAAGATAAGAATGTAGATGAGAATATAATATTAATTAATTATAATTATTTCATTAGTAGGATATATATTCAATAAAACCATAATTATATTCATTTTTTGAGATAATGATGGGAAATGAATTATATTTCCTAGTGAGTTTGTAGTTCTCCATACACAAGATCCACAACATTATTTCTAGTTAGATAGTGGACTACATTGATATTGGTTATTCCATTATCATAGTAAAATATTTTTTAATGTAAGATATTTTTGTTTTTATTTCATCTGATTTGGTGAATAATTAAAGGGGGTAGATGAATAAATAAAGAAAAAACATAATGTCAAGATCAATATGTATTCTTCAATTACCCTCTTTATGTTTATACCAAAATACTTCATAGAATATTTTTAGGATAAAACAAAGGAATATAAATCACAGATTCCAATGTAAGGGAAAAAAATTATTCATTTTCCTAAAAAAATGGTTGTTGATGTTTTGGGAGGAGAAGAGTGGAAATACCCTATTATAAGTGGGGAAGAGGATTGAAGTGGAAATTTCATAAAATATAGAAAATGAAAAAGTCATACTAAAATAAAATACTTGAAAATGGCCAAAGGTTTTAATTATTCATAGGGTATGATCATAATTTATCCATCCAATAATATATTACCATATTTAATTTGAAAACAGACAAATAACATTTTTTATCCCCCGATAATCTTATTTTAACTATAACATGAGTAATTAATGTTTAATATTTTCTCCATTCAATTTGTAACAAAATATTATTACCTTTTTACCTAATATTATTTATTCTATTTAAAAAATAGAAACTCTTTTAACAAATTCATCTACGATAATTATATTATTTTATGTAAAAATTAATTTCACAAGCATTATAAATAGTTGTTTTCCTCAAAATGGGTTTCTTAGGTAAAATTTTATTTATTTAAAAGATCAGCATAAAATTCATTCAAATGTAATTAACCCGATTAATAATACTATAATTGACATAAAATTTATTTTAAAAACATTTTTACAAAATGTTGTACTTTGAATAGTCTGGAAATGAAAATAAAAAATTCTATATATTTTTTTCATTATTCATCAAAAAATAAATATATTCCTAAATTAAAAAAAAATACACTATGATAATTTTGGAATGTTGATTTCAAAAATTATTTTCTATAATAAATTTTATGATAATGGAAAATATTAATTTTCAAATAAGTATTTATTCTACGATGAAATAATATTGACAAAAAAATTATTTCATAAGCATAATAGTGGATTTATTAGTATCCCAAACATAAAAATAATATTATAAGAATGATAAAAATCTCTTAATATATATAACATATAAATATTATTCAATTTTATCCTCAGTAGTGAATAATTTAATTTATTAAGATGAAAACACATTGTTTTCATAAAATTAGAAATACAAAAACATAAAATTTATATTTAAATGATTTTAATTTTAATTTATAATGAATTTATAACAAATAATTTTTATAACATTTTAAACCAATTAATAATAAAAATTTAAATATTACAATTTATACCTACCCTATTAATATATTGGTAAAAAAGGTAAATAATTTTATGTTTCATTTAGTTTCAAAGGTTGTTAGTAGAACAAGCTATTGATGATAAAAAGTTACTTTTAAAAATAAAATATAGAAAACATCATGGGGGGATATATTTTTCCAAAATTTAATAAAATTTAAACACCAAATATACAGAGTCAAACATTGTGAACATATTTTGGTAGTCATTCATCATAATATCTTTAGTTACCCAAATAACCTCTTCTTCCTTATGATTTCCCAAAATCACCATCACCCACAGAATCATTATATTTGTCAATACTACAAAAATATTGTCCAAAATAATAATATTATACTAAAAATATTCTCTATTAGGTTAAAATTCAGATTCATCAGTGTTAATAACTTGGGATTGGTTTTGAATTTTCCTATATAACTATGGTATCAGGAAAACATCGTGTACTTTTGTGAGAAATTGTGGAATTCCAAAATAGAAAAACACTACAATGATTTTAATAAGATTTAAAAATGTTCAATTATTTTTCTTAGATTCATTTTAATTAAAAAATATATTACACCCTTGTGTATAGATATATTCAATAAAACATGATTTACTACTTCCAATTATGATTCATTATTTCGGTTATCGATGTAGTTAATTTTATTCCGTTACATAATTTGATGTATATGAAAATAGTATTTACCTTTTTTATTTTCCCCTCCACGTGTAATTGGACTACCTTTTTTATTCAATTAATTTAACAGAGTATTAAATTTTATTTAATAAAATGATTCATTATATTACATTTGAATAATTAAATGGAACAATTTTTAATATGAGAATAAGAATAGAGGTAAATATTTATCCCACATACCTTGAATATCAATATAGTGTGAACAAAACATGTATTCTAATCTTTTAGAATCCCGTTTAGTCTGTCAATCTATTTGAGAGAGATAATAGGTGATAAAATAAAACTAGGTATCATTATCCTTTTGATGTATTTCTAGGAATTTAATGGAAATAATTGATCAGGATCATACAAAACAGAATGTGGTGATCTATAAAAAAATATAAATACAATAATATTGATCTGTGTGAGGTTTTCATGATGTAAATATCTCATTTTAATGTCATGATATTATCTAGATATGTATAATGATAATTTATAAGTTCCCTTTTTCTATTTTGATGTTTAATTTCCATTCAGGGTTTAATTTGGTGTGTTCTTGGGTGATATTTTTTGAAAAATAGAACAATAAGGGATGTTCAGGATAATCTCAAACCTTCCCTAACCATATTTCATGATGTACTAAACTGTGAAACCCTGGACAAAGTTGTCTTGTAAGGGTGGAACACATTTAATTAAATGCTTCCCCCAAAAGGGCGTAACCATGTCCCCCATGAAGTACACAACTAATGTGCATGATTATGGGAAACCATGAGTCTCTTCCTTGAAAATTTAGTATGAGATTTATGTTATTATGAAATTAGTTTTAATTATTGATGAATAAAAAATTTATCCAAAAATCAGCCCTATTTTCAACCCAATCTCACTTTTAGGATTCTATAAGATCCTCGATTGATTCCAATTCTTCCAAACCAATGTTCTCGGTGAATTAAATTGGTGATTGAAGATATACACTATAAAGACCCGTAAAATTCAAGGGAAATTTTTTCTTAATTTTCTTTGTAATTTTACAAAAGAGTGGTTTCTGACGGCACCTGATTCCGAGGCCCGGTGTGCCCAGAATTAATTTCCAAAGTTTGGCTCGGGTACGTTCAGTGAACTAACGAGCAAGAATTTCTAACTTTTGCACCGGTGCCTGGAATCGAATTCTGATGGCACTGATAGAACCGCAGCGCCGGCAATTGCTTAGGATCTCCTTTTCCAAAGATGCGTTTACACGAGTATTGATAATAAAAAATGTGGAAGTTTATTTTATAATTACACTACAATTTTTATTAATATACACTAAGTGTTAGTTCTTGATGGATGTTTGGTAACCACCCAACCTCCCTTGGGAGGTTATGAGGGTGGTGGGGCCCACACGAACCCCACCCCTTCATATCCTCTAAAACCCCCCTCAACCCCACTTTAGTTTTTTTTAACTTATGTTTTAACTTATGACTTAAATGTAATAAGTTTAATGAGGTGAGTTGGGTGTGTTTGTTGAATTTCAAACTTTTGAAATTCAAATGGTAGGTTGTGTTAATAAAATAAGACTTAGTCTTATTTTATTATGTTAGAGTTTTGCAACCTTGATAGGATTGGGGATGCATCTTCTTCTTCTTCTACCTCGATGAATAATGTGAAGAAAACCATTATTCAACGTAGAACTTCTCCGCAGAAGAACACAGTTCTTCCGCGACGCCGTATCCGTGACGCGAAGTTCTTCTTCTGCATCGTCTTTTCTGCGACGGAATCGCCGTCAACGACTTCGAATCCTCGCTTCGCAACATCGACGTTCTCCCGCAACGCCCGACCTCCGCGACGCTCATCTTCCGCGGCTCGTTGACGAACACCGTTCCTGAACCGAGGTAGGGGTTTATTTTATTTACTTATTTCCATTCATAATTCTAGTTTATCGATTATCGTAGATTTTCGACTAGATGATATCGATTAACGAGAGGGGGGCCGGACCGCACAAACACGGCCGAAACCCCCTCCTATGTTCATGTTTGATTTCTTTGTGGATGGAATGGGATGGTGTGGTTCCGTCTCACCACGCGGGAATCACACGGCAAGTATTGCACGGCGCCAGCGCGCCGCGCCGTGGAAAGAAGTTTAAGAACGCGATGTCGTTGCGCCGCGTCGAAGAAAATCGAAGGCGCCGCGGCCGGAGAGGGACCGTGGCAAAGGGGAGCGGTGTCGTCGCACTGCGCCAGATGACACGGGCCGTGGCGGAGCAAGCTGACCGGCGGCCGGACTGGGCCACCGGCGACGGAGCTGGAAGGGGACCGGCCACCGCCGGTCCCATTGAGAAGGAGCCGGCCGGAAAGGGATGGGGCCGGGGGAATTAAATTCCCCCGGCCGGATAAAATGGCCCCCCATAATTGGGGGGGGGGGGGCGTGGTTAAACAGGGGGGAAGGCACCCCCCCCCCTTTGCCGAACGTCTCGGCCAAAGCCGAGCCGGACACCGCGTTGGGCGCGCTGTCCCCAACCGGACCGGCGCCCGGCCGGTCCGCCAAGCTGGGCCGCGCCGCGCAGGGCCTGGCTGCGCCCAGCCGGGCCGGGCTGTGCCGGGCCACAAGAACCTTTCTGGGGTGGGTCGACTCGGTTTGGGCCGACGGGGGGGGGGGGGGGGGGGGTCTTGGGTCGGGTCGGTCCGGGCCCGAAACCCCCGTTTTCGGACCGTTTGGGTTCAATTGCCCATTACTCGGGCTACGGACCTCAGAACGACCTGCTGTCAGAGGCGATGCAATCCTTGGATCAAGACATTCGTTTAGGTATATCACACTCAAGGTTTCGGAATACTTTGGGTTCAGCCGGGTTGGTTTGTACACGAAACCAACCGGTCCCTCAGAGCGGAAACGCTCAAATCTTGAGTTCCGGACGTCCGACTGACGTGTCGTCGACTTTGTTGAATTCCTCTAAGAGGGACAGATATTTTGGATTACTCCACCCATGTTTTGGACGCTGGTGGAGGACGGTCGGGTTGGTTTTGCCTTAAAAACCAACCGGGCCACTGGGACGAAAAAGCCAATAACTCTCAGACCGGGCGTCCGATTGACGTGTCGTCTGCGACGTTGAGTTCTAGGTAGCGATACAGAACTTTTGGAAACATAAACTCTGGACTAGGTGGTAGTTGATTTATCATCCACTTAGCTCGTGGAGTGGACCCTCCCAGAACGATCATTCTGTGTGCGGAAACCCTAGAGTCGGTTGAGATTTGACGACAGCTGATCGAACGACTCGGTGTGTTACGGATAGCCCAGTGGGGAGCGCTTGTTTGTAGCGGCATTTCCACGGCGGAGGTGTGCTTGGTTGTAGCGGCATAGGGGAGCGCTTGGTTGTAGCGGCAGACCCACAGTGGAGGTGCGCTTGGTTGTAGCAGCACAAGGGAGCACTTGGTTGTTGCGACAGACCCACATCGGAGGTGCGCTTGGTTGTAGCGGCATAGGGGAGCGCTTGGTTGTAGCGACAGACCCACGACAGAGGTGCTCTTGGTTGTAGCGGCACATGGGAGCGCTTTGTTGTAGCGACAGACCCACAACAGAGGAGCGCTTGGTGGTAGCGGCACAGGGGAGTGCTTGGTTGTAGCAGCAGGCCCACGACACCCGATAGGTGGAGTACTACAGTAGTCCATGGTAAGAGGGAAGTGCTTGGTTGTAGCGGCATAACCAATGTACTTGATGGAGAAGGAGTTTCCCAATAGCATTGAGACCAACTTCATGATCGTTCCTATGTGGGTCATTGCAGGGGTTAGTACCTTTCGATCCATTGTGGGCCCGACAGATTAGATGAATCAGTGGCTACATCTGATCATCTCTATCGTCATTTGAAGAAGTATACCTGTGTGAGTTGAATCCTGTGTTACTTTCATTTGTGGATTGTGTTTTGCTATCCTGTGTGGATTTACGTTTTTCTTTCCTATGTGGACTGGGTTGTGCTTGGGCTCGGATGTTGGAGCCGAACGGGAATTGATGACTTAGGTATATGTATGGGCATATACCTAAGCATTGTCAGATGTTACATCATGATTGTATCTTTCCTTTGTGGATTATCCTTTGTGGATACTGGGAGACCTTCGGGGGTCTCTTGGTCCCTACTGAGTAGCTTATACTCACCCCTGCACGGGCTATGCCCGGACTACGTTGTGTTGGTTGCAGACGACGGATAACACAGATCATAGTGGAGGCTTGCGGAGCAGGACGGTACCTCGAGGTGGACCACTGGGTGGGACGTACTCGGAGCGGTCAGGTGGACCCGAGGAGCAGTGGAGGCTATCTGTACCCACCCTTCAGGTGGGACTTACAGAGGACGGCTCGACGCTACGGCTTTTCTTTTCAGTTTCTGTTTTCCCCTTTCAGTTGTACTTTAAAGTTGGACTTGTATTTCCAGCCCCTTTTACATTCATCACAGCTTGTTACAGTTTTTACTTAGTGTTTAATTTTCCGCTTTCTTACTCTGTGGTGCTTGTTTACTTTTCGAAGGCAATGCCTTCCCTTTTTCCAGGATTTACGCCTTCGTGCTAATTGCCAGCCCCTGGCCTATGGAAGGCGGGCTTGGGGTAGTCACGGCACGGGCCCCGAGGACGGGTCGTGAAAAATTGGTATCAGAGGTGGTCGGTTCTACCACAGACTCTGATCTTTCTTTTATGTGAAGAAATAGTGTTTATCGTATTGGGTGTGGTTATCAGTCCAGGGAGTCCAATGTTGGTGCGGTGGCCGATATATCCGTACACCATGACCCTGACTTCTAATTTCCGACTTAATGCACGTAAACATTTATTGAGTGTGTGTTTCATGTTTTCTTTATGATTACTTGTGTCAGCTCACTAGGTAAACGGTTCTGACCATGGCGCACCTGTTTACTTTTCAGGATGGCCCCACGACGGTAGAGAGCTAGGGTTCCGAGAATTGTGTGTGGTGAGAGCCCACCGAGCGACGAGGACTCGGTACAGGGACCTTTGACAGCTGAGGCACCGGCAGTACATATACCTTCCGAGCCACCGATGCAACCAGCCCCAGCCGTTGACAATGCACGTCGTCTTAGTGCACTGCATGAGTTATAGCGCCAGCGACGACCCAGGTTCCGCGGGGAGACGAACCCTCAGGCCGCTGAGGACTGGCTGGAGGCAGTTGTACGGGTTTTCAGATTAGTGAGGACACCAGCAGACCTCATGGTGATCCTCGCAGCGATCCTCCTTCCCGCGGCAGCAGGCAGATGGTGGAGCTTGATGCTCCGTGTGCACGACGAGACATCTCTCCTCTGGACGGACTTTGAGAGCATCTTCCGCTCCGAGTTTGTTCCAGCCACCCTCCAAGCGGTGCGCATCCAGGACCTACTACACCTGCGGCAGGGCAACATGATAGTGGCCCAGTACTCGGCAAGATTTACTGATCTCTCGCGCTACTCCACAGATATGGTACGGGACCCGTTCTTCCGGGCCCGGACCTTCGAGCAGGGACTGATGCACGAGATAAGGGCTTCGATGATCTCCCTCAACATTCCGACTCAGATGGGAGTATTGGAGCGAGCCCTCTTAGTGGAGAGTTTCCTTGCTGAGCAGTCTCCAGCAACAGGACCCACCACTTTTCGGCATGGGGCAGAGTTTTCTGCAGTGGGCGGTAGACAGATGACGTAGGGGTCCATGAGGACTAGACCTACAGGTGGTCGACAGCATGACTCCGGATCGTTTGTGCGAGGCACTCGGGGTGGACAACGACTTGCCATGAGAGGGCAGTGTTACTCCTGCGGCGGTATTGGTCACATGGCTCGTGACTGTCCGACCCGCCATACGGATGACCAGTAGGTGAACGAAGGACCCCCCAGGCAGAGGCAGAAGTTCGATCAGGGCGGGCCGCAAGGAGCAGGTGGCCATGGCTGGGGAGCTGGCCATGCAGTTGGAGGTGGACGATGCTTCGGGGTGTTACCACCACCACCACCAGGAGGTCCACCCCGACCGCAGGGGACATAAGGACATGGGAGAGCTCAGCTTCAGGCAGCTGAGGCCTATGATCATGGAGCTCCGAAAGCATATGGACATGAGCGGAACTAGTGGATACGTCTTTTGTACTTCTAGTTCCTTGTTGCTATGGTGTAGTGTCTTTGTATTATCAGCTACAATAATAAAAGACGAATACCCTTGTGATGTTTTTATTCCTATCCTCTTTTGTGTTATTACTAAGAGGTTCGGTTTAGACTATTGACTTTACCCTCACTTGTGAGACATCTACTGGAGAAGACCCAGTTACCACACTCTGATGCCAACAGTGTGACTCAACCCTTGGAGGTGAGAGTAACGGTTGGATCTCTTGGTAGTAGCGTCGAGGCCTTACGACATCATCCTCGGTATGGATTAGTAACATCCATGTTGGAATTGACTGTATTAGGAAAAGGAAGTGGTTCATCCAGGGGATGAGACCAGATTTCTCTTATCGGAAAAGAAGAAATCTTAGCAGCTCTTGTGGGACCGTAGATGCTCCAGGCCACGACAGAGAAGGTCCAGGTCATCCAGGAGCGGATGAGGATAGCTCATAGTCGGCAGAAGTCTTTTGCTGATAGGAGGCGGAGGCCACTTGAGTTCGAGGATAGAGATCACGTCTTCTTGAATGTCTCACCTCGACGTGGATTACAGAGATTTGGCCAAGGCGGCAATTTATCTCCGTGCTTCATCGGACCATTCCAGGTCCTCAGCAGGATTGGCGAGGTGGCTTATCCTCTGGCTCTACCACCTCAGTTTCACCGAGTGCACGACGTCTTCCACGTATCTCAACTGAGGAGATACGTGCATGACCCGACACACATCATTGACCATGGGGAGCTTGACGTTGATGATGGGGAGACTTTTACAGAGGTCCTAGTGGAGATCGAGGATCGACAGGAGTAGGTCCTACGTGGACGGTCGATTCCTCTAGTGCGCATCAGATGGCAGCACGGGAACCTCCAGGTGAGAACTTGGGAGCGGGAGGCTCAGATGAGTGCTCAGAACCCTCTTTTGTTTCCCTAGTTTTGATGTATCTTTACGGGGATGTAAAGCCCTGAGGTGGGAGTAATATAAATACCTGTAAAATTCAAGGGAAATTTTATCTTAATTTCCTTTGGAATTTTACAGGAGCGCGGTTTCTGACGGCACCTGCTTCCGAGGCCCGGTGTGCCCGAAATTAATTTCCGAAGTTTGGCTCGGGTACGTTCAGTGAACGAATGAGCGGGAATTTCTAACTTTTGAACCGGTGCCCGGAATCTAATTTTGAGGGCACCGATGGAACCGCAGCGCTGTTAATTGCTTAGGAACTCCTGTTCTGGAGTTGCGTTTACACGAGTGTTGATAATAAAAATTGTGGAAGTTTATTTTATAATTACACTACAATTTTTATTATTATACACTAAGTGTTAGTTCTTGATGGAAGTTCGGTAACCACCCAACCTCCCTTGGGAGGTTTTGAGGGTGGTGGGGCCCACACGAACTCCACCCCTTCATATCCTCTAAAACCCCCCTCAACTCCCACTTTAATTTTTGTTAACTTAAGTTATAACTTAGGACTTAAATGTAATATGTTTAATGAGGTGAGTTGTGTGTGTTTATTGAATTTCAAACTTTTTAAATTCAAAAGGTAGGTTGTGTTAATAAAATAAGACTTAATCTTATTTTATTATGTTAGAGGTTTTCAACCTTGAGAGGATTGGGGAAGCATCTTCTTCTTCTTCTACCTCGATGAAGAACGCGAAGAACACCATTCTTCAACGAAGAACTTCTCCGCCGAAGAACACGGTTCTTCTGCGACGCTGTATCCGCGACTCGACGTTCTTCTTCCGCGTCATCTTTTCCGTGACAGAATCGCCGTCAACGACTTCGAATCCTCGCTTCACGACGTCGACGTTCTCCCGCGACGCCTGACCTCCGCGACGCTCGTCTTCTGTGGCTCGTTGACGAACACCGTTCCCGAACCGAGGTAGGGGAGTATTTTACTTACTTATTTCCGTTCATGATTCTAGTTTATCGATTATCGTGGATTTTCGACTAGATGATATCGATTAACCAGAGGGGGTCCGGACCGCACAAACATGGCCGAACCCCCCTCCTATGTTCATGTTTGATTTCATTGCGGAGGGAACGGGATGGCGTGGTGCCGCCGCACCATGCGGGAATCACACGGCACGTACTGCACGGCGTCGTCGCGCCGTTCCATGGAAAGAAGTTTAAGAACGCGACGCCATCACACCGCATTGAAGGAAATCGAAGGCGCCGCGACCGGAGCGGGGCCGCGACGAAGGGGCGCAGTGCCATCGCACCTCGCCAGACGACAAGGGATGTGGCCAGTTCCGGGCCGCGGCGGAGCAAGGTGACCGGCGGCCGGACCGGGCCGCCGGTGACGGAGCTGGAAGGGGATCGACCGCCACCGGTCCCGTTGAGAAGGAGTCGGCCGGCCAGGTCGGGCCGGCCGGAAATGAATGGGGCCAGGGGAATTAAATTCCCCCGGCCGGTTAAAACGGACCCCATAATTTTGGGGGTGGGGGGCGGTTACACAGGGGGGCAGGCGCCCCCCCCCCCCATTGCTGAACAGCTCGGCCAAAGCCGAGCCTTACAGCGCGCTGGGCGCGCTGTCCCCAGCTGGACCGGAGCCCGGCCGGTCTGCCAGGCCGGACTGTGCCGGGCCGCGCTGCGTCGGGCCGAGCTGGGCCGCGCCCAGCCGTGCCGACCTTTTCCGGTGCGGTTCGACCCGGTTCGAGCCAACCAGGGGGGTCTCGGGCCGGGTCGGTCCGGGCCCGAAACCCCCGTTTTCGGACCATTTGGGTTCAATTGCCCATAACTCGGGCTACGGAATTCCGAACGACCCGCTGTCAGCGGCGGTGCGATCCTTGGATCGAGACGGTCGTTTCGGTATATCGCACTCAAGGTTTAGGAATATTTGGGTTCGGCCGGGTTGGTTCGTACACGAAACCAACTGGGCCCTCGGAGCGGAAACGCTCATATCTTGAGTTCCGGATGTCCGATTGAGGTGCCGTCGACTTTGTTGAATTTCTCTAAGTGGGGAGAATCTTTTGGCTTACTACGCTCGAGGTTTGGATGTAGCTGGAGTACGGTCGGGTTGGTTTTGCCTTAAAAACCAACTGGGCCCCTGGGACAAAAAATCCAATAACTCTCAGACCGGGCGTCCGATTGACGTGCCGTCTGTGACGTTGAGTTCCTGTTGGCGATACGGAACTTTTGGATACATCAACTCTGGACTAGGTGGCAGTTGATGTATCAGCCTCTTAGCTCGTGGAGTGGACCCTCTCGGAACGAGCATGCTGTGTGCGGAAACCCTAGAGCTGAATGGGATTTGGCGACTGCTGATCGAACAACAAGGTGTGTTACAGATAGCATAGAGGGGAGAGCTTGGTTGTAGCGGCAGATCCACGGCAGAGGTGCGCTTGGTTGTAGCGGCACAGGGGAGCGCTTGGTTTTAGCGGAAGACCCACAGCGGAAGCGCGTTTGGTTGTAGCGGCAGAGGGGAGCGCTTGGTTGTAGCGGCAGACCCACATCGGAGGTGCGCTTGGTTGTAGCGGCACAGGGGAGCGCTTGGTTGTAGCGGCAGACCCACGACAGAGATTCGCTTGGTTGTAGCCGCACATGGGAGCTCTTGGTTGTAGCGGCAGACCCACGACGGAGGATCACTTGGTTGTAGCGGCACGGGGGAGTGCTTGGTAGTAGCAGCAGGCCCACGGCACCCGATAGGTGGAGTACTACAGTAGTCCAAGGTAAGAGGGAAGCGCTTGGTTGTAGTGGCATAATCACTGTGCTTGATGGAGAAGGAGTTTCCCAATAGCTTTCAGACCAACTTCATGATCGATCCAATGTGGGTCATTGCGGGGGTTAGTACCTTCTGATCCCTTGTGGGCCCGACGGATTAGATGAATCAGTGGCTACATCTGATCATCTCTATCGTCATTTAAAGAAGTATAAATGTGTGAGCTGAATCCTATGTTACTTTCCTTTGTGGATTGTGTATTTTATCCTATGTGGATTTATGTTTTGCTTTCCTATTTGGACTTGGTTGTGCTTGGGCTTGGATGTTGGAGCCGAACGGGAATTGATGACTTAGGTATATGTATGGGCATATACCTAAGCAGTGTCGGATGTTACTTCGTGATTGTATCTTTCCTTTGTGGATTATCCTTTGTGGATTCTGGCAGACCTTCGGAGGTATCGGGGTCCCTAATGAGTAGCTTATACTCACCCCTGCATGGGTTATGCCCGCACTACGTTGTGTTGGTTGCAGACGACGGACATCGATGATCGTGGTGGAGGCTTGCAGAGCAGGACGGTACCTCGAGGTGGACCACTGGGCGGGATGTACTCGGATCGGTCAGGTGGACCCGAGGAGTAGTGGAGGCTATCTGTACCCACCCTTCAGGTGGGACTTCCAAAGGACGGCTCGACGCTGCGGATTTTCTTTTCAGATTCTGTTTTCCCCTTTCAGTTGGACATTACAGTTGGGCTTGTATTTCCGGCCCCTTTTACTTTCAGCACATCTTGTTACAGTTTTTACTTAGTTTTTACGTTTCTGCTTGCTAACTCTGTGGTGCTTGTTTACTTTTCGAAGGCAATGCCTTCCCTTTTTCCAGGATTTACGCCTTGGTGCTAGTCACCAGCCCCTTGCCTATGGAAGGCCGACTTGGGGTAGTCATGGCACGAGCCCCGAGGACGGGTCGTGACATACACCTTCCATTGAATGTGGACATTTCCCATATAGATTTCTATAAAATTCCCACTCCAAATGTAACACCCCGAGCTTCCACGATACGCTTCTCATTCAATAATGCAATAGCTTGCATTGTACGCAAGTTCGAGTTCTAACACACCGCAACTAATCAAAATAGCCGTTATGAATAGTAATAACCACTTTTTAAAATTATAGAAATTTTATATTTCAAAATGGACTTCATTTTTGTATTCGTAATATCGAAATTAGCCTATGTTGAATTTTTGGTATTTTTCTGAGAACTTCTAATTTTTTATGAATAGTGAAAAATACATAAAAACAACTTTTTTAATCAAAATAATTTATACAGATAAATTATACTATTTAGTGGTTTTAAGGTATAATTAGAAAATATTTTTACCATTTTATCCAATGGTGGTCATTAGAATTAATTTAACATTGAAATTGGACATAAACAATTGCCAAACTTTTGATATAAATTGTTTCTTAAAAACACGCTATTTGTTGTAACAGCGGGAATTAATTATGAAATTAATTAATACAACTTATATGTTTGGAATTTTGTAAAATAGACATCATTTTTGAATTCGGAATATCAATTATAGCTTAGGGTGAAATTTTGGCCTTATTCTGAAAAACTTCAATTTTTGATGAATAGTGAAACCACTAAGTGGTAGTTAAATAACTGATTTTTCGTTTAAATGAAATATTACAACTTCTGTGATTTGATTTTCAAAAATCCGACATACATGGTTGTCATTAAGAAGTAAAATGTGGTTCAATGAGATCAAAATAATTTTTTGGTGAATAGTAACTTTTAAGTTCTTAATCGCGATTAGTGGTAATTAGTGTAGTTTAAGGTATAAATAATACATTAATAATATGAAATGACCTAGACACATGTCCCAACCTCATTGGTTGAGTCATGGCCGACCAAGACAAGCCATGGCCTAACTTGGGGACCCCATGGATCCACTTTTGTTGGGAAATAACATAAATTACTTTTTATTTAATGTTAAAGTGAAAATGACACTAACATAAAGTGTTTTACTAAAACAATTTTTAAGTAGGGTTACACAAGTCCAAATTTTTATTATAAATAGTCATTGGAAAGATAAAAAGATTTCCTATATCATAGTATTTTTTTTATAATTTTTAGACATTAAATAAATTTAATTATTTATGACATAATAATGATGCAGCGATGACATCATTATTTGACGATTTAAATAAAATGAGAAGATAATGCAAAATCCGAGGCTTACACTTGTCCAAAGCCTATTGGATGAAGATATTTCGAAACCTTATCACCTTATCCTCGAATTATATAGATGTGGGACCTTTAGAATCCGAAAAGCATTTTGAAATAATGTAACATTTCATTACTTTCCAAAAGTGCCCCTCCTCTCCACTTATAAAAGGCCCCCACCTCTCCCACCTTATTCACACCATCAAGCCATTTGGCTCGGCCAACCCCTGCCCATTTGCTCTCTCCACATCCCTCTCCTCATCCTAGAGGATTCCCTTTGGGCAGAATCCTTTCAAAGGAAGCCTTTAGGCTCAACTCAAAAGGAGTTACACTTTTTAAGGTAATTCATTCTCTCATGTTCTTTTGTTTTATTTTGCTTCTCCAACCCCCTAAACTCTTTTTATTTACTTCTTTTGTAACAACACCAGTATCTTAAATATACTAGGATGTTGTTATAAGAAGGATTCGAGCTACACTTACACACACCTACATCTAATGGTTAAAGAACATACGGTTTCTGTGGATGGCGAATTTCTGCCTCACGAAACGATGATTGTTCAACACTCATATAACACCTCCAAAGGTGGCCATTAAGATGTCACTATTTTTATATATGATATATAATATGTTTTTGTTTTACTTATGCTTCTGTATTTCTCATTTATGGCATACTTTATGATTTCCATTATGGGTAAAACGCGATAATTTCATTTTAGGAAGTGCGGACTACCGCCCCCTCAAAGTGATTTGAATCGTTAATGCCATGTGTGGGATGTATAAAGGATGGAGTAAATGGTATTATACACTATATTATACTGGAATTATATTATACATTTATATCATTATGATTTCATTCCATTAAATATGAAATTGAAATGAAAGTAGCGTTCATGCGTACGTACGGCTTACCGTCTCCATGAACGGTGCATTTCATTTCTTACCTCTAAATGTTACGTAATATTATAAATGAATGTATATACTGTATATATATGATATATATGATATCTACATCATTAATATAATTCTGGATATAATGGATATTTCACCACATGAACAACTTATAATTATAAGAAGTTTATTGTTGACTCATGTACCAAAGATCGACAAAACGACCGTTATTAACTTAAATAATTACATAATGTTCATAACATTGTAATAAGTGATATAAAAAGGATAATGAAATTGAAAATGGTTCTTAATAAGGTAGATATTAACTCTAGTTTATTATTCAGGAGGTTAAAGAACGGTTGAGTCAAGTCGGACACAAGGTAAGGGAACTTCTTAACCCAACTTCCATTCTTTGGGTTAATCTCCTACTTTCAAATTATGTCATGATATTATTATGTCTTATTTTGTATTTTTACTTTCTTTATGTGTACCTATAGTGAATACACATAATATATCTATTTTATTTTAAAAATGATCTTTTTAAGGACTTCGTCTCAATCTCCTTTCATTGAGGCATATTTGGTTTTATACACAACTTTCTTTTATACGGTGTATAAACCCCTTTGACTTTTAAGTTTATTAAAAAGGAATCTTTTTATACGAAGCATTTTACTAAACGACAAAAAGGGAATGTTTTTCATTCCGTACTTATGCGGCGACAACGACTTCTCCGCCGCCGTGAACATTATTTGAGTTTCGGCTTCCTTTACAAGCCATACCTTTTTTTAAAAAGAAAAATAAATACAATGTTTTAACATTCTTTTATTTTGGTATTGAAAATGGTTTTGAAAGCGTTTTTATTATATCAATGTTTTGTATTGATATCTTGTGATTGAAATGTGGAAATGTTATGTTTCCTTTATGCATTGTTTATGTGATATGATTATGTTATGGTTTATGATATGTTTAAACCTATTCATATGAGGAATGCATTGGACTTAATAAGTGACGGGTGGAGCCCGCTATAGCTCCTCGATGCATCGGCAGGTCTCATGAGACAAACTAGTGTCTTGGCACAAGGCCTTGACAAAATCTTATTTGTAGTCTTGGCACGAGGCCTTGGCTATGTGGTTATGATAGTCTGGCATTATGCATTCCATCATTATGAAAGTGTTTATTGATATTACATGTGATTATTCGACCAGTATAATATCCATGTGAAGAAGTAAATGGCATTATCTCATTTTACTTTTGCCATATTATGTTGAAGTTCATGTTTAAGAGGCTTTTGTTTTAGTTATACATTGCCTTAAATGTTAATGTTTATTTATGAAAGCTTCCGCATTATTGTTATCCTTACTGAGCATTTGAGCTCACCCCTTTCAATGTTTAAAAATTTTCCAGGTTGTGAAGAAGTATTTTATGACTGACTTGCAAGAATAATCAGTGAAGATATGAGTGTGGAATATGAAGACCATGTTTTTTTGTAGTTTGTTTAATTTTGATGTAATGAAAGACTTATGAATGTATCTAGTGTTTCCAAGGCTACTAAACTAATCGGTCTTTCGAGACTTGATCTTTTGGGATCATGCCAATGTTACGAAGTAATGCACCGGCTCTGGGTAGCTGGGGTCGGGGCGTTACAGTTGGTATCAGAGGCAGTTTAGTACTAACCTTGGAAGCTAGATTTAGATAAACTCTGATTAGAGCACATAGCCCGAAGATAGACTTTGAGGATTAGTATAAAAGAACATCTTAGAATATTGGTATTGTAGAGATTTTGTGAGTTTTCCAAGCAATACATTCCTGTCTGGATACGAGCAGGTAGAGGCGGCTCTGGCACAGATGTACCTAGGGGTAAAACCCGAAAACACCGCTTTGAGCTAGACTCGAACGGGAACTGGTGCACGACAACGGGCCTTGCTGCACTCTTGGTTACGACACTCCCGGGGGATATGCTTAGGATAATTTTCATTTTATTTACAAACCACTATGAAGGGTTATGAGTATATACTTCCTCAAAGAAAACATTTCTTTTTATGATTATGGATTATATCCATAAATAGTTCAATTTATGTAAAGTGTTTTACAAGTATGGAATTATGTATTTTGATTCATAAACTAATCTAGTTTATGCCATTATTTAGAAATGGCGCCTAGTGGAAGGAATGGAAACCGTATCAATGCACGCACTCCGTGTAGGGATTGCCCTCCTGCTCAGGATAATTATGGTGGAGCTAGTGATACAACTGGTGCTGATCAGCTTCTCACCGTACTGGGACAACTCACGCAGGTTATGAATAACAACCTTACTCGTATGGAGCACCCTGATCCGCAACGTGGAGGATCAATGCTAGATCGTTTCATGAGGCAACAACCACCAACCTTTAATGAGAGTACAAATCCTATAGTAGCTGAGCAATGGATAAATTCCTTAGAGAAAATATTCCATGCCTTGGGGAGTAGTGAAAGGGAGAAGGTTGTCATGGCAGTTTACCGCCTCACTGGAGATGCCGATCAGTGGTGGTCGCTGATTCAAAACACAAAGGAAGATGATGACATATCGAATATGGAATGGAGGGAGTTCAAAGAGCTTTTCTTAGAAAAATACTTTCCTCGTGACCATCGAGCAGATATGGAAAGGCAATTTCTGAGTCTGAGGCAGAAGGAGGATGAGAATGTCGCAAAGTATGAGGCTAACTTTACAAGGTTAGCGAGGCATGCTGCCGATTATATACGTAACCCAAGGAGTAAGATTGATCGTTTCTTTGATGGGTTAAAACCATTTCTCCGTCGAGCTTTAGTATCACAATCCTTCTCATCATACGAAGATATAGTCTCATGTGCTATCAAGACAGAAAAGGAATTCTCTAAGTCTTATGACAACAAAGTAAAGCAAGAGAAGAAGAGAACGGTGGAACAAGAGACAGATAAAGGGAAAAAGGGAAAGAAGGATTTTCCATTATGTGATAATTGTGGGAAGAATCACCCTGGTACTTGCCTAAAAGGAATGGGAGTATGTTATAAATGTGGAGAAAAAGGTCACCAGGCTCGTGATTGCAAGGGAAAGAAAGAGGCTGTCAAAGTTGAATGCTACAATTGTAGAGAAATGGGTCATTATGTAAATGAATGTCCTAAGCGTCAGGGAAACTTACCTCAGAAAAGGCCAAGGGATCAAGGACAATCTTATGCTGTTACTACAGTTGAAGCGGAATAACTAATGTATTGATGCTTTCGGACTCATGGATTATATTCTGGTTATTAGAATAATGTGATCTATATAAGGATTGTACTGCAGTACTTGTTGGTTTCAGTAAGGTTTTAATATGATTAAGGTAATCATATTTTTAGTATGTGACAATAAGAGAAACTTTTCTTTGTTTGGGGAATCTGATGTTACAATTGATTTTGGAATTAAGAGACCTTTTAGAGAAAGTTTGGACAGAGGTATTTTGGATAACTATAAATGTTGGGATGGATTAAGTTGAACTTTGAATAGTATTGTTTAAGGTTAAAACTTTTCTGAAGATTATTTCTGGAATACTATAATACTATATTTTTAGAAAAAGGACAACCTGCAGGGTGGGGAATAACCCGTCGCGTCGGACACAGCTGCAGGAATCGAACCCACAACCATAGTGCGACAAGCCTTTATTTCCTACCACTAGCCTACAGGAAGTCCCTGGTTATTACAAAATAGTTTTACTAATCTAAATGGTATGTGTTAACATTTGGAACCTTATACAATTAGGATAAATAGAATATTTTTGAGTTCCGTTACCATTTGGAGTAAAAGTTGGGTTTGTGGTAAAAATTTATTAACGAATGAAAGTATACATAACAAGTATGTATATTCCCCTACGTTCTTAGTAAATCTCATAAATAAATTCCTCAACATTATAAAAGGTAACTTAAAACAAAAATGTTGTCGGTTAACTTTTCCAACTGGGGATTCAATGACCGTTTAACCAATCACAAGTTTGTGATTTTCTTGTGGTTAAACATTCTCCTAATCCTGTTTTCTATAACTCTCCATCAGACCTTGATGGTTTGTTTCTCCTCCATATCCATATTTTCATAGAATCCTAGAATGGGCTATATCGGGTGACCTTTGTACTTATCCTGCTTTCTTTTAATGTTATATATTTATTAACCTTATTTCCGATGTGGGTTTTCCACAAAGGTATTTTCTATTTTCAGCCTTTTATTATCAAAGAAAAATTTCAAATTGCGAGGACGCAATTTATTGAAGGAGGGGAGAATGTAACACCCCGAGCTTCCACGATACGCTTCTCATTCAATAATGCAATAGCTTGCATTGTACGCAAGTTCGAGTTCTAACACACCGCAACTAATCAAAATAGCCGTTATGAATAGTAATAACCACTTTTTAAAATTATAGAAATTTTATATTTCAAAATGGACTTCATTTTTGTATTCGTAATATCGAAATTAGCCTATGTTGAATTTTTGGTATTTTTCTGAGAACTTCTAATTTTTTATGAATAGTGAAAAATACATAAAAACAACTTTTTTAATCAAAATAATTTATACAGATAAATTATACTATTTAGTGGTTTTAAGGTATAATTAGAAAATATTTTTACCATTTTATCCAATGGTGGTCATTAGAATTAATTTAACATTGAAATTGGACATAAACAATTGCCAAACTTTTGATATAAATTGTTTCTTAAAAACACGCTATTTGTTGTAACAGCGGGAATTAATTATGAAATTAATTAATACAACTTATATGTTTGGAATTTTGTAAAATAGACATCATTTTTTAATTCGGAATATCAATTATAGCTTAGGGTGAAATTTTGGCCTTATTCTGAAAAACTTCAATTTTTGATGAATAGTGAAACCACTAAGTGGTAGTTAAATAACTGATTTTTCGTTTAAATGAAATATTACAACTTCTGTGATTTGATTTTCAAAAATCCGACATACATGGTTGTCATTAAGAAGTAAAATGTGGTTCAATGAGATCAAAATAATTTTTTGGTGAATAGTAACTTTTAAGTTCTTAATCGCGATTAGTGGTAATTAGTGTAGTTTAAGGTATAAATAATACATTAATAATATGAAATGACCTAGAAACATGTCCCAACCTCATTGGTTGAGTCATGGCCGACCAAGACAAGCCATGGCCTAACTTGGGGACCCCATGGATCCACTTTTGTTGGGAAATAACATAAATTACTTTTTATTTAATGTTAAAGTGAAAATGACACTAACATAAAGTGTTTTACTAAAACAATTTTTAAGTAGGGTTACACAAGTCCAAATTTTGATTATAAATAGTCATTGGAAAGATAAAAAGATTTCCTATATCATAGTATTTTTTTTATAATTTTTAGACATTAAATAAATTTAATTATTTATGACATAATAATGATGCAGCGATGACATCATTATTTGACGATTTAAATAAAATGAGAAGATAATGCAAAATCCGAGGCTTACACTTGTCCAAAGCCTATTGGATGAAGATATTTCGAAACCTTATCACCTTATCCTCGAATTATATAGATGTGGGACCTTTAGAATCCGAAAAGCATTTTGAAATAATGTAACATTTCATTACTTTCCAAAAGTGCCCCTCCTCTCCACTTATAAAAGGCCCCCACCTCTCCCACCTTATTCACACCATCAAGCCATTTGGCTCGGCCAACCCCTGCCCATTTGCTCTCTCCACATCCCTCTCCTCATCCTAGAGGATTCCCTTTGGGCAGAATCCTTTCAAAGGAAGCCTTTAGGCTCAACTCAAAAGGAGTTACACTTTTTAAGGTAATTCATTCTCTCATGTTCTTTTGTTTTATTTTGCTTCTCCAACCCCCTAAACTCTTTTTATTTACTTCTTTTGTAACAACACCAGTATCTTAAATATACTAGGATGTTGTTATAAGAAGGATTCGAGCTACACTTACACACACCTACATCTAATGGTTAAAGAACATACGGTTTCTGTGGATGGCGAATTTCTGCCTCACGAAACGATGATTGTTCAACACTCATATAACACCTCCAAAGGTGGCCATTAAGATGTCACTATTTTTATATATGATATATAATATGTTTTTGTTTTACTTATGCTTCTGTATTTCTCATTTATGGCATACTTTATGATTTCCATTATGGGTAAAACGCGATAATTTCATTTTAGGAAGTGCGGACTACCGCCCCCTCAAAGTGATTTGAATCGTTAATGCCATGTGTGGGATGTATAAAGGATGGAGTAAATGGTATTATACACTATATTATACTGGAATTATATTATACATTTATATCATTATGATTTCATTCCATTAAATATGAAATTGAAATGAAAGTAGCGTTCATGCGTACGTACGGCTTACCGTCTCCATGAACGGTGCATTTCATTTCTTACCTCTAAATGTTACGTAATATTATAAATGAATGTATATACTGTATATATATGATATATATGATATCTACATCATTAATATAATTCTGGATATAATGGATATTTCACCACATGAACAACTTATAATTATAAGAAGTTTATTGTTGACTCATGTACCAAAGATCGACAAAACGACCGTTATTAACTTAAATAATTACATAATGTTCATAACATTGTAATAAGTGATATAAAAAGGATAATGAAATTGAAAATGGTTCTTAATAAGGTAGATATTAACTCTAGTTTATTATTCAGGAGGTTAAAGAACGGTTGAGTCAAGTCGGACACAAGGTAAGGGAACTTCTTAACCCAACTTCCATTCTTTGGGTTAATCTCCTACTTTCAAATTATGTCATGATATTATTATGTCTTATTTTGTATTTTTACTTTCTTTATGTGTACCTATAGTGAATACACATAATATATCTATTTTATTTTAAAAATGATCTTTTTAAGGACTTCGTCTCAATCTCCTTTCATTGAGGCATATTTGGTTTTATACACAACTTTCTTTTATACGGTGTATAAACCCCTTTGACTTTTAAGTTTATTAAAAAGGAATCTTTTTATACGAAGCATTTTACTAAACGACAAAAAGGGAATGTTTTTCATTCCGTACTTATGCGGCGACAACGACTTCTCCGCCGCCGTGAACATTATTTGAGTTTCGGCTTCCTTTACAAGCCATACCTTTTTTTAAAAAGAAAAATAAATACAATGTTTTAACATTCTTTTATTTTGGTATTGAAAATGGTTTTGAAAGCGTTTTTATTATATCAATGTTTTGTATTGATATCTTGTGATTGAAATGTGGAAATGTTATGTTTCCTTTATGCATTGTTTATGTGATATGATTATGTTATGGTTTATGATATGTTTAAACCTATTCATATGAGGAATGCATTGGACTTAATAAGTGACGGGTGGAGCCCGCTATAGCTCCTCAATGCATCGGCAGGTCTCATGAGACAAACTAGTGTCTTGGCACAAGGCCTTGACAAAATCTTATTTGTAGTCTTGGCACGAGGCCTTGGCTATGTGGTTATGATAGTCTGGCATTATGCATTCCATCATTATGAAAGTGGTTATTGATATTACATGTGATTATTCGACCAGTAGAATATCCATGTGAAGAAGTAAATGGCATTATCTCATTTTACTTTTGCCATATTATGTTGAAGTTCATGTTTAAGAGGCTTTTGTTTTAGTTATACATTGCCTTAAATGTTAATGTTTATTTATGAAAGCTTCCGCATTATTGTTATCCTTACTGAGAATTTGAGCTCACCCCTTTCAATGTTTAAAAATTTTCCAGGTTGTGAAGAAGTATTTTATGACTGACTTGCAAGAATAATCAGTGAAGATATGAGTGTGGAATATGAAGACCATGTTTTTTTGTAGTTTGTTTAATTTTGATGTAATGAAAGACTTATGAATGTATCTAGTGTTTCCAAGGCTACTAAACTAATCGGTCTTTCGAGACTTGATCTTTTGGGATCATGCCAATGTTACGAAGTAATGCACCGGCTCTGGGTAGCTGGGGTCGGGGCGTTACACCAAATCAAGGATAACAACTGGAAGTTTTAGATATTACATCTCGATCAATATCTTGGTTTCTTGATCTTTATTCTTTTAAATATTGGATTTAGATATTGAATCAAGGTCTCATTCATTATCATTATTCCACTTAATTTTGGTATTCCCGTCGTTGAATGTTTATCATCACTTTTAATATGGGTGGTCTTTTATTCAAATACGAATGATAAGATTTAAATTAAATTTATATAATTGTAGAATTTATATTCGATGATTAGAAATTGATTTATTCCATTGATGTAATTAATTTGTTGAATTAATGAATTAGGGAATTCAGAAATTGGGTATATTGAATTCAATGAATTGGGTATGTTTATTGATAAATTAATTTATGTATATTAGGATTTTTAATAAAATGAGCAATTGTTCAATTAATTATCGAAAAATGGGATTTTGAATTAAATAATTAATTGTTCAATTAATTATGGGATACGGGTAATGTAAAATGAATTATTTATTGTTGAATTAATTATAGGATATTTGAGTCTATGAATCATTATAGTTATTCTTGAATTAATTAATTAAAATTATTGTATTATTTAATTGATTAATTAATTAATGTTATTGATGTTCTTAATTAACTGTTGAATTAAATTAGTTGATTGATATGATAGTCTTAATGTGTAATTTATAATGAGGTAGATATTTTTAATTATTTGTAGAATTAATTAATATTGATATTTGTAAAAACTAAATGATTAATGGTAATAATGGAATTCATATGTGATATTGAAATTATGAATTTTAACAGTGGGATTAACATGTGATATTGAATTATATAATTGTAATAATGGAATTCATATAGGATATTTAAATGATGAACGATTACAATGAAATTCATATGTGGTTTTGAAATGATGAATGGTGAAAATAGAATTCATACGTGATATTTAAATTATGAATGAAAAAAGTGAAATTCATGTTTGATATTTGAAATCGTGAATAGTTACAATGGAATTCTATTGTGATATTGAATGGATTAATGGTAATAATGGATCTCTATGTGATGTTTAGATAATTAATGGTAATAATGGAATTCATGTGTGATACAGAAATGATGAATGGGAACTTTCGAATTCATATATATGATATCCCTTCGCAATTGTATAGTCTTCAACATGGGACAATGTAGGTATAGAGATTTTGGGTATCCTCAGGAACCAATGGGATTTTGTTGTAAAATAAATAATATCTGATAATGTCATAATTTTTAACCTATGAAGTTTACTTATTTCGTTATACAAGTGAATATAGTGTTATAGACTCAATATTTTATAGAGACAATTTTTGGTGTCCAAATGAGTAGTACTCACACCCTACATGGGCTGCCTGATTGGTATTAGAATAGATTTTGTTTCTACATGATAAGATAAGGGAAATGGCCCTATGTTATATGGATACTTTGAGATAGTGGACGGTTGAAGGAACCCCACTTGGTTTGGGACCGTATTGAGAGTTTTAGTGTATTTGCATTTCAGTTTGGATTTTGAATGTAGAGAAATTTATCATGACATATCTGATTATTAGATTTCATATTGTATTTGATGTTTAGGTCAATTTGTGATATTGGTACAATTCTTATTTTGGTTATATGTCATTTGGTTCTGGTTTTTAATTTCACCAGTGTTATTACTCTAATAATGATAGTATAATCTCCCCATGATCAATATTAGACCAAAATATCTTGATGGAAGCCTCTAGAATACAGGGAAGCATGTTTTAGGTCATGTGATTGACCAGCTTCGGTCACCGGTATATGTCTTCTAGGTCAATAATTTACATTGTTTTATCAGAGTCCAATTTTCATTTATTTTCTAATATCTTTCTATTTTTTAATGGTATACATGAAACTAGGAAAATATAGTAATTGGTATTGCGGTCATTCATGGTTGTATCTAACCCATGTATAGGTAAGAATTGAAGTACCCAGGGTAGGATTGTTTTTATTGCTGTTTTCTATTATTGTTGAATTTTATTTCATGTTGAAAGACACACATCATTTGAAATGTAAATATAATTGGAAATTTTATGATATTTTACCCATGTCCTTATATAGTGTGAGAGTTTAGAATATTTATGTAATTCAAAAAACTCAAAACTATTTTGATTCATGCATCATTTTTGGCAAGCGTGGGAAAATGGGTTTTGAGTATATTGTTAAAATTGAAGTGTTTTTCCTTTATTGTGTAATGAAATTGAAAACCGATCCTTAGGTGAATTTGGAATTTGTAAATAGTGAAAATGTAAATTAATGGATATATAATGAATAATAAATTCTGATAATGATCATACCCTTTTTTAAACATGACCTAGACGTATGATTGTTCTGGTTAGTTTTACCACATTGAAATTGATTGAGTAGATGGGTTTGGGGAAAATGAATTTTTGTGCCTTTTTGTGTTTCCCTATTAAATAAATTTTATATTTTGGTGTAATGTGTCCTAATATATGTCTATTTAAATGAATAGATATTCCTTCACGATGACGCTTGACAATAGGAAAAAAATGTATATGGATGGTGATTATCTCTAAAAAGTGGAACTAGAGGCACAAATAATTCTAGGTAAGGAAGTAGAAGAGAGAATCATTTAGGAAGTTTCTTGCTACATGATGTGTATGGAGAGATATCCTAAGAAGGGTGTTATGGGTGTTTTTAACCATACAAAGGTTTTTTAATTACATTTCCCACCAAACATCATCGGAGAAGGTGGACCTCAGGCATTATAGGTATTGATTGATTCAATAAAGACTATACATAACCATTGGGATACTACAACAATGAACTGGGTTAGGTTTCCTAGTAATATGTTATGAATATCATTGAATCACTATTGGAAAATAAAATCTCGGACTTGATTGGATGAAATTTTTTGAATCATTACTTCTCAAAATGTTACCAGAGATCTTTTATCCAGAGATGCTGAGGTAATAGATTGCATTTGAATTCAAGAGGTAGACTTAAGGGAGTATGTCTGTGATGGAATAAACATAAAATTTTAATTACTTGTGGTGATTTATTTCTTTTTTGTAATGGTATGAGATGGATATTGAGATAAATTTTTAGGGAATACATAAATTAATGATTAACTATCAACTAAAATTTTTTAGATCCATTCTATAGTTGAGGTGGTGAATCAGACTCTCATATGTGAGTGGAACGTGAATGGGGCACCTAATATAGGGCATATTATTACTGTATGAGGATCTGAAGTTACATCTTCCAATATTAAGAAGTGTCTCTAAGAGGTTATTATCCATGGGTAGTATGATGAGTGGCCATGTGGAATGATCAGTTACTCAGGGCCTTACAAGGATTGTCTATCACCATTGCAGTCAGAATGTACACTATCATATAAATTGTCTCCATCCATCATTAGAGTGATTATCTTGTTGAAATATCGAACATATAAATAAGTTCAATAGGGACGCATGACATTTGTGTGGTGATAGAAGAGATATATAGATCCATGGTTTCTGATGTGGGCCTTCTACACTGTATCAGACTAGAAATTGGATTTCTATTGGCTATCGCTGTAGAGGTAGTGGATCTAGAGATTCTGGGAAAGATCTATCGTTTCAGAATAGTGATGCAACTCATAGTGCTTAGACTGTATCACATGGAAGTGGTTCAGGATAGTTACATTCAGTTTAGCCTACCCTTTTTGATATCTAAGATAGACCATCATCAGTAAGAGGTTCTATTGTATTAGTTTTTATGAAATATAGTGCCTTATTTGATAAATCTACCTATATTTCTATTATTTATACAAAAACATTTACTTGTCTGATCCTGGTGGTTCTGTTCATGGTTCGGTGGGGGGGGGTGTTGATGATAGATTCATCAATATGAGTTTGGTGGAAACACATCTATTTTTCTAAGGGATGTTATACCAATATTGGTGATTATCATTTCCATTTGGATCATTACATACTAGATATGTCAGTGTTTGAGATAATTTTTGGTTTTTACTGCTTGGTAGAGTAATGATGCCACTTTGATTATTTCTAGTGGAGAGTTACAGTTATATCTCTTGTGGGTGAAAATTATTTTCACTATGGAGAATGGGATATAAAGGAAGTCTGTGTGGGTCTAGTTCACTTGAAAATAGAGGAGAATACTGCATAGGATGCATGTTTTTTTTGGATTATGGAGGAGTAAAAGAGTATGTTTTTCTGACTATAATGGACACGTTTTGGGGTTTCTTTCTTGACAACATCACAGTGAGGCCACCTGAGAGATATGCATAATTTATTATTGAATTATTATTTGGGAGAAGCCATTTTATATTCCTCCATATAGAATGACACCAATAGAGCATTAGGATGTTGTGACCCAAATGGATGAGTGGTATGACGAGGGGACTATCAATCTGAGTACATCACCATGGGTTTTTCTAGTCTTGTATTATGATAAGACTAATAGTTCTCTGTACTTATGTTTCCATTAATGGAATTTGAACCAAATTATTGGGAATAACTGATATTCATTATCATATATTATTGATTTGATTGACCAGATGAAGGTATCATGTGACTTCTCTGAGATCGACTTGAGATATGGGTATCATTAGTTGAGAGTTCAGCAGTTAAATACATTGATGAATTCATTCCAAAGAATGAGTGGAATATATAAATTTTTATGACCATGATTCACCAAATAATCCATCAATTACTGTATCAAATTATTTTAGTGTTTATGGAAGGAATTATGTTGTACTCAATGACTCTTGATGATCATGCCCAACATCATTACATCATCCTGAGTACACTAATAGGAAATCATCTCTATTCCATGATATCTATGTGTTATTTTTGGACTGTTTAGGCACACATGATGGAACTCATCATCTCATTGGAAAGTGTGTCTGTGTAACTAGATAAGGTTGTTGTAGTTGTACCTTGGGTGTATCCCAATAATGATTTTTATATCCATTGATTTATGGGAATAGCGACATATTATCCATAGATCATCCCAGAAAATTCCTATATATGATAACTAATACATGGTTTCACCAAGAAGGGGTTATTTTTTTATTTGTTGGATGCATGTGAGAATTTCATATAGGAGTTGATGATGATATTGACATAAAGATCAGTATTATACCTTCCTAATAATTTGGAGGAGTATAGTATGTTTTCTGATTCTTCTAGGATTTGGATTGTAGTCATTTTGACATAGTTAGACCAAATTGTGGTGTATGGGTCTTGGATGTTGAGACCACATGAATGGAATTAACATATGCATAAACTCAATTTAGTATAATAAATTCATGATTTGATTTGTTTCATGAATTATCTTTTAGGTGAATGGTTATTGGTGTATACTAATATGTAGAGTTTCATGTACATAAATTCATATAGATATTTGAATCTTTAGAAGTGTAAATGGGTAGTTTACATCAAGTCATTTGAATTTGAGAAAGCATATATAGCTAGAAAGGAAATTAATGTCTCTAAATATATAACAAAGAAAACACCTCAGGTGGTTTTGAAATCATGTGATAAGTATAAACTGATCACCTTGTTTGTTGAAATGAATGTTGGGGTTTATGGGAGTCATGATCAGGTAAATCTTTTATCATTTTCAGGGGAGTATACTCTTTTTGTGTTAGATTAATGATAGAATGTATGAGGATCTTGTGTTAATTACATTGATGTAAAAATTTAATGGTGTGGAGTGGCGTTCTGATTTGAATAAACATGAATATGAATTCATCTTTGTCCATAATGTCAATATTATTCCAACAAGAATATAGGAGGAGTTGATTCGAAGAATTTCATTCATCTAAGTGGGTGTTGTAAATTGGTCTGACCAAAATATACAGTTATTTTTGCCAATATTTTTAGTGTCCTGGAATAAAATGGATATATCATGGTTCATGACATGATTCAAAACATATTAGTAGGTGAAGAATTATTATTAATGACCTGGTATTTTTCAACATCTGTTAAATATTCCAAAATATAAGTGGGAAAACGTTAATATGGAATTTCTGGAGGCTCATCACGGATTTATATGATGAATAAATCTACTTGGGTTATTATTGATCCTTTGAGAAGGGTATCACATTTCTTTACTATACAATAGATATTTCAAGTGGATATGATATGAGATTTTTCTGATCAGGAGATAGTCTATCTGTATGGGTTGTCAGAATGAGTTTTCTTAGAATATGACTCATGTATTTCTTCGATATTTTGGAAGGTATTACATAAGGTGCTTGGTATATAGGTTTGACAGAGTATAGAATTCAAACCACATACAGATAATCCTTCTAGTAATACTATTTTGGTTAATGAAGATATTATATGAACATGTGTATTAGAATTTGGTGGAACTTGTTAGAAGAACAATGATTTTGTGTATTTTTTCAATTAAAAAAATTAATTAGAAATCGATATATATGGAACAATATGTGTATATTTTTTTGTAGAAAATTAATATCACCTCTATACTGGATAGTGGTATGTGATTTTGAACTATTAGGACCACGTATCATGTTGAAGACATCTAATTAGGGTAAATAGATTCATAAAAATATGGAAACATCTCTAAGTATACCAAATTAATTTGAAGATAGATGAAGATGAGACATATAATTTATAGAGGGTTATCTTTTATTATTTATAGTGTCTCCATGATTGAGTCAATGCATGATACTATGGAATGGAAAGCTAGTACCCAGGTTCATTGAACTATTTGAGTTTGTGGAGATAATCAATCTGGTGATGTATATATTGAATCATCCAATAAGACATGGTTTTATACATGAAATTTTCAGTGCTTCATAGTTTTGGTAGTATTGCCCAACCCCTTTTCATGATATATATACATATGATATTGATCAGGAGAATGGTGCACATTTTAAGGAGCATCTGATATGTTTTTTCGATTGTAAGGATAATATATTACTGGGAGAGACCATTATGATAATTCATATATTATGTAAATAGGGCTGCGTTTATGAGGAAATATTTTATAGAGAGGCATATATGCAAGATTTATTGCCCGATCATTTTAACACCAAATAATAGAGATTCATGGGAGTACAACTTGAGGATAATATATTATAAGGTCGAGATATGGTAAGATATAATCCCTTTCTATAGATGAAATATGATTTTTTATAGGTACTCTTTTAATTTTTTTTATGAATTTTCAATTTTTATTTACCTTGAGTTTTGTTTGGGTGAAAAATTTCATATAATGGAAGAGATATGGTAGGGAATGGTTTGAGTATGGTTTTATTTAATAGTGAAACCTAGCATAGAAAACCATGAAAGAAAGGATAAGGAGGATTTCAATGACTGGAACATGGTTATTTCAAACTGTGTCCCCTAAAATGAAAAAACACAGCCCCCCCAGTCGTGAATGAAAATGGCATATGGTAAGGGGAAATTGTACGACTCTTCCAAAAATATTGTGAGTGAGAATTATATTATTATGAAATTTTTTTAATTATTTAATAACCCCCATATTCCTCCCAAATCAGATATAGTATTACCTAAATCTCTCATTCTGGATTTTAGGGGGTCCCTAGAAGAATCCATGCCTTCCAGACCTCCAATCCTAGTTAATCGATTGGAGGATTCATGATCTGCACCTCCTCGAGTAAATGTTTTACTCCCATTTAGATATCTCTTTTATTCTAGATCCTCCTACTAATGATAAAACGCATGTCATCCAAAATTATATCATGATATATGTCTACATTTTTAAATCATGATTCTTTTAAATAATGGTTCTAGTAATTGAATAAATATCTCGTTCTTCATCATCATTTTACTATTTTTGGGGATTCCCATTCACAAGAATTTATCATCAATCTAGAGGTTGTTGTTATATTATTTAAATCCCAATGTGACGATTTCAATTATATTGATTAAAAATTGAATGTTTAATAGAAATAATGCATTTGGTGAATTAATTTAGTAACTAATTATGATATTGGGGATATTTTATTGATTACATTAGAATTATTAATTATTTAATTAAATATTTTAAATTTTGATTTTAAATTGAATAATAATTTTTGATAATTAATAATCAGATATTGGTATTTTGAATTGAATAATTAATTGTTGAATTAGATATGGGATATATTTAATTTCAATTGAATAATTAATTATTGAAATAATTATTAGATATTTAATCTTTTGAATTAGGATAATTAATATATTTGATATGGCTATTTAATTTATTAATTTATTAATGGGATTGATATTTTAACTTAATTAGTGATTTAATTAAGCGGATTGATGTGCTAGACTAATTGTCATACAAATAATGAGAATGATATGAATAATTATTTTTTTATTTATTTAATTGAGATATAAGAGATATTGAAATAATGAGTGGTGAAAATGTAATTCATATGTGATATTAAAATGAGGAAAGGTAACAATGAAATTCATATATAATATTAAAATGATAAATGTAAAAAATAAAATTCATATGTTATATTAAAATGATGAATTGAAAAATTAGAATTCATATGTGACATTGAAATGTTGAATACTGTTATTTGAATTCATACGTGATTTTGAAATGATGAATGATAATTATGAAATTCGTGTGTAAAAGTGAGATGATGAATGTGGACAATGGAATTCAGATGTGATATTGAATGAATGAATGGTAAAAATCAAATTGATACATGAAATTGAGATAATGAATGATAACAATGTGATTCATGTTTGATATGGAGATGATGAATGGTATCTATGGAATTCAGATATATAATATCCAATGGGGGTTGTACAAACTCCAAATTGAGACAAATTATGTATAGAGAGTTCATTTTTATATGGGAACCCAGGGGTATATGTTGTTAAATAAATAATATTTGATAATGTGATCACTATTTACTTATGATTTGTTATTATTCCGTTATACAACTATATACACTGAAATAGACATGATATTGTTTTAGGCCCCATTGGTTGTAGCATAATATGTTTTACTAATACCATTAAAAATCTTCCTCATTGGTACGAAAATAGATTTAATGTTTACAAGATAGGATATGTGATAAGGTCCTCTGTTAGGTGGATTTATTGGGATGTAGCATGGTTAAGGGAACCAGATGTGGTTAGTGAACCTCTTTGGAGTTTTTTTGTGTCTTAAATTTGGTATTTTCATTTTTTCACATGACACATATCGGTAAGACATAACTTCTTTTAGGTTTAGATATTTTATTTTTTACTTTAGGCCTTCTTTGTATGTGTACTTTTTTTATTATGGTTATTTATCATTTGGATGTTATTCATTATTTACATTTAGGTATTACAATAGCAAGAGGTTATAGTCTCCACATGATCGATATTATACCGTCACTACTTCTTTAAATCCTCTAGTGTATTGGGAGGTGCACCTGTGTTCATGTGACTGATCGGCTCAGGGTACTGGCGTGTGACACCCAGTCTGAGATATTAAACATTTGTATTGAAAATTGTGATCACTTTGTGTGGTAATAAATAATAACCCATATTTATTCATTGATTTTAATATTCTTTTCTAATATAGTGAAAATTTATATACTAATTTTATCCCATTTCCATATAGGAATAAATTGGGATGGCACTACTCCCCTATAATGTGACCTATATTCCTACAACTGTTGAAAAACCAAACATTTTAACATATAATCAGTTATTTCCTTCTAAGGATTATGCGAAAAAATATTCCATTAAATATATATTCATCTAGGTTCATCTATAGTTTATTTTTAAATATGATTTATAAGAATCATCCAAAAATTCCATATACATATCTGAGATGTTTGGAACTGAATGTATCATTCAAGATCATAGAACCCTATCTTATAATATGATGTATTCCAATTTTCCATCATTTAATTCATTAATTTCTTTTGAATGTTCCCATCTTTGGGAAGATAACTTCTTATTTTTTTCCTATAAATTTGGATGGGAACCATTTGTAAATGGAGTGATGTCACCCCTTCCTTATTAATTACAATTTTCTTCTTTAAAAGATATGTGAATAACAGATCCCTATAAATCAACATTTTGAATAGAACAAAATTTTCATTCCCACTCAATAAATCCATTAGATTATTTTCGGTACTATGTATATGTTTGTTGAGTAATCACAATCTATGAGTACAGTGATCCATCACCATTTCATTGTATTGATATCATTATATGAATATATGTAAATAATGATATTATGATCTTTATATGTGTCAAATTTTTCACCATTGAGATAATGTATGTATATATTGAAATCACTTATTGAATATTATAGCTCTTGTTCATGGATTGGATGGTTTTTATCTTGATTTTTAACATCCTTTATTCATAATAATAATTTTATCATTCTATATAAGGAAATATCCAGGTCCCATTATTTATGAAACTCAATATGTAAAAAATCCTTCATTTCTTATTGGTAGAGTAAACATTGAGAATTTACATCCATACTATTCAATTCTTCCAGAAAATATACATTTTGTTCCATATATTCTTAACCCCATTACGTTTAATATTGATCGAAAAGTTACGATGTTAGGATGTTTTTAAACAATTCACATATTGTATCCAATAAATCAACAGAAATTATGTACATATATTTTGTTAATTGGAACATGAAAAAATTGGAATTCCTTCTTCGTAAAAAGATTATATGAGACTCCCCAATTTGAGGATGTATCACTAATAGAAGAAACTTGTTAATGCTATAATTTACACTTGTTAAATTATCCATATGGCTCTTTAATTTTAGTGTCTCCATAATGATACATATGTTAGTCTCACGGTTTAAATATCAATTATAATACCGCAATATATCATAAATAAAAAACCAAAAAAACATAATGCTATCCCTTAAATACTCTATTTATTAGATTATCAATAATATAGTGTACATTAGAAAATAAAAATTGAAATAATGTAAACTCATAACATCCATACCTCATTTAAAAACTGGTCACCTAAATCTTTTCCTCTATTAAAAACAATTATTAATACATTAATCAATGATCGATCTATGAAAAATATTATGATCAATTAAATTGATTGAATTGTTCATCACATCTTGGTATAAGAAACTTTTTTATTGTTGAAATAACATAAATTTCCCTATTTTCATTAGATAACCAAATAGATTATATGTTATTATTAAAGAGAATTAAATAGTATCCCCAAAGTAAAATACAAGGGGTGCATAAATCTCTTATGAAAAAATACCCTTGTTGTTTATTCAGTTGAAACTATTCTATAATGGTCACTATAAAGGGAGTAATTATCATTGGCCTTGAATTATAGATAAAATCAATATAAATATCAACATCCATATCATGTGGATTTAAAATTAATTCCTTTCTAAATACACTAATATATAGTAATTTAATAAATACATCGTCAAATTGAATATCACATTTTCTATCTATAGAGTATGCCTATAATCCATCACCATGGATAACAATCTAAAGAGTTACTGGGTTACAGCTAGACATGACTCATATGATTAAGTCTCCTATATAAATATATATAATTCCACTTATACGTATTGATTAATAATTTTCATCATTTTTCACTAAATATTTTCTTCATATTTTAAATTCTAGTCCATACTAATGATTATGTCAAAATAATCTAAATAAATAATAATTAAATAAGAACATGGGATAGATTAATAAATTATAATGGGAACTGAATGACAAATAATTGTTATGGTAAGACATACACAATGATAATTCAATAACAAATAGCCTCTTAATGTGATAGGGAAATATACAATTCAATTCTAAAACATAGATGTATTAAAATTTTATGAATATCCAAATTATAATAAAAAATTTGTTAAATTTTTTGATACACATGGTGTACATAAACCTAAATCATTAGGAACATCAATCATAGCTTTTATGATCAGATAAACATTTCTTTTAACTCATGTATTTTTTTATGGAAAATTCAATTTATTTTTCCGAAAATCATTTAAAAATTTTCCCATTTCTGTAGAGTTGAAAATTTTAAAATTGGTGACATATTTCATTACATTGAAAAAAACTATAGGTTCTCCTTCTCTACATGGTTGATGAAAACTCCCATTCGTAGAAAGTATTTCCTAAAATGTTTATTTTCATATTTTTTACATGTATGAAATTACACCATTCCATTCTTCCCTTTTTTCCATTATTAAATTTCCATAGTCCTCAACCACCCACTTCTTATCCATATTTACATCAATATCATAACACATGGTGCGTTATTTTTTTTAAATATCACTTGAAGCCATGGTCTATTATAATGATAATATTTGGGATATTAGTTACCTTCAAATGATTAGCTTCATAAAATAAATTAAATGGGCTATCTTACTATAATGATTATATTTCTAGTATGTACCCTTATAATGTAAGCTTCAATCAGAGAAATATTTTCACAATAATTTTTTCATAAACATCAGAATTATCTCTACATATCCTCTCACTATTCATGTGCAAACAATATTTCTAAGAATTTTTCATTACTTTACATTCATTATAGGATCATTATTTCATATTAAGAAAAAATTTATTGAATAAATTTCCGTTCAAAATCCAAAACCCCTGTTAGATGATAAACATCCATGAAAAACAACACCCTTTGTGAAATATTATCTTTATGCAACTTATCCATTGCTCAACTGTATGTGTATTTTTATATCAAATAAATGATGGATGTTATTGGGGTATGAAATGGTCTAACATTGATACACTACATTTTGGATCAAAATGATATTCTTTTAGAGACTTTTTATTGCTCATAACCGTAGTTATCTTCCGCAATATAGTTATTATTTTTTCACCTGTAGCAGTAGCTTGAGATCTGGCTTCATTATTATTCCCAAGAGGGAAATATCTCTATGGATTTAATATATAGTTTAGATATCCATTCCTTCTTCTAGGTTCTATTTCTAAACAGTTAATCACAACAGCTTATATCATATTATTATGTATCATAAATTTTATGAAATAGTGAAATACCTAACTGCAATTAATAAATATATGCATTTATATTCTAAGAATCATAAATAAAGTTTTTTCTGAATATTATCAAACCATATAAATATTATATAAATCCATCATAATTGGGCTTAATATAAATGTGAATATTCCCAATAATATCCCCCTATAGTGTCAGACCATGTGATCAATAATGAAATACTCAATGTTCACCATAATGGTGGTGAATATATACCAAATCAATCTCTTCATAACATTATTACTGTTAGATTTTTTTGTACCAAAACCACTACTAGTTGTAGAATATATATTGGAATTGTCATTAAAAAACCGTATTTAATATCAAACATAAAATTAATTTTGGATGTTATCTGATATGCATAAATATCCTCAATTTTTTTATAATGTTATATTCCCAAATTGTTGTTTTACTAAATCAAGTTACCAAGAATTCTAATAAAAATTATCTATTAATAAAACTAATGATTCAGGCCCTACATTCCAAGAGTCGGGGTAACATTATTAACTTGGTGATAAATAAATCAAATCATATACTGATGAAAACAGAGGAGTACATTGATACATGGGAAAATCTGGCCACTCATTTTGATGAATTAATCATGGAATTCATGATTATAAATTTTAATGAACTTTAAATTGGATTGTACCGGGTAAGAAACTCTAATATATTTTACTTTTTTGTGATAATGTGTCTTTTTTATGTTTTGAATGATCCTGGATTTTCAAATTCAAGGTTTCAATAATTTTTTTAAAAATCAATTTTGAATAAAATATCATTATTAATATATTAAACACATTTTTAGCAGTCATAGTAAAATAGATACAGAATTAAAACTCACATTATAATGGTAATCCCAAAATTGAAAAATAATATTTCGTTTACAAATACTATTATTCACATTAGGATATCAATTTTTCTCTACCATAATAAAATTACTTCAATCCTATATAATGGAAATAATAGAAAGGGGTGAGAGTATATTCCCAATAATGGTATGGTGTAATTGAAGATACCTAATAATTAACAAAACCATAATTATATAGCTAATATATGAAATATTTAAATATTCCCAATTAATAATACCATAAGGGGGAGGGGTAATAATACATGTATTGAATAAAAACAATAATAAATATATGGATAACAATAACTAGATTCATAATGATTAAATGCATAATTCTGGACATCATAAACATACCATCAATCCATCATGCTTAGACCTCACAAATTAATTGTACTGGCCTTTGTCAAATAACATAATGTTTTTTTATCATATGGCCTACCATGCATCAAATGTATATTTCCAACCTCACTTACCTCATACGAATTATAATACATTCATTAACTCAATGAGATGAAACAAAATCAATGTAAACGCTCATACTGAAAGACTATGTTAAGAAATGATAATAATTTCCCCAAACAACACACATAATCTGTATCCAAAAATGTATTATGGATAGTAGTGTCAAAATAGTAAATAAATATTATCCAAATAATTTTTACATTGACTGATATACTATAAAGATCACATAATAATGTTTAAGGGAAAATACACTTTTACATTGAAATCTGTTATTTAAAGGCTAAAATATGTACAAAATTTTATGTACATCCATTTATTTGAAAATATCTATATAAAAATATAATGGATAATTTATGTAATGAGTTTTCATAAATTTGGTAAATTTTATTCATGAACTATAAATAAGAAAATTACTTTTACAAATTTATTAAAATAAAAAAAGTACATAGTTTGGAAAAAGAAAAGAAATTTCATTTTATAATTTTTTTTAAAATTCAATAACTGTTAAAATAATTCATTAATAATTAATTTAATGAAATTAAAAAATATGCTTTTATATATATTATGTAATGTATCGACACATAAGAGAAGTATTCTCAATTGGGTAGAAAAAATTTTAGTTTTCTATTAAATCATTATCTTGGTATCTAGATTACATAAAGAGGGTAAATTGAAAAAAATTATTTTATAAAAATTATCAAATAATAAAAAAATAAATTTTAGTTTAAGATATAAATATAATATAATTTTTCCATTTGGATATATAAACATGTACAATCCTGAATAATGATGATATTGTGAAATATACCCACACCTTACGTGTGAATACTGTCATACTTGTCCGAACCAACTATATAGTAAATATATATTTATTTTAAATCTATAAAATAATGATAATAACATGTATTATAAATAATATAATTTACGTATATACTTTTATATCTAATTTATAATAAATTTATTTTCAAAATCATTATTCTAGTTAACAAATTCATTATTTTTCATCAATGTTTTAATTATGTTGATTTAGTATTTCAACTACTGCGATGGATCCATATTCTATAAAATTTTAGTAATGATGTAAATATAATATATATTCATTATATATTTATTTGGGGTAATCCATAAAAGGGGTAATAGATTATTTAATTACACCAATCGTAAAGACAGTGGGTCGTACGTACACATGATCATTTTTATATTTTTTTCGTGGAAAGAAAGAAAGACAGATGCTGGTTAATGTTTTCTGAATAAATATTATATCACATATTTTAGTTAATTCTTTTAATAATTGAATATTACCATCAATGTAATAATAAAATGAAAAACACAGCACATCGCTTCGTGGAGGCGGTTGTCCACACATACACATATATGATCTTATCATTTAAAAATGGATTTGAAGTATATAAAGATGATATTATATTATATTTTTAGAAAAGTAATTACTTCATAAATATAAAATATTAAAATTGAATCCATTTTTATATTATTATCTTAGATTTTTTGATGTAATATTATTTTCATCTGTTCATGAGGTGGTTGTCCTTTAATTACATGACCATCAGTTTCACTTCTATTTTTTTGAAAGATATGATGAAAATAGGATACTAAATTAATATAATAATATCTATATATATTTAAGATAAATATGTTTTTAATTTAGTATTTTTGGTGGTATTTTTAAATGGGTATTGGATGAAATTAAATAAAAGTTCATGGTTAATAACATTACATCTTCATCGGAGAACATCTTTAGATATATACCTAAACCACTCTTCGGATAATATTTTTATCAAAATAGGGAATTTAAGTCATGAAAACATATATAAGGAATGTATTAGAACATGAATTGGATCGAAAATGTTCAATATGTTTTTATTGGAGAGTAGGGATGATGTCATTTTATTAGTCGGGTGGGGGACTCTTACGGAAATTTCATAACAGAAAATTAAATGATAATGTGAATCCAAAGAAACAATTTTAAAATGGAAATATATTTTAGAGTGGGATATGATGACATATAAATATGGATATAAAATATAATTTTTAAATGTTTATCTACAAAAAATAAACTTTTCATTTTGTTTAACCCCGTTATTAATGTTATTTTATCATTATCTCAGGTAATTAATATATGGTGTTTTACTATTTATTATGATGAAAATTATGTTTTCCTCATTAAATAATATTATTTTTTCTAATATCCAATATGTATTTTATTTTAACATGTTAAATTAACATAATATTAATAATTTAATATAAAATGGATCTATCAAGATTAATGAAAAGTGATATTCAAAATAAAATAATATCATTTTTATGAAAAATTTTGTAACAAAAATAAACATATAATTTATATAAATTACATTAGTTGGATAAATAAAAACATAAATGAAATAATTTTTCATTAAAAACCATTTTAATATAAAATATAACTTTTTTAAATGCATTAAAAGAACAATAAATGTTAAATAATTATTATTATTTTCACTACTAAACGAAAAAGTAATCTTTTTAAAAAATTATCAAATTTTCAAACAAGGATAATATTTACAGGATTATTTCAATAAATTATTTTTTATCTATATAAATTTTATAAAAATAGGGAAAAAATATTGAAATATGTTTGATAAACCTGATTAAACCTCTTTTAAGATAAATATAATTTTTATTCCGAAAACTATAATTATTTTATCCCATACAATGAAAAAATATTATAAGGATTAAAAAACATTTTATAGAATGTATAATATAGATGTTTCATTAAATACATTGAAAAATAGTTATCATTTTTATTTATTATGAAAAATCACATAACATTTATACAAATAGGTTTTTTTAAAAAAAATTATTTTCCATTCAAATGATTATGATTTTAATTTATATTAAATTTATAACAGATTAATTTATATTATAATATTTTAAACCTTATAAATTAGAAATTTTAGTTATTCCTATCAATATAACAGATTTGATATAATTGTTTACTATAAAACCCTTCATTTAGACTCAGGGTTTCATGTATCACTAGCTATTGAAGAGGTTATATTTAATTGAAATGAAATAGATCATAAAATATATAGGTTTTAAACAATATATTAAATTTTTCAAGATGAATAATAAATTAGAAGAAGCTACTAGGTAATATGAGGATATGATGAAATAGATATGACCACATTTGGTTGTATTAGATTATGATAACATTGATTGTGAAATTCATTTTAAGGATGGAATAATGTTACACTTTGAGATTTTATGATGCAATTATATATAAATTAATTTTATTTCATTTATTTCATGGTTTAAAAAAAACACCATGTATAAATATATTGTGATATAATATTTATTTATTATTTCATTATTTCATCGTAATCACCAAATTTCGGAATTGTGGGTATGAATAAGACTAAAACCTAACGAAAAATTATGTTTCAAGTAAATAGAAAATGAATTCATTAGTTAATAAATGATGATAAATGAAAAAAATTATTTAAAATCTAAAGTGATTTTTTAGTAGGCTATTAGTGTGCTCTATGTTTAGTTTTCTATTTATAAATTAAAATAAACAATATTTTTGAATTATTTTGTTGAAATTCATATATTATATATTCAACAAATTCCATTGTAATTAATTTATTATTATTATTCATGGGATTATAATATATAATATCATATTAATAAAAATATTTTATCTAAAAATATGGCTATCATAATGTTTTTTTCACTTTTTTATTTTGAATTTGATACACTTATTGAAATTGTATATTGACAAATTTATCTATTACATGGAATTATGAGGTTAATATTTTGTTACTATGATTATTATTTGGGACATTATGAATTGTAATGATGGTAATTTTTTAACCTATGAAATTGTAAAATGAATAAAATTCAGAAAGATCATTTTGATAATGTTTTAAATTTCCTCTAAAAAATCACTTTGTCATATTATATATGTTTATTTCGATCAATATAATTAATATTTCGAAAATATGGCTATATTGATGAACCATTCCTTGATTATAACATTTATATTGTCTACTGAAAAAAGTAAATTATGAATGTCACTCTTTTGTATTTATTAAAACATTATTTATATTATAAGGTCTATTGAAGACAAGTTGTGTTCTAAATTTTTATTTCAAATATAAATTTATTTTTTTGTGAAAAATTGGGATAATCCAAAATATAATATTTCAAATGACACCCAAACCATTATAAATTTCCTTTTCTGATGAAAACGTGAAAATAACATATATTTTATCATACTTGTGTCCATTTTAAAACATTTTATTTTAGAATACTTATTAATAATTTAGTCTTTTTTTAAATTCCTTATGTCCCCTTTCACTCCCTTATAAAAGGATACCACTTACATCTTTTCATTACCCCAAAATGATCCATATAAATAAAACAAACCATAAATAATTATACTCTAAACATACCTATACACATATTAGAAGTTATTTTATTCAATAAAACTATTCAATTGGTCCTTAATAATGGCCCTAAAGGAGGTCCATCGATGAAAATATAATCTTGCTACCAAACATAACTCAATAATTTCTTCTTATAAAACCTTTAAATATATAGTTCTTATAATATAGTAATAAATTTATTATATCCGATATACATATATCTATTTATGAAAATAAAACATCCTTTATTCGGAATATTTTCTAATATATTACAAGTGGATGTATCGCTTATTCATACGTGTAGACTACTGCATCCACATAGTGGTAAAATCGATTTACCATCACCATCATTCGTGTATTATTTTCTAATTGTGTTTTAATATTAAATATTATATTTATGAAATAATTATTCTTTAGGAACGGTGATAGTATATCAACAATATTACCTACCCATTCATTATGAAAGGATATTATCTCTTTTGTGTATCTGTAGACTACTACCTCTTATATGATTTGTGATACATTTTTTTATTCATCAATACGTGGATCAAAATAATGGCTGATTAAATGAATATATATTATATTTATTTTATAATAATGATTTTATGAATGTTTATTATTATTTTCCTATTATTAAACCCATTTGTTGAGAAGTAAAAAACAATTCTCATGTGTGTATGGACTACCATCTCTGTGAATAGATTAATTAATTTTTCTATATATTACATTATGAATACTACTAAATATAATAGATATATATATATACATTATTCATATAATAATTTAAAATATGCATATGATTTAACCATGATAAAATTATAAATATTAGAACTTCTGAATTGAAATTATCATGGAAAACAAAATAGTTGACACCATGATATAACAATTTTTTTATTATATGGTAAAAATGGAATTTATATGTTATAACAAGGATATATATGTTATTGTAATATTTTAATGGAATATATAATATAATTATTACATATTTAAATTTATTAAATATGACATTATTGTGATTTTTACAAAAGTCAAACATGAGGTAAAGGATTGATGTTAAAATTTCATTATTTATTAGGATTGATTATGTTTTTATTCTAATTATGGAATTTGGTGATATATATAAATATAATAGAATTAATAGTCATATAATATGATCATTTATTAATAATGAAAATTTTCATTCCCATTTTCAAATGATAATTACTAATGTGAAAGGAATAAAAATATAATGAAACTGACTTTATTTCACTCTTTGATTAATAATCCTTTTTCATCCATTTAATTATTATCTAAAAATATTTTCCTCAATTTTTTATGATTCTCATATTATTGTTTACTGTAATTTTATCTATGTTATTAATTTTATAGAACACTCTAAAATCAACCTCCTTATATCATTCATAATTAGGTAATTTTGACTTTTTACCACAAATGTAAATGTAATATTTTTTTAACATAGAATAAATAAATGAAATTTCCATTAATAATTAATACTAAATTATTTAATGATTATTTTATTGGTTTAAAATCATATTTTCAATGAAATTGTTTCATTGTTATTTCAGAAACTATTGGAAATATTTTATTATTCAAAAAATGAATATGGTATTTTTTTCAATAGAAATTTGAGTTATATTTTAAAGGAATTATTTATTGATAATAAAATACATTAATATTAGTTTATTTTTTTTGGTGATGTTATCCAAGGATACCTTCAACATTTGTATATTGTATGGTTATTGTTGACAATGATTAAATATATAAGAAACTAGTTTTACTTTCTTGGATTTATGTTATGATAAATTTATTTAGGATATTATGGTATAAATATGAAGTTATTATTGATTATAAAAAGGATTTGAAATTAATTGTATATCCTTTAAATTAATTGGATAATTATTAGTGTTTAATGAGATCAATGGATAAAAAATTGGTTATTAGAAGAAAAAAAAGGCTTCAAAATATGTTATCTAAAAACTAAAGGAAGTAGGTAAAATGATAGTTATCCCAAGCCTTATGATTGAGGGTACATGGATGGTTATATAAATCTTGAAAGGGGGAACAATGGAGGCTAATGAAATCACAAATAAGGGAAACCTGTAGATAGTACAAAACTAACATATTATGAAAATAATGATTGTTTTCTGAGACATAATATTTATATATTTATGATTCTTCAAAACATTATACAACTCTTTCTTGATATGATATAATTCCATTATAATATACTCAATGTTCATCTTTATTAATTCGTCTATGATTGAAATATTTGTAACTATAAATAATTATGTAACTACTCAACATTATGATATATGATCTATAGGTTATGGGTTTCATATGTCAATATCATGTTCTCACATCCTTATCCTCATGTTATTCATATGTGTTCATTTATATTTATCTTATATATCCTTATTTATCATCTGAGTTCACACTTCCTTATGCATCAATTCAAAAAGTTTTGATGAATTTTTTATGTATGTTTTTTCAATGAAGGGAAGTAGTTATGAGGAACTGACTATGAGATCTTGTGTATCACTTATGAATATGATATTTTTGTTTCAAGGATTCTAAATACACTAATACAATATTGTTCTAGGGTGTATCATAATGTTATGAAATTAATATTCAACAAATATTATGAAATATGTTTTTATTAAATGTATCGGCCTCTAAACCCTTCACACAAGTACCATTGTTTCAAAATTATCATTTTTGTTTATAGATTCTGTGATTCTTACTGTATATATATATATATATATTGGTTTATGTTTATTGTAACACATTATTTATTCAAGTTCTCTATTTATTATTACATTTTTTGGAAACAATCTATAATCAAACATTATAGTTATTTATATGTGGCACACCAATATATAAAGAGAAGATTTAGAAACATCAAATGGAGGTTTCATTGGTTATTTATAAAACAAAGGGTTAAATAAATCCAATACAAGTAATATTAATTCCAAAAAAAATAGTTATTAAACCATGTTTATTGTGAAAACCCCATTGGAATTATATTTAGAAAGAATGATTAATGTGATAGGGTCTCTAATGATATATTATTAGAAATCATTTTATCAGGATTATCAATTTTCATACTATTTTTCCCATTACATGCTAACTACCACCAATTCTTTCCCATAAAAAATTAAATTGAACTTATTTTTTAGCATCTTTTACTCTATACAATCCAAAATATTGAAATAATATTTGTATCCAATTATGAAAAAATATATAATATATAATTTCATAAAATGAAAATTGAAAGAATAAAAATCTCTCATATATATCATATAATTCCCATGTTAACATGTTATTTCAATTTATTTTATAAGATTTTGTCAATCTAAACAATTAAAATGGAAAACCCCTATTGAGTATAGAAAAAAAATTAAAATAATATTAGATAATATAAATCACCATCCTCATAAATAGAATTTAACTATTATTCCCCCCATTGTCAATTTTATGGGTTAAGAAAATAATGTTCACTTATAAATCCTATAAAAGTTTATAACCCACAATCCTAACATCAATTTTCAGAATAAAATATAATAAATCATTTTTTAGAAATTATTATGATATATGTATGATGATAATTATGGGGAAATTGATGGAATGAAAATATTATAAAAAACATAATTTACCTGTGTGTTTTAAAAATTATGAGGAAACATATTTGTTTGGAGTCCAAATATTTTTTTATTTGGCGAATGGAGTTCATATCAATGTTAATTTTGTTCATATGTCTCTATTGAATGTGTTTGATATTTTTAATATGGCATATATTTATGTTTCAGAGAAATTGATAATGTATGAGTGGTGCTAGAAGAATCTTTTATGTAGGTTCACTGCCACTAGAATATCTATGTTGTGGTGGACCATATAGAGAAGGTTAAAACACCATAGATATATGGGATGTAACATAGAGAAGGTTGGGGTACATGGGGTCTTTATGGTCACTATGAAGTGAAACAAGGGCCAACAATTCTATGGACCATGATATATTTGCATTTTGGTTGAGTGAAGATGTAGTAAAAAAATATGGGTTACATCCCTTGATATAGAGGAGTGTATTTCTACCCAACTAGTCATATAAATGGATATCCCATCATGTTTTATCACCATGGAATAGCCTATTTAAAATGGTTTGGGTCCCAAGGTGGTCACGCTATGCATGAGGAATAGTTAATGGGTGGCCTTTCAATCCATACCATTGGGATTTTTATGTTTTATAAATGGATTTTTGAAGAATCATCATGACATGGGATTTGATATGGTTTAATCCTTTTTATAATGAAATATTTTGACCAACACGATAAAAGACATTTATCTCCCTTTTATTTATTTAAGGGCTTATGCCCTATTCTCGTCCAACTTAGTCATTCCTAATATGGATAACTCGCCTTGTTATCGTTATCAATCCACCATTGTTTTGATTGATTTTGGATTAAATTTGGATAATTATTGTAGGTGAGATCCCCACTCTCCTTTCAGTACGAGTTTCACCATTTCTCATTTTTTTAATTTATATGAGCTGGATTAGGATTGATGATGACCTCCCCAAATGAATGGTCAAAATCATATGTCATTGTCTGACATTGGAATTGAATATATGGAGAACATCCCGAGATGTAATTTTAATGATTAATATATAGTTAAGAATATTTTACACCACTATATGAATTTATATATAATATTCAGACAAAAAATAATTAACATGGTTCTATAATTAGTGTAGTGCAATGTTGATTTTCCTTATGATATAGAAAGTGTGTTTTTGGACTATCTGGTTATTTTTTTAGTGTTAATGTTTAATGACCACTAAATAATTATTTATAAAATTATGTCTAGTTGATTTGATTTGATAATATAGTCAAAAACTTTAAAGATAAATAATAATTAATTTCTAATTTTTATTATTATAATTAATTATGTTATCATATACTGAATCATTTATGCTATTGGGTGTTGGGATATTGTATTATTTTGAGTTTTTATGTGCCTAGCATATACTGTGGGTTTTGGAATTGAAATTATAATATCTCCAAAATAGAGGATGGTGGTCCCTCACATACCCCTTAATATTGGGAATTTTTATATACATGGATGTTATGTGAATGGTCCCATGATTATGGGAGGTTTACATTTTCGATTTAATAAATTATTTAATATTTCATTTATTTCCCATTTTTGTAATGAATAATGTGAAAGCTACATAATTAAAATGGGAATTGGATTGAGTTTCAAGACCAATGATAGTTGTAGTCTTTATTTTAGTGTATTTCATCAATTATAGAGAACTAGGAGTAACATCAAAATTAAATGAGTATACTATTGGTTTGTAAGTGTATGAGACTTATATAAATTCTTGAAAAGTTGTGTGGTGGATTGTGATGATTGACTGAAATAGTATATATTGGAACTAAGAGGTTCCTTATAGATATTTTTTATTTCAGATTATAATGGTGGTGATTGTTCCTCCCCTATTGAGATGTGATTTCAGTGGTGGGTAAACACTATTGAGACTATCATATATATTGAAGTTTTAAAATAACCTTACATGACTTTTTTATTAATATGGTCATGTTGATATCTCTCTTGACTGATTCCAACGAGGCCTTCCCTATCAAGCCAATGATGAAGTAGGTTGATCATGATGAGATCTAGGGACGTAATTCCTTCAATGTTATGAGATCGAACCCTGGTGACATGAAAATGATAAAGGATCCTAGGAAGAGTTTCTTTGATAATTTTTTTTGTATGGGTCCCTAGCGGTTGATGAAGGAATACATTAATCCCTGAGTAGTGGACTATGGTAATTGGGTTGTTATATTTAAAGGTGTTTCTTTAGAACTCAAATTGATGATTCAATCATTTAATAAAAGTCACATTAGAAGGAAATGCACTTGGTAGTTGAAAATTAGTTTTAAATACATGTTAATTTAAATTTTAAACCTATCAAGATATAAATTTTGATGTGATTAATCTCAGAAGAACCTACAATTGAGATATATTTGATATATAGAATTCATAGGATTTCATTGGGGTTCAATGATTATTCTTAATGACAATGTAATATTTAATATTACCACATGTTGAATGAAGTTTATTATTAGTGAATATTTATTTTCTAATATTACTTCTTACTGATTATATTAGAGACAAATTCGAATGGATAATTTAGTATTACATTACAGGGATTCGTGATTTTTTTGGTTAACAGTGAAACACTACGGATTCCCTCTTGGGGTTTTATGAGAATTCCATATGAACATTTTTTTCCTATGATTACCACAGAGTAATCAGTTTAGAGACTAATAATGTCCATATCATAGGACTACCTCCCAGGGATGGATGTTGATTCCTAAAGTCTATTAATATCTGATTATTACATCAAAGGATACCCTATAGAGATTTTTTTTATCACGGATCAAAAAGTATTAAATTATATCATTTGAATATGATTCCGTATACTATTCTCTCTCAAAGGATTACATTATTGGGATATGCAATGACAAATGATATTTTTGGATGTCATATTAAAACTTCCCATGGATCCATTATTTTCCTGGTATTGGTTTTTATTATTGTATATCATGATCAGAGACAATCATAAAATTTCTAATGAAGATTTGGGTCCATCCCATGTGTTATTCATGAACAGTGGATTGAAAAATATATTTATTATTTCCAAAGAACTAATTTGTTTATTCAGATATGAGTACAACATGTATATTTCCTAAATTTACACGTTATTTTTAACATTTCAGTTATTGTTCCCTATTGAGTTTTACTCAAAACCTACTTAGTTTCCCATCTCTGTAACACCCCCTAATTTCATAGAATCTATCTTTTTAATTTGAATGTCTTCAATAACATGTGTTTCATGTACGGACCAGCTCAACTAAATAATTATTTTTCAAACTAGCCATAAAATTAGTGAGCACAAATATTATTAACTATATTAAGAAATATATATTAATTTCATATTAAACTATTTTATGTTAATAATCACATATTTCTAGTAATATCAAGATATTCTTCAAATATATGTTTTAATCCCAAAGTGATTCTATATCCTTCTATTTTAATATATGTGTGATTAATTTTTTACACTTTTGAAAATGTAATTGATAAAATGAACATAATTTTTTATATCATTATTTAAAAATTACCATATGGTGATATTTTGAGAAATTTTAGTTAAAGTTATATTTTTGGAGAATATTATAATAATAATTTTTTATTTTTCAAATATGATATCATTTTTTATATCGTCAAAAGACTACTATGATATTAATTTTTATCATAATCTAGTTATGTACTCATGCATACTAATATAATACTAATATTTTTCATCATAAGTTATATGAAGATTGGAAAATAAAAGTGGTGAATTGTATATTTTAAAACATAATATATTGACCTTCAAGTAACCTAGTGTGACACTTTTAATCAAATCGTATTCACATAACCTCTTAGGTATTTAAAAGGTAATCAAACTTGAATATTAAGTATGATGAAAAAAATTCACAACCCAAAATATTCAAATATATATTCCTCTTGTCTTAATCCTAATTTGACCTTATTTACAGTTGTAAATGATTTAGTTAGACTAAGCATTGTAAGAATCATAGTGACAACATTCACTATAAAAGGGAGTAATATATAATACTGATTCCACTATAATGTGTATTGAATTGTATTTAGAGTAATAGAGCATTAAAAAATAGTACAGTGTAATAAAATTGTATCATAATTAAATCTATTATGAAAAATTAAATAAAAATAAAATGATAAATATAAAAATATTTCACTTTCTATTAATATAATAGTAGAAATAAAATGTATATAATAAAAAAAGAAAATGAATACAATTTTTTAACCAAGATAGTTGGGTATCCAATCACATATGATATGGGTCACGTGTTTTGTACAAATAATAAATTCCATATTACCATTACTAGAGTAAGACCAAGATATAAAGATCATCTTGTCTCACTATCCGAGAGAGCCCACGATACAAAGATTAGATTCTCCCCCTACTAATCCTCAGTTTTCCATGATATTATGGATTAGATTATTTCTTTCAATCACTCCAATATTGCGATCAATATGTTGATCATTTCCTCTATCTTCCTCGAGTGGTAATCACTTGATCGTAATAAATAATTAGGTTTAGAATGAAATTTCCAAAACAAACTCAATAAGATTTAAATTAAAAGGGATAAACATTTCGCTCTTGTAAACATCAGATCTATCACAGAACAAGATAAATCTTCATAGTATCATTACATGACTATACCTCTACTTTTGATCTTTCAACTAATTTGTTATTTATATGAATGAATTCCAATAGTTATCTTTATCTCCAATGGTCAAATTGTTTCATTGATTTTCCCAAGGACCTAAACAATAGGATCATCAATGCTTCTATTATAAATGAATGCATGAAATATTTTTTTATATGATATTTTTAGTGAAAAATTGATTCCAAAAAATAGAATATGTTTTTCCATATGTAGAAATTAATATTATGTAACCCCAGGGATTTTTTTGTAGGATGTAATTATAATTTTATATATGAGTATTATTCCGATACTATCTTCTTCTATGTAAAATCTAATTAAAAAAACCACTTTTCAATACTGGTGTAAGATAAAACGACTCTTAATTTTTTTTTGTTTATGGTGATTTTAAAAAATATCAGACCAGTTCTAATTACTATAATTATAATTAATATAGTTGTTTTAGGTTCATCAATACTTTATTGTAATAATTTGTATGAAATTAATTTATCTGTTCTATAAAAACATAATAAAAATACATTATTCTTAAATGCGTTAGTAATTCTGTATTTATGAATATGGTAGTGATTTCCAAAACCAAATTAATAGAAAATAAAAAATATAACATTGGAATAAACTAACTCCCTCATTTTCGTATTAAAAAAATATAAGTCATAAATAGGAAATTATTGTGACAACTATTGGTCCATTATTTAAAAAAAAACGTATTTAGATATAAAAATTAATAATAATCTCCCCCTTAGTTTATAACTCATATGAATATAATGATGAATATGACTTAATGCATCTTATGATGAAAAAATTAATAAGAATTTCATTCTATTTTTTACTACTATTCATCCCCTTACATAAATCATTATCATTTATTAAAAAATATTCACTCCTTCATCTAATAATTCCACCATTAGTGATTTTGAAAAATGAATTTTGAAAAGTTTTGTAATACGAAAGGGGTGTCGAAACAACAATACAAAAAATAATGGTACAATACAAGATCAAGAAATTAAATGAAATAACATTTAACATAAAATAATTGGAATACATTAAAAAAATATTATGAAATTTTTTTTCAATGAAATTAATAATAACACAAATACAATATGAACTATTTTAAAATAAATAGTTCGTCAAAATTAATGATCTGATAATCATATTCATCTTCTTAAAATCATTCTATTCTACTTATATAGTTTACATGAGCTCTTATTAGGACATTTTTATTTTCCTAAAATTGTATCATTTCATCCAGAATTCGAATTCATTCATCGTATACATTAACCTTTTCATCTTTAGACTAAAAATTATCTCCCAGTGGTTTATTCTGATCTTCCAAAAAAGTAAAACTTTCTGAAAAACCATCAGTATGATTCATAAAATCAATATTGCCACACATGGATTATGGATTTTCAAAATGACCCCACATATAGGTCATATCTATGATAGTTTTCCCTCTACGTTTGCTTCCTCCCCACTGTTGCTAATCGGCTGTGGATCGCTCCTTGGTGCACTTGTTCGGCACCTTTGAGATATGAATCACCCTCCAGTGGTGGTGGAGTGTGGGCTCATCACTCTCCGCATACCCAAATATTATATGCCTTCTTCCTGCTCAACCTTCGAATTGGATGGGGTTTTATGGCGGTGCGGTGTTGGTTCAGAGAGAAATATCTTAAATACAAGGCCTAAGGTAGTCTTTGCATTTCTTGTTAGATGTAGGTGTTTTGGGAGGATTTTTTCTCTCTGTGCTGATTTTATGGTGGTTACGGGATCTTCAGCTCTGTATTTTTGCATGGTCTCCTTCCAGATGGACTCAGAAGGTCCTCGTATCTATGTTGGTTCATTTTTCTCACTCTTCATATATGATTTCATTTGTTTTGGGTTGAGAAATGGGTTGACATCTCTGGTGTTTCTACATAGGTTTTGGTTTTCTGGTCGAGGGTAATGGCTGTTACGTTGAGTTTCTAAAGGCTCAAGAGCATAATGGACTATTTTGGTGAAGCTGGCCTCTATCTGTTATGTTGTTTGATGAATCTATAAATTTCAAGATCATTGGGTGTTGGGTTCTTTGTTTCCGTCTTTTGGTACTGAATATATGTTTCTAAAGCCAGAGGAGATGAATGAATGGTTCTGTAACAGATCTAATTTAGATGATGTGAATGAGCATTGGGGGGATGAAAATTGACTTCTATTAAATTTGATTTGGTGTTTTAGATAATTCTATTGAATTCCATGAAATTGTGGAGTTATTGGTTCAATGGATTGAGTTGGAAGAATGTTCTTTGTGGCCATCTGGTTTATGGTATGAGGGTTTATGCCACAGTCTTTCATGGTTTTTCTCCAGATTGGGTTTAGAGAAGCTGGTTTTCGTCTGGTCTTTGATCGAGAATCAGTTCATTATGAGGTTATGGAATTGCCATCGGTTCCATGCCTTGTTCAATCATGCACATTACAGTTAGCTGGTAGCGAGGATATCAAGGTGGCTGATTATATTGTTTATGAATATGGGTAGGGAGTCTTTTATGTATGCTTAGTGTTTTGGCCTTAAACATTTATACCAGGGTGTTTTTATTGTCGTATGTCGCGAAGTCATATATGATTTCCCACTTTTTCTCATTTTTTTGAATAATTAAAAATTAATTTTCAGTTAGTCAAATCTATAATGTCATCTATATAGATTTTGAATCGTGAAATATTTTTTCACAGATAGATAAAACTTATTTTTATCGCTTATATATAATTAATTTGTTACACAAAATTACATCTTAATTTGTAAATATATTTTCGCTTAATTCTTATAACCTTTTAAGTAAAACATAGAGAAACACTAGTTTCATTCAATGACTATTTAATCTTTTTAAAATTTACATCCTGAATCATGATATCATCATCAATACCATTACCCATTTTGAAAACCATGTTACAACTCTTCATGCAAGATTCCTTATTTTATATGAAAATATTGAAATCCTCTCCCAATAATATTAATCAATATTTCAAATCCTTCACTAAATACAAATATTTTTATTGATTCTCAATAACTAAATCAATATTGGTTTACATCCTTGAATAATGATGAATTTTTTTCACTAATCTATTAAATTTATGATTAATGTAGTCAACACCATATTTTGTGGTCTTATTTGGAGATTTTTATTCTCATTATGTTGTTATTTTTCTAATCAAAATTTCATCATTCAATATTTTTATTTTTCCATTGTTTGAGATCAATTTTTGTATCCCATTAGAAATATTTATTTCTTCAAAAACAAACATTTTCCACCCTTTAACCTTTTTGTTCATCATTTGTTCATCCATCCTAGATAATGATAAATCATCTAGAATAACTTATGTTTAATTATGATATCTCAAGGATGATAAATTTTTTACTGGGGATTGAGAAGTCCTTATAGATTGATTATTATATTTTTTATCATCATCTTTTTCATCAGATCCTACCTTGGTTTGATTACCATACACATTAATGACATCACTTTCTTCTTCTTCTTTTTCACTTCCTTCGCCGTCATCATATGCTTCTATTTGATTAAAACTATTATATTTTTATCTAATTCCATTAGAGAAATCATTAAATAGAATATGATGGTATGACTATGATCATAAATTACTTTTTCTAATACAAACCAATTGTTTTTATACAATAACAGTTTTTCCATTTTCAATAGTATATGGAACGTTGGTAATAACAATTTATAATTATTAAAAATTCCAAATCAGAACAAATATGTAGAAAAAAAATAAAATATGTATCCTCAATAATTTTTGGTAATATTTCACTCAATAGTACTTCTTATTGATTCTTCTTTTTCAATATATTTTTCCTCTATTTCTAAAACATCTTCATCATGAATTATAATAGATAATACATCTACTAGCTTGAGTATGATCTATGGATCTCCTTCTTTCTCTTATGTCACTCTCCTTCTAAATTCATCAATAACTACTTTTGATTTCTTTTGTTTCTTCTCATTTTTCAGTGGAATGTATCAGTGTTTCTATTTTTTATATGTTCTATATTTTCTTTGTCCACAAATGTAATTCCTTCAACATAGAACAAAATATCATTCATTATAAACATTTTTTAATTCTGAATAAAAATTATAAATCATCCTTATAAGGCCTCGGCCTTAAACTTTACTTAATATTGAATTAAATGAATAATTCACATTGAGGATCATTTCAGGTTTAGTGTTTTTGAGAATTAGGACATTACTGTTACATCTCAAAAGATTACAAAGTAGACTAAGTTTCGATTAAATAAAAACTCTTAAAAAGAAACATGTCTAGTGCCATGTTTTAGATAGCATGACTTTCCCTCGATCCCATCCTTGACCATATTCCACATTAATTCATGTGAAAAACATTTCAAAAAAACAAGGGGTGAGTATGAAAAGCTCAGTAAGGGATACACAAAGAATGAAAACTGTTAGTTTTTCAAACATCAAGTAAACCATGTATACTTTATCAAAGTAATACCTTCACCTTCATGAAGTAGTAAAAACACTTCACTGAATAAAATATCATTACTTACCCTTTTGTAACCAAAGGATTACCATAAAAACCATATAAAGAACACATAACATATAAAGGTAACTTGGGACATAAACACACATAAGTAGAATAACCATACGGTCGACTTCCACACATATCACTTAATGGAATATCCATACGGCCAACTTCCATACATACTTAATGGAATATCCATACGGCGGACTTCCATACCCAATGCATTGGAGGTTATAACATAACCACCCGTCCTGGTATTCACGGCACCACCCGTCACATGGTTTATCACGTAACCATCCATCAAATGTCCAAGTACCATTATAAAATCATAAGACATAAATCATATATAATGGAAAGAAAACATTTCCACACATTGATCAAAATATATCACTAACATATATTGACATAACAAAACCATTATAAAAACCATTTTCAATACCAAAATACATAAAATAGTATATGGTATTTCTTTCATTTTAACAACACCACGGCTTGTTGAGGAAGCCAAAGAACAAATAATACTCACGGGAGTGGAAAAGGTCTTTGTCACTGCGTACGATAAAAGAAACATTCCTTTTTGTCATTTAGTAAAACGCTTCTTATAGAAATATTCCTTTTGAATAAAATTAAATGTCGAAGGGGTTTATACCCCGTATAAAAGATAGTTGTGTATAAAACGAAATATGCCTCAATGAAAGGAGATTGAGATGAAGTCCCTTAAAAAGATAATTTTTAAATAAAATAGATCTATTATGTGTATTCACTATAAGTACACATAATGAAAGTAAAAAATACAAGATAGGACATAATAATATCATGACATTATTTGAAAGTTGGAGATTTACCCAAAGAATGGAAATTGGGTTAAGAAGTTCCATAACCTCAGGTCCGACTTGACTCGATCGTTCATTAATATCCTGAATAATAAACTTGAGTTAATTTATACTTTCTTAAGAACCTTTTTCAAGCTCATTATTACTTTTATATCACTTATTTCCATGTTATAAACATTATGTAATCATTTAAGTTAATAATGTTTTTTTGTCGATATTTGGATCTTAAGTCGAAAGTGGACTTCTTACAATTACATGTTGTTCGTGTGGTCAATGGTTCTTTATATCCATAATGGCATTCCTGATTTGGATATCATATATATCTTATATATCTAGCATATACATTTATTTATAATATCACATAATCATTTAAAGGTAACAAATGAAATGCATCGTTCATGGAGACGGTAAGCCGTACGTACGCATAAACGATACTTTCATTTCTATGTCATATTAATGGAATTAAAACTAAATGAGAGGTATGTATATTTTAATTCCAGAATTATATTAATCATTTAGATGTAACATACAATATATATATCCATTATATATATGTACTTATAATAGTACATTACATTTGGGGATAAGAAATGAAATGCACCGTTCATAGAGACGGTAAGCTGTACGTACGCATGAACGCTACTTTTATTTCTATATCATACATTAATGGAACGAAATAATAATTATATATAGGTATATTATAATTACAGTATAACATAATATATAATAAATTTAAATCCATCCTTTATACGTCACACATATGGGATTAACGAATCACATCACTTTGAGGGGGCGGTTGTCCGCACTTCCTAAAATGAAAATATCATGTTTACCCACAATGGAAACCATAAAGTTATACCACAAATGAAAAATACAGAAGAATAAGGAAAACATAAACATTATATATATCATATATAAATAGAGTGAAATCTTAATGGCCACCATTAAATGTGTTAAAAGAAGATTGAACAATCATCGTTTCGTGAGGCAGAAATTCACCAACAAGAGAAACAGTATGTTCTTTAACCATTCGACGGAGGTGTGTGTAGGTGTAGCTATAATCATTCTTATAAAAACATCCTAGTATATTTAAGATACTGGTGTTGTTACAAAACAACGTAATTAAAATATTTTAGACGGCTGGAGAAGCAAAATAAAACAAAAGAACACAAGAGAAAACACTACCTTTAAAAGGGGTAACTCTATTTGATTTGATCTCAAAGGATTCCTTGGGAAGCCTTCTGCCCAATGTGAGGCTTCAAGGAGTAATAGAGGGATGTGGAGAGACAAAATGGACAGGGTTTGGCCGAGCCCAAATCTTGAGAGGTGTGGTTAAGGTGGTAGAGGTGGGGGCCTTTTATAAGAGGAGAGGAGGGGCACAATTGGAATGTAAGGAAATGTTACTTTATTTTAAAATGAGATTCGGATTTAAAAGCTCCCAAATTGATATAATTCTAGGATAAGGTGATAAGGGTTCTAAATCCACCCATACGATAGGTTTTGGACATGTGTAAGTCTTAGATTTTACATTATCTTTCCATTTTATTTAAATCGTTAAATAATGAGGTAATCACTGCATCATCATGGTGTCATAAATAATTTAATATAGTTAATGTATAAAAATTATAAAAAACTACTATTAGGTAGTAAATCTTTTTAGCTATCCAATTAATATTTATAGTCAAAAATCCGACTTGTATAACCCCTTTTAAAAATTGTTTTAGTAAAACAACTCATGTTTGTGTCATTTTAATTTTAACATTAAATAAAAAGATATTAATGTCTTTTTCCAACCAATGTGGCTCAATGGGGTCCCCATGTTGACCCATGGATAGTCTTGGTCGGCCATGACAGATCCAATAATGGTAGGACATGTTTCGAGTTCATTTCATATTATTAAAACATTAATTTTAACTTAAACTACACTAATTACCTATAATCGCGATTAAAAATTTAAAAGTTGCTATTCACCAAAAAATTATTTTAATCCCATTGAACAAAATTTTACTTATTAATTACAACCATGTATGTCAGATTTTTGAAATTCAAAACACAGAGGTGGTAAAAATTCATTTAAAAGAAAAATCAGTTTTTTTAAGTAGCACTTAGTGGTTTCACTATTCATCAAAAATTGAAGTTTTTCAGAAAAATACCAAAAATTCACCCTAAGATATATTAGATATTCCGAATTCAAAACTGAAGTCTATTTTACAAAATTCAAATCATATAAGATGCATTCATTAATTTAATAATTAATTCCTGTTGTCAGAGAAAATAGCGTGTTTTTATGAAACAATAAGTATCAAACGATTGACACTAGTTTAAGTCTGATTTCAAAGTGAAATTAATTCCAACGACCACTATTGGATTAAATGGTAAAAATATATTCTAATTTCACTCTAAAACCAATTCAAAAGATAATATAATCATATAAATAAATTAGACTAAAAAGCGGTTTTGAATTAAAATACAACATTTTTCAATGTTCATTAAAAAATGAACTTTATCGGAAAAATACAAAAAATTTACACAAAGTAAATTTTGAGGGCCCGATTTTAAAAAAGAGTTGTGTTTGGTCCAATAGAATGTATAAAAGTGACCAAAACTATATTTAATGACGGTTTTCCATCAAAAGGCGATAACTGAACCTTTAGTGAAAATTAGCGCATATAAGCCTAAAATTGAATTATTTCCGTATTTTAAGCCTCTAAATTTTATTAGATAAAAGTAAAAACATTTAAAAAACATATATAATAATATTTTAGTTATTTCAATCCATTCCCGCCAATATAACGGCTATGTGTTAACTACCATATAAAATAATATTATTTTATTACTAGTGTGCAACGTAAGATTTCAAAGAAACTCTTTGTTGCGTATCCGGTATGCTATCGAACATAGCAACCCCTTTAAAGTAAAATTAATATTTAATTTCTGAATATTAATAAATATGAAAATGATTTATTCTTTATTTACCTGGGATGTTACATCCTTCCCCCATTTTGGGAATTGCTTCCTCGAAATTTTATTCACTTATCAAAATTAGTGGGGGTATTCATCCCTCATAGGATTTTCAGATTCCAACGTTGCCTCTTCAACCATATGGTTTTTCCACAAAACCTTTACCTGGTGAATTACCTTATTTCACAACACTTTCTCTCTTCAGTCAAGAATCTATACTGGTTGTTCTTCATAAGAGAGATTCTCTTCCAGCTGAACTACCTCTGGGCTCAAAACATGAGATGGATCTGGCATATACTTTCTCATCATCGAAACATGAAAAACATTGTGTACCTGAGATAAACTCGGAGGTAAAGCCACTCGGTAAGAAACTAATCCAACTTTATGCAGAATATCATATGGTCTAATGAACCTTGGACTCAGCATTCCTTTCATACCAAATCGCATCACACTTTTCATGGAGAAACCTTGAGAAAAACCTGATCACCTACCTCGAAAGATAGATCTTTCCTCCGGTTATCCGCATAACTCTTCGGCCTTATCTGAGCTATTTTCATGTGTTTCTAAATCAACTGATCTTTTTCTACCATCTCTTCTACCAATTCTGGTCCCATCAGCTTCCTTTCACCCTATTCATCCCAAAAAGATGGAGTTCGACACCGCTTCCCATATAATGCCTCAAACGGTGCCATCTGTATACTAGAATGAAAACTGTTATTATATGAAAACTCAACCAAAGAAAGATGTTGGTCCCAACATCCCTAATAATCGATCGAACAAGCTTGTAGCATATCCTCCACGTTCTGAATTGTTCGTTCTGACTGCAAATATGATTGCGGAAGAAAAGCTGTACTAAAATTTAATTCAGTACCCAACGACTTCTGAAGGCCTTTCTAAAAGTTAGAAGTAAACCTGGGATCACGATCAGACACAATGGAGAGAGGAACTCCATGTAACCTGACTATCTCTTTAAGATACAAATAGGAAAGTTGATCTAGGGAAAAAGTATCTCGTATAGCAAGGACATGCACAGATTTAGTGAAGCGATCAACATTAACCCAGATTGCATTTTTACCTCGAGATGTCCTCAGTAATCCCAAAACAAAGTCCATGGATATGTTTTCCCATTTCCACTCTGGCACTAGTAAATGCTGAAGCATCCCTTTCGGTAACTGCCGCTCTTCTTTAACCAGCAGAAAAGTAAAACACTTCACAATAAAATCAGCAAAATCCCTTTTCAATCCATCCCTCCAGCAATACATCCGTAGATCTTTGTACATCTTAGTACTGCCAGGATGAACTGAAAACGGGGAACTATGAGCCTCACATAACAACTCATTCTTCAACTGTAAATCACAAGGAACACATAATCTCTTCCCAAACCTCAAAACACAATCATTATCAATGTTGAATTCAGGAAACATACCCTTCTGAACCAGCTCTACCTTTTTCTGCGACTCACTGTCTTCCCTCTGTGCTTGCTTAATTCTGTCTGATAGGGATGATCTCATTGATACCTGAAACAAAATAGAAGAAATTCCTACACAAACAACTTCGATGCCAAAGTTCATCAAATAAAAAACCAAAGGATCTCCTACCAATCGTATCATGGTTAATGAAGCATTACTTTTTCGACTCTAAGCAGCAGCCACATTATTTTCTTTTCCTGGATGGTAATGAATTGTACAATCATAATCCTTGATTAATTCCATCCATCTCCTCTGTCTCATGTTCAATTCATTATGAGTGAATATATACTTTAATCTTTTTTGATTAGTATATATTTCACACTTTACTCCATACAAATGATGCCTCCAAATATTTAGAGAAAAAACAACAACAGCTAATTCCAAATCATGTGTAGTGTAATTTACCTCATGAGTTTTCAACTGACGTGAAGCAGAAGCAATTACCTGATCATTCTGCAGAAGGACAAAACCAAGTCCTTTCAATGAAGCATCACTGTAGATAATAAACTCACCATTCCTGGAAAAGAAGTGCCAAAACTGGAGCATTTTCCAATCTTCTTTTCAACTCCTGAAAACAATCATCAAATTATTTTTTCAAGATAAACTTAACACCCTTACGAGTTATCTTAGTCATTGGACTAGATAGCCATGAAAAATTTCAACAAACCTTCAGTATTAACCTACCAAACCAAGAAAACATAGTATCTCGGATACATTTGTGGGTCTTGGCCATTCTTCAACAACTTTTGTTTTAGCAGGATCAACAGTTATGCCATATTTTTAAACAATGTGACCAAGGAAATAAATTTTTTGTAACCAAAATTAAACTTGCTGAATTTTCCATATAGTTTCTTTACTTTTAAGGATTGCACGAAAACCCTTAAATGAATTTCATTCTCCTCTTTACTTCTAGAAAACACGAAAATATCATCAATCTCAACACAATCCATGATATTTTTCACCATCGACCACCACTGATCTGCTTCACCCTCCAAACGGTAAATAGCAAGACTAACCATTTGATTGTTTGAACACCCCATGATGTCGAAAATCTTCTCCAGTGAATTAATCCTCCATTCAGCTAGAACAGGGTCAGATGATCCTATGATTAATGGGGGATGTTTCCACATGAAATGTTCCACCACTGACATGTTCCTCTGCGGTTGATCTGGCTGATCTCGTGCATGGATACCACCACCATTTATAGCCCGATTCAACTATTCAATCAATGTATCAAACTATTCTGTTCCAATACTGACCATCTATGGTTGCTGATTTGGAATGTTGCCTTCCTCTTGATGTCCTCCCAACATAGTTGCCTTTTTTCCTCTACGGAAAACCATTCTTAACAAAGAAATATCTTCGGCGAAGCAACATGGTAATCTCCAAATTCTATATCATTTCAATCATACCATATATTAACTTATAATTTTAAACTTTTCTACCTCCTAAAGTTGTCTAAACCGACATCTGATACCAACTATAAGGGCCCGACCTTAAACATTACTTAATATTGAATTAAATGAATAATTCACATTGGGGATCTTTTCAGTTTTAGAGTTTTTGAGAATTAGGACATAACTGTTTCATCTCAAAAGATTACAAAGTAGACTAAGTTTCCATAAAATAAAAACTCTTAAAAAGAAACATGCCTAGTTCCATGTTTTAGAAAGCATGAATTTCCCTTGATCCCATCCTTGACCCTATTCCACATTTAGTCGTGTGAAAAAAATTTCAAAAAAAGATGGGGTGAGCATAAAAAGCTCAGTAAGGGATACACAAAGAATGAAAACAGTTAGTTTTTCAACCATCAAGTAATCCATGTATACTTTATCAAAGTAATACCTTCACCTTCATGAAGTAGTAAAAACTATTCACGGAATAAAATACGATTAATTACCCTTTTGTAAACAAATGATTACCATAAAACCCATATAAAGTGCATATAAAATATAAAGGTAACTTGGGACATAAACATATTTATGTGGAATAACCATACGGTCGACTTCCACACATATCACTTAATGGAATAGCCATATAGCCAACTTCCATACATACTTAATGGAATAGCCATACGGCCGACTTCCATACCCAATGCATTGGAGGTTATAACGTAACCACCCTTCCAGGAATTCACGACACCACCTATCATATGGTTTATCACGTAACCACCCACCAAATGTCCAAGTACCATTATTAAATCATAAGACAGAAAACAAACATAATGGAATGAAAACAATTCCACACTTTGATCGCAATATATCACTCAAATATGTTGACATAACAAAACCATTTTAAAAACCATTTTCAATACCAAAATACATAAAAGAGCATATGTTATTTATTTCATTTTAAAAACATCACATCTTGTTGAGGAAGCCAAATCCCAAATAATACTCGTGGTGGAAGAAAAGGTCGTTGTCACCGCGTACGATAAAAGAAACATCCATTATTTTCATTAAGTAAAATGCTTCGTATAAAAAGATTCATTTTGAATAAAATTAAATGTCAAAGGGGTTTATACACTGTATAAAAGAGAGTTGTCTATAAAACGAAATATGCCTCAATGAAAGGAGATTGAGACGAAGTCCTTTACAAAGATCATTTTTAAATAAAATAGATTATGTGTATTCACTATAATTACACATAATGAATGTAAAAATACAAGATAGGACATAATAATATCATGACATAATTTTAAAGTATGAGATTTACCCAATGAGTGGAAATTGGGTTAAGAAGTTCCCTTACCTCGGGTCCGACTTGACTCGATCGGTCTTTAATGTCATGAATAATAAACTTGAGTTAATTTCTACTCTCATAAGAACCTTTTTCAAGCTTGTTACTACTTTTATATCACTTATTTACATGTTATAAACATTATTTAATCATTTATGTTAATAATTATTGTTTTGTCGATATTTGGTTCTTAAGTCGAAAGTGGACTTCTTGTAATTACTTATTGTTCATGTGGTAAAAGGTTCATTATATCCAGAATGACATTACTGATTTGGATATAATATATATCATATATATCTGGCATATACATGTATTTATAATATCACATAATCATTTAGAGGTAAGAAATGAAATGCACCATTCATGGAGATGGTAAGCCGTATGTACGCATGAACGCTACTTTCATTTCTATGTCATATTAATGGAATTAAAACCAAATGAGATGTATGTATATTTTAGTTCTAGAATTATATTACTCATTTAGATGTAACATAAATCATATATATCCATTATATATATGTACTTATAATAGTACATTACATTTGTGGATAAGAAATGAAATGCACCGTTCATGGAGACGATAAGCCGTACGTACGGATGAACGCTACTTTCATATATATCACATACTTTAATGGAATGAAATAATAATTATATAGAGTTATATTATAATTCATGTATAAAATCATATATAATAACTTTAAATCCATCCTTTATACATCCCACAAATTGAATTAACGTATCACATCACTTTGAGGGGGTGGTAGTCCGCACTTCAAAAAATGAAATTATCGTGTTTACCCACAATGGAAACCATAAAGGTATACCAAAAATGAAAAATAAAGAAGCATAAATAAAACACAAACATAATATATATCATATATAAATAGAGTGACATCTTAATGTCCCCCATTAAAGGTGTTAAAAGAAGATTGAACAATCATCGTTTCGTGAGGCAGAAATTCACCAACCACAGAAACAAAATGTTCTTTAACCATTAGACGGAGGTGTGTGTAGGTGTAGCTCGAATAATTGTTATAAAAACAACCTAGTATATTAAAGATACTGTTTTGGTTACAAAATAAGTAATAAAAAGATTTTAGAGGGTTGGAGAAGCAAAATAAAACAAAAGAAGACAAGAGAAATCACTACGTTTAAAAGTTGTAACTCTTTTTGATTTGAGATCAAAGGCTTCCTTGGGAAGAATTCTGCCCAAAGTGAGGCTTCAATGTGTAAGAGAGGGATGTGGAGAGACAAAATTGATATGGTTTGGCCGAGCCAAAAGCTTGAGAGGTGTCGGTAATGTGGTAGAGGTGGGGGCCTTTTATAAGAGGAGAGGAGGGGCAATTTTGGAAAGTAAGGAAAAGTTACTTTATTTTAAAATGAGTTTCGGATTTAAAAGGTCCCACATTGAAATAATTCTAGGATAAGGTGATAAGGGTTAGAAATCACCCCATCCAATATGTTTTTGACATATTTTGGTTATAGATTTTACATTATCTTTCCATTTTATTTAAATCTTTAAATAATGAGGTAATCGCTGCATCATCATGGTGTCATAAATAATTTTATTTAGTTAATGTATAATAATTATAAAAAAATACTATGATGTATGAAATATTTTTAGCTATCCAATTAATATTTATAGTCAAAAATCTGACTTGTATAACCCCATTTAAAAATTGTATTATTTAACCAACTCATGTTTGTGTCATTTTAATTTTAACATTACATAAAAAGATATTAATGTCATTTTCCAACCAAATTGGATCCATGGGGTCCCCAAGTTGACCCATGGATTTTATTGGTTGGCCGAAACACATCCAATAGTGGTAGGACATGTGTCGAGATCATTTCATATTATTAAAACATTATTTTAACCTCAAACTACACTAATTACCTCTAATCGCGATTAAAAACCTAAAAGTTACTATTCACCAAAAAATTATTTTAATCCCATTAAACAACATTTTAGTTCTTAATGACAACCATGTATGTCGGATTTTTGAAATTCAAAACAAAGAGGTGGAAAAATTTCATTTAAAAGAAAAATCATTTTTTTAAGTACAACTTAGTGGTTTCACTATTCATCAAAAATTGAAGTTTTTCAGAAATATACGAAAAATTCACCCTAAGCTATATTTTATTTTACGAATTAAAAAATGAAGTCTATTTTACAAAATTCAAAACATATAGGTTACATTAATTATTTTAATAATTAATTCCCGCTGTCTGAGAAAATTGTGTGTTTTTATGAAACAATAAGTATCAAAAGATTGACAGCAGTTTAAGTATGATTTCAAAGTGAAATTAATTCCAATGACCACTATTGGATTAAATGGTAAAAATATATTCTAATTGTACATTAAAACCAATTCAAAAGATAATATAATCATATAAATAAATTAGATTAAAAAGTGGTTTTGAATTAAAATACAACATTTTTCACTGTTCATTAAAAAATGAACTTTATCGGAAAAATTCCAAAAATTTACACAAAGTAAATTTTGATGTCCCGGTTCTAAAAAAGAGTTTTGTTTGGTCCAATGGAATGTATAAATGTGGCCAAATCTATATTTAATGTCGGTTCTCCATCAAAAGGCGATAAGAGAACCTTTAGTGAAAATTAGGGCATATACACCTAAAATTGAATTCTTTCCGTATTTTAAACCTTTATCTTTTATTAGATAAAAGTAAAAACATTTAAAAACATATATAATCAAATTTCATTTATTTCTATCCATTCCTTCCAATACAATGGCTATATGTTAACTACCATTTAAAATAATATTATTTTATTACTAGTGTGCAACATAAGATTTTAAAGAAAGTCTTTGTTGCGTATCGGGTACGCTATCGAACATAGAAACCCCTTTAAAGTAAAATTAATATTTAATTTGTAAATATTAATAAATATTAAAGTGCTTTATTCTTTATTTACCTGGGAGGTTACAATCCTTTTTATGGTATCATCAATGATAAGAGTAATATTTTCTCTGAAATTTTCAAATTTGATTTCATTATTTAAATATGTCATGTGATTTTCTATAAATTCTCTAATCAACCATGGAAACAATATGATCTGAGAAATAATCAACCTGTAATAAATAGCTTTCATAGAAAAAAATCCAATGTGATTGATTATTCTCATATTGGATAAGTAAACTAGATTGAAAATTTCAAAAACATTCCATGTATCCGGATCGCCTCTTCTTACAATGAGAAAAACATGAATTAAAATAACTAAATTACTATGATCTAGAATTAAATGAGTAAACTTATATGGTTCAGTATCTAAAACATTATCAAATGAAGACTTTTCATCAATTTCAATAACTAATTTATCCTCTAATATGAATGTTTATGACTGCTGAAAAATCATATCCTTCATTATATATACATTGTAAACTGGATACTTGTCGGGTTTTAATATATTAAAACATATCATAAATCATAAAAAAATTAAATATTATTTTATAAAGTTGTACATTAAACCTAATTGATAACCAAATCCAAATAAATCAAATCAGAATTTGGATCTAACTATTCAAAACATATGTTTTCCTAACGTTGAAAATCTAATAATCTTCTCAAATATGAATCTTACATCTCATAACATGATCGTGTGACTATCAATTAATTAATGAAAAATGATTTATTGAAATCCTAAACAGGGTCCATCATGTTTGGGAAGAAATTTACAATTCATATGTAAAGAGAGAATTAGATTGGGAATTTTGATATAAGGACTGCTTTATAGAAGAAGTATGAAATATAGGATGTGGACAAAAATGTGGTCCAATTTATATAGGCAATTGAAGCAATGGTTAATCATCCAAGAATTATCTAATAGATGATAATTTATCTTTCTGATCTAATAGCTGATATTTATTTGAAGAATTAATTTTTATGAATTTAATATATTGTGGTTTTTATCATATTGGGTGAATAACTTGCACAATTGGAAAAGAAAAAACATACATGGATAAGATGATTCATAATGGCACAATATTAATATATAAAATGAAATAATAATCTTTTTTATAGTGAAATTAACAATATTATAATTTGTTCTTATGTGTTTTAATATATTATAATAATTGGAAGGGAAAATTTAAAATTATCTAATAATTTTTAATATGATAAATCAATAAAATGTATGAATTAATTTTAAAGAGAATCTAGAAACTAAAAGTATGATTATGGGAAAAAAATTGATAATGCAAATATTATTAAAAAAATATATAATTAGAAATAAATGAGATTACACATATCTGATTACAAAAAAATATCAATTCTGACTCAAATTTAACTCTGTTTATAAAATTTTATTTGATTCTAGAAAATGAAAATACAATTCAAAATAATTTATAAAACCTACCAGGTAACCATAATAAAATAAATGACTTATTATAACAAGGTTTTGATAAAAAACATTAACAAACAAAAAACTATAAATTAATTATTTTCTAAGAATAATATTATTATCAATGCGAATAATTACCCCTTGAGAATTATCTCCAAAGGTAACAGTTCTAACATTCAAGTAGAATTTTTTTTGTTGAAATATTTCTTACCAGTCAGATATAGTGAACAACCACTATACATGTACCATGTATACTTTTTGTTGGTACATTCTTTATTTTTCTAAAAACAAATAAATTATGCATTCGAAACCCTAGACGGATTTGGATTGGAAATGTTAGAAAAAATATATTGGGAATACACATTTATTTTATAAATGGACTTTGTGAAACCTAATTATTGAATATTATTTAAATAAAAATTATTTTCCCAATGACCTCCACATTGAAATTTATTAAAGTAAATGTCAATTTTCATAAAAAATGTTTTTTTAAATGTTTTTATGACTAATCCTTACTCCGAAACTAGTACAATGAGTATAAATTTGATTATAAATTTTAAAAAATGCTATGTTACAATATATAATGTTTTATTAAATATTCTTCATCTATGAAATTTGAAATATTATTTTTAAAACTAATTTATTACCTTTATCTATATTAGTTTTTGTATTGATTTTATCAAAATTTGTTTTTCAACTGTCTATTTTAGAAATAAAATTCTAAAAGTCATTAGAAACTGTATATTTTTCATAATTGTATTTATCATAATCCTTTGATAGATCTGATATATAATTACATAAAATACCAGTTCATGAATTATCCTTTTAAATTTATTAATTATCCTTTTAATTTTTCATAATAACATTACAATTATAATTTTAGAAATGTAATACAAATACTGAAACATCTTCATAGGAAGTAATGTGTTATCATCACAAGATGTGGAGGATTCTTAATCCATTGATAAATAATTCTTCTAATAAGGACAATTTTCATTTAATGACAATTTGGTTAAGGATTCAGTTGTGTATTCATTGGCTATATAACATTGATATGTAATTAGGACTCTGAAAAGAAGACTAATATTCATGTTAAATGAACTGTCATTATTTGAGGAATTTTCAGAAGAATCCCCTACATTGGAACTCCAAGGGTTAATACCATAAATCATATTGTTTCCATTTGACATGTAAAATTTCATCTCCTACCAATTACAGTTTCTACCATTTTATATCTTTTATTTTCAAATTGGGACAATCAGGTTGAATTTGTCCCACACATTTTCATTAATTGAATGTCTCTTTAGAATCAATGTATTCATTATTTTTCCCTGTTACTTTTCATTTAATGGTATTTTAAATTATTATTTCAAAACTATATTGTTAATACTTTGGGTAAGAATGAATAATTAATTCTCAAAATGATTATAATCACTTGAATTAGATTAGATAATGAAAATCTTCTTTCTGGAAGAGACAACAACATTATTCGAAGTGTGATATTTTACTGAATTTGATGTAGTAGTAAAATATACTACACAATTATTTTTTCCCTTTCACTGCAACTCTTTTATGTGTACCCTCATATTGAAAAAGGTTTCGAACACATAATTAATAGTATGATTTGTAATTATACACAATTCGTCAACAACTCTTCTCTTTTTTTCCCACTCATTTGGAATGATATCAATTATCTTTTCAAAAAGTATCTCATCTTATAATCCTTTCTCTCCCATTGAATGTCAAATATTAACAACTGTCATAATTATTTATGGAACATTTGTAAAAAGTTCACCAAATGTAATTTCAAATTCTTAGTAACCAGCACTAACAATTTCACTAATACTTTAAACAAACAACGAAGTAACAAAAAGTGTAATCTCTTTTTTTTCTAAGATACATTAAAAAGATTCAATAGAAGAAATATGAATGTAAATGTAATGAAACAATGTTTTGTCAATAAAAAATAATTTCTTATAAATATGTCATATAATCACATTAAATCAATTAAAAATGAACTAAAAAGTATAATGTGGACATTATACATAATTTTTACACTTCTGTGTTTTGAATTTTGAAAATATGACAAACACTGTTGCGATCGGTATGATATTTGGAGTTTGATAAGACAATTTTTTTGTGGATTGTAATCTACCCATATGAATATTAACATACGCTTATGATTAGTAATATAACCCTCACAAAAAGAACATCATCCAAAAGAATGATAACCTTACCCTTGACTGTATAAATAAAATTTAGGCATTTTGTATGTGATAATACGTCCATAATAAAAGTACTTGTATTTTTTAATTTCATAAATAATTAATTACAATTAATTAATTTATTTAAATGAAAATATATTTAATTAAAAGCTATTCATATATTAATGATATAATTTCATATGGTTTTAATAAAATACTATATGACCTTATATAATTTTGGAATGTATTATAAAATCAGTTATAGTATCAAAATAAAAAATTTCAAGAAAATAATAATTATAATTAAAAATTAACATTATCAGATTGAAAAAATTAATTTCAAAAAAAATGAGTTCATTTTTAGATTCTATATGTGGAAAAATGGTTGGGGTAAATTTTTGGGATTTTTCAAAAATACTAGAATTTTTTATGAATATTAAAATGCGATCATTCATAATAAATGATAAAACCAGAATTTCAGCATCATGCTTGAGTCCTAGATGATGTCAATCACCATAGGTTCGAAATAACATTCAAATATTAATACTTTTCATCTCAAAATCGTTAAATTTTCATGTATTATGGACAAATAATAATCTAATAATTTAAATATTATGAAAACCTGCCCCCACCACTATAACAACAACCCTTACTCCCCTCTTCTCTTCACTCCTCTCAAGACATTTTCCTCCCTTAAATTCAGCCCATATATATCCACAAGATCACTATACATGTCCAATAGTCCATGGAATCCTCAAAAGACCTATTCTTATTCCTTGAATAGGATCTCAGAAGAGATAAACTCAAGAGGAAAATTCAACCTCCAAATTATTTTATTTTCTTCCATGTTATTTTCTTTTCTCTTTTCATTCCTCAGATCACATCACCCAAACGGTACGATTTCTCAAAAAACATACATGTACTAAAATCTATTATATTAATAGGATAATTCATTATCATCCATATTTTCCCATTTTTTATTAGAATGAAATGAAGACACCACCCGATATGTGTTAATTTATCAAATTCAAGGATCCAAATTTATCAATATTTATTACCATATAATATTCTATTAATGAAATAATTTTTATGGTTGAACCAAGATATTAAATATTTATTTTATGTTATTATTTTTTTATTAATTGTTTTTCTCACATAATGTATAATAATAATAAAAATCATTTAATTATGAATAAAATTTCTATGTTAATCCAAGTGTTTATCATTAATGATTAATATAATAATTCAACCTCACTCTGAATAACCAAATGAATTTAATAACCATGTAATCTTCTTGATGAAAAATAATTATATATTACTTCAAATATGTAAAACCACCATCATCATAAATGTTTGTCTAAACACGGATGTAAATGAACCGATCATTAAAACCACATAAACAAATGGGCACGAACCGTGCAATTGATGGTCATAACCAATCAAAAAGGTTATGAATGAACTCAAAAAGAATATACATAAATCATTTAAATGTAAATTTATTTCTAGATTTATTAATTAATTGTCATAATTTTATTATTCATTTCATTAATATGAAGTGGAGAACACTTTCATGCTTAAAGTTATGGATCCTCTCTATATAACATTTATTTAAAAATATCTTCCAAGTTTTTCCGTTTTACGTATAATTACTGATGATGGGTTATGAATCCAAACTATCCCCATAATTCCCTAATGATGTATAAAATATTATAAACCAATTTCCTCACAATAATCCTTCCTATGTACATCTGATACAATGCCGATTTTCCGTAAGAGATTTTATTTGAACATCCAATATTCCTTCAATTTTCCCTATATTTCATTTTATAAATATGAATTTGTATTTTCCATTGGTGTTAAACAGCTATATAATATTTTTATTCTCTAAACCCATGTTTCAACATACAATCCTCCTTCTATTTATTGTATATACATGTTTTTATGTAATTCCCTCGTCAATACTTCTTGATAAGAAAACTTGTTTTAATGTAACATCCCAAATTCTTAACAAATTTCAATGGAACTATATAATATATTAAAACCCACCATTGTCTTTATAAAATTATTTTCTATATTATTTAAAACCACATGTTTCACTATTGGTTTTATATAAAATTACTTCTCCTTTTCTATTTTAAAGGCTTTATAATATTTTCCTCAAAACTGCAAAAAAATATTTTAATGCTAAAATTTTATAAATACTCTTCTTACATGTTCTGACTTATTCCTGAAATCACAAACCATGATACATTAAAATTATTCCATATTAATATCATGTATATTTTTGTTCATTACATTCATATAAACATTTATGATACTACCTTTTTTATTCTTTATGACATGATTAGGGTACCCAATTTTTTTCATGGGTAACCCTAACGTTATGTATGATGGATTTGGTATGAATAATTTTGGGGAAAAATTATTCACAAAAAGATATGATGGGTTCACCCAAATAGTTCTCTAAATAATTAGGTATGTTTTAGTATCATGATACGTTATGTTCAATGGTCTTGGAGGTTATCCTTGGTTGGTGGTTCCATGTGTGACTCTATTAGAAGTTAGCCTTTGCTTGTGCTACCTTGTTTAACAGTCTTGGCAGTTAGCCTTGACTCACTCCAAATTCATATTTCATGTTTCTTCCACATTACTATGACTCCATTTTTTATTACATGTTTATATGTCATTATTTAATATGTACATGCCTTTTTATATCATCATGTCATGCCTTATACCCCATGTGATAATGCTATGTTCTTATGGTTCTTCCCTTATTTTGCTTTTTGTTCATATTATTGTTCCTTTTCTCTATATGGTACCTTTTGTTAATGTAGGGGATCTTTGGATGTCAGGATATCATTTTGATGTTTAGATATTTCTTCAGTACAAAGTTTTCAGTATTATGTACCTAGTGTTCCAAGACATTAGAATTTATGATCCTTAGTTTCTACTCTGTTGTATTATTATTCTTAAAATCATTCAATGTTATATGTAAAATTTTTGGGTGGATATAATAACATATTATTGTCATATAACATAATCATATATTTTTAAATCTATAATTCATTTGATACTATTTGTATTCATGATTTTTGAAGCAGTAACATCATTTTCATGAATACTTTAGTCACCAGTTAATATAGAAAAATTGTAAACTCAAATATTTATAAATAATTTATTCATTATATCTCTCCAATACTCATAGTCTCCACCATCTATAATAGGTGGCCTATTTGGATTGATATTTTCAATTCACCAAACATTGAGTCCTACCATCATTAAAATTGATAAAAATATTTTCTTCCCTGATAATTATTAATGTAGTAAGTATTTATAAACAATTATTTTCTAATAAATTTTATCTAACTCAAAATATTAAGGAGAATATAAATGTGAGAAGTTATACGATCAATGGAAACATTCTCTAATACAAATTGAATGATTGTAATATATTTAAAAATGGATAAATTAAAGGGGGGGTTAATTGCGTGTTTAAAAATATTAAGCATTAAAATTATAAGAAACTCTATTTAACACGGATAAACTAATCATATTCAAAGTACTTATTAATTATATAAATGGTAATAGGAATATTCCCTTGGGACTGCTGAAGAATGAATAGTAATCAATAATATTCTGATATGTATTAAATTGGATGAAATCAATGTTTTATCCTATTCACAGTATAAAAATATTTAATTAGAGTAAGAACATTAATAATCATAAATCCAATAGTTTCAACAAAATAGATTAATAAAAAATAGTGATTATATTATGAATATTATGGAATCATACTAAGTGTAATAAATTATTCACAATATAATTATATGCAATTTTTTTTTCATAATTAAAGTTATTACAAGAGAATATAAATAGACATATTAATATAAAAACAATTTACATTATATTATTGTTATATAAGAAATGAAATACCTAAAATAGAAAAGAAAATGAATAAAATTTGATTAACCCAAGGATTATGTTATCAAATCACCTAGGATAAAAGTTCCTTGTGTTATGCATAAATGAAATTCAATGTTACCTATACCATATTAATACCTTAATAAAATGATATGTGTGTCTCATTATCCCCACAAGACCTCTATAAATTGTTAATATTATTTTTCTACCTATCCTGAATTGTCCTCGATTTGATGGATCAGATTGAATCTTGTTATCCATATAAGCCCTCGATTATTACAGATTTTTATCCTCATCCATGCTAGCCTCGAAATCCCTCCACCATAATCACACAATCGTACACAAAAATTAATTGAAAAAAGGAAGTGAAAAAGAATACATATATAAGGAAATGTAGTTCAGTCATATAAACATTAGAGCTCTTTCACAATATAAAAATAAATAGGGTATCTCTATGTGAGTATGTAGCTTCTTGAGAACACTTCAAATTACTGAGTATTTATACTATCTCTTTACAATAGTAACCTTGTTCTCCAATGGTTATTTTTTCACTTTGATTATCACTTGGACACCAGCACTAATCAATTTAAAATTAGTTTTATAACAAAAAGCATGACATTATTTTGTTTAACATATTTATATTTTAAAATGTCTTCCAATACCATAGAATATGGGTTACTATATTCAGAAATAAATCATTGGAAAATCTGATGGATTTCCTTATAAGATGTAATTAATATTTATAGAATGAGTTAAATTCTAAAATTGTCGACTCTGATTTCAAATATGATTACAAAACCTTCAGTCATTATGCTTGTAAGATATAATGTCTTTTAAATTTTATTTGAAAAAGGTTAATCTGATCAATATCATATGTTTTCACATTATGTATATGGTAATGAATATAGTAGGTTTATATTCATGAATACATTAAACTATTTCTATATATTATAAATCATATATGTTTTCAATAAAAACATTCCAAAAATCTATTGGACATAAAATAATTTGTAATTACATATTTATAAAAGAGTTTGTCATTTAAAAAATAATTTTGGAAATTTTAAAATGAAATTTTAACTCAATAATTTATCAAAAAAATATATTCTATAACATTTCTATTGTAAATTATTTCATGATAAAAAAATAATGTCAATTTCTGATGGTGTACCTAGGAATCACTAAAATAGATCAATTTGAATTCTTAAAAATACTAATATTTATATAACATGTATTTTTATGACATCAATGTTAAATATAATTCTTAAATTGTGATCTTTACTGATATTTTTGAAGTTTGTTTCATATATAATATGAATCTTATCCAAATAATTGCACAATGTTTCTGTAGGGCTGCGAAAAAACAAATTAAAAAAATGAATATGTGGGATTCAAATTCATATGGATAATTAAGTATAATGAATTAATATAAAGGACTATATTTAGGATAATCAATTTTATGTGATGATATTAATTCATGTTAATGTTTTATATATTCTATAATTAAATCTAATTCTTATGAAACATTGACACAATGACTATGCATGGGGAATAAAAAATCAATAAAATTAAATTAATTAAAATTATAACAAATATTAAATGCTCTTTAAATTTGAATAAATCATATTTATTGGGTATGTTTAAAATAATTCATCCATGATTCTATTTATGTCACATTTGAGCCACACAGATGACATTACATTCCTTATGGTAATTTAATTTGAAGAAATTAAAATTATTCACACTATGGTTTTAAATAGGGATATCATTTTAAATATATGTTTTTAGAAAGGATTTTTCCCCATAATTATTATCTAGAAACCTATAATATTTATATTGTTCATAAAAATTTAGTTTTCATTTTTAGATAAGAATGAAATTTTACAAATGTGTTAAAGATGATGATACAACAATTTGTAAGTAAATTAAAAAATAAAATAGATGAATTTATAATTATGAAATAAATTATGATTTGAATAAATGGTGAATATCCCTGATTTATATAGATTAATATGAAATATATTGGATATATCAAATTTCATATTACAATGATATATTTTTATCTTGATATTCTTAAGTTTAATGTAATGAATTGTTCAAAGATTATATATTATGGATATTTTACAGTAAATAATAATTTATTAGCTCATTAAAATATCAATAAAATCATAAATTCCACAAAATTAAAGAGATATTTTAAATTTAATATACCATATTCCATTTATTGGTATGTTTTAGTTTTATTATATTACTATTACCACTTATATTTTAGAAAATGTTAATAGTATTGTAATTGTCTAAGGAGTTTACAGGTGGTTAAAACCACAATGTAATGCAATAACTATGTCCGAAAATAGCCCAAAAATTATTAGATGAAAATTAATAATCCGTTATCAACTTATGTTATATTTTTAGTTTTTTAATGGGATCCTTTAAATGGTTAAAAATATTATTTAAATCAAATATAGTTACAAAATAGTATTTTCTTTGTATTTAATATATGTTATCATCATTATAGTTGAAAAACTAAAATTTTATGGAAAATAAATGTATATAATAATAATAATGAAAATAATTTTAATATATATTTTTACTTTCATTTTTATAATTTATAATACTTCCTTAAATTCGTTTGAAATTCTAATAATGTATTATTTTAGGTAACATAACAAAAAATAATAATTTAATTTTGATTTTTTTTATGTTTGAATGCTAGAAATGAATGTCGTAGATATAAATAACCTATTATATTGTTGTTAGAGAAAGATATTTTAATAAATAACTTGAATTGTTGTATTTGATGTCAAATTAAATGAATAGTATCAAATTTTACAATTATTATATTATATGGAATTAATATTTTATTTAAGTAGTTAAAATAATAAAATGAATAAATGAGGACATAAATAATAAAATACGGTTGATATTATCATTCCATGATCATTTAATGGCTATTATGAATTAATTTTCACTAGAATAGTCTTATTATATTTTAATATTTTGAGAAATTCTTAAAGTGACCTCACATCAACATTAAAATGCCCCCTCCTCCCTCAATTATTCACAACATTTCAATCCATTTAACACAACCATGTTCTTACTATTTATTCTCCAAACATACATTTCCATGTTATTATTTTTTTGTTTTTCTCATAATAACATCCCTATTTTCCCAAAGATGATATCTAAAGGATGATATTTAAAAAATTGTGAAATCGTCTTTTTGACTCTTTAATGTTCTTTTATTCTTCTTCAAAATCATAATGTGTTAATTCCATACTAAAATAACAACTATGTAATCTTATATATAATGATATGTTATTATTATTGTAAAATACTATATTATACATTTTTACCATTCAATGAAAAACAAAAACACATCACATGCGTACATATGGCATACCGTCTCCACGTAGCGGTGTAATTCAATTTTCATTACCACATAACATGGAATGTATTACTAATTTAAATAATTAATATTTATAATAGTTATGTAATTTAATGTATTATATTAAATTAATATACCATTCAATTCGTTAACATTTTGGACATTTAGAAATGATATCATTGCCACTGTAGACAAACATCACATCGTCTAACCAAAGTGATTTTATTCGTTCTCTTAATTCTATATTCAATAATGTTTAATATATATATTTATTGACGATATTAAGGATATTTTGTTTCTGTAGATGTGGTATCTATATACTATAAAATAAAACATGTTAATTCATGAAAAATCGGCATTATAAAGCAAGACAATTAACACCCGAAATAACAAAAGGAATAAAATATTAATAATATATGATTTATGAAATGATTAAATGGATAATATAAGATATTAATAATATTAATATGATTCTAATTAGTATATAATATTATGTTTAAAAACATGATACATAAATTTGTGACATATAAAAATTATATTAGTAAAAAGGTATGCTTTTAATTCACAATTTCTTAATTATTTAAGATTGTGAACGTTTAAATATCTACTAGAAAATATATATCTTCCTTTTTTGGTTTTATAAAAATATTAGAAAAATGGTCCTTACTATTACACTGTAATTATCTTATGTTATTTTTACCCATGTTTTAATTTTTATAAAATAGTTTTAATGGAATATGTTATTCCTTTTCTAAAGAAGGAACTCTATGACTTTTTTAAAAAAATATAAAGAAGGAATGTTTTTTTACATATATAGAATGAATATATATTCATACTTTAATTACTACATGATTTATTTTGGAATCAATTACATTTTTATATGGTTCTATTAAAAGATTTTTTTTCTTTTATTATTTAAGGGGGTATTCAATACATGATTTCACATTAATGAATTGTATTTCACTGAATAATATTTAAATTATATTATTAGTGAAATTTCATCTATGTGAAAACCCATTATTGAATAATATTATTAATTTATGTAGATCTCTAATAATAAATTCTATCATATTTGACTGAATAGTTTTATTATCATTTTTATTGTGAATGTGTTATTTTCATAACATTCACCATATTACTCATGATGGTTTATAGTTAAGTATACAAATTTCATAATATAGTTTTTCAGTAAGAATGTTTATATTGTTTATATTCTACCACATTAATAATAGAAACAAACTGACATATTATACGTTCTTTGGGTATAACTAGAGCCACACAATGCATCTTTAGGTCTAATGAGACCAAGTAGAATGATATGGGGTAGAGGACATATCCCTTTATTTAGTCTTTTGGACAAAGTATTGATGGAATTTTTTAAACATAACGAGTTATACTATCCATAATTTTGAGATTAGATATTTATATTTCATGAGGTTATTCAACTCGTATAGTACCCATGATTAGGTTTCAGTCTGACATGACTCTTGATATAAAATATTTTGATAATATTCTAATGAGGCCATATTATGATCAATTTATTCATTAAATTTACTTTTTCAGTTATTTTCATTTTCCAAATTATTTATGGATTATTTACTCATAGACTCCAGTATTTGCTAACACTTATGAAGTATTTCATCTCACCCCTTTATTATGCTTCATTATCTTAGGATACAAGGATGTGTATTTTGATTAATATATAGGGACAAACTAAGGGGAAAATGGTTTTCTCAATGATTTTATTTTTGTATTTTTTGTTTTAAAATATAATTATGAATTGTAACTAAGAATCTTCTTTTCCAAGATTATAAAATATTTTTTAATTTTTTATCAAATTACATTTATCATATTCTCATATAATAGTGTTCCACCAATCTTGGATACTATGGTCAAGTTATATACAATGAAAATTTTCATCCTGAGTAAACATCAATTATATAATGTTCATGTTGGGCAGATACCAAAGTATCCTGATTGAGCATGATAGCTCAGATGATCAAAAATATTGGGACTCTGTTATGAATATGAGTTTTAGTTGTGATTATAATGATTTTATTTTATTTTTTATTTGTATTCTATATGATATTGTCATAGTGGGAAATACATTTGACTATTTATTACTATATGTTTAATCATTGATTTCTTTCGGATTCATATTTAATTTATTTCAATGTATTCAGATTATTTATTACGCCAAATTATTTTTAGTTACTCAGATCCAATATTTCAAAATATTATGTAAGGGTGTAGTATTTCCAAAATCAATCTCTAGACACTCACATATTGTTATCTACTTATATAATATGGGGAAGATAAATTTAGGTCCCTATGTTGACTCTCTTTGACTAGGCACTGCTCCCTATATCCAATCCAAGGAGTTGTATTATGATGTAGTATAAATCATTTTATCTGACTGATATCATATAATGAATCATATTTTTAAATTTTATAACTATTTTTGTAGATGTTATAAATAAGTAATGGGGATTTTATTGAGCTTTTGATGGAAAACAAACCGATGCATCGAGAGGAAATGTTTTGTTATGATGTTTAGTTTACTAGGATCATGTGATTACTAATATTGTTATGAATATTATCATTGAATTTTTTTTACCTTGTGTGACTCCCATAGTCTTGGATTGTATAATTAGTGACATATTTTTTACCTCTTGTATCAATTTATTTTGGTCAATGTTCATAGATCATATTCAACACAAATGATTCACATGAAATTAAAATATCTATATGTCATTGATATCAATTAGGATATAGATTATCTATTTGAAGTTCCAGTGATAACCTAAATTGCATTATCCCATTAAACATATTGGTAAAGTTATAATTAGTATGAATAAAATATATTTTATTTAAATAATATGTCATCTAGATCTACAATAATATTATTAATGTTGATAAAACTGTAGTCCCACGATGTAAGGGATATATTGAAACCTCTATTGGGATTGGGTAGAAATTTTATTCCATGATTCATGTTCTAGAAGTAATATGTTTAGTTGTTTATTATTTTAAAAATGACATATATGGAACATTCCAATATATATTGGAGATGGGATTTTATTATTCATAATGGTATCACTACAGTTTTCCTAACACAGATCATGGTAGGGATATAATTTTGTATACATATGTGCAGATAGGTGAGGATGAGTTCTTTAAATGGTGAATATTGTATATTAATGTCTAGTAAGAATCAACAATATAATACAGTTTCCTTAGGTGTAGTTTCGTATGGGGATTCATTACGAGAATTAGTTCCCTATTTTGTGGTGTGTGGTACATAATATTGATATGAGAGACCCTTGGGTGGGGAGGTTTGTATATGATTACTATAGTGAAATATGATAGGTGACCAAATATTATAACATGTGATATATAACCAATATGGAATTTAACATATGGGTTATGTGTGAGAACTTACTGTCTTGATATTCTATAATGGCTGTTAGTGAGGTGAATGATACTATTGAAATGAGAATAGATATATAAGGGTAAATAGTGTGTGGGGTTCCCAATGTATTTTATGTTCCCTTAGAAATGATACAATGGTATGATACATTCGGATATAATATTGGTGCATGGAGGTTATGCCAAGTATATGTGAGGGAATAAATATTCCTTGTGAATTGATATTGAGAATAATCATTAAAGAGTTTGTCATTAATATTTTTTTTAGGGTTGGATTTGGATGCCCATCCCTGAATATTTTCTGTTCACATTCACATGGAACAATGGTAGATCATGGAAATGTGACTGTCATTTTTGAAATCAATCTATTTAATTTGTAATTTTTTACCTCGACATGTCAGGAATTTGATGTTGTTGACATAAGAATATGATGATGTATTTTTGTTGATTTCATTAACATGACAGTAATATATGGATAGTGTTTGGACATGTGGTCTAAGGTATAATAATTTATAACATATGAAATAATGGGTCCTTTTTTTAATCTGGCTATACAAGATTGTATGAACTTTCAATTTTGATATGGTTGAGTGGGTAAAAATTTATTATGCATAGTTCAATTGAGATGAAAATTTTCGACTGGAAATTTATAATCTATAGACCAAAATGCATGATAAAATAATTTTGGTATTGGTTTCCTTGAGGTTTCTTTAAATGGAAAAAATCCCTCCATTGTAGAAGATTCACCATAAATAGACTGAGTCCCACGGGATAGTAATCATAAATGGGGAATTAAATATTTTCATGGGGGTGTAGGGTCAGGGGTTGACATGAGATGTGAATGGATCAAGATGAGTGAAGTTTGTTAGATGATAGATCCTCTTGAGGTAGAACTCTATGAGTTTTATGTGGGTATCAGTATTTTGGGGATTTTTCAGTTAGAAATTTTAGGGAGTGATCTTTATTTTAGGAATCTTTTGGAGGTGATTTAGGATAGAGATCCTTGGGATTCAGAATGAGTTAAAAATTGATAATTTCTATTGGTATTTTTGTATGAGCCTGAGGAACACATCCATTCATTTCATGTCATAACAAATAATGAAATGGTGAGAGTGGTGTGACCCCAAGATGGTAGGGTTAAGAGAGTATTGGGACTTATTGTTGGATGGTACATGTGGTTCTTTGATATTGGTGACTGTTGAATCTAACTGATATGGATCCATGAAAATACATAATTTAAAATTTTAATGAGGTATTGGTTTGAGTACAGACATTATCATTCGGATAGAGACATTATGGATGGGGTCTATGTGTGACTTATATTTGATATGATGTAATGCGGATGATAGAGTGTGATGATTAGTTCGGTTGGTTTGGGACCCCAATATTGGAATAAACGTAGTGTTGGTATTATACTATTGTGTGTTTATTTTTAATTATAATATGATTACTTATGGGATTTAATCATCATGAAAAATCGATGTTACGACTTGTCGATGTGTGCGGAAAAGAATACTCAATATTGGTAACCCATATGATTAATTTCTAGTGTTTTCAGGTAAAATTTGGTGCAGTGTGATATGAAATATAGTAAATGGACTATTGTAACAATGATAACACATTTTTGATAAGAAATTCCAATTATGAGGATATCTATTGATTAGGGTCATACATTTTGGGTTATGATATATTTCTATGAAAATAAATAATCTTTAAAACAGATTTTTTATAGAACCATGCTTTCCTTGGATAGATAACAAGAAATGAGTGTTTTCTTGATGTTTTAGTGGTTTTTATGAATAGTGGAATGACTATTAATTTAAAGTTAACACCACATGTGGAGTAATAAAATTGAATCCTCCTCATCATAATCATTCATTTATTATTATTAATAATGTATAGGAACAAAAATAAGACCCAAGAGACAAGGAAATACTTCAGGAACATGATGTGTTACATTTGAATTTTTCAATGATACAGGACATTGTGTTTGGGAAGAAGTTTGAAAAGACATTAGATGGCCAGGACGTTTTACTATGAGATATTATCAAACACTTTATACAAAATGGTTTTGAAATTCAATTTGAATTTTAATTTATGATTTTTGATAATGAGTAAATTTTGAGATTGCTGTATAAATCAAGGTTTTAATGGATTGGAAATAACATATGAATATTTTTGGATGTGTAAAAAGGCTCTTATAAGTGTTTGAGGGATCATATAGATGATTTTGTGGAGTAGGTATAATTTATACTATGGGTTCATATTTACAATAAGAATAATACAATGGAAGATCCCGTAGTGGCGGGTTATGACCATTTTAATTGGGGAATTAGCATGGTAATGTTCATTGTTCCGGGGGTGTTTGTAGTGTTCTAGGGAGTGAAATGGGGACACTGTCAGGAGAGATAAATTTTTTTATTAGACAGAGATCATATTATTCTTCTGAAATAGAGGCTTCTGTACTTGTAAGTGGGATACTTCTCATTTTTGACTTAGGAGGTTTCGGTGGCACACAAAACACCAAATTTTCATAATTTTATTTCTATTTTTCATGTTTATTTTGGTCTATGAATGAATGAATTTAAAAAAATGTATTGGGTAAAGGTTGTAAAATTATTCTTGGTTGATGAAATACAAACCATTATTTTCGCATCTTGTTGATTTCAAACACCTTTTTTTATATGCATTCTTAATTTCAACAGTAAAATCCACCTTTTGTGGTATCCTAGAAATTTATGTTGAGATATTCTAAGGGATATCCCTTTGATACCTTGAGATATGGCACTAATCAACTATTTCAGAAGTTTTGAAGGGTATGAATAGGTGGGTATTCTCCACATTTTCTATTATTTATCTCCACATGTTTATTTCCCACTATGTTTCAAAAGGTGTTTTAAATATTCAACAAATTTTATTATTTTCCAAATATTCAACACCACTTTTTGAATAATTCAAATTGGGCTTTTTATTCATCATTTAATTAATTTATCTCTAGAATTTTCATAGATCGTAGTTTTCTACTCTACCACAATTCCTTTAAATATATATAACTTATTTGTCCTTTTCAATACCCTCCCCAACTCTCTATTTATGAAAACAATTTCACACTAATTTTCAATAATAGATTATCCCACTGATTTATTTGAAAAAAAATTATATTCATGTGTATTTCAAGAATAAAATTAGCATGGTGAAATTCTGAAAAAAATGCATTACACTTATAAAATAATCAGTCATCATTTATTAGAAACCATGTTTTCAGTTTGGAAAATATAATTGCAATCATCATTATCTAATCAAAATAATTTCCTATAGACATTAATCAATTTTATTGATTTTGTTATTTAATTATCTATAGATAATTGATGACGGTGAAAAAATATGTTCCCTCTCCCTATGTATTCACACGAATGAGGATCAACTTTATACATGGGATGCCTCCAATGAACATGAGTTTCTATCTAACAATGAATCCTTCAAGAACATCGAGACCTTAATCATCAATATATCTTGTGGAACATCAACCAGTTTAGCCTTCTGGTAGCATCATCGCCCACTGTCAATTCCCCTAGTGAAAAATAGTGTTTCCTACATCTACTGTGTCCATGTACCGATGAAGTCATGTAGCAAGTGGGACGTTTTTATGAATCTTATGTAGAGGATTATGGAGAAATTAATTCAATTCAGGAAGATGATTATGTTATTTTTTATTTTATTTCAAAATCATTCAATCTATTTTTTCCGAGGTAGGTAATTCTAATGAAACCCGGAAGCTTCTGATTGTAAATTAAATAGAATTGTTCATCACTACCAAATAATATATGAATATGTAGTAATTTTGTAAGGGTATTTCATTACACCAGTTGTTTACCCAAGATGATATGATAATATATCCACTGGAATAAGGAATAATATTATGGGGGTTGTTGGAAGTATAAACATATATTGATGAATAGTTTCAACCGACTACTTGTAAAATTATTTATTGGTAATATCTAATATAGATTCATAATGTGTATGGGGTTGGAGTCTTCTAGGGAACTTAATGAACCTAAAATGGATAATTTAATTTCTATAATTTTTTCCAGTATGTTTTTTGTGTGATTGTATTAGTATTAGTAGGTGTGTGGTGTGTGGGTTATAAGATAAGTCTATATTGAATAAATAATATCTACTATATCATCTTTATGTTCTCTGTATTCACCACTAGTGATTTTCATCCACATTTTATACTATAAAATCATCCTTAAATTATGACAAATTGTCATCCCAACATGATGTTCTTTTTTTCGTTGAGGATACATATAAAAAAAAGTGGGGGCCTTGATTGATCCCGTGGATGGATGTTTTCTCTTATTGGGAATGGATATCATATCTACCATGACACTACATTAACCGCACCTAGTCCATTCATTGGTCATGAAAAGCTACGGTCCTCTTATGAGATACAAGAAATAATGGGATGGTCCTAATAGAAGTGGTACGAGAAATTTCACTTTTCCTCGGGGTATACTATATTTTATGCCACGATCAGGGGTAAGCTATTGTGCATGATGATTCAATGCATAATTTCTTTAAAAATGTGGAAATCCAAAATGATTTATTATATTCATTTCAGGAGTCGATCCCATATATTTATCCTTCTCTCACACAACCTTGAAGACTAGCCCCCCCCAATCATCTCTCTTAACCCCCTTGGTGTCAATATTATTTTTGATTTTATCGTCGATAAAATGTGACATCCCCTCCCTCATTTCCATTCAAACATTCCATAACACTATTTATAATTTCCTTAAATCAATAATATGTTTCTTAATGATTTCTATTATAAAATGTTTGATATCTTATATGATGGTAGGGATATAGAAGCTTCAACAAACCATTGTAACAATGGTATTAAGATGTGTGAATTTAATTATATTTTTTGTATATATTTAATGAAATTTTCAATTGAATTGATGTCATTTGTTATGGATTTTTACATGTATGGTTTTAGATCTGAAATGTAAACCATCTGCATGTGGTCTGATAGTGTTTCATTATGAATGGAATTCTAAGAGTGTGTTTTGAAAATTAATTCTATGTGGGTTTATTTGTATTATTTGTTGAAAAAATTTATAATAAATTTCAATTAAATAAATAAATAAATTATTAGTACAATTAGTTAATAGAATTTATTGATTTTTTTTATGGACAATGGTTATAGGATATTGGATGGTTCGCTACGGTTGAGCCTATGAAATGCATGTGAAATGAAAACTGAAAATGGAATAACATAAGAATTTAGGTATGGGTCCCACGAAAATACCTCTTAGTATTATGAATTTTTATTTTGATTTCATTATATATTTATGGGAGAAAAAAATAAAGAATGTTTCTTATTTATTAATAAAATTGATTGTTTCAAATTTTAATAGCTATGAATAATATGAAATACAAATGAGAATCTAATTCACCATTGGAACATTCAAGATTTCCATGACTACCTATTGTTGAGGCCTTGATTAATGTGTATTCCATGGCATATACACCCAGTGTTTTTCCATACAAATTTAATGATACTAAAATATTAGCTCTTGTGTTGAATCCGTAGACACAACCTATTATTAGAGAGTGGGTGATTATAATTCTTTCCCGAAGTAAGACAAGTGAAACTAAATAGTACCTTGGAGTCATTTTTTTCATAAGATGTTTTTGGGGATGAGTGTTCGTCCACCCTAGAATTTTAAATGATTGGTTTGGTCTACCACATGGATATTGATAGGTTTTTTAATAATTCAGACTAACCCATAATGGCTTGGGTATTGTGAAAGGAATATTTCCTTCTTTGTAGTATGATACTAGTTTGTACTACCTTGTACGACCAGTGGGGAAATTAGACATTATTATGAGATCGGGGAGAGTGATTCCCTTTATGTTATAGTTTTAGACCTTAGAGATATGAATGTGATAGTGGAACCCATAAAGGGTTTCATGGATATGATATTTCCAAGGGGACCCTTTTTGTTTCCCATGTTATACAATTTCCCTTTAGAGGGTTTGTTTGGTAATCAGTTGGAGATAATTACAAGTGTCACTATAGAATATAAATTGATTATTTTACCCATTCATGGTTGTAGAAAATGATAGTCATTGTCACTAGGGTGGTAGAATATTGTTATTTTTATGTGATTTCGGTTGATGACATGTAATACCCTCTTATTAAAAGATATAATTTGTCTTTAAATTTTCAATAATTCGGTATACTTTGTTTATAATTGGGGATGTACCTATCGTTTTAGGGACTAATTTTCAAAATGATGAGAAGGATATTGCCACAACAAAATAATTTATGTTGAATGAGGTCCATCGACTATATAATCTAGAACCATAGTCCATTCAGTTGTCTATCACAGAGATATTCAATGCTATATATAACACATTCCACTATTTGGGATTCCACCAGTGAGATGGTGGCATATATCCGAGCTCTACCTTTATTCAGTTCCCACTAGCCTCCTCCAATCGTCCAGTGGATCCACCTTCATGTTGGTGTAGCCCTTTAACATGATGGTGGTCATAGAATAAATGGTAATTAAATGGATTTCCAAAAATATTCATTAACATGCCTTTTTCATATTATCCTCCCTAGGTGGGCCCTTTTTATTACATAGTTGAAAAAGTACTATACTTTAATATTATTTGATCATTATTTTCCCTCTATTTTTTTTAAATTTAGGAATCGATCAACTGGATTTGAGATGTTGTAAACCAGATCTACTATTGGAAATGGATCTCACAGGCAATAAATGGTTCATAGCTCTTTTTTTGTGACAAATAATTCTTTTGACAATGATTCACCTATGGTATAAATTCCATTACATATATGGATTTGGATTGAATATGAATGATCTAATATTGGAAATAGATCTCTATGGGAATCATTTTGGAATAGATATTTTTGTATGAAATCAATATTTTGACATTGAATAACCTATGGCATGAAGTCCTTAATTTATAAGGAAAAAATATTTAAAATGAATGGAATCAATGAAATGTTGTTTTGTGTAAGAATAGACTTATGAACCATTTTGTGAAATGGAAATATTGTAATTTTTTATAAGGTGTGAATGTCTGTACCATGGGGCCTATTAAACTGATAATATGACTATACCTTATGTACTTTTCCACGATTTTCATGAAATATTTACATGTGAGGTTTCCTATTTAGTAACATATTGATTAGTGGATCATTATTGCTTGGTTATCTCATACATCAGTATCATGTGTTCGGGGGATGTGGTTTCGATGAATAATAAGGTATATGAAGACAGGGTAGTGTTACGATTACCTAGTGACCTGTTGTAATTGATTTATTGGGTTAAAAAATATTTGGGATAGACCAATCTCTTCTCTAGGGGTGTGAATTCCATTTTTCCTAATAAAGTATAGGCTATGGAACACTAAATATATGGTGTAACCCAAGGTTCAACCTATGGTGAAACAACATTTTGGAATGAAAAATGGGTTTATTAGATATTTTTGATGATTTCATACATGTGTTGGACTTTTATAATGACCTAATTTTTGATAATTTGTGAGAAATTTGTACTATAATGGAGCTAAAGTATCTAATTTGAGGGCACAAGGATGTCTAGTAAGGAGTGGATCACCTAAAATATTATTGGTTTAATGTTTGTGCATTTACATACAATCATGATATACATCTTGATGTAGGTCAGTATATTATTTTAAGGATTTATTGATGGCAGCCTACTCGGTTTACACCCACACATTACATGGAAATATAGATGAATGTAAATATTTAATGGTAAAGGATTTATATTTTGGTATGGTTCATCCATCATGGAGATGCATAGGTGGATTTTAGAGTATGAAAACAATTCCAAAATATAATCCATATGAATAATGCATTATTTTAGTTAATTCATTTTGGTATCATATTTTGTTTGACATACAACATTTCAATTATTATTTTTATTTATTTTTTGATAACATTAAATTCTTTTATTTATAGGGGTATGATTTTTATTATGTTATTCAAAGATATATATTATTATTGGTATTGATTCTTGTGAATGGATATTTGTATTAATGTTATAGTTTCTAAATTTAACAATTCAGTCTATTACTACCATTTGAAATCATCTTTCATATTATTAGTCACGTATGATGAAATGTTATATGGTAGACATACATGAAGATTTTTTTATTGATTGAAAAAGAGGTATCTAAAGAGAAATTTTTTTCATTGATCTTAAAAATTATTATAAAAATATTTAAATGAGATAGAAATTATAAAAATGAGGTTGTGGAGTAACATATATTCATATCCATTTGTTATTTGACAAACCTCAGTGTTATCATCGATGAGATTATTATTATTGATTATAGTATTTTAGATTCTTATTGATTCTCAGTACTATATTTTTTTTTACAGTTTAGGGGTAATGGGTTCATTCTTACATCTCGACTAGGATCATAGATTTACATTGGATGTATATGATTGATTATTATATATATTATTCAAATGTATTAAATATTATTTTTTTATGATCTATTCTAATGTGGTATATTAAAACTTTAATTTTAAAAGATTTTTCTTATCAAGATAAATTTTAACATATCTCTATAACTGTTACTAATGTATTGATTAGAATGAAATGGCATTGGTGTGGAATTTTAAAAATGGGTTAGTTCCTTGAATTTAGGGGCAGGATATTTGGGCGAGGTTTCATATAGTGATAATTTGTGAGTACTTATAATTTCATAAGTGGTGTATTTCACTAATCTAATGAAAATACTTAAATTTGTTTTCATTTTATTACATTATTCCAATACGATTAACTCTTATAATAAAACCTAGGAAATTAGTTTTGGATTATTTCCTAAGGAAGGTATCACCATTGGTGTCTTAGAAGTGAAAGAGGATGAAAGAAGTTATTATCTAATTGATACTATAGTTGTTTAGGAAATTGGACCAATTTAGCCAAATGTATTTCAGATACATCCCATTCATGGTGAATGATCCCACATAAAGTTGTTCAATTCAACATGGGATTTCAGCATCAATATCTCCATCCTACTTGGGTTGTAGAGGACTCCATTATTTTTATGATTGAATTGATATCACCAAGATAATATTTAATATATTAGATATTATTGAGTAGTTATGAGTTAAGATATATGTATATATTCTTCAAGGACCCATATGGAGATGGAAGAGGTGTTACATTTCTAGTAGGATGACATGATGGTATGAGATGGGAGTCTTTCTAGGAACTATATTGTATTGTTTATTTATCTAATATAGTGAATATGGATTGTGTTCATGTGTTTTTGGAGATTTAATATCAGAATATGTTGGTATATTTATTTTAATCTAATTTCATTGGGTTTCATTTCTTATCTTTTATTTTGGATGTATATGACGAGAAGACGGAGAAAACATTTGAGATCAGGCATGTAATGGAGATTTTGTTGCAAATTAGGTGCCTCAACCAGATGATATTTCCGTTGGTTAAACGAAGGGCTATGATTATCAAGAAATGATTTGAGTAGGCATGATAAATAGGAATTCATTCATCAATGGGTGCATTGGTGCTTAAAGATCCTAAATATATAGTGGTTTGAATTTAGAATAATGAAAAGGGGAAGTAATAAGAATATTTACAGGTTTTCAAAAGGTTTTCATAGAGAATTGTGTTTTCAATAAAACCATATTGAGATGGTTTGGTCACTTTGTATAGAAAAAATTGATTTAGTGGTCAATATCATTTGTTTTTCATAGAATCACATAATTGTAAAACCTAATGTTGAATGATAGGGAATCATCAGTTATTCATTTTACTGGGTTATGTAGTCAGGTTTCCACAAATTTTATATGAATGTATGGATTGTATTTTATGGGAATGATAGATGATATCATTATCATACCCTAATTACATATGGGTTAATTAATCAACCAAGATAGGTGTCTTGGGATAGGGGTCATAGGATCAACATAGATAGAGCAATAGCCGCAGACAAGGTTTGGGATGATGATATAGATAGACCGTCAACATTTTAATTCATAATTTTTATTAACTCTAGGATAATTAATACATTTATTGATGGATGAGCATCCAAATATTTTATATATTTTCTTCTAATTTCATTATTTTATTTTAATATTTTTTTATCTTGAAATATAATTTCTCTTGATATAAATTTTGGGATGAAATTATATCATCAAAAAATATGTCTAAAATGTCCTATAATAGATATTATTTATAGAACATTTGTGATATCATGATCATAGAGACTTCTAATATCACATTGATGTTTAGAAATGATTGGAAAACTAGTTATCCATTTCACATTGACTAGAACATGATTTTAGTATTATTTTCAATGGATGATTTAGAGGTTTTTTATTATATTATAAAAGGGATGATGAAAAAGGCTGAATGAGTCAAGAACAATGTCTATTTGTATCTATTACATCACATATAATAAGAATGGTTGTTATTTTATTTGAGGTAGTATCTCTATATTGTTTTCCACCAATAGAGGATCATTTCTACGTTGGATTTATAGATAATTTCTTAGGAATTACTACTGATATATAAATTTATTTTTATATCTAAATCATTTATGGATTTAACATATATCAAACACTCTATAACTTTTCATTCATGATGAGTTAATAAAATCAAGGTTCAGCATTTGGACTTAGAGGTGAAGGGATTTATTATGTCATTCCCATTTCAATGGGTTTCTTTATGTATTTTTCAATAAAATTTATATGTGATCATTTTATTGTGAGAGGACTTTTGAATGATAAATCATATCAATGAGAAAAATCATTAAAAAATTCCCAAGATCTATTAATTTGTTAATCAATTATGGGGATCCGAGTTGGATTCCTAGGATGACATTTGATCACAATATGTCTAGCTCCTTTTTCGATATGGGAATATCCAAATGAAAGAATATATGAGTATGTATTGACTATAATATTCTTTTATCATGATTTATAGGTTCAAAAAACTCAAATATAGTTTCAAGGCTCTCAATAATAGTATCTTCCATCAAATTATTGTGTATATTCTAATTTAATTCAACATGGATATTTTGATATACTCACTCACTTCGAATATGAATGAAAGACAGTATGAAATATTTTTACATACATTTGAATGAATTTACATTTTTCCATGATTTCAATGTTTCACTGTATCTATTCAAGAGTTGTAAATATTGGGTCATGTAATTTATATAGAGAGAATCTTACATGAACAAGAGAATGTAGAGGTATTGATTCAATGGAAACTCTATTAGAATATGTTTGAGATATGTATTTTCATATATATGTTTTTGTTCATAATTTTTTTATTTTTTATTTCTCCCATTTTATCTCTTAGTAGTACTTCTAGATGGATCATGTTCCTGAAAAGTGTAATGTGTCCAAAATTCATACACTAGAAAGAATCATGATCTTATATATTTTCCTTTAAAAGAGTAATATAGATTGATGATATTATTATAGAAATGGTGCATTAGTTTATATGAGGGTCAATGGTTGATAAAATGATCCCTCTTATTTGTCAAATCTATCTTATTGATGAATAAACTATTTATAGGGATTTAACATGATCAAAAAATGGTACTTAGATAGATATGATGTCATCTAAATTCATTGGATAGTTATTGATCCTAATTATATGATGTAAAGGAAAAATTTGGAGTCTCATACATCATAGTGTGTAGTACACTTATGATTGAGGAATATGTATCATGATAATAGTTGATGGTTTTTGTGGCCCTATAAGAAATTCTAAAATTATATTTTATTATCTCTTTATCATTCTTATTAGGTTAATATGAGAATCCTTCTACAAATAAGATTGGTGATTCAACATTTTTATATTATAATTTATACATTGGATGGTGTTATGATTGAATTGTTTATTTATTAGTGTAGGTATCTTATAGGTTAAGTGTTTGTGGTAGTTATGGATGATAATTTGATAATATTTATGTATCTATTTCTGATTAACCACACTCATTCAGTAGATTTGTTAGGAAATATATTTTTACAAGAAATCATATAACAACATTGGGTTCCCATGATCATAGTATCTATCTTTGATGTTCAGTTGAAAAAACATTTTTCAGAATTAATTGAAAAATGGGATCAGGACATAGTAGAAGTATAGTAAAACATTCCAACCTTACAACAAAGGGTATATATGGATGAGAATACTAATTATAGAGTATTTCCATCAAACCTGAACCCCTGATTCTGGTAGATCATTGGATGATCATATGGACTTTTTTTATTTGAGTAAAATAATGTTTACCAGTATTCAATTTATTTGGAATTTTTAAGGGGAATTCTGGTTTGTATTGTTATTCACCATTATATTTGAAGGAGTAATGTGATCCATCTTTTATCAGGATGATAATTGAATAATAAAATCCTAATCAAGTCAAGTCGATTCTAAAATAGTATTTTACCACTATATGTGGGTAACAATGATATAGAAGATGGATGAGATAACCCATGGAGTTTTCAGTGGGCGATATGGTTTTATATCTAGTTTTAACTCAATTGGTTCATAAATATTTTAAGAAAAATGGTAATTTATAAACATGGTTAATATGACCATTTGAGATTATTAAGAATATTAGAATAGTGGGTTTTGTTTAGACCTCTCAATAATTTTTTGAGGAATTCAAAATGTGTTCCATGTGTCTCAACATTAGAGAAACTTTCCTAGTCTAAAGAATTATATTGAAAATGTGGAAATTGAGTTGGAAGCAGTTACATTGATTATGGAGGGACCAACAGTGATTTTATATCAGATTGAGAAGGTATGGTTCATAGATTATGGAGTTTAACTCTCTTTGTAATTTGTTATGATATAAATCATTTACATCTATTAGTAATATGAGATGATTATTTTTAATAATGACTAAAAAATAAATTAATATTGTGTTTTGGGGAAAAATATTCACTAGTACACTCTACCCAAGCTCTCTTTATGAGCATAGTGATTTTCACTAGAAAATGTCATCGTAGAACAATACCTTCCAAACAAAAACGAAGTGTAGGAATATGTATCATTTTAAAAAGGCTTGAAATATCCTTCTATTTTGTTTATAAGGAACTAAAATATAAACATCATAGATCAAGGATCTGAATCTCCAAAAAATAAATAGAGTTTGATTTGTATTATGGAACAGTTTGAACATCTATGATATAGTAGAAACTGAAAAAATACAGATCATCTTCATTAATGATCAAAGTACTAAAGAAATCATTGGTCTGATAAGTAAATGTTTTCAAATGATTTTTAATATGAATATTAACAAAAAAAACATCAGTAGTTTCTGTAGTATGAGGATAAAAGGCGGAACATCCATGTATAGGAAATTTAATAATGCAACAGTAATTGTTTCCTTGAAGTAATTCTGTTCAATGATATTCACGAATATGTAGTCTTTCATAGATGATATAATGTGTTTATATATTAAAAATAATTTAACCATATATATAGTAATCATAACCCACATTCTTTTGGGATGATTAATTTAAACTACATGAAGGTCCCATATGTTAAAAATAAATTCATTTATAAGTGTTTTAACATCCCTTAGAAAAAAGAATGATTTATTGAATTAAATAAGATTAAACTAAACAATCATTTTGAGCCTTTTAATTAGTAATATTTAAATTTTAATAAATCTTTATATTCATCATTACCATTTCACAATTCACAAATATTAAATTGGATAAAAAAATTGTTCATTGAAAAATAAAATATGGGGTTCTTATTTATGAGGATCTAATTTTAAATGCACGGATGATAATATCGGATTAATACAAATTTAGGGTAGATATACAATATGTTTTGTTCTTCAAACAAATGATTTATGATTCATACATTCTATTTTCATAAACATATGGTACAATCCCAGGGTAGTGTTCTTTATTCATACATTCCAATAAAACGTATAGTTGAGGATCCATACACATTATTCATTATTTAGGGTTTATTTCGTATATTTTTTATTTAATGTATGGTTCATTTAATTAATTTTTTTTCTTAAATCAGGTTTCATTCATTGTATTACTCTTATCAATGTAGGGTATGAAATTTGTTTCCAGAGTACACTAGAAATGTTTTCCAAATACTTTTATAAATATTACTTATAAAATAAAAACATGAATATATTCCAGAATCATTATTTTGATGAATATTAATTCACTGAAAATATCATAACGTAATGTCATTAGTAAAAAAGGTAATGGTATTAGGGGGTAACAAAGTCAATATGATTTAAATATTATTGTTGAGACAATATATTCCAAAAAATCAACCAAAATTGATTATGACAAAATCCATTAATTTATTTCATGAAAATAAAGTATATTTAAATAGTAATGAAATGAAATTTTAATGACATTTTTTTTTGGAAAATTAAATTTTCACAATATTATTTTTATGAAAAGAATTGTAATTTTTAATTCAAGAAAGTAGTGTTTACATAATTTAATAACTATTTTGATATCAAAAATAAATCATATAAAATTGGATCTAACCGCTATAAATTTATCACATAACTGTGAATACAGGTTATATTATACAATATATATAAAATGAAACATGTGTTCTTGAAAGTAGAATTGAAAAATAATAAAAATAAATATGTAGAAAATTATTAACAGGTAGTGTAAAAATAAAGAAAGGTATTTTCATTAACAAAAATTTGTTACTACAAAAGTAATATTGGATGACATATATTAAAAAGAAGGGCTGGATGAATTTGAATGGACTTATTGAGGGGAGGTATAAGGTTATGATGAAGATTTTACAACTTGTGAAATTTTTATTAACTCTGAAAATTGTCCCCATAAAAGTTTGTATTATTTTATTCCGGGTTCATTCCCAAAGATCATGAATCATGTACCAATTTGGGCGATTTTACTAGATCAAATTTTCTAATTTCTCGCATATTTGTCTATGTTTCCACAAATTGATTGTGTTTTTCACTTATCTGAATAATAAGTAGCCTAAGGTCAGGTTTTCATGGTGATAAATGAGTGATAAGATCTCCATAATTATCATACAGTACATTCAGTGGTGCATTCTTACACAGATTTTATTAAATCATATCATTCCTATCATCCATTACTGAAGGAATTACATGAAATATTTTTACAATATCAGGAGAAGTTTTTGTGTGTAGAGTTAGAGGTTATTGATTTTTTGACACATCTTTAATTGATTCAAACTGGCCTCCTAAATAATATTTCTGATCTACACAATAAATTTTAGAAACAAATTATGATTTTCATTTTCAAAAATAATATAATATTTCCCTTTTAAAAATAATGAAATATCATCTAGTCACCTTATGTTCTCTGAGTATATGAATATGAATATAAATAGATTCAAATTCCTCTCTTGAAAATATTGAATGTTTCAAATCATTCGATGATTTTTTGGAAGCATCTAATTCATCTTGGATACTTGAATTTTTTTCTCCATGCTTATAGAATTGCATAATTAATACATAAATATTAATTTTCATGGAATTAAGAGTGTCTACATGATGAACAAGATATTTTTCCCTATACAAACCACGAATTACTATTTTTCCTCACTGGTTTCACATTAGGTAGAAAATTCAATTTCACAAACACTGTTACATCAACAGGATCATTTGATTCTTTTCCTAGGGAATCAGTAATTTAATAAATAGATTTGATCTAGAATGACCTCAGAGTGTTATATACTACAAGGGAGATTTTCACATCTTCTAGAGAATGTTTTGGAACTTTATATTACACAATATGTTTTTGATCGGGTTATTCATCTTGATGAGGATCTTACTATCATTCTATACTAACTGGACAATTTCAAGGTTGGTTATTTCACCAACTAGACAAAACTCTAAAATAGGTTCCAAATATTCATTTTCCTGAACTATAGGTTATTACCATCTTCTCTTTGTGATAATAAGAGTCTCAACTTTTTGTTCTAACAAATTTTCATCAGGATATAGTGGAACACCTCTCATATATTCTAGTTCTGAGACATCATATATGATCCTTCTTCAATTTGGTTTGGTTTCCTAACTAATTATTGATATTGTGACTTTTTATTTTTGAACTTTTCATTAATGAAACTGATCTTAAAAATCATCCCTCAACAATCACAAGTATAACCAGTTCTCTATTGGATTTATGCACTAATGGGTATCAATGATCCTTGTATGGAACTCTAAAATTATCATATTGTCCATATACTTTCATCAATCAGATTGTTTTTGTGAGGACATCTAGATTTTATAGATCGATCCATTATGTCACCAATTTCATGTAGGATTATCAAAATTATCATTCTAAAAATATATAATGACATATATGCCTCATCCTTATTGGTGGGGTCTTTGTACGTCAACATGTACCAATGGAAGATCAACTTCACATAGCTCAACAACATAATAAATAATGTACTTATCTAGATAAATAAAATTCACACGGTTAGTAGTACTTTAAATAATAGAAGATAAAATAAACTTGATCAGAATCTTCTAGCCATCATCATGATCTTTCACAAACATTTTTTGAATGTGGGTCGAACAAAAAAACACCTAATAGACTCGTATTTATGTTCATGGTTTCCAATCGATTGTAGGTCATAATGAAAAAATTTATTAATGAGGGAATTAGAATAGTTTGGCTACCTATGTCATAGAGAAGTAAAAATACTCATCAAAAATTATAAAAATGATTATATCCTTTGAATATCTAAAACTATAGATTGAATTTAAAAAAAAACATTGACTACAACATCAAAAAAATTACCAATTATTTCCTCAGAGAAATGTTATTATAGTACTTGAAAGGCTACATCATTCTCTAATTGAAGATTTTTAGGATTATAAGATATGAAATATATGACCTTACCTTGAAGAATATTCTTATATGTAACACACTAATCTATTCCGCTTGGTTCGCCATATTCTTCTATATATATTTTTAATAATCTAATGGGTGGAGGATTTCAGATTTTATGGTTTTGAAGGATGAGGAGAGATAATGTAGGAAAAACGTTTCTAAATACTTTGGTAAGAAGGGAATAAATAAGAAGAAAAGGTTTTCTAAAAAGATTAGGTTCTGTGGTATTGGAATCTACAGATGAATACTTATTATAATAACTAATTTCATTATTTGTAAAATTATTATTTTTTAAATAATCATGTTTTTTTCGGGGTTTATTCATTATGGAATGAATTTTAATAAAATTAATTTAAAAAGAATAAAAATTTATATATTGTAAATTAAAAAATAAAAAACATTTATTTAAAATTTAATAATATTAACTCCCCCTTAATAAAATCAAAGCATCTTTTTGGAAGTGTTTTTGAAGATAATTTAGTTTATTGATATTTTATATTTAGACATTCTAAAGATATAATTTTTATAAAAACAAGATCTCTTAGAATGTGATTCCTTATATCATTATGTTTGGTTCTAGAATGACTTATATGAATATTTAAAATATTAGTTTCTTAGTTATTATCACATAAAATTTACATATTATTAAAGTTAAGTCTAGTGAATAGTAAGTTGTGTATCATCCACCAGACATGTTCACAATTATTGAAAAAAGATATATATTCTTCATTGTACATTTACAATGATACTGAATATTGTTTCCTAAAATACAATAACACTAAAGGTTTCCCTAAAATGAGAGAGGTCCTTGATGTTTTTTTCAATATAATCAACAACCACCAAATTCAAAATTTGAAAATGAAATTAAATTAAATTTAGAGATTTTAGGAAAATTAGAGATTAAAAAAATGGATCCTTTTAAATACTTAAAGTACATTTAACGTTGGTATGATATTATTATTTTGGGTTTGATTGAAATCAAGAAAATATATACACATAAAAACATTATGTAATGTATGCAAGCAGTAAGATATAATAATATTTCCATCATACCTCTATTTAAATTGTTTTCAACCAGATTTCTAGCTTCCTCTAAATCAAGTTTTACATTAGTACACATGATAGTTATGTATGACTTAATTTTTCCAAGATAATTCTTTTTCAATGAAATAATAGTATATTTAATTTTATTTGGAACATTTCCATAAACATTCTGAAAATATGTAAATTCATAAATGAAATTAATTTCTCTAATAATATATATTTGAGATTCCTTTTCATTATATATACAAACTTATTACAGTTTTTTTATTTGATGATCAAAATATGACATTTTGAAAATAAAATTACAAATTGAATATGAGAGAATAATATTTTCTTAAAAAGAGTAGGATCCGTCAAACCCAAATAAAATCAATTTTCTAATAAAATTGAACTTAATATATCATACCAAACTCTAGGTGGTTGTGTTAGGCCATAAAGTTCTACGGTTTGTTTGAAAACAATATCTTGTTTATATAGGATTTCAAAACCTGGGGGAAGTTCAATATAAACATCCACCAATAAATATTAATTTAAAAAGTAAGATATAGAAGATATCTAATATAAATTATAATTCATATGAGATGGTTTTTGTAGAATGACTATAATTTCCTCTAATCTAGAAATAGGTGGAAATGTTTAATCATAATATATTCATTCTTTCTCATTATATCCTTTTTCAACTAATCCATTTTTTATTGTAATTATACCTTGATAATATATTTTTTTTTCAAAATACATATTTTTTTCATATCACTAGTTAATTAGACGTCATTCCACTAATTTCCAAAATGAATTTCTTAAAAAAAATTAGTTCTACTTTCATGTATAATTACAAACATTCATCTAGTAATGAATCATATATAGAAATACATTCAGACTATGACATAATGAATTAATATTCAGATTGGTTTCCAACATTATATATTGTCCTATCTACTCTAACGTGGTTTACTATAAAATTTTCTTTGGGATGATCTTTTAAGGTTTTAGGAAATAAATGAAAAAAATATTGGTTCTTCTATTTCATGTTCTCCTAGAGTACATTAAATTTCAATAATTTTATATTTTCCAAATAAATTATAGATTATTCAGTACTCGTGTATTCTATGATATAGTTATCTCATATGATTTATATTTATCTTTAATTGAGTGGTATATTTCCTAAAACATCATGTGAACTAATTATTAAAAAAATCCCTGAATATTAGTTATACACTCTATAGTTTTTAGAATTTATAGACTATAATGAAAATATTAATTCATTTGACTATTAAATTATTATGACAAGGTTATCATTAGTATTATATATATAAAAATTGAATACAAAAAATTTAAAGTATTATATTTTAGGTTTTCTATTTTTCAAAAGCTCATATACTATATTTTAAAAATTAGTATCATTAAATCACTATTAAATATATAACATGATTTACTTACTAATTATTTACAAAATTATGTTTGATGTATATATTCTTTTAGAATATTTCATTCCATTTATCGAATAGTTATGTTTCTTCTTCCAATATTTCAATTTTGTAAGGTGTTCTTGGTGTAGATAAAGTTTGTTTAATAATTAAATTTGAATTAATTAAATATATCCTTGATTCTAAAATTCATAACAATTATTTCATCATAAGGAATTTTTTTCAAAATATTTTTCATTTTGAAATTAAAAAAAACATAAATTTTGTATAGTTTACTCTTGAGATTAAGAAATAAACCAAAGAAAATAATGAAAAATCAACAATTAAAACATAAATACTTAATTTTCCAACAAAAATTGTACCATAGATGGTCCAAAAAATATATGAGGATATGTTATAATGGTTCAGATGTAGAAATTTTTTTTATTTGTTTTCTCGGTTATTTTTTTAATATTTTGAATGCATAATAGAATCTAGCTTTTTAAAAAATAATTATAGGAAAATCAGAAACAAAACTTTTCTTTGATAATTTTTGTAATCAATGAAAATTACAATGTCAATGAATCCTATGACAGATCAATGACTCAGTTGTTTTAGTATTTAAACAATTTCCTTTCTATTTACACAATGTTTTATCATCAATATTTTAAACATTTCCAGTTTTAGGTTTCCTAGTTAGAACAGTTTATCATAAAAAAAACATAACAAGAATTGTTAGATAAATCGACATTAAATCCATTATCACAATGGTGAGAAATACATATCATGTTGGGCATTTCCCATTCACATACAATACTTTGTTGATTGATATTGAATTTTGTATCTCTAATGGTTCCTACTCCAATAATATTTTCCTTTTTCATTGCCTCCATTGGTAACATGAATCCCTTAAATTTTTGTTAGGATATGGATGATGGATGTGTGTCTATTAATATATATTGAGTAGACACCATCTGTATACCATATTGATTTTTTGTTCTTGTCTATTTTCTTAAAAAAAGTGTTTTTTTTAAAAGTTTATATTTTACCCATATATTTTTGGTTCCAGCAGTGCTAGGAGGAAATGTACTGGGAATCTAGAAATTAATTACTTTTCTAAAATTCAAGTTTCTTTCTTTAGACATGTTTTTGGAAATGAATTTTTTTTAATACCACAAATTTTATGATATCTTGAATAACATTTTTGTGTAAAATTTCTTTTTATTCCACAATAAAATCTGGTAGTGTTTTCAGAAATGTGCACAAACTAATTTTTTTATAATGGTTTATTTCCTCTCATTATTCTTATTTAATATTTTCTTTTTTAATAACAGTATTTCCAAAAATTGATTTCAGAGTTTGTTTATTTTATAGTTAAAATGAAAGAATGAATTTTATATTACTCAACATTATTTTGTAATTATTTTATTACTTTTTGATGTTAAATATAGTTTGATGTAGTTGAATTAAAATTTTCTATTAGTTTTTTATTTGGTTTCCAAATTTTGTATCATTCACCTACAATAAAATTAGGAATATTAGTTAATGATTTACGCTTCTTTACTATAGAATTATATTTTTTTTATAATTGAAACATATATATATAATTTAATTTTTGAATATCTATTAGTGTATGTAGTAGAAGTGTTATAGGATTATACATATTCTTCTTCCTTATCCATAATGCACATATTTGATATGACATTTTTGGCTCTTTTTTAAATCATATTTTGAAACTAATTTTGAGTCATCAAACACAATTCACATAGCTATTAAGAATATTTTTCCATTATTCGTATAATCAACTATCCATATAATTTTCTATTCTATTTTTCATCTTAGTTGGGGGAAATAATGTAAAATATGATACAATTTCATGCATTCATAGGATTTAACTTCTAACTATCCTTCCACATCTTCCATAACGGATTCTATAAAGAATATATTTTTTATAAAATTTATAATATTATAATCTAGATGAGCCAATTCCATTTCAGAATCTAGGAAATATAAATATTTTTATATGTTTACATCTTCCCTTGATTTAATTTCATGATTCTCAGATGTAACCATATGTTCTGTGTTTTCCCTTTTTATTACAATCTTTTTATAATTAGATTCTTCTTTCATCTATTGTTTGTATATCATCAGCATTACAATTAATTCATTCATAGTCAAATATTTGACTACTGTTGATTGTCAAACAGCCATAGACATTACTTTTTACACTTTCTGTAGAACTCAATGAACTTTCATCACTTGATCTGATTGATAAAATGGATTTCCCATGGTATTAATTTTATAGTATGTTTCAATGAATTGAAAATTATTTTTTGTAATGTTCTATCTAGTACACATCTTAATACTATAAAACATTATAATTATTATACATAATTTTTCTCTGATTATTAATTCCAAAATAATCAAATAAAATTCTCTGGTATATTTCATATGTAGGTGAGAATTGTGACACTTGAATGAATTAACCAAGTCCAAGTCCATAGATAATGGAATTCATTGACTTTTAATTGATATCATATTTATATTTTTTTATCCCAAGGCTATATCTTATTAGGAAATAAACATGGTCTGATGATATTAGAATTAACATTTAATCATAGTTACCTTAGGAAGATAATCAGGCATGACTTCCAACATCCATAGTTTTCACCATAAAAATATTGAGCATGAATCATGGACATACCTTCTGTTGGATCGTCCAATGGACTAATATTTGTATAGAGCATATTAATTTATGATTTATAAATATTTATCTATATTATCAAAAGGCACTCCTTTGATACCATTTTTTAGGTTGTAATGACACAAAGATACATGAGAGGGGGTGAATTGTGTCTTTTTGATAATGTTCATAGATTATGGAGTTTAACACTCTTTTGGATTAATGGAAATATTAATATTTCACTTTTATTATTAATATTTGCAGTAGATAAATAATATTGTTGAAAAAAAAATTATATAGTTGTTTGAGGATCAAGGATCCCATATTCCACTCCCCAAATGCTCTCTCTATGAGCTTTGTGGTATTCACTTGAAATGGCCCTCTTATTAAAAGTCCTCCAAAATGAAAACTGAGTCCAAGTTGTTTAATACTTTTGCTGATGTCTAAAAATAACCTTTTGGTTAATTTATATTGAACCATAATATCAACAACTTATATCAAGTATTTTAAACACCCATAAATCCAAAGAGTTTGATTTTTTTGATTGTACTGTTTTAACATCACTGTTGTTGTAGCATTTAAAAGAATATGAATCAACTTCTTAAATGATAAAATTATTTATGATAGAATATCATTGAAGAGATCATGGTTGAATAAATTAATAATCAACAGTTTCAGTATAGTGTGATTAAAATTTATAACTTATTAGATCATCCAATTTCAGAAAACAACAACTTCATTTTCTATTTGTTATTTTACTATTGAAAGAGATTACAAAATTTCGATTATTATATAGCATATATCTTGTGTATATAAACAGAAAAAATTCCATCCATTTACATCTATTATAAATATTTCATTAGGGTGTGAATATCCAAGAAAACATCCTAAAATATTGTAGATATTCAAATTTAAAAGATTTAGAATTATTATAACATCCCTTAAAAATAAAAATTATTTATTCCATTAAATAAGAGTGTTTTAAAAATATTACGAAAAATTGATTCACTCATTTAATATCTTTGAAATTATATTTAAATTCTTCAATTGAATTTCACAAATATAAGATAATATCACTAATTTAAAAATAATTTCATTTAACAGTCAAATGTTATGTTCCTTCATATGATGAAAAAAATAAAACATAGGGCTAGAAATGTATTGTGGAACACAAATGTAGGGCTGATATAACGTATTTTATTTTCATATAACATAGGGTTTCTGATCCATACATTTTATTTTCACCAATGTATGGTTATATCCTAAGAAATGGTTCTTTTTTCAAACATTCTATACAACATTGGGTTGAAGATTCATAAGATTTGTTCCAAAAAAAAGAATTAATTATTTATTCTCTATTATGAATTTTGAGTTCATTCCATATGTTATGATTATCAATGTATGGTATGAATATTGTTTCCAAAAATGCTAAAAATTATTTCGACATACATTTTCAAATATTCCATGAGATTTAAGAACTTGAATATAATTTCAAAATACATATTTCATGGAGTATTAATTTAATTAAATTCACATAATGTAATATCACCAGTAAAACAAATAACGGTATTTGTGGGTATTAAAATACCTAATATTTGTAGAGTATTTTTGGGATAAAAAATACCCAAATGTGGCCTATTTTTATGGGAGATTCTATAAAATATGACAAACATGCCTATTTTTAATTATCCTCCATTGGGTCAACAATCTCTAAAATACAATTTCCTTAGAAGGTCATCATCGATGGAAGTGGATATCTCATTTCATAAACATTTGAATTTCATTCATATATTGATTATATGACACCCAAAAATACAATATCTATTGAATTTTTATCCTTATATTAATTAAATCACGGTCTTCCATTAGTGACATATCTCATAGGGAATCATTGTTTAAAGGACATTATTCAATGATCAATATTTTTATAGAATCATCATAGATGATGTTGGAATAATATATCACATAGTTCCATTTGTTAATATTTAATGACATTAATGTAATGAATTTGTATGTGTGTAGCCTTGAAAAATATTATGTTATATGTTATTTAAGAGATATTTCAAATTGTCTTCATTCGTGTCCTATGAGTCATTTTATTGGGAGTTGTGATTTTATAGTATGTACTTTTCCTAATCTTGTGTGTATGATTGTCATGTGGAAGATCATATCTAATATCAAGGTGATATGTGGATCATTAAGGATTTATTAGCTCTTAGAGGGAACGAATGTGCTAGTTCAATGTGGAAATTATCATAATGGTGGGACCTATATATAGGGATGGTTCACATAGACTATGAGGCTATAGTCAAGACAGAGGATGGGGTACTCCGATATTTCATTAAAAACAACAGTGTTAGGGGTGTGAATAATTGATCGCTCGACCGAAGGTTTGGACAGTGGCATGGTTATATTTTTGGATTTTCATAAGTCTTGGTTAATTATGGTACATGATTTGATACATTTTTTAATATTGTGGAATTCCAATATATTTGATGATTTAGGAGATATTCCATTAATCATGGAGTCATAGTAGTTAGATTTTGGGTCCATAGTTTCTTGGTTAGTTAATGATCACTGATTATATGGTTGGTTTATGGTTTGTGTATTTATATTCAATCATGATACACACTTTTATATTGATGTGAAATTTTCATTATGGATGATTTGGTGGTGTGTTATTGGGATTATACACAAACAATTCATGAGAATCATGATGTACATTCATCATTCCTAGGCATTGGTTTACCTAAGTCAAGAACACAATATTTGGAAGATGAGATATTGGAGTATAGACGATAGAGGGAATTCCACGATGGAATAATGAAAATTTCTATGGTGTTTCTGGTATATCATTTGTTTATCATACATTGGTTGACTTACCACATTATGATATGTTTTATCTCTTTCTTTTATATAACCTATATAACATTTATTTATATTATAACTATTTATACTATGTTGTTATGGGAAGTTTTTATTACTTTTTGATATTATTATTTTATAGCTAGTGATACTAAGGGTATATTTTTACAATGAAACTATTCATCCCCTCATAGATATTCAGCTGCCTCTCGCATATGGGGAGACAAAATTAAGGTTTAATGACATGATGTATTAACTGAGTGATTTGGTTTGGAAATAGATATATTACAAATTTTGATACATATTATGAGATGGTAGAGGTAAGATTCTCTTACAACTGCGATAAATTATAAATATTAAATTTTATGGATATCACATGGGTTTTAATGATGATTCCAAATGAATATGGCTAACTCATTACTACCTCATGACGATTGATGGTGACACATGATGACTTTTAATCACCTATGATTACTTCCAAGTGATCAGCTCAGAGTATGATATTTTTGGATTGACAAAGATTAAATTTAAGGGATCAAAATTAATTATAGATTGATAGGAAAATCTCATGATTACCTCTATGGTTTTAAAGATGATTCACAGAGAATATAGACCACCAAGGATTGCCTCATTGGGATCTTCTTTCACCATTTAATTTATATAGTACATAGGATTACATATAGGGATTTATGATGATATATACAGACTATTTTTAAAATACAATGAGTGTATTACATATTTTCCTTTAAATTAATTTTATTTCATTGTTCTCTTTCATTACATTCAATACTATGCTGAAACGAACCACAATATACTATAAATATATTATAATATTATGTGAATGTTTTCACCAGACTATTGGATTGGAGGGTATTATTATTAGTTAATAAATATATTTAAAAAAATTACATTGGTATACAATGAATTCATTTAATTTCAATTTTCAATAAATTATAATAGTCATTTGAATTTAAAATAATACATTCTTCTAAAATTTCATTTATATACAGAAAATGAGTTTTTATCATAATATATTATATTAATATGTAATGACTAATTATTTTAAATAGATTTTTATACAATATAATTAATTTAGTATTAATACATTCCATTAGTATTTTTTACATGGAATATAATGACTATAAAAAATGATTTTTCCCAAAATTACATTTAGAAATAAACATATTTGTTGAGTTTTTGTAAAAACATGAAAGTGATTTTCAACCACATGTGGGAGTTGATTCTCTTAAAATTGAATTCATATATTGATGAAAAAATATTCATACTATGAAAAAAATTTACTTATTTATTTGACATTATGAATAGTAAATGAGGTAAATTTTCATTATAAAAATAAAAGCTAAATGATATTATTCGGGTGTTAGACTAAATAGGTAATTATTAAAATAACTAAAAAACATTTCTAAATACATTTAAATAAATATATTATAATTCTATATCATCTTATAACAAAAAATGATCGATTTTGGATCATATTCCTCTAGATAGAGAATTTATTATATTTTTCTTAATCATCATAAGTGTGCCACTCCCCTCACATATAAAAGGAACACCCTCTCCTATCTTATGAATTCCACATGGGACTTTAATCTTGACAAAATCATGATAAAATTTGTTATAAAAATTACTAACCACATCTTAGATATTCTTATATTCTAAAATGGAATATCAAATGTCTTTGAAGATGATATACCCATGTGGATCCTCATTGAAGCATTATATGTTCTTGTCGATCTTCTTTTTCGATTTCATTTGTCTTATACTTCATCAAAATATTTTTTACCCATCCAAATATAATGAATATTTTTTTATTATTCTAAGATGATATTATTATATGTAACATCAAATTTATAATTTCTATTTAATCAAATATGAAATTAGATTTTTTTCATGAATTTATTTGTGGACAACCACCTCCACATCAAAATATTATTCATATACCATCATGATCAATAAAGGTTCGTTATTTGGATTGATTTAATGTTTATGTATGATATTTATGAAATAATTATTCTTATAAAATTTTATGATTTCATATAACTTCATTTCTCCCAATATGTTGGGAAATGATCTTATTTCTTTTGCAATACAATTAGGCCACCGTATCCATGAAGCAATGCAATTAATTTTCTATTTACTAGTTGAATGGATAATAATTAGGAAATAATTAATAAATATATATTATATTTGTAATATAGTAATGATTTATAAATTGTAATTTAGAATTTACCTTCATTTTTTTACAATCATAAAAAAGGCTAATCCTTATATATTAATATAGAGATATTCTCATCTCATTGATCAGATGTAATTTATTTTTCATCATAGATTTATTTTAATTTTCCTAAATTTTTTTATAATTAATAGTTATTATTTTTATTTCCTTATTAATATTATAGAGTTGATTAATCTTGGAACCTGTTTCTAGTACTTTAATCATTCAACAAAATAATTCATGTAATAAAAAACACCTTTTGACCGAGTTCCCATTTTAGGAAGACTTAATAAATATCATAATTTGATATCCTAATGGAATGGTATATTATATGTAATAAATGAATAAGAAATTATAATAAATATATATTAAATAAATATTTTATTATACATGAGTATTTAACTCATATAATGAAATTGAAGATTTGAGGTAAAGGTAATAATGAAATATGGGGATTCTTTTCATGATTATTTTTTGTTTAATTTCTAATGCTATAAATTAATTTATATTTTCAATTAAACCCCATATTGTTTTAAATTTTTTTATTTCTTAGTTTTATTTTTTCCCTTAATTTTACTCATTATCATACATTATATATATTAAAAAACTATTTTAATGTAAAACCAACAATAATTCAACTTTTACCAGGAATCTAATTATTCCATATGAATATATATTCATAAAAATGAATTTGAAAATGTTATTAATATTATCCAATGATATATTAAACTCATTTTTAACCATACTTTACATTCTATTATTTTTTCAAAACTATATTCTAATAATTTTATAAATGAGATACTTTTCACCAAATGTGTGAGAGAAAATAATGTATAAATTTGCATAGCTCGAAGTAAAATTCACATAATCGGGACTACTATTTTTGATGTGGATTCCATTTCATTATTCAATGTATATAATTAAATAATTTGTTTTAGTACGTTTATTGAAATTTTTTACCATTAAATTAGTTATTTCAAAATAAAAACTGATTTTTCTTTATGAAATTATACTGTGATCTTCTAAAGAAATTTCATTCATTGAAAAATAAAATGTTAAGAAACTTATAATAAATTTACTAACTAATAAATTCATACTATCAATATTATATAAATATAATATTAATGTTATATAGATTAATAATTGGAGAAATAATTTTTATATTTCTTTTGTAATGTCACAAAAAATATTATATATTTTTAATACCCTGTGACATTCTTATGAATATATTTTTATTAAGTCATTGTTTGACTAGATATAGACATCCAGTGAATTGTACAATCTTACATAGATATCTCAAGATATGATTATGATTATAATTAACATGGCTATATTCTTATATATTCATATTTGTAATTAATGTGTATGATTTATTCTCATAGGATTATATGATAATGAGTGGACATTACTATGATTAGATATATTCAAATATTGATGCTTGAGTATTATTAATTATATATATTATCATAATAATATTATGAAATGAATTTGAATTGGTATGTTTATTGTATTAATAGTTACCATTATTTTAATACCACATTCATATGTTAGGAATTTTGAGTAATGAATACTGCCTCGACACCTTTATTACTCATTCCTTTGGTTTTGAATTTATTTTGGTGTTTATAAATAGTCATATTTATTGAATGAATATTTTACACTAAAAAATCAAAAGAATATTTTAATATTTTTTAGATATCATGTTATTCACTAATTGTTTTTTTCTCACATGTTTGCCTATACTGAGCCTCTGAGCTCACCCATTTTATGTTTTTCTTCACTAGTATTTGATAGAAGATTATAGGATTGATATATGTAGAATATTTCTAATATGATGTTTGTTTTAGTTTAGTTTGGAGATAAATTAAAAAAATATGATTATTCTATGTCTACTCTTCAATGAAACTAATCCAATATTGTTCTAGAGAGAATATATTTTTGAAATGTATTGAAATATCATCTAGACTGATGTGACATCAATGAATGTTATGCATTGGACTCATAAATAATTTTCATATATGATTACCTCTTCAATATATTTATTCACTATAGGATTGATTCAGATAATAAATTCTCAGGGAGGACTATCTCTCTGAATAAAAATGGTGAATGTTTACTATTAAAAAAATAAAAAATATTGTAAGAGATTAAATAAAAATGAAATAATAAAATTATAAAGTAACTAGGGACTGGTAATTATTACCTATTGAGTAAGATATAGTGATTCGGTGGTGTAACCAATCATAGGCCTATGGACATAAGTCCAATGTAATTTAGAATTAGATTTTCGTTGATATTGAATGTTGGGGGAATAACCAACATCATAAGAATTAAAATTATATTGAAAGCCAGGTAAATACTAAATATCAAATTATTTATTATCATGTATAATTGAGAATCCATTTGAAAACACATATGTGGTCTAAATAATTATTAGGTGCAATTTTCTGGGTTGAATGAAAATAAGTCATAAAAATTTAGTTAACTTACTCAGATTAACCACCCTTAGTGATCCAATGGATCCATGTTTAATAATCAGTATCTTAATATAGTTTCCCTCTAAACATATAAAGGAAAATTAAAAATGATTGTGAATATTTACTCTATTTAAAATAAATTGTTGGTCGGAGTGGATACTCAAGAGGGGGGTGAATTGAGTTCTAATTAAAATTTCTGTTTAAAAACATTGTCTTAAAAACCCCCAAATAAAATACTGAATTAAACTGTAGTGAATTTATATCAAAGTAAAGGTTTTGATGGGTTCTCAAGGGATTGATTATTTACCAGTTAATCAAAACATAATAGTTGATAAACTTTTGAAACTAACTTACTGATTTAAAACTAATATAAACACTTGCGAGTTTAATTATCAAAGTGACTTTAAAACAGTTTTGGTTTTAAAGTAATTAGCTACGGAATAAAGAAAATAACATTGAATGAAATAGCACAATAGATATAACCAAGAGGTTTAGTCTCAATCCGAAAATTAGTCCTCTCAACAATTTATATAAATTTGATCCACACCCTGGATCGGGGTTCAAAACAGTTTACAACTGTCTAGGTCCAAGACCTCTGCCACTGTTATTCGTGGGAAACAAAACAACAGAAACCAGCTGTCCAGGTCACACACGACCTCTACCACTATTACAGTGGGAAATGCAAGATGTATAGAGTTTGTTGAGGATTTACAGATCCTCCAGTTAATGTACAAGAGAGAGAGTGCGTGTTAAATACAGCAGATAACACACACTACTCGAAATGTAAAATAATGAATCACATAGGGGAGATGTAGAGTTTAGAAATGGCTCTAGTGATTTCAGTGAATCATTGGACTCCTTGAGTTTGATCAAAAATGGTTCTGAGTCCTCTTATAGTTTTTTTTTTAAAAACTGAGTGTCGTCTGCTTGGCATTCAGGTTCAGAGATAGTGAAAAATGTAGTCGATGAAGTTCATCAATGTCCTCGTGAATGTACAGAACTCTTCTTGAGTATGCTTGAGTGTGTATGACCTTCTGTGTCTTCTTGTTCGTGCATGTATATCCATATGATTTCTTCTCCTATCTTCCACAACTATCTCATCCACCACTCTTTGCACTCATATGTGTCTCATCATCTTTTTGCAACAACAGGGACTTCTTGTATTTATGGCACGAGCTCCAGCAAAAGAAATGATTTCATTTTGTAGGTACGAGGTATGGTTCCCTGACATCCAACAACCTTCATTAAAAAAATTACAGAGCATTAAAATATACCTAATATGACCGTTGGTTAGATTAAATGGAGATAAAGAAATTCAAATAGCTGTTTATGACTATCAATGAGTCAAGTGATCAGTAGGTCATCAGCATCAGCATCGGTGGCTAGACATCGGTGTGTCCTGATCGGTGACTCAAATGATCAGCATCGGTGTGTCATGATGGGTGACTCATTTGATCAGCATCGGTGTGTGATGATCGGTGACTCATTTGATCAGCATCGGTGAGACATCTTCGGTGAGTCAGATGATCAGCATCGGTGTGTCATAATCGGTGACTCATTTGATCAGCATCAGTGAGACATCTTCAGTGACTGAGATGATCAGCATCGGTGTGTCATGATCGGTGACTCATTTTATCAGCATCGGCGAGACATCTTCGATGACTTAGAATATCAGCATCAGCGTTTCATGATCGATGACTCATTTGATCAGCATCGGTTTGTCAGGATCGGTGACTCATTTGATCAGCATCAGCGAGACATTTTCGATGACTCAGATGATCATCATCGGTGTTTCATGATCGGTGTGACCATTGTATTTTGATATGGATCGGTGTGACCGTTGTCTTTTGATATAGATTGGTGTGACCGTTCACTTTTGATATGGATTGGTGCGACCGTTTTCTTTTGATATGGATCGGTGCGACCATTGTCTTTTGATATGGATCAGTGCGACCGTTGTATTTGGATATGGATCGGTGCGACCATTGTATTTTGATATGGATCGGTGCGGTCGTTCACGTTTGATATAAATCGGTGTGCCTGTTCACTAAACATAACACAATGTGTCTGTTTGATCCAGATGACTTCCAAAATACTTGTCAATCAATAACAAGAACAAATAAAAACATGATCCAACCGATATAAATAGATTCACTAAAATATTGTGATTATGTATATGAGAAATCAAACTAGATTAAGTAACAATGATTTGTGATTATTAAAACAGAAATCATAGGAAGAATTTAACAATCTTCCAGAGGGATCAACAATTTCCCCCTTTTTGATAATCAAAAATCTTAGTCATAAATTAAAATAATATATCATCAATAATAGTGACAAGGAATAATAAGAATAAAAACACAATTACATATAAATCACCCCCTGAATTTATGCCTTTGTATATTTATGTAATCATTGATCCCCCTGCCATAGTATGTTTCTCCCCCATAGATATAAATCTCCCCCTTTGGGATAATCAAAAAGGAGGGAAAACATATAAAGAAGAGATTAAAAGAAGTCATCATAGAGAATATAGAGATAAAAAAGGTTTGTAAAGTACATCAGAGTACAAACAGAACACTATTCACCCTATCGAAAACAAGACACAAGTATTTCTTGGGATGTTACTGGGCTTTGACTTTGTCAAAAGGATCAATGGTTGGTAAGTTGGAAGGCCTGGAGGCAGGGTGAACTGGGCGAATTTGAAAAGGTGGTAAGATGACTCTGTAAGGTGGAGGAGAGGATGTCATGGAGATTTGTTATTGAGCAGTAGTAGCTAGTTGAGAAGATTGCTGAAGAACTGGCCGTAGTTGAGATAGAGCTTGAGAAACGGAGATCTGATTTGGAGCAACATTAGAGGCACAGAAAGGTTCAGCAGTAGGAAGCACAATGGCAGTGGCTTGTTCATTCAGATAAGGCTTCAAAAGATTTATGAAATCCTGAATAACTTCTGCACCATACTGCATATCCTTCACAAAATCATCCTTATTCTTCATGAACCGTTCCAGGGTAGGAGAAAAATCTTGCAACTGAAGAACATGAGTCTTGAAATCTTGAGTGACTGGAGGTAGTTTCAGATTATTAGACAACACTTTGAAATTCGCGGCCATCTCATGCTTGGTATAATTCTTTGAAAATTAATTATCAACCTTTTCCTTGATCTATTTCTGAGCTTTATTGGCATCTTCTGAATATACTTTTACCATCTTACGAATGTGATCACTGTGATCCTTCATCTTCCTCAACGAGTCCAAATCAAGAACTTGTCCAATGGCGGCCAATTCATCATGCACAATCTGCCTTAGAGCCTCTAGCTCATGAGTAGTGATCTTGGTTACTTTGGTTGCACTGGCTTGAGCAACTATCTGAGTTATCTCAGCTTTCAACATCCTCAGATCATACTTCTTAAGATGTTCAATCAGATTCCTCAACACTTCCATCATACCAGAGATGGTTGATCTAAATTCGTTTGATAAAGAAACTAAGTCATATTGTAGATCCTTCATATTCTGATTTAGAGAGTCTATGTGCCTGCCAATAAACTCACCAGGATTGGCCAGGTCAGGTCTAATAACATTTGATACTCTTTTTGAAAAGGCTTCCAAAGAATCTTCAAAAAACTTGCAGAGAAGCTTGAGTAAGAGCATTTGAAATTTCTTCTCTGACTGTATCTCTCACAGCAGCAAGCAACTCAATTTTAAACATATCAAAATCAGACTGAGAGACAGTAGAACTAGGTATATGAACATCTGCTGCATCAATAACATGAGCAGACCTTGCCTCAACTGGTTGGCTTTCCCTCACAACCGCAGTAGATTCTGATTCTTCCTCTACTTCTTCAGAATACTCTAATCCCAAAACAGAAAAACCAGGGTAATCATCCCAGACAGCAGCACACAGAGTATATTTCGGTTTATCATAACTTTCTTTTCTACAGATTTCTAGAGAATCTCTCTTTCCATTGCTATTTGTTTCTTGCAAAGTTTGAAGTGGTTCTATTGGAGGTACAGTAAGACAATCCACTGGTCGGTTATCACCACCACCACCACCATCATCATCATCATCTATATTCCAATTTCCATTCATCAAAGAATCTTCACTGTCAGATACTTCAGTGTCAATAGCTTCTTCATCACCGAGAACTGGTTCTGATTCAGGTAAGGCTAAAGGTGGACTGGCATGTCCAAAGTCCATTCTTCTCTTATGGCTCACAGTATAAGGATCAATCCTATCATCAGGAGGTGACATACTTCCTTCTTCTGTTTCAGCTTCTTCCTTACCTTTTTTACCAGACTCTTCAGTGTCCTTATTCCATTCAACATCTAATTCTTCCTCATCATCTGAATAAATTGGCTCCTCATCTGATTTCAAACTAGGGTCTCTCAAACCCTTCGGCCTCTTTCCATGATCAGTGGAATTGTAGGATTCATACAACTTGTCCTCATCAGAAACCCATCATTTTTTCCATGGTTTCCAATTTATTTTCATCCTTTTACAAATTTCATTGTTAACACAAAAATAACTATCATATTTATCTATCTCATCAGCTTCATCAACACATTCCAGATTCATTAACATAGTAGAGATCATTTTGGAATAGAACAGGGCAGTGGCATTCTTAGAATGTTTCACCATTCTATCTATGTGCACCATTAGATATCTACACAAATTGATCTTCTCATGGGTCTTTAGTAAAAACAATAGAAAAACCTCCTGAAATTTTACAGCAGAAAATTCTCCTTTCCTAGGGCAAATTTGGTGCTGAATAAACATAAAGAGAAGTCTACATTCACCATCCAACTCTGAGGATGTGATTCTCCTTGACTCTCTGTTTCTAGTCAAATGCTCTAAAGCTAACTCATAAGAGAAGTATTCAATTGATAGAGGAATGTTTCTTGCATAATCCTCATACCGACCCACTTGGGGTACAGTTAAATATTCAGCCCATTGTTTAGATGAAAAAGATATTTTCTTTCCATTCACTACAGAAGAAATTCTTGCAGCCTCTACAACATCTAATGTAACATTAAGATTTATATAAAACTCATGCACTAGCTTTGGGTAGTATACATGAGTGTTATCTGAGAACCAGGCTTTCCATCCTTGAGATTATAAAACTTGTAACAACAACGACTTACTTATCAAAAGCCAGGCAGAACTGACTTCCTTTTATACAGCAACAATCCGAGTTTCTAGGTTTGGATTTACTGATATTTGAGTGGTACAACTCGACTCACCTCGAGAATGATTTGAAGGTAAAGGACTGTCTGATCCTTTTCTTGGTCTCTTTTTCTTAGCCATTTGAAGATTATAGGGAATGCAGGAGTTCGAAGGTTCGAAGTTGAGGATAAGAGAGGATATAAGGCTTGGCAGGAAATGAAAGGTCGACGGTTTGGGGAATAGAAATAGTCGTGTATCATTTATTTCATCATTTAGGGTTTCCATAATAAAGATAAAATTAATTAATTAATTACAATATAATAAAAAGTAATAGAAAGATAGATCGGTTTGACTGATCGGTTTCAGAGATCGGTTTCACATATCGGTTTCACAGATCGGTTTCACAGATCGGTTTCACAGATAGGTTTCACAGATCGGTTTCACATATCGGTTTCACATATCGGTTTCACAGATCTGTTTCAAAGATCGGTTCCACATATTGATCATACACAACTCTTTATTAATAAAATTCATTCTTTATGATCATAAAGGATTTGTAAAAATATCAGCTAATTGATGTTCAGAACAAATAAAATCTAGAGAAATATCACCTTTATGATAATGATCTCTTAGAATGTGATGTCTGACATCAATGTGCCTAGTCCTAGAGTGAGGCACAGGGTTCTTAGATATGTTGATCTCACTAGTGTTGTCACAGTTAATTGAAACATGTTTAAAATCAAATCCATTGTCCAATAAAGTGTGTTTCAGCCACAGAATCTGTGCACAGCAACTACATGAAGATATATATTTTGCTTCAGTAGTAGACAATGCAACTGAGTTCTGTTTCTTACTACACCATGATACTAGGGACTTTCCAAGTAAATGACATGTTCCAGAAGTTCTCTTCCTATCTAACATACATGAAGAAAGGTCAGCATCTGAATAACTAGTTAGGTCAAATGATTGTCCTTTTGGATAAAACAAAACTAAATTCACAGTATAATTAAGATATTTAAAAATCCTTTTAACAGCCAGTAAGTGTGATTCTTTAGAATTATCTTGAAATCTAGCACACATACACACACTAAACATAATATCTGTTCGACTAGCAGTAAGATAATGTAAACTCCCAATCATACTTCAGTAATTGGTTTGATCAGCTGGTTTCCCAGTTTCATCAACATCCAATTTACAGGCAGTACTCATATGTATATAACTTTCCTTAATACTATCCAAACCAAAAAGTTTTAATAAACCCTTAGTATATTTACTTTGATACCATATTTAGTTTTAAATATTTGAAATCCAGGAAAATACATAAGCTCTCCCATTAAGCTCATTTCAAACTCATTTTCCATAACCTTTGAAAAAGCAGTACATAAAGAATTTTTAGAAGATCCAAAAATAATATCATCAAAAATGATTTGTACTATTAAAACATCTTTTGAAATCCTTTTTATAAAAAGAGTGGGATCAGATATTCCTTTTGTAAATCCTTTTGAAATAAGAATGTTTGAAAGTCTTCCATACCACGCTCTTGGAGCTTATTTTAAACCATATAAATATTTAGAAAGTATAAAAACATGATTTTGAAAATGAGAATTTGAGAAACCAGGTGGTTTTTCTACAAAAACATCTTAAAGAATAAACCCATTTAAAAAATCACTTTTCACATCCATTTGATATAACATGAAATTCAGATGTGATGCATAGGCAAGTAAAATCCTAATAGCCTCTAATCTAGCTACAGGTGCAAAGGTTTCCTCATAGTCAATTCCTTATTCTTGATTGTAACCTTATGCAACTAGCCTAGATTTGTTTCTAATGATGTTGCCAGATTCATCAACTTTGTTTCTAAACAACCATTTTGTGCCTATGGTTATAGTGTCCTTGGGTCTTTCTACTAATTTCCAGACTTTGTTTCTTTCAAATTGAATTAGTTCTTCTTGCATTGCCATTAACCAAAATTCATCATTGATAGCATCAATGGTATTTTGAGGTTCTAACTGTTAATGAAAAGCATGATGTTCAACCTGATTTCATAGAAAAGATCCAACCTGTGTTCCTCTATCTAGATTACCTACAATAGCATCTAAAGGATGGTTCTTTAGAATTCTAGTTGGTCTAGAAAAGGTAGGGATCGTGATTTCAGATTCATCTACATGGTGAGGTTCAACAGAGGTAGGTTTTGGAAAATTTTCAGAACTGGATGTTTTAACTACATGTCCACTATCTTTATCATTAAGGTTCAAAACAGAGAGATCATCTTTAAGATTTTAAAGAGAGGTCTTAGGTTCATGTGGATCAGTTTCATCAAATTTGATGTGAACAGATTCTTCCACACATTTGTTTCTCTTATTGAAAACTCTATAGGCTTTACTAGAAATAGAGTAACCTAGGAAAATTCCTTCATCACTCTTGGATGCAAATTTGTCAAGATTGTCTTTAGTATTAAGAATAATGACTTAGTAGCCAAAAACTCTGAAGTAGTTAACCTTAGGTTTCTTATGGTTCCATGACTCATAAGGGGTCCTCTTAATAACAGGTCTGATCAAGACTCTATTAATAAGGACATAGACATAGTGCATCCCATTTAAACTAGAAATTGTGACTATAGCCACTGTGTGAGCAGTAAGATTCAAACTCATGATTTTCAAACTCACGACCATGATCACTTCTCAGGGATTTAATTTTAAGTCCAAAATGTTTCTCTACAGACTTGGAATATTTTACAAAGCAAGAACAAGCTTCACTTTTGTGAGATAGAAAATATACCCAAAAATATCTAGAAAATTCATCTACAAGGACATAGACATAGTGAATCCCATTTAAACTAGAAACTCTTGAAGGTCCAAATAAATCCATGTGAACCAACTTGAGAGGTTGAGAAGTTGAAACTTATTTCTTTGATTTAAAACAAACTTTATGTTGCTTTCCCTTTTGACAGGGATTATAGACTTTGTCTGCTGGAAATTGATGTTTGGGTAGGTCTCTAACTATGTTCTTCCTAGAAAGATCTCTAAGTGAATGCACATTGCAGTGTCCTAATCCTTTGTGACAAAGACAACACTCTTTCTGAAAATCATTTAAACAGGTAATATTCTGCTTCTCTATGTAATTTAAATCAACAACATAAACATTATCATTTATTAAAGCAAAAAACACAAAAATATTTTTAAAATTAAAAACATTGCAAGAATCGTTTTCAAATTTATCATAAAAACCATCATCACCTACCTGAGAAATACTTAACAAATTATTTTTAAGTCCGTCAACAAATAAAAATTTAGAAATTAATACTTAGTCAGTGTTACCAATCTGACCAAAGCCGATGATTTTTCCTTTTGAGTTATCACCAAAAGTGACAATGCCTCCATAAACATTTACTAAACTCTTGAATCATGAGAAGTCTCCTGATATATGTCTTGAACATCAACTGTCCAAATACCAAGTCTTTCTATAAGAGCTCTTTAAGCAGGTTCCCTCAGAAGTGTTTATCATAAAACACATCTTTTCCATATTTCAGTGTTCAGTTTCAGAAACATCAGATTCAGTGGAGTTATCCTCAGAAGCATTCCATGTAGCCTTCATGGATTTCTTAAACTTATTGTACTTGTATTTATACTTCTTCATGTATTTCAACTTTGGACAGTATGCTTTTATGTGTCACTTTCTTTTGCACTCATAGCATACAACTTCATCTGATTTTTCAGATTTCTTCCAATCCTTTTTACAATGTCCCTTGTTGTCATACTTACCTTTATAATTTGATTTTCTGAAAAACTTCTTCTTCCTATAAAACTTCATAAACCTTCTGGAAATGTGAGCCATCTCAGAATCACTATCAGAAGCACTATCACTGTCTTCATAGCTCGAACTTCCATTTATATCATGTAGCTTCTCCTTATCCTTGTTCTTTGAAGTAGAAGTTTTGAAAGCAACAGACTTCCTTCTAGGTTCTTCTTCTTCTTCTTTGTTAACCTAGAGTTCCTCTTCATACATCATCAACTTTCCAATTAGTTCCTTGAATAGAAGTTCACCAATATCACATGATTCTCTAATTGAGACAGAAGTTCCTCTCCATCTTTCAGGTAGACATCTCAGAATTCTCCTAATTTGTTCCTTTGATGGAACATCCTTTCCCAGAGAAGTCATTGTGTGGATAATTTCATTAAACTTGAGATACATCTCAGAAATGGGTTCATCAGGCATCACCTTAAAATTATCATACTTAATAGTATATGTATTCAATCTCTTTCCCTTAACATTAGTTGTTCCTTCATGAGAAACGACTATGGTATCCCAAATTTCATAAGCATTTTGACAGGAAGATATTCTATTAAATTCCTCATATCCTAAAGCACAGTACAGGGCATTCATAGATTTGTAATTATTATTGTAGGTAGCCTTAATATCTTCATTCCATGTAGATCTAACAGTAGTAGGAATATTGTATTCTGATTCTATAGCAGTCCAAATATCAAAACCCATGCTCTCTAAATGAATTTTCATCTTGATTTTCCACTCAGCATAGTTAGTGCCATTTGAAAAATGGTGGTCTATTGGTAGCAACACCTTCGAGTCTATTATCCATGATAGCTTTCTTAAAGCAAAGATTTTAAAGAGATAAAAATTTAGAAATAACATAAATTTAAGACCTTTAATATACAACTAAAATCAAAGTTAAAAAATAGAGTACTTTATAAAATATTTGAAATCCTATGATACCAAATGTTGGTCAGAGTGGATACTCAAGAGGGGGGTGAATTGACTTCCAATTAAAATTTCTATATAAAAACTTTGTCTTATAAATCCCCAAATCAAATACTAAATTAAACTATAGTGAATTTATATCAATGTAAAGGTTCTGTTGGGTTCTCAAGGGATTGATTATTTCCGAGTTAATCAAAACAGAAGAGTTGATTAACTTTTGAAAGTAACATTCTGATTTACAACTAATATAAACCCTTACGAGTGTAATTATCAATGTGACTTTAAAACAGTTTTGGTTTTAATGTAATTAGCAAGGGAATAATAAAAAATTACTTTGAAAGAAATAACACATCAGATATAACCAAGAGGTTCAGTCTCAAGCCGAGACTTATTCCTCTCAACAATTTATATAAATTATATCCACACCCTGGATCGGGGTTCACAAAAGTTTAAAACTGTCCAGGTCCAAGACCTCTAGCACTGTTATTTGTGGGAAACAAAACAACAACAACCAGTTGTCCAGGTCACACATGAACTCTACCACTATTACAGTGGGAAATGAAAGTTGTAAAGAGTTTTCTTGAGGATTTACAGATCCTCCAGTTAAAGTACAGGAGGTAGTGTGTGTGTTAAATACAGCAGATAACTCACACAGATCGAAATGTAAAATAATGAATCACAAAGTTGATATGTAGAGTTAAGAAATGGCTCTAGTGATTGCAGTGATGCTTTGGACTCCTTGAGTTTGATCAGAAATGGTTCTGAGTCCTCTTCTGATTTTTTTCAGAAAAACAGAGTGTCGTCTTCTTGGAATCCAGGTTCAGAGATTGTGAAAAATGTAGTCGATGAAGTTCTTCATTGTCCTCGTGAATGTACAGAACTCTTCTTGAGTAAGCTTGAGTGTGTATGACCTTCTGTATCTTCTTGTTCGTGCATGTATATCTGTATGATCTCTTCTCGTGTCTTCCACAAATATCTCATCCACCACTCTTTGCACTCATATGTGTCTCATCTTCTTTTTTCACCAACATTGACTTCTTGTATTTGTGGCACGAGCTCCAGCAAAAGAAATGATTTCTTTTTGTAGGTACGAGGTACGGTTCCCTGACATCCAACAACCTTCATTAAATAAATTACAGAGCATTAAAAAATACCTAATATGACCGTTGGTTAGATTAAATAAAGATAAAGAAATTCAAACAGCTGTTTATGACTATCAGTGAGTCAAGTGATCGGTAGGTCATCATCATCAGCATCGGTGGCTAGACATCGGTGTGTCCTGATCGGTGACTCAGATGATCAACAACGTTGTGTCATGATTGGTGACTCATTTGATCAGAATCGGTGTGTCATGATCGGTGACTCATTTGATCAGCATCGTTGAGACATTTTCGGTGACTCAGATGATTAGCATCGGTGTGTCATGATCAGTGACTCATTTGATCAGCATCTATGAGACATCTTTGGTGACTCAGATGAATAGCATCGGTGTGTCATGATCGGTGACTCATTTGATCAGAATCGGTGAGACATCTTCAGTGACTCAGATGATCATCATCGGTGTGTCATGATCGGTGACTCATTTGATCAGCATCGGTGAGATATCTTCGGTGACTCAGATGATCAGCATCGGTGTGTCATGATCAGTGACTCATTTTATCAGCATCAGTGTGTCATGATCAGTGACTCATTTGATCAGCATCGGTGAGACATCTTCAGGGACTCAGATGATCAGCATCAGTGTGTCATGATCGGTGCGACCGTTGTCTTTTGATATGGATCGGTGCGACCGTTGTCTTTTGATATGGATCAGTGCGACCGTTCACTATTGATGTAGATCAGTGCGACTGTTGTCTTTTGATATGGATCGGTGCAACCGTTGTCTTTTGATATGGATCGGTGCGACTGTTGTCTTTTGATATGGATCGGTGCCACCGTTGTCTTTTGATATGGATCGGTGCGACCGTTGTCTTTTGATATGGATAGGTGCAACCGTTGTCTTTTGATATGGATCGGTGCGACCGTTCACTTAAAAGAACACAAAGTGTCTGTTTGATCTAGATGACTTCCAGAATACTTTTAAATAAATAAGAAGCACAGATAAAAACATGATCCCATCGATATAAAAAGATTCACTAAAATATTGTAATTATGTATATGAGAAATCCAACTGGATTAAGTAACGATGATTTGTGATTATTAAAACAGAAATCATAAGAATAATTCAACAATCTTCTAGAGGGCTGAATAGAATTGTTTTATTAAATTATATTGGAAGAAAAATCATATTTGGAGAAATTTATTATATAATACCACCTTTTAATTAGCATTGAAGGGAGAGAAGTTGTAATATTTGGGTTTTATCCCATTGATAGTGGTGATCATTTAACTCTAGAAATATTATAGAATATATAGTTAAATAAAAAAGATAAAAAATTAATCCTTATGTATCTATAAGATAGGGTTTAAACAAAGGATATGGGTCTCTATAGTACTAATGAGATTTAGGATAAATTTAGTGAAATCTATGATAGAAATACCAGTGTCAAGTTATCCACAAATAAATTTTAGGTGATCTAATTGGATGAAAATATAATCACATCAAATGAATATGTTGGTACCTATTTCAATTGGTTTAATGATATTCTGATAATTTTCATGTGGTTGGGTGAGAATCTAGTGGATTAAATCATTAGTGAATAAAAAATAATGATATTTTTGGATTGTTTTGATTCAAAAATATATTATTTGGATGATAGATAATAATTAAAAATTAATGGGGTACATTATATACTAATATCAATTGAGTTGAAAAAGAAATATGCTTCCAAAATAAAATAAAATAATGATTTATATTTTTAATATAAGAGAAATGGAAAAGTAACAGAAGAAGTGGATAGTGAATCTATTGAATTGGGTGATGATAGTGAACAAGACCTCAACCACATTTTTTTAATATGTCAATCATATTTCTAAAGGGTTAATGAAATAGAAAATAAAATAATCAACCTAGATTTTTTTATAATAACAATGGTCCAATTAAAATTATTTCCCCAAGAAAAATTTAAATGAATCTAATCCATATAAGGATGGAAATACGATAGAAAAAAATAATAAAATTCATTCTTGTAGAAAAAGAAAAATTATTCTGATTAAGAATGTGAACAGTGAATCATCTAGTATCCCAAAAACTGAAGTGAAAACATTTTCTAATGTGGAAAATGAATATTATTCAGAATGAACTGATGTTAATGTATAGTAAGTAACTAAACATGTGTAGGATCTAAGAGAAATATTAAAATTTCCGAATGATATTGATATAAAATGTAAATAATGATAAAAATAATCATGGGAAATAAAATACGTGGAATCTAAAAAGAAGGAATACCCCATTAAGGTTGTCACAAAGATAGATAAAATCAGTAAGAAAAATTTTATATATGTGGGACATTTAATATTGATCATATGGGGAACATTATATAATGGAAGAAGAATTTACTACTAGATGGTCAATATTTCTCAATATATAACACTGGTCAAATATGGTTAGATAAGACATAACTAAATCTTCTAAGTTAAATTGATAATATTCTAGGAACAACAAGAATATGATTTTTTATGATCATGGAAAATTTACCCATAATCTCTTTCAATATAATCCTATTATATTAATCTATGCAGATATGAAACCAAAATACGTGAATATTTGTTCTTATAAAACAATGAATAAATACACATCATTAAATTAATAGAAGAATATTCAAATAATACCACAACCACTTATCTCAAATGATTATATTTTTCAATAAAATATTAACAAAACAAATATAGATAAAACTAAAAGAAATATATACAATCATAGAATCAAGGGTTTTTCTAGTGTTGCTTTATGAATTCACAAATTTTATGTCCTCTTTTTCATATATGTGTTTAGCAGGAGAGAGGAAAAACTCGTTGGGATGTTTTTATGAGGATTTGAGGAATGAATCGCATGGGGGAAACCAATTACTAGGTATAGATCAATTATTCCTTGATAATAATTTTTTTTATATTTTGGAAGTTGTATTTGAAAAATTAAGTCATTAAGGTATCATTTCTATGTTTGAAATGGAAATATTATAATGGGATATTACAATTAATATTGAATAAATGATATGTTACCTTAAAAGGTATTATTTTATGATATGATTATGAAAAAATTGTAATGTTAACAAACTAATACTAATTACATTTTCATATAAATTGATATTGGATAAAAAATCCAAATATGGTGAAAAAAATTTATGGATAAGGGAAATAACATGGTATCATTTGATAACATGTGGAATTATTAGTTAATTTACACAAATGGTGATAAATCTATCTAGATGACCATGGTGGAAAAATATATTTCTCTTGTAGAATAATATTATAGGAAGAAAGGATATAATCGAAATTATGATATATAAAACAAAAAAAGAGTTCGATTAAATATTTCTATATTGATATAAGAAAAAATAATATACCTAATATATAGAATTCAATAAAAAATTGCACAGAAAAAACGTCTCTCAATATTCCCTATTATTTTATTTTATTAGATCTATCCTATTGGGAATTGAAGGAGAGGTTTGAAGGATTTCCACATTATACAATTAGAAAGATGATATTATCATACTGTGCTACTAAATATGAGTCTGCATATTGATTAAAAATATTTCATACCATTATCAGTATAAAAAATTATAATAAAAATATAGATTTATTTTTTATAGAAAAACCAAGAATTTATAGAATGTTTGGAAAACATGATGGATGATGTATTATAATCATAAATAAAATCCACATATATGATTCAATTATAAAGGATGGATGTTTATTATTAATAAATGAGAAAATGGGGGGATTTACCTGGCTTTTACAAGAACTGTTTTTATTTTTTTGTCAAATGTGTATGTTTCATGTTTCTTTTATGTAAATATCACGAGTAAAAAATAGACGTTAACATTGGTCCATCGACATTGGTTTTAAATAAACAATGGTAAAAACAAATAAAGTGGAGTTTGGTTGTAGTTTTCTAAAAAATATGATGCCAAAACAAGATCGATATATCATTTAGAATCAATTTTAATGGAAACTATCATCTATGGTTAGTGGGAGAAATATTCCAAACCGATACCAAAAATATAAACCATGTTATTTTTTGGTGTCAGTTTTCAAGAAAACCAACACAAAAAAATCTTTTAAACTTTACCACATCGGTTTTATTAATACTGATAGGTTAAATAAATTAAAAATGTATCAGTATCTTAAATCCTAAAATTTCTTTTACTTGAAACCCTTTCTTTCTCAAACAATAACATCTCTAAATGAACTCTAAGACTTTAGACCAACCATAACGACCTCGATTAACTATTGAAATCAATTTTTTTGTATTTTATTGTTCCTTCACCTAAATAATTTATGATTTTTAAATATATATCATCTTCAGGCTCTTACGTCTGAACCAAAACTACTATTTAACGTTTATTTGTTTTTTAAATTTTAACTCATTTATTCACTCGTTTTTATTGAATCATGTAGGGTTCGCACTATTACCAAAATATTTTACTATGTTTCTTGGAATTCTGAATTCATTTTTCATTATGCTCCAAAATTTTTCTGTTTTATTTCAAATAATTTATATATAATTATTTTTTAAAATTATAGTTTACAAATTAGTTTTTTAATTTATAAAAGATACAATTTTCACTATTTATTTTTTTAGTAAACATTTTCCATTTACCATAATACATGTCTTTATTCAGGTTATAATTTTCATTATTAATGAAACATTTTGTTATCGATTAACTATCATAGTAATTTTTCTTTATTAATCCATTTTTGGTTTTTGTTTTTTCACTACCATTTACAATAAAAATTGCATTATTCATGATAATAGTTTTTTATTTTAATTCATATTTTTCACATGTTTTAATAAATCTTACAGGTTTCTCTCTATTTCCACACACATTTCTCAATAATAAACTCCAAAATTTGTATAGAATTTTTAATGTTTTTTAATGTTTTTTGGAATTTTCTTCACATAATTTATATGTAATTGTTCATAAGTTATTATATGATTTTTTTTCAACAGTATCTTAGATATATTTTTTATGATATTTTTTTATTTTGCAATTGTATAAATAATTTTATTATATTTTTTATGTAATTGTAAAATTTTTCTTTATTCTTGTGTTATTTTGCATAATTTTTGAAAGTAATTTTTCTATATTTAATTTTAATTTTTATTGTTTGTTAATTATTTTATATTATTAATGTTTTATAGTTTCATTATAAGTTTGTAATGTATTGTTTTAAATGTGACGATAAATTGTGAATATTTTATTGAAGATAATTTATATATAAATGTTTTTTATTTATGGTGATTAATTCATGTATAATATGATTAATGAATACGTTTAATTTTTTATAAGAATTAAAATAATTATTTGATTACTTGAAAAGTTACGGTTTAAAATTTGATCACCAATAATTCTTATGGAATGTGTTTTTGTTTAACATTTATCTGATTATATATATATATAATATGTTTATATTTTTTAATATATTCACTGATTATATTGCAATATCAGTCATTGAATTGATCGTAATTGGATAAATTTATGAAGAACCGCTATTGAATTTAAAAAATGACTTCTTGAATATATGTAATTTTCTAAACCAATAATTAAATTAAAATATTTCATTTTCTATCCATGTGTTATGTGTTAAAATATGAAAATGTTAAAATCCATAAATATCAAAGATCATATCCTTTGTTATGGTTTTATAATTAATTATACATGTTCTATATGGCTAGTTAAATGAACTGAAAATTCAACATCTAATGATGATGAAAATATTCATAATAATGATATGGATCATATCGAAGAATTAATTAACCATTTAGGTGTGGAATCTATAGACAAAAAAATAAATTATTGAATGATTGTGTGATGATTCTGAGAAACCATTATTTATAGGTTGTAGTAAATATACAGCGTTATCAATAGGAATGATATTAGTTAATAGGAAAGTATGAAATTGGTGGAGTGATAAAACTATCTCCAATATACTTTCACTTTTAAAAGAGCTACCTCTAGAAGGCAACGAGCATCCAAATTCCAATTATGATGTAAATAAAATGTTATTCTCAATGGGATTGGGGTATAAAAGTATACATGAATGCCCAAAATACTATGAATTGTATAGGAAAAAAATGAATATTTTTCAAGTTATCATACATGTGGTTCATTAGGCAATAAGATGGGTGAAAATTTTAACTCAGATTCATTTTCATGTACTATCATGTATGCTCATGAAAAATCAATTTTTTACATTCTAATGACATATTCGAATAATAATATCTGAAAATTATAACAGTTCAACTGTGGTTCAATATTATGTTCATGAATCATAGAACATGCTAATGCAAATTGGTACCTACAAATATATCATCATTTGAAGGTTCAAATTGAAAATTCACTTGACGCAAAAGGATAAAATGTCATCTATATGAGCACATATCTGATGGTAAATTACATCACCCTACTGACTCATCATAATTGAAGTGATTTGATAAAAAAATTTATGATTTTGGATGTACTGTTATAAATCACTAAATGGGAGTGTGCACAGATGGAATGTATCCATATTAGAGCTTGTGCAACTAACATTGTTCATGTCCTGTTTCGTTTGTAGTAAACAAATTATCCCAAAAGATATGTATCATATAAAAATATGTTATGTTGTTCTTTATGATTAATGGACCCAAACATCTATGAAACAATATTGATTTTCTTGTTTCACCATTGATTGATGATTTTAAACTTCAAGAGGAGACATGTGTTAATGTTTTTGATGAATATTAAAATGATAATTTTATTTTCCATGATATCTAAATGTTCAATATAAACTACTTTCATGCATATGTAAACTGATCTATATATAATCTTAGGGCACATAAATATGTACAAATTTTCAAAAATGGACTTCATATTATCAATTTCATAATAAAAGAATTAAAATGGATATAGGGAATAGAATAGTTATGTTAATTGATTATCCATATCATAGATTGAATAATTTATTTAATTGTTTATAAGAATAAAATCATCCCCTATAACTATTTTCAGTTGAAAAATATTATGGAACAATGAAAAATATTTATTCAACATTTGTAAAGAAAATTATTAATTGTGTTCAAGAAAATATCTTGTAGGAAAAGTCAATTTTTTTGAAATAACATGTTGTATGTTTTGAGATAAAACATAAAATTGATGTTATTCATGTTTAGAAATAATTATTATATAGTTTGATTTAAAATTTGTTATATATAAATGGAAGTACAATATATGGATTTAATTATAGATTCGACATGATTGCAATGAGAATAAATATGGAGTTATCTCCCACTATTAAAGGAAACAACACAAATTTTTCAATTTATTTTCGCACATTAACCATGAGGGAAAAGTTGAACATTTTTAGTGTCTATATGGTATAAATGTATCTAATATATATTCTTCTTATGTGATGAATTTTTTGTCAATGAAGGAGTTTAAATTAATAGGTATGAAGTATCTTTATTTTTATTTATTTATGTATCAAATGCTACCATTATCTATATATAGTATATTGTTGTCAACTATCAGAAAGGCTACCATCAAGTTATTTAATTTATTCAAATCATTTTGTATAAATGTTGTTATTCTAAAATGTTTATATGTGTTGAAGAATAAAGGTGATATAATTCTTTATCAATTTGAAATGTATTTTATACCAACCATTTATTATATAATGGTTCATCTGGTGATTTAACTGGTGTGTGAGGTATGAATATGTGGGCCTGTTTATTTATATTGGATGTATCCTTTTAAAACGTATATGAAAATTTTAATGGGATATATTAAAAATCAATAACGACCATAGACCTCTATTATTAAAAAATATGTATCAGAAAGAGGAAATTGGGTAATATACAGATTATTTATATATAGTGGATCATATTGGTCTCCCTATGTCTAGCCATATGAATGATGATAATTAATGTATAAGGATTTGAGGCTTAAATGAAAATGTTCATTCCATGTGATGAATTGATGAAGGAAAATTTAAACATTTTGAATAGAACATACGATTTTCAAACATATATATCATTTCATATTACTTAATTAAAGAGAAAATTTATAAAATTGATAAATGGTGGATTATTGAGTAAAAAAGTCATTTGTTTCATGGTTAAAAGTGAAAGTGAACACTGGTATATCTGCATCATAAATTTTAAAATGGTTGGCAGGGTGATAATATCTTAATATAGTAAAATGGTCTGGTTTAGATATTTATGGGTTCAAATTTTACTAATAAATGACGGATAAAAATATTACCTTTCAAAATAGTGGTGTGATGTTTATCTCTATGTTACATCATTTTTATGTGAAAAAGGAAAAAACCCAATATTTTACTTTGTCAATATATTTTGGAGTTCTTGAGGATATACGGGAAATTGATTGTAAAATTTATTAATTCATAGTGATTATGTCTAATTGGGGTGTTATAAATAGTATTGAGAAACATGATAATTTTGGATTAACAATATTTGATTTTAAAATATTTAATTACAATGAAGAATCATTTATCATGTTTACAAATGATATAAATATATTTTTTGTTTACGATCCCTTGAATGATCTGTGATCCATCGTTTTGAAAGAAAAATGATACCATTTGGGTGATGAGGATGCTGATGATAATGTTATTGATTTACTTGAGTTTTATTTATATATTACATGAGTTTTAGATGATTATAGTGACTATAATACTGAAATACATCATGAAATATGTAAATAACCTAATGATGGCATATAGGAAAATAGTAAATTAGTCCCCTAATTGTTATGGTAATTATATAATTTTATCATTTTTTAAAACATTCAAATTTGTTCCTATGTTTTTACTTAATTATTTTTGACATCAATGTTTCAAAATATTTAGTTTTCAATTTATATGTTGGTACCCAAATTTTCATTACACTTTCTTTTTTCAATGGAAAATACATAGAGAGAGGAGCAGTTACCGATGAATATATATATTTTTTACATTATTAAATATTTAGTAATATATTTATTTATTGAATGAAAACATTGAATTTATAAAATTTATCTGCATAACTAATGATGCATCATCTATGATGGATACTATTCAAGTTACTATAGAGAAATCAAGTTCTCATGTCAGTAAATGTGGAATTACACATTTACCGAAACTATAACATTATCATAGAAATGTGAGATTACATATTCATTTTTATGATTATAATAATAAAATTGTCCCAAATGTAGCTAAGATTAATATTTATATATTTATGCATAGCCCTTGTAGGATTTCTATTTTATATCATCATTGGATTTCCACTGACAGAATAGTGAAAACATAGATCCGGGAGATCATGATGTTATCAATTTATTTATTTTATCTTTTATTATTATTATTATATATTTTAAATAATATATTGAAATTATTCAATTACTTATGACATTAAATTTTGGGTAGAAAAATAATTTAGGAAATGTAATCTCATTTTATTGATGGTTGGATGGAGTGATTCTATTACAAAACTGATAAAAAATTATATTTTTTGATGAAAATATTTTTTAAAATCCATTACATAAGTATAATTTTATATTAGAACATACATGGAAGATATTTTTTGACAACCTACATCAAGAAAAATAACATCTATGAAAATTATTTGATGCTGTAAAGTTTACTATATATTTATCTAATTACTTTTTAGTTTTTTTTGTAATATGACTCTGGGAGATATCACTAGGGGATCTAGTTGAAAAATTTAATCTCGGATGCCTTATCACGTGGAGGGTATTGGTTTTTGGAATAAAAACTGATTGATTTCAAATTTGAATCATTTAGAGCTCAATCATGTAGTACTTCAAAAGAAGTCCAGTGTTTTCCTCCAACTCTTACATCGTTCAATGAAAAATGGAAATAATTGAGCATAAAGGGAAATGAAATGTATATTACAGATCATGCTAAGTAAGTAGTGGAATTAATTGTAAGTAAATATTTTTTTATATTTCTTTAATGTTTGAATTATTTTTAAAAAATAAATTGATAAATATTTTTTATTTTATATCTCAGGATGATATAATGTATAAAGACATCAACTAAACTATTATACATGATCATAGGATGGATATAATTGCAACAAAATTATTAATTCAAGAACACGCAGACCAATTAAATGGATATCAAGAAGATGATAATATTGGGAATTTTTTAACAATTTAATATGTCCAGTGATCTATAAATAGATTATAAGAATTATTATCTGAAATAAATCAAACAAACATTAAGAGATCAAATTCAATTAGTTGTGGAAGATATGTATAAACAAATGAAAAGAAAATAAAAAATTGTTCAGCCTTCCCACCATTCTCTGTCTTTTCATCCTTCATTGTCAGATGTACATCCTGTATAGACTGTACAACATGTGCAACCTACCCAGCCTCCCTAGACTTACTATCTTTCACAGTCAGATTCACTACATGTACAAACATCTTAGCAGGCACAACCTACCCATCCTACCTCTCCATATCCTCCACGTCCTCATTTAGAACCAACTAGATATTGTGATTCACATGCTAAAGATACACATTTGGGTATTGTAGTGAACATAGTAATACATATTTTGGAGGATTCTTCATAGCACTGTACAATTCAGTTTTGTTATGATAGAGTATTGGTGCACGATATTATTGAACACAATTTTCCACAATGATTTCCTATCGATAATGCCTCCAGTGTTGGGGATTTTATGGATCTATTTTTTACTTTGGCTGTCAAACAGTATGGGTTACACATCATATGAGGCATGAATTTTTTATAATTATTAATTACATTTGATTGTAAATTATGTATAATGTTTTCTAAAAATAATTTTTTTTATTATACACAATCAATAGAAATTATTCAATGCAAAAAATGGTTTACGGTTTGGTGGATAAAAAAATTTCTGTTTTTGGAGGGATAAATGGATTATCAATGAGTTATTCTGCAATGTATAATATATATTATATTGGTATTATAGATAAAATATTTGAATGAGGAAATTCATAGAGAATATTTTAAAAAATATATCATGGATCAGATATAGTTTAAAGATCTCATCATTATTATGTTATAGTTTTTTTCCATGTATGTAAATTAATGTCTGAGTATAAAATATTCTTTCTATAATGTTTATTTTAAGTGCATTACTATTTTAATTATTTAATTATGTATCTCTACATGTTTTTAAGGTATAATGTGAGCACAGTTGTTTATGGTTTTATGAATTTAAAATTCATTTCAATAGTAGATAAATTTGTGAAGGTTGCTGATAGAGTTATGTATATATCTGAGATATTTTCATACACAAATATTAAATGATCGTTTTTACCTTTTCTAGATGGTTAAGAACAATAATATATTTATGAACTAATTTTCCTTATAATTTCATTAATTATGATCATTTTTTATTGTAGAGGTAATCGGATGTTAGGCATATTTTTTATTCATTTTTTATATGTTCAATATGCTTAATGGTATTGTTTATATATATTTTATTACTTGATATATATAAAAACGTACATCATGGATAATGTATAAAAAAGTTCACTTGATGAATTAGAATCCGAATCCAATAAAATACATGAATTTAATTTTACATATTATTATATAATATTATATTTATAATTCAGATATATATATGATTTCTTTTAAAACCAAGTAATGTTTTTACAACTTCTCTATCATCGTTAACAAGGAAGCATAAAAAGTTGTTATTATGTTGCATGATTCATGTTCATGATAATCATAACTAGAGAAAATAGTAAAATCTTATGCTTTGATAATTATATAATGTATTGTCTATTTTAATTCATAATATTCTATTTTTAATATTATATCATGTATTGTTATTGTATAAATTCAATGAAATGGAGTCGTACTTGGATGATGAACTTAGTCATCTTTGATCTTTTTTTTTCAAACTACATTTTATGTGTTGTTGTTATTTAAATTATCAATTATATTTATTTTAATGGTTATTTTATAACATTATAACAAAGAATATATATTCTAATATTTTTTACAACAGGTGTATATTTATTAATAGTCTCAATGGAATGCTTTAAGAAGAAAATATGAACAATATGTTTTATTTTATTATGTATGTGTTTTTAAATCTATATTAAAATATCATTATGTAAATGTTTTTAAAATTAAGTAGACAATTTTTTTAATTTACCAATTTTTACTTCTACCTATGAATTTCATTATATTATGCGTTGTATTATGGGTACCCAATTTATTTTTTGGAAATGTAATATATTTAATTTTTTTAAAAAAAAATCTTTTATTTTCATCATTATATTTTCTTATAACCCGACACTAAAGACCAATTATTTCATTGTATTTGCTGAGGTTTATTATATCAAATAGCGGTGAAAACCAATTTATAGGGTTGGTTTTAATTAAAAACAAAACGAAAAACTGATTTTCAACTAACCATTGTAAGATTTAGTTAAAATTGTCGTTAAAATTAAATAAAAATGATACAAATAATTATTTCTATACTAATTTTAATTTCATAATCCGCATATGTGATAATTTATGAGATTATAATCATGAAATAAATCACACTTATTTTTTTGGATTACATGGAAAATAATGATTTTATATCAATTATTCTATATACTATTCAACACAAATGGACATAGAATATAGTAATCAAAGAAAATTTGTAAATAAAAACAATTTTTTATCACCATTATATAAAATTTGAAAAATGTGAGCACAATAATTAGATTTCATCTACAAGAATTATAATTGAAGATAATATCCTTATATTAATAATTGCATTTTATTTTCAATAATTTTGAGGAAAAAAAATTTCAGATATGGGGGATACAAAAGAGATCACCCATATTGACTTCAAAAATGTGTTGGGATGTTGGAAAAACATAAAATGAGGGAGATTGTTAATAAAAAGTGATTATTTTATTTATTTTAAATAGGTATAATATATGTATTCTATGGTTTTAGTCCGTAATAAAATTAATTCTTGTTTTGTTAGAAGAAGAGACACTATCTTAATTATGATTGAAGAATATGAGTTATTTGAGAAGGGCCAGATTTTATTTGAGATATCTCATTATTTACATCGCTATGCATGTAGTTGATTTAGAGTGATTCTAGATTTACTATTACAAATATGAAATATGATTACTGTATTTCCCATATATTAGGTATTATAATTAAATTTGGAAACATGTATTTGATAATTCAACTATGTAAGAAGACTTTGGAAATGATCTTGATTTAACAGTGGAATTAATCATTTGAATAAAAGAAAATAAAATATTTGAGACATTAAGAGATAAAATATCTTATATTGAATTGATCAAAAAAAAATGTGGTCTATAATAGAAATACTGCGTTCTACCCAAATATATTATTACTATACATGGAGGTGAGTCTGTGAGATGTCATTGAGTTGATCAAGAACCTTAATAAGTTCAATATATTTTGATAAAAAGGGAATAAAATAAAAAAATGATCACTAATTCACACTTCCCAGACTCAATAATTTAATGGATACATGTCAAACAATTGATATCAATTCACTTGATCTATTTAGTGATTGAATATGGAATATTGAGAGATGGCATTTCTTAGCTATATTAATATCTATGGTGCTTACATGTTCAATTAGATAAACTTTAAATACTACAGGAACATGATTCTACCCAACATTATATCACATGGTATTGATGTGATATATTTAATAATAATTGGTTTTGAACCCATTCTAGATTGTGTATCATTATCTCAACAATACACAAGTAATATCATTTTATACAGAATGGAATAAATTTTCATTATTATGTCCCTTTAAGAGAATTTCTACAAATAGTCTATGGGACTCTAAATTACTATAGTTATCTTGGATAAACTGAGAAGTAGCCATTTTGGTAATTTAATTCTAATAAATGTTAAACAAAAGGTTTGGAGGACACAATTTGAAGACGCTAAAATGACATATGCTAAAGATATCAATACCTATTTCAGTTATGAAATTGATATTCTCATAATCATAGGAGTTCTAATAGGGAAGCTAGAGGATCCAAGAATTTACAAAAAATTAATGAGGAATTGACTTCAACTATTTGATTAAAAAATATCACACTTGGATAAATTAGATGAATTGACATTTGAAAATATACTAAACATATATATATATATATATTATGAGATAACAAAGGAACCCATTCATAAAAATATGTATAAGATGAAATGGATTTTAAATCTATGATAAAAGTAATTGATAGGGAAAATAGGTTCTTCAATATTAAGACATAGATGCTGAGGATGGGGAAAACATCAATAAAATTTTTACATATATATCTAAGAGACTCATGAATGTTTAATGGAATGGAAAATGTAAAAATTAATCATATAGTATTTTTAATGTTATTTATCTCTACAACTATTGACCAACAAATGATATTGATGACTCCAAATCAGTTGAGGATAGATAAAAGAAAAATAAAACAAAATATATCATTGTTTTAAAATTGTAAAATAATTAAATTTTGGGTATGAATGTGATTGATGTAGATAATTATTTCATGGAACATTTTCATTTTGGGAAAGTAATTTTTTCATCATATATCATTGATAATAGAGAAAAATTATAGAACATGAGTTAGAGAAGAAATAAAAATAAAAAATATATATGGGGCATATATACTATCTCATGAAAGAAAAAGTTAGTATTAAAAAGGAAAATAATCAGGGTTTTTAAGAAGGAAGAGTATGTCAATAATTATGGGATATGCATATTTAAATCAAGTGTTAAAATCATAGAGATGTTTAATATTTTATCATAAATCAAAATAAGGAACCAGAGTCAAATGAATAATAACCATCTAATACAAAATCCATTTTTCTCACTGTCATGACCCACATTCTTCAATATGAGGGAGGGGTTTGAAAATTGGCAGACTCATCCATCATCATGATGAAGGAGAGAAAATTACCCCAGATTCCTGACATCAATATGCCTTGTAGAAGCAATTGGCTCCAAGGGTATTGAATCATACATAATATGGATGGAAATACACTTTTTCATAGGACAAGATCAAGGGATAAGATTTTAAATCCCATGAAACTCCAAATACTAAAAGTAAATATAGGATAAAATCCATTCCCATGTGCATGTTCAATATGTAAAGCAGATATACATTATAAAAAATTCATGGAAAAGTACTAAATGAAATGATACTATGAAGAGATATAAACTAATCTTGATGCCCGAGCTACTGTAGTCTAGCATGGTCCTTTATGTCCTCATGGATACCTAAAAATAGTTTTATATATGTTGTTTGAGAATACAATTATACTCAGTAGGGAAACTAATGTTTCTCATGCACAAGTGGGGGAGCATACTAATTCCCTTCTGAGAAAATAGAAGAACCTCAAGGAACCTTCCATGGTATACTAACTAGCCAATCATCCCCATGGAAAACTCAACAAATTAGGTGAGTCATGTAATGTTGAAGTGAAAAAACACCAACATTTGGGATCCCTTTACTACATCCCCATAGGATAACTGCTAATCATGAATATATGATGTCCTTACATGACCACTCTTCCCCTATGCCATCCCACTGCAAAAACATTCCTTCTCACACACGTGCCTCTAACTGAACAAAATCATGCATGTAGACACCTGCTCCACAAAAACCACACCTCTCACATGAAGGCTCCTGAACCTCATCACGAATACACTTGAGATAAAAAATCCTAGACCAGAAACACATCAAACTCTCATCTACAAAAAAAATCATGGGGGATATTGGAATATGGTAATCCACAAGCCATTAAAGCTTTCTCAAATATGGTCGACCAGTAAGAACCGAAAGAGGTTGTGAGGAAGAAAATTGGTATCCATCCATCCATCCTCCCATCATGATGTTGGGAAAGAAACACTATTCCTTGAATGGGTTTTTTCGACACATGTTTCTTTACAAGGAAGGTGTGTGTATTGAAATCCCAAGGAACTGAACATTATATATATATAAATATATATATGTAATAAAACACTCATCCCCAACCTACGGACCCCAAAACAAAAAACCAACTCATACAGAACCACATCGTTTGTACACTTATATACACAACCACACAACAACCACTTCCAATTCATAATACCAAAACATTTTTATTTAGTCACTTTCCATTAATTTATTAAGGTATTCAGTTTAATTTATTCCAGTACTACCAAGAAATTACAAAGCACAAACATATCAAAACCACAAAAAACAAGATTTTTTTTCCAAATTCACATCACAACTCAACCACTACCAACAAACAATCATAAAAGTTATTCCACAAAATCCTCTTATCTACCTGATGTAGTCCAACACCAGAAAAGTCCAGAACCACCCCACAGTCCCACTTCCTAATGTCACTCCTTGACCGCAACACAAATAAAGGCAGTATCTTTTCCTATAAGCCCATACATTCTGCAATCAATCAGTCTCTCAAAATATGATACCAACACACAACCTGTAACATACCACATAAAAATACCACAATAACATACATTTTAACAACTTCCCTATGCACAACCATACCACTCCCTTATTTACTAAAAAATATCATTTTCCCACCATAGAACAAATATCTGTTCTCCCAATAATAACACCACACAAATCACAGAAAATATAACAAAAAACAGCACTCGACCACACATAAACATATATATATATATTCATATTTCGTAATCACTATTCCTATATATATTTGAATAAATGGGATGATCATGCACGCAGTTTCATCCTGGGGCTTCTGTTCCAATTATCCAAGTGTACGTGTTTATGTATATTTCATGTTTTATCAAATTATCAAACATTATAAGAAAATGGAACACCTCGAGCCTGAATGAAAAGACTACTAGTTACCATGATATTTATAAGTAATACTAGCACAATAATAAATAATGGAAAAGGATAATATAATATAACAGATGCTCAAATATCGACTCACTCCCAGACCCTTATTTCATTAACTTGTTTAATGTTGATCGTATTTTAATCTATTTCTTCTTTTAAGAGATAGAATTCATATTTATTAACAGAAAACCATTACTAAAACCACCCACATGATGCATAGATTAAGAGAGACTGAATAAATCCATACTTAGATGGAAAATGGATCGAAGTTCATCCTTTATCCAATAATTGGGGATTGCACGAGCAGCACATGACTCCATGAAATCTTTGATGGAAGGGATCTAATGTAGTTTAACGAATCATTTATGTAGGAAGGCTCTAGGTTCACCTAGGGGAAATAAAAAACAATCTAGGAAGGGATGATCCTGGATTGGAAGAGCTAGATCATATTTTAAAGGTGCAATGGTTTCTAAAAGTCAATAATAGTGGAATCGTGGTTAAGATCACATGGTTTAAGAATCTCAAATCCATCGAAATGGTAGGATATTAATGATGTACATAAGATATTTTGCAACAGCCTTAATAGAACTCAAACAAGTCTATAAAACTGTTTTATGTCAAATTAGACAGATGAGGGTCATAACTGGAAACCTGTGAAAAACTTGGAAAACAAAATATGCGTCACCGATGGGTGACATGATGACGCATAACCACCGATGCAGAGCTACTGACGCAATGACCTACTGACACCTTGATGTATAGACATACTGACCTAAAGAATCACTAAACTACTGACACTCTGACTCACTAACATAGATGCTTCTGACCCACGGATTCACTAACATGCTAACACACTGACATCCTAATGCACTAACATATCGACACACTGGTACGCAGACACCGACGACCTGAATCACTAATGAAAAAACTAGATATTTGTCCAACTCTTGAAATGAACCACTGAAAGCCCCCCAGAACACCATAAACACTAGGTTTTCATAGTGGAAATTTCTGGGAAAATTGGGGACAATACATCAGATACATCTCAAACCATTCTAATCCTCTATAATTCAAAATAGATATTGATGAAATAGGGTTAAACAACAACCCCTTATGATACCTCTTTGTAGGAAACTAACTTGTGTTATTCTAAACCTAGATTGAAAACTGTGACAACAATGAACCCCTATTTATCGTTTATCTCAAAAACAAATGTATAAAAACTAAGGACCCCACTACCCCAGAAAACCAGCCAAACAACTAGGTCACTCATTACAGACACATTGATTTGGGATCTCCTGCCTCCATGTCATGATAATATCTTCATTGGGAGGAACTAACTCACCCGCATGGGTTTAATCACATCCATATTAATACATCTTCATTAGGGATTAGGTACTCCACTCCCCATAGTTAGGAAATTTTCCATGGAATCAAATAACCATGAAATATAACATCTCAAAAAAATAAGGTAAATAATTACATCACAGAAAGTCACAAAGTAACAAAAGTGAAAAACCATAGAATATATTTGTGTACTGGTCACACATCAGTTCCTCTCATTCCAATGTAATCTCTTTGAGTCCACTTTTCCTCCATACACACAAACCAATGGGATGGTCTATCCTTGGATAATCATTATTTATGATCCTCAATTCCTATCGGTCACTCCAGAAACATTACGTCATCCTTAATATCATACTCGACAAAGTCAAAGATGTTTGAGTCATCATGTAGATATAAAAGAGTTGGTAGATATGGAGGGATTCATGGATCATCTATATCAATGGTGGAAAATCCAACGGATTTTCTACTTCAGAAACACATCCCAACACCACTAAAGGTACGATAAACCTGGGAGAAAGCCGTCTTCCTATACAAATCCTCTACCTTCCAGTTTGAGGGGAAACATTTAAGAAAATGTGTTCCACATATTTGAACAAAAAATTCCTCCTCAAATGATTAGAATACGTCTTTTTCTGATCCTTATACATTATCTTCCTCTCACACATAAGCTAAACATTTTCCATTGTTCTCTAAACTACCTCAGTTCCATGAAGGGATGCTTCCCCAAACTCTATCCTCCATACTGGTGAACAAAATGACCTTCCATACAGATCCTCAAATATTTCCATTCCAATTGTATATTAATATCAAATTTTATTTTAAAACTAAATCTTGTTCAGGTGTTGTACCCATGATCCCCCAAAGTCCAAAATACATGCTCGTAGCATATCCTCTAATGTGTGGATGGTCTTTTCTGTCTTCCGATATGTCTGAGGCAGGGAAGTAGTATTGAAGCATATTTGTGTTCCAAAATAATTCTTCAATCCACTCATGAATTACTACATAAAATGTGTATCCCAATCCGAGACAATGGATATTGGATCTCTATTCATCCTAACAACCTCCTCCACATTCCTCCTTGCCTGGGCATCCACTGCACTTGACTCAATGATTTCTAGGAAGTGGGATTATTTCGTTAATCTGCCCACTACTATCAAATGAGATCACATACTCCCTGATCAATGGGTAATCCTGTGATGAAATCAACCATGATGTCATCCAACTTCCACTCGGGAACATCTCTGTGCTGCAATATTCCTCCTGGAACATGGTGATTGACCTTCAAATACTGACACACTTGGAAACATGCCACAAACTCATGCACATCCCACATCATCCAAGACAACCCAAACATTTTCTCAAATCCACAGTTCAATTTAGGAACTCCTATATGAACCATCCTTGAAGAGATGTGGGACTCAAAGAGAACTCCCTCATGCATTATAACTAATACAAATAGATTCCCATGGAATAATAACTGATTCTGACCATCCTCTGACCATCTCTTCATAGAATTACCCTAACTAGTGTGATCACACATCACATAAGTCTATGTGTTTCCCCACTGAGACTCATCCACCAAAAATGTTAAGGAAGACTACTCTGTCATATAAAACAGACACACTCAATCGGCATCTAGTCACTCATCCATATAAAAAGTTCCCAAATCCTCTATTTCCTTCCAAACATATGTTAATCCCAAAACAACATCCTTCTAAATGAATCGACCACCATTTTCCCTTTTCCTAGGGTTTAAAATATCTAAATGTTCTAGTACTGGAAAAACTCCAATCTACATCACTACCACGTGTTCAATAATCATTGGGAAAATATATACCTTAATATCTTATGATACGTGAAGACAAAAATCACTACCCAATGATGTTATTTCGCCACCACTTCATTGCGATCATGACGGCTGGATGCTAAAGATCATGGGTGGTACTGTTACGTTTGTGGGGATTTAAATATGTAGATACATAATCATTTACTCATCTCAGCTGCATCGGCACACATCCCAATCCTTTGTGGAAAGCATCACAGAACACCACAAATGTAACCATTTTATCTGGAAACTTATGAAGAAGAGAAATTACTAGCCTATTCTTAAAATAGGAGAAAGATTCCTACCACTGCTCAATATATACTAAGACTTGGTATTATATGGTGAATGTTTTCATATGTGTTGCTACTCGAGAGATGTTGTGTAAGAACTTCTTATAATAGCCCGATAGACCTAGGATGCTGCAAAAATAAACCACATTCTAGGGTGATTCCCATGAAACAATAACATAGAATGTTGAGGAGTCCACTATTATCCCATGTTTGGATATATCGTTTCTGAGGAAGTGCACCTATCTTGTACATTACATTCACTTGGACAACTATTCTGTAGAGCTAGTTGTGTCGGAGGGACTCCAAGACAGTCCTTAGATGCTCGATGTGCTCCTCTTATAACCTTCAGTAGATAAGGATGTTATTAATGAAAATGACAATGAACTAGTACTGGATCTCATGAAAAACAGATTTAATGATCCCCATGAACATTTGTGGCACCTTGGAAACACCGAAGGGCATAACTACAAACTTAGTGTTCCCTTACCTGCATCTGAAAGCTATATTGGGATTTCCGCCTCCTTCACCCTCAACTGGTGATATCCAGTCCATAGATCTATCATAGATAACCAACCTTCCCCAATTTACTTGTATAATAGATAATCTATTCTCAGGAAGGGGTAATATTTATTGGTTTTCACCCCATTTAGTCTTGGGTAGTCTATGCACAGTCTTCATCCACATTCATCCATTTTCACAAATAATACTGGACCACCCCATGGTGACACAATACTACATAAAAAACCATTATTTATTAGGTCATACACCTGAATCCACATCTCCTGCAACTCATATGGTGACATCGGGTAGGGATCCATCGAAATCATACATGCATCGGGTTGCAAATCTATTCCGAACTCAACACCACATCGAGGGGGGAAAGTTGCAACATCCTATGGGAAGACGTCTAATAACTCACTAACAATCCTTGTAACATACACCATTTCCATGTCTATTGTCCTAAATAATATATCAGCAAATAAAGAAAGAAGATTCACAACACACCAGGTACCCACCCAACAACCCCACTTTCTAATGAAATCATTACACTAACCATCCTTATATGAAAACATGACCCTTATTTTGAAGCATCCAATAATTCAATGCAAAAAAATCAGTCAATTACAGGTATTAAATAATATGGATATATCAACTGTAGGAAAAGATCCTTTTAGGACTGACTTGGTCCCATCATCAGTCAACATCATAGAGAAACACCCAACCGACTGATTTGATCTCTGACTGGCGTACTCAATACTTGGGGCACAAAGAGCCTATCTTCGTCTAGTCCTAGGGAATGGTATTGACTGGGTGAAAAAAAGGAGTAAGAAGCACTTAAATGAAATAAAAAACACACATTAGTACTAAAGAGACTAATCATACTTCAATCAACCTATGTTCTATCTCTAAATGCTGCCTCTATGGAATGAAATTGTGCATTCCCAAATCCTATAAATCATTGTTGTTGACTTCATCCTTGAACATTCCCTGGTCGAGTTTCTTGAAGAGCACCCTGAGGTTTTCCACGTCTAACATCATCTACCCCTGGTGGAATGGGATCACGCTGCCCCTGCTGATGGAAATGCCTGACCAATAACTGATACTATTGAGGTCGGAAAAGAACCAGCCCACCCCCACTATACAGTTCTCGAATTGGGAATGTGTTCTGAATATTTCCATGACCTCAATAAACAAGACACCCCATCCCCTAGCCCATGGGAAAGGGTGAGGACCAAGAGATTGAAACTGGAACTGTTGAGGCCTACATCCCATTGGCGACCGATTGCTGATAGCATTCATATAAGATGAACTATGATACATCCCCTCCTACAGAGAACGTCTATGTGAGTGACTCTTTTACACTACCTCGACCTTCTTCTGAACCTCTATTTTTACCAATAGTGTCAAACGAGTGCCGAAATACTAATGATAAGGTCATAGTGCCTCCTCTAATCATCTCTCTCAGGACTCCAAATCTAGAATGTAGTCTGGTGCAATGTGTTGGAGATCCGTAAACATGATCCCTAGTTCTGTTACTAACACACTCTTCTACTAGACAGAGTGTCGATCCTACTTCTTATCATACTTCATAGTGGAAGAAAGGAATTCCTACCGAAACTTATTCAAAATTCCATCCCACAAAGTCCATCTTCCTTCTTCTCATTGAGGTAAAGAATCCACCACTGACGAGCATCTCCTATTATCTAGATCACTTCTATAAGAACCCAATACTTTATTAGATCTATGAACATTCTAAATGATATCACTCTCTCCTTGAGCCCACCTTTTATCTCTATATAGGAGAAGCATACTTCATACTTCCCTGTAGTCTACTTATTGAAGTCATGAAGTGTATGATGCCAATAGTAATCAATTTTTTCTTCATCGACCCTCTTCTAATCAACTAAGTCATCCAGCTAGGCCTAAATTGATCATACCACACGTGGGGGATGTCTTGGAGCCATAGCTGAAAATGAAAACAGGAACTCATAATCCTGGGTAGTGTGGAAGTTTTATTTTAAAATATATTTTTATCATCGTTTATATTAAATTTCCAAAACACACATGAAATATAAGATCAAAAGTCATTATGATCTATGTAACATTCCTAAGGTCTTTACACTACAATTGGTGTAGCCGCCCTTTGTCTTTCAGTTATCCTAGAGACCTTGCATCAGATCACAGAGTGGCCTAAAATCCCATGTCATGGCTGGTCTTCACTAGCATATTTTGTGTACCAATACTTCCTAACATTGTTGTCATACCATCCCATACAATAACCACTATGTCTAAATCCAAAATCCATCATATCCCTCAAATCCCAAACAAACCTGCCTTTAATAGCATTTTTTCATGACTGTCCATCTTCAAGATGAGGGAAGGGAGAGAAAAGTGGCATGCCCTTCCTTCCCCAAGATGAAGGAGATATAATGACCCCAAAAGTCCCACTCATAATAGGGCCTGATGCGGAGAATTGCAGCAACGGTATATAATGCCACATAATATGGATGAAATTACACTATTTCATTGGATAATATAGGGATATAAGATGTTAAATCCAATGAAACATAAAATACTAAATGAAATTGTAAGAAAAAATCTATTCCCACATTCCTTTTAAATATGTAAGGAATAAAAAAATTAAAAAAAAATCCTACGTAAAGTACCAAAATAAAACATACTAAGATGCAACAAAAACTAATCACAACCCACATGTTAGTAATGTGTAGAATAGTACTCAATATCCTTCTTGAAACCAGAAGTAGTTTTTTGTACATATGGTTAAAATAAGATTATATTTAGTAGGTAAAAAAACATACCCATGAAAAGTGGTTTTATGTACTAATTTCCCTATTAGAAAAGAGTAGAACCTCATGGAAACTACCAATTAATACTAACCAAACCATCCTAACTAGGACACAATCACAAAATAACAAATTCCAATTAAATTAGTAGTATAATCACATCGTCATTTGGGTACCCCACACCACATCCCCCACATGTTTACTTCTCATCCTTAACAGAAAACATCTTGATGCGACCACTCTTCCCATACACAATCCCACTACAAAAACCTACTCGCACACACTTGGGAGTCAAACCACACACAATACCGACCCCTGAAATTTGGGCACAAGATCCACACCTCTTACCATTTGACACCTGGTCCTCATCCTTAGGATAGTTAGAAAATAATCCTAGCCAGCAAACACCTCAGCCACTCATCCACAAAAAAACATTCTGGAAGGATCTGAGACTATAGTGTGCCTCAAGCCAATACATACAACATAGATACACTCATGTTGTAATAACTGAATGATTGTGTGATGAAGAACATCAATAATAATCTATCCATCCTCTGATCAAGATGTTAGGATAGAAACCCTCTTCCATGAATGGAGGAGTTCATAACATAGTGCTCAAATAGGGTGGGGTGCATTTGGAAATCCCAAGGAAATAATATATATGTATATAAGAAACATTTAACCACAAACTATAGATCCCAAAAAAACAAACAACTCATTTAGAACCATATTTCTATTAACTCTATATGCAAAACCATCAAAAAACCACTTACAAGGCATAATCCCAACACCTATTTAATTTGGATCATTACTTTCATTAATTAATGGATTCACTGTAATTTATTTTGTTACTACATAGAAACTACAAAGCACAACCTTATCAAGACAAAAACAAAATCGTATTTGATGTCCCACTACATGACCACATTCAACCACTACCAACTAAAATTATTCAATGTTATACAAAAAAATACAAATATTTCCAAAATGGAATCCCTATACATATATGTCTAGAAAAAATCCACAGTCCCACACTCTAATGTCAATTAGCAACCACAACAAAAAAATGTATTTTCACTACCAACAAGTCCATCTATTCCGCAACCAATTAGTCTCACATAGTGGGATACCAAAACACCACTGATAACAACCCACAAAAATCCCACATTAACTTGTATTTTGACTAAAACCCCACTGCACATGAATACTACTCCCTTCTAATAGAACCAACACCCTTTCCCATTACTATACCCATAACAGTGCTCCCAACAGCAACACAACACACCTCACACAATACCCAACATATCAAAGCACTCAAAAAAAACAACGAATGGTTATAAATACAAATATTCAGATTTGGTTAACAGTATTCATTAATCCTCTTGATAAACAGGGTTGACCATACAATGGTTTTCATCATGGGGTATCAGTTTCAATTAATTGAGTGTATGCATTTAAGAATATTTTATGTTATGGCTGATTGTCAAAAATAATATCAAAACAAATGGAACACCACAAGTGTGCAATAAATAACCAAGAATGACCATGATTATTATAAGGAATATAGGCACAACAATACATGATGAAACAAGGATATCAAAATAAAATAGATGATCAAACATCAATCATCTCTCAGACTATTATTTCATTACCTAAATATCTATTGATCATATTGTTATCTATGTATTCCTTTAATACAGAGTATTCCAGAATTTTCATAGATAATCATTACTACACACCCCACATAGTGCATAATTTACGATAAACAGAATAAATCACTACTTGGATGATCAATGGATCGAAGTTACTCCTTACACCAAAAGTAAGGGATTGCACGAGTAGAATGAGACTCCAAGAAAAATAAGTAAGAGGAACTCAAGAACATGTGAATGCCTCATATATGGAAGAAGGACCTATGCATTTCATAGGGAAATGGGAAACATAATTGGAAGGGATGATCCTATATTTGATGGGAAATATCTTTTTTTGAAGGAACAACATTTTCTAAAATTCATTTATTATTGGATCATGGTCATGATTATGTGGTTTGATTATCTCAAATCCTCCAGAATGTTAGGATATTATTGATATACTTAATATCTGTTAAAAGTACCTTAGAATCTCTAAAAAATGTTTTAAACCAAGTATACATCAAATAATATGTAAGATGGGTGAATCAAGAAAACTGGGAAAAACATGGAATCATACATATGAGTCATTGATGGGTGAGTCAATGACATGGACCCCCCAATAAAAAGATACTGATGAAACTACCTACTAATTCCTCAACCTACAGACATCACAAACAACCAAAACCCCTGCTCACTAACACTGATGCTCTTGAATCACCAGTGCACTGACAGTCCGATGATGATGAAATAAAACTATGATGCACTTATAGGCCAATGGATGGAAATGACAACACACTGGATTTCCAATGCTGATGCCCTGATTCATTTATGAAAGAAAATGTAATTTTCCCAACTCTTGAAATGATCCACTGATAGCCCACAGAACACCCTAAATACCAGTGTTTCACATGGGATTTATTTTGGATGTCTATGTCATGACACTCAAAATATAAAATGTGTTCAATAGGTGTGGATTATGTTTCCCAAACTAGTAAGAATAAATGTTCACATTAGCCCTATAAACATACATCTAATCAGTTTCAAAAAACACCTTGTTAATCTAAATTTGATAATGTTAAAATAAAATATATGGATAATGGTGCTTTGAAAATATTATCCAATATTCCTCATTTGTGGAAGGAAAGATTCCTCCATGGGGCCCAAAAACACCTATGAATATTGAGTTTAAATATACAATATAAAATCACCTAAAATATAGAATGATTTGGAAAAAATCAGTAATTATAAAATTTAATTTATGTCGAATGAATCATGGTAATAATGGATAGAAATACTATTCATTATGGTTAAATATGTAATTAACCCTAAATAGGAAAGAGCCAAGTGGGTTATTAAATATGTATTTGAGGAAAAAGTTGACATGGTTAAATAATGTTACGTAGTATGTACTATAACTATATTATAATATATTTTTGAATTCAGGATGAGGTATATACTGATCAGTTTGGATAGTCCAATGGTAATTTTTTGGATGACAGGGTTTAACGGAGAGGTTCCCTATACCGTTGAAGGGAAACAAAATAAGAATAAATATAGTAGTGAGTTATATAAAGATTCTTAAAATAATGAGAATATCAAAAATTAAGGCCTAATTTTATTGGAAGATAAATTTATATTCTTTAAAAATTTAGTGGAAAATAAAAATTATTTAGTTTAAATGAGAGAAATGAGTTTACAAATATGACATGAAAAATGGTGATAATTATCGAAAAATTGAAATAAAATTATCTATATGACTATAGTAGGAAAATATTATTTACAAAAATACTAAGGTCATGTGATAATTAATGAAAATAAATATGATGAGACTAAAAATCAAATGAAGTGTCCTAATAAATCATCCCATGCTGAGATTTGATGAAAATAATGGCCTACATTTTGAAGAATGTCCATTCATGAATAATAATACTAATATATAAATTACTCTCTCATTATTATACATTATTTAATGTTCATGTAACTAAAATGTTGTACGTTAAAGAATGATATTGAGAGTTATATACACTTTTAAAAATGGAATATAATAATATCATCGAGTAAGACAAAAAATTATTATCCATGATGAGAGAAAATTTTAGTCCCAATAGTTGGAGAAAAATTCTGAATCTAATATAACTAAATATAATTTATATTACAACAAAAAATTACAATATAGCTTTGAAAAACTAAATTCTGTGGTACAAGAATCATACATACATTTTTTATCTATTGTAGACCAATTTAGTGGGAGTGTAAAATTATAGAAATATGAGTAAAATGTGTTTCTCATGAGTAATACATGTTACATATTTATTATTTATTATGATTTAGGTTGGTTAAATGTTTCATTCTAGATAATTAATTATATAAATCCTCAATTTGAAAATTGGGATGTTTATGATCATTATATATCAGAAATATGATAATATAGAAGACATGGACAACCATTATTATATATATATTGTTTTCTATATCAGGGTATCTCATGTAGAATTTATATATAATAACAAATGACTCCATGATAAGTCAAGGAAAATGTGTTTTCAATTTTATTTATATCTCTATAATGTAATCATAAACCCATTATAATTGTTGAAACCAATTTTAAATTGTATCGTATAACCTCTTTTATGTTATCTGTTTAACATATATACATAATATTATGTAATATAATGAAATTAGTTTGTCTTTATCAGTGAACAACCAAAATGTTCTAAAAATATATCACAAATGAGTTCTTTAAGGATTAATAATCATAAAATATATCCAAATGATTTATGGAATCATTAAATATTGAAGAAAAATATTAATAACATAACATTCCACTTCTTGTATTAATCTTCTATTCTAGTATGAAATTCTTTATGTATTGACCATGGGAATTAGTTAATGAATGCAGCCAAAATAATGAAATGAACAAAATATTTTAAAATAATGGGTAAAATGAAGATGTTAAATGACCATATAATGTGTTATAAACATGAGTACTTTTCAATAATATATTAAGAATACTTCTTACTATTATACATGTGGTTTAAACATGTTTGATGATGAACCCAAGTTAAGTGAATTCATGACCAAATTTCAATTGTATAGTTTAACCTTTTAAATCATTAATTATGTGGTTTTAACATCATTTGTGTTGTTGTTTTTTTCTATCATGTTTTATTATGTCGATTTATAGTGTATAAAAATATTATTTTGGTTCTATTTATTCTTATATCAATTATATGTTATTTTGGTGGGATTTTTCTTATAAATTTATTTTTTATATTTCTAGTTTTATAAAATTCAATGTGAATGTTTTTATGAAACTGTTATTCAATGGTGATTATCTTATGTTTCGTGGAAATTTTTTATGATGAATTTTGGGGCCTATATCACACTCTGATGAATTTTCTATGTGTGAGTTTGATTTCGTCTGTATGGTTACTCCATGTGTAACTACGCTGGTTCCACCATAACTTGGCCTTGAGGGTCAAATTGTAAGGTATCCATGTGGGTTAACAAATTATGTAAGTAATAGGTAATGATACCTTTTACACAATTCATTTTTTGTATGTTTATGTAAATATTAGGTTTCAAAAATTTAGAATGTGATACTTATTGGTGAGAAGTGTTCTATTTTGAAAATGATTTCATATGTATTTATAGACTAATGGGTTTTTTCACTTCTTTTTATTTCTTACATAGAAATTTGTGAACATCCAATGTTTTTAAAGGTTTTCAATTGTTAATAAGGAAGTGTAATAGAATAATGGAATTCATGAAAAATGTTTTGAAGAATTTTTAAATAACAGATGTGGTTGTTTTGTTTTAAATGTTTTATGTTTTGGAAGAAATGGATACTGTTTCTGTGGTACCCACATTGTATTCATATAGGTAAATATGTATGAGTTAGTTCCTAATTTTCTAAAAAAATGAATATAATAGATTATTGGGAATGTAAAGGCAATAAATCTACTTGAAATAACTATAATATGTAATGATTTTGTTTGGGTCATTATTGTTGGTATCAGATAATGGTTTATATAACATTGGTAGACAGTATGAAGTTAATGGAATTCCATAAATGATATATACCATATGATTATATTTAAATGATATTGCATTTAAAAATTACCAGGATGATTCTTCTATGATATGTATGTTTATATTGGTTATTCATATAAGAAAAAAAGATTTCAAAGCAAGAAAGAGATAAGATGATGTTATCTTTCTGAATCTGCAACTAGTAAGAGTGGGAATTGAAACATAGTAGTTTAGGCTTGTAATGGATCAACTAATTTAAAAACTAAATGTGGGTGGTATCCATGAAATGAAAAACTAGAGCTAAAAAAAATTAACAAGATGAAAATGAATGATTTTATGAGGAAACCCTCTCTAGCATTGGATGGATATTCTAACCATGTAGCTGCTCAAGAATGGATAAAATACATTGAAATGGTATTAGCTATTATGGTACATTAAGATAATCAAAAGGTATTTCATGTTTCTATTTTTTTTATGGGGATATTGATTAGTGGTGGTTAATGGTCATCAATATTATGTATTGATATGATATTAATACCTTATAGTGGGATTAATTTTAATGAATTTTCCTTGAAGAATATTATCCAAAGGTGGTTCGACTAAGGATAGAGATGAAATTCCAAAAATTGGAGAAAAAGTTGGAATATTGAGTTGGCATGTAGGGAGAGAACTTCACCCGACTGGTGACATATGATCCAAAAAATTTTGGATTTTAATTGAAAAATCAAATTTTTTTTACATAGTATTAAAGTGAATATATAGAAGGTAATTAGCATCACATGAGTTCAAAATTTATGAGAAACATGTTTGATTTTATAGGAGGGAATAAATGGAGTTTTATAGTGACCATGTGTACCTTGAAAACAAACAGAAGAAGAGGTCCAGAAGCCATTTTATGTATATGAATCAATCAATGAAATCTGATTGTACGAATGTTTTGTTTCCATTATGTGAAAAATATGGTTAAAAGCACCCTTGGGAATGCCTTACCAAAATTGGGATGTGTTTTCAATGTGGTATGTATGGACATATGGCCTGAGATATTAATTAAAATTATCCTAATTCTTATACTAATTATAAAATATTAATGTTTTTGAAATGTGGTGAGATGGTTCATTATAGAAATTAATGCCCAATGAAAGACCAGAATGATTAAAATAATATAGACTATAAGCATAAATGTGTAGTGAGTTTTTTTGTGGCTATGTAAGAAGACGTTAAACTATAAAATGAAGTTTATTAGTTACCTAGTTTTTTACTCATATTTCTAATTTTTTGATTGATATGGGGTCTTAAAATTATATTATTTCTGGGATATTTTCATGTAAATTGAAAATATTTCCCCAAAAATTGAGACCAGTACTTATTTTTAAAACACCAGGTTGAAATATTATAGTAAATATGAATAATAAGAATCTTTCTATTGTGATATGTGGAATGAATTTACCGTCATAGCATGTTGTTTTCCCTTAGCAGATATCGATGTCATTCTAGGAATGGATTTAATTTCAGTTTATCATGATATAATAGATTATAGAGAAAAATAATTTGTTTTTCAGAAAGGGATTCAATTTTTATATAGGAAAAAACCATTAAAATTGAAATTTTTTTAAGAAGATTATATATTTTTAAAAGATAGAAATGATTTTTTTTCTCCAATTGATGAAAACAAGGAAATAGTTAAGATTAATGATTTGCTCGTGGTAAATGAATATCTAATCATTTTTCATGATGAGTTACCCAGTGTTGTAAATGATCTGGAAGATGAATTTATTATTGAATTAGTTCCTAAGGGTAATCCAATTTCAAAACCCCTTATCAAATGATTCAAATATAACATTTAGATTATAAATATAAGTTATAATAATTAATAGATAAAGTATTCCTATGACCCATTACCTGAAAATGGGGTTCCCCTATCTTGTTATTAAAATGAAATTTGGCTCTATGGTACATTTCATTGATTATAGATTATTGAACAATGTCACCTTTAAAATGATGAATAATTTTCCTCATATTGATGATTTGTTAGATCATCTCTATAGTGAACAAATTTTTTAATGTTTGACCTCATATTGGGGTATGCTCAGTTGAATGTAATGGATACAAGCATTCCAAAGACTGTGTTTCTTACTTGATATTGGCGTTATGAATTTTTTGTTATTCTATTTGGGATATGTGTTGATCATTATGTATACATGTATATTGGGACTAAAATATTTTATGATATCTGTGATAAGATTGTGGTTGTGTTTATTCATGACATTTTGGTATATTATAAATTTAATTTAAAGCATGAAAAACATATAAGGGTAGTTTTGGAAACCTTAAAAGAAAAAACTGTATGGAAAATTCACGACATGTGAATTTTGGTTTCAATAGATTTATCTTCAAGGGAATATTTTAAATTAGAATTGAATAATAGTTGATCCAACAAAAACACAAGTTGTTAATGAATGCCAAATTATTTCAAATGCTATAGAAATTCATTTTTTAATTTAATTAGTATTTTATTAAACACAATGTGTTGATCACTATGAACAGCTATCTATCCCTCTAACTAAGTTAACATGAAAATGGATTAAATTTCATTGGAGATAAGAATGTGATGTTTGTTTTTAGGAAAATAAGAAGATATTGTTGAATTCTCTATTTTTGGACCTACATTCTAGAATGGTGAGTTTATCATCTACAATGATGCTTCATTTAAGGGACTTGGTTGTTTTCTAAAGTATAATGATCAAGTAATTTCTTATGAATCACGAAAATTAAAACCTGATTTGTTAAATTATCCTAAACATGATTCGGAAACAGATGTCATGTTTTAGGCTTCGAAATTTATGAGGCATCATTTATTTAGAGCCAAATAAGAAATATATACCGATGATAAAAGTAAAAAGTATATATTAACTCATAAGGAATTTAAAAATGTGGTAGTAATGTTGGTTTATATTGATAATGTCTTATAATTTCATGATCAATTTCCATCGGAGAAAATCAAAAAAAATTTCATACTCTTTGAGTCGAAATGATCATGCATAATTATCCATGTTTAAATTAGATCATTACCGCTTTATTAATGATTTGACTAATTTTTTATTGAATATTTTTAGTGTAGTAAATTCCAATGTTTTTTTGAGGTTTCAGTGGAGTCATCATTGTTAACAGAATTAGGAAATCCCAAAAAAAAATAGCATGTTATAGAAATATTTAGTATTAGTTAATATGGGAATTTTTATAGAATTTAACCATGATAATGATTTCTTATTGACCTGAGTAAAATTATTGTGTGTGACATGTGATTCTGAACCAAAGAAATGATATTCTTATGATGTTCACAGTCCACTATATGGAGTTCAGCATTATAGTAGAAATATGTATAGAGACCTTCAACAGAATTATTAGTGGGAAGGAATAAAAATAGATCTTGAAACTTTTACCATGAAATGATTAACATGAACATAGTATTAATTAGAGTGAAAACTACCAAAGGGAATGCTTCAGCCTTTTCTAGTTCTAGAGTGGAAATGGGAGAATATATCAATGCAATTTGTGGTGGGACTACAAAATACTTCTTGCGGTAATAATGCGATTTGGGTTTTTATTGATTAGATTACCAAATATAAAAATTTTCTTTGTATTATAGATATTATGACATAGGATCAGATTTCTCAAATATAAATCAAAGATATTATTAGGTTACATCGAGGTCCTATTTCCTCTTTATCAGATTGCGATCCCGGGATATGTTTTGTCTTTTTTAAAGGCCTCCGGATGTAACTAGGAGAGAATTAGTTTTCAATACTTATTTTCAATCTCAATATGATGTAAATATAGATAGAAACATTAAAACATTGTATGTTATGCATTGAGCATTTTCGATGAAGTACCAGAGATGTTGGGATCATCATTTTTCTTCAGTTATGTTTTCTTATAATAATTTTTTTCATTATAGTATAAAGATAGAATCATTCGAGCCATTTTATGGGAAGTAATGTTGAACGCTATATTTTAGGGAAGAAGTAGGTGAAAGGATGTTGTTGAAACAAATTTAGTAGAGAAAGTGGATGAGAAATAGAATACGATCTACAAACCCATAAAAACATCTTAGAGTAGGAAGAAATGTTATGCAGATACATAGAGGAAATACTTTTCTTTTGAGGTCGGTGAATATTTTTTTCTTGGGATATCTTTATGGAAATGTTTTATGAATTTTTTATTAACGGAATATAAATTCTATGTTTCATTAGACCTTATGAAATCCTATACAATTTTGGACAAGTGGAATACTGAGTAGCTTCCCCGAAATTTTACTCAGTTACCCAATGTTTTTCATGTATCGTTCATGAGAATATATGTTCAAGATTCATCTCATCTTTTGTGCCCATAAAAATTTGAGCTCGTAAGGAAACATTATTTTAAAGGGAATACAATTTAGATTTATGATTGAAGATAATATGTATTGCGGAATAAGATAATACATCAAATAATGGTTTTTTTTGGAGAAATCACATGGTTGACGAAGCAACATGGGAGTCAGAAAATGATATATTCGAAAGGTAATCTCAGTTGATTGATAAGTAAATATAAATTATTTGGACAAAATTTAATGAAAGTGGGGAGAATAGAATACCCCAAGGATTTGAAAAAAAATTGAATTTCATGAAACAAAAATACTCTAGGAAACAACACCTTGTTTTAAATATGTAGTTTGAAACTAGACATTAAAACTAATTTTGTTGTTTTTCTGTTCTGGATTTCAAAAAATGTACATCTACAATATTGATCAGTATGTTATTTGGAGTCTAATAGAACTAAATTGTATTTTATGAGATTAACATAACCTTATGAATTTTAATATGCCAATTTTGATTTCTAAATTGTATTATTATTATTTTTTATCTTAAGGTAATTAGATAATGATATCATAATTTAATTTTCAAGGTGATATAAAATGAGTTATTATTGAAATGAATTATTTTTCAAATAAATAATGAATTTATTTAAAAACTAAATTAATCATATTAAGAATAATAATTTCAAAAACTGGAGTTCATTTTTTAATTTTACACATCAAAAAATTATTATGGTTAGTTTTTGGTATTTCCCTAAAAATCGTGAATTTGTGATGAATAATCAAATATGAGAATTTACTGTATATATACATTATAATTTAAATACAATATTACTAGAAATATGGTTGATGATAACACACCATCCATGGACTAAAATTTTCTATTTACTATGTTTGTTCACCTGAATAATGACTATTTAAATTATGAAGAATCAGATATTAAAATAATGATTAAAATACTGGGAAAACCCTCCTCTCCTCCACATTAAATACAACCCTCACCCACTCTTCCTCTCTAACCTATAATGGTTTTAAAATTGTATTAATTTTTAAAAATACCTTTCCCAATTCTCTTACCAACATCCAATACCATCTTGTCTCACGAGAAGGACAAATCTAAAGGCCTTGTGGAGGATCTCAAGGAGAAGAGATCATGAGGTGAGAGTCCTCTTTCATTTTCTTGTGTATTAGGTTAAATTCATTTTCATGTATTATTCTATCATACCTAACCCTTATCCAAGAGTAATTAAATATATATAATCTTATATATTATGTATTTTAAAATGTATATGGAAAAAATATTCAACATCATTCTTCCTATCCTCTTCATCTTATTCTAAAAATAAAATAATTTTTCGTGAAGGACCATTTTATCACAATCAAGGATGATGAGTTTTAAATTTCAATAATTTTCATCAAAGATGATGATAAAACCATTATAGTGGTTGGAAAATCTTTTATAGTGTGTGATATTTTATCTTTTGTATTATATTGCTTACATATATACATAATATTATGTTATAAAATGTAACTAGTTCGTGTTTATCAAAAAACTCTCCTAAATGGTATAAAGAAATATCAATAATGATTTATCTAATTATTCATCAGCATACCATATAATTAAAATGATTCCTGGAATTATTAAATATTCCTCAAAATAATATTACCAAATCTATACACATCTGGAATTTCACTTCCATTTGAAAAATAAATTTATCATGAACCAGCCAAGGAAATATCGTAATGAACGCACTGGAAACAATGAAAATAACAAAATATTAATAATTAATGTGTAAAATAATGTTATAAAATAATCATATAATGTGTTATAAATATGAATATGTTTCTATTACATATTAATAACATGTTTTCATACATTATACAGGAGGTTTAAATGTGTTTTATGGAATAAAAACCTATGGTAAGGGGATTTTTATCCCAATTCCCATTCTTCGGGTTATCCATATACTTCATTAATTGTATGGTTCTAAGATAATTTTTATGGATGTATTCATATACTATGTTTCATTATGTTTATTTACAATTTATATACATATTTCAGTAATTCTATTGATCATCATTTAAATTTTATTTTATTTGTAATGGTATTGTCTTGTAAAATCCTCTTTTAAATTTATTGTTTTACAAAATTCTATGTTAATATTTATATGTAGGTATTGTTACATGATGATTATGTTATGGTTATTTGGAATGGTTTATGATTATGTGACGGACCTGTATCTCCCGCCAATTATTTGGGTATGTTAATGATGGAGGATGGTCGTATGGTTACTCCATGTGTATCAGTGATGGTTACACTATAAGGTATTCTTCATAGTTACATAGTATTGTAGCCATGAGGGATACAAAATTTAGTATGTAATTCCACAAAATAAGACATTATGTTTTCATTTTTTAGTTTTTTATAGAGATATCAGTTTCTAAGAATTAAATATGTGACACTTTATGGGATAGAAGTTTGTCTGTGTGAAAATGATTTTATATGTATTCATGGTCAAATGGTTTAATTCCTTCTTTTTCTCCCATACTGGGATTTTTATGATAAACCCAATATTTAAAAAAATATTCATAGGTTATGAAGATGTTAAAGAGATTGAATGAAGTCATGTTATATGTAATTAAGATTATTCAAAAAAGTTACAGCAGATGAGTAAAATTTTATAATTATATAAATGTAGAGGTATATGGTATTGTATTCAATCCAAATTATTTTATTGGTTTGTATCAAAATAATTTAAATGATAACATTTATAATTGTTGAGATATATGTTTTTATGAAGAAATTATTTGTTTTAAAAACAATCATGAGAAAAAACTGTCATAATGTATCTCCCAAGAAAAATAAAATATGAATCTAATTATACATGTGAAATAATGAGTCTAAAGTTCTATGAAGCCTGATTTATATTAATATTGTCTTCAAAACAATAAATAAGTATTCCAAATAGAATCAATCACATTTTTGAACTCCAAATATCGATTAATTCATTTAGAATTTTGTGGAAGTCCAAAAATAATAAGATGGAGAACATGATAAGGTAGTACATACGTTAATTTGAAAATAAATGTTACATGTTTTCCAAATTAACCATGTTCTCTCAACTAGTTTCATTCTGGGGTACTAGAATTTGTGAACGGAACCCATAAAAAATAATTTAATGTTTCAATGATGGAAACCACATAGGAACACTTATCATATGATATAATCCTTTAATATTGATATTTTATCAAATAAGATTCATTCTAATTTCATCAACATACATTATATATACAACTTTAATTTAATTTATAGAAATAACATTTCCACGACACCATGTCCATGTAATTTAGTTTTACTCTTTTATTCCAATAACAGGGTGGATATATCAACTTCCATAATGATGGAAGAGAAAAATCCTACGTCAAAATATTCATTAATAACACATTTTTAATGACATAACCAAAAAACCCAGCTTCACCATGATCATATGTTTCCATCTTATGATATTTCATAATAGAAACTTAAGGTTTTCAGAATTGCAGGGAATTTGTATGAACTATTTTTTTGATAGATACTCTATAATATTCTCAAATTAATTTTAAACAACAAAATAATCAATATTTGATAATTCCAATATAATATTCATTTCATTGAATATAACATTTCTTCTATATTACAAATTAAATTGGTTCTATGAAATACTTTTAACATGAAATACCTCGATTTATAATTCAACCCATTATTCCATAGTTGGAAAAGGAACCCAAGAAAAATAAGTTAATTTTTCAAAGAAGGAAAACACATATGAACACTTATTGTATAATATAATCAATTAATCATGATATATCGTCATGTAATATTCATTCTCGTTTCATTATCCTATATTCTTTTTAAATAATTCATTCACTTTATAGGAACAACATGATAACAATACCATGTCATAGTAAATTGTTATTACTATTTCATTCCAATAAAAGTGATGAGATATCAACATCCATAATTATGGAAGAGAAAAATCATTCCATAACTTGTTTATTTATAATACATTGTTCATTACATAACCAAAAAATCATACTTCACCATGATCATATATTTCCATCTTATGATATTTCATAATAAACCTTAATGATCTCAACATTGAAGCAAATTTCCCTGACATATTTTGAAGTGATATGTTTTTTATAACATTATCAAATTAATTTAATAAAAAATAATAATAAATATTTGATAATAAAAATATAATATTAACTTATTTTAATATAAAAATTTATAAAAATTACAATATAATTTTTTTAGAAATAAATTAAAATATGGAATTGATTGATTCATAATTCCTCCCATTATTCCAATATTTTGTGAATATTAAAAATTTTATGAATTTAAAAAAATCCATTGGGAGTGCCTAACTTGGTGTGAAACATGTTTCTTTATGGTAAACCTAGTGACGATTGAGTCAAAGACTAATGCTCCCTTTTTGGAGTTATTACCCGATGGTTAAACTATGCTAGAGACACATCAACATTGATATCTTGAAAAGGGAATTAATTGTATAAGTACCACTACCTATATCCATGAACAAAATTCTATTCAATTTTCCTGTATATTCAATTATCCATAGATAAATCCTTAGACATATCACGAGGGATAAAACTATATACCTGTCATCTTAATTTACCAAAAATAACAAAATCATACTCTCATAAAAATTATAATGACCCTAATTTCTCATAAAAAATATTACATCATAATAAATAAATATTCCTTAAATAACATAATAATACATTAAATAATAATATGGGTCTTTTTCCTTTATATACATGGATTAAAAAAATGGGTTCATAGTTGAACTATATCATCTTCCCCAAGGTTATTTATCACTAGAACATGTGTTAGAAATATAATTTATAATAACATTCTTCATAACTTGTTTAATGGAATCATAAGAAAGGGTGACCATAGATTCTCAGTAAGAGTATAAAAGTTATATATCAGTGATCACATATTCATAACATGAGAATAATTGTATGTTAATATTATCACAAAATATTATAATCATACCCATTATATCAATGATCATTACAATGAGTCATAGAATAAATCATGATTTTTCATATGACATGAATAATAAAATAATCAAAGAATATGAGAAATGAGACCATAACATTGGAATAAGATATATATTTTTTGTGTATACATATGTATAAGGAATCTTATGTTATGGATAAAAACAAATACATTCATAACATGTTAGGATTGAGATAACCTAGGTGGTGGGTGGTTAGTGGTTTTTTAGTACCCCCGTTTTAAACATGTGGTGAGGTTTTTGAAAAGATTTGATTTGTCTTGTTAAAACATTACACTAACATAAATGAGATAATGTTTTGTTACCAATACTTTGAGGTGACATCATAATTATAAGGATATGAATCCATGATGTCTCCAGTTAGGTTACGATAGGAGGATATGGTAGGGCATGCCCCACCAATAGAAAAACATGAGGCAATAATAGTTCCAATTGAGGATTTAGGGGAAAATTTTCAATTTATCTTAAATTGATTCGTGAAATTCATGGAATCAGTTCCATGGAGTGTTTTGAAACACATTCATAACATGAATCAAGAGTTTCAATTGTAGTACCCTCTTAATTTTACTTGAGAGGGTGGAATTTGGTTACCTATGTTCTAGGTTGAGTCCATCATGTTGATACTTAATCATTTGGAGAAAACTATTAAGAATTGAGTAATGTTGGATACCTATACTCTATGATGATCAATGAATCCTTGGTGTAAAATTTAGGAATCGACTAGATAGTCATATGTTATAATATGATAGGACATCATGGGCAAATTATTAGATGCCTTTCATCTAGAAAATCTGATACAAGAGAGAGAAGCAATGATAATGAGGTTGACACAAGGGAACATGTATGTGATGGAATATGCTAGATTTTTCACATATATATAGTCCATTTTCTTCTCCATTTGATGGATATTAGATATCTTCCATGAGGAATTTCCTAGATGGGCTTAAGTGTGACATTCAGACCAAATTTATGCTTCTTCAGTTAATGAATTTTCATGAGGTGGTGGATCAGGCTCTCCAAGATGATGGGAATCTAAGGTAGGCCTCCAATACAAATCATGTGGATCTAGATGGATTATTAGGGGGTAAATATTTTATGACATAGATTTTTCACTATAAGAACATTATTCAGGGCATTGATCAGCAATGTACTAAGAAAGACAGATTAGTATCAGAAGACCATACACAAGTTGTATGTAACCAGCATGGTTGGTCAGGACATTATAAAGTGAAATATTCTTGACCACCAATTGATTACTAAACAAAAATCAAGATTATCATCAATATAGGTTATGTAAGAACCCAAAACAGAAGTATATTGATAGAGGAGTCACACCGTTCGTGGTGGGGTAATAAGAGTTTGGGTGTGAGGGGAAGGTCGTGAGGTCAAGTCCTCGGGCAAGCGATTTAATGTAATTTTCTTCCTTGTGTGTGTGCCACTTTCATGGTTGTACCCAATTTTTTAATGTATAGTGATAGAGGAGCTTTTTAGAACAAGGGTGCAGGAAGGGGATCTTCTGCACCATAGTAGTATGGAAGCTGGAACTCTACTGGACGAGGCAGTAGAGGTAGTGGAAAACTTTCTTCCATAAAAGAGGCCCTACATCAAATAAGTTCATCATCATAGGGGTGTCATAATGCATTGAAAGTAATATTGGTATAATAATTACATTAAGTGTGGCCTACCCTTACTGATTGATAATACAAACTCTCAATATTGGGAGTACTATTCTTATAGACTCAGTATTAGCTAGTACATTATTTGAAACAGGGGACTCACATTCCTTTATATCTGTAAAAAATGTTAATTGATTTATCATAAAGAAGGAAATTTGTGGGGTAAATTGATGATAGATACAGAGCTAGGGGAATAGTATAGTGACATCTACTTGTAAAAGGGATGATATTTTGAGATCATGGAGTACCATTTTCTTTTAATCCTTTATATCACTAATAAGCCATGATTCAATCAAATTATCACTACAAAATTTCTAGTCAAATAATGGGCCCACATTAATTTTTAAAATAGGATAATGATGTTCCCATATAATATGGGTGAATATTACCTTAACAGTGTGGAGTGGGATATTCGGGCAGGATTGGTAGGGCCAATTATTGAGAAAATGGGAGAGCTCAAATACTATGTTTTGAGATTATTTCTAGATGATATAGGTGTGATGAATTTTTTTGTTCCAATGGTATTATAGAATTTTTAGAAAGTGTTTATTGAATACATCATAGGGATTTCTCATGGGAGAGATATGGAATTCACAATTTATCTCATTCCTATGGCTGAGCTGGTTTATATTCAACCATATAAATTTACACAGACAGGGCTTCTAGATCTCAACTCTCGGCTAGTGGAGTTGAAGGATAATGTGTTACTGTGTTCGAGTATGTCACCATGGTGTTCACCTAATTTGATTATAATGATGGATTCTAGGACATTAGGAATCTTTGTTTATTACTAGACGATAGACTAGGTGACAATGAAGAATTGATATCCTCTTCCATGTTCGTATTGTATTTTGAACTATTTTAGAGGAGGTTGTACATTTTCCATAATAGACATGAAATCTGGGAATCATAATCACCATGATAAACTTCGGATATACCATTTTCATTCTTTAGAATAATTTATTTCCTATATGAGTTCATCAAAATTCCATTTGGGATAACAAACACAACAATAGTGGATATGGACTTGATGATTTGGATCATCCACTTAAAGCTGGAAAGATTTTTTGTGAAGTTGGTATAGAAAATCACGGTCTAATCCAAGACTCCTCACAATCCAGACCAACTTTGTGACATCATTTTAAGTACACTATGTGAGAATATGTTGTATAGAAAGCAATATATGTAAATGTTTTTTATGGACGTGTTACAATTCATAGGCCAAATCATCTTATAGAATGGTGTGTCAGTGAACCTGGAGAAGGTAATAGATGTTGAATATTAGGATTATCCCATGAATTTTTTTCAAATCCAATGATTTCTGGGAATATAATGATATTATAGAAGGATCATCTTTTAATTTTCTTGTTTAGATGCTCCAAATATGGTCATGGACAAAAACAGAATAATGTTTGATTGGTTAGAAGCTTTCTAGAATGCCTTCTGGGAGCTGAAGAAGCTTTTGACATTAACTATGATATTTATCTTACCAAAGACAGGTGATGAATATTCAATGTATTGTGATTCTAATTGAATTGGACTAAATATTGTTTTGGTGTAGGGAGATTGAGTTTTGAAATATGAGCCTCAGTAGTTGAGGCATCATTAAGGGAATTACCTAATGCACGTCCTCGAGTTAGTTGTAGTTGTATATTATATGAAGTGTTGGTGACATTATCTACTTGGTAAGAATATTAAAATATATAACAATAAAAAGAACCCGGTGTTAATACTGTTAAAAGTGATACTTGAATCTATAGTAGTGCATATGGTTTGATTATATGTTTTCATTTTATTTTGATCTAGATTATAAGCTCGGAAAGGGGAAATCTGTTGCTAATTATTTGTTCATGAAAACTCATAATTTTACAGTTTAGGTTACTAGTTCTCATTGAATAATAATTTATTCTCAAGAAGAGATTATTCAAGTGGTCATATAAATCTAGGATAAGAAGAACCATGAACAAATTATTGTGAAATTTACACTTTTTTCCCAGATCAGACACTCACACAATAATGAAATTGAGTGTTAGGCCTTAAGTGGAATCCTTAAATATGGGGTGTCATATGATAATTAAATCTATGATGATAAAGATATAAGTGATGTTAGGAATCTTCTTTCTATTCCAAAAATAATTATAGAAGTGTTTTACTGGAGTTACATGATGCAAATTGGGAATTGCGTCTATCTGTGATGAAAATTTATTTCAACCTATTGAAATTTTTTTGTTCTATGGTAATGAAAGAGGACATAGTATTGTTCATGACATGATGTTACACATTTCAGTAGGTGAAAAAATATCATTACTGACCAAGATGTTTACTATAGGTATAGGATATACCATAATGGGGGTGGGATGACATGAAAATGGGCATTGTGGTGGGTCTCTTGAGGATGCCTCTAAATAATGATTCTAAATGGGTTATTGACAATAGACTGAATAACATAAAACATTTCATGCTTATATGGGAGACTTTATCTGTGGAGTAGCTGGGTGTTTTGTCTATTTAAGAGATAATCCATATGAAAAGAGTCCCTCAAACTATAATTTCATTCCCCGACTAAAATAGTACTACATTATTCAAGAAGGGCTTTCATAATATGTTTGGTATATTAGTTTTTTTAAGGATTTCCACCAACTAATAGATTGAAAATTAGAGAGTAATATATCATTTCATGGGGATATTACATAATAATGTGTCCTATACATTGGAGGTTCTTTTGAGAATCACCTTACTATAGAAGTGTATTTATAAAAATATAGTTCTATATAAATGATTCAGGTGGCACCATACATGTCCCTTTATGGTAGGCCTTACAGGTCACATCTTTACTGGATAAAGGCTAGTGAGTCAAACTTTTTGGGACTGAGTCTTTTGGGGGAGACATCAGAATAGGTCTAGTCGATTCAAAAATGTATGGATAAGGATCACAGTATATATAAAATATACGATGATCGGTGTTGATGACCCATAGAGTTTATATTATAATATTATTTATTAATTTTGGTTTCACCTCAATTGGTTCAATATAGGATAAATAGACAAGGAAATCTGTTGCACATGTTCATTTGAATATTTGAGGTAGTGGAAGGAATCGGGTAGGTGGTATTCTGATGGGATCTTACACAAAAATACATTACTATTCGTGATTTTCTATATATATCACCCCGACGATACTATTCATTATTTGTGGATATTTTGGTAGTGTGAAGGTGTTGTCATGGAAAAGGGAAGAAGATATTATGGATCAATGGGTTAATATATTTCACTCAGAGTCTTATATATTCATTGGCGTGATGGTTGAGGATGAGCTATTATTAGTTAGGAAGATTGTATGATGATTACCATTTTCATTATTTTCATTGTCTTTTTTATAAGTATTTTTTTCCTTGTGTAGAGTAATTTTTTTTCAACCTAATGAATTTTAGTGTTTAAATTTGAGAAAGTGGGAGAAATATGGGAGTGAATTGTCAGTGTATAGTTTTCCACAATCATGTTCCCCATCCCAAAAAATGTTGTAACATTGGAAAGTAGTGTTTTTCATGGTCCATAAATGTTTTTCAAAACATGTCCCTATTTCGAGTAACTTTTCCCCCAAAAAAATATATGAATTATTTAGGGGCATGGTAATGGGAAACTAAGAACCCCTTACCAAAACATTGTGAGCGGGAATTAATGTATCATGAAAATTATTTTTTAATTTCCTCAACATTGAAATAAAATTAAAATCATCAATCATTCAACCCAATGTCCTCTTTAACAATTTTGGTGATCTCTATATGAATTCCAAGCCTTCATAACCCACTTTAATCAGAATCGGAATCATGGAATGATGATATTTTCTCCTCCAAGTATGTGGATCCTATCCCTTTACTTTTGTGTTCATAATTCTTTCTACTACTTGTGTTTAATAGATGTTTTCTCTATATTTGATTTGATAGATACATTTTCTTGTTAATCTAGATCTTGGATTATAGATCAAAATATATATTACAGAGATATTTTTTTATTTAATCTTGGTTTCTGTTTTAGATCAGGATATCATCATATTACATTACTCTACATAATGCTTGGAATTTCTATTTGGATTCGTTCATCATGAGTCAAGGTAGGTGGTCTAATAATAAAATCTCATAGTCATAATTTTGAATATGTGTAAGAAAATTTTAGAAACTCTATACTTCTTAGAAATGGAAATTTCTAAATGATTTAATTTAGATTTCGAAATAATTAATTTGGGAATTGAATAATTTTTGGATTTGAAGATATTTAATTTTAGAATTAATTATGAGATAATGAGATTATGAATCTAATAACTAATTTTTATTTACTTTTTGGATATTTATTTTATTAATTGAAAAATTAATTTGTGAATTAATTATGAGATATTGAAATTTTTATTTTGATTAATTATTTGGTGTTTTAATTAATAGGTTTTAACGTTATATGAAATATTGGGATGTGTTAAATTATGTTTCTTAAAATTTTGAATGATGACATAGACATTCATCAAACTATTCTGAATGGTAACATTATCATTAAATTATATGTTATTAAATTTCGAATGGTAATATTGAAAGTTGATTATGCATTATGAATGGTAACATGATCATTAAATTATGTGTTATTAAATCATGATGGGTGTCTCAGACATTCGGACATGTATTATGAATGTTAATATTCTCTTTCAATTATGTATTATTAAATGGTTAATGGTAACAGGAACATTCAACCAATTATTAAGAATGGAAATGTGATCATTAAATTCTGAAATGGTGGATGGTAACATGGTCATTTCCATCTGAGATTAGGAATGCTAACATGGAAATTAAAATATTATATCCCATGTGTATATATTAGATTTTTAAACAAGATTTTTTTTTTAATTTTTGGGTGACCTTTGTAACTAGGTGGTTTATGCGGTTAAATTAAAAAATATTTAAAAATGTGGAAACTGTTTATTTATGCTTTCACTTACATCATTATAAAACTGCCTACACTATTTTTGACATGATTTTTTAACCATTGTTTGTGGTGGCCAAATGGGATTTACTCACACCCTGCATAGGTAGACTAATCCGTACCCAAAAAGATGTCATGGATGTTGGATACATTAAGGGAGAAGGCCCTATTTTTTATGGATGAGTTAGTATAGAGCATGGATGAGGGTACTAGATGTGGATCAAGAAATTCATAAGAGTTGTTAGTTTCTTATTTAGAATTTTAATTTTACAATTGAAATGTAATTTATCAAGTCATGTTTTGTGCTTTAGTTTAGTTATTCTATTTCCATTTTTTATTATCCAGTGATACTTATACTTCTCTATTATGGTTATATTATATTCAACCATTTTTTTCTTCTAGAGTATTACACTAATAAAATAGGGTATAGTATACCCATTATCAACGTATCAGACCCTCAATTCTAGTCGACTGCCTCTGGAATATAGTGGGGGGGGGGGGGGGACCTTAGGTCATTTGGAGGTTGGGTTAGGAAAATTGTCTCTGGAACCCAAGTAGGGGCATTACATAACAACCTTAGGATAAACAATTAGTTTATTAAAAAAAATTAACAAATATCTCAATTTCTGATTATCAAAAATAAATTTAAACGAATTAATAAATACATAAAGGGAAGTATTATTATAAAAACATAATGTGGGATTTCAGAAATGATTTTGATATTTTTTAAATATATTGAAAAATATTTTAAATTATATTTAATTAATTGAGTAACAAATAAAAAAAGGATTTAAACACACTCTTAACAACCAAAATATCCCTTAAATTATAGAATGTGAAAGGTAATGGGAGAAAGGTTGAAACTATATGTTTTAAGATACAAATACAAATTGATATATAAAAGTTAAATAAAATGGAAATATAATTATTAATGAAGAAGATGATAGATTAACATATGAATGAATAAAAGAAAAAATGAAAGGGGAAAAAAATAAGAAATACCTTTTCCATGATAGTAATTTCCTCCTGATGTGCTATTCCAAACACTAAATAATTGTTTATTAAAAATGCATGTTATAAAATAGTACTATTATTTGAAATAAAACTCTTAAAGCATATTTTGATTTGGATTTAGTCAATGAATATTCAACAAATATTATTAGAGACATAATTAAATAACATAGAATATTCATCACTTATTATAATTTAATAGATATAAAAAATAACATTTAAAATAAGAAGATCATATACTTAATTGATAAAATATTTGTATTGAAAAACTTCGTGGATATATACTTATTAAAATTATTAATGATATATTATTTTTTTAGGATATTTCGTTGATATTTAATAATAATAGACAAAGTTTCAACAATTGTTTTGTAAAAAAATAGTTATCTCTTAGTGAAAATTTTAAAAAAGATATTTCACGACACAAAAATGATAAATAATCTAAGATATATAAATTATTAGAATATGATAAAAAAATTAAATCAATATTTTAAATTGAATTATGAAATTATTAGAGATGTTAAATAATACAAAAATAAAATGTATCACAAGAATAAGAATCTAAACTCTCTAGAAATTAAAAGAGAAATAATCATGAGAAATGGGTTTAGTGAATTGATCAATGAGTTGACAATCTATCCAAAAATATCCGAAAATATATCATCTTTTTAGGCGGCATCTTATGAAATGTGGCTAAGGAAAATGTGATTTTTGTGAGAATGAAGGGTATGATTTTTTTGGAATTATTAATTTTTGTGGTGTTATTTCACTTAACTGTGACATGGATATATATAAACCTATGCCTATTAGTGTGTGTTTTATAAATATTATGTATGTGTTAGAACTCTTTTTGGAAATGTATTCCATATCACCTATAGAAATAGAAACATGGTTATCCTTATTATTACCCAATGGGACTTGTGAAATTCTATGATGGTATAAAATACCAAATTCAATTATGTTATCTTGTAGGAGTCATCGATAAGAAATAGTAATAAAACTAGTTAACTGAAAATGTTAATGTTGGATAAAACCCTCCAAATTTTTAGTTATTTTTGTAAAAACAGAAATTATATTTATATCTTTTATATGATATTATTTTTTTACATTATTGATAATGATATGAAACATAAACACAAAAAATTATAGGATATCGGGACATAGAAAAATAGTGTAAAATATTAATCATACTTATGTATGACTTCTTATCAACCAAAATTCTAGCATCCAACAATATAAGCATAAAATTTGTTATTATGGGAATAATAATTTCCAACGACGGATCCACGATGAATTTTTTGTATGATTTCATTAGGATAAATTCATTGGCTTATAAAAATAAAATCATTCTTTTGAGAAATTTGAAAGATGAAAATCAATTTTAGCTAACCCAAAAAGAATATTTCAAAATATTTTTTATAAATTAAAAAAATTAAAATAAATTATTCACTAGTTGATCCAAAAATTACATCATCCATGAAAATTTGATTGGGTAATACATATTTTTGGATATTTTTTTGAATGAAAGAATATTGATAATCTATTTTCATGAAAAAATAAGATAAATTGAAGTTTGATAACTGCTCATACGAATCAATGAAGTCATATTTTAAACAATACTGTTCTTTAGTTAATTGGATAATTTTATTTGGAATAACTAGATTTTAAATAGAGGGAGGTTGTCAATAAAAACACATTTGGTCAATAAAACCATTTGAAATGGTAATTTTCATAACTATTTAATATATTTGATATTATGGTTAGAGGGGAATTTCAATAGGATTCTAAGTGTGTGATAGGTGAAATGATTTCACCACAGTCGATTCCTTCACCATGGCATAACCATTGTCGATATATATTCATTGTTTCTACTGATATTACATAGACTAAATAACACATTTAAAAAATAATTCACAGCCTATAAAAGAATGATCAAAAGGCCATTCCATGGGAGTCCATATATCATTATTGATCACATTATTAACTTTATAAGGCATTCATGGAACCCGAATTTCATTGTTAATGGAATTATTGAGATCATGGGTTCTAAGTCAAAGATAAAAGCATATTTTTGAACCACATCTAGGACCAATACTCTTGTAAATGTTTTTTTATTTATATATAGATTGATATTTTCAAGGCGGTCTGTGTCGAATATTTTTTAAAGTCACACATAATGAATTGGATATTTAATCTTGTTCATAATTTTTTTCACAATACTATATTGGTATATTTAAATCATTGCTTTCAAAAACAATGATAGAAACATATTTTGGTTAATTTTAATTAAGAAAAAATGAATTGATTTTTAAAATTTTTTATTCCATTGTTAAAATACTATCTATTCTTTTCATGAGATTTATTACCCAATAATGATACTTTAATTTGATTTTGAATAAAATTTAATATGATTTTATTTTTAGTTTAGATGAAATATTGTTCAACCATTATCAATTAAAAATGAAATTTTAGTTTTTTTAGTATTCAAAATTTCTGAAGTGGTATTTCTATGAAAAGGTGATATGAGAGAGATATAATTTATTAATCATAGATAATTCATGTCCAAAAACATAATTCTTTTTATTACATCTTAAATTAATTTATCATTCCTCCTGGTATTACATCAATATTTGTATTTTATCACTAAAATATCCCATTATATTATTTTGATGGGTTGAAAAAAAAGATCTTATCCATGGTATGTTCAGAAATAATCAAATTCATTATTATGAAATTCTCCACCAAGATCACTTTTAATTGAATAAATGGTTAATACTTTTTCATTTCAAAGATTTGTATGAATATTGATATTGGTTTTGTGGGTTTCCATTTTTTACAATAAAAAATAAGTTTAATTGAATCTTTTCATGTCATAGAAACTATTAGATTTACCACTAAGAATTTATACATTAGAAGGTATGAATAAATGTAAATGAATTAGTTATAAAGTTTTAGAAAAAAACATTTTTTTGTTAGATTGTAAATAATATTTCTATTTATTTTCAGGTTGTAATTCTTCCTAAACAATGTAATTTATAATATTTTTATTTTATAAATATCAAGCTCATTGATAGAAAAAATTATTCTGATAGGTGAGTGTGCTCTATAGAGACTAATGAATTTATTAAAATTACATGGCCCACTAACTTTCACATTCAATAATCTTATATCTTTGAGAGAATAATATTTATAATTGATTGAATTAATGTTTTGAAATAATAAATTTGTAAATAATTGTTTTCTGATTGATTGAATAACTAGGTATAAATTAGTTTCTAATAGAATAATTTTATCTTATATCAAAAAACTATCTAATTAAAAATCATGTTTAATCCATTGATAAATAAAGCTTTTCTGACAAGAGTTATGTTATAAAAACAAATGGTACCTTCACCAATAGTCATACACCTATTTTTTTCAATGAAGGTGACATGACTTCCTTATAGTGTCTGGATTTGATATAATTAATCCAGGTAAACACACATATGCTCTATGAATCCATCCTCTAGATACAAAAAATAATTCATAGGATTTTCATCTAAGATAATTTTACTAAAATCAACCCCAATAGGAACCATATTGCACTTAACACATAAACAACTTAAATAGTTTGAGAGTGGTTATTCAATTAGGTCATCACTCATATTCTATGTTGAAACATTAACATCAATCATACAAATTCTCATTTCATTATACATATTTTAATAAATTGGTAATTCTTCTATGATGTAAATTTTTTGATACATTCCATTAATTTGTCTTTTTATTCTATTATTTCATTATTTTTCTATGATTTGTTGAAAAAATTATATTCCTTATGTTTTTTTTCATGTTCATAGATATTTTTTAAAATTATTGATCTTCACCTCTTGTTGTATCATCATGGATAAAAATAAAGAAAAAAGAATTCCTTGGAAATATGGATTCATTTTTATTATATATATCTTATTTCTTCATTTAGATTTCATATTTGGTTAGATATCTAATTAAATCATCAGTAAATTTTTTTTAGCACATCATAATATACTTTTGGTGATGTAAATTAGTGTACCCAATTTCTAGGTAGAACTTGGAGTATCATTTTCACTAGGGTTTCAGCCTGAAAATATTAACCCAGAGAATTTTAAATAATCCATGTTCCAATAAATAGTGTATCCATAAATGTGGTTTATTCATTTAGATACATTTAAATGTATTCAAAATAATTTCTATTCATATCCAATATATTTTTTAAATTATTCATTCCTTTGTATTTGAATTCTATGAATTCACATATTTTATGTGTCGTTATACTTGTGTAAACACAATTAAATGTAATTTTATTAGGACACCAACATCATTTATTCATATATTTTCCGTTATGTTCGATGACTTTATCATCATTGGGACTCAATTTATCATGATATTCATTACCTCTAATATATTCATTTATAAAAAAATTCAAAATAATGTAGAAAATTATACCAAGAAGATATGTTATATTATTTTTACAATAGTAATAATTTATCACATCGTAAATAAGGAGTTGAAAATATTAATTTGATTCTATAATAAAATGAACAAACATTGAAATCAGTTATTATTTATATAAATTATTGAAAAATTCTATTTTGAAAATTTGGAATTTTTAATGAATATACCACGAAACTATTGATTCCAAACCGTTTTGTTAGTAAGTGACAAGGAGTTATGGGGTATGTATCCATTAAAAAATAAATCCAAGGTAAAAATTAAATTTTAAAATATGATTTTTCATAATATAAAATAATTTTTTGGTTAATATAATAATTATATTAATTGAACAATTAGATACAAATTAAAAATATAATATTACCCCCTAGATAATAGTAGTGATCAATAAACCCTTCACTAAAAATTATGGTTTTGGGTACCCTCTAGAGCTTTGGGAGTATCAAAGGAACCATTCCAACACTTTTTACACATCGATGTTGATTGTGTTTTCCATTTGAGGGAATTTTGTGTGAGTATAGGTTTAACCGTTAATAAAAATATATAAGTATATTTAAGATATTGATGATTGAATAAAAATTTTAAATAAAATGATTTTAATGGGATTAAATAACAATTAAAATATAAATATTTGTTTAATAATGTTACGTCTTGTTTTTGTATCTTCTTTTTATATCAGAAAATTCTTTTTTGGATGGATTTATGCCTTATTTAAAGATTATAGGAAAAATATAGTGGATTTGGGAGGATTTTTTAATATTTTCTGGCTGTATAAAATTTTTTCTAATGTGTGATGAAAAGAGAGGTACATGTTCCATTATTATAAGAGTGGGGAGGGGAACTTGATGAATTTCACAAAAATTAAATTACAATAAATTGTAACTTAATAAAAATACCTCAAAATTAAATTTTATAAGAATATAATGTTTCATGTGGTGTTAATAACAACAACCAAAATATTTTGAACAATTTTTTCTTTAATTTTATATAATATTATTGTGACTAACCCTTAGTAAAAGTTTTATAATTTTTGATATTGTATCATCATTTTCAATACTAAAAGGTTGAGAGTATTACATAAAATATGTATATTAAAACATAAATGATAAATCTTTTATATTTTTTATCATTTTTATCACTTTTTCTTAATATTGATTTTTTTATTTTTATATAATTTAATAAAATATTACCTTCCAAAAAATATAGTTGTGTCAATTTTGACACCATTCATTACATCAGATTTATGAAGACCAATAAGTCTACAAAATTATTTAAAATTATTTTAATACCCCTGTTATGTTTTATAGTCATTGAGAAAATTAATTTAACCACTTATGTAATCAAATTATATTTATTTTAATATTTATAATTTCTCTTAAATGAAATTTTCACCAATTGATTAAATATTGAATTATCAATGTGAAATTATTAATGATAGTTATTTATTCACTAAAAACAGGAAAACTAAGTTATATGATGTATATAAACATTTTTTATATTATAATATATATTTATTTATTTATTCAATCATATTTCCTATTTATCTCTATAATAATAATATTATAGTTACATGAAGTAAGAGTGTAAAAATTTGTCATTCCCATTTATTTTAATAACATCTAACTCATTTTCACGGAAAATGACAAAAATTAATTCATATACTACCATATGAGGTGAGAATTTATTTAAATTTAGTTAATAAAATTGGGAAAACTGCTCAGATAGTATTATAATATTTATAAAATTATTTTTTCACTAAATTACCTAATTTACCCTTAACTGTGTTAATAAAAATTACCAATGTAAAAAATCATTATAGTCCAAAAATAAAAATGACATAATTAATAAATATTTAACATTTATACATATATATAAACAATTTTTTACTATATAGACCACATAAGTATCTAAAATTAATTTATAATTAATCCATATGACAGATTGATGAAATAATTATTTATTTTGAAATTATACAAATTTTTGAAATATTTTTATATAAAATTAGAATGGTAAATTGGTTTTAATGAATTAAAATGTTTTAATTGATGTAAAATTTTACTAATAGTACATTAAAATAAATAGAAAAAATATTTTTAATATATATGTAACTAAGATGAAAATGTAGATTCTATGTAATATTAAATATTCCTCACTCTTCATCAAAACATAAAACTTCTCATAAAATTACCAAATTTTCGAACAAATTATATTTGGATTTAAAAATTTCACAGAATAAGTGTATTTTTTTAGATATAATTTATGAACGTGACAAAATCTAAATATTTAATAAATTTACCATCAAAAAGGGGAAAACATCATTTTAAAAAAATACTTCATACATGTGTCAAATTAGATTTCTTTTTTAATATCATTTTTCAAAAACACATATTATGGATATTAAAAATTTATTGGATATATTATTTTTATATAATTAATTATTATAATCCCACATGATATAGATTTTTATTTATTATCCTAAGACACATTTGTGCACATTTGAATAGTTTTTTAGAAATTAATTTCCTTGTATATTTGAATGGTTTTTACATTAATTTATAATTAAATTTTCAATGAATTATATATTCATGGGTAAATAATTATGTAAAATTTTAATTGATCATGTAAGTACTCAAAATTATAATCTCCATGTTTTATTTTTCTACTTTTAATTATAATAATAATAATAATATGTTTATGAGAAACTCAACGTATGCATGTAATGAAAGCTAATCTAGTTATTCATGGAGTGGACTATTAATATGTTGTAGTGTCAAAATAATAATATGAATGAAGTAAATTTATGTAAAACTTTATCTCATATTAATGTTGGGGTATTACATTATACCCCATTAAATTGAATTTCTCCCTCCAAATTATCTAAGGTCATCAATATTTTAATTAATGGAAGTCTGAAAATGAATAATTATTTGAAATTTTTTATCAAATTATGATTATTTATACATGATTATTAATGTTAAAATAGATTTAATACAATATTTTATTAAAAATAATTTTTAATTTGTTTTATAGAATGAAATTTTGATAAAATGTGAAAATTTCATAATTCTATAATTTTGAATGATTTTAATCAAGTTGATGTTTTTATAATAATATTTAAAATATATATCCCAATCATGTGATTTTTTTTATTCATGGATTTGTGTGATAATATTTATTGTTTTAGGTTATATACTAATTCTGCAATATAAGGCCCTGAAAAAATTAATTAATAAATAAATAAGTCTTTTGTTGGATAGAGTGGACCCCACCTACAGAAATGATGCAAAAATTTTGGAACACCACACAACATGATGTAAATCCTATTTTATTTAATATTAGAATCATTCTCTAGTTTCAAAAATAATTTTCATGGAGTTATTTAGCCATTAAAGTTGTTGTTGTAGGTTCAACATTGAAGGAATATTTTTGAATTATTCATATAGAAAAATTACACTGATTAAAATGGTGATATCATTTAAATCACGTGGCAGATAGATATGAAATTTTTATCAAAAACCAAAATCATATTTTAAATTAAGTATATAGAAGACTGCATTCTCATATTCTCTCATTAATGGGGTCAACCACGCACAAACATTTTGTGGAAGAATTATAGAGATGAAAATATCCCCCCTAGACATTAAGAAGTTTTTAACCCCTACTTTCAAAATTTTCAGTCGACACAACCCTGAAAGAGATTTCTACTAAAGAGGATTCAGGCTAAAAACTCCCCCATATATTATTCTTCGACTTTTTTGTTTCCATATTTTTAAGATTTATTCTTTTCCAATTGTAATTTCAAATATCATTCAGTTTAAAATAAATAAATTCATTCATTTCTTGTTTCCACCCATTCATCATTTTATTTTTTTATTCTTCTTAGTTTTATTATTTTTATTATAATATTTTTTATTAATATTATTGATAATGTTTATATTTATATTAATAATATTATTACTGTGATTATTAATTATTTTCTTCTAAAACATTTTTTTCATTACATATTTTATTCATATATTAATTATAAAAATAGTAATAAGAACTCATTACTATTATTATAGTATTTATATATTATCTAACAAACCTTATTTTATTTGATTATTCTATTTCTTTCTATTTCTCGTCCTCTCTCATTAGAACTCTATTTTGATTTATTCTTATATTTTCTCTCCTTATTTATTTTAAATTTTCTTTTCTTTTATTTTATTTCTTCTCTCTCATTATTCCCTATCCATTCCACCGTGTCATAACTTACAATATGAAATGAGAGGCTGCCCTTGAGACTCGGCCTGGGTGGGAGGTCAAGGTGTTCTTATATTTTCCTTCTTGTATTGATTCTGTTCGTAGTATATTTAAGTAGCATGCATGGGTGAGGTGGATGTCCCCATTTTGGTGATACTCCAAATTGACATGAAACTAAATATATTCTATTCTTTTATTAAATATATTTTCCCAGTATGTGATGGTTAATTCCACATATGAAGTAGTTTAACTAAACAATTTATCAAATGATATCGACAATGTAAGTTGCTGGATGATGACACATTATATGCCAAGGTGGATCATCAAACATGATTAAATGAAGTGGTGGAATAGAGAATTATTAGGCATTAAATGATATATTAGAATTTATAAATAAATAACTATAGTCGATACATGATATCTCATGCTTGGATTGTCGTTGATAAATAAAAAACAAGAAGGAAAATAATGATTGAAACCAAAACTAATCACCAAAATCAAGTTGATTAATTTTAAATCATTATATCTACATTTTAATACAAGTATATATTATAAATTTCATTGCATTTTATCATTAATAAAATGACGGAAAATATTTTGACTATTATTTTTACAAAAATAAAAAAAAAAGAAAACTTTGATTAAATACACAATATAGATGAATAAACTGAAAGGATTTTCAAGGGATATGACCCTGGTCAACCACTGTATTATGCTTGGAAAAATATAATTTCTTTTGATGATTGTCCATTATAGGTGTGGAACCAAACTAGTAATATTTCTGAGGAACCAATCATTATTTTTGAAAAAAAATTCAATTTTACATTATATATATATATATTAAATTTCTTAATAGAGATAAAAAATTAATTCCATGTTGTTTTCAAAGGACCATTTCTTTAATTTATGGAAAAATTACAATTAAGTGAATGATCCAAAAGCAGAAGAACCCTGGTTTATAAAATATAGTGTTACACAAATGGATAAATAAATTAGGGGGATAGAAAGAAAAATTTAAAAGAGGAAAAATTCATAGAAAACATAGAGGACATCAATTGACACTCTCAAGCATTATGTATTTCAATTATTAGACATAGAACCGAAATAATTCCAAGTGTAGATCCTATAATTCTATGAAATATTTTCCAAAACACAAAAATAATCTACTCATTTACTCCCAACACTTTTTAAAATGTTCCAAAAGATTAGATCTATGATTAAGTGGAAAAAATAAACCCTTGAACAATATCAAAGAGCATAATGAAATAGTATATAATCTCTAATGAATAATGGATTGGATAGCTGAATAAATCCATGCACCACAACAATAACTTGAACTTGTGTCTTAACATGAACCACAATATGATAGAGTTGTCATATATGAGGTGGAAAAAGAATAAGACATTCCAATTGAGCTAAAAATTGGTGACCAAAAGAAGTTGAAGAATTCTGTAATAAATTAAAGGATCATCTTGATCTCCCCAACCCCTATAAAGAATAACTTCTAGCTTTGGTGATGGAAGATACCACCGAAGTTGGGTAGTTTGATTTGAAAATATAGGATTTTGACTAATTGTCTATATCCTCTGAGAACTAAATACAATTAGTAATTACCACTGAGACATTGATTGAATATGAAACAATCTAGTGAGTTTATATTCTCTCATACTCAATCTACTTATATTTATTTAAAAAAAATTATGCATCACTCTATACTCTTTTTATAATAATGATAGAAATAAATATCTATGCATAATATGAGAATAAAGAACTTGGACATGCACTTGCTGAGGAACAGATGATGCTCCTTGATTTCAATAACAAACATTTGTAGAGATGCATTATGAAATCCATGTATCTAATGATAATGAAATAAGGAATGCAACTTCCCATATTAATGTTGGGAAATTTATTTTTAACAATTCAAAATAATATTACATTAAAGAAGAAAAACATTTTTACATCCCCATTGATCATTAATTTAATGCAGCCTATAAAAATCCATCCTTGGTATTAAAGAAATAGGTTTCGAAAGTATAATTGAAGAAGTGGGGATGATTTATACTTCATCCAAACCACATAATAAAAAATATTCAAATTTATAGGGGGTGGGTATCTTGTATACTTTCTGTAAAGATCATTCCTTACAACCAAGGATTAATCGAAAGCTATGAAAAGATTCTTTTTTTGGTTCAAATAAAAAATATTCATCCACAATCAAATTTTGGATAATAGCTTGTACTTCCCACTATAGGGAAAAAATATTTAGGGTGCACATTGGGGATCATTCTAAAATTTATCAATTATATTTTCTTTCTTGTAATTTATATTTCAATTTCATTCTTATGAATTAGTTCAATATGAATCCTCAGTCCATCAACTACTTTTTGAAAATTAATAAGACGATCCTTATTCTTAATTGTGTAATTTATCTTTTTTAGGGTCAAAAATAGTAAAATGTTTCCTTAGATATTGAAGTATTAACACTATGAATCTTGTGAATTGAACTTCACTTTTTAATTATTACCTTTTAAAATAATAATATTTTACGTTCAAAACCTATTTTGACACGTAATAATAAAATTCCATGCAAACCCTTGAATTTATGTTTTACATGACTAATCTAGGAGACATTTTTTTTAGAAATCATATAATACCATTTTTTACATTTCAATGAAATTGAAATTCAATGATTAAAACGAATAATTGAATGATTAATGTGAATCATTAACATTAAAATGTGGACTCAGGATTTGAAGGTAATTTATTAATTCATGTAAATGAAAATTCCCAACCATTTATTAAATGTTGAATTTCTAAAATTCATTTGAATTTGTTAGTTATTATTAATTATTCAAGGAGTGATTTTATTAAATCATATTTTCCCTTACCATGAGGTTTTAAAGACCAATTACTTCCTATTTTATCTTGAATATATCTATTGAGTGATCTTGGGGAATGACACTTACATGAATATTCATATAAACATGTCAACGAAATGATTACGAAAAAAACATTTAAAATGATTGAGGGATATTTTGATAAACTGCATATCATTACCAGAACACTCCTACAACAATAATTATTTATCCCATTTAGACCATGACTTGCATTTATATGGATGTGCTATGTTTCATGATATTTTTATCAATTCCTACCCTGCTAATGGTATTTTTCATGATATTTTAATGATAAACTATGTGTGTCTGAATGGAATAATAGTGGATTAGATGAAAAATATTGGGGGTTCTATTAAGTGAATAAATAAATATTTCGAGTCAATGAATATAATTAATTGTTTTCCATTCTTCAAAAAAATTGAAAAAAGGGATGGCTAGTGACTTAGTTGAATCCAAAATCACCACCATTGGATGAATTATTTTTATCAAATGTTGTTAGGTGGTGTATGTGAGGTTTTTATTTGGGTAACCATAATTAAATAGAAACATATAGAATCGTACTTTGAAAATGCAAAAAAGTTATAAAAGTAGGAGAAAGGTTTAATGATATTGCACATAATTCGATTTTATTTTATTATTTATGATCTTTTATTTGGTTGTTTAGTGGAAGTAGGAGTTAATGATTTGAAGGTGATAGTTTCATTACACATTTACCCTTGATATTAAGAAATACACTAATGTTAAAATCCTCCTCAATGAGCATTAATATGGAATCATTAATTCCTACCAACCTTGATCCTTGGTTTAATTTTAACCATAATTAAAACCCCTCATGATTTATGTGTCTTTTACCTATACAAGGTGGAGAAAATAGTTATTCTGAAATCATATATAAAAGGATAAAGTATTCAATATATGATATTAAATATAAACAAATTGAACCATTAGTGATGAGAAAAAAGAATCCATATTGAGATACATCATGATTTGGTATGTTTAATATAAATGAATTTAAGATATTCAATGAAGGAGAAGAAAAATTACATCAACTTTTTATGGAGAAATTTAAATTTCATGTGTTGGTTTTCTTATAGAAAAATTAGAAATTGGATTTGTATTTTATCTAAAATTTGATAAATTTATTTGAAAATGATAATTGATTTATTTTATTACATTTAAAATTTAATGTTTATATCATTGGTTCCATATTTAATTCATTGTTCTGATTTTATGCTTGAGGAAAGGTATGGTTTATGTGTGGGGGTATTTGGAAATGAAAAATAATGTTTAATTTTTTATTCAAATTATGATGATTTATTCTGGATTTTTAATGATAAAGCTCATTTACATACCATTTTTAATTAAAATAACGTGTTATTTGAATTATATAATGAAAATGGGCAATAATGCGAAATTTTGTAATTTTGAAATTTTGACATATTTTATTAACATTGGTGTTTTGATAATAAATATTAAAAAATATATCCCTTTGATTAGATAACTTATATATTGGATTTCTCAATTTATATGATACAAATTTTTCTGATTGACTAAGAGTCAATTTGGTCATTTAAATTCCCAAAAATTTATTCATTTTTAAAAAGTTTCTCAGTTGAAATAGTGTATCCCACCTCCCAAAATGAGGCATAAATCAATGTCAAAAAACACTAATTGAGGGGATTTCAAATGGATTTTAAATAAAAATTTAAACGCCATGGAATTTCCATGTAATTTATTTCTATTTATATAGATTTATTTAGAGACCATGAAATATTACGGCATATGATTCTGATACCCAGGGTTCCTGGAATTATATGTTGAAAAAAAAATTATTCTTTAAATAGAGTGCATGAGCAATTTTCCTGAAAAATTGAAATAACACATAAACTGGTTCCTAGATTCGAAATCTGACGGCATCATTAAATTACTGATGGCATTTTTTCCCTGTGAGTGACTTAAATATAGTTGGTGCATTCTCTCAGTGATAAATAATTAAAATGTAAAAACCATTAATAAAATAGTTAAACATAATTATTTTATTTTTCAAATGATTATGACTCACACAAGATGTCTCAGATTAATAATCTGAGACCACTACTGATCTCTTGAGTGGATGACTTCCTAAGGTAGATACTGACATTTCTCATTACGGTCCATCTGTTGAATTTAGTTTTTGGACATAAATAAAATAATTAAGTAACAATTATTTTATTTTAAAATACATAACCTATAAACATTAACTCGGATTGAAAATCTAAGAGTACTGTTCAGCTCGTGAGGGTGTGATCCCATTACGAACAGCCTTACCTAAACCTAAGTGAATCATTGGGGACTGTTAATAAATTTTGAACTTTTTTAAGATATGTTTTGTAAACATGCTGGCGGGAAATTATATTTTTTCAACTGGTGCTCAGATTAAGAATCTGAGGGCACAATTGAATCCGCAGCACCAAGATTCGCTTAAGGAAACCTTACCATCGATCAGAAAGGGTTTGAAAAAATTTTAATTTTTGGACTTTATAAAAAAAATTACTTTTGGTTATTTTATTTATCATTAAGAAAACGTTGGGCAGTCCTTGGTAGGACCATAGTGCAACACCAAACCATTTAATGGCCTGACTCATAATTTCTATAACCACACCATGGGGAGATTAAAATGAACATGTAACAACACCATTGAGATTATTTAAGAGGTTCATTAATTATACTAATTAATGAACCTCAATAATTGGTTGGTGCATTGATCCTCTCCTCCCATCTTTTTAAACGAAGCTCGAGTATTGGTTTTTAGAACGCAATATGGGGACCACTAATGAAGTGTCATGTCGAATTCCCCCAATCTTGAACGAATCATCGAGTGATGGATGCTGGTGGAATTAATGGGAAACTGCAGGAACCGATAAACACTTTCGGACGTGGACACTACTTCCTCAACCACAATGGCATCTAATGAACTCGTGGTAGGGGTTATATGTTTGATTCCTCAACTTATTACACTATTCTTAAATATTATGATGAAAACTGGACAACCATCCAATAGGTTGACTTGTGTTTCTCTCATTATCTTGGGAGGATAATGACGGTTTTCATTATGAGAGTTTTTATAATCTAATAATCCTTCCAATGTAATAATGTTAATGCTGAGGGTGATAGCTGAATGAACAAGGCATGGACCCCCAACAAAACCTATTATGGTTTTGTTCTAAGTGGGCCACACGAAGAAGTGGCATCATGATGTACACACACGATGGGACCTGTGACTGAGGGACGCAGTTACTAGCACCCACCGACTGCAAAAGAATGGTAGTGTTGGGAGGCACTGTAGAAGACACGGGGTGGCCAAACAATGTCGACCGTGTTGAAGAGTGGTGGCACGCAACAGTGGTGTGCCGTAGTGGAAGGCCCTGGCATCGAGCCGCGGTAGACGGCGGACCCGTGCCCGCTTTTCTATAGCAGGCTACTCCACCTGGACCAGCCATGATATCCGGCACCACCCAATTCCATGGAATTGATGACCTGAACATCATCATCCGTCTGGTAGGGGAGTGTTCCCCCACACTGGGCCAGCGCTCCGAGCAATTCTGCATCCCAGAAGGCAACGCCTAGCTGGGTGGGCTTGGCCAAACCCATGTCCTAGCGGGATGAGCCCATTAACCTTCTTGCCAGACTAGTAATATCCAAAATGATCTGAGCCCAACCCTTTTGATCGATCCCCACTAGGCCAAGTCAGGTCAGTCCAACAATGTCAGACCGGACCCAAACCCAATTACAACCTAGTTCACTAAACGAGCATACCATATAAACTCGATATTCATTTGACGAACCATCTATGGTACTGGAATCCTTAGGATGAGGTGGTTCTTTTTATATATTCCATGTGACTTTCAGATAATGGTGGGATTTTTCCAGGTTCGATTGTACTCAAATCCAACTGGTCCCTCAGTAGTAAAGTGCCTACATTGTTTACTCTAGGTGATCGGTTGATGCAAAAAAATTTGCATTGGATCCCTTTTGACATGATGTATCATCGAGTTACTTCCTTTTTAATTTCTTGGTGGTTAAGTTATGAATGATAAATTGAGGAGAACCCGGGTGTTTCTTGTAGTGAGAGTTAGGGTTGATACTCCCATGATGACTCAATGTGGGGTTATTATTTAATCCTCTACTCCATTAGATATGGGACGCCCCACATCTTGACTACAGGTTCATTTTATTCTGAGATGGTTTTCGTAACATTGGAGTCAGTACTTTTTTATTGGAATAGGGCGTGGTTCCTCCATATTTAACTCACATATTGTCAGGTACTCCCCTACCAGGTAGGTTGCGGGTCCTCTATGTTTGGAGTAGGTACTCCCCTATCTACTATTGGGTGTCGTTCCTCCTTATGAAATTCTACAATAGAGTCATTACACCCCTTCCATACTAGTGGTGGGTTGTCTAGAATGGGGTTGGTACCCCTCTAACGTACTAGGGCACAGGTCCCCCACTGTGAAGATTCAACCAGAGTTGTACTCCCCTACCGGGTAGGGTGCGAGTCCTCACATATGGAGAAGTAATCTCACATCTCCAAGTATTGATGGGGAGTGGGTCCTTTAAGGTATTTTGATCTCCCATTACTGCAGGGAATAGTTAGGAGGATATATCCCCTCCACATGATGTAATTGATACCTAGGGTTGAAGTTAGTGCATCCTTGTCCGACTGAGGTGCAGGCCACTTCATACTTGGGAGACAAAGATATTATAGGTAATACTAGTGTAGTGCTCCCCCATATGAATGTAGTGTTGATGAGTGGGCCTCTTCTCTTGGATTCTTGTGGTCTTGGCTTGGGTGCAATAGTTTGACTGTGAGACCTCTATGGTCAGGCACAAGAGGCAGTTCTAGCAGAATGTTCCCGATGGAGCACATCCATTAGTACATTCCATTTGGAATAGTTTTGTTATACCTGACTGATTACATATTTTAGAAGGGTTCCACTAGGGATTTCCTATTCATGGAGCATTTATTCATGATCCATGAGTAATGGTTTGAGCCTTCTTTTGAAATCCAAGAAATGTATTGAGGTCGGGGACTTATGATTCATTATGGTCGATACGGGTATTCCTGGATGACCAAGGTATATGAAATGACCTATATCTGAGTAGAGATGATTATACATAATCATTTTGGATTACATCATATGTTTTGTGGGGTATTTTACCATTGTTGATTTCTGAGATACCATCGAGGGTCTCAAGGTACCCTACTGAGTACAGAGTTACTCACCCCTACACGGGCTTCACCTTCATGTGTTGTGTCTAGTGAAGAAGTTTGACGTTTTGATAGGGGATGTCAAGAATATGGGACCAAAGAATGTTATGAAAGTGGACCTGGTGTCCGAGTACATGGAGGGGTCCACTAGGAAAAGGAAGCCTGGACATACTACTTTGGCTTCCAGTAGATTCACTACTCCAGTGATCAGGTGGGATGTTCAGTAGACGGTTGTTGGTTCTCCCTTTATACCATGTTGTTTCAAATTTTTTGGGATTGCATACTGGCCTGATTAAACCACTCAAGGATATAAATGATGTTGTACTCTAGTTTCTGATTACATAGTGTTCACCATTAAACTATGTGGTTTTTGTTTGTGAGTGCATGTGTGTACAGTTATCCAGGAAAATGCCTCCCATATGTAGGTTGATGCCTTCAGGCACTGGTCACCAACACCTGGCCTTCAGGAGGCGGTCTTGGGGTATGTCATGCCATGGGCCCTGGGGGACGGTTCAATACAATGTGGTATCAGAGGTCATCAATTCTACCTCAATGACCCATTATCTATTTTTTTTGTTAAGAGAAACAGTTTTAAGTGTTTCGAGCCCGTCTTTCATGCCAGTGACTCCATTGTTTGTACCATGGTAGAAGTATCATTACCCCATGACTCATGACACCTGTTACACAAATTTGTACATGGAAATGCTAGTTAGTGGGAATAGAATTTAATATGAATCTTATATTGATGGTTTTTATTTCCATATTCCTTCCCTATTCATCACTCAATAAATAATCTTCTAACCAATGTATATCTTGATATATCATAGGATGCCTCCGAGTGAAATACCGGTCAGGATCCCGATACGAGGTCATAAAGACAACACGCCTAGTGACGAGGCATTCATTCATGGACCAATGATTGATATTCCCCCTCTGAGTAGTGCATAAGTGCTACCACCACCCAATGATCAGTATCTCCTTTTGGTGGATTTTGAATTGGACATTCCTAGGCTCAGTGCCCTGCGTGAGTTCTAGAGGTTGAGACCTCCCAGGATATGTGGTGACAAAGATCACAATGTCGCTGAGGATTAACTTGTGGTTGTTATATATGTTTTCGGCCTAGTGAGGACACCGCCAGACCATATGGTAGTTCTAGAATCAAGCCTTCATTATGTTCCAAACATTAGACGAGGGAATTCACTGAGAAATCAGGGCATCAGTGATACCTCTCAGCATTCCGACGCATGTTGGGGTACAGGAACGAACCCGGTGGTTAAGAGATTCTTGGAAGAGGAGAATGTGTATGTTACATATGGAAGTGTGACTCTTGTAATGGTTAGGCGGGAATCTCACTAGAGAATTCCCAACCAATTGTACTACTGAGATGGAGCTGACAGATGATCCTCCTTGGAAGTGACAGTGCATGGAGATTGGAGTTACTCAAGTTTGCAGGCGGGGTGGAGAAGTTGGACAAGTAGCAGGGGGTGGTCCCCGCAAGGCTTAAGGAGTTGTAATACATGAGCGAGGACAGCTGCATGCTATGATGGCACATTTTTAAGAAACACTATGAGAATTTTTAGGTATGACCCATGTATTTTCTTTTTCTACCCTCCAAAATAGACACATGTGCCTAAAATTATTTTCCCGCAAGTATTGTTCGAGACATTGTAGTTCCATATGGACCATAGAATTGACCCTCATGCTTGGAGACCCTTGATGGAGGAGACCCTAAGATATTGTGACTTGGTTATTTGAGGAGAGAGTTGTGTTTGGTGTCTTATAATAGTGGCATCGAGACATTACAACATTGTTATGGGTATGGACTACTACCGTTCATACCTGAATGAAGTTATTAGGTATGAAATGTGGAATATTTGAAAAAAATGGCGGGGGAGCCTAGAAGGCACGGTTTAGACTCTCATAAATAGTTGTGCGTGAGTCATTGGGTTTTGGAAATTTAAGACCACACAATGTTTTTATAGTGCATAATGGTTCCTAGCCATCCACACTTAGTGGAGATGCCACATGATGGAATGGTCATGTCTAGTTTTGGAATTTGGTGAGGATGCTGAAGGTTCTAAGTAGTAGACCGTTAGACCCCACGATCACATATGTATCACGATGCATAGTGCTTTCTCAACTTTTCGCAGCTAATGAAACATGTTCTTTTTTAAGGCACAATGTTGACCTAGAAAAAGGTAGACATAATAGTAATTAATCACAGTATTCTCTAATGGAGTGTTCTGGGAACCAGCGCATCAATATTTTTCAGACCTAGTTTCTTCAAGTGAGTTTGGGCCTTGATTTTTTGGGATGAAATGTATAAAGGTGGGGAGAATGTAACATCTCAAAACATCCATGTATTTTTTTATATGGAATTATTTCAAGCCCAATAAATCTGACGACACATGATTCTAATTCTCAGATTTCTCAGAATGATCCTTTGAAAAAAAGGTAAGCTTTAAATAGTCCGTGTGAGGAGTTAACAAAAAAATGGTAAATAACTCTTTAAAATGTGCGCAAATCAGAAATATGAGTTCACCGTTTCATTCAAGATAGTTTTTTTACCCTATACGCGAATTAAATTTATCCAGTGCATGCACCTAGTGTGAAAAACCAAAAATTGAAAAACCAAAAATAAAATAATTAAATTATTTTATTTTATTTTTCAAATTCATATAACTCACAAATAGTGATGCAAATTAGTAATATTGGACAACCATTGACCTCGTTAGGGTTATTATTTATTTAGTCCAACAGTAACATTGGACGGCGCGGACCGCCTGTGAAAGTTAGTTTTTGGCCGTAAATAAAATAATTATGTGAAAATTATTTTACAGTAAAATACAAAAATGGTTACTAGGATTGGAAATATGAGAGTACTGTTGAGTTTGGGAGTGATTATTCCCCTTATATGGAGCCTAACCCTGACCGACGCAAGTTTTGGGTGACAATTAATAACTTTTTGAAAATTATTTAAGGTATGTTTAGTAAACATGCAGCCGATAAATTCAATCTTTTGAACTGGTGCATGGAATAAAAATATGATGTAATCATTAGTTCCGTAGTGCTAGGATTCACTAAAGTGAAGCACAACATTGACCAGAAAGGGTATGATGACAATGTTAATTTCTGAACATCACAACATAAATTATAATATACTTTTGATTATTTTATTTTTCATTGGGAATCCATTTGAAAAACGGTGGTGGGACCGTAGTAAAACATCAATATATTTAATGGATTGACTAATAATTTTCATAACCACAGCATTGGGAGATTTAAAATAACATGTAACCACAAAATCGAGATAATTAAAGAGGTACATTAATTATAATTATTAATGAACTTCATTAATAGTGTGGTGTGTTGATTCTATCCTCCTCTCTATTTAAATGAATCTCGTGCATGGGTTTTTATCATGAAAAAGCTTAACCACTGATGAATTTTCATGAGGAATTCCACCAACCTAGAATGAATCTTTGATTGATGGACGTTGTAACAATTGACAGGCGATGGCAAGCATCGAAAAACACCTTTGGACATGGATACTATTTCATCATCTGCAGCGGCTTCCAAAAAACACAATGTTAGGGTCATATGTTTGTTTCCTCCCATTTTTACCCCTTTCTTGAATATTATGATGAACACAGGTCAACCATAAAATGGTTTGACCTGCGTTTCTCTATTTAATGTGGAAGGAGAATATTGGGTTTCATTATAGGAGTTGCTATAATCTAATAATCCTTCCCATGTTACAATGCTAACACGGAGGGTGAGGGCTAAATAAAAAATGTCTGGACCCTCCACCAAAACTGTATTTTTAGCATTCAATTGGGGAAAACAGAAGAATTAGTAGTGTGATGGTGGCTCATGGTGGGACCAGAGACTGAGGGAGGTGGCGACCGACACCCACCAGCCACAAAAAGTGGTGACGACTGGAACCCGCTGGCCACCAAGTAACTATTATGCCCGAAGGCCCCCTGGATGACAAGGGGTGGCCATAGAACACCAACTGTGTTAATGTTGAGCGGTAGGATGCAGAGGTGCGCCATGGTGAAAGGCCATGGCATCGAGCAGCATCAGAGGTCAGACCCGCAACTTTGGGACTATTGCGGGACAGTCTACACACACCAGCCAAGAGAATTGGCACCACCTAGCACCATTGAATTTAAGACTCGAATGACTTTTGGAAATCTGGACTGGAGCGGTTGCCGACGCTCAACTAGTGGGTCACACGATTTAGTAGCCCAGTGGGCAACACCCATCCGGGTGGGCCGACCTGAGCCCGCGGCCTAGTGGGCTGAGCCCATGGCCCTGCATGCCAGACCAGGCCCAACCGAACCTGGCCAATCCCAACCTCTTCGGGCTGGGCCCTACCAGCAAAGTCAAGTTATTCTGACCGTGTCAGACCGGATCCAGACCCACTTATGGCTCAGTTCTCTTAAACGAGAGTATCTCCTAAACTGAACATTCATTTGATAAACCATCTGCAGCATCGAAACCCTTTGGATGAGGTGGTAATTTTGAGATACTCAACATGACATTAAATAAGATTTGGATTTTGTCTGGGTTGGATTGTACCCAAATCGAACCGGGTCCTCGGCATTATAATGACTATAACATTCCGAATGGGAGCCTAGTTGACACATGGTCTATTGCGGTGGAACCCTAATGACTTGATGGGTCATTGGGATAGATCCTTGTTGAAGATAGTGGGGATTGAGGTATCACCGATAACCTATGGAGAAAAACATGGGTGTTTTGTATAGTGGCAGTTAGGGTGGCTACTCCCTTGATTTCTCATGGTGTGGGTATTGCTTACTCAACTACTTCAGTAGATATGGGACACCCCAGGTCAAGAGTTGGTGGTGGTTTTCCTCTGATATGGTTTCCCTATATTTGGATTTGATACACCCCTAATGGATTATGGAGCGGGTCCTCCATAAATAACTCGCACAGTGTCAGATACACCCATACGGGGTAAGGTGCGAGTCCTCAATGATAGGAGTAGGTACTTCCCTATCACCCCAGGGTGCGGGTTCTCCTTATGTTGTGCTACAACAGAGTCAGTACTCCCCTCCTATGTTAGGGTGTGGGTCATCAAGCCTAGGTTCGGTACACCCCTGAAGTACTAAGGCATGGGTCCCCAACATAGATAAAACAACAAGAGTTGTACTCCCCTACTGTATAGCGTATGAGTCTTTACATAAGGAGTAGTACTCCCCCGTCCTCGAGTAACAGGGGGGAGTGAGTCCTTCAGGTGAGTTGGATATCCCTCATCTACAATACATAATAATTGGGAGAGGGCCCCTCCACTTCATGTAATCGATATCTAGGGTAGAAGTTAGTACTCCCATAACGGACTGTGGTGTGGGCCACTTTATACTGGGGTGACTGAGATATTGTGGGTTTGAATGGAGTAGTGCTCCCCCAACTGAACAATGTGTCGAGGTTTGGTCCTCTTCACTTTGTTTCCATTGGTCTTTCCATGGGTGGAAGATTGAGATTGTGAGACCTCTATTGTCTTGAATTAATAGTAGTTCAAGAAAAATGTTCTTGAAGGAGCACAACCTTTCAAATGTTCAATTAAAAATGGTTGAGTTTTACCTAATGGATTACATTTCTCATGAAGGTGCCACCAATGATGGCCAGTTCATGGAGTGTCTACTCCTGATCCTTGAGTTATGTTTTGTTCATTCTTTGGAAAACCTGGAAATGGATTTTTGTCAGGGCCTTATGTTTCATTGTGGTTGAGACAAGTATATCTGGATGACCTCATTATATGAAATGGAATATACCTGAGAAGTGATGAATATGAATAATCATTGTGGTTTGCTTGGGGATTGATTCTTGGTATTTTTTTTATTTATAAGAGACCATAGAGGGTCTCACACTCCCCAACTGAGTACAGAGTTACTCACCCATGCATGGGCATCACCCGGACTTGTTGTTTCTAGTGAAGACGTTTGATGTTTCCATTGGGGAACTCGGTAAGATGGGAATGATGAACATTGAGACGATGGACTATGTTGGCTTGGTATAGTATGGTTCCAGTATGTCCCGGAAGATAGGACGTACTACTTCATCTTCCAGTAGCTTCACAACTACAATGATCAGGTGGGATCTTCCGCAGACGGTCATCAGTGATCCCTTTTTACCTTCCAATTTTCCGTTATTTTTTTGGTCTTGTATATTGGCTCTGATACACCAATCAGTGCTTTACATGATGTTCTACTATTGTTTCTAATTACTTATTGTTCACCTTTTAGCATTGTGGTTTTTTTGTTATTTCATGTGTGTACAGGTATCTAGAAAAATTCCTCCGACATGTAGGTTAACAACTACGACGCTAGTCACCATCCCATGGCCTTCGAGAGGAAGGATTGGGGTATGTCACGACACAGTCCCCAGGGGAAGGGTCGTGATAAGAATCATTGAATCATTTCACAAAAAAATTTCATGAAGTTAGTAAATCATTATGGTGGACATTGGATCCTCAAAATTGAGTGACCATTTATGAATTATTCACCGAGAAAAACAATCTTGGACTAAATTTGTGATGTCAATTAATATGCATGGATGATAGAACATAAATTTTGAATATAGAATTGTAACACATTTTGGATCAGCATTATTGATTACAAAATTTTCTAATTCGGTTATCAAGTAGGTGAAGCACACAACAAAAGATCAAATAACACTTCAGGAGGAAAAAATCTCCCACCTCACATATAAAAAGAGGCATTACATGCCATTCCCAATCATTAGTCAACACCACTAACACTGAGGTCTCCACCAAATAAGTGTCTGGCTACAAATATCCCCCATTTCATCTTCTTTTTCATTATTTTAATTTTTCTTATAAATTTTTTCAATTGTGATTACAATTCTATATTAGTTTCAAATAAATAAATTCAAACAGTTTTTTTTGTTTCGACACAGTCACCATCATCATTTATTTTTCTTCTTAATTTAATTAGTATTTTTATTTTTATTTTTATTAGTATTCATATTAATATTACTATTAATAATATAATTATTATTATAATAATTATTAATAATATTTTTCTAACACTTTAATTTTCTTTACTTATTCTCTTATTCTGTTAATAATAACAATAAATTATTATTGTTATTATTATTATATTGTTTTTAATTATATTATTTAGTTGCTATTTTATTTATATATTATTTTTTATTCACTACCTATCTCTATTTACAATTTTATTTTATGTTATTCTTATATTTTCTCAGCTCCATTCATTACAATTTTATTTTTTTATTCTATTTTTCATGTTCTCCCCCATCCAATCCACCGTGTGATATCCTACACTCATAAATGAGATGATCTCCTTGAGGCTTGGCTGTAGAGGTGGGAGGGAGGTCATTTTGTGGTTAAATTTACCAGCGTTTTTATTTTATGATCATAATAGATTTCAGTAGCATGCATTTGTGAGGAGAATTCCCCAAATGCAGAGACTACCCCTAATGACATACAACTCAATATACTAAATTCTTTTGTTTTATCACTTTTACTCTCTATATATTTGTTAGTTCATAACATGACATAAAATAAATTATCAATGGATTAAATGACATCGATAGAACTGGGTAAAAGGAGATGAATCATTCTAGAATATGTTTTCTCATCATCCTTGATTAAATGAGGTGGTGGAATTGGGATTACATTGGAATTAAATAATATCATAGAATTTAAAAATTAGTAATTATAGTCCAATCAAGTGATTTCATGTTTATATTATCATAACGGAATAAAAAACAAGATGGATAATAATGACTGAACCCAATACCAGACACCAAAACCATGTTCCTTATTCATAACTCATTCTATCTAAATTTTCTTGTAATTCTAAATTATGATATCAATTATTTCATATCATTAACCAAAACCCAAAAAATATTTTCACTATTTTTGTTTAAAATGTAATACAAAAAAATTTATATCCTAAGTGAATTATATATAGTATTTGAACAATCTTAAAGAGTCCTTAAGAAAGACAACCCTGTTCAGCCACTAATTTTCTCTAGGAAATATGTAATTGTTATTTAACACATCCCAGGACTAGCATGCATAAAAGATACATTCACAGAAACCCACAACATAAAAATTATTAATAAATAATTCATTAAAAATAAATGTAAGGAACATAGAGGTTACCAAAAGTAACTCACCACTAGGATTATATATAGGAGAACACATGTGGTAATTGAGAACATGAACACAGAAGTTAATATTAACTATTAAGTTTTCGTGGAGAGTAATAGAGAATATTGTCATTGGAAGGTTAATGAACGCAAAACCAATGACCAAATAGTCATAAAAATGGGCATCTCTATCATCATAAATGAATATAATAAGATAAAATATAATTTGAAAATTAAATGAGAAGAAATAAATACCTGATTTAAGAATAATCTCAACAATAGGTTGTTAGTTAATAAATATATGCTTCATCTATTACTCTAACTGATGATGTATAAATTCTAATGATTTTATAACTAGTTTATCATTTGACCCATAATTGTATATTTAATTATTCCTTCAATCTCAAGTTATCATAACAAATAAAATATGTACCAGTTATCAAATACACATAAATAGTCATGCCATTAATTATGAATATAATGTATAAAACATAATCCATTTTTAAACAAAAACAATTACATAAAGTTTTACCTGTATTATCGTTCCAAAATATTATTATTTAAATTATTTTAATGAATTTAACTAAATTTCAAAAATTATCTAAACATTAATCTACCACTCAACAAGATAGAGATATTAATTGTAAAACACAAAAAATGTGAATACAATTGTAATTTACTCTCTTGAAACATGGTAATAACCTAAATTACCATAAAAATTTACTCAAAACACGCATGTTTGTAAAAAATAATTCTTTCCAAATACCATAAATCCAAACATTCTGTAAAATCATTCCATAATAAAATAAAACAACTTTTCATCTTATAATCCACAAGTCCATCAATACAATCCCATTTATTATATCATAATCCTACATCACGTTTTTTTTATTATCACAAAATCAAATATTAAGCATTATCCTTCCTTTTAAAATGTGTTTTTAAAGAATATCCCCTTACAACCACAATAGTTTTTTTATTGTTACAAGAACCATTCTGTATATAATCCGAAATCCTTATTAAAATACATAATTGAATAAAATCCTAGATGTATATTTATTCCATAATAACATAAATTTACATCTGAAAAATTATTCTTGAATTCCATTACATTAAAAATCAATCATCCCACCACTTCATTACCATATTTTTCCTATGAGTTCCATTTCTTGATGATCATAATCATTGACCATTACATTTTTTAATTTATTAACATGATGTCCATTTTGATTACAGATGCAGAATTGATATGTGCGGGGATCATTCTATTTATCCTTATCTATATTTTCATTATTAAATTACTTTTCCCATCAATTTTATTGCCATATTCATGGTGACCGTTTTCGTACTGTTAAAACACAAACCATTCCCCTATAGAAAATTTCATCGTTCTTTCATTCCATACATTGATTATAAAGTAAATATTTTATTATAATACCCATTGTTTTTAATGATTCTTTTGAATTATATGATTATTTTAGTTTAAAACCCATGTGATTGATGTGAAAAATTCATCTCCTTTCTATAATAATAATGTGAGGAAGGTACTTGATAAAAAATATGTTCTAGAACTCGTCCAAATCCACTGGCAAAATTTTAATATTTCTTCATTCTTGATAATTTTCCACTACTACTTCACACTACCTTCCAAGATAAATGTTTTGAAACTAGATTTTTTAGAATTTGATTAATGGATATGGAAAAATACACTTTCAATGGTACATATCAATTTCTCAGTAACATGTGGTTTTGTTGATTCACTATTGTATGTTGGGAATTTCCTCAAAAAGGATTCAATAGAATATTTTTCACTCCATTGGTTATTTGGATGCTCGATGTGATTCATGGAATTAATTTTTTTATTGGTCATAAAAATGGTTTTTCATTAAATCTTAAATAATATTTAGTTACTCAAGGGGGACATAATTTCAATTGCCATTGTATTCCCCATTAACATGGTTCTTTTGTGTTCACTAAACTGACTATAATCAAAATAATAAATTGGTAAAATATAATTGTGGTGGGAAAACAATATAATCTAGGGAAACTATTTAAAAAAATTAATATTTTGATACAATGGGTTTAAAATTTGGTTATTAATAATTATTATGAAATTAGTTAGATTATAAACTTTATATAAACTTATCCATAGAGACATCCCTAGACATATCCTTTGAAATTTCTCTAGGGATATCACAAATGTTTTATCACATTAGTTTCCAATTCTTGATTATAGCTTCTCTCTAATACAAACTATGAATTCCCAATATTAGTTTACATTGACATTAAATCATTTTTATAATACCCAAACACACTCCCAAATACTGTATTAGTTTATTGCCTTCGGAATCATGGATCACGTAACATCAATTCTAGTAAAATATCTTCAAATATTTCACAAAATATAGTCCCCTATAGTACACCTACCAGAATCATTTCTTTATAACATTGGTATAATAAATCATAATAAAAGGGTGATCTCAGATTCTTAGTAAGGTAAAACAAGGGTGTTATATTGCCATAACCATGAATATAAGGGTATGAAAACATGAATAAAACATTTTAATATCATACCCTACATATCAATGATAATAAAAATGAATCTTGGTATAAAAATAAACAGTTCTTAGGTTAATAATCATAATGAACTCAATAACATAATCGATGAAAAAATATAATAATAATAAGACCTGATGGTGGGGATAGAACATAAAAATTTAATATCATTCCCCAAAAGTAAAGGCCAGGTACCCAAACATATCAGGGCACTTTGTGGGGGATAAAAATACTATAAGGGATACAGAACTATATCCATTAATAAATTGTTCCTTGTACAGGATAAGGTTTCCCCATCTTCTAATCAGGGAATATGTTTCTACATAATCACATAGTCAATCAATCTCATCATATTGTCTGACATCATTATCTTACAATATATATATATTTTTACCCAAATCATTTAAGGGAGATATTGGTCCAACACATCACATATTTAAATCCATTCATATTTGTTCCACAATAACATAAATCTTTCATGATATCAAAACTAGTTGAATGAAATGTGTTTTATAAAAATCACTCAATCATAACATAGTCCGTGGAAGAGAAATGAATTTGAAATATATTATTCATTCATTGAAATAAAATAAACATAAGAATATTAATAATATTATACAAGAACAACTTCCTATGTAAATAATATGTAACAAAAAATTAAGTAATATTATATGTAAAATCATATGGGAGGTAATTGGAAAATAATTCTTTAGGAAAATATCCTTTCTTGTTTGAAAATGTATCTTCTTTAAATTATAATCAATATTTCATTAGAAAATTTTATCTAAAAATAACATTAAATACTTCTCAATTAATATTCACAACATTAAGTATTTATAAAAGTAAAAAAACGTTCATGCAGTGTATGTTAAAAAATAATTCATTTTTTCAAAAATGTAACAATGAACCTTGTTTAAAATATGAAAATATATATTATTTACCCTTAATTTATCAAAAAAATAATATTTGAAAATAAAATAATATATTTATATGAAAATATTAATTTTTTTAAAAAAATTTAGAAAACATATATTTGGAGGATAAATATGTCCCACTTGGTATTTAAAACAAGAGAATTCCGAATATAGAAGAGATTATGGAATAAAATCATAGAAGTTTTAATCAGTACAATATTATGACCCATGAAATCAAAGAAAATTAAATAAATGATAAAATAAAATATTCTTCATAGTAATCAATATAATATGCATTCATCAGTGTTCTATAACCCACATCAATTGATCAATTTGTGTATAATACATGTGTCCCGCCAAAAAAAGTGAGTAAAAAATCAATAATACATCAATAAAATTTGAATCATGTTATTCACAAAATAAAAAAATTTAAAACATATAATGTCATTAAAATTTTAAAATTCATTATATTACATGTCATAGGTCATTATATACACATCATAAAATTAATGAATGGAGAATATTTCTTATATCTAACAGATATAAAATGTGAGACAAAATTCTCACACATTAAGTACTAACTTTTATAGTACTCATAAAAACATCCTATAAAATATATATAATTTTATTATAAATATATTACATTTATATATTCTGATATATAATACCAGATATGATATTTATGACATTATGTTACTCATTTATTAACATTGCAATATTAATGATACACTTCATATAATATCCAATTTTTCATATGTGTATGATGTACTATTTGTTTATTCTTATTAATTACATAATGATTTAATTATATACATAATGATAAAGATGATATAAATATAATATATTTTCATTACATATGTATTTTTAATAATCATTAACATATATAATTATAAATTTAAAGACATCATTCCAGTAAATGGTAGGTCATATGTACGCATGAACGTTGTTACAATATTCATGTCGTGTTGAATGAAAGAAGGTAAATGTAATATTTATAATACCATAACATTGGAATAACTTGGTCATATATATAATATAATTTCACTAACCCCATACTTAATACATTCCATATAATGTGTGAATAAATCACATCTGTTTGAAGATGTGGTAGACCACACATCCACAAAGATGTTATCGTATTTAGAAAAAATGAAAAAAACGCTGGTATGTGTTATATAATAATTAAAGATTAATAATTAAATGATATATATCATATAAAAAATAAATTCCATCATTATTCTGAACTTTGAAAGGATTTATTAGAAGAACAAATGACATCAGTTCTTGGGGTTGTAGTCCTCTGTACAAACAAACAGTGATTATGTATACCATATTATGCATGTGTGTCTGATTACCATTTTAACACATAATATAACAAAATAAAGTTTATTTATGATAATAATATTATTATATAAATAGAAATCTGAAATACTATATGCAGTCTAAGGACGAAATAAAACAAAAATATCCATTGTTGATTGTTACCTATTTTTTTATATCCTATAAATTTTATAAAATGATTTGTTTGGTTTTTTTTCTGCACAATGTAAGGATTATATGGTGAATATATTTTTTAAAGGATATTTCGATATATTATGACTAAAACTAATAGGTTATAATTTGTTATTAAAATAAAATAAAAGGTTCACTATTATAAGAGATCGGGGTCTATCTTTTGGAATGTTTCAAAAGGATAATTAATAAAAAATTACATATCATTCCAAATAACATAGTAATTGAAGGTTTATATAATATAATGTAGAATATGGTGGTAATTTCTTTATAAAATATACTTTAGACTTTTTTTCTTTATGATTTTATACAATATCTTTTTGGTTCACACATTGATAACCATTTTTAATTTTAACAACAACTAAAACATTATTCATTTCTTAATGGTTTATTATTTTACATATAATATGTATTTTGAACCAAAAAAGAACCATTTATTATATTTAGGACATAATTTATCACAAATGACTTTATTTTCTATTTTATGTTTTTTAAATAATTTAATTAAATATTATTTTCATAAAATATCATTAGTGTAAATTTAGATATAATTCATTACAATGACATTAAAAAAATCAATACATCAAGGTAACATTGAAAAAAATAATTTTATACATCCCTTATATGTCATATTCACTTGTATAGTTTATATCTCATTAATTAATTTAAATTATATTTATTATAATATTTTTAATATCAATAAATTTAGTTTTTCATTATTTGAGTAATTATTGCATTATCATTCTGTAATTAGTTTTGATAAATATTTCATCACAAAAAATACAAATAAATATTTATGTTTTTGATAAATAGTTTATATTTCAAAATAATATATATTGTAAAGAATAAATCATATTTAATACTATATTAATAATATTATTCGGATTAATAGTATTATTATGACATTTGGTCACTCTTGTTGATTTGAAAAATATCTAATTCACATAATATAAAATTTTCTATTAAATAAATAAATTTTGAAATAAAATATTTAAGGGTCAAATTATCTTCATTAAATAAAAAAAATTCATGTCTTAAGGTAGTTTTATAATATTTAAAATATTAATTTTTCCCATATTTACTGATTTACCCATTAATATGGTAAATGTTTTACCAAAGATACTATACATATTATCGAAAAATATAATGGTAAATAACTACAAAATTTGATATATTCGAATAAAAATATTAAATACAATTTCATCATTTTAAAATAAAAAATTGGGTTTATTAAATTTAAAATTAATGTCAATGAATAAATAAAAACTAATAATTTTATTGAAAAAAAAGTACAAAAGATTAAAAAATTACATCAAAATTCAAGATGAAAATAATTAAAATGAACTATTTTGTATTGATTGTTTTAAAATGTAACTAATCATACATTAAAACATGATCAAAAACTAATTTAACTATTTAAATTATTGAGACAAAAAATACATTTCCAATGAAAATTCGTTATTTTCCACAACTATTCAAAACACGAAACATCATTGAAAAATAAAAATTGTTCACACAATAAAAATTTTGGTATAAAAAATTTAATTAATTGGTTTATTTCATAAAAGAATGTATATTAAATTTCATAAAATTGATTTTTAACAAGTGTGCCATAAAATGGTGGAAAAATCATTTTTGAAAAAAAAATCTTTTATAATTTATATTGGATTGTTTTTTTATATCACATCTACAAAACAGATGATAATAAAATTAAAAATTAAATTTAATATATATATATATCATTAATATAATAATAAAATTAAAAATTCGATTCTTTAAACAATAATTTAATAATTTAGTTAATCCATTTTATACCCACAATTAAAACATATATTTTTTTATTATTTTTATTTAGATAATTATAATAATGAAAATTTGTTTCATAAAAACTCAATGTTCAAGTGTAACGAAAACTATGTCAGTGTTTCGTGTTTCACAAGATTAAAATAGTGTAAAATTCCCTGAATTCATTCAATTAAATCCAATAACATAAAAATATATTTCATAATAATCATGGGTGTTATAATAAATCTTCCTCCCATATATTATTTTAGTTTAATTCGGTGTAGAATAACTATAATTCACAAAAACGATTGAGAAAAATAAGTAAATCATATTTAGTTCCCAAATTATATCTTCAATTATCTATAATATCTCCATCAAATGTGTAATATTCCTTTGTATATTCATTGGATAATCATTAAAATTAATTCGAATTAACCATACCTTTTTCCTTCCTTCATATTTATTCTTTGTGTTGTCACATAAAAAAATTTATGTATGGGTCCCATGGATAGCATCAAAGATATATATGTTACTCATAAACCATTATTTTGATGGTAATGTTAATTTATTTTCAGTAATATGAAGGTATTAATAATATTTTCTTGTTGATTATTTGGGTGGATTCATAATGGATCGCAATAGTCATTGGTGAAAATCCATATCAATTATGTTTTTTCTCTCATTTTTTAAATGGGTTCCTCATTTATCATTATTTCACATACATGTATAAATTGTGCACAATAATTTATGCACCTAACATACTTTTATTTCTAAAAATAGAATTGATTTTTCAATTATCAATAAATATATATCTTTCTTATATTAAAATTTTCAATTAAAAGTGTCAATATATGAATTTTTCATTAGCATTTACATTATATTATTAACTGGGGAATTATCACCTTCTTTAAAAAATGTATTCATACAATAATTATAGTCTGATTGATGTCACTTAAAATATTTGATTAATTCATTGGATTTTCACGTCCATATCATTCTTATTGTTTAGATTATCATGGATTAAAAATATAAAATTTTTAAGGGTTTTGGAAACTCAACTCCGCATATTTAGTTATAAATAATCTATGTGAACTTGTCTCTTAGAAAATTGGTTTCTTTTACATTTTGATTTTATTTTAAGGTATATTCTCTTTCCACCATTATAATGTGAATCATTGGATTCCAATATTCCACCCCAATTAATTTCTTCCCCAAAAATGTATATAACTTTTTATAATAATTCCATTCATATATAACGATTTTTTCCCCTCATTTTCCATATTTTCAATTCAATCCAGTTTCATCCTTTATATTTTAAAAACCAATTTTATATTATATAATTGTTCATTCACATTTTTTATACCTATTTAAAATATGAATTTCTTTTATAATTTTAAAATTTGGGTTTTGAAAATGATTATCTCAACATTTTAAACTGGATATCTATTCAATGATAATATAACTTTTAATATATCACTCTACATTTATTTTTGATGGTTTTTTTGGGATTTAAGGATCTATTATTGATTTAAATTTTTAAATGAGATTTTTTTGAGAACAAAATTAATCACTATTTGATAACTTAATGTCTTTTACAAGCATTTAATATTAATCACTCTTCTTAAAATTAAATATTTTCCAAAAAAAATATAACCCAATCATATGAAAAATAGAATGCCTATTTCATGGATCCATTATATATATATAATTACATATATATATATATTGTAAAAATGAATTATTTTTATTACATAAATTATTATCATTGGGAATGTGATTCATAACATTCTATTTTTATTGTAATTATAAATATTATTTTATAATTACACTATTAAATATTGTTTCCTTTTTCCATTTAACACAACAATATTTATCTAATATGGATTTATGTTTTATAAACCACTTTATGAGTACCATTATAAAAATAAAACTATGGGTGCTTGAATTTTTGGTATCACCACATATACATTGATATCTCCTAATGAGATTTTTTTCAAAATAATATGAAATCTATATTCATTCAATCGAATCATTATATTGTGTTATTTTATTGATTATTTGTTTAAAACATATGATTTTGTATTATCATTTTGTTAATTTTTTGTTTCAATAAATCCTTGAGATAATTTAGGTTAGATAAAACCTTAAGAGTGTTTATGTTTGGTAAAGTATTGACACTATTTGGTCTTTATAAAGCCCTTATATTGTTTGGGACCAATATAAAATTAATATGGTATTGATTTTATAATGTCTTGAGATGGTTCAGATTCATGAAATCCAACCAATAAACTAGGTGATGTTTTAAATCTCATTATATAATATATTATGGTAATTTTCATGACTTATATAGAAATATAAATGGTAAAAATAATTGTTTTTTAAAATTAAATGATTTAAATATATATATATTTTATAAAAAAACTTGTTGGACGTTAATTTATTTAATAAAAACATGTTGTGTCGACATAATTATATATTTTCCATACATGAAGGGTGAGCATGATTATATTTTCACAATATGATATTTTCATACACATATGTTTTCCTTCTTTTTTTACTTCATGTGTCATAAATATTATCTCCGGATTTGTCAAACATATTCCATGGTGTATGTTTTTTCATTTGAGATCACGTGGACATTAATCCAATCATACATACAAAAATAATCATTCTAGGTGGTTATAATGATACATTTATCCAATAATCTTGTTTTTTAAAATTTATTTCATCTAAAACATCATTATATGTTAATAAGTTTTCTGTAATTTAGTGTTTAAGATAACCCATTTCTTATACTTCCCCTTCCCTAGTTTCAGTGATCATTTGATCTTATATAATGTCTTCAATGATGTATAGTGTAGTTCAATAGTTGATAAATGTTCATAAATATCTTATTTTAATAATTGTATGCAAGATATACTCATGAAAAATAAAATTTTTTATATCCGTATTATAGTATTTATTCGGAAATATAATCATTATTTTATTGAAATTATGTAAAACAAAACTAGGATTATATCAAAATATAGTAAATATAATGTTTAAATAATCCTTTTTTTCTTAAAAATCATGTAGTGTAGGTCCATCGAACATTGTTTTGTATCAGGTCTGGGATCTATTATTTTAACTATTAAATTAGTTATATTTATGACTTAATAACAGCTAAAATTAGTGAAAACCATTGGGAATATTCTAAAGGACGAGTGTTTTTATGTGTAAAAACAATGATTTTTTGGTAAGGCTATGACAGAATGGTTTTCCAATAAATTATTTTCATGTCATGATATTGAAAATAGGTTATAGATGTGGACAATATTATCCAATGGGAAGTCAATTTGAAAAAACTAGCTTATTATAAATTTAGTATTAAATTTTCTAGATTATGCATGCACATAAGATGGTATACTAGGATATAAAATCCTATGAGATATTCTTTGGTCAATTCACATACTCTTGATTAACAATTATAATAAATTTAAATGGAATTAGATGGTTCAATATATAATTTAGTGGAGATATTATTAATATGAATGTGGAAAACATACGTTTAAGTTAAGGTGTGATATGGAGATCCAATAATATAATAGGTTTATTTTAATGAATAACATAATCAAATGAAGGAGTCATTGAATAATATAACTTATTATTTAATTTTTTATTCTAATGATCGATGATTTATATTTTTATATATATTCTTATAATATTTTTGTTTCATTATTTTTTTTAATAGGATCATGAATCAAATGATATATTAAACATCCCACTCCATTCCATTGGCTTGAGTGTAAGGGGGAAAGCTAATTGGCCATAAGTGACATTACAAAGGCTCTAAAGGCTAGCCATAAATGCCAAGGGTTTTTAGAAATATTTAACGAACAATTTTACCTTGAGGACAAACCAACCAACCGAACGATCCATTATCAAAAAACATCATGATTCATGTACCCAAAACAACAAACTCCGACATTACCAAAAAGGAACCACACTATTTCACAATACCACCCCAAAGAAATAAAACCAACACAATATCATAGTACTATGCAGATGACTAAACAGGAGACCCTAAAAAACCATGACACACCCCACGACTCCACACCTAGCTACATGCCCTATGAACCACCACATCTCCCATGCATCAGAACGAACCAAAATAAATGAGATGCTTTACCTTGACATGTATCACTGAATATGACATCTGCAAAAGTACCAATGTTCCAAAGTAGCGGGTGAGTACTAATACTCAGTAGGTTTTTCACAAATTACATCCCTACACATACTAATATAATAAAACCCTTAGCACATTTATATAAAGTTTTTTATATAAAATAATTAATAGTGAAACCATTTCCATAAGCCAAACACACCCTTACAATGCCACATCACCCAATCCTAGAAATGAAGGGAATACCAAATAAACATTCCATAATCCACTTCATCATTAACACATTATCACAATAAATTTCATCTTACAAAGCAAAACCCAACACAGAAACCAAAATGGGGGACATTCCATCAAACCTGATCACCCATTATGACTAGTTGTACATCCCTACCAGTTATCCTTGAATGCTGGTCCTTCCATTCACTATCCATACTATTTTTATAGTTTTACATCCTTCCCACTTCCACAAAATATTACAACTAGCCATAAATATGCATTTAACCCACCAAGGCCACACAATATTCAAATAATCACTTCCATAACATGTTAATACCCATCAATAAATCACTCATTAAACAAAATCACAATTTACATCAATTTTTATGAAAAAAATATTTCAATTAAAGAAAATATTTATTGAAAACAATTTCTTCAACCATTTCCACTAATCAATCCCTGCTACCAATTTCAAAATCCACAATAAGAAAATTTCCCCAAAACACCATTTTTCCCCATAATCCCCAAAACATCACCAAAAAATGTCCAACCAATTCAAATATCAGAACAAAGTTATTTTCAAGCCTAAAAATTTAATTTTAACCAATACTATTAGTTCTAATTGAGAGATAAGCCACCAACCATTAGGGTTTTGGCGAATTCGACCCAAAATAATCTTCACTTAAAATCTGGAAAACGCACCATCGAAACCGCTCTAGATAACTTTCCCAAACATCAAATAGCATTAAAATCAACACCCAAGTAAACCACAACCCAAGATATAAATGAAATAGATGATGATCTAGAAAACCAAGAAAGACAGAAGAGTAGATCTTGAGAGAAACCAAAAGAATCCAAATGGAGATGCGTACCTAGGATAAACCACCTTCATTACTCATTGAAACCTCTTCAAATTGATTCCAAAAATTGTGGGATAGAACCTCCAACATCTGATAACCCAAAAACCCCAACTGAGGCTCATGAGGGAGTAGATTTTTTGTGAAAAGAGGCACCCTTGAGGGAGATCATATTTAAAAACCCTCTTTTTATGTTGTCACACTGTTAGCCTGCGCGGTTTGGAAAAATATGCTCTAACCATGGCCAAGACACTGCATCAAGATAGGGGGTTTGGACAGTTTCCTCACACAGTTTGGAAAACCGAGTTTAGGTTGTATGAAGTCTACTGTCTACCCTCTTCATAGTTTCATGGAGAATCCTCATGGATTACCCTAGCCATGCTCAAACCATGTTCCCATAGAAAAGCCTCCAAACATATTCAAAACCATTCCAAACTCCCCTAAAAACATCCCAACTCATTCCATTCACATTAAACACAAAATAATGAATAAATACAAGATACATACCTCAAACTAAGGTGCTAAATTCTCACCAGTATATGAAATTCCATCAACAAAATCTAGAGAACCATTACTTTTCAGAAAAAGCATGGACCATTTCTCAGCCATCTCTTTCTCCCAATCTTAAGTCTCCTTTTGAAATTGACCATGCTGCCAGAATACATGAAATAAACTGATTCTTGTACCACATAATTCTTTCTCTTGGATATCCATAATCCTCACTGACATGCGCACCAAGGAAGTATCCCGTTCTAGCAGAACATGATCTCAACGAATCCCAGGGTCACGATCTTGCTGATACTTTTTCAACTACGAAACATCAAACACATATTGTACAACACTAAAACATGGTGGAAAATCCAAATGATATGACACCTATTCAGTCTTCTCATGTATCTCAAAATGAAAAATATACCTCAGATATATCATACCCTACTTACAAACCCGATGATGTCCCACCCTTGGAGAGATTATAAAAACACAAGATCACCAACCTTGAATGAAAAGTTTCAACAAAGATGGTACTCATAGGATTTATGATGACATGGATTCATCATCATACTCATCCTGATCAACATAATCTTTTCAGTTGTTTCTTAGACAAGGCTTGGCATGATTATCGAAGTCTCGCTCGTATCCACCCAACATAGTGGAAAATGACTGGGTGTCCATACAATGCCTCAAATAACGTTATATGTATTGAACCCTGATAATTGTTATTATAGGGGAACTCCACATATGTTAATTTATCCTCGCATTAACTAGAAAAATCAATCACACAAGCCCTTAACATATCCTCCAAGGTTTTTTTTTGTCCCCTCGCATTGGCCATCTGTCTGAAGATGATACACCCTGATCATAGTCAACTATGTCCTTTGGGATTGAAGAAAGGATTTCCAAAAATGAGATGTGAACATCAAATCTCTAACTGATACAATCGCAACTAGAACACCGTGGAACTTAACCACCTCTCATATATTTATGTTGGAGAGGTCCTCCACCATATGAGAATTTTAAATCCTGATGAAATGGGATGACATTGTGAGTCGATCCACAATCACCCATACGGTATCGTATTTTTAGGCCATTCGAGGTAAACCTTTCACAGAGTCCATTTCTATCTACTCCATTTACACACATTTATATGTAATGATTGCAACAAGACAAATGGCCACTGATGATATGCCTTGACATACTGGAAAGTCAAGCCTCTCAGGATAAACCATACCACATCCCTTTTCAAACAATACCACAAAAATTATGCTTCCAATGCCTTAATCATTATCTAATCCTTATTAAGGATATACCACCTATAATGATGATATGATCTGAGAAGTTCCTCTAAGAAATCCACTAGATCCACTATCTGATCTTGAAAAGGCAAGACTAAATTCCTATTCAGTTCCCAAATCTCAAAGGTCTCTCCACAATTGTGTTTCGACCTCATCGCCACACATACAGAATTAGATACATGTGCTTCTTTAACTAAACCAACCATTTCAGGGGCCAATGAAACTAGAAAATAGGTTACACTGTTACCCCAGTCCTAACATTCCTACTGCATTTTGGAAATGACACACATCAGTATACCTTGATTCATTGCATGTTTCACCACTTGAGCATACGATTTCCTAAAAAATGAATCCTCCATGGAATTTCCCTTACCTAGTGAATTCATTATGTAAAAAACAAACATCTAGAGATATTTAATCCATCTCTTTTTCCTCAGGTTCAAATATATTTGTGGGAAGATGTGATTTTAGCTCTTGTAATCAGTAAACAGTATAAATTTTTTACTGAAGAGATAATGATGACACATTTATAAAGCATGAACGAATAATGCCAAATCTAAATCATTTTTTTGGGTATTTCATCTCATGAAAACTCAATTTTCGTGATTCATTGGAAACTACATGATCCGCCCTCATGGGAACACACCCCAACTCATATCCTAATGCATCATAATACGCCATATACCCTTTCCCCGGTTCTGGAAAACCCATGATTGATGCTGATGTAAGGTGAACCTTTAGCTCTTCAAAACATTTCTGACACTACCCATCCCATTGTAATGAGATTTTATTCCTTGTCAAAGCATTCATCAGTGAATCCAATCATGAAAAATCATGAAAAAAACCACCATAATACCCACCAAGACCAACGAAGTGCTGTAACATGAAAAAATTATTTGGTGGTTGCCTTGAGATAACATCCTTTATCATATCTTGATTGAGTGAAACACCCCTCTCAAAAATAACATGGCCATAGAAATAAACTTGTTGTATCCAAAAGCCACACTTCATCAATATTTCACACAACCAATGATCCCTTAAGATCCCCAATACAATATCCATGTTTTGATCATGCTCTATCCCTGTCCATGAATACACAAGTACAACATCAATAAATATCACCAAACATGAATCTGGATATTTCTAAAATATTTGATTCATCAATTCCATGAGCTTCTCTTATGTATTCATTATACTGAAGGGTATAAACTCATACTCATAATGGCTAAATCTATATTTGAATGTTGTTTTTGGAATATCCTCTTTCGGAACCCTCAGCTAATGATACCTTGATCCTAATTCAATATAGGAGAACAACTAAGCTCCCCTAAACAAGTCAAACAAATCATCAATATGGGGTTGTGGATATCGGTTCTTTATCATAACCTGATTAAATCTGTGATAATCAATAAATAGTTGCATGGTTAAATTCGCCTTTTTAACAATAAAAATTAGTGCGGCCCATAGAGATGTTCTATGCTAGATGAACCCATTCTTTTCTTACTCTCCTAACATCAATTCAAAATCCCACAAAACCACTGGTTCCATTTGGTAATACAGAAGTGAGACTGTACTGGTCCCCAGGAAGAGATCCATCATAAACTCCACATCTCTCATGGGTGGAAACACTAAGAATTCTTCGGGAAATACACCCATAAAACGATCCAAAAAACGCTTGAAAAATGTTATTCTCAACATCTTAATCCAATGCTAACAACAAATACACAAATTAATATTAGAGCAGGATAACAATTAGTGGCAAAAAACATGTGGTACCCTGCTTCCCACTCTTCACCCCGCTAACGTGATGACTCATGTTATCCTCCATCACAAAACTAATCGTTCGTGCATAACAATCATTGTGGGCCTTAAAAAATTTCAACAAATCCATTCCTAGGATTATAACATACACATCCATATCATGCAATGAGAAGTCCATTTCAACTCAACCTCATCCAGCACTACACCACATGCTCTACACAGGAAGACTCGACACTCTTTTTCACCGAGAAGAGTTTCAAGTTTGAGAACCATAGGCATCATTTCTACCATTAAACCCAAAAATTCAATTATGAGAGAAGAAATAAATAATTGTGATGTAGCCATATCAAAAAACACTTGTATCAATTTGGAAATTAAATGAACTATACCTCACAAAATGGATGCTCCCGAATGATCATTCACCACAAAGTGCTCTGCTCCAAAAAAAATTGTCCTTGCCACACTCTAAAATTTATTTCCTTACATTGGTGTCGTTCTATTTAGAGAATCATCATGACCCACTTTACTCTTCTACCGAGGGGTTTGCTGCTACCCCCATCCCGTCAAGGTATAAAACCCCTGCGGCCCTTGATAAATGTCACAGACACCTGACTACGGAGCATTCCAACAATACCATTATTGTGGACCCATCTGCATATATTTATTACATGATTGAAACTATTCTGTACAATCCCGCTTGATATGGCTCATATAAACACAGACAAAAAATTTCAGCTTACACTGAGGCTTCATATGAAGATTCACCAATCCTGTAGTTAGATTATGAGTCATACTCCCGCCCTCGAGATAAGTGCCTCTCTTCCACTTGAACCTAGCATTTGAGTTCCCACTATTTTCCAAGGGTACTAATACACTTCCTCTACTCGCAGTCCCTAAGAGAAAACTTTTAGCAACTAAGGCTATATTCACTATCTACTTATAATCATAAATACATATCACTTCTATCATGGACTAAATGTCGTTCCTCGAACCAGCTTCAATGATACAGATTTCAATGATGTACCACCCACTACCTTGGGTGAAAACCGAAATATGTTCACAAACATACCTGCATAGATTATTACCAAAAGGATCTCTTATTTCTATGAGAAGAAATATATTTTGTGCTGAATTATGAATGTACGAGGGAAGAATTGTTTGTTAAAAAATCCCTCAAATCTGTCCAATGTCATACCTTGGTCCCTTTCATCTTGGAGATCCAACTCCGACCAATGATGGGAGTCATCTTCAAAAATATACCTCAAAAACATCACATTCAACTCTGTCGGAGTTCCCTCGAATAAGAAAAATCATGTTCATTCTATTCAACCATATTTCTTCACTCTCTGGCTCTGAATCACGCCTAATGATGGGTAGATTATACCTTTGAAATTGAACTGCAGGATCCACATTCATTGCTTCATCAACATTAATTTCACTTCATACTAGTTGGATAGCTTGCACTATATTCTGCACCAGCTGGTGGTTCACCTATATCTCACGTAAAACCACATTTACAGCAGCCTCCTCTAGTTTTTATCTACCACACCTACCAGGTTCCATTTCATTCAACACCTAGAAAACTATATGTCCTTCTCTTTTACCAATGCAATATTCACAAATTCCAATTCATTTAAAATAAAAATATCGCAACCAGTATTTCTTTCATGACCTATCCCATGGGGCCCATTCCGTGACTAGCCCATGATTGCATTCCATAGTCTAGGGGATGGATACTTCCACCAAAGGCGTAAATCCCTAAAACAGGGAACGCATTGCCTTTATAAAGTTTCAACAAACCCAACAGAGTATGTTTTGAAAGTAAAACACTATAAAAAATTGTATAAAAAGGAGTGAGGAAAAGTAAATGGGGCTGAAAATACAAGCCCAACAATAATGTAAAAGTACAACTGAAAAACATGCACAACTGATGAAAAGAAAAACAGATACTAGGTCATCATCTGGGGATTCCTACCTGAAGGGTAGGTACAGAGAGCCTCCTCATTACTCCACATCCTTCAGTCTCCTCCGTGTACCGACTCATCGTTAAGTCCACCTCTAGGTACCATCCAGTCCTACTACTCTAATCCGCAGTCAGCACTGTCCATCATCTATAACCAACACACCGAGTTGTGTGCATATCCCGTGTAGGGGTGAATATAACGATACTCAGTAGGTACCCTAAGACCACAAAGTCCTCACAAAATTCAAAAAGGATAAACCACAAAGTATTAATTCAAAAGATAACCATATATAGGTATATCCCATACATATACAAAAGTTATCAAATAATTCATATCAATCATGAGGTAAAATAAAAAGTTACTGACTCAGCTCAACTAGAATTTTATTCTAGGGATAGTAACAATCTTAACCCTCAGCTACTGGAGAAATACTCCACTATCGAGTACAGTGGGCATACCGCGTCACATTGAGGCTCTTCCCACTATCCTTGGACTGCTAAGGTACTCATCCTATCGAGTACCATGGGTCTTCCGAGCTAACAAAAAGGTGCTCCCCACCGCGAGTCTTCCCCCAAAATCAGGCGCTCCCCCTCATAGCCTACAGAGGTACTCCCCTTGTCGAGTACCGTGGGTCTTCCACCACAACCAGGAACTCCTCCATCATGGGACTACCGCCACAACCAGGAGCTTCCCACTGGGCCATACGAGCCACTCTGAGTCACTCGATCGGCAGTCATCAAGTCTTATCCTGCTACTAGGTTACCATAGAAATGCATGCTCGTATCTGGAAGATCCGCTCTACAAGGTACTGGTCGATAATCCAACTATCACTAAGCCCCATGTTGAATTATCTCAAAGGTCAGTCTTGTCATAGGAATCTCAACGCAATAGACGACGCATCAATCAAAAGCTCGGGTTGTGAGTTATTAGCTTATTAGTCTATAGAGCCTGGTTTGATTCGTGTACGACCCAACTTGACCGTATCTCAACATTACCCCTAACTCTAGTTGGGTATACTCAAAGGGACCGATACGTTCCATAATTACCTGCACTACTGACAGTTCATCAAACAGTGGACATGTGCCAAAGATATGGACAAATGAAATTAAAGGTCGATAGTGGGCCTAGGTCTGGTCTGACCTGGAGAGACCAACTCATCCCATCTTAGTCTGGGCCAACCCGGTCTGGGTCGGCCCGGTTAGACCTGTTGGGTTTGGCTGGGCCCATTGGGCGAGCCAGCCTGTTAGGTTCGGCCTAGCCAACAAAGCCCCCTCCAGCCGGCCTCACGGGTAGTTCGGCCCGGAGATCGCCACAGGGGGCAGCTCGGCCCATAGGGCACGACCAGAGTTGTTTGGTAAGCACCTCGAGGGGCACGGTTCAGGCGGCTCAGCCCGGGAGGGTGAGCTGGTTCGGCCAGCGGCACCGAGAGGGAGGCCGCAAGGGGGGCTCAGGAGGTCGGCGTGGCTCGGCCGGGCAGGCCGGCGGGGCGACCGAGAGGACACCGATCATGCCGTCCAGGCGAGTGAGAGGCTGCGAGTAGGATGGGTAGGGCTCACCAGAGGCCTTCGGCAGGCCAGGCAGTGTGCGGCAGGACGCGGGCAGGCTGGCGGGGTCCGCGGGAGGCCGCAGGCAAGACAGAGGTGGTTCAGTGGGGTTTAGTCATGGTGCGCAAAAGGCCAGTGCGAGTTGAGGAGGCCGCGAGAAGCATCACCTTTGTCGTCACCACTGTCGTCGCATCATCGTTGTTAGGTCGCCATTTTGAAGAACTCTACAAGAATGAAAAAATTGACTGAGGATGTCAGGCCATGTAAGGTTGGCCCAAATCCACCGCGTTTATGGTGAAAGAAAATGGTTCATAAGAATGAATCTCAACAACCTTCATTATCCAAAAAAGGTGGGAAGAAAAAGGAAATCAAATAAATTTAATCTCCCTACCTTTGATTCGTCACTCATCGTTCATTGACAGAGTTTTGGAATGTTGACGAAGAGAATCTTCGTTCGTTGTGTCTACCGCACGCTTCCAAACCCAAGCTCCCTTGGCTGTGGAAGATCCTCTATGTCGGTAGGTGTCTAGGGAAGAAGTAGAAGAAGAATCATCACCAGCGTTAATTATTCATCGTTGTGAGAATTATAATCCTACCAAGCTCTCATTTTTCACAACTTCCATGCAAATTCCATGTGAAATAATATTATATTGATTTATCTAATATTTTCTTGGCACATATATTAAATAAAAAAGAATTAAATTATTTGGATCCCCCTAAATATTTCACTAGAGTTGGCATGAATTAATTAATGGAGATTGGAAAAATTTAATTAAATAAAGGTCAAGAGGCTCTCACTCATTAATGAGGGATAGTTGGGTTGTTTTACTCCCTTCAATCTATATGGGGTTAAGCCCTCAGGTGGTCCCCATGTAGTAACCTCTTGCAGGAGGTTATGTTTGGGTGGCCCCATGACCATAACCTTTCATGGAAGGTTATGGTGTGGTGGTCCCTCCTCCAAATACCATGAGGAGGTTTTAACCACCAAACACCACATGGAGACTTTAATAAAATTAAGTGAAAACTCACATTATTTTATTACTTCCCACCAAATCCCAAAATCTTACATTTATGGTCTACCAAATGTCATCGAAGTGAAAGTCTTCTGAAGTGAATACCAGTACTGCGTGTTCAACGGTGCCCTCAGATTTCAATTATGAGCACCGGTTCAAAAGTTATAAAATCATTCTCGTAATTTTACTGAACGTACCCGAACAAGACATCAGAAATTGATTCCAGGCATATCAGACCTTGGAATCATGTGCCGAAAGTTTTCACGGACTCATAAAATTATCATGGGTTTTAATAAAATTCCATGGGATTTATGGGTCTTTACATTCTGCCCACCTCAGGTCTTTACATCCCCATAAACTGCAACTCAAACATAGGGAAGAAAAGGGTGTACTGAGCACGCTTATGAACCTCCTGCTCCCATGTGTTCTCCTGGATGTTCCCGTACAACCAACGTACACATACAATAGGTATCGATCATCCACAAAGGACCCACTCCTACCAAACCTCAATCTCCACTGGAACCTCTGTAAAAGTTATCCCATTGTCAACGTCCAACTCCCTATTATTGATGATGTGAGAAGGGTCTTGCACGTATCTCCTCAGCTGGGATACTTGGAAGACAACGTGCACCTGGTGCAACTGATGTGGAAGAGCCAGGCAGTATGCCACCTCACATACTCAGCCAAGGAACTGGAAATGTCTAATGAAATGTGGAGATAACTTTCCGCCTTATCCAAATCTCCGTAGACCTCGTCAAGGTGATAAACTTAGAAGGATTTGGTTTCCATCCTTGAACCTCAGAGGTCTCTATCTCCCCTCAGCATAAGACTTCTTCCTGCTATGTGCAGTCTTCATCTGCTCATGGATGATCTGCCCCATCTACATGGTAACTCGTACCATCTCTGGCCCAACTAGTGTTGAATCCCCTAAGTCTTTCTAGCATAGTGGATTTATTCAAGGTCAACCATTAAAGCCGTCATAAGGTTTCATCCCAATTGTGGATTGATAGCTGTTGTGGTATGAAAACTCCACCAATGGTAAGTGGTCCTCCCTGGTGCGACCAAAGTCGGGGACGCATGCACGGAGCATGTCCTTGAGTGTCTGAATGGTCCTCTCAGTCTGGACATCCGTCTGAGGATGGAAGGCAGAGTTTAGATGAAAATGCATCCCAAAAGCCTCCTACAACACCTTACATAACATGGAAGTAAACTGTGTGCCACGATCAAAGACAACAGAAGAAGGTACTCCATGTAGAGGCACAATCTCTGGCATAAAGAGGCATCCCACGCTCTCTACTGAGCCATGCTATCTGGTCGCTAGGAAGTGGGCCGACTTGGTGAGTTGGTCAATGGTCACCCAAATCGAGATGTCACCCATAGATGTACGTGGAAATCCTGTCAAAAAGTCCTTGGATATCCCATTCCACATCCACTCTATGATATCTAATGGCTGAACCAAGACTGTCGGTACCTAATGCTCCGTCTTCACGTGCTGACAATTGAGGCATCGCGAGGATAACTATGCTACTACCTTCATCATACCGGGCCATCAGTGCTGTCGTCGAAGGTCCTGGTACATCTTTGACACTCTTGGATGTACCATTAGAGGAGACGTGTGGAACTCCCTCAACACTTCCTCTTGAAGTGACATTGGCATCATAGTTCATCATATTATGTAAATGATGTGCTCCCCATATTCCGAAAAACTGTCAGGTGCCTGCCCTTTGGATATCTATGCACGTCATGTCTTGTAGTCAGCATCTGCACGTTTTTCCTCTCGGACTCGCTGAAGAAGTGGGGGAGTGATTGTAAGTGTCTAAAGGAAATCTTCTCCATCTCTATCAACCAAGGATATCTGCAAATCATCCATCGTCTCCATCGCCTCACCTAGCAGCTGTATACCAATTCTCTTACTGATTTCATCTGCTACAATGTTCTCCTTTCCAAGAGTATATACTATCATGAAGTCATAGTCTGGGTGAAACTCAAGCCCTCATCGTTGTCTCAGGTTGAGGTCCTCTAAAAGAAGATATACTTGACACTCTTGTGGTCAGTGTACACAGTTAAATTCTCACCCATAAGATAGTGCCACCACATCTTCAAGGCGAAGAACACTACTGATAACTCAAGGTAAAAGGTAGCTTAGTTGTGCTCATTCTATCTCAGCTGCCAAGAACCACATGGGATCACTGCTCGCCCCTACACTAGGACACACCTGAGTCTGGTTCCTAATGCATTGCAGTAGACTATGTACCCTATGCCTTCCTCTGGAAGCCTCATTATGGGGGCACTAGTCACCCTATTCCTGAGATCCAGATGCTTTCTGGCATCTCTCCAACCATAATAAAGGTTTCCCCATCTTCGTCAAAGATGATAGTGGTATTGCAACTCTAGAGAAGTTTGTAACAAACCTTCTGTTGTATCCATCCAAATAAGATATCCCTCCTGCTGGGGGGGGGGGTAATCCTAGAAACATCTTTTGAAAAGATTTCTCCATGTTTGGTCACTCCTTTTTGGAACTAAAAACTCAAAACTCCTGCTGCCATGAGGGAATGGCTGGCCGATTAAGAGTGATCGGCTACACCCTCTTATGCATGAGTTTAACCTGTGCTTCCGAGGTTTCCTTTTTCACCAACTAAGGAATCCATATCCCAATTTTATTGATAAACCACACCTTTTTTTCTTAATACAGTCAATCTGCGTATGAACTGTGGTTGCCTAGTCTATACAGAAACTAACATCGTAAGGCCTTGACTCTTCCACCAATAGGTTCCAACGTAAACTATCCCCTCAAGGGACAGATTACACCATCAACATAAATGTGATTTTCGAGTCTCCTCCCAATGGTATCTCTAGAATTGAGGTTCATGTCAACAATTTGACTAGAAAATCTAGGTCTCAGACAAGATTCGTGGAAGATAGAAATGATTGGTACCGATGTCTATTGATACGATAGGTAGTAGTAGACACTGATTGTGCCTCGAATAATTCCTAGAGCCCTTTAGTCACACTTTTTGACAACATGTAGCTACTCTCTTACCATGCCCTCCAGCTACCTAAGCCTGGAAGGGATTACAAACGCGAGTGGTTGTAACATGTCAAAATGTAGACCACCTCATGTTGCACTCTTAGCTCTTCTTCTATGTCTGCTACCCCGCAGATTCATCTGTCCTTAACACTTCCTCTTCTTGAAACATTTTACACACTCATGTCTCTGAGACTCACACAATTTTCATGATTTCCAAATACTAATGTTCATTGGCTGTATCCGCTCAGCAAAATAACATTCACGTGCAAAGGTTATCTCTAGCATCTAGAGAAAAGGTGCTATATCGGATGTCCTAAAACACACCTCGCTCAGTAGTACAAGACCCAAAGCACTGATCATAAATTATTCATCAAGTATCAGGAATGATCGGTATGCCTCGATTAATTCTCAGCTATCGACATGTCATCCTGACGAAGCTGCACAAGCTCTAGAGAACTCTTAGCCACCTCCTCAGGCCTGTCCTCAACCGCCTATGAGTCGGGCTCGCCTCACAACCTGAGGGGTATATGATTCTAAAATATAATTAAGGCACTAAGACTACATGTTTCATCTACTGATACCTCCGGTTGTAACTACTTACCAACATGCACTGATATAGCTGACACACTACCTGAAGGTAAAATCTCGAGCAACAGTCAACAAACCAAAGCCTCGTCACTATGTGGACCAACATCATGGACACTCACTGAAAACACTAGAAGCTAATATCACCATCTACTCTAGGGGTGTCCCAACTAGGCGGAGAACACTAGAAATCACCTCCAGCCAGTCCTCTGATGCCTGGGAATCTGTCTCGCCTCATAACCTCAGAGGCTTATACAACTAGAAGATGTGCAACACGCGCAGTCGGCGTGCACCATATCCAGTGCAACTGGTGGCATATGCTGCCCAACAGGTTGTGGTGCTACTGGTACACCACCCAAATGTGCCAATATAGTAAGAGGGCCCTACACCGGAACCTCGTCACTCGATGGGTTATCTGCACAGAAAACTCTCAAGGATCTAACTAGTCATCCACAATGAGGCATCCTGAAAGGAACAGCTGTGACACGGTCAAAAGATTATACCTGGTGAGATAAACTAGTTTAGCTGACATAATGAAAACGTTTGAAGACACACATGCAATAAGTGTTTTCATGCACTGAGTTGGAAGTCAGTAGTCCGGGTCCTGGTGTATGAAAACGTTTAGCTGACATAATGAAAACTAGTTTAGCTGACATAATGAAAACGTTTGTCATGATCCATCTCCCGAGACCTGTGTTGTTACTGTCACAAACCCACCTTCCATAGGCCAGGGGCTGGAAACTATCACCAAGGGCGTAAATACTTGATAATGGGAAGGAATTTCGTCTATATAGTGTAGACATACACAAAAGATTATGTGATGGAAGTAGAACACTACGCAAAACTGTATACTAAGGAGTGTTGAAAAGTAAAAGGGGCCAGAAATAAAAGTCCAATAGGAATGTACATGTACAACTACAAAACATTTACAACTGATGAAAAGAAAATCAGCTATTGTGTCGTCTTTGGGGGTTCCTACCTGAATGGTAGGTACAAATAGCCTCCTCAGCACTCCACGTCTGTCAGTCTCCTCAGTGTACCGACTTTTCATAAAGTCCACCTCCGGGTACCATCCAGTCCGGCAACTCTGATCCTCAGTCAGCGTTGTCTGTCGTCTGCAACCAACACAGTGAGGCACGGGCATAAACCGTGTAGGGGTGAGTATAACAATACTTAGTAGGGACACTGAGACCCTCTAGGTCTCACAAAATTCAACAAGGATAAATCCAAAGGTATGAATTCAATAGATAACCTTACATAGGAATATGACCATACATATACCTATGTTATCAAGTAATCTAAATCATTAATGAGGTAAACAAAAAGGTTACTGACTCAACTCAACCCTGATTTTATTCTTGGGATAGTATCAATCTGAACCCTGGGCTACTGGAGAACTCCACCTCTATTGAGTACAGTGGGACTGCCGCATCACACAGATGTGCTTCCCAGTATCCTTGGACTGCTGAGTTACTCCTTCTATCAAGTACTGTGAGTCTGTTGTGCTCACACAGAGGCGCTCCCCACCGTGGGTCTACCGCACTCATACAGAGGCACTCCCCACTGTGGGTCTGCCGCCACAACCAGGCGCTCACCCTCATAGCCTGCAGAGGTACTCCTCTTGTTGAGTATCGTGGGTCTTCTTCCACAACCAGGTGCCCCTCCACCGTGGGTTTTCCACCACAACCAGTTGCTCCCCACTGGGCCATATGATTCATTCTGAGTAGCTCGGTCTGCAGTCGTCAAGTCTCATACAGCTACAAGTTTCCCGCTCGAATGCCTGCTCGTCTCTAGAGGATCTGCTCCACAAGCAACTGGTCGATACTCAAACTGTCACAAAGTCCCACGTATAAGTATCTCAAAGTTACACCTCATCATAGGGGTATCAACACAATAGATGGAGTGTCAATCAGATGCAGGGTCTGTGAGTTTTAGCTTTTTAGTTTTGGAGGCCCAGTTGGATTTGTGTATGACCCAACCTGACCGTATCTCAACCTTAGCTCGAACTACAGTGGGGTATACTCATAGGGACTTCTATGTTCCATGATTACTAGTGCCGCTGGAATTTCATCAAAAGTTCAACTGGTGCCAAAGATATGTCCAAAAGAATGTAAAGGCCTGTAGTGGGCCTGGTTCCGGTCCGACTCGGTCGGACTGACTCGGCCCGTCATAGTCTGGGCCGACTTGTTCTGGGTCGACCCGGTCAGACATATTGGTTCTGGCCCAGTCCATTTGGAGGGCCAGCCAGTTTGGTTCGGCGCGGCCCCCTGGGCCCGGCCTAGTGGGCCATGTGGGCAGTTTGGCTCAGAGATCGACGCGAGTGGAGCGGTGTAGCCCAGAGGGCGCGACCAGTTTGGATTTCCCAGCACCGTGAGGGGTGCGATTTGGGCGGCTCGGCCTTGGATGGCAAGCCGTTTCGGCGACCGGCGCCGCAAGGGAGGCCGCGGGCAGGCTTGGGAGCCCAGTGTGACATGGCCGGGCAGGCCCGGGGGCGGCCTGGGTCGGCCGGCGGGGCAACTGGGAGGGCACCGGGCAGGACGGTAGGTTAGCCGGGAGGGCGCCAGGGAGGCCGGAAGGTGGCGGGGAGGGCGCCAGGCAGGCCGGAAGGGCGCACGGGAGGCAGCGTGCAGGGTCGGTGTGGTTCGGCGGGGTTCGGTCGGGGCGCGTGGAAGGCCGGTGCGGGTTGTGGAGGCACAGGAAGCATTACATTTGTCATCGCCACCTTCTTCTCCTCAACGTTGTTACGTCACCATGCTTAAGAACGTGACATGAAGGAAAAAATCGAAGGATGATGTCGTGCCATTTTAGGTTGGCCCGAATCATCCGCATTTATGGTGATAGAAAATGGTTCCTAAGAACAAATCTCAACAAACTTATTTAAACAAAAATAATGGAAGAACAAGGCACTAAAGTGAATTTAATACCCCTATCTTTGATTCGTAATTTTTCGTTCATTGACGGAGTCATGGAATGTAGATGAAGAGAATCATCATTCATCACGTCTGCCGCACACTTCCAAACCCAAGCTGTGTCGGCTGTGGAAGACGCTCAATGTCGGTAGGTGTCTGGGGAAGAAGTCGAAGAAGGATCCTCACATGTGTTCTTCGTTCTTCATTGGGAGAATTATAATCCTCCAAAGCTCTCCTTTTTCCCAACATCCACCAACATTCCAAGTGAAATAATATTAGATTTAGTTATCTAATATTTTGTTGGCACAAAAATTCAAAAAGAAGAATTAAATTAATTTGCTCCCCCTAATTAATTAATGATAGTTAGCATGAATTAATTATGGGAGAATGGAACAATTTAATTAATGTAAGGTCAAGAGGCTCTCTTTTATTAATGAGGGAGAGTTTAGAGGTTTTATTCCCTTCCATCAATAGGGGGTTAAGCCCTCGTGTGGTCCCCATCTGGTAAACTCTCGCGGGAGGTAATGTTCGGGTGGCCCCACCACCATATCCTCTCAAGGGAAGTTAAGGTGTGGTGGTCCCACCTCCAACTCCCATGAGGAGGTTTTAACCACCGAAAACCACATGGAGGATTTAATAAAATAAATTGTAAACTCACTTTATTTTATGACATCCCACAAAAACCAGAAATCTAACTTTTAAACTCGACCCACTTCTATCGAAGTGAATGACTTCTTAAGAGAATACCAGCGATGCGAGTTCAACAGTGCCCTCAGATTTCAATAATGATCGCTGGTTCAAAACATATAAAATCATGATCGTACGTTTATTGAACGTACCCAAACAAAACATCAAGAATCGATTGCGGGCACATCGGACCATAGAATCACACGCCTTCATTTTTTGTGGACTTGTAAAATTCCCAGGTATTTTAAAACAAATTCATGGGATTTCGGGGTCTTTATAATTTCCACAAGATCATCTTTCCCATATCAAACTATTTTGAAATATCCCCCATGTTTTTAAAATCAATCCATTTTCAAAATACCACAAGATTCCATGTTTCAAATCATTCCGTTTTGAAACCCAATATTGATTTTCAAAATGAACACTTTCATATCACACCATATTTCATTATACAAAAATGAAATATGCATCCTAGTGGGAATTCATTTCTACCATGCATGCCATGCTCATCACATTGTCTACACCTACGACAATAAGATGTCAAATGTCTATAAGTTTCTCCATCCACTAATTTACCCAACTCCCTGGTAACTCGATGTTCAACATAAAATGGTTAGATTCACCCTTTTATGCTATAGACTGCAATTTACGACAATCAACTTTTTGATACTATCCCGACTCAAGCAATAAGCCATGTTGGAATGTCAACAACAAGACCAATAATCAATAGCAAGGATCGAATAAATACTCTCACTTGAAATATATGAAACCAAAAAAACTCATACCACTTGTAACATCATGCCCCATCCCATTGAAATGAGATGGCGGTGGAATGTTACATGGCCTTAAGTGATGTTCCCAAAGCTCCAATGGCTATCAATAAATGTCAAGGGCGTCGAGAAACAATTGGAGAATGATTTTCCCATGATACAAATCCAACCAACTGAACGATCCACTATCGTCAAACAACATGATTCATGTCAACAAAACAACCCACTAAAAAATTAACAAAAAGGAACTACATTTTTTCACAATACAACTCACAAAACAATACAACAATCCCAATATCAGAGTACTATAAATAAGAATATCTAGAGTCCCAAAATAAACCAAGACACATGCCATGACACCACACCATGCTACATGCTCCATCCACCACCACATCTTCAAAGATTCACAACAGACCACTATAAATGAGATTCTTTACCTTGACATGTGCCCCGGTATATGAGATTTGAAAAAAAACCAAAGTGCCAAAGAAGGGGATGTGTACTAATAGTCAGTATTTTTTCCCCAAATGACTTCCCTACACACGCCACTAGGATAAAACCATTTGAAAATTTATATAATGTAGTTTATATAAAATAATAACAAGTGCAACCAGTACCGTAAACCAATCACACCCTTACTAAGCCACCTATCCCAAACCATGCAACCATGGGAAAACCAAACAAAAATTAAAAAATCCATTTCTTCATGTACACATTATCAAAAAACTTTCCCACTAGAAATGCAATGCACAGCAAGGAAACCAAAATAGTTGAGCTCTCATCCAACCCATTCACCTATTCTTACCAGTGGTACATCCCGCCCACTTAACCTTTGTTGGTTTTCCTTTCATCCACAATCTATCCCCTTTTTATAGTGGCACATATATACCACTTCAACACAACATTCCAAGTGGCCATAACTAAGCATATAACCCACCATGTCCACACAAGAGGCATATAATCACTTCCATCACATGTCATTCCACTTCAAAAAATCACTCATTTATAGAAATAACCATTTATATTGTTTTTCCTTCCAAAAAATATATCAATAAAACAACAACATTATTGATAACCATTTCATCAACCATTTCCAAAAATCAATCCCAGAAACCCATTTTAAAATCCACCATAAGGGCATTTTTCCACAATTCCTCTTTATTCAAAAAATCACAAAAACTTCACCAATGCATTTACAAAAAATTTCATACAACATAACACAATTAATTTCATAGATATAAAATTAAAATATAACCAACCCCATTAGTTCTAACCATGTGGATTTGAGAGAGAATCCACCTACCTTTTGGGTTCTGATGAATTCGACCCACAAGCAACAACATCTCAAATCTAGAAAATGCTCCACCGAAATAACTCTAGATTCCATTCTCTAACATCCACAAGCCTTAAAATAAAAACACCAGGAAACCAAAAAACTATTTCTACATGATACAGATGTAGATCTTGAAAAAAAGAAAGAGGTATGTGTAGATCTAACTAGAAAAATAATGAATCAAAGAGGAGAGACTTACCTGGTAGAAACAACATTCAATCCTTCTTGAATCCTCATCAAATCGCATCAAATATCTGTTTGAGAGAACCTATAACCTCTGAGAACCCATAAGTTAGAGTTTGGCTCAAGTGGGAGATGAATTTGAGTGAAAAGAGGCACCCCTGAGGAAGATCAGATTTAGAAACATCTATTTTTATGTGGCCACCTAGTTACCCTGCATAGTTTGGAAAACTGTTCGCTAACCGTGCGCATGCCACTTTCTTGACGAAGGGGATCGGGGGTCCGCATGGTTTCCTCGAACAGTTTTTCAAACCTTGAGCAACCCATGTGAAGGATACTATCTCCCCCCTAAATGGTTTCTTGGAAAATCCGAACGGTTTCCCCTAGCCATACTCAAACAATGTACCCTTAGAAAAGCCTCTAAACTTATTCAAAACCATTCAAATCTCTACCAACCTCATCCCAACTCATTCCATGATCTTTAGACACATGAAATTTCATAAATACAGGAACCATATCTCAAACCATGGTTGCTCTAATATATATGGTATGCCCCAACAATATGAAAAAATTAATCTGTAGATGAATATTTCTAATTAATGGATGATAATAATAATATATTCTAATTGTGAAGGAAAAATGATTTATATATTGAACCCTGAGATATGAAGGTGTGTATGATTAAAGAGTTACATGTTGATATATTTTTATATTTAGATATATGTAAGTATATATATTAGTGTTTAGTGAGAAAAATTGACCTATAATAATTTATTTATGTATTGGGGATGTAACAACATGATATTTTAGAATATATTTTATAAAATTAAAAAAATCATATTTAGTTTTCTCCTCATGCATCACTAAATTATAAAATTCCATAACATAATCCTTATTAATTAAATAAAATAATAATAAAACTAATATAAATAAAAAAATTAAATGAAATATAAATTCAATAGAAAACATGCTTAAGAACACTTAATGAAGTAAAAAATAACATTTTTCAATATAACGAGTTTTATTTTTTTATTATATTTTTTGAGGATTAAATTTATAAAAATATAATTTTATTTTAGTAAAATTACAATTACTTATGAATTAAGTATAATTTTTCTTAATAAGATAATTATTAAGAGTTTTCTAAATTAATTGATTTTTATGTGAACAGTAAAATAATAATTTTTAATTAAATCATTCTCTTTGTGAGTATATAAAGTGTTATGATTAAAATGAAAGATTATAAAACATATTTCATGATCAAATAATTATTTAAATATTAAAACTATAAATTTAAATATACTACTATGAATTTGGAAAACCAAAGTTTAATAGTTTATTAATATTAGTAATATTTTCTAAAAAATAAAACTGATTTCCAATTTAAATTTAATTAAATAATTTCTAAAAATTTTATTAATGATTTATTTGAAAGGAAAATAAAAATTATTTCGTTTTTAATAAAATATATAATATATAATTTTATCACACACAATAATTTTAAGTATAAAAATACACTTTTTTCTAAAAATAATATTTACTTGTTATATGGACTAATGATAAAATTAAAATTTGTAAAAATAATAATGTTATTTATAAAATGGAAAAAACATAATAATTAGTTAATACTTATTTTGCAACATATATCTTATTTTTATTCCTTAAATGTGACTAACCTATGTAAAAACTAGTTATTGTAATGAATTTAAAAAGGATTAAATTTTTTTACCAGAGGTAATGACCCAAATGTTTTTAAAACAATTGTTTATTGAGTGGTAGAAGAGTTTATGGTGTCTTCTTGAAATGTGAAACACTTATTATTATTATATTATGGTGAAATATATATAAAAATTAAATTTTTACCACCTTTAATTTGTGTATCTCACCAGCCATTCAATACTAAAAAATATGTTTTAACTGATAATATGAACATTAATAATTAAAAATAATCATATTTTACTCTAATAATCATTACTAAATAATATTGTTTCCCAAGTCTCCCCATTATGAGAAATACACTGGGGATTCTCTATGTTATTAATGAAAGTAATAACTTATCTCTAATAGTGTTTTTTATACTCAATACATTTTAAATATATTTCAAAAATTAATATATTATTTAACTATTATTTATATAATACTAAGTATTTTTATGGAAAATCATTAACCACTTTTCTATGTTTATAATACGATAAAAAAATTTCATTCTTGTGTCTCTATGGACTACTCCCTCCCTGAACAAAATTACATAAAATTTTCATTAGGATTATTTAATATATATTAATATATAATAATTTTTTATAAAAAACCCTGTAAATATAAAATAAATATCATTATTCTTATATAATAATGATATTATTCCTAAAAAATATTCATAACAATACACATCAATTAATTAGGTTATGCTCATTTTTTGTTCTATCTGACAACCTACTTAAAAAATAATATAATATTTTATCATGGATATATATCATAACATAATTGATAATAATTTATGATAAAATAACTAAATAATGTTTATACATTAAATGTCTAATTTAAACACTACAATTAAACTCGTTAATTAAAATATGAAAGTAATTTTGTAAAAATTCACTGAATCATGTGAAATGCCAATTTCAACCTAAAGAATAAAACCCCAAACACACATAAAAATAAGTTCTAAAATTAAAAATATATATTTTAATTTCATTTCATTTCATTTTTGGATCTAGAAATGAAGATATTTTGGAGAATAGTGAAGAACAATGCATCTATAATGAATCTTGTTCAAAACAATCAATGTAACAATCACCTAATATTGGAAATATTTAATAAATATGTAATATATAATAATATTTAAATTATAAATTATTTTTTAAAAGGGTCATAAATATTAATAATTATCTAATATCTGTATGTATTTTGTGTAAATAATCATTAATAAGAAACTATTGTTTAGTTGTAATCAATAATTAATGTTTGTTGATCTTTGTGTCAAATTTAATATCTTGAGACATATTTCATATTTTGATCCCTAATATATTTGAGATACTATGATTAATTTCGAATGGATGTCAAGTACATTATTCATTTAATTCATGGGGATTAAAGGTCTATGTGATGTTCATTATTTAAATTTAATTTTATTCAAATATTATCAACGTTTTATGTTTTTTTGTTAACTCCAATTTCTTAATAAAGTAACTATTCTTCATTCTGATCAAATTCATCTGATGATTTTATAAAAGAATTGTAATGTTTTCCTTCAGATTAATTTTTTTTATCTTAAAAAAGTGCATATTTTTATTCTAATATACCTCCATTCTAAATTTTAAACCAATAAAAACTAAATGATTTTTTAGAAAAATTACATTCCCCTTTAAAGATATTTTTCCAACCTTGTCTATATTATTAATTCCCACCAAATTTGAACTATATATTTGGGGACCCAATATTTTGTTATATATAATAACTATTATATTTCAGGTAATTTTATTTTATAAAATATTTTTTATTACTATTTTTACAATGTGTGTTTCAATGAAGTTAATCCAAAACATTTAAAATTTTTCCATAATTAAAAATTATATTTTTTATCTTATGATCATAAAATAATTTTGATTTCCATCACATATAGTTAAATAAAATTTATTAAATATTAATAACAATTTTATCGATTTCTAAAAAAATTAGATAACCTTTTGATACATTTACTTCTTCTTAGATGATCAATAATTGAGGACTCTTTTTAAATTTAAAATATTTAATAATATATTTTGTTAAAATTATTCAAACCCATATGTCATTTTTAGTTCTTAATTATTATTATTATATAATTCAAAATATTTTATAGTAAAATGACATATTTTCTCTCAATAAAAATATCTATTTTTAATCTGATTCATAAATTTTTCTTTGTATATCAAGGTTAAGAAATTTTATTTTTCAAACACACTTTTTTTGTTTCATTTTCATTTTCCTATTTATCTCAACAGGATGTTGATCCAATGGTTATATTTTGATATTTTTATAAATGAAATTAGAGAAACGGCTTTTGGGTGACTTCATTTTATGTATTAAAATATCTAAATTTAATTTCATATTATCAAATACCACATGGAAATGTTGTGGACCCCAATTGAATTTTATATCTACTTTATGTTAGGAATTTTTATTGGATCGATTATTCTACCACATGTCTATGTATTTTTATAATTTGATGAATTATGGCCAAATAGGCTATAAGACAATTTGGTTTTGATAATTCCATGTGATGGGTTTCTACAGTTAAATTTTATAGATAGTTTTTTTCGATTAAACTATGATATTGTTAAGTTATGATTGTTCCCTTAAATGATTTGGATTTGATAAATTGATATTTTTTTAGATTATGATAACCACCAAATTATTTTATTATAGACATATATCCATTGGTATAATGTTTAGTGGACATGTAAGATTTTTTTTACAAGAAAAATGGTTGGGAATACATGGATTTGGTCACAATACATAGTGTGGACCAACGTAGGCTTAATATATGTTTTAAGTGTATGGATTTTATTCTAACATAATATAGAGACAAACATTAATTAGTTATGAACATTAAATGTGTGAAATAATGTGTTCTCTAAAAATATGATATTTTCATTTACAGAGGATTATTTTCATTGCAATACTTCATGTATCATGATTATTGTCACTAAATTTCAAAATATAATTTCACATTATATGCTCATTAATTTTTTTTATTGCCTTTGTTTTATCCTTATAGAAATCTCTAATGGTTTCATAATCTTATAATGTGATATTTCTCTCCTAATTTTGTTCTATCATATGATTTTGATATATCCATAAAGGATATATAGTTATGTTTTTTGTTATTGAGTGTTTGATCTCAAAACATTATATATTAAACTTCCCAATGTTATGATGATCATAATATTTTATTAGAAATATTTAATGTAGTATAGTGAGGTCTGTTTTGGTAAATATGAACATAAGTATTATAAATTGGTATCTTATGTTGATGATCATCAATTATGCTAATAATATTTTTTTTGTATTGTGTGATTTTCTTAAAGGTGAAATTCATTATATTTGGAAATGATGAAAAACTATATAGGTTAATCCTAATTTTTAGAAAATATAGTATTTAGATTATTTGTTTCATGAACATGATCAGAGAGTGTGGTATTGGGAACCTCATTACATGTCTATGATTTTATAATGTTATATTTATGGAACATAACCACAGTTTAATTCCAATTTTATTATCCTATTCTCACTTTTGATCATATACTATTATGAATAATGATTACACTTACTATGCATATATAATCACCATGTTCTAATTTTTTCATTGCATAGGTTATTATTATATGTATAACTCATGAGTAATATATAGGGGTATAATTATGGAGGAATGACCATAATAATTGTAAAATACGTTTTTAGGAATTTCCTGAAAAAATATTCTAAACCTGATGGTTTATTGAATTGAGTGATATTATTTTCATTCAATTTTACATAGATATGATTTTTTTATAGTGAAATTATTTTCATATGTGATATTAATTTGAAATATATCAGTTTTTGAAATTTTTAATCTCACTTCGTAACAAATATGGTGGTTAAAAAAATAGGATTTTAACCCCAATTTTATGTGTTTGGGTCTTGATAGTCCATGTTAATTATATACAAGAGGCTACTTAATAGTATTTAATAACATTAATAAATCATGGGGAAACTATACCACTATTATCAACATAGAAAAAATAAAAATGATATATGGAAGAATATTAATAACAATATAACAAATATTCATATAACAAACATAAATAATTAAAAATAATTTACACTATAATGTAATAATGTAACAGCATGTTCTTCCAACCTATCATACAATATAAAATATCACCCAAAGGTATGATCATTTCAATAACTATTACTAGAATATTTAAATAAATATAAAAGTCACATTTTCTAGTCCTTGGACTCATCGAATTACTACACCCATATCTATTTTTTCGTACATTAGGTAAATCACTAAAACTAGGGAATATTCTTAATATTGCATGTCTATATTAGGTCATGAAATTTAGCAGGGTTTACAAGTAAGGTGAAATAAAATTATACATCCAAAAGTATCAATTTTTCTCAAATATGATACTTGATATGTGTTTCTACTTTTATAATATGAAATGGATGTAAAAAATATCAATATGCATTACCTATTAAACCCTTTGATGGTTGTGAAAATATAATTCTGGTAGACTTAGACATGATTCTATTTATTTTGATATGGTGATAAGATTATTCCAAAATCAAGGATATATTTTTTTTTAAATTTATCTTTTTAGATAGATATAACTACACCACACATAGGATTTTAGTTAAAATTTTATAGTTAATATGAATTTTATATAGGATTCTCTGTGGAACTAGAATGATTTAGGCATGTATATAATAACAAATACTAATTTCTGATTACAAGATAGAAATACAGCACACCTAGAATGTAATAAAGAAAAATGTTATCAATAGAATAAAAAATCATCTAATTATGTACGGTTTTGTAATTAATATATATCACAATTAATATCCAAGAAAACAGTTTTTTATATGATAATATATTTTAATGATATCTTGTGTAGATTTTATAATGGTTGGAATGTTTATTTTTTATGAAATTAGAAAACATAATTAAATAAGCATATCTATTTAAAATGATAAAATATCTTATTTATAATATAACATTAAAGAAATAAAATTATTTTTTAGACTGATCACATAAAATTTATTTGATATTATTTATTAAAACATTTTCATAAAAATATCATTTCTAGGTGTAAAAGTGAAAATAATGGTTTCACAAAAAAAATATGAAATAACTATTGTATTACATTGATTTAAATTTTATTAGACATTATTCCTCATAAAAATTTGTTTTTGAAATGATATTATAGATAATTTATTACATTTAGAAACACATTCTCGTGATTTTTGAAAAGCACGATTTTAACCATTTAAATAATAATTATTTTATTTTAAGTGAATCAAATTAAGGCTCATTTTTAATACCTCAGTAAATTGAATCATGAAAAATGTATTGAATTTTTTATTAATAATTTGGAAAATATGAATTATTTTAATTTATTTGAAATAATATGTTTTCGGGGTAGACAATGTTACCATATTAAAACTGAAATAGTGTAGCAGGTTAATGTTAAAAGGTAATGGATTAAAATAAATAAAAAATCAAACATTTAATTTGATATTGAGTTATTTATATTGCATAATAATTATCTACAATAGTAATTATCAACCCAATTTGTTGGAAATAATTCCATCCAAAGTAGTTTGGATTTAAATATAAAATCATCATTATTTAATCACATTATAGCACCCCTCCTCTTGTTTAAATACCAACCCTCCACCCAATCATTCTCCTCATATTACGTGAGTATAATAATGAAATATTAGAAAACCTCCCCTATCTACTCAACCCAAATCCATGTTCTTCTAGTATCACATAATGACTGATTACATATTTTTTATGGGGTCTTTGATGGAGGTTGTATTCACGAAGTATCATTATTAAACAACCGCTCTTAATTTCATTTATTTTTCTACGATACCTTAAACTATGTCACCAATGAAATAATAATAACACTAGTATATTTATATATTTTAATTTTATATTTCTAGTATAATATCTTATATCAACCTATTTTCTTATCTCCTCCCATTGAAATAAATTAAACAAGTGTCCAAAATATGGTTGTTAATCCTCTCCATGGATAATAATTATTTTTTTTCCATTATTAAATTTTGGGATGGTCATAAAAGAATTATTACTGGTATATAAAATTTCAGTTGGTATATTATAACTTATTTCATTTTTTGGACATACATTTTCATATAATATCTAATAAAATGAATCATATTCATGATTGTTATAAAAATAACAAAAAAATATTATTCATTGATATTGTTTTTCAACTGAATAATTCTCATATTATAATAAATGATATATAAGAACATTTTAAATTATATAGGTTCATGAATATAAATTAATTTCACTTCTATAGTTTTTTTTCATTTGTAATAAAATCAATATATAAACAAAAATAAATCGACAATGATGAATGCTCCTAGAATTATGAAATTGATCTTTATTATTCATTTAAGAAGAAATTAACGAAAATAGTTTTATTTTAATAAATCAAATAAAAATTAAAATAGTTTTGAAATAATTATTAACGAATAAATATTTATTATCCTAGTCATCTTGTGCAAGCACATAACTCATTCAAACATTACATATGAGATCGTTCTAAACTATCTAATTCCATTTGGTTTATGATTTCCCACCCATTGTTAAATTTTAGTTTAAATTATTTCCTTATATACATCACCTATATTGTTTTTGAATTTACCAAAAATTTTATAGATCAATTAATATTTCTTTAATGGGGAATTAATTATTTTATAAGGTTCACTTATCAATCCCCGTAAAAAAAACTCTACTAAATGGAAATCATCATTTATTTCCAATTTTCAGGTAAAATCATCCACTATTTTTTTAATATAATAAATTTATTAAGAAATAATATTTTAGTTAATTTACGATTTTATGAAAAAATTTGACTCATTATATTATTTAAAGACTCTTTATTCTTTTCCCTAAAACTCTGTCAAAGTGTCACATTAGTAATGCTTCCCAAACATTATTTTCATGTTTTCTCTTTAGTTGGACATCATAATTCATCTTATTTTTTTATTTATAATTTTTTAATTTCAATGAATGACTTTTATGCCTTCTTTTATTAATACCATTATGAAAAACCTTTTGGATATGGCTTATGATATTATTTAAAAAACCATTTATTTCCATGGGTATCCCATTTGTTTGTTCCATGTGTTTAATTTTTTATGTGGAACATATATGAATGAATGTGTTATGAAGGGTGCACATAGATATCTACCCAATTAATTTTTTAATTTTGTAGTCTCATGATACACTATATATGGGATTAGTGAGTAAAATGAATCTATAATGGGGATCTGCACAGGGTGTGATATAGTATTTGTATATAGCCTTGACTCTAGATTGTGTCTGGTTAAATGATTCTACAACATTAAATTATTTCCATGATCATATGGTTATATGATTATTATTTTTTGTGTCCATTAGTTTATTCAAGATCCATGCTTTTTGGGTTATCATGTTTTTTATTTGTAAATCATATTCGTGTTTATTCACTTGATGAGATGATCAACTCATCCCTTTTGACTATGCTTTTTCCTGGTCATCATATGTATTTATAGGTTCTCAATGTGTGTTATTAGTTCATTACAATGATTTAAGAACTATATATTATTCTTTCATAATTTTTTCTAGTATAATACATTGTCTTCAATGGACAGTAGCCTTTTTGATTCCAAATTTGTACTTTAGAGATATATATGAAAAAAACTAGGTAATCATATTTAAGAAAAAACTAGAGTATATATATATATATATATGTTTAAATACATACATATTTAATGATTAATTTTTTCAAAATTCATTTCATTTTTTTGTAAAGTCATTTAATACATCATAAATACATTTTCATCAATAATGATTTTATTATGTTTTGTTATAAAATATTTTGCAGAATTTTTCAAAAAATAATAAAATTTATTTAATACAATGAATTTAATTTTTAGGTCATAATAAAAAATGTACTTATGGTGATGATTTGGACTATTTTTGATTGAATTGATTTTAAAATGAGTTGTAATGATTAATTTTATTTATTGAAATCAATTTTTTCTTATTGATTTTTTACAAGGAGAAAATAAATTTTTGGATTAGATATAAAATTGTAGAAGTTATTATTTATTCAAAATAATTTAATTTTGGTGTATAAAATTATATTTAAATTGGTATTTAGTATAAAAAATTTACTACATTATTTAGGAATTTTTCTGAAAAATATAATTTCATCTTGTTTTTTATGGTTAACATTAACATTACATCATAAAATTATATTTTCTGAATTCTAAAGATGAAATTAAAAATTTATATATAGTTGTTCAAAAAAATTTTAAATACTCCCCTATTATTTTCATTCAATATAATGTGTAACCGTAATTATATTTTTTCTAGAGTAAATGGTAAATCGTTTAATTAAAGGTTAAAAGATATATATAACAACATATATAAAATAACATCAATTGATACCTTATTTTTATTTAATGAGTTAATATCATATATACTCATCCATGATTTGGACATATTTACTTTTTTCCTTTTGGGTTTGATTATGACCTTTATAATATTTTATGTAATAAAAAGAAAAATATGTTTCACTCTGGTTATTTGATAAAAATATACATTTTATCATTAGGATAAAGAAATTATATTTTTGGTTATAAATATTAATAAAAAATATAACTATTTATCTTCATTATGATAGTTTATTTTTAATTTATTGTCAATAAATAATAATATTATCTTCGTACACAGAGAAGAATCCGTAATTATTCTATTCTTAAAATAATAAAATAAATGGTTTTTTAAATATTAAAAGAAATGTATTTTGAGATAATAAATATGATACATTTACAATGTTTATTTGTATAATATAATAGATTTTTTATAATATGTTTTTCAAAATTTCATTTTTTTAATAATGTTATTAATGTCTATGTAATTAATACTAGAAAAAATTTCATTACTTATATTTTATAATAAATAATATTTAAAAAATGGTAAAAAATTTCTAAAAACTTGATTATGTTATATATGTTATTAAAATATGGTTGGACAAAAAATCATGGATCATTTAACAATATTTTTTACATTTTGAGTGATTATAATGACCCTCAATGAGTAAAAATCATTTTTGTCATGGTATCTTTGAAAATGGTTAACAGAATCATTAAAAACATAAGATAAATGAAAAAACATATTCAAAATTTTACAAAATTTATTTGGATGTGAGGATTTCAACTCAGTGTCATATAATCATTTAATATTATCAATTTAAATCCATTTAGACATAAAATTCAATTTATACTAATATTATATTTCAATATGTTTGATGAGTGCATGTCACTTCTCCCCTAAATGGGTATTTATCCTTCTCTTTAGTAAACATTATAACTCAAATATGGATGAGCCATCATCTACGCAAATTTATAAAAAAATATCCATAACATTATTATAGAGGACATATTTATTTTATAACACCAAATCTAGTTATCTAATGTGGTAACAAAAAAGTGGTTGTTTGAAGAATAGTTTTTGAAGGATGTATATAATAATCATGTGCATGAGCTAACATAATTCATCTCAATTTTATTTCATTGAGGAATTTTTTCTTTCCTTCTACTAAATTATTTATTATTGTCTATATTCTTCCCATTTTCATTTTATATATTTAATCCTTCATGTTTCACTGAATTTTATTTTCCATTATGAGTTACTTTTTACCTAGGGGTTTGACTTGAAAATTTCCAAGGTGTAAAATTAATATTAAATAAATTTATATACATTGGGTTATAACTAGTTTTCATTAAAAATGTTATGAAATGATTAATTATGATTTGATCTCTAATTTTAATCATTATTTTTTTCCATTTTTGGTTTCGATTAATTTTTTATACATATTTTCAGATAATTTATTAATTCCCATTTATCGTATATGAAATCTGTAAGGGTTATTCTGATTAAATTACCATTCCATGGGATATATGTTTATGATGTGAACTTATCATATTTTATGAGGTTTGTATAATTCTATTTTCTCTTTATATATCATAAATATCATAATATTGATGGTATGTAATATTTTATTTGATTTTATTCTTTCATGGTATTTTTATTGAAGAGTTATACAAGTGTAAAAATATTAATGCATAAATATTTTTTCCTTATTGTAATTTTTTACAATCACATTAATTGGGGAGGAATCATATGCACCTATATTCATAAAAATATTGCAACATCCCAAGTAAAAAAAGAAGAATACATTTTCATAATTATTAATATATGTGAATTAAATATTATTTTTACATTAAAGTGGTTTCAATGTTCGATGGCTTTCCTGATACGCAACAATGAGTTTCTTTGAAATCTTACATTGCACACTAACAATGTAATCATATTATCTATAATGTAGTTAACAAATTTTAATTGTATTAGTGGGAAGTAATTGAACTAAAAAATATGATTATACATGTTTGTTAAATATTTTTACATTTTTGAAACAAATTTTTGCAGGGTAAAATATGAATTCATCTATTTTTATGAATAAATACTTTAATATTTTTTAAAAGGTCAATTTATATCCTTTTAATGGTGAAGCCCCTATAAATATATTTTTGTAAAAATTTATGTGTTTTTTTACCAAATAAAATTCTTCGTTTGAATTGGATCATCAAAATTTACATTGGGAGAAATTTAGGTATTTTTCTGATAAAATTCAAATTTTTATGATTAGTGGAAAATAATGTATTTTAATTCAAAAATCCCTTTTAATCCAATTTTTTTAACATGGTTATAATATCTTTTTAATTGTTTTAATGTGTAATTATATTATATTATCACTATTTAATCCAATTATGGTCATTGTAATTAATTTCACATGGAAATTCGGCATAAACAACTGTCAATCTTTTGATAGTTAATATTTTTAATAAACACTCATTTTGTTTGGACAATTATAATTATTTATATATTAATTAGTACAACATCTATGTTTATAAATTGATAAAATTGACATCATTTTTTAATTCATAATATCAAATATATTATTGGCTGAATGTTTTTGTAGTTTTTTGAAAAACATCAATTTTTGATGAATAGTGAAACCACTAAGTAGTAGTTAAACACTGACCTTTTCATTTAATATAAATTTTACAACATCTATAAATTTAATTTCAAAAATCTGATATAGATTTTTGTTATTTTTATGTAAAATGTGGTTCAATATGATGAAACAAATTTTTCGTGAATAGTAACTTTTGAATTTTATTTATCACGATTATTAATAAATAAGGTAATTCAAGGTAAAAAGAATATCATAATAATACATAATGACCTAAAACCTTAACATTAGTGTATGATTCATGGTTGACCATTGGCATCATTTTTTCATTTTTGGACCACATCGAGCCACTTCATAGAGATAATGACACTTTATGTTAATTAATTTAAAATAAAGACCAAAATGAAAGAAACTATTATCATTTAGTAAATTAATTTTTACATGAGGTTATATAAGTAATCATTTTGACTATATATATTTTATGTAAATCCGCAATGACTTACTACATCATGGTATTTTGTTACAATTTTCAGACATTAAATAAATAACATTATTTACGACACAATAATGATGTAGTGTTTACATCATTAATAAATGATTAAAATAAATAATATTATAAAGATTAATATAATATCCAAAACCACTCCAATTCTTATTGGATTAATTTATTTCTACCACTATTCATTTGATCTTCTACATTAATAAGTTTTTTACCTTTATTAACAGAAAATCATTATATAATAAAATAATATTTTCACACTTTCCTAAAGAGACCCTCCTCCCCTATAAAAACCCCTCAACTATAACACATTATTCAAACCTCTAAAGGACATTGGATCTCCCAAAACCTGCCCAAATACGATATTGTGATCCCTATATTCCACCTAGATGCATATACATAGGCAAAAGGAACTTTAATATGACTTTTTGGTTTAATCCAAATGGAGTTACCCTGATTAATGGTAACAGTTTCTCTGAAATTATTTTCTTTTTACATTACATCTCCAACACATAAAGACTTTTTATTATTTTTTATAAAAACACCATTATCCTCAATATAAAAGGATGTTTTTATGAGAAGTATTCGAACTAAACATACAAACACCTTTATCTAATGGGTAAAGAACATACTGTTTCTGTGGATTGAAAACTAACGCCTCAGAAAACGATGATTGATCAATTATAACCTTCAACCACTCATAGTGGATATTAAGATGGAAATATATTTATATATTGAATATTTCATGTATATGTTTTCTTTATGACTCTATTTTTTTCATTTATTTCACACCATTATGGTTTCCATTATGGGTAAACACGATATTTCAAATTTAGGAAGTGCAAACTACTGCCCCTCAAAGTGATATGACTGGTTAATAACATATGTGGGATGTATAAAGGATTGATTTAATGATATTATAAATGATATTATACTGGAATTATAATATACCTATGTATCATTAGGTTTTAATTATACTAAAATTATAAATAAAAATGAAAGTAGTGTTCATGCATACGTACGGCTTACCGTCTCCATGAATGGTGCTTTTCATTTCTTACCTCTAAATGATATGTACTATTATAAATGCATATATATGTATATATACTTGATTTATAAGATATATATCATATATAAATCATGAATATCATTCTAGATAAAATGAAATATTTATCATGTGAATAAATTGTAATTATAAAAAGTATATTTTTGACACCGGAAACAAATATCATCCAAAGGACTGTTATTAACATAAATGATTACATAATGTTTATAACATGGTAATAAGTGATATAAAAATATTTATAAACATTTAAAATATCTTAACCAAGTTGAAATTATCTTTATGCTATTATTCATGAAGATTAAAGAACGAACGGGTTACGTCGTACACGAGGTTAAGGTCTTCATCTCAATTTCTATTCATTGAGGCATATTTTGTGTTAATAAAATACATTATTTTATAGGCAATATAAAAAAATTGAATATTTATTTCATTCAATGGGAATATTTTTCTATGAATCATTTTACTAAATGAAAAAAAATAATGTTTCTTTTTAACGTACTCAGTGACAATGACCTTTCTTCTGCCACCAGTATTATTTGATCTTTGGCATCCTTAATAATACATAATGTTTTTAAAATCAAAGTAAATAAAATTTACAATTTTTACGTATATTGGTATTTAAATGGTTTTGATAATGGATAAATTATTTACATATATTTAAATGATATATTGTGGTTGAAATGTGGAAATGTAATATTTCATTTATATTTGTTTAATGTGTTATGAATATGTTATCGTTCTTGGGAATTGTTATGATTATGGGTGGTTATATGATAAACCTAGGGGTGAGCCTGAGATATCTCTCCAATTCATTAGGTAATGTGACGGAGGTAAACGTGAATCATTATACTAATAGATTTGGGTAATATACTATAATGGGTATTCCAAATGTAACTCCAAATGTAGTTGTGATAGCTACAAAAGTAAGTATGGTATGGATTCCAGAAGATAACCTTATGATTTATAATTTCTTTATAGTATTCATAAATCTTATGATTTCATGCGGCATGTTAAAGAGCTTATGTAATGTTTGAAATGATGGACTAATGTTTTCTTTCTCTATTTTATAACCCTTACTGAGCTTTTTAGGATCATCCCATGCTTTGAATGTTTTTTCACAGAACTTAAAGATGAATAGGGTCCAGGATGGGATCAAGGAAAACTATTGATGTCTACAACATGGGAATAAACCTATCTTTTTTTAAGATTTTTTATCTTATGGAAAAAACGGAAACCTAATAGAAGTGTCGGCGTTATAGCTTTTTATATATTATGTTATAGTTATGTTCAAATCAATTATCTATACTAAACATGGCTTCCTCCTAGCCTATGTGTCACCACCACAATGCTCTACATCACCAAAAACATATTTCTCCTCCCTCCAAAATTGTGATTCTATTCCTATGCGGTCCCATTTCCCCTGTGCTTCATATGCCCTTCCCTCCATACTATGGTTCCCTTCCTTGGTCTCCTCCATCCATTTCTCAGTCACCTTCCACCAATGCACCTAGGGTTACGCCTCATCTCCCTCCCCAAGTCTCCTCTCCAGCCACTTCCTCTATCCCCGACTCCGCTCTCACTCCACCGCAATTTCCCTCCTCCTCCCTGACTCCCTCAATCCCCGACTCCCCATCTCGGCATCACCTCCATCCTAGAGTCACTCAAACCCTCTCCACATAGCGTGACTCCCCGCCCCCTTCCTCTACTCCCCTCTCCTTTCACGTCACACCATATGCCAAACCACCATGACCCTCACTGGCTCAAAATCGGACAACATTGTTCCATTCTAGATTTTGGTATAAAATGGTTTCCAGGTGCTCTGGTTTTCTAAAGGATCATCATTTAATGACATACATCGTTCCAATATCTCAATCCTGTCCGGTTCCAAAGATGACCTAGAAAATTTCTCAGGTTCGAGACCGAAACTATATATTTTTTAAACTAGGATGGACATGTGACCTGTTTTATCCATTGAATCACTACTGATTCCAAACTATATTATTTTTTCCATTTAACGTACTGAGACCCCAACCCACTAAAACCAGGAAACCTGCTTTATAAACTGGTGTCAAATTTATAAACCACTGTCAAAGATCTTTATGTCTTAATGTATTTGATTTTTTATGGTGATTTTATGAGATTATTAATCTGTATTCTTTTCCATGGCTGATGGGTCTCTGAATCCAAATTATAATTCAGGGTGATATAACTCGGAATAGAACATATGTTTAAGAGTTGAAATCATATACTTGAATTGAATTTGAGCAGTTGTAAGGTATATGTTAAAATATAAAATAAGGGTTTATCACATATATATTCGTGATTCTATCTAGGTTTGTGTGTATGCTACATATATAGATTACAAACACAAGCACATTGTAGGAGTTGAAATGTGTTTATGAAATGATCTTCATTGTCTTGAAGATTATATTTATGTTGCAATTTTCAATTGATTTGTAGTTTCCCAATCACCCTGGTGTATGAAGGACTTACTTAGACAGATTTTTTGTATGATCACATTAATACCTAGAAATTATTTTTATGAATGCGCATAATTATTATAAGCATTAGTTTGACGGAACTGCATTCTGAAAATAATCACATCTATTGAGAAATTGACAGATTTTGTAAATCCGATAAATCAAAAATTCATGTTACTGAAGTATGAACATCCTTGAAACAACTGATATAGATTTCGGTCTTCTGGTCACAATGCATACTATTCAATTTAGGAGACCATGTATCTTTGAAATTTTGATTCTTTTATGATTATTCTTCCATTCAAATTAGCTGTACTATTTCCTTTTCTGTATGATCACATTCATAACTAGAAATACTTGTTATGAATGAGGAAATCTATTATATGCATCTGTTTGATTGATCTGCATTCTAAAACAAAATCACATCCATTGAGAAATTGATAGATTTTGTAAAGCCTAGAAATCAAAATTTCATGTTACTGATGTATGAAAATCCTTGAAACAACTACTATAGATTTTTGTTTTCTGGTCACGATGGATACTATTTAAGTTAGGGGTCCAAGTATCTTTGAAATTTTGTTTCTTTTATGTTGCTTATTCCTTTTTAATTAGTTGTACTATTTACTTTTTGGGATCTCATTAAGTTTCTACTAGATTTAAAAATTATTATTTTTTAATATTCTTTTAATATCATCTATTTATATTTATAGTACTTTAGTTTAATTATTTTTCAATGCAGGTGTAGGCTACATCAAAGTTTAATGGACATTTAATTTAGTGTGTATCATTTTACTATTATTGGAGAGCATCAACACATCAATATGTGGTTTAATATATGAATCTGAACTCAAATTCTATGACGTCAATCTTAATTCTTCTCTCAAACAAAAGATCTAAAATGTAATTTTCACCAAAAATAATGACAACTACATCAGCTGATTTACTGAATTCTTCGATGAAATTCGGGTATGAGTGTATAATAATTTCTATTTGTATTAGAAAACCAAATACACAAAATGCTAAATTTTTCCTCATTATTGAACTGGGAGATCAAAGCAATTCATCTTCATAAGTAGTGGCATAGAATATATCTAGGTAAAATTTCTTTGGTCTTTAATTTTTTTATTAACAATGGAAATTTTTATTACTGTTATGTTAATTTTAACAATTCATGATTGGAGCATCAAAATATTTGGTCTTCTTGAGGGACTTCAAGCATTGGCACACGATATGATACTACATCCTTGAATATGTCCACTACTCAGGTATTCAATAATTATATTTAATGACTACTAATTTAATTCCATTAACATAAACACATTTTTATTAATTCAATATAGAATTTTTATTCTAAGTCCTTCAATCAAATTGTTATTTTATCTCGTAATTGGCTACAGTTACAAGAGTGTGTACATTTAAATATTAGCATTGTCATAAATATTTAAATTTTTGTTATATACTTTATTGTGAAAATGAACCACAAAGATGGAACTAACACCTTCTATGGTTACCATTGTTGACAAACATCTTTATCATGTAATATGTACATTTTTAGTATTTGTGCAATCTGCATAAGAATCTGCAGTACTTAAATTTGATGACAAAAATGTTTTCCATGTAATCATCTAATTAATGTGATTTCTGCTATCTGTAATCTATACATTTTTTTGAAAAACTTGTTTAACATTACAATCATCTAAAAATGGTTAACATTTCTTCAGATTAGTGTGTTTTATGACATACATGATTACCATTCTAGATTACGTGGGTAATTTTTATATATTACAAATCAATTACCCATGGAGTTCTGCTATATAAAAGCTATACATTTTACTGAAAAACATTTTTAATATTTTTGTGATCGATAAGTTGTAAATTCTTATCATTTTTATCATTTTTTGACAATTTTTTTAACAGTTTCTCACAAAATATGTAATTTTTTTGCAAACATGTTTACCATGTTTGTGAAGAAATCTGCTGATTATTGTGATTTTTGACAATCACGTGAATCATGTAATCTGTACATATTTTGAACCAGTTTTTGTTTATTGAAGACTAAAGTTCATAAAAATCCATATAAAGTTTAAATTTGTATTCTATAGTTGGATGATCATATATTTTCAATAATTGTAACAAAAAATTATGACATAAATCATTAACTCTTTAATTTTGGTTATGAGGTACTCTATAGACTGGTGGAATCTATTATGGTTGATGTTGGTTAGGGGGGAGGGGGAGGGGTTGGGAAGGGGGGAGGGGATGTGTAAGAACCCAGATCTTCATCCAGGTATGTTTTTCCTTTTTTCTGGAGTTTTTATGAAAAATGAATTTTCTGGAAATTTTCAAAGTACACGCCATGTACATTCTGAGTACACGCCATGTACTCTGATCTGGCTCGAAGTCGTGTGCTGGTCATGCCCGTGCCACACACACAGTGTGTAGGGGTGACATGGAGGCCGATTTTGGCAGAGTACAGAAGGGACCGAGTACACTCCATGTACTCTAAAAGTACACGCCATGTACTTACTTTTTTTTCACTAAACAGACAGGGGTCGCGCCTAACCCCCAATTTTATCTTCTTCTCCTGATTTTTTCCGCCCAGGAGAGACTGTATAGCTGGATCTTCGATGAGCTCTTGCCTCTTCGTTCATTCTCCGATTCGAGCGCAGTCAATTGCATTGGAATCACAGCGGTGAGCTCTCCCTTCTACTTGAGTCCTGTTTCCTGATTCCTCCTGGTTTCTTTGTTATCGTAGGTTGAGCATTTTTTGCGTTTTCTCAGATCTACGTCATTCTATGGGGAATCTGTCATCGTGGTTCATGTATATCGATCACCTAGGATCGAGGTAGGTGGTTTGTGCCTTTCCATAGAAAGTTGATGAATATTTTGTGCAAATTCCACCAATACCCTTGAACAAGGTATTGCATGTTCCTATTTTTCCCTTGTTGTATTGCCTTATTTTCTTGATTGCTAGAGTAGATGTTTTTCCTATGATTATGGTAGCTTTACTGTACCTTGATTGTTTTCTATGCTTCTTCTTCTTGTATTTCATTTGTCAGTTTCCATGCCTAGTTGTAGGATTGTGGACTGTTACCTTATTTTTCTACTGAGCCTTAGTAGATAGACTACTAGTTCTTGAGTTTTACATGGACGATGCATGCACTCTGATCTTGTTTAGTTTCACTCAGGAATGTGAGAACCTAGGGCAGTAGACCAAAGGGAGAATTTACGGAAGGGCTTCTCTAGAGTGTCTTTTAATTACGATAGGAGACCATAGAGGGAATTGACGTTGAGTGCTTCCTCAGAGAGTATGTAGTTCCTCAACATGGGCCAAACGGGGTATAAATGTTGAGTGCTTCCTTAGAGAGACTTTAGCATGATACGAGACTATAGGGGGAATTTACAGTGAGTGATTCCCCAGAGAGTCTATCTTTTTCAGAGCTGAACCAGAGGGGTAAGATTGTGTGTGCCTCCTAGAGGTTTGCTGATACTTATAGGTTAAACCATAGGGGTTAGGATGTGAGAGCTACGCAGAGGGTTACCTATTTTCTTCTTATTGCTGGCTGCTTACTTGTGTACTCTATTTGTTAGAACTATGTATTGTAGGTACTTGTGCTTTCCTGTTTACTGCTTCTTGTTTTATTACCTTCATTGTCTTCATTGACTAGTAGGCACAAATCATTGTGTGATTGCCTACTAGGATTTTATCTCACATCATGTTTAGTCCATTCTTTTGGGCCCAAGCAGACTATGTTGCTGCAGCTATAGATCAGGGCAAGCACCCTTCTACTTTAGGATCTTGATTGTACTAGAGCTGGGGAGCATGGGACCGATCTGGGGCTTGTGATGCTGAGGAGTTTATCTTGTTTTCCGTTGCACTTTTTTTCAGTTTTTCATCATCATGTTGTTGTGTTTGCTACTTTCCATAGATACTTTTACTTGCTGCATCATTGTCATCATTGCTATATAAATTACTTGCTTCCGCTGTTTGTTTTCTGTTGTTATTCTTGTTGTTACTGCTTACGTTGTTGACTATTGTTTTTCTGCTGTATACCTTACCAAATGAGGGCACGGTTTCCCCTCTGACTCAACAAGGCCCTCACTGCTAGTCGGCAGTCTCTGGTGTTCGGGGTAACACGCTTGAGGTCATGTGGCGAACCGGGTACGGGGCACCAGTGGAGGGGCTCCAGATTCAGGTCGTTACAAAGTGGTATTATAGGAGTTCTTTTCTCTTTCTTTACTATTTGGAGACTTTACCCAGGTATAGTACAAATTCTGTACTTGGTATTAAGTTGTTCTTTGAAGTGGCTAACCTGTGTGCAGGGAAAGGCCATACTACCTCGTTAATTGCTGTTTGATGGTTTTGAGTTTTCTGATTGATATGTTTTCACCTAGAGTGATTCGAATGAATTGTGCAGTTATTGTTTTGTTATTTCGGTTCTATTTCTGTCACAACCCGATGAGATGAGGGTATTCCATCTCAAGAATCATGTAGGCACTTTTAGAAATCACATGCCATGCATTCTTGTCGTGCCATCTAGGGTGCATTAGCGATTTCATGCTGTTGTGATAGGACTTGTGTAGATTATGCATGCTGTTGTGATAGATTCTTGATAGAATACCTGCTGTTATGTTAGACATCTATTGTTTTTCCAGTTATGTGACTACAGAAGATGCTGACCATTAATTCACAGGGAGTATGGGCCCTCACATATCAGAATTTGGCACCACTTTCCCTTGTTTCTAGTGTTTTTGGGAGTCTGAGTAGTTTGTGAGCTACTACACAGAAATACCCAGAATACACGACATGTACTTTTGGATACACGTCGTGTAGTTTTCAGGCCGTGTCACTGACCGTGTCAGCAGAACATGGTGTCATGAAAATAAATTTAGGAACACGCCATGTATGGTAGGTACACGTTGTGTATGTTCGGAGCCGTGTCACTGACAACACGGGTCGGGGAAGCTCGGGTAGAACACACCGTGTCCAGAGGGAACATGCCGTGTAGTCCTGTCCAGGTACCTGGCCGTGTCACGAACAACACGAGACGATGTCACCTTTCCTATACACGCTTTGTTTGTTTGGAACATGCCGTGTAAGGTTCATCCATGTACACGACCGTGTGTTTTACAACACGGGCCTCTTACGCCTGGTCCACTACACGTCGTGTCCATAGTAAACAAGTCGTGTAGTCTCAGTTTAAGAAAAACCGTGTGGTTAGCCATGTAAGGAGACTCAGGCAGGGGAACAGGTTTCAAGTACACGTCGTGGGTGGGTTCAACATGACTTGTAGTTTGAAGTGTAAACGACTTGTAGGGCAGGAGTACACATCCATTTCAGTGGGTTAAGAAGACACGTGGTTTATTTTTATACACGTCGTGTAGTTGTGTTTAGAAAACATGTGTTTTTTTCACCCCTGTTTCCGTTTTTTACTCTTGTGTTCTCTGTCTATGTTTTCCTGGTCTAAGGTGTTCTTTTGATCTTTCAACGATTTTCCTTCGAAACGTCCTCCGGTCCTACGTCTGTCATTGGGTTGTGATTAGATGCCATATAGGGCTGATCGGTGACTTCCTGTCGATCCTCTAGTCCGGCCAGCCTTGGCACCAGCTGTTATACCAGTTGCTGGTGCTGATGCACAGTTCATGGAAGGTTTTAGAAGGATGATGCAGGCCTTCCAGGGAGCGCCGCTTCCTGCCACGTCTATGGCAGACTTGACCCGGGTTTTCCAGCAGCAACATCCTCTTACTTTCTCGGGGGAAGGAGAACCTCAGGCTGTAGAGTCATGGATGGAAGCCATGATGACTATCTTCGACCATATGGAGACGCCTCCAGAGAGGCGGGTCAAGCTCACCGACTACATTCTCCGAGACTCCACCAAGAGGTGGTGCGACATGATCTCGCAGGCGGGTCAGCAGCAGGCTATGGCTTGGGAGGAGTTCCAGCGTGTGTTCTATGACTACTTCAACCAGGAGACCCTGAGGGCCGACCGAGCCCGGGAGTTCATGAGCTTAGAGAAAGTAACTCTTTTCGCCATGGAGTATTCTGCCCGTTTCACTGAGCTCTAGTGCTTCACGCCCCTCCGGGATGGGAGTGGGGTGTTCATAGCAAGGAAGTTTGAGGATGGTCTCAGGCGGGATATCCGCTCATAGGTGAACATCTTCCAGCTGACTTCCATTACTTCCACCATCAACCAGGCACTGATTGCAGAGCGCAATCTGAGTGACTCTGGAGCTGTGAGCTAGGGCGGTTCTACTTCCAGAGCTAGTCTTCCTCTAGATGACAACAAGAAGCGCCATAGAGAGCCTACACGCGGTGATCTGTGGAAGCGAGATGCATCGTCAGGCAGCCATGTGACATGCTACCGGTGTGGCCAATCAGGGCACACGAGGCCGCAGTTCCAGAGAGACCCCATGGAGTGCCGATCTTGCAGCAAGATGTGTCACCTCCAGCATTTCTACCAGGTCTTCTCATCAACAGCTTGTGACCGGGGTTCTTCCATGACTCCTTATTCAGGAGAAACACCACCAGTTTCTCACCAGTCGGGGAACTGGAGTTCTTCTGGCCATTCGGGCCGAGGTGGAGGTCGAGACCGTGGGGGTTAGCCACTAGTTCTTCAGCACCAGCAGGCAGGTTCAGCTCAGAGTGGTCATCCAGGGGTGCAGGGCCGTGGTACAGGCCAATATTTCACCCTGAAGTAGACTTATTAGGAGAAGGATCCCGACCCTTCTACAATTCGACATATGATTTTAGTAGCCTCAGTTTTATCTTCTGCCTATTTCGATATTGGTGCTACGCATAGCTTTATCTCATTTTATGTTGTGGAGAGCCATGGACTCTTCATCTTTTCTTCTGTCGACTCGTTCACAAAGGACACACCTTTGGGGACGAGGACATCTAGTGTACGCCAGTGTAGAGAGTTCCCTCTCGAGGTTTCAAGGTATCACATCTTATGGGATCTCTATGTCCTATAGATGATAGCATATGATTTCATCCTTGGCATGGATTGGTTGATCCCCTTTTAGGCAGTCGTCGACTGCTATCGCCGCAGAGTGAGTTTCATATCACCAGAGGAAGAGTCTTTTCTTCATAAGGGAGAGTGGGACGTTTGGGCATGTCGGGCAGGACTCGAGCATCTTGGTCTAGGAGGGGTGAATGCCCTGATTTCTAGTCTTTATCTGGATGATCAGGGGACTCCACATTTGGATTTTCCCCCAGTGATGGATCGCTTCAGGGACGTATTTCCAGATTAATTTTCAGGTTTCCCTCCGGAGCGTGAGGTAGAATTCTCTATTGAGCTCATGCCAGGAGCGGCACCGGTGTCCATTCAATCCTATAGGATGGACACCCCTGAGTTGCAGGAGCTCAAGAAGCAGTTGTAGGAGATACAAGATAAGGGTTTCATCCAACCCAGTACTTCTCCTTGGGGTTCGTCTGTCCTGTTTTCAATGACGGCAGACGGTACCCTTCGACTTTGTGTGGATTATCCGAAACTGAACTAGTCGACGGTCAAGAACCGATATCCTTTGCGGAGAATTAACGACCCTTTCGATCAGTTTCGAGGAGCCCGGTTGTTCTCAATGATCGACTTGAGGTCCAGTTATCATCAGTTGCGCGTTAGACCATCAGATATACCTCTGTCCACCTTTAGGAGCAGGTATGGTCTATAAGAGTATAAAGTCATGCCGTTCGGTCTCACGAACACACCTACAATTTTCATGGCACTGATGAACTGAGTGTTCCATCCAAACTAGGACTCCTTTTTCATTGTCTTCATGGATGATATCTTGGTGTACTCTCACACTCGACAAGACCATGCCACACTTCTTGAGATCGTTCTGAGTACACCGATAAAGCATCGGATTTATGCTAAACTCTCGAAGTGCCACTTCTGGATGGATCAAATTCACTTCTTGGGTCACAACATCTCAGAGGTAGGATTATCAGTGGACCAGAGAAAGTGAGAGTTGCAGTTTCCTGGGATCACCTGAAGAATGTCTTTGAGGTACGGAGTTTCCTATGGATGGCTAGATACTACAGACTCTTCATTCAAGACTTTTCTCATCTAACAGCACCTTGGACAGGTCTGACCAAGAAGGGGGGAAAAGTTCATATGGTTAGATTCTTGTGAGTCAGCCTTTTAGGAGCTGAAAGGGAGGTTGACGTCAGCACCGATACTAGTCTTGCCGGAGCCTGGCAAGAACTACACTATTTACTGTGATGCTTCAGGTATTGGGCTGGGAGCTGTGCTTATGCAGGGAGATATAGTCGTTGCGTACGGGTCTCGGCAGTTGAGGCCACATGAGAGGAACTACCCTACGCACGATCTGTAGTTGGCAGCTGTTGTTCATGCCTAACGCTGTTGGAGACACTATCTGATGGGAGAGCACTTTGTGGTCTTTACTGACCACAAGAGTCTCAAGTATATTTTCACTCAGCGGGATCTGAACCTGAGACAACGCTGGTGGGTCGAGTACCATCATTATTTTGATTTCGAACTTGCCTATATGCCAGGGAAACGAAACGCAGTGGCAGATGCGTTGAGCAGGAGAACTTAGAATCAGACAGTTCAGGAGGCCAGTAGTGAGTGGCATCTGACGGCTCTGTTCGTTGAGATGCATTTGGAGGTGCAAGACAGATATGGACAGACATTCCTATTTTCTATAGTTGTTACCTCTACACTTCGTGATCGGGTATGGATAAGGAAACTATCAGACACTAAAGGCTTAGTCCTGTGGGTGAGTGTGTCAGGAGAGGACCCTCTTCCCATATGGGAAGTGGTCGAGGATGAGATCTTGCATTTCCAGGGACGTGTATGGGTACCAACAGACATATGTGAAGATCTGATGCGGGATTTTCACTCCTCAGTTTGGGCACTTCATCCTGGCGTCACCAATATGAATCGGGATCTTCATAACTAGTACTGAAGGCTAGGTATGAAGAAGGATGTTGCTGGTTTCGTCATGAGACGTTCTACTTGTCAGCAGGTGAAGGCAGAGCATCAACAACCAGCATGACATTTACAATAGTAACCCATTCCGGAGTGGAAGTGGAACGATGTCGCAATGGACTTCGTGAATGGGTTGCCGAGGGCGCCTCGAGGGAACGATGTTGTTTGGGTTGTCGTCGGCAGGCTTACGAAGGTTGCACACTTCTTGCCGATTAAGGATACCTTCAGTGTTTATGATTTGGGATGAGTTTACATATGATAGATCATTCATCTACATAGTGTACCACACTCCATTATTTTAGATAGGGATGCACGCTTTACCTCTCAGTTCTGGCAGGGAATTCAAGAGGGACTTCGTTACATAGGTACTTTTGAGTACAACATACCATCCCCAGACTGATGGCATGTCTGAGAGCACTATCCAGGTGCTTGAGTATATGCTCCGAGCATGTATCCTAGACTTAGGCGGTTCTTGGGAGAAGCATATCCCTCTGGTGGAGTTGTCCTACAACAACAGTTTCCAGGTGACCATTCAGATGGCACCATACGAGTCTTTGTACCGTAGGACCTGCCGATCACGCTTATGCTGGTTGGAGGAAGGAGAGGCAGCTTTACTGGGACCTAGTCTCGTTCAGGAGACCTCTGAATAGATAGAGATGATTTGGAATAGTATGGCTATGGCACAGTCTCGATAGAAGTCTTATGCTGATCAGTGGAGATAACCTCTGGAGTTTGAGTTCAGATTTCATATTTTCCTGTGTTTCGCACTGAGGATGGGACAAAAGAGGATTTAGAGACAGGGTAAGATTTCACCGTGATATGTTGGGCCATTTTAGGTCTTGGAGATAGTGGGGATGGTCGCCTATCAGTTGCAGCTACCTCAGAGGTATCGGGCCATGCATGAAGTCATCCACATCTCTCAACACTGACGTTACATTTCAGACCCATCTCATGCCTTTCAGCCCGAGGAAGTCAAGCTTGAAGCGGATGCGTCGTTCGAGGAGCATCCTATATGGATTGTCGATCGCACTACGAAGGTTCTCTGTGGGCGGTGGGTTCCTCTGGTACGATTGCTATGGCAGCATGAGCGAGTACATGATGAGACCTGGGAGAGGGAGGTCGATGTACGATCACAGTGGCCGAAACTGTTTGAGGGATTCTTCTTCTACGCCCCGTTAGGGAAATTCGGGGAATAATTTCTTTAAGGTGGGAAGTTTGTGAGAACCCAGATCATCATTCAGGTATGTTTTTCGTTTTTTATGGAGTTTTTATGAAAATTTATTATTATTGAAATTTCCAAAGTACACTCTGTGTACTTTCTGAGTACACGCCATGTACTCTGATCCGACTCGAAGCCATGTGCTGGCCATGCCCGGGCCACACACATGGTGTGTAGGGGTGACGTGGAAGCCGATTTTGCCGGAGTACGGAAGGGACCCAGTACACGCCGTGTAATCTAAAAGTACACATAGTGTCCTTTTTTTTACTAAACGGACTGGGGTTATGCCTAACCCCCAATTTCATCATCTTCTCCAAATTTCATCCACCCAAGAGCGACCGTACAGCCGGATATTTGACGAGCTCCTGTCTCTTGGTCCGTTCTCCGATTCGAGCGCGATCAATTGCGTTTCAATCGCAGCGGTGATCTCTCAATTCTTCTTGAGTCTTATTTCTTGATTCCTCCTGGTTTCCATGTTATCGTAGGTTGAGAGTTTTGTGCATTTTCTCAGATCTACATAGTTCCAAGGGGAATCGGTCATCGTGGTTCACGTATATCGATCACCTAAGATCAAGGTAGGTGGTTTGTGCCTTTCTGTAGAATGTTGATGAATATTTTGTGCAAATTCCACCAATACCCTTGAACGGTGTATTGTGTGTTCCTGTTTTTCCCTTGTTGTATTTCCTGCTTTGCTTGATTGCTAAAGTAGATGTTTTGGCTGTGATTATTGTAGCTTTAGAGTACCTTAATTGTTTACTATGCTTGTTCTGCTTGTCTGGCATTTTCCAGTTGCCATGCCTAGTTGTAGGATTGTGGACTATTACCTTGTTTTGCTATTGAGCCTTAGTTGATAGCCAAGTTGTTCTTGAGGATTACTTGGATGATGCACACGCACTGAGTATGTTTAGTTTCACTCAAGACTGTGATAACCTAGGGTTGTAGACCAATGGGAGAATTAATGGAAGGTCATCCCCAGAGTGTCTTTTAATTATGATACAAGACCATAGGGGGAATTGATTTTGAGTGCTTCCTTAGAGAGTCTGTAGTTCCTCAACGCGGGAAATAGTGGGAATAGACGTTGAGTGCTTCCCCAGAGAGCCTTTAGCATGATACGAGACTATATGGGGAATTGACGGTGAGTGCTTCCCCAGAGAGTCTATTTTTTTCAGAGCTTAACTAGAGAGGTGAGACTGTGTGTGCCTCCTAGAGGGTTGCTGGTACTTATAGGTTGAACCATAGGGGTTAGGCTGTGAGAGCTACCCAGAGGGTTACCTAATTTCTTCTTGTTGCTGGATACTTACATGTGTACTTTATTTGTTAGAACTATTTATTGTAGCTTCTTGTGCTTTCATGTTTACTGGTTCTTGTTTTATTACTTTCCTTGTATTAATTAACTGTTAGGCACAAATCTTTGGGTGATTGACTATTGTGATTGTATCTCACACCCTATTTGGGCCATGATTTTGGGCCCAAGTAGATTATGTTGCTGCAGGTATAGATAAGGGAAAGCTCCCTTCTACTTGAGGATCTTGATTGCACTGGATCTAAAGAGTGTGGGACTGAACCCGGGCTTGGGATGCTGAGGAGTTTATCTTGTTTTCATTTGCACTTTGTTTTTTAGTTGTACTTCAGCACGTTTTTGTGTTTGCTGCTTTCCATAGATACTTGTAACCGCTGCATCATTATCATCATTGCTATATATATTCCATGCTTCCGCTGTTTGTTTTATGTTGTTATTCATGTTGTTAGTACTTCTACTGTTAAATGTTTTTTCCCGATGTATACCTTACCAAATGAGGGCATAGTTTCCCCCACCGACTCATCAAGGCCCTCGCTGCTAGTTGGAAGCCTCTAGAGTTCAGGTAACGAGCTTGAGGTCATGTGGAGAACCAGGTAAGGGGCACTAGTGGAGGGGCTCCGGATTCTGGTCGTTACAGGATGAGACGGGAAGAATTGGGTAGGGGGAGGGGCTGGAGGGGGATAGGGCAGGGTAGGGTGGATGGGGATGGGCAGGGGGGAAGGGCTGGTGGTGGAAGTGGCTTGGCAGTGGGGAGGATGTGGTGGGAGGGGAGATGGTTGGAAGGGGTGGGAGGACTAGCTGGGCAGGGAGAGGGGAGGGGAAGAGCTGGGTATGTCGGAGGAGGAGGGGGGAGGTGCTGGGAAAGGGGGGAGGAGAAGCTGGGTAGGGGGGAGGGGAGGGGCTGGGCAGGGGGGGAGGGGAGGGGAGGGGTATAGGGGAGGGTCTAATTAACTATGTTGATGTTTGAAATCTATGTTTAAGTGGTCTAAAGATCCTATGATTTCTATTCAATTGTTCAGGTTTCATAGAGAATCTTGAGTACCCATGGGTGATTATTTACCTAATAAGTAGTATCACATATCATTTTCATAATATATTCACTACCATTCAGCTTATTTTACCAATATCTACTTCTATTCATTATTTGTATATCGTCTTCACTGTTAGTCTGTTATAATCACTTTATTTGTTTCTTGTTTCTACGATTTTGGTTCCGACATTAATCTTTTGTTTATAGTGTTTAGTAGTTTTAATCATTTATTCAATTATAATGTTACTAATATGGATCAAATTATCATTAAATGATTTTGGTTAGGTTGATATTATATTTTTTTAAATTTTATTAAACTATAATGATGTTTGAAATCCCTGTTTAAGTGGTCTAAACTTCCACTGATTTCTCTTCAACTGTTCTGGATTTATAGAATTCCAAAAATATATATTTTTTCTTGGTAACTCCTTATATACTTCATAATAATAGGATGTTTCTTGAATTGGAAATGTAAGTCTATTATCTATATTTATTTATACTGCACGAAATGACAAAATTTCTGTTTAGATAACCTAGAAAATGGATGGTGTTCTTAAACATTCTATTTATTTTCTATTTCATGTTGTTTATAGGACACTACTTGCAGTGAGTGGAGGCCTTCACAGATCATGATATTGACTACACCTTTAACAATGTTGGTACCATGAGTTCTCCACTTCCATGGATTCACCTACTCAGATCTTGATGAAACTCCGAAGCATACACAAAACAGGATTTCTATCCTATCATATTGTACTCCAATATAGAATATTGCACATATATTATGCATTTCAGTATATTTCAATTAGATTCCACTATTATAGATTGTTATGTGACTCATATTTATTCATGTAAAAACAAATGATCATGAAATGGTTGAATATTCAATGGATAATCAAGGTATCTAGAGTTACTATATGATTATATTTAGTACTGACCATGCATTCAAGGTCAGTGTACCCACACCATGTTAAATCAATTGTCCACATGCTATGTCCACCTCATGGTCAATATAGTTACCAAATAATATGAATATTTATTCAAAGTAATGTTAATTTTATAGTTATTTAATTTTTTTTAAGTTACCATGATATATGATACATCATTAAGTGACCACATGTTTTTTTAAACCTAATGCATGTTGTTTTCATAGGCTGCTAATTGTAGTGAGTGGAGGCCATCACTGAACATGATATTGGATAAACCTGCGACCATTAATGTAGTATGACTTCTCCCCTTCCATGGCATCACCTACTCAGATCATGAAAATACTCTGAATATTACATAAAATATGATTTTTATGATCTCATATAGTACACCAATATAAGAGATTTCACATATATTATGAATTCTAATATATTTCAATCAGTTTCTATTTTTTTAGATTGTTATGCGACCCATGTTTATTCATTAAAACCCAAATGCGCATGAAATGGTTGAAAATTCAATGGAGAATCAAGGTATCTATAGTTACTATATGATGATATTTTCTACCATCCATGCATTCAAGATCATTATAACCACTCTATGTTAACTCAAGTGTCCAATCGCTATGTCTACCACATTGTAAATATATTAACAAATAATATGGTTATATTACAAGGTAATTATCAATGAAAAGTTATTGAATTTTTGTTTTTTAGTTAACAGTAGTTATGCTACTTCATGAAGTGAGCACATGTTTTTTTAAAAACCCAATTCATGTTTTTATAGGATTATATTTGAAGTGAATGGAGGCCTTCACTGAATATGATATTGGCTACACTTGAAACCATTTATATAGCACGAGTTCTCACAAAACGATGGTGATTAATTATAAGTAGCATCTTCCTCCAATTTAAGGAAAATGATGTTGGAGAAGATAGACCAACTCTCTTTCTCATACTAGTAATTCATCTAGATTAATCTACCATTAATTTTATGTTCATTATAACTTCCCATTTTATATTTCATATTAGATATTCAAAATATTATTTATTTTCAATTTTCTACCCAACTTTTGATTGTGTTTTCATTTTTTGGGCTATGATTTATTAATGGTTGTTTTTTTTGAATGTAGAAAAACATGCTTGGTATTTTACAGTAACCCGACTATTGTAAGTGGGTCCATTGTAGGAGTCCACTGGATTGAAACTGAAGAGATTTAATGGATGGATGGGTACTTTTGGTTAAGCTAGTTTTTCATTGCCTTCATTTTTACTCATTGCTAGAGTTGTGTATTGCGTCATTTTTCTTGGTGTTTTACTGCTCCTAAAATTAGAACTACTTTAATTAGCTTTTAGATTTTTCATGTTATATTAAAAACGAGGCTAATTGAAATTATGGTCTGATTTAATTGGCTGAATGGTTTGGTTTGTATAATTTCTAGGATCATTTTACCTATCTCTGTTTGCAAGTTCGTGTGATTTTTCAAGCATAGTAGAGGTAGAAAATGGTACTATTTTGTATGTATGATGTCTAAAAATGTTTTCTTCATTTGTAACCTGTTTCTACAAACATGTGAAGGTACCAGATTACTACCAACCAGCAACAACCAATACTTGTCTACTGCAGCGCCACATGAACCCAATTTTGGATGGTTTTTACTCCCACAATTTATTGAATTTAGTTTCATTCAAAAGGGGACACCATATACTATTATAGAATTATATTACTGTAAGATTTTTTCCCCAAATCTTTGCTAAACAAACAATGTGTCCAAACAATCAGTTTTTTTTTCATGTCTTCCATTGATTATTAACTCTGAAACAATTGTTCTTTCAGTTTGAATGTATCATTGTTTATATTACTTCTTCATAATTTATCTAAATAATACATCATTTATCTTATTTATCTTTGTCAAAAATACATTACTATTCATTTTCATATGAAATTTATTCTATTTACTAAAATATTGATTTCTGATTTTTACTATAATATTGAATTTTCAATAACCCAAAAAAAATTGATTTAGTGCATTGAGTACAATGACATTACATTTTTTTTAAATTAAGTAGAACCATACTATTTCATTGAGAGATCATTTAAAAATAAAATTGAATAATCCTGTGAAAATTATAATTTCATACTTTGTTTCTATTAATAAATTTATAATTCCAATATATTATTTATTAATTTTGATTATGTTTCACCATTGGTTCCTTCGTTGTTAATTTTATACCGAAGGCTGCCTAGTATCAAAAAAATTTTCCTCAATTTCTGTAACTTTTATTCCTCATTATGAATATCATTTTCCTTTAAAATATATTAAATATTAATATAAAATATTATTTTTTATAAATAGTAATCTATAGTGAATAATAAGAATTATTTTATTGTGTTGTGCATCGCACGAGCGGAGTACTAGTACAATATAACTCTAAACCTGAAAAGATCCTCAATGTGATTTATTCATTTAAATAAAAATTATATAATGTTTAAGGTCAGGTCCTAATAATTATACTCTTTTATTCCCTAAAGTTATGAATATGGATTAGATTTTTGGTTTTCATTTTATCTATGATTTATTAAATAATTACCAATATATTTATTTTCTGTTGATAGCAATCTTGTATATTCTAGAATATCAATATCTTTCTTCTCTTTGAAATTTTTTCTAATATGTTTCAAAAAAAACCTATTTTTTAACAATTAATTGATTCTTAAATATTATTTACATGATTATGGTGCGAAATTTATATTCGTTCAAAAGGGAACTTTATAAACATTTTCCAAATGGGTCACTTTTGACTCCATTAAAAAATGATTAAGGATAATGTTCATTTATATGTTTATAACATGGGTTTATTTTCTTTCCTTCATGAAAACAATTTTTTAAAATATTACATTATAAAATTACAATGTTTATTTTGACAGAAATATGTTTGAAATTTTGGTTTTTTGATTTTTTTTTAAAAAATAATTTTGAATGTAAATTGTTATATTCCTCAAGAATCTTTTCACTGATCTTTTTATGGAATTTTCCTTCATCAATGTCTACAAACATTTATTTTAGTAATAGTATACTGGTGATATGTTGTTATAACACCATACAAATTATTTCATTAGGTGGATTATGATTGTTTCAAATATATTTTCTTCAAACTTGAATTATTTCCATGTGTTAATAATGTTATGATGGGAATAATTGTTGTTTTTTAATCATATGTTAATATAAAACGTCTGTATACATTATTCTTGCATTTTTTTCATTGATATTGCTGATGAGGATGAGTGGTTTCATTTTAAATGAAAATTGGTAAGCCCATTATATCTTTTCATTGTGCTGGGTAAATGGATAGAGGTATCTTATTAGAATTCTCCTAAGATATTATTTGAATATATTGGGATGATTATACCAAATATGGAAAAATAATTAACCCATTAGGTTTCTCCTTTGTGATTATGTTAAGATAATCCAATGGTTATTCCAAAAATGGTGCATTGTTAAATGATTAGTTTTATACAATGACATTAATTGAACATGTAAGATGGTTGTTCCAATTATAATTGCAAAGGTTATTCTATGTGTAATTGTGATCATTATTTCATTTATAAAAGTTGTATAAAATGGATTATTGATAAAAATACGTTTTAATTATGATTTATAAACGTTTTTATTGATTCAGGTGATCAATATTTACATAACATGGATCAAGATTATAGATTCCAATAACTATTTTCATTCTTAATTCCTTATTCCATGTTTCTATGATTTATTCTCAATGTATTTATTTGTATTAATTTTCTTATGTTATGCTCAAGAACATTGATTATGTCATGAGACCCCTATTATCATATTAATATCTTTTATTACATTCAATTATTAATAACTATTTTTACGATAATGTGGAATTTCTACTCACCCATATTATGTTTAAACTTCCATATGTTGTAATTAAGGATGATAATAGATTTGAGTCATGAAAGGTTACATATGTGATGAAATTTATGGGACATGATGAAGTCATATTTGGGTATATAAAAAATATGATTACAGTGTGAAAACACTATCTTGAATTGATATGTTTTTATGTATTATTTTGAGGATCATTATATAAAACTAACTAATTAAAACATTGTCTGTATTTAAATAATGTGAATTCATGTTTTAATATATATGATGACGTTATATTTAAGGCTTCTTCATTATAATTTTTATCAGAGAAGAGTGTAGAAAAAATTGGAGATTATAATGTTCTCATGTGGGGTTTTCATATTTGTTATTGATAACATCATGTGTTTATAATTTTAAACATTATCATTTGTTAATATTTATATACACCACAATTTAGTTTTAAAATGATTAAATTTTAGTGTGAGTAATGATTTTTTGGGAGATGTTTTATTTTTTTGAGTAATATTTAACAATTTTATATAACATGATGTATTATTTGTTGAGTCAATTATGAATTATATGTAAAATAAAAAGTGATTTTAAAGTTAATTTGTGACGATTTGGTTTATTTATGGAAATAAATATCATATTCATGATTTTTTGGTTTATGGAGAATACCATTTTTGTTATATGAATTTATGAGTGACTAGTTTTATTAATATATAAATGTAAACTTCTTCATGGATGAATGTGTTGAAAAATACTATATATTATTGGGTTTCATTTACAGTTTTTAATATATGGAATAATATTTTTAGTAGTTATTTGTGGAATGATTTATTTTTAACTTTTGGTATAGTTTTTTAATGATGGAGATTAATATATTATTATTTCCTCTAAATGTGTATACATTTTGGGAATTATCTTCAGTTTGGATTAATTTATTCTTATTGGTTAATGTCAAATTATAATATAAATAAAATCTAATTATATTATCGATTATGCAATTCAATAAAGGTTTATTTTAGTGCTTGAGTCAGAAAAAAATCATCACGAACACTAATTGTTTGGTGAGAAAATATGAGATTGTGATTGATGTTGATTAAATTAACAAATTATAATTATAAATTAAATATTTTTCATTTACATTATACATTACATAGAAATGAACTCATAAAATATCGTTAAAATTTATTTTGACAAAAACGTAATCATATTTTCTTTATCTTTGATGATTATTTAGTTTCTTCCTCCATCAATGATTTCTGATTTTAATATAATTTATAATATCCTATCCATATTCTCATTCAGAATATGAAAGTCCATTGAGTTAATATTGTCTTCCATATTCATGTTTGAATGTGACAATAATGTTTTCTTTATATAGAACAATATTTTTTTAAATCCAGATTACATGCATACTTTCATTTTCTTCTATTCAAAATGATGTCTTATTAACACTATTTATAATATGGGATATCAAAATGGAATTAGAAAATATCAATAATTCATTATTAAGTTTGAATTTAAAAATTTTAGGATAAAATATCATTAATTGGGGTGGTGGTATATTCCAATATCCTGATATATTAAAACTAGGGATTTATGTTAAAACATTTATGACTTGCAACATCGAGTGTAAAAAAACTGTAAAATATTATTATTTAAATGTGACCATTATGAAAAATAAATTACACTGGGGGTAAAAATATTTTTATAAAATATTCAAAATAAATATATAATGATTATAATAAATTATAATTTATTTATTAATATTGATATGATGAAAACTGAACTTTTTTATCGTTATTATATTATTCAATGATAATTTTTCTTAAAAATGATTTTTATTTGATTTTATGAGAAAATGTTATATTATATTTTATAAAAATAAATAAAATATTTTTGTTAAAATGAAATTAAATTTTGAAATAAATTTCTCCTAAATAACTTAAGGTTATATTTTGATAATTGTTGGAAAATACTAATTTTTTAATTAATTGTGAAAAGAACATATTTTTATTAAATATTGAAACTTTTTTTTCGTAATTTAAAATGTGAAATAATTTTTTCTAATAGTTTTAAAAATAAATTAGGTTATAATAATTTACTATAATTTAATATTTGTTTTGAAAATTTTATTTCATGATTAATTTGTTATAAAACCATGTAATTCTTATAATATATATTTTTTTTCTGAAAAACATATTTAAAAAAAATTCCAATTTAATTTTAAATTATATTGTTCCTTTTATGTTTTTTTAATATCAAAATATATATTCAATATTTTGAATTTTACTGTCAAAATTTAGTACATATACCCTATTTATATATAATATATATGAATAGTAACAATGGTATTTTTTTAATATAGTAAATAGAAAATCATGTAATATAAGGTTAAAAATAAAATCATTTGGATTATAAAATAATTTTATAAAACTAGTTAATTTTATTTTTTAATTATATATCATCCATAATAAAAAAAATGGTTATATTGACCATTATATATTTCTATTTAATCACTACGTTTATAATATTTTATGTAAGGAAATGAAAAAATTGTCACACTCATGTTTTTAATAACAATAATAATATTATTAGTAGGATAAATAGAAGTTATTTTTTGTTATAAATATTTTCATTAAATATAAAATATTTATATTCATCATTATATTAGTTTTGTATCCATTTGGATATAAAAATAATTTATATCAATTTATTATTTTGTGAAATTTCAATAGGCCCACCCCCTCTCATACAAAAGGGAATTTCTTCTTCTCTTTACATCACACTTCAATCCCCATTTACTTTTCCAGAATCTGCCCATAACAATTTATAACATCTATCCCCAAGTTCTATAGACCATAATTAGTGTATTATAGTAACCAAAATGGTCTTAATGTATTAACTAATTGTGGTTTTCTAGGGAAAAATTGTTCGTGGACATATATATAATGTTTTTACTATAAGTAAGGGATTTTATCTCAATTTCAATTCATTGAGTCACATTTTTTTGTTATACACCTAATTAATTTTATATGGTTCATATACTAATCCTTTTATAATTATATTAAGAATCCATCATATTTAAAGGAATTTTATGTTGAAATTTCAATTACTTCATTCATCGAGAATTGTCTTAAAAATTACTATGTGGTAAAAAGGGTCTTATCTCATTTTACATGTATTGTGTTATTACTTTATTAATTGATAATTTTATCCCATTATTATGTTGAATTTATATTTGAATTATTAAAATGGTGTATTTTATAATTTTTGGGTGTATTTATAATTTTTTAACATATTTTACCATTTTATTAATTCCCAATTCACTAATGTGATCATTGTAATGATTATTTTTTTCAAATAACCATTCCCTGTGACTATGTATATAATTATAACTTAAATTTTATTAAGAGTCATATATATAACTTTTTTGGCATCATATACCATAAATCTCATTATTTTCATGATTTTTTGTTTCATTTTACATTATTGATTCCTGGAATTTATGACTGAAGTGTTATGAAAGAGGAAAATGAAATTTGTTGTAATATATTTTATTAATTAGATTATATTTATATAAGATTCATTTTAGGGAAATAATAATCTCTTATTTTCATGAACCACACATCTTTTATTCTAATATTGTTAAAAATTTGTTTTACATGTATATATTTCATTTCACCCATTATTTATTAAATAATTTTAATGAATGTTGTTTTTATGTCACATGGATCTTTTATCATCTTTATGATTTGGAATAATTCTCATTTAATTCAATTTTTTTAAATGAATTAAAATTTATCTTTTTTAAACATAAATGACTTCATAAATATATTTTATATAATATTTTAAATTATTTTATGTGCTTTTTATATTGATATTTCTCAATGATTTCGTAATTTTTTTCTTTTTACTCAATTACAAAATGTTTGAAAATAATTTTTTATCAATTTCAATGTGAATGGATTCTTATATAATAGTGATCATTATTTTATTATATGTTTTCATTTTTATTTTCAATGTTAATTTTAAAAGAAATGTGGAATAACAATATCTATTTAATTTTCAGTTCAAAATAGTTATTTTAAAATTATAATGGTTATATTTCCTGAGAAATGTTTAGTGGTCTATTAATGGTATTTATATTCATCAACGTAAAAACCCAATATGATCATTACAATTCCCTAGGGATATATTGTAATTAACCCATATATAAATTTTATCTACATGGATTATGATTGTTTCAAAGAGTTTATCATCCATCTAATTTATTTTCACCAATTTAATCATGTTATGAATGTAATAATGGTTTATTTATGGGTTTTATGATGAATTGAAAATTACATATAGATTATTAATGTTATGCTTATGGGAAATTTTTTATGTAGATGGGTGGTTCCATTATAATCCAACTACTGGTGAGACAATTAATCACTCCAATGCAATGGTTAATGTGGTGTTGTTAACTTATTATATTTCTCCTAATAAATTATGGGAGGATATTGTGATAATTATTCTAGAATGGGGATAGTGATAATTGTATAGGTTTCTCCTAATAAATTATGAACATATAAAATGTTGGGTTTTCAAATTTTATGACTAAGTTAGTGATAATTATTCTCTTAATATATTGTGATAATGTACATCGATGGGTATTCAAATTATAATAGTGAATTTTATTCTATCTCTAACAATGATGGTTATTTTATTTTTAACTGCGATTTAAATTTCAATCAGGATGAATAAAATTTAGTTATTATTCATATATGTATTTAATGATTCATTTATTCAAGAGTCACATAAAATAGATCATGATTATTGGTTCCAAAGAATATTGTCTTTGTTAAATCCTTATAACATGATTTTGGATTGGTGATCCAAATATTTCTAGGTATCAATTCAATAATATTATTATCATGGACTTTGAATATGTCATTATACCCTTATTCTTATATTATAATCACTAATGGGATTTGATTATTAATTTATTTTTTTCTCCATATGGATTATTTGATCTCATTGAACTTATGTTCCTTTTCCATTGGTTATTAATAATAATTTTAAGTGATTTAAGACTAGAATGTCTTCAGATGTGAAAATAATTGGGATATTTTTAATTCAAAATTTGGATTATGAAACTATAAGTATAGTGGTGTATTTTTTATATTAATGTGAGTAGTGTTGTTTATGAATGTTTTTTTAAATTCACTAGTAATATATACATGGATTGTTTTTTTATTGGAAGAATGTGAAATGTAGACCAAATATACTAGATTATATTATTTATAATTATTTTTGATATCATAGAATCATTCCATAATTTTATATTGGAGGGGAAGCCATCATAAAATTCGTATATTAGTCCATAGGGTTGTGGTGATCCAATATAAGGGACAATCACATAGGTTAGTGGTTAGCAATGCCCAAAACTTATAAATATTCAATATAATTTCATATTAGATGTGAAAAAAACCTAAAATGATTAATATATGAAAAGATCACTAAATTTAAAACCTAGATATATTATCCCTTGATAATTGGTCTTCTGTAAACACATTTGGATATCTTTATTAAAATCAATGGATGTCACTACTCAAAACCTAGTTTTCTCTCAAAATTATCGTGGTTTGGAAGTGAGCCAATCTTCATAGTCACCATATTAAAATCAACGGTTGAAATTTCATTAAACCTATAATTTTTTGCATGAATCTAGTTTTTAAATGATCCAAATGTGGATATACTATATAGAATCATATGTTGTCGATATTTCAAATTGAATATGCTTAATGTGTATTTTATTTTTATTAGAAACAATGTAATATTTATTAAAAGAACCTATTTAATATAAGGTTTAGAGTATCCTCATACATCTGAAAACATTATCGGGAAATAAAGTTCAAATATGTATCCACCATACATATTATTAATTGATTTTCACAATAAAAATTGTATAACTTTCCATTCAATTTCAATGTATTTAAAAACAATATACCTAAAATAAAACCCCATTAAAACAGTTAAAAACATATTATATAATATGTACGTATTATTTACTGGATATCATCCATGAACACATCATATGAATTATATAAATTTATGAATATAGATTTATTATTTTTCTTGGTCTTAGACCCCAATTCATGATAATCACCTATGATGTAATGTTGGCCAAAAGCTATAAAAAAATTCCACATTATATGATTTTCAATTTTACAACAAATATTTAAAACAAAATTATATTATAGACTTGGTAAACTATAAAATATAATAATAATAAATAATACCATTCCTATATCATTAAACCACAATCAATATGTTATTCACCATTAAAATGACATTCCAAATATGGTAACATTCAAATTATTTAACTAATGTCCCTTGAATGCAACAGATCAACATGAAACAAACCACTTGTTACTAATTGATAGAATTATCTATTTCAATCTTTTTCATTAATATAATAACTATAAAAACTATCCAAATCATTATTATCGATCTCCCCTAATATGTGACATACTTTAACAATGAATGATCATGAAAACCCACACTAAACCTATAATCAAACCAATATAATCTATAATTAATTGTATATGAGTACACAATTTCAAAATTAGTTACTTATTCTATATTCCATGACTTTAAGAACTTCTTAGGTTCCCTCACAACTATATATACAATTTAATATATAATATAACAATTTTTTCACGTATAAATTCTGATGGAATGTTTATGGGATCCCCTACATTGTCCTGATAGTTCCGCCCTAACATTCTTCATAACATAAAGCACACTCAACTATCAATATACTTTATCATGGTGTCAAATTACTAAATATATATATTTAGAAATGAATAATGTAAATACTATTGTAATATAAAATCTTTATCATGTTGTAAATATTCAATGATTCTCATTACATTTTTCATCGACGACTTTAATCATACAAGATTGTATATACCATCAAATGGGATGTTTAATTAAATGTACGGAATTTATATTAAATAATAATAATTTATCGGTAATCACTATAATTTTTTAATGTATATATATATATATATATATATATATATTAAACAATTATTTATTGAATCCATCATAATGATGTATATAGGGATTATATTGTCATTCCATTTTTAATCCAAAAAAATAAATAAAAAAATTATTTTTGAATCATTTATATGAAAACTGATAATATTTCAAAAAAAAATTAAAAAAAATACTTCCCAAAAATTATGTAATTTTAGTAATAAAATCCCTATCTAATTCACTCTTTTTATGATAGAAAAAAATACATCTTTCATATATAAAACCTTGACATTTTTTAAATTGTTATTGTTTATTATTATTTTATCCGTGTTAATATTTTTGAACTCATACAGCAATAAAAGATAGTTTTTTTATTTTAAATATCAATGTTTTAGTTTCATTATACTATATATAATTTCAATTGTAAACTATACACAACATAAAATATTTATTTCAAAACCAAAAAAAACAATGTGGTTAGAAAATGTTATATACAACAATGACTCTCCATGTTGGATTGCCTAACATAAAGTATTGCGTTTTATAAAACAATAATATAATTTTAAAATAATATTTTTAATAATATAAAATATAATGTAGTATTTAAATTAGTTTATATTAATATTATTATCTAAATTAGGAAAATATATGGGTTAAAAATATATAAATATAATTCATAATTTGTAATGAAATATTGAGAATCTATTTATTATAAAGCATATATTTTTATTTCATGATCCAAGTCGTGTTATCTCTTAATAAAATAAATTAATTACAATTATTGAGTCATATAATCATAAAATATATTTTACATATTCAATAAAGTATTTTTTATATTCATTCAATGGATTTGACCAACCTAAAATAAGAATATCTCCAGTTACATGCCTAATAAATATAATTTTCAAATAATGGTATATTTACCAACAGTTAATTGATAACCCATTTTAAAAAAAAATATGGAAAATTTTTCTATTTAGTATTTTAAAATATAATTATTATTTTAATGAAAAACATAACTATTTTGTTAGGATAATATTTTTATTTTTGGTGATGTTTCAATTTTAAATGAATAGTAGTAAAATACTGATTTTTAATTCACAAGTTCCTTTTCATAAATTTTATTTATAAGGGTACTATTTATATTAAATCAGTTTAAAAGTTTAATTATATCAAATTTTGATCAATCATGATTTTTTTCCTTTTTAATCAGTTTCACTTTGAATTTCAATATAAAATTATTGCAATCTTTTGAAGATTTTTACGTTAAAACCCCACAATGTTGACCCGAATGCAGGATCAAGATTAAATTAATTTATTCCACTTATGTAAACGTAATTTGGGAAAATGGATTCCATATATTTAATATCTATAATTTCTAATTTCTAATAAGGACAACATAATCTTTTATAAAAAAATATTATTGAATGTATTGAAACAATAATACATAGATTAATTTATATGTAAGCTTTGAAAGATGAAAATCCTAAGCATATAGTCCCAAATGAACTAAAAACATATCCAAAACACAAATTATAGAATTTAATCTCCCATTAACCTTATTTGATTGATTTATGTAGGGTTTTATGAAATTTTATATGTATAAACATGGGTCCACATAACATGTTCAAAAAAATTTCCCTAATTTTGTTTCTCTTCCACATAAAAGGCCACCAACTATCCATCTTATTAAAAACTCTCAAAAATAAATAGGCTGAAAAAATATAATCCTCATAAAATTAAAAATATAAATCCCTTACTCCTTCATGCCTCCATTTGTTGATAAATATTTCCATGGAATGCCTCTTTTGAAAAGAAAAAGGATTTACTCAATAAAGTGATAACACCCCCTCAAGTTCATTCATTTATATTTTTATCCACTCCCTAAACTATACATATTCCATAACAATAAAAAAAGTATCCTAAATTTAAATATAATTATTTATTATATGGTTTTTACATAAACATACACAAACCTCAATCACATGAGTAATGGACATACTGTTTACATGTATAATGATCTACTACCTCACGAATTGATGATAGTTCATTCTTCCACTACATCCTCTCATGGGGTAAAATGTGATGGAAACATTATTTATATATGATATATATGATACTTATTATGTATTTAATTTTATTTAATTATTTTACAACACATACTTTTATACATTCTATTTTTTATAATATCTATACTTTTGTTTGGGGAAGTGTGGACTATATCCTATCAATGTAATCTGATTTGTTCACAACATAAATTTAATGTATCATTATTTAATTTAGTGAAATTATATGATATATACAAAATAACAGTTATTCTTAAATTTTAATTTATACATATAAAAAATTTTCATTTTCTCTATTTCTTTAAATATGACAATAAAAAACAAAACAATTGTTCATGCATACGTACAACCTACCATCTCCTTGAATATTGTATTCAATTTTATAAATATATATTATATAGATTATTATAATACACATATTATTAATATAAATTATATTTTTATAATAGATTAAATTTTTTATTTGATAATATAATTACAAGGACAAAAGATTAAATAAATTGAAACACATGTGATAAACATAATGAATATTAACTGAGCATAAAAATAACATTAAAATGTTAAAAAAGGTAATATAATTTCATAATAAAACCATTTATGGTATTAGATATAATAATATTGTTATTTGGTATATTTTTTATAAAACTATATTTATTATATAGTATTTTTTAGAACAACGATGTGATTAAATACAAGAGTATACGAAATTTTTTGTTATCTTTTATTTTGGTGGGATGTAAGTTTCATTCACCACCCATTCCTAGTTTTTTTGTGTATATAGACCATTAATGTATTATATGATTCTTATAATAAAATACATGCATATTTGAGAGTCTATTCTATTATATTTTTTTCCTGGGTTTATGGTTTTAAAACATACAAGATTTGTAATGTTGTTTTGAAAATATTTTTCTACATTTAGACACATGTCTCTTTATGCACCTAAATTAATATTTGAAATGTATATAATTACATTTTAAATTTTATATCATGAATTTTTTTATTTAAATGTTTTTTATTCTTCATTTAATTTCATTTCTTACATTGGTTGTATAGTTAAAAGTTAACAACAAGTAAGAGGTTATTGAAACAATCTCATCATTTCTCATGAATGATCATAATTATGATTCTATTAATTAAATAATATGACCCATCTCTTAAGAACTATCATGCATTTTCTTCCCAGATTTTTATTCATGTTATATCCATGCAGTTTTATCATTTTCCTTGAATATTTGGTTCATAATATGAATAATAAGTTGTTTTTAAGAAAGTCTAAACTTACCTCTCTTCAGTCGAAATTTTTTTTCTTCAAAATCATGTTTTCTTAATAGATTACAAAAATATTCAGATATTTTCCTATTACACATAAATGAAAAATTTTCCCCTGGTTTTATCTTTTAAAAAAATGTTTTCTTAAATGGAATCTTCTTGTTGTTTTCTAGTGGGCCCACATTTTAAAATTATTAGTATTACATAAGAATTTTTCGAAACTAAATATTTACCTGTATTCATGTAAATAATTCCATTTATGCTTCTATTAAAATATTACTATGTTATTTAGGTGTTGAAAATATTTTCCTAATAATCCTGAAATTATTTTTTAAAGTTGTTTTTAATAAAATGTATTTCAAAACGTTTTCAACAAGATTTCATAAGTTTTTTGGGAAAAAAACATTCAAAAAATTTTCAACCTTCATTCATATGGATTCAAATTAATAGGTTTCCCAAAAAATTCATGATTTAATTATATGTATTAAATATTTTTTAAAATGAAAATGTTTTCAAAATGTCTATATTCTTATTTTATATGTCTTTAATGATTTTTTTTCAAATTTTTTCATCTTGTCACATATTTTTTTAATGAGAAATGTTTTAATTGGACATCAAGGGTTATTTATAAATTAAAAATGTATTTTTAATGGAAATAATTATCAAAAGGTTTTGTGTATTAAAAATATTTTAATCAAAGATTAAATGATTTTTTTCATTATTTAATGTTTTCTAAAGAAATTTAAAAAACAAATTCCATATAATTTGACATTTATTGATGTTACTCAAGCTTTAATGTAAATTATCTAAAGGTTACATTCATATTATTTTTTAAATGGTTATTTTCGAAATCATGGTCTTTTTAAATCCCATTTCTTTTTCATGGGTTATATTTCTATCAAACCCATTTCCTCATTCATGGGTTATAAGTTTATGAAACTTTTTTCACATTCACATGTTAAATTTTTTGGAAATTTGTTTCTATATCATGTATTATTCTTTTGAAAAAATTATTTTGAAACAAAAACATTTCCTTATGTTATTTTAAGATTAAATATTGTGATTCCCATTTCATTTCATGGGTTATCATATGATTGTTTATGATTTTGTGGAATATTTTGGTTTGATTACATAATGAGATGTGTGAGAAATATATCTACTTATATTTAATTTGATAATAATTTATATGTCATGAGATAGCTTTAGTTTTTCGTGGGAGTGAAAATTGACTACAAAGAACCCCATGGAAATGAACCCTGACCACCGAGATAGTATGAGGAGTGTACTCAAGCTACTAAGATGGCCATGGGAGTTATCCATGACTACCAAGATGGTATGGGGAGTGAATAAATACAACCAATATGACCTTTTAATCAATTCATTGACTTCTAATGAAATAATATTAAATTTTTTGTGTTCTCTGCAATTTTATGTCTTATTCCTATGTTCTAATTTTATGGATTATGTCATTAATTTACATAAAAATATATTCTTTTGAAATACTAATAATTTTTCCGTGAATCCTGTATATGATATTTGATATTGAGGTTGTGGTCTTATATTTTCGTGATCATGATCTAATACCCTTATTATCATGATAATTCTTACATATCTCCCTTGTTGAAATGTACTGAGAATTTAAACTCACAAGTTATTTTGTTTCATTCAATTGATTATGGAGATACGTATAATATCTATTTTGTATAATAAGGGAGTTAGTCCAGAATAAACTTATAGGATACAATGTATCTCACTTATTTATTAGTGATCATCTTTACTTGTTTCCCTAGGAAATAGAATAATATGATCTTTGGGTGTCTTTTAGTATAATTTTTTCAGTATTCTACAAAAGTTATTTATCATAATGTATGAAAAGTGAGTTTCTCTATAGTTAGTATTAGAGAAAATTTTTAGTAGACCTTTGGTGATAGGATGAGAAAACCAAATTGAGCATAATAACGAAATGACTAAGTATTTGTATAAAGATAATGGAATAGTATATGAAAATATCATGGATTTTTTTTAAAGGATATAGTTATTGGTTTCCTAGAAAGGAATCCATGTACTGATAATACAAGAGGATGTGGAATTAGAAAAAATGTACCTTGGGGTAATAACTTTGAAAAGATGTATTAAGTGAGACATGAACTAATCTGGTACATCGAAATGAGTTGTACTATGCACCTGGTTTTACACTCATGGGTGATATGCTTAGGGAATTCATAAACTAGTCATGAACCATCATGAATAATTTAAATAGATGTTTTATATGAGTAACCCAGGATAAACATTATGTGTCATTGTTTAAATAAGGTGTAAAATTTTTTACATCCAATAAGTTAATCTTTTAAGTGATTTCATGGTTTTGTACTATGATATTTGTTTCACACACAAGGATTTATGTTCTTATTTAATGGAAGGAATTAGAAGGAACTGGGTTAATGTTGAATTTGATGGAATATTTTCCATTGTGTTGTCAAATGCGATGATCACTTGATAAAATGATGTTATGATCTTTCTTAATATGTTTTCAAGAAACATGATTAACATGGTCTACCTTAACCAACTCTCGGACCCACCGAGGAAAAGAACGAAGGAGATTGATGAGAGTTTGGGTAATTAATATCATGCTGAAAAAAAGATTCTGTTTCATTTGAGTAACATCCTAGATCTGGGTTCAACCAAAAGGTGCCCCGTACCCTATTGGTCACATGGGATAAAGCACATTTCCCCAAATTCTCGAGGATTCTAACTAGTAAGGATGACAATGACTGTGATAATGGAGAAATTATACACTCATTAGTAGAGTAACACAGTGATAAAATTGTAAATAGTAGCAGATATAGTAATACCATGCAACATATGTAAACAACCGAAGACGAATAGTAAAAAAACTACATGCCATATATTAAAAAATTATTCATGTAACATGTGTCTAGGAAGGAATCCAAATAATTCACATTGTTGGAAATATAATAACAAAACCAACACACTAAAAATAGTCACTCAAATAGCCTCATAAGACTCATCATGGTCTCATGCTATCGAGATCCACAATAATCATGTACATGATGAAAATAGGTACTTTCCCTTATATATAACTGCATCTATATAATCTGTTTAGGTCCAAAAGAATCACCCACATAGGGTTCATACAAATACCAGTAAGAAACTACCAAAATATTTGGGCCTAACAGTTAGTGAATATATATATCTGTTAAAATGAATAAATGAAGCAACAAACTATGAAGTTCTTAAAAGTAAACAATCCAACAGTTTTCAATTAAAATCATTTTCATTTAAAAAGATTTAAATCCATTGAATAATGTAAACCCTCGATCTATCCTAATATCTGTATCCCCCTATATAACAATAACAAACAAAAATCTCAAAAGTCAATATAACAATCAAGTAAGGAAAAGTATTAGCTTGTGCTTTGGTTTAGATGACTCATTATGAACATTTGGACATTTACAAGCATCCCTCTGGAAAATAATCACAACCTAATCCCCTCTGGTTTCACCTATCACCCATTCAATAATAATAATTACCCTATGGTAAAGAGATTATAGTCTAACCCCTTTGGTCCCATATAGAAAGAATCAAATACCAACTACCACTCGGGTAGCACTCACATTCAATACCCATTAGGACTTCATTATAAACACCCTGGAAGATCTCACATTCAACGCCATGTGGTACAAAATGTATTTAATAACAACCCTCTAGGTAGCTCTCATAATCTAAAGCCTCTCATCAATAAACCATTATAATTCTCATGGTCAATACCAGTAATCAATCATAATAAAAAAAAATTAAAAGACACTAATTTGGGAAGATCTCATTGTCAATTCCACTTGGTAATACTTTCCTAATGTGAAACAGATGTATCTCATATAAACTCAAACTCAATCCTAAAAAATCTATGTATGAAAACAATGAATCCATCCATGATTTCTATACCTAATGACCATAAACAAAAAAACAATGGTAAACCCTCCATAATCAAGGTAATAAGCAATATGCAAAATCAATAAAACATTATGAAGCAGAAAAACCATAGCAGGCATCAAAAAGGGCTAGATTCCAAAACCCAGAATAAAATAAACAATGCTATTTGACACTTTCATTATATATATTCCAAATAAAAACAATGGATTTAAGAAACAACCATCCCTGACATTTTACAATGAACACTCTTTAACGTCAACCCTTGAATGGGCCTAGAATGACGTAGATTAGTTGGAATCCAACACACCAAGTGGCGTCTCCATAATAGATGGAATAGAAGAATGGGAGGGGTTCAAAGATTCATAGTTGTACATCACTATCCTTTACAAGACAAGGTAAGAAGAATATTCCTTTGGAGATTAGACATGACCCTAGTCATATTAATCACATAAAAAGAAAGTACTCATCATGTTCATTTAATGTACACACTGTGAGCTTGCCTCAACTAACCCCCTCTTTAGGCAGTCTACTAGGTCACCACCACTTCCGTTTACACGGCAGTTACAAAACTTGTACACAACTACCAGTGGAAATCGAGTACATGACATGTAATCAAGAGTACACAGTGGGTACATAAAAAATTTCCATTCTGTTCATTCTTCATAAAAAAACCTGAAAAATGATTTATTCTTGAATTGAAGATCTAAGTTCTTACAATCATCCCCCCGTTAAGAAATTAGTCCCCCAATTACACTGCTAAGGTTATTAAAGAGGATAGTTAAAAAATCTATGTGAATTGTGATTGTATATCCGCCTCCCTCTCCCATGTCTACTCTTGTACTCGGCTATGCTTTCATAACATCCATACCAACATAGCTGCCTCCCCTACCACCAGCCAATATAGGGGTGGTCTGAATGGAATACCATACAATGCCTCATAAGGTGAAATTTGAATCATTGCCTGAAAATGTTATTGTAGGAAAACTTGACTAGTGGTATGTGTCACTCTCAAGGGCCCCTAAAATATAGGGCGCATTCTCAAAGCATGTCCTCCAAAAATTGAATCATGTTCTCAGACAGGCCATCTGTATGGGTGGTGGAATGTTGTACTCAGAAGTACCTCTATACCCAAAACCCTTTGTAGTCCAATCCTGACACACTAAATAAAAAGGGTGTCCATATATGAATTTATTGAGAGTAGAACACCATGGAAAATGTACAATATCTCAAATGCACAACATTCCAAGATCAATAACATTGATGGTTTCCTAGATAGGTAAGAGGTGTGAAACCTTAGTGAGTCTGTCAATGAAATCCCAAGCCGCATCATTTCTATTTGGAAACCTTGGTAAACTCATCCCAAAATCTATCATGACATCATTCCACATCCACTCAAGATTGGGACACTATTGTAAGAGCCCTGTAATTTTCTGATTCCCCACCTTCACCCACTGATTGGTGGAACATCACATAACAAAACTAGAAACATCCTTCTTCATACCTGACCACCAATACTGACAGTGTAGATCACAATACATCTTCGTAACACTAGTATGAACTGTCCCAACTGAGGAATGAAAATAATTCAACAACTCCCTACATATGTCTGTAGACACACATACACACAACGTAATACAAAAGAATTCATCATCACCTATGGTCCACATAGGAGTTGGGTCCTTTCCTGACACACTCTTCCATATGAATAGGACTTCAGAATCTGATTGAAGCCTCATTCACATTTGATAAAGTAGAATATAGAAACAAATATATATGAAATAAACAACTTCCCCATATTTTAGGTGCACCTCCCAATGCATCACAGAGAACAGATCCATAAGCTTCCACTCACTACTGGCCTCCCAAACTATATGTATCTATGTCCTACTACTAAACACATCAACCACTATGTATCCTTTCCTAGGCATGTAGGCAACCTCCAAGTCATAAGACTAAAGGTTGTCATCTAACCTACATTGTATCAAATTCAGGACATGTGGAATAAAGATATACATGATAATTTTTTGGTCAGTGAACACCAAAAAATGATCTTCCAAAGGATAATGTCAAAAATAGCTTATATCATGAACAATTGCAGCTAACTCAACATCATGCCAGGCTAGTTCCTCTCATGTGGCCTCTACTTCTGAGAATCTTTCACAATGACTCCTCTCCTAGATATAAGAACTGCTCGAAGCAAAATACCCAACTCAACACTGTTAATGTTGTAACTCTTGGCCAACTCCAGAAAGACAAGTATTGGTGTTGAAGTCAATATTTCATTAAGCTCCTGAACGAATGAATCATAGGAATCTGACCCCATGTACTTCTCAACCTTCATTGTCCGGTGCACCAGCTGCAATACTACATGTGTAATGTCCTAAAAATGGAATAGGTAGAAACAAGATAGCCAAAGAAAACTCTATACCTCAAAGTCATTCTTAGGCTGCTCCTATGAAACTGCTACTATCACTTTCTCTGGGTCTAATGACACTCATGTCTCTAAGATCACATGACCCAATAAGTTATGTGGTCCATTCAAAAGTGTATTTTTAAGAGATTATTATATAACCGATTCTCTCTTAGGGTACTCAAAACAATCACAAGATGAGTGGAATGGTCATGTCAATTGTAAGAGTACACCATATATCATCCACGATGACTACCACAAAATAATCCATATAAGGATTTAACACTCCAGTCATTAGTGACATAAAAACTACTTGCGTGGTTTTGAGACCAAAAAACATTACCAAATACTCATATACACTATACCTACTCTAAGAGTCATTACGAGGTATATATGACAATCTTGTGGGAAAATGATGATAATGGGATCTCTTGTCAATCTTTGAGATCACCTGGGAAACACGAAGCATATAAAAGAGGTCATAAATCCATGGTAAGGTATATTGGTTCTTGATCATCATTTTCTTATGCTTCTAATAATCCAAAAAATGTTCGAGGGTATCATCCACCTTATTCGAAAAAAGGACAGGCGAAACCTAAGGAGATATACTGGGTCAGATGAAATATTTGGCTTGAAAATCCTATATATGTTTCTTGATTTCTTGTAACTCAGATGTAGCCGTCCTCTATAAGAGAATGTACACTGCTGACGCTCCTAGAACATGCTCAAAAGATAAATCTACTTATCGCTCTGGAGGTATACCTGAAATGTCATTTCCAAAGACATCTAATGAAAAATACACCACCAGAGGAAAGACTATCTATGAAGTCCTCAGTTCATCTAGATCTAAATGGGAAATCAAGGTTGTAATTACTCCCAACCCATGATGCTTGATTCCATCTATTCCCACATGGACATCCCATTCCAAATTTTCTAGAAAATATCCACACTCAGGTGATGTGAAACCGACATTGTGGTGATAATAGTCAAAAAATGTATGAAAGGAGACAACCAGTCCATTCCGAGAATGACATCAAAGCATGTCATCTCTAAGATGTAGAGGTCCCACATGAAATGACACCCACGCACCTCAATATGTAACTCCTTGAAATAACGTACACTAGTTGTCCAATTCCCCAACAGAGTGTCTAGAATCGTGATATCCTCAGAATAAATGATACATAGCCAAGGATCTTCACAATGGCAATAGGTATGAAACAATGGGAAGCCACTATATCAAAATGATCAGAAGCTAATATTGATTTAACTAGAATCGTACCTCTAACTATGGAGGGTCCGAGATCATAATATTATTAAATCTTCTCCACTACAAATGACTAACTTGCACCATAGCCCTACAACCCTGCTTTCCTACGTGGAGATAAACCACTATATTATCGCTAAAAACTATATCCTGTCCACTATGGTCCTGACCACCTCCCAAGCCTAAACATCCTTATGAAATCATGATCTCGGGCTGATGACAAACTGGTGGTACCTCTTCTGAATGTGTAGTCATAATAGAACCTCTATCACTCATAGTTGGTCAGAATACCCGAAAGAATTTTTCAAGATAACCCATCTTATTGTATGCTAGGCACTCAACTGGTTACTTTGGCAATGCAGTCTCATCTACCCTCTCTTCCCGCACTAGTTGAATAGGACCTATTTACCTAAATAAACATCACATGAATGGTCTATATTGTGCTTCCATTTCCCTATCGATGGAGTACCAGCCCTGGATGCTATGCTCTTATAGCCTACAACTCCCAACTCCCTCAGATGAGTCTTAGTAGTAAACATTGGGTTCAATATAGATGTCACTGATGTCAGCCAGAAGACAATAATATGTGATTGGATTTCATACGTGATTCCATCCTGAAATAATTTATCCAAAGTTAACTCTTTACCTCACAGAACATGTGTGAAGCACTAATTCTCTTTGAAACAAGAAGAGTAGTCCATCACGGAAATAGTGACCTACTACAGATGCAAGAACTCATGGGCTAAATCGACCCTCAAAGTCTCTGGGTAAAAGTAATAATAGGAGATCCTCTATAACACTTCCCAAAACATATATTTATGACATACCACCTATAGGATAACAAACCAACACATGTTGTCAGAATTAAATAGAATATTTGTAGCAAGATTCTCCCTCCTCTCGAAAGGAGTCTCTAGATTCTCAAATATAGTAAGAATGGCCTCTAAACATGACTCTTCAGCATGTGGACCTCCATCCCCAGAAAAAGTGGGAGGATACTGCTATTCGAACACCCATGTCAACTCTTCCATAAATGGGGTTGGATGTTGAACACCCTAAAAGGTCAGTATCATCCTCAAAAATCATTCACTGAACTTTGCATCAGCACCTTTGTTCGGGATAACAGCTGGTGCCTAGACGGGCATGATAAGAGGATCTACTAGAAGTCCATAATCAACCATTTCTGGTGTCTGATTGTTTCACTACATCTGGCTTTCAGCTAGAGTACATCTTGGTGTCATGATTATACAAGGTCAAGTGCACAACTTAGTTCATGATTATCAAGTACATAAAGATTAATGTTCATGAATTGAACAAGAGAATAAAAAAAACCATGTTTTTCAAAACATGGTTACACGACTTGTATATCCACTACGCAAAATTTTCCCTTATGTATCAACATGGGTGTGTACCTATTCCAAAATTGGTCATGTAACACCCCTTCACATGGAATATACATCCTCAGACACATCATGTACTTGAATTTTACATCCTTCCAATGTTCTTCTACATGGCTCGAACTACACGGTTCTCTCTTAGGAAACACTACATGATATGTTCACCCAATACACAGTGTGTACCACTTAAGTTTTAACAACGTATGTTGTTATACACACCTTCAGATACACAATCGACTCTACACATCATGAAATAATGAAACACGACGTGTGCATCCGATGTTTTATCAACCCATGTGGTTTGTCACATGGTTGGATACATGGTCCATTCAGCACGGAATGTATAACCACTACATTAAGTGTTCTACCATATTATTCCCAACCTCATGCCTCTGCTCACACAGTCAGTCACATTATCATATACTACATGGAGTGTAATACCTGTACACAGCCTGTACATATGAAATGATATTTCTACCAGAACAGAGGAACACCTGGCATGTGTTCATAACACCCCACAATGTGTTCTCTTGGTTTCAAGACAGTAAGACATTGAAACTTCTCCAAAAACCTTAAAAACATATAATTTTGTCCAAGGAATGAAAAATTCCAATTAGTGAGATCCCATACTCCTGAAAATTAGTGTTTGGCATATTTATTCACATCATAACTTAATGAAATTGAATTAAAGTTCAATTATGATCAAAACAATTTATATCCAAGAGGGACCATACACATCACAGACCTATGATTGGTTTCACTAAAAACGAAACATTACAAATTACAATAACCTATCGAAATAAAAGGTATTCTATCTTAGAATATATCACAACAACGTGCATATATATCCCAATATCTATCACAATAGTATGCAATCAGTAATTCATCCAAAATGATATCATAGGAATGCATGACATGTGATCTCTAGAAACTGCCTATATGATAAATGGGATGGAAAACCCTTATCTCATCAGATTGTAATACAAATAAAACCACAACCATATCATAGATAACATTGGAAAATAAGGGAATCCACCAATGATGACATCAAATCAACTATAACAATTAAAAAATCATAAAAATTGTGATCTTCGAGGTAAAATTCCCTTTCCCCTTACACGCATTAGCTACTATCAAGAATAACTTATTACTAACTACCTATTATTTCCTATCCCTAGATATAGACTCCAAATAATAAGAAAATTTAGAAAATAATCTCTTTTGATACCAATTTTTTATATCCCAGATCTGGGTACCACCCAATGGTGCCCCGTACCCGATTGGTCACATGGCCTCAAGTGCATTTCCCAAAATTCTAGAAGGTACCAAAATGATGCGAGGGCCATGGAGGTGATAGAGGGGAATCAATTACTTAAATAGAAGAAAAAAAAGACAAAAAATTATTATTAGTGGACGTAGTAATACCATTCTACATAAGTAAACAACAGAAGATGATTTGTATAAAAAATGAATCAAATATAATAACAAATTATGCATGTAAAATGTGTCTAGGAAAGCATCCAAACCAGTCAAAATGGTTGAGATACAATATCGTAACAAATTCACTTAAAAAAATAACTCCAACTGTAACGAAAGCCTCAACTTGTTACCAAATTATCTTTCTCCACAATGATCATGTACCTAATTGAGAATGGTGCATTTCGTTATATATACCTGCATCCATATGATCTATTTGGGTCGAAAAGCATGACCCAAATATGTTGTGAGACGAATACCAGATGACAACCACCCAAAGATATGTGCCTAACTGTTAGTTAATATATATTTCTATTAAATGCAGAAATCTTTCCATAATCTAGGAAGTTATCAAATGTAAACAATCTTATAGGTTTCAATTACATTCATTTTCATATACAAATTTTTCAATCTGTTGAATAATTTAACCTCATGATCTATCCTAAGAATTGTATCCTAATTTATAACAATAAAAAATATAACTCTCAAAAGAAAATCTAAAAATCAAGTAATATGGAGTCCATGATTATGCTTTGGCATAGAAGACTTGTCATGAGCATTAAAACATTCAAAAGAAACCCTCAAGAAATGACCTCACATTAAAATCCCCTCTAGTTTCATATATCACCCCTTAAATAATAATATTGACCTTCTTAGAAAGAACACACAGTCTTACCCCAATGGTCCCACATAGCACAAATAAAATACAAATGACCACCAAAGTTTCTCTCATGGTCAATATCCTCTTGGTCTACATTATAATGATCCTCTCTCACCTCTCATAGTTAATTCCTTGTGGTCCAACATTTATTTATTTATGACCTTCTTGGTAGCTCAAATAGTCTGACCCCTCTGGTCAAAGACCCATAGAATCTCTCACAATCAATACCTCTGGTCAAACATATTAAAAAATAATAATCAAAATATACTACTACGGTAAACTCTCACAGTGAATTCCCATTTTTCATACTATCAAAATGAAAAACACATGTATATCCTATAATCAACAACTCCATCCTAACAACACTAGGTACATAAACAAAAAAGAGTAACATTATTTCTATACCCAACAGTCATATCCAAAACAAATATGGTAACACATCTATAATCAAGGTAATAAAACTTATGCATAATCAATAACACTTTCTCAAAAAAACAATAGAAGGCATCAAACAAGGTAAGATTCCAGAATAGTAAACAACCTAAAAATGGATATTCATCACTTTTAGCATTTATTATCTAATTATAAACAAGGAATGACACAAACCACCTACCACGACATTGTATGATGAACACTCTTGAATGTCAGCCCTTGAATCAGCCTAAAAAGAATAGATCAGTTGGAATCCAGCACACTCGGTTTCATCTTAATCAGTTTTCATAAAAATAAATGAGTGGACCAACAAAATATTCGGCCATATGTTGCTCTCATGTACGAGCCATAGGAAAATAAAAGAAGCCTCTATAGATTAAACGTGGCCTCAGTCTAATAAATCATATAAAAATAAATGTATACGACATGTCCATTTAATGTACACACTGTGTACTTATCTCAAATGGCCCACTCTTAATGTGGTCATATAGGTCCACCACACAACCTTATACATGCCCATTTGATGCCCAGTACAGAACTACTCGTAGCAACTGGGTACAGGGCGTGTTCATAGAAATTTTCACTTTTCATCCATCTTCTAAAAAATATCCTGAAACATAGATCCATACCTAAATTAAATATTTGGGTTCATACAATTTGTGCCAATAATGTGGAAATAAATCACCCTAGTGAGTTTCATAGAGGAAAAACAATATGTTCTCACTATTGAAGTGATGGTACAAAAGAATATCTTTTTATATGGAAAATGAAAAGTTTAGTTAACATAATGGATCGGAATATTGGCCTCTATTTATCAATTTCCAACTTCTTTAAATGGGGGCATTATGGGCATTATAGATATATATGACCTATGTGGAATACTTATGAAGAGAATTGACAAGGTAGTACAAGTAATGGTTTCTATACTGATGATAAAGAGACCACAAACAACATGTTATTGGTATGGGATGTTATTCTATAATTTTCTATATTAAATAGAAAAAGAATAATTATATTGATGTTGAGGAACCTTAATACATGACTTGTATTTCATATTCAATATATTAGGAATTCTGTAATTACTTTATGAATCTTGAGTATTGGTTTATCAATAAAGCTGGATAGTTAAATTATTTATATTTAGGTATGAAATTATTGTATTAAATGAATAAATAAATATATATCTATTTTCAATATATGATTTCATTACGGATTGAAAGTGATATTTGAATGGTACGGAACACAAAAAAAATTAATTTCATGGAATGATTATTTTTTATTTAACGGGAGGCATCCCTTAATTAATGCCCAATGTTAAGATAATGAGTGTTAGGTAAAGATGTGTTAGATATGAATAAGTTAATTGTATGGTATAGGTTAACCTAGAACATATAATTGAAAATGAGTTATATGTCATCAAGTATGAAGCTTACAACTTCATATAATTATAGAATGTGTCATTTAATCATTTGAATAAGGAAGCATGCTTCTTTTCATAATGTATTTATGGTAATTTTTGTTATTACCATATTCTAAGGAAATATTTGATGAGGTTACTCACATGTTTGGAATATAACAATAATGTGACAATTTGTGATATATCGGGATTTAATGTTAAGGTTATTTCATGACATTGTTTCTAATGTTTTGGATTTTAATAATTTTTATCTGTTATAATGTTAACCATTTAGTTAATGTTAAATTAAAATTGAAGTGGAGGTGGTGATATAAATGTATTACCTCACCACATACGGATTTATTAATATTGGATAACATATTCAAACAAAATTTTATTGACAATAAATTATAAAAATTTGTATGTAATATCATGGATCTTAGGGATATCTTAGTAATTCTATAATGAAAAATTCACCTTCATTTTTCATAAGAGGTGAAGTGTATCAATGAAAAAAAGGGTGAGGTTGTCCAGAAATCATGCAAGTATTATTTCCATGAATATTCTTCAACATTAAAAAAGGAACATAATACACAAAAATTTATCCATGTACCATTGTTTTAGATGGATAATATGGTCTTTTATATCATCACGGATTTATAGATTTATGATTGTTACCTTTCTCATGCCCTTACTCTATTTCACTCTCTATCAAAACAGGATGGTTTGATTTACCTTCCTTGTGAATGTTTTCACATCCCAACTATGTTATCCTTTCTGTAAATATATTTATCATTTATATTAGGTAATCATTAATATTTTGCATTTTTTAATGGATGATTAAATATTTATTTTTATGAGATGGGTTTTTATGATAAGGAAATTAAGGTATTAAACCCTTGATAACCCAGTCGAATTTTGATGGTTATATTCATTTTCATTAGGTTATAATGTACCACCCATATATATTGTGAAATATATTTTTCGAATTAATTTATCCCTATTGATATTTATCATTTCACATAACAATGAAAGGAGTGTTTTTAATATTAAAGCCCTATGTTTGGTTTGCATTATTTTAAAAACCATGTTAACAATACACTACATGATAAATTATATTTATCATTCTCTATATGGAACACTATTTTTTTATTTTGTTACAAAAAAAAAAGAATTTACTTTATTCCTTTCATAACACAAAAGATATGGTTTTATAAAAAAAGAATATAATATTAATATATAATTTTTAATATAATAATATATAACTTAATCATTAATATAGAAATTTGGAATTTTATTAAAAAAACTTATCAATTTATATGTTTTTCACAAATATAATATGAATTCATAATTTTAAAGGAAAATATAACAAACCTATTGAATATAAATGATAATGTTTTATTTTTTACATTGAATGGTGTTTGATCATAAAAAATTATATCAATAAAAATTATTAATTTACGCAAATTTAAAATATATTTTATTTATTCAAACAAATATTTTTGATATTCATCCAATGGATTTCATAGACATAAAATAATAACAAACACAATTTTAGGAAAAAAATATTGTTTTATAAAATTGTTTTTACATCTTATTACTGTAAAAAATATTATTTCCAATTTTTGGAACATTTTTATATTATTATGTAAAAATAAACTTCATATTTTAACTAGAAAACTAAAAATTATGTTAGTGTAAATGTTTCATAATTTTTTTGAAGAATTATTTTTTAATTAATAAAGAATGATACTACATTTTACTTCAAAACATATTTTCCATATATTTATTTATAAGGATAAATAATATTTTAAATTATTTCCAATGTAAAATTAAATAATAATTTTATCAATCAGCCAAATTAAGTCATTTGAATCAATTTCAATAAGGAATTTAATATAAAAATATCGTAATCTTGTGAATTTGTTTTCATTAAAGACACGCAATATCGACCCAACTACATGATTGTGTATAAATTAATTTCAACCTATTATATTATTCGAATTGATAAAAATGTATTCCATACTTTTAATCAAATTATTTTATAATGTTTAAAAGGATCAAAATATATTTTTTATCAAAATTACCAGTGAAAATAAAAAAAATTAATTACAACGATTTTGATAAAAATATCCTTAATGTAGTAATAAACCATAAAAATATGGGCCAAAATGACATAAATATTATTCAAATTACATTTATCTCCATTATTTTTCCATTTACCTTGAATTATTGAGCGTTTTGGTTTCGAATTAATTTTGGTAGGTACAATCTTGGGTAAACCCAACATGTTTTCAAAAATATTGTGTGAGTTCTTTCCCTTCCCAATAAAAGGAAACCACCCCTACCCCATATTAAAATGTATAACAAAATACTGGATCAGAAAATAACATCCCAATAAACTTCCAAAAATAGCTCTCTTAATCTTCTATGTAAACCTTTTGTCATAAATTCGTCCACGTAGGGCCTTTGTTGCCATAAAAAACGATTTACCTAATTAAGTGGTAACACACTCCCTGAAGCAAAATTCTTTTTTTTTCTTTCTCCACCCTGTAAAATATAATTATTCCAGTATTATACCAGAAAACAAGTATCCTAAATTTCATTATATGTATTTATGATAAGTGTTTGACCTATACATACACACACATCAATCCAATGAGAATGGAACATTTTATTTACATATATGGATAACTACTACCTCATGAAATGATGATTGTCCTTACATTCATTACTGCATCTCAAGTTGGTAATTATTATGGAAATTATTTTTATATATATGATATATATGATAATTATTATTAAATTATTTTTTTAATTATTTTTAAAAATATATCGTTATAATTACATTTTTTTCTAAAAAATGATAATTTCATTTGTGGAAGTGCATACTACCTCCCCCTCAAAGTAATGTGATTCATTCACACCTTATATGGAACGTATTAATGATAAGGTATGTAAAATTATATGATACATATGAAATAATAAAATGATTGTAATTATAATATATTCATATATACTTATATTTAATTTTCGATTTTTCTGTCAATATAATAATTAAAAATGGAGAAAACATTCTTGTGTACATATATTTATATATAAAATATTTGGATTTATTATAAATTTATATTACCCATTTTTATAGCTTTCATGTTAAGGTTACGCTTCAAGTAATATTCTGTTTTTTCATTTGTCATAATTTGTTATATTATAGGTCAGTATACCTATATGATCACTTAATGAATGTAAAACCTGATATAAATAATTTTTTAATCTCAGTATACTTATATTATAACAGTATACATAATATAAAAGTATAAAATATAATACACCATTCATGGAGATGTACGATATACGTACACTTGAATGTTGTCTTCGTTTTTTATAATTGTATTGATAGAAAAAACGAAAATGAAATATATATAAAATAAGATTTTATTATTAATTTAATAATTGAATCATATAATACATTTATGGTCATTATATACACCACAAAAAAGTAATGTGTGGATTGTATTGCATGTATCTCACTAAAATAAAATCTATGATGATATTTTCGTACCGTGTGTATTGACTCTAATCACACAGTATGGGAATTTCATCATAGCTTTTATTTTAGTGAGATACATGCTATACAAACCACAAATTTTTTTTTGGGGAGTAAATAATGACCATAAATGTAAATTTTGATTCTATTATTAAATTTAAGGGTATCTACCAATCAATTATATGATATTTCTGTAAAGGGGTTAATTTTTTAAATAATACCCAATTGGCATGGTAGTTTTGTCTCAATTTTCATTTTTTGATACTCAAGTTTCATTATGAACCTATATTCTTTTTTTGAGGTTTATTTTCATGAATTTGAAATATCATATCTTTATTTTCTTTCTTTTAATAAATTATTAGCATCATGTGATATCATTTTCTTACATGTGGTTATGGGATCAAAGTTACCAAATAGTAAGAGGTTATGTGTCCATTGATTACATATTATGACATATTTATGAAGAACTATCATTTATTTTCACACACAATACATAGTAATGGTATATCCGTATAAAGGTATAGTTTTTCCATACTTTGGTATATATGATGATCAATATAGTGTTTTTATGGAAGGCTGAATTTACATCTCCCATCGGTCTGAATTATTTTTTTCCTTCAATACTATATTTTATAAAGGGATTACAATAAAATTATACTATTATCATATGATCCTTAAATTACATTTTTACAAATTTTTTAATTTTTTTAAAATAATTGTTTTTAAAAAACTAATATTCTAGTCATTTTCCAGTATTGGAACTTTTCTAAACATTTTGCAGTGATAAATGAAAGTTTGGAATGAATGAATTTACCCACTTCAATGATCTTAATTCCATTAAAGCTTCATTTGGAATGTTAAAAAGTTATTTTTTAGTGAAAATATTTTTCTAATATTCTCTATATTCATTATTTTAAATTATATTTCAAGAAAATTGTTTTTAAAATACCTTCAATCTATTTTCACAATTTTCTATAAAATGGTTTTTGAAACATTTTCAAGTATTATTCCTATATTTTAAATAAAAGTGTTTTAAACAAAATAAATATTTTGCTATAATTTTGAAATTTGCATTCAATGAAAAACGAATTTAACATTATTTGAAGCATATTTTATTAGTTCTAAAGGAAGAATGAAATAAAAATATGTTCATATTTATTTTATATATTTTGAAGGAAAATTGATCCAATATTATTTCAAACATTCATTATATGTTTATAATGTATTTTCAAATGAAATGATTTTTAAAATGTTTTATATTTTAAAATGGTTTTTTCCAAATTATATAGTATATTTTCATCATGTAATGTTTTTGAAATATATTTAAAAATTATTTTATCTCTTTAATGAAATATGTTGAAGTTATGCATTCCTTCTAAAAAATAAATAAATATTCCTTTAATAATCAATCTATGAATTATCTATTATTGAATTCATGGTATTTATGAAACTTTTTTCTCTTTCATGGGATTTATTTCTAGGAATCCCATTTCTCTTTTTTATGTTATATGTTTATGAAATATGTTTTTCATTCACAAGAAATGTTTTTATGAAATCTGTTTCACTTTCACATGTTATTCTATTAGAGAAATGATTATGAAACCTATATCGTTTACTATAGGGTGTGATATGATTACATGTTTATAATACCCATTTTATTTCATGGGTTATTATATAAGTTTTTGTGATTTTATGGCACATGTATGTATGATATCACTAAGAAATTGGTGTCACCAATATCTCTCTCTTATGGATTAGGTAATGATTTATATCTCATGATATAGTCTATGATAGTCTTGGGAGTGAACCTTGACTAATAAGATGTCCATGAGAGTGAACCACGACTACCATGATGGTATGACTAGTGAACTCATTCTACTAACATGGCTATGGGAGTGAAACTCATCTATAATGATTGTGTGGGGAGTGATCCCATTCTATCAATATGGTATTGGCTGCTCTTCCAGGACTAAAATTTAAATCATTGTATACACTTATGTGTAGGGAACAATTCTATTTTTGATTCCTATATTATTCATTCATGGGTTATGTTATTTATTTTATTATGATTCTAGTCTTTGGAATTGAAAATCATTATACCATGATACATGTATATGATTTTTATATTCATGGTATGATCATAAATTTTATTGATCATTTTCTCATACCCTTATGGTTATGATTGTGGTTAAATAAATCCATTTTTTACCCTTAATGATTATATGATATCACCCCCTTTTATATTTCCTTCCCAAGGGTATGAAGATAAATATTATGTTTTATGTGTCTAAGAAGGATTCTAGTCAAGACGAAACTAGTGGGACATAATTTAGTTAACATATGTACCAACCTTCATCATTTTGTTTTTCTAAATGAACTAGGATAATAATGTATTTAGTCTACTACAGGTATAAATTATTTTGTATTTTGAAAAATTTATGTAATTTTAATAATTAAAAAGAGAGGGTCACTATAGAATAATATTTATTTCACAATAATTAGTTGAAATCAATTATAAATCTCAAATGGGCATAAAAAAAATCTAGTTATATATAGGTAACAATGAAATTTTAAATAAAGATATCGATACATAATATAATAATGAATAAAATATCTCTACACACTGTGAATTATTGTTGGTAGATTAAGAAGTGATGTGGAAATTTTTCCTTCAAAATTTTATGTTTAAATAATAATATTTCAAGTGTTGGGGTGATTTTCTAGAACTAAAAAATCCAAATTTTTATTCAATTTGAAAAAAAAATTATATTCAATGGGTACATAATATACCTCCAATAGAATCCTTGTAGCTAGAAATCAGCCTGATAAAGAACAAACAACCATATAGTGGACAAAATATGGGTGAAACACCGTAATACATCACATTGTGAACTGATTGACACTATATCAGGTTCCTAGGGACAACATTAGACGTAATATAAAAATTATAAATTAATAAAAATTAATAAAATATTTTGTAATCGATTTTTATTAATATTATGTATATTTAATATATATATTGGAATTTTATACATTTGAAAAAACTAACCACTATATTAATACATTTATAGAAACAAATTGTTCTGCTATGTTCTATTTAATTGAAATATATCATCATATGTTTTCAAAAACACTGAATATTATTAGACATTTTGACATTCATTCATAAAAATTGTCTCCCTAAAAAAAACAATTTTAATCACGATAAATTTGTGTTAGTCACTGAGAATTGAGTTTCTATTATTCTAAAATATATATTTTTGGTCATGATAAATGTTATTATATAGGCCAAATAGATTAAATAACAATTATTTGATATCCATAATAAATAATATATTTTATATAGAATTTTTCCTTCAATTTGATTGTTTTTGTTATGTTTTGATACTTTGTACTTGAATAAACATGAAACGCACTAGTCAATACATTTTTATACCAAATTCTATTAAGAAACTCAATAATCAGGCATCAGAGTGATAATAATTTATACCATTCATAATGACTTCCAAATATATTTATCATTCACATATTAACTAGTAAATGACATTCCACTCCAGAAATTAACATCTCACATCTACACCATGCCTCTGTCCTCTCATAGTCGCACAAAAAATAAAATGATCTTCAATTTGAGACATTATAAAATTAATTTTTTTAAAAACATTTATTAAACAAAACTACTCATTAATTTTCTTTCAATGACACTTATTTTAGGAAATTTGATATTGACACAACTATTGGAATCACAAAGGTTCTATAACACCCCAAGATTTCATGGTACGTTTCCCTTGGTATAATGAAATAGCTTTCATTGTATGCAACATTGTGTTTCTAACACACAACGACCAATCAAAATAGCCTTTATAAATATTAATACACACTTTTTAAAATTTTATACAATTAATTTTTCAAAATAGACTTCATTTTTTAATTCCTAATATTGATATTATCATTGGGTGAATTTTTTCTATTTTTCTGAAAATTTCAATTTTTTATTAATTGTGAAAAACACTACGTTATTAGTTAAAACAAATTTTTTATTTAAAAAATTACTTATTTTTTTAAATTTATTTTAGGTAATAAATGATACATAATACCTGTATATCTTCAATGTAATTCATTAGATTTATTTTTTAATATGTTAGGATAAATAAAAATTTAATTTAATTTTTTCTGTCTTTTACCTACCTCCCAAGATCATTTACAAAATGGCATAAAACATAATTTTACCTCTGCTTAGAGTTGATTTTAAAAATTACAAGAAACATGGTTAATATCAATATATAAAATGTGGCACAATAATCTAAAATAATTTTTGGTGAATAGTATATTTTAACTTATATTTACCATGATTAAAAGTAAATAGGGTAATTAAAGGTAAAAATGATATCATAATTACCCAAAAACATTTTCGAATTATATTGGATAAGTATAATATGACCAAAAATAACCGTAGGAATTAAATATGACCCCTTTTGTTCCACATGGATTTGATTATGACCTTTATAATTTTTTTATTTAATGACGAGTTAAAAGAGATAAATTCAAAGTTTAATAACTAAACCTTTTTTAATATAGTGTTACAAACAAAAAAAATCAGAAATAAATATTCATTGTAAAGTTAAACTTATATCCTACATAATGGTATTGTATATTTATTTTTATACATTAATTAATATAATTAATTTAGGACATAATGATGATACAATAATTACCATAATAATGAAATATTAAAATAATTGATATTATTAATACATAAATAAACATAAATTGAGACTTCTGATAAATGAAAAAAAAATTATAGTTTAAAATGACATGTTATGGTTGATTAAATAATTTTTATTAGAAGTGATAATTTTTAATGGCTTTCACTAAAATCAAATACTAAATGGTGTCAAAATGTTCATACTTGAATTTTTAAAACAAAAACATTATTATTATTTGATATAATATTCCAAATAATCTATGGTTTTTCACAAAGGAATTATATAAAGTTATATATATTAATAATGAACCACATGGGGTTCTCTTGGCTTTTTATAGTATTTTTATTAACCATAAAATATAAAAATACAAAGAGACATGATAAATGTCAAACTATTTAACTAAGAGTAAAATCTAAAAGTTATGGTCAATATGATGACCTAAACCCATATAAAACCAATTGAATGAGAGTTTTTTGACCCATCCCCATCGTAATATTTAAATAATTCATTTTTGTGCCATTATAAACTGAAAATTATTTTATTATAAAATAATATTTCAATCTTTTCCTGAAGTGACCTCCACCTCTCTTATAAATGGGTACTTCTCCTTCTCTTAAATTTACACCACCAAATCCATTTGGCTCGGCCTAACCCTACCCAAATATCCTTCCATTTTTCCTCCCTTCATCCTAGAGGCCTTAATTTGGTCAGAAATCCATCTTAAGGAGCACTTTTGATCAAATCAAAAGGAACAACCCGAAGAAGAGATAATTATTTCATCACCTCTTTCAAGTTCTTATCTTCTTCCACTTCCTCCTTCTCGGTTTTTTACATTCTAAAATAACAACTGCAGTATCTTCTATATAGTATAATGTTATTATAAAAATGGTACAACAATATTAATTATTCTATCAATCATATGAATGACAAATTCACCATACATGGGTACGTATGGCTTACCGTCTCCACATAGTGGTGTTGTTTGTTATTCCAACACTTTAATATTTTGATTGGTATAATACTGGTTATAACTAATTTAAATAATAAATATAACATTACAATGATTTTTATATATTATATACCATCCAATTACATAATATTTCACCATCAAAATAATTATATTATCGCTCCTGCGTACATATAGATTACCATCTCTATGAACGTGATGAGATTCATTCCCCATCGTAATCATTCAAGAATAATTTTCATTTAATGATTAAAAATGATGATTATGAACATAATATAATAATTTTATGAATCAAATACATCATATCAATAATAAACAAGGATTACGTAACCATGCATTTAATGGAAAACAAATTAGTTAACACCCGAAATGATGATACTACTAAAATATTATTAACAAATCATTAATATATGATCATATACGATATCATATTTATGTATGTGATTCTTTTATAACTTAATAACAATATTCTTAACTATTATAAATGAGGTTAACATACCATTTACTATGAAAAAGTACAATGTAAGGGTTAATTTCCCAAACCATTTATTATCCGAGGTTGTTTTTACGTAAGTATCTACTTGGAAAACTTTATCATCTGCATCCATGTTTCGTAAAATTTATTACCAAACATTTTACAATTTAATAGACTATGGGTTAAAGTCATTTATACACTTTTTTTTAAATTTTTATAAAATGGTTTGAAAGTATTCTTTCCATCGTTTTCCAAACAAGGATCTTTATGGCCTTTTCAACAATATTCAGGTAAGAGTGTATTTGTTTTAATATATATATTGGGAGAGGCTATTTTTTCCATTATAACATCGTAAAATCTTCCCATACAATATTATAAGAATAATTTGAAAATAAATGTTTTGTTTTATAATTATATGTCTTTTAAATGATTTCAAAATTGAGAGAGATATTTCTCTACAAAAAAGTTTTGATTTCATATATGTCAACATCCTTTGATGGATATTATGATTGTTTAAAGTTGATTTATTATGATATAAATATTCTATACTATATTTAATGTTTTGTGAAATGTTTGACTATGGATATGCTATTTTTTATAACATTCATGGTTTATGGATAATGTATTAACATTTCGTATTCTAGTATTAATTAGAATATTTATGTTATGTTTAAACCTTTTCATATGAGGAATGCATTGGACATATTAAGTGATGGGTGGAGCCCTTTATAGCTCCTTGATGCATCGAGTATGATACAAACTAGCATATTCGATCAAGGCCATGAAAAAATCTTATTTGTAGTCTTGGATCAAGGCCTTGAATATGTGGTAATGAATTCTGTTATTATGCATTCCATCATTATTGTAACAGCCCGAGATTTTATGAAAAATATTCTTTTTAATTTTATTAATGTATTGTGTTGTACGCTACACCAAAAGGAGCTTTCACAACACGCATCCTTGACTTTCCTTCCATTACACGCAATCACGACCTTCCACGATAGCGTGTGTTTTACGCAACACCAAGTATCGCTAATCAATGATATGCTATTAAGATATTATTAAAACTAGCCGTTATGAATATTAATAACCACTTTTTAAATTTTATAAATTTTAGCTCTCAAAATGGACTTCATTTTTGGATTCGGAGTATCAAATTTAGCCTAAGGTGAAATTTTGGTACATTTCGGATAACTTCCATATTCTGATGAATAGTGAAAATTACTAAATTATAATTAAAAACAACTTTTTTAATCGAAATAATTAATAGAGATAAATTATTAATTTGAGTGGTTTTAAAGTATATTTAGAATATATTTTTTCAATTTAATACAATGTTGTTCATTGGTTGTAATTTCACATTTAAACCAGACATAATCAAGTGTCAATCTTTTGATATATTTTGTTTCCGAAAAACACGCTATTTATTTTAACTGCGGGATTTAATTATAAAATTAATAAATGCAACTTCTATGTTATGAATTTGGTAAAATAGATTTCATTTTTGAATTCGGAATATGAAATATAGCTTAGGATGAAATTTTGGCATTGTTCTGAAAAACATCAATTTTTGATGAATAGTGAAACTACTAAGTGGTATTTAAAAAAAATGAATTTTTCATAAAACATAATTTTACCGCTTCTGTGAATGGAATTTCAAAAATCCGAGAGCCACGATTGATTTTAGTAAGTAAAATGTGGTTCAATGAGATGAAAATAATTTTTGGTGAATAGCAACTTTTTACTTTTTTTTACCACGGTTAATAGTAAATAGGGTAACTAAGGGTAAATATGATATTACTATTACCCTAACACATGTCCTAATTCTATTGGATAAGTGTATTTCGACCAAAAACAACCTTATGAATATAATATGACCATTTAGGTCCACTTGGATTAGATTTTGACATTTAATATTATTTTATTTAATGAATAGTTAAAATAGTTAAAATCAAAGTCTAATAACTAAAACATTTTTAATATGGGGTTATAAATAAGATAAATTCGACGATAAATATTCATTAGAAAGCTAAAATGATTTAATACATAATGATATTTTATTTATAATTTTTAGACTTTAAATAAATTAATTTATGTATGACACAACGATGAAGCAGTAATTACCCTTTTAAAGAAATATTACATTAATTGATGTTATAAATTCTCAAATGAATGTAATTTGAGACTTTTTATGAATTACACTAATTTTCTAGGTTACTATGATATATTAGTGTTGATTTAATCAACTTGGATCGAACATATAATTCTGTTATAACTTTCACAAAAATCATATATCAAATAGTGTCAAAATTGAGACAAAATAGTTTTTAAATAAAATAAAATATTATTAATTGTTATTTTTTTTCTAAAAATCTAAGGTTCGGCCAAATGACTTAGATAAGGATATATATATTAATAATAAACAATTTGGGGTTCTTTTGGCATGTTATAGTAAGTGTATTAACCATATAGTGAAAGAAAACAAAAAGACACGGTAAAAGTTAAATTATTTAACTTAGAGTTAAATCTAATTGATAAGGTTAAAATAATAACCTAAACTTGTCTAAATCCTATTGGTTGATACGATATCGACCCATCACCACTTTAGCTTCGAAATAAGTCCCTTTGGAACCATTATAAACCGATTTTGACTTTAATATAAAATAATATTTTGAGATATTCCTAAGGTGCCCCTCTCCACCCTTATAAAAGGACACCTCCTCCCCCTCTACCTCACACCAATTTGAGCACTCAACCTCGGCCAAACCCTGCCAAAATCTCTTCTACACTTCCCTAGAAACATCCTAGAGGTTCTTGTCTTCCTCAAAGACCAATTTTAGTGCCCTAAGAGGAGGTCTCAAAGAGGCGCTTCAAAGAAGAGGTAATTACTGTTACCAATTCTTTTATCTTTATTTCTTCTTCCACTTATTCTTCTTAGGTTGTTTCATTATGAAGTAATAACATCAGTATCACTCATATACTGATATTTTATTATAAGTATGAAACAACCCTATTTCACCATCTATCCATCCTACGGAAAAAGAAATCACAGCGCGTGCGTACGTACGGAATACCATCTCCACGCCGTGGTGTAATCTATTTTCCACCACCACCTTACATGGATGGGTATAATGGTGTAAAGAATAACTATACAATGTTATTACAACATCATATTGATTATGATATATTGTATAATCCACTCCAATTCAATTCAATATTTATGGAAATGATATCATCGCTCGTGCGTACGTACGGACTACCGTCTCCACGACGTGATGAGATTCATTCTCCATGTTAACCATTTAAGAATGATTATAAAGTATATATAAGAAATAATAATGAAATATATGAAATTATAAAGCTACTGGATTTATGTATATATATATATATGTATGTCATCTACTTACTTCCATTCAAGACAATAAGGAAAGGAAAACAGCGTTCATGCGTACGTACGGACTACCGTCTCCATGAACGGTGTTTTTCATTTCATTTATCTATCTATTATATGTATATATATATATACTGAATATATATGATATATAAATCATATTTTATATTCTGGAAGTAAGTAAATCATGATATAAGTAATAATAATGTCAAGAACAACAAGTCAAAACACCTACGATAAATGAAACGATTTTACCCAAAACACTTCTTTAACATGGAATTTACAAACGAACGGGTAATATAATTTCATAAGTGAACCATATATGATATCATAACAATGAATATGATTCTGTAATAAGTCAATGACATTATTTAAATCATTATACAGGAGGTTCGGACACATACGAAGCAAATCAGACCTAAGGTAAGGGAAATATCACAATCTCATTTTTATCCGAGATTGTTTATTCGTAAGTATTTATTGGGGTGTATTTTATCATCCACATCCATGTTTCCCAAATATGTAATATTATTTCCATCCACTTACAATAGTTTATATCCAATTTTACCCTTCGGTAAGTTTTTTTGTAAAGGATATGAAAGGAATCTTTTGTCGTTTTTCATACAAGGTACTTTATGACTTTCCGACAAAAGTACGAAGAATGTTTTTTAACTTATACGGCATGAATGGATTTTTAAAACATTATTTCCAAGAAACTTCCTTTAAAAGTTTTCAAGTTTATTTTTAATCAACTTCTTTTATTTTAATGTCATATGACATGTTATGAAAGGAAAAATGTTTTTGAAGTAGAATGGATATTTTCCTCAAGAATGGAGTTCAAGTATTTTATCAAAATTATTTTCCATCTAAGATAATAAAAGGGTTCTGTTTTTATCCCTATTATTACATTGGTTTGATTATGTTGTGATGGAAATATTTTTATGAATTCCTTTATCTTATATGAATTGTTTTATGATGTCATGTTGTTTAAGAATCCCATTTTTATTACATGGGTTATGCTATGATGTATGGTTTATGATTATGTGGCACACATAAAAAAGGATTCATTATAAGATGGGTGGGACATATATCTCCCTCCAATGCATTGGGTAAAGATTTTATATCTCATGAGATAGACATGGCTGGAATGGTAGGTTATACCGGTTCAGTGAAACAGGACTGAAACGAGGGTTACTCGATTCAGAAAGGGACTTTGTCCACTAAGATAGTCTTGGCAATGAGTATTAACTAACAAGAAATTATGCTCTATGATTATGTGTGAATTCCACAAAGTTTCATGTTTTAATTTATGATTATTTTGATTACATTTCACTGCCATGATTTACCCCATGTTATGAAATTATGATCTCTTTTGCAGGTTAAGATTTACAAAAGTTATGTGCTTATGTATATGATGTGATCCATATTTCTTTTTTTACCCCTACTGAGCATTTGAGCTCACCCTTTTATGTTTTCTTTTCCCCAGGATATAAATAAAGGTTTTAGGTAAAAAAAAGGTAAGATCTTTATGGGAGATATTGAAGATCTTTCACCACGATTAGAAGATTACGTTCTGAGTTTCCAAAGACACTAGACTATTACGATCCTTGTGTGTGTGTTTTTGTTATGTAGTAAGTATTCCACAAATGTAATGTAATGTCCATGTACGTCAAGCTTCGGGTGTCTACAGTTGGTATCAGAGGAAAGGTTTAGTCAACCTTTGGAAACTAGGATGAGAGAACTTTAGTGAGATCCCTAGAGATATTTCTAAAGTATGTCTAGGGATGTCCCTAAAGATAAGTATACGTATAGGATACAGTCATAGAACTACGGTAACGATCATAGAATTTAACCTAAGATGTTAGATATTGAGGATACTCCACCTTTATTATGTTGTTTTCCCTAGCATGATTTTTGCCTCTAACACTATTCTTTTCTGGGTTTTAGAAAATGGCTGGAAACAAGATGATTCACGATAATGGAGGATATGATGGACAATGGAATGATATTCTTCATAATGAAATGGGATTTGGAAGTGTTTGCATCATTATTATGACGAATCAGCAATCTCATAATATGATCAATAAAGTAAAATTTGGTAAGTTTCCTGACTCGGCTAATAAGAGAAAGATGGAGTTTCATGATGATCATAGAGGAAAGAAAGTTCAATTTTCCCTATGTAAATCATGTGGGAAGAGGCATAAAGGAGAATGTTTCAAAGGAACTGGAAGATGCTTTGGGTGTAGAAAAGAAGGACACAAAGCAAGTAAGTGCAAAGGAAAAGGTTCAGTTAACACCATGGATGAGGATAATGGTATTGCTACGACATCAACAATGGTTAAATGTTTTAAATGTGGAATGTACGGGCATTATGCAAACCAATGCCCTAAGGGAAAGTCTCATGAAGAGAATCGGTATGGTCGTATGGGTAGTATTTATGTTGATGATGATGAAGAGACTACAAATGATATGTGAGATGAAACAATTGTTGAAGCTCGGTCAATGGTTTAAGAAGGTAGTGGAATGATTACATGTTTATCAAGTGTAATGTTGTATAAAGAATCTCATGGTACTATGGAATAAAGAGACATCTAAGGATTGATACATTGTTGTCTTTCCTTGAGTTTTGAAAGTGTGTGATTAATGCTACCAGTATCCATGAAAGGTTATTTAGATATTTTTTGAAATAAGATGATATGCGCATAATGAAGGGAAAACGAGAAAACGAAATGTTTAACAGTATTCATGAGCTCATGATTGATATAAGGACTAAGTGATATCATTGTTTGAGTATATAGAATTTTGAGGATTTTGGTTTGTGGAAAGTGTTAACTTTTAATTGCATTAATGTTTTCACTAAGGTTCAATGGGTATTCAAGAGAATACGTGAATAAGGCCTTTGAATGTTTAGAATGTGACCAACAAGACATATCTTATGATATATGGGGATCAACGATGCTATTAAATCTCTGGTAATCATTTTCACTATGTTATGAAAGTGGACTGCAGTATTATGGATAATCCTAAAGAAGTTCTTTTTTTTGATATTATTGATAGGATGTTATAGTAATGTAGTTTTAGAAAAAGGACAACTTGCAGGACGGGCGACAGCCCATCGCGTCGGACAGGGCTATGGGAATCGAACCCATAACCGAAGTGAGACTGGCCTTTATCGCCTACCACTGGCCTACAGGAAGTCCCTGTTTAGTAGAAACTAGTTTTATTATATTAAGCAGTATGATATATGAAGTATAAGTCCATTTTAGGAACCATATGTGATTAATCTCACTATAGATCGACTTATGTATATAATTTTTGCTAGCCTTTTGTTTGAGACGGATGGAATGACCCGTCATTCTATCACATGAACTGCTAGCACTTCACGAATAACAAATTCAACTTCATTTATTTAAGAGATGAAGTGGAAATTGTTCAAGGCATGATCAACAGTGAGATTGTACCAAAATAAAGAAAGTATTTCTTCTAATTCAAATTTTCAACTTTAGGGAAATGATCTTGAAAACCAAAAATGTTGTCCTAGTGATCTTATACCTGATGAATCAGATGGTACCTTAGATCGTCACAAATTTATGGATTTGTGATTGTTGGCTTTTCCATATCCATGTTCTCTACCACTCTCCATCGGAACATGATGGTTAGATTTCTCTTCCATATCCATATTTTCACCTATGTGGAAACCCAGTGATTAGTTTATTTGGGTAATCGTTACATTTCAAACTTTAGTTTTTAAAGCCAAGTTTTGGTATTCCTTTTTACGATGTGGGTTTCTATTAAAGAAACTTTCGAATAGTAAACCATTTATAACCCCGACGAATTTCGAGGGAGAAATTCATTTTAAGGGGGGTAGAATGTAACAGCCCGAGATTTTATGAAAAATATTCTTTTTAATTTTATTAATGTATTGTGTTGTACGCTACACCAAAAGGAGCTTTCACAACACACACCCTTGACTTTCCTTCCATTACACGCAATCGCGACCTTCCACGATAGCGTGTGTTGTACGCAACACCAAGTTTCGCTAAACAATGATATGCTATTAAGATATTATTAAAACTAGCCGTTATGAATAGTAATAACCACTTGTTAAATTTTAGAAATTTTAGCTCTCAAATTGGACTTCATTTTTGGATTCGGAGTATCAAATTTAGCCTAAGGTGAAATTTTGGTACATTTCGGATAACTTCCATATTCTGATGAATAGTGAAAATTACTAAATTATAATTAAAAACAACTTTTTTAATCGAAATAATTAATAGAGATAAATTATTAATTTGAGTGGTTTTAAAGTATATTTATAATATATTTTTTCAATTTAATACAATGTTGGTCATTGGTTGTAATTTCACATTTAAACCAGACATAATCAAGTGTCAATCTTTTGATATATTTTGTTTCCTAAAAACACGCTATTTATTTTAACAGCGGGATTTAATTATAAAATTAATTAATGCAACATCTATGTTATGAATTTGGTAAAATAGATTTCATTTTTGAATTCGGAATATGAAATATAGCTTAGGATGAAATTTTGGCATTGTTCTGAAAAACATCAATTTTTGATGAATAGTGAAACTACTAAGTGGTAGTTAAAAAAATGAATTTTTCATAAAACTTAATTTTCCCCTTCTATGAATGGAATTTCAAAAATCCGAGAGTCACAGTTGATGTTAGTAAGTAAAATGTGGTTCAATGAGATGAAAATAATTTTTGGTGAATAGTAACTTTTTACTTTTTTTTACCACGGTTAATAGTAAATAGGGTAACTAAGGGTAAATATGATATTACTATTACCCTAACACATGTCCTAATTCTATTGTATAAGTGTAATTCGACCAAAAACAACCTTATAAATATAATATGACCATTTAGGTCCACTTGGATTAGATTATGACATTTAATATTATTTTATTTAATGAATAGTTAAAATAGTTAAAATCAAAGTTTAATAACTAAAACATTTTTACTATGGGGATATAAATAAGATAAATTCGACTATAAATATTCATTAGAAAGATAAAATGATTTACTACATAATGATATTTTATTTATAATTTTTAGACTTTATATAAATTAATTTATGTATGACACAACGATGATGCAGTAATTACCCTTTTAAAGAAATATTACACTAATTGATGTTATAAATTCTCAAATGAATGTAATTTGAGACTTTTTATGAATTCCACTAATTTTCTAGGTTACTATGATATATTAGTGTTGATTTAATCAACTTGGATCGAACATATAATTCTTTTATGACTTTCACAAAAATCATATATCAAATAGTGTCAAAATTGACACAAAATAGTTTTTAAATAAAATATTATATTATTAATTGTTATTTTATTCCTAAAAATCTAAGGTTCGGCCAAATGACTTAGATAAAGATATATATATTAATAATAAACAATTTGGGGTTCGTTTGGCATGTTATAGTAAGTGTATTAACCATATAGTGAAATAAAACAAAAAGACACGGTAAAAGTTAAATTATTTAACTTAGAGTTAAATCTAATTGATAAGGTTAAAATAATAACCTAAACTTGTCTAAATCCTATTGGTTGATACGATTTCGACCCATCCCCACTTTATCTTCGAAATAAGACCCTTTTGAAGCATTATAAACCGATTTTGCCTTTAATATAAAATAATATTTTGAGATATTCCTAAGGTGCCCCTCTCCTCCCTTATAAAAGGACACCTCCTCCCCCTCCTCCTCACACCAATTTGAGCACTCAAGCTCGGCCAACCCCTGCCAAAATCTCTTCTCCACTTCCCTAGCAACATCCTAGAGGTTCTGGTCTTCCTCAAAGACCAATTTTAGTGCCCTAGGAGGAGGTCTCAAAGAGGCGCTTCAAAGAAGAGGTAATTATCGTTACCAATTCTTTCATCTTTATTTCTTCTTCCACTTCTTCTTCTTAGGTTGTTTCATTATGAAGTAATAACATCAGTATCACTCATATACGGATATGTTATTATAAGTATGAAACAACCCTATTTCACCATCTATCCATCCTACGGAAAAAGAAATCACCGCGCGTGCGTACGTACGGAATACCGTCTCCACGCCGTGGTGTAATCTATTTTCCACCACCACCTTACATGGATGAGTATAATGGTGTAAATAATAACTATACATAGTTATTACAACATCATATTGATTCTGATATATTGTATAATCCACTCCAATTCAATTCAATATTTATGGAAATGATATCATCGCTCGTGCGTACGTACGGACTACCGTCTCCACGACGTGATGAGATTCATTCTCCATGTTAACCATTTAAGAATGATTATAAAGTATATATAAGAAATAATAATGAAATATATGAAATTATAAAGCTACTGGATTTATGTATATATATATATATGTATGTCATCTACTTACTTCCATTCAAGACAATAAAGAAAGGAAAACATCGTTCATGCGTATGTACGGACTACCGTCTCCATGAACGGTGTTTTTCATTTCATTTATCTATCTATTATATATATATATATACTGAATATATATGATATATAAATCATATTTTATATTCTGGAAGTATGTAAATCATGATATAAGTAATAATAATGTCAAGAACAACAAGTCAAAACACCTACGATAAATGAAACGATTTTACCCAAAACACTTCTTTAACATGGAAATTACAAAAGAACGGGTAATATAATGTCATAAGTGAACCATATATGATATCATAACAATGAATATGATTCTGTAATAAGTCAATGACATTATTTAAATCATTATACAGGAGGTTCGGACACATACGAAGCAAATCAGACCTAAGGTAAGGGAAATATCACAATCTCATTTTTATCCGAGATTGTTTATTCGTAAGTATTTATTGGGGTGTATTTTATCATCCACATCCATGTTTCCTAAATATGTAATATTATTTCCATCCACTTACAATAGTTTATATCCAATTTTACCCTTCGGTATGTTTTTTTTGTAAATGATATGAAAGGAATCTTTTGTCGTTTTTCATATGAGGTACTTTTTGACTTTCCGACAAAAGTACGAAGAATGTTTTTTTAACTTATACGGCATGAATGGATTTTTAAAACATTATTTCCAAGAAACTTCCTTTACAAGTTTTCAAGTTTATTTTTAATCAACTTCTTTTATTTTAAAGTCTTATGACATGTTATGAAAGGAAAAATGTTTTTGAAGTAGAATTGATATTTTCCTCAAGAATGGAGTTCAAGTATTTTATCAAAATTATTTTCCAACTAAGATAATAAAAGGGTTCTGTTTTTATCCCTATTATTAAATTGGTTTGATTATGTTGTGATGGAAATATTTTTATGAATTCCTTTATCTTATATGAATTGTTTTATGATGTCATGTTGTTTAAGAATCCCATTTTTATTACATGGGTTACGCTATGATGTATGGTTTATGATTATGTGTCACACATAAGAAAGGATTAATTATAAGACGGGTGGGACCTATATCTCCCTCCAATTCATTGGGTAAAGATTTTATATCTCATGAGATAGACATGGCTGGAATGGTAGGTTATACCGGTTCAGTGAAACAGGACTGAAATGAGGGTTACTCGATTCAGAAAGGGACTTTTTCCACTAAGATAGTCTTGGCAATGAGTCTTGACTAACAATAAATTATTCTATATGATTATGTGTGAATGACACAAAGTTTCATGTTTTAATTTATGATTATTGTGATTACATTTCACTGCCATGATTTACCCCATGTTATGAAATTATGATCTCTTTTGCAGGTTAAGATTTACAAAAGTTATGTGCTTATGTATATGATGTGATCCATATTTGTTTTTTTTACCCTTACTGAGCATTTGAGCTCACCCTTTTATGTTTTCTTTTCCCCAGGATATAAATAAAGGTTTTAGGTAAAAAAAGGGAAGACCTTTATGGGAGATATTGAAGATGTTTCACCACGATTAGAAGATTACGTTCCGAGTTTCCAAAGACACTAAACTATTACGATCCTTGTGTGTGTGTTTTTGTTATGTAGTAAGTATTCCGCAAATGTAATGTAATGTCTATGTACATCAAGCTTCGGGTCTCTACAATTATGTATGTGGCTATTGATATTTCATTTTATTATTCGACTAGTAGAATATCAATGTGAATAAGTAAATGGAATTATTTTATTGTATCATTTCCATATTATTCTGATGTTTATGTTAAAATGATTTTAGTTTTGTCTAAATCATTTCCTTAAATGTTTATTCTTATTAATAAAAGTTTCCTCTATATTGTTATCCTTACTGACCATCTAAGCCTTCCCCTTTCTAAGATTTATTTTTCCTAAGAGGTGAAGAAAAACATTATGTTTGACCTAAAAGGATATTATAGGGATATAAGTGTGGTCATTGCGGAAAAATGAGGTTGATGTGTTTATTTCATGATGCAATGTATAATTTATGAATGTATCTCATACTTCCAAGGATGATAAACTGATCAGTAATTCAAGACATGATTCCTTGTATCATTTCAATGTTATTTAATAATGCACCTACTCTATGTTACTAGGGTCGGGGCATTAAAGTTGATATTAGAGAAATTTTAGTTCTATCCTTGTATACTAGATTTCGATAAACACTGATTAGGGAACATTACCCTAAGATAGACATTGAGGATTTGTATAGAAGAACATCCTAGAATTTCAGTGTTGTATAGATTTTGGGTATTTTCTTAGAAATACATCCCTCTATGGATATGAGTAGGTAGAGGTGGCTCTAGCACCGATATACCAAGTAGTGAAAACACCAGCAAGGAGTTTTGACCTTGACTTGGGGTATCCTGGAACACGAAAACGGGCCTTGCTGCACACATTGTTACGACACTCTAGGGGGATATTCTTACGATAATTCAAATTTTCTTTACAAACCATTATGAAGGATTTATGACTATACATACCACCTCAATGGAAACATTTTTTTATGTTTATGGATTATATCCATAAATTGATCAATTTATGATATGTGTTTTACAAGTTTGGAATTGTGTATTGGGGGTCATAATCTAATCTAGTGTATTCCATTATTAAGAAATGGTGCCTAGTAAAGGGAATGGAAACCGTATCAAAGCACGTAATAAATATTGATATTGTTATCCAATTCAATATAATTATAGTGGAGCTGGTGAAGAAACTGGTGCTGATTAACTTATCACCATACTGGGACAACTCACTCAGGTGATGAATAATATCCTTACCCATTTAGAGCACCTAGATCCACAATGTGGATGATCAATGTTAGACCGCTTCATGAGGAAACAACCATAAACATTCAATGGGAGTAAAAATCTATTAGTAGTTGAGCAACGGATAAATTCCTTGGAGAAAATATTTCATGATTTGGGGAGTAGTGGAAGAAAAAAAAGTTTTCATGGTAGTCTATTGCCTCACGGGAGTTGTAGATCAATGGTGGTCATTAATCCAAAACACAATAGAAGATGAAGAATACTCGAACATGGAATAAAGGGATTTTAAAGTGATTTTATTAGAAAATAACTTTCTTCTTGACCATTGATCGGAAATGGAGAAGAAAATTTATGAGTTTGAGGAAAAATAATGATGGGAATGTCACAAAGTATGAGGTTGTGTTTAAAGGGTTGGAAAATCCTGTGGTAGATTACATACTTAACCCACAGAGTATGATTTATCGATTCTTTGATCAATTATAACCATTTCCCCAAAGTGCATTAGTCTCACAATCATTCTCATCATATGAAGATATTATATCATCCACTATCAAGACAGAAAATAAATTCACTATGTCTTATTACTTCAAAGAAAACCAGGAGAAGAAGAGATATGATGATCACTCTAGAAATGGAAGTGAGGGGAATAAGGGAAATGTTAAATATCCGTCATACAGTAAATTTGGGAAGAAACACCCGGGTACTTTCCTAAACAGAATGGTCGTTTATTACAAGTGTGGTGAAAAAGGCCACCAAGCTCGTGATTGCCAGGGAAAAAAAGAGGTTGTCAATGATGAATTCAACAATTGTTGAGAAAACAGGCATTATACAAAAGAATTTCATATGCACCAAGGGATCTTATCATAGAAAAGGCCAAGTGAGCAAGGCCATGTTAATGTGATCACTAATTCTATGGTTGATGCTTCAAAAGAAGGGGATTCAGTTAATTTAATGGGTTCAACAAGTTTACACAATGATTTATTTGATTCTGGTTCATCACCATGTTTCATATATTCCATGTTTTCTAAGAAAATTAGATATTTTCATTTTTACATAAGAAGGGAGTTGTCATTCAAAAATCCTAAGGGAAGTATCATCAAAACAATTTTTTTTGAATCAAATCCCATTAGGGTATATAAATATTCTTTATCGGATGATCTCATTGTCGTACCCATGATTTTATTTGATATAATATATGAATGGATTGTCTTTTAGACCATGATATGAAAAATTATTATAAGAAGAAGGAGGTTACAATTTTCGAGGATGATAAGGAGTACCTAAACATTAGAGAAGAAACATCCCCACCTGATTCATATCTTGATACACCCCCAGAAGATCTACTAAATTATTTTATTGTGAATGAAGATAATAAAATATGTATGGGTGTGAAAAAGAATGTTTGAAAAGAGGACATACCAATTGTGAATGAATATATTGATGTGATTCATGAGGATTTACATGGATGTCCTCCAGAATGAGAAATTGTGTTTTCCGTTGATTTAATCCCCAGTTCAAGGCCAATATCGAAGACCCCTTATAGAATGGCCACTAAGGAATTAGTGGAACTCAAATAAAACTAGATGAATTGAGTAATGAAGGATTTCTTTGCCCATGTTTTTCTCTAGGGGGAGCCCCTATCCTTTTTGTTAAGAAAATGTGGGATCTATGAGGATGTGCATTAACTAAAGGAAGATCAATTCTATAACAGTAATGAACAAGTATCCCCTACCTTTCATAGATGATTTATTCGACCAACTTCATGGAGCTAAATATTTTTCAAAGATTAACCTTCCATTTGGATATCATCAGTTGTGTGTGAAGAATGAAGACCTTTATAAAACAGCATTTCGAACCAGGTACAGGCATTACAAGTTTACAATAATGCATTTTGGATTGACTAATGAACCCTCTGTCTTCAAGGATCTAATGAATATTGTTTTCAAGGAATATCATGATGACTTTGGAGTGGTATTAATTAATTATATCTATGTATACACCAAAATCTACAAAGATATTGAGAATCACTTGCGCATTATTCTAAAGACTCTTATATGAAATGAATTATATGGGAAGTATAGCCTCTGTGAATTCTGGCATCAAGAGATTTCTTTTCATATCTATATTGTCTCTATGGATGGAATCTCTATTGTTCCTTCAAATACCAAGGCTATCCATGAATGGCCAAAACCGACGAGTAAAATTGAGGTACACAGTATTATTGGTTTAGAAGATTATTATCGATGTTTCGTCCAGAATTTTACCAGGTTGGCTAACCCATTAACCAAGATCACATGTAATGGGGTTAATTTTTTTGGAAAAAAGAATGTGATGAATGTTTTGATGAACTGAAGTGAAGATTAGTCAATGATTTTATCTGGACTCTACGATCAGGGAACGATGGGATTGTTATTTATAGTGATGCTTCTAAGAAAGGACTTGGTTGTTTCTTATGTAGAATGATAGAGTTTAGCGTATGCATCACGATATCAAAAAAAATCATGTGAAAAACAATCCCACTCATGATATTGAGTTATCATCTATAATCATTTCACTGAAGATGTGTAGACGTTATCTCTATGGTGAAAATGTGAGATTTATACCGATCAGAAGAGTTTCAAGTGTATTTTCTCACAAAAATAACTCCACATCAGGAAAAGGAGATGGTGTGAACAACTCAAGTAATATGATTTCACAACACAGTACCTCCCGAGGAAGGAAAATAAGGTGGAAAATGCTTTGAGTATAAATTATCATGGAGTTTTGAATAAGATGAGCGATGAAAGTGATCCTATTTTCAAGGATCTAGTAATTATGTATATGAGAATAAAAAATGATGGTGAAACCTCAATACTTATTCAAACTGTTTCCAGACCATCTTTACTAGAAAGGATAAAATGTTATTAGACTAATGATGAGAAGATTCAAAGGACGATTAAAGCTATAAAAGATGGGATATTGAGTGACATCCTATATAAAGATGGAATATTAAAATTTTGGGAAGAAACATTGTGTTCCCGATATACTTAATATAAAAATATATTTGTTGGATGATGCCCATTGATCCAATTTTAATATACACCCAAGAGAGCCTAGATGTATTAAGATTTGAAGGACCATTTTTGGTGGGACAACATGAAGAAGGAGATTGGCGATTTTGTGTCAAAATGTATGGTTTGTAAACATGTGAATGATAGACGGAAACATCCTAAAGATTTCATGAATCCTTATCCCATACCTGAGTGGAAATGGGATAATATTACAATGAAATTTGTCATGGGGCTACAAAAGACTCTTAGATAGAATGATGGAATATGGGTCATTATTGATCGTCTCACCAAGCTAGCACATTTTCTTACTATAAGATATGATTTACCACTTGAACGTCTATCATGAAAATATATTAATGACGTGGTAAGACTCCATGTTATACCCTTGTTGATTGTTTCTGATCATGATCCCCATTTTACTTCGGGATTTTGGAAAATTCTTCAGAAGGCTATGGATACTGAAAATAGTTTGACCACCACCTACCACCCTCAAACTGATGGAAAATCATAACGAACTATTCAAACTTTATAAGACATGTTGAGATCTTTCTCACCAGACATTCAACTTATGTGAGATGAATATTTACCTATGGTAGAAATTTTCTATGAAAATTGCTTCTATTTAAGTATTCATATTGCCCCATATGAAGCGTTATATGGAAAGAGTTGATTTACACCAACTTATTGGGATGAAGTTTATGAATGAAAACTCGTAGGCCCAGAACTTGTTGAGGAAATGATGGAAAAGGTGAAGCTTATCCATACCAACATCAAAGCAGCTCAATGTAGGCAGTACAGCTATGTCGATTACCAAAGGAAGGATTTAGAATTTCTGGTAGGAGATCATGATTTCTTGAAGGTATCTCTATGGAAGTGATTTATATGATTTTCTAAGAAGGGTAAATTATGTCCGGGGTACATCAGTCCTTTCAAAATTCTAGAACAAATTGGGGTTGTAGCTTGTTTTTATGTAGTGCCTTGAAGTCTCTCCAAAGTTCATGATGTGTTCCATGAATCATTTTTGAGAAAATACATTCCTAACCCAATACATGTACTCACCTATGAGGAAATTTAACTGGAACCTGAAATATCTTACTGTGAAGACCTTGTACAGATTCTTCATACAAGAGAACAAGTATTGAGAAACCAGATGACTCATCTGGTAAAAGTTTAATGGAGAAACCATAAGATTGAAGATGCAACTTGGGAACAAGAGGAACATATGATGAAGAACCATGCTATTTTTTTTATTAGTAGTTTTATTGAAATTTTGAGGATAATAATTATTTGAAGGAGGGAATAATGTAACACCCCATGATTCTACAGAACGTTACCCTTTCTATAATGCAATAGCTTTCATTATACGCTACTTCGACATTCTAACACACCGAGACGAATCAAACTAGATATTATGAATAGTAATTCTAACTTTTTAAAATTTTATAAATATTATTTTTCAAAATGGACATCATTTTAGAATTTGGAATATCGAAATTAGATTAGGGTAAATTTTTTGTATTTTTTAGAATACATTCAATTTTTGAAGAATAGTGAAACAAACTGCATTATTTATTAAAACCGATTTTTATTTAGATAACTATTTATTTTATTTAAATTTATTTTTGATCAAAATTGATACATAATTCATATATATGATCAATTTAATTATTTGGAGTCATTTCATAATAATTATATATATATATAATGTTTATTTTGAACTTTTTATTGTCTTTTACCCACCTCCTAGAAGCGTTTGCAAGCTGCATAAAACATCATTTTACAACTTCTATGAGTTGAATTTCAAAAATCCGAGATACATAGTTAATATCAATAAGTAAAATGTGGTTCAATATGATGAAAATAATTTTTGTCAAATAGTAACTTTTGTCTTTTATTTAACATTGTTTAAAGAAAATAGTATAATGAAAAATGAAAATGATATCATAATTACCCTAACAGTTGTCCTAATTTTTTTATATGTATAATTATACTAAATGAATCCATAGGAATAAAATATGACATTTATTATTATTTTATTTAAAGAAGTTTTAAAACAGATAAATTCAAATATTAAAAACTAAACAGTTTTTAATATTGGGTTACACACAACATATATTTGTCAACAAATATTCATTAGAAAGTTAAAAATATTTCATACAAGATGGTATATTATATATATTTTTTACATAGTATATAGTTTAATTGATTTATAAAACAAATATGATGTAGTAATTACCTTAATAATGAAAATTTTAAATATTCGATATTACAAATATCCAAATAAATGAAAACTAAGTCTTATGATAAATTACACTAATTTTATAGGTTAAAATTATAGGTTAGGGTTTGTTAAATATATTTTATTTTATGTGATAAAGTTTAAAAGGCTTTCAAAAAAATCAAATACTAAATAGCGTCAAAATTAACATAATTGAGTTTTTAAAACAAATACTATATTATTAATTGATATAATATTTCAAAAAAAACTATGGATTAGAAAAAGGACTTAGATAAGGTTATATATATTAATTATGAACCACATGGGATTCTCTTGGTTTTTTATAGAATGTTTATTAACCATATAACATTAAATTACAAAGAGACATGGTAAATGTCAAACTATTTAACAAAGAGCTAAATCTAAATGATAAGGTTAATATGATGACCTAGACCTATCTAAAACATATTGGTTGAAAGGTTCTCGACCCATCCCAACCTTATCCTTTAAATAATTTATTTTTGATCCATTATAAACTGAAAATGATTTTATTATAAAATAATATTTCATGCTTTTCCTAAAGTGAACCTCACTTCTCTTATAAAAGGGTGCATCCCCTTCTCATAGCATCACACATCAAAATCCATTTTCCTCAGCCAAACCCTCAATACATGAGGCGTTCCTTTGGTCCCAAATCCTAAATATGGATCCCTTTTGATCAAATCAAATGAAATATCCCGAAGAAGAGGTAAATATTCCATCACCTCTTTCAAATAAGTTTTGTCTTCCACTTCCTCTTTATTTGTTGTTTCCATTCTAAAATAATAACAATAGTATATTCTATATAATTTTATGTTATTATAAAAATGTTACAACCATATTAATTATTCTATCTGTCATATGAATGACCATGTCACTATATGTGCGTACATAAGACTTACCATCTACACATGGTGGTGTAGTTTGTTATTCAAACACTTCATTATTTGAATGGGTACAATAATGAGTATACATAATGTAAATAATAAAAATGACATGTTAATGATTCTGTATATATGATATAATATACAATTTCATATGTTTTAACCATCAATATAATGATATTATCACTCGTGCATATGTACAGATTACCCTCTCCACGAACGTGATGGGATTCATTCCCCATCGTAATCATTCAAGAATAATTGACATTTTATCATTAAAAATAATATTTATGAAGAAATATCATTAGTTATAACAATCTAAAACATCATATCCATAACAAACATGGCTTACGTAACCAAGTATGTAATGGAAAATGAATTAGTTAACACTCAAAACGAGGATACTACTAAAATATTATTAATAAACAAATATTGTATGATCATATATGATATCATATTTATGTATATTATTATTGTATAATTTAATAACAATGTTTTAAATATTATACAGGAGGTTAACATACAATAGACTAAGGAAATGTGTAAGGTAAGGGTTAATTTCCCAATATTTTTATTACTTGAGGTTGTTTTTATATAAGTATCTACTGAGACCTCTTTATCATCCACATCCATGTTTCTTAAAAATGTATTTCAAAACATTTTTAATATTTAATAGACTATTGGTTAATGTCATTTATACCACTATTTGACTTTTTATAAAATTTATTGAAAGAAATCATTTGGTCATCATTCAAACATGGTACATTATGTCCTTCTCAACTATATTAGGGTAAGAAAGACTTTTTTTAACATATACGGAAGGTGTGGCTATTTTCTACCCTTATAACATCTTCAATGCATCCCATTCAAGCATATAAGAAATTTTTTAAAATAAATGTTTTCTTTTATAATAATATGTCTTATAAATTGTTTCAATATAGAAATAGATATTTCTCTACAAAAAATGTTGATTTTGTCTTTGTAAACATCCTTTGATGGATTTTAAGCTTGTTTGATGTTGATTTATTATGATACAAATATTTTATATTGTATAAAAAGATTTGTGATATGTTATAATGTTGATGTGTTATTTTTTATACCATTCATTTTTTTGGTTAATGTTTTGTCATTTCGTATGCAAGTTGTAGCACGAATGATTATGTTATGTTTAAACCATTTCATATGAGGAATGCATTGGATTTAGTAAGTGACTGGTGAAGCCTACTATATATCCTTGATTAATTGGTAGGTCTCATTAGACAAAATAGTGTCTTGGAACAAGTCGTTGAAAAAATATTATTTTTAGTCTCGATATAAGGCATTGAAAATGTGGTTATGAAGTCTTGAATTATGAATTCCTTTATTATGACTGTGGATATTAATATTGCTTGTGATTATTCAACTAGTCTAATATCCCTGTGAATAAGAAAATGGAATTATTTTATTTTTTCTTTTCCATATTATGATGAATTTTTTTTATTAAAAATGATTTTGTTTTATTCTTATACATTTCCTATAATGTTTATGCTCATTTATTAAAGTTTTGGCTGAATCGTTATCCTTACCGATCATTAGAGCACTCCCCTTTCTATGTTTTATTTTTTCCAGGAGGTGATGAAATATTTTATGGTTGACCAGCATGGATAAGATAAGGATATAAGTGTGGTAAATGGGAAAACATTTTCTTGATGTTTTTATTTCATGATGTCATGTAAAACATATGAAGGTATCTAGTACTTTCAAGGCATCTAAACTGATCGGTCTTTCAGGAAACGATTCATTTAATCAAGCCAATATTTAGTAATAATTAACTGACTCTGGGTAACTGGGGTCGAGACATTACAAGCTCTACTCATTATTCATTTTTTTCTATGTTAGAAGACATATCTACTCTAATTTTACCAATTTTCCACATTAAAAGGTAATCAACATATTGTGTTTTTTGGTTAATTATTACCCCACAATAAGCCAAAATATACCCTGGACTATTTTCCAACCCATAATCAATTCATTGTTTTTTAACCATACAATTTCATTAATCTAAAATCATTGTGAAAATGTATTTTTTATTTTGTGAATAATTTTAAATTTTTAACTGTCATAGTAAAGTTAATACAGTTTGATAAAAAAATACATAACCCTACTATAGGGTCAAATGATTTTATGTTATTTCATGTAATAAATTTTATAAAGTTCTTGAAATATAACGTTTCATTTTTTGTGATATTTTTAGGATTTATCATAATAATGGGTAAAATAGATTTTATATATTAAAAATTAAATTATGAAAAAACCATTATATTTGTGATAATTTTTTTATCACATGGATAGTTTTTGTGAAATTTTAATAGGTTTTTATAGCATTGATAAATTTTGAAATTATGTAAAATTTAATGAATTATTTAATTAATCAATTTTTTTTAATAAAATGGAATTGTTAGAAAAATAATTTTAAATTTTATATATTTTTATGATGGTTTTTCTAGTGAGATATTAGAGGAATTGAATGTTCAATATTTTATTATATTAATGAGATGTTAGGTTATATGCTTTAGTATAGAGGAATTGAATTAGAATGTAAATGTGGGAGGTATTATGGTAATTTTGAGATGGAATTAATGGATTAAGTAGTGGGTTAACTATTAATTGACCGATATTTTAAAAAAATTATGGTAGACCAATATTTGGATATAATATCATGAAATTAATACATAGAAATAATGTTCCAAATTAGATCATATAATATAGAGTAATTTGAATTTAATTACATTAATGTGTATTGAAATTGGTTGATTTTCAATAATCTTATAATTGATATCATTGTAAAATAAATCTAATTTCATTACTTAGTCTATCACAATCATTAAAATTAATATGTTATATTATGAGTAAATATTATATAATAAACTATGATGTGTATTACAGTTTTTTTATTATTAGGATGAGATATTGCCCATAAAATAAAGACCACTTTATTGATATAAAAAAATTCACATGTTTAATATAAAGAAATATACATTGATCCCTCCTATTAATAGGAAGAAGATCACCCGACAAAAGATGAGCACAATGATAAGAAGTACAATTCACTATTTTGGTAGAAATACCATCCAGCATTGAATTTCTCTCTCTCCAAGCATGTGTAACAATATGTTCCATTGAAATGAGAAGGTCCAAACATATGGTCCAACAATTGATGAGCTTCCATGAATGTTACATTGAACCTATTCGAATGTCATGGACAATAATTGTAGAATCATATTCAAGTCAAATCATATTCCATCCCATTTTCTTAGCTTGTTCAATATCCATAATATCCCCATGCATTTATGTATCAAGATATGGTACATTACCACATGACCCTTAAATACACCCAAGAACATAACCATAAAGATCTTTGAAAACCAAACCAAATCTCAAAGGGCTCTAATTCCCCCATGGGGAACCATCAGAATTAATACTCATCCACCCATAAAATGGAGCTAAGAAAAATCCTAGAGAAAACCAAGTGGAGGTGAAAAATACCATTGACCCTAATCCTTTTGAGAACTAAGAGATCATTCCCAGAATTGAAAAAAATACTTACCTTACGGGAGTCCCACATCGTGTATAGAAGTTATAATACATGTAATGGCAGGTCCAGCATGGAAGGGCTCAACCTCATGTACAGCCTGGTTTCTGGAAGTCCAAATGAAGTGAACGAGTTCTTGTGCATCAGATTGAAAATGAATCATGAGTTGTGGGTATTGGTTCGGGTCCTCCCAACTCTTATTGAGGTCACATATTGAACTGGATCATTCAAAGTGGAATTCAAAATGTCATATACTACTTACACATTGCTAAAGATGTTGTAAAACTTAGAAAAAGGTGATCAAAAACCTCCCAAGGCTGATTCCATAACACACACCTGGAGTAAAGAAAAATTCCACATTATTGAAGATAATTATCAGTTGGAATTTTCATATGGGCCAGTCTCCATACAAAGGTGGACTAAGAAGGCATTAGGAATCATTTCTATAGTCTACCCAGCCACTTGAATTCAGAATTACTGCTAATTGAATTAATATAAAACTCATTGGGGAAGAGTATTCCATTGGTAGCTATCTCCCAAGCCTGGAAATCTCCCTTGGAGGAGAAGAAGTACTTCTCAATAATGTAAATAACAAGATTTTAGATATTTTCTAGGCATCCAAAATCTTCCTTTATTGATAAATCACAATCCAAATATTGATCCTCCTCCTAAACATGTTCTTCCAGGTGACTTCTAGAGCATTTACATTTCCAGAATTTTATTGAAAACTCCCTAGAGACCAACCACTGGTAATAATCTTCAATTTTGGAGAATATATTCTTGAATGAAGGTCACACCGAGGAATTGAAGAAATTAAAATTTCTAAATATGAAACAATGCATGAATCTATCTAAAATGAATCCATGTGTTTTAGAGTGAATATTGATGATCCCCAGTATAAACCCAGTCTGAAGTGAATCATTAAAGAATCCATGGTTTTTGATACCTAGACCCCTTCCTCATAAGTCTGGAAAACATAATTCCATAGAAATGTTTCAATATGATGGTCCATGATACTACCACTCCATATTATGTTCCTGATGGAAGTTTTTTTTCTTTTATGAAGGTAAATTTTTCATTTGAACACCATGAATGTGTATAAAAATTTTTAAGTGATGAATGAATTAACAATAAAAACCCTACTAGTAATGGATAATGATTTTACCTTCAAAAAAGAGAGTTTTCTTTAAATCATACTAACAATTCAATAAAAATAACATACCATTGGTCTTCCCCAAAACAAGTGTAGTCCTAGAAAAATAAAATGGGAGGGCCCCTTCATTAATTCCCAACACCCTGGTGATGTCATTATTCCTGGAAGGAGAAAAATTCCATCCAAATAAGATAAAATAGATTCTATAATTAATCTTCTGTCCAAAAACCCTCTTCTAATTCAAAAGTTCCCTCTTGATGTTTTTGATATGTCCCTTGTCCCCTTGAGTGAATAGGATAATTTCATAATCATATAAATGATGTTTGGGAGCAATAAGCCCCCTCCTACAAACAATGGCCTTCAGCTTACCCTTGTCAGTTACAACTAAGATAAACCTACTGGGATAATCATTAGCAATTTAAAAAATGGCCATTGATAGAGGATTACCCTGCCTAACACCTCTCAATAATTCAAAGTTTCCTCTTGGAGATAAATTAATGAGAACTGAGTGGTCAGAAGAGATCATGAATGATTTATCCCTATAAATATAAACATCATCCAAACCATACATGATGAAAATATTTAATATGAATCCCCAATCCAATGTATTGAAATCATTTCTACAATCCAATTTGAAAAAAATATTCCACCTCTGAAAGAGCTTTTGAAAGACTGACACACATCAATGAAGTCATAAGAAAATCATGAATCGATCTTCCCTTTATGAAGCTAAACAGATTTGTAGATAAAATCTTTCAAGCAATAAAAGGGAGCCTATTTGCCAGAATTTTTGGGGATGACTTTTTTTATGTTGTTTACCAAGGTAATAGGCCTAAATAGATATATTTCATTGGAATTCCCCACCTTTAGGCTTATGTATCAAATTTGGGAATTCAAAACATTAGGAAGAGGACCACCTCTGAAAAACTGAGTGACCAGCCTGCATACATCTACGTGAATGATATCCAAAAATGATTCAACAAAAAAGTTTTTGAAGTCACTCGAACAAGGGGCACTTTCAGGATTGAGAATAAAAACAGCATCTTAAATCACTAGTTCAAGTGAAACAAAAATTATTTTATCATTATCCTCTTGATTCACAAGCTTTAGAATAACAACATCCACAAGGTCAATGGTGGAATATGAGCCATTGAAGAGAAAATTGATGTTTTATGTGACATTCTCATAGATATCCTCTCAATTATAAATAATATTATCCCTATTTTGATCAAGGAAATGGGCTTAGAGACATTCCTAATTTTCTGCAAGGAATTGATGAAATTTTTGTTCATGTCTCCACCCCATAGACACTTTACTGTAAATAAATCCCTTTTCATGTCATAATTTAAGTTGAGGAGGTTGTTGAGCTTGAGGGTCAACTCAGAAGGAAATTCTAATAATTATTTTCAATTATGGAAATATGTATTTTCAATTATATTTGATAAATTATTAATTATTCGAGAACCACCCACATTGAATATTGTGTCATTAATGATTCAATATTATGAAAAATAATTTCTTTGGTCTAAAAGATGATTTTTTTTCTTATGAATGGGTCATTTATAAGTTTCATTGGAATTATTCCACTCTCTAAATAATATTTTCAAAACATACATAGTAAAATGGAATGTTCGGAAAGTGTGTTTCCCATGGGTCTTTTCGCTTAGTGATGGGTTCATACAATGTTTTGGTGCAACGAGTCATTTTTTAGTGAGCTACACAGGGGTAGAGTGAATTCTATCTATTCCATACCACATTATGTTGGATCCATACCATATTTAATATTTAAAATTAAAGATGACAATTTCTTAAAATTTTGACATGTTAAATTGTGGATCATTTTTGTGGAGTTGATAGGGGGATGACAACAAATATCAGATAATCCATTATATATATGTTTCCTCTGGGAATATATAGTATTTCATATGATCTTATCTATAGTTATTGAAGTTATTTAATCGAAATATATTTTCTGTAATGTACTAGATTTTAATGAGAATACATAATTTATTTATACAATTTATTTTTGAAATGTAAGTCATGCAATTAATTACTCTATAATGTCTGAATTATGAAATCCTTCATTAAGAGTTTGGTATTAATAAAGAATATTGTTAATTTCTTATAAGTGTCAAGTTATATTTTCCATATGTTGGAGCATGTTATATTTTTTTGTCATAATTATTTTTATCCAATTCTTTATATGTATGGTGGACAAGGTGGTATATAGAAAAGTTTGGTCTTGTTTTGAAAACATTATTAATACATTAAGGTGATGATAATGGTCATTTGGCTTGATATGGTGAAAATGAGATATAGAATTCTAATGGTCAATTTTGAATATAAAATATATTTTGAGGGTATATTCAATGTAAAATAGCGAGAGTCTATATATGTTAATATCTACCTATCCTATTTTATTTATGGGAGAATGATTCACTAATGGAAAAGTCTTAAAAATAAAGGGGGTTCTGATGGTTGTAAAATTACCCAATAGAATGATATATGATAGAATGTTACATCTGAGTTGATTTATAAATTGATTATAAGTAATGGATTTTTATGGGTGAAAAAAACATGAAGTTATTATAATGCGATCTCAATGAATGGACAAATATATTGAGTTGTTATACATGCCACCAAATTGGGGGGGGGGGGCAATAAAAATTTATTGTATTACAGTATTAATAGGTGTAAAATGAGATTTTCCCATATGGAAAAAAATATACATATATATGAAATAATTTTAATTTAATATTATCTAATTTTTTATATTAAATTTCATAGCAAAACCTATAGCTTCACTGTCATTGATAATTAAATACAAATCCTTAATATTTTAAAAACAATTGTCGACATCTTGAATAAATAATCATCGGAAAAAATCGCCATCTTAACATATAAAGAATATTAATATTATTCTTTACCATTGGAATAGAAACATAAGAATGAGTGTACTCATATTCTCAAAAAGTGATGAACATATGAGATGTCATAAAATAATTATAATCGAATAAAAGATTTTTTTTGGAAATGGTATCATAATTGAGGTATGTTATCAAAACATATGGAAATCATATATAATAAAATATGAATCATAAAGAATGAATCATGACATAATTTGTTAGATATAACGTATAATATGAGTCATATGAATTTGGAATAAAGATACAAGTTTCCACATCTCAAGTTTCTAAATGGAAACCAATTGTTAAATAGCGTACATGATACACCAAATCGATCTTATAAGAAAAAACTAAATATTATTATTTAATATGGTAGTTTTAATATAGACATTAGAATAAATGGAATGAACAATATTTTCTGAATTAATAAAATATTTTTTAGAAATTTTTATATAATGATTAATTTGGTAACAAATTTACTTCAAATGAAACTACAAAAAATTGAATATCATGGATGTATTTTTATGGAAAACTATTTAAATTTGAATCATTTTGTCTATAAAATTATAAAATCACCCATTTTAGATTACAGTAAAAATATATTAATTCAATATAATGTTTAAAACCTATCTTATGTGTTTAATTTATTTTATATTTGAACCACTACAGTTTTACCAACAAATTGAGAGTTTTTCTAAAAATAATGTTTCAAGAGCCTTTTGATTGTGAACAAATTTTAAAACTAGTCATTGACCATTTATAAATTATATTTTTTAAAAATTATTTGGAATAAATGAATTAAAATTTACATTGTATGAAATTTTGGTATTTTTTTGATAAAATACAAATTTCCACAAATTGTGAAAATACTACATTTTAATTCAATGCTGATATTTTTTTCTAATTTAATTATATTTTGATATTATAATTTCTAAAATTTATAAAGCATAAATATTTTTTTTATTTAATCATATTTTTTCCATTTTAAGTAATTTCACATTCAAATAATATATAAATGAATTCGAATATTTTGATGGTTTTTAATTTAAAAATACTATTTTTCTCATTTTGAAAAGAGGGGATAATTTTAATTTATTTATTGAAACATCAATATTTTGAATTTGGGAAAATAGATTCCATATTTTTTGTTATAAGGTCCAAATTATTTATATATCTCCCTTTTAATTTTAGACAATATGAATAATAACCTTTGTAATTATTTTTATTACCATGGTGGAAGGTAAATCAGGTAATTAAAAGTAAAAATAAAATTGTTACTAAATGAAACTAGAGTAACACATGAGGTAATTAAATTGGATGAGTCTATTCTGAACAATATCATCCTATGGTCTCTTTTTCGGCCAATTGGAGGCACATTGATGACTTTAATGAATTTATACTATTATATTCAATGAATAGTCATTTTTTACACCTTAGAATTTAAAAAGTAACGTATTTTAATATGGAGTTATGCAGGGTATTTATTCGATAATAAATATTCATTATTAATATAAAAAATATTACCTAGATCATGGTAATTTATATGAAATTTTTAGAGATTAAATAATTAAATTATCTATAAAACAATGATAATGTATTAATTTTTTAATTAATGAAGGAATCAAATAAATGATATAAAAAAATCAAATAATATTTATTTGGAATAATTAATACAATCTAATAAATTTAGTGAAACATTCGACAAGTTGGTGGTGATTTGATGAATTTTTTGACTATGTATCTTGTTGTTATGATATTTTTAAAAATTCATCCAAAAAATAGTTTTAGAATTGATTTTATTGATTTTTTAAAAAATAAATTAGTTTAATAAATGATATAAAATTTCTAAAATTATTAAATTTTTAAATATGGTTAGTATAAGTCCAATAAATGATAAATGATAGTTATTTTACCATTTTACATGGTAATGAAATTAAATTGAGCAACAAATTATAAAAAACCCAATATCAAAGAATCATTAAAAAGGTTAAAATAAGGGTAAAAATAATAATGATTAAAAAATATTCAAAACATATATAATATTAATTGGATAGTTTTTATTAGACCCAAAATAATTTTATATTTTAAATAGATTATTTTTGGACCATATGGATTCTAAATTGAATTTATGTTAATTTAATACTTTTAATAATTCCTTGGGTGTACCTCCCTTCTCTTATAAGAGGAACTTGTTACTCTCTATTACTCACACTTCCAAAGCCATTTTGTTTATAAATTATCTACTAAAACCCCTTCCCAAAATCCTTCCCTAGTTTCTAGAGGCCTTATATTTTGTAGTACAAGCTTCATTGAGTTGTTAACGTGTTCTTAAATGTTGATCATCCAAAGAAGAGGTATCGTTTTCATTATGTATTTCAACTCTATTTCTTCTTCCACATGGGTTAAATATACTCCAAAAAATATGAAGTAGAATAATTCAGTTTTAAAAATATTTTGAGATGTTATTGTGTTAATATCATCACCAAAATTTCTCTCCACAATAATTAAATTGGAATATAATTAATCGTTTTTTCATACATGTGAACTATCTCCTCCAAGAACCATTGTAAATTATTTTCCATAACTGTATCCCATGATTTTTTATAATAATTGATTTAATTTTTATATGAGGTATTTTTGAAATAGAAAATATTATAAAATAATAATATCTTTTAGGTTCTAACTTCCCATGAACATAAAAATGATAACGTCATACATGCGTACATGTGAAATATCAACTCCATGAAGTGATGTGATTTGTTTTTATTCAATATATCAATTTTATGATATATATATATATAACTACATTTCAATGATTACATGATATTCATGATGTTATGTTCATTTTGTAATGATAAAATAGTACCTACTTCATTGACATAATGATCAATGAAAAATGAAGAAGTTACTCATGCATATGAACACCCTACCATCTCCATGGTTATGACATTGTTCATTTTTCATTACAATAAATAATTTTTTAGTTTAAAAATAAAATTTATTTACAAAAAGTTATACATTTTTTTTTGAATATTAACCAATAGTTCTTGGACTTATAACCACATGGATTATGGAAATCTTATTATGATCATTTTTGACCCTGGTACCAAATTATGAAAAAATGTCTAATATGAACATAAATAAATGTGTAATTGTTATAACACAATAGTAAGTGATACAAAAGTAATAATAAACATGTAATGGTTCTCAATCAAGTATAAATTAACCAATGTTTATTATTCAGGATTATAAATATTTTACATGATGAATCTATGTCAATGTAAGGGAATTTGTCTCAATCTCCTTCTATTGGGGAATATTATGATAATATAAACCACCTAACTTTATACTGTGTATAATAAACCAATTTGAATTTTAATTTTCTTCAATGGTTTTCAAAATGATTTTTTATACCATTGTTTTTAATAAAATAAAAAAGGAATGTTTTTATCATATACGACTACAATGATATTTTCACCGTTGTGACCATTATTTGGTATTTAGCTACCACTACAATCCATTTTTAATGAATAATAAATAAAATATTCCATTTTAATTAATTTTGGTTTTTAAAATGTATTTCAAAATTGTTTTATTTTAACAGTATCAAGAAATTATATCTTGTAATTTAAATATGGAAATGTTATTTTTCATTCATTATTATTATGTTATTGTTCTTGGGAATTCATTATGTATTCAGGTGGTTCCATGAGAAATGGAGGATGCGTGATAACATGATTTCTCTCCAATTAATTAGGTAATGATATGGAGTTGAATGATAAGGTTTCACATATGATATTTAGGGAATATACTGTGGTGGTTATTCAAAATGTAACCATGCAAGTTACTCCCTATATATCATTGAAATAAAAAATGTGTGTATGATATGAATGCCACATTTTACTCTTATGTTTTATGTTTTATATGAATTTTTATATAAATATTATGAATTTATGAGGTAATATAAACATTTTACGTTTTATGGGTGAAAATATGAATTTTTTAGAATGTTTTCATGATTTTAAAATATTCATGGACTAATAGTTTAACTCGTTATTTTTTATCCAATAATGATAATTTTGTGATCATCCAATGTTTTTCAAAATTTTCACAAGATTTTTGGGATAATTGTTCATTGTTGGGATAAGGGAAATGTTGTGATGATTAAAAATGAAAATAAACCATGTTTCTTTTTAAATGTTCCTTATTTATAGAATAATTGTATACTATTAGAAGTTTCCAGAATGAATTTATATGGGTTTTTTGAATGATTTAGGGCATAATTCTCTAGATATATAAAAAATAAAAGATCATCTATTTTAATTAATGCCAAATTATCTACCTAACTAATTATTACATAATGTTTGAGGATAAGGCCATATTGTTGGTATTAGAGGATTATTTTGAAAACAATGGAGAATTTTAATTATTCAAAAGAGTTGGGGATATTGTCAGGCATTTATAACTTTATAGTTTATTAGAAGATTAATGTCTTATAAATAGGTTTCGAGAATTTTTTTTCCAAAATATTATGGTGATTTTGGGTATTTTTAGAGACTTTATTATTATGTTTATTATGGGATATTAAATTTAGGGATGCCAAATGAATGGAATGATATAATACATGAGGTGAAAATATGTTATGGTTATTTTTGAGGATTTTATATCATTTTGGGAATGTTATAATTATTATATTGTATTAAAAAAGGATAACCTTCATGAAGGGCGAAAACATGACATGTCTGAAAATGCTATAGGAAAAGATCCCACAACTGAAGTGAGAGATGGATTTATTTCTTAAGACTATCCTAGGTGATGTTCCTTGTTAGTATTACATTACATTTTTAGCTAAACAATTTGATAAAATAAAATGAGAATTTTTATGGAACTTTTATTTTTCAAAATAACTATCCATATTTTTAGAAAGTGATTTTTGAAATAAGTTATTAAAGTTATTTTGGAATATGTTTACTAAATTGGGAACATTATATATTTAAGTTGAATATAATTCTACGTCATTTTAATTTTGTTTTAGTGATAGAATAATATTTTTAATGAACAAATTATTTCATTTGTGGACGTGTGGGGAATTCAGTTTTTTTTGGAAATGATTATATTATCATATAGAATATGTGATTAAGTTAATTAACTTTTGGTATTTGATGTTAATAATGATTTGTGTTATGTGGAGACTAATGTTATACTTTATCCGAGAATAATTTCGGATAAAATATTTCTGGAATTTGGGTTTAAATCATAGTTTGGATTATTTTGAAGAATTTTTAGGATAGTTATTTGCTGAATTGTATATTTCAGACTTAAGGAATTACTACTAAATTATTGTTATTAAATTTATTCAATCACCAAAAAATGATTCTTTTTATGTAGAATTATCTTATCTAATCCTATACACATTGGTTTTGTTTAATATTTCATAAAATGAGAATTGTATGGTTTATCTTTTGTGGACAATGTCATCATGTAGTAGTTGATTCATCATGGAGATTCATTGTATGAAGAAATTGATGAGTTTTTGGAAAAAATAAATTAAATGATGAAAATATATATTTAAATTAAGTATGTTTCCATATTTCAGTTGTAAATGAAATAAAATAATTTTTCTATATTATGAAATGAATCTTAAAACAAAATCATTTTCTGTTTATTTTTCCTACTATGAAGATGAAGATTGTTTAACACATCACAAATTAATAGCCTTTTGATTGTAGACATTCATCTAATAAAGTCACAACCTGCCGTCACCAAAAGGAGGGAAGGGTCAGCAGATTTCTAGGCCCTTCCTTCTTTAAGTTGATGGAGAGATAATGACCCCCCAAACCCACCTTCAATAGGTCCCGGAGTGGCGACTAACACCAAGGCTATGGAAATTTCACACAAATGGAAGGCATTACCCTTTTTATTTTATAGGATCGAGAGATGAGATGATGAAACTCAACAACACCAAGGTAAAAGAAAAGTAAAACCAGAAGAAATAAACCATTCCCACATGCATGTTCTAAAAGTAAAGCCACAAAGTACAAAAGGTGCCTACAAGTGTTAGTACCAATGAAAGAAAAACGACAACTGCAACTTCTCCAAGGATCTGAGCTAGTATGGTCCCGCACCATCCCCGATGTCTTCCTGGAAACCTGAAAGCAATTTTATATACATAAGGTGAGCATACAAGTAAACTCAGTAGGGAAAACCAAAGACTCTCGTGCTCAAGTGGGGGAACGTTCTAAAGTCCCGTGAGAAAAGGATTAAACCAAACACCTATCAAGGTAAACTATCCACCCCAGGCCTCACCAAGGCACACTCCCCAAATAACTCAAGTCATGAAATATATATATTAAGAGCACATAGATGTTTGGGTACCCCGCGGCACTTTCCCACTGGTTATTGAGATATCCTACGCATCATACCAATCCTGCCATTCTCACCGCAGTCCCACTGCCACACCGGCCCGCACACACATGGGCCACAACCACATGCAGTCCCACTACTGAAATCACCCCCGCACACACCTGGGCCTCAACCGCACGTAGTCCCACTGCTGAATCCCGCCCACACACACCAGGGCCACAACTGTCAGATATAACCATGCCTGCAACCAACTAGGCCAGAGAAACCACCACCATGCCCGAATACACCTGGGCCTCATCCCGAAGACACTTGGGAAACCACCTGACGCACAAACCTGGCCAACCACCACACTACCCCGCCCAAAGGTTCTTGGGCTAATAATGGACCTCAGGCCATCACAGCATGCCCGAAGATACTTGGGCTATCCGGGAAAGGGACCTGAAAAGGAGCTAATAACCAGCCACTAAGAATAGTGTTGGGAAAAACACCCTCCCCCATGAAATGGGGGTGTTCGGAACTAAGTGCTCAACTTGGGTGGGGCACGAATAAGAAACACAAAGCTACAAGTATATATATATATATATAGGTAACAAGCACTCACCCAAGCTAGGTTTTTTTCTTCAGACAGCCTACAGATCACAACAGCACTCAAGTCCAAGTCACGACTCACGCTAACAACCCATTTGTCCCCCTTTTCTTATTTCACGTTCAGTAATAATTTTTATGTTTAAGCACTACTGGGCAACTAGTAGGCATAGTCATAAGTCCAGGAATGTACACAATCAAGAAACAACCATAACGTCCATACCTGGTTCTCAACAATAGAGGATTCCACCCCAATTCGTGATATAAACAAGTATCCTCCCGGTTTTAAACTCAAAACCACCGAAGGTATAAAATTACAGGGGATCCCATCCCCTCCCACATCTCCAGCAATTGAATCGTAAGAGAAATCCACCAAAACACTGCCTCCAACACTAAGCAAGGCCAAGCCTGTAGCTTCAGATTTAAAATATTTTTCATGTTCCATGATTTCAATTCCATTTTATTGGGGTTAGCACAGAAGGGATTGATCCTGGTGCTTTCAATTTACTCAGCCGGGTATGCATGATTAACCAAATTACATTTTTCACAGCAGGAGTTTACAACCACAACAAGCCATTTAAAACATCAGTAGGGGTTCATTAGTTCACAAACAAAGACCACCAATGGCCTCGATTTTCAGAAGGCATAACCTAGCACAACTCTAAAAATATGGTCACAAAGAAACAGCATCAAAATATAAGACAACATCAACGATCGCAGCCCCCCTCCTTTATTTAAAGAATTTGTTAATTATCTTTAATTAGGTCTGGTTTATCCAATTCTACAGAATCAAAAGCACGCCCACCCCACATGATACACAAAAGAGAGAGGCAAAGGAGAAATTCCATACTTATTGGATCAACGATCTACGTTGAGGCTGTGGGAGGAAGTTCACGGATAGCGATTCGGCTCGCCTGAACGAAAATCACTTAGTCTATCAATGCTCACCCCGGGCGTGGAACATTACGGATAATGATGCGCCCGATGTACCAGAAGCTTTTTGTGAAAATCCACGATCAGGGAAAGGATAAACCACGGATAACCCTTAGTTTATAAGAGCCGGGGACAATTGAGGTGAAAACACAAAACCACATAAGGCTTGGAGGTCGTGGGTTGACCACGCGGCTCCACTCGTCATTAATGGGTCGGGTTGTTTAAACTAACTCAATAATTGATTAAGTATTTAATTAATACTATTACGCATGTTATGGGCCTTTAAAACATGCTTAAATTAGTTAAAACCCTATTTGTGCAAAAGGGAGCGCTACTGGAAATAACCCGCGGGGTAGGCCAGAGCCACCAGTAGCTGAGAGCTACCGGTGGGTGACTGCTACCAGTAGGCCGAGCTACCGGTAGTCTACAGCTACCGGTAGGCCGAGCTACCGGTAGGCTGGTGCCACCGGTAGTTCGAGCTACCGGTAGGCTGCAGCTACCGGTAGACCGAGCTACCGGTAGGCAGAGCTACTGGTAGGCTGCGGCCACCGGTAGACTGAGCTACGGGTAGGCCTGATACCGGTAGGCTAAGGCTACTGGTAGGCCTACACCACCTTGATTCCCAGACCCAAAAACCCAAAATAAGATTTTCACAAAGTAATGGACCCCAAAAACCCGGGCCATTACATCAGATACCTCTTAAACAATTCACGTTCTCGAGAATCAAAACAAAACCAGAAGGGAAGAGAGGGTCCGAACAACCACCTCGATAAATACCTCTTAGGAGCGAACTCATGCTAACTAAAACATTTCCCCACCAAGAACCAAGAAACATACCATGCCAAACTGCCCGGGCATGTGGGTTGGGGAGTCTCCCTCCCCATGTCAATATATTATCCTCTTTGGGTGACACTGACTCGCCTGCATGGGTTTAATCGCATCCACCATGATGTGTCTTGATTAGGGGTCGGGTTCTCTCCTCCCCCATAGCCAGGGCTTTTCACACACAAATAGGGGAAAGAAAACCAGTAAATTTCATAGACAAAAGACCAAATGTTCTACCACAACATGTACAACAAGGAACAAAACTCAAAACAACTCTGGGTACTGGGTATGCATCTGTGCTTCCCTCTCCCATGTACTCTCCTCAATCCCACCATGTCTCCACAACACGCGAACCAAGGGAATGGTTCACCCACGAAGCACCTTCTCCTTGCGATCCTCAATCATCACTGGTCTCTCCACAAAGGTCACGTTGTCCTCGATGTCCACCTCACCCCAATCGAGGACGTGTGAATCGTCGTGCAGATACCAATGGAGCTTGGACACATGGAAGAAACCATGTATCCTCAGTAGAGGCGGTGGAAACGCTATATGGTAAGCCACCTCGTCGACCTGCTGCAACACTTCGAAGGGTCCGATGAACCTAGGGGAAAGATTACTCCCCTTGCCCAACCTCCGCTGCCCACACTGAGGGGAGACCTTCAAGAACATGTGGTCCCCAACCTCAAACTCCAAGGGCCTCCTCCTGGCATTAGCATACGACTTCTGTTGGTCCTGGGACACCTTCATCCTTTCCCGTATGAGCTGAACCTTCTCTGTTGTGTTCTGTACCACCTACGGGCCAAGGATGCCTTCCACTCCTACTTTGGCCCAACACACAGGTGAACATCATGGCCTCCCATACAAGGCTTCAAACGGGGCCATACCGATGGTAGAGTGATAGAATTATTGTAAGCGAACTCTACCAGGGGCAAGTGTCGCACCCATGATCCTCCAGAGTCCAGAACACATGCACGTAGCATATCCTCCAAGGTTTGGATGGTGCACTCTGTTTGTCCATCTGTCTGGGGATGGAAAGCAGTGCTAAGGCATAACTGGGTGCCTAATGCATGCTGCAATCCTCTCTAGACTCGCGAGGTAAACCTTGCATCCCTATCCGAGACTATAGACCTCGGATCTCCATGCAAACTCACCACCTCATCCATGTACTTTCGTGCCAAAGTGTCCACAGTACTCGCCTCCCTGATTTCCAGAAAGTGAGCTGATTTCGTCAACCTGTCCACTACCACCCTGATGGCATCGTACCCTCCTTGGACCTTGGGTAGTCCCGTGATGAAATCCATCGAGATGCCATCACACTTCCACTAGGGGACATCTAGAGGCCGCATTAGGCCACCTGGTACTCGGTGTTCAGCCTTCACTTGCTGACACACTAAGAAGTTGGCCACAAACTCTGCCACCGCTCGCTTAACTCGGTGCCACCAAAACTGCCTCTTCAAACCCTGGTACATCTTGGAAACTCTTGGGTGTACCGCCAGGGGTGAGTTGTGTAACTCACTGATAACCTTTCCACACATCAATGCTGGAACAAACAACCTTTTCTGGAAAAGCATCCAGTTCTGACCATCCTCTGTCCATCCTTCCATAGCATTGCCCTGGTCAACCCGGTCACGCATCACTTCGCACTCTGGGTCTCCCCACTGAGACTCCTCCACTTGTCAAAACAGAGATGACTGCACTATCATAAGATATAGGCATCCTCTGCCGCTATCCATCCTCGCATCCAGGTTTAAGGCAGCCAAATCTTCCATTGCCTTCCTGGCGTCTGCCGACTCACGGACCGCATCCTTCTGTGCCCTCCTGCTCAAGGCATTGGCCACCACATTGCCCTTTCCTTCAGTATAAGAGATCTCGAAGTCGTAATCTTGGAATAACTCCACCCATCTCCGCTTTCGCAAGTTTATGTCCCGCTGGGAGAAGATATACATCATGCTTTTGTGATCCGTGAAGACCACAAAGTGTTCCCCAATTAGGTAGTGCCGCCAAAACATTAGCGAAAAACGACCGCTGCAAGCTCCATGTCATGGGTGGAATAATTACGCTCAAGGGAACGCAGCTGCATAGACCCATAAGAGATCACCCATTGTTGCTGCATCAACACGCATCCCAAGCCCTATCCTGAAGCATCACAGAATACCTCATATGCCACCCCTTGTTCTGGTAATCTCATCACTGAGGCACTGACCAACTTCTCCTTCAGATAGCTGATGGATGACTGGCACTACTCACTCCATACGAAATCCTGGTCCTTCTTGGTCAGAGTCGTCAAAGTGGCCAAAACTCGGGAGAAGTTGGGTACGAATCACCGGTAGTAACCCGCCAGCCCGAGGAAACTTCGGACTTCTACCACATTCTTGGGTGCTTCCCAAGAAACAATCGCCTCAGATTTTGATGGGTCCACTACTACCCCCTGCTCGGACACCAAGTGCCCGAGGAAGTGCACTTCTCGTGTCCAGAACTTGCATTTTGACAACTTCCGATAGAGCTGGTGTTGTCGGAGGACCTCCAAAACTGTCCTCAGGTGCTCTGCGTGGTCCTCCTCTGATCTAGAGTAGACCAGGAAGTCGTCGATGAACACAACCACAAACCTATCCAGGTACTCCCGGAAGATGGAGTTCATAAGCCCCATGAACACAGTCGGGGCGTTCGTAACACCGAAGGGAATGACTACGAACTCGAAGTGTCCATAACTGCACCTGAACGTTGTCTTCGAGAAGTCGCTCTCCTTCACCCTCAGCTGTTGGTACCCAAACCGCATGTCGATCTTCGAGAACCATCCTACCCCTTTCAGCTAGTTGAAAAGATCATCTATCCTCGAAAGAGGGTAGGGATTCTTGATCGTCAGCTGATTCAGCCTCCTGTAGTCTATGCACAACCTGAGACCACCATATGCCTTCTTTGCAAAAAAGACCAGAGCACCCCACGTTGACGCACTCGGTCGAACATAACCCCTCTTCATGAGATCGTTAATCTATATCCGCAACTCCTGTAGCTCCGAAGGTGCCATCCGGTAAGGAGGCATAGAGATTGGATGAGCGACGGGCTGCAGGTCTATCCTGAACTCGATATCACGTCGAGGGGGTAGAGTCGTCACCTCCTCAGGAATGATGTCCATGAACTCGCGGACGATATCTGGCACTTCCACCATTTCAGCATCTCCTGATTCCACTGTCAGCTCAGTCAACAAGGAGAGGAGAGGTTCCTCTCTCCTGTTTCCCTTCAGACTGCTCCGCTCGCCGATGAAGGTAACACGCCGGCTGTCCATGTCTGAGAATACCACCCTTCTTTGAAAATAGTCGATGACGGTGCACACAGAAAATAGCCAGTCGATGCCTAGGTTGACATTTTATGGCTGAATCTGTAGTAGAAGAAGATCCCTAACCGACTGATGTGGCCCTAACATCAGTCTACATCCCCGAAAAATGAACAACAAGTCGGTCTGACCTCCGACTGGTGTGCTCAACACCAGGGGCACTGGAAGTCTCTCGGCATCTAGACCCAAGGTACGGGCTAGTCACTCGGCACCTAATTTTTTTACTCTTTTTACTATTCACTATGACCAAAAATTATGTTTAGACTATTATATTAATAAATATAATTTTTAATGTATAATACATTATAATAGATTAAATATAAATAGATGTTATAATTAATTTTTAAAATAGTCCAAACAGTAATGAAAACCTATTTTAGAACAGTGAATAGTTATCAATAAAACATGTATTACATACATTCCATTAGAAGAATAAAATTTAAAATGGATTTTAAAACATATTACTAAGTATTTAATATTTAAATATCATTAAAATAATTAATTAATATAAATTTATTTAATTTATTATAATCCAAATATGTTATGTTATTAATTTATTTTAGGAAAAACGTCTTCCTTTTACCCTAAATAAATATTGATAAAAATAAACTAAAATGATTATTTTTCAGTAATTAATTAGATTAATTCTATTTAAATGTTATTGGTTTTACTTTTAAATTAAAAAATAATAATATCAGGACTTTTACATGAATATAAATGGTAGTTTTGTAAAAAATGGCTATTAAAATTCAATAAAAAATTAATATCTTTAGAAAAATCATAAATATTCCCCGTAAGATGATATTGGCCAGCTAATTGGAAAATTTATTTTAGTTTTCTAAATTAAAATTTCTAAAATCATTATAAATTATTTATAATGGTCACATAAATACTTAAGATATAAATTATTTTTAAGGAAATAATTATTAATTCAAACAATGTATATAATAAAAATTGGTACTAATTTATTAATAATTATTTAGTTTATTCAAATTATTTGTGATATTTATAAGAAATTATCATAAATTTGTTTCTTCGATTAAAAAAATCCATTTAATGGAGTGTTTTTTGTATATTATTATTCTTTAGTTCATGAAGACTCGTTGTTTTCATGTAAAGAATGATATCTAATACTTCATGATTTATTTCATAGGATAAACCTTATAAAATCAAATGGTGTTACATTCACTCCATATTCATGTAATGTTTTTGGATTGGTTTCACTCTCAATCCTTATACATTCTATCTCATGAGATATAAATATTTACCTAATTTATAATTGTGTAATATAATTCCTATACCACAAATTTCGTAATGAGAAAACATATATATACTTTCTATATGAACATGAAAACATTTTTAATTAGATATTATCATAATTAAAAGCTGATATATAAATACACTTAATAATGGTTTATATAATGCATTATCATAATAAATTAGTATAAAAAGGGTGATGGAAATAATAGATCCTATCCCATGGGATTAATGAGAATCAATAAGGGATATTTTCCTTCATAAATGACACTTTATAATAAAATTTGAATATTTATTAGAAAAAGGAGAATATTTATCATTTATTTTTTAATATATTATTTTAAAATAAATAAATAATAAATAAAAAATATTTTATAATTAATGTAAATATAAGAAATAAATATAATAAAACTATGGAAAACATGAATGAACATTTTATAATGAAAATTAAAGAATATTATGTGAGAAAGTAACATTGTGAAAAACATTAAAAAAATATTCCTATCAAATTTTAATATAAAAAAAATTCAATATAAAATATTAATAATTTATCAGAAAAAATATATATGTGGACATAAATTAATTAATACGAAGAACCTATACATGGAGGAAAATGATTGCATACTCAAAAAAGTTATAATCGTGGTTAAACAATCAAAATTACTTTTAATTGAAATTTGAACCGATGTTTTTTAAAAATATATAATACATGTAAGACATTGATGTAAAAATATTTTAAGCACAGAAATTGAATTTTACTAATATATTACATTCAAATATCAAAAATAGTAATTTATAAATAATAAATATTTAATTGAAAATTATATTTAAATTGAAACCCTATCCCTTTTTCTAGAATTTAGTTAATGGGATCAAACGTCTATTATAATAATTATAACAATCATAAAAAAAGCATCACCAACAATATTTACATATATTATATAATTTTTTCAACAAATATATTTATTTATTATAAATATATTATTTATTTATTAATTTATATAATAATGAGTTGTTAGTAACATAGATTGCTTCATAGAAGTATTCTAATAGAGATTTCAATAACCTTTATTTATAAATTTCTCTTCATTCACATGTTAGTTATAGTAGTAGAATAATTTTGTACAAATATTAATCTTATCCTGGATCATTTAATGGATATTATTGGAAGTGTTGAGGGAATAAAATTTTTGATGGGTGTATTTGGAATAAATTTTGGCATCCAAATGTATTTTTTTCAACCATTACAGAACGATATTTTTAATATATGTTACACACATATATAATATTTCAATTGAATGAGTTTATTGATAATTTTCAATGCTGAAAATGATGTTGTTTGTTTAACATGTTTTATGTAGGTAGTTCAACCAACTAAACATAGAAAATTCTATATTAATTTATTTGTAGATGTAGAGAGTAATATAATCATAGTTTGTTTTAATGATAATTTAAATGGAATTACTATAGAAATATTGGACTGGTGAATTTTATTTGTAATGAATTTATGGATTAATTATTTAGAAAACATTTTGATGAACTTGTAAAACACATTCAAAAATTATCTCCTTCCAACAAAATAGTTCATTAGAGCCGAGGATTATAGAATCAATCATGGATCTGGAGGCATAGAAATTTATAGAGAGGATTTGGGATTTAATATTTTGGAGGGTATTCTTTATATAACAAAATTAAATTATGTATTTATGAATGAAAAATAAGGGTTCCTTTTGTAACACCCCAAGCTCCGTAGTACTCTTCTCTTTGAATAATATAATACATTGCGTTGTATGCAACATCGAGTTCTTAGACACCATGAAAAATCAACCAACCCATTATAAATAATAATACACACTATATGAAATGGAATTCATTTTTGAATTCGGAATATCAAAATTAGCTTAGTGTGTGTTTTTGGTATTTTTCAAAAAACAATCAATTTTTAATGAATAGTGAAAAACATTGTATTATTGTTTAAAACCAAATTTTTATTTAAATAAATTGTCTTTTTAATTTATTTTAGGTAAATATATATAAAAATTACCTATATATGTACAATGTAATTCATTGGAATCATTATATAATAAAATTAGATATAAAAAAATTTACTGAACATTTTACCGTCTTTTACACACCTTTTAGGTGCATTTGAAAATTTGCATAAAATTTAATGTTACTGCTTCTGTCAAATGAATATAAAAAATATAAGAGACATGGTTGACATCAGTAATCAAAATGTCATTCAATAAGAAGAAAACAATTTTGGGTGAATAATATATTTGTACTTTTATTTAGCAGGGTTAAAAGTAAATAGGGTAATTAAAGGTAATACATGATATTATAATTACCCTAACACATGTCCTAATTCTATTGGATAATTTTATCTCAACAAAAATCTACCTTAGGAATAAAATATGATATATTTTTTCACTTGTGTCATGACCCGTCCTGAGGGGCCCGTGCAATGACTACCCTAAACCCGCCTTCCATGGGCCAGGGGTTGGCCACTGGCACTGAAGGCGTATTCCCTATAACTTGAAAGGAATTTCCTTTATATATTATAAGCACACACAACCATGCACACCATAAGATACGAACTCAAGTAATCTGAATAGTTATCAGAGTAAGTGTAGTATGTAAAAGGGTAAAAAATAAAAGCCCAGCTGGAATGTACAAGGAAAACTGGAAAGTAAAAGACAACATATAGTTGAAAAGAAAATCCAAGATCATCTACCACTAATCCTACCAGAAGGGTAAGTACAACTCCCGAATAGATATCTCTGTGGTTCACCTAGTCTATCTTCCACCTCTGAGCTACCTCCAATCCTAGTACCCTCATCCTCGGTCCGGTGTGTCTGTTTTCTTCACCAAACACAATGCTTTGCGAGCATAGCCCGTGTTGGGGTGAGTATAACGATAATCTGTAGGGACCTCGTGACCCTCGAGGTGTCACAAAATCAACAAAAAATAAACGAAAAAATAAGGAAACAACTGATAACCTACATAGGTATATTCCCATACATATATCAAATTTATCATTTAAACCCATCTCAATCATGTGGAAAACACAGAGTCCAACTCCAAAGCCCGAAGATCAAATGTTCCACAAAGGGAGAAAACCCACGAAGGCAAGTACAACATAGGTATTCCACACAAAAGAATACCACCATGGTATTTTCACGAAGGAAGGTACCAATAGGTACAGACTCAGCTCATTCCAGATATAGTGTAAATACAATAGTAGAGATGATTAGATGTAACTACTGAATCATATTACTCTATTAAGTGGAAAATCCACACAGGATAACTCGGTGTTGACCCACAAAAGATCACTCTATGCTATCCCACACAAGATCACTAGGTGTAGACCCACATAGGATTGCTCGGTTCTGACCTACCAAGGATCACTAGGTTCTGGCTAACAAATGATCGCTCAGTGCTGACCCACAAAGGATCGATCTTCATTTATCACGTCACAGCCAGCTAAAGGGTTCCCACACTAGGCTTTCTTGTCTTTGGGAGAGTCCTCTCCTCCTTCCACTGGTCGATGCTCCGACTCCCACTAAGTCTCACGATGAATTATCCCAAAGGGATGCCACATCATAGGGGTCTAAATGCAACAGACGATGCATCAATCAGACGTTCGGTCTGTAAGTTATTAAAATTGTTGAGCCCTCTGGAAGATTGCTGATTTCATGTTTATAACTGATGTTTTAATAATCACAAATCATCACAACTCATTGATGCTTAATCTGGTTTGATGTCCCATAAACATAATTCCAATCTATGAATGAATCATTTATCATGTTCTTTTTTAACTATGCTTATTAACTTACAAAGTATGTTTGGAAGCCTTCTGGATCCATCTGACTCACTGATCAATCAGACTCACCGATCCATCTGAGTCACCGATGCAAATGACTCACCGATGCAAATGAGTCACCGATGCAAATGAGTCACTGATGCAAATGACTCACTGATGCAAATGAGTCACCGATGCAAATGAGTCACCGATGCAAATGAGTCACCGATCCAAGGACTCACCGATGCTGATCAAAATGACTCACCGATCAGATGACAGACCGATGCTGATCAAAATGACTCACCGATCAGATGACAGACCGATGCTGATCTATCTGAGTCACCGATCTTTACTCTAATGCTGATGACCTACCAATCTCTTGAACAGTCATAAACAACTGTTTGAATTTCTTTATCTTTATCTTTATTTATTCTAACCAACGGTCATATTAGTTATATTTTAATACACTGACAATTAATTAATAAAGGTTGTCGGATGTCAGGAAACCGTACCTCGTACCTGCGGAAAGGAAACCTTTTCTATCCTACGGAGCACGTGATATGAATACAAGAAGACTCTGCTGAAAAAGATATAAAGAGCTGCGAAGAAGTGTGAGACAAAAAAAACACAGAGACAAGGGAGCATACGACATACTCGAGAAGAGCTCTGTACATACAAGAAGAACCAAGCAAGACAGAATCAAATATACAATCAAGCCTACTCAAGAAGAGTGGTGTGCATACAATAGATCATTGAAGAGCTTCATCGACTACATCTCACTGCCTGTGAACCTGAAGCATATGACACTCTGCTTCTCAAACAAAATCGAGAAGAGGACTCAGAATCACTTCTGATTAATTCCAAAACGAGTCCAGTGCTACACTGAAATCACTAGAGCCATTTCTAAACTCTACATCTCTGCTCTGTGATTTATTTATTCTACATTTTGAGCAGTGTGTGTTATCTGCTGTATTAAACACACACACTGACTCCTGTACTTTCACTGGAGGATCTGTAAATCCTCAGCAAACTTTTTACACTTCACTTCCCACTGTGGATAGTGGTAGAGGTCTTGTGACCTGGACAGCTGGCTGCTGTTGTCTGTTTTCCCACGTAGAACTGTGGTAGAGGTCTTGTGACCTGGACAGTGTGCTCACTGTTGTTAACCCCGATCCAGGGTGTGGATCACTTTTATATAAACTTTTGAGAGGACTAAGTCTCGGCTTGAGACTGAACCTCTTGGTTACTCCTCTGTGTTTATAGCTATACTATATCCATACTATACATATTTATTTCATATTCCGCTGCTATTACTTTGAAATATAATCTATCTTCAAAGCTACTTTGATAATTAAATTCGCAAGTGTTTATATTTATTATAAATCAGTAAATTGGTTTCAAAAGTTAATTTAATCATAAGATTAAGTTAACTGAGAATTAATCAATCTTTGAGAAGCTAATTGAACCTTTATATTCTATATAAATTCACTACAGTTTAATTGATTTTTGAAATTGGGGGATTTTATTAGAAATTGTTTTTAACAGAAAATTTTGATTGGAACTCAATTCACCCCCCTCTTGAGTGTCCACTCCGACCAACACTTGGTATCAGAGGCTATTTTTAGCTCAGTTATACTTGCTCAAAGTTTTATTTTAACTCTCTGTTTACACTGTGATTGTGGTTTTATCTAAAAGATCTTAAATTTCTGTTAGTTCTAAATTTTATCTCTTTAAAATATTTTCTAGAATTTCCTTATGGATAATAGACTAGAAGGTGCTGCTACTAACAGGCCACCCTTCTTTAATGGTGTGAATTATGCCCAATGGAAGCTCAAAATGAAAATTCATTTGGAAAGTATGGGTTTTGATATTTGGACTGCTATAGAGTCTCAATACAAGATTCCAGAAACTGAAAGAATAACTTGGGATGAACCTACTAAGGTAGCTTACAATAATAATTGTAAGGCTGTGAATGCTCTCTACTGTGCTCTAGGAGATGAGGAGTTCAATAGAATTTCTGCATGTAAAACTGCTTTTGAAATCTGGGACACCTTAGCTGTTTCTCATGAAGGAACAACTAATGTCAAGGAAATGCGGTTAAACACTTATACTATCAAATATGATAACTTTAAGATGAAAGCTGATGAACCTATTTCTGATATGTATCTCAGGTTTAATGAGATAGTCAACACAATGAGCTCACTCGGAAAGATTGTTCTAGCAAAGGAGCAAATCATGAGACTGTTGAGATGTCTGCCTGACAGATGGAGAGGCACATCCGTTTCAATTAGAGAATCCTGTGATATTGGAACTTTGCCTGTCAAGGAGCTAATTGGTAAGCTGATGATGTACGAAGAAGAGCTAAAGGTGAATAAAGAGGAAGATGAGGAACCAAAACGAAAATCTGTAGCTTTTAAGTCTACTGCATCAAAGAGCAAATACAAGGAGAAAGTGCATATACCAACTGAAAGCTCATCTAGTGAAGACTTAGATTCTGACAGTGATGCCGAGATGGCACAAATAGCAAGGAGATTCAAGAAGTTCTATAGGAAGAAGAAGTTCTTCAGAAGACCAAACTACAAAGGTAAGTATGATAGACAAGGTAAGTGGAAGAAAGATTGGAAGAAAACTGATAAAGAAGAAGACATAGTTTGCTATGAATGTAAAAGGAAAGGACACATCAAAGCTGACTGTCCTAAGTTAAAATTCAAGAAGAAATATGAGTACAAGGACAAGAATTATAAGAAAGCTATGAAGGCCACCTGGAGTGCTTCAGAAGACAGCACAAGTGAATCAGAGTCCAGTGATTCTGAAAGAAATCGTGCTAATATGTGTTTCATGACAAACACATCTGAGGTAACCCTAGACACTCCCACTCTAAACTCTTATTATTCTGAAGGTGAAGCAGAATCTGGTTCTGATTCTGAAAATATGTCTAAAGATGAATTGACTGAATATTGTAATATGCTGGAAGAAACGTGTAATGAACTAAAGGATAAATATAAGTCTTTAAAGAAACAGCATGCTCTTACTGCAAGTGTCAAGTCTGCACTTGATGTAGAAAAAGAGAAAAATGTTCAATTATTAAAGGAGAATACAGAACTGAAACTATCTAATGAACAACTTAGAAAGGACTTAGAAACATTCACAAATGGAAAAGATACTCTAACCCAACTGCTAGGAAAGCAAGTTGCACCTAAGTATGCTACTGGCTTGGGATACCAACCTGGACAAAGACAGTTTGCTAAAACCCGATTTATTAAGTCTGGAAAAAATCCTGCTAGTTCTAGTTTTGGAAATTCGTATGCCTCAACTGGTTACTTAAATAGTTGTAGATCAAATAAAGTATATCTCTCTAAATCTGTTGCATCTATTAATTGTATGGGACCCATAAAACAAATCTGGGTACCTAAATCCTTGATTGCTAACATATCTGGACCCAAGAAAATCTGGGTACCAAAGTCATTTCTTGTCTAATCTGTTTTGTAGGAAATCTGTTTGAAAAGCAATTACAAGAAGGTATGGTACTTAGACAGTGGATGTTCAAGACACATGTCTGGGGACTATTCCTGCTTCAAAAGCTTAATAAAGGTTGATGGAGGATATGTCACTTTTGGTGATAACTCAAAAGGAAAAATCATCGGCCTAGGCCAGATTGGTAACACTGACTCAGTATTAATTTCCAAAGTTTTATTTGTTGATGGACTTAAGTACAACCTACTTAGCATTTCTCAATTATGTGATTATGGCTTTAATGTCAAGTTTGAAAACAATTCTTGTGATGTTTATAATTCCAAAAATGCTTTAATATTTTCTGCCTCAAGAAATGAAAATGTTTATGATGTTGACTTAAACACTTTAGCTAAACATGATGTTACTTGCTTAAATGCTTTTCATAAAGAGTCTTGGCTGTGGCATAGGAGATTAGGACACTGCAACATTCACTCACTTAGAAAACTCTCTAAGAAACACCTAGTTAGAGACCTACCTAAGCTTGAATTCCCAAATGACAAAGTGTGTAATCCCTGTCAAAAGGGAAAACAACACAAAGTTTCTTTTAAACCAAAGAAAGAAGTTTCAACTTCTCAACCACTTGAACTGGTTCACATGGATTTGTTTGGACCATCAAGAATTTCAAGTCTAAATGGGAAGCACTATGTCTATGTTCTTGTAGATGACTTTTCTAGATATACTTGGGTATATTTTCTAGCTCACAAAAGTGAAGCTTGTTCCTACTTTGTTAAATACTCTAAGTCTGTAGAAAATCTTAGTGGACTTAAGATTAAGACCCTAAGAAGTGATCATGGCCGTGAGTTTGAGAATCAAGAATTTGAATCTTACTGCTCACTCAATGGCTATTCTCATAACTTTTCTGCCCCTAGGACACCCCAACAGAATGGTGTAGTGGAAAGAAGAAACCGAACTCTGCAAGAAATTGCAAGGACTATGCTTAATGAATATGACCTGCCAATTTACTTTTGGGCCGAAGCTGTTAATACAGCCTGCTATGTTATTAATAGAGTCTTGATTAGACCGGTTCTTAAGAAAACCCCTTATGAGTTGTGGAATAATAGAAAGCCTAAGGTTAATTACTTTAGAGTTTTTGGTTGCAAAGTCTTTATTCTGAATACTAAAGATAACCTTGATAAATTTGCTCCAAAAAGCGATGAAGGAATTTTCCTGGGTTACTCTATGTCTAGTAAAGCTTATAGAGTGTTCAATAAGAAAACCAAATGTGTGGAAGAATCTGTTCACATCAAGTTTGATGAGACTGATCCACATGAGCCTAAAACTTCTCTTGAAGATGTTGAAGAAGACTTATCTGTTCTGGACCTAAATGACAAATCCAAAGAACCTGTAATAAAAACATCCAGTTCTGGACTTTTTCCAGAATCTTCCTCTGTGGAACCCGAACCTATAAATGAACCTGAAATCTCTAGTCCAACCTTTACCAAATCAACTAGGATTCTAAAGAATCATCCTTTAGATGTTGTTGTTGGTAATCTTGATAGAGGAACACAAACTAGAGCTTCTCTAAGAAATCAGGTTGAACATCAAGCTTTTCTTTCACAGCTTGAACCCAAAAATGTCAATGATGCTATCAGTGATGAATTCTGGGTAATGGCTATGCAAGAAGAACTAAATCAGTTTGAAAGAAACAAAGTTTGGGAATTAGTGGAAAGACCTAAAGACACTCTTACCATAGGCACAAAATGGGTGTTTAGAAACAAAGTTGATGAGTTTGGTAACATAATCAGAAACAAAGCTAGGCTAGTCGCACAAGGGTATAGTCAGGAAGAAGGAATAGACTATGAGGAAACCTTTGCACCCGTGGCTAGACTAGAGGCCATTAGGATATTACTTGCTTATGCTGCTCATCTGAATTTCAAGCTATATCAAATGGATGTTAAAAGTGCTTTTCTAAATGGATATATAATTGAGGATGTATTTGTGGAACAACCTCCTGGTTTTACAAATCCCCATTTTTCTAATCATGTTTTTAAACTATCTAAAGCTTTATATGGTTTAAAGCAAGCTCCAAGAGCTTGGTATGATAGGCTCAGCTCTTTTCTTATTTCAAAAGGATTTACTAAAGGGATAGCTGATCCTACTCTTTTTATTAAATGGATTTCTAAAGATGTTTTAATAGTTCAAATTTATGTGGATGATATTATCTTTGGATCTTCTAAAAATTCTTTATGTGTTGATTTTTCAAAAATAATGCAAAATGAGTTTGAAATGAGTTTAATGGGAGAACTCAAATTTTTCCTTGGATTTCAGATCTTTCAAAATAAAAATGGTATTATTTTGAACCAAAGTAAATATATTAAAGATCTTCTAAAACGTTTTTCTTTGGATGGCACCAAAGGCAGTGACACACCTATGAGCACCACTTGCAAGTTGGATAGTGATGAAACTGGTGAACCAGTGGATCAAACCAATTACAGAGGTATGATAGGTAGTCTACTGTACCTTACTGCCAGTAGACCTGACATCATGTTCAGTGTATGCATGTGTGCTCGGTTTCAAGCCAATCCAAAAGAGTCTCATTTGACTGCTGTTAAAAGGATTTTCAAATATCTAAAACATACTCCCAATTTGGGATTATTTTATCCAAAAGGACAACCATTTGATTTATTAAGTTATTCTGATGCTGATTTTGCTGGCTGCAAGTTAGATAGAAAGAGCACCTCTGGAACATGTCACATTTTAGGCAAGTCACTAGTATCTTGGTGTAGTAAGAAGCAGAATTCTGTTGCATTGTCTACTGCCGAAGCTGAGTATATAGCTGCTGGTAGCTGTTGTGCACAAATCTTGTGGATGAAACACACTTTGCTAGACTATGGATATCAATTCAAACATGTCTCTATAAGGTGTGACAATACAAGTGCTATTAACATTTCTAAAAATCCAGTATCTCATGCTAGGACAAAACATATTGATGTGAGACATCACTTTCTGAGGGATCATTATCAAAAAGGTGATATCACTCTTGAGTTCATTGGCACTGAACATCAGTTAGCTGATATTTTTACAAAGCCTTTGAATTCTGAGAGATTAAGTTACATCAAACATGAGTTAGGTATGATTAATTATAGCACAGTTGAAACCTCACAGTTGAAACCTCACAGTTGAAACCTCACAGTTGAAACCTCACAGTTGAAACCTCACAGTTGAAACTTCACAGTTGAAACCTCACAGTTGAAACCTCACAGTTGAAACCTCACAGTTAGACCTCACCGGTGTACCTCACTGTTACATCTCTCTGTAGGCTGTTTCGCTGTTTAATCGTATTTTATTTTTGCGGGAATTCGAACCGTTTCTTTTCTTTATACTTTTATTTCTAAATCCCTAAATGATAAAATTGAGAACATCGAACATATCTCAATCCACTCATCTCGACCCTTGCTCTCTCAAGTCCTAAACCCTAAACCTTCAACCGAACCTCGAAACCTCTTTCAGTTCCAATGGCCAGAACAAAGCGACCCCCGATTGTCAATGAAGATGCACCAATGCCTAAGAGAACTCGAGCCAAATCCAGTGGCACCAGTAATACCCCAACAAGACTTGCAAACCCGCATCTGACCAAAAGAGAAATCTTTGCGGAAAAGGAGCTAAGTGAAGAATGGTTGTTGTCGAGCAAATCGTTGGTACTGGAAGCACTAAATGTGCAAGGATGGACCGAATGCTTCACCAACAACAATGGACCGTACTACCCAAAACTTGTGAAAGAATTCTATGAATTCCTAAAGTTCGAAGAGGAGGATGATATGCATAGACTAATATCCAGTGTAAACGGCAATGAAGTTAGTTTCTCTTCTGTCGAATGGGCTGCCTGTTTAAGAGTTCCTCATGAAGGAATATATGACTACTATTCTGGAGTAGCTCCTCCGGATAGTGGAATATTTGAGTATAAGAAGGCTCTGGAAGAACTGACAGGTGATGGTAAGTTAAGGAAGATTATTGCTGCCGAGATGAATGGAGAAGATAGACTTCTGTTTAAGTTTGTTCAGCATGTACTAAGTCCCAGAAGAGGAGACTTTGCAGTACTGAAGTACCAGGACATATTCCTGATGTACTTACTGAAGCATGGAAGGAAGATCAACCTATGTAGGTTGCTGATGGCACAGATGGAAGATATGATTAAGGCCAGCTCAAAATCCAATGCCTTGTTTCATGCTAAGCTTATTTCGGTGATGCTGAAAGTAAAGGGTGTAGCTGGAAATCAAGAAGAAGTAATTGTGGCAAAAAACAGTGTCTGTATCTCAAAGGTAATATGCAAATTCATGAAGATCAGCTGGAATCCTTGGAAAAAAGCATGGGTGAATGATGAAGAGAAAATTTATGAGAATTTTGATCCCTCTACTCATCCATCTAGGCCAAGAAACAAAAGAGATCCAGGCTTAAAACCTGATGAGCCAGAACCTGTGTATTCAGATGAAGAGGAGGCTGAAGAAGCTAGTGACCCTACAAGAGAGAACACCCCCATTGATGATGGGAGTGACCCTGAGCTACCTCACAGTCCTGTCAGGACAATAACGTTTGGAGCAGCAAGCCCTCCAAAAGAACTGCCAAGTAGGGAGACTGTTCTAAGGGACAGTGACACCGAATCTACTGAAGAAGAAGAAGATGAATCTCAATACGTTGTCAGAGATACCTCTGAAGAGGATGAAACTGTTGAGACAGAAGAGGCTGGGGCTAAGAATGAGAAAAATGAAAATGTTGCTGAAACTGAAAAAGAGGACAATGATGAAGAGAAAGAAAAAGAGCTCAGTTTGAGCCCTCCAATAGGCTATACAATTAAGTCGGTGTCTGACTAGGAAGCAGGAGTGGCATCCACTGTTGTTGATATGGAAGACATTGTTGACTCAACAGAGAAAGAGGCTAACCTCACTGCTGAACCAACAGAGGAAACTACAGTCGAACCTGCTGGGACTGCAGAAGAAAATATAGTGTTACCCAAAGCCGAACAGATGGAGGAAAATGATCAAGAGAAAGCTCCAAGTGAGGGGGAGCATTTTGGTTCAGTGTCTGTACTTTATGATATAGAAGGATGGTCATCAGATCCAGGATATATGGTCCTTGGCCTTAACTATGAAGATTCGGATGAGGAAGACAAGCCACCAAGGGATCCAGTTATCCTGACTAACAATCTTCCAATGCTTGAGACTGACAATTTGGCAACCAAGGAGGACCTTGAATCCTTAAAGGTTGAAATGAAGGAGGCTATAAGACAATCCATGGAAGAGTTGAAAACCAGTCTTTTTGCTGAGCTGAAAAATGTGGAGCAATCTTTAGAATTATCCCTGGGCTGTGTTGTGGCAAGCCCAGTAAAAGAAACGATGAATGAAGTTAAAGTGTGTCATACTCAGATTGAAAGCTGGACTGAAGCTGTGGTTGCCCTAAGACAATCAGTTGATTCTTTGACTGCCATGAGCAGTTCTCAAACTCAAGTGGCCGCTGAGATTCGGTACATCAAAGAGGTGATCAAACAATTTGTGGAAGTGTTTGAGCGTTTCAAGAATTCAGTCAAAGAACACTTCAGCAATCAGGATGCTGTCATTCAGAAAGTGATTGGAAATCTGACTCAGTCTTTCAAGGAGACAGTGGCATTCTCAGTCAAGACCCTTCCTTCATCTAGCTCTCCTGTGGACCTTGAGCAGTTTAGAAGCCTTCTCAGAGAAGAGCTTACTCAGGCCCGTGCAAATGACACATCAGACCTACAGATTCTTGCTACTACAAGAGAAGTCAGTGGTTTTGTTCGTGAGCACCTGCAGGCTGCTACTGCTTCTCAGGAGGCCATCAAAAGCAAAGTGGATTATTACTTTGATCGGATTTTCACCAAGCATCAGTTGACCAACCACTTCAAGCTCATGCTAGAAACTATGAAGCTTCCTCCTGTAACTCAAGCCTTCAAAGAACAAGTTAGCAAGCTACGAGAGTTGACCCCGGCCTTGGATAAATTCTTGGAAAACAAGGATGATTTTGAAAAAGCTATGAAGTATGGAGCAGAAGTCATTCAGGACTTCATTCATCTGTTGAAGCCTTACTTGGATGCACAGGCCACTGCCATTGTACTCCCTACATCCGAACCTCTAAGTGCCTCTGATGTCGCTCCAAATCAGCTGTCTGTTGCCCAAGCCCTATCTCAATTGCGGCCAGTCTCTCAGAAAGCTTCTCATCCAGCTCCTGCTCCTTCTCCACAACCTTCTGTGACACCTCCAACTGCACCTGCCAGAGTTGTCCTGCCACCACTTCAGCTCCGTGAACCACAGCCTGCCTCCAAGCCTTCTTCCTTACCTACAATTGATCCAAAGGATAAAGGGAAAGCCCCTTTGTATCCCACCAAATAGCCATGTATTATTTTTGATGGGGTGCTCTATGTTTTGCTTGTCTTTTTCTGTTCCTTTATAAAATTTATTTTTCCTGTGTGTTATGTTCTATCCTGCCTGCACCCTGCTTCTCTTTTCCCTTATCTATGTTCCCTCCTTTTTGATCATCCCAAAGGGGGAGAAAGAAGATATATAATGGGAGAAAGAAGATATATAATGGGAGAAAGAAGATATATAATGGGAGAAAGAAGATATATAATGGGAGAAAGAAGATATATAATGGGAGAAAGAAGATATATAATGGGAGAAAGAAGATATATAATGGGAGAAAGATATATATAAGGAGAAAGAACTATATATCTAAGGGGGAGATTATTTTTTTTTATTTTATTTATATATATATATATGAAGATTTGTGATTATCAAAAAGGGGGAGACTGTTGAGCCCTCTGGAAGATTGCTGATTTCATGTTTATAACTGATGTTTTAATAATCACAAATCATCACAACTCATTGATTCTTAATCTGGTTTGATGTCCCATAAACATAATTCCAATCTATGAATGAATCAGTTATCATGTTCTTTTTTAACTATGCTTATTAACTTACAAAGTATGTTTGGAAGCCTTCTGGATCCATCTGACTCACTGATCAATCAGACTCACCGATCCATCTGAGTCACCGATGCAAATGACTCACCGATGCAAATGAGTCACCGATGCAAATGAGTCACTGATGCAAATGACCCCCTGATGCAAATGAGTCACCGATGCAAATGAGTCACCGATGCAAATGAGTCACCGATCCAAGGACTCACCGATGCTGATCAAAATGACTCACCGATCAGATGACAGACCGATGCTGATCAAAATGACTCACCGATCAGATGACAGACCGATGCTGATCTATCTGAGTCACCGATCTTTACTCTAATGCTGATGACCTACCGATCTCTTGAACAGTCATAAACAACTGTTTGAATTTCTTTATCTTTATCTTTATTTATTCTAACCAACGGTCATATTAGTTATATTTTAATACACTGACAATTAATTAATAAAGGTTGTCGGATGTCAGGAAACCGTACCTCGTACCTGCGGAAAGGAAACCTTTTCTATCCTACGGAGCACGTGATATGAATACAAGAAGACTCTGCTGAAAAAGATATAAAGAGCTGCGAAGAAGTGTGAGACAAAAAAAAACACAGAGACAAGGGAGCATACGACATACTCGAGAAGAGCTCTGTACATACAAGAAGAACCAAGCAAGACAGAATCAAATATACAATCAAGCCTACTCAAGAAGAGTGGTGTGCATACAATAGATCATTGAAGAGCTTCATCGACTACATCTCACTGCCTGTGAACCTGAAGCATATGACACTCTGCTTCTCAAACAAAATCGAGAAGAGGACTCAGAATCACTTCTGATTAATTCCAAAACGAGTCCAGTGCTACACTGAAATCACTAGAGCCATTTCTAAACTCTACATCTCTGCTCTGTGATTTATTTATTCTACATTTTGAGCAGTGTGTGTTATCTGCTGTATTAAACACACACACTGACTCCTGTACTTTCACTGGAGGATCTGTAAATCCTCAGCAAACTTTTTACACTTCACTTCCCACTGTGGATAGTGGTAGAGGTCTTGTGACCTGGACAGCTGGCTGCTGTTGTCTGTTTTCCCACGTAGAACTGTGGTAGAGGTCTTGTGACCTGGACAGTGTGCTCACTGTTGTTAACCCCGATCCAGGGTGTGGATCACTTTTATATAAACTTTTGAGAGGACTAAGTCTCGGCTTGAGACTGAACCTCTTGGTTACTCCTCTGTGTTTATAGCTATACTATATCCATACTATACATATTTATTTCATATTCCGCTGCTATTACTTTGAAATATAATCTATCTTCAAAGCTAATTTGATAATTAAATTCGCAAGTGTTTATATTTATTATAAATCAGTAAATTGGTTTCAAAAGTTAATTTAATCATAAGATTAAGTTAACTGAGAATTAATCAATCTTTGAGAAGCTAATTGAACCTTTATATTCTATATAAATTCACTACAGTTTAATTGATTTTTGAAATTGGGGGATTTTATTAGAAATTGTTTTTAACAGAAAATTTTGATTGGAACTCAATTCACCCCCCTCTTGAGTGTCCACTCCGACCAACAAAAATTTTAGTCCTTGGGGCCTGGTTGGATTCATGAATGATCCAATCCAACTTTTTCCCAAAATTATCCAAATATCATGTGTCGTATACTCAAAGGGATCTTCTCGCTCAATGGTTTCGGGCGCAGCTGGCGGTTCATCAAACGGACATCTGGTGCCAAATTTATGGACAAAAATAGTGTACATGGATCGTAGTGGGTCCGGGTCTTGTCCGACCTGGTCGGACTGACCCGGCATGACCTGGCCTGGGCTGACCCAATTCGGGTCGACATGGCCGGACCTGCATGGTATGGCCTAGCTAGGAGGCATGGAGGCTGCGAGGCCTTGAGGTCGTTGAGGCCTCTAGGAAGCGTGGGGTGTCACGGACGAAGAAGCCATGGGGGGAGGAACCACGGGGTGCTGCGAGCGGCTGCATGAGACGAGGTCGCTAAGCGGCGTGGGGAGCCATGGGCAGCGGAGCCGCGGGCGGCAAGGCCGCACGACGGGGTGGGGTGGCACGAGGGGCGGAACCTCGGGGCTGCACGCACGGCCGTGGGTGGGGTGGTTGTGGGGTAATGTGGTAGGTCGTGGTCGCACGGGGTGCCGCAGGTGGAGGAGGTCGCAGCAGTACGATGGTCATGGGGCGACGCCATCGCCTTCATCACAGTCGGCGATTGTGTGGGTCACCATGATCATTCCCCACTGAGGATATCTTGTCGCCCCCCTCCATCACGAAGAACACAACAGTAAGTAAGAACAGTAGAGGGGTCAGGTCATGTTTGATTGGCCCACACCCTACGTGTTAGAGAGGTAGCAGATTGCTCAACAAAAATCCTTAAATCCAGAAGTTGAAATTCAAAAATTTCATACAAATTGTGGATCAACTCATTTTTGTTGATCCATGTTCACCATGATTTCCAGGAATGAGGAATTTAATGAATAAATTTCATGAATCCAATAACAACCCCTACCTCGTTTACTTGTTGTAAACAATGAGAGAAGTTGAAATTATCGACGTTCGTCACGCCCGCCACATGCCTCTGGTCCCAAGCACATTCATCAGATAAATTCTCTTCGATGGAGATGGTTCTTCATTGTTGAAGAAGTCCACTTTTGGAGGATGTCTTGAGGACGTCATCGAATTCATGTGTCAGCATTCTTCATTGGAGGATCTCTTCATTGAAGGATGAGTTACTCCCATGTTCTCCCAATCCACCATTGCCAACATATTTCCAAAAAAAGAATCACTAAACAAATAAAATATGTTTATCTATTTAATTTTTTGGAAATCAATGATGTCTTAATTAATTGGAAACAAAAAATGGTTTGCATTGGCATAATTACAAAGGGAGAATACCAAGGGTAATCTCCAATTAAAAGGTAGTTCAAGGGGTTTCTCCCATTAAGAGGGGAGTTCAAGGGATTAGAATTGGGTGTTAAGACTCAGGTTGTCCCCACCACCATAATCTCTCATGGGAGGATTGTAACACTCAAAGATTACATAGTGTGTTATTTCTTCAAAATAATTCAATAACTTGCACTACACACAACATCGACTTAAAGCGCACCATGACTTACCAAAATAGCCGTTATGAATAGTAATACATACTTTTTAAAATTTTATAAATTCTATCTCTCAAAATGGAGTTCATTATTGGATTCGGAATATCAAAATTAGCCTAGGGTGAAATTGTGGCACTTTTTGCATAACTTTAATATTTTGATGAATAGTGAAAATTACTAAATTTTAATTAAAAACAACTTTTTTAGTCAAAATATTTAATGGTGATAAATTATGAATTTGAGTGGTTTTAAAGTATAATTAGAATATATTTTTACCATTTTATCCAATTTTGTTCATTATAATTAATTCCACTTCGAAATTGGACCGAAACAATTGCCAATCTTTTGATGTATATTGTTTCTTAAAAACATGCTATTTGTTGTGACCGAGGGAATTAATTATAAAATTAATTAATGCAACTTATATGTTTGGAATTTTATAAAATAAATATAATTTTTGAATTTTGAATAACAATTATAGCCTAGGGTGAAATTTTGGCATTGTTTTGAAAAACATCAATTTTTGATGAATAGTGAAACTACTAAGTGGTAGTTAAAAAAACTGAATTTTTCATAAAACAAAATTTTACCGCTTTTGTGAATGGAATTTCGAAAATTCAAGAGACACGGTTAATATCAAGAAGTAAAATTTGTTTCATTGAGATGAAAATAATTTTTGGTAAATAGTAATTTTTTACATTTATTTACCTAGGTTAAAAGTAAATAGGGTAATTAAGGGTAAAAATGATATTAATATTACCCTAACACATGTCATAATTCTATTGGAAAAGTTTATCTCGACCAAAATCAACCTTAGGAATAAAAAATTATCATTTAGGTCCACTTGGATTAGATTAGGACATTTATTATTATTTAATTCAAATAAGAGTTAAAAGAGTTAAAATCAATGTTTCTTTACTTAAACATTTTTAATATAGGGTTATACATAAGATAGATTATATTGTAAATATTAATTATAAAGATAAAAATATTTCCTATATAATGATATTTTATTTATAATTTTTAGACATTAAAACATGTAATTTATTTCTGACACAATGATGATGCAGTAATTACCTAATTAATGAAAAATTGTAATAATTGATATTATAAATAATCAAATAAATATAATTTGGGACTTTTTATGAATTACACTAATATTATAGGTTAATATTACATGTTAGGATTGATTTAATTAACTTTGGTCGAAGTAATCATTCTGTTATGAGTTTCAAAAAAAATCAACTATTGAATAGTGTCAAAATTGACATAAAAGAGTTTTTAAAACAAATATTATATTTTTAATCGATATTAAATTCATAAAAATCTAAGGTTCGTCCAAGAGACTTATATCATGATTGGTGTATCATTAATGGACCACTTGTGGGTCTCTTGGATGTATATAGTACGTTTATTAACTATATAATATAAAAATACAATGTGACATGGTAAATGTCAAACTAATTAACTAAGAGTTAAAACTAAATGATAAGGTTAATATAGTAACCCAAACCTGTAAAAATGCTATTTTTTGAATTTTTTTCGACCTATCCCCACCTTTACCTTTTAATAATCAACTTTGGAGCCATTAGAAACCGAATATTAATTTATTATAAATTAATATTTCTATCTTTTCCAAAGGTGCCCCTCACCCCTCTTATAAAAGGGCACTCCCCCTTCTCATTACTTCACACCTTCATTGACTTTTGGTTAGGATAACCCCTGCCCAAATACTCTGTCAAATTACCTCACTACAACCTAGAGGCCTGAGTTTGATCAGAAAGCCAACCTAAGGAGCCCTTTTGATCAAATCAAAAGGAAGAACCCGAAGAAGAGGTGATGTTTTCACCACCCTTTTTCAAATTCATTTCTTCTTCAACTTCTTCTTTCATTGTTTTTCCGATTATAAAATTTTGAATCCATTATCTCCTATATAATTTAATATTATTATAAATATGGTACAACCATATTCATTATTCTATCCACCCTTTAAATAACATGTCACCATACGTGCGTACGTACGGCTTACCGTCTCCACGTCGTGGTGAAATTGTTATTCAATAAATTATTATTTGGATGGTTATAATAATGATGTGTAATTCATGTAATCAATAAATATAAAATTATAATTATTCTGTTTATATTATATACCATCCAAATATATACTATTTTAATATCAAAATAATGATATTTTCGATCGTGCGTACGTAAGGACTATCGTGTCCACGAATACGATGAGATTCATTCTCTATCGTATCCATTCAAGTATAATTATCGTTTGATGATTTAAAAATAATATTTAAGGAGTTGATATCATTCTGGATATTAATAATTTTCACCCTATCAATGATAGACATGGCTTACGTTACAAAACATATAAAAGAAAATGAGTAAGTTAACACCCGAAACGACGATAATTCTAAGATATTATTAACAAATCAATGTTAAAATTTCATATATGATATCATATTAATGTATATGATTATTGAATAATTTAATAACAATTATTTCACCATTATACAGGAGGTTAACATACCCCCAACCAAGGAAAAGTACAAGGTAAGGGTTTATTTTTGCAATCTCTTCATTATCCGAGGTTGTTTATACGTAATAATCTACTGAGATTTCTTTATCATCCACATCCATGTTTCTTCTAATTGTATTTCAAAACATTTTACTATTTACAAAGAATATGGGTTAAATTCATTTATACAATTATGTGTTTTTAAAGAAATCGTTCCGTCGTTTTCCAAAGAAGTCACTTTTAATCTTTCGACAAATTTAAGGTAAGAATGTTTTTTTTAACTTATACGGTGAGTGCGGCTATTTACCACCATTATAAAATCGTGAAAGCTTCCCTTACAATCATATAAGAATATTTTCAATGTAAATGTTTTATTTTATAATTATGTTACTTTTAAATGATTAAAAATTGAATATTTTAAGAATTTGTGAAAGGTACTCTTTATCATGATCATAATTTTAAATGTTTTAAAGATTTATCTTTCTAAATATTTTTAATTAACGTCCATGTTTTCAAAATGATTTTTATTATTTATTCATATGGACATGAAGTCTTTGAAATGATATATCATTTCAAAAGTTACAAAGTGGTATGGGAAACATTGATTCAAAAATTTATTATAAATTTCTTCCTTTATAAATGTGTGACTTTTCAATGATTTCGAGAAAAGAGATATTTCTCTCAAATAGTTTTGATTTCATCTATGTCAACATCCTTTGATGGATTTTAATATATTTGATGTTGATTTATTATGATACAAAACTTTAGTATTGTATTGAATGTTTTGTGATATATTTTACTGTGGATGTGTTATTTTTATAACATTCATGGTTTATGGAGAATGTTTTGACATTTCTTATGCTAGTTTTAATATGAATGTTTATGTTATGTTTAAACAATTTCATATGGGAATGCATTGGACATATTAAGTGATGGGTGGAGCCCGCTATAGCTCATCGATGCATCGGTAGGTCTCATGAGATAAACTAGTGTCTTGGCATTAGGCCTTGGAAAAATCTTATTTGTAGTTTTCGCACGAGGCCTTGGCTATGTGGTTATGATAGTCTGGAATTATGCATTCCATCATTATGAAAGTGGTTATTGAAATTGCATGTGACTATTCGATTAGTAGAATATCCATGTGAATAAGTAAATGGAATTATTTCATTTTATTTTTTTCATAATATATTGATGTTCAAGTTTAAAAGGCTTTTGTTTTAGTTATACATTGCCTTAAATGTTTATGGCAATGTATTTATGAAAGTTTATGCTGTATTGCTTACCCTTGCGGAGCATTTGAGCTCACCCCTTTTCAATGTTTTATTTTTTCCCAGGATTCCAAGAAGTATATTGTGATTGATAAGAAGGGTTAAGACAAGGGAATAATGGCATTCATAAAGGATTATTTATGTTGTATTGTATGTTATGAACTATAATGTAACATTTATGTATGTAATATATATTCCAAAACTGCTAAACTAATTGGTCCTTTGGTACTTGATTCCTTGTAATCATCCCAATGTGTTAAAATAATGCACCGACTCTGGGTAACTGGGGTCGGGGCATTACAGTTGGTATCAGAGGAAGTTTAGCAATAACCTTGGAAACTAGATTTAGATAAAATCTGATTAGAGCACATAGCCCTAAGATAGACTTTGAGGATTAGTATAGAAGAACTTCCTAGAATTTCGGTATTGTAGAGATTTTGTGAGTTTTCCAAGCAATACAACCCTGTCTAGATACGATCAGGTAGAGGCGTCTCTGGCATAGATGTACCTATAGGTAATACCGGAAAACACCACTTTGAGCTAGACTCGAATGGGAACTGGTTCACGACAACGGGCCTTGCTGCACTCTTGGTCACGACACTAACGGGGGATATGCTTAGGATAATTCTCATTTTATTTACAATCCATTATGAAGGGCTCATAAGTATAAACTTACTCAAAGAAAACATTTTTTATGATTATGGATTATATCCATAAACTGTTCAATTTTCATTAGGAAACATTTATTGCAATTCATAAACTGACCTTGTTTATGCTATTGTATAGAAATGGCTCCCAGTAGAAGGAATGTGAACTCCGGTAATACGTATGATCCAAAGAGTAAGAAGGATCATATCTTTCATGGTACTAAGACATCATTTTGAAGGGAAAAAGTCTACCTTGTATTATCACCATATGAAGAAATAATATCATGTTTTGATATGATAAGTAAAGAGTTTACTGAATCCTTTGGATTTGAAGGGAAGCAAGAGAAGAAAAGGATGGAAGAGAGAAATATGGATAAAGGGAAGAGGGAATAGAATAATTTTCCCATATGTGATAACTCTCAGAAGAAACACCATGGAACTTTCCTGAAAGGAATGGGAGTTTGTTATATGTGTGGAGGAAAAGGGCACAAAGTACGTGACTGCAAGGGTAAGGAAATTGTTTCAAATGTACAATGATTCATTTACAAGGAGTTTGGACACTACGCGTACCAATTTTCCAGTCATCAGACTATGCCGCAAATGATGCTATTGGATAATAATCAAGTTTTGATACTACCACAGATGAAGAGGAATGACTAGTGTTTTTATGCTATTATTTTAGAATTATATCATTTAAATGTTATATCATTGATGTTCTGGAAATAAATAAGGATTGTACTGCAGTACTATTTAAGTAAGGATTCGAGATTTTATGGTACTATGAAAAGTGACTCTACAGCGAGTTAATTTTTATTGGAAATTACGTGGTTGAGGGAAAGATAAACCTTAATATCGTCCTAATATTGAGGTAGTGATTTTTGAATAAGAGATGGTTTATTTTGGTTATTCATGATGTTGAGGTGTTTTAAAAGAATATATGAGGAAGGCGTTCACATGTTATTACCTAGAAAAAAGGATCATCATTATGTTTAACTTCCTTTTAAATTTTGGACTGTGAGTTTGGATAATATGACTTTGGATAAGTCTAATTGTTGGAATGAATTTAGTTTGAAAGGTTAATTTTTTTGGATTTTTATAAAAGTACAACACGCAGACCATGTGACGACCCATCATGTCAGAAAAAGCTGCAGGAATCGAACTGACAACCATAGTGAAATTGGGATTTATTTCCTACCATTGTGCTACATGATGTTCCTGGATGGTCTAATGTAGTTTCTTTACATAAAGGGTCTGATATGTGAAATATAAATTTATTATATTTGGAAACCTATATGATTAGGATAAATAGAGTATTTTTGAGTTGTATTATGTTTTGGGGTGAAAGATGAGTTTGTGGTAGAAATTTTTTAATGGATAAAACTGTAATTATAATGTAAGTATATATCCTTATGATCTTATCCAATCTCATAAATAAATTCCTCAACATTAAGAAAAGGAACTTAGAACAAAAATGTTGTCCTAGATGGCACCTTAGATCATCACTAATTTATGGATTTGGGATTGTTGTCCTTTTCATAGCCATGTTCTCTACCACTCTCCATCAGATAATTGATGGTTAGATTTCTCTTCCATGTCCATATTTTCCTACATGGAACCCTTGTATGTGTTATTTTCGGTAATCTTCATACTTTCCACTCTTTATTTTATATAGAGGCCTCATTAATTCATTTTTAGATGTGGGATTTCAACTAAGATATTTTGAAATGTCAAAAATGTGTTATACTAATACCTTATGTTTTGTTGAATCGATGGTATTTTAAATCATCATAGATTGAGTAATTTAAGGACCTCAATTTTAAACTTGTTTGTGATTAATGATGTCAATCACTACCTATAAATATTTACATTTTTCCTCCAATTATATGTCTCTAATTTCCACCAATGTTCTCCTAATCCAGATCATAATTTGGTGGTAACCCTTTCATTTCTCTTTTCCTCATATTAAGACTAAATTTTAGTAACCCAATTTCCGATGTGGGTTTTTCCACAATGATATTTTGTATTTTCAACCTTTTATTTTCGAAGAACAATTTCAAATTGCGAGGACACAATTTATTGAAGGAGGGGAGAATGTAACACCCCAAGATTACATAGTGTGTTATTTCATCAACATAATTAAATAACTTTCACTACACGCAACACCGAGTTAAAGCGCACCATGACTTACCAAACTCCCCGTTATGAATAGTAATACCTGCTTTTTAAAATTTTATAAATTCTATCTCTCAAAATGGACTTCATTATTGGATTCGGAATATCAAAATTAGCCTAGGGAGGAATTTTGGTACTTTTCGGATAACTTTAATATTTTGATGAATAGTTAAAATTACTAAATTTTAATTAAAAACAACTTTTTTAATCAAAATAATTATTGGTGATAAATTATGATTTTTAGTGGTTTTAAAGTATAGTTATAATATATTTTTACCATTTTATCCAATGGTGTTCATTATAATTAATTTTACTTTGAAATTGGACCTAAATAATTGTCAATCTTTTGATATATATATTGTTTCTTAAAAACAAGCTATTTTTTGTGACAACGAGAATTAATTATCAAATTAATTAATGAAACTTATATGTTTGTAATTTTGTAAAATAGACATCATTTTTTAATTTGTAATATCAGTTATAGCTTAGGGTGAAATTTTGGCATTGTTCTGAAAAACTTCAATTGTTGATTAATAGTGAAACTACTAAGTTGTAGTTAAAAAAACTGAATTTTTCATAAAACTTAATTTTTCAACTTCTGTGAATGGAATTTCGAAAATCCGAGTGACATGGTTAATATCAAGAAGTAAAATGTGGTTCAATGAGATGAAAATAATTTTTGGTGAATAGTAACTTTTTACTTTTATTTACCACGGTTAAAAGTAAATAGGGTAATTAAGGGTAAAAATTATATTAATATTACCCTAACACATGTCCTAATTCTATTAGAAAAGTATATCTCGACCAAAAACAACCTTAGGAAGAAAATATTATAATTTAGATCCACTTGGATTAGATTAGGACATTTATTATTATTTAATTCAAAGAAGAGTTCAAAGAGTTAAAATCAATGTTTATTTACTAAAACATTTTTAATATAGGGTTATACAAAAGATAAATTTGATTTTAAATATTCATTAGAAATATAAAAAGATTTCATACATAATATTATTTTATTTATAATTTTTAGACATTAAAACAGTTAATTTATTTATGACACAATGATGATGCAGTAATTACCTAATTAATGAAAAATTGGAATAATTGATATTATAAATACCCAAATAAATATAATTTCAGACTTTTTATGAATTAAACTAATTTTCTAGGTTAATATGACATGTTAGGATTGATTTAATTATCTTTTTTCGAAGTAATAATTCTATTATGAGTTTCAAAAAAAATCAACTATTGAATAGTGTCAAAATTGACATAAAAGAGTTTTTAAAACAAATATTATATTATTAATTGATATTAAATTCATAAAAAATCTAAGGTTCGGCCAAGAGACTTATATCATGATATTTGTATCATTAATGGACCACTTGGGGGTCTCTTGGAAGTATATAGTATGTTTATTAACTATAAAATATAGAAATACAAAGTGACATGGTAAATGTCAAACTAATTAACTAAGAGTTAAAACTAAAAGATAAGGTTAATATAGTAACCCAAACCTGTATAAATTATATTGGTAGAATGGATTTCGACATATACCCACTGTGAAATTTTAATAATCAACTTTTGAGCCATTAGAAACTGAATATGAATTTATTATAAATTAATATTTCTCGATTTTCCAAAGGTGCCCATCACCCCTCTTATAAAAGGGAACTCCCCCTTCTCATTACTTCACACCTTAATAGAATTTTGGTTCGGCTAAATCCTGCCCAAATACTCTCTCAACATCCCTCACTAAAACCTAGAGGCCTTAGTTTGATCAGAATGCCAACCTATAGAGCCCTTTTGATCAAATCAAAAGGAAGAACCCGAAGAAGAGGTAATGTTTTCACCACCCTTTTTCAAAATCATTTCATATTCAAATTCTTCTTTATTTATTTTTTCCATTATAAAATAATGAATCCATTATCTCCTATATACTGTAATATTATTATAAATATGGTACAACCATATTCACTATTCTATCCACCCTTTGAATAACATGTCACCTTACGTGCATACGTACGGCTTACCGTCTCCACATCATGGTGTAATTGTTATTCAATAAATTATTATATGGATTGGTATAATAATGATGTTTAATTCATGAAAATAATAAATATAACATGATAATTATTCTGTATATATGATATACCATCTAATTATATATTATTTTAATATCAAAAGAATGATATTGTCGCTCGTGCGTACGTACAGACTACCGTCTCCACGAACGCGATGAGATTCATTCTCTATCGTATCCATTCAAGAATAATTATCATTTTATGATTTAAAAATAATATTTAAGGACATGATATCACTCTTGATATGAATAATATACAACCTATCCATGACAAACATGGCTTACATAAAAAAATATATAAAAGAAAATGAGTAAGTTAACACCCGAAACGACGATAATTCTAAGATATTATTAACAAAGCAATGTTAAAAGATCATATATGATAACATATTAATGTATATGATTATTGAATAATTTAATAACAATTATTTCACCATTATACAGGAGTTTAACCTACCCCCATCCAATGAAAAGTACAAGGTAAGGGTTTATTTTGCAATCTCTTCATTATCCGAGGTTGTTTATACTTAATAATCTACTGGGATTTCTTTATCATCCACATCCATGTTTCTTAGTAATGTATTTCAAAACATTTTTACAATTTAAAAAGAATATGGGTTAAATTCCTTTATACCCTTATGTGTTTTTAAAGTAATCATTCTGTCATTTTCCAAACAAGGCACTTTTAACCTTTCTACAAATTTAAGGTAAGAATTTTTTTTTAAATTATACGGAGGGTGCGACTATTTACCGCCGTTATAAAATCTTCAAAGAATCCATTACAAGCTTATAAGAATATTTTCAGAGTAAATGTTTTATTTTATAATTATGTGACTTTTAAATGATTTCAAAATGAATATTTTAAGAATTTGTGAAAGGTACTCATTATCAAGATCATAATTTTAAATGTTTTAAAGATTTATCTTTCTAAATATTTTTAATTAATGTCCATGTTTTCATAATGATTTTAAGGATTTATTTATATTGAAATGAAGTCTTTGAAATGATATTTCTTTTCAAAAGTTTCAATGTGGTACTGGACACTTTGAATCAAAAATTTCTTTTAAATTACTTCCTTTATAAATGTGTGACTTTTCAATGATTTCAAGAAAAGAGATTTTTTTCTCAAATAGTTTTGATTTCATCTATGTCAACATCCTTTGATGGATTTTAAGCTTATTTGAAGTTGATTTATTATGATACAAAACTTTTGTATTTTGTTGAAGGTTTTGTGATATGTTTTACTATGGATGTGTTATTTTTATACCATTCATGGTTTATGGAGAAAGTGTTGACATTTCGCATGCTAGTTTTAATACAAATGTTTATGTTATGTTTAAACCTTTTCATATGGGAATGCATTGGACTTAGTAAGTGACGGGTGGAGCCTGGTATAGCTCCTCGATGCATCGGTAGGTCTCATGAGACAAACAAGTGTCTTGACACAAGGCCTTGGTAAAATCTTATTTGTAGTCTTGGCACGAGGCCTTGGCTATGTGGATATAATAGTCTGGAATTATGCATTCCATCATTATGAAAGTGGTTATTGATATTGCATGTGATTATTCGATTAGTAGAATAACCATGTGAATAAGTAAATGGAATTATTGCATTTTATTTTTTTTCCTACTATGTTGATGTTCAAGCTTAAAAGGATATTTTTTAGTTATACATTGCCTTAAATGTTTATGCTTATTTATGAATGTTTTTGCTATATTGATTACCCTTACGGAGCATTTGAGCTCACCCCTTTTCTATATTTTATTTTTTCCAAATATTCCAAGAAGTATATTGTGATTGATAAGAAGGGTTAAGACAAAGGAATAATGGTATTCATAAAGGATTATTTATGTTGTTTTGTATGTTATGAAGTGTAATGTAACATTCATGTATGTAATCTATTTTACAAGACTGCTAAACTAATCGGTCCATTGGGACATGATTCCTTGTAATCATGCCAATGTATTAAAATAATGCACCGACTCTGGGTAACTGGGGTTGGGGCATTACAAGGATTGTTTAGGTGGTCCCCACTACCATAACATCTACAAGGAGGTTTAGTTCAGGTGGTCCCCAAATATGAAACATTCTCATGGATGTTTCAAATGAAAAATAAAAATAAATGTTACACACATTTATTTTTATTTAATTCATTCTTGAATATGTGAAAATATAACATCCACCCTCGACCTACTATGGTCTAGGTGAAGGCCTCCATAAGCGAATACGAGCACTACAAGTTCAAATGAGCCCTCAGAATTTAATTTTGAGAACCGCTTAAAATTTTAGAAAATCCCACTCATACATTTATTGAACATACCTAAAAAACACTTCATAAATTCATTCTGGGAAAACCGGGCCACGAAATATCGCGCCTTCAATTTTTGTGGACTCATAAAATTCCCATTTAATTAGAAGAATCTTTACATGGAAATTTATGGTCTTTAAATTTTCCCCATATCAGGTTTTTATGTCCCCATAAGCCACAACTAAAAACTAAGAAAATAAGTGGGGGTACTAAGCACACATCTGAACCTCCCACTCCCATGTGCTTTCCTGGAAATTCTCATGCGGACAGTGAACACACACAAGATGCATCGACCATCCACAATGGACCCCCACCTGTAAATCCTCAATATCTACTAGAACCTCCATAAAGTCTCCCCATTGTTGGTGTCCAGCTCTCCCATGTCGATGATGTGAGAAGGGTCATGCTCTTATCTCCTCAGCTGGGATACATGGAAGACATCATACACCCGGTGCAACTGATGTGGAAGAGCTAAGTTGAAAGCCACCACACCAACTCTGCTGAGGACCGGAATGGGTCCAATGAACCTCGAAGATAACTTGTCGCCTCGTCCAAATATCCACAAACCATGTCGAGGTGAACCCGTAGAAAGACATAGTCGCCATCCTCGAACTCCAATGGTCTATTTATCCTATCAGCATATGACTTATGCCTGCTTTGTGATGTCTTCATCAAATCCTAGATGATCATAACCTTCTCTGTGATAGCCCGTACAATCTCTGGTCCTACTAGTGCTGACTCCCTGGGATCCGTCCAACACGAAGTTGATCTACAAATTCGCTCGTACAACACCTCAAAACCTGTCATCCCCATGGTTGAGTGATATCTATTGTTGTGTGAAAACTCCACTAATTACAAGAGATCCAACGAGCTACGACCGAAGTCAAGGACATAAGAACACAACATGTCCTCAATATTCTGAATGGTCTGCTCAGTCTGACTATCCATCTGAGTACGGAAGGCTGTGCTCAAACGATGCTGCGTTCTGGAAGCCTCCTGCAACCTCTTCTATAGCCAAGAAATAAAACATGCATCACGATCAGAGAAAATAGTCCAGGGTACACCATGTTGCCTCACAATCTCATGCACATAGAGGCATTCCATGCTCTCTACTGAACACTTCTCTCTGATCGGTAGGAAGTGGGTCGACTTGGTGAGTCGTCGACGTTCACCCAGATAGAATCATGACCTCTGGTTGAACATGGAAGTCCCGTCACGGTGTCCATGGATATCCCATCCCACTTACAGTTTGGGAGATTCAAAGGCTAAACCAATCCTACTAGTACCTGATGCTCCACCTTCACTTGCTGATGAGTGAGGCATCGAGAGACAAACTCTACTACTTCATTCTTCATTCCTGGACACAAGTGCTGTCTTCGGAGAACCTGGTACATCTTTGGAACTCTTGGATGTTCTTCTAGAGGGGATGTGTGGAACTCCCTCATCCCTTCCTCCTATGGCGACACTGGTACCATGGTACATCCTCTAAAAGGGATGACGTGATCCCCACCTTCAGAAAATCCATCAGGTGCTTGTCCTATGGATATCTATGCATGACGTGTCTCTCAGTCAACGTCCCCATGCTGCACCTCCCCAACTCACTGAAGAAGTGGGGGAGTTACTATATGTGGATAATGAAAAGATGCTCCATCTCTATCTACAATGGATATCTACAAAACGTCCAGCTGCTCGGTCACGTAGCCTAGAAACAGTATACAAGACCTCCTGCTAAGTGCATCTTCTATAACGTGCCCCATCCGAGGAGTGTAGACTATCTCGAAGTCAGAGTCCTAGAGGAACTCAAGCCAACGTTGTTGTCTCAGGTTCTTGTCCTTATGAGATAGGATATACCTGAAACTTTTGTGATCAGTGTATACTGTAAAACATTATCCAATCAGATAGTGTTTACATATCTTCAAGGAGAAAACCATTACTACTACCTCTAGGACATGGTTACCATAGATCTACTATTGTTGTCTCAGCTGTCGAGAACCATATGCGATGAAATCTTACTCCACCATCATTACACATCCATGCCCAGTCCCTGATGCATCACAGTAGACTATATACCCTATTCCCTCCTCTGGAAGAATCGAGTTGGGGTCACTAGAAAGCCACTACCTCTGCTCCTGAAAATTATGTTGGCATCTTTCCGACTATACAAAGGGTTTCCCCTTTTTCATCAATGCTGATAAAGGTGATGCAACTCTGGTGAAATCTGGCACAAACCTTTGATAGTATCTAGCCAAACCCAGGAAACTTCGTACCTCTGTCACACTCATGGGTGGATCCCAAGAAAGTACTGCCTCCATCTTCACTAGATCCACTGCAACTCCAGCCTCCAATATGACATGTCCCAGAATGTGAACCTATTGAATCTAGAATTAGAACATTGAGAGCATACCATAATACTGGTTCTCTCAGAGTGTGTCAAGTACTATCTGCAAATGATAGGCATGCTCCCCCTCTGTAGCCATGTAGATAAGAATGTCATCAATGAAGACCACCATAAAGCGCTCAATGTATGGCTGAAATATCATGTTCATGAGTCCCATCAACACTACTAGAATGTTGGTCACACTGAATGGAATAACCATGAAATCATAATGGTCGTACCGACATCTGAATGTTGTCTTCTAGACATCCTCGTCTCGTACTCTGAGCTGGTGATATCCAGATCTAAGGACTATCTTCAAGAACCACCGTGCTCCCTTTAGCTGATCAAAGAGGTCATCAATCCTCTAAAGTGGATACTTATTCTTCACTATCCATTTTTTCAGGCTTCAATATTCAACACAAATCCTCATGCTCCCATCTCCCTTCATGGAGAAAAAAAATCACGGCTTCCCATGGACAAACACTGGGCCGGATGAATCCCTTCCTCTACAAGTCCTGTAGTTGTACATAAAGATCACGAAGATCCACGAGAGCCATCCAATACACTGGTTTAGATATCATTGTTGTCACAGGTTACAATTCAAAGTGATATTCCACCACCCTGTGAGGAGTTAGACCTGGAACATCATTAGGTAAGACATCCGTGTAACCGTCCACCACTATAGGATAACTCAGACTCTCCACATCAACTTCTCTGAGGGTAAGGCAAGCCACCTGAGGAGTGGTTGGCTACACTCTCCTCCAGGTAAGTCCACACTATACTACAAGAACTCCAGTCATGCTAGTGAAGGTAAACCTGGTGAGCTGACTTAAAATGATCACA